>CM075347.1:128205000-133005000 GCA_037693485.1 Kitagawia praeruptora
TGGGCTACCAATGGTTCTTATGTGTTAAGGTCAATTATGATAATACTGTATTCAGGGATGTCGGTGCAATTTGGATATATTGGGATGTCTTTAATTTCATTTTTAGCTTTAATAATGTTTAAATTCTGTTTGTTAAACGACCAGGAAACAAATCATCTAATTGTGTTAGCTTGTCTATTTGTTTTTCAACCTGGTTGTATTGCGAGTTGGGGTTCTGTCCCGGATGTGTTTTGTTCTAATTAATGAGAACTGTTATATTTTCTTAGCAAAAAAAAAATATGATAATCGATAATATTTCAATTTATTTAATGTTTTCATAATTATTTTTTAATTTTGCATACCAATTTTTATATTATATTTTGAATTATTTTTTAATTCAAATTTAAAATTTTCTAAATATTCCAGTCGTTGTTAAATATGATTAAACAACCTTAATGACATGTGCATGTATATGAAATCTAAAATCAAATTTTTTGATTTTATCGTATACGATCTAAGTATGTGTTATAACTCAACCATTATATATTATACTGATCAATTTGTCATATTATATAAAAATTCATATGTACCATAATTTATAGTCGAGTTATAGTCTAATTGATCATTGTAAATAATTATTGTAGTTTTGTAATATTTATGATTTAAAAATTCATATCTTTTTTATTTAATTTGAATGTTAACTAATTATATATATATATATATATATATATATATATATATATATACATACATACACACACACACACACACACACGATAGATCATATTTTTAGAGTTCTCATTTTTTTACCATAATTTTAATTATTTTTTGTGTATATTTAAATATTTATGTTTTTAGACCAATCATATATTTTAATCATATATTTAAATCGTTGAAAATCTAAATAGTTGATCGACCATAGCCCCCCTAATATAACTCATGTATTTAAATTTTTATATACCTAAAACTAATGTGATGCAATTATTAATTATGTATGATTTGATAAATAATATTTACGTATTTCTTAAAACCAAATCTTATGTTTTATTTCAAGAATTTAAAATTTACACGGAGAAGCATGCAAATATATCTTTTTTTTACTCAGTTACATTATGCATAATCAAAATTTTTATTTTTATATCAATTATCTAAAATGATGAAAGAGAATTGTAGAGTATACTCAATTGTTTAGAATATTTTTTGTAATTTTATCTATCCAATATTGTTGAAATAATATAAATCAATATTTTATTCAGTCAAAAATAAAAATAAAAGAGGAAGAGACAAGAAGAGAATATGTGGTTTATCTTACAGGAGTTTTAAACAAATCTCAAAATTAAGTGTAGTACAGTCGGTTATGACATGAGTTTGAGAGAAGAATGTCATGGTTCGAATCCAAACATCAGCATAATTTCAATACTTTTCATATAATTATTAAATAATGGTATTTTGTAATTTTTTAAATTATAGGGGTAAAATAGTAACTTCACAGGCATTAAAATGGCAAACTTATATTTTCTTAGCAAAAAATAATATGATAGTAGATAATATTTCAATTTGTTTAATGTTTTCATAGTTATTTTTTTAATTTTGCATACAAATTTTTATCTTATATTTTAAATTATTTTTTAATTCAAATTTAAAATTTTCTAAATATTCCATTCGATGTTAAACATGATTAAATGACCTTAATGACATGTGCATGTATATGAAATCTAAAATCAAATTTTTTGATTTTAGCGTATATGATCTAAGTATGTGTTATAACTCAACCATTATATATTATATTGATCAATTTGTAATATTATATAAAAATTCACATGTACCATAATTTATAGTCGAGTTATAGTCTAATTGATCATTGTAAATAATTATTGTAGTTTTGTAATATTTATCATTTAAAAATTCACATATTTTTTTATTTAATTTGAATGTTAATTATATATATATACGATATATCATATTTTTAGAGTTCTCATTTTTTAACATAATTTTAATTTATTTGTGTATATTTAATTATTTATGTTTTTAGACCAATCATATATTTTAATCATATATTTAAATCGTTGAAAATCCAAATAGTTGGTCGACCAAAGTCCCCTAATATAACTCATGTATTTAAATTTTTATATACCCAAAACTAATGTGATGCAATTATTAATTATGTATGATTTGATAACTAAAATTTACGTATTTCTTAAAACCAAATCTTATGTTTTATTTCAAGAATTTAAAATTTACACGGAGACGCATGTAAATAAATCTTTTTTTTGTACTCGGTTACATTATGCATAATCTAAATTTTTATTTTTATATCAATTATCTAAAATGACAAAAGAGAATTGTAGAGTATACTTAATTGATTAGAATATTTTTTGTAATTTTATCTATCCAATATTGTTAAAATAATATAAATCAATATTTTATTTAGTCAAAAATAAAAATAAAAGAGGAAGAGACAAGAAGAGGATATGTGGTTTATCTTATAGGATTTTTAAACAAATCTCAAAATTAAGTGTAGCATAGTTGGTTAGGACATGAGTTTGAGAGAAGAAGGTCAGGGGTTCGAATCCAAACATCAACATAATTTCAGTATTTTTAATATAATTATTAAATAATGGTATTTTTGTAATTTTTGAAATTATAGGGGTAAAATCGTAACTTTACAGGCATTAAAATGGCAAACTTTGCCCTTGTGTTGAAGTTTAATATATAGTAATAGATAGATAATATATAATAGATAATAGATAATAGATAATAGATAGATAGATAGATAGATAGATAATAGATAATAGATAGATTTCATTAATAACCAAATATAATACATAGTTTTCAACTTCAAAAAGCACATCCCATAACTAGAATTGGTATACGATCATCACCATAACAATTCACTTTAAACCCACCATAGAACAACACTTAGGATGCAATCATCATTGGCCATACATACCAATCAACCTTCGTGCATCAACTAAAAACAATAGACTAGACCACTTCCCCTTGTTGGTGTATTAGATAATAGATAATAGATAATAGATAATAGATAATAGATAATAGATAGATAGATAGATAGATAGATAGATAATAGATAATAGATAATAGATAATAGATAGATTTCATTAATAACCAAATATAATACATAGTTTTCAACTTCAAAAAGCACATCCCATAACTAGAATTGGTATACGATCATCACCATAACAATTCACTTTAAACCCACCATAGAACAACACTTAGGATGCAATCATCATTGGCCATACATACCAATCAACCTTCGTGCATCAACTAAAAACAATAGACTAGACCACTTAATTTAACCAAAAAATGAGGCTCAACAAAATGATTGAATCATAGAATATTTGAACTTTATTGAACATATATTAAAAAATGTTGCTACATTTTAATATGATCAATACATATAATTAAACACGTATAGAAACTTACGCAATAAGCGATCCTATAAAATAGGAAATCATCAATATTGAAAAATTAAATAACTGTATAACCATAACAATCATAACATGCTCGATACATGTTATTTCAACAAATAACAACTTGCGCAATGCGCCATCATTCTTGAATTCATCGAAATATAAAATGGCAACATAAATCCAAGAAATTCGATACAAACTAATATTTTTGAGTTTTGTTTGAAAACCCTCCAAAACTATGAAAGAAAAAACCATTACTTCTCGTTCTAGATCCATCTTTGCACCATTCAATTGGCACCTTTACGGACCCTAATCCTCGTCCCCATCAATAAAATCTCATCATATTCCTCGCTCAATGCATTGCAATTTATGCTTGTCATGCTCGACTCCGCACTATGTGGGCCCCGCATCCTCATCTCATAGGCAACATGTTCGCTCTCATTAACCATCCAATATTTGTTGACAGTAAATATCGGAGTAGATTCAATAGGAGCAAGATTTGAACTCTTTGAAACTCTATCATCGTAAACATCATGACTATTTTCCTTGGTCTCGGGGGTTCTAAGAGTCCCATCATCAGAAACAGTGGTAATAGCAGGCACAGTTCCAGAACCAGTCGCCATGATAATGGAATCTTTTGCATGTTCCATAATCCATTCGATTGTCTCACCATCCGTCCTAAAACCAAGCTCCTTGGTGAGTTGACAGATTCGAGCCGCACATATAGGCGGGACTCGGATCCTCCTCTCCCGACCCTGTACCTTGATGTGTCTATCCTTCATTGGTGCTCGCGATTGCATTGAGGAAGAAGAGCTCAACCCGATGCTCATTTTGGAGTCACTTTGAGAATTTCTAATTGGAGACATTTTTTGGAACATATAACTCTTGTGATACACACGTTATTTATAGTGGTTAGATAACAACGTTGATGCGTTATGTGGATGAAATGGAAGGTCAAGATTTTTATTGAAAGATGCAAATTTAAAGGATACCATTTAGATAAAATATTTTGTTTTGACTAGTTAAGGCTCATTCGGTATATTATATTTTATACATGTTGACTTGAATAAAATCAGTTTTAATGAATTTTAAATTTATTTGATTACCTAATGTAGTGTAATGTAACTGTTATGTAGTGTAACTATTGAAATCTGATTTACATGACTATATATGTTACAGTAATAAAATAAGAAAATCGAAGCGTTAGAACAAAATTTTTCAATTTTTTTGTTCGAAAAATATAATCTAGTATAACGTTTTACAGTATAACGTAATTTTTTTATTTACCTAAAAAGGTGGATACACTTTAAATAAGATATTTATAATCAATGTAAAATCCAAAAAAGTTAGAGATTCTAAGTAGATATTATTTATATATCAAATAAAAAACATGGGCCTAGAAATACATAGATTCTTGAGAATTGACATATTTCACATATAAAATGTGTGGGATCTAGAATTTAAGATTATATACTAAAATTTAAAAGTATTGATATGAGTATCAAAAATTCAGTCCAATACAAATGAAGGGCCTCCAACCCTATTATTGTTTTGGCCATTGTAAGTAATCGTATACTGGGACGTAAAAGAGGGGGTCCCTGGCCCTCCCTGAAATTCTCGTTCAATTATTTTTTTCAAAAATTATAATCTAGTAGAACATTTTAAAATCTAACGTAATTATTTATTTATCTAAAAAATATATTGTAAATTAGATATTTATAATCTATGTAAAATTCAAACAATTTAAAGATTCTATATAGATATTATTCATATATCAAATAAAATACATGGGTCCAGAAATACATAGATTCCTGAGTTTGCAATTAACATATTTCACATATAGAATGTGTGGGATCAAGAATTTAAAATTATATACTAAAACTAAAAAGTATCGATATGAGTATAAAAAATTTAGTTCAATACAAATGAAGGGCCTCCAACCCGATTGTTGTTTTGGCCCTTGCAAGTTGTCGTGTTCAGGGACGGAAGGGGGGTCTCTGGCCATCCCTGGAATTCTCAAGGATCATTTGTTGAATCTGATTGGCATTTTCTGATTGAGTGAAAAATCTGGATGAATGATAAATCTAGATGTTGAACGAGTAATATCCTTTAGTAAAAAAAATCAATACCATTTGAATAAAAAAACTAATAATTTAGTATTTCTTAATATTCATTATCTTAGTATTGTAACTTGTACATAACATAGAAATATAATTATTTGATCGAAAAATTGTTATAATTTGTCCTAATAATACACATGATTCTAATGACTAATTTATTTAGGACCATCTATTGTTGTTTGGGATAATCTATTGATAGGCCGGTATTAGCGCAAATGATGATTATGTGATTTACATTGCTAGTTTGAAATATAAGGATATACAGTTTTTGATGTTTTTGATAATTTTGATGTGGGTGAATGTTAGTTAGTATTGGAGAGGTCATATCAATTTGATTTAAATTTATATCACAAAAATTGGGGTAAGACAATTGACTTCAAAACAAAAGACGTATGGTATGTCATGTATCCATTTAAAAAAAAAGGTGTCTTTGAATCATCATTTGAATGTGCGATGTTTCTTCGTATAACAAAAAAAATTTAGAGTTGCTGAAGGTCATTCAATTTATGACTGGTCGTTGGGTCGATTCAAGTGTTGTCATTGCAATATGTTGAATTTTTCAAAGAGTTCAGGTACAATTAAAGTTCCAAGAAGGTGTTTGCCAAATACCACCATGGAGAGATAAGCAGCAATCACATGTACCTAGATAAGGACTTGGGATCGATCGAGTTCTTCAAAAGTGAAGGACACTAATGTAAGAAAGTTTTTAGTATCAATCGAGGGTGTAGTGAAATACGAGATGACAAAAGTAGAAGAAAGGCATGAGTACGCTCAAAACTACATGATCACATTGTTGAGGATGCATAGTAGCCAGTGGCGGAGCCATCCCACGGAGTGAGGGAGGGCCAAAATGGTCCGTGCGGTATTTTTTTATCCCGCGCTGTTATGCCCAAATCTTGGCATAAGCCCTAAGCAGACCTAATGGGCTTGAATAGAGGTCCACAACTCATAATGGGCCTAGAGATGAAGATTGGGTCACTAAAACCCACCACCAGGAGTTAGTCTAATATACTATCAAGCACAATGTGGAAGTTTGCGACCCCATGCCGCGGGTCGAGTTCGCCAGCAAAGTCCCTAGTATGGGATAGCATCTATCATGCACGTCTGTCTCTCTACAAGGTCAAGCGTGGCCTAGAGGTCCAGCGAGGCCTAGAATACTCTTTCTGCAAGGTCCAGTGAGGCCTAGAATACTATCTCTGCAAGATCCAGCGAGGCCTAGAATACTCTTATGAAGACTAGAGGTCCAGCGAGGCCTAGAATACTCTTATGAAAGCTAGAGGTCCAGCGAGGCCTAGAGCATATGTATTATGAAGGCTTACGGTCAGGCCCAGCGAGGTCGCGTGAGTGTGATTATCTCCGTACAGCGTGGACCACCTCGCATGACTAGCCCAGCGAGGTCGCATGCGAGGCCACGTAGCTTCTCCATTAGCCTCGCCAGTGAGGCCACCTGATTCGAGCATCATGTTAGCCATAGATAACCTTTAATGGGCCATGGGTCATGAGCAGGATAAATGGGTAAAATATATCAGCCCAAGAAGACGCCTAGTGGATTTGGGCCAAGCCGAGCCCATATAAACCCTAGCCCGTCTAGATAACTTCTTCTCCAAGAACTACGTATGGCTTGATCCCTATAAATAGGGTACGTAGGCATCTTGTAAAGATGATTGACAGTTCACCCTTGGAATATCAACAAACAAGATCAACCACAAAAATCACCAATCTCCTTCCGTGTTCTTCGTGTTCTTAGCAAAATATCCGTATTTTGCTCCATGATTCCAGCAAACCTCCAAAATATTGTTATACAATATTCTCCCTATAACATTTGGCGCTAGAAGGAGGGCAAGTCATCGTATTGGGAGAAAGATGACTAACTCGAACAAGAAGATGAACGGAGGGCAAAACAACGGGGAGAACTCGGGGTCGCACAAGATACCCAAAGGCGATCACCCAATGAGTGAGGATGGGCCCGAGAAGGTGGCAGCAGTGCAAGAAAGGATGACTAGAGTGAAGAAGCGGTATAGCTCAAGGGGCGCGAGGAGGAATGCCAGGAAGGGGCCCAAGTCCTATCAGAATGGGAGTAGTAATGGTCCCACCAAGAAACTCTTGGATGAATTTGATGATGCTGTTACGGATCAAACAAACCCTTACTTCTATGAAGACCTCGAGTGGGAGGAGGATATAAAGGCTACTAAGACAAAAGAGGGGTTGCAGCATGAGGCCGCCTCATCCAAGGGGAGGTTAGTTAGTGTCTTTGATCGTCGATCTTGGAAAGAAGTTAGCTGAGCATGATCTCCGCCTCAAGCTCAAAACACATACAGCTACCAAGAAGGATAAGCGATCCCAGGCTTGGAGCCAAGGTTCAGAATGACCCCCATCTCTTTGTAGAGAGCGTGAGCGGTCCTATCATCGCGAAGACAGACCCCCCTCTCTTCGTAGAGAGCGCGGATGGTCCTATCATCGCGATGAACGACCCCCCTCTCCTCGTCGAGAGTGTGCGCGGTCCCATAAGTACGAACCCGACCCCTGGATTGCAAAAAAGGAAGATCGCAAGGAGGATCAATAGGAGTCTAGTGCTCCCAAGAATACCTAGTCCCACCATGACAAGCTAGAGGAGCTAAAGAAGGCCTTTGATAAATAAGGAGACCAAGGTTGGAGACTACAAGCTAGAGAAGCTAAAGAAAGCCTTTGATAAATGCTACTAAGACAAATGAGGGATCGCAGTGTGAGACCGCCTCATTTGAGAGAAGTTCAGTAAGTGTCTTTAATCGCACTGGAAAGAAATTAATTGAGCACGATTTTCGCCCTAAGCTTGAAAAGCTCACTTATGACAAGAAGGATAAGCGATCCCATAGTAGAGGCCAAGGCAAGGGTCAAAGTTCTAAGTGGCCCCCATCTCCTCGTCGAGATTGTGAGCGGTCCCACCATCGTAATGACAGACCCCCATCTCCTCGTCAAGATCGTGAGCGGTCCTATTGTCATCACGACAGACCCCCTTCTCCTCGTCGAGATCGTGAGCGGTCCCATTATCGTCGCTACAGACCCCCATCTCATCGTCGAAATTATGAGGCCCCCTATATGATGTGACTATTGAGATCAATGAGACGCCTCTACATGAGATGATTCTTGGTGGAATACCTCTACGTCGAGGAGAGGGGGGACGCCCCCGATCCTTGGGGAGAGGGGGGACGCCCCCGATCCTTGGCGGCAATGAGGAGGTCCTTAACTACCTCAGTACACCAGGAAGATCGTCTATC
This sequence comes from Kitagawia praeruptora, assembly GCA_037693485.1. Lineage (NCBI taxonomy): Eukaryota > Viridiplantae > Streptophyta > Magnoliopsida > Apiales > Apiaceae > Kitagawia > Kitagawia praeruptora. Next base: position 128,213,785 of record CM075347.1, read on the forward strand.
AAACAAGCCCCCTGCTTGGTATGGACTTCACTAATATCAGCGTACATTGCCCCAATTTGAAGGAGAACTCATAGTGGGGTCACATTAAATTCTCTTAATTCCAAATGGTGTCAACTCCAAATAATACAAGAATATTGGTGAAACACTTTGATTCCTCATCATATCAACGATGATAATGAGGACTCGGGGGGTAGTGCCATTACATAAACACCTCTTTTAGTGGGACATTTGAAGAATTACAAGACAAAGCCAGCACCTAGCATTGCGAGGCCGCACATAGCGTTGCAAGGTCGCAAGCCCGATATCTTGCGATGTGAGGCCACTTAACCCCAATGGCGATGATGGGGGATCATATGAAGACTCAATTAGGTATCCCAAAGCACTTGGAAACATTCAAAATTATCAGTTTTCAAAGATTCATGGCCCACCAGCTAACATATGCGAGCCGGGGCTAGAGCCCAGCAACATGATGGATGTAGTCTGTCTACAAGGCTATAAAAGAGAGTGGAATACGAGGTCACAGAATCAAGGATCAAAAGGAAGTTAAAAAGCGGGCAACATGATCAACTAAAATAAAAAAGACGAACAGGGGTCCGCGTGTGGACTAACAGGAGCACATGTGGCTTATTAAAAAAAGAAACAAGATGTCCTCGTATATACATGTATAGAGGAGTCTTCCTATTCTATCAGCAAGGAGGCCTCTCTACATAGGAGGCCATGAGGAGTCCTCTTATTATAACAACAAGAGTTAATAAAAATCGAAGGAAGCAGCGAAACGCGAGAAGATCTCACCAAAAGTGAAAAGAGAAAATATTTAAAAAAAAAAAAAAAAGTCAACGAGGTGAAAGTACAAATACGAGGACCATGACTCCACAAGGCTGTATAGAAAAACAAGGCGAGAAGAGATGCAAGAAGGCTGCGTACGCGAAGGAAAAAAAATGTATCAAGGTGGCCACTACGAGGAGACATGGGCTCGCATTAAAATAAAAAAAATCAAAAGTTGTCAAGTAATGAGGCTCTCCAAAAAATCAAATACTTATATGATTTTTATTTTTGGAGGAGTTCAGAATAATTTTGAAGAAATTTTGAAGACCAGAAAAAATAGTTCTCCGCTACAGCTGCCTGCGCCGAAGAACTGGGGGTAGTTGTTATGCTCGAAAATTGATATGGGCTCTAAACAAGGCCCATTACGAGAATTGACAATAATATTGGGCCAGTAGATCCGAAAATCTAGTACAGATCTCATACTGATATGTTGACCAGCACCATGTACTGCAATGAGGAGGAGGCCTCGTAACGTGTGAGGCTGCAAGGAGGCCTCGCAACATATGAGGCTGCAAGGAGGCCTCGCAACGTATGAGACTGCAAGGAGTCCTCTCATCATAATAACAAGGAACAACGGAGAGTCCTCTCATCATACTTTAAGAAGACCTGAAGATATAGGTGAGAGCCCAAGCTCACATATCAGCTGGACAGAAGATATAATTATAACAATTTATGATTGCAAGGCCCTATGGGATCGCCTCTCAAGGTCCCTACAGGACCACATTGTGCTTGGAAGGATCCCTTGAGGTCACCATTACTTATATATACTTGGCTTTACATTAATTGATAGACACACAACAGGTGTCATCATCTTAGCGACTAGGAGCAGATCTCGAGACACAACAGCTATTCGAAACCATTAAAATTCATAGGGATCGCGATGCGATCCAAAGGCACTTGAGATAGTTATGCTTTCATCTACAGCAATCTATAGCGAGCACATGCCTCGCATCGAAGTTTTGACAAAGCAGTTTTTGAGTCCACATCGCATCTTCAATGACAATATGGACTCGGGGGTAGTTGTTATGCCCAAATCTTGGCATAAGCCCTAAGCAGACCTAATGGGCTTGAATAGAGGTCCACAACTCATAATGGGCCTAGAGATGAAGATTGGGTCACTAAAACCCACCACCAGGAGTTAGTCCAATATACTATCAAGCACAATGTGGAAGTTTGCGACCCCAAGCCGCGGGTCGAGTTCGCCAGCAAAGTCCCTAGTATGGGATAGCATCTATCATGCACGTCTGTCTCTCTACAAGGTCAAGCGTGGCCTAGAGGTCCAGCGAGGCCTAGAATACTCTTTCTGCAAGGTCCAGTGAGGCCTAGAATACTATCTCTGCAAGATCCAGCGAGGCCTAGAATACTCTTATGAAGACTAGAGGTCCAGCGAGGCCTAGAATACTCTAATGAAAGCTAGAGGTCCAGCGAGGCCTAGAGCATATGTATTATGAAGGCTTACGGTCAGGCCCAGCGAGGTCGCGTGAGTGTGATTATCTCCGTACAGCGTGGACCACCTCGCATGACTAGCCCAGCGAGGTCGCATGCGAGGCCACGTAGCTTCTCCATTAGCCTCGCCAGTGAGGCCACCTGATTCGAGCATCATGTTAGCCATAGGTAACCTTTAATGGGCCATGGGTCATGAGCAGGATAAATGGGTAAAAGATATCAGCCCAAGAAGATGCCTAGTGGATTTGGGCCAAGCCGAGCCCATATAAACCCTAGCCCGTTTAGATAACTTCTTCTCCAAGAACTACGTATGGCTTGATCCCTATAAATAGGGTACGTAGGCATCTTGTAAAGATGATTGACAGTTCACCCCTGGAATATCAACAAACAAGATCAGGCACAAAAAATCACCAATCTCCTTCCGTGTTCTTCGTATTCTTAGCAAAATATCCGTATTTTGCTCCATGATTCCAGCAAACCTCCAAAATATTGTTATACAATATTCTCCTTATAACACGCGCGAAGCGCAATTTTTTTTTCCCACTAAATCAAAGGGACATTTTATCGAACACTTGGGGAGCGGAGATCATCAATATCACTAATTAACAATTCTAGCAGATATATTCAGATTATATACTTAAACAAAGACACAAGGCAATTGAATAATGAGCAACAAAATCATAAATCATCTAAGAACCCAAAATAATTAACTCATTAAGGGAGAAATTTCAAATGAAAACAAGTAAAAACTTACCAAGAGGCTATGAGGGAGGGCCTGGACTTTAGAAACTTTGCTATGGACTATGTTTAAAAAAAATAAAAATTTTGGGGGAATTTTTTTTTTCAGGGTGGGCACAGGCCTGTGCTGGCCTTAATGTGGCTCCGCCACTGATGGTAGCATGATCACGCTGTTGGGTTGCATGACCATGACAAAATGGAAAAAAACAAAAAGATAAGAGATACCGCATACTCATGCTCAATTCTACATGATCATGCTACTTTATAATAAATATTTTATTTTAATTAAGATTTGGTTTTACTTTATTTTAAGGTTTATTGTCCCTATATAAACAATACTATAGTACGATGTAACAGATAGTCATCTTTTTATTGAAATTATAAACCTAGAGATTTTTCTCTTTTTCTTGATTCAAGAAACTCCTAGTGGATTTAAGGTGTTCAAGAATTCATTTTTCTTGTGTAAGAGTACGACTTTAAGGATTAGCGCTTTCTAGGATTTCGTGTTGTCCAACTCTCAACAACTTGTGGCAAGCAGCAAGCTAGCCAAGGAGATGAAACAACGACCTTTCTCTCATAATTCCAACAAGCTTTGTGTTAATTTCGTCCAGATGAACCTTTTTATCCTATCAAGCAGAGATATGTCAAATAAGCACGAGAAAAAATCCAAGTATATACATAAACTTTCGATCCAAGTCCAATAATACATTAATTCTCCTTTTAAAGAGTAATAAATGCTCATATACGATCAACTTCTGCCAAACGTTATCATGTCTCATGCAGTTTGGAGAACAGAATGTTCCTAATACAATGGACTCGGACTCATGGTTTAAAATGATGGCAAGCTAGCAATTTTACACACTAGTCCAAAAAACTGCTAAATCTACAACTTTGACAAAAAGAATATAGAATTAAGACATAACACAAAACGTAAGATTCGAAATAGGAATAGTCATGGTAATCAAGATATATGCCCTATTAGTTGGAATTTAGACCATCTAAAATAATTGGGTATGAAAAACTAAATTCTAAAAAGAAATTTTTATATTGAATATCAATACAATTTGAATTTCTGTAAGGAATCGGAATTTTCAAAATTGAACTTACTTATTGTGTAATATATTAATTACTAATTAGTCAAAATATTTATTTAACCAAAAATATCGAATATGGAATCATACAGAATATATAACAACATCATATTATATTTTTTTACATGAATTTAGTATTTTAAAACTAAAATATTTAGTTTGTGTATCATATTATACTAGCCTATAACCCGTGCGATACACGGTTGTTTTAAATTATTATTTTAAAATACATACGTATCTTATATGTTACATAAAAATTGTTTTTTTTTTAAACTTTTATTTAATAGAAAAAGTGAAATTTATCTAATCATGTAGACCTTTTTTCGATTTTTATACAAAATTTTCTATATTGTAAGTGTTTTCCAAATTATGTGTAATTTTTTACTATATAGCTTATTACTCGTGTGATGCACGGATGTATTTTTACTATTTTTTGTTTTATTACCCATATTTTCATATATATTTTTAATTAGTAGGAAAATAAATTATAGACGAAGATAATAAAATATTGTAATACATGTTTGATAGTATTTTTAACGATAGTGTTTTAATAATTAATAATATGTTGTTGACGAAAATTGAATACTAAACTCGTGAGAGTAGTTTATAAAATAATATATATGTTTAATAAAGATATGTTGTTGGTGGGATTCGAACTTGAAAACTATAAGAGTATTTCAAATATTAGAAAAAGAATATTTTTTTAGCATTAGTTCCAACGATTCTTATTTATTTAATTATCTTAAAATCTAATTGTTGTTATTAGCATAATTTTGGAAAGGTGATTGGTTAAATTAGCAACAAAAAAACTTTAATGATTAAACTGCAAAATTTGGAAAAGTTCAATGGGTTTTTGGCAAATAGCTAGCTCTAGTATAAAAGATAAACGTAACGCACACAATCTGAGTTTGAAACTTTTTTTTTTGTCAAGAGGAATATATTCCATAGATGGATTACATCGAATACAATATTCGTAAGGTGTTCTTTCATTCAAGAAAGTTTATCATCTAACCAGAAGACACGCATGTTGTCACTGGATGATTAGACAATAGAACTTTAATGTATGAGAAGAGACCACCCAATTGGTAAAAACTGTACACATAAAAACGAACAATTAGAAGGAAGAAGGAAAAATAAAAATTACAAGTCCAACACTCCAAAAAAATGTATCTTGGTCGATCTTCAAAAGTCTTAAAATCCAAATCACCAAAGTCCCAACTTTTCCATAATTTGTCACCAGCCCACTATGAAAACCTGCATTTCTGCTCTTCAACCCAATCAATAGGGACACAATGGGAACAAAAAAGGGCCTCGTTAAAAACCCACAAGAGCAAAACCCTTTGGGAAAAAAACTCAAGTGGGAAAAGAGTGCCCTCCATGAAACCCAAGATCATCGAAACACAAACTCAAACCATCATTTCCTTACAGCTATGCTTCTAAGAAACGGGTTTTCTGTCCATTCTCCACCAGGCTAAAGCAAACTCTTTCCTGAAATTTAAAAACAAACAATTTTCAATATCCGTTCGACACAAACTTTAATAAGAGCTCCGAAAGTAACTCAACACTATACTATCGTCCCAACCAAAGGGAATACCTTTGGTTAGACAAAACACCTACAAAGTTAGACATCTCAAATAATAATCGATAATTTATTAATAATATGAAAATTATTATTTAAGACAATATATATATATATAATACATATATATGTAAAAATACATATACACATAAGTATTTATAATTTAGCTAATAAATTTTAAATTTATAAAATTACCAAATTAACACATATTTATATTAGTAACATAACTGAATAATTAAATTCTAAAAATTAATTACAGAATAGACAAACCATATAAATGGCACAACGAAGCCTTTTAAAAGGCCCAAAATATAAGCCATCAATCATGGCCACCCAAAATGGTACAAAATTTAATTAGCTCCTAAAAGTCTGGTAACTAAAATCATCAATTAAAAATAGTTAAATTAGACCACATTAAAAATACAAATTGATCACTATCAATTAACAATCAAATATTTGTAACTGAAAATTAACTATGACAATCATTCATCATCAATAGCAAATTAAAATAATAAACTTGACATAATTAAAGAATGAACCTGGACAGAAATTATGAACATGGTACGTCATCGGACAATTTTCCGGCCAACTCTCTACCATCCCAAACACTCCATGTTAAAACCCTATTGAACCTATATCCCCACAAATAACTACCAACACAACTACAATCAAGAACCATTTATATAATAATCAAAACAGAGACAAGAAATCAGGCAGCTCATTCGTTTTATTCGTACAAATCAATAGCACATCACACGACTATCTTGTAACCAAATGTCAAGGATAATCCACGAAACTATAGTCTATTAATGCTAAGGATACATACATAATAACACAACTGATTATACAAACATATCTCTAAAAGTTTCAGTAATTAGATGCAATAATATAAACTGATTATAAAACAACACATGAACTAAAACATTAAGATGCTACATATATCTTATAAAGCGATGAAATAAGCATTCAAATACATAAACCTGTCGAAAACTGGACATCTGTGTTTGTATTTAACAAGAATTTCATATTGTTAGATTTGTGCGACCTCGTCGAGAAGTAAAAGTTTGAAACTTTGAATGTGTTTTAGGAGTAAAAGTCGATAAAAACCGAAGTAAGTAAAATTGTAGAATTTGATTTGTCAGTCGACTCTTACAAATTTTAGTTCTTGTTCTTGTTTAATTGTTCCTCACCATGGATGAGATTGAGTTCCAACCACTCAAGACATCGATGTTGTTGGTTACGACATTTAACAAAGAAGACGTAACCGATGAGGAGTTGTATAATCATTTTAAATCATACTATCCCGATGGTCACATTGTTTCTTGTAAGATTGGCAGGGGTGGTAGTAGTAATAGCTGCCACGAGGCTGCTTTGGTCGACTATGCTTCTCACGAACAAGGTACCTACGATTGAATGTGTTAGGAGTGGAGCAACTCCACCGTTAATTATGATTATATTTTAGGGGTTTTGTATGTTGAAGAAGAAGACACAGAGCAAAAATAAAACAAATAAAAAAGAAACAATTATTCCATTTCTTAAAAATATCTTGTCAACCCTGGCCTCGTATATATAGGCAAGTGACACATATGACCCCACCATAACAGAAAGAATATACTGGACATTCCTACTAGAATGACAACGTATTGTGTAATAACATAATAAGTCTTAATTGTAACAATACCCTCCCCTTATTCAGGTGGCAGTGTCCTCACTGTCAAAATTTGGAAACTGAAGTTTAAGCTTGTGGTAAGGTTCCCAGGTAGCATCCTCTGGAAGTGAATCACTCCACTGAATCAACACCAATGCACTGGAGTATTGTGCTGCTTAACCAGGCGTCTGTCAAGTATTTTAATGGGGTGTGGATGTTCGCCTGTGACAGGACTCAGTGGCGGACCTTGCTGAGGTAAACAATGAGCACCCAGCTTCTTCTTTAGCTGCGAAACATGGAAAGTGTGGTGAATTCGAGCTTCAGCTGGAAGATCCAACTGATACGCCACATTTCCTACCTTCTTCAAGATCTTATAAGGGCCATAAAAACGGGCCATGAATTTTTTATTAAGTTGGGGCCTGATGCTGGTTTGCTTGAAAGGCTGAAGCTTTAAGAAGACTTCCTCACCTACTTCAAAAACTCGTTCAGAATGATTTTTGTCAGCGTAAAACTTCATTCGTTCCTGAGCTTTAATTAGATTTGCTTTGAGCAAAGACTGAACTTGAGCTCAATTTTGCAGGAATTCATCGACAATGGCGTTCCCCGTATTCTGGGCTTGTTGATAATGGACACTCGGAGGCAGTTTTCCATAAAGAGCTTGATAAGGTGTCATCTGAATTGCCGAATGATATGTGGTATTGTACCACCATTCAGCTTGATTGATCCAACGAGTCCACTGGCCTGGTTTTTTGTGGGCAAAGCAGCGAAGGAACATTTCTACACATTGATTTAGTCGTTCACTTTGGCCATTGGTTTGGGGATGGTAAGAAGAATACATTCTGTGCTCCGTCCCCAGTGATTTAAACAACTCTGTCCAGAATTTGCTGACAAATATTTTATCTCTATCAGTGATCAAAATTGCAGGTGGACCGTATAATTTGACTACTGTGTCAAGAACCAGTTGAGCAACATGAGAAGCCGTAAAAGGATGTTGAAGCACCATGAGGTGGCAGTACTTGGTAAACTTATCGATCATTACCAATATTGTGTCCTTGCCATTAGACTTAGGTAGAGCTTCAATAAAATCCATAGTTGCTACCTCCCAAGCAGAATAAGGAACCGGAATTGGGTCCAAGAGGCCAGGATATTTAGAATATTCACTCTTAAACCGTTGACAGATTTCACACTTAGCCACCCATTTTGTAATATCCTTGGTCATATGGGGCCACCAGAAAAGATTGGTAATACGCTTGATAGTTGCGTTGATACCCGAATGACCACCCTCTGGTGAATTATGCATATTATGCATTATATCCTTCCTCAAATTTCCTTGATTACCAACACAAAGCTTACCATGTTTGCGAAGATCTCCTGCAACAATAGAAAATTCAGAATTTGAGGTGGGATTGACAGCTAATTGACTGAGAACGTTTGAGAATTCACTGTCATCTTCAAGAGACTGTCTGATGTCGATTTTCCATTATGGAATGCTAGTAGTGAGGGCAAAAATCTGACTGGGAACCACAGTGGTACCTTGATCCGTTTGTGGCTCATGTAGTCGAGAGAGGGGATCAGCAACGATATTTTCTTTGCCTTTTTTGTACTCGATGTGGTAATCGAAACCAAGAAGTTTGGTTAGCCATCGCTGTTGAGCCGGGGTGGAGATTCGTTGTCCCAGTAGATATTGAATAGCTTGCTGGTCTGTTTTAATGACAAAAGGACGACTAAGTAAATAACCTCTCCACTTTTGAACTGCAGAGACCACTGCCAAGAGCTCCTTCTCATAGGTAGAGAGGCCCAGATTTTTAGGGGCAAGGGCCTTGCTAAAAAAAGCAATTGGTTGGCCTTCTTGCATCAAGACGGCCCCAATTCCTGAATGACAAGCGTCCGATTCAACTACAAATGGCTTGGAGAAATCTGGCATACGAAGGACCGGGGTTGTGCACATGGCTGTCTTAAGCTCATTAAAGGCATTGGTGGCAGCATTATCCTAATGGAAGGCCCCTTTTTTTAACAAATTGGTTAAGGGACGGCTAATAAGACCATAATAGCGTACAAAACGTCTGTAGTAACCTGTTAAGCCTAGAAAACCTCGTAAGGCTTTAATTGTCCGTGGTATGGGCTAATTGGCCATGGCCTCGATTTTTTGCTTGTCTGCTTCCACCCCTTTGTCAGTAATTACATAGCCCAAATAATCAACAGTTGATTGTGCAAAAGAACACTTGTTTTTCTTAACAAAAAGCTGATTCTTGCGTAAACTGTAAAGCTTCAAAAACCAACCGTAGATGCTGGATGTGAGAGTCAATATCTGGGCTATAGATTAAAATATCATCGAAGAAGACCAAGACAAATTTTCTTATATATTCAGAAAAAACCTCATTCATCAGCCACTGAAATGAGGCAGGGGCGTTAGTAAGCCCGAATGGAACAACCAGGAATTCATAGTGGCCCAGATGTGTCTTGAACGCTGTTTTGTGAGTATCAGCATCATGGACTCGAATTTGGTGATACCCACTATGGAGGTCCAGCTTAGAAAAAACTTTACTACCATGAAGCTCATCGAGCAATTCCTCAATGATGGGAATTGGAAAGCGATTTTTTATCGTAATCGCATTAAGAGCTCGGTAGTCTACACACATACGCCATGAATTATCCTTCTTCTTAACAAGTAGGACCGGAGATGCATATGGGGAAGAGCTGTGCTTGATAATGCCATTGTCCATCATCTCTCTAACTATCTTCTCAATCCCTGTCTTTTGCAAATAAGAGCATTTATAGGGATTCAAATTGATGGGCTTGCAGTTGTCCAGTAAAGGAATCAAGTGATCTTGCGATCGTGGCGGAGGTAAGCCTTTCGGGCTTTCAAAAATCTGGTCATACTCAGCTACCAGAGGTTGAAGGAAAACAGGTATAGCAGGACTTTGTGTGACCTCTTCCAGTGCTGATAACTGGACCAAGAAACAGGTACCGTCCTGTACCTGCTTTTTACTCTCAAGACGCACCTGAATTAGTACTTGTGACTTGTCCGTCTGAGTTAATAAAAGCCTCTGTCCTTTCCATGTAACCCATGTCTGGCCCTTCTTGAAGTCAAAACAAAGTGGGCTAACCTCCTGCATCCACTGCACCCCGAGAATCATATCATAGCTACTTAACGGAATATCATAAAAACTAGAAGTAAATTTGGTGTTTTGCATTAACCATTCCAACTGTGGAAGCTTTCGCCTACATTCCATATGCGAACCATCTGCCATGGAAACCTTTAAGGGCAAACAAGAACTAGTGGATAGTCTTTGAGATTTAACCATTGAACTAGACACAAAATTATGTGTAGATCATGTGTCCAATAAGATATTAACCATCTTGCCTTTAATTTGGCCCACCAAATTGAGAGTCTGTATGCCATATGTTCCACTTAAGGCATGAATGGACAAGCCCCCCATCCTCTAGCACCTCTACAGATTCATTTTCTGGGACACGTAATTCTTCAGGTTCCACGTCTTCCTCAGCCACCACCATGAATAACTGAGGTTTAAGACAACGATGCCCAGGTGTGAACTAGTCATCACAATTATAACATAAGCCTTTTTCCCTGCGTAGAGCCATTTCTGTTGGAGTAATCTTTTTAAATGCAGCCGTCTTGTTTGTAAGAGCAGGAGTGCGGAGCTTAACCCCATCACTGAGTTGTGGAGGACTTGCTATGGCCTGATTTTTGACATGAGGTACACCATCTTTAAATTTGTCATTCCAATTCAGAGGTAAGAAGGACCTGTTTTGCCCTTTAATAACATTACCTGCTCTCTTTTCCAACAAGCTAACTAATACTTCTTGCTCTTTTGCTTTTATCATTGCCTCTTGTAAGGTGTTTGGTTTGTAGACATAAAGTGCCTACTGAATATCTTTCGCAAACCACTCAGGAAGCTAGCAACATAGAAGTCTTCATTGAGTAGTTTATTGGTAGCAAGTAAGTGACTCCGGAGCTCTTCAAATTGGCTAATATAAGCTTCAACACTATTTGTCTGCATAAGCTTATTGAATTTACCAATTAAATTCTCTTGACTACCAGTAGAGAAGCGTTGAAGGAGTAGCCCAGTAAACATCTCCCAAGTCAAAATTGGTTGTGTTTCTTGTATAGTTTGGTACCAATTATCAGCATCTCCTTCGAGATATAAAGCTGCGTAATCGACTTTAGATTTGGGGTCCATGAATGGGTTTAGCTTAAAGAATTTTTTAGTTTTTTTGACCCAACTTCTGGCATCCGTACCATCAAATTTGGGAAAATCCATTTTTGGGTATTTATAATGGGGTTAAGTATCAAAGTGGTCATTGAAGTGGAAGCCATATATCAATTCGTTCACCAATCTTTACGAGGTATCATTTGAATCATTAAAGTCATAATAAATATCAAATGGATATATTTAAAATGTAATTGAAAAGCAAAAATAATTTTTCATTGAGTTTTACACATTTTTTTTTAATGCTTCCATAACCAAACGAAAGGTTAATAATTCTAGTATTTATGATAATATATTTAGATTTTTAAAAATTAATTTACTATTTATTTTTAATTTTATAGTCATTTTCCTTGTTTTAATTAAAAATAAATAGTAAATATACTTTTTAAATTCTGAATATATTATCAAAAATACTAGAATTCAAAATCTTTTATTTGATTATAGTAGCATTTAAGAAAAATGTGTAGAACTCAATAAAAATTTATTTTTACTTCCCGAGTACATATATACAGGTATTTGTTTGATATTTATTATGACTTTAATGACTCAAATGATACCCCGTAAAGATCGGTGAACAAATTGATATTTGGCTTCCACTTTAGTGACCACTTTGATACTTAACCCATTTATAATGTGGTTGTATTGGGGTTTTGGGGACAGCTTATGTTGTATTGCCGGGAGTATGCCAAGGTGTACCTGTAGGATAAGGGAGAGAAAATCCAGGTTGGGAAAGGTATGGATAGTGTTGGTAATTGGGGAAATTGGCTGAGAACGGAATAGCGTTAGCGTTTAGGTCCGTAAATGGAGGTACAGAGTTGTGCATAAGTGCTGAGGTGTGAGTTGAAGCAAATGGGGGTTGTGAAGTACGTAAATCCGTGGTAGTCATTGTGGTTGGGAACGTGGTGATGTGTGTGGTGGGTAATATGACGGGAGGTGTGTTTTGTCCGGTGTGTAAAGTGTGGGCAACTGTATGTGGTGCTCCAACGCTAACCCCAGCAGTAGGAATATTACCAAATACCAAATTAGGAGATAGAATAGCAGATGCAGATGGTAGAGAAGTACTAGCAGATGTAGATGGCGAAGATAAAACAACAGTATTAGGAATGTGAGAGTTATGGGGAGATGGAGACATGCCGGAATTTCTAGCCATGGTGGAATTGGGGAATTTATCAGGCGGATGATGTAATAGATCTATGATACTTTGAAATTTCGAAGAAACATCATCTTTCATTGACTGAACTTGCTGAGTTAATTCAGAAAACTGCTCCGTAAGTTTGTTGACCTGCAACACCCGTTCTTCCTGGTGGCGAAGGAGTGTGCCCTGCAATTCCCCCAGCTGTGCTTCTAATTGCTTGAGATCTCGCTCATGTTTCTGTAAGCTTAGCCCAGTCATGTCTTTGATACCACTATTAGGAGTGGAGCAACTCCACCGTTAATTATGATTATATTTTAGGGGTTTTGTATGTTGAAGAAGAAGACACAGAGCAAAAATAAAACAAATAAAAAAGAAACAATTATTCCATTTCTTAAAAATATCTTGTCAACCCTGGCCTCGTATATATAGGCAAGTGACACATATGACCCCACCATAACAGAAAGAATATACTGGACATTCCTACTAGAACGATAGTGTATTGTGTAATAACATAATAAGTCTTAATTGTAACAGAATGTTACTATTAATTAGGGTTTCTCTGTGTGTTTTCGATGGCATATTAATTATCTGCATGACTAATTAGGGTTTCTAGATTAATGATTGTGTATTCTGGTGTATACTTACCCTCTAGTTTTCATTCCTAATTATACACTACTAGAAAAACGTCAATAGACATCGGTTAAAAACCGATGTCTATGTAAATCCTGAACCGATGTCTTGGCATGTGTAGAGAAAGGTAGGGGTCTTAGACATCGGTTTTTAACCGATGTCTGTAGTATTTTTAGACATCGTTACTTACAAAGAACTGATGTCTGTAGTAATTTTAGACATCATTTCTGCAGTAATATGTCATGACTATCATGTGAATTTCACGTTAATACAAGAGTTATATCATCTTAAACATATGACATGTAATATAAATCAGTGCATAAACATCGAAAAAAATACAGAACTGATGTCCATGTCAACAATTAACATCAGTTCTTAAATGTAACTGATGTCAATGTTTATGTTTAACATCAGTTTCTTAGTAGTAAACTGATGTCTATGTTGTGAATTTACATTGGTTTGTTTTTCGGAACCGATGTCTATTGCACCTTATTACATCGGTTTCTTAATATGAAGCTGATGTGTTTCTATTCTTTTTACATCGTTGCACATATGTGTGCTGTTGTTACTTTGTCATATTTAACATCAGTTTTTTGCAAAAGTGAAGTCTGATTTGTTTTTTTTTATATGTGGATGCCCTGCATATGTGACATGCCCAAAAAACCAAGACCAAAATCAAAATGTCAAACAAAACTAATATAACGAAATCAAAATGCCAATATATACCAAAGCCAAATATCGGCAACTACATTTCAATTAACATTAAAACTAACCACATAATCCAAACCATCCAAACTACGTACATCCAATCCATCCAAAAACTAATTCATCAAATACGAAAGTACTGCCAAAGTTAGAACTACTACACAAAAACTTGCATATTCCTAGGCCCTGCTTATACAAATTTTTCAATAAGACTAAGAGTCTCAACTCGGACCTCATCAAGCTCGTCCCTTGAACAAATGACCTTGCGAGTCTTGGTATTCCACTGAAAAGTGTAAACACAAGAAAAATTACAAGGAATGCTACTATAATTATTTACCAGTTATGCATCGATGAGAAAAACAAAAATTAACATAAGAAGGTTCCTGTAATAACAAAAATAAATGAGCTAGTTTTAAAATAATCCCCGATGATCTGAAGAGATCACTGCATCGAAAACACTTACATAGTTCTTCAAATGTGAAATTTCCTAATAATTAACATAATAAGTAATACAGTTTAGTGTATCGGGTAAGTCGCCATAATGTTACTAGGGAAAGGCCCTTTCCAGATACAAATAAGAGAATACTAAAGTTTAAGACTAGAAAGAAAAAAATGGGAGAAAAATAAACATTATTTTTCTATATAAAAGGATCAGGTATATGCAGTTAGAGGTATCTACTAAAACAAGTTTAGGTAGCTCACATAGCAAAACCTGTTAGAAGACCAAGTGACAAGAACAACGGGACTTTTCCATCACATGTCAAAGTTTGCAACAGAAAAGGATATAAAAAGTATGGACAGATCTTGTTTTTATTTTGCTGCAGTTTGTAAATAATATATTTTGAAAAAAGAAATAGCTAACCGTTAGAAGACCAAGTGACAAGAACAACGGGACTTTTCCATCACATGTGCAAAAGGATGAAATGTATGTGCTTCAAATTTACATAACAAAGCATGCAATAGGGTTCTCATCACTAAACAAGTAAATTTTACTTAACAGAACAAGTAAAAGTTTGTAAAATTTTACAAGAAAGAATTCAAATAGCACCCAAAACAAAACCAGAGAAATATAGCTATACTGTGAGCACATTCACAAATTAATTAATTACCACAACAACTAGAAATGCTGCTTTCAGATTTCCACAGGCTTCACAGCAAGCTCTACTCAACAAAAAAGGAAACCATCTGCTCAAAAATGAAATTCAAGCTTTGTCAACCGCCTAGAAATTGGCTGCAAAAAAAATTGACAACTTCCGACGCAGATAAAGGTGATTTCGAGTTTATTGAGATTTACCAACCCCAACAGGCATGCTATATTTTGCAAATTACAAAGTACCTCAACAAATAAAGACAATAGCTGCACGATGTTATTGGCAAGATCCAGCATCCAGAACCCTACAATAAAAACAATAGATGCTCTTGTCCGAGTACCTTTATATGTTCTGCATTTGTTAATTAACCAAAAGTGATCAAATAATTAAAATAAGATATAAATTAAAAGGAAAACTAGAATGAAGAAAGACCTGCAATGCTCCTTTAAATCACCTAAAAGGTACCCAATGTCTGCAGAAAACCCGATTATTATCACCTACATATAGATTTGTAGTTCAGCTAGATGGCGAGCAGAGTATTATAAAATATGTGTGAAGATGAATCTGATTTAGTAAAGCACAAAGCAAGTGATATCATGAGAGATCCAACTAATATAAATGGTCGTCTTCTGCCAGACTTTGAAGTGCATTTATCATTCCTGATACCAACACAAGGTTGAACCTGATTTGAAACATGAATAACTAGGTACACATTATTGTCTCTTAAAAATATGCAAGTAATTATAGGACTGTGTCCATGAAAATTTTATGCGTGAATTAAATTTTGCAATAGACAAATAGCATTATAGCAACATGTTTTGCTGCCAAAGTTTTAACAGAATGCAGTAGTAATTTACTATTTTCTGCTATCTTCCTACAAATAACTGATCAGAGCTATCTATCAGATTCAATTCCAAATGAATATATAACAGGATTCCATAAAACTTATGAATTGTACAGAAAATAAAAAGCAGTGCCTACCACAAGTCCCGTAATAGGACCACAAAAACCAGATAAATGAAGACAAGGCATGCCCTATTTAAAGTCTGCATCAAGCAAAATAAGCAATAAATAAATATACATAAAAAAAATTATTTTTCAGGTACTAAAGACTTACCTTGTGTAAAGAAGCAAATAATTTATTTCAGGTACTAAAGACTTACGATGTGTAGATTTATCATATGGCAAGTCTGATCGAACTACCGACAAGTTAGTGCTTTCTGGTGGCTTAAATAAGGGCCATTCATCAGGACCAGCCCCCTGTTTTTCATATTGTTGTGTGATCTTAAAAACTTGATTTTCAGAAGATGAAAATTCTTGTAATGTGTTGGCCGCTGTTAGTAGTATTTTTATGTGTTCGTTCGCAGGGAAGGACTGAATGTAATATCAAGCTCAAGTATCTTATCTCTCACAATTTAGAAGTGTAAAAGAGTGTTTGGGTTGTTTATAACTAAATTAAACTAATTATCAATCAAGAATAAAATATATGAGGAAAACAATCCAAGAACTGGGGTTCTTCACTTGGTTTCAATGCACATTCAATATCTATGTGATGTCTACGTTCTTACTTTGCTGAAAACAATTCTTCTAAGGTTATAATGTTCCCTTCCAAGATACAATATAATGTCTACAACTATACCTTAATTGTCACTTCCGTGATACAGTCAAAGACAATCATAAACTATTAAGCACCAAGAATTATAAGTCTCACAACTCTCCTATTAATCTTCCAATCAAATATTCGAGTTATGTCTGTTAAATCTTGTACTAAAATTGCAACTCCTCTTCCAAGTTATCACAATCCCTAAAATCCAATCAAAGGTTCATGACGCCCCTAATTGTGTTAAGCCCTCAATAACAGATCAGCAAAGCAAGAAAATCACAGATAATTAAACACACATGAATACCAAGGAATACTACCCAATCCTCAGATTAGAGAATTAGTTACACATGATTAAATTAACAAAACAAGAATTAATAGAAGAAATCATAATTAGAAGAATATAGAAAAGAAACCTTTAATCTTCAATCTTCAATGAAAATAATTGTTCTCCAGAAAAATCCCTAAAAGCTGTGTACAAATTGTAACTCTCTCACGAACCACGTTTTTCCCATCCCTAGATGTGTTTATATAGATACTCCTAGTCTTGCCCAACAAGAAATTGCCTTCTATTACAATTAGAATTAGAAGAATGTACCAAAAATTGCCCAGAATACAATTAGATTTAGAAAAAGGGCAAAACAGTAAATTCATGGCCTTCTTTTATAAGAACACGTGCGCGACTTCATTCAGCACGTCCCTTGCACTTGTTTCCTATCCCAGGTTGTAGAAAATCTCTCAAGCTTCGCGTGGGCAGTAAGATCGTTGAAAACGGACTTCTAGAACTCCAGATATGACCAAAACAGTATAAGCTGCGCAGCCTTCCCGGAAAATCCGAATTTTAATCAATTAAATCTCCAAAAACGACAAAAGCTTAGATATTCTTGCAAACCTGCACAACTAAGCAAAACACATCAAAACTATAACAAACTTGAGTCCAAAACAATCAATTTAAGCCGATATAGAATGTTTCAAGTGGATATAAAATCCACTTATCAGCCGCACTGCTCTGAGGTCCCCCTCTTTACATAACCACCCAAGTAGACTGATAACCAGAATTACTTTGAGAAGCCGGCTTCCCCTCAACTGCACTTCTCGTTGACATTTCATCATCCATGTTTACACATAGTAGAGATCAATAGTAGATTCTAATTTCAAAACTATGCAATCGAAGAAAATATTCAAAATATCGGATATAATGGAATAAATTGTTATGGCCTCACAGAACCATTTTAACATACTGATTATAAGGCTCTTCACCTTCCACTCTTGAATGAGTGTGTAAAGAAAATATAATCAAGAAAAAACAAATACAATCCAATAAAGCAAATACAATTAAATAACATTAAAAAACAAATGATTCGAGCAAAGTACCTAGTCGACCAAATCGAGTAAGCTACGAACTAGCACTCCAAGCTCCAAGCTAGTACTTGAACAAGCTCCAAAATCCAAGCTACGCTCCGGATCTGTTAAACAAAACGAACGATTACGTTTTCAAATCGAACAAATGGAGGTAATTGAACTGATATTTAACTAATATTGAAAGGGGGTTGAACGAATATTGAATAAATTGAAAAGGGGTTTAACGATTGGAGCAAAGATTACAAGAATCACCTACAATTTGAGCTGGGGAGGGTTAATTTGACCTAATTGAAGAAAAGAGGGGCTAGGGTTCTTCGGTTCTTCAGTCGCCAGAGGGGGGTGGGTGTCTTCGATATTTTTGTCTGAGCGAGGGGTTGTGTTTTGTTTTGTTTTTTTTGTTTTTCACTTTTCTTTTTTATTTTTTTAAGTAGAAAGTACTGCTGAGCGAGAGTTTTATTTTGGTTAAGGGGGGAAAATTTTGCTAAGGCGGGAAAGGAAAAGGGGAAGCGCGTTTTCTTTTATTTTTAAAATAAACTATAGACATCGGTTTTACATTGAAGTGATGTATTTATTGTTACTAGACATCGGTTTACATTTTACTGATGTTATGGAGACTTTTAACATCGATGCCTTTTCTAACCGACGTCTAATGTGTGATGTCTATTCCAGTTTTTCTAGTAGTGATATGCTCCACAAATCTATTCTATATTTGCTTTCTGCTTCTCGTGATTTGGATTTTGTGTGTCTTTCACTGTATATATATATAATTATCTCATGCTTCATTAATTAGGGCTTCTGATTGTATGTATTGCCAGTTTTTCCCTCTGTTTTTGCTTCCTAATTATACTCTCTCTCTCTCTCCCCCCTCTCTCTCTCTCCCTCTCTACCCATACTGATCCACAAATTTTATTTATATTCTATGTTTTCTCTCAGCCAAAATTGCAATTAAGCTCTTGGATTCCACTAAGCTTAAGGACTACACCAATTATGTTCGATTTTCCTTTATCCATGAGGATAATACACAATCTATCATCTATCTCAAGGTACAACTAAGGAACTACATCTCTCTTCTCCTCTCCCTCTCTCCTAATTACTTCTCATTTCCTCCTGTTTATATCTTATCTTATCTTCTCTCTTTTCAGAACTTTGACAAATCAATTGGCAAGGATTACTTGCACAAGCTACTGTCTCCCTACGGCAATCTCCTCGTCATACAATTGCATACTGATACTGATGATGCTTCTGGTCAGAGTTCTGGCTCTGCAGCTGTTCAGTATGATTCTGTTGAATCTGCTCAGACTGCCATAAAAGGGTTAAATGGCAGACTCGTTATGAACAAAAAATTACACGTTTCTTCGTCTAAATATCAACCACGTACAGATGACGAAGATGGAAACTCTATTTTCCTGAGAATTCTTGTTTCCTATTTACCTAAACTGTATTTCTTGCTCTTGGTCGTTTTGGATGTATTTCCGGTGTACGTCTAATTGAAAATTTTCCAAAAGGGGAATTCTTCGCCAAGGTCGTCTTTAAGAATCCCACGGATGCTGGTAAAGCTGCTGATGCACTGGAAAATGGGTTTGATCCTAAGTTGGCGTGTCTTAGGAGATTTCGGGACCGATCAGAGGAAGAGTCCACAAAGAAAGAAGCTCCTGGAGCCCCTGTAAGTTCTTTTTACACACTTTCTTCCTAAACAAAATTTTACGATTAAGCTAACCCATTTTAACCCCCCCCCCCCTCCCCCTCATAACTACAGCGTGATGGGAAATACAGCAAAGCCATCTCCCACATGAAACATCAGATTGCTCTTCTTGAAGTTGAACGAGATAAAGCAGTGTCACAGGTACAACTTGTTATTGTTTCGTTATTCACATCTACATGTACATTGTTCATGGACATTGGTATATTATGCTTGTGACTTGCACCAGTTAGATTAAGTATCTTAAATGGATTGCTATGCTACTGTGCTTCACTGAACAAATTGCGACATGCTTTTATCATTTGTAATTTTTGCAATAGTTAAATAGAACAAAGATCAGCTAGCACTGGTTTGCAGGTCAGCAGGTGCATCACTTAACAATCGTGATTAGGGGTTGTATTGTTTCTTCTTGGCTTCATAATCTATTTGTTCATGCTTTAATTATTTGTCACAAAGTATTATGATTAAGCTAACCATTTTTTTCCCTCATAACTACAGATTGCTGGAATATACAACAAAGAGATCTTCCACAAAAAACGTCATGTTACTCGTCTTGAAGTTGAACAAAATAAGGCAATGTACAGGTACAACATGTTATTTTTCGTTATTCACATCCACAAGTACATGTTCATGGACAATGATATATGGCGTTTGAGACTTGCACCAGTTAAATTATCTTAAACGGACTGCTATGCTTTTGTGTTTTACCAAACAAATTGAGACATGCTTTCATCATTTATACTTTTGGTATAGTTAATTAATAATCCTTAGTGATGATAGAACAAGGATCACATTGCTTTGCAGGTGTACCAATTAACAATTGTAATTTGGGCTAGAAATGTTTTTTCTTGACACTCTGATTTATTTGTTAATGCTTTAATTATCTGTACACCCCCCCTCTTGTTGCTGATGAGCTACTCTGGTGTTTTACTACCTCGGTTTTGCTTCTAATTATATGCTTTGTCCTTTTGTAATCACTTAATCAACATAGATTAAATTTACATCATCATCTTGTTGCTCATATAGTAATTAATCATTCCATCGTGATAGTTTCGGTTAGCAAAAATCTTCTCGTCTGTGGATATTGTCTTTGTCATTATCCTATTACCTGCACTAATCCTTCATCGTACAACACTGATCCACAAACATATTCACATATTCTTGATTTGCTTTCAGCAGCAATTGTAATTAAGCTCTTGAACTACACTATGCTTAGGAACAAGCCTCCTGAAGTTTATCATTTAACACTGTTTTGTAATTTTCATAATAGTTAACTAATAATCCTAAGTGATGGTAGAGCCAGGATTAGCAATTTAGCACTGCTTTGCAGGTGCATCACTTAATCAGTAATTTTTTTCTTAAATATCGAGTAATTAGTCTACACTACAGTACCACTCTTTTACTGCATTTTTTGTGATCTGATCATGATGGATGGTGGTATGGCTCATGTCGCCGCAAGGTGATTCATAGCCGACCTGTGCCTCTAAGGTTTCAGTCAAGGCACTGTTGGAAGAGTGCAATCTCTTCAAGGGCTGTTGTACATGAGTTATTCTGCACTAAATTTTTTTGTTAAATGTGTTTGCTTGAAAGTGCAGAGTACTGTAAGCTTTTATGGAATTCTAAGATTTTTTAGGATAAGATTACACGGTTTTTCTTACTATATGACGTTTTTTATATGGCAGATGGAACAGAAACTCCAGCAAAACTAATTTCCTGCGCCTAAGAAGATGAAACTTGACAAGACCCAGGATTAGACAGCCTAGTCCAGATTTATGCAAATGATTTATATAATATTTTAATGCTTTTACTTTAATTTTACATAACATTTTTTTCGGATTGCATTTTGTAATATTTTATCTTTATTCAAATGTATTTTAGTTATAATCTAATTGTTAATGTTATTACTATGATTTATAGTTAAATTAATTGTTTTTTAAAAAATACTCAAAATTAAAATATATGAATATAATTATAATGATATGATTGAATTTAAATTTATATTTGGATAATATTATTGAAATAATTTGGATCCTCATTCCTCTATAATGTAGTCCATGAGTCAAGTTCGTGATAGGCTGGGTAGGAAAGGATTGCAGGCAGCATGATGTGCTCAATATAACACCAAAATTTTGATTTTTCTTTCTTAATTTTGGAAACCCCACCTCCTGGCATCTATCTTTACACTCCACACCCTGCCTTGATGTTTGCTAGACAGCTCTAAATCCATGGTCACAATTACTAAGATACTCTGCATTGTCTTTTCCCATTTTCTTTTCTCAATAGTCATTATCTATTTCTAGTTTGTGTACAACTATTTTCTTCACCCTGTCAAACTCAATCATCAAATTTAGTTTCTATACCACCATTTTCTTTTCAGAACAAAGGCCAATGTCATCTTCCCTGCTGCCTGGAACACCAGCTTCCAGCATTTTGTGTTGTTCCGCTGCGTAACCATCATCACTTCAATCTCCCCCTTTCAACTTCTCCTGCAGCCACCGTCTTTATCATCTTCCCCACCCATTATCACCTACCTTTTCCCCTCTGTCTCGCATCACAATTTCCAACATCTCATCAACAAACTTTGATTTTTTTCAGAAAGCCCTAAACCTCAAACACACTCGGCAACATAACAAAATTAATCCCGGAGGATAGAGGAAAGAAAGACACAGGGGGGGGGGCTTAGAACGAATAAAAAGCGTGGCTTGTACATGCATGAATACAAGCATGCAGAACATGTTGTACTCATTAGAACTTAGAACCCAAATTTTTAGTGTGGTTCTATTTTCCTTTGTATTTCTACTAAAGAACATCCAAGCATATCTTAATAAGTTAAAATTCTACGATTTCCCAAAGATAAAATCTTCTTGCTAAACCATAACTGGATCTTAAACAAGTGTTACGAGATTTCGATTAGACATAATTGCGTTCTAAATTGCACCACATATTTGAAAAAATATACCCTTGGAACTTACAAGATGTAAAAGTCCACACTGCATTCATAGTTGGAACTTACAAGTTACAAGATATAAAGTAGAGACGGTCATTTTTAAGATTTTAGAGAGTGCTTCCCAGTTGTGGATTACAATATCGGTAGCAGCATTACATTGTGTCCAACATGCAGGACAATATATACCAAGACGATACTCTCCATGAAGGACGATGTGTAGTATATGCTTCACATTTTATTAGTGTTCATGCACAAAGAATACTTGGACCTTTTATCAAACAAGGACATACTTTCTATATGAAACAAAATTAACTTAACAGGAAATGCATAGGTAGTGAAGGAATCATATTTACATATTACTTCAGGAATGATGATCGAACAACATATTAAGTACAAGTATTTACACTGAAAAGAAGTTCATCATACATACCAGAAAACAAAAAACATGCCATTGTTTCGCTTGTCAAAAGAGCCTTAAAGTTGAAGATTGCAGTGCATAAATTAACGGGTTAAATGGCTATTACATCACTCAAGTGCAGGCCAACTTGCAGGTGAGTAATCAAACTGAAAAAACTTGCAATTGGATAACTAAACCAAATAAAACATACAATCTCATAACTGAACTTAGAAGAAAAATTCACTTCCGTTAAATTCATTTGACTTCTAACGGAAGCCGTTAACTCTTTGTCAAATCAGTTCACAGATCTGCCAACAACGCACTTGACACATCATTCACTGGATCCCATGTGATCGGATATATTGATTAAGTATAATCCGTTTCTTTGTGAAAAATGAAAATAATTTAATATTTAATTTTTTTTGCTAAATAATCTAATATTTAAAGTTTATTAAATTGAAAACTAAAATAAAGTTCCAATGGCAAATTTTAAACTTATTATGAATTTTATGACGATTTTATAACCTTTTCTTTTTCTTTTTTTAAACCTTGTATAATTGTATTCTTTTTTTCCCTTTTTTTTTTAGTTTTCCTAATAAATCTTTAACTAATTTATTATTTGAACATATTTTCAAATGAAAACATCAAAAAAATTAATATCAATTAGAATGTGTTTATAAATTTTTTAAACTCTTGTAAATTTCTGAATTTAATTATTTTAACTCTTTTGAATCTTTACAAATTCAATTTTATTAATATCAATTAGAATGTGTTTATCAATTGGAGATGCTCTAATAAATTACTCTCTCTGTCCCATCCATTTCTTTACATAAAAAATTAGGTATTTGATACGCATTTTAAGATGCATTTTAAAGATAGTTCCATAATTTATTTTTGATATTTTCTTTTTTTGTATAAAAAATTCTATTTTTATAAAAAAAAAAAGAAAATATCAAAAATAAGTTATAGAACTATCATTAAAATACACCTTAAAATCCGTGCCGGAAACTGGTCCGCAAATGTAAACAACTCTCCCGGACGGAGGGAGTATGAGTAGTGCTACAGGTACCAAATTAGGTACCAAATGACATGGCACTAGTTAGTTGTCATTTTGGAATATTTTTATTGGATGGTCATGGCGGGCCCATTTCAACTATAACCAATAAAAAAATAACACAACATTTGGTAACAATTTTTTGATACCTTATTTTGGTACCTCTAGCATTTTTTATAAATTATTAAAACAAAAGAAGATGATATAGAAACAAATTCATTAAAAGATTTTTAAAATAATTAGATCTCAGATTTTAAGGATGAAAGTTACGGGGCTCAAAAAATTCAAATGGATGCTAGGTTTAAAAAGTCAGTATAAGGGGAAGGTTTTGAATTTGGTAATAATTTGTTTTTCGGAATGGGTGTTTAAATCAAGTCGGATCTATTAAGTCAAGTCAAGGTGACACATCAGCCATCCACTTCAACATTCCGTTAACTTTTTAACAATTTTAACGGATGAAATGTAATTGAAAGTTTTAATTGGTTTAAGTAGTTGACTGTAAACTTTTTCAGTTTGATGATCTACTTGCAAGTTAGCGTTCACTTGAATGATGTAATAGCCATTTAACCCATAAATTAACAATGAGATACAAGACATATAATTATTTCAATCCTAGCTTTGCTGAACATGACATTTAACTATTCAAATCCTAGTTTTTCCAAAATATTTTCAATGCAAAACATCATCCTGAATTAAATTGCTAATATTAAGTCTAAACAGCGCGATTAGGCTGTCAGATCGTGCTCAACATCAGGCGGTCAGATCGTGCTCAACATCCACATTTCCAGCATTACTTGTCAACATCCATATTTTTAGCATTATCTTCCTTACTAGATGCATGACCAGCATCAATGGGCTCAGCTTCTTTTGCCTTATTAGCTGCTTGATGACCATCGATTTCCCCTGCAAGTTTTGCCTTCTCAGCTTCACGCCCCTGCTCTAGCTGGTCTACATGAGAATCAAGGTTTACACGTTTCACCTGCCATTAAGATAAAGAGCTATAGTTAAAATTTTCACAAAGCTGACAGTACTTTCCTTTTGTTTACCAAAACATCTTAACAAAACATAAAATGAAGAATAACCTGTGTACAACAGCCCTTGAAGAGAGTGCACTTCAAACAGCATTATATTCCTCATCCCAAACCTTAACGGCACGAGTCACCAACGATTTACGTCGTAACAACATGAGCAATATCACTACCACGCACCTTAATTTCATATTTGAAACGATAATAATATAAAACAAAGATACATATTCCATGGTAACTATACTTTTTAGTAGAGTACTAGTTAATTAATGCACCTGCAATTCTGTACTAGTCCCAGTTCTTCTGTCTCTTACACTGAGTAATCACACTATTACTAAAACTTACTCCCTCTGTCCCATCCATTTCTTTACAATTTCCTTTTTGGGACGTCCCACCAATTCTTTACATTACCAAAAATAGTAATTTTTAACAATAAAATATATTATTACATCCACTACTTCACTCCACTTTTTCAATACTTTATATTATTACATCCACTAATTCACCTATTTTAATAATAAAATCACTATTACACCCACTACTTCATTTATTTTAACAATATTACCTCCACTATTCTTGGTCTCCGTGCCCTGCCCCCATGTAAATAACCTACCGGGACAGAGGGAGTACTATAAGTATAAATTTCTATACTCACAAACCATCAGCTATATTTTATACACTCAAAACGTAACAAGACAACAGAATACAGCACACAAATGACAAAAGAAATGTTGCAGACTGTAGAACTACGTTTTCAAAGCGTACCTCTGAACTTGCACTTTGGTCTCCAGCAAGATAAACACAAAGCTTTTTCTTTTTAATCATTTTTCCATTCATCGCAGCAATCTGAAAACACACATACTAATGAGCATAAAAGAAACTTGGAACACAATGAAAAAAAAGTCTGGACGAAGAACATACAGCTTTAGCAGCTTCTTCTGGAGTTGAGAGTGCAACAACTCCAGATCCTGTGCTGACACCATTATCATCACGGTGAACCTAAAACCAGGGACATTACTTGAGTAGTCCAATCAAAAAAAGAAGACACGGAGAAACAAAAAGGGAAAAAAAACGAAAGAAAGAAAGAAAAAGAAAGTCGCCACATAATTAGGAATGAAATGAATAATAACCTTGCATGAATAAACCACCCCATAACCAGAGAAAATCGCCTTAAGATTAACATCACTAATAGAGTCATCTAAGTTGTCAATGTGCAATTCATTAAACCGATCAAAAGAATTCTCAACACTTCCACCACATTTTGACATGTCCAACTCTCTGGCAGTAAAGACAAATCGATGACCATGTGTCCTGTCATCCACGGCAGGAAAAGCTGTGGCAGCTGCGGCAGCCTCTCGAAAGGTGACAATGCCAAAGCGCTCATCTTTGAACCAAGGAACTATTCTCACACAGATGATGTCACCAAACTTACCAAACACATCCAACAAATCAGCTTCATCTGTGTTATCCGAAACGATTTCCATACAGATGCTGTTAAAAACAGCAGGAGGGCCTTTCAGGCTTTTCTTTCGGTCTACAGAAACTTTAAGTTCCCTACCTACGAAAAGGTGGCCATTTAGGTTGCTTATGGCAGTCCGAGCAGAATCTGCACAGTCATACTGCACAAAAGCAGAGCCATCACACTGGCCAGATTTATCAGTACAGATTGTGGTCGAAAGGACCGTTCCATGCATTGAAAACAGGTCACGCAAGGACTTCTTGTCAGTTGATTTGTCCAAGTTCTGAAGCAATATAAGAATCGAAGAATTAAAAAGTAGCGAATTCAATTAAGCAGGTAAAGAAAAAGGTAAAGCTAAACATGTTGGTACAAAGAGTTTGTTAGGACTACCTTGACCCTAACACAACTTTCGCTCATATCCTCATCAAGTGGACAAAATATGATGTGAAGAGGTTTGTTCTTGAACTCAGTGGAAGCTAACCGTTCAAGCGCAGCCGCCGCTGAAAACAAATTCAGAAAAAGAAAATGAATGAGAGGATTATTACATGACTAGCACAAACAACAAAATAGCATATGATGCTACGAACATTATCAAACACTACATTATAAAATAAAGAACAAGCAAACCCTAATTATAAAATAAAGAAAAAACAAAATTAACTCACCATCTTGGTGAGTATGATAATAGAGATAACCATAGGTGTTATCTTGGTGAGTATGATTCTTGAGGTTATCTTAAAAAAGAAAAAACAAGCAAACCCTAATTATAAAATAAAGAAAAGCAAAATTAACTCACCATCTTGGTGAGTATGATAATAGAGATAACCATAGGTGTTAACACCTTTACTAGCATAAAACTCAGAAGAAACAACCTCAACACCACCCACGTTGTTGACATGTTGGAGAAACTCAGATTCAGTTACACTTGGGTCCAACCGACTAAACATTAAATCCTTGGTATAGAACTTGTAACGTTTGTGTAACTCGTAGGGGTTGATCTCTTCCATTTTCATTTTCACTTCAATCTTAATTCTATCCCTGCACAATTGTAATTTCTAGTGAATGAATGAATGGTAAAGCCCCCCCTATTTATCTTTGTTATCAACGTACCAAATCTTCACCGTTGATTTCTTCTTTTTCTGACAGCTATTAGTAGGGATTTCTTTTAAGGGTCCAGGTCAAGGTCAGGGATTATTTATTCAAAAATCAATTTATGTAATTTTTTAAAAATATTTATTGAATTTTTAAGATATTTAATAATAAATTTAAAAATAATGTTAAATAAATGTTTAAGTAATTATGAACAATAAAACAATTAATATATTAGGCGACTAGTCGTGAAATCAATTTGCTATCATATGTACAGTTTAGACAGAAACTTCAGACATAATTTAGTATATACAATTAATACCCGTAAGATGCACGGATTTTATTTCAATCATTTGTTAATATATTTTTTTGTTATTCAATTGACATGGTTTTTCAAATAGTTATCAAGCAACCAATTATTATATTCAGAGTTTGAGATTGTGTGTAGTTCTTTGTGTTAGGACTTAGGAGTTCTACTTTAGGCCGACTATTAAACCGAGAATGCATGTATTTTTTATTTTGTTAATCTATTTATTTATTATGGGTGATCAATATAGTTTGTTTATAATAGTTATTTTTATGAAGGTGTTAACAATTTTTTTGGAAGGGGCT
This sequence comes from Kitagawia praeruptora, assembly GCA_037693485.1. Taxonomy (NCBI): domain Eukaryota; kingdom Viridiplantae; phylum Streptophyta; class Magnoliopsida; order Apiales; family Apiaceae; genus Kitagawia; species Kitagawia praeruptora. The sequence goes on from CM075347.1 coordinate 128,242,152, forward strand.
AACCAAAACCAACCAACCAATTATACCATATTTCGCTTATAATAGTATACTAGCTTATAGCCCGTGCGAAGCACGGGTTACTTTTAAATACTTTTAAAATTATATAATTAAATAAAATAGAGAATAATTTATTACGAATTTATTAGTAATAATAATAGTTTAATAAATGATATGTATTGATTAGAATTAATAATATAAAATCTTAATGTAAATTTGTTATTGATGGGATTTGAACCTTGATCTTTGGGAGAGGGATTTAAATAAAGAATATTTCTTATTATTAGATCTAACGGCTATGTGAAAAGTATTTATGTTTGATATATGGTGTTGAAAAAGAAGAGAAAAGCCGAAGAAGATTGTGTATTGAATTGATGAAGATTGCGCAGATGAGGTTTAGTAATGGTGTAAATATAAAATACTACTCTGTATTGGTTTAACGGAATTCATTTGATTTGTTTTATATTATAATAATTTAAAATTAAATAATTAGAGTGAAAACCAAAACTTAGGAGAAAACCAAAACTTTCAATGTTTCGGCTTTAATATAATAGTATAGATAGTACTAGCTTATAGCCCGTGCAAAGCATGGGTTACTTTTAAATATTTTTAAAATTATATGATTAAACAAAATAGAGTTATATAATTTATTATGTAATTAATTTAACTTTTTAAATTTATTTAATAACTCACATGTATTGTTTAGAACTAATAATATAAAATTTTAATGTAAATTTGTTGTTGACGGGATTCGAACCGGGATTTAAATATAGAATATTTCTTATTATTAGATCTAACGGTTATCATCTATCTACTAAATATCTAACGATTACTATTGTTTTAAATTGTTGAACCAAACAAACAAATTATATCCCTGTTTTCTTATTATATATTAGTATAGATGTATATAGATTTCTATTATATTTTGATTAATGATTGTAAGATGGGGTGTGATATTTTTGGATTTATATTAGTGATTGCAAGATTAGTTTTAAATTTAAAGGTAACATGTAATCTGCATTATGATTGGTGCAACTGGTGTAATAACAGGCAGCACACCACCGTGAGCTTATGAGTACTTGCAGCCAACACTGAACTACTAAATATCACAAACACTAACAAAAATCTAAAGAGCTATCTGTCAAAAAACCAATTGAACTTTTCCAAATTTTGCAGTTTAACCATTGAAGTTTTTTTGTTGTTAATTTAACCAACCACCTTTCCAAAATTATGTAAAATTTAATCATGGTTAACAAAAGAAGTGACGTGGCAACCAGAAAAAGCCCTAATCGAAACATATAAGGGCCCTAAACAAGTGGGCTTGGACCATGACTTATCTTCAAAAAACCCTAGCCCGTCTAGGTATCTTCTTCTCCAAGAACTACGTACGGCTTGATCCCTATAAATAGGGTATGTAGGCACCTTGTTATGAATGATTGCTAGCTCACCCCTGAAATATCAACAAACAAGATCAGCCACAAAAAATTACCAATCTCCTTCCATGTTCTTCGTGTTCTTAGCGAAATATCCGTATTTTGCTCCGTTAATCGAGCAAACCTCCAAAATATTGTTATACAATATTCTCCCTACAACAGAAAGTGTAAAACGAGTAAAGCTTACCGTCTTTCCCGATTACAAGTTTAAAGCCTCTTGGAAGAACCCTTCCCTTTGACACAGTTGTCACCTAGCAAACCTGCTACCTGGAAGAACCTTTCCCTTGACAACACTGTCACCTAGCAAACCTGCTACCTAGCCCACTGGCTACCTTGGCTTATGACTTGCAATCCTATCTAATTGCCACAACCCGGCACAAGTATGACTAAAATGTGTATAAGATTACAACTCGATAAACTGTAACTTCTGTACTCAGAGTATAAGCTTGAAAGTCTTTGTAAGAAGTTGTATTGCAGATGTGTTGAGAGTTGTCTTTGTTCTTGCCAAAAGATTGTCTTTATATAGCACAAGAATATGTAGCCGTTAGAGATGAATCCCTGAGATTATAGCTCTTGAAATAAGAATCAATCAAGCACAAATTAGAGATTATATAATCAATCAATCTTTGATCATTAGCAACGGCTCTTTTAGGATTTGAATCTCAATCAAATCGTATGATATCTTTGATAGATATCCCAAAATGTATGACCTGCAATAAATACAATATATATCCTGTAACAGATATGACAATCGAATATGGAAACTCAAAATCAAATCTCCACGATTTAATTCGAAGACTTATTCAAAAATGACATCCTAAAAACCTGGGATTAACAGAAAGCATGGGGAAGGCTCCTTTCTCTATCCTCCCAGTACTCCCTCAAGTTAAAACAATAGTGTAGTTCTAAGGTTAAGAGTTTCGGTAAATCCATAACTGAACATACCATCTCCTCCATTTCTGAATCAAATATTCCGAGGGAGAGCAGGTTGGGAAGTTTCCCCACTATTTTCATTACATCTCCTTCAAACTTACAATCGGACACACTTAAGTGGGTGAGGCGGGGAGAAAACAAATGATGGTTGTATTCCTAGTCTTGCAATCCCTGGTTTCTAGCTACTCGGACACTAGAGAATGACATTGAGGGAGATAATTATAATGTTAGGGTAAGAAGTAGGGAACCACGTTCTGAATTCACAAGTGGGCCAGGCATGGGTCGATCAAGGGTGATTCTGATATATGGAGCTCAAGAGTAAGAATAAGAGAGAAGGTATCTCATTACATAATTTTTATGCATGAAACAAAATTTCCATGACTTGTCCAGTCTGCTGATTTATTATTTTCAAACACTTGCTCTTAACATGACATGACAAAATATGTATTAAGAAAGGTGCAAACCAGACTATACTAGTTGTAGTCCTTTCATTTACCCCTGGTATTTTTTCTTTTGTGTCAGCTCTGGTTTCTGCATCTCATTTTGTGAAGAAAGGCTGAAGTAGGATTGTATAGAGATATAAAAGTATTCTGGAATCCAATGATGACTTGATGCTTACAACATAATCAATGATCAACCACAATTGTTTTGCTTACACAGTTTAACTACTTGCTTATTTTCTCTGCACCATGCCCTGATTCTGCAAATTTCCACAGATTGGTCTTGAGTAGAATCAATAGTTATACTAGTTCAAATAATCAAGCGTCCAAGGAAAGACTCTAAGCTCCTTGTTACTTTTCTCAAGACCAAACTATTCTTTATTTTTTTGCATGAAAATCTTAAACTTTTTTCTGCAGACGGAGTACGGTTTATTACTAGAGGTGGTTTTAACTGGACTTATTACTCACCTCCTATTATTTTCTAATGATCTTTATATATAAATAATTCATTAAAAAAAATTTTTAATTCTTTTTAACTTGATATATAAACTCAACTCAATAACATATATATACTGTATTTCTTATTTGTCAAACAACAGATGAAATAAAATACAAGAAACAAACAGCACACACTGATTCTTTATTTATTAAAAAACAAATCCACAATACACGGAATGTTAATTAAGTGGCCTCCCTTTCATTTGCAAATGATGAACACAGTCGGGATGTGTGTGATTTTGTAAAAATTATCTCCTTTCCTTACCCTTTCTTTTTTTAATGAAGATCTCCTTCTATACAGAGTTGTTTGAAGAAAGTGAGGAAGCGTCCGAAAGCATCGTCAAGTTAGGTCGGCAGCCTTTAGATACTCTGCGTAACATTGCAAAATGTGCACCCGAGTCTCGATACGAGGATGGGCAATGAGTACAACAGAAGGGATGTGTTTAACTTTATCAAAATCATCTCCTCCTTCTCTGACCATTTCTTCCCATTTTGTACAATCTTCTCCTTCTATACGGAGTTGTTTGAGGGAAGTGAGGAAGCGTAATCCATCCGGAAGCATCGTCAATTTATGACACCTGAGTATAACTACTTGAGAAAGCATGGGGAAGGCTCCTTCCTCTATCCTCCACTCCCTTAAGTTCAAGTAAAGGAATTCTAAGGTTAAGAGTTTTGGGAAATCCATAGTTGAACATACCATCTCCTCCATTTCTAAATGAAATATTCTGAGGGAGAGGAGGTTGGGAAGTTTCCCCACTATCATCATTACATCTTCTTCAAACTTACATCGGGACAAATTTAAGTGTGTGAGGCGGCAAGAAAACTTATGATGGTTGTATTGCTGCTTTGGCAAACTTCCGTTAAAACATTCAATTTTTAATCGGTCAATGGAAGAAGACTCCAAGAATGAAACCAAAAAACCATTAGAGCAAGGATTTGATTCCTTAAAAATAACCTTGATATAAGAGACACGAAAGTTGTTAGAATCCATAAATTGAATAAAACGCTCAGCTTCCTCCGCAGATACTTGAACCCATCTAAAGTCTCTAACACTCTGTAGTTTAAAGAGATCCTCCACTTTACAAAATCTGGTATCATAATTCTCTATTAGCTCCAACTCATCCAATCCATCTAATCTCAATTTCTCACCATCCTTCTGTTTCCATGAACGAGGAAAGTAGAGGTGCTTTAACTTCCTTATCTCCCACAATACATTTGGTATTTCCACAAAGACCTGACCCGAGATATCAAGAGTTTGCAAGTTTCTCAACTTACGTATTGATGAGGGTATCTTGTTAAGAAAACACTCTCTAATGCACAAATACGTCAGGTACACCAACTCCCCTATACTCTGAAATTCTTTCCCTAGATGACAGTTCTCAATCTTAAATATGCGGAGCAGCTTAAATTCCTTCATACTCATTCCTCTTGGAAGGTAACCTGGCAACATACATTTTTGAGAATAAGAGATCTGCAGAGCTCGAATTTGTGAAATTAAATCCTTTTTTTTAAGGAAACTAATTCCACTCATTCTTTCTTCCTCGGGTATATTCCTTATACAAAACCTGCGTACCAATTCGGTGTTTGCAGTAGGTTTGGGGATTGTGACACAGACAAATTTTTCCTCTTTTCCTTTAGACAAGCAAAAGTCACGAATAAGATCATGAAGGCGACATGTTTGATACTTTGACGTTGACTTTACTTTCCATGGTTCAAGTTGAACGAGACTTCTATTTGCCAGCTCTTCGAGATGGCGTTCTGCTACATCCAACAACATCTCTTCTTTAGCTTTATCCTTGTCCAATATCAGACCTTCTCCAATCCACAACAAGTAAAGTTCTTCGGTATTAATTTCTTCATCCTCTTTATAAGTTCCCAGATGAAGAAAACAATGTCTCAGATGGGGAGGTAAACTATCATAGCTTAAACCCAAAACCTGTTTCACCGTATGGTATTCATCTTTATTTATTCCCCGATCCAAGTAAGAAGCAACATCACTGTCTGTGCCCTGCCAATCCCTAAACGTTTTTCCTTTTAAGAGACCGCCAAGAGTCAAAATTGCTAACGGTAAACCCTTGCATCGTTTAACCATATTTCTCCCTAATGTTTCCATCTCAGGTGAGGCCACCAAGTTTCCTGCAAACCACATCCAGTATACATACGTATATCATTACAAACCATAATATATATTTATCACTATTACAGATGGTGATGAAGTATCAAGTAATCATTTAGCTGCATTGGTGTCTTTGAAGAAACAACACAAGTCTACTATACAGCATGCTCTAATTCAGCAAGTAAGAAAATTGTAGCAAGGGCTCACATGCATTACTTGCAGAATATTCAACTTAAGGGCTCACATGCATTACTAACCAAGAAAATTGTACTCTACATATATCTATCAATCTCTCTCGCTGTATATAAAGGGAAACAGAGATAGAGCTACATGCTGGCTGCGTGGTTTAGGTGTTCTACACATCTCATAGTGTAAATTTATCAGCTGTATCTATTCAACCTGTAGTCCTGTACTGTCTTCTTCCACATTAGACTCGTCTCTTTATATTTCATCATTGATACATAAAGTGGGTGCTGCCAAGCAGCATGATCTTAATGTCATCATCACTTTTCTTACCATTTAAATCGAGAAGTATGACTTATGTCATGCTAGTGCTTCAAAAATCTGGGATAACCTCGCCAAGTACTGCAAAGTTCAAATTCATAGATACAGAAAAAAGCATTCTCTATTGCTATTGCCAAAAGATATTACTCTGTTCTATACATTTTACAATACTACCCATCACCTTTTGTATACATCCTTGAGGTGACCTTTGGAATGGAAAAGAAAAAAGACAACAGTCAAAAGGAAAATACCATTCTCAACAAAGTTCAACGATGCACAAATTATTAGACTTATTGTATATTTGTTCGGTCATTAGTGCTCTCTGATAATTATGTGCAAATTGAACATAACACACCACGTATTTCATTCACAACATCATGTATTGTCGCCGGCCTCCTCAGTCAAACCTCATCATTTCAGCAGATAACAATGCACACACTTCTTACTTCTTAGGTGCATTTTAGTAATTAAAAGACAAGATCATTGTTACGCAATCATCTGGGAATATAAGAAGGTAATGATCATGTCCAAATATCATATCTTTGTATTTTTATATAGCTTTTGTAATACTTTCTTCCTGTTTTATAAGGCGACCTACTTTTTTTTATATAATTGCTTTTGTGCCTTGTGTCATAATATCTACATGTACATTGATCCAGTCAGATAAAATGCAGATGAGTAAGTAAAGAGTTGATCATTGTACATTGATCATTGTAAAATGTATAGAACAGAGTAATATACATTGATAAATACATTGATCATTGTACATTTATCAATTTTTTCGTAAATTTAACCGTACCAATGAAAATTTTATGCAAAAATAAGTAGTTGTACAAAATTTTATAAATTTTATCCTTTAAGAATACATTTAATTTAATATGGTATTTTATACATGGTTTACAATATGAATGTAACGGCTCAGATTTTATAACATTTTTTGATTAAAAATTGCATCATATATAAAATCAATTTTTATGTAATTTTGTGTACCTTTTCATTTTTGCGTAATCTTTTAATATGTACTGTTGGATTTTCGTAAAAACAATTAAAAATACAGATTTTAAATCGCATAGGTAAAGAATTTTTCTACCGTATTAGGTAGATTCTCTTTACCCAGAACTTTGTACCTCATTTACTATAGTTTTGCAAATACAGAACCTTTTGTTTACTTACATTTTCCTCTTTACGATTCTACCTATACATACCAGTGTTGTAAAAAGCGGGAATCGGACTTAATCGGTGGAGGTACTGTCCAGGAATTAATCGGATAATCGGGGATTAATCGGAATGATTAATCGGAGCTAATTTAATATTATTTTTAAATATAATTATTATTAATATATGTAATTATTTTATTATTTTGATTGTACATGAATAATTATCATATATTTATACAAATATATTTAAAATATATAGCATTATTAAAGTAAATATAAATTTTAAGATCTAATTTTTGAATTGGGGTCAATATGAGAGAAAAAATTGATAAAATTCATGATTTAACCGTTTAAAATATCAATTTCGTATATGAGAATAAGATTTTTCTTAAAATTTATTCAATTTTATACTTTTTGAATTTTGAATTTTTTTTTAATTTTTCTACAAAATTTTCATTTTTTATCAATGAGGTCGATTTTTGACCGATTAATCCGATTTTTGACCGATTAATCCCGATTTTGACCGACTTTTGAGCGATTTTTGAAAAAACGATTTTTTAACCGAATAACGATTAATTAGTACGGTAGCCTACCGAACAGCGATTAATCGGCGATTTATCCCGTTTAATCGCCGATTTTTAGAACAGAGATACATACATCTATTAGAGCATTCACATTCAAGCCCGCATATTGAACCTCATCCCTATTATTTAGGGGAATTTGTAACTTTTGAGTAAAACCCATGCTCCATCCCATCCCCCATTTTGAGGAATAGATTTAGGGACCATGTTTGAGTCCCCATTTTTACAAAAATACTGTTCTGCCGCAAACCTTCCCCTAAATCTTTCTCTCTCTGACTTTACATATATTTAATTATATTTGTAGGTAGGTAGTGGGTTAGTTTTGGTAGTTAAAATTGTACTCCTTCCGTCCCATTTTGTAAGACATGGTTTGACTTTCACGGAGATTAAGAAAATACTATTTGACTTGCTAGGTGGTAGCATGTGGTTGGTTGGTTGTGAAAGTGGGTGTATAAAAAATGGGTAAAGTAGGAAAGTAGTGGGTGTAATAGTGTTTATTTAATAAAAAGGAAGTATAAAATAGAGAAGTAGTGGTGAAAAGTAATGTTTAAAAATAGTAAATTTAGTAAGTTTATTCTTTTTGGGACGTCCCAAAAAGGAATAAGTGTCATATAAAATGGGACGGAAGGAGTAAGTGAAGGAGAGAGAAAGAAGTAATATAAAAAAGAATATAGGGATATGGGGATGGAAAATGGGGAATGAGATGTAGAAATTTTTTGATAATTTTAGGGATTTACTATTTTTGTTTGGGGATTTACTATTTTTAATAAGTTTTTGGGGATGGGGATGAGGGATGGGTTGTGAATGCTCTAGAGCATCTCCAAGGGCCCATAACCCTTATCTATATTTAGACATGTGGACACTTTTAGGGTTTTCTCCCAAAAAAAAACACACTTCAACAATACCCTCTATTACCAATACATTTTGAGTGAGAAAAAATAGGACCCTATATTTGAGAAACCAAATTACATCCTCTATCATCTCCCGCTATTGTCCACAATCTCCCGCTGCTATATTACTCATTATCTCCCAATATGGGGTTTATCATTGGAGTAAATCATACTTTTGCTTCCTTATATTTTTAAAAATCTTTATTTTAAGGGTTAAGGAAGGGAAAAGTCATTGGAGTTGCTCTTAGTAGAGTAGATTTATACAAATCTATTAATCACATATATATAGTAGAGTAGATTTATACAAATCTTTTAATCACATAATATAGTAGTTGGGAATAAATAAAATGATAAGCATGGTTAATTATTAGGGCAACTATATATAGTGCGCATATGTATTATATTTGTAGAGTTAAATGCACTTTGCATCCCCTACCTTTACTCCAATTTCAATTATGTATATGTAGTTTAATAAATTGCACTTTGCACCCCCTAACTTTAAATTACATGTCAAATCACAATCCTTTATACGTTTTCTATCAAAAATAATATTTCTTTTAACGGTTGTATTGACAAATGCGATATAAAATTGTGTAGTGATTATATAATTTATATTTTAAGATGGTACAAATATATTTTAATGATTTTATACGTATCATATATCATAATAGTCACAACTTTATTTAATGGAAACATATTAGTTTATTTTTTTGTAAATATAATATAATTGATTAATGGTCAAAAAATTATAATTTAAAGAATTTTAAAGTGTAAAATTAGTTACATGTTTAAAATCTATAATTTATATCATCATTACAATCGTTTTATATCGCATTTGTTAATATATTCGTTAAAAGCAATATTATTTTTGATAGAAAATGTATAAGGGATTGTGATTTGACTTATCATTTAAAATTTGGGGATACAAAGTGCAATTTATGAAACTACATATACATAATTGAAAATGAACTAAAGCTAGGGGATGCAAAATGCAATTAACTCATATTTGTAAACAAAAACTATGAAGAAATGTAAGCGTGTAAGGTGTTAGATCATAGAGTAGTGCTAGGGATCCCAAATTTAGTCCCCAAAAAAGTCCCCAAATGACATGGCATGAGTGATTTGGCAAATTGTAATGTTTTAATTGGATGGCCCTGGCGGGCCCACTATAATTATAACCAATCACATTCATTTGGTAACAATTTTTGGTACCCAATTTGGTACCTCTAGCATTTTTCTAGATCATAAAACTAACCTGGTGTATCTACTGGAAATGCTTTCTTTGCCAGCAGTTCCCAGCCCTCATCGTCTGTCAAACCCTCAAGTGGATGAGAGAAACCTTCACCGGCAACATCTTCGGTGCGACTTGTTAGCACAACTTTGCTACCCATTTTTGTGGTGGCAACCGGAAAGGCGTCTTTTATGCTTGTCCAGTGAGCAGCTTCCCAGATGTCATCCACAACTACTAGACATCTTTTCTCTGCTTGGACTTCATATAGTTTTCTCACAATTTTTTCTACTGCCATGTTAGAACTGTTGTTTAGCATCTCAGGGGCAAGTTGATCAAGAATGTCCAAGAGAAGTTGTCTCTTGTCAAATTTTTGGGTTAAACAGGCCCAAGCAAAAGCTTCAAAATGATTTTGAACATCATCGTGGTTATAAAGTTGTTTGGCAAGTGTAGTCTTGCCTTGCCCCCCCATGCCCAAAATACAAACAACTTCATTCTTCTCGTTCTTCAAATGGGAGATTAATAGCTTTAAATCATCTTGCTTCCCAACAAAGTGTTTATCAACATGAGCATATGTCAACCTCTGATTTCGCAGTTCTACATAGTACTGTGAGGATGAACTTTCCTGTATGTTGTAAGTTTTGAAACTCTCCTGGATACCTTTGAGCCGATCTTTTATACGCTGGATTTCGTTTCCAGTCTTGTGGAGACTTACACCGTGTCTGGCTATGCAAGCAAATCCCTTTAGCATCTCCCTGAATCCTGAACTCTGCTTCTTCAACTCGCCCAAGGCATAAGTCTCGATTACATCTTCAACCTTAAATGCAATATCTCTAATCTCCTTTACCCAGTTGCACACTCTCTTATCTTCACCTCGTTTCTTATCTGCATCTTCCAAGAAACACCGCATCCGCTCCAGCTCTCTTTGGAGCTCCTCAATTTGTTCACGCACCCCCAATAAAAAAGTGCCTTCAGAGACTAACAAATCTACAATTCTCTCCAAAGCAAAAGTGACTACAGCTTCCGCCATCTCTTCAATACTCAAAAAGATAGAAAATATTGAGAGCAGAGAAATCGGAAGAAAAGTGAACAAGATAAAGATCGAGAAGCTTAATTTTCCACTTGATCATCCAGCTACTATTTGTATTTATTGGAAGAAGAAACTCAATGTGCTCTGTATTTTGTACTCATTCACAACTCTGGGCCTATGTTTTTTGGCTGGAGATCCCTGACAATCATTTGTCAGGGATTGCTTATCTAACCATCGGTTTTTAAATCGTTGGATCAACGATCCAACGGCCCTCCTGATTACAAAAAAAATTTCACGGATAGGCAGCGGAAAATTATAGCGGACAGTAAAATTTTTTTCTTTTTTAATCTCAGTCATTGGATCAACAATCCAACGATTGTGGAACCAATTGTTAAATAACCGCTCCCAACAAACGATTGTCAGGAACCTGGACCCATGTTTTTTTATGTATTTCGTACTTTTTAGCTAGAGAAGAACTCAACTAGCTAGTGGTTTACTCCCTCTGTCCCAATGGGTTATACTCATTGGGAAACGTGGACGTGACACGCATTTTAATGCTCCTAAAAAGTATAGATCTATAATTTATTTTGAAATTTTTTTTCTTCCGAATAAAAATTTAAGATTTCTACTTTTATTCAAAAAAAGAAAATTTTAAAAATAAGTTATGGAACTATACTTTATAGGAGCCTTAAAATGCGTGCCTGGTAATAAAAAAAAACTGGGTAGAAATGAATGGAACAGAGGGAGTATGAAATTTCCTAATCATCTCTAGTAGTGTATTTTGTACTCATTCACAAATTTGAGCCGCCATGCACCAACTTGCTCTGTATTTTGTATTTATTGTATGAAGAAGCTCAATTTGCTCCTTATTTTATACTACCTCCCTACATTCTTCTTTTTACATGCATTTCAATATATTTGGATGAGGTACTTATCAAACAATATTTTTAAATTTTTTTATTTTATACTCTCTCTGTCTCATATTTATTTTCCCACTTTCCTTTTAATGATATTCAAAATACTTTTCTCCTTTCTATTTTTGTCCATAAAAAATAATATTCAATACCCACTACTCCACCCACTACTCTTTAAAAATAATACTCCCTCCGTCTCATAATATGTTTCCTGTTTTTTTTTCACGTTTGCCAACACACACTTTTAATCGTTAATATTTTCAATTTCGTATTAATATTAAATATAAAAACTTCACTGTATTAAAGTACTCATAAATATGAATCCAACAAGATCACTCATGACTATATTTTGTCTTATAGATTATGCGTAAATTAGTAGTCAATCTCTTATAATGAATAGTATCAAAAGTCTAAACAAGAAACACATAGAGAGACAGAGGAGTATTCAATACTCACTACAATACTCACTAATCATTACAAATAATATTCAACACCCACTATTTCACCCACTACTCCAAACAAACAATATTCAATACCCACTATTTCACCCACAACTCTTTAAAAATAATATTCAACACTCACTACTCCAAAAAAAACAATATTCAATACTCACTACTTCTTAAAAATAATATTCAATACCCACTACTCTATAAAAAAAACAACATTCATTCTCCACTATCTTAAAACCCGTGAAATTCAACAAATAAGCAAAGAAAAAAGAGACGGAGGGAGTATAAAAATATAGATATAGATACAATTCGGGACGGAGGGCTCATTATTCACGACCCGGGCCGCCAAGCACGAACACGACCTTGGTTTTATCAACTACTACTATAACTAGTCTATTGTTGAATTGTTGTCCTAAAATACTAGCTATAATAATATACGACAAGAATCATTATAATTTAAAAGAGAGATAAATAACATAGAATAATTATTTATTAGAACCGAGCTAATTATATCACAAGGTTATGGGTTACTAATTTAACAGAGATGAAAAGAAAGAGATAGATAGCAATGGAGCTTGAGTCTTTAACATTGCTCGGTGTATCTTGATTCAAGATATCATGTCATATTTATAGGACAAATTCATCAACTATTACAATTAAGATAAATACAAATAATCCACTACAAATTCAACCATTACACTACAAAATATAAAAACATTCCAACCATCCCATTACAAATTACCACTAACATTTACAATTATTATTACAACAATTGTTGAATTTTCCACTTAATCATCCATCAATTAGAGCAGCTCCGATGCTGCCCAACTCACACTCTCGATCCCCGTAAAGTGATTCCGGGCCTTGCTTTTCCTCTCCAACTCAAAATGAATAAAAGTGGGTGGTAATTAGCAAAAAAAAAAATTTAAATAAATAAAATAAAAATGGGTGTCCCTCCAAAGAGGGCCGTCCCACTTGATTACCGGCTCGATTACATTTATAGTATAGATTGATTACATTTATAGTATAGATTGAATGGCTATTTTCATTTGTGGTACCTTTTATTAAATGTTTTCATTTTTGGTATAGTTGACAAATTCTAATAGAAATCGTCACTTGAACTAGTGAATTTTATTGAATTTTATTTCAATAATGTAAATAATACTAAGTAGAATAGGTGTTCGAATTTATAGGATAGAAGAGGTCGAATTTATAAATAATGCAAAGTTCTATGAGAAGTAGAATATATGTTTGTAATACATTGTTAAAACTTCTATTAGAAGTAAAATAAGACTGCGAAATTATATATAAGGTTTTTTATCAATAAAAGAGCGGCTCATTATAAATAGGTATATTAACATGAAAATTAATATATAAGATAAATATTCAATATGTTAAAATTAGAATTTTGATCTTAACATGAGAAACATATTTAACGGAAGGACGGTTTATTAAGGAGGAATGAGTAATGACAATAGCAAAGTTTATAACGCCGCCATGAAACGTGACTTTATCGACTTGTATATATACAAAGGAGGTTATGTGGCGCTCTAAGATCGTCTCAATTTATTTTTCTAATTTTCTAGAATTTTTGAATTTTAGATACTAATAAATCAAAAAATATCGTATAACATATTAGAAGTAGAATAAGTATTCGAATTTATCGAGGAGAAGAGTTTGAATTTATAGCGAAAACATATAATTAAAATGTTTGGAAAAGTTCACAAGTAGTTTCATCACAACCAAACCTACAATTGAGATTATAATCTTGGATAGATTTTTAGTCGTCATTTATAAACTTGTTAGGATTGTCATAGATTTGAACACATAAACATTTTTATTTAATAAATTGTACATGATGGGAATCGATCCCTTAAGTAGTACTATTTTATCATATCTCACACTTTTAACATATATTATTATAATTTATTTTTTTAAAGTCGTACAACTTGAAAAAGAAATGGTTGAATGAAATAAACCGTGTCTGTTTCGGAGCAATTTAATCGCTAAGTGGTCGGTTGAAGTTGGCCACAAACATGAAGTTGTTTTTTTTTTTTTTTTGACAGAAAACAAACATGAAGTTGTTAGTAACTAAAAAAACAAAACAAGTGAGGGATATCCCAATTGTGCAAGCAATCAGCTTTTTATTTCTTGTACAGTGGAAACGGATCTCGAAACTAATATAAATATAGAAAACTGCACGGTCACTGTGTTGCTTTTGATTTTTTGAAATAGAGTTGAAAAAACAAATCATCCAAAAGTTTTCACAAATACAGATGCTACATCCTGCAGTGACCGAGCCCTCCTAGGGTTTCAGATAGTACAAGGAGTAATGGAGGTGATGTAATTTATCACATCTGCATTTTGCATTTTTTACTTGGCATTTCAAGGAGTAATGGAGGTGATGGGCGTCATTTTGTTGCCATATTGTTGCTTACCTTTATGCAAATTACACTCTTTTCTTCGAATGTTATGCAGTTACTAAATTGGGAGACATGAACATTGTCTTAAAGACACAGAGCTTGGGCTCATGAGTCATGCCTGGATTGTTTTATTTGATTATTGATTATTTTGAGGAGCTAGAGTTGTTTTCTCTTTATTGAGCTAGAATCATTTACTATTGGTCTATTTCTGTTAACATGGCATGCAATTTTCTTATTGTTTTCGTTACTGATTTTGTTACTCGGTTGGATATCTAATTATCTTGTTCTTGATTGTATTTGTATGTTGGTGAATAATTTATTTTGGAGCTAATGTTCGTTACTAATATAGTCTTTTTAAGTATTGGACCTATCTCCTGCAGGGATGATGTTCTTTCCAAAGAATTCGAGCTGAGCCTGAAAGATGCCTCGACTAAGAAGGATAAGAAGGTAGAACCTTTTATAAATCTAAATCTGTTGCCAGGGGGCTTTATAATGTATAAAAATATAATGTGTATATTTTTATACAAATTTTTTTAAAAAAAAATAAGTTAGGGAACTATCCTTAAAATACACCTTAAAATGTGTGTCAGAAAGTGTAAAAAGAAATGTAAAGAATTGGTTGGGACGGAAGGAGTATCAGAATATATAGCATAAACTTTAGAGCAAATTGCAGTATGTGTGCCTGAAGAATAATTTTGTTGCAGTGTGGTGGCCAGTGTATTATTTTAAACACTTTGGTGGCCATACATATATTTTTAAACAATTTAGTGGCTCCCGTCAAATATATTGTACGGAGTATTAACACAGTTAGGTTTTCTTTCTTGTAATTATAACCATATCATTGGTTGGGTCAGTAAAGGGGTACTAACACCGTTTGGTTGGGTCATTGTTACTGTGATGCAAAAGTACGAAACGCAGATGAAAGTATGTTTTTTTTCTCTATTAAAAAGTGTAAATGTGTTAAAATAATGACATGTAGAAAAGTGACATAATGAAGCAAGCATCATCTGATGGAGTAACACCAAATGCTGGAAGATCAACTGTGAAATGTGGGAAATGTAAACAAGAAGGACATAACTCAAGAACACAAGAAGGACATAACTCAAGAACTTGTACTGGGAAGGTACTTTTCAAAATTTCTTCGTTAATGTAGTGTTGCTAAGTTTTGAGTTATTTAATATTAGTTAAATGCTTGTGTATTATTATGTTTTATAGAAACAAGTTACAATCAAAAGACCTACAGTGAGCACACTTGCAACATCTGGTACTGAACAACAGAGCAAAGTCAGGATTCTTAACAAACTTGATATTGTCAAAAAAACAAAGTCTGGTGCACAAGCTTCAGGAAGAGCTCTCTGGAATGCACCTGGACCTGCCAAAAATATAAATAAGAATGCACCTCAGCCTCCTAAAAAAGCACCGTGGAAGATTTGATCAAAAATCTGGCCACTTTTGTGTTAAACTACCAAACATTTATCTTATGTTCATCTTTATAATAGAACATCTACTATATACCTTCTGTTATGCTTTTATTATCAAGACTTTGCTGTATTATTTGAAATCAAAACTAGTACTTCTTATTCAGGATACCAGCTTTTCTAGTTATCAATCTTAGACAACATCATCTCAATATATTACAATCTCTGCAATTTTACGATTTGCGCTGCTTTTGGTTAATTAAATTTTACATATATGGTCAGTGTGTCAACTAGATTTCATACATTTTTATAATGTTAATATAGTTGTTACAAGTCCAATATACCCTGACACAAATTAACGTTAGCCTGCAAAAGTTAACGGGAGCTACTAACTTCTTTAAAAAAATATGTACGGCCACCAAAGTGTTTAAAATAATACACCGGCCACCACACTGCAGCAAAATTATTCTTCAGGTAAACATACTGCAATTTGCTCTAAACTTTATTCAATTTAGAATAAAATTTTATCAATTAGAAATAACTTGTAGCACATCCTTAAACTTGTTGGCTGACAAGATTTTTTGCACGTAACTTTGTGTTGCAGGAAGTAAAGTTCTAGATCGTGTTTGGAACATAGTGGATTGACCTGTGTGATGGATACTGATGTTCTTGTCATTGCGGATTGCACCTTTTTTCTTTAGTTTTGGTTGTTGCTAATTATCCAGTGAAACAATTACTATGCTGTAAGCTTGAGAATTCGGATGCAACAGATGCTCTGATTCTGATGTTACTGTACTTTACTTCACTGGCTTGTTTAGTTAGTGATTACTGTCTTTACCCTAAATGTTGAGAGCTGTATATGTTTATTAAGGGCTATCTGTGCGCTGCCATATTTCATTTGACAAGGTTATGTAGCAGAGAAAGTTACTGCTATGAAACCAATCAAGTTGCTAGATTCAATCATGGAAACCAATCAACTTCTTTATACAAATGTATAGAGTTGCATGAGAAACTTCCCGACACTGATATAGTATATGCACACGAACTTTCTGCAGGAACAAATTCAAAGATTAAATGTACCATATTCATTTTGGATTAATATATTAATCTATGGTTTAACTTGTAATGAAGAGCATCAATGATATAGCTAAACATGAATTCGAACTGAAAATCCATTATTTACAACGTACAGAAAGGTATGGAAAAGCTCTGGAATTCATTTGTCATGAGGTGCTTGTTTTGAACTTGATTGCTGTTCTTGGAAAGAAAGGCAAACTAGCTACGACTTGTGTTTCATATGTACTATCGAAATAGTTTCATAGTGTACATTTCTTTGAACTTTTCGATCTAATGAAGCGATCGAAATAGTTTTTTTAGGGTTTTCTTTGGACGTTTGTTTTTTGATAACCTTTTTGGGACATTTTCAAAGAAGATGGTTAATGTCATTCAAGAAAAAACAAATGACATCTATTAATATTATTAAGCATTTTCTTTCTTGATAACCAGATCGAAGAAATTCATTGATAACCAAATATCAGTACATAGCATCCAACTCCAATATACAACCATCACCATAACAAGCCACTTCAAACCCTCCATACAAACTTTCTGCACGAATCAAATTGAATTCACCTGTTCGATTTAGTCAACTCCATAAACCGGCCAGCAGTAATTCGTGGAAGCGAAAGAACAACTTGGCGAAACTTAGATTTGTGTTAAGAACCATTAATTTAACCATATTTGCTGAGCATTGATAGATGCATGCAACCGAGTTGAACAAAATAAAAAATTCATGAAGAGCAAAATAATTAAAGGAAGAAGATTTAGCTCCTGGCGTGTCTGAGTTCTACTTTTTGTGGCTGTGACGATAAGAAGATGTGAAAAGGAATTAAAAAGAAGTTGAGCCTATGTATCATGTATGTATGTGAAGTAAACTGCAGATTATCAGCAAAAAAGTATAACAGTGATTGCTATGCGCAATTGAGAAAGAAGAAATTAACTTCATATTCAACTGCCTTCATTTTTTAAAATAAACGATGACGAATGACGATTACAAGAACACTTGGTGGCAAGCAGTAAACCATCTGTGATGCATTTGAACACAGTGGTAACCAGGCAAATGTGATGTACAGATTGCACAACCCACGTCAAAAAAAAGTTCAATCCACATCGATCGAAAGATGAAGCAAAGGAGAATAAGCTGGCGTGTTTTTTCTGTCATTTGTAATGTGGCAGATGTCACAAAAAGAATACACTACCAGTTTACAATGTGACACGTACAATAAAAAATCTACAGACAAGATCGTTTGAAGTGAGGAATTAAAGAACTGAAGGAGATTGGTCTAAAGAATGAACCGTTAGTGTCTGGTAATAAGAAACAAAAAAAGGGAAGTACTGCAAGCTTGCTGGGTCATGCTCATGCAAGTTGAGGAACTAATTGGTATTTTTCTCTCACATGATTGGCCTTGCAGTATCACAGACAACCTTTTGCTGATTTTCTGCAAAAAACTGAAACCTCCTCATCGGTTTTCGGCTCATCTTCACAGCAAATTTGAAACACTAGTACAACATGGAGAAGGTGGTCAAAATGACACAGTTTTTATGCAGATTGTTGATAATCGAATAACAAGATGTGGACCCCCACAGGATGTCTCACATGGTTGAGCAGTGGCGCTTAAGGCTTGCTGCCTTGAGATCACGAGTTCGATTCCCTGGGACGCTTTGGGATTAAGTGGGCTACCATGCTCGGGGTATGAGTGTGCTAGTATGCCCTCCGGATTAGTCGAGGTGCGCCAAGCTGGCCCGGACACCGGATTATCAAAAAAAAAGAATAACAGAATGGATATTTATAATTAGCTGCGTGGAAAGTTTAGCAAATTGAATAGATGGTTTACCAAAACATCAATGAAGGGCTAAAAAGGATCCGACCAGCTTATCCCGTAATGTACATATGCAATGACAAGCCTACAGATAAACTCTCTATAACTATGTGCAAATTGTTGGAAACGTGTATGGACCTTACAATATCTTTTACTAAGACACAAGTATATATATGGATATAAGATGTATAATAGACTATAATACACACTGGTATATTTCTTGAAAAAACTACGACTTGTAATTTTTACACTTACAAGGCTTCGGCCTTTTTCTTTTCTTACATAACAGAGCTGCTGCTCTTTAATTTTCTCTCTGTAGAAGTTTTATTAAATTGAGATTATGCAGTAAGATAAGAACATCACAGAACTTGATGATGAACAATACATTAACATTACCAGGAGGTTACATTGTGAATGCATGCTTACTATTGCTTGACATTGCACACACATATATAGCATGCTTTACATTGCACACATGGGTACACATGGTTTCTAGATCGATCGCACTACTACATGTTCTAACAGCTATCATACATGTGCTAATAGCTATGCTCCATCATGAGCTACATGTGCTGCTGTGCTTTGACAGAGGCTGCACATACTGCATGTAATACATGTGCACACACATATTCTAACATCCCCCCTCAAGATGAATGTGGGAGTGAAACGAAACATTGATCTTGAACAACAGCGGCAACCAACCAACTTGAAGAAACGACAACGAACAAGAGATAGCAGCAAATGGAGGAGCAACAGGCAGCAACAGGAACATGAATTCGGGCAACAAACGGAGCATTACAAGCTCGGCCAACATGGGCATGACAGCTCTCTATGGAGCAGCCTTACAAAGAGGCTTTGATAAGGGCTGGTTTTTACTCACCATCACCCTGGAAATGCGAGAGTTGCGGTCTTCTAATGATAAAGCTTAGAAAGAGATGAGAGGGAAGCTTTCCAAAACACACTAGCTATCTACTTGCCGTAAAAACAGCTATAGACTTGCCGGACGTGAAGCTATCTACTTGCCAAAAATAGCTATAGACTTGCTTGAAGAATCTGCAAAAGAAAATAAAAATCGAAAAATAAAAAAAAATGTTTGTGTCGGGGCTGCTGAAGAACAAACAAGGATTTATGCGGCTGCTAATGATAGATATATGGTGTTGTTGGTGGTGTACTAAAGCTGTAAGATGATGCCAAGAAAACACAATTGAGAGGTAAAGAAAAAAGAAAGGAATTTGCAGAAAATGATGAAAAGCCTGCATAAAATTAAATATTGATGATAGAAGAGCTCATAAAACTGGAAAACTGGAACACTTAATGGATGAGGTCCTCATTAAAAACCTCTTTGGGAAAAAAGAGTGACCTCCTATAGAAGATTAATCAAGAAGCGGAATGGCGGAAGAGAAAGAGATGAAATAGGAAATGGAGATAATTTGAAGAACCATGTTGATAGAAGACGGAAGCATGATTGGAGGATCTAATGGTTGTTAAACCTAGATGGCTCTGATACCATGTAGAAGTTTTATTAAACTGAGATTATGCAGTGAGATAAGAACATCACAGAACTTGATGATGAACAATACATTAACATTACCAGGAGGTTACATTGTGAATGCATGCTTACTATTGCTTGACATTGCACACACATATATAGCATGCTTTACATTGCACACATGGGTACACATGGTTTCTAGATCGATCGCACTACTACATGTTCTAACAGCTATCATACATGTGCTAATAGCTATGCTCCATCATGAGCTACATGTGCTGCTGTGCTTTGACAGAGGCTGCACATACTGCATGTAATACATGTGCACACACATATTCTAACACTCTCTATCTGGAGCTACTGCTCTCTTTCTTTTAGCTGCTGTTTTCTAACTTCACTCGGTGTGGTCTCTTTACTTAGTACTATTTTACACAGGCTACAGCCTCACAGAGCTTCAGCTCTCTTTTTTTCTCTACTGATACAAACTCACTTCTGTGTTATATCTTCATCGACACACACTTACACTTCAGCTAGAAACTATCAACTTATTTATAGGCTTCAGATGTACTATATTACTTCATTGCATACCTCACATATTTTGTCCTGATACATATTAATAGCCTACCTTACTTTAAGGAGGTGAACAAAGATCAGCCTGTTATCTTTGACCTAGATAGTGTCCTCCTTCACCTGTAAATAATGTCAACCTAGACTTCCTTCTTTTTAGCTGGTACAAGCACGTATGCACGTAGAATGCTTGGTGTCTTTTGCTAGCTGTTATTTATATTAATTCTACGCTGCTGCTGTTTGTCTGTGTATATCTATCTAGCATACCATAATTCCAGGATGACTTGCCATTTATTCAAACAACAGATAATACTCCTGGAGAGTTTGTAACTCCAACACAAATTGCTGTGATTATAGGTTGCAAGAACTTAATGCACGTCGAAAGGCATAACAATGGTCACATTATGTACAAGTAAAAATAGAAGAAGCTGCATGATGCAGTACAAAAAGAAAAAAGAGATGAACAAAATTAGCACAAAGGAAAACAATATTAGCAGAATGCTAATTACTGTACAACTTAGTCACGCTTTGTACAAATCATAATCGATCCCCCAGGTACCCTGATGATCATTTACAATGAACATACAATAAATATTATACGTTTAATCCATGAGATAATGCGATTGACTTTAACCAGTGATGCTTATGTGATGCACATTGTAGTTTGCATGTCTCTTATGGAACACTCTTGCATGCCTGCAAAATCATATATCACAGGATTAGATTAGGAGTATAATAATTAACAAATGTGATTAACTCATGAGAAATCAAAGCAGATATATTTTTATATTTTATATTTTCATAAAATATTTTATATTTTAATAGATTTTGGCAACGACGTTCAACATTATAAATATGCTTTGTATGTACTAGATGATAGCGTCGCCCGTGCGACGGGTCGAAATAATTTATTAAAATTGATCATTTTTTATTAAATTTTGTAGGAAATATTTTATTTATCATTAAAAAATACTATAAAAATGATAAAAGTACAAAAGAAAATTACGATATTTATGGAACTCAGTAGTTTATAAAAAAAGAATTGTAATTACATCAAAATTCCAATATTTCTAGGAGACACAAATCTAGAAATAAGTATCATTAAAACGTGATTTCACTTACAAATAAGATATTAGATGATAAGGGCCCGAGAAAATTTAATTAAATTGATCATTAATTTATTATAAAAAATTACGTTATTTACAAAGAATTTGCTTATTAATAAAGGTCATTTTATATATTATTTATTTAAGTTTATTTAAGAAAATCGAGAAAAAAAAAATAATATAGAATCCTTGGAGAAATAGTAATCTTATGGGTGGAACCAATTTTTGGTACCGAAGTACCATTAAAAATTTATTTCGTTTGTTATAGATAAGCATGTCACCGTAGATTAACATTTGTATTCGTAGTCTTTTTTTTATTAAGTTATAATAAAGAAATTATAATTGTAATATAATTTATTTATTTATTTATTTTATAAAATAACATAGAATTCTAGAGAAAATAGGAGTATTGGGGTGAAACCAAAATATGGTACGAACCAAATTTGGTATAAAATATTACATTAAAAAGGGGTTTTGTTATTAATACACGTTATAGATATAGATTTATTTATTATTTATTTAAGATTATATTTTAAACAATCAAGAAAACATAACATACATGGTTCTGGTTCTAATATATACGTTATTTGTACAATTCAGTAATATTATACTAAAAGAATTATAATTATAACAAAATTCCAAACAATTGTTTTAGAAAATAATATGAATTTTAGGGGAGTAGGAATATGTGATGAAATAAGGGTGAAACCAAATTTGTTACGAAAATATCATTAAACAGAAATTTATTAATAAAGGTTATAGATTCATTAGTGTTTTATCAAATGTTATACGATCTTGCTACGTATTCGTTGGTGTTTTACCCTCTATTTGTTGGTGATTTTTTATCGTTGATTTTTTCAAGTTAAAAAAATTATAAACAAAAGAATTATAATCATCATAAGAACTCTATTTTTAACTCTTTTTAAAGGAACATAGTATTCTAGGGGAAATATGATTTTTTTAAAAAAATTACAAATAAAAAAATTATAATTATAATAGGATAAAATTACAAAAAGAATTATAATTATGATAGGATTTCTATTTTTATTCTATTTTTTTAAAAAAACAACATAGAATTCTAGGGAAAACAGGATTTTAGAGGTGAAACCAAAATATAGTGCGAACCAAAAACGAATGAAACCAAAATATAGTGCGAACCAAAATTTAAATACCTTTAAAAGAGAATTTCGCTTATTAATAAAGGTTATAAATTCATTTTCTCTTCATGCCGTAAACTATGTACCTGTTTTACATGTTTTGTACTAATCAAAACACGTGGACAAGTATTATTACCACTTTTATACAAGTGTCCGCTGTGGCATCACCTTTTTAAATTTGATTGTTTTTTTTTTCTTAAAAAATAATTTTCAAGATAATATGAATAATCATTTGTTCCATTTCAAGACGAGTGTATTTTTAGGGCCCGTTTGGGAAATTTTAAAATAAGTTACTTAACACTTAAATGTAATAAATAACTTATATGAAGTAAGTAATAATTTACTTATAACTTATATTTCCGTGTTTGGATGTTTAACTTATAAGTTAAAGGTGTTTGGCAATTATGACTTATAAATTATCAATTTTTTCTAAATAAATTATACTATTTTTAATTTAATGCATAAAAGATTTTCTTAATACATGAATATTTTGAGCTTTAAAAATGAAATAGAAATTAATAAAAGATTTTCTTTATGTTGGATTATTAGAATAAATATGTTTTTTAATATAAAATCCAAAAATAAAAGTACAAATCTAGCATAAGAGTTTATTCTCGTGTTGATGAAAAATATGGTACTCACTGAAAATGGACCTGCTATATATACAAAATGGGTAAATGACAATATAACATTTAAAATGGGTAAGACATATTCACACAGTAAAGCCAAGTTGAGAATTGACAACTTAATTAAAAAAAGTACGTGCACCTTTACTTTTTCATATCCTCACATAAGTTCACAAAAACGTCATTTATAAATTTGCCAAACACACCTACATAAGTCACCTTTTAGATTTCCCAAACAGCCACTTATTGTTAACACCTTATTCATTAAGGTACAAAAATTAGAGAGAATGACCAAAATGTCTATTTTTCACAAGTCATGGCCAAAAATACTGATTTTGAAAAAAATGGCCCGAAATACCGACGGGATACGGAGAATCGTCCTCCGTATTAGCATGATACGGAACACCGTGTACCGTATTATGCATGATACGGAGCTGCGTCCTCCGTGTTAGCATGATACGGTGGACTGTGCACCGTGTTAGATGGGTGCGCAGCACTGTCACGGAATACCGTCCACCGTATCATGCCCTGTTACGGAACACGGAGCTCCGTATCATGCCCTGTTACGGAACACGCAGCTCCGCAACACACCCCCTATCACGGTACACGATGTACCGTGTCCCGTCGGTAAAAAGGGCCATCCAGTTTCCCAGGTGATTATTTTGGGCCATCACCCTTAAGATTTTTAATATTATTATTATATTCTTGTATATAATAAGTGTAGGAAGTATTTTATCCATGAATTTTGGTTCTTAATTTTGGATTCTATACCGCCAAAATAATCTCAACCGTTGAATCTAATACAATTTTAAAATTAGACGATTAAGATTATATCATATAAAAAAATTATAATCTAAAAAGGATAAAATTAAAAATGGTTGTAAGAAATGAATTTTAAAAGGAAAATTATAATCTGAAAAGGATATAATTAAAAAAGGTTATATTAGAATTGAATTTTATTTACTTATTTTATTAATATTAAAAAAAATTCATATTTACTATTTGAGCTCTATCTCGAGATCTAAAATTAAGATTATGATAATTTTACAACCCACGCGGAACTCATGAAATTATCTTTTATTTACTGATGATTTAACAATAATTATCCAAATGGAAACACTCAGAATTTCAAGATAAAATATAATTACGAATTTTTACATTAATCCTATTCAGTGTAGCAGACCTAAATTGATAATTTTATTCAATGTAGAAAACCTAATTATATATGATTTAAATCATTGACATTCACTTTTTCGTACTTCAATATAAATACACTGTTTAGTTTACATGTTAAAATATAAAATATTTTTTTGTGCTAGATCCAACGTTTTTCATCTATTTATTTTAAGATCTAACGATTCCTATTTACTCTATCGTACTAATTAGGACCTGACTATCGACTACCAAAATTTTAGATAAAATCCCTCCTACACTTATTATTAAAACTATATTAATTGGTTGTTAGTACAGCTATCTTCAAATAATAAGAAGGTTATTTTGATAATCAAAACGAAATATAAGTAGATTTCCTAAATCGAATAGAATTTTCAACGTAAAAAATCGTCAATTTCTTCTCTCTTTTGTTCTTAGTAGTTATAATTGGAAAATAATTATTAAACCATAACTGAATTAAAGATAAATTTGTTAATTTCATGTGTGCTATAAAATCATCCAAATCAAGTTTTAAGAATTCAAGATAAAACACGTAGTAAATTGAACGAGTAAGATCTTATAAACAACTTAAACATGTCAACAACTAAGAGTAACAACTCACCCAATCAAGAGGCCAATAATATCTCCACTTATAATAGGAGGGTTAAATCCTTTATTTATCATTCATATTTCTCATACGACTCATAATATACCCGATGTCCACTTTTATAATCAATTGGGCAAAGGTAACTTTTAATATAATCAAAGTATATTAATCCTCTTATAGAAATATAATGATCTCAAGTTTAAGGATCATTACACTATTATCACTGTGAGTATTTTTCATGACACTATTAACATGTAGAATCTCATTGTGGGTCAATCCGGTGCCATGTACTCTTACATGCACCTATGTTCTTGACTTTTGTTTCACTATACCTGTGACCAATGAGATGTGCTCATCACTCAACAAACATACTACTCTTTATGCATTATAATTGTCCCAAATTAACAATGCTCAAATAGGGATATTTAGGAATATAAATACTATTCATATAATCTCATTTTTTAAGTCACGTACTTAAAGATATAGAATACGTGTTATATTCCAAGAACATTTATTACTCTAACGTTTATATCGCAGTAAATAAAGACATAATAAATTAATGTAGAATAATCGATAGAATATGATCATTAAATAGCAAAATAGTCTTTCCCTAAAAAATATTGTCTCTAGGGCACTAACACTAATAGTAGCTTCCGTATAGTTTTGTCTGCAGCTGCTTCAGAATCATACAACACGAAACCACACCCTTTACCTTTTACTAGTCGACAAGAGAAAATGGTTCCAAACTCTGAAAACATTTCAAACAAGGCTTTCTGGTCAATTGCTTTGTCCAGGTTCTGCACACAAAAAAATTGGAAAAAAAAATTAACAAAGCTATGTAAAAAAGTTGAAAAACTTTTGAGTATTCTACTTGTGTATCTACATTAAATACGATTCGACTTGAGTATATCCTAAATTGCATTTGAACTGCTCACGAATATCTGCTATTAGATACCAATTTAACACGAATTACAAGAGAGGGCCTAAAAAATAGCAAATACCACTTCATTAAAGTACATTGGGACATCAAGAGCATAATCCACGTATTTTAGACTAACAAAGTAGAAGATGCGTAAAATGCTATAAGATTATGTTGGAATTGTAGCAGAAGATCATTAAATACGATTATGTTTCAGTATTCTACTTGTTTATCTACATTAAATACGATTCGACTTGAGTATATCCTAAATTGCATTTGAACTGCTCACGAATATCTGCTATTAGATACCAATTTAACACGAATTACAAGAGAGGGCCTAAAAAATAGCAGATACCACTTGATCAAAGTACATTGGGACATCAAGAGCATAATCCACGTATTTTAGACTAACAAAGCAGAAGATTCGTAAAATGCTATAAGATTACTTTGGAATTGTAACAGAAGATCATTAAAGTCGATCAAGACAAGCCCTATCATAATTCTTAAATTAGTACAAATTCCTTAATAAGACAGCTATTTCTTTTCTCTATTACAATAGATTACTGTTATTATTATGTGTAAACATTCACTTAATATTCAATTAATACCTTAACGTCGATATTCGAATATCCTTTCTTCTGATTAGAACTAAATGGAACCACCTTGATCTCTCTCTCCTTCAGCCTAAATATATTCAAGCTTTGTTTTGCATCCAGCACTGAAACAATTGAAGAATAAAATTAGAATCATTTTCATATAAATTAACAAACAACTTCATATACGAACAACTCACCATTTCTCAGTGATCGATAGACCACCCGACCATAATGTAGGGACCGACCAGTTGTCGAATCCCTACAAACACGGGTCGAAACAAAGCCTTCGACTTAGTTGAATGCATTAACCAAGTCCGAATCGGTTACTTGAGGGTCTAAGTTGGACACATACACCATCAATTGATTTTCTATTACCACAGCCTCCACTACTCTTGCATTCTCCTTTAGCATCTCGACCTGTGCTAACTCCTCATCTACCTCGACCTTCCCCAACTCCTTCCCCAAAAACTTGGCCTTCCCCGACTCATCCTCGTCCTCTTACACTAGCATCCTCTCATCAATTTCCCCCATTTCTTAACCTAGAGATGAATTATGGTTAAGAGATCGAATCGTAATAATATGAATTGTACGACCTTAAATCCTTAGAGTTTTAGTTTTATATTTACATACTATGTATACTTTATTTACTGATTTATGATGCTTTTGTTAAGGATATAATTAAAATACTAAGAGTATCTTAGATAAACAACTTGTCAACAATTGTTAAATCCAGTCTATACCACAACTAGATTTAATTGTTCTCCAAATGAATTCATTAATTATAAAATACAATTGAATATAAGAGTTATTGTTGCATATAATAAAAGTAATTCAAATCTATACTATTATATAAAAGCCAAAACATTAAAAGTTTTGGTACCTGTTGTTTGGTACTTCGTGAATTTACTTATTTAGCCTTCATTATAAAGTATAATAAATTCACCCTTCATTATAAAGTATAATAAATACACCTAAAATAAATAATAACATAATATCATTCATGGTAATTAGTCAAGATATCACCTTTTATAAACACCTAAAAACAACAATCATATCATATTTTTCCATCATTAATATTTCCTTTCGAACTAAGACACGTTACCTTTTTAATATAAAACAAATCTTATAATCACTAATATATACCCGAAAATATCACACCATAATTTTCAAGAAAAATATAACACCTAAAATAAATAATAACATAATGTAATTAATGGTTATTAGTCGATTAACATAATAAAATTAATGGTAATTAGTCGATTGTCTTTTTAACATTTACTTTTAATTGAAGATATAACCTTTTATAAACATTCGTATCATATCTTTAGATCATTAATATTTCATTTCGAATTAAAACACGTTACCTTTTAATTTAAAACAAATCTTACAATCATTAATATATACCCGAAAATATCACACTATAATTTTCAAGAAAAATATAACACCTAAAATAAATAATAACATAATATTATTAATGGTAATTAGTCGATTGCCTTTTTCACCTGAAGATATTACTTTTTATAAAAATCTAAAAAGATCAATCGTATCATATCTTTTAATCATTAATATTTCCTTTCTAATGAAAATATGTTACCTTTTTAATTTAGAACAAATATTACAATTATTAATATATACCCGAAAATATCACACCATATTTTTCAATAATTAATAAAATATATTAAAAATCGTATACGTTATTTATAATAAGGAAACATTAATATAATCCGTAAACATGAGTATATTAAATTATATCAAATTAAAATAAAAAAATTATTAAAAATAATGATTATATAAAAACATATTTATAATATGAAATAAAATTTATAATATAATACAAGAAACCCGTGCATTGCATTGCACGAGTTATAAGCTAGTTATAGTTATTAACAAAATTGATAAAAGTGTTTTATGTTATTCAATCATTCAAATCTTCCAAATAATACATGTTTGAGGTTATACATATAAAACCCAATGTTACAATATTATAAATTATTATTAAATACATATAATGCAATTTAATGCAATTTAAAATATTGTATAATAGCCCCCAAGGTGGAGCATGTAAATTGAGATGCCCAACTTGCTAAAATTAAATTGTCTCTTTCCGAGAGCCATTGTAAATATGTCCTATAATGCAATATAATATATTTTTAAAATATTGTCTAATAGTTACATTGACTGTATACAACCGAGAATAAAACACATTATTTGGATATTCATTTTCCTTTTTTAACCACTTTAATTACAAAGTTAAAGTTTAAGTATAATAATATAATAAATGTAGAAGATACAAATATATAGAAACATTGTAAAAGTTTGAAATTTAATAAGTAGAAATCATTATTTTATTATTATGATTCAAAAATATGTTAAAAAATTCGTGAAAGTTATTTTAAACAAAATGTATGCATACTTTTTCAAAGATGTTTTCATTTCTATTAACAAGTTTAGTTACTCTGTATCCATGAACACGTTTTAATTTTTTGTTATTTTACTATTCTAATCAAACTTTGCTATTTTTTAAATTTTAAAATCTCATATTGGTGAAAAACTTCACTACGTAATAAGTTTGCCATAAATGAAAAACCCTACTAAAATATTATACCATGCTCACATCTCACATCTCATATCTATCCATTATCTTACATCTTAAATCTACAGCATTTTCTTACATATCACTTTTAAACTAACCGGAAATACATGAAATCAATTCGATATTCTGATTAATCGAGGTATATGATAATGCTCTAACTTATCAACACGTGAGTATAATATGTCCGTAAGAGATTATCATTAAAAATGTTACAGTTACGATATAGAAATACATAATTTACAATCCCAAAAAATTGCATAAAAAACAAACATTTGTAAGTGTTCGTTGAAAATTTAGCAAGATCTTTTAAAAATTTATCATGTTTCAATAGATTATTTTTCGAATGTTTAGTAAAATTCACTAAAAGTTTAGCACGTTTCATACGATTGTTTATCAAACGTCTAACAAAATTTGTTGAAATTTAAGCAAGATCTGATGAAAGTCTAGTACGTTATGAACTCAATCCAATTATTTGTCCTTTAAGGAATAATATCCTCCTTCAACACTCATAATTTTTGTTACACACTAGATATTTTATATAAGAAAATACAATGAATCAAACTAGTGTATATGTACTAAATTTTATCGATGCACTTTGAGTTTCAAACTAATATACATTAAATTAATTTTTAATTGTTAAGTTATTACAATTCATTCTATTTCAATTTATGTAATTGAAATTTAATTTTGTTTGATATCGACGACTGTCTATAAATTAATAATTAGTTAATATCTCTCTAAGTTAATAAAATTTTGTTCCCAACTATTTTAGTTTATATATGTTTTATTCCTTAATAAACTTTGTTAAATTTTAAAGTTTGGTTAATACCTCAAGAAAAATCTTTGTTGATCTTTTTTTCGGATCAGTAAACTTTAGATTAAAAGAATCACTTTAATCTCTCTTATTTAACCGAACAAGTGACTTCAAAATTGTATTGATAATCAGTAGATATCATACTTAACCGAATAAGTGAGTTCAAAGCTTTAATGATGGTAAATCATAAATAATGGTCCTACTACACTCCTACTCAAGGTCATGTAACTTTTCTACACACATAGTCAAATTAACTGAAACCTTGAGATGATGGAAAATCTGCAGGGTAACCAGTGCACCCATGCCAACAGTGTGATATTTGTTTCCACCTTGGATCCAAACTGCTCAACAATCTGCTTCAATTTTTCACAACGACGAGCAAGCTAGGACATAAACTTAACATCATAATTCTCTGTCCTAAAGTGATTTGTAATTAGTTGCCTAAATTCGACTAAGGTTGGCAGTATGGGTCAACCTGTAGCAAGTACACTTGAAATATTACATAGTTTAATTGGAAATCAAGCAGATAAATATTCAGTACTGTTGCATAAATAATAATTATTCATAAAAAATAGGTATTCAAATTACGTGTGGCAAAATGCATGACATTGGCTAAATCATAGTCACATAAGAACTTTAATCCTACCGGGATGAAAGAAGCCTTGTTCTCGGAGGTCAACAAAAAGTAACCATCGATTTTTTTTTCTTAAAATGTTCAAAATCTATATTAGCTTTCTCGTGCATTTTTATAGCATCGTCCACACTAGGATCTGATTCGAGGTCGAACTCCACACAAAACTCAAAATAAACTCGTACGCCTTTGAGCTCACCATTTTCATTGGTAGCACAATCCCAATCCGTGTACACTTATATTTTTTCATGTTTTCCCTCATCATCTGATACATATTCTCTTTAGCGTTAAGACGGCGCATATCCCTTATTCCAGAGAACTCCGTATCGGTCTTGGTCCAAGGATGTGTGTCCAAGAACATTGAGAGTGTGACTATCCCGCTGACATAATTTTTAGTTCACCTCCAATTTTCTTGCTTGCTCCATTCCCAATTTCACGGCAGCGTGAATAATGCTCTATTAAATCTTAGTGTATGCTTTCCGATTTTTAGGGCTGAGGAAGTTGTTTTTATTTTTAGTAAATAGAAATAGCCTTAGTCATCTCTAAAATCCTAAGTAATGTGTATGTATAAAGTATTAAGTAATGTGTATGTATAAAGTATGTATATATGTTGGTGGCTATATAATGTAAAGGGATGTGTGATGTTGATTTGCATGTATATATATTTTTTATGGCTCACGTATGTATGTAATTTCTTGGTGATTATTCTAGCCAATAGTAATCAAAGCACGAATCCCTAGATATCTCTACTTCATCACGCAATGGAGGATAGAAGGACAAAACTGTATTCTTGTCGTACAACGTCAAATGTGGTGGTGTCTTTTGGGTGTCAAAGATATTATAATGTTCATAACAAACATTTGCATACCAATGGTAATACTTATCACGTGTCTTGATTATGATGTATTTAGCAAATTTATGTTTGAAAACACAAGTGTTTAAGTCATCCATAAATCCTATTCAACAAATATCCTCTTCTATAAAGAGTGATGAAAAACCATCATCTCAGCCATTCATTTTTTTTAAGGGTCAAGATTTGGTCAATTTTAAAACTATGTTATTTTAGAAATAAATTAAGTAATAACAATTAGACTGGCAATTTTAAATACAGAGTTATACGAAAAAATTATACACACAACAACGGCTCAAGGAGAGAGATGAATCGGACTAAGAGAGATTAATCTCTCTTACAGTTCTATTTTGTTTTTTCTAAAAAAGTAATAAAATAGAAATTCTATTATATTCATAATTCTTTTATCTGTAATTTTTTATTTCTACTTATAATAAAAAAAAGAATATGATTTCACCACTGAATCTTGTCTCCCCTACATTTTTATGTTGTTCTTTTTGGGAAAAATATATAAACTAAATATATAACTTTGTTAATAAGCAAAACTCCTTTTTAACGGTATTTTGTATTTAATATGATTCGCATCATATTTTCGTTTTAGTCTATGATCCTATCTTTACTACAATTCTCTTTTATTTTTTTTAAAAAACAATAAAATAGAAATTCTATTATAATTATAATTATAATTCTTTTATTTACAATTTTTTATTATGACTTAAAATTAAAAAAGAATATGATTTCACCCCTAAATTCTATTTCCCCTACAATTCTATGTTATTTTTAAAAAAGAACCAAAATTAAAATTATATTATAATTATAATTCTTTTATTTGCAATTTCTTTTTAAAACTTAAAATTGGAAAATACCACGATCATTTCCAAAGATATATCAATGAGAACAAACGTGTTTTCATTAACTATTTTAGTCTAAGTTTTTGTTTATTCGTATAATTTTTATATGCATGTATAACATAGTTTTTTTTATAATTTTTTAAAGTATTTATTATTTTTTGAATTTTTTTATGTTATATAATGATGTCGATATAATTGTTTCATTAAATTACAAATAATTAAATATTATAATTTCATAATTTATTGGATAACACTGATAATGTTTCATTTAGTAATGTACTTGAAAAATATTCAATTTTTAATCACATACAAAAACGTAATATAATTCTAAAAAGATAAGCCAACATATTTTAATTCAATACAATATGAAATTTTAAGATCAATCAAAATAATGAATTAGTGATTAATTTAAGCAAATTTTTCGATCCGTACTTCGCACATGCTATCATCTAATATTTCTAATTTTCTTTTTCATTCTTCTTTTCAAGTTTTTTTTACAATTCAATTAGTTAATTAATTACTATTTATTTTATAGTTACAATTTTTTATAATTATGAACTTAGATATTTAATGTACTTTTTATATTTTCTTTTATAATCGAGCATAGTTCATACATATTAAAACAAAGTGATTATAGCTTCTTAGAAATTCTATGTAGATGAGTTTCTCCGGGTTACTAATGCCTTTTGGAACATATAATGGCAAATATGTCAAAATACCTATTTGTATCGGGTCCAAAGCAACTAAAATCACATTATAAATTTCATCCATATACATCAAATACTCATGAACAAGTACATATAATGGCTATTTAAATACAAGTAGAGAATCATAAGAAGGAACTGAAACGAAGAAAATCATACTATAGCATGATAATTCCCTAACTTGAACCATAGTAGATATTGATAAATTATTTTTTAGTATATAACATAACGAAATGTGTATTAAAAAAAACTAGACAAGATGTTTACCTACCTTAGGTCAAGAGCACGATGATAAAATTTTCTTCTTAGCCACAGGTAGATGGTGATTTCAAGATGATAAGAATATATGTTAGGAATTATGTTGTCCTTGATGATATACACACCCATAAAACACTTTGAAAAACATATGAGCACAAGATTAAGTTTTGTAACTTATCAACGGATATCCAAGTCATTTACATCCGTTGATGAGGCAGCTTATCAATCGATAAGTCTGTAGCATACCTTGTATTTGAGTTTGAGTTTGTTGCTGAATATCATAGTTGCTAGATATCCTAAGTCATATTGACTATCAAAGGATATACAGAATAGGGTAGCTAATTGTATATAAGTTGTGCTATGTAATTCTGTATAAGTGAAGTGGTGATCAACGGATGAAGTTTCTATGTCAACGGATATGGTATTCGCAGCAAGCGAGAATCAACCTATCGATCCATGTCTACAACAACGGATAAAAGCTTCAATCAATAATGTCTTGGGATTGATTAGAGGTTGATGGCGACTTGACATGCCTGACAGATCACATGGGTTGATGAACTTAAATGAGGTATGGGAACCAGTATTGGAAATGAAGAAGAAAAAGAAACATTCCTTATTCTCACAAGCAATTTAGCTGGTAAATCTAGTGCATATCTGTCCAAGACAACCAGACAAAATTGCATCACATTGAGACGAGAAGTGGCAGCAACCCTGCAGGATACTTTGACTTGAAAGATTCGTTTATTTTGTAGGGTTTGTAATCTTGGAGTAATATATATACTTCAAGAGTAGCATAGCTAAAACAGAGAAGAGAAACACTGAGCAAAAAGCTATAAGCATTAGGTTCTCTTGTAATAGTTTTAGCCTTATATTCGCAGCTGTGTACTCAGTTTACATAGAGAAGTTTTCTTCAATACCCTCAGGTGGAGTCGTGAAAAACCCCACCTGAAATTTTTAAGTGTGTTGTGCATCTGTTTATTATCTGTTTCTTTATATTCTAGTCTTCAACTTGTCCATTTGTTTCCATTGAAATTATAATTGTTGTCGTGCTTAAAATTCGAAAGAATTTTACAAGATTGTATTCAACCCCCCTTCTACAATCTTGAAGGGTGCTACTGGGAAATAACAATTGGTATCAGAGCGAGCTTCTAGCATACAAGAAGTTTAAAGACCTAGCACCATGGGAAAGAAGAACACAGGGGTAAAGATTCCAATTCTTGACAAAGACAACTACTTTCATTGGAAGGTAAAGATGCATCTCCATCTCTCAGCACTGGACGAAGATTATGTTGACTGTATAGAGAAAGGCCATCATGTTCCCATGAAGCCTAACTCTGGTGTTGGTGAAGCTGCTGGTTCTGCAGCTGCTGGAAGGTCGATTCCAAAAACTCAGGCTGAGTTCACAGATGAGGACTTAGAAGTAATACATAAGGATAAGAAGGTCATGAACATCTTATTCAATGGTATTGACCAAGATATGTTTGATTGTGTTATAAACTGCACCTCTGCCAAGCAAGTGTGGGATACCATTCATACAATCTGTGAAGGAACTGAACAAGTCAGAGAAAATAAGATGCAGCTCCTAATACAACAATATGAACATTTTCACTATTCCTCTTGTGAAAATTTGACAGATATATTTAGTAGATTCCAAAAACTACTAAATGGTCTGAAGTTGTATGGAAGGAAATATGAAACTAAGGACTCCAACCTGAAATTTTTGAGGTCTCTTCCGAAGGAATGGAAGCCAGTGACAGTCTCATTGAGGAACTCTCAAGACTACAAAGAATTTACACTTGAGAGACTGTATGGTATTCTGAAAACATATGAGCTTGAAATGCAACAAGATGAGGAAGTGGAGAAGATTCAAAAGAAGGCTAGATCTGTTGCCTTGGTGGCCAATATTCCAGTAATCCAAGAGAGTGAGAAGATGGAGAGCACAAAGACCACACCAAGTTCTGTGACTTGTGATGGTGGGGCTGATTCTAGCAGAGGGAAAAGCAAGTTGATTGAAGAACTCGATGCATCAAGTGAAAGTGAATCTGATGACTTGGATGACTATCTAGCATTCTTGTCAAGAAGGTTCTCAAAGTTTAAATTCAAGAGGAATCCAGCAGGAGGCAGGCAATTCAGAAAGAGTGGTCAACCATCCAAAAATATGGTTGACAGATCTAAGTTCAAATGCTTCAACTGTGGAATTGCTGGCCATTTTGCCAATGAGTGTAGAAAGCCTAAAGCTGAGAATGAGAAGAAACAGTTTGGAACTGTTGACTACAAGAAGAAATATTTTGATCTTCTCAATCAGAAGGAAAAGGCTTTTGTGTCAAGAGACAGTGATTGGGCTGCTGGTGGATGTTGAGTATTGAATACAGTAAAAGAATACAGAGATGGGGGTGAATGGATTCTTGAACTTTTCTTGTTCGAGTCTATGTAGCAAGTAAGTGTTTGTGTGTACAAGAGTGAAGGTGCAGATAAAGAACTACACAAGACACAATATCACTTTAATCTAATGTATTATTAGATAAAGGTTGCTACAATCTGTGAATACAAATGATAGTATTCTCAGCTTCGTTTTTCTCAGAGAGATACAGCTTACAGTGTATGAAAAACTTGACTCACAAAGTTAATGACTAAGGAAGTGAGGCTGTATCCTTATAGAACATGGATACACCCTACTTACTACAAATAAGGTAGCTGAACAAATTACTTTCTAGACTGTCTATCCTTTTTGAGTAAGTGTCCAAACGGTTACAGATTTGACTTTGTAAAGCCTGTTCAGATCCACTTCTTTAGCCCCTTGTCTCTTCTATATCTCTCCAAGCTTCCTTGTAGGCTTTCCAGAGCACGTTACAGATTGTGGTCCATAAAGTGCATTGGCTTGTTGCAGGTTTCTGACTTGTACAATTTCTTCAGTATTTTGTCTCCAAGAAAGTATTCGAGAAGTGACTAAGTAGGTGATTCGAGAACTTGAATTGACTTGATCGATAACTCTGGGTTCTCGAACACTGTTATATTGACAAATCGAATTACTTCTCGAATAGCTCTTTTCTTCAGGATTCCTTGATTTGTCGAATAGAACACTTGACTTGTCGAATCCTTGAGATATCGAATTGCTTTCTGAGTCCTTGAGATATCGAATGGAACTTTGACTTGTTGACTCCTTGAGAACTCGAATACTACTTTGACTTGTTGACTTCCTGAGTTCTCGAATAGAGTACATAGACAGTCTTTATCTTCTTGCTTGAGGCATGAACCTTGGAACTTATTTCAAGCATTATTCTAGACTCTATAAGTACAGTTACACAACTAGGATTTGATGCCTACTACAAGTACAATAAAAACAGAAACTCTACAACTAGAGGTTCCCTCAGTTAAGAGGTCATGTAAGTAATGCAAAGCATTACAGACAATTAGGCTTATTATTAGATGTATACATGCATGCCTCTGTGACTAACAATCTCCCCCAAATTGTGAGTGAGACCCTTAGTCACAATTTCATGTTTGATAACAAGCGTATCATACATAAAGATAAATCTTGACAAGTACATGTATGAAATTGATTGAATAGTATTACAAAGAAAGCATTCTCACAGTTATGAAGAAATACTAGCCATTTTCCTTTGATCCTCCTTTTTTAGATTTGGCTTGTAGATCCTCTTTTTCTTTTTCTTCCTTGGATTTCTTTGCATCACTCATTGCTTGGATGATGTCTTCCATGGCAGTGAGTTCTTCAATGAGAGGTGAGCCAGATAGGTCTCTGATGACTTTATTCAGTTTGGCTTCAGAGTAAGAGCTAATGTAGTCCATTCTAATCTTCACATTCCTGCCATATTTCATGTATTCCACAATGTAAGGATTATACTTGACTCTGCATAACCCTTTAGCTCTCAATTCTTCAGCTTTGGCTTCTAGAGCAGCTAACTCTTCTTCTCTCTTTTTCTTCAAAGCTTCATACTTCTTTCTCAACTCTTCCTCATGATCTCTTTTCATCTTGATAAAATGAGCTATCTCAATTTTCCACCTTCTCTCCTCTTCATTCTCAAGGTTGAGTAGCACCATTATTCTTTGTAGATCATGTACCATGCCCCAGTGTTCACACATGCCTTGCTTGAATCTTTTGAATCTCCCATCAGTGTATTTGAACTCCAGGCAGTCATCAACTATAGCTACATGATAGATTCTCTGAGCCAGTTGATATGCTATCTCATCTTCATCATAGTCTATGTTGACACAGGGCAAGTCTAGTCCAGGAATGATTGTGAGTGCCTGAGATGTGGATGTTTTCACCTTTCTTGCCCTTCTGGCTGACATCTTGTTAGGTCCGATAAGATTGTAGAAGGGGGGGTTGAATACAATCTATATCAAATTCTCGAAATTTGTCCTTTAAATAAAATTTAATTTAGACAAATTTGTGCGGAATAAATTGAAACAATTTTCAAGTTGAATATAACAATATATTAACTTGATGGGTGTTACAATTTCAGTACAGATTAATTATCAAGTTGATAAAAACTAATTAGAAAATTCGACATGAACTTTTCTAATTTAGTTAATAAAAATCAAGATAAGAACTAGGAAACTTAATTCGCTAGTAGTACAAGAATCACAAATAAACAAGTTCCACCGGATAAAATATTACAAAGGCTTAGAACTTGAATTTACATAAAATAATTAAAGCTTGAAGTGTTCTTGTTTGAGAGAGAGAAATGGAGTCTGTGTATGTTTTGATATTATGTTGTAGTGTAAAATATGTTGTGGCCGCCTGATGCCTTATAACATCTTCTGTCTTTTCTTTTTCACTTGCAGACTATCTGAAAGACTATCAAATGACTTGCAGACTATCCAGTTGGGCTGCAGACTACCGGTGTGACTATCATTGATAGACTATTAAATGGCTTGTAGACTTACCATTTAATAATACAGACTATCAATTACTCTTGCAGACTATCGGTATGACTATCAACTCAAAATACAGACTACCGGTGTGACTATCAAAATAGTCTGTAAATGAATTAAATAAACACGGTACTCTTTCCGATTAATTCTTTTGTAAACAAATGAACTGCTGCCATGCTGAAGACCAGATGCAGGGAAAACAAGTGAAGAGCACTCACCTGTCAAACTACAGGCTTAACACGGGCGCGTGTCCCCCACGCACTTACCGGCGCGTCCCGTTTTGGTCCAACAGCAACTGCACTATTTCTTTTTCAATTTGTTTGATTCCTTCTGCCGACAACAACTTTTAACTTTTGTTTCTAAACAATTCTTAATACAACAACGTGCCACCATTTTCTAAATTAAAAGAATTTGGTTCGTCCAAATGATTTTTAATCCCCACAACTTATAATCTTTAATTAATAAATAAATATTTTAATCCAGAAATTATAAAAATAAATATCTAATATTATTAGATATTTATAAATATAATTTTCTAAATAAATAAAATATTTATTAATATAAAATTATAATTAAACTCTAAACTGCGGTTACCTGAGCGTCTGGAACCGGACTCCTTTTGCTTAACAAAAAATATATCAATTCCAACCGGGGTTCCAGCTTTAAGAATATATCACTTTCAATATTCTTGTGATAATTCTATTTTCTCATAACCCGTCCAGGTGTAAGCTACGGTCTCTTGAGGATGTGAAATCGGACTCCTTTTGCTCATCAAAAAATACAACAATTCTAACCGGAGTTTCAGCATTAAGAATATATCATTTAGAATTTCTTTATGATAATTCTTTTTCCTCGTAGCCAGTCCACTTGATAGAAAAATCCTTGTGATTAATTAATTTAGCACTTCCGTTGCTTGCACAATGATTTTCTCACATACCAGTCTTGATAGCTTGAACCACTGAAGTTAATGATAAACAACCACTGTTTAATGTTGACACTCGATGTACTGTCTGGTTCATGAGTGACTAACCGCAATGACTGTTCTTCATATATTGACTTTAAAATCTGGTTCCTTTTCTTTTCTCCTTTCTCTCTTTAATCTTCTGTACTGTCTGTGTCACCTTGAAATCTCTGTCACTTTAAATGAATCCACTTCTAAACAAATACTCCACTGAGGCTTGATCAGATGTCTGAACTTCTTTCAATGTAGTAATTTCTCAAGTCTGTAGATTGACCTTGATCTTTTTCTTCTGACAGATAATACAA
The DNA here is from genome assembly GCA_037693485.1 of Kitagawia praeruptora. NCBI lineage: Eukaryota > Viridiplantae > Streptophyta > Magnoliopsida > Apiales > Apiaceae > Kitagawia > Kitagawia praeruptora. The sequence goes on from CM075347.1 coordinate 128,282,124, forward strand.
TCTGAGATTCCTTGTGACAGTCTATATACTATTTACTATTACAATCTTGTTTAAGTTGAGTTGTATCCTCGAAATACAAATAGGCTACATCATATGCCTTTCACATCTTCCATTTCAGCTTCTTTCCTTTGTTGCTTGAGAAAAATTTAAGACCTTTGTCTTTGGACCATTGTAGTATACCATTAGCAGTATGCTTTTTGATATACACAAGTGGTTTCTTGATTAGCATATCCTTTTCTTGAGGTAGTGAAACATTTGCAGAGACCATGGAATTTGGCTTTTGTAGGTCACTACTAACAGTATTCACCCTAGACTTATAGTCTTGTGTAGTGGTGAGGTTACTGTTAGCAATGCATATGGCTTGCTGTTTCACACTTGTCCTCTCATAGACTTTCCCTTGGTCCCTGCCATCTTTCTTCTCTTTGTCATCTTTCTTCTTTTTCCTGTCATCATCTCCCTTATCACTCCTGTGATGTCTTCTCCTTCCATCACTCTTGTCATCATCTTTATCTTCATCCTTATTTCTCCTGGGCTTGGCCAATTCTGGAATTGAACCAGTTGAAATGAATTCTCTAAGGATGTGCAATACCTCAATCTCCTCAGCTGACCTTATCCCCTTCTTCTTTTGCATTTGATCAACTATGGCAATGATCAGTCTGTGGTTCTTAGAGGTGAGATCATTGGGAATAACCAATTGATCCACATCTTGAATTTTGGTACCAGACTAATAGAGGATGGTTCTTGGTTTGGTGCACACTTCAGGAAGTTTGGCTTGTTGACCATTTCTTAGTTCAGTATACAGACTCTGATTGTTCTCCCCTTTCTGCTCAATTAGTTCCAAGATGGCATCAATCTCAGTGAATTTCAGTGCTGTCAAGGTATCAATAGATATGTGCCATATCTTGCCTTTTGTCACCAACATGATTTCCTTGAGGTAGATTTGACTGAGCTTTCTTGGAATAACTGTTAGATAATGGATTTGATCTTTTAGGCTTCTTCTGTATAGCAGGGTATCTCCTCCAACCTTTGCTTTAGAGGCTTGCAGAAACTTGAAGAATGCAGCATCATGATAAATCTCTGAGTTTGCTACTTCCATTAGCTTGGCCTCTGTAACCACATTCACTTCCACTAGATCAGCTTCATGTTTAGAAGGTTGGACTAAACCACTTGGCATGGATCCTGCCACCACTGTAGTGGTGACAGTTTGCTTTTGGCCACTTGGAGTAGTGATGTGCACAGGTGGTAAAGTGGCCACTGGCAGAGAAGATGGAGGCTCATCAACCTTTGATTTGCCTTTGCCTAGCACATGAGTTAGAGATTTATTGGCCCTTTGGTGATCACCCTCACTGAACTTTATCCCTTTTTCCTTAGGTTTCTCCCCCTTAGTATTTGAATTCCTTGTCCTCTTCTCCCCCTTAGGCTTGTTGTCAGGCACAGAGGCTTTAGAAGTGACCTTTGGGGTGGAAGATTCTTCAGGGAGAGGAAGACCCATATGCTTCATCATAGCAGCCAACATAAATTGTTGATGTAGAAGAACATCAGCTGTGGTGGTTGCTTGAGTGTCCAACTGATCATTGAGAAGTACAACCTTGTCTGTAAGATGAGCATTGGACTTAGTGAGAGTAGCCACCTCCTTTTCAAGAGTATCCACCTTAGTGAATAGCTCATGTGCCCTGAAACCAGAGAGTGATTGATCCTTGAGTCTTTGGACTTCATACTTGGTCATGTCATGAACAGGGACCTCAGTCACTAGCCTGTCTCCATAAAGATTTTTGAACATTGTCCTCAGCATGGCATTGGATTCTGTAGTCTGATCAGATAGAACCTGAAATTGATGCCCCAGACCTGTGACAGAATCTTTAAGAAGAGCCAAACCATTGTCCATCTTGGTGCATGTAGACTTGCATTCCAGAATGTCCTTGATGACTGACTCCAACTAGGGAAATTTGGAGAGGAATTCTCTTTTGACTTCATTGACTTGGTGGATTATGGCTGCAACTACTTCATTCACTTCTGATTGCAGGCCTTTACCAAGAAAGTGTGTAGCCTTCAAGATCCCCTTGTAGATGTCATTGACAGCCTCATACACATCACTGGGAGTTAGAGATTTGGCATTGGACCCCAGTGAAGTGATGTATTCTTCTCTTAGATGTTGGAGGCCTTCTGAGAGAGGTACAGAGAATTTGCCTTGTAGCCAAGCATCCACATTTCCATCTCTTGCAGATTCATCTGCTATTTTCCGTTATTGCTACTGTACATCTTCTTTATGGCATAGCAAGATGGCTTCATAGTCAGAGTTGGGTAGGTTTGAGGTGACCAAGTTTTGGGCAATCTTTACAAACTCAGGAATCTGATCCACAACCAAGCTTTGAAGTGCTTCAACCGTCAATTGTGGTGGAACAGACCCTGATCCTGAAGCACTGTCATGTTGCACATGCTTCAGCCATTGTGACAAGAAGTCAGAGCTAGAGCTAGGCAAGCTAGACTCCTCAGTTACAGATGCAACTTTTGCAACCGGATGGATTGACTCTCCTACTGGTGTCTCCACAGAAGTGGGATGAGTTACACCAGTAGTTGACACAGACACAGAGTCTCTAGTGAAAACTAGTGGAACCTCTGTGTTTGTGATGGTGTCATTAGGAGATGCCCCAGCATGCATTCCCTCACCATCTAAATGTGGGTCCTGGGTGGTGAACAAGGTGTCATGCACCAAGTCACTTGAGTTCATTGGCTCATCAAGAGAAAAGAATTCTTGATGATCAATGCCTTGCTCCTCAATTGCTTGAGTTACAGGCTGCAAAGAAATTTGAGATGAAGATTCTGGAAGAGTAGTGTGTTGTAGAGTAGATTTTGGCAACTCCCCCTGAGAGATAGAGGGAGTTTCAAGTGTGATGTGCTCTTCACTCAGTGTAGTGCCAGCCTTATCACTCCCATGTGTTGACTCAATACAAGAAGGTGCATTGGGGAGGATGCTTGATTCTATAGATGCACCCTGTTGAGAGGACACACCTAGTGAGCTATTTGCCCCTGATTTTACAACTTCAGCCATTTGTGTGACTGAAGAGGTGGTCTTAGTTTTCTTCTTCTTGTTTGGCCTTAGTAAGGGTGACTCTGGTTCCTCAATTTCTAGACCTAGTTCAACAGCTAATGCTGCTTCAGATAGAATATTTAAGGGTGCAGACATTACTTCCTTTCTCTTCTTTTTACTAACATCACCCTTTTGAGAGGATGATGCAGTTGGCTCAGTGATTGGTAGAGTGTTTGGTTGAGAGGGTTGGTTAGCTAGCCCTGGGTTAGCATTTTGTTCTACTTGCTTGGGCTTAGCTAACTCAGACTTAGAGGCAAATGTTGGCATGTTGTGGGGGTAAGTTCTAAACAAACTCTCCATATGGGGAGTTATGTTAAGTCTTACATCCACATCATTCCTAGTCTCCAAATTACCAAAAATGAGTTTGGTCATGGATTTAGGATAGCCTATTCTATTTTTATTCATCCCATCTAATTCAATCAATTTATCATCTAAGAAATTAAGGACAGATTGAATAAAACGAGGGAAGAAAATTTCATTACCTCTCTTGGCTGAATTCTTACCAAGTCTCCCATACAGCTCCTGCAGAATGATGAGACCAACGTCTATCTTCTTTCCATAAGCTAAGGCATAGCCTATTTGCTGTGCAGGAGTACTGATTTGGTCATAGCTGGATTTTCTTGCAGTGAAGACTTGAAGAAGTGTAGCAAACACATAACTCCATTCCTTCCTCAAATGCTTCCTGTTCAAGTGCCCAAGACTGATTCTGTCTGCATATTTGATGAAATCAAAGAAGTCTTCCAATTCAGCATTTGTAGCAAGTGGGTCATACACCTCTCCTTTGGTACCCATCCCAAGTGCCTCATTCATATCCTCTGTGGTGATAGTGATATTTTTGTCTTGAATCTTGTAGTAGATGATGTACGAGGATATTGCAGAGTCAAGAGCCACCACCTCCACTATAGCAGACTACCAAACTGTTCTAGAATGTCGAGATACAGAGTTGGGTTAACAGATAGAGCATTCTTGATGTACGATTCAGACATCCACTTCACAAAGCACTTGAAATTGGCGTTGGGTGCTTCAACATCACTAGTTAGAGCAATGAAATTGGTGTTGAACTTTACTGTTGCCATTTGTGTGTGAGAGAGAGAGAAGAAATCGAAGGTTGAAGAAGAAATTTAGCTTTTGCAGTTAGGGTTTTGGGAGTTTGGATGCTTGAGAAATCGAATGAAATGAATCGAATAGATGTGAAGTTGTAAAAGTATGAAGTACTTGAATTGTCGATTAGATGTATGTTCTGTATCGACAAGTCAGGCATTCGAGAAGTAGAAAACAACTATTCGAGAAGTCAAGAAAGGCTTATTCGATGACTTAAGCAGGTTGTAACTCACAACTGGCAGTTATCTAACTTAGACGTAAATCTAAATTAGGTAAAATATGTTTTTATGAGTAATTCTGAATTCTGAATAAAAATCCAAAATCGGTTAAAATTCAGCGAGAAATCAGCCTTTTCAAATGATTCGAGAACTCAAATATAGTATTCGAGAACTCAGTCAATCGAGAACTAAAACACTATATTCGAGAAGTCAAGAAAACCTCTATTCGAGAACTCTAAAAGACTCTATTCGAGAACTCGAGAGTGCTCTAATGAGACTTGTTAGAGATGTCGAATAGTGAATCACTTGAGAAGTCTGACTTGTCGAATTATACTCATAGAAACTCAATTTTCACTATCTTTTCAAAATTTACCAGCCATATTCATTCACGAATATTCTAGCAAATTAAACAGTGATTTTCTCAAAATTCCATAGGAATTTCAAGTTAACAAGAGGATATGATTTTCCAAATATGCAACAGATTTGAAATATTTATAAATCATATTTCAGCCAACACTTACTTCAAAAATATTGAGAATTTAGATAAAGTAAGTGTTTACTGCTGCAACAATCTAGATGATGTATTCACCTAGCCAGAATCTGAAGAATTTAGCATTCCAATCTCACTAACCAACCTTGTGAAGGTGGCTTCATCTAATGGCTTAGTGAATATATCAGCTAGTTGTTTATCTGTAGAAACATAATGCAACTCAATGGTTCCATTAGTTGCATGTTCCCTTATGAAATGATATCTGATGTCAATGTGCTTTGTCCTAGAATGATTGACAGGATTGGCAACTATAGAGATTGCACTTGTGTTGTCACACATGATTGGAATTCTTTCCAACACAAGTCCATAATCTCTAAGTTGATTTCTAATCCAAAGCACTTGAGCACAGCAACTTCCAGCAGCTATGTATTCAGCCTCAGCTGTAGAAGTTGACACAGATTGTTGTTTCTTGCTATACCAAGAGACTAACCTTTGTCCAAGAAACTGGCAGCTACCTGAGGTGCTTTTCCTATCCACTCTGCATCCAGCATAATCAGCATCAGAATAACCAACCAGATTGAACCCTGTGTCCTTAGGATACCATAGTGATAAGTGGAATTATATCCACTTGGATCATTCTATTCGGCTTAAATTGGTGTTTTGTATCTCAAGTTTTGGTGTGTTTTAATTCGTTTTTGTGAGAATTGTGCAGGGTGTATTTCTAGGTGAAGAGATAGAGTTTTCAGTAACTATTTGGTGTTTTTAAAGTCAGAAGAACAAGGGGCAGGAGTTGCAACCAAAATCGAAACAGAAATCAGAAAAAAGGGAAGCTCAGACTGCACGAACAGAATCTCGCGCGGGCGCGCCACATTTGCATTGTAGCACCGCGCGGGCGCGCCATACATTCTACTGCACTCCATACCGCGTGGGCGCGCGAGGGATAGGCTTACAGACCGCGCGGCCTCGCCACTTGAGCGGCTGTTTGACAGAAAGTTGCTGAAATTCGATTTCTAAAGGGAAATTGCTGTTATTCTTCTCCTAATCATTATGGAAGTTGCTAGGAGGGCTAAGAATGTTCCAGAATTTGTTTTAAACATGGGAATTGCAATTCTATTTCATTCAAGAAAGGAAAATTACCGGAATTCTATTCTAATTCAAAGACGGTAATTGCTTGGTCAAGGAGGCACTTGGGGGCTATAAATACACACCTTGGGGCACAGAAAAACACATACACGATCATCTACACAATAAATTCGTTCAGAGCACGAGAGAGAGAAGCCAAGGCGAGGATTGTGACGACAAGAAGATCTAGATATAGTTTTCTTGTATTCCTTTGTGGAGGCGTATCTTTTGGATGCTTGTTACTTTCACGGATTTGTTCACTAAACCTTATTTTATTATTGATTTATTCATCTCCTTTATCTTGTTTAATATCATGCTTTCGTCAAATCCCATGGTGACGAAAGGTTCGATTATGAACTAATCGTTATCGTGGGATCCTAGTGGATTTATCTATGTAGGTTAGTAGTTTGCATGCCTTAAAGATTTATGTGTGGTGAATTCTTGATATCCTCGTATGGTTAATCTTAATGCTTTTAGATGCGTAGCTAACATCTAAATTGAATTGTTAATCTCTTGCTAAACGAGAGTGGATCTTGAGATTTAGAACTTGCCATGCTAGCATAGGATAGGTTGGTGTTTTGACATCATGATTTGTGGCATCAATAGAGATATTATGCTACCCTATGTGATCTAAGTGGATAACTTGTGCTTCAACCTTTATGTTTTCAAATTCTATAGAGATATAGAGTCTAAACATAATAGGTGCCTATTCATCTTCTATCTCTTTTGTGGATGTATGCGTAGATTGGTACTAGTATACCGAGAGGTAACTTTTACTCTTTTCGTGTTATTCGATCAGATGTCAAAACCATCGCATGTTTTAATTAAAGGCTGCAACTCTAAGTGAAGTAGATGATGAAACTAGGATTCCATGTTTATTCTCGTATAAGTAATTCGATTTTAATTCTCGTTAATTGTTTAATTCTTAGTTTTATAATTTGCACTTTAGTTTAATTTAGATAATCAATCTTAAATTTGTTATTTTTCTTAGCAGTGAATTAAAACCATACATTGTTGCATAGGCATATTTTCTGAGTAAAACTTAACCAGATCTCTGTGGAACGAACTTTAATTGTATTACTTGTGACTACGTGCGCTTGCGTAATTATAGCATAACACATAGTCCCAAGTTTGGAGTGCCCTTCAGATATTTAAAAATCCTTTTTATAGCAATCAAATGTGATTCTTTTGGATTTAATTGAAACCTTGCACACAAGCATGTAGCAAACATGATGTCTGGCCTACTTGCAGTGAGATAGAGTAGAGAACCAACCATGCCTCTGTAGACTGAGATATTTACTTTCTTGCCTTTAGCATCTTCATCCAATTTAGTGGCAGTGGCCATGGGTGTCTTTGCAGGTGAGCAATCTTCCAAGTCAAACTTCTTCAATAAATCCTTGATGTACTTGGTCTGACTAATAAAGATACCATCCTTCCTTTGACTGACTTGCAACCCAAGAAAGAATGTCAACTCTCCCATCATACTCATCTCATATCTGCTCTGCATGAGTTTAGAAAATTTCTCACATAGCTTCTCATTTGTAGAACCAAAAATGATATCATCCACATAGATCTGAACTAGGATAAGATCATCACCATGCTTCTTGTAAAATAGTGTCTTGTCCAGTGTGCCTCTAGTGAATTGATTCTCAAGAAGAAATTGTGATAAAGTATCATACCATGCCCTTGGAGCCTGCTTAAGTCCATACAGTGCCTTAAGCAGTCTGTAAACAAATTCTGGGAAGTGTGGATCCTCAAAGCCAGGTGGTTGTTGCACATAAACTTCTTCTTCCAACTCTCCATTCAGAAATGTACTTTTGACATCCATTTGATACACTTTAAAGTTTGAATGAGCAGCAAATGTCAAGAATATTCTGATGGCTTCCAATCTAGCAACAGGGCAAATGTCTCATCATAATCAATGCCTTCCTGTCGAGAGTATCCTTTTGCAACCAACCTTGCTTTGTTCCTTATAATTACACCATCTTCATCCATCTTATTCTTCAGAACCCATTTTGTTCCAACAATAGTTCTATTCTTTGGTGCAGGCACAAGTTCCCAAACTTTGTTCCTTTCAAATTGATTCAGCTCCTCTTGCATGGCTATAATCCAATCTGGATCTAGCAGTGCATCATCAATTTTCTTAGGCTCCACCTGAGATAGAAAACAGCCATAGAGACACTCATTCTGAGTTGCTCTCCTAGTCCTTACTCCTGCATTAGGATCTCCAATGATTTGCTCTGCAGTGTGTGATCTATCCCATTTCCTTGAGTGCTCAGCCTGATTTCTCATTCTTGAAGTTGCTTCATCATCCAAGTCATCATCCTGATTTCCTCCCCCTGTGAGGTTGCCACTACTCACAGGTGTGTCTTGGATGCTAGTTTCTCCACTGTTGATTGGCACAAATTCTTCTCTTGTATTATCATTCACTTGAGTCTGTTAAACTCGAGTTTCAACTTCAGTTTCAGTCTCTTCATCAGAATCATCTAGATTATCAAACTTCAATGGATCTTTATCTTCATCATTGGCTTCTTCTAGTCCAGGTAGTTTGCTATCATCAAATGTCACATCTGTGCTTTCCATAATTTTCTTTTGACTGATGACATAAACCTTGTATGCAATTCTTTCCATAGAGTAGCCAAGAAAAATTCCTTCAAATGCTTTTGCATCAAATTTTCCAACATATTCAGAATTATCCTTCAATACAAAGCATTTGCTTCCAAAAGTATGAACATACTTTAGAGTGGGCTTCTTTCCTATCATCAAGTTGTAAGGTGTCTTTCCAGTGTTTTTGTTGATGAGGGTTCTGTTCTGGATATAGCATGCAGTGCTCACAACCTCAGCCCAAAAACATGTAGGCATCTTTGCATCAAGTAACATTGTTCTAGCAGCTTCAATTAGAGTTCTATTCTTCCTCTCAACAACTCCATTTTGCTGTGGAGTCCTTGGAGCTTAGAATTGCTGAGAAATACCATTCTTTTTACAGAATGCTTCAAGTATGGCATTTCTGAACTCTGTTCCATTATCACTTCTCAGTGCAATCACACTTGCATTATTGGCCTTTGCTTCCTTGTCAACTTTCTTTATATGCTCAATGATTACTTGTGGAGCCTCATCTTTTGATGCCAGAAATTCCACCCATGTATACCTTGTAAAATCATCAACCATCACCAAGGCATACTTCTTTCTTCCTAGTGACATAATATTGACAGGCCCAAACAAATCCATATGAATGAGTTGTAGGGGCTTGGTTATAGATGTCACTGTCTTTGTCTTGTGGCTAGATATTTTCATATTTCCTTTTTGACAAGCCTCACACACTCCTTCTTGACAGAATTCAAGTGTGGGCATGCCTCTCACTAACTCTCTTTTGACTAGAGAATTAATGGCTTTGAAGTTCAGGTGTGATAGTTTCTTGTGCCACAGCCAACAATCTTCATTTGATGCTTTTGAGTAAAAGCAACAAATTGTGTCCTTGTTTGCAGAATCCATATTGGCTACAAACAGGCTTCCCTTCCTTACTCCAGATAGAGCAAAATCACCAGTCTTCTTGTGGGTGATCAAACATTGATCTTTGTCAAAATCCACCTTGAATCCTCTGTCAGTAAACTGACCAACACTTAGCAGATTATGCTTGAGTCCCTTGACTAGTGCTACATCTTCAATGATGACATTTCCAACTTTTAACTTGCCATATCCCAATGTGTTACCCATGCTGTCATCTCCAAAAGCAACCATTGGGCCAGCCTTTTCCTCATACTGTGATAGCAGGGCCATATCACCAGTCATATGATTTGAGCATCCACTGTCCAAAATCCATATGACCTTCTTTTCATTTTCTTTGCCCTGCAAACACAAAGGTATTACTTCTCCTTTGGTACCCAAACAAGTTTGGGTCCATGTGACTTAGAAACAATTTTATCATAAACAACATGCTTGTCAACTTTCTTGGCATTAGTCTTCTTGTCACTGTTAGAAGTCTTAGAACCTGAGGTTTCAGACTTAGGTGACAGAGGTACCTTCCTAGCTTTAGGAGGACTCGAAGACTTTGACCTGGTGTAGTGTGTGTGAGAATTGTGACTGATACAACCATCAATGAATTTCCTTCTCAGATTGAAGCAACTAGTCATAACATTCATATTGCATGGCATACAGTCAAATTTATCACAAAATGGTGCATCTCTATGTCTTAGAGGCACAGAACAATCATAGAAAGGTTTAGATACACTACCAGCAGGTTTCTTGCATGCATGAGTTAAATGATTGGTACTGAAACAGTTCTGACATGTTTTCCTAGGGGCATTAGGCATATAAGCATAGTTGTTATCTTTGTTAATCCCTAACTTGCCATTTCTGTTCTGTTTCTTCTTAGTCACCTTCTCCTCTGATTCACTCTTTCCAGCTGAAACAAACTTAACAAACTTCTTGGGTCTTATCCTATCACCTACTGGCTCCTTGGTCTTTGACTTGACACTCTCACTCTTGGAGGATGCTTGTTGTTCACTGGATTGTGCCTCATCCTCATCATACAACATTTGTTTGATGAGTAAGGCATCCTCATCAATTTCAAATGTTGATTCCTTAAAAATTGGATTTTCAGTCTTTTTCAAAATGTGAGGCACTTTCTCATGAACAACTGTGTCATCTTCAATGACAGCATAGCCTTTTCTCTGTTTAAGAGAGTCATAGTCAAGTCCAATAGCTGCTTTGGGTTTAGCCTGAATTTTCTCACAGTAGGATTGCACTAGACCAGATGAGTTCTTAAATGTTTTCAGTTTGAATTCATTTTCAGCTAATTCATCCCTAAGAGCCTTTTCAACTTGACTAGCACATAAAACCTTGTTCTGCAAATATTCAACTTCTTTCTTAAGGTTTTCTACCTGCATAGCAGTTAGCTCAAGTTCCTCATTCTTTTTGGTTAACATTTCATTTCTAGTAGATAGTTTAGCAATCTCTTCATTAGCAGCAGTCATACTAGTATGAATGTTAAACATTTCAACAGATAGTTGTTCAATCATGCATTTATACTCTGAAACAGACATGTCTATAGTAGTGAGAGATGGTACCTGAGGGTCTGATGGAGATGTGTCATCCTTGGAATTGGCCATCAAGGCATAATTGCAGAATTCTTGTTCCTCTCCATCACTGTCAGAATCATCCCAACACTTCCCTTCAGCTATGTAGGCCTTACCTTGTGTCTGCTTTTTCAGAAGGGCCTCATACTTAGCTTCGAGCTCAAGATAATCTCTATCCTTCTTTTTAGGCTTCTTGCATTCACTGGCAAAATGCCCTAGGTCATTGCATCTATAGCACCTTACAGATGACCTATCCACATGGCTGGTTTTAAACTTATTCTTGTTTGGTTTCACAGGTGCCTTGCTCTTGTTGAATGAATGGTTTTGGGTTTTGGGTTTGAAGGGTTGATTCCTTTTGAATCTGATGTTTGGAAATTTTCTGGCCATGAAAGCATATGAAGTGTTTTCCATCCTATCTAGTTCTTCAAGAATGTAAAACCCTTCTTCCTCCTTCTCCTCAACAGGTTCACTTACCTCAGGTTCAGTTTCTTCCTCTTCTACTACCTCCTCTATCCTTAACTGGCTTGTAGATGCTTCTAGGTCTTGAATAGATTTGTTGACAATCAAGGCACATGATGTGTTTACCATTCTGCCTTGATTGGCTTGGATAGCCCTTTTCTGAAGCAACTCAAGCTCATGAGTTTTTAAAACCCCATAGAGCACATCATATGTAACTTTGTTCAAATCTCTTTCCCTTAGAGAAATGACCCTTTGCTCTAGATGGTTTGGTGAGGATAGCAGAAACTTCATGTTTAACTCCTTGGTACTGTAAACCTTGCCATTCATCTGCAACTCAGTAACTAGTTTGTGAAATCTCTCAAACATCTCAGTAATGCTTTCCTTGGGCTGTGCTATGAAAGCTTCATACTGTGTGACCAGTATCTGTTTCTTGTTTTCCTTAACCTCATCAGTTCCTTCACACAACACCTCAATGTGATCCCACATTTCTTTGGCAGATGTACATGATGCAATGTTTGCAAACATTGATATGTCCATGGAATCAATGATAAGCAACATGAGGTGGCTATCAAGAGCAACCTTTTCCCTTTCTGATTCTGTCCATTTTGATGGATCCTTGGCCTCATAAGATCTTGGGATAGTTGTGGTTCCAACAGTCTTCTCTGGTATCTCTTATTGTGGAACAAAAGAACCATTCTTGAGAATCTCAGGATACAAAGGATGAGAGGCTTTGATGAACAACATCATCTTTATCTTCCAGAGGTTGTAATTCTCTTTGTCAAACTTAGGGACCTTCACCGTTCCTGTAGTCTTTGGTGTATTCGAACTCATGATCATTTTTCTGTTTTTGAATAAACAGCCCTCTCTGATACCACTTGTTGAGTATTGAATACAGTAAAAGAATACAGAGGGGGGTGAATGGATTCTTGAACTTTTCTTGTTCGAGTTTATGTAGCAAGTAAGTGTTTGTGTGTGCAAGAGTGAAGGTGCGGATAAAGAACTACACAAGACACAATATCACTTTAATCTACTGTATTATTAGATAAAGGTTGCTACAATCTGTGAATACAAATGATAGTATTCTCAGCTTCATTTTTCTCAGAGAGATACAGCTTACAGTGTATGAAAAACTTGACTCACAAAGTTAATGACTAAGGAAGTGAGGCTATATCCTTATAGAACATGGATACACCCTACTTACTACAAATAAGGTAGCTGAACAAATTACTTTCTAGACTGTCTATCCTTTTTGAGTAAGTGTCCAAACGGTTACAAATTTGACTTTGTAAAGCCTGTTCAGATCCACTTCTTTAGCCCCTTGTCTCTTCTATATCTCTCCAAGCTTCCTTGTAGGCTTTTCAGAGCACATTACAGATTGTGGTCCATAAAGTGCATTGGCTTGTTGCAGGTTTCTGACTTGTACAATTTCTTCAGTATTTTGTCTCCAAGAAAGTATTCGAGAAGTGACTAAGTAGGTGATTCGAGAACTTGAATTGACTTGATCGATAACTCTGAGTTCTCGAACACTGTTATATTGACAAATCGAATTACTTCTCGAATAACTCTTTTCTTCAGGATTCCTTGAGTTGTCGAAAAGAACACTTGACTTGTCGAATCCTTGAGATATCGAATAGCTTTCTAAGTCCTTGAGATATCGAATGGAACTTTGACTTGTTGACTCCTTGAGAACTCGAATACTACTTTGACTTGTTGACTTCCTGAGTTCTCAAATAGAGTACATAGACATATCGAATCTCTGAGATATCGAATGAGATATGGAACAGTGTATTCAGAGATATCGAATAGTGTCTTGAGATATCGAATCCCTGACTTCTCGAATGCTGGACTTCTCAAATAGACAAATATACTTCTCGAATTGGTACTTAGGCAAATTCTTCATTTCTTCAAATCCCAACTGTGATTATTTGACAGTCTTTATCTTCTTGCTTGAGGCATGGAACCTTGGAACTTCTTTCAAGCATTATTCTAGACTCTATAAGTACAGTTACACAACTAGGATTTGATGCCTACTACAAGTACAATACAAACAGAAACTCTACAACTAGAGGTTCCCTCAGTTAAGAGGTCATGTAAGTAATGCAAAGCATTAAAGACAATTAGGCTTGTTATTAGATGTATACAGGCATGCCTCTGTGACTAACAGTGGAGATTCTGATGCAGAAGAAGAGTTTGTCAATCTTGCCCTCATGGCAAATGAGAAAGATGAAGAAGCTAGTTCAGCAAGCAACCAGGTATTCTCTTCTAACCTATCTGACTTATCTAAAGCTGAATGTGCTAGTACAATTGATGAAATGACTCTTGAATTGTATAACATGCATGTTTCCTTGAAATCGCTTAACAAAGAGAACAAAAGAATAAAAGAGCTAAATGAAAAGTTAAGTGATAGGAATGCTTTGATAGAAACTCAGTTAATTGAGTTTGAGGTTATGAGAAGAGATTGCCAGGAAGCCAAAGATGGTTTGCTTGAAGCCCTTAAACGAGAAAATAGTTTAAAAGAACAGTTGAAGAAAAATCAAGACCTAATTGTCTCTTGGGGAAAATCCAGAGCCACCACTGAAGATATTTGTGGTGTCCAAGGGGTTAACTCCTTTAGCAAATTAGGAGAAGCAAAGTTAGGAGTTGATGGAGATACTGCTTCTGACAGTGAATCAACGGATGATGCCTGCAGATATCCGTTGATCAAGGAGCCATCGATGGATACAGAACAATGTCATCCATCGAAAGCCAAAATTGTCAACAAAGCAACTCTGGTTAAATTGAACAATCAATATGGTCCAGTCAGCAAGAACTTTGAGAAAGGAGAATGTAGCAAAACAAAATTAGTTGAGGAAGCTAACATAGGTCACTTGTCCCAAAAGCAATTGAAGGACAAGTTAGAGAAAGTTGAGTCAAGAGCTAAAGGTAGGAGAAAGAACAGAAATGGCAAAGTAGGGATTAATAAACACAACAATTATACCCCAGATAAATATGCTCCTAGAAAGGAATGTGTTAACTGTGGTTAGGGCTGTCAAACGGATATTTCGGATACGGATCTGCCTATATCCGAATCCGAATCCGAAATTCGTATCCGAATCCGTATCCGAATCCGACGGATATCAGAAAGTTATATCCGAATTCGAATCCGACGGATATTATCCGGATACGGATAATATCCGAATCCGAATATCCGAATTTTGAGATTTTTAAAAAAATCCGAATATCTCCGAATATCCGAAAATCCGAATATCCGAATCATATAAAAAATTTAAAAAAAAACAGATTTTTTCCATTCAATGTAAATATTTTTACTTATTAATGAATTAAATAATAAATAATTAAATTTTAATATATAAATAATATATTTTCGATATTATATTATAAATTATATATTATAGATATTATATTATAAATTATATATTCTAAAAAGAATATATATATATATATATATTTATATATTTATAAATATTCGGATATCGGATATTTCGGATACGGATGTGCCTATATCCGTATTCGCTATTTTCGGATACGGATTCGAATACGAATAATATCCGTTTTCTTTCGAATACGGATATTATCCGTTTTTTTCGGATTCGGTATCGGATTTTTCGGTCGGATATCGGATTTTTCGGATTTTTTTGACAGCCCTAACTGTGGTAGTGTTTATCACCTATCTGCTAGCTGTAGAAAATTGAAAAATGCTCTTATGCCTTTACACTTGCCTACTTCTGCCATGTATGCCATGCCTAACAGTAATGCTCAATCTGCTCATGCATCTAGTCTATATGCAAACATGCCATTCTTGCATAATCCATACTATAATGCTTTTAATATGCCTCAGATGTCATGGATAATGAATAGCATGCATGCATAGACTATGCCTAACTCTAATTTCTGTAATGCATTTGAGCAAGACTCAAATCCTGGCTTCCAAAGGCCCACTCCCAGAGTCAAGATTGATCTAACTCAATCTGGACCAAAGGGAAGAAAGGATTTTTTTTTTCGGAAGGGAAGAAAGGATTTGAGAGGCAAGAAAAAAGGCTAACACTGCAGGACCCAAGGAAACTTGGGTACCAATATCAACTTGATTTGGTTTTGATGTGTGCAGGGAGACAGAAAGAACCTCTGGTATCTGGATAGTGGATGTTCCAGACATATTACTGGAGATTCTACTCTGCTCACTAAGTTTGAGGAGAGAGTTGGCCCTAGCATTACCTTTGGAGGCAACAGCAAAGGATATACTAGAGGATATGGCTTGATTTCAAAAGGAAATGTTGTCATTGAGGATGTATGATGTGTAAAATTATGTCTAACCGCAAGCGCACGGTATCAATTGTAGTAGATACTAGCAAATACGGGTCGTTTCCTCAAGGAGACAGTTTCAATTTCAATTCAACTATTATCAATTGTTTCTAGTCACAAACAATTTTTAGAGAATTTTATTAACTACTAAAACAAATTTAACTATGATTTAAATCAATTAATAATGGGATCTAGGGCAATTCAGGTTCACCATGCTTACACCAAACAAATCACAAAGATATAGTTTTTTAATGGGATTAAGTAATTAAAGCAATGGTTAATCCTTTTCAAGCATTAACACTCTCAGAATATCTAATGATGCTTCCACAATCACCTTCAATTCCGCTAATTGTATGTAAGCCTCTAGTAGTAAAATCTTTCGATCTATTACTCCTATTGCAATCGATTAATCCGTGATATTGCGCAATTACACAAATTAAGAATTAGAACATATCAATCAGAATTACTCTCTACCCATCAATCCACTAATCAAATTAAGCCCAAATCATGGTGCAAACATGGCTCCCCTTAATACCCTAGAATTAAATTACTCACTCATTCTAGGATTAAAACTAACAACAATAATCAAGAAAGCCATAATAAACATGTAATTAATAAGGAGAAGATAAGAAATACCTTAAACCTTTGAATAACGATGAACAATTAAATCCAAGAATTAAATTGAGCTTGTAAAGATGGAGAGAAGAAAATAAAACCCTAGCTTTTAATATTAAGAACGTATGTAAAAATTGTGTGTAAAAAGATATCCCCCCAAAAGATAGATCCCTCAAAGTATTTATATAGAGGAGGTTACAAATTCCTCAACAACTAAAGTTATTGCCAAGAATAATAAAGCCCAGCTGATTTTTAATTAGAATTAAATTCTAAATAGGAAATAGAATTAATTCTATTTATTTCTGAAATTTCCCACACAAGTACAGGAAGTCCAAGGCGCTGCTGCTCAATTCCATGCGCTGTTGCGCGTTTCCAGGCAGCGTCTCGCGCTGTAGCGCCAAAACTGGCGCTGTTGCGCCATCTCTACATGCGTGTCACGCGCTCCTGCGCGGTTTCCAGCGCTGTTGCGCTGTGGAGCTCCTGGAATTTTCTGTTTTTCTACCAAGTCAAGTAGCGCTCTTGCCCTTCTTTTCAGCGCTCTTGCGCCAATAGCTCCCTGGAATTTCATTTTGTTGCTCCAAAATTCCTCAACAACGAACCATAATTCCACCATTTCTCCTCGTAATTTCACAAAATAAACCCTTCGAGCTAAAAATCACATAAAATCTTTAAATAATGCTCGATTCCTTCCGACTTGGCATTTATTTATTTCCTGCAACAAACTCAAATAAAACTAATTAAATCGACACGATTATTCGAAAAAGCATCGTAAATGTGGGAATAAAATCCTATAAAATATATATATAATATACTCTATCAAATATCCCCACACTTTGCACTTTGCGCGTCCTCATGCAAACTAACATAAAAACTATACTAAACTAACTAGTACCACTTCCGTAGGTGATCACGGTTGCATTTGACATATGCAACAAGTCCTTTAAACCCCTAGGCAGCCCTAGTGGACGAGTAAGGTCTCGTGAGGGTTTATAGTGAATATACCCACAAAATTCATCCAACCATGCAAAAGATTAATGCCAACACAACACCACACACACCCGTCCTCTCATGCCACTTCAACTTAAGAATCAAAATGAACATGCAATGCCTTGGTGTCTAAAGTGCAAGTATCCACATAGTCTACTCAAAGAAGATGCATAAGATCATAGAAATTCATGTCAAATGTAAGAATAGGTTGGTAAATATGCTAAGCACACAAGAGCACATCTTTGAGACACAACCTGGGATATCCTATGCAAAAGCAACAACTCACCGTTCACTCACAAAAATATTCACTCAAAACAATTGGTAAGTGTTTCACTCAACTCCAATAATATCATAAACATGCTTCGTCCTTGTTATCAATCTAACCTTTAACGCAACATACATCATCAATGACAATCAAAAGGTCTTTGTTAAGGTTGTAATGGGGCTAGGGACAAGGTATGTCAAGAAAGCCAAAGAAGGTTAAGTCAAAAGCTAGTACCTGACATTGAAATTCAAACAACTCCCATACTTATTAAAACCACTAAATACCTCCCCACACTTGAGCTTTTATTTATAAACAACTTGACTAGTCGAATCAAAGTAGGATCACAAAGAATAAATATGCTCTCGTATTTTTTTTTTCTTTTTTTTTTCTTTCTTTTTTCAAGAGAGCTTAGTAATAGCAAGAACAATGATCCCATAAATATGATTTCAAACTTCGACTAACAAGCTATGAACCAAACCCCAAATATTCCCCCGAAGTTATGATCATCAATAAAACCCCCCCTTTTATGCACACCTTATCACTCCCTTACGAACAATACTAGCCTTTGACAATTGGGTTCAAATTTAATGTAAGGCTAATACAATAAAAAGGATAATGGCAAGTAATGTGGTGTGTCACCGAAAGAATAAGATTAGGCTCAAAGGGTTAACTAATGGATCATGTATAAATGGTTTGGATATATAGGAAATATGAGGTTATACCTAATTGCCTTTATCATGTTATCATCAATAAATGTCATGCATCTTAAGAAAGACCTCAAGCAAGTGCTAGCAATGCAAACAACATGTGGACACTCAAGCAAACGAAATCATGCAAAAGATATGCATATAGGCTCAAAACTCACTTGGTGTGACAAAACATAATCAATCCCAAATAACAGTCTCTCTAACGCACCTACTTGTACTCAAAGCATATAGACCAAATTACCTTGCACATATTCATGTCATTCTAATCACTTAGTACATTCAATAAGTCTTCTAGTTTCTACTTGCTAGTGAAAGTGTGTGCACAAGAACAAAGCACGTCACTTCTCATACAAAAGCATCCATAAACACAAGATTCCTAAGCATGCATGGGTGTATCAAGCAAATTACAACAACTAATCAAATTGCATGGCTAGAATTATTTTTGGTATTTTTCAATTTTTTTAATTTTTTAATTTTTTTATATATACACTACGTTGAGAACACCGAGAACACCTCTACGCTGAGAACACTGAGAACACCTCCCCACACTTAAGCGAGTCAATGTCCGCAATGACTCATTAACTAAACAAAGAAATCTACAATATATAAAACAGAAGGAAAGAAGAACTCCCCTTTGCAGAAGCATGATCCATGGGTTGCCTCCCAAGAAGCACTTTTGTTTAACGTCGTTGGCTCGACTCAGCTGGTTCAGATCTCCGTGGAGGGGTTGTCAAGATAAATCAATTCCATCTTCCCTATGAATGCACCATCCACATATAATTGAAGGCGTTGACCGTTGACCTTAAATTTTGTTCCATCTCGTCCCATAACTTCAATAGCACCATAAAATTTGACATCGGTGATAGTAAAAGGTCCGGACCATCTTGATTTGAGCTTCCCCGGAAAAAGTTGAAGTCTGGAATTGAACAACAACACCTTGTCACCAACCTGAAAATCTCTTCTCTGAATCATCTTATCATGCATCTTCTTCGTTCTCTCCTGAGGTTCACCACAAGAAGTGACAGTGTTGGTTACCTCACAATTCAGATCAGCTACACTATCCAACTCAAGAATCAATGAATCAACTTTAGCATGTCCTTCTCCTTCGTAAGCTTCAAGCATGAGCACTGCTTCCAATGCATCATTCAATAGAATCTGAGGTGTCTCATCTTGGATAATTCCATCTATAACATCAATCCTGCAGCAAGTATTCTCAAGCAAAGGGGATTTAAGAGCAGAGGTTAGAGTAAAAGTAATTTTATCATCACCAACGCTCAATGTGAGAGTCCCACTTTTAACATCAATAACAGCACCTGCAGTACAGAGAAATGGTCTACCTAAAATAATAGGTATCTGGCTATCCTCTTCCATATCTAGAACTACAAAGTCTACAGGAATATAAAATTTTCCAACCCTAACAGGCACATCCTCTAAAATTCCAAGGGGATATTTTATCAAACGGTCTGCCATTTACAAAGTCATCTGTGTACATTTTAATTCTCTCATATTTAGTTTTTGAAAAACCGAGAGAGGCATGACTGAGACGCTAGCGCCCAAATCACATAAAGCTTTATCAATGAACAATGCACCTAAATGACACGGGATCGAAACACTACCAGGATCTTTAAGCTTAGGTGGAGACTTATTTTGTAAAACAGCACTACACTCTTCAGTAAAAGCTACTGTCTCCACCTCACCAAAAGACCTTTTCTTAGTGAGAATATCCTTAAGAAACTTTGCATATGATGGAACTTGAGAAATTAAATCAGTGAAAGGAACTGTTACCTCAAGATTCTTGACAAGTGTCATGAACTTACCAAACTGCTGGTCCACCTTAGTTCTGTTCATCCTACTAGGGAATGGGAGCTTTGGCACAAATGGTGGAGGAGTAACTGCACTCTTCTCTTTGTCCTTTTTCTTGCTTTCCTCAATTTCACCTTCGTTTGCATCTTCAACAACTTTCTCTACATTGTCTTCCTCAGAATCCTCTTCTTCTTTCTCAGTGGGAACATCATCAGTAGGCATTGGAGGAGTATCATATGTACGACCACTCCTAAGAGCAATGGCATTCACATTTTCCTTCGGCTGAGTTGGTTGTGCTGGTAGAGAGCCTTGTTGCCTTGTAGATGAAGAACTAGCCATTTGAGCAATCTGAGTTTCTAGCATCTTATTATGTATCTCCATCTGGTTCATTTTTATTTGCATTTGTAACAATATCTTCATCATATCACCTTGATTATCAGCCTATGCAGCATGATTTGCTTGAGGAGCATAATTCTGAAGAGGCCTTTAGAATCCGGGGGGATTCATAGGTCCTTGAGGAGACCTATACTATTGCTGTGGAGGAGGCTGGTACGACTGCTGATATTGCTGCTGATTTGGAACATTTGAATTCTGAGTGTTATTGTTCCTATATGAGAAGTTCGGATGATCTTTCCAACCAGGATTGTAAGTGTTAGAGTACGGATTGTACTGCTGCCTCTGTTGGAAAACATTTGCTTGCTCCATCTGAAAATGTTGTGAATTTTGAGCATTGTATTGGCAATCATTACCATAGTGGCCTTGGATGCCACAGAATTCACAAACAGGATTATTCATAGGAGCCATGGATGACAATGCATTGATACTCATAGGTTGAGTAGAGGGCTGGGATGTCTTCTGATAAGTGGATTTTATATCCACTATTTACCTTCCGTTTGGACTTTAATCGTTTGCATGTTCTCAAGTTTCGTTGTTATTTGATACGTTTTTGTGTAAATTGTGTAGGTTGTGTCGTGAAGTTATTATGGTGCTAAAATGGTGATTTGGGTGGCGTGAAATGAATTTTTAGATGTGTGAAGAAAAGTGATTCAAAGTGCAAGATTTGTGGAATGATTGTTGCTAAGTGGGAGAGCTAAAGCAAATTAAAAGGAGAGGTCCAGGAGCTTTGGGGCGCAGTTGCGCGAGGTCTAGCGCCATAGCGCACGCGCGTAAGGAAGCCAGGAGTTGTTGAGCGCCGTTGCGCGGGTTCTGGGCGCTGTTACGCGTTGGTGGGAGGCGCCATGGCGCTTGTAGGGGCGCTATAGCGCACGCGGGAGGCATTTCCAGGGAGTTTTGAGCGCTGTTGCGCGTGTTTGAGCGCAGCTGCGCGGCTTTGGAGCATTACTAGGTGCAGTGGCGCAAGTTTGAGGCGCTATGGCGCTTGTGATGTTTTTTTGGCTGATTTCTGTTGCTTTATTTCGGGTCACAAATGTTTGGGCCTATTTTAATTAGGGTAACAACTGAACCTTATATGTAATTTAGAGACCTAAAAACATCATCTATCGTTGTTCTTAGTTTTTCTTAGCTACTATCAACACTTATCATCTATTTTTCAAGAACAATTTCAAGGAATTTCTCCAAGCTAGTGACAAGCAAGGATTATTCTTTGGAACCTTTGTACTCTTCTATTTTGGGGATTTATTTCTAAACCTTATTTCTTCTTCCATATTTACTTGTTTATTTTAGAATTATGTTTTCCATAGAACCCATGATGGCAATTAGGTCAATTATGGGCTAATTCGTTATCATGGGGTTTTAATGGATTTTTCTATGGATTCTAGTAATTGAGTGTTATTTATGCCTTGGTGTGTGATTGAACGTATTGATTGCCTAGTATGTTTATGCTTATTCGTTATAAGTGAGTCGCGAACACTTGTAATTGTTTGTTTAATCCTAGTGAATGCGAAAGTGGATCTAGGGTTTAGAACGATTCATGCTAGCATAGGTTTTTGCATGTGAAGAACATGTATTAATTTGTGGTGTAATTCTAACCGTCTTGCATCGACTATGTGATTTAATGGGTGCTTGATTTTCAACCGGTATGTGTTCAATTGCTATAGACATATAGGGACTACACATATTTGGTGACTACTTGACTTCTATCAATTGTGGATGATCAGTAGGATGGTATATGCACAACGAAAGTTGGTGTGTATCAGTTTAGTGCATCTAATCAGTAATCAACTCTGTCACATGCTAGGCTAAAGGGCATAAGATTCTAGATGAAGTAGTAAATGAAATTGGAATCCCATGTTTGTTTATTATAAAGTTAAAGTTAAGTTATTTCCTCGTAATTGGCTTAGTTGGTAATTAATATTTAGTAAATCAAAACCAAAATTGTGATTGTCTTAGCAGTGAGTGTAAATCATAAGCTGGTGCATAAGTGAACATAACAAACAATTTGAGTCTCTGTGGGAACGAATCCTATTTACTCTATGTTACTTGTTGACCACGTTCTCTTGCGTGAATAAGTGCGAACAAGTTTTTGGCGCCGCTGCCGGGGACTCGGTTCATTGTTTGTTTAGTTTATGATCTTGTCATCAATTTGGATTAAATTCACTAACTCAGACGTTTTTCTCACTCATTTACTTTGGGGTTTCTCAGGTACTATCTTGAGCGTTTATGCTTACTCGATCTCAAGCTCGTAAAGAAAATCTGGAAGAAGAGAAGCACGGAGAGGAATTAGTGGAAGACAGTGAAGAAGAGTTGGTAGTTACTGGAGAAATGGCAGATAACAAGGCGCTGAAGGAATATTCTCAGCCCAAGATTGATGATATTCAGTCGAGTATTGTGCGGCCGGCTATTGCTGCGAATAATTTTGAGATCAAGCCGGGCACGATCCAAATGGTCCAGAACTCAGTCCAGTTTGGGGGTTCATCTGTCGAGGATCCCAACATGCATATCAGGGACTTCATTGAGATCTGTGACACGTTCAAAACCAACGGAGTTTCTGAGGACGCTATCAAGCTAAGGTTGTTTCCATTTTCCTTGAGAGACAAAGCAAAAAGCTGGTTGCATTCACTTCCAGCAGGTTCCATCACTACATGGGAAGATCTGGCACAAAAGTTCTTGAATAAATTCTTTCCTATGGCAAAGACTGCTGCCATGAGGAATGCTCTTACACAATTTAGTCAGCATTCTGGTGAATCACTGTGTGAAGCTTGGGAAAGGTACAAGGAGATGCTCCGGAAATGTCCTCATCATGGGATGCCAAATTGGATGGTCATCAATAGCTTCTATAATGGGTTAAGTCATTCTCGAGCCATGCTGGATGCAGCATCTGGAGGAGCTCTGTGGGCCAAAAGCTATGAAGAGGCCTATGACTTGATTGAAATGATGGCTGCAAACGAGTATCAGAATCCGACACAGCGTATTCCACAAGGTAAGGTTGCAGGTGTACTTGAAATGGATGCCACAACAGCTATAGCAGCCCAGCTACAGGCTCTAACCATGAAAGTGGATTCATTGGCTAAGGTGGGGGTTCAACAAGTTGCCATGGTTTGTGAATTGTGTGCGGGGGCTCATGACACTAATCAATGTGCAATTTCTAGTGAGTCGGCACAGTTTGTCAGCAATTATCAGAGGCCTTCACAACCTGCTCCCAATACATATCATCCCAACAATAGGAATCATCCTAACTTCAGTTGGAGCAACAATCAGAATGCTATGCAACAACCATCTCAGGGTCAGCAGTATAGTTCAAGGCAGTTCAACAATTCGGGTTATCAACAACCCTATGCCCAAAGGCCACCATACAATCCACCTGGATTTCATTAACAACAATCAGGAAGTCATGTGCAATCTAATGAGAAGTCAGAAATGGAAGAATTGCGAATGATGTACAAGAGTCAAGCAGCATCTCTAAAAACTCTTGAAAATCAAATGGGCCAACTGGCCAATGCTCTTTTGAACAGACCTCAAGGGCAATTACCTAGTGACACGGAAGCAAATCCGGGTAAAAAGGAGGTCAAGGAACAGATTCATGCTGTTACGTTACGTTCTGGAAAGGTTACAGAAGATCTGGGAGTCAAAAAGCAGTTTAACGAAGAACTTGAAAATGCTGTGAACAGTGATTTGGACGCGGGCGCGTCTGAGGGGTCTATCCGGTCTTCTAATTCAGCTCTCCCGGTCATTCAGAAGGCATCAGGTGAGGAAGGAAAGTAGAAGTCAGATGGGAAAACAGGTTCAGAAATTACGGAAGCTAGCAAAGAAGTTTATCCGCCTCCGTCATTCCCTAAAAGGCTTCAGAAACAGAAGTTTGATAAGCAATTCGCAAAGTTCTTGGAAGTGTTCAAAAAGTTGCACATAAATCTACCATTTGCTGAAGCACTTGAACAAATGCCAAGTTATGCCAAGTTCATGAAGGGCATACTCTCGAGGAAATTGAAACTCGAGGAGTTAGAGACCGTCGCTTTGACGGAGGAGTGCAGCGCTGTTTTGCAACAAAAGTTGCCACCTAAGCTGAAGGATCCGGGGAGTTTTACCATACCGTGCATCATTGAAAATTTGTCTTTTGACAAGTGTTTGTGTGATTTAGGGGCAAGCATCAACCTCATGCCCTATTCGGTTTTCTTGCAACTTGGTCTTCCGGAGCCTAAGCCTACCAACATGTCACTCCAGTTAGCTGATCGCTCAGTTACCTATCCTCGAGGAATTGTAGAAGATGTTCTGGTAAAAGTGGACAAACTCATCTTTCCAGCAGATTTCGTCATACTTGATTTTGAAGAAGACAAGAAAATCCCTATCATTCTTGGGAGACCATTCTTGGCCACGGGGCAAACCTTGATCGACGTGCAAAAAGGGGAACTTACGATGAGGGTGCATGATCAAAATGTCACCTTCAATGTTTTCAAGGCTATGAAGTTTCCAACTGAAGAAGAGCAATGTTTGAAAATAGACTTGGTGGAGTCAGCAGTGCAATCAAAAATTGAGCATCTGCTCTTGAATGACACATTGGAAAAAGCACTGATTAGTGATTCTTTATTGGAAGAAGATGAGATAGATGAGCAACTGCTACTTCTTGATGCTACTCCATGGCAAAGGAAATTCGAGAGACCAGTGGAATCTTTAGGTCTATCTGAATTGAAGGGGTCACATCAGCGGTTGAAACCATCTATTGAAGAGGCTCCAACTCTAGAGCTCAAACCACTACCTGATCACTTAAGGTATGCTTCTCTTGGTGAGTCATCTACTTTACCTGTGATTATTGCTGCTAACTTGTCAGATTCTGAGGAAGACAAGCTCTTGAGAGTCCTTAGAGAATACAAATCAGCTATTGGATGGACCATAGCAGACATCAAGGGGATTAGTCCGGCTTACTGTCAACATAAAATTCCTTTAGAAGAAGGGAGTAAACCAACAGTGGAACATCAGAGACGTCTAAATCCGATCATGAAAGAAGTTGTGAAGAAAGAAATTATCAAATGGTTGGATGCAGGGATCATCTATCCCATTTCTGATAGTTCATGGGTAAGCCCAGTTCAATGTGTGCCGAAGAAAGGTGGCATGACGGTAATCACCAATGAGAAGAATGAACTTATCTCTACTCGCACGGTCACTGGTTGGAGAATCTGTATGGACTACCGGAAATTGAACAAGGCCACTAGGAAGGATCATTTTCCTTTGCCCTTTATCGATCAGATGCTGGACAGACTTGCAGGTCAGGAGTACTATTGCCTATTGGATGGATATTCTGGGTATAATCAAATCTGTATTGCCCCTGAAGATCAGAAGAAGACGACTTTCACATGTCCATTTGGTACATTTGCTTTTCGGCGAGTCTCTTTTGGTTTGTGTGGTGCACCTGCCACTTTTCAAAGGTGTATGATGGCTATCTTTTCAGACATGATTGGCAAGACCGTAGAAGTTTTCATGGATGACTTTTCTGTAATCGGTCTCTCTTTCGATGAATGTTTGAATAATCTGGGTGCGGTTCTGAAAAGATGTGTGGAGACTAATCTAGTGCTTAACTGGGAGAAATGCCACTTCATGGTTCAGGAGGGAACTATTCTTGGGCACAAGGTGTCACGGAGAGGTCTAGAGGTGGACAGGGCAAAAATAGAGACAATTGAAAATCTTCCACCACCTAATTCAGTGAGAGGGATTCGTAGTTTCCTTGGTCACGCAGGTTTCTACAGGCGTTTTATCAAAGACTTCTCAAAAATCTCCAAACCGTTGTGTAAGCTCTTGGAAAAGGATGTTCCTTTTAATTTTGATGAAGAATGTTTGACCGCTTTCGAGACTCTGAAAAAGAAATTGGTTTCAGCACCAGTGATCATTGCTCCCGATTGGAGTGAACCTTTCGATATGATGTGCGATGCTAGCGATTATGCAGTGGGGGCTGTTCTCGGTCAAAAGAAAGACAAAGTGTTTCATGTGATCTATTATACAAGCAAGACTCTTAATGATGCTCAGTTGAACTATACTACTACTGAAAAGGAGCTGTTGGCCATAGTCTATGGTTTCGAAAAATTTCGTTCTTACTTGCTAGGTACAAAGGTAATGGTGTACACGGATCACGCGGCTATTAGATATCTGCTCTCTAAAAAGGACTCCAAACCTCGTTTAATTCGTTGGGTACTTCTGTTACAAGAATTTGATGTGGAGATTAAGGACAGGAAAGGGACAGAGAATCAAGTAGCTGACCATCTTTCTCGTCTGGAGGACTTTGGTAAATCCTCTCGAGACGGTACCATCATTAATGAATTCTTCCCGGATGAGCAATTGTTTAGGGTGCAAGAAGAGGAGCCATGGTACGCAGACATTATGAACTTTCTGGTTAGTCAAGTTATTCCATCCGAATTTTCTTATGCACAAAGGAAGAAGTTCTTGCATGAAGTTAAATGGTATCGTTGGGACGAACCATATCTGTTTAAACAGGGAGCTGATCAGATTCTTAGAAGATGTGTGCCGTATAGTGAAACAGAGGCTATTCTGAGGGATTATCACGCCACGACATATGGGGGCCACTATGGAGGTGAAAAGACTGATACTCGGATTCTTCAAGCGGGGTTCTATTGGCCTTCTCTTTTTAAGGATGCTCATCAGTACGTTTTAAGGTGTGATCGTTGTCAGCGTGTTGGTAACATATCGAGGAGGGATGAGATGCCCCTTAATGTAATGTTGGAAGTGGAAATTTTCGATGTTTGGGGAATTGACTTCATGGGACCCTTTATCTCTTCATGCAACAATCAATATATCTTGCTAGCAGTTGATTACGTCTCTAAATGGGTTGAGGTCAAAGCACTTCCTACAAATGATGCCCAAGTCGTGCTTAATTTCCTTCAGAAGAACATCTTCACCAGATTTGGTACTCCTCGAGTCATTATTAGTGATGAAGGCACTCATTTTTGCAATCGCAAGTTCACTAATCTTATGGCCAGATACAATATCAATCATCGGGTAGCTACAGCATATCATCCTCAGACCAATGGCAAAGCTGAAGTGTCTAATCGGGAAATCAAGCGTATTCTAGAAAAGGTGGTGAGTCCTTCAAGAAAGGATTGGTCTCTGAAACTCGATGAAGCCGCCTGGGCTTATCGAACGGCATATAAAATACCTTTGGGAATGTCACCGTATCAGCTTGTCATTTGTCATTTGTCGGCGGAATTGGAGCACAAGGCTTATTGGGCTTTGAAGAAGCTAAATTTTGATCTTACAGCCGCGGGTGAGAAGAGAATGGTGCAACTCCATGAGATGGACGAGTTTCGCTTGCAAGCATACGAGAACAATAAACTCTACAAAGAAAAAGTGAAGAGATGGCATGATCGTCGTTTAGTCAACAAGGTATTTGTTCTTGGACAACCCGTGTTGTTATTTAATTCTCGCCTTCGTCTATTTCCAGGAAAGCTAAAATCGAGATGGTCAGGGCCCTTTGTTGTAAAAACCGTGTTTTCGCATGGAGCAGTTGAGATTTTTGAGAAATCACCTGATCAGTCATTCAAAGTCAATGGTCAGAGATTGAAACCGTACTTTGGTGAGGTATCGAATCGTGGGGCTGAAACCGCGGTTCTTGCAATTACTGAGTAAATCATGGAAGACACGTCAAGCTACTGACGTAAAAGAAGCGCTTCGTGGGAGGCAACCCACGCGTTTGGTGTTTTTTTTGGAAAAAAAAAATATATATATATATAGCAGGGGTTTCCAAGCGCAACAGCGCTCTCCCTAGCGCAACAGCGCTTGGCGTTCCAGGACACAACTCGCGCAACTGCGCTAGTCCTATGCGCAACAGCGCCCGAACAAGCTGAATCCAGGAGGTTGTGAGCGCAAAGGCGCCTCCCTATAGCGCAATGGCGCGTCCCCTGTATAAAAAAAAAATTTAGAAAACCTGTGTAACAAAGACCCAGCCGAAACCATACATACATACACCCAAATCTTTTATACTCCTAAACCTAAAATTCTCTCTACCCAAAATCTATACCTCATCCATTTTCTACAAACCCATCTCAAATCCTACATCTTCCAAACCCATCTCAAATCCTATCCCACTAATTATCTCTACATAATTACCTATACACACAAATCCCCTCTTTATTCCAAATTATTCAACTTCCATACAAGCTTCAAGATTTCTCTAATTCAAGTTTGGGGGAGTGCTTTCAAGGTTATCATCTTCAATTCAAGTGGTAATATTCTCTCTTAATTTAATTATTTAGTGAATTGAATTGTTGGAATTGGGATATTGTGTGTGGAGATATATTGTGGATTTTTGGGTGTTTGTTGACATTGTATTGTTCAAAGAGTGGTATGGCTCCCAAAAGAGTACGTGTGCCGAGTAGTAGTAGTTCGGAGGAGGAGGTGTAGCCGAATTATGATGTGGATAAATTTGTATCTAAGGCGGCTCAAGATGAGTTCGAAAATTTATTGACAAAGGCTGTTGTTCAGGAGAGGGGTTTTGAGCCTTCGAGTGAGGATGGTGAATTGAGAGATATGGTGAGGGAGTTAGGTTGGGTGATGTTTTGTGCTAAGCCTGTGGCAGTTCCCTTGAGCATTGTTAGGGAATTTTATGCCAATGCCAAGGATGACAAGAATGGAATCACTATGGTTAGGGGGCAGGCAGTTGCTTATAAGCCTGGGTATATCCGGCGTGTTTTGTCTCAATCACCGAAGCCTAGGAATGTTGAGGATTGGGGGCAGAAAACTAGGGATGATGTTGACCTAGATGCTATCATGGCGGGGATGTGTATCCCGGGTACGGTTTGGAAGTATAAGGTAGGTTCTACCACGCCGAGTACTTTTCCGGCAGCTGCTTTGACGAGGTATGCCCGAGCTTGGTTCTTGTTTATTTGTGCTCGTGTAATGCCTACTACCCATGTTACTGAGGTTAATGTTGATCGTGCCATCATTTTGTGGGGTATTTTGAACGGGAAGTATATTGATCTTGGGGAACTAGTCTATCAGAATATCTTGAAGTTCTTGAAGGGTGGTACGACAGGCGGGATCCCACATGCAGTCATTATTGCAGAGTTATGTGTTCATGTGGGTGTTCGTTGGCATAGTGATGAGACGCTGCTCAGGCCGAGGGGTTCTATCAAGCACGCGGCTATTAATAAGATGGCGGAGTGGTCGGGTGGTATTCCTCACCCGAGGGGTCTTGGTTATGTTGAGATTTTTGAGGGGGGTGGTGCTCCACCACCGGTTGAGCAGGTACCTCCACAGCCACACCTAGACAGAGCGGGACCTTCTCAGGCACAGACGAGTCAGGGTACTGTGGTTTTCAGTGATGCTCAGTTCAGACGCATGTTGAGGCGTCAGGATACTACGAATGCCATGTTACACAGATTTGCTACAGACTTGACTCAGTCATTGGATGGAGTATACCAGCAGCAGGGTTTTCAGGTCACATGGCCCATCTTCGGAGCGCACCACGTCTATCCACCACCAGATACACCACCCGAGGAGGGTGACGATGCCGACGACTAGGGGAGTATCTCTTGTACCCTTTAATTTTACCTTCAATGAGGACATTGAAATTTTTAAGTTTGGGGGTGATTTTAGGGTATCAAGAGTCATTGCATTGCATATAGTTGCATATTCATGCATATTCATGTTAGTATTTTTGCATTTAGTTTTGCATATTCATATAGTTTTGCCATGCCATTTAGATTGCATATAGGATGCCATGTCATATAGCTTTAATTAGGATTGTAATATCATGTTGTTCATGCATTTCATGCATTTCATATGATTCCACTTGAGTGTCTGTTTTTGGCTCGATAGGTCGACGTTAATTTGGGTGTGATGACAATGAATAGAGGGTTGATTAAGTACTTATGAAATTGACTTGCATGTGTCGAGATCAAAATCTTTTCACGGTCTCACTGTTTGCTCTTGGGCTAGATCGAGTCATACCTAGTTTGGTTGTTGAGATTTAATCACTTATTTATATCTAGAATTTTCGTTATTCCCTCGATGGTGTAGGAGCACTTAAGTATAAGTTTGGGGGAAAACAAGGATTTCATGCTAAGTGTCATGTCGTAGTGTAATAATGGCTAGGCGTCAAATGGCTAGTAGCCGGCTCATATTTGATATGAGTAGTCTAGGGGGTGAGATAGTGCACCCATGTGAAAAACAAAAAAAAGAAAAGGCAAGAAAAAGAGTAAAAAAAATATAAAAAAAAGAAGAAAAAAAATAAAGAAGAAAAAAAAGAGTTGTTAGAATAAAAAAATGAGGGATTGTGAGAGTGTGTGTATGCTAATTGGCTAGGGTGAGCTCTTTAGTACTCGAGCAAGTAAGTTCGAGGGGATTTTATGCCTAGTGACCTAAGACTTTTCCGGTCTGGGATCCACTAACCTAACGCTCGCTACAAGGGTGCTATTGTATAAGCCTTTAGGGGTCTCACCCATTGCACAGTCAAAAGCATGTGTGTTTTGTGTTTTGTGATGTTTTATGTAGTAAAGCATGAGTCCTTGTCTACCTTAAATGATGATGGCGGTGTCTTTGAGTCATGGAGTGTCTAAAGTCTATTCTGTTTATAAACATGTGATTGTCTTAGCGAAGAATTGGTTATGCCTTTGATCTAGTTTCGAGAGTATATCTAGTGAGAAATGCACACACCACGTTTCCGAGCATGTATTGTTAGTATACGGGGCCTTAGTCGAGCTCTGTTTGGAGTTGTTGCATTCGTTGAGACGTTTGCGTGTTGAGTTGGTTTCAGATCATTTGTGTGGGATCATTGCATTAGGACATTTTCGCATTATCATGACATGTAGTTATTAGTTGCATTCATTCATCATTTTAAGCTGAGTTTGCATTGCTTGAGGACAAGCAACGGTTTAAGTTTGGGGGTTTGATAAGTGGATTTTATATCCACTATTTACCTTCCGTTTGGACTTTAATCGTTTGCATGTTCTCAAGTTTCGTTGTTATTTGATACGTTTTTGTGTAAATTGTGTAGGTTGTGTCGTGAAGTTATTATGGTGCTAAAATGGTGATTTGGGTGGCGTGAAATGAATTTTTAGATGTGTGAAGAAAAGTGATTCAAAGTGCAAGATTTGTGGAATGATTGTTGCTAAGTGGGAGAGCTAAAGCAAATTAAAAGGAGAGGTCCAGGAGCTTTGGGGCGCAGTTGCGCGAGGTCTAGCGCCATAGCGCGCGCGCGTAAGGAAGCCAGGAGTTGTTGAGCGCCGTTGCGCGGGTTCTGGGCGCTGTTGCGCGTTGGTGGGAGGCGCCATGGCGCTTGTAGGGGCGCTATAGCGCGCGCGGGAGGCATTTCCAGGGAGTTTTGAGCGCTGTTGCGCGTGTTTGAGCGCAGCTGCGCGGCTTTGGAGCATTACTAGGCGCAGTGGCGCAAGTTTGAGGCGCTATGGCGCTTGTGATGTTTTTTTGGCTGATTTCTGTTGCTTTATTTCGGGTCACAAATGTTTGGGCCTATTTTAATTAGGGTAACAACTGAACCTTATATGTAATTTAGAGACCTAAAAACATCATCTATCGTTGTTCTTAGTTTTTCTTAGCTACTATCAACACTTATCATCTATTTTTCAAGAACAATTTCAAGGAATTTCTCCAAGCTAGTGACAAGCAAGGATTATTCTTTGGAACCTTTGTACTCTTCTATTTTGGGGATTTATTTCTAAACCTTATTTCTTCTTCCATATTTACTTGTTTATTTTAGAATTATGTTTTTCATAGAACCCATGATGGCAATTAGGTCAATTATGGGCTAATTCGTTATCATGGGGTTTTAATGGATTTTTCTATGGATTCTAGTAATTGAGTGTTATTTATGCCTTGGTGTGTGATTGAACGTATTGATTGCCTTGTATGTTTATGCTTATTCATTATAAGTGAGTCGCGAACACTTGTAATTGTTTGTTTAATCCTAGTGAATGCGAAAGTTGATCTAGGGTTTAGAACGATTCATGCTAGCATAGGTTTTTGCATGTGAAGAACATGTATTAATTTGTGGTGTAATTCTAACCGTCTTGCATCGACTATGTGATTTAATGGGTGCTTGATTTTCAACCGGTATGTGTTCAATTGCTATAGACATATAGGGACTACACATATTTGGTGACTACTTGACTTCTATCAATTGTGGATGATCAGTATGATGGTATATGCACAACGAAAGTTGGTGTGTATCAGTTTAGTGCATCTAATCAGTAATCAACTCTGTCACATGCTAGGCTAAAGGGCATAAGATTCTAGATGAAGTAGTAAATGAAATTGGAATCCCATGTTTGTTTATTATAAAGTTAAAGTTAAGTTATTTCCTCGTAATTGGCTTAGTTGGTAATTAATATTTAGTAAATCAAAACCAAAATTGTGATTGTCTTAGCAGTGAGTGTAAATCATAAGCTGGTGCATAAGTGAACATAACAAACAATTTGAGTCTCTGTGGGAACGAATCCTATTTACTCTATGTTACTTGTTGACCACGTTCTCTTGCGTGAATAAGTGCGAACATCTTCAATGAGTGGATCTTCTGAGTTAATGCAGCGAGTTGAGATGATAATAGAGAGTATGCATCCACTTCAAGTTTACCCCCTTTCTTGGCTGCTCTCAGATTACTGAAGTGATTGGCAGCCAAATTGGAAAGAAAAACATGTGCATCATCAACTCCTTTGTCTAAAAACACGCCACCTGCAGCTTTATCAACCATCCCTTTTGTTTCAGGATCAAGACCATTGTAGAAGCGTTTAAGCAGAAACCACTTCTCAAGACCATGGTGAGGGCATGCACGTTGATAATCCTTAAATCTGTCCCAAGCATCCCGAAGAGATTCACCATAATCTTGCTTAAAACCCATCATCTTGTCGATCAAATCGTCGGTTCTGTTAGGAGGGAAGAACTCAGTTAAGAAAGCCTGAGCAATCTTATCCCACTCGGTCAGGTCAATATCATTCAACCATTTTTGAGCTTTATCACGAAGAGAGAAACCGAACAACATGACTTTCAACTGGTCTGGAGTGACTCCCTGATGTTTAATTGTAGAACAGAGCTGTTGAAACCGTTGCAGATGATTTGTAGGGTCTTCAGAGGCAAGCCCAGCAAATTGATTCTGTTGGATCATAGTGAGCAAAGCAGGCTTGATCTCAAAATTTGCTGCTTGAATCGCTGGCATAGCAAGGCCAATAGGTACCCCACTCGGAGAGGGCTGTGAGTAGTTCTTCAAAGATTTGGGAGGGTCTGCCATCTCAATCTTTGGTTCAGGTATCTTTTGCTGCTTCTCTTTCCTTTGTTGATCTATGTATTATTGACAAGAAAGTTCAGAATCTGGACTAAGAGGAGTTGTATCCTCTTTCGTATGATCTTCTTTCGTTTGAGACCTGGTCCTGGGCATCAACAACTAAACAAGGAAAAACAGTAAGATCGGTCTCAGTTAGAACAAGAGTTCCAAAGAGACAAGAGAAACAATCTAAAACAATCGAACTAAAATAATAGAAACTAGGCGTCTCCCCGGCAGCGGCGCCAAAAACTTGATGTGTAAAATTATGTCTAACCGCAAGCGCACGGTATCAATTGTAGTAGATACTAGCAAATACGGGTCGTTTCCTCAAGGAGACAGTTTCAATTTCAATTCAACTATTATCAATTGTTTCTAGTCACAAACAATTTTTAGAGAATTTTATTAACTACTAAAACAAATTTAACTATGATTTAAATCAATTAATAATGGGATCTAGGGCAATTCAGGTTCACCATGCTTACACCAAACAAATCACAAAGATATAGTTTTTTAATGGGATTAAGTAATTAAAGCAATGGTTAATCTTTTTCAAGCATTAACACTCTCAGAATATCTAATGATGCTTCCACAATCACCTTCAATTCCGCTAATTGTATGTAAGCCTCTAGTAGTAAAATCTTTCGATCTATTACTCCTATTGCGATCGATTAATCCGTGATATTGCGCAATTACACAAATTAAGAATTAGAACATATCAATCAGAATTACTCTCTACCCATCAATCCACTAATCAAATTAAGCCCAAATCATGGTGCAAACATGGCTCCCCTTAATACCCTAGAATTAAATTACTCACTCATTCTAGGATTAAAACTAACAACAATAATCAAGAAAGCCATAATAAACATGTAATTAATAAGGAGAAGATAAGAAATACCTTAAACCTTTGAATAACGAAGAACAATTAAATCCAAGAATTAAATTGAGCTTGCAAAGATGGAGAGAAGAAAATAAAACCCTAGCTTTTAATATTAAGAACGTATGTAAAAATTGTGTGTAAAAAGATATCCCTCCAAAAGATAGATCCCTCAAAGTATTTATATAGAGGAGGTTACAAATTCCTCAACAACTAAAGTTATTGCCAAGAATAATAAAGCCCAGCTGATTTTTAATTAGAATTAAATTCTAAATAGGAAATAGAATTAATTCTATTTATTTCTGAAATTTCCCGTACAAGTACAGGAAGTCCAAGGCGCTGTTGCTCAATTCCATGCGCTGTTGCGCGTTTCCAGGCAGCATCTCGCGCTGTAGCGCAAAAACTGGCGTTGTTGCGCCATCTCCACATGCGTGTCGCGCGCTCCTGCGCGATTTCCAGCGCTGTTGCACTGTGGAGCTCCTGGAATTTTCTGTTTTTCTGCCAAGTCAAGTAGCGCTCTTGCCCTTCTTTTCAGCGCTCTTGCGCCAATAGCTCCCTGGAATTTCATTTTGTTGCTCCAAAATTCCTCAACAACGAACCATAATTCCACCATTTCTCCTCGTAATTTCACAAAATAAATCCTTCGAGCTAAAAATCACATAAAATCTTTAAATAATGCTCGATTCCTTCCGACTTGACATTTATTTATTTCCTGCAACAAACTCAAATAAAACTAATTAAATCGACACGATTATTCGCAAAAGCATCGTAAATGTGGGAATAAAATCCTATAAAATATATATAAAATATACTATATCAATGTAGCACTAGTTGATGGACTCAAGCATAATTTGCTGAGTATCAGTCAGCTATGTGATAAAGGTCAAAATGTGTGGTTTACTACAGAAGCTTGTGTTGTTTTCAGGAAAAACGACAACAAGATAGTGATGACAGGCAACCGAAAAGGGAATGTGTACACAACTGACTTCAATTCAACAAGTGCAGATACTGTTACATGCCTTTTCAGCAAGGCAAGTGTAGATGAAGGTTGGCTATGACACAAGAAACTGTCACACTTGAATTTCCAAGCAATGAATGAGTTGGTAAAGAAGGATCTGGTTAGAGGTATTCCAAAATTGGATTTCTCCAAAGATGGATTGTGTGATGCATGCCAAAAAGGGAAGCAAAAGAAGGCCTCGTTCAAATCCAAGTTAATGTCCTCCATTGATCATCCTCTACAGCTACTTCACATGGATCTATTTGGACTAGTCAATGTAATGTCAATCTCCAAGAAGAAATACTGTCTAGTGATTGTGGATGACTTCTCTAAATTCACGTGGACATTCTTTCTGCACTCCAAGGATGAGGCAGGAGAAATCATCATCAATCATGTCAGAACAGTTAACAATAATCCTTCCTTCAGAGTAAGAAGGATGAGGAGTGACAATGGAACTGAGTTCAAGAATTCTATGATGAGAGATTTTTGTGAAGAACAAGGAATTACCCAAGAATTCTCTGCACCTAGGTCTCCTCAACAAAATGGTGTAGTAGAAAGGAAAAATAGGACTCTCATCGAAGCTGCAAGAACAATGCTTGAAGAATCAAAGTTGCCAACTTATTTCTGGGTAGAAGCTGTCAATACTGCCTGTTATACTCAGAACATCTCTTTGATCAATCAAGCAAAAGGACTGACTCCATACCAACTATTCAAGGGAAAGAAGCCAACAGTTAACTTCTTACATGTCTTTGGGTGTAAATGTTTTGTCCTGAGAAATCAAGGTGAAAATATTGGAAAGTTTGACACCAAAGTAGATGAAGCTATCTTTGTTGGATACTCAGCAGGGAAATCATATAGAATCTATAACCTAAGACTAAACATTGTTATGGAATCCATACATGTTGTCTTTGATGATAAGAAAATCCAAGGGTTGATAGATGAAGGTTTCCATGAAGATTTGTCATTTGATAATGATATGTCTGGTGAAGGCAGTGAAGATGATGTAGAAATAGTATCAACTGGTGTAAGATCGCAGCATGCTCGAGGTGTAGAGCGTGGGACACCATCCATTGATGCTGAGGAAACCCGATCTGTTGAAGACAATTCTGGATTACCCGTTGATAGCTACAGAGAATTATCCATTGATAACTCTGTTAGAACTCCAACCTCTAGAGCCACACACTCAGGGGGAGTCTCTCAGAGTCATCACTCAACAACCAATCAGAATGATCAACACAAGGAGAATGAAGCTACATCATCTAGGATGAACCTGCCAACATCAAGAAAATGGACCAGAGATCACCCATTTGAACTCATAATTGGAGATTCAAATGCAAGAGTCCAAACTAGAAGGGCAACTCAAGAAGAATGCTTGTATAGCAGTTTTCTGTCTAAAGAAGAACCTAATAGAGTTGAGGATGCCCTCCTAGATTCAGACTGGGTTTTAGCAATGCAAGAGGAGCTAAACCAGTTTGAAAGAAATGAAGTGTGGAAGCTTGTACCCAAGCCTAAAGGCAAGTCAGTAATTGACACAAAATGGGTGTTCAAGAATAAGATGGATGAGAATGGCATAGTGACAAGAAACAAAGCAAGGTTGGTTACAAAAGGCTATTGTCAAGAAGAAGGAATTGATTTTGATGAGACCTTTGCACCTGTAGAAAGGTTGGAAGCAATCAGAATCTTCCTGGCCTATGCAGCCCATGCCAATTTCAAAGTCTATCAAATGGATGTCAAGAGTGCTTTTCTATATGGCATTTTGGAAGAAGAGGTATATGTAAGTCAACCTCCTGGTTTTGAGGATCCAGAATTCCCAGATTATGTCTATTTTCTTCTCAAAGCACTCTATGGCCTGAAGCAAGCACCTAGAGCCTGGTATGACACTCTCTCACAGTTCCTTATAGAGAATCACTTCACTCGAGGTACTGTTGACAAAACTCTCTTTTATAGAAATGTTAATGGCTCTATGATACTTGTTCAAATTTATGTAGATGATATAATTTTTGGGTCTAATGATGAGAAGCTTTGCAAAAGGTTTGCCAAACTTATGCAAAGTAAGTATGAAATGAGCATGATGGGTGAACTAACTTACTTCCTTGGTTTACAAGTAAAGCAAGTTAGTGATGGAATTTTCATTAGCCAATCCAAGTATGTTAATGATCTCTTGAAAAGATTTAACATGCTGGATTGTGCCTCTGCAAAAACACCCATGGCCACTGCCACTAAACTTGAGTTGAATACTAAGGAGAAGAAGGTGGACATCTCAAGTTATAGGGGCATGGTGGGCTCACTTTTATAATTAACAACAAGCAGACCTGATATTATGTTTTCTACTTGTTTATGTGCAAGATTCCAAGTTGATCCCAGAGAATCTCATTTAATAGCTATTAAAAGGATTTTCAGATATCTCAAAGGAACACCAAACCTTGGCATTTGGTATCCTAGAGAATCTGGTTTTGATTTAACTGGCTATTCAGACGCAGATTATGCAGGTTGTAAAATTGACAAAAAAAGTACTACAGGCACTTGTCAATTCTTAGGGAACAAGCTGGTTTCATGGTTTAGCAAGAAGCAGAATTCAGTTTCCACTTCTACTGTAGAAGCTGAGTATATTGCAGCTGGAAGTTGTTGTGCACAGATACTATGGATGAAGAATCAACTGCTTGATTATGGATTAAGAGTTGATAGAATCCCAATATTTTGTGACAACACAAGTGCAATTACCATATCTGAAAATCCAGTACAACATTCCAGGACCAAGCACATAGACATTAGGTACCATTTCATCAGAGAACATGTGATGGAAGGTACTGTGGAACTTTATTTTGTTCCAAGTGAGAAGCAACTTGCAGATATCTTTACCAAGCCACTTGATGAATCAACATTCACAAGGTTGGTAAGTGAGCTAGGTATGCTGAATTTCTCCTAATTTATTCGAGATATTTGCATAATTGAATAAGCAGCCAGAAATCCGTTTGAATTTTTCTTCTACAATGAAAAGGTACGAAATTCTGTCTAAGTCAGGATTTACCCATCAACGGATATGTCGAATATCCGTTGATGATTCAAATAATATCTGGATTTTATTTTTATTTATTCGATGGATATTTAGTTTTCCTTGTATGTATTATCTCAATAATACATATCAACGGGAAGCTCGTTTCTCGAGGACTCACCATCTTATCCACCGGTTAAATATTGTCCTCTATTTGGCAGCTGTCATTTAACACGTCGCTGTAAGTATAGGACTGGTGTAGTTATTAATTCAATTTTCAATCCACTACTCTGAGCGGTTTCCTCATTGAGTAATTTTGTTCAACTAACGATTAATCTTCAGATTTCATTTTACTCTCAACATCTTCCTCCTTTTTTCTCTCAAAGCTACGAAAACCCCCTTCCAGTTCTCTAGTTCACTCTTCGCAAAATGGCTCTGATAGTTAAGATGATGTTTGGGAATGGGTTTATTTATGAGAAGAACAACTTCGCTGCTTATGTGGATTCGGTGCACTCTCCGGCCGACTATCACAAGATGATGGATTTCATCAAGAAATGCAAGCTCTCTGTTGCCATGACTGAAACTCCAATTCTCTATCACGAAGTTGTGGAGGAAGTATGGACCACGGCGGCCTTCAACGCCTCTGAATACAATTGCTTTTTCCTTTAAAGGTAAAGAGCATATTATTAATTCTGATGTTGTTACCTCATGTCTGAAACTGCCTGAGAATAACTGTGCTACTAGTCCTACTGACAGTGATATAGTTACCATGTTAAACACCATAGGTTATACTATGTGTACTGATAACCTAGGCAAAATTGTTAGAAAATGCATGAGAAAGGAATGGAGCTTTCTTTGTGATGCCTTCATTAAGGTGTTTTCTGGTAAAATTAGTCATTTTGATGCAGTCACCAATGCCTTGCTTATTATGCTTTACATGCTGCTCAATGATAAATTCTATAATTTTGGCTCATTGGTTCTTCATGAGATTGGTGCAAAGTTGGGAAAGAAAGAAAATAGAAACAATAAAATTTATTTTGCAAGATTCATAATGATGTTGGCTAACCATGTCTCTGAGAACAAAATAGTACTTGAGCAGCCATCTAGCAGGTTCACTTGCTGGGTTCAGGAGAAAAGGGTCCTTAGTGATCTCATTCGAATGAATATCAATTTGGAAGTGCATATGGTATACCTGCCTGTTATTGAGGTAATTATTTCTAACCCTCTTCCTTCTACTCAATCTCAAGGTTCTTTGCCATTGAGTGTTGCTATGGAGACTGAGACAGAGAACCCACAGTCTTCTACCCAAGCAACCAAACTTAAATCAAAATCCAAATCAAAGAAACCAACCTCAAGTGTTTCCCAACAGGCACTTGTTGTAAAACCTACCATAACCTCTGAGGGGAGTGTTCAGGTGGAAGTGAGTGGTGAAGGACAGGGTGAACATCAAAGAAGCCCTAAGGATAAGGTTGGAGAGGTAAGTGTGTCCCAGCCTAGCCACATTGCAGTCTCCCAAAAGACTGTTAAAGTTGAAAAGGATTTAAACACATCCCTAACAGCATCCTCTCAACAGGGTGTTGTTATTGAAAAGAGTTCCCAACCAGGAACATTGAACAAAAGGGGAAGGGACACCATTAGCCAAAAGTCATTAACCAAAACCTTTATCAGAAAGAAGAAACCTAAAGTTACTTTGGGTGCACAAGGGTCACACACTGTTCAATCTCCTATGATTGGACCATCTCAAACTCAGTTTGATGTAGCTCCAGCAAATGTGGAGTCACAGCCCAATTCTCAATCTCAAATCACACAAACAACTCAAAATTCACCATCTCTATCTCTGGATGTGGACATATTTTCCACATCACATGCAAATTCTCCCTCTTTTCTTCCAAGGGATGAGCCCCACTCAGAACCTGTTGGTCATCATCTTTTAGATGATTTGTTGGGCCAACAGCCATTTCTTTCTGAATCTATGACTGAACCTGTGTCGCCTACTTTAAAATCATTCTACACAGATTCTATCATAATTTCTCTATCAACTGCTATCCCTTCTACTTCATCGATGGATATTTCTCATCCGTTGACAAGTGTTTGTTCACCGATGGCTATGCTTAACAGCGATTATCCGTTGGTAGCTCCAACTACAGAATCAATGGATACACCAAATCCATTGGTCAATGTGTTCCCTGCATCCACAGCAGAAGT
Source organism: Kitagawia praeruptora (assembly GCA_037693485.1). NCBI lineage: Eukaryota > Viridiplantae > Streptophyta > Magnoliopsida > Apiales > Apiaceae > Kitagawia > Kitagawia praeruptora. The sequence continues at coordinate 128,323,093 of CM075347.1, forward strand.
CACTTTTGTAGTTCAAACACTTCTAGGATTGAGGGAAGGGAGTGTCCTCACAGAGAGCGAGAGGCTGCCTTGTGAGCAGGCAAAAGGAGAGAATGTGAGTGAGGGGCTGGCAATTTCTTTCTGCCAGGCAAAAGAAGAGACTGAGAGTTCCACCTTAGTAGGTGAAGGTGAGGGTGTGAGAGGTGTGAGCCAGGGGGAGCCCCTGATGCAAAAAAAGAGAGAATATGAGAGAAATGCAGGTACAGGAGCTATAAGGGTGGATGAAGCCATTGCTTGTGAGTTAATGGAGGTTGAGGATGCCCCTAGAACAAGTATCTGTCAACAGACATCTTAAAACGTCATTGATCGATCAGTTCTTGGAGCTGAAACCTTTACTCACCCTGTCCTTGACCTAAACTCTCAGGCTGAACAGGGCAATGAGGAGGCTGAGTGTGACAGCCCCAAATCCGGGGTCATGAATCCAGGTCGTCACGGACCAATTTCCATTCAATATCAATATCTCTTGGTTTTTTTTTTATAACAATCAATACTTATGCAATTGGTCCCACAATAATACCCACACACACACACACCAGTCATATGCTCAGAGAACAACATTCACCATAATAACAGTTTAGAGTTGAGAGTTAAAAGAGTTATTACAAACCAGGATCATACTTAAGTACATTGTTGAATAACACTTCGACATGAAGTGTTCCAACAATCAAAAGTTTATTACATTCTTACACACTTAATTATACATAAGTTCCCAGAACCTGTCTGCCTCTACGCTACCTCAGGAATCGATGCTAGCGCGCTCTCAGAAGGTCGCCTTCCCCCTACCCTCTTGCGGGGCGTTCTGCGTAGTATCGGCATACCTAGCTGTGTATACATCAGTAGCAAGAGTGAGCTATAGTAGCTCAGCAAGATAATTTCTATCTACTAACATCAAAGGAAAATAAACCATTATATATATATATATATATATATATATATATATATATATATATATATATATATATATATAGGGTCCTACTCCACTACAAACTAAAATTAACTACAAACTAAAAACTAAACACTAATATAATATTTCAAGCTAATCTAATGATCAAACTAGGGGTACCCCAATACAAAAAATGCTTAAAATAATTGACTCTATCCAACAAAAAAAATAAAAAATAATAATAATAAAAAAAATCACTGTTCACGTGATGACGTGGCAGTGGATTTCACTGGTTAACGGTGCTTCGCACCTTCTTGTACGGCGCTTCGCGCCTTTATCATTCTAAAGTTGTAAGGAATGGCAATCAATGGTAAAGGCAATAGACGATTGACGGGTGTGTCGAGGGCCTTCGGCCCTCATGACTACCTAACTCATCCGTTTACTGTCTTAAATGCTTCGCATTTCCACGACAGGGATTTTTTTTTTTTTTGTTTGTTGGATAGAGCCAATTATTTTAAGCATCTTTCGTGAAGGTACCCTTGGCGGGAAACTTAGAATAGATGAAATATAATTAATTTAGTGTTAGTTTGTAGTTTGTATTTAAGGATTGGTTTGTATTTGAGCAAAAGCCTATATATATAATAAACAAAAGCAAACTTCAGTTATTATGGAAGAATTTTATTTCCATTCAATATGTATATACACTTTCCAATTATCCTTGTACAAAAGAAATATATAGTATCATTCCATCAGTCTCGCTTCTAATATCATATAATATCAGTTTCTCTTCTTCTGTAACAGTAATTCCATCTTTTCATATCACTTTTCTGTTTTCAGTTATAGAAATCTGAAAACCATTTTTCAATTCTTTCCTTTAAAGAAAACGTTGGGGATTTCCACTGTTGCCGAATACGTAAGGACGATGATCAGTCGCCCTCCGTACCCGTCCCTTTTACTACCGGTAGACGGAGGTAGGTTCTCCACCATCCCCCAGGAGGAAGGTTCACCACTACATCCTCCCTCGGCACTCTTGGGTCGGAATTAAATATTGGATGCTGGACTGTGCCACTACCACACAGCCTCTTACGCTTATTGTTGCAATCCCCCTTTTCAAATCACTTTTCCATTAACAAATACCATTTCACATTTTCCATTTCCATTCACATTTCCCTTCACATATATCATTTCCATTTCCATTTATCATCACCTTTAAAATATTTATGTCATAATACTTTGATTATGACTCAGACATCTCTTCTATATTCGATGAAATCAAATATGTTCTTGTATACATAGAGTATTCCATTTATTTTAGAAGTATTAAATAATACTCAATAATATCTGTCACAACATTTAGAAAGAATATTTTTAACAAAATATTATAAATCATATAACCCTAGATAATAACTGATACCATTCCTTTATATATAACTCTAGATAACAACTAATACCATTCCTTTATATATAACTCTAGATAACAACTGATACCATTCCTTTATATATAATTCTAGATAACAACTGATACCATTCCTTGAATATAACTCTTAACCATAAGGCATGTTCACTTTATGCATAATCATCTCTATGTATATCCATATCCATCTCATACTCATATCCATATCCATATCCATCTCATACTCATATCCATATCCATATCCATCTCATACTCATATCCATATCCATATTCATATACATCTTCATATACCTCTCCTTTTAATATCAATAATCAAGGAAAACAAATTCTTAACAATATAGTAACAATAGCATCACATATATATATTCCATGAAATCAAGTTTCTTTGAAGATAAATAATTTCCAAGTAGGGATAGAAAAGATCTTGCATGGATCTCTAAAGCGAGTAGGTAGGATCCTGAGTTCGTCTCCCGTCTCTATAGGAACGAAAGGATCACTGTTAGTACATATCCCACTTAATCACCTAATCTCTATACAATAACACCCTTGAAACATATTATATGCTTAACATAGTTTTTATGCACCAAAAGTTTACATGAACTTAACCATTTCTAAACTCGATCTAAGTTTTAGTGTATTCCACCATTTCCCTTAATAACCACACTCGACTGTAAAATTTCTCATAAATTCTCAAATTCGAATTTTAATGCTAGGTCAGTGGGGTTTTAATCTCTGTTCAACCTAATATATTGTCCCAAAATTTCATAACCTTTAAAGATGATTAAGTATGGTAACTATGGCCTCAAAGTTGACATAACTGCATTTTCTCGGTTCTCGAACGTCTTTCACTAAAATTGGCTTTTCTCCTAAACCGTTCATCAGATTTTAACGCACTTTATATCAAAACGATCTATGAACTAAACTCTATCATCTCATGGTCACTTGGTACTCTAGGCAGGGTGCTACCGTACGGCGTTGGTGTCCAAAAACAGGGCATCTATTTGGTTTAACGAAAATCGGGCATTATAACGGCTATATTTTCATACTTTCCAAAATCCAACTCCTCCAAATCAATCATCCACCTTATACACCATCACCTATACCATGTGGTCATCTTACCAACCATGGTTACAAGCACATACCCCTTTCATATACAATAAAAACACTTTTAAACACATATATAATCATGATTTCATCACTTATAACCACTTAACCACTAATACCACCAATATTCATCATAAACTCAAGAGGGGTGAAGAGATTATACCTTCCTTGAAGCTTTAAAAACACTTAATAAGCCTTGGGATATGTTTAATCAACCTTATACTAGCTTGGATCAACTAAAGAAACCATAAAAACAAAGTTAGTTTCTAAGGGTTACTATGCATCATCACTTTTGTAAAAATCATAACAAATCGAAAAATAAGAGTTTGGCTCTCAAATTTTTACCACATCTTGGCCTCTGTATAAGCTTTGATTTGAGATATAGATCACCAAAAACAAAGCTTCCTAGCTATGGTTTTGAGCTCCATCTTTCCTCTGGACAGAAACTGGACAGATTGGGTTCTCCAACTTTGAGCATGGATTTGACTAGGCTATACTACTTGGATTTCTATGAAATTTGGAGCGAATCATTCCCATGGAGTGGAGAGGTTGTGGTTAAAATTTGGTGATTTTATCATGGATAGAAATGGAGATATGAATTTTGATTTGATCTTGGTTCTTGCTGGGCAGGTTTGGGAGAGCTTTGTTTCTTCTTGTTTTTGTTGCTTATGACTTAATACATGTGTTATATCTCACATTTTGGATGCATCTAGTCTTTAATGTGTTGTTGGCAATCCATTGGTTCCACTTATTGCTCTTCTACTTGGCCAAGTGTTGGCTCTAAAACATGTAACTCCATTTTGCTTGTTTTACCAATTTATCCTTGCCCTTTCATAATTCTTTCCACCAATGTCCTTGCCCCTTCACTAATTCCATGAGTCACTCACTTAATTAACTTGTAAATGCAGCTCCTTAAAGAGCTTGGGCCAAGCATGGGCTTGTTTATAGGGTCTTAAGGTTTTCGGATGGGCTTTGTGCAAGTTCTCTCGTCGTTTGATTCATCGAACGATTTCTGCGATCGTCTCATTGGTTTTTCTCTTGTAAATCTCTTAAATATATTTTATCCTTTCCCACATCATATATTAATGTGTTAGGGTGATTCTAATCCTCAAGTAGGTATTAGATCCAATATCCTTGGTATATTCTCTTTTTCTCAGAAGTTGCTCTCCTGGTTATCTCTCGGGTTCTCAAGCATTCTCAAACTCGTTTAACAATCTAAATTCCCTTGGCACTTCCTTGACTTGATCACTCCTTGGTTTAACCTAATTTCACTATTTCCTCAAGATATAAACCCTTTAAAATTTCTATACTCCTTAGTATCACATTTAATAGAGTCTCAATCAAAATCAAAAATCCTTAAAGTCCATATTCAGGAATTTCTGAATTCCATTATCATTTTGAGTCACTCATTTTCATAGTACAACACTAATATGGTTCCTGATTATTCATTTTCCATTTCAAATCTAGGGTACTTACATACCATTTCCCTAAATCCTCAAAATTACTATTCATTTAGGCACTGTAGCATTCTAAAAGTTAGGGTTATTACACTGAGCACCAGCTGAACTTGGTACAACACACAGAATCTATGCAAAGAGCCACAGATGCTCCTACCAAGCTGCTTCCAAGTGCTACTGAAGTGAATCAGTCTGACTCTGGATTCACAGATGAAGGCGAAGATGAAGGGCCTTCACAGCAACCTGGAGACTTACCAGAATGGCTAGTATCTCGTGACTATGTCTCCAAGGATGCTTACACTGAGCTAGTAGTGCAGTATGAGAAGACTGCAGCTACTCTACAAGATGTTGAACCTGCTATGAAACTTGTGCAAGAGAACTTTCTGGCTACTCTCAAACTGCACAAGTGTCTTCTCAACCAAAGGGTGGTAGACAAAGATGAACTCAAGCTAGAAATTAAGAATGCTCTAGAATCTCAGCACAAAGACTTGGAGCTTCTCTTTCCACCCCGGACAATGCAGCAGCTTAATCAGAAGCTGAAGAAAGATGCAGAAACAGAAAAGAAAGTTGACAATATGTCTGCAAAGGTTGACAAGTTAGAGCTTCAAATGAGCACCATCCTTTAAAATCAAAGACTCATTCTTGAAGCTCACAACAAGCAAACTGCTCTCCTTGCCAGTCTGTTGACCCTGCCTACTACTCAAGCCCTTGATGCTAACAAAAAGGGGGAGAAGTTTGGAGAAAAGAGGTCAACAAGTGAGGGGGAGCAACTTCATTCTACTCTACCTCCAACAGCTCCAGCAATTCAGTCTAGTAAGGAAGAACCAGCTATTCAACCTGAAGACTCTATAGCCATGAGGCTGGTTACTAATCCTCAGTTTTCTCAAGTACAAATTCCTCCCATAACCACATCAATCAGACAGGTACTAATCCCAGATTTTGTGCTTCCTGGATCTCTAGCCAGAGGGGAGCCATCTTACTTGTCTGAATTTAAGCCTGTGCTCAAGCCTAAGAAGTCACCTGTGAAGAAAAATGGTAAAAATACCATGAGAGTAGAATTTCCAATGCCAAAATCGGATGAACTCAAGCTAATGAGCAAATATCTTGCTGAAATGAAAGAGAAGGCTAAAGTTGATGTGGGACTCAAGGAGAATCTAGCATTCATCTACAGAGGGGGAGTGGAAATTTGTGTCCCTGCAGGTTACCCTGACTTTGCAGTTGCTAAAGCTGAAGAAACTGCAAGGTTACTTCAAGCTGGTTAAATTGTAAGAAAACCTGCAGAATCTACTGAGAAGGAAGCTAGACTAGCTGATGAGCTTATGAGAGAATTAGAAGTAGAAATGAGGCAAGAGGCTGAAGAAGAAGAGTCCAAATTCAAGAAGAAGAAGATGAACACAAAGTCTGCGTGCAAGAAAAGGAAAAGCATAGTTAAAATTCCTGCTAAGAGACCTTTGAGCCCAGATTCAGAAGTTCAAGTTGAATCAGTACTACCTCAACCTACATAACCTCCAACTCAGAACACTGAGGCACTCAACCTCTTAGGACTTGTAAAGGAAGAACCTGTGGAATTTGATTTTGACATCAACAGCTTGGTGTTTCCAAAAATCAGGCTCTCACCTGAAAAGAGGAGAACCAGAAGGAGAAAACAACCACCAGCTAGACCAATTTAATTCACTAAGGTTCCTCAAGTTGCAAAGGTTGCCACCAAGAAAGAAACTGAGCTATATCTTGCAGATGATGAAGAATACTCAGGCATCAATTTCTTCTTGGATGATGTGGATAATGTGAGTGCTGCAGAAAGGACAGCCAGGCTTTCAAGAAGGTTAATTTTCTCCTATAAAGGAGGGAATAGTGTAACCTGGCCCCTAGATCAAGTGTTAAAAGAAGGGTACAACAAACTTTGGAGGATTTGGTCCTTGATGAAGAACTGGAGGTTTCACTCCAGAAGCAAAAGAAATAATCTTCAAAAAGGCCAATGAATTGAGAAATAGCCAGACTTCAAAGGAGGGTTTGCCCAAAACACTAAACATTCCATATGAACCTGGCAAGAAGGTTCACTTTTATCCTTACTGGATAGTGGAATTCAGAGATGATCAAAACTGTAGAAGATTTTTCTGGATAGAAGATCAGCTGGAAAAGGCTAGCAATGAGTACTTGCAATACTTAATGTCTATGCTGGATCCAAATCACTCAGAAGAAAAGATCATCTACAGATCTCTGGAAAATTAGCTTGAGGCAAACAGAGAGAAAATCCATGGTTCGAGGACTGCAAGGGGAAGAAGGCAATGATATGCTCAGACTAGAGGAGCATTCCTTGTAGAAGTATGATTCTATCACTTAACTCAATTCATTTCTTCAAAATTTTGTAGCTTGTGCAATTTATATGTTTTTGTTGATATCATGATCCTTTCAAAAGTGTTTTGTTATCATCAAGGTCCTTAATTTATGGTTGTAGTTCTATCAGTCATAAATTGGGGGAGATTGTTAGGAATTATGTTGTCCTTGATGATATACACACCCATAAAACACTTTGAAAAACATACGAGCACAAGATTAAGTTTTGTAACTTATCAACGGATATCCAAGCCATGTACATCCGTTGATGAGGCAGCTTATCAATCGATAAGTCTGTAGCATACCTTGTATTTGAGTTTTAGTTTGTTGCTGAATATCATAGTTGCTAGATATCCTAAGTCATGTTGACTATCAAAGGATATACAGAATAGGGTAGCTAATTGTATATAAGTTGTGCTATGTAATTCTGTATAAGTGAAGTGGTGATCAACGGATGAAGTTTCTATGTCAACGGATATGGTATTCGCAGCAAGCAAGAATCAACCTATCGATCCATGTCTACAACAACGGATAAAAGCTTCAATCAATAATGTCTTGGGATTAGAGGTTGATGGCGACTTGACATGCCTGACAGATCACATGGGTTGATGAACTTAAATGAGGTATGGGAACCAGTATTGGAAACGAAGAAGAAAAAGAAACATTCCTTATTCTCACAAGCAATTTAGCTGGTAAATCTAGTGCATATCTGTCCAAGACAACCAGACAAAATTGCATCACATGGAGACGAGGAGTGGCAGCAACCCTGCAGGATACTTTGACTTGAAAGATTCGTTTATTTTGTAGGGTTTGTAATCTTGGAGTAATATATATACTTCAAGAGTAGCATAGCTAAAACAGAGAAGAGAAACACTGAGCAAAAATCTATAAGCATTAGGTTCTCTTGTAATAGTTTTAGCCTTGTATTCGCAGCTGTGTAGTCAGTTTACACAGAGAAGTTTTCTTCAATACAACCCTCAGGTGGAGTCGTGAAAAACCCCACTTGAAATTTTTAAGTGTGTTGTGCATCTGTTCATTATCTGTTTCTTTATATTCTAGTCTTCAGCTTGTCCATCTGTTTCTATTAAAATTATAATTGTTGTCGTGCTTAAAATTCGAAAGAATTTTACAAGATTGTATTCAACCCCCCTTCTACAATCTTGAAGGGTGCTACTGGGAAATAACAATATATACACAAATTTTTTTCATGTATATGAAAAAAAGATATAAATAAATTCTAGTAAGAATAGGTTATATATATATATGATATGAGAAAAGTTATATGGAGTACTCATTTAATTGGAGTACTTGGAGTACATATACGTTCTACATTCAAAATATTTTAAAACTTATTATTTAGCAAACCTTGTTATACGAATATCATAATTTCATTGATAATCTTGAAAATCATGTATGTTTTGCAATATGTTCATCTTGAAAATCCTTTATGTTTTGCAATCAGAACATATATGTTTTACAATCCAAATGTGTTTCGCAAAACAATTCATTTTGCAATATTTTGTTAGAAAAACATACAAAATTTTCAAGATTTTCAATAAAATAGTGGTATTCATGTAATAAGCTTTGCAAAATAATAAAGTTGGCAAAATTTTGAATGCAAAATGTATATGTACTCTAAGTACTCCAAATTAAATGAGTATTCCATAGAACTTTACTCGATATGATATATTGAGTTAAATGTATTATGTATAAAATACGGGAGAATATGAATGTATTAAAAATAAAAAATATATATATATATACATATATATATATATATATACATATATATATATATATATATATGTGTGTGTGTGTGTGTGTGTGTGTGTCATTGCTCCATAAACAACACTCTTATATAAAGAACACTATGGAATCATTTATTCCAATAGATCCAATGGCCCCGCTAGGGGCACCCAATACAAAAAATTCTTATTTTTTTTATCCTCTTTCCATTCAACAAACAAAAAAAATTCATTGTTCACTGACGACGTCAGCAGTGACGTCATCATGAACAGTGATTTTTTTTTTTGCTGAATGGATAGACAAGCCTAATTGTTTGTAATGCTTTGCATTACATACATGACCTCTTGACTGAGGGAACCTCTAGTTGTAGAGTCTCTACTTGTTTTGTACTTGTAATAGGCACCAAATCCTAGTTGTGTAACTGTACTTATAAAGTCAAGAATAATGCTTGAAAGAAGTTCCAAGGTTCATACCTCAAGCAAGAAGATAAAGACTGTCAAATAATCACAGTTGGGATTTGAAGAAATGGAGTATTTGCCTAAGTACCAATTCGAGAAGTATATTTGTCTATTCGAGAAGTCTAGCATTCGAGAAGTCAGGGATTCGATATCTCAAGACATTATTCGATATCTCTGAATACACTGTTCGATATCTCAGAGATTCGATATGTCTACTACTCTATTCGAGAACTCAAGAAGTCAACAAGTCAAAGTGGTATTCGAGTTCTCAAAGAGTCAACAAGTCAAAGTTCCATTCGATATCTCAAGAACTCAGAAAGCTATTCGATATCTCCAGGATTCGATAAGTCAAATGTTATATTCCACAAATCAAGGAATCCTGATGGAAAAGAGCTATTCGAGAAGTGGTTCGATATGTCAATATAACAGTGTTCGAGAACTCAGAGTTATCGATCAAGTCAACTCTAGTTCTCGAATCATTTACTTAGTCACTTCTCGAATACATTCTTGGAGACAAAATACTGAAGAAATTGTACAAGTCAGAAACCTGCAACAAGCCAATGCACTTTATGGACCACAATCTGTAACGTGCTCTGGAAAGCCTACAAGGAAGCTTGGAGAGATATAGAAGAGACAAAGGGCTAAAGAAGTGGATCTGAACAGGCTTTGCAAAGTCAAATCTGTAACCGTTTGGACACTTACTCAAAAAGGATAGACAGACTAGAAAGTAATTTGTTCAGCTACCTTATTTGTAGTAAGTAGGGTGTATCCATGTTCTATAAGGATACAGCCTCACTTCCTTAGTCATTAACTTTTGTGAGTCAAGTTTTTCATACGCTGTAAGCTGTATCTCTCTGAGAAAAACGAAGCTGAGAATACTATCATTTGTATTCACAGATTGTAGCAACCTTTATCTAATAATACATTAGATTAAAGTGATATTGTGTCTTATGTTGTTCTTTATCCGCACCTACACCTTGCATACACAAACACTTATCTGCTACATAGACTCGAGAAAAAAAAAGTTCAATAATCCATTCACCCCCCCCTCTGTATTCTTTTACCGTATTCAGTACTCAACAAGTGGTATCAGAGCAGGCTGTTTATTCAAAAACAGAAAAACGATCATGAGTTCGAATACACCAAAGACTACAGGAACGGTGAAGGTCCCTAAGTTTGACAAAGAGAATTATAACCTCTGGAAGATAAAGATGCAGTTGTTCATCAAAGCATCTCATCACTTGTATCCTGAGATTCTTAATAATGGTTCATTTGTTCCCCAACAGGAGATTCCTGAAAAGACTGTTGGAACCACTACTATTCCAAGATCTTATGTGGCTAAGGATCCATCTAAATGGATAGAATCAGAAAAAGACATGGTTGCCCTTGACAGTCACCTCATGTTGCTTATTATAGATTCCATGGACATGTCAATGTTTGTAAACATTGCTTCATGTACCACTGCCAAAGAAATGTGGGATCACATTGAGGTGTTATGTGAAGGAACTGATGAGGTCAGAGAAAACAAGAAACAGATACTGGTCACACAGTATGAGGCTTTCATGGCACAGCCCAAGGAAAGCATTACTGAGATGTTTGAGAGATTTCACAAGCTAGTTACTAAGTTGCAGATGAATGGCAAGGTTTATAGTACCAAGGAGTTAAACATGAAGTTTCTGCTATCCTCACCAAACCATCTAGAGCAAAGGGTCATTTCTCTATGGGAAAGAGATTTGAACAAAGTTACATATGATGTGCTCTATGGGGTCTTAAAAACTCATGAGCTTGAGTTGCTTCAGAAAAGGGCTATCCAAGCCAATCAAGGCAGAATGATAAACACATCATGTGCCTTGATTGTCAACAAATCTATTCAAGACCTAGAAGCATCTACAAGCCAATTAAGGATATAGGAGGTAGTAGAAGAGGAAGAAACTGAACCTGAGGTAAGTGAACCTGTTGAGGAGAAGGAGGAAGATGAGTTCTATACTCTTGAAGAACTGGATGGGATGGAAAACACTTCATATGCTTTTATGGCCAGAAAATTTCCAAGCATCAGATTTAAGAGGAACCAACCCTTCAAACCTAAAACCCAAAACCATTCATTCAACAAGAGCAAGGCACCTGTGAAACCAAACAAGAATAAATTTAAAACCAGCCATGTGGATAGGTCATCTGTAAGGTGCTATAGATGTAATGACCTAGGGCATTTTGCCAGTGAATGCAAGAAGCCTAAAAAGAAGGATAGAGATTATCTTGAGCTCGAAGCTAAGTATGAGGCCCTTCTGAAAAAGCAGACACAAGGTAAGGCCTACATAGCTGAAGGGAAGTGTTGGGACGATTCTGACAGTGATGGAGAGGAACAAGAATTCTGCAATTATGCCTTGATGGCCAATTCCAAGGATGACACATCTCCATCAGACCCTCAGGTACCATCTCTCACTACTATAGACATGTCTGTTTCAGAGTATAAATGCATGATTGAACAACTATCTGTTGAGATGTTTAACATTCATACTAGTATGACTGCTGCTAATGAAGAGATTACTAAACTGTCTACTAGAAATGAAATGTTAACCAAAAAAATGAGGAACTTGAGCTAACTGCTATGCAAGTAGAAAACCTTAAGAAAGAAGTTGAATATCTGCAGAATAAGGTTTTGTGTGCTAGTCAGGTTGAAAAGGCTCTTAGGGATGAATTAGCTGAAAATGAATTCAAACTAAAAACTTTCAAGAAATCATCTGGTCTAGTGCAATCCTACTGTGAGAAAATTGAAGCAAAACCCAAGGCTGCTATTGGACTTGATTATGACACTCTTAAACAGAAAAGAGGTTATGCTATCATTAAAGATGACACAGTTGTTCATGAGGAAGTGCCTCACATTTTGAAAAAGACTGAAAATCCAATTTTTAAGGAATCAACATTTGAAATTGATGAGGATGCCTTACTCATCAAACAAATGTTGAATGATGAGGATGAGGCACAATCCAATGAACAACAAGCATCTTCCAAGAGTGAGAGTGTCAAGTCAAAGACCAAGGAGCCAGTAGGTGATAGGATAAGACCCAAGAAATTTGTTAAGTTTGTTTCAGCTGGAAAGAGCGAATCAGAGAAGAAGGTGACTAAGAAGAAACAGAACAGAAATGGCAAGTTAGGGGTTAACAAAGATAACAACTATACTTATATGCCTAATGCCCCTAGGAAAACTTGTCAGAACTGTTTCAGTACCAATCATTTAACTCATGCATGCAAGAAACCTGCTGGTAGTGTATCTAAACCTTTCTATGATTGTTCTGTGCCTCTAAGACATAGAGATGCACCATTTTGTGATAAATTTGACTGTATGCCATGCAATATGAATGTTATGACTAGTTGTTTCAATCTGAGAAGGCAATTCATTGATGGTTGTATCAGTCACAATTCGCACACACACTACACCAGGTCAAAGTCTTCGAGTCCTCCTAAAGCTAGGAAGGTACCTCTGTCACCTAAGTCTGAAACCTCAGGTTCTAAGACTTCTAACAGTGACAAGAAGACCAATGCCAAGAAAGTTGACAAGCATGTTGTTTATGATAAAACTGTTTCTAAGTCACATGGACCCAAACTTGTTTGGGTACCAAAGGAGAAGTAATACCTTTGTGTTTGCAGGGCAAAAAAAATGAAAAGAAGGTCATGTGGATTTTGGACAGTGGATGCTCAAATCATATGACTGGTGATATGGCCCTGCTATCACAGTATGAGGAAAAGGCTGGCCCAATGGTTGCTTTTGGAGATGACAGCATGGGTAACACATTGGGATATGGCAAGTTAAAAGTTGGAAATGTCATCATTGAAGATGTAGCACTGGTCAAGGGACTCAAGCATAATCTGATAAGTGTTGGTCAGTTTACTGATAGAGGATTCAAGGTGGATTTTGACAAAGATCAATGTTTGATCACCCACAAGAAGACTGGTGATTTTGCTCTATCTGGAGTAAGGAAGGGAAGCCTGTTTGTAGCCAATATGGATTCTGCAAACAAGGACAAGATTTGTTGCTTTTACTCAAAAGCATCAAATGAAGATTGTTGGCTGTGGCACAAGAAACTATCACACCTGAACTTCAAAGCCATTAATTCTCTAGTCAAAAGAGAATTAGTGAGAGGCATGCCCACACTTGAATTCTGTCAAGAAGGAGTGTGTGAGGCTTGTCAAAAAGGAAAGGTGAAAAGATCTAGCCACAAGACAAAGACAGTGACATCTATAACCAAGCCCCTACAACTCATTCATATGGATTTGTTTGGGCCCGTCAATGTTATGTCACTAGGAAGAAAGAAGTATGCCTTGGTGATGGTTGATGATTTTACAAGGTATACAGACAGGGGTGGAATTTCTGGCATCAAAAGATGAGGCTCCACAAGTAATCATTGAGCATATAAAGAAAGTTGACAAGGAAGTAGAGGCAAACAATGCAAGTGTGATTGCACTGAGAAGTGATAATGGAACAGAGTTCAGAAATGCCATACTTGAAGCATTCTGTAAAGAGAATGGTATTTCTCAGCAATTCTCAGCTCCAAGGACTCCACAACAAAATGGAGTTGTTGAGAGGAAGAATAGAACTCTAATTGAAGCTGCTAGAACAATGTTACTTGATGCAAAGATGCCTACATGTTTTTGGGCTGAGGCTGTAAGCACTGCATGCTATATCCAGAACAGAACCCTCATCAACAAAAACACTGGAAAGACACCTTACAACTTGATGACTGGAAAGAAGCCCACTCTAAAGTATGTTCATACTTTTGGAAGCAAATGCTTTGTATTGAAGGATAATTCTGAATATGTTGGAAAATTTAATGCAAAAGCATTTGAAGGAATTTTTCTTGGCTACTTTATGGAAAGAATTGCATACAAGGTTTATGTCATCAGTCAAAAGAAAATTATAGAAAGCACAGATGTGACATTTGATGACAGCAAACTACCTGGACTAGAAGAAGCCAATGATGAAGATAAAGATCCATTGAAGTTTGATAATCTAGATGATTCTGATGAAGAGACTGAAACTGAAGTTGAAACTCGAGTTCAACAGACTCAAGTGAATGATAATACAAGAGAAGAATTTGTGCCAATCAACAGTGGAGAAACTAGCATCCAAGACACACCTGTGAGTAGTGGCAACCTCACAGGGGGAGGAAATCAGGATGATGATTTGGATGATGAAGCAACTTCAAGAATGAGAAATCAGGCTGAGCACTCAAGGAAATGGGATAGATCACACACTGCAAAGCAAATCATTGGAGATCCTAATGCAGGAGTAAGGACTAGGAGAGCAACTCAGAATGAGTGTCTCTATGGTTGTTTTCTATCTCAGGTGGAGCCTAAGAAACTTGATGATGCACTGCTAGATCCAGATTGGATTATAGCCATGCAAGAGGAGCTGAATCAATTTGAAAGGAACAAAGTTTGGGAACTTGTGCCTGCACCAAAGAATAGAACCATTGTTGGAACAAAATGGGTTCTGAAGAATAAGATGGATGAAGATGGTGTAATTATAAGGAACAAAGCAAGGTTGGTTGCAAAAGGATACTCTCAACAGGAAGGCATTGATTATGATGAGACATTTGCTCCTGTTGCTAGATTGGAAGCCATCAGAATATTCCTGGCATTTGCTGCTCATTCAAACTTTAAAGTGTATCAAATGGATGTCAAAAGTGCATTTCTGAATGGAGAGTTGGAAGAAGTTTATGTGCAACAACCACCTGGCTTTGAGGATCCACACTTCCCAGAATTTGTTTATAGACTGCTTAAGGCACTGTATGGACTTAAGCAGGCTCCAAGGGCATGGTATGATACTTTATCACAATTTCTTCTTGAGAATCAATTCACTAGAGGCACACTGGACAAGACACTATTTTACAAGAAGCATGGTGATGATCTTATCCTAGTTCAGATCTATGTGGATGATATCATTTTTGGTTCTACAAATGAGAAGCTGTGTGAGAAATTTTCGAAACTCATGCAGAGCATATATGAGATGAGTATGATGGGAGAGTTGACATTCTTTCTTGGGTTGCAAGTCAGTCAAAGGAAGGATGGTATCTTTATCAGTCAGACCAAGTACATCAAGGATTTATTGAAGAAGTTTGACTTGGAAGATTGCTCACCTGCAAAGACACCCACGGCCACTGCCACTAAATTGGATGAAGATGCTAGAGGCAAGAAAGTAGATATCTCAGTCTACAGAGGCATGGTTGGTTCTCTACTCTATCTCACTGCAAGTATGCCAGACATCATGTTTGCTACATGCTTGTGTGCAAGGTTTCAATCAAATCCAAGAATCACATTTGATTGCTATAAAAAGGATCTTTAAATATCTGAAGGGCACTCCAAACTTGGGACTATGGTATCCTAAGGACACAGGGTTCAATCTGGTTGGTTACTCTGATGCTGATTATGCTGGATGCAGAGTGGATAGGAAAAGCACCTCAGGTAGCTGCCAGTTTCTTGGACAAAGGTTAGTCTCTTGGTATAGCAAGAAACAACAATCTGTGTCAACTTCTACAGCTGAGGCTGAATACATAGCTGCTGGAAGTTGTTGTGCTCAAGTGCTTTGGATTAGAAATCAACTTAGAGATTATGGACTTGTGTTGGAAAGAATTCCAATCATGTGTGACAACACAAGTGCAATCTCTATAGTTGCCAATCCTGTCAATCATTCTAGGACAAAGCACATTGACATCAGATATCATTTCATAAGGGAACATGCAACTAATGGAACCATTGAGTTGCATTATGTTTCTACAGATAAACAACTAGCTGATATATTCACTAAGCCATTAGATGAAGCCACCTTCACAAGGTTGGTTAGTGAGATTGGAATGCTGAATTCTTCAGATTCTGGCTAGGTGAATACAGCATCTAGATTGTTGCAGAAGTAAACACTTACTTTATCTAAATTCTCAATATTTTTGGAGTAAGTGTTGGCTGAAATATGATTTATAAATATTTCAAATCTGTTGCATATTTGGAAAATCATATTCTCTTGTTAACTTGAAATTTCTATGAAATTTTGAGAAAATCACTGTTTAATTTGCTAGAATATTCGTGAATGAATATGGCTGGTAAATTTTAAAAAGATAGTGAAAATTGAGTTTCTATGAGTATAATTCGACAAGTCAGACTTCTCAAGTGATTCACTATTCGACATCTCTGACAAGTCTCATTAGAGCACTCTCGAGTTCTCGAATAGAGTCTTTTAGAGTTCTCGAATAGAGGTTTTCTTGACTTCTCGAATATAGTGTTTTAGTTCTCGATTGACTGAGTTCTCGAATACTATATTTGAGTTCTCGAATGATTTGAAAAGGCTGATTTCTCGCTGAATTTAACCGATTTTGGATTTTTATTCAAAATTACTCATAAAAACATATTTTACCTAATTTAGATTTACTTCTAAGTTAGATAACTGCCAGCTGTGAGTTACAACCTGCTTGAGTTATCGAATAAGCCTTTCTTGACTTATCGAATAGTTATTTTCTACTTCTCGAATGCCTAACTTGTCGATACATAACATACATCTAATCGACAATTCAAGTACTTCATACTTTTACAATTTCACATCTATTCGATTCATTTCATTCGATTTCTCAAGCATCCAAACTCCCAAAACCTCTGAAACCCTAACTGCAAAAAGCTAAATTTCTTCTTCAACCTTCGATTTCTCCTCTCTCTTACACAAATGGCAACAGTAAAGTTCAACACCAATTTCATTGCTCTAACTAGTGATGTTGAGGCACCCAACGCCAACTTCAAGTGCTTTGTGAAGTGGATGTCTGAATCATACATAAAAAATGCTCTATCTGTTAACCCTACTCTGTATCTAGACATTCTAGAACAGTTCTGGAAGTCTGCTACAGTGGAGGTGGTGGCTCTTGACTCTGCAATAACCTCGTACATCATTTACTTTAAGATTCAAGACAAGAATATCACTATCACCACAGAAGACATGAATGAAGCACTTGGGATGGGCACCAAACAAGAGGTGTATGACCCACCAGCTACAACTACTGATTTGGAAGACTTCTTTGATTTCATCAAATATGCAGACAAAATTAGTCTTGGGCATCTGAATAGGAAGCATTTGAGGAAGGAATGGAGCTATGTGTTTGCTACACTTCTTCAAGTCTTCACCGCAAGAAAATCCAGCTATGACCAAATCAGTACACCTGCACAGCAGATAGGCTATGCTTTAGCATACGGAAAGAAGATAGATGTTGGCCTTATCATTCTGCAGGAGCTGTATGGGAGACTTGGTAAGAACTCAGCCAAGAGAGGTAATGAAATTTTCTTCCCTCGTTTTATTCAATCTGTACTTAACTTCTTAGATAATAAATTGATTGAATTAGATGGGATGAATAAAAATATAATAGGCTATCCTAAATCCATGACCAAACTCATTTTTGGTAATATGGAGACTAGGAATGATGTGGATGTAAGACTAAACATAACTCCCCATATGGAGAGTTTGTTTAGGACTTACCCCCACAACATGCCAACATTTGACTCAAAGTCACAGTTAGCACAACCCAAGCAAGTAGGACAAAATGCTAACCCAGGGCCTGCTAACCAACCCTCTCAACCAAACACTCTACCAAACACTGAGCCAACTGCATCATCCTCTCAAAAGGGTGATGTTAGTCAAAAGGAGAAGAAGAGAAAACAGGTTGCTTCTGCACCTTTTACCATCTTGTCTGAAGCAGCATTGGCTGTAAAGTTAGAAAGTGAGGCACCTGAGTCACCTCTTATCAGGCCAAAGAAGAAGAAAACTAAAACCACCTCTTCAGTCACACAAATGGCTGAAGTTGTAAAATCAGGGGCAAACAGTTTACTAGATGTATCCTCTCAACAGAGTGCATCTATAGAATCAAGCATCCTCCCCAATGCATCTATCTGTACAGAGTCAGCATATGGGAGTGATAAGGCTGGCACAACACTGAGTGGAGAGCACATCATAGTTGAAACTCCCTCTATCTCTCAGGGGGAGTTGCCAAAATCTATTCCACAAGACACTTCTCTTCCAGAATCTTCATCTCAAATTTCTTTGCAGCCTGCAACTCAAGCAATTGAGGAGCAAGGCATTCATCATCAAGAATTCTTTTCTCTTGATGAGCCAATGAACTCAAGTGAATTGGTGCATGACACCTTGTTCACCACCCAGGACCCACATTTAGATGGTGAGGGAATGCATGCTGGGGCATCTCCTAATGACACCATCACAAACACAGAGGTTCCACTAGTTTTCACTAGAGACTCTGTGCCTATGTCAACTGCTGGTGTAACTCATCCCACTTCTGTGGAGACACCAGTAGTAGAGTCAATCCATCCGGTTATAGAAGTTGCATCTGTAACTGAGGAGTCTAGCTTGCCTAGCTCTAGCTCTGACTTTATGTCACAATGGCTGAAGCCTGTGCACCATGACAGTGCTTCAGGATCAGGGTCTGTTCCATAACAATTGACGGTTGAAGCACTTTAAAGCTTAATTGTGGATCAGATCCCTGAGTTCACAAAGATTGCACAGCACCTCCTCACTGCCAACCTGCCCAATCCTGACTATGAAGCTATTCTCCTGTGCCATAAAGAGGATGTAGAGCTACAACAAGCCAAAATTGTGGATGAGTCTGAGAGAGAAGGCAATGTAGATGCCTGGCTTCAAGGAAAATATGACATTCCTCTCTCAGAAGGCCTACAGTACCTCAGAGAAGAGTACATCACTTCACTAGGGTCCAATGCCAAATCTCTCACCCCTAGTGCTGTGTATGAAGCAATCAATGACAATTACAAGGGAATTCTTAAGGCTGCACACTACCTTGGCAAGGGTCTAAAGACAGAAGTCACAGAAGTGTGTACAGCCACAACCAAGGAGGTGCATGAGTTAAAAAGGGCTTTTGATTCCAAATTCCCTCGACTGGAGACTGTGGTCAAGGAAATTCTAGCCTCCAAGTCTAGCTGTACCAAAATGGACAATGGCTTGGCCCTTCTCAAAGATACTGTCACAGGGCTGGGGCATAAGTTTCAGTCTCTGTCTGATCAAACCATAGACTCAAATGCCATGCTGAGAACAATGTTCAAGAATCAATATGGGGATAAGCTGGTAACTGAAGTCCCTGTTCATGACATGACCAAGTATGAAGTCCAAAGACTCAAGGATCAATCTATCTCTGGTTTCAAGGCCACTGAGTTATTCACCAAGGTGGACACTCTGGAGAAAGAGGTGGTCAATCTAAAGGCATCCAATGCTCGGTTGACAGACACTGTTGCTGCCCTCAATGAAAAGTTGGACATTCAAGCCACTGCCAATGCTGATGTTCTTCTTAATCAACAACAGATGCTTTCTGCCATAATGATGCATATGGGACTCCCTCTACCTGAAGCCTCTTCCAACCCAAAGGTCAATAATACAGCCTCTGTGCCTGACAACAAGCCTAAGGGGGAGAAGAGGACATCAAGGGACTCAAAATCTAAGGGGGAGAGTCAACCGAGAACTGCTAAGTCAAATCAGTCTGAGAGATTAAAGGCAGCATCCAAGGAGGAAAAGCTGAAGAAAGTGGTTGTAGATGAAGAGGCCAAGATTCCATCTATCCCTCCATCTGAAACAGAATATGAATTTGACATTCCTGACATTGCTAAGCAATCTCTTCAAGGTGAACCTTCAGAATTCAGAAATGTTCTTACTCAAAGGGTATGTCAAGAAACTGCAAACTCTAAATTATACAATGACATAACCTTTCTAAAGCACCTACATGACCTGAGAAGAAGGGCAAACTTCAATTACTTTGACTATATCAAGCTGCTTGTGCAAGATGTGTTCCTAGTCACTGTAGTGAGAAGAGAAATTGTTCAGACCAATCCTTATGCCATCATCACTACCAATGATAGAGAAGTCTTAGTCCACACTGCCAAGAACCTCTTTCACATCCACATTGAAGCTTTGCAAATTCTATCCAACTCTGAACTTGGAACAATTATCAGGAAGATAGAAAGGAATAACTCATCAGACAACAACATGCTCAAGGAGATTCTCACCAAGTGCATGAAATCTCAATTGCCTCAAGTAGTTCCTCAGCCTCACTGTATCTTATATGAAAAGAATCAAGACATTGTTGCTTTCAGATTTAGCCAACACCTCAAATCAAACAACATGTCTACAATAAAATTTTTGGCTGGAGTTCTACATTCAAGGAGTGGAAAATCTAAATCTGAAATAGGGGCTCTTGACATCCTGGTGAAGTTTATCAACTCTCAGTCAGACATCAAGCCTATTGCCAAAGAGGGAAAGTCAGACAAAGATAAGGATGATCAGGACAAGAGTGGGAGCAAAGGTGGATCTCAAGGAAGGAATAAGGGTGGTAATGACAAAGAGAAAAGGGATGGTAGAAGCAAGAAGAAAGATGATGACAGAGATGGTGGAAAGGTGTTTGAGAGAAAGAGTGGAAAGCAGGAAGTCTTAGGCATTACTAACAGTAATCTCACCACAACACAAGACTCTGAGTCTAGGGTGAATGCTGTTAGCAATGACCTACCAAAATCTGAATCAATGGCTTCTGCAACTACTTTGCCAACTCAAGGAAAGGAGATTCAAGTCAAGAAGCCATCTGTGTGTTTCAAAAAGCAAACTGCTAATGGAATACTACAATGGTCTACAAACAAAGGTCACATGCTACTGCCAGGCAATCATGTAAAAAGGATCAAATTCAAACAAGCTGCAAGGAAACCAAAGCTATCCAAATCAAGGACTCTGACAATCTATCCAGGCTTGAATCTCCAACCATTAGATGAAGACTTTGATGAAGACCAATTGCAATATCTAAGAGCTCAAAGAATCTACTATGCTGCCATAATGAATAACTGCCTTGAGATTAGATATACTGATGGAAGGGAGAAGAAATTCAAACAAGGACAGTGTCAAAATTGGGGCAAGCTATATGAAATAGAAATAATCATTGCATTATTGGATTCTGAAGACAAAGTGGAGAAAGTATGGAAGCTAGAGTTGATTGATTTTGTAAAAATGAAAAGAGATTATGCTGATAAGATAAGAAAGGGATGCTTTGAGAAATGGCTAGAAAGGGAGAAGGAGATTGATATGCTGGAAGTTGAAGCAGAAAAGCTAAGGGCAAAAGGGTTGTGTAGAGTTCAATTCAATCCCTATGTGGTGAAGTATAAGAGGAAAAATGGAGATAATGTCAATATAAGAATGAACCTACTTAGTCACTATCCTGTCAACATTCTAAATCCAGTACTTGAAGATTTCAAAGACTCTATCATGCTTGAAGAATTGGATGCTTTAGCAGAGATCATAAAGGCCATGGATGAGAATGCAAGAAAGGAGAAAGAAAGAAAACAGAAAGCATATGATGATCTACAAGCCAAAGCAATGAAGATGAAATCAAATGAGAATGACTAGTATTTCATCATACTGTAAGATTATTCATTCATGTGCTCAATCAAATTTCATACCTGTACTTTTCAAGTTTTATCTTTATGTATGTTAGGCTTGTTATCAGACATGAAATTGTGACTAAGGGTCTCACTCACAATTTGGGGGAGATTGTTAGTCACAGAGGCATGCCTGTTTACATCTAATAACAAGCCTAATTGTTTGTAATGCTTTGCATTACCTACATGACCTCTTGACTGAGGGAACCTCTAGTTGTAGAGTCTCTACTTGTTTTGTACTTGTAATAGGCACCAAATCCTAGTTGTGTAACTGTATTTATAAAGTCAAGAATAATGCTTGAAAGAAGTTCCAAGGTTCACGCCTCAAGCAAGAAGATAAAGACTGTCAAATAATCACAGTTGGGATTTGAAGAAATGGAGTATTTGCCTAAGTACCAATTCGAGAAGTATATTTGTCTATTCGAGAAGTCTAGCATTCGAGAAGTCAGGGATTCGATATCTCAAGACATTATTCGATATCTCTGAATACACTGTTCGATATCTCAGAGATTCGATATGTCTACTACTCTATTCGAGAACTCAAGAAGTCAACAAGTCAAAGTGGTATTCGAGTTCTCAAAGAGTCAACAAGTCAAAGTTCCATTCGATATCTCAAGGACTCAGAAAGTTATTCGATATCTCGAGGATTCGATAAGTCAAATGTTCTATTCGACAACTCAAGGAATACTGATGGAAAAGAGCTATTCGAAAAGTGGTTCGATATGTCAATATAACAGTGTTCGAGAACTCAAAGTTATCGATCAAGTCAACTCTAGTTCTCGAATCATTTACTTAGTCACTTCTCGAATACATTCTTGGAGACAAAATACTGAAGAAATTGTACAAGTCAAAAACCTGCAACAAGCCAATGCACTTCATGGACCACAATCTGTAACGTGCTCTGGAAAGCCTACAAGGAAGCTTGGAGAGATATAGAAGAGACAAAGGGCTAAAGAAGTGGATCTGAACAGGCTTTGCAAAGTCAAATCTGTAACCGTTTGGACACTTACTCAAAAAGGATAGACAGACTAGAAAGTAATTTGTTCAGCTACCTTATTTGTAGTAAGTAGGGTGTATCCATGTTCTATAAGGATACAACCTCACTTCCTTAGTCATTAACTTTTGTGAGTCAAGTTTTTCATACGCTGTAAGCTGTATCTCTTTGAGAAAAACGAAGCTGAGAATACTATCATTTGTATTCACAGATTGTAGCAACCTTTATCTAATAATACATTAGATTAAAGTGATATTGTGTCTTGTGTTGTTCTTTATCCGCACCTACACCTTGCATACACAAACACTTATCTGCTACATAGACTCGAGAAAAGAAAAGTTCAAGAATCCATTCACCCCCCCCCCTCTGTATTCTTTTACCGTATTCGGTACTCAACATATATATATATATATGTGTGTGTGTGTGTGTGTGTGTGTGTGTCATTGCTCCATAAACAACACTCTTATATAAAGAACACTATGGAATCATTTATTCCAATAGATCCAATGGCCCCGCTAGGGGCACCCAATACAAAAAATTCTTATTTTTTTTTATCCTCTTTCCATTCAACAAACAAAAAAAAATTCAATGTTCACTGACGACGTCAGCAGTGACGTCATCATGAATAGTGATTTTTTTTTTTGCTGAATGGATAGAGGGTAAAAAAATAAGAACTTTTTGTATTGGGTGCCATGACGGAACTCTTAGATTCGATTAAATATGAGTGTTATAATGGTGTTTTTTATTATTCTTTATATAAGATGTTTTTCATGGAGTGCAACTATATATATATATATATATATATAGGGGTGTTCTGTGGGGAACTCTTTATATGAGTAACTAGTAACTCCCGTTAAGTCTTTATTTAGGTTAACTGTCACGTGATGCATTATTTATTTAGGTTAACTTTCACGGCACTGGTGTTTGTAAATCATTGTAATACTTTTTTCATTTATAAATAATTTAATTAAATTTCAATACATAATACTTTTAAAACATAATTCTTT
Source organism: Kitagawia praeruptora (assembly GCA_037693485.1). Classification (NCBI taxonomy): domain Eukaryota; kingdom Viridiplantae; phylum Streptophyta; class Magnoliopsida; order Apiales; family Apiaceae; genus Kitagawia; species Kitagawia praeruptora. Next base: position 128,346,991 of record CM075347.1, read on the forward strand.
TAGAGAACATAAAATTACTTACAAGTAACAATTTTATAGAATATAATAAATTTATAGAACATTTAATTATTATTTTCTTTTTAATTTTTACAGAACATATTTTTATTCTTTAAATTTACATGTTCATATATTCAATTTTCAAAAAACAATTAATACAGAACACTATTTATTTATAGATAATAAAAGCTACATACAAAACACTATTTTAATTTTTACAGAACATATTTTTATTCTTTAAATTTACATGTTCATATATTCAATTTTCAAATAACAAATAATACAGAACACTATTTATTTATAGATAATAAAAACTATATACAGAACATTATTTTAAATTTACAAATAACATAGAATACTATTCTTTTATAAATAATAAATAATACAGAACATTATATGTTTACTTAATACAGAACACAATTTCTTACTTATGTTCTGTACTTTTTAATTTTTCACATGTGTTCTGTACTTTTATATTACAAAATAATATTTATTATTTAGATTTTGTTATTTATAGAACATGTTTAAAAAATTATAATGAAAAGTGATGATATTAATATTTAAAGAACAATGTTAGCGTGTGTTACTGTCAGCATGTGTTTTGGATCAGGAGTAACGACGTGAAATTCCACACCCCTCTCTCATAATCTAAACCACATGTTCTTCTTTTAATCAATGACTGATAATTAGTTACCTAGTTACTCAAATAAAAAAGTTCCTAATTAAGGCCTATATATATATATGCCCTGTTTGGCAATTAGCTGATAGCTGTTAGCTGTAGCTGATTGAATTAGCTGTTTTGACTAGCGGATTGAATTAGCTGTTTTGACTAGCGGATTTAAATTAGCTGTTTTGAATAAAACTGTTTGGTAAATAGCTTTTTGAATAACTTTTTGTGACACATAGCAAACCTCTAATTGAAAAAGCTCCTAAAATGAGCTTTTTCAAAATTAGCTTTTTGATCCCAAACATCTAACTCAAACCTCTAACAACCAAACACTCACATTAGAGGTTTCATTTGGTCAAACCTCTAATCCACCCCAAACCTCTAATTTCATCTCAAACCTCTAACTTCCAAACAATAGTCTTATTCTAATATAAACCACTCTTATACTAGAAACTAGAAACTAAATAAAAAAAATTCTAATTTGCATTGGAATATAGCACATATGGTATGCAAACTAATCGTTGGGATATGGAGAAAAATACAGTGAAGTCGGATTTCAAAAAAAAATCATCGATTGAAGGGAAAAATCAAATTAAAAACGGAGAGAATTAGATGGGATTATGTGCGTGAGGGTGCATTGGATTTGTGTGTGGTGCTCCTAGTGGGGCCATTAGATTAGATTGATCTAAGGGCTATTTTCATTTTGATTTCTATTTGATCACTAGCCTATACATACTAGCTTATAACCCGTGCAATGCACGGCTCTTTTTCTAATATTTATTATATTATTTTTTTGTTACGTATTAGTTTACATATCAAATTGTTGTTTTATGAAATTGATATATATATATATATATATATATATAAATATATATATATATATATATATATATAAGATTTTACACGTTCAATTTATTATGTGTTTTATCTTGAATTCTTAAAACTTGATTTGGATGATTTTACAGTCTACGTGAAATTAACAAAATGATCTTTAATTTAGTGATGATTTAACAATTTATATATAAGATTTTACACGTTCAATTTATTATGTGTTTTATCTTGAATTCTTAAAACTTTATTTGGATGATTTTACATCCTACGTGAAATTAACAAAATAATCTTTAATTTAGTGATGATTTAACAATTTTCTCCAATTAAAACTACCAAGAAACAAAAGAGAGATGAAATTGACGATTTTTTATATTGAAAATTATATTCTATTTAGAAAATATACTTATATTTTGTTTTGATTATCAAAATAACCTTCTTATTATTTGAAAATAGTTGTACTAACAACTAAATACAATTTTAATAATAAGTGTAGGAGGTATTTTGTCCAAAACTTTGGTTGTTGGTAGTTGGTAGTCTGGTCCTCAGTACGTTAAAATAAATAAGAACTGTTAGATCTTAAAATAAATAGATAAAAAACGTTGGATCTAGCATATTTTTTTTATATATTTTAACATTTAAACTAAAAAGTGTATTTATATTGAAATACAAAAAGTGCTGATTTAAATCATATATAATTAGGTTTCCTATATTGAATAGGATTATTAATGTAGGTATTCTACACTAAATAGGATTAATGTAAAAATTCGTAATTATATTTTCTCTTGAGATTCTGAGTGTTTTCATTTGGATATTATTGTTAAATCATAACTAAATTAAAGATAATTTTATGAGTTTCGCGTGGACTGTAAAATCATCCAAATCTGATTTCTATATCTCGAGATAGAGCCTAAATAGTAAATATGAATCTTTTTTAATATTAATAAATAAATAAAATTCAGTTCTAATACAATATTTTATATCCTTTTGAGATTATAACTTCTTTTTAAAATTCAATTCTAGTACAACCTTTTTAATTATATCTTTTTTAGATTATAATTTTCTTTTTAATATGATATAATCTTGATCGTTTATTTTTAAAAATATTATATTCGACGGTTGAGATTACTTTGGCGGTACAGTGACCAAACCAAAGTAAACCAAACCAAACCAAACATACCAAGTATATCCCGCTCAAAGCAGGATCTGGGGAGGGTAAGGTGTACGCAGACCATACCCCTACTTTTTACAGTAGGGAGGTTGTTTCCGTGAAGACCCCCGGCTTAGTGAACAATAAAACAGTGTGAATTATGTACAAGGATGATAAGGATGGGGAAAGTAATCAACCGAACCTGTGCCCATGGCTTAGACCTCAGGGGACTTACCTAAGCGGGCAATGGGCACTCCTTTCCTGATTTAGGTCGACTCCGCTCTGCATAACACTCATAACTAGGATGACCTCTGGCCAAGCTCCCTTCATCTGCAAAACCAGAAAATAGAAGACAATATGAAAATGAAAAGCCAAACTTCTAAGATAACGCTAACCGAGAAAACCCAACTCTGAGGCTCTCAACAACAGAGCCGCTCCCTATAAGAGAATCCACAACTCTAATCTGGCGCCTCCAAGAACTCTTATCAGCGGTCAAGGTCTCATTCAAGTTTAAGGTCTTCAAATCCATTCTAAGATGCTCTTCCCACGACCTCCTCGGTCTGCCTCTCCTCCTCACCCCAACAACCGAAAGACTCTCGACCCTCCTCACCGGGGCTTCCGGCAGCCTCCTACGGACGTGGCCGAACCATCTCAACCTCCCTTCCCTAACTTTCACAAAAAGAGGCGCCACCTCCAACTCGCTCCTGAAAACCACATTCGGGATTCTTTCTAACATCGTGCGGCCACAGGACCACCGCAACATCCTCATTTCAGCTGATTCCAACTTGCTCTCGAGGGCCTTCTTCGCCGCCCAACACTCCGAACCATATAACATCGCAGGATGGATTGCCGCTCTATAGAACTTCCCTTTCAATTTTAACGGGACTTTCTTATCGCACATCACCCCTTACGCTGCCCTCCACCTTAGCCACCCCGCCTTGATACGATGCGTGACATCATCTTCAATCTCACCTTCCTTCTGGATGATCGAGCCCAAATACTTGAACTTATCCGTACGTGGGACGAGCTGATCTCCAATCCTTACCTCCACCCCTTCCTCGATGGCCTCACCATTGAAGTTACACCAGAGATATTCGGTTTTAGACCTGCTCACATGCAAGCCTTGGGGCTCCAAAGTGGATCTCCATAACTCCAACTTCTCGTTCACCTCCCCCCTCGATTCCGCCACTAGCACGATATCATCGGCGAAGAGCATGCACCAAGGGACGACATCTTGAATCCCTCGCGACATGACATCTAGGATAAGGGCGAAAAGAGACCAAACTAAAATTATGGATAAGATCTCTCTTACGCTTATTATATATAACTAGCTCATAGCCCGTGCAAATCACGGGTTACTTTTAATATTTTATAATTATTATAATATTAAATAATATAAAATTATAACTAATATAATATAATATACTACTATATATATATTTATCTATCTATCCTAATATATTAAAGGTGAAATATTGAAAGTTTGTCGATTTTGGTTTTCGATTTGGTTATCCTAATTATTAAAATAAGTAATGACATAATATAATTAATGGTAATTAGTCATTGCCATTTTCACATTTACTTTTAGTTGAAGATACTATCTTTTATAAAAACATCAATCGTACCATATATGTTGTTTATAATAAGAAAATATTAATATAATGTGTAAATATGATTAAATTATATTAAATTAAAATTTAAACTTTTTTTAAATTTATAATTATATAAAAACATAATTGTACTATTAACTAAAATTTAATAAATACCTAAAATATCTTATCTTTCAATCAATTTAAAAGACGTTTACTTTTAATTGAACATATTACCCTTTATACACACCTAAAATATCGTATCTTCCAAATTTTTTTTTTGTTTGCTAGTTGATATATATATATATATTTACCTCCGGGCCAGCTTACGCGCACCTCGAGGTGTCCCACTTATGTGCATGCACTCAGCGGGAGTCGAACCTGGGACCTTGGAGTGGTGTATCTTCCAATTATTAATATTTCTTTTCTAATTAAAGTACGCTACCTTTTAATTTAAAACATAAATTTCCAATCATTAATATTTTTTTTCTAATTAAATACACTACCTTTTAATTTAAAACATAAATTTACAATCATTAATGTATACCCAAAAATATGACACCATATTACCGTTAGATTTTTAGTAATTAATAAGAACCTTTAGATGTAATTATAAGGTATATTTAATGATTAAATTACTTTACTAAATATTCAAGGTTCGAATCCCGTCAATGACATATTTAATTTAAAATTTTATTATATAAATTTTAAATCATGCAAATCATTTATTAAATTTACTTCAAACTTTATTAAATTAATATTAAAATAATTTTTAAAATTAATGATTATATAAAAACATAAATATAGAATAAAATAAAATTTATAACATATCAAAAAAACCCGTGCATCGCACGGGTTATATGCTAGTACTATTATATTAAAGCGGAAACATTGAAAGTTTTGGTTTTCGGTTTGGTTATCCTATTTATTAAAATAAAAGTTTTGGTTTTCGGTTTGGTTATCCTATTTATTAAAATAAATAATAACATAACTGAAAGCCCCAATTCAATTCATTTTTCGTTTGTCTTGCTTTCTTTCCTTTCAATTAAGTTCCCAATTTATTTGGGTTTCAGTTATTCCCAATTTATTTGGGCTGTGTTTGCCTCTCCTTGTGAGAGTTTGGTTTTTGTTTGGATTGAATTTGGAAGTTTTCCATGGCCGAGGTTATAGATCGGCAAGTTTTTCATGATTTTGAATCAGAGATGAAGGCTACTATGGAATCACATCTATGGTCGTCGGTTCAGAACAGTTCGATGATTGCAGTAAAAACATGTATATATCAATTATCATCAAATCGCTTGGTTGCCTTTAGAAAGGATTCAACAGCGATCCCCTTAAGCGTCTGTTCTTGCGATTGTTTTTGTAGATGTCGTATGGCTTTTGATTAATGGATTGATTTCTTTTGTTCAAAAAAAAAACATAATATAATTAATGGTAATTAACCGATTGCCTTTTTTACAATTACTTTTACTTGAATATATTGCCTTTTATAAATAACTAAAAAATAAATCGTATCATATCTTTCAATCATTAATATTTTCTTTCTAATTAAAATATGTTACCATTTTGATTTAAAACTAATCTTATAATCATTAATATATTTCCAAAAATATCACACCATATTTTTTAATTATTAATAAAATATATTAAAAATCCGTATACATTGTTTATAATAGGGAAATATTAGTATAATCCGTAAACATGAGTATATTAAATTATACTAAATTAAAATTAAAAAAATATTAAAAATAATGATTATATAAAGACATAATTGTAATATTAAATAAATTTTATAATATAATAAAAGAAACCCGTGCATCGCACGGGCATTGAAAGTTTGTCAGTTCGATTTCAGCACAGTCATCCTAATTATTAAAATAAATAGTAAAATAATATAATTAGTGATAATTAGCCGATTGCCTTTTTAAAATTAAAAGACGTTTATTTTTAATTGATTGATGATATTACCTTTTATAAACACCTAAAATATCGTATCTTACAATCAATAATATTTCTTTCTAAATAAAATACGTTATAACTTTTATTTCAAAATATGATCTTACAATAATTAATATACACCCGAAAATATAACACTATATCGTTTAATCACCAACAAAATATAATAGAAATCTATATACAACGAATAATGACCGTTAAATTTTCAGTAAAAAATCATAACCGTTAGATCTAATGATTAGATATATTATATGTTTAAATTAATTGGTTCGAATTCTGTCAACAACATATTTTTTTTCAAAATTTTTATAATATAAATTTTAAACTACATAATTTTGCAATCATTAATGTATACCAAAAAATATTACACCATTTTGCTGTTAGATTTTTAGTAATTAATAAGAATTGTTAGATGTAATTATAAGGTACATTTTAAGATTAAAGTACTTTACTAAAAATTCAAGTTTCGAATCCCGTCAACAACATATTTAACTTAAAATTCTATAATATAAATTTTAAATCATGCATATCATTAACCAAATTTATGTTAAATTATATTAAAATAATATTAAAATAATTTTTACATTATATAAAAACATAATTATAGCATAAAATAAAATTTATAACATATTAAAAGAAACTCGTGCATCGCACGGGTTATAAGCTAGTATATATCTATACTATACTATTATAAGCAAAATAAGGTATATTTGGTTAGTTGGTTAACACTTTCCAAAAAAATTGTTAACACCATCCTAAAATTAACAAGTTAAAAAAATATATTAAAAATATTAATTTATTTATTATAAACAACAAAATTGACCAATAAGGCAAAAAATTAAAATTTTTAAAAATTAGAAAAACGTGTTAAAAATTCCAAATTCAGTTAAATTATACTCCCTCCGTTCCATTTATATTGGTCATGAATCAAAAGTCAAGTATTGATCAATCAAGTGAAAACTGCCAAACTTACTCTCAATTGTTATAAACAACAAAATTTACCAATAAGGCAAAATATAAACATTTTAAAAAATTATAAAAACGTGTTAAAAATTCCAAATTCAGTTAAATTATACTCCCTCCGTCCCATTTATATTGGTCATGATACAAAAAACAAGTATTAATCAATCAAGTGAAAACTGCCAAATTTACTCTCAGTTGTTTATATATTTAGAAAAACTTTAACATATTTAATCCTTAATTTGTTTCATTAAGGAAACATGACCAATACTTTTGGGAGACATGCAAAAAAAGGAATTGTGGCCACAGAGGGAGCATATAATTTATTAAAAATTAAAAACCACATATTTTATAGAATTATAAACATTTTCAATTATATCTCGATTAGAGACATACACTTCTTTCTACGATTGTTTCGTCTACGATTTTAGATTATACTAAATAATTTTTTAAAAATATCTATTGAATTCTTAAGATGTTTAACAATAAATTTAAAAATAACGTAAATTATTGATATTTATTTATTATATCATAAAATTAAGTATGAAGCCTATGTTAATTTAAAATTATATTAAATTTATTAAAATAAATTAAAATTTTATATTAAATTTAATAACTAATATATTAATTAATAATAATAATATATGATAGCCCGTGCTTTGCACGGGTTATAGGCTAGTATTATCTATACTATACTATTATAAGCAAAATAGGGTATAATGGTTGGTTGGTTTTGGTTAACGCCTTCCAAAAAAATTATAATTACTTTCCTAAAACAAAAAGAAACCCAACAATCTATACTATCTATACTATACTATTATAAGCGAAATAGGGTATAATGGATGGTTGGTTTTAGTTAACACCTTCCAAAAAAATTATAATTACTTTCCTAAAACAAAAAGAAACCCAACAATTTTAAATACATTTAAAAACCAATAAAATAACCAAATAGAAGCAAAATACAAACACTATACTCTACACTCCTACCTACACTCTACTGTCGCTCTACAGGTACCACAACAATTTTAAAGGCATTTAAAAAATAATAAAATAACAAATAATAAATAACCCAATAAAAAAATATACAAAAAAACAACCCCCTCCAAAAAAAATTGTTAACACCTTCCTAAAACTTACACGTTAAAAAATACATATTAAAAATTTTAATTTAATTATTTAATATAAATAAACATCCGGCAATAGGTATTTAGGTATACACAATCGTGCCAACAAGTAACAACGATTGGGCCAAGCATCAGCATGTATTTCAATGTTATACAACAACGTCAAGCAAACTGATACTCTCAATACTATACTATCTATACTATACTATTATAAGCGAAATAGGGTATAATGGATGGTTGGTTTTGGTTAACACCTTCCAAAAAAATTATAATTACTTTCCTAAAACAAAAAGAAACCCAACAATTTTAAATACATTTAAAAACCAATAAAATAACCAAATAGAAGCAAAATACAAACACTATACTCTACACTCCTACCTACACTCTACTGTCGCTCTACAGGTACCACAACAATTTTAAAGGCATTTAAAAAATAATAAAATAACAAATAATAAATAACCCAATAAAAAAATATACAAAAAAACAACCCCCTCCAAAAAAAAATTGTTAACACCTTCCTAAAACTTACACGTTAAAAAATACATATTAAAAATTTTAATTTAATTATTTAATATAAATAAACATCCGGCAATAGGTATTTAGGTATACACAATCGTGCCAACAAGTAACAACGATTGGGCCAAGCATCAGCATGTATTTCAATGTTATACAACAACGTCAAGCAAACTGATACTCTCAATATTACGAAAAAATAAATTATTTTTTTAGTAATAGATTATTAAAATATAATTTATTTTCAATATAAAGTTATTAGAACATAACTTTGTATTTGTAATTAGAAAATTATCCATTTATACTATTTATACTATACTATTATAAGCAAAACAAGATATATTCAATTAGTTGGTTGATTAACGCCTTTAAAAAAAAATGTTAACATCTTTCGAAATATAATAAATTAAAAACTTTATATTAAAAATATTAATTTAATTATTTATTATGAACAACTAAATTAACCAATAAGGACAAAATAAATGTAACTGTTAAAACCTTCCTAAAAATATTAATTTATTTTTTATAAACAACAAAATTTACCAATAAGGCACAAAAATATATTTTTAAAAAATGAAAAAATACGTGTTAAAAAATCAAAATTCAGTTAAATTATATATAATTTATTCAAAATGAAAAATCAAATGTTTTATAGAATTATAAATATTTTCAATTATATCTCGATTAGAATCATTGCCCGCATATGCTTATTTTTTCGATTCTTTCTTCTACGATTTTAGTTCCAAATTCAGTTAAATTATATATAATTTATTAAAAATAAAAAACCACATGCTTTATAGAATTATAAACGTTTTCAATTATATCCCGATTAGAATCGACGTCGCACACACTTACTTTTACGATTATTTCTTCTACGACTTTAGTTCCAAATTCAGTTAAATTATATATAATATATTAAAGATAAAAAACCACATGTTGTATAGAATCATAAACGTTTTCAATTATATCCCCGATTAGAATCATCACCCGCACACACTTATTTTTACGATTCTTTCTTTTACGATTGTATGTTACACTAAATAATTTTTTAAAAATATCTATTGAATTTTAAGATATTTAACAATAAATTTTAAAAAACGTTAAATTAATGATAATTATTTATGTTATGAAATTAAGTATGGAACATATGTAAAATTGAAATTAATAATTAAATTTCTTAAAATAAATTTAAATTTTAGATTAAATCGAATAATTAATATATTAATTCATCATAATAATATATGATGCTCCGTGCTTTGCACGGGTTATAGGCTAGTATATATTATATAATAAGCAAACATGAGTATAATTTGGTTGTTTGGTTCAACTTGGTTCAACTATCAAAAAGAATAGTAACCGTTAGATATTTAGTAAATAGATGATAACCATTAGATCTAATAATACGGAATATTCTATATTTAAATCCCTCTTCTCAAGATCCAAGTTTCGAATCCCGTCAACAACAAATTTACATTAAGATTTTATATTATTAGTTCTAATCAATACATATCATTTATTAAATAACTATTATTATTACTAATAATTTTATTAATTAATATTACAAACTTAAATTATATCCATAATAAATTATTAAACTCTATTTTTTAATCATATAATTTTAAAAGTATTTAAAAGTAACCCGTGCTTCGCACGGGTTATAAGCTAGTATTATATAATAATAGTATATAGTATTATATAATACTAGTATTATAGTATTATGATTTAAATGAGGAAATGTTATTTCGAGAGCACTTTTTTAATTTCCAGAGCTATGTGTCGCCTATTGTGTTAGAATATGCTACATATTGTGAATGCAGGTGGAATATGCAACACATATTGCTCTGGAAATAACATTTCCCTTTAAATGGGTTACTTTTGCTTATTATATATATAGTATAGATATAAGGATATAATATACATGCATGGAATAGAATATAAAATTTAAATTATTTATTGTTTGTACTTTTCAAAAGTTAAGCTAAATGTATTATATATAAAATATAAAATAAATGTATAATGTTAAAATAACATACTTTATATAATGCATGTATGCTCTTATATGCACAGAAATCTAAACATTTACCCAATGCATTTTATCCAAACCATATAAAATTAAAAAATATTTAAATATTTTATATTTTGTACAGAAAAATAGAAGAATTAATATACGTAAATTCAAAAATTATGATTTAGAAAGAAAATGGTCAAAAACTTGACTTTTCCGGTTCAAATAGAACCATCCGGTCCAACTTGGTTCCCAAACCATAAACCATCTTTGATCTCCTCTCTCTCCTCCCACTACTACCAGAAATCCCAATACAATCAATCCCAGATCCAAATCACACCATTACACCACACCATAACCCTCCTCACACTCTCACACACACATTCATCTCTCTCCTCCTCTCTCAAATCTCTCCCAATCTCTCTCAAATCTCTCCCACACATTTCTCGTACAAATTGATGATACACAGATCATAGAGAGAGCATGGATTCACAACCTTCCCAATCATCGGGAAGGTTCTCACTCGACCAAATTCAAAACTCCCCTAAAAATTCGTCACAAAAGCTCAATTCATCTTCTTCGTTATCCAAATCGCTTTCGAAAACTCTCTCCGATACGCAGAGCCTCTCGGCGATCCTCAACAATCCTCAATCTAATTCCGATGCCACGTGGACGAGCTGGTGGACGCCTTCCTCTGTCGAATTCGCATCGATAAATGTTTCGAAAGCCGGCTCGGAGATTAGTAAATCGCAGTTCGAGGCGTATTTGTTGTCGGTTTACGAGCAGTTTAATCGGTTTAATGACATTCAATCGCATAGAATTAGGGAAAGTTCTGTTGAATTTGATCAATTAGGTGGAGGTCAAGGTGAGGCGTTGGTTGCGTGTTTACGAGAAGTGCCTGCATTGTATTTTAAGGAGGATTTCGAGTTGGAGGATGGGGGAACGTTTCGTGCTGCGTGTCCGTTTTCGACTGCAAATGAGAATTTGGTGTTACAGGAGAAATTATCGCAGTATTTGGATGTCGTTGAGTTACATTTGGTGAAGGAGATTTCGTTGAGGTCTAATTCGTTTTTCGAAGCTCAAGAGCAGTTGGAAGGGTTGAATGTGAGAATTGTCGAAGGTTGTAGTAGGATTAGGGAGTTGAAGGAAACTATTAGGATATTGGATTCGGATTTGGTTGATTCTGCAAGGCAAATTCAGGAGCATAATTCCACGAGGAGTAATTTGTTGGTTTTGCAACAGAAGTTGAGGCTTATATTGAATGTTAATCATGCATTGTCCGCTCTTAAATTGGTGAGATCCTCTTTCTTGTTGGTTAATTTAAAGAGTGAACACTATAGCTAGAAATTCAGTAATCGATATTGATGGATTCGGTTTAGACTGTACAGTGCATGATTTTAAGTTGGTGAGCTGTTTATTGTAAGTATAATTTCATTGTAGTTAGGAATTTAGCAATTCATGATGTTGGTATATTATAGTGTGAGAATGCATGTTTATGTAAATTGGCTAGTAACACATTTACTAAGTGAAGCATAGTAAACTTGGTAGTGATGTCTGGTTTTGTTATTGCCTTGAAGTACGGACTATTGTTATTGTTGCCTCTGCTAGTGTATTACTGTACTCCAACCTTTAAATATCATAGGTTATATGGCCCATGTCAGATTTGATAGGAGTTCTTTCATTTTCTTTTATACGAATGAAATCTATCAGAAGGCGCAAGTAATGCTTCCATAATCAGAAAACCGAGCTTAGAATATTACAGTAAATATGACAAATCTTTGATATCTGAAAGATAATACACAAAAATACACTTGAAGTATACATGATCTCTTGAAGTATACATGATGGAGGTCCATGTAGAAGCAAGAAAATGAAACCGGTTAACCGCATTGCAAGAAAGAAATATATATATATAAATATATGTTGTCTGTAAATAGATGAGCATTATATCCCTTGGCGATTATTTATTGTGCAAGTATTATTTGTTTATTTTGGATGCATATTTAGACCTTTCATCTTAAAAACGCTGAATCATGCGACAATAACAAATAAGTCTAAAAATTCAGCAATGTAGGTAGTGTGGTAGTAAGTCTTTGCTTAGTAAGAAATATGAAGTCTTTGGTTTAGTAAGAAATATGAGTTCTTTAAGAGAAAGTAAGAACTGTGAGACGATGATTTTAATGAAGGCTTTCTTCACCTTTTTGCGTTCTTGTTTTCCAAATCACGTGGAAGGCAAGAGTGATTTACCTACTGTTTCTCCCAGTCATCATTTTACAGTTATCATCCTGCAACTAATGCACAAAATAATATAAGTGCTACCCTATTCGGTTTTATCTGTCAGCTATCCGAAGTCTCGCAATTATTTAGTTTAGATCTTCAGAAACTTTATATATTTGCATGTCAATGCTGTTTAAAAGTGCATATATACATTAACAATCATTCCTTTTTAAAAAATAAAAAAATAAAAGTTATATGTTTTGTAAAGAAGTGATTTGTTGTATAAGTGGAGTCAATTCAAATTGCCTTCTTTTCCTTTTTAGCGACATAGTTGATGTTTTCCTTTTGGTAGAGGTCAATTACTATAATGTTAATACTTCACGCACACAGTTGTCCTGGAACTGGGACTCAAACTCTGTTTTTTTACCAAGAGTGAGGTGTATTTACTATGCTAAGCCTTGCATATTGACATAGTTGATGTTGCTATGAGTTATTTGTTTATGCAAGTTAAACTTGGTCACTTACTGTTCTATATTGTTGACTAATTTTGTAAATGAAATTTCCATTTATTTTTGGTGAGAGATTGATTGATACATGCTTTAAATATATCATTATATGTAATATATCTGCTACAAAATTTGCACTATCGTTAGGGTGTTTGGGGGGGGGGGGTATATGTTTGACACTAGGTCATTGGTAACTCTTACGAACCTTTTTTTTTTTTAAGAAGAATGGGGATACTGAGAAATATGATAATAGTACGTCTTACTGATGATGACTTATATTTGCTATCTGATTATTAGTGAAGAAATTACATTTTTTTTTATGTAATTGCTAATGTTGGTTGAAAGTAATTCTGTTGAGTTTCAGCATATTAAGGTATTTTATTTGTAAATTTTGATTTGTTTGCAGCTTATTGCATCGGCAGATTGTGCTGGAGCTTTAGACATCACTGATGATTTGCAGCAATTACTGGTATTTGCCAATCACGAGTCCATTTTCTTTCTTACGATCCAGTGATTTCACTTTGTGACTATGTAATACTATAGATTTGTTTACTTTATTTTTAGGGGACCAAGAGATCAGTATTCATAATCTTATTACTATATTTGTTCCAACTACAACTGTAATTCTTAAAAACCTCTGGAGTCTGGATTGTTGTTTTTTACTATTCTTGTTAAAGGCAGTTGGCGGTAGCCACAGAGTTTAATTCTCATAAACACAGTGTTTAATTCTCTCTCTCATAAACAAATGAAACTCTTAATTACCTTCCCAAAACAAATGAAACTGGGGTCACCAAAGTGAACGGGAGAGGAAATTATTTAATATCCAAAAAGAAGGCTTTACCTATGTGACTACGTATATAATACTACATCTGTTATTGTAGTTTTTTCTACTGTATTACAATCCCCTTTTATCTTATAGTTTATCTCCTATCATGTTTGTAGGATGGGGATGAGCTGACCGGTCTTCACTGTTTCCGTCACCTTGGGGATCATGTGAATGGTGCAATAGATTCTATAAACAGGTTACTTGACTCATAGTTCTCGTAATATATCATGTTGTTTATATATATATATATATATATATATATATATATATATATATATGTAACATTTTGTTTATCTTTTTATTTTCTCGTTATTGTTGAGTTCAGCATATTATGTATTAAGATCTGCTGTCAAAATTAAATGTACAAAAGGCGCTTCCAAGGCCCTGCTGATTTATCTGTTAACCGTAGAATGGTGGACTATTGCAGAAAAGAATAAGAAATACAATACTCTGGTAAATAGTAAATACTAGTGGTTTTTACAGATTCCCAACAATGGTTACAACGATTTGATATTTTAGAAGGTGAACATCATGATATTTGGCCAACTACCACTGTGCAGGACCACTAAAAACCATTAATAGATTTTTAGTTAAATCCAAGCAATAAAGCAGCATATACTGGAAATTAATAGCAACACAAATTTAAAATTTAAAAATGGATTCTTCCATTTATGCCTTCTGCACGACACTTGTAGGACCTCTGGTATTTGTGTAGGTGTACTGAGAATCTTAATATTTTATAAATTGACAAAGAATTCTTTTCATGCAATTGCATAATTAATAGTTAAATGCACAAAGCCTCTTTGGATCGAAAAATCTATGTCTAATGGCCTGAGCATGTAGCATAGTCTCCATCTTTCAACTTCATGTGTCCTTGTTTAGTTCAACTTCAAAGAATTTCGTTATAAACTGTTTTCACTTGGCCTTTAGCAGTCCCATGCAAAGATTTTATTGTTCATTTAGTCATAATTATCTTGCAACCTTTTATATAGATAAAGTTACTGTATACATACATTAGTGTGTGTGTGTCTGTCGCTCTTGCTCTAGCATTAACTCCCTTGCCCCTTCATGAGATGTTGAGGTTCAGGCCTTGTCAAAGGCAAAGTGGATGGGTGTGTGCTTAATAAAAGAAATAATAAATAATATAAAATACATGTTTATGTGAGTTTGATCAGATATTTATATTCTTGAATCCTTTTAACTATAGTAACATGTGTATCTAGAAGTTTACTATTCCGTAGACATGTTCTCTTTGTCTGAGTGATCGCGTGACTTATCAAATTCATTCTTGTAGCATTCTTTCAGCAGAATTTATGCGTACATCCATACAAGATACTCGAGATACAGATGCGATAATATTAGAAAAATCAAAAGCAAAGGCAACATCACTCACAAATGGAATAGATGATGATGTAAGCCCAGTGATATGTAATTTATTATATAATACTTTGAAATTTATCTATCTGTTGTGTTCTTTCTTTATATAGCTTTGTTGTGGTTTCTTAGACCAAGTTTGCTTGAGAAGTTTAGTGAATAAATTTCTGATCTATAAGGAAAAAGAAGGGGGGCTTGTGGAGGGGTTATTCAGTTGTATTTTTTTAAATGAATTTGTTGGTGAACGTAACTGTTACCTTCATGCACAGTAAGGAAGCCAGGCTTTAGAAGAGGGTTTTGTTTGTGTAAAAAGCTAAAATGACTTGTAAGTTAAATTCTGAGAAGTAAGAAATAGGTACTTTTTTGTAATTTGCAATCGTGCTTCATGAAAATGGATTTTATCCTTAATGTAACTTTTAGTATTTTCTTTATAATTTTTTATGTAGCATGAGTTATATGTTACTAATAATTTATCCAAACATATAGTAACTTTTTAGTAAAAAATTTCTTTTACCTATAAGATTTTATGTTAACTTTAAGTCACGACTAACTTTTTTAAAAGTAAGCCAAACGGACAAAAAATTATAGTTTTTGGCATTATATTAATATTATCCTTTGTGAAACTATGCTGGCTTATGTTTGCTCTTACACTTGGTCTTTTACATATGGTTTTTCATCTATTCTTGATATGTAAAATAGTAAACTTTATTCAGGCATTAGAAAATTCTGTTAATGATTTATTTCAGAAGGAGTAATAAACAATGTTGTCAAATTTGCAATTAATCAGAAGCTGATTGAGTTTCTTTATTCCTTATCCTGCTATTTTCTCGTCTTTTAAAAACTTGTCAGTGGTTTTTAGTTCTTGACTATACAACTGAATAAAAGCTTCTCAAGTTTATGAGAAAATTTATTTGAAAATTGTGATTACCTTCGTTAAAGGGGCTGCTAAATAAAACAACTATGACTGAGTGTAAAACATCTCAATGAACAATATACTGAACGTTATCTTGTTAACTGAAATCGACAGTTGATATAAATCTTTAGGTTATTGTGCAGTATTTTAACAGCTTCACAGGTGCAACTGTGTACTAATAAATAGAATTGACATGATGCAGCTTAAAATTGATGAAGAAGAAACGTCTAATATCCGAGATCAGCTACTTCCACTTATTATTGGCTTGCTCCGAACTGTGAGTATATATCTCCTGCTTCTGTGTGTCATATGGGTTATATATAGGTGTGAGTGCGCGACTCTTCAAGTGTGGATGATATTATGTAAATAAATTGGGAAAAGGATCTGCAAATTATAAGTGCAAGCACCTTATATGTAATGCCCTTTCCCGTTCTTAGCCATATACTGCATGTAAAAATGTTGTAGCACTCCTTTAAGTAGAAAAATAACTGAAAATTCATCAATATTAGAGGAAAGTATGGAATAGCTGATATCCACTGGTTACATGCAGTATGTGCAAGTCCTTGATAATGGTTTACTTTTAAGCTGAGGTTTTCGTGGCAATATAATATTATACATGGCTTAGTTATTGACTTACTGTCCTGCAACCTTTTTTATGGAGATCTGAATACAAATTTGCTGTTTTTTATTTCAGTACGAAAGCGTAGCTTCTATTTCAATTCTTTCATTATAACTTAGAAATGATAATTGATCTTTGAGCAGCTGAGTCATTAAGTGACCTGCTAATCTTTAATTTTTCTTTTAAAAAAATAGTGACAGTGGCTGGAAAGTGGAATCTATGATTGATAAAGAACCAATTAGTATTTATATTTCCATTTTTACCAGTCCTTATTCTAAAAACTGGTTCTGTTATTGCTTACTCCACTTGCTAAATTGGTTTCTCCTCTTTGCGATATCTAACAAAAGCATCTGTTTTCTCGTAGCTCGTTTCAGTAAATCTAGGTGCTCAAGTTATGAACTTAATTACATATAACTATTTGTTGCAGGCAAAGCTCCCAACTGTTTTGAGGTTATACCGTGATACACTTACAGTTGAGATGAAATCTGCAATTAAGATGGTAGTTTCAGAACTTCTTCCGGTTCTTGTGTCAGACTCAGATTTCACTCAAGGAGAAAGAGTTGTGGATTCAGATAGTGAGTTAGCCTAAAATACCTTTCCTCTTAGCTGTATATACTACCTGTCCCAAAATGTACTCTTGTTAAAATTTGCACGCAGACTAAACAAATTCCACTAGCTCATTAGTCTAACTTTTGGTGCACATGTTCTCATTATGACCGCCTTGGACTTTTTTTTGGGTCATTCTTTTGTTCTTTCACACATTTTTAAGACAGGGGAGAATTCTTTTAGATGGATTATTATCTAGTATAGTATAAAATGTTTTGTTTGATAGCTTATTGTTTGGATATCATTTTGGCGTAGGTGGAGGCTCATCACTTGTAAGTAAGCTTAAAACCCTGTCATCGGACAACTTTGTTCAGCTATTGAGGACTATATTCCGGGTTGTATGGGTAATTTCTACCTTTTCCTTTGCTTTTATTCCGATATTCTGTTTTTTCATGATATTTTGTTTTCCATGTGTCAGACATGTTTGGTAAATACTTGCATGAGTTTATAAATTGCCGTGGAAGTGGTTGTAAATTCTGCATAATAACAATTTCCTTGAAAATTTATGATGAATGTGATTAAGTGATTACTGGTCACTGACTAGGATAATATGTGGAAGAATGAGAAAGGCAGTCATGTAATTCACGAACCTTGTATCCTTTAATGGAAGTCCAAAGTGATATTTTAAGACTAATTTGCTTAAAATCTTCCTGGTCCAAATTTTACAGAAGATAGGCATGTGTTTTATAGCCTCAAGAGTGAGTCTAGAATGGTATTGGTAGAGTCTAAAGTCATTCAGGTGCTTCTTTATTTGTAAATCTATTCCGTAGAAGTAATTATATCCAAGTATCGCTATTTGTAGTGGTAACCAAAGCTGTACTAGAACATAGATTGGGAGAAACTACTAGATGATCCATACTTAAGTAATGGAACCGGAAAAAGCATTGAAATTATATGCAGCATTTAGACTCCCATTTGTTCCTTTTACTTTATTTATGTTAGGTTTGCAACTTGCAGTACTGCTTCTAACAGATTGGCTTCTTACTTTTGGTGGTATTTATATATTTTTACTGGTATTGCCAATACCAGTCTGCAGGATTGGGTCAAATATAAGAGCCAAAAAAGGATTATGTTTGCACCTCTAATTCACCATATGTATATATATTCAGTTTTCGGGAATGAAGTAACATCATTTCTTGCTTTTAGTGAATGCAGGCACACTTGGTACGGGCGGCTGAAGTAAAAAAGGCCATTGAATGGATCATGTGCAATCTCGATGGTCACTATGCTGCTGACTCGGTTGCTGCTGCAATTGCTGTTGGTGCAGTAACTGCAGAAGCATCTCAAGAGACTAATGCTCAAGTTTCATCCTTTCTTCCACATCCTCTGCAAAGAAGAAGTGCAATGCCTCCTTCATACCAGGGGAGGGGAAATGATTCTACTTCTCCATCAAATGTATCAAGAAACTTCAGGTAAAATATTCTAGTATTTGGATGTGTTCTTTGTAATTGTTGTCTCTATGTCCTCTTCACTGTTTATCTGAGATGTTGGTGAGATTTTAAATAACTGCCGTGATGTCACAAAATATTAGGAATTTAGGATGTATAAGTCAAGCCTAGCCAATTTAGGCATTCCCCTCTTTTGTTTTAAAGTGTAAAGGATACTGAATCAATTAATTACTTTAAAGTTTTACAACCACATAAGTGAGAGAAGATAGTGGATCACAACGCATTAATAGAAAGACAGTCTCGATATTTAGTCATCAGTTGTATCAGTTTTAATTAGTGTGGGGATTACAATACTGGTATAGAAAATAAAATCTACAATACTTATATAGAAAATAAAATCTAAAGTAGCTTGGCATTTATTACAACTATCGTATCCTAGAATATTCCTAAATTTTATTCAAAATCCTAGAAAGTGAAACTTTATTAAATGCCCACAATTTCTTAACTTTAATGCTACCTTATTACTACTATATCGTATTATATTATATCCTATTATATAATAAGAGTAAGAAGGATAATGTGCGAGTACTACCAAAGTTCAAGGGATCGATTATTTTTAACTACGTAATATTATAATAATATATAATAAGCTCGTCTTTCAACATTTATAAACCGTAGGTTAGGATAATTTATTAGATAGATTTCTGCGCACAACTTTCCATGCACAAATAGGACCTCGTTACACACACAACAAAACTAAAATTAGAATTTATATATTATAAATTTAGTCATCTAGGTTAATTATTATAAGAATTTATCAGGTTACACATAATAATTTATAAATTATTATAAATAGGATTAACTGATTTCAATCCGATTCTTGTCCCACATGAAGTTTGAAATGATAAAGTACAGACCAATAATTGACACTGTTGCATAGTTTCTACTTTTTTTTAATAACAATTATATAAACAAGAATGTTTATTAGCTTTGCCTGGTTACATTGGATGGGTTGCTTGTAAATAAATCTATGATCAATCCCCTATCTATATTTTTTCTTGTTTATCTTTGAACTGATATTATATTATATTTTATAGTATACAAGTCGAAAGTATGATGTTTTGTCAAAAAAAAAAGTCGAAAGTATAATGCATGTTGATGTGCTTGTATATTTATTTTCATGATTTGGATTCGATGAGTTTAATGACTCACGCCATCATTTATAAAATATGTTTCTCCACAGGGCTGATGTTTTGAGAGAAAACACAGAAGCTGTCTTTGCTGCTTGTGATGCGGCACATGGAAGATGGGCTAAGCTCCTCGGTGTTCGTGCAGTTCTTCACCCCAAGTTAAGGTTGCAAGAGTTTTTAAGCATGCACAATATCTCTCAGGAATTTATAACTGCAACAGAGAAGGTATATCTTGTTTGTTGCATTGCTTATGTTTTTCTTTCTTCCAAAATCCTGCTAAGTTTTACTTGGTCTATATTTGTGGTTATAATCCATATTATGCTAACATAACAGATTGGTGGAAGGCTGGGTTATAGCATTCGTGGAACTCTGCAATCACAGGCCAAAGCCTTTGTGGATTTTCAGCATGATTATAGAGTTAGTGTTTGTCCTAATGGTGTTTAATTCCTTTAGGAAGGTAAACTAATATAGCTAGTTGATTAACATTTTCCTGGTTGCCTGTAGATGGCTAAAATAAGAGCAGTACTTGACCAGGAGACATGGGCGGAGGTAGATGTTGCTGATGAGTTTCAGGCCATCACTACTTCATTGTGTTTCGAGGACTCTGTTGATGGTGATGATTTAGATGATGCTTCAAATAGTATTGAAAGAAGCGAAAGTGAAACTGTGTCAAGCAATAGTTCAGTGATAGCAGATGGCCAAGTAACAAATTCCATACAACACATCCACCGGACTAACTCTACTGAAGTATCTCCAGAAACTACATCACAAGTAAACGCTTCATCCTCAACCGGGGCGGTTGATAGTAGTAGAGCTGATAGTACTTTGTCAGCTCCAACTAACAGTGCTAGTAAAAAGGATCGAACGCTTACCTTTAGAGGTGTTGGATATCACATGGTAAACTGGTAAGTTCTCTCAGTTCTTTTTTTATCCCCGCAGAAATTCACCTCAACTCCTCCTTGTTTGTTCATCATTATACATAATGACCTGTTTGCTAGCTACCTAAATGCTTTTGAAACATCCAATTATTGTCATCAATGAATATTCTAGTCCCAGCTGATGATGATTATGCAGCTTCCCTTTGAATCGAAATATCGGTATTCATATCTAGTTGGTCATGTTCCTGGCCATCTAACTGTTTAGAAATGTGGTCGATGTGATATATTTATAATTTATGGTTACAATACCATCTCGAAGAGCCTTCATTTCTGTACAAGTAACCACTTTGTTTGCTGGGTTGTTCATTTTTACTTTTCAGTGGCTTAGTGTTGCTGAAGATGTTGTCAGAGTACATTGATATGAATGATTCTTTGCCAGCGCTATCTGCTGAAATTGTGCAGCGTGTTGTTGAGCTCTTGAAATTCTTTAACACAAGGGCTTGCCAGCTTGTCCTTGGTGCTGGGGCGATGCAGGTATTCTACACAAGACAAGTTTTTTGCCTTCTGTATGACTGCATTGTCCTTATATTATTAAAATAATTTGAAATGTTAGGCTAGTTATTTGCAAATGAGTTTGATTGATGTTTGTTACTAAGTTAATTCACTTATGATATATATTTCTCAGATGATTGCTTTTGCGTCTCATCCACTGGATATTTATTGGTTGTTGCTCATTTGGTTTGCCTTTTTTATTATATGTGTAATCAACTTATACTGCAGTTGTATTGTTTTCACGGGGTCCGTGATTAAGCAATCATTGATTGATAAAATTTTCAGGAACCAGTTTAATAGTATGTTAAAAATATTAACAATCTAGTCTGTTAGAGGTGTCTACTGTCTTGTCAATAAACTAATTACACATATGTGAATATAATAAAATTATATGCTGAATCTTTAATCAGGTAATCTTTTTCTTTGAACCTGCAAAGTATCACTGATTAGTATGATTATTAATCAAAATTAATGCTCTACTTGAATAAATTGGATGTTCTTCTGACTGCAGGTATCTGGACTGAAGTCCATCACTTCTAAACACTTGGCTCTAGCGAGTCAGGTTATAAGCTTTACTTATGCCATTATACCTGGTAGGTGATGAATTAAATGCCACTAGTTACTTTATTTTTTGTCTGAGTATTATTGTGCAAGTCAGACTATGTTATGCTTCATTAGTTATTGTGGCATTTGCTAGTGAAGTGCGAACATTAATGCTGTTTATTACTTTAAGAATTTTCTAAATTGTTCTGGTAGGCAGATATTCACTTTTGCAGGTGTATATAGTATGTCGTACCTATGCATGTTTCTGTTTCTATATATGCTTACATGTGGATTACCGTGACCATCGTAAGAGCTGCTAGTGCTACATTCTAAATAGAAGTTACGGTTAGACTTTAAGGGATTAAAATATTTCTTAGAATACTTGACTGGAGACTAAGAATCTGTAAGAGTATCACAAGCATGTTCATTGTTTCATAAGACACATAATTTTTTGCAATTCAATATTAATAGGGGACACCAAATACTGGAAATTACTAGGAGCGTTGCTATCCATCAAACTTCTCTACTTTCCTATATTTTGTCTTGGAAACAAAACATGAAAAAAGGTTTGATGACAACATGTAATAATTGAGGTAATTATAATTTGATGACAACAAATAATAATTGAGCTAATTAGAATTTGATGACAACATATAATAATTGAGGTAATTAGAATTTAAGAAACTTAGTAAAATTTGGCAAATGCCGAGCGAGTTGTGGTCCAAGGACCAAAGTATTTGCTTTTATCAGTAGGTGAAGTGTAGACGAGAGTATGCAGAATGCACTTGCAGCTGGAGGATAATAAATGAAAGAAAGTTACTCTGTTAGATTTATGTATATCTGAAGATGTATGGTTTACATTCTACTCACCTTGTCATTATCCTGGGCTCTTTTTTTTCCCCAAGTTTTCGTCAAAGTTGTAAATTTAGCAATTTTTTAAGACTACAATAGAACTCATTAAATGAATG
This sequence comes from Kitagawia praeruptora, assembly GCA_037693485.1. NCBI lineage: Eukaryota > Viridiplantae > Streptophyta > Magnoliopsida > Apiales > Apiaceae > Kitagawia > Kitagawia praeruptora. The sequence continues at coordinate 128,370,360 of CM075347.1, forward strand.
TTCGATAAACGAAAACCTCATCAAATGAGTATTATTTTTCGGTCCCAACTTGATAGTGATAGTGTATTTTTAACCTCGATAGATGAATAAATCTTTCCGGTCCATGGGTATTCTTTATAGAGGTTTTACTGTAGTGTGAAAATTTGCTAGGCTGGCTTCACTTTAAACCATTAAGTAGTGCAATTACTCTGAGTAGATCTTTTTGACTTATTGTTGTGAATATTCAAGAAATCAGGAAGATTCTCTTCTCCAAAGTGCCCGAGACACGACAGCCTTTGCTACTGGGAGAAATTGATCGCGTAGCTCAAGTAAGTTGGAGCAGTTGTTACTCTCTATAAAGAAAATTGATGTATTGCCCAAAAGATGCATTTTTTTTCCTGAATAAAAGATGCATATTTACTTGGTTTTTTCCTCTCGTTTATCTGACATCTCTGTGTGATAGGATTATAAGGTTCATCGAGATGAAATTCATACAAAGCTTGTTCAAATCATGAGAGAAAGATTGCTGTTTCATCTACGTGGCTGGCCACAAATTGTTGAGAGTTGGAACAGAACTGAGGATGCTGATTCTCAGCCAAGTATTTTTGCTCGGTCTATTACAAAGGTAAGTGTTATATTTACTCTAAATGGCGTGTTTTCATGCATTTTATTAACAATTTGTGTCAGATGTTTTTGTTTACCCCTGTACAGTTTGACAGTTAGAGATGTTTTGGTGATAAAAGCAATGCGGCTATACTTAGATCTTTTCATGAATTTATGTATTTTTTATTCCAGGCAAACTTCCTTTTCCATCAGAAAACAGATATTATTATGCTTTAGATTTCATCATTATCAAATATCTACTTTCAGGGGGGTTTTTTACAACAAAATTTGTTCCTGCTCTTCATCCTGTTTTATTATCTTGGTATACTGATTTTCAATTTAAAGTACATGCGATGAGTATTAAGTATTTCTATGTTTTGCAATATCACACTGCTTAACGTCATGATGAATATGATTGGATCTGGATTGTATCTTTGACATAGTACTGTGCACATTTTCTTTGTTAAAATTTAAACGGGAGGGATTAAATGGTTGAAAGCTGTTACTGCCAATGATTTATGACTGAACTAAATAAAATCCTTCTCAACAAATTTTTAAGAGAAGTTGAAGTCGAGATTTACTTCAAACTTAGGTCCTCTTTAGTCTACACCTGAAATTAGAATAAAGTGAAATGTTATGGTGGTTATTTACTTAAAATATCCTGTAGAACTTGGTTGCCTGTTTTTTAAAATATGCGACACACATGAACAACTTTTTTATAAATTGAAATCTGGGTTTATGGTCATGGTAGAATTTTAAATGACTTGCATGTTCTAGCACTTCCGCGGTCTCCTCACATCTCGCGGGGGCAGAAGTTGGTGGATAATGAGTACAGCTAATCATTTCTTCTACTATTGGTCATTGTTATCTGGTTAGAGTCTTAGACGAAAAAGCTTGTTTGGGTTGTAGCTTTATTATTTTCTTGGAAATCGTCTCAAACAATTACTGCTTCAGTTGTTGATTCTTCTGTATTACATATATTTGATGGACCATTTGCAGGAAGTTGGCTATCTTCAACGTGTCTTATCGCGAACCTTGCACGAGGCTGATGTTCAAGCAATATTTAGGTAAGGCTGCAAATGGACATCATAACTTAAATTCATGGTGAGGTCTTTCTAAAACAAGTTCTTCACAGATAAATTAGAGGACAGTATCCCAAGTTGAATTTACTAGTTGAGAAGTCCATTCCTCGTTTTGATATTTGACCTAGTTTACAAACTCGCTATATGTTGGCAAAGTACAGAAACAATGTTAATATCAAATAACTGTAGACCCTGTATTGGCCTTGCTTCTGCAGACTTGCTAAAACTCTTTTTATTGCTATTCACATACATATTTAATGGACAAATCCACTCTCTCAAAATTTCTACAAAGAGCATCAGCAATGTTGCAACAATGGCGGAGCCAATATTCTGGTAACATGCGACCAGCATGTGTATCTGTGTATGCGTGTATTATATTGATATAATTGTTATAATTGTTATATAATTGTATTATATAATTGTTAAATATAACCACAGTAATGTAACAGCTGGAGCTTGCCTTTAGGTACTTCATGTGACATGCTATACATAGAAATAGAGATGGTAGTTTCTCATTGCTAATAGTCTAGGTAGTCTTTATTCAACCAATGTACCCACTTCAGTATATAGTTCTGTAATCAATAGTTCAATACCCATCATATTTTACTTAGTCCTGTTTTTAAGAAATACTAGATGATAACCCGTGTTTCGCACGGGTTCGAGAAAATTAATTTAAAATGATCACTAATTTATAATTTTGAATGATCTTAAAAAATTATGTTATTTATACAACTCAGTAGGTTATAATAAAAAAACAATTGTATTTATAGCAGAATTTTAATAATTTCGGATACGAATCTTGGGGTGAAATTAAATTTGGAGAATGAAATATCATTAGAACGGATATTTTTTTACATATTAATAAAGATTGTTTAATTTATTATCAATTTAAGATTATTTTAAAGAAAATCTAGAAAATACAATATATATGCTTCTCATAGATACATTATTTTGTAAATCAGTACGGTTATAATAAAAGAATCGCAATTGTTCTAGGATTACAATAATTTTACTATTTTATTAAAGATAATATAGAGTTCCGGAAGAAATAGGAATAAAGGAACGGAAAGAATTATAATTGTTCTAGGATTATAAGACATAACATAGAGTTCTAGAAGAAATAAGAATAAAGGGGTGGAACCAAATTTGGTACCGTAGTACCATTTAAAAGAGGGTTTCGCTTATTAATAAAGGTTATAGATATGTTTTGGGATACATCACTATTTTTCATTTGCCAAGTTGGTTACATTACTCTATATGACTTCACATGCCTATGAAAAGTGTAAGTGATAGTGTTTGATTAAGTTAAAGTAACTCAGATATCCAAATTTATATCGGAAAGATTAAAAAAGCAAAAAAGAAACCCAAATTTATTGATAGACATTATATGAATTTTCAACATTTAAGAAAATGTTGGTGTTCATTGCTTTGGGGGGGGGGGCACTCGTGCCAGTTGGTGCTTTGTGCATTGTGCAGTTTACTGAGGTTTTTTTTTTTCAATATTGCTGCTTTAAAATGGCCTATGGTGTTCCAATTTGCAGGCAAGTGGTTGTAATCTTCCACACACACATTTCAGATGCATGTTCCCTACTAGAGATTAGCACATCGCAAGCAAAAAATCGGTACACAATCTGTTACGCATCTTTGTATAATGCCACTTTGTTTGAAGTTGTAATTATCTTTGTGAGTCATGTTTCCTCCTTGCTCTTTTATGTGCCAGGCTGTATTGTGACCTCCAACACATTCTTGGATGCATTAGATCACTGCCTTCTGATGATTTGAATAATTCTAAGATTCCCAATTGGGGGAAGCTTGATGATTTTATAGTACAAAAGTTTGGTGGCGAAGATAGTCGATAAAAGTTGATGTATAGTTGTAAATTGAATTTATTTCTCACCAACCAGTTTTCACAGAACTATGAGGGTATAAGATGCAGGTACGAGGCTGCTAACTGTTTAGTGTCTTGTGTATGATTGATTGTTAAGTGCTACATATTCTTGTTTCCTGTTACTTACATGTTGTATGATGAGAGCAATTTTATAAATGAAGAAGAAGATTTAAACGAAAAATGGGAGGACCAAGTGTTTTATCCATTTAAAAGCATAGGTGTTCGATATATATCTAGGGTGAAGGGGATATGTGGCAGGCAACTGCGAAGCATGGCTATGTACATATGGAGTAGTGAAGTCCTCACGGTAGCAGAAACATGTTTCCTTGATTCCTAATTATAACCTTTATTTCTTGGTGAGGACTTATATAAGGTTGTTTGCAGGAAGTAACTTAATAGATAAATCTCCAACTAATGTGTGACCACTAGACTAGGTAAATATCATGAATAAGTATGTCTAATCGGAAACCCGTGGCACCATCTTAAAGATGTACTTATTGTTGTTTCTTTGACTATTGATCAGTGTTGGCCTCGTTATAGCATTCTTTATCCATTCCATATTACTTCTACTTCTTAATTATGACCTTGCAAAATAAATCTGCTTAGTCCTTTTGTCTCTTATATTTTATTAGGTAATTTGGTTGACCATGTGTTGCATAACAATTTATAATTATGAGATTCTTACAAGATCACACTGTTTCAGGTGTTCTGTTGTTTTGAATAGCAGTTTCTCAAGACACACCATTGGTAGCTGTTGGGCCTTCTAAATATTGTTCCCATGATTGTAATTGTGGTATAGCTGGGAATATTGTATCATTTGTTTCAGAAAGAACAAGTATGGTGATTTTCCAAGTTTGCCTTCTGTTCTTTTTTATTTTATTTTTTTCCAGGAGGCTCAAATCATTTCCGTATAGAGTTAAATTGTATCAATCATTATTTAGAAAAATGTATTTTATTTGATATAGAAAGTATTTTATTCTGTTTTTTAAGGATTAGGATCTGATTCTTGATGAGTTCTCAAACGATGTTTTGAGTAGGCTTATACGATAAGGTTTCCATGGTCTTGTTTCGTTTCTTCTATATGTGAGGTAGGATTCACGGAAAATGTATTTGAGTATTTCTGTGTGTTGTAAACTTTGGGGATCAGTCTCCAGAAAAGGGGACGGCCCCTTGAGAAAGAATAAAAGACCCCCACTTGCGGATAGAGAAATAGAAAAAGGATTGGTCTAGCATTTGTTTTGAGTAATTAGCACTTTGCACCCCTTTACTATGAGCGTTTTTTCGATTTGGTCTTGCATTATGTATTTCGGCACTTTGCACCCCTATGTTCAATTCTCGCTTCATTTTGCACCCTGTTGACCAAATTTCGTTAATTTTGACTATTAAAGTTAAAATTGGCGAGGGTATAATTGGCAAAAAAAATATACAGCTTCTCCTTCCCCATTTTCGTTCACCACCAACAGCCTCCTCCGGCAATTCCCTTCCACCCATCTCCTTTTCACCTCCACCCCCACCTGCAATCCCTTCAACCCATCTCCTTTTTACTCCCACCAACAACCTCACCTCTGTTTGTCCCTCCTCTTCCATCCACCACAACCCTTACTCCTCCAATTAATCTCTCACCTTCGCCTGCCTGCCTTCTATTCCTTTTCGCCTCGCCACCCGAACACCAATACCAGCAAGAACCAGCAACACCAAAGTCCCCAACAACACCAACAACCTCTCACATGGCTGTTATCATCCACAACACACCTCGTCTCCCTCACTAACACAGCCACCCAATTCCGCCTCCGTCTTCTCCGCTCGCAATCACCATCGTCCTCCATTCCCTCCTTCGACCACGACCATCCATCAACACTCCCACCCATATCCTCCGTTCTTCCCACAACACTCCTTCACCACCGTTCTTCACAGTCCATCAACAACCCTCACCTTTCATTCAATCCCACCCACTTCGTCAATCATCCTCTCCACCCATCTCTTCCATTCACCTTCCATGCCTCCTTAATACATCCATATAACCTTAATTAATTAACCACAATTTTAATATAATACTTACATTATATATACAATTTACACATCAAAAACAAGCTTTTCAGAACCTTTTCACCAAATCCGCCCCAAAAATTGTGGTCACGAAACTTGAAGATATGTTAATCGATTTGTAAAGAATTCTATGGGCTTTCTAAATCTGTTAATACATATGAAAATCAAGATTGTTGATACTGAATTTTGGAGCTCAAAGCTAAAGGATGGTATGGTAGTTGTGTATGTATTTGATAGCGTAATCTTCCGGGAAGAAGATGAGGAAAATGGGGAATGATGATCCCATTCTTAAAAACAAAAATTAAAAACAATATGTATGAAATATAGAATATAATATAAAAATAATAATGAGAAGAATAATACTTTTAAAAAAAATAATTATTTAATTTCTGCATAAAACCCAACATTTTTTGTCAATTCCACTTATACCCCTGACTGATTTAACGGAAACAGTCAAAATGGACGGAAATTCGTCAAAGGGGTGCAAAATGAAGCGAGATATAAACAATGGGATGCAATCTGTAACAAAAAATAATGCAAGATCAAATCGAAAAAACGCCCAAACTAAAGGGGTGCAAAGTGTCAATTACTCCATTTGTTTTTCACGTTATTGCGATTAACTTTTGGCTTCCAAAATATGGTAGTGAGAAAATTAAACTTAATCTTTAGATCCGGCCTTCCACCATAGTACACGTTTGTAGATTGAACAAGTGATTGTTGCGGAAGACTTTCAAGCTCTCTATCTGCAATAAGATCCCATAAAAACGAAATTTGCAATTGCAAATATTGTAGTGTTGCTGCTCAAGCTAATTCAGTTAAATATACTGCTGATTTAAATACAAATATTGTATTGTTGCCGCTCTAACTTTGTTCACTATTGCAGTAGTAATTTAGACGGTGCAGTAGTAATTTAGACACGTTAAAGTGGATGCAAGTGAATGAAATTGAGGAGAAAAACAGATTAATTCTTAGAATTTTTTTGAGAAAAACTATATGACTGGTTCAAAAGAACAAGTGTTGACTTGCTAGCGCCTGGTGATTTTTAAAGTCTTTTTGCCAAGCGCGACCATTGTCCATTTGTCCAACACTACTACCCCCAAGTCCTAAAGGCTTTTTTAATATACAGTTATACACAAGCCCCCCACACAACATTTCTTGGCATCCTTCTGAAAAATAAATCCTGCACTACTTCGAATTTATTGGCTTTCTTAGCATCTCATCTTTTCATGTGCTTCTATCGTACAACAATGATTTTTCGATTTAGTATTCTCTTGATTTTAGTATTAGCAGCATCCTCTTTAAATTGTAAAAATAATAGAGTGCATGCATATTCAAGTAATGTAACAGACCAACAATCACTGCTTTTTGTAAAGGCTTTCATAAAAGATGATTTATGGGAATACTGAGCTCATGGAACCATTCCATTGATTTCTGTCAATGGAATGGCATTACATGCAGCCGTAGGCATCACAGAGTAACTGTACTACATCTCTCATTCCAGCACTGCAGGGTACACTTTCTCCTCATATCGGAAATCTCACCTTTCTCAAGACAACCATCCTAACAGCAAACAGATTACACGGCTCAATTCCAAATGAAATTGGTCGTTTGTTTTGCTTACGTGTTCTTGATCTAGGACAAAATTCTTTTGAAGGTCAGTTTCCTTCCAATTTAAGTCACTGTTTGAGCATTAGACATATCAGTATGCAGTACAACCATCTGGAAAAATTACCTACTCAATTTTCTTCTTGGTCTAATCTCGTACTCTCTGATCTTCTGAAAAATAATTTCAGTGGATCTAGGCTATAATAATCTAGCAGGGAGCATCCCCTTTGAAGTTGCTCAGCTTCTGAACTTAGAGTATCTTGCTTTGGAGGCAAACAATTTGTCTGGTAAGGTTCCCCTGTCACTGTACAACATCTCAGCCATTTCTAGTTTGGTCTTAAATCAAAATCATTTAGAGGGTAGTCTTCCACGAGACCTCGGCTTTACCCTTCCAAACTTGAGAGAGTTTTTAGTTGGGTTGAACAAATTCTCAGGGCTGTTTTCACCATCCATTGCTAATTCCTCCAACCTTATTAATTTTGACATTGAGGGTAATTACATCTCTGGCCCTCTGCCAGCAAATTTAGGAATTAGCCTTCCTCATCTTGGGTCATTAAATCTGGGTGATAATCTACTTGGACTTAATCAGCTGCCCAGTGACTTGAGCTTCCTAATCAATTCTTTGGTCAATTGTACCCGTCTACATAGATTGTATTTAAATGGGAATGGTTTTAGAGGGAGGTTCCCAATTTCCATTGTCAATCTCTCTAGAACATTACAAGATCTGTATATGTTTGCAAATCACATCCATGGAAGCATACCGCAATATATTGGGAAACTTCTGTATATGAGACTGTTAGAAATGTTTTTATTGTGGATGGCATGGGGCGGCTAATTTTTTGTTTAAAATGATGAAGACTAAGAGGGTGTTTGAGATTGCTTAAAATAAGTTACTTTTGACTTAATGGAGGTGTTTTTAACTTAAAGGAAAAAGTAAAGTTGTTTACTTTAAGTTGAATGAATGTGTTTGGGTAATTTTACTTAAAGTTAAATGGGAATTTAATAATTTTGACTTAAAGTGATATTTGACTTAAAAAAATTTTAAATTCATGATATTTAAGCTTTACAAGAATTTTGAAAAAAAAAAAAAAAAAAAAACTCCATAAGTCATAAGTCATAAGTCAAAAGTACCTAAATGTAACTTCTGACTTAAAGCAGTTTTTTAACTTAAAGCCGACTTAAAGCCACGTTACACAAACACACCAAAAACTCCTTAAAGGAGCTTTTGGCTTTAAGTAATGATAGCCAAACAGGCTCTAAGTTTGTCTAAAATGGTGGGCTGCAGCATGCCAATTTATACAAATGAAGTAACATTCATTATTTTAATCAATGCCTCATTGGCTTATAAAACCAACCGGATGGATCATTTGGAAAAAAAAAGTGAGCAAAATCTTGATGTGAGCAAAAGCTTGAAGCTCTAGGTGGATAGATAGAAAAAGCTTGAAGCTCTCTGGCGGATAGTAGCTCTCGAGTATATTTAATTGATCCCTCTGAAATTCTCAAAATACCCCACATTAAATATTCAGAAAAATTAGATATATTTATAAATAGTTATAAATATTTATAAATATATGTTTTGGGTTTTATTTGGCGAACTGAGGTGATAGTCGCTGTTGCTTGTTCACTGTCTGTGTTGTGCTCAAGGTGTGCTGTTTTATCCTGGAAGGGAAATTGCAAGAACCATCACAGTAAGTGGGGCAATTATTTCTTCAAGAACAGTTAATTTCTCTCGAGAAATTAACGACTCAGCTGTAGTTACTATTTTGCTACGGATCTTGGAAAGCAAATCGGAAAGCTTCATAAAAGCTAAGGATTTCTTTTCATCCATTTATTTTACAGTCACTGAATATATATATATTTGTTTTGCCTACATTATTGTTTGCTATCGATTTCGTTATAAATGTTCTTGATTTGCAATATATAATATTGATATAACTGCCTTGTTTGTGAATTTTTCCCAGCATTACTTGTTTGTGAATTTTTCCCAAACAGAGACAACTTGCATTATCTCATAACATGTTGACAGGGAGCATTCCTGTATCAATTGGACAATTGTCCAACTTAAGAAAACTATTTTTAAGTGGGAACAACATTTCAGGAGAAATCCCGTCTTCCATTGGCAACATTACTGGACTACTTATCCTCAGTTTGAGTGAGAATAATCTCCAGGGAAATATACCTACTGCACTATTTACTATGTCAAAATTAGAGGGGCTTGACCTTCAAAGAAACTGCCTCAGAGGTGTGATACGTGAACAAATTGTTGGACTTTCTTCTCTCAGTCTTGGTCTTCTTTTAAATCGAAATTTATTGACAGGGCCACTACCATCCATGATTGGTAGCTTAAAACAAGTTATTGAGTTGGATTTTTCGGACAACAAATTGACAGGAGATATACCAGCCTCAATGGGTGATTGTTTAATGTTGGAATCGCTAAACATGAGTGGAAACCTTTTTGAAGGAAGAATCCCGTCTTCATTCAAAAAATTAAAGAGTCTTGCATTGCTAGATCTTTCAAATAATAATATTTCAGGAGATATTCCAAGATTCCTTGAGGGGTTTCGTCTAATGCAATTCCTCAATCTGTCGCAAAACAGGTTGGGAGGTGAGTTCTCAAATATTTATACTTTTTCGGTTGTCGGGAATTTGCAGCTTTGTGGAGGCATCCAAGCACTGCAGTTGCCTCTTTGTCCCATAAATATTTCATGGAATGGGAAAAATAACTTTTCCTTGGGAAACTCCTTGTAGCTCTTCTGCCTCTTTTTGTGATAGCATGCTTGATTTTCCTTTTTTATCAAATTAAAAAGTCAAAGCACAAGAACGTCCCAATCTCAGTGCTGCAGCAGGATGAACAATTCCCCAGGCTTTAGCGACAAATGAATTTTCCCCAAACAATTTGCTGGGCAAGGGAAGATTTGGTTCGGTTTACAGAGGATTTCTTGAATCATTACAACATAACATTGTTGTAAAAGTATTCAATGTCGAAGTACGCGGAGCCACCAAGAGTTTCATGGCAGAGTGTGAAACATTAAGGAGCATTCGCCATCGCAATCTCATCAAGATCATCACAGTTTGCTCTAGCACTGATTTTGAAGGCAATGACTTTAAAGCATTGGTGTTTGAGTTTATGATTAATGGCAGTCTAGAGAACTGGTTACATCCAAGCCTATCCGATCAAGGAAATGAAAGAAACTTTACTCTACTCCAGAGAGGCAGAAACTAAATATTGCCATAGATGTTGCATTGGCAGTCGAATACCTTCATCACCACAGCCACACAAGAATCGTTCATTGTGACATTAAGGCAAGTAATATTCTTCTTAATGAGGAGTTTGTTGCTTTTGTAGGTGATTTTGGTTTGGCGAGATTTTTCTTTACTACTACAGATGACATTAATCAAGCACAATCAACCTCAACCGGTGTCCGAGGAACAGTTGGATATGTTCCTTCAGGTAATTTATAATACATATTGATGTTGGGCTGAACTAAGATGGTACGATAAATGGTAACTATATTTTCATTATTACATGTGAGCCTACTGCCAATTTAGTGAAACTAGAATTTGAAGAACTTATCTATGTTTTTTAATTGTAAGATTATCGAGTAACTCTTCTATTATGCAGAGTATGGAATGGGTGGGGAGATATCTACAAAGGGAGACGTATATAGCTATGGAATTCTGTTATTGGAAATGTTCTCCGGCAAACGACCTACAGGTAGCATATTGGACGATGCTTATAACCTTCATGAATATGTCAGGAAGGCCATCCCGCATCAAGTATTTGACATTGCTAACCCAAGAGTTACACGAGAACATGAAGATCACGGTTCAACTGCAAATCAGTCGTCTGACAGAGTAAGGATGGAGGTCTATTTGACATCAATATTTCAAGTGGGGACCAAAAGAACGCATTGACATTAGTTTTGCTCTGAAGCAGCTACTTGGTGCAAGAGACCTACTTCTGAGCCACTGCAGCCAGTAACTCTAGGCTAAAGCCTTAAAGTGAAGATTTGCAAAAATATGTAATTAAATAATGTTAGTCTTGTCTAGTTGAATGAGAGGATATTTTGCATATGTAACTGGAAGGTCGTACATGCAGCTGCAGACGGCAAAGAGTAGCATCACTGAACCTCACCTCACAACACTTTGCGGGTACATTGTCTTCTCCTACTGGAAACCTCTGATCATTATATATACTAAAGTTATGGAAGTTTTTACTGGAAATGTTTTTGGGAAAACGACCTACATGTAACAACATAATATCAGAAAAATGTCAGCCCAGATGTGAACTTTGGTTAATGTCATGTTCTTACAAATTTTTAGACCAAAGCAATCTGAGTCAATTTATGTTCAAAGATATTGGTTGGAGACTTGGAGGTAAAGAGGCAGAAGTATGCAGGACTGGCCACCTTGTTTCTGATGTCTTTGTGTGACCGGATCAGCAACTTGCATGATCGATAAATTAAAGCATGTTGCAATTGTTGAGTGAAGCACACAAGCTTAGTAATTCATTGAAGTGACTCAGCTAGCCTTACTAATGCAAGTTACCAACACCTTTCAAAATATTAACACATTCCATGCCTGTCTCACATAGTATAGTATGTATAGTATGGGCTTGGAAGTTTCTTCATTAAATGGACTAAAACGATAAAGCCTACCCCCATGTATGGTGTTTTAAATTCAATGTTGTATGTGGAAAAAAAAAAAAGGGTTTGTCTAGTGTGTGCCCAAGAGAACATGCTAAGAATCCGTGCTTGATGAGTTGTCAAATTTTTATTGGTGAATATTTATGTGAATGCAGGGGTCCATCATTATTAATTAAATCTTCACCAATCAAAATTTAACAACTAAGCTAATACGGATTCCTAGCATGTGCCCTTGGGCACACATTAGAAAATCCGAAAAAAAAAAATCAATGTTCTATAGTACTCCTATTGAATTGGAAAAATTATACCAAGGCCTCTTTTAAAGCCTGTTCCATGAATATTCAAGCAGCGTGATGATGTATGAGTAGTGCTAGAGGCATTTTTTTTTTTTCGAAAGCGAAAACTCGTTTCATTGATTGAAAAGTTAGGAAATACATCCCAAAGATAATAAAAGCTTATTATCTAACCGAAAGGTATGCTTAACCAATCCATGGATCGTACGACTCATAAGAAAGAGATTCCTCCGGAAGTTTAGATAATAAAAAACCTTTATATCCACCAAACTAGGCCTCGTTAAAAAACCCCACATGAGCAAAATCCTTTGGGAAAAAAACTAAGCGGGGAAAAAGAGTGCCCAACTAAAAGTGCCCAACCAAAATAAGAGTACATCATTTTACATCATGCCTAGCTAAACAAAAGGCTTGACTCTTCTTGATTCTTTAGCAATCCCATTCCTGACTTCAACTATCTCCTTTTCCTGAAAGGTCACCAAAACCAGATACAAATAAAAAAAACTAAGTTAATACATGGACATAAGTTTTAGCAAAAACAAAAGTATATAATATTATATTATTTAATAATAAAATGTATATACTGTGATAAGATATTAATAAAAAAACTAAGTATATATATAATCTAACCAAAGGGGATCCCTTTGGTTAGACCTCTATTAAACATATAAAGTAAAAATTTGTAAATTTAGAGAAGAGTCGTTAATATTATATGTAGATGAAAATAATAAAATAACTAAAATTGAATAAATTGTAATACTTTTTTAAAAATAAAAATTTATAAATAAGATAGATTTAAAATCCAGCCAAATATAAAATAAAAAATACGATATATTAAAAATTTGTTATCAAATGACATGACAATAATTGCAATAATTGCTAGGTATTTTGGGATGTTTTAATTGCATGATTTTGGCGGACCCATTATAATTATAACCAATTAAAATAATATCATGTCATTTGGTAACAATTTTTAATACCTAATTTGATACCTCTAACATTTTTCAGGGCTTTGGCCATAAATACCCCAAAATGCACCCCACCGTTACAAGAATACCCCAAAATGATGAGGGTGACCATAAATACCCCGCTATTACGCATTTGAAATAGGGGTAATAGGTTTTATACTAATTACGCATTTTAAAAAGGGGTAATAGGTGAAACAGTACTTCTCTATTACGCATTTTGAAAATGGGTAAATGCTATTACGCATTTTAAAAAGGGGTAATAGGAGAAAATTTTCTATTATTTACCCACATGAGAAATGCGTAACATGATTTTTTTGTATTACCCTTCTGTAAAATGCGTAATTGCGGGGTACTTTTGGCCACCAATTTCAAAAAGTGTTATTTTCGTACAGATTATCTGATTTTGGTGTATTATTGTCATTCTTTCCATTTTTCATAATGTATCACCGCGGCCTAGCATTTTTCATAATGTATCACCGCGGCGGCGCGGCCTACCATTGGCCCCATGGCCTACCAATGGCCCCGTTTTCACTTTTGGACCATAAGGGTTGGAGCCCGTTTGGTAAATTAGAAACTTTACTATAATATATAATTACTTATAAAAACCTGTAAAAAAAGTTTTATAAGAAGTAAGATTCCTAATTTTATAAAAAAATTAAAATTAAAATTATTTTTAGAGAAAGAGTAAAACTTTAATACATTAAATTATTTTTTATGTATCTTTAAATATGTGAAAAAAACAAAAAAAAAATAGAAATTAATGTATATAATGTCCCTTACAAAACAGTTTGTCATGACATCAAACAAATTCCAACAATAACTGTTTATCAATAAAATTAATTTCTTTAGCATAAATAAATAAATAAATAAATTTCTTTTTATCTAACTTTAAAGATGTACGAATCAATCTATAAAGAAAAGTATGAATCGTAAAAATAATAACTAGTAATACAATCTATCTATTATATATACTAGCTTATAGCCCGTGCAAAGCACGGGTTACTTTTAATTTTTTATAAATTTTATATAGTGTAATATAATATTATAAATATTAATTTTAATATGTTATTAGAAGAATTTAAACTTTACATTAATTTATAATATTAAATATAAATTAATCCCTTTTTCGCTTATTATAATATAGTATATTATTGTAACATTAATTAATAAAATTATAAGTAATAATAATAATAGTTATTTAATGAATGACATGTATTGAAAATAATAATATAAAATTTTAATGTAAATTTGTTGTTGACGGGATTCGAACCTTGGATCAGAGATTTAAATATATAATATTTCTTATATAGAATATTTCTTATTATTAGATCTAACGGTTATCATCCGTTTACTAAATATCTAACGGTCACTATTCTTTTAAGGCTTGACATTAATCAATAAAATTATAAGTAATAATAATAATAGTTATTTAATAAATTAATGACATGTATTGTTTAAAATAATAATATAAAATCTTAATGTAAATTTGTTGTTGACGGGATTTGAACCTTGGATCAGAGATTTAAATATATAATATTTCTTATATAGAATATTTTTTATTATTAGATCTAACGGTTATCATCTGTTTACTAAATATCTAACAGTCACTATTCTTTTAAGGCTTGGTTGAACTAAACAACCAAACTACCAATTAACCCCTAGTTTGCTTATTATATACTAGCTTATAACCCGTGCAACGTACGGCTCCTTTTTAATATCTACAATTATATTACTTTTATGAAATTTTATAAGTTATTAATTTACATATCAAATTGGTGTTTAAAAATTGATATAAATAAGATTTTACATGTTCGATTTAATATTTGTACTTTATCTTGAATTTTAAAATTTGATTTGGACGTTTACAGCCCACATGAAATTAACAAAATAATCTTTAAATTAATGATGGTTTAATATAATTAAATCTACACAGAAACAAAAAAGAGAAGAAATTGACGATTTTTTAAGTTGAAAATTCTATTTAATTTATGAATTCTACTTATAATTCTACTTATAATTCGTTTTCATTATCAAAATATCCTTATAATTATTTAAAGATAGTTCTACTCACAATCAAATACAATTTTAATAATAAGTGTAAGAGAGATTTTGTCCGAAATTTTTATAATTGGTAGTCTATTCCTCCGTATGACAAAGATCTTAAAATAAATAGATGAAAACCGTTGGATCTAGCATAAAATTTTTTTTATATTTTAATATATTATAAACTAAAAAGTACTCCGTATATATATTTATATAAGATAGATTTTGTCCAAAATTTTGATAATCGTTTATTCCTCCGGACGACAAAAATCTTAACATAAATAGATGAAAATCGTTGGATTTAGCATAAAAAATGTTCTATATTTTAATATGTTATAAAATAAAAAGTATATTTATATTGAAATATGAAAATTTATATGTCAATGATTTAAATCATATACAATTAGGTTTTTTTACAATTGATAGCATTATCAATGTAGAATTTCTACATAAATTAGGATTAATGTAAAAATTCGTAAGTATATTTTCTCTTTATATTCTGAGTGTTTCTATTTGAATAATAATTATTAAAGCATCACTAAATTAAAGATAATTTAATGAGGTTCGCATGGATTATAAAATCATTCAAATCTGATTTCTAGATCTCAAGATAAGGGCCAAATAGTAAATATGAAATTTTTTAATACTAATAAATAAAAAATAAAATTCAATTCTAATACAACTTTTTTTTAATTATATCCTTTTTAGAATATAATTTTCTTTTTAAAATTCAATTATAATACAACCTTTTTTAATTATATCCTTTTTAGATTATAATTTTATTTTAAAATTCACTTCTAATACAACCTTTTCTAATTATATCCTTTTAGATTATAATTTCTTTTTTATTTGATCATATCTTGATCGTCTAGTTTCAATCCAACGGATCATATGTTTTTGGTAATACAGTGACGACGATCAAAAATTTGGATAAGATCTCCCTTATGCTTATTATATATAAGGTATTAATTAGTATAGATAATAGCCCAACAAAGGGCTATAATCCATGAGACATTTTATTCCATTTAAAATCATGAAACATTTTATTCCATCTGAAATGATTGATTTGTCCTTATATTTAATATTTTTATTTGAAGTGACTGATTTGTCCTTAAATTTACTATTTTTTAAAAAATTGTTGTTGGATGGAATTGAACTTGAATCTCCAAGTTAACTTATACATTACTTTACCACTAGACCAGTTAACACACATCTGAATTAAATTATACACATTATATGTGTATGTCGCTTGAGTGAAAGAATACATGGTATTTTAATTACTGTGACATATCAACAATTTTTCGTCATGAGTTTATTCTTACATTTATTAATTCGGGCTATAATATATTTTATGATATCAATATATAAATTAATGATGTATAATATACAGTTTGGTCATACATCTTTAAATTGTAATGATAATAATAATAACCAAAATTTATGTTATAATGATAACTCCGTAACACTGTTGAGTATTGAATACGGTAAAAGAATACAGAGGGGGGGTGTGAATGAATTCTTGAACTTTTCTTTGATTGAGTCTATGTAGCAGATAAGTGCCTGTGTGTATAGAAGTGAAGGTGCGGATAAAGAAACAACACAAGACACAATATCACTTTAATCTAATGTATTATTAGATAAAGGTTGCTACAATCTGTGAATATAAATGGTAGTATTCTCAGCTTCGTTTTTCTCAGAGAGATATAGCTTACAGTGTATGAAAAACTTGACTCACAAAAGTTACTAAGTTATGAAGTGAGGCTGTGTCCTTATAGAACATGGATACAGCCTACTTACTACAAATAAGGTAGCTAAACAAATTACTTTCTAGTCTGTCTATCCTTTTTGAGTAAGTGTCCAAACGGTTACAGATTTGACTTTGCAAAGCCTGTTTAGATCCACTTCTTTAGCTCCTTGTCTCTTCTATATCTCTCCAAGCTTCCTTGTAGGCTTTCCAGAGCACGTTACAGATTGTGGTCCATAAAGTGCATTGGCTTGTTGCAGGTTTCTGACTTGTACAATTTCTTCAGTATTTTGTCTCCAAGAATGTATTCGAGAAGTGACTAAGTAAGTGATTCGAGAACTAGAATTGACTTGATCGATAACTCTGAGTTCTCGAATACTGTTATATTGACATATCGAACCACTTCTCGAATAGCTCTTTTCCATCAGGATTCCTTGAGTTGTCGAATAGAACATTTGACTTATCGAATCCTCGAGATATCGAATAGCTTTCTGAGTCCTTGAGATATCGAATGGAACTTTGACTTGTTGACTCTTTGAGAACTCGAATACCATCTTGACTTGTTGACTTCTTGAGTTCTCGAATAGAGTAGTAGACATATCGAATCCCTGAGATATCGAATGAGATATCGAACAGTGTATTCAGAGATATCGAATAGTGTCTTGAGATATCGAATCTCTGACTTCTCGAATGCTGGACTTCTCGAATAGACAAATATACTTCTCGAATTGGTACTTAGGCAAATTCTTCATTTCTTCAAATCCCAACTGTGATTATTTGACAGTCTTTAACTCCTTGCTTGAGGCATGAACCTTGGAACTTCTTTCAAGCATTATTCTAGACTTTGTTTGTACAATTACATAACTAGGATTTGATGCCTACTACAAGTACAATACAAACAGAAACTCTACAACTAGAGGTTCCCTCAGTTAAGAGGTCATGTAAGTAATGCAAAGCATTACAAACAATTAGGCTTGTTATTAGATGTGTACAGGCATGCCTCTGTAACTAACAATCTCCCCCAAATTGTGAGTGAGACCCTTAGTCACAATTTCATGTCTGATAACAAGCCTAACATACATAAAGATAAAGATTTTAAAAGTACAGGTATGTATATTGAACACATAAATGGAATTACAAGATGAATGCTCTTACAGTATGATGAGGTACTAGCCATTTTCATTTGATTGCATCTCCATTGCTTTGGCTTGTAGATCATCATATGCTTTCTGTTTCATTTCTTTCTCCTTTCTTGCATTCTCATCTATTGCTCTTAGGATTTCTGCCATAGCATCCAATTCTTCAATCATGATAGAGTTTTTGAAATCTTCAAGTACTGGCTTCAGAATGTAGGCAGGATAGTGACTGAGTAGGTTCATTCTTATATTGACATTGTCTTCATTTCTTCTCCTATACTTCACCACATAGGGATCAAGCTGAACTCTACACAATCCCTTTGCCCTTAGCTTTTCTGCTTCAATCTCCAGTCTGTCAATTTCTTTCTCCCTTTCTAACCACTTCTCATAGCAGCCCTTTCTTATCTTTTCAGCATAATCTCTCTTCATTTTCACAAAGTCAATCAATTCCAGCTTCCATACTTTCTCCACCTTGTCTTTAGAGTCCAGCAATGCAATGATTCTTTCTATCTCATACAATTTACCCCAATTCTGACAACCCCCTTGTTTGAATTTCATTTCTCTCCCATCAGTGTACTTGATCTCAAGGTGGTCATCTACAATTGCAGCAAAGCATATCTTTTGAGCTCTTAGAAATTGCAATTGCTCTTCATCAAAGTCTTCATCAAGTGGCTGGAGTTTCAATCCTGGAATGATTGTTAGGGCTCTTGATCTGGATAGCTTCACTCTTCTTGCAACATGTTTAAATTTCATCCTCTTGACATGGTTGCTTGGCAAAAATCTTTGACCTTTGTTGGTAGACCATAGTAGTATTCCATTAGCAGTTTGCTTTCTGAAACATACACATGGTTTCTTGACTTGAATCTTCTTCTCTTCTTGAGGTGGCAAAACAGTTGCAGAAGCCATAGATGTAGATTTTGCTAGGTCACCACTAACAGTATTCACCCTAGACTTAGAGTCTTGTGTTGTGGTGAGGTTACTGCTAGCAATGTCTAAGGCTTGCTGTTTTCCAATCTTCCTCTCATAGATTTTGCCTTGGTCATCATCATTCTTCTTGTCCTTGTCAGCCTTCTTCTTTTTGTCTTCATCACCCTTATCTCTCCTGTGATGTCTTCTCCTCCCATCACCTTTGTCTTCAGAATCATCATCCTTATTTCTCCTAGGTTGAGCCATCTCTGGAATTTCACCAGTTGCAATATAAGTTCTGAGGATGTGCAGTGCCTCAGTTTCTTCAGCATTTCTGGCTCCAACCTTCTTCTGTAATTGATCAATGATAGCAATGATCAGTCTATGATTTCTAGTGGTGAGATCATGGGGAATGACAAATTGCTTGATATCTTCAATTCTGGTGCCAGACTGATAAATGATTGTCCATGGCTTCTTGATCACTTCTGGTAGCCTTGAAGGTTGGTCATTCCTCAAGTCATCAAACAGACTTTTGTTGTTCTCATTCTTCTTTTCTATAAGCTCGAGTATGGCATCTATCTCTGAGTGTTTCAGTTCTTGTAGAGTCTTGTATGTTAGATGCCATATCTTCAATTTGGATATCATCACTATCTCCTTAATCCATAGATTATTGACTTTCTTAGGAATGACAGTGATGCAATTAATCTGCTTCTTCAACTCCCTCAGATAGAACTGAGTGTCACCAACCTGTTCCCTTGTGGCTTTCAGAAACTCCAAGAAGGCTTTATCATGATAAACATTGGAGTTAGCAACTTCTTGTAGCTTGGCCTCAGTAACAACTTTAACTTCTACAGGCTTGGCACTCTCAGGTAGGGAGGTTGGAGATTTGTCAGATGGCATACTCCCTGCAACCACTGTAGTAGTTATGGATTGCTTTTGTCCTCCAGGAGTAGTGATGTGCACAGTTGGTAGAGTGACAACTGGCAAGGTAGATGGAGGCTCATCCACTTTGGATTTTCCTTTGCCAGGCACATTTGGTAGAGATTTTGAAGCTCTTTGTTGACCACCCTCTTTTATTATTATGCTTTTCTCCCCCTTTGTATTTGAGTTCCTTGCCTTCTTCTCCCCCTTAGGCTTGTTGTCAGGCACTGAGGCTGTAGAAATGTCCTTTGGGATTGAAGATTCATCAGGGAGAGGGAGACCCATATGCTTCATCATAGCAGCTAACATGGATTGTTGATGCAGAAGGACATCAGCTGTGGTGGATGCTTGAGTGTCCAACTGGTCATTTAGCAGTGCAACCTTGTCTGTAAGATGAGCATTGGACTTGGTGAGAGTAGCCACCTCCTTCTCAAGTGCATCTACTTTGCTGAATAACTCAGTAGATTTGAAGCCAAACAGGGATTGTTCTTTGAGTCTCTGCACTTCAAATCTAGTCATGTCATGTACTGGGACCTCAGTGAGCAGTCTGTCTCTATATAAATTTTTGAACATGGTCCTCAGCATGGCATTGGCATCTGTGGTCTGATCAGATAGAATTTGAAATTGATGCCCCAGACCTGTGACAGTATCCTTTAGCAGAGCTAGCCCATTGTCCATTTTGGTGCAGGTAGTGTTGCAGTGTTTGATGTCCTTGAACACACTGTCTAGCTGAGGGAATTTAGCATCAAAGGTCCTCTTGATTGCTTCTACTGTGGTGGTGGTCTTATCACACACTCTATTGACCTCAGTCTTAACACCTTTTCCAAGATAATGAGCAGCCTTGAGGAATCCCTTGTGTGTATCATTAATAGCCTCATACACTTCACCAGGGGTCAAAGATTTGGCATTGGAACCCAGTGAAGTGAGGTATTCCTCCCTGAGATACTGAAGTGCTTCATCAAGAGTAATATCATATTTTCCTTGCAACCAGGCATCTATGTTTCCATCTCTCTCAGCATCATCAATGATCTTTGTCTTCTGCAACTCCACATCATCCCTATGGCATAACAGAATAGCCTCATAGTCTGGATTAGGCATGTCTGCAGTGAGAAGGTTCTGAGCAATCTTTGTGAACTCAGGAATCTGATCCACAATTAAGCTTTGAAGTGCTTCAACCGTCAATTGTTGTGGAGCAGACCCTGATCCTGAAGCACTGTCATGTTGCACAGGCTTCAGCCATTGTGACATAAAGTCAGAGCTAGAGCTAGGCAAGCTAGACTCCTCAGTTACAGATGCAACTTCTGTAACCGGATGGATTGACTCTACTACTGGTGTCACCACAGAAGTGGGATGAATTACACCAGCAGTTGACACAGGCACAGAGTCTCTAGTAAAAACTAGTGGAACCTCTGTGTTTGTGATGGTGTCATCAGGAGATGCCTCAGCATGCATTCCCTCACCATCTAAATGTGGGTTCTGAGTGGTGAACAAAGTGTCATGCACTAAGTCACTTGAAATTATTGGCTCATCAAGAGAAAAGAATTCTTGATGATCAATACCTTGCATCTCAGTTGCCTGAGTTGCAGGTTCCAAAGAAATTTCAGAGTTAGATTCTGGAAGAGAAGTGTGTTTAAGGGTGACTCAGGTTCCTCACTTCCTAGACCTAATTCAACAGCTAATGCTGCTTCAGATAAGATATTTAATGGTGCAGACATTACTTCCTTTCTCTTCTTTTTACTAACATCACCCTTTGAGAGGATGATGCAGTTGGCTCAGTATGTGGTAGAGTGTTTGGTTGAGAGGTTTGGTTAGCAGGCCCTGGGTTAGCATTTTGTTCTACTTGCTTGGGCTGTGCTAACTTAGATTTTGCATCAAATGTTGGCATGTTGTGGGGATAAGTCCTAAACAAACTCTCCATATGGGGAGTTATGTTCAGTCTTACATCCACATCATTCCTAGTCTCCAAATTACCAAAAATGAGTTTGGTCATGGACTTAGGATAGCCTATTTTATTTTTATCAATCCCAGGCAATTCAATCAATGAAGCATTTTTATAATTAAGTACAGATTGAATAAAGCGAGGGAAGAAAATATCAGTACCTCTCTTGGTTGTGTTCTTACCAAGTCTCCCATATAGTTCTTGGAGGATGATTTGGCCAACATCAATCTTCTTTCCATAGGCCAAAGCATATCCAATTTGCTGCACAGGTGCACTGATTTGATCAAAGCTTGATTTCCTGGCAGTGAAGACTTGGAGAAGAGTTGCAAACACATAGCTCCACTCCTTTCTCAGATTCTTCCTGTTTAGCTTTCCAAGATTGATCCCATCTGAGTAGTTGATGAACTCAAAGAATTCCTTTAACTCTGCATTAGTGGCCATTCTGTCAAATGACTCTTGTTGTAGGCCCAGTGCTTGGTTCATGTCTGCAGTAGTGATAGTGATTTCCTTATCTTGAATCTTGCAGTAGATGATATATGAAGTGATTACGTTTTCCAGGGCTACAACCTCTACAATAGCAGAACCCCAAAACTGTTCCAGGATATCTAGATACAGAGTTGGGTTGGCAGAGAGTGCATCCTTGATATATGACTCCGCCATCCATTTCACAAAGCACTTGAAATTGGCATTGGGTGCTTCAACATCACTAGTGAGAGCGATGAAGTTGGTGTTGAACTTTACTGTTGCCATTTGTGTAGAAGAGAGGAAAGAAATTGAAGGTTGAAGAAGAAATTTGGCTTTTCGTAGCTAGGGTTTCAGGGGTTTAGAGAGTGTAGATGCTTGAGAAATCGAATGAAATGAATCGAATAGATGTGAAATTGTATAAGTATGAAGTACTTGAATTGTCGATTAGATGAAGGTTTTGTATCGACAAGTCAGGCATTCGAGAAGTAGAAAACAACTATTCGAGAAGTCAAGAAAGGCTTAATCGATAACTCAAGCAGATAGAAACTCACAGCTGACAGTTATCTAACTTAGAAATAATTCTAAATTAAATAAAATGTGTTTTTATGAGTGAATTAAACTTTTAGACAAAAGTCCAAAATCGGTTAAAATTCAGCGAGAATTCAGCCTTTTCAAATGATTCGAGAACTCAAATATAGTGTTCGAGAACTCAATCATTCGAGAACTCAGTTACTATATTCGAGAAGTCAAGAATACCTCTATTCGATATCTCAGAAAGACTCTATTCGAGAACTCAAGAGTACTCTAATGAGACTTGTTAGAGATGTCGAATAGTGAATCATTCGAGAAGTCTGACTTATCGAACTATACCCATCACTCATAGAAATTTGATTTTCACTATCTTTTAAAATTTACCAGACATATTCATTGAAAAATATCCTAGCAAATTAAATAGTGATTTTCTCAAAATTTCATAGAAATTTTAAGTTAATAGAAATATGATTTTCAACATGTGCAACAGATTGGAAATATTTATAAATCATATTTCAGCCAACACTTACTCCAAAAATATTGAGAATTTAGATAAAGTAAATGTTTACTGCTGCAACAATCTAGATGGTGTATTCACTTAGCCAGAATCTGAAGAATTCAGCATTCCAATCTCACTTACCAACCTTGTGAAGGTGGCTTCATCTAATGGCTTAGTGAATATATCAGCTAGTTGTTTATCTGTAGAGACATAATGCAACTCAATGGTTCCATTAGTTGCATGTTCTCTTATGAAATGATATCTGATGTCAATGTGCTTTGTTCTAGAATGATTGACAGGATTGGCAACTATAGAGATTGCACTTGTGTTGTCACACATGATTGGAATTCTTTCCAACACAAGTCCATAATCTCTAAGTTGATTTCTAATCCAAAGCACTTGAGCACAGCAACTTCCAGCAGCTATGTATTCAGCCTCAGCTGTAGAAGTTGACACAGATTGTTGCTTCTTGCTATACCAAGAAACTAACCTTTGTCCAAGAAACTGGCAGCTTCCTGAGGTGCTTTTCCTATCCACTCTGCATCCAGCATAATCAGCATCAGAATAACCAACCAGATTGAACCCTGTGTCCTTAGGATACCATAATCCCAAGTTAGGAGTGCCCTTCAGATATCTAAAGATCCTTTTTATTGCAATCAAATGTGATTCCTTTGGATTTGATTGAAACCTTGCACACAAGCATGTAGCAAACATGATGTCTGGCCTACTTGCAGTGAGGTAGAGTAGAGAACCAACCATGCCTCTGTAGACTGAGATATCTACTTTCTTGCCTTTAGCATCTTTATCCAGTTTAGTGGCAGTGGCCATGGGTGTCTTGGCAGGTGAACAATCTTCCAAGTCAAACTTCTTCAATAAATCCTTGATGTACTTGGTTTGACTGATAAAGATACCATCCTTCCTTTGACTGACTTGCAACCCTAGAAAGAATGTCAACTCTCCCATCATACTCATCTCATATCTGCTCTGCATGAGTTTAGAGAACTTCTCACACAGCTTCTCATTTGTAGAACCAAAAATGATATCATCCACATAGATTTGGACTAGGATAATATCATCACCATGCTTCTTGTAAAACAGTGTCTTGTCCAATGTGCCTCTAGTGAATTGATTTTCAAGAAGAAATTGTGATAAAGTGTCATACCATGCTCTTGGAGCTTGCTTAAGTCCATACAGTGCCTTAAGCAATCTGTAGACAAATTCTGGGAAGTGTGGATCCTCAAAGCCAGGTGGTTGTTGCACATAAACCTCTTCTTCCAACTCTCCATTTAGAAATGCACTCTTGACATCCATCTGATAAACTTTAAAGTTTGAATGAGCAGCAAATGCCAAGAATATTCTAATGGCTTCCAATCTGGCAACAGGGGCAAATGTCTCATCATAATCAATGCCTTCCTGTTGAGAGTATCCTTTTGCAACCAGCCTTGCTTTGTTTCTTATTATTACACCATCTTCATCCATCTTATTCTTCAGAACCCATTTTGTTCCAACAATGGTTCTATTCTTTGGTGCAGGCACAAGTTCCCATACTTTGTTCCTTTCAAATTGATTCAGCTCCTCTTGCATGGCAATAATCCAATCTGGATCCAACAGTGCATCATCAAGTTTCTTAGGCTCAACTTGTGATAGAAAACATCCATAGAGGCACTCATTTTGAGTTGCTCTCCTAGTCCTTACTCCTGCATTAGGATCTCCAATCATTTGCTCTGCAGTGTGTGATCTATCCCATTTCCTCGAGTGTTCAGCCTGACTTCTCAACCTTGATGTTGCTTCATCATCCATATCATAGTCATCCTCATTTCCTCCCCCTGTGAAGTTGCCATTACTCACAGGTGTGTCTTGGATGCTTGTTTCTCCACTATCGATTGGCACAAATTCTTCTCTTGCATCATCAATCACTTGAGTTTGTTGAACTTGAGTTTCAACTCCAGTTTCAATCTCTTCATCAGAATCATCTAGATTATCAAACTTCAATGGATCTTTGTCTTCATCATTGGCTTCTTCTAGTCCAGGTAGTTTGCTGTCATCAAATGTTACATCTGTGCTTTCCATAACTTTCTTTTGACTGATGACATAAACCTTGTATGCAATTCTTTCCATAGAATAGCCAAGAAAAATTCCTTCAAATGCTTTTGCATCAAACTTTCCAACATATTCAGAATTATCCTTTAGTACAAAGCATTTGCTTCCAAAAGTATTAACATACTTTAGAGTAGGCTTCTTTCCAGTCATCAAGTTGTAAGGTGTCTTTCCAGTGTTTTTGTTGATGAGGGTCCTGTTCTGAATATAGCATGCAGTGCTCACAGCCTCAGCCCAAAAACATGTAGGCATTTTTGCATCAAGTAACATTGTTCTAGCAGCCTCAATTAGAGTTCTATTCTTTCTCTCAACAACTCCATTTTGTTGTGGAGTCCTTGGAGCTGAGAATTGCTGAGAAATGCCATTCTCTTTGCAGAATGCTTCAAGTGTGGCATTTCTGAACTCTGTTCCATTATCACTCCTCAGTGCAATCACACTTGCATCGTTTGCCTTTGCTTCCTTGTCAACTTTCTTTATATGCTCAATAATTACTTGTGGAGCCTCATCTTTTGATGCCAGAAATTCCACCCATGTATACCTTGAAAAATCATCAACCATTACCAGGGCATACTTCTTTCTTCCAAGTGACATTATGTTGACAGGCCCAAACAAATCCATATGGATGAGTTGTAATGGCTTGGTTACTGATGTCACTGTCTTTGACTTGTGGCTTGATCTTTTCATTTTTCCTTTTTGACAAGCCTCACACACTCCTTCTTGACTGAATTCAAGTGTGGGCATGCCTCTCACTAACTCTCTTTTGACTAGAGAATTAATGGCCTTGAAGTTCAGGTGTGATAGTTTCTTGTGCCACAGCCAACAATCTTCATTTGATGCTTTTGAGTAAAAGCAACAAATTTTGTCCTTGTTTGCAGAGTCCATATTGGCTACAAACAGGCTTCCCTTCCTTACTCCAGATAGAGCAAAATCACCAGTCTTCTTGTGGGTGATCAAACATTCATCTTTGTCAAAATTCACTTTGAAACCTCTATCAGTAAACTGACCAACACTTAACAGATTATGCTTGAGCCCCTTGACTAGTGCTACATCTTCAATGATGACATTACCAACTTTCAGCTTGCCATATCCCAATGTATTACCCATGCTGTCATCTCCAAAAGCAACCATTGGGCCAGCCTTTTCCTCATACTGTGATAGCAGGGCCATATCACCAGTCATATGATTTGAGCATCCACTGTCCAAAATCCACATGACCTTCTTTTCACTTTCTTTGCCCTGCAAACACAAAGGTATTACTTTTCCTTTGGTACCCAAACAAGTTTGGGTCCATGTGACTTAGAGACAGTTTTATCATAAACAACATGCTTGTCAACTTTCTTAGTGCTAGTCTTCTTGTCACTGTTGGAAGTCTTAGAACCTGAAGTTTCAGACTTAGGTGACAGAGGTACCTTCCTAGCTTTAGGAGGACTTGAAGACTTTGACCTTGTGTAGTGTGTGTGAGAATTGTGACTGATACAACCATCAATGAATTGCCTTCTTAAATTAAAACAACTAGTCATAACATTCATATTGCATGGCATACAGTCAAATTTATCACAGAAAGGTGCATCTCTATGACTTAGAGGCACAGAACAATCATAGAAAGGTTTAGACACACTACCAACAGGTTTCTTGCATGCATGAGTTAAATGATTGGTACTGAAACAGTTCTGACAAGTTTTCCTAGGGGCATTAGGCATATAAGCATAGTTGTTATCCTTGTTAATCCCTAACTTGCCATTTCTGTTCTGTTTCTTCTTAGTCACTTTCTTTTCTGATTCACTCATCCCAGCTGAGACAAACTTAACAAACTTCTTAGGTCTTGGCCTATCAACTACTGGTCTCTTGGTCTTTGACTTGACACTCTCACCCTTAGAGGATGCTTGTTGTTCACTAGATTGTGCCTCATCCTCATCATTCAACATTTGCTTGATGAGTAAGGCATCCTCATCAACTTCAAATGTTGATTCCTTAAAAATTGGATTTTCAGTTTTTCTCAAAATGTGAGGCACTTTCTCATGAACAGCTGTGTCCTCTTCAATGACAGCATAGCCTTTCCTTTGTTTGAGAGAGTCATAGTCAAGTCCAATAGCTGCTTTGGGTTTAGCTTCAATTTTCTCACAGTAGGATTGCACTAAACCAGATGATTTCTTGAAAGTTTTTAGTTTGAATTCATTCTCAGCTAATTCATCCCTAAGAGCCTTCTCTACTTGACTAGCACATAAAACCTTGTTCTGCAAATATTCAACTTCTTTCTTAAGGTTTTCTACTTGCATAGTAGTTAGCTCAAGTTCCTCATTCTTTTTGGTTAATATTTAATTTCTAGTAGACAGTTTAGCAATCTCCTCATTAGCAGCAGTCATACTAGTATGAATATTAAACATTTTAACAGATAATTGTTCAATCATGCATTTGTACTCAGAAACAGACATGTCTATAGTAGTGAGAGATGGTACCTGAGAATCAGATGAAGATGAGTCATCCTTGGAGTTGGCCATCAAGGCATAATTGCAGAATTCTTGTTCCTCTTCATCACTCTCAGAATCATCCCAACACTTCCCTTCAGCTATGTAGGCCTTACCATGTGTCTGCTTTTTCAGAAGGGCCTCATACTTAGCTTCGAGCTCAAGATAATCTCTATCCTTCTTTTTAGGCTTCTTGCATTCACTGGCAAAATGCCCTAGGTCATTGCATCTATAGCACCTTACAGATGACCTATCCACATAACTGGTTTTGAACTTATTTCTGTTTGGTTTCACAGGTGCCTTGTTCTTGTTGGCTGAATGGTTTTGAGTTTTTGGTTTGAAGGGTTGATTTCTTTTAAATCTGATGTTTGGAAATTTTCTGGCCATGAAAGCATATGAAGTATTTTCCATCCCATCAAGTTCTTCCAGAGTGTAAAACTCTTCTTCTTCTTCCTCCTTTTCCTCAACAGGTTCACTCACCCCAGCTTCAGTTTCTTCATCATCTGCTACCTCCTCTATTCTTAGCTGACTTGCAGATGCTTCTAGGTCCAGAATAGATTTGTTGACAATCAAGGCACATGATGTGTTTATCATCCTACCTTGGTTGGCTTGGATAGCCCTTTTCTGAAGCAACTCAAGTTCATGAGTCTTTAGGACTCCATAGAGCACATCCTAGGTGACTTTGTTCAAATCTCTCTCTCTTAGAGAAAAATCTCTTTGCTCCAGATGATTTGGTGAAGACAACAGAAATTTCATATTTAACTCCTTGGTGCTGTAAACCTTTCCATTCATCTGCAACTCAGTAACTAGCTTGTGAAACCTTTCAAACATTTCAGTGATGCTTTCCTTGGGCTGTGCCATGAAAGCTTCATACTGTGTGACCAGTATCTGTTTCCTGTTTTCCTTAACCTCATCAGTCCCTTCACACAACACCTCAATGTGATCCCACATCTCTTTAGCAGACGTACATGATGCAATGTTTGCAAACATTGACATGTCCATGGAATCAATGATAAGCAACATGAGGTGGTTGTCAAGAGCAACCTTCTCCCTTTCTGACTCTGTCCACTTTGATGGATCCTTGGCCTCATAAGATCTTGGGATAGTTGTGGTTCCAACAGTCTTCTCTGGTATCTCTTGTTGTGGAACAAAAGGACCATTCTTGAGAATCTCAGGATACAAGGGATGAGAGGCTTTAATGAAAAACATCATCTTTATCTTCCAGAGGTTGAAGTTTTCTTTGTCAAACTTAGGGACCTTCACCGTTCCTGTAGTCTTTGGTGTATTCGAACTCATGATCGTTTTCCTATTTTTGAATAAACAGCCTGCTCTGATACCACTTGTTGAGTATTGAATACGGTAAAAGAATACAGAGGGGGGGTGAATGGATTCTTGAACTTTTCTTTGATTGAGTCTATGTAGCAGATAAGTGCCTGTGTGTGTAGAAGTGAAGGTGCGGATAAAGAAACAACACAAGACACAATATCACTTTAATCTAATGTATTATTAGATAAAGGTTGCTACAATCTGTGAATACAAATGGTAGTATTCTCAGCTTCGTTTTTCTCAGAGAGATATAGCTTACAGTGTATGAAAAACTTGACTCACAAAAGTTACTAAGTTATGAAGTGAGGTTGTGTCCTTATAGAACATGGATACAGCCTACTTACTACAAATAAGGTAGCTAAACAAATTACTTTCTAGCCTGTCTATCCTTTTTGAGTAAGTGTCCAAACGGTTACAGATTTGACTTTGCAAAGCCTGTTTAGATCCACTTCTTTAGCTCCTTGTCTCTTCTATATCTCTCCAAGCTTCCTTGTAGGCTTTCCAGAGAACGTTACAGATTGTGGTCCATAAAGTGCATTGGCTTGTTGCAGGTTTCTGACTTGTACAATTTCTTCAGTATTTTGTCTCCAAGAATGTATTCGAGAAGTGACTAAGTAAGTGATTCGAGAACTAGAATTGACTTGATCGATAACTCTGAGTTCTCGAATACTGTTATATTGACATATCGAACCACTTCTCGAATAGCTCTTTTCCATCAGGATTCCTTGAGTTGTCGAATAGAACATTTGACTTATCGAATCCTCGAGATATCGAATCACTACGCCATAGATGACCTATAGCAACCTTTTGACATGGGTGTTACCACTATGGATGTAATCATAGCTATGAAAATTTTGACCTATCGCAACCTTTTGATTGTGGTGTTACCATAGGCACAAAAGTATGTTACTTTAGTTATAAAAGGTGTTACATTGGGCTAACATCATGAGGTGTGTTACTATAGAGTATTCATTAACAAATTTTTTATTTAATTTAAAATTAATGATTTAATAATTATTTGACTTTAAAAATAATTATTTTAACAAAATCATTGAAATAATCAGTTTAAAACGTAATATTCCATCAAATAATTAAGTTATTGATTTTTCATAAATTTTAAATTTTGTTTATAAATTTCACATAAAAAGGTTTTAAAATAAAGTAATATCCAAACATTATTAAATTTTAACTAAATTCATTAAAAGATTTAATAAAGAAAACTAAATTTCGTATAAATTGTGAATTATTACAAAATCATGAAAATAATATATTTAACAATTATATTTTAATTTCAAGAAATAAAAATAAATTTATAATATTTTAAAAAATAAAAATGTACTTAAATATTAGTTAATTGAATAATTATTTTACTTTAGAACTAATTAAAATGAAATTTAGATATTTCACAAAAAAATAAAATTTACCAGATAAACGATTTTTTTAAAAAAATAAATATTAGAACGGTAGCGGCGGCAAAAGGCCCGCCCATACTGAAATTTTCACTTAAACAAAAAACACTCTCCCTCGCTTTAACAAAAACACAACGCTCTCAAAGCAAAAAATAGCCGTTAACGGCAGCCTTCTGTCTGATAGAATTCTCTGACCGGCGCATCGCCGGAAGTTTATTCAATTTGCAGCGTATTGTATCTTTTCTTATCTGTATTGTATTTTGTTTTACTGCTCTAGGTCTCCTTTGCTTTCTCCGTTCTCCTTCCCTCCGACCAACCTCCCCGTTGCTCCGTATCCCCCCCTTCGTTCGCCTCTGTATCCTCCTCCTCCTCCATTCCAATCCTCCGCTGCATTCTCCTTAACCTCACCACCCTCACCCTCTTCACCACCACCCCCTTATCAACCTCAGCTTCCCCTCCCCTCTCCTCCAAGATCTCGCATCTCTCCACCCCCCCTCCATTTCCCTCCAACCTCTGCCTTCCCATTCAACTAAGTTCAGCCACCATTCCCCAGCCCAAACTTCTATCTCGCACCTCCTTCGGCTCTAATCGTTGACACCTCCCCGCCCTCTCCGTCGTCCTCTTTTCTCCGTCAAACCCATCACTCTTACCCCGTCGAAACCTGCTATTATTCAACCACTCCTGCTACCTTTCATCAAACCAAATCAATTGCAAATCGCAAATTAAATCGTTCAACTCCTCCGTCTTTGCCCAGCCTCCGCTGTTCACCATCTCTATTACCCCCTCCCTCCCGCTTCTTCGTCTCTCCTCAACCCCGGAAATTCTCTTTCAACCCTCCCGCTCCCTCGCCTGCTATCCCTCCTCGCCGTCGACCCTCTTCTTTCTGTTCTCTAACCACTCTTTTCAATTGGTCGTAGTCTCATCAGAATAGGTTTTATTAGAATATCTATTACTGTTATTTATTCTATTACTAGTATATTTATTATTACTATTATTATTATTATTATTATTATTATTATTACTATTAATACTACTATTTTATTCTTATTTTTAATGCTATTATTATTATTATTTTATTTTATTTTATTTTATTTTATTTTATTTTATTTAAATTCATTTATTTACTTTCTTTTCTATTACTAGTGTATTATGTTCTTTTGATGTCACGTTTTTTACGTGTTGGCAGTCTGAATATAGGTACCCTAAATGGCAAATTTTTAGAGCTCGTGGAGGTGTTGAAGAAGCGAAGAGTGGACGTGGCTTGTATTCAAGAGACTAGGTGGAAGGGGGCTCAGTCTAGAGAAGCAAACGGGTATAAGTTGTGGTACTCAGGTCTTGCCAACTCGAGGAATGGAGTGGGTATTCTTCTGGCGAATGACCTTAAAGACAATGTCGTGGACGTGAGGAGGTGCAATGACAGGATCATGTCTGTCAGAGTGGTAGTCGGGGGGAAGGTGGTGAATGTGGTGTGCGCGTATGCCCCTCAGGTCGGTTTGGGCGAATCGGAGAAGGAGGCTTTCTGGGTCTGTTTAGATGAGTTGGTCGGAAGCATCCCGGATGACCAACTTTTAGTGCTGGGTGGCGATTTTAATGGTCACATTGGTGAGAGGTCGGATGGCTATCCCAGCGCCCATGGGGGTTTCGGCTTCGGGGTCAGAAACGTCGGTGGGTCAGCGTTGTTGGAATTTGCTACTGCCCAGGAGTTGGTGATTGTGAATTCTGTTTTTCAGAAGAGGGCTGAGCACCTCATTACCTTTAGCAGTGGGGGTCTCAACACTCAAATCGATTACCTTCTTTTGCGCAGGCGGGATGCTAGGGCGTGCGTATACTGCAAGGTGTTCCGGAGCGAGGCTTGTGCTTCCCAGCACCGTCTGTTGGCCATGGATCTATCCATGGGGGGCCGAGATGTTCGCAGAACGAGAGAGTCCAGATCAAGAATCCTTTGGAAAGACTTGAAGGGCGAGAAGGCGGCCGATTTCAGGGAGTCTTTGTTGAGAGAAGGTTGTTTCGATCTTAGTGGAGACGCGAACTGTAGGTGGTCCAACATGGCGAAGGCTATTCGGTGTGTGGGCGAGAAGGTGGTGGGGGTCTCTTCAGGAAAGTTCAGTGGTCATAAGGAGTCGTGGTGGTGGAGCGAGGAGGTCCAAAAGAAAGTAAAGACAAAATGTGTGCTCTTTAAAGAACTTTTGTCGAGTTGCTCTGGGGCGGAGAGGTCTATAAAGCTGGAAGCCTACAAGGTGGCGAGACGAGAGGCAAAAAAGGCCGTGGCGAAAGCCAAGAATGAAGCATACGAGGGGCTGTATAAGCGCCTAGATACCAAGGAAGGAGCGAACGCCATTTTTAAACTAGCTAAAGCTAGGGAGAGAAGGCGGCGCGATCTGGGTTCTGTTAAGTTTATTAAGGATGAGTCAGGCCAAGTGTTAACAAATGAAGACGCCATAAAGGAGAGGTGGAGCTCATATTTTCACTATCTTTTCAATGGGGCTAGGAGGAGTGATGCCAGTGGGGCGCAAGAGACCACTCTTTCGTCCGTTCCCTCATTCGGCCCGTGTGATCGTATCAGCAAAGAGGAAGTTAAGGGTGCCCTTCAAAAGATGGCTAGAGGGAAGGCGGTAGGTCCAGATCAGATCCCCATCGAGGTGTGGCTTTGCCTTGGTGAGGTTGGCGTTCAATGGCTAGCAGATCTGTTCAATGTTCTCCTCTCGGGTGATAAGATGCCAGAGGAGTGGAGGCGCAGTATTGTCGTCCCTTTTTTCAAGAACAAAGGAGATGCCCAGAACTGTAGTAACTATCGGGGAATTAAATTACTCAGTCATACTATGAAACTGTGGGAGAGAGTGGTTGAATTTCGGATTAGAAGAGGAGTTGAAATCTCAGAGAACCAATTTGGTTTTATGCCGGGGAGATCGACGACAGAGGCCATTCATCTCGTTAGACGACTTATGGAGAAGTTCCGAGAGCGTCGCAAAGACCTCCATATGGTGTTCATTGACCTTGAGAAGGCGTATGATAGCATCCCCCGTGAAGCTATTTGGAAGAGCCTTGAGGAGAGGAGAGTGCCGTCGGCGTACGTCAGGGCGATTCAAGACATGTACTCTCAAGCTAGTTCCTGCGTTCGGACCCCAGTTGGTGAAGCTCGTTATTTTCCTGTGGAGATTGGGCTACACCAGGGGTCGGCCCTTAGTCCCCTTCTTTTCGCCATGATCCTAGATGTCATGTCGCGAGGGATTCAAGACGCCATCCCTTGGTGTATGCTCTTCGCCGACGATATCGTGCTAGTGGCGGAATCGAGGAGGGAGGTGAATGAGAAGTTGGAGTTATGGAGATCCACTTTGGAGCCCCAAGGATTACGTCTGAGCAGGTCTAAAACCGAATATCTCTGGTGTAACTTCAGTGGTGAGACCAACGAGGAAGGGGTGGAGGTGAAGATTGAAGACCAGACCGTTCCCCGTACGGATAAGTTCAAGTATTTGGGTTCGATCATCCAGAATGAAGGTGAGATTGAAGATGATGTCACCCATCGTATCAAGGCGGGATGGCTAAGGTGGAGGGCAGCGTCAGGGGTGATGTGCGATAAGAAAGTCCCGTTAAAGCTGAAAGGGAAGTTCTATAGAGCGGCTATCCGGCCTGCGATGTTGTATGGTTCAGAGTGTTGGGCGGCAAAGAAGGCCCTCGAGAGCAAGTTGGAAGCAGCTGAAATGAGGATGTTGCGGTGGTCATGTGGCCGCACGATGTTAGACAGAATCCCGAATGTGATTTTCAGGAGTGAGTTGGAGGTGGCGCCCCTTCTTGAGAAAGTTAGGGAAGGGAGGTTGCGATGGTTCGGCCACGTTCGTAGGAGGCGTCCGGAAGCCCCGGTGAGGAGGGTTGAGAGTCTCTCGGTTAATGGGGTGAGGAGGAGAGGCAGACCGAGGAGGACGTGGGAAGAACAGCTACGGATGGATTTGAAGGCTTTAAACTTGGATGAGAACTCGATCGCAAATAGGAGTTGTTGGAGGCGCCAAATTAGAGTTGTGGATTCGCTTCTAGGTAGTGGTTCTGTGGTGGAGAGCCTCAGAGCTGGTTTCTCTCGGTTAGCGTTATCTTAGAAGCTTGGCTTTTCATCTTCATATTGTCTTCTGGTTTCTGATGTTGCAGGCGCAGGTGTCTTGGCCAGAGGTCTTCCTAGATCAGGAGAGGAGTGCCCATTGCTCGAGTAGGTAAGTCCCATGAGATCCAGGCCATGGGCCCAGGTTCGGCCGATTACTTCACCCACCTTTATCATCCTTGTAGAAAATTCACATTTCATGGTACACTAAGCCGGGGGTCTTCACGGAAACAGCCTCCCTATGTAAAAGTAGGGGTATGGTCTGCGTACATCTTACCCTCCCCAGACCCTGCTCCATGTGGGATATACTGGGTATGTTTGGTTTGGTTTGGTTACTCTCTTTCACAGACCACTCTCTCTCCCCCTCTCTCCCTCGTAGAAATTTCTCTCTCGAGTATCATCTCTCTCGTTTCAAGTAGGACATCTCAAGTTTCTCAATGAGGCTTCTCAATTGATTTAAGGCTTCAGTTTTAGGCTTTGGATTGAGGCTTCACTTCAAAATTAGGGGTTCTCCTCAATCGATTTCTTCACTTCAAATCAGGGGTCTTCTATTTGAGTTCAATTAATTCGATTTTTTCAATTAGATTACTTCCGTTTCAATTAATTGTTCTCTCTATTTGATTTCAGGGCCTTGGATTTGGATTACGGCTTTAATTTTGGGGCTTTACGATTTAGGGCTTTTTGGTTTGTATTTAGGGCTTTTCGATTTGGGCTTGGATTTGTAGGTATTACCCTCTTCCGATTTGTATGTATATGTGGATGCACTCTCTCCCTCTTTGTCCCCCTCTGTCTCTCACTCTCTGTCCATCTCCCCCCCCCCTCTATCCCCCTCTCATGTATGTAAGTTTTGATTACTCCTATTATTTGTGTATTGAAATAATTTTATATATGTAGCTTTTGCAGTATTGCTAATGTATGCTCATTCTTTGGATGTATGGGATAAAGTTCTAATGTTTACAAAGACAAAGAACATGCTGAATTTGAGTTTACTGTAAGTCAAACACAAGTATTCACTTGTCTGTAGCGTTTTTTATTTACTATTTATGATTTAATTTACACTTGACGTGAGTAGTACTAACTATGTTCAAAATTGAAGATTAGTCTGATTCCAACAGATGATAGTCTTGGAAAAGAGGTCATTACAAAGATTACAACAAACATGGTCACTGAAAAAGTGTTCTATACTGATTCCAATGGGAGGGACTTTTTAAAACGGGTAACCTATATTTTATAGATTCATTGAAGTACTGAAAAAGCCTGAAGAATTATTCTGTTTATTCTGTGCATACATTCTTGGTGGTATCGAATTGGTTATCTGTCAAGCCTATTATCAAAGGAAGTATAAAATGTTGTCATTTGTTCAATTCCTCAATCTTTGATTCATAAGTTTGATGTTATGTTACTTTCATCGTGAAAGCCTTTCGAACTCGTCACAGTTGCATCCTATACTTGTTGAACAGGAATATTATAAAAGAAACCATTAAAGATACATCTTGCAATAGATATTTTTTTGTTGGAAGTGTATGTTTGTAGCAAGTGCAGCCTGTTCAGTTGCTCTTATACCTTTATCATTTTGTTATAGATTTTTGAAGGGGCTAATCATGTGAATGTAAGCCATATCATACATGATTTATCATTTGGGCCGAAGTACCCTGGCATTCACAACCCACTTGATGGGACATCTCGAATTCTCCGGGGAACGAGTGGAACCTTCAAGTATTACATTAAGGTTAATCTAATTTATATCTTATTTCTCTCAATACTGATCTCTAACCTTTTCTTCTGTAAAGTAACCTGCACACGCATCTCCCCACCATGTGTTATTAGAATTAATCCTTTGTCTAGTTTTATATTGGACACCACACATGATATATATATATATACAGATAATTAAGTTCTTCACCCCTACTATTATCTATATTATAAACTATTTTTTGTACAGTGATAGATATATAAAGAAAAATAGACTTTGTAACATTCAGAGGCAGAATTATTCTGTCATAGTGATTGTAAACAAACATCTCAGAGATTTTTCTTTGATTTAATACATAAACACGACTTCCGCACCAGAGGAATTGTGGAGATTATACTTTTGACTTTAAGTTTATCTCTTTATTTTGATCGAGAGATAATATATGTTTTCTTCTTGAAGTAAGAAATTGATTGCGGTATTTGCTTAGGAGATTTCAACTACAATTTTTTGTCATAAACATTTAGCAAGTCCACTTTATATAATTTTTGACAAGTAGATTAATATAATGCGAGTACTTTCAATGGCATTTCAAATCAAGATTGGGTGTACACATGAGTAAAATTGGTAGTTATATGAGTTTTAAGCATCTACTTTGGGATTGTGAACTAAAGGAAAGCTTAAATTAACAAGAACATGTTGCTCGAAGGGAAAGAACAACTATTGGTATAGGAAATTACCAGTTACCTAAAAACCAACGTAAAATAATATTTAAATATCGATAACAGTAAAGTGTTTAAAATAAACTACCAAAAAACTTCCATGATTTCACCTTTCGTGATCAGGATGTCTACAACTCCTCTCATCACCCTGCATAAGCGACGTCAATCTGTTTGGATATACTGACTTGCTTAAATTGCAAAAACTTCCTTCCTCCGATTTTCCTTTTAAATCTCACTAGTTTGGTATTTGAACTCTAGTTTAATGTTTTAGTAACCTGTTGGTGTTTCCACATATGCTCATTTATGCTTTTATGTTAATAGGTTGTTTCAAACTCCAACCGTAGAAACTTTGGATCCAGAAATCCGGCAGTATAGTGATCTTCCTTCTTGGATAGATAATAAATGTTTGGATACAAGCATTTTCAACTAAAGCTGTACATCGTATTATTCTTTCATTCCCTGAGATTACTGTTGTAATTGTGCTTTTTTTTTTAATTTTATTATGCTAGCAACATGACTCCAATTTCCAAACAGATGGATTATTGTCTAGGGTTGTTGTTTTCTGTATTCTTTTAGCTTTAACATGTTTCTCACATAATACTATCGAATTGGAATTTAGGTGAACAAGAGTGAATCTGGTATAGTTCTGAGGTCTGAATCAATTCATATTTTCTGGGATCCAATGGAACCTCTGCTGAGGAAGTTGGAATCATTGGGCATTGTTAAGGAGGTTTTCCCTCTGTATGGTATACCATCTTAACATATCTCAGTCTTACTAGCAATTGCATGGACTCTTTACAAAAAAATTTATGTTTTTGTAGATGAAGTAAAGAGGAAGCAGCTTATTAAAAGGTGGGCACTGAACTGGAGGGACTTAACATAGCAGCCTATCGATGAGATATATTATTACTTTGCAATTATGTATGTATATGTGTTCCAAGTTCAAAATGCTCAAATTGTGCTTTTACTTTTCTTTGACTGATACATCAGTTTGGGTTGTCATTTATCAGATCATTCCAGTTGCTGGTCCTCCCTGTTTTCTTTGTGAGCATGATATTATGGGAAGTATTGTTTTCCTAGTTTTGGAAACGTAAAAATTCTGCTATGTTAGCCAGGTAGCTCTGTATAGTTTAGTGGCACTGATTTGTATAATACTTAGTTTTGTTTTCTCCACATCGTTTCCTAAACTTTAATTTAGTTTGTGATATCTTGAATTCGACATTGCTAGTAATTTGTTTATTGCTGTTTTTACTCTGTAGGTATGAGGTATGCATATGCAATGGCAGAAAAGTAGAGACAGTAGCATCTGAAATTCTGGAACAACTACTGCATTCACCCAATGTAGCATATGACTCTAACATTATTTTCGTTGACCAGGGCCAAACCATGTCTGTTAAGTTATGGCTAAGCCCACAACTGCAATCTGCTGGGAACTTCACTTTCTCTAGCACACAGGTATAATTATTGATTTAGTCAAAGTAGTTGTCTTGTTATTTCGTATTGATGGTTGAATATATTAAACTAGGAGCACAATGCTTTGCAACCATGGAGACGACACCTGAAAATTTTCTAATTGCATGTGGGAACTAGGAAAATAGTTTTCAGGTCATATCTCTATCCGATGGAAGGATGATCCAAAGCATTAGAAAACATAAAGATGTTGTTAGCTGTGTTGTAGGTAAAAAGATAATAAGATACCAGTAGCAAATTGTGAGTAAACAGATTAAAAGCTATGGTGTTAAAATAGGACAGAATTATAAAAGGATAAGATGGAAGCAATCTCCACAGATGAATAGATGATTAGTAGGCCTGCACATTTATTCTTAGAACACTAGATCAATAATAATCCAACTCCACTAATAATAAAAATTGCGGTAGTTTTATTTAGAGTATATGCTTTTTAAAAGAGAGAGCAGTGAACACTTAAGATCTATGTTCACTAATACCAGATTTATTGCAGTCAGGCGAGAACACTTGACCAAGTGAAGCTTTTGGACAAGTATATGTTGGAACTCGGTTGACATTAACAATTTTGATGTTTTTTGCAGGTGAAGGTTGTTCGTGACACAATGAATCAGGCATGTGAATTGTGGAAGATTATTGCTGATCAAGTGGATTTATCGTCGCCACAATTGCTGACAGGTAATGAACTGTTTTGGTATATTGTTCCTCTGTGCATCTGTTCATATATGTTTTAATTGGTGTGAATGTATGATTATTATTGGAGAGAGTATATGTGTATATGTTATATTGTTATTGGTATATATGTAGCAAAAATGTCCATGGTACATTTCATACAGGGAGAGGAGTCATTGCTAGCATTTGAAATTACTGGTAAACTATGCAGGTACGCCTATCTCGAAAGATCAGAAATCTACAGTTTCTCCATTCTTGTCAGATAAAAATGCAGAACGTTTGGCTCTTGCATTATGCAGATTGCGTGGAGCAGCACTCAAGTTGGGCCAGATGTTGACTATCCAAGATGAATCTCTTGTACCTGCTCCGGTATGTTAGTTTTACTGTATATGGTTTGATAATAAGAATTCTGTAGTTATGTTAATAATGTTACACCCTAATAATATGCATGCCTAGAACATTTAAATAAATTTGTAGTATCCTCAGATTTAAATAAGAATTCTTTACAGTATCCTCAGATTTATATTTAAATAAATTTGTAGTGTTGTTTAGTCCTTAAATGAATACATATATTATCCTCCATATTCGTTAGTGAAATTTGGCTTGTAATACAATATTCACTGGCACACTATTCTTCTGTTTTCATTATGTTCTATAAAAGCTTTTGTTTGTTAAAGGACACTGATTGTTTAGACTCTAAGAAACAATATTGCAGAACTTTTACCATGGCATACAAGCTAGTAATAAACTCTTTTGGCTAATTTATACAGGACACCTTTGCCATTCAAAGCTTTGAGGCAACACATGCAGATTTCAAGAAGGCCAAAGACAAGGTCATGCAGATTTTCAACGTCCTATACGCCTATACCTATAGCGTCTCGGAGACGATGCAACTAAAAGATGGATCAAAGACTTCACATACATGGAAGCTGATTTTTATTTTTTTGTGTTTTTTATATCGGTAGAATTGTAAAGTTAGTATACATTTGTCAGATAAATGTTGTTGGTGAATTATATTAGGACGTGAATTGTTGTTGGTTTGTTTTATGGAAATTCAATATTCTGTTGGTGCATTTTTATTTTGTTACATTTATGGTGTTACAATAGGTAAAATGTGTGTTGCAATAGGGGTGTTGCAGTTGGTGATATTAGGTGTTACAATAGGTAATACTAGGTGTTACAATATGCCTTGCACAGTGAGCAGGTGGGCCCACAGTAGGTCCAAAAAGTGGGCCCCACATGTGGACCCAAATGTGGATCTCACGTGTGGATCCCACGTGTGGGTCCCACGTGTGGGCCCCATAATATTATGCAAATTTGTATCATCTATTGTAACACACAAACTATGTTGCTGTAGAGTGTTTAAGGTGTTGCTATAGAGGTCTTTAGTAACTGCATTTGCCGTGTTACCATAGGTTGTTTTTGATGTTACCTTAGATACCTGTAGTTACTGCTGAGAACCTAACACAGCTGAAGTGTTACCATAGTCCTATTTTGGCCTATAGTAACTTCAAACAGGGGTCTATGGTAACACAGTTTGGGGGTTGCTATAGGCCTTTTATGGCGTAGTGAATAGCTTTCTGAGTCCTTGAGATATCGAATGGAACTTTGACTTGTTGACTCTTTGAGAACTCGAATACCATCTTGACTTGTTGACTTCTTGAGTTCTCGAATAGAGTAGTAGACATATCGAATCCCTGAGATATCGAATGAGATATCGAACAGTGTATTCAGAGATATCGAATAGTGTCTTGAGATATCGAATCTCTGACTTCTCGAATGCTGGACTTCTCGAATAGACAAATATACTTCTCGAATTGGTACTTAGGCAAATTCTTCATTTCTTCAAATCCCAACTGTGATTATTTGACAGTCTTTAACTCCTTGCTTGAGGCATGAACCTTGGAACTTCTTTCAAGCATTATTCTAGACTTTGTTTGTACAATTACACAACTAGGATTTGATGCCTACTACAAGTACAATACAAACAGAAACTCTACAACTAGAGGTTCCCTCAGTTAAGAGGTCATGTAAGTAATGCAAAGCATTACAAACAATTAGGCTTGTTATTAGATGTGTACAGGCATGCCTCTATAACTAACAAACACAACCAAATCGCTCATGCATAAATATTTTCAATCATAAACATCATATCTCTATGTGTGGGCCGCATGAACGGGGCACTATTTAGGTTTATATAATGAAAATGGGTTCAATGGTAGTTAGGCCACTTAATTGATTGAAAACTTTCAGTTGGGTCATCCAACTCAAAAAGCTTTTAATCAGGTCATATAACTGATAAAAACTTTCAATCAGGTCACTGGGGTTTACGGACGCTAAAAAAGTGACGGAAAGATGATTCAGCATGAATCAGGTCCGTAAAACCCCAGTGACCTGATTGAAAGTTTTTATCAATTATGTGACCTGATTGAAAGCTTTTATCAGTTATGTTACCTGATTGAAAGTTTTTATCACTTACGTGACCTGATTGAAAGCTAGCCAATCAGATAAAAGCTAGCTATGTCAGCATGTTGAGTCATCTTTCCGTCTCTTTTTAACGTCCGTAAATCCCAGTGATCTAATTGAATTTTTTTTATCAATTATGT
Source organism: Kitagawia praeruptora (assembly GCA_037693485.1). Classification (NCBI taxonomy): domain Eukaryota; kingdom Viridiplantae; phylum Streptophyta; class Magnoliopsida; order Apiales; family Apiaceae; genus Kitagawia; species Kitagawia praeruptora. Next base: position 128,412,189 of record CM075347.1, read on the forward strand.
GACCTGATTGAAAGTTTTTTGAGTTGGATAACCCAACTGATAGTTTTCAGTCAATTGAGTGACCTAACTACCATTTAACCCTAAAAAAATGTAGGAAATGCATAATATATTTTTAATAAATAACAATTAAATACAAGAGTAACTCAATAACTAAAGTATATCAAAACTTTTAGCTCTTTTGGACTAACATGTGATGCATTGGTATGTTTGAGAGTTAACTATTACTTGAAAAAATTACAATTTTTGTCCAGGTTGTAATAAGATTGATTATGGGAGTAAATTTTTACATATTTTTTCTCGTATTCTACTCATTCATAAAACAAATTGAGATAATTAAAATAAAAACTTGTGACATCTTTAATGGTGACGAGTTCTCGATGAGATAATTACTGGATCAAAATTTATTATGTCATGCAAATTTAGGAAAAATAAACTAATTTTTTATTATAAATTAAAAATATTTTTTACCAATTAATAGAACTTGATAAATGTATAAATATCTAAAGATTTTAGATATCACCCTCATTGAAAATATATAAGTTATATGTTCTTATTTAATTAAGACCATAATTCTATTTAAACATTTATGATCAAAAGTTTGAACACCGTACATTTACTCACTTTAATATAATTAGTTTTATGTTTTTGGGAATAACTTAATATATAATTTATTGGAAATAATTAAATAAAATTTATAGTAGAGATTTCTAAAAAGATTAAAAAAATTGTCAAAGCTTTTTTCAAAACTTAACTAAATTGAAAAATATTAAATTTGTGGATCATTCAAAATATCACATATAAAATTAGTAATGAGTTGTGATAAAAGTCAGAAACAAATGAAATACGTAATAGAATAATATTTATAACATTAAGAAAGCTTCCCGTAATGAAAGATTGAGAGAATGAGACAAAAAAAATTACGAAACCTCAATTCAAACATAAATCAAAAGGATCTATAATTCTATTTTCAATAGAAGTTCATGATATAGTCAATTTGAATAAATAAGGATTAGAGTTTAACAAATGTTCATAAATATTTACAAAAATCACTTGCGATAAATATTTACAATGAAAAAGATACATTATTATATCAAAGTAAAATTTTGCAGAAACATATATCTACCAATTATATATATATGTATTAACAATTTTTACCTTTTTTTTTACATATTTCTCCATCGTTTGTATTCATTGAATGAATAAATGATATGTCTTGTCTTATAAAAAAATAAAATTAAAAAATTACAAGTAATTTATCCATATATATCACTGTCCAAGTAGCACTTGCTCAATCTTAAATTCTTAAATAATTTTCATATAAGATGAAAAGATCATTTAAATTTAGCAATATTTTAGGATCACTTCAGATGTGTTTAATATATCCAACACAATAAGGAATATACTATATTCTGTTTTTATTGATCATTTGAATTTGCATAATCTAATTATGCACTGGATATTGAAATAAGAATATTATAATCATGTGTATTATGAATATTAAAAAAGTGACAAAAATAAAAAATATTAAAAACATCATTAATAAATAAAATATATATCTATTGCTAGAAAATAACCCCGTACCTAACACCGGTTATTATGGTAGTTCTTCTGTATTAAGCTACTAGAAAAGGAGGACGCAACAATCATTATTGGAACAAAATCGAGTGGTATGTTGCTAATGTCACAAAATTGTGGGTCTAATGATGACCCTTGAGCCTTGACCTACAACAATTCTTCTACTTTAAAAAGCCAAAAAAATACTTATGTGTCTCCCCCGTGATAATGTGTTGCCTCCGTAAATTTCTACTTTATAGTATTAGTACTCTCTCCGTCAATTTTAATTTTTAACTCTTTTAAACTCTTTTTTTTAATTTTTAACACGCATTTTAAAAGAAATTTTAAATATAATTTCATAATTTATTTTAAAATTTTTCTTTATTTATATAAAAATTTAAGGGCTATTTTAATAAATATATTGTCAAAAGTAAATTTTTTCAAAAATATCATCTTCTTTCAAAAATACCATCTTTTCTCTTTCAATCCAATTTCCTTGCCCAGAATTTTGGATGAACAGTACTTCCACCTGTGTATTATTTATTTATTTTTTATTTTTTTAAGGTGGGATGCTATTTTGGTGGATTTGGGTTGTAGGGCCCCGCAGGGGCATATTCAACTGAATGCAACCACATTCAACAAAATACAATCACATTCAACTGAATGCAACCAAATGCAACTTTTTTTTAAGGAGATGGGTGATTTTGGTGGATTTGGGTTGCAGGACCCCGCAGGGGCATATTCAACTAAATGCAACCACATGCAACTAATTGCAACTGAATGCAACCACATGCAACTAAATTTCTGATTTCAAGTTCCATTTGTCAGTTATCATTTTCGACCTCATTTTTTAACTCTGTATATATAGTTGAATGTGGTTGCATTTGGTTGAATATTGCCCCTGGCGGGGCCCTGCAACCCAAAATCACCCCATCTTAAAAAAAAAATTGAATGTGGTTACATTTGGTTGAATATTGCCCCTGGCGGGGCCCTTGTAACGACCCGAAAAATTACGTGTAATTTATTATATTAAAATATATTTTTAGTTGATTTTAATTTGTGTTAGTTTATTTTTAATGCAATTAAACGCGTTATGATTTTTATAAAATAGGAAAATTATCTCATACGTGTTATGTGACTTCTGTGTATCATAGAATATTTTATTCTATTTTTCTGTAATTTTTATATTTTTAGAATACAATTATTTCGCGTTTTAATTTCCGGATCCAGCCCTTAAACTGAATCCGAGGCCTTGATTTTGATAAAATTATTTTTATATAATGATAGGATATCTAATTATGCATTATTTTGTAATTTTTGTAATATTCATAATTTTTGGGGAATTTTGGCATATATATTATATTTGTTTAAAAATAAAAATTTTACATTTTTATCCCATAAAAATTATTTTTAAGGCTTAATGATTTTAATTAGGGGTTAAAAAATTTTTGGGGTATTAATTTTTAAGTAATATAAATAGCAGCTAAATTATTTTTATTTATTAAAATAATCAGAAAATCAGATTTTCTGATTTTATTTTCTGGAAATTCTCTAAATATTGTTCTTGGTGTTCTTGAGGATCAAACCCGTTTTTCACAGTGATTCCGGCATCCAAATCGATCATGTGAGTAACCAAACTGAAGCTCTTGATCTCTACTACATGTTTATGTAGGTGTTCATAACCAAAATTGTCTGATTCGAAAATTTGTTTTTTTTAATTTTAATTTTCGAACTTGTTTAATTTGTTGTGGATTGTGCAGTGATTTGTTGTTGATATGGTTAGTATCTATAGATTGTATATAATCTCAGGAGCATCATGATAATTTTTGTTTGATTTTTAGTATCTTAAAACTCGAAATCGAATTTTGTGGGGGTGAGAATAATTTTCAATTTTTCGGATTGATTGTTGATTGTTTGATGATTTTGATGATTGATATGAGTCATTGAACTCCTAAGCTTCGTTTTGGTGTATAAAACGTTTGATTTGGTTGAGAAATAAGTGAGAACGAATTTTGATCGGAAAATTCTTTGAAGTCGCCGGTTTTTGTTCGAATTTGGCCGGATTTTCGATTCGGTTGAATCTGGGATTGAACGAATGGTGTGGTTGTGTTTAGGAGGTGATTTGGAACGAGTTGGAGCCTTAAAACGTAGCGAATGGTACGTTTTTAAGGTTGCCGGAGTTCGCCGGAATATTTTCCGGTCGCCGGAAACTGGAGAAACCTCCATTGTTGGAGGTGGTGTTCTTCGAAGCATTCATACGAAGAACAGTGAGGGTGGTGATGAACAGTTGTCGTTTAATCTTCAAAATCTGAAACCAATTTCTGAAAAATGATTTTGGATAATTATTTTCAAAAATTTATTATAAATTCGAATTTTATTTTCAGAAATTCGAAAAATCATTTTTAAATTCCGAAAATTTATTTTTAATTTCGAAAAATAGTTTTAAAATTTTAATAAATTATTTTTATTCGAAAATTTATTTTATTTGATTATTTTAAATTTATTTAGCTAATATCTTAATTAATTTAAATTGATTGGTTAATTAATATTAATCAATTAATTTAATTAATTAAATATTATTTAAATATAATTGAAAATAATCAGATTTAATTATTTTGGAAAATAAAATGATTCATTTATTTTCTAAATATTATTTTACCTTTAATATTTATTTCTTTATTTGTTTTATTTGTTTAAAATGTAATAAAATTGTTTTAAAATTCTAAAAATAATCCGGGAACGATAAAAATAGTTTTAAAATTCTAAAATTATTTATAAACCCGGATTAAATATTTACTAAAAATATTTTGGGGATCCAATAATTAACCAAAGGGTTTATTAATGATCCTTTTCGATACGGGAAGGGTTATTTAAATCTTTTAAAATTCTTTTAATACTTTTAAATATTATAATAATAATTTGAGTGCTCTTTTAATGGTGAGTCGTATCCGTGCTATGTGTTGATTGGTTACGTGACAAGTATATATGTATTTGATTTGAGGATTAATGATGTATCTCCAGGATTAATTATTGTTTCGAGGAATAATCGTGTCTTGAGGATTAATTGATTATCATGTTTCTTTATCGAAGAATAAGATAAATGTTTTGAGGATTATCTATCGATTGAGTTGATTAATAAATAATTAATTTGAATATTCAATTAATTTAATTATTCTTATTAATTGCGTATTAATTAAACCGTTTGTCCGTTTTCAACGAGAAAAGTATTTCTGGAATTAGAAAAATGACCCGGTTCTTATAAAAATAGTTTTAAGTTAAAATTCAACTTTTAAATTTTGGTCGACTTTTTACCAAACCTTTTTATTGAGTCGGTTATATTTGATAATTAGGGTTTTGACCCGTTTTCTGTTTTAAAAATATTGGATAAAATCTTTTTATGATCTGATCAACGTGCTATGTGATTATGTGATCTACTTATTGAGTCTCTTTACGTGCAATGTGAATTATTAAGGTATTAAGTAGCGAGGGTTATGATGTAAATCGAGTTTTGATCGATATATATAGTTAATGTGTGTTAATTGTTTATATGATTTATATTATAAGATGTCATTAAGAGTAGATGATGGTTTCTTTGATTTACTGGAAACGATGGTGATATCGTTTATTTTCGCAAGGATTAATTGTTGAATATTGACTTAGGTTGGTCAACAGAGATAAGTAGATGTCTAATCAAGGAGGTTGGAGATAGATGCAATATTCTTTGTGGGTTATGAATAAGGTTGGAGATGGATGCGGTATTGTTTGTAGATTGTAATGAAGAAGGTTGAGATGAAGGTATTGTTTGTGGAATTGCTGGTTTACTTGCGAGGTGTTTTAACACCGGGAAAACGTCTATGTTCAAAGGGGACATTTCCAATTATTTTCTTCTGGCAGAGATATTGGTAAGCATGGTTAATACATTCGAAGTGAGTTTGCAAGCGTTTACAAAATATCAGAATCTCATCTAGAGGCTGAAGTATTGTCTGGGGTGTGACTATAGAAGTAGACGCGCAGGCTCGATGTCAACGGATCAGACTCGTGACAATCGCAAGAGCGTCAAACCAGCAAATGATCAACAGAGGATATGATAACGTAAGATAGAAAAAGAAGGTAGACGGGTTACCTCGACTTTGCGCAATAGCTGAGGACCAGAGGCAAGTATTTTCTTGATCATCCTAAACACTTTTTATTTTCTGTTTCATTTATTCATATCATGACGAATAGCTATTATTCAGAGCTATTTGTGATTCTTAAATATTTTTGTGCGAACACAGTTGTTTGATATTGGTACCCTTGATGTGGGGAATTGTTTCAGATAAACTCTTCATATCCTCATTATCGTAGTAATAATGGGATATGACCTGTATTTAAAACTAAGCATTTCCTGTTGAATTCGGAAATTGCTCTATTGGATTGGAAAATAGTAAAGCGTAGGAGGCCACATCGAGTAGTTGGTCCAGCTATATTTAAGGAGGATATGGTAACCATTCCATCTTCCTATAGGCTAACATTACTTGCCTATTTTGGTACCATAAGAAATCCGAACTATAAAACGAGTATAATGAAATACCGTGATTATAGAGGGTCCCACTTTCCCCATAACCTGATCGTGGGGAATGATGGTGTTTTAAGAAAACCGAACTATAACACCGGTATGGTGACATACCGGAAGATTATAGAGGGTCCCATTGCTTATTGCCTGATCAGGGGCAGTGGTGTTAAAGTATATCCAATCCATATCGCCCGAATGGCTATTATATATTGTGAATTGGCAGATGATTCATTTTTATGACATGCCAAATGATTTCAGTTATGATTTGAATTATATCACAGTTGTTGATTCAGTTTCTCTATAAACTGTTATACATTTCAGTTGATTTTTATGCCCCACTAATCCTGGTTTAATATCAAAATTTTTATACGCTTGCTGAGCATTTCTTTCGCTCATACTTGCTGTTGTAAATTCTAACATTTCAGTAAGGTAGTTTGGCGAGACGTATCCGCACAGCTCAGAAAGAGAAGAAGCGTGATGCTATTTCGAAGATGACTTGGCTCAGGATGTCTGGATTTAGTGTAAGATCTATTTTATATAATTGAGTTCTAATATTTATTATTATTATGCAATGGTCTGGTTAGCCTGGCGTACTTCTTATCGAAGTTACACCAGTGGTTTAAGATTTTATCAAAGAGAATGTTGTGAAGAATGAATGCTTTCTATTTAATGGAATTTGGATTCTTGTTTCTAGCCCTATAACCTGAAAAGATCTTGGTATGTTTGGGGTCACAGATGTTATATTTCCAGTGTTGGACAATCACAAATGGATGATTATTATTAATCAGATGTTTTATTTTGAGGATTTTTGCGTGACAACCAAATCTTCTGACCCCGGATTTGGGGGGTGTCACAGTTGGTATCAGAGCAGGGTTATAGTAAACTAGAAACGAGAGTGTGTAGGAGTGTGTATAGCTAAGTAAGGAACGTCAGAGCTTATGTAGAGTTCCTGTTGGACTATTGGATATAGTACCAATTAGTAAGTTAAGATTGGAGTACTCGTTTAAGATTGTTGTGCTGAACTGGATAGACCGCCTTGCAAATGGAGATGAATACTGTGGAATATTCAGAGATTTTTACGAGTTGACGACGACATACGATACCGATATTTTTAAAACGTGGAACGGAAGACGATTAAAATCGAATGACGAGCTATCGAAGGAACTGACGAAGAAGGCATAAGTAGAGACCTTGGCAATACCTTTTCTTTCTATGAATTATTTTGATATCCCTCCTAAAGAGGTATTCGTTAAAAGATATTTCTCCTCTTCTAAACAGTGACATTTTGATACTTGTGTTCAATCTCCATTTTGAATCTCAATTGTTTCAGTGGTTACTATGAAACCTATTTTTAAATTTCTGAGACTTTCAACTTTTGTTTTCACCAATGATTAATAACCTTATTTGCAATATAGTACCACTTGTTCGGTACTTTCTTCCTGGTTCTTCTTTTCGGAAAATAACAAGTTTGGAATTCCTTTCATTTTTCTCTAATCCTACTGAAACGAACAACCCTATTTATAGGGGACACCAGGTATATCTGTCTGTGTGATAGAAGTTGGATGGGACGCCATCACTGGTGTGTTGTGTATTACAAGAAGGCTGATCACCTTTAATTGTAAATGTCGGAGCTAAGACACACAACGTCGGGTTCATGTGATCATATTGATCTCTCGGTTATTCTTTCATTTCAAATCAAGTTGCTTTATTCATAACCACAATTGTGGAACATTTGCTATGATATGGAATCCTTTTTCTTCAAAATTTCATGATTCTTGTTATCTCTATTGAATTTCAAGGGTATGCCAATCAGGTCAGGATAAGCGAAATTCGCTGATAGAAATTAGATTCGCAACGGAATCGCCAAGAGTAAGAACGAGTCCTAAAATGATTAGAATATCAGTGACATATCAATGGAATCAGTTCACTCTCTCTCTTTCAAGGATACTATGTTAATGGAAAGTTGGTCGAGCCATATTTGAAACGAATAATGATGTGTTGTAAGACTCCAGTGATAATTATGTCAGATAGAGACCCTATAATTGAATTGAGATTTTTGAGAAATTATTTACGAAGGAACACTATCCCCAGTTTTGTAAAGCAAGTGTTGATGATGAAGGAGTTAAGGAACCCCACTAGTTGCCTTAGCTGATTCCGAGGACGGAATCCTTATAAGGGGGGAAGAATGTAACGACCCGAAAAATTACGTGTAATTTATTATATTAAAATATATTTTTAGTTGATTTTAATTTGTGTTAGTTTATTTTTAATGCAATTAAACGCGTTATGATTTTTATAAAATAGGAAAATTATCTCATACGTGTTATGTGACTTCTGTGTATCATAGAATATTTTATTCTATTTTTCTGTAATTTTTATATTTTTAGAATACAATTATTTCGCGTTTTAATTTCCGGATCCAGCCCTTAAACTGAATCCGAGGCCTTGATTTTGATAAAATTATTTTTATATAATGATAGGATATCTAATTATGCATTATTTTGTAATTTTTGTAATATTCATAATTTTTGGGGAATTTTGGCATATATATTATATTTGTTTAAAAATAAAAATTTTACATTTTTATCCCATAAAAATTATTTTTAAGGCTTAATGATTTTAATTAGGGGTTAAAAAATTTTTGGGGTATTAATTTTTAAGTAATATAAATAGCAGCTAAATTATTTTTATTTATTAAAATAATCAGAAAATCAGATTTTCTGATTTTATTTTCTGGAAATTCTCTAAATATTGTTCTTGGTGTTCTTGAGGATCAAACCCGTTTTTCACAGTGATTCCGGCATCCAAATCGATCATGTGAGTAACCAAACTGAAGCTCTTGATCTCTACTACATGTTTATGTAGGTGTTCATAACCAAAATTGTCTGATTCGAAAATTTGTTTTTTTTAATTTTAATTTTCGAACTTGTTTAATTTGTTGTGGATTGTGCAGTGATTTGTTGTTGATATGGTTAGTATCTATAGATTGTATATAATCTCAGGAGCATCATGATAATTTTTGTTTGATTTTTAGTATCTTAAAACTCGAAATCGAATTTTGTGGGGGTGAGAATAATTTTCAATTTTTCGGATTGATTGTTGATTGTTTGATGATTTTGATGATTGATATGAGTCATTGAACTCCTAAGCTTCGTTTTGGTGTATAAAACGTTTGATTTGGTTGAGAAATAAGTGAGAACGAATTTTGATCGGAAAATTCTTTGAAGTCGCCGGTTTTTGTTCGAATTTGGCCGGATTTTCGATTCGGTTGAATCTGGGATTGAACGAATGGTGTGGTTGTGTTTAGGAGGTGATTTGGAACGAGTTGGAGCCTTAAAACGTAGCGAATGGTACGTTTTTAAGGTTGCCGGAGTTCGCCGGAATATTTTCCGGTCGCCGGAAACTGGAGAAACCTCCATTGTTGGAGGTGGTGTTCTTCGAAGCATTCATACGAAGAACAGTGAGGGTGGTGATGAACAGTTGTCGTTTAATCTTCAAAATCTGAAACCAATTTCTGAAAAATGATTTTGGATAATTATTTTCAAAAATTTATTATAAATTCGAATTTTATTTTCAGAAATTCGAAAAATCATTTTTAAATTCCGAAAATTTATTTTTAATTTCGAAAAATAGTTTTAAAATTTTAATAAATTATTTTTATTCGAAAATTTATTTTATTTGATTATTTTAAATTTATTTAGCTAATATCTTAATTAATTTAAATTGATTGGTTAATTAATATTAATCAATTAATTTAATTAATTAAATATTATTTAAATATAATTGAAAATAATCAGATTTAATTATTTTGGAAAATAAAATGATTCATTTATTTTCTAAATATTATTTTACCTTTAATATTTATTTCTTTATTTGTTTTATTTGTTTAAAATGTAATAAAATTGTTTTAAAATTCTAAAAATAATCCGGGAACGATAAAAATAGTTTTAAAATTCTAAAATTATTTATAAACCCGGATTAAATATTTACTAAAAATATTTTGGGGATCCAATAATTAACCAAAGGGTTTATTAATGATCCTTTTCGATACGGGAAGGGTTATTTAAATCTTTTAAAATTCTTTTAATACTTTTAAATATTATAATAATAATTTGAGTGCTCTTTTAATGGTGAGTCGTATCCGTGCTATGTGTTGATTGGTTACGTGACAAGTATATATGTATTTGATTTGAGGATTAATGATGTATCTCCAGGATTAATTATTGTTTCGAGGAATAATCGTGTCTTGAGGATTAATTGATTATCATGTTTCTTTATCGAAGAATAAGATAAATGTTTTGAGGATTATCTATCGATTGAGTTGATTAATAAATAATTAATTTGAATATTCAATTAATTTAATTATTCTTATTAATTGCGTATTAATTAAACCGTTTGTCCGTTTTCAACGAGAAAAGTATTTCTGGAATTAGAAAAATGACCCGGTTCTTATAAAAATAGTTTTAAGTTAAAATTCAACTTTTAAATTTTGGTCGACTTTTTACCAAACCTTTTTATTGAGTCGGTTATATTTGATAATTAGGGTTTTGACCCGTTTTCTGTTTTAAAAATATTGGATAAAATCTTTTTATGATCTGATCAACGTGCTATGTGATTATGTGATCTACTTATTGAGTCTCTTTACGTGCAATGTGAATTATTAAGGTATTAAGTAGCGAGGGTTATGATGTAAATCGAGTTTTGATCGATATATATAGTTAATGTGTGTTAATTGTTTATATGATTTATATTATAAGATGTCATTAAGAGTAGATGATGGTTTCTTTGATTTACTGGAAACGATGGTGATATCGTTTATTTTCGCAAGGATTAATTGTTGAATATTGACTTAGGTTGGTCAACAGAGATAAGTAGATGTCTAATCAAGGAGGTTGGAGATAGATGCAATATTCTTTGTGGGTTATGAATAAGGTTGGAGATGGATGCGGTATTGTTTGTAGATTGTAATGAAGAAGGTTGAGATGAAGGTATTGTTTGTGGAATTGCTGGTTTACTTGCGAGGTGTTTTAACACCGGGAAAACGTCTATGTTCAAAGGGGACATTTCCAATTATTTTCTTCTGGCAGAGATATTGGTAAGCATGGTTAATACATTCGAAGTGAGTTTGCAAGCGTTTACAAAATATCAGAATCTCATCTAGAGGCTGAAGTATTGTCTGGGGTGTGACTATAGAAGTAGACGCGCAGGCTCGATGTCAACGGATCAGACTCGTGACAATCGCAAGAGCGTCAAACCAGCAAATGATCAACAGAGGATATGATAACGTAAGATAGAAAAAGAAGGTAGACGGGTTACCTCGACTTTGCGCAATAGCTGAGGACCAGAGGCAAGTATTTTCTTGATCATCCTAAACACTTTTTATTTTCTGTTTCATTTATTCATATCATGACGAATAGCTATTATTCAGAGCTATTTGTGATTCTTAAATATTTTTGTGCGAACACAGTTGTTTGATATTGGTACCCTTGATGTGGGGAATTGTTTCAGATAAACTCTTCATATCCTCATTATCGTAGTAATAATGGGATATGACCTGTATTTAAAACTAAGCATTTCCTGTTGAATTCGGAAATTGCTCTATTGGATTGGAAAATAGTAAAGCGTAGGAGGCCACATCGAGTAGTTGGTCCAGCTATATTTAAGGAGGATATGGTAACCATTCCATCTTCCTATAGGCTAACATTACTTGCCTATTTTGGTACCATAAGAAATCCGAACTATAAAACGAGTATAATGAAATACCGTGATTATAGAGGGTCCCACTTTCCCCATAACCTGATCGTGGGGAATGATGGTGTTTTAAGAAAACCGAACTATAACACCGGTATGGTGACATACCGGAAGATTATAGAGGGTCCCATTGCTTATTGCCTGATCAGGGGCAGTGGTGTTAAAGTATATCCAATCCATATCGCCCGAATGGCTATTATATATTGTGAATTGGCAGATGATTCATTTTTATGACATGCCAAATGATTTCAGTTATGATTTGAATTATATCACAGTTGTTGATTCAGTTTCTCTATAAACTGTTATACATTTCAGTTGATTTTTATGCCCCACTAATCCTGGTTTAATATCAAAATTTTTATACGCTTGCTGAGCATTTCTTTCGCTCATACTTGCTGTTGTAAATTCTAACATTTCAGTAAGGTAGTTTGGCGAGACGTATCCGCACAGCTCAGAAAGAGAAGAAGCGTGATGCTATTTCGAAGATGACTTGGCTCAGGATGTCTGGATTTAGTGTAAGATCTATTTTATATAATTGAGTTCTAATATTTATTATTATTATGCAATGGTCTGGTTAGCCTGGCGTACTTCTTATCGAAGTTACACCAGTGGTTTAAGATTTTATCAAAGAGAATGTTGTGAAGAATGAATGCTTTCTATTTAATGGAATTTGGATTCTTGTTTCTAGCCCTATAACCTGAAAAGATCTTGGTATGTTTGGGGTCACAGATGTTATATTTCCAGTGTTGGACAATCACAAATGGATGATTATTATTAATCAGATGTTTTATTTTGAGGATTTTTGCGTGACAACCAAATCTTCTGACCCCGGATTTGGGGGGTGTCACAGCCCTGCAACCCAAAATCACCCCATTTAAAAAAAGTTGAATGTGGTTGAATGTAGTTGCATGTGGTTGCAACCAAAATAGCACCCCACCCTAAAAAAAAAAAAAAAAATACACAGGTCGAAGAATGTGTCGGCAGAAAGGGGGAAAGGGGGACGGGGAGGGTTAGGGTTAGGGTTGGTATTTTTGCAATTTTAAAATTTAGGTTGATAAAATTGCAATTAATTCAAGGAAATGGTATTTTTGAAAATAGAAACTTTAAAACTGGTATTTTTAGTAAATACCCAAAATTTAATGGGAGTATCAGTTTACACTTTCCATCAATTCATTAGTTCACCCTTATTACCAAAATTAAATTTGAGTATTATATATTTTTTTCAAATGAATTTGAGAATTATGTTAGGGATGCCAAAATAAATTTTGAATTATTTTTAAATGTTAAACGTCATCTTTTAATTCATGAAACGTCTACAAATATTGAAATATTAATGAATATATAAGCATCTCTTTATTTTTAGAATACATGATTAATCAAATTTTAAAAACTAAATATTTGAGAACTATTTGGAAAATTTTTATGGGGACATTACTATTTTTTTTTAAAACAAATGCTATCATTTGGATTTTATAAAGTTCAACTCTTTTAAATGAATTCGGCTCATATAACTAAAGTGGTAACTTTACTCATAACTTTTTGACTACAAAATAATTTATTTAAAACAACTTACTAAAAACTATATAAAATAAATAAATAAATTTTATATTTTTTTAATAAGAAAATGGTATAAAATAATTGAATTAATTATATATTTTTTTTAATAAGAAGGTTTATATGTCATACAATGATCTATTTTAATAAATTTGAGATTAAGCGAGAATCAATTCCAAGAACTGGAACAATAAGAGATCAACTTTTACCATTTGAGTTATTTCATCACGTTCAAATTAATTTTATATTTGATATTAACATATCAATAAAATTCAAATATGAATAGAGTTTAACCAATTTTTGAGTTACATAACTTGTATAATAAATTTATTTAGTTTTTAATATAAACTTAATATATATAAATTTAAATTTAATTGTAACGATCAGATTTTTTGAGAATAAATATGTTGTAGATTGATGGAAGAAATTATGTGATTTGGTGGGTAATTGGGTATCAATTACCAAACCGCTAATCAATGCCGACAAAGCTCTAATGAAATGAATAAAGGAAATCTGAGTTACAAACCGTTGATATCTGTCTCTGCATGTTTTGCTTGGAAACGGCCGATATTTATGCATATGTGTAATCATCATAATTAGATTTAAACATATATCCGTGACTCACGCGGACATTTTTTGTCAAGTTCCTTTTTTTTCGAGCTGGTGTCCAAAAGAAAAAGAAAAAGGATTTGCATTTTCTATTTTTCCGATGGAGATATTCATCTCGCAAATTGATTCATTGGATCAAGTGAGCGTGTTAATAGGTAGAGGCACTATTCAGGGATTAATCGGGTATTTGGAGATTAATCGGATAATTGGATTATTAAGTTAAAATATTTGTACTGAATGTATATTTCCGAAATTAACTTATATGTGACATTTTCCCATCATTTTTTAACAATGTTGTAAAGAAAATATTAACATTTTCTAATATTAAACCACTTTGAATAAGTGTCCGTATTATAGGTAAATCTAAATTATCTTTTATTTATTAGATGACAAATTTACTTATGAATCTGATTTTTTTGAAGTATACTTATGAATCTGATTCAAAGTATTCTTTCAATATAAACAGATTTAAAGTAAAATTTTATGATAATTGTTATACATTTATTTCGTATAGTCTGTCCGTATCGTTGAAAAGTTAATCTTAAAAAAAAGTAAATACGATAATTATCAAATCAAACTATCAAATCGCGATTTGATCCATTTCGTGTGTCTTTTTATAAATAACAAATATTTATAAAAAGAATCATGTAATATATAGTGACAACAAAGTAAATTTTCATACCTTTTATAATCATAAACATTTTCGCGGAAAATATTTTCGTGCCACTCGAAAACTACGTAATAATTAAATTTCATTCATTATCTATTCGTGTGTTAAGAAATTAGACAATGTTGCTTAACATTATAAGTTTTTTTGGCAAAGCAATAATATACGAATTATTCATATAATGAATTGTAATTTTCTTATTGATGAACTTCCAATTAGCCATTATTCATTTATCTCAGCTCTAGTTAAATTTCATTTAATAGTAGATTATGCTAATTTTGCCAAATGAGAGACGTAGCAGTAACTCTGTTATAGAAATCGGCCGATTTTTGAAAAATTGCCGATAAATCGGTTAAAATTTTGGAACCGATTCGGCCGATTTTGCAAAAATCGCCGATAAATCGCCGATTTTTCAACCGAATCACCCGATAAATCGTAAATCGGTACCTCAACCGAATAATTCCGATTTCCGAAATCTGCAACACTGAGCAGTAATGATATTGGCTATAACACAATTTTTTGTTGTTAATTGCGTAATTTAAAGCATTGTACAGTACACAAAGTACCCCTATTTAAGTTGAGAATGTTATTTATCTCGGCAATCATTACATTCACAATTTACATGTGATCAACATCCTTTTGCTCACGATTTCTACAACAGATATAAAATGAAACCGTCGAAAGTAATAATAAAAAGGAGACGAATATGAGAAACAGTGGGCCAGCTAATCATAATTTAAATTTTAAAAACATGGTATTAAAAAGTTGGCAAATAAAAATAAATTATTTAAGTACCGGTCGGTCTGTGATAAAGCTCTATAAATTGGAAATCTTGTTGCACGGTCAATCACCTCATTTTATTCTTTCCTCCTCCCTCTTTTATCTCATATGTTCAAACTTTCTCTCTATACAATATTCTCTCTTTTTTGAATCAAATCTCGCCGAGATTTGAGAATATCTCCTATTTAGCCATTGTTATTAATCTGTGTGTGTAATGTGTGTGTAATCTCATACATTTTTATGTGTATATGTGGATGAATATAGAATGATGAGATGAAGAGAATGAAAAATGAAAAGAAATAAGAATGAAGAACATGGAAATGCATGCCTGGCTCCCTGTATGCCACACGTAGAGCCGATCTGTGTATTAGATTTGCCTCTCGCGGGTGGCGTACCGGGATCCAAGCATGCCCCTATTTTACATGTACTCATCTTCTCCGATCATCTTCTTCCTCCACTTTTATGTCTGTGTGTGTATCATGTTTTTTTGTCTTTTTTTTTTTTTTCAATATTTTTTTTCTTTAAACTATTCAACTATTGACTAATTAATCATTCGGTCTTCTTTGTTTTTATTTTATTTTGGATATCTTTATTTGATCTACATATACTCTGTTTTGATCCACTTTCAGGAATATTGTTTTTGCTTATGATTTATTTACTATTTACAAAAGTTCCTTTTTTGAAAAAAAAAATTAAAAAAATAATATTGTGGGTCAGTTTTTATGGTTTTATTTATTTGTTTTGGATCGTGCTTAATTAATAAAATCACAGTTGTCCTAATCAATTACTTTACAAACATATGGAGTATATGATTATCTATCTATCCATGGATCTGTACGAACATATGTGTGTGAATGCATATGTGGTTTGGTGGATTTTATATTCATTAATGTACTGTTCGACAAATCAACCTCACACAGTAACATCTGTCTTGACTACGCACATCAGGGTTTGCTTATGAAATCTGTACACATATAACATTACAAATGTATGTATGTATGTATACATGTGTTTATAAACCCGTGTGACTGTGTTGGTCTGACGCTAACTGTGTGCATGCCAGTGTGCAGTCGGGCAAAATACAGTTCTCAAACCTGCTTGGTCAATCATCATATCAAAATGTACCTGCATATAGCCTAGCCTAGCCTTAGGGTTTTCTCTCTAATTCTCATATACATCATCAGTGTCCTGTGTCTGTGTAAGCCGTGTTTCAGACTTGTGTTCTCTTGCCACAGCCACAAACATATACTCCCTCTGTTTCATAAAACCTTTCCTATTCGGAATGTCGGGACTGACTGTTCATAACATGAGACAAATTACTAATTTACGCATAATCTATAAGACCAAATATAGTCATGAGGGATCTTGTTGGATTCGTATTTATGAGTACTTTAATACAATGAAGTTTTTATATCAAAAACTAATACGAAATTAAAGATATTAACGATCAAAAGTATGTATTGGCAAACGTGCCCAAAGTAAATAGGAAAGGTTTTTAGGAACGGAGGGAGTACAGATGACTGTTATCATATTTTAACCCAAATCTTATTGTTTTCATATATACATCGATCCAACTTACCAAATTGAGCAGCATAAGATTATCTCAATTTTTAGCAAGATTTTATTTAGTGACAGTATCAGTCTAGAATCAGTATCAATAGATGGGGCTGAAATCCTATTTTCTTAACTTGCACAAAATGGTCAAGGACTTTGTTCTCGCTCATTCGAGAACTTGTTTGTAAAATGTATAAATTTAATTATTAAAAAAAAATCGATAGCCATGAATCTCGATGAAATAATATCATCTTCAATTAGTGTTGCAACTTACAACCAATAAAAATGTAAAAGATAGCATATCCAAAATTCAACAGATTAATATTCTGGTATAGTAGTAGAGTACTTACTGTATGCCATCTAGTGTATCTTATTTAACTTTTCCGATTTGAAATACCTTTTAACAAATATTCTTTTTCTTTCAAAAATATATCCAATGCAACCAAAAAACAATTTGCGACATATATTACATCAATTTCAAGGGGCAGCATCACAACGTCAATGTTTTTTTTTACTTTATAGCAGCTTTTTTTTTATAAACTAGTGTTCGGACTAGCTTCGACTAATCGGAGAATTACGAAAAAAAATGAAATAAAAACTGCAATTCAAAGAAGACGGTAACAATCTGTATTTTTGCCAAGAGAAACCTGAAATGATATAAAAAGGCCATTATTTTATTCCCCACCGAATACTACAAACTTTAATAAAGCTGAGATTTTAGTCTTTTGGGTGAGTCAAAGGACTGAGAGTACAACATGCCTTCAGGAAACTTGATTTTAACTGTATCCCACCTCGAGAACCATGCACTAATAGAAAACAAACTTATCATTATTTTCTTCTTAAACCCATCATCTTACCGTTACTAGAACAAATTAATCTTTATTTTAGTCCAATTAACCACTCCTAATTGCTACAGTATGTTTCTATAATAATTACTGTCATTCCTCAGGGGTCAGGGGTGAAGCAGCTTTAAAATATTCTGTTTCTTTTCCAATCCAAAGAGAAAGCAAATGCATATACATATAGGGAGAATATTGCTATGTATAGTATAGTGCTTGATGGAACAAATCCCCATTCCATTAACATAAAGATGTGCACCTGCATAGGCTGCATGCATTCTCTGTATGTATATATTGCCTTCTGATTCGCTAATGGTACTACTACATATGCTCTCTCTTTTCTGATAACACTTCCATCAATATATTCTCTCTATATTGCATGCCTTGCTTTATGTTATTCTTTCTTCCATGTCCTTGACCAGCTAACCAATGTAATTACTGTTCACTTTACACTTTATATGGGTGCGGGTGGAAACTACTTTTAATTATATTTAATAATAGGAAAATGGGTCCATTACAAGTAATTTTGTGATTTCTTAATTTATTAAAAAATTTAGTTTCTTGGCAAAAAAAAAAAAAAAAGCTTGAATCCGATTGAGCCACAAGATTCTTGATTTGCTTAAAATTTAGTATGTTCGAGACTGGCTAAAATTAATCATACGTAAATAGGCAAAACTTAATTTAGTAATGAAAGTAAATTTTAATTTTCAATGTAAACTTACATAAAAGCATTCCAATCATGTACCATTCTTAATTAAAATTGTATATAAATTGTCACAAATAAGTATTATAGAGATTTTGTAAAAAAAAAAAAATTACACTCCAATGATCATTTATATTATCTTGGCTAAATTTGTCGAACACGATCTGTAATGAAAATACACGTCATCTATTTGCATATCGAAATAATGTATTCTATTTTTAATGACTAAAATAATAATGGATGATGACCCTAAATATCCATCAAATAATACAAAATGATCAAATTACCGATTGGTGCTGTGCATGGTCCTTTCTGCCCACCAAACACGCATGTTTATCATGCGTGTATACACACAATGCGTGTGTTTTGTTACTTCTGTTTTGTGCTCGTGAACAGTGATGCTGAACACGCATATTGAAAATGCGTTATTGATGACACGCATATTGAACATGCGTGTTTAGCGCCACTGTTTATCGTCTTTCTTCTCTGCCGGCGTCGTTTTTAACGAATAAAACTTCAACCACATCGTTTGTTCGTTTCAGGCATCGACCACAACCACACGATATACGAAAATCATCGCCTTGTTCTCCTCTAGAAGCATATGTGCTTCGTTTTTTGTTTGTTTCGCCAGAATCGAAACACCCAATTACAAGCTTTTTTCTCCGATAAGTTCTCCTATGGGATCCAACACGCCCTTGCGGGGCCGAAACCAACAAATCAGTCAAGTTAAAATGGAGAGCAGCGTTTGGGCTTCATTTTGGTGGTGATTTGGTGGTTGGAGATTCGCCTGAGAGAGAGAACGAGCTAGGCGACGTGAGAGGCGAGAAATCGCCGACGAATCGAGAGAGAGGAGCTCAGATATGTTATTGGAAGAATGACGTCAGCAGATGCCTCACGCATCTCACAAATGCGTGACCCCTGTCACGCTTTTTTTTTTTTGAAATAAATCGTACTTGCATTACTTAGAAATGATCACTTTCGAGTACATGATTGCAGGAGTAGTGACAAACCACTCTCCATAGCCTGACATATAATTTATGCAGCATTTGCAAGCAAAAGAACCACACGATTCGCAGACCGATAATCGAACTACTAGCACTTGATCAACGTGCTTTTGTGATTTTGTCCAAGAAATGGCTTCTCGAATATGACAGCATCGAGCTCCAACCTGAGTTTTCTTCCAAACCTGGAGCAAATTCCAAGCTGCTGCCAACACACCTATCATGACAAAAACTAGAAAACACAACCAAAACATAAACCCCAAAAAATTGGGGACAAACATAAAACCCAAACAATTGGGGACAACAACCCAAAAAATGGGTAGAGAAAATCACTTCAAAATATAACTAATCTAGAGATGCGTGAGGCGTCGGTATTTCGGGCCATGTTCTTCGCATTTCAGCATTTCGGGCCATTCATTCCCAAATATGGGTATTTTGGGCAATTTCTCAATAATAATGGCATATTATTTTTGAAAATATAACTAATCTAGCCAATTCCATTGAAATACAACCTCTTACAGATTTAGTAAATTTTACAAAATTATTATTTTATAACATTTTAACTAATCATTTTAGTTAACACCGTTGGATATATTCTAAGTACTATAAATTATGAATTATCAAAAAAATTAAAAGTTAGTTAAGACGAATTACGAATTTTTTTCAAAATCGGTCTAATACATATTTGAATAAGGAATTAATTGAGTTCGAATTTGAGAGGTTTAATATTTGGTTCATATTTCAAGAGCATAAGGCGAACTGCTCAGTAATAATTTGAATCATTTGCGTTTTACCCGTCATTAGATAAATTAATCGTAGAAACAACCGGAGTGGAACCGGGATTGAGCTCCTTTTGATTTATTTATTTTTTGTTTGTCAAGAGCACCTTTTGATTTATAATAGTTTTAAGATAAATAATTCTTTGTTAGGATTGAAAACGAATCTGAGTAATTCGGCTTCAAATTCGGATTTGATTATATTCATACAATAAATGAGCAAATTCGAATCTTATTTTATAATTCGAATGAATATCGAAACGAATCTCATTTTTAAAGTACTTGATAATATGTTTATTATATGTATTCGATCGTAAATTATATATGTACTATATATTTTATACAAAATATATAGATTAAAGTAATGTTCTACAAATTAACATATTTTAGTATTTTGTAAATAATTATTCAATATTCTTAATTTTTAAATTATATATTTTGATTTAATTCGAATTCGACGAGTAGTTGGATACTAAATTGAGTCCAACCGAATCAAACATAAATATTCACATTCAACTTTAAGTTGAATTTGAACAAAATATAGACATTAATTCGAATCCGAATCAATCCAAATAAATAATTATCAATTCAAATCAAATTTGATCATATTATTATTTACACATATCCTATCCTCTACCATATATTTATTTACATAGGTGGGAACAAATAAAAATAAGCTAATTGATCAATTTATTAATGTCTTAGAATCTTTCATGTTTGGCTATCAGATTTTTCTTACCATACGATCGGTATGCTATGATCCAATAATATCTTAATATGTTATTTATAAATATTATAAAATAATTAATATTAATTATTTAGGAACGGGGCCATTTGATAACCCTCGAATGATATTGTTGTTGGACGATTCTGTCATTTATTCCGTCCCAATTTACATGTTTATTTTGGAAAAAATACGTATATTAAAAAAAGATTGGTTGGATAAGGTTTTTCAATAAATAACCTTAATAGATGTATTGAAAAATGATAATAGAGTTAAGTTTTAAAGAAGTCAAGCATTGAAAATAAATATAGAGGTAATTTTGAAAAATTAGACTTAAATTTATATATAAAGAAAAGATATTTGTATGGAAAGAAAAACGGAACATGTAATTTGAAACAATTTTTATTTTACAAAAGGTACATGTTTTTTGGGACGTAAGGAGTAACTTATGTATACTTTTTTTCACTTGAACATCCCATTTTGATCTAGATTTTTTTGAACAATGCAACCTAATTTTTTTTTTTACTAATTGCTACCTAACTTTTTTGTCTGTACGTTCAAAACTACTCTAACCTGCTAACCTTGCATTTTTCTTTACTATTTTTCTATTGGGAAAATTAATTTTTTTGCCACTGAATTATTGACCTTTTTAGAAATTTACCACTCAACTATGAATTTTTCTTTTTTAGTCACTAAACTTAGGTTCGGATTTTGTTTTACTCACTAAACTTAGGTTCGAATTTGATTATTAGCATTATGTTAGTTTTTTTTACTCACAACCCTAGGTTCGGAGTGAAAATGTCAGTTGATGTGTTAATACTTAGAAATGATGCATTATAGAGAACAATTTGTTGAACTTTAATACTTGAAAATGATGCATTAAACTTTATCTTGAAAATAAATTGATTAAATTTAATAAGATAAAATATACATTAAACTTTATCTTGAAAATAAATCATAGTAAGATAAAGTTTAATAAGATATAGGAAGATAATACAACATCTTTAGATCTGTTGCACGTAAAAAGTATTCAAGACATTAAAAACATTAATTAATATTTTTTTGATGGAGTACAAAAATACCATATTTGAATTTTTGGATGTAATAAAAAGATTAGGGATGAGTTTCATATAAATTTAAATTTATTAGAATTTTTTTTGTAAAGTATATTTATTAGAATTATTTTTTATAAAAGTGTAATAAATATTTTATTGATTATGTAGGAATTATTAATTTATGCTAATAATTAACATAATGCTAATAATCAAATCCGAACCTAAGTTTAGTGAGTAAAACAAAACCGAACCTAAGTTTAATGACTAAAAAAGAAAATTTCATAGTTGAGTGGTAGATTTCTAAAAAGGTCGATAGTTCAGTGACAAAAAAATTCATTTTCCCTTTTCTATTACATTATTTATATTTTTATTATTATCTTGTTTTGTTTTCATATTTATTTATTTATCTACTTTTTCTGTTTTATTTTATACTAGCTTTATACCCGTGCAATGCACGGGTTGTTTAATCAATATTTTATAAATATTTGTATTAAAAATAATCTTTCCAAAAGTTTTTATTATAGTACTGTTTTAAATTGTATTTTTCACTTTTAATAAAAATAATACATATATATTTTGCAACTATATATATACTAAAATAATAACAGAGATACGTTAATTTATAATAATAATTAATTAATTTGTATTTTAGTACTTTCAGTCTAAATTATTCCAATTTAAATTTTATGTTGTTGAAATTATATTTTTGTAACTTTTAATTTATTAAATTTAAAATTTTTCTTATTGTATAATATTTTAATTCAATTAATATTAATTTTTTTGGTTTTTTGGAATTTTCTTTTAATTTATTTAAAGATATAGTACTACACCTACAATTTTTGCAAAAACATAATACATATGACCAAATGAAAATATAAATTTTTCAATGAAATTGAATTTTTTGACTGATTTGTGTCTATTTTTTTAGCTTAAATTTAAGAAACGTTTTTGTTATATAACTTAAATAAATATTTTATGATATTCATTAGTTAATATTTACCTTTATGTGATAGTTGTTATTTTTGTAAATTATAATATAAAATTTATCCTAATATATTTTTTAATATATCATTATTTTGGGGTATCTTGTTTTTAAATTATTAAATTATGAGACATATTTAAACATGTTAGGCAGTGTAACTATTCTTTTTTATTTTTGTATTAACTATATTAAAATACGTGGGATTATCTAAAAATCTTTTAGAGTTTTTGTTATGGTTTTTTTTATGTATTGGAGGTGTTTTTCTCTTAGTGTTTTGAAATATTTTGAAATTTTCTATTGATATTAAATATTTTAATATGTGTGAATATTATTTTTGTTGTTTTTGTTTATGAAATATTTTCGTATGTTCATGATATTATGTGTTATATTAATTAGCTTTTCTAAAAACAACTTTTATATGTGCTACATTTTTTCTTAGTTAATATTTGTTGTATGTGCATTATATTAAAGTTTTTATGAATTTTAGTTGACTGAATTTAATATTTATTTAAAATTTGCATTGATTTTGTAAAATATATTTTGGTAAATTTGGTGTCAATTCTTATTAAATGTTCTTTAACATTTTTAAACTCTTAGTTTACCAATTTATTTCTGGGTACATTTTAAAAAAATGTTTTTTTGCTTTGTAATTAAATGTCAATTTTTTTGTTTTGTAATTAAATGTCAATTCCTGTTTTGTAAAAAAATTAATTTTGGAATGGGAAATTTTTTGTTATACTTTGTTTACTCTCCTTGTTATACTTTTTGTTGTAATGTACATTATTTTAATATTTTTTTAATTTACTTATATTTTATGTATGGAGAAAATAATATGTTATTTTGGTTACATGATTTTATGTTATTACTGATTTGTAATATGTTTTTATATATCTCTCCTACTTTTTTTTCCTTTAATGTTTGGATTTAATTATTTTATCTTTGACGACCATACCACCCATAATTCCCTTACTCTAAAGCACGACTATTTTCATTTTATATAATTTAAATATTTAATATTTAATTTAAATTCAAAATATTCAATTTTTATTTAATCATTTATCATAAAATTTATTTATTTAGAATATTGTATTAAAATACTTTTATATATTAATTTTTATTAAACTGATTACTTGTCTTTTATTTACATGCATATTATAAATATATAAAATATTATTTTTGAATATTTTTTATTAATTTAATTTTTATTACAATATTTGAATGCTTTCTTTTATCATTATGGCATATATCTTTTTTATAATTTTTTCTATTTTTATTTAATATCATGTGCTTAATACCCGTGCAAGACTACTTTTATTTTATCTAATTTAAATATTTATTTTTATTTTTATTTTGAATTTTAAACTTTTTTTTATTTACTTTTCAGAATTTTTTTTCATATTAATTTTTTAAAATGATTAGTTATTTTTTGTTTACATGCATATTATAAAAATTTAGAATATTATTTTTGCATAATTTCGATTAGTTTTATTTTTATTACAACATTCGAATATTTTCTTTTATCATCATGACTTATATTTTTTATAATATTTTTTAGTTATATTTAATATCATGTGCTGATATGTTATTATATTATTTTTTTCTTAAAAAATTATTTTAAAATTTTATTCAAATATTTGTAAATTGTAAGGATATTAGAATATTAATATTAGTGTATATTACTATTTTTTTCCTTAAACACCTAACCATAAACAACCAACTAAACTAAATAGTTATTCTAAACTAAATAGTTATTTTCTTAAGTCGTGGGATCTAGTGACGACCAAAGCATACCATCTAAAGTCCCTTACGTAATTTTATATTTTATATAATTTAAATATTTACTATTTGATTTTGATATAAAATATTTAATTTTTATTTATTAATTTTTCCAAAAAAAATTTAGTTAGTATATCTTGTTAATGTAATTTTACATATTAATTTTATTAAATTGATTACTTGCTTTTTATTTACATGCATATTATAAAAATTTAGAATATTATTTTTAAATATTTTATATTAGTTTTATTTTTATTACAACATTTGAATGTTTTCTTTTATCAATATGACTTATTAATTGTTTTAATATTTTCTAATTATATTTAATATCATGTACTGGTACGTTACTATACTTTATTTTTCTTAAATAGTTATATAAAATTTTATTTAAATAATTGTAAATTTCAACGATATTAGAATTTTATTAGTAATCTTAAACACCTACGTTCTTTCCTTAACCTATATTTTAGCTGTGGGACCCGGTGACGACCAAACACCTAAAGTCCCTTACGCTAATTATATATAGGATATAATTTTTTATTCTTGTTTTCCAAATACGTGCTTTGCTTTTGTAAGCAAATAATAAATAGTTATAAAATCATTACTGAAAGTATGATGAATTTTATTTCTATTTAAGTTATATTACTTCGTCATCCTAACCATTTTCTAACATTTTCCTGTTTCGGATGTTCATTTTAATTATTTACATTTTAAAAATTTCAAAAATATTAAAAATTTATAATATAAAAATTAATCACATCCACTACTTTTTTCTATTATACAAACGTTGTACATTAAATATATGTTAAAAAGTTATTTTTTGTTAATAGTTAACTTTTAAATTATATTTAAATCATTCAGAAAAATTAATTACTCATTCGGTGTTCCGATTTATCAATCATCCAAAAATTTGATCTATTCAAAATTAATCATCCAGATTTAACAAATGACCCCGATTTTGCATATCAATTCTAACAACATTATCTTAACTCATTCTTTATTATTAAAATAATAATATATTTGGGAAGAGAGAGAAAAGAAGTGGAAAATAGTAAAAGAAAAGTAGTGAAATCCCGATTTTGCATATCAATTCCAACAACATTATTTAAACTTATTCTTTATTATTAAAATAATAATATATTTAGAAAGTGAGAGAAAAGAAGTGGAAAATAGTAAATGAAAAGTAGTGAAAGGGAAGGAAATAAATTTCTTATTTATAAAAATAAAATATATAATGACTAATGATTACTTTATAAATAGTTAATACAGTAAAACCTCTATAAATTAATACTCGATAAATTAATAATCTCGATAAAAATAATAATTTGTCTAGTCCCAACTTCGGATCAGTACAAAATTAGACCCCAATCGATAAAATAATAAGATAATAACTTTTTTGAAATCCCAGTGTATATATATTGGTCCCAGCAAAACTATAAATTAATAATTATTAAAAGATTCAAAATTCTAAGATTGTCAGGTAAAAAATGAATTTAGAGTCACTTATTTTTTGTTTAACTTCAAATCTATATTGAGTTCATCTTTCAATCTTTTCATTGCACTTAAGAGTTGGGGCATTATTTTCTCGCGTTTTAACAAAAAGTTGTGAAGAGTTGTTTCCGCTTGTAATGTTTCTTTCCGAGTGATCGGTTCCAAAACTAGTGAATCATCCTCAAATCAATTAATTTTTGAATGTATATTAATAGAATGTGCCTTGGAACTTGTTTTTGTAATTTATTTTTCATTTCTAACAAAAATACATTGTATATAGTACACTGGACTTGAAAATTTAAAGGTCATACATAAAACCTCTTTAAATTAATAAATTATTAATTTATTGATATAATAATATCTCGTTAAATTAATAAAATATCCCGGTCCCAACATTATTAATTTATAGAGGTTTTAGCTTAGAATGGATGTAATAGTGATTTAGATAATTACTAAAATATTGTTGAAATCTGCTTTACTTTTTCAAGTCAATCGGCTGCGTTTAACAAATGGGCCTATACTTTTGTAGTAATATTTATATGCAGTACTAACATGAATGGATTAGGAAATCAAGACCCAATGTTACTGATTTACATGGAGAAGGAAATCCAGGCCCAAATTCCAAGCCCCTCTGTTTGAAATAAATGGCACAACTAAGAGCCCATGCTGTTGATTTAAAATTAAGCCCATTTTATCAAAATAAATGACAAAGGTACGATATGGTAATGTTGAATTGATAAAACGTAAAATTTTAATTGATGAATTCATATTAATACATACGGATGCTAATTATTAATTAGACTATCAACCAAAAATAAAAAAGCACATAATATTTTGAATTTTTTTTTTGAAAATTTTGTTCCGAACGAGTGACACTTATTTTTACATGATAAAAGCTGTACATCAGATCGGGTAAATTGATACCAACTTGAAGTTCAATAAATTTGGCAACTTCTAATCTACACCGAATGAGAGAATAAAGTTCAATAAATTTCTTCATCTACATTTTAATTCAAGTTTTTTTCCTCACATTTGTAACTCTCACTGTACCTCAATATTCGTTAAAACAAAACCACAGTGCAAACTGTGTTAAGTATTCATTGTACTTGGCCAGTTAAGGTACATTAATTTTTAAATTAAATGTGACCAATATATTAAAAAATGTGGAGTGTTGCAAAAACAACAATAACAAAACCCACTGTCGGCGGAGCCGCGGAGATACTTAAGTTTATACTCCTAGATACTGTATTTATTTATTTTATCGACTCGTCAGTCGTCCATATCGAACGTGTTATTCTCAATACTATCCTTTTGTCCTATACTTCCTTAATTCCTATTCTTATTTTTATAGATTTCATTGAAAATCTAGTGGGTGAGTGTCCAAAATATATATTTTTTAATAATATTTTACTAAATATTTATATTGAATAAACAATATCCTAAATACCCATCAGATTGATACCTCAGAGGAGTATCAGGATGATATGTTAATGTCATAGAAGCTCCATTAAGTAAGGAGTATCATCCCTCGTACTCATTCTTCACTAGATAAGGAGTATTGACACTTCATTGGATAAGGAGAATCACACTCAATACTCCACTGGCTAAGCATATCAAATATACTCATATTCATTCTTCACTGACAGTACCCGATATTCCATGGGTAAGGAGTACCAAACATGTGTAGATATTTTGAGCAGTTATTTATGAAAATAGGTATTTTGGACAAATACACATCCCAAAATGAATATTTTGAATATTCTTTCAAATATGCTTTACATTTTAAAATGTTTTTTTAATGAAAATGTTTATAACATTCATTTAAATTTAAAGTAAAGTTTCTAGTTAAAGAGTTAAATATAGTCATAATCTACAAAAATCCCGAAATCTGTAATCCCTTTTTTCAGGCAAAAATTTGAAATAATATGTCTAAGTATTCATTTAAATTTAAAGTAAAGTTTCTAGCTAAAGAGATAACTATATTCGTAATCTTATAAATTTCAAAGTGGCTTTCAGATAAAACACGATATTTTACAATCATTATCAATCACTAATCCCTTTTATAAACACTAGTAACTTATAAGACATGTAAAGCACGGATAATTTTTAATTTTTTATAATTTATTTATAGTATAGTAATATATTATTGAAAAAATTCGAACCTTACATTTTTTTTATATAATAAATTTTAGTATTGAATATAAATTAATATTTTGTTGGCGAGAATAAAACCTTAGATCTCTGTATATAACAACTTTTAATACTATTGTATATAAATACTTGAATTAAAGATGCAACGATTATGAATAGTTTGATTAAGCAAACTATAAACTATAAAAGATCTCTAATTTATTTATAATAATATAATATTATAGTAGAGTATAATATTTCATAATTAAATAAGAACCTTAAATGACAACGAAGCAAAGCAAACAAAAATAAGAAGTTTGCTTTAAGGTTTATTCTTCTTTAATTTATCCAATGCACTTTACCGTCAGACATAATGGAACTACACAAATCATGAATGTAATTAAACTAATAATTTAGTCTAACTAACACAAGAATTAAAGGAAGTAAAGTATGAATAAAAGACCAAGTTGTTGCTAATGCAAAGAAGAGATCAGACGTGATGAGCAATGAAAAATAAATTCTTTGGAGGTACGTACTTAGAGATAGTGCGATTCCATGATGTTTGTAGTTTATTTTTATTATTTCTTTGCTAAATATTTAATTTTTATAATTCAAACACATTCCTAAACAAAATGTTTGGAATAAATTTTTGTGTAATACTTGAACGAATCTGGTATGTACAACATAGCAACTACGTAAGGCAAGATGAAGCTCATTATTAAACTTGGTATTAGTATTTTTTTTTTAGAGATATAGAAATAGAAAATGTGATAATTAAGCTCTTTAAAAATCATTATTTTTTAATATATGGCAAAATTAAAAGAAATAATAAAAAAGTCCGCAGTTCCATTTTCTTTCTTGGATACTTTTTCGGCCAGTATCTTTAACATACTAATTAAGAGTTAAGAGTAATGCCAATGGTGTGCTATATCTTGTACTATAGCTATATTATAGCACAAATTACAAAATATTGAAATCCAATGGTGTTCTATAGTTTGTGCTAAAATAGCAAAATGCTATAATTTGTGCTATATATAGCACAAACTATAGCATTGTGCTATATTTTGAAACACCCCAAAAAGGTAAAAAGTGAGTGGGGAATATAAAAAGGAAGGAAATCATTTCTACACTTGCTTTGTTTCATGATCTTTTTTGCACAAACACCCCAAAAAGGTTAAATATGAAACAAGATATAGCACAAACCATTGGAGACATGTTGTTATTTTAGCACAAAAAACCACTTTTTAGTGCTATATTATAGCAATAGCTCCATCTATTTTAGCACAACCATTGGCCATGCTCTAAGATCCATAAAATTAGGGGATATTCAAAAGTACCCAATTTTTTAAAAGTATTTTCAAAATTATTATCTAAAATTATAGATGAGTTTGTAAATGTTCTTGTAAATCAGATTGTAACTGACAATCGTATTTTTGAAAAAAAAATAAAAAACATGAATATTTTTGAAAAATGTTCTAAAATTAGTGACATGATGATGATCTCTTACGAGTGAAGTGGTCCGTGATCGTGATAAATTAGGTTAATAATCAAGTGAGTCACTCTAGTGAGTTGGTCACTGATTTCAAATCGGTATCAAGCAGGTCACTTTAATCACATAAGAGTACACTCGATATATATAAACCCTAATTTACATACATACAGATGCTATATATACATATTTTTTAAGAGACAGAGCCGTTATGAAATGGCCAAATAGATCCGTTACCTAATAACGTACATGCCACATCAGATATTTCTTAACACATCAGCATTTTCTGTATTTAAGTAATTGAAAAACTAACGGAGTGTACTCTTATGTGATTAAAGTGACTTGCTTGATACTCTTATGTGATTAAAGTGATCTAATACCGATTTGAAATCAGTGACCAACTTAATACATTGAGCTCACTCGAGTGACTCACTTGGTCCTAATAAATTATGAGAGAAACAGTTCGTGTATGGTGGATACTGGATATTGTTAATGTTGCAAGTAAGTGGACCATTATTAGATAATCAACTTTACTTGTTAGTACCAACCGCCACCGCCGGTGGTGTCCCCATCCTGACCCAACCGTACTAGTCCCGTCGACAAATATCTAGTGTTTGATTTTGTTTTAACTATCTTTATCTTACAGTATTTGTTATGTAAAAACACTACTCCCTCTATCCCATAAAACTCTTCCCATTTCGGTCGAACATGTTTGCCAACGCACACTTTTGATCGTTAATATCTTTAATTTCGTATTAGTTTTAAATATAAAAACTTCACTGTATTAAAGTACTCATAAATACGAATCCAACAAGATCACTCATGACTATATTTGGTCTTATAGATTAGACGTAAATTAGTAATTTGTCAGTTATGAACAGGGCCGACAAATCAAATGGGAAAAAAATAAAGGGACAGAGGGAGTACATATTATTCGATACATTTCGAATCAGATGTATCTCTTCCCCGTCGGTGATTTGATTTGGTCTATGAAATCTCTAGGAACCTCATAATCCCTACGTGCGCAGCTGAGTAAGTGGTTTAGTGGCAAAGTCCTTTTTAGACTCCTTTGATTACATTAATATATTGATTAATGTTTGGGACATTTTTGCCAAGGAACCCATCAGAGATAAACAATTATTATAACATATAATATAGTATATCTTAATTTTTTTTTAATGATATATGAGTAGTAAATTTTCAGCTTGCATGTATGAAGATCTATTTTTAAACATATTATAAAAAAAGTGTCACAATATAATATATGTATATTAAAATTTTTGATGTACATAATTATGCTCAAAATGCGAAGATGAATTTTTTATGTATAAATTTAATCTTTTGATATTGTACTGAAAATGACTCGAGTAAATTTTCTAAAGTGACCTAAGCACAGGTAAAGTTCCGTCTTTCTGGGAGCAATGGAGCATCCTCATCATAGGCATTTTTTCAAATGTAAATATAATTTAAACTAGAAAATAATTGATATTATGTATATATAGAAAAAAAAATCCCTTTGTAAAGTGTGCCTTTCGGTTGGGTTAGATAATGAATTTTCTTCAATGAAAAAATGTCCTTTATACGATTATTGTATTTCGATACCATTCATTAATGAATAAATGAAGAAAAAGAAAACAACGTTGGCTAAGAACTAGGATTAGGGTTAATACGGTTCAATTTGAACGATTTTGAAGCTTTCTGTTAATTATATGGTCAGCCTAGTGAGACCTGAGAAGAGATCGAAGAAGAACAAGTTATACAAAAGAATAAAATTTTGATGCTGGTCCTTTTCTTGTTAATTAACTATCAGAGTTTTCTTGTCGTTCATAGATTAGAACGTTAAAATTGTTATTTTAAGCGTTTATAAGATAAATTGATCCTCTATATTCATATAAAATATCAAATGCTTAATCTATCAACAATAAAATCATTGATAGATAATTGTAACAATCCTATAATTTTAGTTTAAGGTTTAATACTTTAATATAGTCAAAGCCCGTAGATTGAAGTTGTGGGTCTTTATTCATTTACGCAAAAGCTAGTATTGGTTCTAAAAATCTCCGATTTAGCCGATTAATCCCCGATTAATCCTCTGTAAGGTAAACTAGTTTAATGCCCGTATTTTGCACATGGGAGTTCATATTTTAAATTAAATTTATTTTAAATTTTAATAAATTATAGTATATAATTTTTACAATATAGAAATAAAAATTGGTAGTAGTATTAAAAAGTTGCCTACTTTAATAAATTAAAATGTTAAATTCTTTAAGAACATGAGTTTGTTTTGATAATTTAAATTACAATTAATATAAGAAATTATTAATATATTAATTTATTTTAAAAACATCAAAAAATTGAACACTATAACATTATTTTAGTGATGTCAACTATATCATGAATGTAATAGTAGTAGATATAAAGAATAAATTAAAATTATACCGCACTATAACCTAATCCTAAGCATATAATTTACTACTATAATAGGTCATGGATATCTATCAAACCTGAATATGGATTAAAAAAATTAAAATAATTTAAAATTTGTGGAAGGAAATAATTTTTGGCAAGAATGTTAAGAAAATAATTTGTGTTTTGTGAAGGAATTAATATTTTGGCATTTTGAAATATTTTAATTGGATGGTCCTGGCGGGCACATTATAATTATAACCAATCAAAATCATTTGTTAATATTTTTTTGGTATTATCAAGGAAATAATTTCTGGCAAGAGTGGTTTGTCATGATGTGTATTTTATATAATATCGAGTCAATATATTTTAAAATATGGATCACATCATATAAATGGATGGGTAATATAAACGGATTTGGCAAGAATGTTTTAATTGGATGGCCCTGGCGGGCCCATTATAATTATAATTTACAATTGTTAGAAAGGAAATAATTTTTAGAAACAAAATAATTCGTGTTTTGTCAAGGAAATTTTTTTTGGCAAGATTGTTTTTGTCAAGGATTTTTTTTTTGGCAAGATTGTTTTAATTGGATGGCCCTGGCGGGCCCATTATAATTATAACCAATTATTTGGCATTAATAATAACAACTGCCAAATTTTTGGTATTATCAAGGAAATAATTTTTGGCAAGAGTCGTTTGTCATGATGTGTATTTTATATAATATCGGGTCAATATATTTTAAAATATGGACCATATCATATAACTGGATGGGTAATTTAAACGGATCCCGAACCTAATCCTAAGCATATAATTTCATATTATAATGGGTCATGGATATCTATCAAACCTGAATATGGATCCCGAACCTGAGGAAAGGGTTATCCAGCAATTTATAATATATATAGATATATAGATATATAGATATAGATCATATCATATAACTGGATGGGTAATTTAAACGGATCCCGAACCTAATCCTAAGCATATAATTTAATACTATAATGGGTCATGGATATCTATCAAACCTGAATATGGATCCCGAACCTGAGGAAAGGGTTATCCAGCAATTTATAATATATTGATAATCGATTCGATTTTTGAAATCCGATTAATCCTGTGAATTTATTTAAAATGATATGTTTAATTGTAAATTAGACTAATATATTAAATATTATTATTATCCGATTAGTACTCCGATTAATCATTCCGATTAATCCCCGATTACCTGATTAATCTTAAATCGGTACCTCAACCTATTTATACCGATTACCAATTTTTATAACAATGAGTACTACCAGCAAATAATCAATGCAGTCGCTCGTACATATATATCCAAATAAAATATCTTATATCTAGCTGGTGATAATTCCAGAGCTTCAACTGTGCTGCCCATACTCACGTAGATTATCTATATTGATCTGCCCTGTTATTTTAATTTTTCTTATGAAATATTACAAGTATATAGTTGTCGGTTATATTAATCTTCTGCTAGCATGAGCTGCATTTGCAAGTCGCCATATTAGAATACATGTAAAGTTGAGGGGCCTTAGATATAATCTCTGTACCGGCTAAATCTGAAAAGATCTTGTTAGCATCGATTTCTGACCTTTAATTTAACTACGTACTCATAATTAACAAACATCTTAATTTGTGTTTGAAAAGTTGTTATTCGACTGTTTAAGTAGCTACTTTCAGTAAACATGCAGGGTACCACTGTCCACTGATGTTCTTCCTGAACTTGCTTTACTGCAGTTTTTGTAGTTACGTTAATCTTGTACCCACTTGGCCACTTCAATACTGTTTAACAAACTTAAAGTTGCAAGTAACTCAGGAGTCGGGACTATAAGGGTGTGTTCACTTGGAAAGAATGGAATGAGGTAGGAATGGAATGAAAATTGTAAACAAAATTTATGAAGAAAGGGGGATGTTGGGGGAAATAATGAACAAATATGAGGGAGAAGAAGTTTTTTATGATGAAGATTGCAAGGAAAATGATGAAGATTGGGAATGGAGCATTCCTTCCAAAACATGTGGGTTAGAATTCTAGTTCAAATCATTTGGAGGGGAATGAAGCAAGGAATGAAATTTATAAACACTTTCCCCAATCTCCCCCAAATAATAGTATAAATTTCATTCCATTCTCCCCTCATTCCATTCAATCCAAGTGAACATAGCCTAAGTAAGAAAATCAATTACTTCCATTACAGCGACTCCATGAAAGCTTAAGAATGGGGCTAATTTCGTTAGAAATTACTGCGAATTGTCAAATTATGTTTAATTAAGCAAAAAACCTAGCCGTGAATATGACAATTTATTCATGCATTTCTGGTGAAATTTGTTAATCTCTGATAGAATATATTTTTATATATATTTTAGATGATTTTATTCTCATATTTATTGTGTTTTGCATTGATTTGGATTTTTATTTAATAGATTTTATTGTTTTATTGTAGGAAATAAAGAATTCATAACTTGGAAGGATTTGGAGCAAAAAGAGCTATTTTGGAGATAAAATAGGAGAAAATTCGTAATATTGGGCTATACGGGCTGCCTGCACTGTTTGGGCCATATCTTGAGTTCCAGAAGTCAGAATTTGACGATCTTACTGTCCACGCGAAGCTTAGGGAATTATCTTTAATTCAGAGGTGGTCCAGTAAGCAAAATCCAACTGAAAGAGCCCAGAAACAGAGGAGAAAAAGAAGTGACGAATTTTAATTAAGGAATCCTATTCAGTTATGGAATCCTACTTGTAATTTATTTAGAGTATTAAAATACTTTTATTGGGCAAGACTTTTAGAGCCTATATAAACACATCTAGGGTATTATTTTAAAGAGAGAGACATACGTGCTCCTACTCTTAGGAGCTAGGGTTTTGGAGAGGAGACCATGAATTTCATTCTTGTGACAGGATTGATGATTGCAGGTTTTCTTATCTGAATTTCTTCTCAATTCTTATTAGTTTAATTATGTTTTCTTGCTTTACTAGTTGTTTTACTTGTTTAATTATTAGCGAGTAGTTATTTCTAGGGCTTAAAGGGAAGCCATGTTTGCACTAATATTGGCATGATTTTCATAGTGGTTTGATTGGTTATGGTTAATTCTGATTGATATGTTTTAATCATTAATTTGTGTAATCGGCCGATATCATGGATTAATTATATGCAAATAGGGGTATGGATCGAGAGATTTACTTACTAGAGGCACACATACGATTAGCAGAATTGAATTTGAGTGCGAAAGCATCATTGGATTTCTGAGAGCGTTAATTCTTGAAAGAGATTAACTTGACTCTAATTACCTGATTGATTGAATTACTAAAAGTGGTTAATTGTGTTGAATGTTTCGAGAGTGTTAATGCTTGAAAGAGATTAACAAACTCTAGTTATAGGATCACATTGATTGCTTTAGCTTAAGAGCCAATTGTGTAAGCATGGTGGACCTGATTGCCCTAGGTTTTAAATAATTTGTTTATCATCTGTTTAATTAGTGTTAATTTAGTTAGTTTAATTAGTTAATTAATAATTCTTCAATAATCGTTTGACCCTTGAAACAATTAGCGATAACTGAAAAGGAATTAGTAGAACCTGTCTCCTTGTGGATTCGACCCGCTTGCCATCTGTACTAGCAATAGACACCGTGCGCTTGCGGTTAGGTATAATTTAACATATCAAGTTTTTTGGCGCCGCTGCCGGGGAGACAGCGAGTTTCTATTGATTTTAATTTAGTTGTTTAGATTGTTTCCATTGTCTCATTGGAACTTTTGTTCCAATTGAGGAAGATTTTACGTTTTCTTGGCTTTGTTGAGTGTCTACAGGTTTGCAATGGGTGAAGTTGATACTTTTGCACTACTCTCTTCCATGTTGGAGGCACGCACTCAAGAAATTGCCTCATTCAACCCTACAGAGCCCACTATGCGTCCAATGAGTATCAATGAGATGTCACAAGTGGCCCCTAAAACTTACAACTTCTGTCAAATTTGCGGTGTCCAGGGTCATTATGGTTTGGAATGCTATTACAATGTCTATAATTCTCAAAATGCTCAGTTGGGACAAATGAATTCTTTTGAAGAAGGATATGGGTACAATCAGTATTCAAACACCTTTGATCAAGAATGCGTGAATCAACCAGATTTCTACTACCAGGACAATGGTGCTCAAAATTTTTCGTATCATAATCAGCAACAGTTTGAGCAACAATATTATCAGTCATATGAGCAGCCGCCACAACAAGAATATCAATATCCTCCTCTACAAGAAGATCTACATGTTTCTCAATCCAGCGTAGATATGCAAGCTGATCAGATAAATGAGATGTGGGATATCTTGAATAAACTGCTAAAGAGTTTTGAAGACTTAGAAACTCAAAGTTTGGCGATTGAATCTCAAATTGCACAGTTGGCTAACTCTTCTACTACAGGGCATCTCGACTATTTACCATCATCATCTATCCGATCCGAAGAGGACCTGACTGCTATCAATCTCACAAGCGATCAGGAATATGATAGTTTCTCCATGTATGTTGATGATGAGGCCATTGATAAAGAGAAGGAGCATGCCACCGATGACGAGATCAATGATGTTGCTGCTACTGAGAACAATGTGACTGATGATGAGGCTACAAAGGAAAGCAATACAGAGATGGTTGTTGTTTCTCTTCCACAACCCGTGACTAAGCTACCATGTATTGATAAATTTGCTCTCGATCTAGCCTCTACTTACAAGGCTTCTTTGCTCAAGACTACTTATTACAAGGTTGACATGACAAATATTGTCCAAGAAGATATTTCTCAAATTCTGGTTGAGGATCCATACAAAGTGGCTCATACGTTTCAAGCTCGAGGAGAGGAAGAAGATGGAAGTGTCTTATTAGCCAATGATGTGATAAGCCAAGATGTCCGAATGACTCCAGTGAAAGTGAGGAGTGAAGAAAAGCCACCACCAGAACCTCCACCTTATGTCAAGGGAGTTAGTTATTTTCGTGGTGTTGAATTTTATCGCTGTTTTATCACAAAGTTTTCCAAAACTGCACAAGCACTCTCTCTATTGCTTATTAATGACATATTTTATTTTACTGATGCTTGTTTGGAGACTTTCTGCAGGATAAAGACAACCACAGATGTTCTTGATACTTTTTGTGGTGGCGAGTTTATGATTGAGAAAGTGGATATTACGTCTTTTCCGGAGTATTTTTGAGAACGTCAAGCTATTGACGTTAAAGAAGCGCTTGGTGGGAGGCAACCCATGCATTAGTGTAGGAAGAAAAAAAGAAAAAAATTTGAGTGTTATTCAAAAAAAAAAAAAAAAAAAAAGTCTGAACAGGAACCGCCCGCGCGTCATGCGCCCAGCAGCGCACCTGCGCCAGGATTGGCAGAATGTTCCCGCGCCTCACGCGCCCATCCGCGCCTCTTGCGCCAGGCATCGTCTGTCCGTGTGTGGATTTTATGTCCGTGTTGTCCAAGCAATTTCTCTGGCCAGGTGAATGTTATGTGTTTATGTGTTGTTTATATATTAAATTTAATTCATCTCCTAAATCAATTCCAACCCCTTTTCTAATTATTTTCTCCACCTAAAATCCTAATTCTAGCCCCATATTAATTCCAAATTATTCCCAATCCATCTCCTATTTCATATTTTATTTTATTTTATTTATTTTATTTATTTTTATTTTTATTTTTTTTATTTTTATTATTATTATTATTATTATTCCCCTATATATATATACCCACCTATACATACAAATCCAATTCCTTTTCTACTTCTTTATATCTCAAAAAAATTCAATTCTAAAGAGGAATTAATTGCAAGTTCACCTCTTCAATTCGTAGTGGGTTTATTTCTTCTCTCAAATTTTATTTTGATTACGAATTTGTGTTCTTGTAAATTGAGATTTATATTATTCTTGATATATTGGGTTATTTGTGGTGTGATATTGCTTGGAAATTATTGGTTGAGCTTCTTGGGAGTTGGGTATTGATTCTTTTGTCTCCTAAGTGTGGGAGAGGTGGTGTTAGTGTTGGGAAATTGCTACAGAAAGGGGATTTTAGCTGAACAAGCATGTTGCAAAAGATGGGGAAGGATATGTCAGACGTCTTGCAGGAACGGGATTCCAGGGGAGTTTTCTTTTTTTTCTTTTTAGTGTAGTTTTATTTTGTTTTTAGTTGTAGTCTTGTATCTTGTTCATTGGGGACAATGAACCGCTTAAGTGTGGGGAGGTGTTCTCAACGTAGTGTATTACTTGTTTAAAAAAAAAAAATTAAAAAATTAAAAATACCAAAAATAATTCTAGCCATGCAATTTGATTAGTTGTTGTATTTTGCTTGATACACACATGCATGCGTAGAATTCTTGTGTTTATTGACGCTTTTGTATGAGAAGTGACGTGCTTTGTTCTTGTGCACACACTTACACTAGCAAGTTGAAGCTAGTAGACTTAATTGGATGTTGTAAGTGATTAGAATGACATGAATATGTGCAAGATGACTTGGTTTTCATGCTTTGAGTACAAGTAGGTGCGTTAGAGAGTCTTGTTACCTGGGATTGATTATGTTTTGTCACACCAAGTGAGTTTTGAGCCTATATGCATATCTTTTGCATGATTTTTCGTTTGCTTGAGTGTCCACATGTTGTTTACATTGCTAGCACTTACTTGAGATCTTTCTTGAAATGCATGACATTACTTGATGATGAGATGATAAAGGCACTTAGGTTTAACCTCGTATTTCCCATATTTCCACACCTTTTAAACATGATCAATTAGTTAACCCGTTGAGCTTAATCCTATTCTTTCGGTGACACACCACATTACTTGCCATTATCCTTTTTTATTCTATTGGCCTTACCGTAATTTTGAACCTAAATTGTCAAAGGCTAGTATTGTGCTTAAGGGAGTAATAAGGTGTTCATAAAAGGGGGGTTATTGATGATCATACCATTGGGGAATATTGATTTTGGGTTGATGCTTGCTAGTCGAAATTCATAATAATATCTATGGATCATTGTGCTTATTCCTTAGCTCTCAGAAAAAAAAAAAGAAAAAAAAAAGAAAAAAAAAAGAAAAAAAAATGAATAAATTTGAGAGCATTCTTATGTTTGTATGATACTTCTTCACTCGACTAGTCAAGTTATTATGTAAGGGTTATTGAAAAATCCAAGTGTGGGGAAGTATTTGTTTTAATAGAAAGGGAATTGAATAATGATTATTGTTGGGTACTAGCTTTTGACTTAACCTTCTTTAGCTTTCTTGACATACCTTGTCCCTAGCCCCATTACAACCCGAATAAAGACCTTTTGATTGTCATCAGTGATGTATGTTGTGTTGAGAGTGAGATTGATTGCGAGTGTCAAGTTGTGTTTATGATTTTGTTGAAATTGAGTGATACACTTAACCTTGTTCTTGAGTGAATATTCGTTTTTGAGTAAAAGGTGAGTTATTACTTGTTTTGGCATAGGAGATCCCAGGTTTAGACTTAAAGATGTGTTTCTTGTGGGCTTAGCATGATTACCAACGATTTTTACACTTGACATGAATTTTTATGACCTTCTGCATGTTGGTTGAGTAGACTACGTGAATACTTGCACTTTCGACACCAAGACAACGTATGTTTGCTTTGATTCTTAAGTTGATGTGGCATGAGAGGACTTGTGAGTGTGGTGTTGTGTTAGCATTGATCTTTTGCATGGTTGGATGAATTTTGTGGGTATATTCACTATAAACCCTCACGAGACAACACTCGTCCTACTAGGGCTGCCTAGGGGTTTAACGGCTTGTTGCATATGCTCAATGCAATCGTGTCATCTACGAAAGTGATGTTTGTTAGGACTTAGTTTTTATTTCACTTATTTGCCCGAGGACGTGCAAATGCTAAGTGTGGGGATGTTTGATAGAGTATATTTTTATATATATTTTAGATGATTTTATTCTCATATTTATTGTGTTTTGCATTGATTTGGATTTTTATTTAATAGATTTTATTGTTTTATTGTAGGAAATAAAGAATTCATAACTTGGAAGGATTTGGAGCAAAAAGAGCTATTTTGGAGATAAAATAGGAGAAAATTCGTAATATTGGGCTATACGGGCTGCCTGCACTGTTTGGGCCATATCTTGAGTTCCAGAAGTCAGAATTTGACGATCTTACTGTCCACGCGAAGCTTAGGGAATTATCTTTAATTCAGAGGTGGTCCAGTAAGCAAAATCCAACTGAAAGAGCCCAGAAACAGAGGAGAAAAAGAAGTGACGAATTTTAATTAAGGAATCCTATTCAGTTATGGAATCCTACTTGTAATTTATTTAGAGTATTAAAATACTTTTATTGGGCAAGACTTTTAGAGCCTATATAAACACATCTAGGGTATTATTTTAAAGAGAGAGACATACGTGCTCCTACTCTTAGGAGCTAGGGTTTTGGAGAGGAGACCATGAATTTCATTCTTGTGACAGGATTGATGATTGCAGGTTTTCTTATCTGAATTTCTTCTCAATTCTTATTAGTTTAATTATGTTTTCTTGCTTTACTAGTTGTTTTACTTGTTTAATTATTAGCGAGTAGTTATTTCTAGGGCTTAAAGGGAAGCCATGTTTGCACTAATATTGGCATGATTTTCATAGTGGTTTGATTGGTTATGGTTAATTCTGATTGATATGTTTTAATCATTAATTTGTGTAATCGGCCGATATCATGGATTAATTATATGCAAATAGGGGTATGGATCGAGAGATTTACTTACTAGAGGCACACATACGATTAGCAGAATTGAATTTGAGTGCGAAAGCATCATTGGATTTCTGAGAGCGTTAATTCTTGAAAGAGATTAACTTGACTCTAATTACCTGATTGATTGAATTACTAAAAGTGGTTAATTGTGTTGAATGTTTCGAGAGTGTTAATGCTTGAAAGAGATTAACAAACTCTAGTTATAGGATCACATTGATTGCTTTAGCTTAAGAGCCAATTGTGTAAGCATGGTGGACCTGATTGCCCTAGGTTTTAAATAATTTGTTTATCATCTGTTTAATTAGTGTTAATTTAGTTAGTTTAATTAGTTAATTAATAATTCTTCAATAATCGTTTGACCCTTGAAACAATTAGCGATAACTGAAAAGGAATTAGTAGAATCTGTCTCCTTGTGGATTCGACCCGCTTGCCATCTGTACTAGCAATAGACACCG
This sequence comes from Kitagawia praeruptora, assembly GCA_037693485.1. Lineage (NCBI taxonomy): Eukaryota > Viridiplantae > Streptophyta > Magnoliopsida > Apiales > Apiaceae > Kitagawia > Kitagawia praeruptora. The sequence goes on from CM075347.1 coordinate 128,453,753, forward strand.
TGCGCTTGCGGTTAGGTATAATTTAACATATCAATCTCTATCTCTCATACCATGTTAAGTTAACAATTATGCTAAAACCTAAAATTGTTAAACGGAAGGTCTTGACTGAATCTTGTATTATTGTTACAATATGTGAGACAAACGAAGATGCTGATCTCATTGACAGTGATTAGCTGGAGTTAGTTAGAGCTAGAGCTAGAGTTCGTTATTTTCATTCTTGTATAAATAGTCTAAGTCATTTTCTGTCTTTGTAAGTAAGTAACATTGGATTCTTTTCTTCTTCTTCATTAAGTAAATACAGTTCATCTGTTCTTGCTGAGCTTCATCAATGGTGATTAGATGTTAGCTTAAATGTTGTGATATGGTATCAGAGCGGGAAGATGATAGATTCTGCTCCTGTATGCCTGCTTGAATCTGTATGTATAATCACGACTCTGTATCTCTATGCTTATCGTGTTTGATTGAGGTGATTCTTCTCATAATTCGTGATTCACTTGTTGATTTGTTTCTGTTTTGAGCATCATCGTTATCGATCTGTTCGTATTATTCTGTGTTCATTGATCTACTTTACGTGATTGTTGTTCATATACTCTCACGTTCTTCAAATCTGTATTGTTTGATTTTTTACTTGCATCCAATCTATCTGTTCTTCATCTTCTCAACCTGTGATCTGGTTAGAAGAGACAATTATCCTGTATTTTTTGAGTCATTTATGCCTAGACAAACCTATTCCGCTGCTGTTTCCTCACCTCAAACTCAGAACGCTAATCAATCAATGGCGTCTCATTCTCATAACACAAACAGTAACAATTCTTCAAACCCTAACGATACGAATCAAGGCAATTCTTCTATCATAGATGTTTTTCATCCATTCTTTCTGCAAAGTTCTGATAATCCTGGCATTGCTCTTGTTACTCAACCTTTAACTGCTCAAAATTATCAACACTGGAGTCGTTCCATCAAATTAGCCTTATCTGCTAAGAATAAAGTAGGTATGATTGATGGTACTTTGGCTAAACCTGATGTTACTTCACCAATGTATGCTTTTTGGCATCGATGCAATGATATGGTGCTGTCTTGGTTACTCAATTCTATCTCGAGTGAAATCAGAGATAGTGTGGTATATTTTAGTACAGCTAAAGAGATTTGGGAGGATTTAGCTGTCCGATTTTCTCAGAGTAATGTGCCTCGCATATTTCAGCTTAAGAAAGATCTCACTGCTCTCAATCAAGGCTCAATGTCCATTACTGCCTATTTCACTAAGATGAGAACTCTTACTGATGAGCTTAATGCTTTAGCTCCTATACCAAAATGTGTTTGTGTGCAAACTTCGTGTACCTGTGAAGTTAGTGCTAAGTTGGAGTCCTATGAGCAAATTAATAGCTTGAGCCAATTCTTGATGGGACTCAGTGACATATACACTGGTATAAGAGGTCAAATGCTAATGATGTAACCCTTACCATCACTCAGTCAGGCCTACTCACTACTCCTGCAAGAAGAAAACCAACGATCTACACCTCTGAGTGCTACATCTGAGAATGTGGCAATGAATGTCAAGTTTTCTGGCACTAAAACAAAGCCAAATTTCAATTTCTTCAAGAAGTCCAATTCAAATGATGAAATCTGTGAGTATTGTCATAATACAGGACATCTACAAGATAAATGCTTCTTTCTACATGGCTATCCAGATTGGCACAGACTTCATGGAAAGCCAAAGCCTAAGCTTAGGACTGGCAACTCAGTCAAAAAGGCTGCTCAAGTTACTGTTAAACCTGTTGATGCTGATAACTCTGGTAGTGATGCTTTTAAGGATGGATTTACAGAAGCACAATGTGAACAGTTAACTCAGATGATTCAGACCAGTATGAAAAATCTCAGTACTTGGAACTCAACCTCTCAATTATCAGGTACAATCTGCAGTGTTTCTTCTTCACACAGTACAAACTAAGTCAAATCAACTTTGGATATTGGATTCCGGAGCTACTGATCATATAATATCTGATGCTTCTTTATTGGTCCATGCTAAATCTCTTAATGCTATTCTGCATTTGCCAAATTGTACAACAGCACCAATTACTCATATTGGTGATGTTCAGCTAACATCATCTCTTGTGCTTACTGAAGTTTTATGTGTTTCATCTTTTAACTGCAATTTGATATCTATATCAAAACTAACTGCAGACTTGTCTGCTATTGTGATCTTTTCCAAATCTAATTGTTTGATTCAGGACCCTTCCCTGAAGCAGATGGTAGAGATTGGTAAAGTAGAAGCTGGTCTTTACACTCAAAATGTTGTTCCTACCCTATCTCAATATCAATGCAATAGAGTTCATCAGGAACCTTCACTTGAAGCTCAAATTTGGCATGCTAGGTTAGGACATCCTGCAGCCAACATTCTGAATAAACTTTCTGTAATCCCTTCTATTTCTCCTACTGTGTTTACTACTTGTGACATTTGTCTTAGAGCAAAACAACAGAGGTCTTGTTTTCCTTCACATAGTTCTACCTCATACAATCTGTTTGAGCTCATACATTGTGACCTATGGGGTCCTTACAAACTCTGTACTCATGGCAAATGTAATCGATTTCTTACTATTGTTGAAGAATACTCAAAATGCACTTGGGTTTATTTGATTTCTGATAAAACTCAAGTACCATCTCTAATTCAAAATTTTATTCACTTAATTCAAACTCAATTTCATACTATTGTCAAGACTGTTCGATTTGACAATGGTACTGAATTTCTTAACACTGAGTTACAGAATTTCTTTAAGTCTTCTGGAATTATACACCAAACATCCTGCCCTTACACACCCCAACAAAATGGGGTGGTAGAACATAAACATCAACACATACTCAATGTGGCTAGATCATTGATGATACAAGCTTCTTTACCAAAAACGTTCTGGGGAGACTGTATTCTTACATCTGTACATTTGATAAATCTCCTACCTGTTTCTCAGTTGGCTTTTAAGTCACCTTATGAGATGATCTTTAAAAAGACTCCTGATTATGATTACTTAAAGGTTTTTGGCTGCCTTTGTTACATTGCAAATATCTCTGGTCCTTCAGATAAATTTGATTCTAGAGGGCTTCGATGTGTGTTTCTTGGCTATCCGTATGGTCAAAAGGGTTACAGGGTAATGCATCTTGAAACCAAGAAGTGTTATGTGTCAAGGGATGTCATATTTATTGAAAACACCTATCCATTTAGCTCCATTACTACAACATCTGATTTAATCTTTCCTATAGAGTCTTCAATTCATTTAGACTCTCCTCTTCAGTTTCTGATTGAACCTGTTAGTAATTCACCAACTGATCACAGTACGAGTTCCAATCTCAATGATGATTCTCCTATAAATGATAGTTCAACTGATCAAACTGATCAACATATTGAGCCAAACACTGATATTCAGCCTCTGTCTAAACCTATTAGACCATCTCGTACTAAAACTTTGCCAGCTAAGTACAAGGACTTTACAGGCATTCCTGCATTGGTTTCTAAACCAATATCATCTACTCCTGATGTCTTGAATTCAAGTGTTATGTGTGTTTATCCTCTTCACAAATATGTCTCGTATCATGTCTTTAGGCCTCCTCATCTTAAGTTCTTGGCTAATGTATCCAAGATTCCTGTTCCTTGATAAGTGGATTTTATATCCACTTGGAGCATTCTAAATCGGCTTAAATTGATTGTTTTGGACTCAAGTTTGTGTAGTTTTGATGTGTTTTGTGTAGTTGTGCAGGTTTCCAAGAATATCTAAGCTTTTGTCGTTTTTGGAGATTTAATTGATTAAAATTCGGATTTTCCGGGAAGGCTGCGCAGCTTATACTGTTTTGGCCATATCTGGAGTTCTAGAAGTCCGTTTTCAGCGATCTTACTGCCCACGCGAAGCTTGAGAGATTTTATACAACCTGGAAAAGGAAACAAGTGCAAGAAACGTACTGATTAAAGGCGCGCACGTACTCTTTATTAAAGAAGGCTGGGAATTTACTGTTTTGCCCTTTTTCTAATTCTAATTGTATTCTGGGCAGTTTTGGGTACCTTCTTTAAATCCTAATTGTAATAGAAGGCAATATCTTGCTGGGCAAGATTTGTAGAGCCTATATAAACACATCATACCATTGTAAATTAGAAGAATTCATAGCTAACAATTCATAGCTAACAATTCATAGCTAACAATTCATAGCTTTTAATTGTATCAAGGTACTTTCGATCTTCAATTCTTTTTCAATATTATGTTTTCATTCATTATCATTATTATTTTGTTTTCTTCTTTAATTATGTGTAACTAATTCTCTAATCTGAGGATTGGGTAGTATTCCTTGGTATTCATGCATGCTTGATTACGTGATTTTCTGCTTTGCTGATCTGTTAATGAGATCTTAACACAATTAGAAGAGTAGCTAACTTTTGATTGTATTCTAGGGATTGTAATAAGCTTGGGAGAGAAGTTGCAATCTTAGTACATGATTTAACAGACATAATTTGAATATTAGATCGGGAGATTAATAGGAGAATTGTGAGACATATAATTCTTGGCACTTAACAGTTTATAGATATACTTTGATTGTATCACGGGAGTGACAATTAGGGTGTAGCTGTAGGCACTATATTGTAACCTGGGACGGTACAGTATAACTTTAGAAGAATTGTTTTCAGCAAGGTAGGAACACAGATATCACATTAATATTGAGCATGTATTGAGACCAAGTGAAGAACCCCAGTTCTTAGATTGTTTTCCCATATATTTGAATCTCAGTTTAAAATCAATTCTTAGTGCTTATAATTAGTTTAGTTTAGTTTATAAACAAACCCAAAATTCTTCTCACACACTTCTAGACGTAAAGAGATAAGAAACTTGAACTTGATATTACATTCAGTCCTTCCCTGCGAACGAACACATAAAAATACTACTAACAAATTGACACATCAAGTTTTTGGCGCCGCTGCCGGGGAGACAGCGAGTTTCTATTGATTTTAATTTAGTTGTTTAGATTGTTTCCATTGTCTCATTGGAACCTTTGTTCCAATTGAGGCAGATTTTACTACGTTTCTTGGCTTTGTTGAGTGTTTACAGGTTTGCAATGAGTGAAGTTGATACTTTAGTACTACTCTCTTCCATGTTGGAGGCACGCACTCAAGAAATTGCCTCATTCAACCCTACAGAGCCCACTATGCGTCCAATGAGTATCAATGAGATGTCACAAGTGGCCCCTAAAACTTACAATTTTTGTCCAATTTGTGGTGTGCAGGGTCATTATGGTTTGGAATGTTCTTACAATGTCTATAATTCTCAGAGTGCTCAGTTGGGACAAATGAATTCTTTTGAAGAAGGATATGGGTACAATCAGTATTCAAACACTTTTGATCAAGAATGCGTGAATCAACCAGATTTCTACTACCAGGACAATGGTGCTCAAAATTTTTCATATCATAATCAGCAACAGTTTGAGCAACAATATTATCAGTCATATGAGCAGCCGCCACAGGAAGAATATCAATATCCTCCTCTACAAGAAGATCTACATGTTTCTCAATCCAGTGTAGATGTGCAAGCTAATCAGACAAATGAGATGTGGGATATCTTGAATAAAATGCTAAAGAGTTTTGAAAAATTAGAAACTCAAAGTTTGGCGATTGAATCTCAAATTGCAAAGTTGGTTAACTCTTCTACTACAGGGCAGCTCGACTATTTACCATCATCATCTATCCGATCCGAAGAGGACCTGATTGCTATCAATCTCACAAGCGATCAGGAATATGATAGTTTCTCCATGTATGTTGATGATGAGGCCATTGATAAAGAGAAGGAGTATGCCACCGATGACGAGATCAATGATGTTGCTGCTACCGAGAACAATGTGACTGATGATGAGGCTACAAAGGAAAGCAATACAGAGATGGTTGTTGTTTCTCTTCCACAACCTGTGACTAAGCTACCATGTATTGATAAATTTGCTCTCGATCTAGCCTCTACTTACAAGGCTTCTTTGCTCAAGACTACTTATTTCAAGGTTGATGTGATAACAAATATTGTCCAAGATGATATTTCTCAAATTCTGGTTGAGGATTCATACAAAGTGGCTCCTACGTTTCAAGCTCGAGAAGAGGGAGAAGATGGAAGTGTCGGCTTAATCAATGATGTGATAAGCCAAGATGTCCAAATAGCTCCAGTGAAAGTGAGGAGTGAAGAAAAGCCACCACCAGAACCTCCACCTTATGTCAAGGGAGTTCAATATTTTCGTGGTGTTGAATTTTATCGCTGTTTTATCACAAAGTTTTCCAAAACTGCACAAGCACTCTCTCTATTGCTTATTAATGACATATTTTATTTTACTAATGCTTGTTTGGAGACTTTTTGCAGGATAAAGACAACCACTAACACTCTTGATACTTTTTGTGGTGGCGAGTTTATGATCGAGAAATTGGATATTCCGTCTCCATCGGAGTATTTCTGAGGACGTCAAGCTATTGACGTTAAAGAAGCGCTGCTTGGGAGGCAACCCATGATTTTTATAAGGTTAGTAGGTTTTTATTTCACTTTCTTATTAAAAAAAAAAAAAATTGTGTTGTATGTGTTCTCTTAAAATAAATTAAAAAAAAAAAAATTTTGTTGTTTTTTCAAAAAAAAAAATAAAAATGAACAGTGATTTTCGCGCAGGCAGCACCCCTGTAACGCAGGTTGCGCCTGCGTTACTGCCTTCAGCGCCATTTGCCCCCATGTAACGCAGGCTGCGCCTGCGTTACTGCATTAGCCGCAGTCTGCAACCCTGTAACGCAGGTTGCGCCTGCGTTACAGCCCCCTTCTGCCCAGAATTTTTTTTTTCCCCCGAAAATTGTTGTTTTGCAACACAAAAACACACCCAAACCTATTCTAATTTTTATTCTATCAATTCTTAAATCCTATATCTATCCTACAACAAATCCATATCATCCTAAATCTCTCCTACACATTAAATTTTTAAATCTCATCTCTCCATCATCTTATATTTATACCCACCTATCCATAACAAATCCAATTCCTTTTCTATTTCTTTAAATCTCTAAAAATTCAATTCTAAAGAGGAATTAATTGCAAGTTCACCTCTTCGATTCGTATTGGGTAAATCTTTTTCTCTAATCTTATTTTTACTACGAATTTGTGTTCTTGTAAATTGGAATTTTGCATTATTCTTGGAATTTGGGCTATTTTTGGTGTGATATTGCTTGGAAATTATTGGTTGAGCTTCTTGTGAGTTGGGAGAGATGGTGCTAGTGTTGGGAAATTGTTACAAACAGGGGATTTTTGCCTAACAAGCATGTTGAGTTGCGATGGGGAAGGATATGTAAGGCGCGCCTTGTAGAAATCAAATTTGAGCAAGCACATACTTCTTCAATATTTTCAAAGGCCACTTCATGCTTATGCACTAGGGGAGTATTCTACACCTTTCTTTGTATATTTATTATATTTATTTTTTTTTCTTTTCTTTTCTATATTTGTTCATTGAGGACAATGAAGCGCTTAAGTGTGGGGAGGTGTTCTCAACGTAGTGTATTACTTGTTAAAAAAAAAAAAAAAATCCAAAAAAATTAAAAAATTAAAAAAATACCAAAAATAATTCTAGCCATGCAATTTGATTAGTTGTTGTATTTTGCTTGATACACCCATGCATGCGTAGAATTCTTGTGTTTATGGACGCTTTTGTATGAGAAGTGACGTGCTTTGTTCTTGTGCACACACTTACACTAGCAAGTTGAAGCTGGTAGACTTAATTGGATGTTGTAAGTGATTAGAATGACATGAATATGTGCAAGATGACTTGGTTTCCATGCTTTGAGTACAAGTAGGTGCGTTAGAGAGTCTTGTTACCTGGGATTGATTATGTTTTGTCATACCAAGTGAGTTTTGAGCCTATATGCATATCTTTTGCATGATTTTTCGTTTGCTTGAGTGTCCACATGTTGTTTACATTGCTAGCACTTACTTGGGATCTTTCTTGAAATGCATGACATTACTTGATGATGAGATGATAAAGGCACTTAGGTTTTTAACCTCGTATTTCCCATATTTCCACACCATTTATACATGATCAATTAGTTAACCCGTTGAGCTTAATCCTATTCTTTCGGTGACACACTACATTACTTGCCATTATCCTTTTTATTCTATTGGCCTTACATTGAATTTGAACCTAAACTGTCAAAGGCTAGTATCGTGCTTAAGGGAGTAATAAGGTGTTCATAAAAGGGGGGTTATTGATGATCATACTTTTGGGGAATATTAATTTTGGGTTGATGCTTGCTAGTCGAAATTCATAAAAATATCTATGGATCATTGTGTTTATTCTTTAGCTCTCAAGAAAGAAAAAAAAATAAAAAAAAAAAAAAAAAAAGAAAAAAAAAATGAATAAATTTGAGAGCATTTTTATGTTTGTATGATCCTTCTTCATTTGACTAGTCAAGTTATTATGTAAGGGTTATTGAAAAGTTCAAGTGTGGGGAAGTATTTGTTTTAATAGAAAGGGAATTGGATAACGATTATTGTTGGGTACTAGCTTTTGACATTAACCTGTTTTAGCTTTACTTGACATACCTTGTCCCTAGCCCACGCTACAACCCGAATAAAGACCTTTTGATTATCATTAGTGATGTATGTTGTGTTGAGAGTGAGATTGATTGCGAGTGTCAAGTTGTGTTTATGATTTTGTTGGAATTGAGTGATACACTTAACCTTGTTCTTGAGTGAATATTCGTTTTTGAGTGAAAGGTGAGTTATTACTTGTTTTGGCATAGGAGATCCCGGGTTTAGACTTAAAGATGTGTTTCTTGTGGGCTTAGCATGATTACCAACGATTTTTACACTTGACATGAATTTTTATGATCTTCTGCATGTTGGTTGAGTAGACTACGTGAATACTTGCACTTTCGACACCAAGACATCGTATGTTTACTTTGATTCTTAAGTTGATGTGGCATGAGAGGACTTGTGTGTGTGGTGTTGTGTTAGCATTGATCTTTTGCATGGTTGGATGAATTTTGTGGGTACATTCACTATAAACCCTCACGAGACAACACTCGTCCTACTAGGGCTGCCTAGGGGTTTAACGGCTTGTTGCATATGCTCAATGCAATCGTGTCATCTACGAAAGTGATGTTTGTTAGGACTTAGTTTATATTTCACTTATTTGCCCGAGGACGTGCAAATGCTAAGTGTGGGGATGTTTGATAGAGTATATTTTTATATATATTTTAGATGATTTTATTCTCATATTTATTGTGTTTTGCATTGATTTGGATTTTTATTTAATAGATTTGATTGTTTTATTGTAGGAAATAAAGAATTCATAACTTGGAAGGATTTGGAGCAAAAAGAGCTATTTTGGAGATAAAATATGAGAAAATTCGTAATATTGGGCTATACGGGCTGCCTGCACTGTTTTGGCCATATCTTGAGTTCCAGAAGTCAGAATTTGATGAAATTACTGTCCACGCGAAGCTTAGGGAATTATCTTTAATTCAGAGGTGGACCAATAAGCAAAATCCAACTGGAAGAGCCCAGAAACAGAGGAGAAAAAGAAGTGACGAATTTTAACTAAGGAATCCTATTCAGCTATGGAATCCTACTTGTAATTTATTTAGAGTATTAAAATACTTTTATTGGGCAAGACTTTTAGAGCCTATATAAACACATCTAGGGTATTATTTTATGGAGGGGGATACATACGTGCTCCTACTCTTAGGAGCTAGGGTTTTGGAGAGGAGACCATGAATTTCATTCTTGTGACAGGATTGATGATTGCAGGTTTTCTTATCTGAATTTCTTCTCAATTCTTATTAGTTTAATTATGTTTTCTTGTTTTACTAGTTGTTTTACTTGTTTAATTATTAGCGAGTAGTTATTTCTAGGGCTTAAAGGGAAGCCATGTTTGCACTAATATTGGCATGATTTTCATAGTGGTTTGATTGGTTATGGTTAATTCTGATTGATATGTTTTAATCATTAATTTGTGTAATCGGCCGATATCATGGATTAATTATATGCAAATAGGGGTATGGATCGAGAGATTTACTTACTAGAGGCACACATACGATTAGCAGAATTGAATTTGAGTGCGAGAGCATCATTGGATTTCTGAGAGCGTTAATGCTTGGAAAAGATTAACTTGACTCTAATTACCTGATTGATTGAATTACTAAAAGTGGTTAATTGTGTTGAATGTTTCGAGAGTGTTAATGCTTGAGAGAGATTAACATACTCTAGTTATAGGATCACATTGATTGCTTTAGTTTAAGAGCCAATTGTGTAAGCATGGTGGACCTGATTGCCCTAGGTTTTAAATAATTTGTTAATCATCTATTTACTTAGTGTTAATTTAGTTTAATTTGCTAGTTAGTTAATATTCTCCAATAATCGTTTGTCCCTGAAACAATTAGCGATAACTGAAAAGGAATTAGTAGAACCTGTCTCCTTGTGGATTCGACCCGCTTGCCATCTGTACTAGCAATAGACACCGTGCGCTTGCGGTTAGACATAATTTAACATATCAAGTTTTTAACAACTAAATTAAGGTTTAAGTTCCACCTTAATTTAGTTGTTTAGATTGTTTCCATTGTCTCGTTGGAACCTTTGTTCCAATTGAGGCAGATTTTACTACGTTTTCTTGGCTTTGTTGAGTGTCTACAGGTTTGCAATGGGTGAAGTTGATACTTTTGCACTACTCTCTTCCATGTTGGAGGCACGCACTCAAGAAATTGCCTCATTCAACCCTATAGAGCCCACTATGCATCCAATGAGTATCAATGAGATGTCACAAGTGGCCCCTAAAACTTACAACTTCTGTCCAATTTGTGGTGTCCAGGGTCATTATGGTTTGGAATGCTATTACAATGTCTATAATTCTCAGAATGCTCAGTTGGGACAAATGAATTCTTTTGAAGAAGGATATGGGTACAATCAGTATTCAAACACTTTTGATCAAGAATGCGTGAATCAACCAGATTTCTACTACCAGGACAATGGTGTTCAAAATTTTTCATATCATAATCAGCAACAGTTTGAGCAACAATATTATCAGTCATATGAGCAGCCGCCACAGCAAGAATATCAATATCCTCCTCTACAAGAAGATCTACATGTTTCTCAACCCAGTGTAGATGTGCAAGCTGATCAGACAAATGAGATGTGGGATATCTTGAATAAACTGCTAAAGAGTTCTGAAGAACAAGCCGAGAAGATCAAAGGATTAGAAACTCAAAGTTTGGCGATTGAATCTCAAATTTCACAGTTGGCTAACTCTTCTACTACAGGGCAGCTCGACTATTTACCATCATCATCTATCCGATCCGAAGAGGACCTGATTGCTATCAATCTCACAAGCGATCAGGAATATGATAGTTTCTCCATGTATGTTGATGATGAGGCCATTGATAAAGAGAAGGAGCATGCCACCGATGACGAGATCAATGATGTTGCTGCTACCGAGAACAATGTGACTGATGATGAGGCTACAAAGGAAAGCAATACGGAGATGGTTGTTGTTTCTCTTCCACAACCTGTGACTAAGCTACCATGTATTGATAAATTTGCTCTCGATCTAGCCTCTACTTACAAGGCTTCTTTGCTCAAGACCACTTATTTCAAGGTTGATGTGATAACAAATATTGTCCAAGAAGATATTTCTCAAATTCTGGTTGAGGATCCATACAAAGTGGCTCATACGTTTCAAGCTCGAGAAGAGGGAGAAGATGGAAGTGTCTTATTAATCAATGATGTGATAAGCCAAGATGTCCGGATGGCTCCAGTGAAAGTGAGGAGTGAAGAAAAACCACCACCAGAACCTCCACCTTATGTCAAGGGAGTTCAATATTTTCGTGGTGTTGAATTTTATCGCTGTTTTATCACAAAGTTTTCCAAAACTGCACAAGCACTCTCTCTATTGCTTATTAATGACATATTTTATTTTACTAATGCTTGTTTGGAGACTTTCTGCAGGATAAAGACAACCACTAACACTCTTGATACTTTTTGTGGTGGCGAGTTTATGATCGAGAAATTTGATATTCCGTCTCCATCGGAGTATTTCTGAGGACGTCAAGCTATTGACGTTAAAGAAGCGCTGCTTGGGAGGCAACCCATGATTTTTATAAGGTTAGTAGGTTTTTTATTTCATTTTCTTATTATTAAAAAAAAAAATTGTGTTGTATGTGTCTCTTAAAATAAAAAAAATAAAAATTTTTTTTTTGGTTTTTTCAAAAAAAAAAAAAAAAAAAAACTGATTTTCGAGCAGGCTGCAACTCTGTCACGCAGGTTGCGCCTGCGTTACTGACTTTCAGGCAGGTTGCGCCTGTGTCACGCAGGCTGCGCCTGCGTGTCTGACTCTTCCGCAGTCTGCCCCTGCGTTACAGCTCCCAGAAATTTTTTTTCTGCCGATTTTTGTTGTTTTTCAACACAAATTCAACCCCAAATTTGATTCCAACTCTTATCCCCTTAATTCCTAAATCCTATTTTTATCCTAAATCAATCCCATACCCTCCCAAATCTCTCTTACACATTAAATTTTTTTTCCAATCTATCCATCATCTTATATATATACCCACCTATCCATAACAAATCCAATTCCTCTTCTATTTATTTAAATCTCTAAAAATTCAATTCTAAAAAGGAATTAATTGCAAGTTCACCTCTTCGATTCGTATTGGGTAAATATTTTTCTCTAATCTTATTTTTATTACGAATTTGTGTTCTTGTAAATTGGAATTTTGCATTATTCTTGGAATTTGGGTTATTTTTGGTGTGATATTGCTTGGAAATTATTGGTTGAGCTTCTTGTGAGTTGGGAGAGGTGGTGCTAGTGTTGGGAAATTGCTACAGAAAAGGGGGTTTTTGCCTAACAAGCATGTTGAGTTGCGATGGGGAAGGATATGGATGGCGCGCCTTGTAGAAATTAAATTTGAGCAAACACATACTTCAAAGGCCACTTCATGCTTATGCACTAGGGGAGTATTCTACACCTTTCTTTGTATATTTATTATATTTATTTTTTTTTTTCTTTATTTTTTTTTTCTTTTCTTTTCTATATTTGTTCATTGAGGACAATGAAGCGCTTAAGTGTGGGGAGGTGTTCTCAACGTAGTGTATTATTTGTTAAAAAAAAAAATCCAAAAAAATTAAAAAATTGAAAAATACCAAAAATAATTCTAGCCATGCAATTTGATTAGTTGTTGTATTTTGCTTGATACACCCATGCATGCGTAGAATTCTTGTGTTTATTGACGCTTTTGTATGAGAAGTGACATGCTTTGTTCTTGTGCACACACTTACACTAGCAAGTTGAAGCTGGTAGACTTAATTGGATGTTGTAAGTGATTAGAATGACATGAATATGTGCAAGATGACTTGGTTTTCATGCTTTGAGTACAAGTAGGTGCGTTAGAAAGTCTTGTTACTTGGGATTGATTATGTTTTGTCACACCAAGTGAGTTTTGAGCCTATATGCATATCTTTTGCATGATTTTTTGTTTGCTTGAGTGTCCACATGTTGTTTACATTGCTAGCACTTACTTGAGATCTTTCTTGAAATGCATGACATTACTTGATGATGAGATGATAAAGGCAATTAGGTATAACCTCGTATTTCCCATATTTCCAAACCATTTAAACATGATCAATTAGTTAACCCTTTGAGCCTAATCCTATTCTTTCGGTGACACACCACATTACTTGCCATTATCCTTTTTATTCTATTGGCCTTACATTGAATTTGAACCTACATTGTCAAAGGCTAGTATCGTGCTTAAGGGAGTAATAAGGTGTGCAAAAGGGGGGTTTTATTGATGATCATACCATTGGGGAATATTGATTTTGGTTGATGCTTGCTAGTCGAAATTCATAATAATATCTATGGATCATTGTGCTTATTCTTTAGCTCTCAAGAAAAAAAAAAAAAAAAAAAAAAAAACAGAAAAAAAAAAGAAAAAAAAATGAATAAATTTGAGAGCATTTTTATGTTTGTATGATCCTTCTTCATTCGACTAGTCAAGTTATTATGTAAGAGTTATTGAAAAATCCAAGTGTGGGGAAGTATTTGTTTTAATAGAAAGGGAATTGAATAACGATTATATTGTTGGGTACTAGCTTTTGACATTAACCTGTTTTAGCTTTACTTGACATACCTTGTCCCTAGCCCACGCTACAACCCGAATAAAGACCTTTTGATTGTCATTAGTGATGTATGTTGTGTTGAGAGTGAGATTGATTGCGAGTGTCAAGTTGTGTTTATGATTTTGTTGGAATTGAGTGATACACTTAACCTTGTTCTTGAGTGAATATTCGTTTTTGAGTGAAAGGTGAGTTATTACTTGTTTTGGCATAGGAGATCCCAGGTTTAGACTTAAAGATGTGTTTCTTGTGGGCTTAGCATGATTACCAACGATTTTTACACTTGACATGAATTTTTATGACCTTCTGCATGTTGGTTGAGTAGACTACGTGAATACTTGCACTTTCGACACCAAGACATCGTATGTTTACTTTGATTCTTAAGTTGATGTGGCATGAGAGGACTTGTGTGTGTGGTGTTGTGTTAGCATTGATCTTTTGCATGGTTGGATGAATTTTGTGGGTACATTCACTATAAACCCTCACGAGACAACACTCGTCCTACTAGGGCTGCCTAGGGGTTTAACGGCTTGTTGCATATGCTCAATGCAATCGTGTCATCTACGAAAGTGATGTTTGTTAGGACTTAGTTTTTATTTCACTTATTTGCCCGAGGACGTGCAAATGCTAAGTGTGGGGATGTTTGATAGAGTATATTTTTATATATATTTTAGATGATTTTATTCTCATATTTATTGTGTTTTGCATTGATTTGGATTTTTATTTAATAGATTTTATTGTTTTATTGTAGGAAATAAAGAATTCATAACTTGGAAGGATTTGGAGCAAAAAGAGCTATTTTGGAGATAAAATAGGAGAAAATTCGTAATATTGGGCTACACGGGTTGCCTGCACTGTTTTGGCCATATCTTGAGTTCCAGAAGTCAGAATTTGACGATCTTACTGTCCACGCGAAGCTTGTGGAATTATCTTTAATTTAGAGGTGGTCCAGTAAGAAAAATCCAACTAGAAGAGCCCAGAAACAGAGGAGAAAAAGAAGTGACGAATTTTAATTATGGAATCTTATTCAGTTATGGAATCCTATTTATTTAGAGTATTAAAATACTTTTGTTGGGCAAGACTTTTAGAGCCTATATAAACACATCTAGGGTATTATTTTGAAGGATGAAAAATTATTAGGGAGGTAATATTAGATCAGATAATATAGTTTAGAGTAGATTAGTATTATTATTAGTTGGAGATGTAGAGAAACACCATGACTCTTCTTTTGGGTGACAACATTGAAGTTTGAAGGTTTTGTTCTCTTAATCTTTTCTTTGTTCTTATTAGTTTAATTATGTTTTCTTGTTTTACTAGTTGTTTTACTTGTTTAATTATTAGCGAGTAGTTATTTCTAGGGCTTAAAGGGAAGCCATGTTTGCACTAATATTGGCATGATTTTCATAGTGGTTTGATTGGTTATGGTTAATTCTGATTGATATGTTTTAATCATTAATTTGTGTAATCGGCCGATATCATGGATTAATTATATGCAAATAGGGGTATGGATCGAGAGATTTACTTACTAGAGGCACACATACGATTAGCAGAATTGAATTTGAGTGCGAAAGCATCATTGGATTTCTGAGAGTGTTAATGCTTGAAAGAGATTAACTTGACTCTAATTACCTGATTGATTGAATTACTAAAAGTGGTTAATTGTGTTGAATGTTTCGAGAGTGTTAATGCTTGAAAGAGATTAACACTTTCCGAGGCACCACAGGTGGAACTTAAACCTCTACCTTCTAATTTAAGGTATGTCCTTTTGAATAATGAGCTAGTGATTTTTGAAGAGGGGCATGATAACGTGTTGCGAAGGTGGAAAACCGATGATAAGGAAGAAGAAATTTTTGTTCAGCCGGTTGAGTCGGAGAAGCATCTTAGAGGTGTGAAAAAGAAAAAGAAGAAAATTTGGCCGTTGGGTAGTAGAATCAAGATGAAAACTGATGGAAGAGATTTGTGGAAATTAAGCAAACCGGATGTCAACGTTCGTATGAATGGTTTGTCTGTTGAAGATGGTTCAGTTATTCTTTTGAAACCACCATGATTTGAGGAAGTAACGTCAAGCTATTGACGTTAAAGAAGCGCTTCGTGGGAGGCAACCCACGCATTAGTGTAGGAAAAAAAAAAAAATTTGAGTGTTTTCAAAAAAAAAAAAAAAAAAAAAAAAAGATCGAATTTTCAGTGTGTAACGCAGGCTGCGCCTGCGTTACTGCTTTCAGGGCAGGTTGCAGGGGTGTAACGCAGGCTGCGCCTGCGTTACTGGACTTGAAGCAGCCTGCATGGCTGTTGCGCAGGCTGCGCCTGCGCGTCTGGTGTTCGTGCAGTCAGCTTCACGCGCGCGCAGTCAGCTTCTTTTTGGTTTTGAGTAGTGGTTTCAGCTGTTGTGCGCTTGTGTATAAAAAAAAATAAAAATTTCTTTGCACCTCCTATTCTTTTTATACCCCTATCCTAAATCCAATTCTTTTCCTATTTCAATTCCAAAACTCCCCATCTTTTCTCCAAAAATTCTAAACCTATTTCTATTCTAATTATTATTATTATTATTATTATTATTATTATTATTATTATTATTATTATTATTATTATTATTATTATTATTATTCTTATTATTATTATTTATTATTATAGTTATTATTTATTATTATTATAGTTATTATTTATTATTATTATTATTATTATTATTATTTTCTTATTTATTATTATCTTTATTATTTTTATTTATTATTATTATTATTATTTTTTGTATATACCCACCTATACATACAAATCCAATTCCTCTTCTATTTATTTAAATCTTTAAAATTTCAATTCTAAAGAGGAATTAATTGCAAGTTCACCTCTCCAATTCGTAGTGGGTTTATTTCTTCTCAAATTTTATTTTGATTACGAATTTGTGTTCTTGTAAATTGGGGATTTTGTATTATTCTTGATATATTTGGGCTATTTGTGGTGTGATATTGCTTGGTAATTATTGGTGGAGCTTCTTGTGAGTTGGGTATTGATTCTTATGGCTCTTAAGCGTGAGGAGGCTGACTGTTTCGATATTCAGGTATGTTTCTGCTATCCTTTGTATTTACTTCCATTCAATGCGGACATTGAATATTTCAAGTTTGGGGGTGGTTTGAGGGATATGTAGTTGTTGTTGTATTAATTGTTCATGTAGGATTTCATGCTTTGCATATTAGTAGTAGTAAATTATGCATTTATGTTCGTGTTATCTACGTTTGTTTCATATAGGACATTCTGTTTTTATTTTTTTTCGTATATCATGTGAGTTCATAATAGTTTGCATTTGCACCCATGCTTGATAGAAATTTTGTGTTGTTGACGCTTTTGATTGAGAAGTGATATGCTTTGTTCTTGTGCACACACATACACTAGTAAGTTGAAGCTAGTAGACTTATTGAATGTTGTAAGTAATTAGAAGGACATGAATATGTGCAAGATGATTTAGTTTGCATGCTTTGAATACAAGTTGGTGCGTTAGAGAGATTTTTGCTTGGGATTGAGTATGTTTTTCCACCAAGTGAGTTTTTGAGCCATATTGCATATTTTTTGCAATTTATTCGTTTGCTTGAGTGTCCACGGATTGTTTGCATTGCTAGCAGTTGTTTGAGGTCTTTCTTGAAACGCATGACATTATTTGACGATTAAAATGATAAAGGCAATTAGGAATAACCACATATTTTCCCATATTACCACACCATGTTTACATGATCAATTAGTTAACCCGTTGAGCTTAATCCTATTTTTCGGTGACATACCACATTACTTGCCATATATCCTTTTTCTTGTATTGGCCTTACATTAATTTGAACCCACATTGTCAAAGGCTAGTAAAGTGCTTAAGGGAGTAATAAGGTGTGCAAGGAGGGGTTTATTGTTGGTCATACTTTTGGGGAAAATATTGAGATTGGGTTTGGTTGTTTACTTGATAGTCGGCATATGTAATAAATTGGGGGATCGTTGTTGTTATTTATATTATTGTTTTATTTAGCTCTCGAAAAAAAAAAAAAAAGAGAGAAAAAAAAAAGAAAAAAAAATAGAAAAAAAAAAAAAAAAAAAAAAGAAAGAAAAAAAAAAAAATATTATGAGAGCATGTTTGTGTTTGTTGTGATCCTACTTTAGTCGACTAGTCGAGTGTTCTTAGTAAAATTTATGTGGGGGGGAAATAGGGTGTTGTGAATGGTTCATTATGGTACTTACTAGCTTTTGACACTTCACCTGTTTTTGGCTTATTTGACATACCTTGTCCCTAGCCCACGTTACAACCCAATTAAAGACCTTTTGATTATCGTCATTGATGTATGTTGTGTTAAGAGTTAGATTGATACCAAATGTCAAGCATGTTTATGATTTTGTTGGAATTGAGTGATACACTTACCCTTGTTCTTGAGTGAATATTCTTTTGTGAGTGGATTGTGAGTGTTTGCTTATTTTTGCGTATGAGATCCCGAGTTTTGTCTCAAAGATGTACTCTTGTAGGCTTAGCATGTTTACTAACTTATTCTTACACTTGACATGGACTTGTGAGAACTTATGCATGTTCATTGAGTAGACTATGTGAATACTTGCACTTTCGACACCAAGACATTGCGTATTTACTTTGATTCTTAAGTTGATATGGCATGAGAGGATTTGAAGGTATGGTAGGCTAGATTAATTGCATTTTTCATATTAGTTGCATTCATGCATTGCATTGCATTAGGTTAAATGGATTTTGTGGGTACATTCGCTATAGGCCCTCACGAGACCTTACTCGTCCACTAGGGCTGCCTAGGGGTTTAAAGGGCTTGTTGCATATGCCAAATGCAACCGTGATCACCTACGGAAGTGGTACTAATTAGGTAGTTATAATTGTTTATGCTTGAGGACAAGCATCGGTTTAAGTTTGGGGGTGTTTGATAAGTGGATTTTATATCCACTTGGAGCATTCTAAATCGGCTTAAATTGATTGTTTTGGACTCAAGTTTGTGTAGTTTTGATGTGTTTTGTGTAGTTGTGCAGGTTTCCAAGAATATCTAAGCTTTTGTCGTTTTTGGAGATTTAATTGATTAAAATTCGGATTTTCCGGGAAGGCTGCGCAGCTTATACTGTTTTGGCCATATCTGGAGTTCTAGAAGTCCGTTTTCAGCGATCTTACTGCCCACGCGAAGCTTGAGAGATTTTATACAACCTGGAAAAGGAAACAAGTGCAAGAAACGTACTGATTAAAGGCGCGCACGTACTCTTTATTAAAGAAGGCTGGGAATTTACTGTTTTGCCCTTTTTCTAATTCTAATTGTATTCTGGGCAGTTTTGGGTACCTTCTTTAAATCCTAATTGTAATAGAAGGCAATATCTTGCTGGGCAAGATTTGTAGAGCCTATATAAACACATCATACCATTGTAAATTAGAAGAATTCATAGCTAACAATTCATAGCTAACAATTCATAGCTAACAATTCATAGCTTTTAATTGTATCAAGGTACTTTCGATCTTCAATTCTTTTTCAATATTATGTTTTCATTCATTATCATTATTATTTTGTTTTCTTCTTTAATTATGTGTAACTAATTCTCTAATCTGAGGATTGGGTAGTATTCCTTGGTATTCATGCATGCTTGATTACGTGATTTTCTGCTTTGCTGATCTGTTAATGAGATCTTAACACAATTAGAAGAGTAGCTAACTTTTGATTGTATTCTAGGGATTGTAATAAGCTTGGGAGAGAAGTTGCAATCTTAGTACATGATTTAACAGACATAATTTGAATATTAGATCGGGAGATTAATAGGAGAATTGTGAGACATATAATTCTTGGCACTTAACAGTTTATAGATATACTTTGATTGTATCACGGGAGTGACAATTAGGGTGTAGCTGTAGGCACTATATTGTAACCTGGGACGGTACAGTATAACTTTAGAAGAATTGTTTTCAGCAAGGTAGGAACACAGATATCACATTAATATTGAGCATGTATTGAGACCAAGTGAAGAACCCCAGTTCTTAGATTGTTTTCCCATATATTTGAATCTCAGTTTAAAATCAATTCTTAGTGCTTATAATTAGTTTAGTTTAGTTTATAAACAAACCCAAAATTCTTCTCACACACTTCTAGACGTAAAGAGATAAGAAACTTGAACTTGATATTACATTCAGTCCTTCCCTGCGAACGAACACATAAAAATACTACTAACATTCCTTATACTTATAAGCAGGCAGTTGTTCATGATCATTGGCGTGCTGCCATGTTGGCTGAGGTTAAGGCTCTTGAAGACAATCAGACATGGGACATTGTTCCACGACCTGCTAACAAGAATATTGTTGAATGTAAGTGGCTTTTTAAGGTCAAGTATACTGCAGAAGGAACTGTAGATAAATACAAAGCTCGTCTAGTTGCAAAGGGTTTTACTCAAACAATAGGGGTGGATTACTTTGAAACATACGCCCCTGTTGCTAAAATGACTACAGTCCGTGTTGTTCTGGCACTTGCTGCTAAATTTAATTGGCATATTCATCAAATGGATGTTAATAATGCCTTTCTTCATGGTGTTTTAACTGAAGAAATATATATGAAGTTACCTCCTGGTTTTCAAACTCTCTCGTCTGTTTCTCATCAGTTTCCTCCTGGAGTTGAGTTAGTGTGCAGACTACGAAAATCTATCTACGGTTTGAAACAGGCACCACGGGTCTGGAATGATAAACTTGCCAAATCTCTTGTTCAGTTTGGTTTTACTCAAGTGTCTTGTGATCATAGCTTGTTTACATACAAACGTGGTTCTGATTTTGTTGTTGCAATTGTGTACGTTGATGACATTTTGCTTACAGGCAATTCTATGGAACTAATTAGCACTGTTAAGTCATTTTTACATTCTCAGTTCAAAATCAAGGACTTAGGCCCAATGAAGTACTTTCTTGGTCTGGAGCTTGCTCATTCTCCTACTGGGATCTTTCTCAATCAAAGGAAGTATGCTATTGACATTTTGACAGACACTGGTATGACTGGTGTTAAACCATCACTTGTGCCCATTGAACAAAATCACAAGCTGATTGACAATGCATCTCTCGAACTGTCTCCTGCTGAGATAGCAATCTATCGTCGTTTAGTTGGTCGTTTATTATATCTTACCATTACTCGCCCAGATTTATCATATGGGGTACATGTCTTATCTCAGTTTATTTCCTCACCTCGAATGGATCATCTTTCAGCTGCTTACAAAATGGTTCGCTATATCAAAGGAACAATTGGTCAAGGTTTGTTCTTTGCTCATAATACTTCTCTTCAACTTGTGGCATTTAGTGACTCTGATTGGGGTGGATGTGCTGAAACTCGCCGTTCATTAACTGGTTATTGTGTAATGTTTGGAAAGTCACTTGTTTCTTGGAAATGTAAGAAACAACCCACTGTATATCGATCTTCTGCTGAATCTGAGTATCGTTCCATGGCTGACACAAGTTGTGAAATTATGTGGCTTGTGTATTTACTTCAGGCACTCCAAGTACCTAACCATTACCTATTCCTCTCTATTGTGACAACAATTCTGCTTTACACATTGCTTCTAACCCAGTGTTTCATGAACGAACCAAGCATATCGAAATCGATTGCCATTTTGTTCGTGACAAACTTAAAGCTGGCTATATAGCTCCATTATCTCACATTAGTACTTCTCTTCAACCAGCTGATATGCTCACAAAGGCTCTGTCTTCTGCTCAGTTATCATTCCTTCAGTCCAAGCTCGGAGTTGCAAACTTATATGCCTCTCCTACCTTGAGGGGGGATGTTACAATATGTGAGACAAACGAAGATGCTGAGCTCATTGACAGTGATTGACAGCTGGAGTTAGCTGGAGTTAGTTAGAGCTAGAGCTAGAGTTCGTTATTTTCATTCTTGTATAAATAGTCTAAGTCATTTTCTGTCTTTGTAAGTAAAGTAACATTGGATTCTTTTCTTCTTCTTCATTAAGTAAATACAGTTCATCTGTTCTTGCTGAGCTTCATCAATGGTGATTAGATGTTAGCTTAAATGTTGTGATAATTATATTCTAACAAAATTCATCAGCTTAAAAATTATGGAGACTTTAAACTTTAAAAGTGCAATTCAAGCGCTAAACAATGGGATGGACACTGCTGTTCATCAGCAAAAAGAACTTGTTCGTAATTAACTTATTGTTGTGGAATGCACCTCAACTCTGATATCACAATAATACTATTCATTTTGGACCAACTGACAATCTCGGAATTATTTTTGAACTCCTCCGTTTCTTGATAATTTTCGACGTGACACTTAAGATAACCCCCCCGCACTTACATGCATTGAAGATATTTTAGTGGGATAAGGTAACAATGTTGCTGGTAAATTGGTAATATTGAATTGTTTAAGCGGTAAGCCAGGTCTCTATCATGTATAGTATGTTGCACTCAATCCATGGACCTCACATTATTCAAATCACCACGCCCGCATGCATTCTTCACTACTTCTCTACCTCCACTTTACTTTCGCTATATAACTCCACCCTTAACTCATTTTCATACCACATCATCCTATATTTGCCTCACTTTCTCTTCAACTTCACACCTCTAATCAAATCTAACACACACCGTTCACTACAACAAAATAGGCCATTTACGACAAATTTTTAACGATACATCTTTCGTATTATATTTGTGTACACTTAACAACACATATTTATACGTTGGAAGTGATCACTTACAAGTTACAACTACTACTACAAAAATGACAGCAGCAGCTGTTTCAATGCTTGGCTCTAACTGTGAGCTAGATAAGCTCACTTCAGAAATCTTCTCAATTCTCGAAAACAATTTTCTGTTCGGAAACAATGATCACTCGAAGTTAACGGAAAAACATGCTAATGTCTTGCCACTTGAACAATTTAAGTCCGGCAAGCACATTACTGGGAAAGTGAGAATTCTCTCTATTGACGGTGGTGGTGCCACCGACGGTGTACTCGCCGGAATGTCTCTAGTTCAACTTGAAGCCAGTTTACAACAAAAATCCGGTAACCCAACTGCCCATATTGCTGATTACTTCGATGTTGTTGCTGGTTCCGGCGCCGGAGGTGTCCTCGCCGCACTTCTCTTCACTGCCGGAAAAGATGGAAAACCTTTGTTTACTGCCAAAGAAGCTTTGAATTTTATTATTGAAAATCGCCGGAAAATTTTAAGGGTTCCGGCGAAGGGGTTACTCCGGCGGGTTTTCCGTTCGTCGGAAAATGTATTTGAGAAAAGGTTTGGTGAGTTGACATTAAAAGATACATTGAAGGCTGTTTTAGTGCCTTGTTATGATTTAACTAGTGGTGGGCCTTTTGTGTTTTCCCGCGCTGATGCATTCGAAATTGACGGCTACGATTTCATGATCAAAGACGTGTGCTCTGCCACGTCAGCTGGTCAGTTGGCAGTAGAGATGAAGTCAGTTGATCGGAAAAACAAGATTACGGCAATCGGTGGTGAGGTTGCTATGAATAATCCGACAGCTACTGCGATTACTCATGTGCTTAATAATAAGCAAGAGTTTCCGTTTTGTAATGGAGTTGAGGATTTATTGGTTGTGTCCTTGGGTAATGGTGAAATGTTTAACGGTGGGAATAATGCGGGTAAATCATCCCCTTTGCTCACATCATACATCAAGATTGCCGGAGAAGGAGTTTCCGACATGGTACTAATACTATTCACTATTGTTCATAATTTTGTTTATTTCTTTACGGTTAGTTGCAGAAATTTAAATATTCACGCACTTGTCATAAGTCATAACCCGTGCCTTAGTATTACTAGGGTTTATTTGTGACTTGAAAAAGTCTTATGATTGTTTATTATGCGTTTATAGGTTGATCAAACTGTGTCAATGGCATTTAGAGAGGCTAAAACCAGCGATGATTATGTTCGTATACAAGCAAATGGCAGTGTGGTTAGTTCCAAAGGAGAGAAGAACAAAAATATGTTGGCATTAGTAGATCAGATGTTGAGACAAAAGAATGTAGAATCAGCATTGTTCAAAGGCAAAAGGTTGGTTGAAATCACTAATTTGGAGAAACTGGAATCATTTTCCAAAGAATTGATCAAGGAGCATGAAAGGAGAAAGACTAGTATTTTACCTGCAGTGGTGTTAAAGCAGGTGTCCGGTGGATCACCTAGAACTTCATCTGCGACATCATCGTCAACATTATCTTCTGATTAGATATTTATGGACTATTACTAATGATACTTATTTCTATTTAACGCGTGACTCTTTTTGAGTTGAGTCAGTTCGAGTGTGTCTGGTTGTGCTTGCTTTGCCACTCGCGACAGAATGTTGTTCGAGATTGAGCTATAATTTAGTTAAGTTTAATGATTAGGGAAAAGGCTTTTGGTTTGTGTTTGTATTGAGTGTAAAATATATATGTAGAGGTAGTGTTCATTCTGTTTTGCAATCTTACAAAGTTGCAAGAGTGTCAGAGCGTACATGCAGATATACTACTAATCTGGAGGAGCTTGGAATGCTTAATTAAGTCGTGTTTAAGGTTAATAGATTGCTTTAGAAAGAAAAAAGCATTTGTAAAAGGTATTGTTAGTGATTCCTCAAATATTACTTCTGTTTTATAACTTACTCGTGATTCTGTTGCACCTATTCTCAGACATCATACAAATTTGAAGTTATGTTCACAGTAATTTGTCGCTGTTTTTTTCTTTCCAGAAGTGTGCTGGGGAAGTTTGTTCTAAAATATGACAGCTAAAATTGAAATTCAGTTTTGCTCATGTAGTCCTCAAATTCGAATCGTGTATAAGCCTATACAACATATTTGAGACTTCCAAGTTCTATCGTACGTAGTAGCTAGTCACACTTCTTCCTCAAGCGCGATTATTTGCACATTTTCATTTGCACTGTGCATCACTCGAATAAGCAATCGTGATGTGTATGATGACAAACTCTGTTTTTAGCTTCTTTTCATTCCAAATGAACATACACACTTACGTTTCTTGACTAACTTCTTCCTGTTTACTGGTACTCTCCTTTCCTTTTTACTAATCTTCAGTCCGATCTTATAGTTGCACATATTAACTGACCACATAGCCTTGCACACCACTTTCTCTCAATACGGGGAAATACTTTCCAATAGTATTTCTCCTATCATGCTTCTGGCCTGTGGAAAGGCTATGCTTTTGTTCACTATGATTGTGTAAATCTGCTCTGACTGCCATCCATAAGCTAAACGGCTCACTCACTAGGAATAAGATAGTTTACGTTTGCTCATTCAAGACTTACCTAGTTACCTATACAGAGATCCCAAGGCTCTATTTAACAGAAAACCCGAAGGAATTCTTGCTGAAGAGATCGAGGAAACTTTTCTTGTGTTTGGGCCAATTACCTGTGTAAGTCTAGTGACGCACACTAGAGAAGAACGGTATGAATTTGTCACCTTCAAGACACTGAAAACCCAGAGCAAGTTTGGTGATTACTTCTCACATTTTGACAGAAGTTGTCACAGAAGCCCACGAGCCATTTGTAGGGGTTCCTCCGTGTGTGAGTATGTGAATAACCTAGATAATTACAACATTGGCGATGATCATCTCAAAGCATTGTGCTCTCATTTTAGAATTGTATCCTCGTGCAAGGGTAGAATTGTATACTTTTCTTTTTATCTATAACGTTCACAGTTTCTTGCTGATTTGGCTCATATCATCTCCAATTATCGAGCGGATGTCGACAGGCAATGGAGAGAGGGGTCTATTCGAGAGCTGTCAGAAGCGGTATCATATGTCGTGTGACTTCATATGAACCGCTGTAGATTCTGAAGAGATCCTTTTTCGAACTCAAAAGGTATTCTGGTCTTTCTATACATACGCTTCTACGCTTTTTTGACTCGCGGGACTTGCACTGGGTGCGAAGTTCAATTGATTGCTCCCATAATCGCGCTTCTCATAACAATGGCTTAGAGCCTGAGACCATGGATTGAGGACTGTTATGACGGAAGCAAGAAAGATGATAAACGTAAGGAGAAAATATATGCAGAAGAAAAACTAGTTTATATTGATCTGATCTTGAGGATAAGCAAATTACAGAATTTCAGATTTTCAGATGAATCAGATGAATTTACAATCCTTACATGCATATCTATTTATAGACACAATCTAAGGGGGTAGGTGGTGTTAGGTGGGTTAGGTGTGGTAGGTGGTGCTGCCGGCGGAACAGTAGCCGACGCCGGCCGCCGCATGCGGGCGCCGGCGGCGGCCGCCGCTGTCAAATCCGGCGGCTACATATTCAAGGCATTCTCACAAATCTCCACCTTGACTTGAATCATCTCACAAAAAACAGATAACAGATGTACGAGACACATCATAATAATGCCAGATGTACCAGATAAAACTCTTCACCTTGACTTGAATCCTCTCACAAATAACAGATAACAGATGTACCAGACGCATCATAATAATGCCAGATGTACCAAATAAACCTCTTCTGCCTCAGATTTTGCCCTAAAAGGGCAATCAACAGCTCCGAACATTTAGCAAGCCCAAACAATGTTGAAACTTGATATGTGGAACCGGCTTGGTAAGCATATCAGCTGGGTTATCAGCAGCTATCAACATATCATCTACATATAGGACCAGATAAATGAAAGAACCATTTGCTATCTTACTGTGATAAACACAACAATCATACGGACTCCTGGTGTAGCCAATACCTATCATATAGCTGTCGAATTTCTTGTACCACTGCCTCGAAGACTGCTTTAGCCCATACAAGGACTTCAGTAACTTGCACACATAGTCTTCTTTACCAGGAATCTGAAAACCATCTGGCTGAGTCATGTATATCTCCTCTTCCAGCCTTCCATGCAGAAAAGTTGTCTTTACATCGAGTTTTTCACGCTCCAGATTCTGATGTGCAACTATCGCTAGTAGCACCCTGATGGAAGTGTGTCTGACCAAACTGTGCTGATTTACTACTGGTACTGATGATTCTGATTCTGATTGTGGTTGTTGAACTTCTTGTTGTGGTTCACTCTCATCTTGAGTGACTTCCTGCTCCACCTGTTTATTAACACCACCACTTTCTGAAACAATCGTAGATCCACGATTTATCAGATAACCTGATGTACTAACTGCTTTCGCCAAGAATCTTCTAGTTAGTCCAGCATTAGAGAGCATGCACCTAGCTCTCTCCAGAAGTGTCTGATTCATACGCTCTGCTACACCATTCTGCTGCGGTGTATCCCTGACTGTATGATGCCTAGAAATCCCTTCTCTTTCCAGAAGTGTCTGATTCATACGCTCTGGTACACCATTCTGCTACGGTGTATCCCTGACTGTATGATGCCTAGAAATCCCTTCTCTCTCCAGAGGTGTCTGATTCATACGCTCTGCTACATCATTCTGCTGCGGTGTATCCCTGACTGTATGATGCCTAGAAATCCCTTCATTCTTACAGAACTCATCAAACTCAGATGAACAAAATTCCAGACCATTATCAGTTCGCAACCTCTTAATCTTCTCCGAGGACACGACAGCAATAGAACCTGATAACGTATAACCTTGAAGAAGATACAAGGTACCACGTTTAACACCTTTCAGAACCACATTAGAACCCTTGCAGACATGTAGAATGTAACGGTCCCAAAATCCGGGGTACAGATTTGGGGGCCACCGACCAAAATCAACATATCACTAACTTGGACATAAACATTAAATAAACTGATAAAACATTAAACCCCTTAACCAAGATCGCATACAGGTTATGGTGTGAAACAAACTATCGAATTACTTGATTACAACACAATCTCAGAATAAAAAATATTATACAATTCTGTGAATATACAAAACCACTATCTAACTACGTATCCAACCTTGGCAATTTCCCCAAACCACTATTTGACGAAGTCCACAACTCGAACGTCTCTTCTCGCTGCCCGGAGATTAATACCAACTGTCCAATTACTAGGTTTACTAAACTTCTCTATTAAGTGAGCCAACAATGCTCAGCAAGTGCATAAAGTGATAACAATTTCAATATCGAAACAAATCTGATAACAAAGGAATTTCAACTCATTCTATGAGGGAATCTGTGAGATTAACTTTTAAGTTGCCACGCGGGCTAATACTTCACCATTAATGAGGTGCAACAGGAACTAGAACAGATAAAAGTTTCGTTCAACCAAAATAAGCATTATAGACTTCAAGGGAATTAAGCTTTAACAATTCAATAATGATACTCAAAATTCAAGGTCAAATGATAACCATTCAAGAATAATACTTGGAAATTCATGGTCAAGCAATAAGAATCAATGTCCAACTGGATACTCAAATTTATAGATTAGAATTGGATTTTCATTTTGACGCAACGAGTTAAAGTGGATGATTAGTCACACTAAATCTCTGGATATACTCTCTTGGTATACCCAAATACTCAACTGGATCCAAGGCCCCTTTTGGCCTATAATGTAATACTCATACTCTGACTGGCGTCCACAGTCCTGAAAACATTTCCATTTAATAAAAACATTTCCAATTCTATCTTTAATACTCAGGTCAGGTGTCGGGACAATCGACCACCCTTAATTTCCAACAACTGGAACTCACATCCAGAATAACAACTTATGATTAGGAATTACTAAGAAACGACATCATCGTCTAGTATCGACAAGTTCGATACAACACAGGGGATAAACGAACAACCAAGATTCTCAACTAAAATCAACAAGTTCGATACGAATAAATAGATTTATAACATCAACAACTTATCTAAAGAGAATTTAATTTGAGCAAGAATAAGGGTATGAATTGCAGTAAGATTTCCAACAATTGAAATTCTAGACTAAAGCAAGGATATGGTCAAGTATTGGGCATTTAATAAAACTTATACACGATGAAGAGTTTGACTTCCATAAGCGGATAAAATAACTTAGAACAAATATTTGCAAAACAGTTTCAATATGGAAAGGTTCAGATCAATTTTGAAAGAAAACATTTTTCTAATTGGGGTCCATTGGTGAAAATATGCTAGAATCAAGAGTTTTGCTAGCAAGCTTTCATAAGAGTTTAAAATCTTGGATTTCCTTTATTTATGGAATTCTTAAACCATTTTGACGAAAATAGAAGAAATAGCATTTCAGGGATAGGATAGTGAGCGAGAAAGTTATTTGTAAAATTCTTTGCAAATTGGATATTTGAATTACGGGTAGGGGAGATAAACAGCATCAAACTTATTTGAAAAGTATATGTGTCATCTGCCATCCATACTTGACCAAATCATCACATACTACAAATAAGCTAAATTGCATCACTTGAACAATAAGTGAATAGCAAGAACACTTGCCTCAACATACGGAGTTCTTGATCCTGATATTGATCCTCAACTCAATCTCACATCAATCTTTCTTTCTTTACATGCTGGCCTCTTTGATTGAGTCTATGTAGCAGATAAGTGCCTGTGTGTGTGGAAGTGAAGGTGCAGATAAATAAACAACACAAGACACAATATCACTTTAATCTAATGTATTATTAGATAAAGGTTGCTACAATCTGTGAATACAAATGGTAGTATTCTCAGCTTCGTTTTTCTCAGAGAGATATGGCTTACAGTGTATGAAAAACTTGACTCACAAAAAGTTACTAAGTTATGAAGTGAGGCTGTGTCCTTATAGAACATGGATACAGCCTACTTACTGCAAATAAGGTAGCTAAACAAATTACTTTCTAGTCTGTCTATCCTTTTTGAGTAAGTGTCCAAACGGTTACAGATTTGACTTTGCAAAGCCTGTTTAGATCCACTTCTTTAGCTCCTTGTCTCTTCTATATCTCTCCAAGCTTCCTTGTAGGCTTTCCAGAGCACGTTACAGATTGTGGTCCATAAAGTGCATTGGCTTGTTGCAGGTTTCTGACTTGTACAATTTCTTCAGTATTTTGTCTCCAAGAATGTATTCGAGAAGTGACTAAGTAAGTGATTCGAGAACTAGAATTGACTTGATCGATAACTCTGAGTTCTCGAATACTGTTATAATGACATATCGAACCACTTCTCGAATAGCTCTTTTCCATCAGGATTCCTTGAGTTGTCGAATAGAACATTTGACTTATCGAATCCTCGAGTTGTCGAATAGCTTTCTGAGTCCTTAAGATATCGAATGGAACTTTGACTTGTTGACTCTTTGAGAACTCGAATACCATCTTGACTTGTTGACTTCTTGAGTTCTCGAATAGAGTAGTAGACATATCGAATCCCTGAGATATCGAATGAGATATCGAACAGTGTATTCAGAGATATCGAATAGTGTCTTGAGATATCGAATCCCTGACTTCTCGAATGCTGGACTTCTTGAATAGACAAATATACTTCTCGAATTGGTACTTAGGCGAATTCTTCATTTCTTCAAATCCCAACTGTGATTATTTGACAGTCTTTAACTCCTTGCTTGAGGCATGAACCTTGGAACTTCTTTCAAGCATTATTCTAGACTCTATTTGTACAATTACACAACTAGGATTTGATGCCTACTACAAGTACAATACAAACAGAAACTCTACAACTAGAGGTTCCCTCAGTTAAGAGGTCATGTAAGTAATGCAAAGCATTACAAACAATTAGGCTTGTTATTAGATGTGTACAGGCATGCCTCTGTAACTAACAATCTCCCCCAAATTGTGAGTGAGACCCTTAGTCACAATTTCATGTCTGATAACAAGCCTAACATACATAAAGATAAAACTTTAAAAGTACAGGTATGTATTTTGATTGAACACATAAATGAAATTACAAGATAAATACTCTTACAGTATGATGAGGTACTAGCCATTTTCTTTTGATTGCATCTCCATTGCTTTAGCTTGTAGATCATCATATGCTTTCTGTTTCCTTTCTTTCTCCTTTCTTGCAATCTCATCTATTGCTCTCATGATTTCTGTCATAGCATCCAATTCTTCAATCATAATAGAGTTTTTGAAATCTTCAAGCACTGGCTTCAGAATGTTGGCAGGATAGTGACTGAGTAGGTCCATTCTTATATTGACATTGTCTCCATTTCTTCTCCTATACTTCACCACATAGGGATCAAACTGAACTCTACACAATCCCTTTGCCCTTAGCTTTTCTGCTTCAATCTCCAGTCTATCAATTTCTTTCTCCCTTTCTAACCATTTCTCATAGCAGCCCTTTCTTATCTTCTCAGCATAATCTTTCTTCATTTTCACAAAGTCAATCAATTCCAGCTTCCATACTTTCTCCACCTTGTCTTTAGAATTCAGCAATGCAATGATTCTTTCTATCTCATACAATTTACCCCAATGTTGACAACCCCCTTGTTTGAATTTCATTTCTTTCCCATCAGTGTACTTGATTTCAAGGTGGTCATCCACAATTGCAGCATAGCATATCTTTTGAGCTCTTAGAAATTGCAGTTGCTCTTCATCAAAGTCTTCATCAAGTGGCTGGAGTTTCAATCCTGGAATGATTGTTAGGGCTCTAGATTTGGATAGCTTCACTCTTCTTGCAACATGTTTAAATTTCATCCTCTTGACATGATTGCTTGGCAGAAATCTTTGACCTTTGTTGGTAGACCATAGTAGTATTCCATTAGCAGATTGCTTTCTGAAACATACACATGGTTTCTTGACTTGAATCTTCTTCTCTTCTTGAGGTGGTAAGACAGTTGCAGAAGCCATAGATGTAGATTTTGCTAGGTCACTACTAACAGTATTCACCCTAGACTTAGAGTCTTATGTTGTGGTGAGGTTACTGCTAGCAGTGCCTAAGGCTTGCTGTCTTCCACTCTTCCTCTCATAGGTTTTACCTTGGTCATCATCATCCTTTTTATCCTTGTCTCCCTTTTTCTTCTTGTCTTCATCACCCTTATCTCTCCTGTGATGTCTTCTCCTCCCATCACCTTTGTCTTCAGAATCATCATCCTTATTTCTCCTAGGTTGAGCCATCTCTGGAATTTCACCAGTTGCAATATAGGTTCTGAGGATGTGCAGTGCCTCAGTTTCTTCAGCATTTCTGGCTCCAACCTTCTTCTGTAATTGATCAATGATAGCAATGATCAGTCTGTGATTTCTAGTGGTGAGATCATGGGGAATGACCAATTGCTTGATATCTTCAATTCTGGTGCCAGACTGATAAATGATTGTCCATGGCTTCTTGATCACTTCTGGTAGCCTTGAAGGTTGACCATTCCTCAAATCATCAAACAGACTTTTGCTGTTCTCATTCCTCTTCTCAATGAGCTCAAGTATGGCATCTATCTCTGAGTGTTTTAGGTCTTGTAGAGTCTGGTATGTTAGATGCCATATCTTTAATTTGGAAACCATCACTATCTCCTTAACCCATAGATTGTTGACTTTCTTGGGGATGATAGTGATGTAGTCAATCTGCTTCTTCACCTCCCTCAGATAAAACTGAGTGTCACCAACCTGTTCCCTTATGGCTTTCAGAAACTCCAAGAAGGCTTTATCATGATAAATATCTGAGTTGGCAACTTCTTGCAGCTTGGCCTCAGTAACAACTTTGACTTCTACAGGCTTGGCACTCTCAGATATAGAGGTTGGAGGTTTGTCAGATGGCATACTCCCTGCAACCACTGTGGTGGTTATGGATTGCTTTTGTCCTCCAGGAGTAGTGATGTGCACAGTTGGTAGAGTGACAACTGGCAAGGTAGATGGAGGCTCATCCACTTTGGATTTTCCTTTGCCAGGCACATTTGCTAGAGACTTTGAAGCCCTTTGTTGACCACCCTCTTTTATTATTATGCCTTTCTCCCCCTTTGTATTTGAGTTCCTTGCCTTCTTCTCCCCCTTAGGCTTGTTGTCAGGCACAGAGGCTGTAGAAATGTCCTTTGGGATTGAAGATTCATCAGGTAGAGGGAGACCCATATGCTTCATCATTGCAGCTAACATGGATTGTTGATGCAGAAGGACATCAGCTGTGGTGGATGCTTGAGTGTCCAACTGATCATTTAGCAGTGCAACCTTTTCTGTAAGATGAGCATTGGACTTGGTAAGAGTAGCTACCTCCTGTTCAAGAGTGTTCACCTTAGTGAATAACTCATTGGCCTTGAAACCAGATAAAGATTGATCCTGCAGCCTCTTCACTTCATATTTAGACAGTTCATGCACAGGGACATCAGTCACTAGCCTATCTCCATAAAGATTCTTGAACATTGTCCTCAGCATGGCATTGGCATCTGTAGTCTGGTCAGATAGATTTTGAAATTGATGCCCCAGACCTGTGACAGTATCCTTTAGCAGAGCTAGCCCATTATCCATCTGGGTGCAGGTAGAGTTGCAGTGTTTGATGTCCTTGAACACACTATCTAGCTGAGGGAATTTAGCATCAAAGGCCCTCTTGACTTCTGCTACTGAAGTGGCTGTCTTGTCACACACCCTGTTGACTTCAGTTTTGACTCCCTTGCCAAGATAGTGTGCAGCCTTGAGGAAACCCTTGTAGGAATCATTTACAGCTTCATACACTTCACCAGGTGACAGGGATTTTGCATTGGAGCCCAGTGAAGTGATGTATTCCTCCCTGAGATACTGAAGTGCTTCATCGAGAGTAATATCATATTTTCCTTGCAACCAGGCATCTATGTTGCCATCTCTCTCAGCATCATCAATGATCTTTGACTTCTGCACTTCCACATCATCCCTATGGCATAACAGAATAGCCTCATAGTCTGGATTAGGCATGTCTGCAGTGAGAAGGTTCTGAGCAATCTTTGTGAACTCAGGAATCTGATCCACAATTAAGCTTTGAAGTGCTTCAACCGTCAATTGTTGTGGAACAGACCCTGATCCTGAAGCACTGTCATGTTGCACAGGCTTCAGCCATTTTGACATGAAGTCAGAGCTAGAGCTAGGCAAGCTAGACTCCTCAGTTACAGATGCAACTTCTGTAACCGGATGGATTGACTCTACTACTGGTGTCACCACAGAGGTGGGATGAATTACACCAGCAGTTGACACAGGCACAGAGTCTCTAGTAAAAACTAGTGGAACCTCTGTGTTTGTGATGGTGTCATTAGGAGATGCCTCAGCATGCATTCCCTCACCATCTAAATGTGGGTTCTGAGTGGTGAACAAAGTGTCATGCACTAAGTCACTTGAAATTATTGGCTCATCAAGAGAAAAGAATTCTTGATGATCAATACCTTGCATCTCAGTTGCCTGAGTTGCAGGTTCCAAAGAAATTTCAGAGTTAGATTCTGGAAGAGAAGTGTGTTTAAGAGTAGATTTTGGCAACTCCCCCTGAGAGATAGAGGGAGTTTCAAATGTGATGTGCTCTCCACTCAGTGTTGTGCCAGCCTTATCACTCCCATGTGCTGACTCTATACAAGAAGGTGCATTGGGGAGGATGCTTGATTCTATAGGTGCACCCTGTTGAGAGGATACACCTAGTGAGCTATGTGCCCCTGATTTTACAACTTCAGCCATTTGTGTGACTGAAGAGCTGGTCTTAATTTTCTTCTTCTTTGTCCTGTGTAAGGGTAACTCAGGTTCCTCACTTCCTAGACCTAATTCAACAGCTAATGCTGCTTCAGACAAGATATTCAATGGTGCAGACATTACTTCCTTTCTCTTCTTTTTACTAACATCACCTTTTTGAGAGGATGATGCAGTTGGCTCAGTATGTGGTAGAGTGTTTGGTTGAGAGGGTTGGTTAGCAGGCCCTGGGTTAGCATTTTGTTCTACTTGCTTGGGCTGTGCTAACTTAGATTTTGCATCAAATGTTGGCATGTTGTGGGGATAAGTCCTAAACAAACTCTCCATATGGGGAGTTATGTTCAATCTTACATCCACATCATTCCTAGTCTCCAAATTACCAAAAATGAGTTTGGTCATGGACTTAGGATAGCCTATTTTATTTTTATCAATCCCAGGCAATTCAATCAATGAAGCATTTTTATAATTAAGTACAGATTGAATAAAGCGAGGGAAGAAAATATCAGTACCTCTCTTGGTTGTGTTCTTACCAAGTCTCCCATATAATTCTTGGAGTATGATTTGGCCAACATCAATCTTCTTCCCATAGGCCAAAGCATATCCAATTTGCTGCACAGGTGCACTGATTTGATCAAAGCTTGATTTCCTGGCAGTGAAGACTTGGAGAAGAGTTGCAAACACATAACTCCACTCCTTTCTCAGATTCTTTCTGTTTAGCTTTCCAAGGTTAATCCCATCTGAGTAGTTTATGAACTCAAAGAATTCCTCCAACTCTGCATTAGTGGCCATTCTGTCAAATGACTCTTGTTGTAGGCCTAGTGCTTGGTTCATGTCTGCAGTAGTGATAGTGATTTCCTTATCTTGAACCTTGCAGTAGATGACATATGAAGTAGTTGCGTTTTCCAGGGCTACAACCTCCACAATAGCAGTACTCCAGAATTGTTCCAGAATATCTAGATATAGAGTTGGGTTGGCAGAGAGTGCATCCTTGATATACGACTCAGCCATCCATTTCACAAAGCACTTGAAATTGGCATTGGGTGCTTCAACATCACTAGTGAGAGCGATGAAGTTGGTGTTAAACTTTACTGTTGCCATTTGTGTAGAAGAGAGGAAAGAAATTGAAGGTTGAAGAAGAAATTTGGCTTTTCGTAGCTAGGGTTTCAGGGGTTTAGAGAGTGTAGATGCTTGAGAAATCGAATGAAATGAATCGAATAGTTGTGAAATTGTATAAGTATGAAGTACTTGAATTGTCGATTAGCAGAGAGTTTTGTATCGACAAGTCAGGCATTCGAGAAGTAGGAAACAACTATTCGAGAAGTCAAGAATGGCTTAATCGATAACTCAAGCAGATAGAAACTCACAGCTGGCAGTTATCTAACTCAGAAATAATTCTAAATTAAATAATATGTGTTTTTTTTATGAGTGAATTAAACTTTTAGACAAAAGTCCAAAATCGGTTAAAATTCAGCGAGAATTCAGCCTTTTCAAATGATTCGAGAACTCAGATATAGTGTTCGAGAACTCAGTCATTCGAGAACTCAGTTACTATATTCGAGAAGTCAAGAATTCCTCTATTCGATATCTCAGAAAGACTCTATTCGAGAACTCAAGAGTACTCTAATGAGACTTATTAGAGATGTCGAATAGTGAATCATTCGAGAAGTCTGACTTATCGAACTATACCCATCACTCATAAAAATTTGATTTTCACTATCTTTTAAAAATTTACCAGACATATTCATTGAAAAATATCCTAGCAAATTAAATAGTGATTTTCTCAAAATTTCATAGAAATTTTAAGTTAATAAAAATATGATTTTCAACATATACAACAGATTTGAAATATTTATAAATCATATTTCAGCCAACACTTACTCCAAAAATATTGAGAATTTAGATAAAGTAAGTGTTTACTGCTGCAACAATCTAGATGGTGTATTCACTTAGCCAGAATCTGAAGAATTCAGCATTCCAATCTCACTTACCAACCTTGTGAAGGTGGCTTCATCTAATGGCTTAGTGAATATATCAGCTAGTTGTTTATCTGTAGAGACATAATGCAACTCAATGGTTCCATTAGTTGCATGTTCTCTTATGAAATGATATCTGATGTCAATGTGATTTGTTCTAGAATGATTGACAGGATTGGCAACTATAGAGATTGCACTTGTGTTGTCACACATGATTGGAATTCTTTCCAACACAAGTCCATAATCTCTAAGTTGATTTCTAATCCAAAGCACTTGAGCACAGCAACTTCCAGCAGCTATGTATTCAGCCTCAGCTGTAGAAGTTGACACAGATTGTTGCTTCTTGCTATACCAAGAAACTAACCTTTGTCCAAGAAACTGGCAGCTTCCTGAGGTGCTTTTCCTATCCACTCTGCATCCAGCATAATCAGCATCAGAATAACCAACCAGATTGAACCATGTGTCCTTAGGATACCATAATCCCAAGTTAGGAGTGCCCTTCAGATATCTAAAGATCCTTTTTATTGCAATCAAATGTGATTCCTTTGGATTTGATTGAAACCTTGCACACAAGCATGTAGCAAACATGATGTCTGGCCTACTTGCAGTGAGGTAGAGTAGAGAACCAACCATGCCTCTGTAGACTGAGATATCTACTCTCTTGCCTTTAGCATCTTCATCCAATTTAGTGGCAGTGGCCATGGGTGTCTTGGCAGGTGAACAATCTTCCAAGTCAAACTTCTTCAATAAATCCTTGATGTACTTGGTTTGACTGATAAAGATACCATCCTTCCTTTGACTGACTTGCAACCCTAGAAAGAATGTCAACTCTCCCATCATACTCATCTCATATCTGCTCTGCATGAGTTTAGAGAATTTCTCACACAGTTTCTCATTTGTAGAACCAAAAATGATATCATCCACATAGATTTGAACTAGGATCATATCATCACCATGCTTCTTGTAAAACAGTGTCTTGTCCAATGTGCCTCTAGTGAATTGATTTTCAAGAAGGAATTGTGATAAAGTATCATACCATGCTCTTGGAGCTTGCTTAAGTCCATACAATGCCTTAAGCAATCTGTAGACAAATTCTGGGAAATGTGGATCCTCAAAGCCAGGTGGTTGTTGCACATAAACCTCTTCTTCCAACTCTCCATTTAGAAATGCACTCTTGACATCCATTTGATAAACTTTAAAGTTTGAATGAGCAGCAAATGCCAAGAATATTCTAATGGCTTCCAATCTAGCAACAGGGGCAAATGTCTCATCATAATCAATGCCTTCCTGTTGAGAGTATCCTTTTGCAACCAGCCTTGCTTTGTTTCTTATTATTACACCATCTTCATCCATCTTATTCTTCAGAACCCATTTTGTTCCAACAATGGTTCTATTCTTTGGTGCAGGCACAAGTTCCCATACTTTGTTCCTTTCAAATTGATTCAGCTCCTCTTGCATGGCAATAATCCAATCTGGATCCAACAATGCATCATCAAGTTTCTTAGGCTCAACTTGTGATAGAAAACATCCATAGAGGCACTCATTTGAGTTGCTCTCCTAGTCCTTACTCCTGCATTAGGATCTCCAATGATTTGCTCTGCAGTGTGTGATCTATCCCATTTCCTCGAGTGTTCAGCCTGATTTCTCATTCTTGATGTTGCTTTATCATCCACATCATGGTCATCCTCATTTCCTCCCCCTGTGAAGTTACCATTACTCACAGGTGTGTCTTGGATGCTTGTTTCTCCACTATTGATTGGCACAAATTCTTCTCTTGTATCATTATTCACTTGAGAATGTTGAACTTGAGTTTCAACTCTAGTTTCAGTCTCTTCATCAGAATCATCTAGATTATCAAACTTCAATGGATCTCTGTCTTCATCATTGGCTTCTTCTAGTCCAGGTAGTTTGCTGTCATCAAATGTTACATCTGTGCTTTCCATAACTTTCTTTTGACTGATGACATAAACCTTGTATGCAATTCTTTCCATAGAATAGCCAAGAAAAATTCCTTCAAATGCTTTTGCATCAAACTTTCCAACATATTCAGAATTATCCTTGAGTACAAAGCATTTGCTTCCAAAAGTATGAACATACTTTAGTGTAGGCTTCTTTCCAGTCATCAAGTTGTAAGGTGTCTTTCCAGTGTTTTTGTTGATGAGGGTCCTGTTCTGAATATAGCATGCAGTGCTCACAGCCTCAGCCCAAAAACATGTAGGCATTTTTGCATCAAGTAACATTGTTCTAGCAGCCTCAATTAGAGTTCTATTCTTTCTCTCAACAACTCCATTTTGTTGTGGAGTCCTTGGAGCTGAGAATTGCTGAGAAATGCCATTCTCTTTGCAGAATGCTTCAAGTGTGGCATTTCTGAACTCTGTTCCATTATCACTCCTCAGTGCAATCACACTTGCATCGTTTGCCTTTGCTTCCTTGTCAACTTTCTTTATATGCTCAATAATTACTTGTGGAGCCTCATCTTTTGATGCCAGAAATTCCACCCATGTATACCTTGAAAAATCATCAACCATTACCAGGGCATACTTCTTTCTTCCAAGTGACATTATGTTGACAGGCCCAAACAAATCCATATGGATGAGTTGTAGTGGCTTGGTTACAGATGTCACTGTCTTTGACTTGTGGCTTGATCTCTTCATTTTTCCTTTTTGACAAGCCTCACACACTCCTTCTTGGCAGAATTCAAGTGTGGGCATGCCTCTCACTAACTCTCTTTTGACTAGAGAATTAATGGCCTTGAAGTTCAGGTGTGATAGTTTCTTGTGCCACAGCCAACAATCTTCATTTGATGCTTTTGAGTAAAAGCAACAAATTTTGTCCTTGTTTGCAGAGTCCATATTGGCTACAAACAGGCTTCCCTTCCTTACTCCAGATAGAGCAAGATCACCAGTCTTCTTGTGGGTGATCAAACATTCATCTTTGTCAAAATTCACTTTGAATCCTCTATCAGTAAACTGACCAACACTTAACAGATTATGCTTGAGCCCCTTGACTAGTGCTACATCTTCAATGATGACATTTCCAACTTTCAGCTTGCCATATCCCAATGTGTTACCCATGCTGTCATCTCCAAAAGCAACCATTGGGCCAGCCTTTTCCTCATACTGTGATAGCAGGGCCATATCACCAGTCATATGATTTGAGCATCCACTGTCCAAAATCCACATGACCTTCTTTTCACTTTCTTTGCCCTGCAAACACAAAGGTATTACTTTTCCTTTGGTACCCAAAAAAGTTTGGGTCCATGTGACTTAGAGACAGTTTTATCATAAACAACATGCTTGTCAACTTTCTTAGTGTTAGTCTTCTTGTCACTGTTGGAAGTCTTAGAACCTGAGGTTTCAGACTTAGGTGACAAAGGTACCTTCCTAGCTTTAGGAGGACTTGAAGACTTTGACCTTGTGTAGTGTGTGTGGGTGTTAGTAGTATTTTTATGTGTTCGTTCGCAGGGAAGGACTGAATTGTATTATCAAGTTCAGGTTTCTTATCTCTTTTCGTCTAGAA
This sequence comes from Kitagawia praeruptora, assembly GCA_037693485.1. NCBI lineage: Eukaryota > Viridiplantae > Streptophyta > Magnoliopsida > Apiales > Apiaceae > Kitagawia > Kitagawia praeruptora. Next base: position 128,493,796 of record CM075347.1, read on the forward strand.
GTGTGTAAGAAGAATTTTGGGTTTTTGTATTAACTAAATTAACTAAGAACTAATTATAAGCACTAAGAATTGATTTTAAACTGAGATTCAAATATATGGGAAAACAATCTAAGAACTGGGGTTCTTCACTTGGTCTCAATACATGCTCAATATTAATGTGATATCTGTGTTCCTACCTTGCTGAAAACAATTCTTCTAAAGTTATACTGCACCCTCCCAGATTACAATATAGTGCCTACATCTACACCCTAATTGTCACTCCCGTGATACAATCAAAGTATATCTATAAACTGTTAAGTGCCAAGAATTATATGTCTCACAATTCTCCTATTAATCTCCCAATCAAATATTCAAATTATGTCTGTTAAATCATGTACTAAGATTGCAACTTCTCTCCCAAGATTATTACAATCCCTAGAATACAATCAAAAGTTAGCTACTCTTCTAATCGTGTTAAGATCTCATTAACAGATCAGCAAAGCAGAAAATCACGTAATCAAGCATGCATGAATACCAAGGAATACTACCCAATCCTCAGATTAAAGATTTAGTTACACATAATTAAAGAAGAAAACAAAATAATAATGATAATGAATGAAAACATAATACTGAAGAATTGAAGATCGAAAGTACCTTGATATGATTACAAGCTATGAATTGTTCTATCAATTGTTATCTATGAATTGTTTATATAGGCTCTACAAATCTTGCCCAGCAAGATATTGCCTTCTATTACAATTAGGATTTAAAGAAGGTACCCAAAAACTGCCCAGAATACAATTAGAATTAGAAAAAGGGCAAAACAGTAAATTCATGGCCTTCTTTTTATAAGAAACGTGCGCGCCTTTAATCAGTACTTTTCTTGCACTTGTTTCCTTTCCCAGGTTGTAGAAAATCTCTCAAGCTTCGCGTGGGCAGTAAGATCGCTGAAAACGGACTTCTAGAACTCCAGATATGGCCAAAACAGTATAAGCTGCGCAGCCTTCCCGGAAAATCCGAATTTTAATCAATTAAATCTCCAAAAACGACAAAAGCTTAGATATTCTTGGAAACCTGCACAACTACACAAAACACATCAAAACTACACAAACTTGAGTCCAAAACAATCAATTTAAGCCGATATAGAATGTTCCAAGTGGATAAAAAATCCACTTATCAAACACCCCCAAACTTAAACCGATGCTTGTCCTCAAGCATAAACAATTATAACTACCTAATTAGTACCACTTCCGTAGGTGATCACGGTTGCATTTGGCATATGCAACAAGCCCTTTAAACCCCTAGGCAGCCCTAGTGGACGAGTAAGGTCTCGTGAGGGTCTATAGCGAATGTACCCACAAAATCCATTTAACCTAATGCAATGCAATGCATGAATGCAACTAATATGAAAAATGCAATTAATCTAGCCTACCATACCTTCAAATCCTTTCATGCCATATCAACTTAAGAATCAAAGTAAATACGCAATGTCTTGGTGTCGAAAGTGCAAGTATTCACATAGTCTACTCAATGAACATGCATAAGTTCTCACAAGTCCATGTCAAGTGTAAGAATAAGTTAGTAAACATGCTAAGCCTACAAGAGTACATCTTTGAGACAAAACTCGGGATCTCATACGCAAAAACAAGCAAACACTCACAATCCACTCACAAAAGAATATTCACTCAAGAACAAGGGTAAGTGTATCACTCAATTCCAACAAAATCATAAACATGCTTGACATTTGGTATCAATCTAACTCTTAACACAACATACATCAATGACGATAATCAAAAGGTCTTTAATTGGGTTGTAACGTGGGCTAGGGACAAGGTATGTCAAATAAGTCAAAACAGGTGAAATGTCAAAAGCTAGTAAGTACCATAATGAACCATTCACAACACCCTATTTTCCCCCCTCATAAATTTTACTAAGAACACTCGACTAGTCGACTAAAGTAGGATCATAACAAACACAAACATGCTCTCATAATATATATATTTTTTTTCTTTTTTTTTTTTTCTTTTTTTTTCTTTTTTTTTTTTTTTCTTTTTGTTTTTTTTTCTTTTTTTTTTTTCTTTAATCTGGAGGTGGATACTGCGCACGAGCTCCATAGACTGACCACCGTTCATGAACACTACAAAATCCAATTGACAAGAACACAAATTCGTAATAAAATTAGAGAAAAAGATTTACCAAATACGAATCAAAGAGGTGAACTTGCAATTAATTCCTCTTTAGAATTGAATTTTTAGAGATTTAAATAAAATAGAAGAGGAATTGGATTTGTATGTATAGGTGGGTATATACAAAAAATAATAATAATAATAAGAATAATACTAATAATAATAATAATAATAATAAAGATAATAATAAATAAGAAAATAATAATAATAATATTAATAAATAATAATAACTATAATAATAATAAATAATAACTATAATAATAATAATAATAACTATTAATAATAATAATAATAATAATAATTAGAATATAAATAGGTTTAGAATTTTTGGAGAAAAGATGGGTGGTTTTGGAATTGAAATAGGAAAAGAATTAGGTAAAATAGGGTATAAATAGAATGGGAGGTGAACAAAATTTTTTTTTTTTATAAAACAGCCAACAGGTGAACAAAAAGCATCGGACAACTGCAACACTGAAGACATGCAATCTGCCGAGCGCGTGAAGCTGACTGCGCCACATCCAGACGCGCATGTGCAGACTGCGCAACAGCCATGCAGGCTGCTTCAAGTCCAGTAACGCAGGCGCAGCCTGCGTTACACCCCTGCAATCTGCCCTGAAAGCAGTAACGCAGGCGCAGCCTGCGTTACACACTGAAAATTCGATTTTGTTTTTTTGTTTTTTTTTTTTTTTTTTAAAACACTCAAAAAAATTTTTTTCTTCCTACACTAATGCGTGGGTTGCCTCCCACGAAGCGCTTCTTTAACGTCAATAGCTTGACGTATTTCTACCTGCAAACTTCAATGAACAGAAAAAGCAAACAGATGCACATATCTACGAATTTCTAATATAAGCATATTGTGCAAATAAACCTTAGATTCATTGAAAGGTACGAAAACTTTCAAGAACCTATCATGCTCAAGAGACTTGGAAACATCAAAATAGCTAGAAAAGTCGTCAGAATAATCATTATAAGTACGACTCATACACTCCTCCCAAATCGGATCCTTATACTCTAAAGCAAGATTTTCAATTTCATCAATCTTAACGTCCTTCTCTTCTATAATTGGACACTCATCAATTTTAATCTCGTCTACCAATGTATTAAGCTCAAAATTTTCTAGATTTGGTAGAATTTCAATTGCATCCAAATTATCATTAATGCGCATGGGACAATTATCAACTACACAAGTAGACTCATCAGACACAACATTATCATCAATTGCTAAATAAGAATCATGGCATAGAGGAAAATTGACACAAGGGGGAGTTCTATAACATCCTTCATACCACACTGCTCGAACTTCCCAAATAAAATTATTTAATTTAGCATTCTCCTCGTACCAAGCTATTGAATCACATGGAATATCATCATCACTAGCAATCTCTAAAGTTGGTTCATCAACAACTCCCAATGAAAGTAAGGGAGGATTAGACTGAGTTCCTTGAATAATTTTATTCAGCGCAATCTCCCAATCAGCAAGTAAAGAAGGATTAGACTGAGTTAAACTCGTATCAACATCATTACACATATATGGATAAACATCATCATGATATTGATTTTCAAACGAATACGAATAATCATTGCTAGGGGCATATGGAGCATAAAATGAGTTCTCAGAATAGAACGAATTCACCTGATATGCATTACAATCCTCATAAGCATTGAATTGTGGGTAAGGATTGAAGTCTTGATATTGTTCCTGACTGTTGTAGAAATTCTGAGCATTGTTCCAACCAAAGTTGTACTCCATCTAGTCTCTCTCCTCAAAACCTGTTTAAGTTGTCTACCTCAAAGAACCTGTAGACACTCCAAAGAAAGAAATACAAAAAGAAAGAAAAGAAAAATATATACAAAGATAAAATCTAAACAATAAGAAACAATTAACCTAAACTCAACTATACTGCCTTCCCCGGCAGCGGCGCCAATTTGTTAGTAGTATTTTTGTTGTTCGTTCTCAGGGAAGGACTGAATGTAATATCAAGTTCAAGTTTCTTATCTCTTTACGTCTAGAAGTGTGTGAGAAGAATTTTGGGTTTGTGTATTAACTAAATTAATCAAAAAACTAATTATAAGCACTAAGAATTGATTTTAAACTGAGATTCAAATATATGGGAAAACAATCTAAGAACTGGGGTTCTTCACTTGGTCTCAATACATGCTCAATATTAATGTGATATTTGTGTTCCTACCTTGCTGAAAACAATTCTTCTAAGGTTATAATGTTCTCTTCCAAGATACAATATAATGTCTACAACTATACCCTAATTGTCACTTCCGTGATACAATCAAAGACAATCATAAACTATTAAGCTCCAAGAATTATAAGTCTCACAACTCTCCTATTAATCTTCCAATCAAATATTCGAGTTATGTCTGTTAAATCATGTACTAAAATTGCAACTCCTCTTCCAAGTTATTACAATCCCTAGAATACAATCAAAAGTTAGCTACTCTTCTAATTGTGTTAAGATCTCATTAACAGATCAGCAAAGCAGAAAATCACGTAATCAAGCATGCATGAATACCAAGGAATACTACCCAATCCTCAGATTAGAGAATTAGTTACACATATTTAATAAAGAAAACATAATAATAATATTGAATGAAAACATGATATTAAAAATATGGAGTTTAGATATTACACGTTTTGAAAATTGAATACAGCTTGGATAGAACACCTTCAATCCTTGCTCCTTCTCTTCTCTCCAATAGGTTATGAAAAATCTCCTAAAATAATACCCTAGATGTGTTTATATAGGCTCTACAAGTCATGCCTAGCAAGAAAATACCAAAACAGAATTATAAAAGAATTTCTGCAAAATACGTTTCCTAAACTGATTCTGTTTTTAAGGAAAATTCGTAGCTGACTTTTCTTCAGATATTCTGGAACGTTCCAATCGTAATTGGACCTCTGGACCACTTTAGAATGATAGAGAATCTCGTTATCTTCGCGTGGACTGCTTACGGGCCCCAAACGGAGTTGTAGAACTCAAGATATGGCCAAAATAGTAAAAACTGTAATTTTTCAGCACCGCGCGCGTGCAACCTGCGCCCAACAGTCTGTTCTTCGCGCAGATTGCTCCTACCCGGCGCAATTTGCTCGTGGGAATCCTATCCCAAGTTGTAGAAAATCTCCCAGGCTTCGCGTGGGCAGTAAGATCGCTGAAAACGGACTTCTAGAACTCCAGATATGGCCAAAACAGTATAAGCTGCGCAGCCTTCCCGGAAAATCCGAATTTTAATCAATTAATTCTCCAAAAACGATAGAAGCATCAACTTTAATCAACATTCTCGTAAATCTGCACAACTAAGCAAAACACATCAAAACTACAACAACTTGAGTCCAAAACAATCAATTTAAGCCGAACGGAGGCATTCCAAGTGGATATAAAATCCACTTATCAAACCCCCAAACTTAAACTGATGCTTGTCCTCAAGCATAAACAATTACAACTAACTAACTAACTAGTACCACTTCCGTAGGTGATCACGGTTGCATTTGGCATATGCAACAAGCCCTTTAAACCCCTAGGCAGCCCTAGTGGACGAGTAAGGTCTCGTGAGGGTCTATAGCGAATGTACCCACAAAATCCATTTAACCTAATGCAATGCAATGCATGAATGCAACTAATATGAAAAATGCAATTAATCTAACCTACCATACCTTCAAATCCTCTCATGCCATATCAACTTAAGAATCAAAGTAAATACGCAATGTCTTGGTGTCGAAAGTGCAAGTATTCACATAGTCTACTCAATGAACATGCATAAGTTCTCACAAGTCCATGTCAAGTGTAAGAATAAGTTAGTAAACATGCTAAGCCTACAAGAGTACATCTTTGAGACAAAACTCGGGATCTCATACGCAAAAATAAGCAAACACTCACAATCCACTCACAAAAGAATATTCACTCAAGAACAAGGGTAAGTGTATCACTCAATTCCAACAAAATCATAAACATGCTTGACATTTGGTATCAATCTAACTCTTAACTCAACATACATCAATGACGATAATCAAAAGGTCTTTAATTGGGTTGTAACGTGGGCTAGGGACAAGGTATGTCAAATAAGCCAAAACAGGTGAAGTGTCAAAAGCTAGTAAGTACCATAATGAACCATTCACAACACCCTATTTTCCCCCCACATAAATTTTACTAAGAACACTCGACTAGTCGACTAAAGTAGGATCATAATAAACACAAATTTGTTAGTAGTATTTTTGTTGTTCGTTCTCAGGGAAGGACTGAATGTAATATCAAGTTCAAGTTTCTTATCTCTTTACGTCTAGAAGTGTGTGAGAAGAATTTTGGGTTTGTGTATTAACTAAATTAATCAAAAAACTAATTATAAGCACTAAGAATTGATTTTAAACTGAGATTCAAATATATGGGAAAACAATCTAAGAACTGGGGTTCTTCACTTGGTCTCAATACATGCTCAATATTAATGTGATATTTGTGTTCCTACCTTGCTGAAAACAATTCTTCTAAGGTTATAATGTTCTCTTCCAAGATACAATATAATGTCTACAACTATACCCTAATTGTCACTTCCGTGATACAATCAAAGACAATCATAAACTATTAAGCTCCAAGAATTATAAGTCTCACAACTCTCCTATTAATCTTCCAATCAAATATTCGAGTTATGTCTGTTAAATCATGTACTAAAATTGCAACTCCTCTTCCAAGTTATTACAATCCCTAGAATACAATCAAAAGTTAGCTACTCTTCTAATTGTGTTAAGATCTCATTAACAGATCAGCAAAGCAGAAAATCACGTAATCAAGCATGCATGAATACCAAGGAATACTACCCAATCCTCAGATTAGAGAATTAGTTACACATATTTAATAAAGAAAACATAATAATAATATTGAATGAAAACATGATATTAAAAATATGGAGTTTAGATATTACACGTTTTGAAAATTGAATACAGCTTGGATAGAACACCTTCAATCCTTGCTCCTTCTCTTCTCTCCAATAGGTTATGAAAAATCTCCTAAAATAATACCCTAGATGTGTTTATATAGGCTCTACAAGTCATGCCTAGCAAGAAAATACCAAAACAGAATTATAAAAGAATTTCTGCAAAATACGTTTCCTAAACTGATTCTGTTTTTAAGGAAAATTCGTAGCTGACTTTTCTTCAGATATTCTGGAACGTTCCAATCGTAATTGGACCTCTGGACCACTTTAGAATGATAGAGAATCTCGTTATCTTCGCGTGGACTGCTTACGGGCCCCAAACGGAGTTGTAGAACTCAAGATATGGCCAAAATAGTAAAAACTGTAATTTTTCAGCACCGCGCGCGTGCAACCTGCGCCCAACAGTCTGTTCTTCGCGCAGATTGCTCCTACCCGGCGCAATTTGCTCGTGGGAATCCTATCCCAAGTTGTAGAAAATCTCCCAGGCTTCGCGTGGGCAGTAAGATCGCTGAAAACGGACTTCTAGAACTCCAGATATGGCCAAAACAGTATAAGCTGCGCAGCCTTCCCGGAAAATCCGAATTTTAATCAATTAATTCTCCAAAAACGATAGAAGCATCAACTTTAATCAACATTCTCGTAAATCTGCACAACTAAGCAAAACACATCAAAACTACAACAACTTGAGTCCAAAACAATCAATTTAAGCCGAACGGAGGCATTCCAAGTGGATATAAAATCCACTTATCAAACCCCCAAACTTAAACTGATGCTTGTCCTCAAGCATAAACAATTACAACTAACTAACTAACTAGTACCACTTCCGTAGGTGATCACGGTTGCATTTGGCATATGCAACAAGCCCTTTAAACCCCTAGGCAGCCCTAGTGGACGAGTAAGGTCTCGTGAGGGTCTATAGCGAATGTACCCACAAAATCCATTTAACCTAATGCAATGCAATGCATGAATGCAACTAATATGAAAAATGCAATTAATCTAACCTACCATACCTTCAAATCCTCTCATGCCATATCAACTTAAGAATCAAAGTAAATACGCAATGTCTTGGTGTCGAAAGTGCAAGTATTCACATAGTCTACTCAATGAACATGCATAAGTTCTCACAAGTCCATGTCAAGTGTAAGAATAAGTTAGTAAACATGCTAAGCCTACAAGAGTACATCTTTGAGACAAAACTCGGGATCTCATACGCAAAAATAAGCAAACACTCACAATCCACTCACAAAAGAATATTCACTCAAGAACAAGGGTAAGTGTATCACTCAATTCCAACAAAATCATAAACATGCTTGACATTTGGTATCAATCTAACTCTTAACTCAACATACATCAATGACGATAATCAAAAGGTCTTTAATTGGGTTGTAACGTGGGCTAGGGACAAGGTATGTCAAATAAGCCAAAACAGGTGAAGTGTCAAAAGCTAGTAAGTACCATAATGAACCATTCACAACACCCTATTTTCCCCCCACATAAATTTTACTAAGAACACTCGACTAGTCGACTAAAGTAGGATCATAATAAACACAAACATGCTCTCATAATTTTTTTTCTTTTTTTTTTCTTTTTTTTTTTTTTTCTTTTTGTTTTTTTTTCTTTTTTTTTTTTCTTTTTTTCTTTTTTTTTTTTTTTTTGAAAAAAAAAACACTCAAAAAATTTTTTTGAAGAACACTCAAAATTTTATTTTTTTTTTCTTCCTACACTAATGCGTGGGTTGCCTCCCACGAAGCGCTTCTTTAACGTCAATAGCTTGACGTATTTCTACCTGCAAACTTCAATGAACAGAAAAAGCAAACAGATGCACATATCTACGAATTTCTAATATAAGCATATTGTGCAAATAAACCTTAGATTCATTGAAAGGTACGAAAACTTTCAAGAACCTATCATGCTCAAGAGACTTGGAAACATCAAAATAGCTAGAAAAGTCGTCAGAATAATCATTATAAGTACGACTCATATACTCCTCCCAAATCGGATCCTTATACTCTAAAGCAAGATTTTCAATTTCATCAATCTTAACTTCCTTCTCTTCTATAATTGGACACTCATCAATTTTAATCTCGTCTACCAATGTATTAAGCTCAAAATTTTCTAGATTTGGTAGAATTTCAATTGCATCCAAATTATCATTAATGTGCGTGGGACAATTATCAACTACACAAGTAGACTCATCAGACACAACATTATCATCAATTGCTAAATAAGAATCATGGCATAGAGGAAAATTGACACAAGGGGGAGTTCTATAACATCCTTCATACCACACTGCTCGAACTTCCCAAATAAAATTATTTAATTTAGCATTCTCCTCGTACCAAGCTATTGAATCACATGGAATATCATCATCACTAGCAATCTCTAAAGTTGGTTCATCAACAACTCCCAATGAAAGTAAGGGAGGATTAGACTGAGTTCCTTGAATAATTTTATTCAGCGCAATCTCCCAATCAGCAAGTAAAGAAGGATTAGACTGAGTTAAACTCGTATCAACATCATTACACATATATGGATTAAGATCATCATGATATTGATTTTCAAACGAATATGAATAATCATTGCTAGGGGCATATGGAGCATAACATGAGTTCTCAGAATAGAACGAATTCACCTGATATGCATTACAATCCTCATAAGCATTAAATTGTGGGTAAGGATTGAAGTCTTGATATTGTTCCTGACTGTTGTAGAAATTCTGAGCATTGTTCCAACCAAAGTTGTACTCCATCTAGTCTCTCTCCTCAAAACCTGTTTAAGTTGTCTACCTCAAAGAACCTGTAGACACTCCAAAGAAAGAAACACAAAAAGAAAGAAAAGAAAAATATATACAAAGATAAAATCTAAACAATAAGAAACAATTAACCTAAACTCAACTATACTGCCTTCCCCGGCAGCGGCGCCAATTTGTTAGTAGTATTTTTATGTGTTCGTTCGCAGGGAAGGACTGAATTGTATTATCAAGTTCAGGTTTCTTATCTCTTTTCGTCTAGAAGTGTGTAAGAAGAATTTTGGGTTTTTGTATTAACTAAATTAACTAAGAACTAATTATAAGCACTAAGAATTGATTTTAAACTGAGATTCAAATATATGGGAAAACAATCTAAGAACTGGGGTTCTTCACTTGGTCTCAATACATGCTCAATATTAATGTGATATCTGTGTTCCTACCTTGCTGAAAACAATTCTTCTAAAGTTATACTGCACCCTCCCAGATTACAATATAGTGCCTACATCTACACCCTAATTGTCACTCCCGTGATACAATCAAAGTATATCTATAAACTGTTAAGTGCCAAGAATTATATGTCTCACAATTCTCCTATTAATCTCCCAATCAAATATTCAAATTATGTCTGTTAAATCATGTACTAAGATTGCAACTTCTCTCCCAAGATTATTACAATCCCTAGAATACAATCAAAAGTTAGCTACTCTTCTAATCGTGTTAAGATCTCATTAACAGATCAGCAAAGCAGAAAATCACGTAATCAAGCATGCATGAATACCAAGGAATACTACCCAATCCTCAGATTAAAGATTTAGTTACACATAATTAAAGAAGAAAACAAAATAATAATGATAATGAATGAAAACATAATACTGAAGAATTGAAGATCGAAAGTACCTTGATATGATTACAAGCTATGAATTGTTCTATCAATTGTTATCTATGAATTGTTTATATAGGCTCTACAAATCTTGCCCAGCAAGATATTGCCTTCTATTACAATTAGGATTTAAAGAAGGTACCCAAAAACTGCCCAGAATACAATTAGAATTAGAAAAAGGGCAAAACAGTAAATTCATGGCCTTCTTTTTATAAGAAACGTGCGCGCCTTTAATCAGTACTTTTCTTGCACTTGTTTCCTTTCCCAGGTTGTAGAAAATCTCTCAAGCTTCGCGTGGGCAGTAAGATCGCTGAAAACGGACTTCTAGAACTCCAGATATGGCCAAAACAGTATAAGCTGCGCAGCCTTCCCGGAAAATCCGAATTTTAATCAATTAAATCTCCAAAAACGACAAAAGCTTAGATATTCTTGGAAACCTGCACAACTACACAAAACACATCAAAACTACACAAACTTGAGTCCAAAACAATCAATTTAAGCCGATATAGAATGTTCCAAGTGGATAAAAAATCCACTTATCAGTGGGAATTGTGACTGATACAACCATCAATGAACTGCCTTCTTAAATTAAAACAACTAGTCATAACATTCATATTGCATGGCATACAGTCAAATTTATCACAGAAAGGTGCATCTCTATGACTTAGAGGCACAGAACAATCATAGAAAGGTTTAGACACACTACCAACAGATTTCTTGCATGCATGAGTTAGATGATTGGTACTGAAACAGTTCTGACAAGTTTTCCTAGGGGCATTAGGCATATAAGCATAGTTGTTATCCTTGTTAATCCCTAACTTGCCATTTCTGTTCTGTTTCTTTTTAGTCACTTCCTTTTCTGATTCACTCTTCCCAGCTGAGACAAACTTAACAAACTTCTTAGGTCTTGGCCTATCAACTACTGGCTTCTTGGTCTTTGACTTGACACTCTCACCCTTAGAGGATGCTTGCTGTTCACTAGATTGTGCCTCATCCTCATCATTCAACATTTGCTTGATGAGTAAGGCATCCTCATCAATTTCAAATGTTGATTCCTTAAAAATTGGATTTTCATTTTTCTCAAAATGTGAGGCACTTTCTCATGAACATCTGTGTCCTCTTCAATGACAGCATAGCCTTTTCTTTGTTTGAGAGAGTCATAGTCAAGTCCAATAGCTGCTTTGGGTTTAGCTTCAATTTTCTCACAGTAGGATTGCACTAAACCAGATGATTTCTTGAAAGTTTTAAGTTTGAATTCATTCTCAGCTAATTCATCCCTAAGAGCCTTCTCTACTTGACTAGCACATAGAACCTTGTTCTTCAAATATTCAACTTCTTTCTTAAGGTTTTCTACTTGCATAGTAGTTAGCTCAAGTTCCTCATTCTTTTTGGTTAATATTTCATTTCTAGTAGACAGTTTAGCAATCTCCTCATTAGCAGCAGTCATACTAGTATGAATATTAAACATTTCAACAGATAATTGTTCAATCATGCATTTGTATTCAGAAACAGACATGTCTATAGTAGTGAGGGATGGTACCTGAGAATCAGATGAAGATGAGTCATCCTTGGAGTTGGCCATCAAGGCATAGTTGCAGAATTCTTGTTCCTCTTCATCACTCTCAGAATCATCCCAACACTTCCCTTCAGCTATGTAGGCCTTACCATGTGTCTGCTTTTTCAGAAGGGCCTCATACTTAGCTTCTAGCTCAAGATAATCTCTATCCTTCTTTTTAGGCTTCTTGCATTCACTGGCAAAATGCCCTAGGTCATTGCATCTATAACACCTTACAGATGACCTATCCACATAACCGGTTTTGAACTTATTTCTGTTTGGTTTCACAGGTGCCTTGTTCTTGTTGGCTGAATGGTTTTGAGTTTTGGGTTTGAAGGGTTGATTTCTTTTAAATCTGATGTTTGGAAATTTTCTGGCCATGAAGGCATATGAAGTGTTTTCCATCCCATCAAGTTCTTCCAGAGTGTAAAACTCTTCTTCTTCTTCCTCCTTTTCCTCAACAGGTTCACTCACCCCAGCTTCAGTTTCTTCATCATCTGCCACCTCCTCTATCCTTAGTTGGCTTGTAGATGCTTCTAGGTCCAGGATGGATTTGTTGACAATCAAGGCACATGATGTGTTTATCATCCTACCTTGGTTGGCTTGGATAGCCCTTTTCTGAAGCAACTCAAGTTCATGAGTCTTTAGGACTCCATAGAGCACATCATAGGTGACTTTGTTCAAATCTCTCTCTCTTAGAGAAATGACTCTTTGCTCCAGATGATTTGGTGAAGACAACAGAAATTTCATATTTAACTCCTTGGTGCTGTAAACCTTTCCATTCATCTGCAACTCAGTAACTAGCTTGTGAAACCTTTCAAATATTTCAGTGATGCTTTCCTTGGGCTGTGCCATGAAAGCTTCATACTGTGTGACCAGTATCTGTTTCCTGTTTTCCTTAACCTCATCAGTCCCTTCACACAACACCTCAATGTGATCCCACATCTCTTTAGCAGACGTGCATGATGCAATGTTTGCAAACATTGACATGTCCATGGAATCAATGATAAGCAACATGAGGTGGCTGTCAAGAGCAACCTTCTCCCTTTCTGACTCTGTCCACTTTGATGGATCCTTGGCCTCATAAGTTCTTGGGATAGTTATGGTTCCAACAGTCTTCTCTGGTATCTCTTGTTGTGGAACAAAAGGACCATTCTTGAGAATCTCAGGATACAAGGGATGAGAGGCTTTAATGAACAACATCATCTTTATCTTCCAGAGGTTGAAGTTTTCTTTATCAAACTAGGGACCTTCACCGTTCCTGTAGTCTTTGGTGTATTCGAACTCATGATCGTTTCTCTGTTTTTGAATAAACAGCCCGCTCTGATACCACTTGTTGAGTATTGAATACGGTAAAAGAATACAGAGGGGGGGGGGGTGAATGGATTCTTGAACTTTTCTTTGATTGAGTCTATGTAGCAGATAAGTGCCTGTGTGTGTGGAAGTGAAGGTGCGGATAAATAAACAACACAAGACACAATATCACTTTAATCTAATGTATTATTAGATAAAGGTTGCTACAATCTGTGAATACAAATGGTAGTATTCTCAGCTTCGTTTTTCTCAGAGAGATATGGCTTACAGTGTATGAAAAACTTGACTCACAAAAAGTTACTAAGTTATGAAGTGAGGCTGTGTCCTTATAGAACATGGATACAGCCTACTTACTGCAAATAAGGTAGCTAAACAAATTACTTTCTAGTCTGTCTATCCTTTTTGAGTAAGTGTCCAAACGGTTACAGATTTGACTTTGCAAAGCCTGTTTAGATCCACTTCTTTAGCTCCTTGTCTCTTCTATATCTCTCCAAGCTTCCTTGTAGGCTTTCCAGAGCACGTTACAGATTGTGGTCCATAAAGTGCATTGGCTTGTTGCAGGTTTCTGACTTGTACAATTTCTTCAGTATTTTGTCTCCAAGAATGTATTCGAGAAGTGACTAAGTAAGTGATTCGAGAACTAGAATTGACTTGATCGATAACTCTAAGTTCTCGAATACTGTTATAATGACATATCGAACCACTTCTCGAATAGCTCTTTTCCATCAGGATTCCTTGAGTTGTCGAATAGAACATTTGACTTATCGAATCCTCGAGTTGTCGAATAGCTTTCTGAGTCCTTGAGATATCGAATGGAACTTTGACTTGTTGACTCTTTGAGAACTCGAATACCATCTTGACTTGTTGACTTCTTGAGTTCTCGAATAGAGTAGTAGACATATCGAATCCCTGAGATATCGAATGAGATATCGAACAGTGTATTCAGAGATATCGAATAGTGTCTTGAGATATCGAATCCCTGACTTCTCGAATGCTGGACTTCTCGAATAGACAAATATACTTCTCGAATTGGTACTTAGGCAAATTCTTCATTTCTTCAAATCCCAACTGTGATTATTTGACAGTCTTTAACTCCTTGCTTGAGGCATGAACCTTGGAACTTTTTTCAAGCATTATTCTAGACTCTATTTGTACAATTACACAACTAGGATTTGATGCCTACTACAAGTACAATACAAACAGAAACTCTACAACTAGAGGTTCCCTCAGTTAAGAGGTCATGTAAGTAATGCAAAGCATTACAAACAATTAGGCTTGTTATTAGATGTGTACAGGCATGCCTCTGTAACTAACATTAGATATTTTTATTCAAAAAAAAGAAAATTTCAAAAATAATAATTTTAACTATGTGGTCAATGCACCTAAAAATGTGTGCAAAAAAGTCAAAAGACTGATATAAAAAAAACAGAGGGAGTAACACTTAAGACTTGTGATCTCATTGCAACTCCTCGCAGATAAACACATAAATAAATTTACCCGAATATTAACGACACCACAACATGATTCCGACAATTACAATTAGCAAACTCATATAAACTCCAATATTATACGACAATTAATCAATAGTAACTAAAAGTCATTTAACCACATATATTTCACCACCAGGAATTTAACAAATAAGCATTTAGCACTTAGCAATTAACAATTACAATTTGATCTAACTAACAATTAGCAATTAGCACTTCACACTTAACAACCACTAACCCGCACATTAATCGGCCCACAATTAATCTCAAAATTATAACCACAATTTACCACTTTAATCTAATTACGAAAATCAACATATCTAACTTGCAATTTAAACTAATTAAATTACAATAATCGAATAATTTTATCTAAAATGAGAATTAAACAATTAAATCGAAAAATTGAAATAAATAAATAATTAAATTAACAAGAAATTATACCTTTTTGATTCTCACCTCCAAAATCTCTCTCCTTTCTCCCTCTCTCTCTTTTTCTCTCTCCCAACAGTCTCTCTCTCTCTCTCTCTCTCTCTCTCTCTCTCTCTCTCTCTTCCGCATAACACCACCACCACTTTGGCAGCCTTCTCTTCCACTACTGTTGCCTCGCCAACTCTTCCTCCTGCTACTCCCACGTTTCCGGCGTCACCACCGCCGCCAGCCACCTCTGCGCGCGCGGTGATGGTCCCCCTCCACTATACCAGTCACCCCCTTCCCTTGCACAACCTCTACTTCACTTAATCACTCCCTTACACACACACATGGTTGTATGTATATGTATATATATACTCTAATTGATTTTCCTCTCCCCCAATTCATCTTCTTCTTCCTCTTTTCTTTTCTTTCCCCGACTTTTCTAGAATCCTCCAGCTGCTGTGCTTCTCTTTTCAATTGGGCTTGGCCCAATTCTAATTATAACTACTATTCTACTAATCGGCCCAATTAAAATACCACTCATTCGCTTTTAAAACTAATAAACGACTCTTATAAATCGAAATTAAATAGAAAATTCAGAAAATTAAACTTTTCACCTTTAAATTAAAGAATATAAATTTACGAGCACGCACATATTTTCAAAATATTTTTCGGACCAAAAATGAATTAAATATGAATTTTCCAAGTTTTGATCCTTTAAATACAATAAAACTCTTAAAATAATTTTAAAATACTCAACCACCCAAATTAATCCACCCAACAATTTTAAAAACTCAATAAATATATAAAGATAATTTTACAAAAGATTTCATGATTTTTAAGCCCTCCGAGAATTTTATAAAATTTACAGAGGATAAAAAATACATGATTTAAATATACTTAAATCCTCAAAAATACAAATAATAAAATAATAAAAAAATATATACTGACCTTCACCACTTATCCAAATCATCATATAAGCACATAAGCAAAATTTTCACATACGTTTCACCTTTACAACAATACTCACATAATAAAATTCATAATTAATATTAAATAAATAATTTGAAATTCGAAATTTTCTAGGGCGTTATATCCTTCCCCCCTTAATAGGATTCTGTCATCAGAATCAACGCTAAGGACACCGCATCCTACTTCCACTCCCAGTTGTATCTTTCAACCTCTAGGATTCCATCATATCAACTCAAACTTTAATAAGCTCATTCTGCGAGCCCTCCAATTCCGAAATAACCTTAAACTTTGACTTCCGAGTCTTTTTAACTCTAGACGCTTAACTCACGGGAACAAATATCTTTCCCCGACAATCAATATAACTTTTTGCATAATGATCTATACCTTGCGTTAAAACTATATTACCACATCAATCCTTTGCAATAATACTATCGTGCAAATTTACAAAAATTTACAACGACCTACACTTTGGTACAACTCCCACGCTTTACTTATAACCCCACGATTTTAATTAGATCTTCGAGAAAGAATCTCAAGAAGTTCTCTGATCGCTTCCACTCCGCTTCCAAGTACTATGTCGATCGAGAAGGGAATAATCGGAAAAATTTCTATCCATCCTCCATCTCATTGTTTTACCATGCAACCATTTCGAACTAATAACCATTCTCTTTAAATCATATATATCTTATTCATAATACGCTAATCCATTCCTTCTTGAGTCAACTTCAATCCTTCATTCTGCATACTTGACGAGTCCTCAGATTTGACTCTACCCGTTACGACTTCGGCATTTAACACCACTCACATTGGGATTCTGCATACTTGGAACCTTTCAAGGTCATTCTCCATTGGATTGCATACGCTTCACTAACCTTCGAACATCTTGATTCGTGATCTACGATCATATCAAATTCTTCGTCCGATTACTGTTTGAAATCTTATTCATTGAAATATGCTTTACTTAATCATCTCCTTTCTGCTACCTTCTTCTTATACAAAACGACTTCATTTCTTTAATATCACCATTTCTGGATCTGCTTGGTTGGTAAGACTTCTATATCCGCTTTCGACTTCAAACATCATTTTCACATTTCTTAAGATCAAAATCTCCCCTTCATTAATAGGAAATAAATCTAATCCAGAATCATATTTGATTCTCTTTATAGTCATCACCATCCATTTCCTGATAACTTACTTTATAATCGCATTGAATTTCTCGATTCTTGATAATTATAACAGTAGTCTTATTACTCACTTCATAATTCCACTAAGATTAATTATTCTTGCAAAAATTTCCATCTTTCCAAGCTCATAACACATAGCTTCGACTTCTGACTCTACTACTTGTCATCATACTGCCCTTCTGGTTACAACCACAACTCCCCACATTTTTCTTAATAAAATCTCTAGGGATTCTACTCCCGAAATCTTACCTTCTGACCATGGGATCTCGTTAATTTCTGCAAATTCTCTTTCTATAGGCAACTACGGTGCCTTTTCTCTTCTAACTCCACATCTTCGGGATTCCACATTCTTTTCTTAACTAAATCCTGCATGTCTTCTTATTTAATCACTTCTGGAAACTCTCTGGTTTCTTTGCCTTCCACCTTACTGATATTTTATTTCATCTTGATTAACTTTCTACCATCCTTGATAATCGTGACTTTCTACACGGGCTTGCATAAGTCATTTACTCCACGTATTCACCTTACCCCTCATTCAGTCTTGATTGTTTTCTTACTAATCCTTACAAACCTTCTCATTCTACTTTGCTCTATTTTACTCAAATCATCTCTCCTTGATTCGACCATCTAATGTCCCGCATCGGGTTCAAAATATTCAAAATCTTATGGTATTCCATCTACTACCTCCGCCTTACATGGGATGTCTTATACCAACATCTTCATTATTATTCTCTTTTCACCCTTTATCTGCGATAATGTGCTCTTATTCACCGCTCTTTTCCTTTATTCAATTCTCATTAGCCTCAAATCTTGTCTATGTCTTATTGGTCCAGTAAACAATCAAATTTGACATGACATATTTGTCTTAGTCACCAAATTCTTAAACTTGCACAACCAATTCTTCGTCAGCATAATTGTAGTTTCAATCACTTAAGACGTCGTCGCGTCTATCTACACATCTTTTCATTGCTAGTAATTCTGAAATCATCGAATCTCCGACAAAGGAGGTCAACAAATTGAATGGGGCATCAAATATGAATATGGACTGAGTTTGTTTGACAAAACTTTTATAAAGGAATTTATCTGAGAGATCAATATGATCTTTGAACTATTTTCAAGTTGCATTTGTCACTTGGTTAACCACCATAGTACATAAGGATGGCCAGTCCTTAGTACTTTCATGACAAACACAATCAGTGGCGTCCCACTGGACTTCTATCACAAAGATAAGATGTCCCTGAATCCCATATCTGCATAGGTTGTTCATCTCAACTGGAACAGAGAAAATCAAGTATTCATGATAATGGAAAGGATTCAAGAGTTTCAAAAATCTTTCTGTAAAGATGGATCAAGTATCATCTTGAAATCTAAATATTTCTAAAAGAATGGAATTGAATTCAAATAAATTTGATGTACGAAACTCATCATCAATTGATGGGTATTAGACTTTTCAACTGTAGCATCAACTACTGATTAGGCAAACATTTAAGAAATTCCTAATTGTTCAGTCTCACTCTTGTCGACTAAGCACTACTATACTTAGCTGCCAAACCGGCCTGACAATAATGAGTTGAATAAATAAGAAGATCTCAATTCATTCTCGATTTTTGAACCGTCACTGCGCAACGAATGCCTCAGCAACGATGCTAACCGGGAATTAATTTACGACAATTCAAAGAAAGAATAGGAAATTTCTTCAGGTAATAACTTTGAACAAATCAATAATTAGGGGTGCACAATTACGCTTAACCTTCAATCCTTGCTAATACTCGCTTCTCACTTCGCATTCTTAACCTTCTCGTACTATCTCCGAAACGTTTACATCGAAACTAATCTCGTAGGATGTCCTAAATTCTACGCGAAAATCTCGAAATAACGTCTCCCGAACTGATAACTCCAGCTGCCCACTTAGCTTAGGCCGCTTCAGGTTCACTGTTTTACTAATAGCTCGATCCTTAAACGATTCGAACTTCTACTCGCGCGATATGCCGAAAGACCGATTAACGTCGCAACGCTTGCCGAAGTATCCTAACACGATCCTTATCCTAAACCGTTCTACCCGACATCTATCCTATACACGTACCCTAACCTTCCTATTTGTTTCAGTGACCATAACATGTAGCTCTGATACCAACTTGTAACGGTCCCAAAATCCGGGGTACAGATTTGGGGGCCACCGACCAAAATCAACATATCACTAACTTGGACATAAACATTAAATAAACTGATAAAATATTAAACCCCTTAACCAAGATCGCATACAGGTTATGGTGTGAAACAAACTATCGAATTACTTTATTACAACACAATCTCAGAATAAAAATATTATACAATTCTGTGAATATACAAAACCACTATCTAACTACGTATCCAACCTTGGCAATTTCCCCAAACCACTATTTGACGAAGTCCACAACTCGAACGTCTCTTCTCGCTGCCCGGAGATTAATACCAACTGTCCACTTACTAGGTTTACTAAACTTCTCTATTAAGTGAGCCAACAATGCTCAACAAGTACATAAAGTGATAACAATTTCAATATAGAAACAAATCTGATAACAAAGGAATTTCAACTCATTCTATGAGGGAATCTGTGAGATTAACTTTTAAGTTGCCACGAGGGCTAATACTTCACCATTAATGAGGTGCAACAGGAACTAGAACAGATAAAAGTTTTGTTCAACCAAAATAAGCATTATAGACTTCAAGGGAATTAAGCTTTAACAATTCAATAATGATACTCAAAATTCAAGGTCAAATGATAACCATTCAAGAATAATACTTGGAAATTCATGGTCAAGCAATAAGAATCAATTTCCAACTGGATACTCAAATTTATAGATTAGAATTGGATTTGTATTTTGACGCAACGAGTTAAAGTGGATGATCAGTCACACTAAAACATCGGATATACTCTCTTGGTATACCCAAATACTCAACTGGATCCAAGGCCCCTTTTGGCCTATAACATAATACTCATACTCTGACTGGCGTCCACAGTCCTGAAAACATTTTCATTTAATTAAAACATTTCCAATTCTATCTTTAATACTCAGGTCAGGTGTCGGGACAATCGACCACCCTTAATTTCCAACAACTGGAACTCACGTCCAGAATAACAACTTATGATTAGGAATTACTAAGAAACGACATCATCGTCTAGTATCGACAAGTTCGATACAACACAGGGGATAAACGAACAACCAAGATTCTCAACTAAAATCAACAAGTTCGATACGAATAAATAGATTTATAACATCAACAACTTATCTAAAGAGAATTTCATTTGAGCAAGAATAAGGGTATGAATTGCAGTAAGATTTCCAACAATTGAAATTCTAGACTAAAGCAAGGATATGGTCAAGTATTGGGCATTTAATAAAAATTATACACGATGAAGAGTTTGACTTCCATAAGCGGATAAAATAACTTAGAACAAATATTTGCAAAACAGTTTCAATATGGAAAGGTTCAGATCAATTTTGAAAGAAAACATTTTTCTAATTGGGGTCCATTGGTGAAAATATGCTAGAATCAAGAGTTTTTCTAGCAAGCTTTCATAAGAGTTTAAAATCTTGGATTTCCTTTATTTATGGAATTCTTAAACCATTTTGACGAAAATAGAAGAAATAGCATTTCAGGGATAGGATAGTGAGCGAGAAAGTTATTTGTAAAATTCTTTGCAAATTGGATATTTGAATTACGGGTAGGGGAGATAAACAGCATCAAACTTATTTGAAAAGTATATGTGTCATCTGTCATCCATACTTGACCAAATCATCACGTACTACAAATAAGCTAAATTGCATCACTTGAACAATAAGTGAATAGCAAGAACACTTGCCTCAACATACGGAGTTCTTGATCCTGATATTGATCCTCAACTCAATCTCACATCAATCTTTCTTTCTTTACATGCTGGCCTCTTACTCGGCTCTACTTCAGTCTTTCCCTCATACTCCACTAACTTCCATGTCAATATACTCATCGACTGATAATTATCCCTCTGCTCGACTTTTCGATTGCCCGTGCACTGGTCTTTGGCCAGGTCTCCTCCTCGTACCTTTCCAAGGTCAAACACTATTTCAGTATTAACTTAAGCAAAACCTTATCGTTCGCTCTATTCTACCCATGCGCGTCCTATAACGCTTACATATACAATACATATAGATATATTCATTCATATTCACATAATAGTCTTACTATAATCGACTAAGTCACATAAACACATCACATAACCATTTGAAAACAACACAACCACTTAGTATTTAAAACCACGATATATTCTCGAATTAATCCACTGATACATATACTTAAACCCTTAGCAATCATAACCCATCTTCAAGCATTGAAATTAAATAAGTTAAATAGGTTTTAATTAGATTTGCAGGGGATTTTTAGAAAATTTCGGCATGTAGTATTCGTTTATCGGACTATCCACCTGTTTTTCAATTCAACAACTAAAGGAGTTTTAACTATATATTTACCAAAAATCAAGCTGCCTCAACTTGCAGCAACACAAAAGTGCACAAATAAAGAAAGTACCCGCCCAGACATGCGGCACCTAGCACATAAGAAATTCTGCCTCGACATGCAGTAAACACATAATAATTTATATTAGCATTAACTACTACTTACGCTACATCAATAATCGTATCACTCACGCATTTTAATGATACACGTGACAATCAATTATTGATATTCGTAAGCCCTAAGGGAACAACCCCTAGCATTAACTATTACTTACGCTATATCAATGATCGCATCACTCAAGTATATTAATTATACTCGTGATAGTTAATAATTGATATTCGTAAGCCCGAGGATCTAGTTGAAGAGAATTACACAAGTCCTTAAATATTAACACTTAAGACTTGTGATCTCATTGCAACTCCTCGCAGATAAACACATAAAGAAATTTACCCGAATATTAACGACACCACAACATGATTCCGACAATTACAATTAGCAAACTCATATAAACTCCAATATTATACGACAATTAATCAATAGTAACTAAAAGTCATTTAACCACATATATTTCACCACCAGGAATTTAACAAATAAGCACTTAGCACTTAGCAATTAACAATTACAATTTGATCTAACTAACAATTAGCAATTAGCACTTCACACTTAACAACCACTAACCCGCACATTAATCGGCCCACAATTAATCTCAAAATTATAACCACAATTTACCACTTTAATCTAATTACAAAAATCAACATATCTAACTTGCAATTTAAACTAATTAAATTACAATAATCGAATAATTTTATCTAAAATGAGAATTAAACAATTACATCGAAAAATTGAAATAAATAAATAAATAATTAAATTAACAAGAAATTATACCTTTTTGATTCTCACCTCCAAAATCTCTCTCCTTTCTCCCTCTCTCTCTCCCTCTCTCCCAACAGTCTCTCTCCATTTCTCTCTCTCTCTCTCTCTCTCTCTCTCTCTCTCTCTCTCTCTCTCTCTCTCTCTCTTCCGAACAACACCACCACCACTGTGGCAGCCTCCTCTTCCACTACTGTTGCCTCGCCAACTCTTCCTCCTGCTACTCCCACGACTCCGGCGTCACCACCGCCGCCAGCCACCTCTGCGCGCGCGGTGATGGTTCCCCTCCGCTATACCAGTCACCCCCTTCCCCTGCACAGCCTCTACTTCACTTAATCACTCCATTACACACACACATGGTTGTATGTATATGTATATATATATACTCTAATTGATTTTCCTCTCCCCAATTCATCTTCTTCTTCCTCTTCTCTTTTCTTTTCTTTCCCCGACTTTTCTGGAATCCTCCCGCTGCTGTGCTTCTCTTTTCAATTGGGCTTGGCCCAATTCTAATTATAACTACTATTATACTAATCGGTCCAATTAAAATACCACTCATTCGCTTTTAAAACTAATAAACGACTCTTATAAATCGAAATTAAATAAAAAATTCAGAAAATTAAACTTTTCACCTTTAAATTAAAGAATATAAATTTACGAGCACGCACATATTTTCAAAATATTTTTCGGACCAAAAATGAATTAAATATGAATTTTCCATGTTTTGATCCTTTAAATACAATAAAACTCTTAAAATCATTTTAAAATACTCAACCACCCAAATTAATCCACCCAACAATTTTAAAAACTCAATAAATATATAAAGATAATTTTACAAAAGATTTCATGATTTTTAAGCCCTCCGAGAATTTTATAAAATTTACAGAGGATCAAAAATACATGATTTAAATATACTTAAATCCTCAAAAATACAAATAATAAAAAAATAAAAAAATATATACTGACCTTCACCACTTATCCAAATCATCATATAAGCACATAAGCAAAATTTTCACATACGTTTCACCTTTACAACAATACTCACATAATAAAATTCATAATTTATATTAAATAAATAATTCGAAATTCGAAATTTTCTAGGACGTTATATAGAACTCCACCTTCACCTTGAAAACTGAAACCCTTGATATCTAACATACTCAAAGATATCAGATTCTTTATCATAAGTGGAACATGCCTAACATCATTCAATGTGCAGAATATACCATCATGTGTCCGAATTTTAATCGAGCCTATTCCAACAGTCTCACAAGCAAAACTATTAGCCATAGAAATCTTGCCACCGTCTACTCGCTCGTAGGTTGTAAACCACTCCCTGCGCGGACATATATGATAAGACGCTCCAGAATCAAGAATCCACACATCAGAGTGATGCGTGTCCTTGACAGCAACTAGAGCAATATCTTCTTCAGAAGTAGCATCAGCTACAGCAACAGTATTTGTCAAATTATCCCGTTGCTTCTTTTTCTTGGGACAGTCAGATTTCCAGTGTCCCTTCTCTTTACAGTAATTACAGATATCATTAGGTTTTGGACCCTTAGGAACTGATTTCTTCCCCGACTTTCCATGTCCATTACTCCCGCTAGCTACCAACCCAGCAGCATGATTATCTGCACCTGTACCAGCCGCCTTATGGCGCAGCTCTCTAGAATGAAGAGCAGATCTAACCTCCTCTAGAGAAATAGTATCTTTACCAACAATAAACGATTGCACAAAGTTCTCATACGATAATGGTAAAGAAACTAACAGAATCAAAGCAGCATCTTCATCTTCAAGTTTAACATCAATATTACGCAATTCTAATAAAATTGTGTTTAATTGATCTAAGTGATCTCGAAGAGGCATACCTTCCTGCATTCGCAGACTGAACAGACGTTGCTTCAGAAGCAACTTATTTGTTAAAGACTTTGTCATGTAGAGACTTTCAAGCTTTAACCATAAACCAGACGCGGTATCCTCCTCCGCAATTTCAGTAATAATATCATCTGCAAGGCACAACAAAATTGTTGAGTGTGCCTTTTCTCCGAGATTGGTCATCGCAGCGCTTCCAGAAGCAGCCGTTTTTGTGTCCAACGGCGCCCAGAGCCCCTGTTGCTTTAACAAGGCACGCATCTTGATTTGCCACAGACTAAAACTATTTCTCCCAATAAATTTGTCGACCTTTACGTTAATACCACCAGACATCTTTCTCCTAGAACCGTATACGTGAACAGTACCGTATGAGCAGTACCGTATGAACAGTGCCGTATGAACAGTACCGCATGAACAATGTCGTCTTCTTCGGCGATGAACAGTAACTCCGCCTGAACAGTGTAGTCTTTTCCGGCGAGCTTGAAAAAATTCCGGCGAAAATTTTCGCAAAAAATACAGCAGCTTTAACCAAAAGATCTGATACCAATTTGTTATGACGGAAGTAAGAAAGATGATAAACGTA
The DNA here is from genome assembly GCA_037693485.1 of Kitagawia praeruptora. NCBI lineage: Eukaryota > Viridiplantae > Streptophyta > Magnoliopsida > Apiales > Apiaceae > Kitagawia > Kitagawia praeruptora. Next base: position 128,519,246 of record CM075347.1, read on the forward strand.
AGGAGAAAATATATGCAGAAGAGAAACTAGTTTATATTGATCTGATCTTAAGGATAAACAAATTACATAATTTCAGATTTTCAGATGAATCAGATGAATTTACAATCCTTACATGCATATCTATTTATAGACACAATTTAAGGGAGTAGGTGGTGTTAGATGGGTTAGATGTGGTAGGTGGTGCCGCCGGCGGAACAGTAAGCCGCCGGCGGCGGCTGCCGCAGTCTAATACGACAGCTACATATTCAAGGCATTCTCACAAGGACATTGTTAGTCACACCGTCAACATAGCAAAAGTTGCTGAGGACCATTAGAATTGAAAATTAAGCTGGTTAGTGTGACAAACAGTTTGTCACAAACTGACAATCTCTGATCTTTTAGTAGTCTATATTTATGGGCTTCTCATTGATGTGAGCCTTGGGAACCCCAGGCATTGCTTCAAAGCCTTCCTATCTTATATCTTTCACAACAAAAATTTTAATGCATTGGAAGATGCATTTGTAATAGTGATGTGAAGTTAACATTTGGTTTAGTTTTGTGAATTTTCATGCTACAATAGAACCATCATATGAAGAATTAAAATGATAGATTGAACTGTGGATCATTCCAGTTTTGTGTCATAAAACCTTAAAGAACAATGAATACAGTAAGAATTATAGTGTTAACGCACATCAATTTGTGTTAATTTCAATATCTGAACATGAACAACCTTTAAGCAACTTAGCATAGTCTAGACTCCACTCCATGACTCCATCGTACAAATGATAAATCCGGTCAAATTAGCAAGAGAATAATTGTTCCAAATTATTCCAAATTTTTTTAGATGTATCACGTATGAATTCGGTAATTTTTCTAATAATATGATAAACATACCTATAAATTAAAAAAAACAAAAACAAATGTTACTTAGAATGCTTTTAAAATAGGGGTCTGTTCTATGGCAAACATTTGCCATAGAACTGTTTCATAACATATGGTTCCAGGACCGTTGGATCGTTGATCCAACGGTCCTGATTTAAAAAAAAAATTACACCGTACCGCAGAAACTTTCCGCGGTACGGAGCAATTACAAAAATACCCCCACTGTTCACGTACCGCAGAAACTTTCCGCGGTACGGTGAACAGTAGATTTTTTATGTGAAAACAGGGGGCATTTTTGTAATTACTCCGTACAGCGGAAAGTTTCTGCGGTACGATGTAATTTTTTTTTTAAATCAGGACCGTTGGATCAACGATCCAACGATCCACAAACCATATGTTGTGTAACAGGTCACTGACAAATGTTTGCCAGTGACCGGGAGCCTTTAAAATAAGATGTACAAATGCTTTTAAAATGTACAAACCGTTAAGAAAACGGAGCGCACAAACAAATTTTTGGGAACAATAATGTAAATTTTAGTTTTAGTTTTAAACAATCTATGCAAATATTATTTTTACATCTTAAATTATGTTAGAAAAGAAAACAAATTAAAACAGAAATATCACCAAATAAATAATATATCCTCCATTCCTCAAATTTCTTTATCATTTTTTTTTCACTAACAAGCTTTTTAAAGTATATATAAAATATAGTTTTATAATTTAATTTAATTTTTTTTAAATAAAGTTAAATTTAAGTTTAAAATAGTTTTAAAACTGAGTTATGGAACTATATTAATTACGTGCCAACTAATAAAAAGATTATAAAAAAATGAGAGTGACGGATAAAATTTTGTATGCACTTTATAGGTGCCAAAGTATGTCAATCTATAAATGTTAGTATAGTCTATAAAAATATAAAATAAAATAAAATAGAGTAAATTATAGAATGGTAATAGTAATTTATACTAAATTTTAAAAAGGTTATCAAATTTTCAAGTTTATTTTGCTAACTTTATTAAAATAAAAAGAATGGTCAGATTTTATTTTCAAAATTTTAATAGAATGACTTCATTTCATGTTCAAAATTAATAGGAACTATTCTTTTAAAAAACGAAAACAAAAGTTGGTAATTAATTCAGGAACTTGTAAATTTTTCCATTTTTTAGAAATTCCTTGTAAAATATGACAATCACTCTGTAATTTACTCAATAAAATAAGTCGAAGTTTCAATAAAGTAAAATAAAAAATGAAATGCCCTTCAAAATAAATAAAAATAAAAATAAGTCCTAAGAATCTAAGATGATAAATTGGTAATTGATGATGATTGAGGTGGTCTATGATTGGTGACTCGCACAACACCAAACAGGAACTAGCTTGTCAGAACCCATGGAAACTACTTCAACTCCAGCTCTGTCTTCACCTCGATTCTCGAGCTTCATTACGACCACCACCACCTTGTATAACATACCCTCAAAACATATCCATTTCTTGTTCCCTTTTTCCAACTCTTTTTACCCAAAACTTACTTTTCACACCAAAAATTTGCAAATCAATCGGTTAAGTGCTTGTTCAAGTGCTTCTGAGCACAACCCATCTCACCAACTTGCTGTTCTTCTTGAAGTTGATGGGTATTTTTTGTTGCTTATATGATTTTATATTATGTGCACTTTCTTGCAGCTTTATGTACTGTAAAGATTCTTTTTTATGAGTCTTGAGTGAAAGTTTCTTGTTTGATAATATATGTTAGTTGAGAGTTTAGTTTGGTGCATTATTTGTTTGTGTTTTTGGGGTTTTTTAGCTCCATTATGGTTCTTTGATTCGAAATCGATAAAATGGCAGATACTAACATTTATTTGTTTGAAAATTTAAGTCTTAGTGGAGATAATCATATACTAGCATACTATTTTTGTTCAGGTTTCTGAGGTCATGAGTTTGAACCCTCATAACTCATTATTCGCTAAGTGTGAACACCTCTGTTTGCTTGTTGCTCCATAATATGTGTCCATGATTCGAAATTGATTAAATGAGATATAACCTTTATTTGTTAGAACCAGAAGAATACGATTTTTTTAGTGGCTTTAGTGACACCTTAAGATTTTAATAGAGATGATCAGCTTATATGGTATATCAGCTCAGGTTCTAGAAGTCTTGAGTTCATACCCTCCTTGGTGAGATTGTTACGGTGATCCACTCGAGTTGTGGCCATTCAATCGAGTGAGGGAGAGTGTTTAAACTTAATAGTATATGATTCCTCTAGGTTTAGTACATATTATTTAATGCTATTCACTAAATATTTCCTGCAAATTACATGGTTTCTGCTTGTATTAGAATACCGTTATCTGTTTCTACCAAGATACTGCTAGAGTTTGACAACCAAAAATTTCAAATCTTGGATTTGTTTTGAAATGAAAATTGACCTAAAGACTTTGGAACTCAAACATTTAAAGGTCATTACTTAGATTTGGGGTTGCCAAACAGAATACATCTATACACTTCAAATTACTCATTCTAAGAGCATCTTCGAGGGAAAGCCATTTTCGGCTTTCTATGCTCATCATTATCAATTTTGGTCTCCATGGGAGTGCTATCAGTTAGTTGTAAAAATAGGCTAATGAACCATGCCTCCCGCCTCAAAACGTCTACCAAACATTTATTTGTTAAATGTACACCATGCAGTAGTCATATATTTTTTTTTTATGGAAAACAAATTAGAAGTTGTTGGGGGTAACACATTTCATGGTGTATGTCATATGTTTAGCAAAGATGGGATTTGGGCATGACAGATAGTGTTCGCTCCCTTGGAGATTGTGTTGACCCTTTTTTTAGCCCGAAACATGAAACGAAAAGGATATGACACTTCAAAATTATTATAGATCAAGTGTAGCATTGTGGAAGTGTTTAGCAAAACATGTCTCTTAAGTGGTAGTTGCATACCCTACTGCGAGTATGTCAGCCTTCTAATTATGACATAGCAGTGCTTATCATAAATAAAAAATTAGATACGTCTAAAAATGTGCAGGAATAAAATTACAATGTTATATTCAACAAGGTTCACTTGACTTGGAAGAGAGAGATATAGGACAGTGTTCTAGTTAATTGTAACTTTATGCTTGATTATCGACGCCTGTCCACCACTCGAATTAACAGTGGCATGTATGCTTCATTCTCACTCTTGCATGCATTTACATGGAAAGACTTACTGGCTGACTATATAGTCTTTTTGTTCCCGCGACATGTATAAGTCCTTGAACACTATAGGATTTGTGAGAGCCAGATTTTTTTGTCCTTTCCATTTGAAATGTAGAACTTAAGTTCTTGCTTGACGGAGAATACTGTACTGTATTACTGTTTCACAATCCGTACTTCTTTGCTTTGTTATTTAGGGTCCTAATGGATATATATGGCGGTGGTAATCGTGAAGCCTTCAATGTAGGTGAGAGTTGAGACATATATAATACATCTTGTTGTGGCTCTTAAGAGGGTATCTGTACCAATTACCAAAGTTCTGTACTTATCATAGAGCAACTACATTGTTTATTGATTTGAACTTGTTAACATTGTTAGCATTTCGAAAGCTCGGTCTCGACTGCGCAAATTGGACAAAACCAATTTATAATGATCTAATAAGGTATGAATCATATTCTGCATATTTTAGCTATTAAAAGATATGCCATTTGTTGTCCAAAGTCGCGAATACTGTAGAAAACTCTGGCAAATTAAAATCTAGTGTCTTGTGACTTCCAGTCAATCAGATTACAGTTGTAGCGTCATACCTACTCATTTTTAGAACCAATAATTATCGATCTTGTATATTATCTAACGTTAGCATCATTACTTCTTTTTAATATTTTGTGTCTACTATTCTTTCAAGGAAGAGTGCTGGTGAAGAGAAGATGATGTTGTTCTTGTATTTTAATCGGGTGCGCACCTGATATCATTACACAGAATATTGGGAATTGTTAAACCATTACTTTTGTGTTGAATTTTCTTCTGGTGTCAATTCTTTGTTCAGATTGGCTGGCCTAGTTCTTTGCCCACGAATGAGAGGGAAACATTTATGAAAAATGTTTTGCGCGAAAAGGTAATATTTGTACCACATCATTTGGAGGACAAGGAGTGTTTTAGAAATACAGGGAAACCAGATGTTCTGTTTAATACCATTGGCTAATATTATCACACATAATATAATTTTTTTAGTCATGTCCTTAAATTGTTCTATGCCTAAGTTCTTTGTACTTATGTCAAAAATGAGTTGGGAAATAACATGCAGGGCATTCTTGTATAATGCAATACAATAATACCTGAAGTACGAAATTACCCCCCAATAGCTGCTGACCAAATTTAGTCTTTGCTTTTATACTCCAAATCATCTTATATTAAGTGTCGTTCTCAGATGATAAGCTTCTGAAGGTTTATCTGGCTTATCATTAGTTCCATCACAAGCATGGTTTTTTTTTTGAATGGTCAATTGCAAAAACTTATATTCTCTCATGCTCCCTTCTTCCACTAAACTTGAACTACAAACTTCTTATTACTAAGAGGAGATTGTTATCAACTAGGCTAAAGCGAAGGGATTAGAAGATTAGCATTCTTTCCTTTAAATGTAAAGTAGGAAAAAATTCTCATTGAAAGTGTTAAATTACTGGCAGAAAATCGCGCTGGAAAATCTTGTGATGTCAAAGAGTATACCTTTAAGACCTGGTGCAGAAGAGTGAGTGCTCAGATTCAGCCTAACTTAATATTTCTCGCAAGATGCAAAGGTTGCTTTCATCTAAATTAGCTTAGCTCTTTTAATATCTAGGTGAACTAAGAATGCCGTTGTGCAGATTTTGTTGCATAAAACTTGTCAATAATTTTGTCATATGATCTTTCTTCGTACTGTCTCGCTCTGTCGGATACATATGGAATCTGTTGCTTGGTTATTGTCTATTTCTGTTGCAAAAGAAGCATTTATTGTGGATTAAACAATTTAGTCTTAAAGAGAAGTTGGTCTCAGATACTAAAACTTTAGAAGACTGCTCCTACTATCAAGGCATCTTTGCAGTTTTCTGAATAAATAACAAGATAAAATCATTTACTACAAACACCTTGGACATGAGACTAGAAAGAGGTATAATACTTCCGTGCAACAATCAGTATACCCAATCTTTGTATAACAAATTTCTTTCCCCTCCCAAAACCTAAATTCTGATCTATGTCCATCAAGATTCTTTGTTTATTTGTTATAATAGTAGACAGTCAATTCTCCAAATTATCTCAAGATAATGTTGGATAAATGGATAAATTAGAATATTACGGATTTATTAATTCCTTTGATTAGTAATTGTTTGGTTGTTATATTTCAACTAACAATGCTTGGTTTTCCCTTAATATTATCATCGTTCTCTCTTCAATCACAGTTTCATCAATGATGCAAATAAAGAAGGGATTCCAGTGGTCATTCTGACAGCCTACAGTAAAATCGGGGATAATATAGCCAGGTTTTTCTGAATTTTGAGTCATTAGCAACTTTTTATTCTGTGCGCACAATTATTTTTCAAGTTTTTACTTGTCCAGAAATAAATAGTTGACTTGGTAACTTCGTGGATCCTTGATCACATAAATACATAAGCAGAAACCTTTTACCATGATCATTATATAAGGTAGAGGCAACCCTTCCCCGTGACAAAGGCCATGGGTTTGAATTCTCACTCCCCCTCTCCTTGTATAAATGTGTACAAGTTGACAAAAAAAAAATTGTTCATTTATATTTTACTGTATCACGTGTAGATCGCTACAATTAATTTCTCACAAAATCATGCAAGACTCATATACTCTGATTTACAGGTATTTAAGCTTCAATCTAGGCTCCTATTGTAAAACCAAAATCATATATATGAGATGGCATCAACACCATTAATAATATTTTTATTAGTTTTGAAAAACTTGCATTACAAGTATTCCTTGTTGGGATTTATTAGTTACAAAAGGCTGCCTACTTATTTTTTCGAGAAGGCAGTAATAGAATTTAGGGAAATTAATGAATTGATACGAGCAATTAGTTTATAACTAAGTTAAGACGTCCTGATTTGTTTTTCGGTTAAGGTAATGGCAAGTTTTGTTTCTTCAAAGGACTTGTGTTCTTGGACGGTTCCTATTATATTGCCTTATATTTTTAGGATAGGTTGAGATCATTTGATGAAAAATTTGTCGCTTTTTGTACTTTAAAAACAGGTCTATCATTGAAATGCTTGGAACTGAAGTAGCATCGAGGGTAAAAATTGTCGGGACTGTGGAGGCAGAAAAAAGTTTTTACGGCCAACTTGTTCTTGGTGAAGGAGTGTTTTCTAGCCTGGATGAGCAATTAGTAAGAGAAGCAAGAAAAGCGGGTAGAAAACTTTTCCAAATTTAAATTGCACACGCAAGTCGTATCCTATACATATATTAGTCAAGTGACTCTTACTGATTATGAAGGCTGTTTTTTTACTTTATTGATTAGCTTCTGCTGAAAAACAAAGAATTGCAAAGGAAGTTGCATCCATGTTGAAGCTGAGTGTAGACATTGATACTAGTTCAAGTGAAAGGTGACCCATCTTTTTTTCCTTGGAAAGCAATGTGTGCTCGCATATCATATATATGATATTTAAAAATGAAAAGAAATATAATTATTGAGGACTTTAACTCACCTGATTTGGAAAGGGTTATAGTTGGCTTTGGTCATTATATGTTAAACAGTCGAGGTATTTTATGTCAACGAAAATGTAGTCCTTGTATAGTGCTTCTCATGTGCAACCTGATTTAATTAGAGTTGCACGTATCACAATTTGAGTTTGCAACTAGGCAACCAATCAAACCAACTTAAAATCTACCAGAAGATGTGTAGGTAAATATAACAGTTTGACCACTAAACAAATGGTACCAGCGACCCAAACAGAATTTTGAAATGGCGGCAAACATCAATAGGTTATTGCGAACAGATCCGTTGTAGTTCGAAAATTGGAGTTCTGAAAAAGGCACAATGATGTAAATGCAAGTTTATGGCCTTAAAACAGTATTGTCTGTCTGTAGTTAGCGATTTTATAACCTACACGCAAGTGCACGTATTGTCACAACAAGTAGTATAATAATTCGTTCCCACGGAGACTAGTTTTTAGTTGCTAATTACCAAACATCATTCTTCTCTAATTCAAGTCAATAAAAAGATGGAATAAATGTCATTAGATGGAGTAATAAATTAACACAACTAAATTTTCAAGAACAATAAAAACTAGGCCTTTAACTTCATCTTGTGTACTTCAATAAGCTACTCTTGCATCTCTACTTTAGTGTTCCAATTGCTAGTCTAAGGCTTTTAACTAATCACGAGGACCTTGAGATACCGAATCTCAAGTGATCCTAATTTATCAACCAATTCTCATATCCCTATGAAGAATTTAAGTGTTTAAACAACATTAACCACTGCCTTATAGTGACTACCTAGGATGTTTAAGTATATTCCTATATTAAACACAAATTAGCAATTTGCTAATCCCAAGTTATACAAATTATGCCTTAAATCGGGTTTTCTTTTCCAAGTCAACCTAATTTGCCAAATCAATTTTAAGGTTGATCATTCCTTGAAAAACACTAAACACAAATCCATATAAACAATTGATGCGAACACCGTAGTAGAGAATTGAAGAGTAATATTATATTAAAACACAAGAATCCATTACAAGCCTAGAAAGAGATTCAGTTAAACATCACAAAGAGAGTATTGAATACAAAAATGAAGACATGTATCAAGTTTACAATGAAAAAAAATGAAGAAGAGAAGATAAAGCTCTAGAATTCTTCTTCTCCCCAATTCAATGGCTTTTCTCCTTGAGTTATTGTCTTGTCTTCTCCTGTGCGTGTTCTTTTTCTCCATTGTTGTAACTGTTGTCTCCTTAAGTTCTTGTCTTGTCTTCTCCTGTGCGTGTGCTTTTGGCAATATTCTTGGTAGTTTGGAATATCAGTAAAATCTGAGACCATACTTCAATTAAAGATTTTCTCGTAAGCTTTCCAACGGCTTCTGAATCACCAGAATCCGACATCTGGAGCTCCCGTAATAGCCAAAACAGTAAACACTGCGCAAGCTGTCCCGAAAATCTGAATTTTGGTAGAATTCGCTTGAAATTTTGCAATTTCAGCCACAATCCTTCTATTACAAGAAATCCCTTTTTCCGACAATAAAACATAAAAATCAATTAAGTAACAATCCAGTTTCATGCAAAATTAACTAAAAATGTAGAGAAAATATGATCAGAAAGATCATATATCATCTACTCTTGACTTGCCATCGTTTCTTCCAATTTTCTTTCTCATATTCCATGGTTACATCATCTTCATCTTACCACTTTTTGTTGTTGATAATCTTTTAACAATAATAGCCAAAAACAGGGAGCTTTTGTCTACTACTGGGAAAAGAAAATTGCCAGTTTTTAGTGATGCTTATTAACCATTACTACCAAATTTTGAGACAAGCAATTAGAGTTCAGTTTCTAAGCTAGCCTGGTTTTTGGACTTAGGCATCTAGATGAGAGAACGGTTTCTTGTTCTTTTTATTTTTCTTGGGAAGATTAACATTAGAAAATTTTTCAGTAAGTTTCTTCACCAAGGCAACATTTAGTTTTTAGTATTGAGTTTTACATGTTTATATATTGGTGGAAAAAACAAGAAACTTACTTTGAAGTCAATCTACTGTGAGATACTCCATGCAGCACAGAATGTTTTCAATTTTGATGAGAGTGCTAGCAGTAGCCAGTAAGCCGGTAACCGCCTTATCATTAAATCATGCAGTTCACAGAAAATTGTGACAGCTCTACGAGCAGCGGCAGAATACGTCGATGTGCCTGTTTCCAATTGTGTACTTGTTGCTGGAAGCCAATCTGGAGTAGCTGGAGCCGAACGAATAGGCATGCCTTGCGTTGTTCTTCGCAGCAGGTACTATAATATTTTCCAGTTTCACATAATGTCTTGTGCTTAAAATTGCAGGTAATGGTTGTCCAGTTTTTTAAGAGAATAAAATGGTCAGAATTCTTGATCACATCCCACACTAGAATACAAGTCTTACTAAAATGCCATCTTCAAGTTCATTCTTCACCTTTGGAATTCGTTTTAACCAATTAATTCTCCACACTGGCTGAACTAATGGCTACCTAGTGCTAACTATTATAAATTTGTGGATGTTGCAGTTCAACAATTAGGGCCGAGTTCACATCAGCGAATGCTACATTGGACGGATTTGGTGCTGCAGATTTAACAATAGCTAAACTTCTCAACAAAAGGTGGTTATAATTTTTCTTGTATACTCCTACGAGTTGAGTCACTGTATTCTAGTTGTTTTGTACCTGAAAAATTACATCCGCTTACCTGGTCTTGTATTTCACATTCAACTTTCCACCGGGAAACATAACTGTTCACATTCAACATTGCCCAGCAACTGATTCTGATTCAGTAATATATGTTATATACTCTTGGTAGTTTAATTTTTTTTTTTTTTTTGCTAAGAGCATCTCCAATAGAGGTTGCCAACTTTTACCACATCATCACATATATTATTATTTTTATTTCTTCTCTCTTCCATCTCATTGTTGGCAACTTTTGTTACAAACCTACTCCACAATAACTGGTAACTTTAAAAGTTGCCAATATGGTCTCATACATAAATTTTATATTATCTTATAAAAAACATTTAAAATATGGAAGATATAAAAAAGGGTAAAGTATAATATATTTTTGGGGAGTTGTATGTGTTTTACTAAATGGGGAAGTTGCCAACTTTTGGCAAGTTTGGTTGACAACTTGTTGGCAACATTGATAATCCAATAGATGGGCAACCAGGGTGTCATGCCACATAGGACTTGGCAGCCTCTTGACAATCACTATTGGAGATGCTCTAAATATCTGGAAGTATAACTGAAACTTAGGATACAACTACCTCAAGTCTTTCTTTAAATCTATTAATCATCATTGTTCTGAGATTTTTCCTGAATTTTTTTTTGTTTTTTGAATATGGGGACGTAATTGTTAAAAGCAAATGTTATAGCACAACGCCATAATTATAAATTTGATCAGTACCGTATTGAGAAAAACTAATGCAATGATGCGAGCCAAGGATTAATTCGGTTTTCAGCCCACAATAAGATTGTAAATGATTTACAAAAATAATGGAATGTTAGAACATAGAAGTGTTTGAAGTTAAGGGTTTGAGTCCGATCTAAAATTTTATTAAATCAGGGTTCGGTTAGCCAATGTAAAATAACTTGATTAATTGTAGTAAAACAATCACCCCGTAGAAAAAAAATTTGTGCTTGCTGCACAAGTAATGCATTTTGCCTCTCAACATATATTCAAAAATAGTTCTTAGTTCAAAAGCAAAAACATCATGAGACTGTATTATGGGTCAAAGAGTTGATCACTAGCATCCATCTTGAGTAGAAGGCAATCGAACTCGGGACCTCTGCCAACTTGAGCTCTAATACCATGTTATGTTAAGGTTTTTCCTAAAACGCCAAGGTGTTAGGAGGACTTGCCAAACCTTACATTATATTCTCACTACTGTTCACATCCATGTTGTACATTGTAATATGCAATTAATAACCAGAAAGCAATTATTCTAGTACTTCTAACGGGGGCATAGATGGCAAGAGAAAAGAGCCCCAGGCTTAAGAAAGAACTTCAGGTGAAAACTGGATGTAACTTGGCTTCCATTAATTGCCAAACTGACATAAAAAATGACTACCCACTTATCATATGTATTGAATCAGGTTCTGAATTGTCCTTCATTTTGTGGTGTTGATCTTTGTTTTGAAAGGAAAGGTTAACGGCCTCAACTTCATGAAGTAATGTAGCAACTACTGCAGCTGTTGTCATGGCTGATCCAATTCCCTAGACACTTCAGGCCTTTGCTCTTTTATACTGTAAGAATGAGTCACAATGCAATTACATTTTACTATGCATCACACTGCAGACCTGAAGGTGATTGTGAATGTTTTTTATATTATCCATATAACTAGATGATGAAGCAAATACGACAAGATACAGATTATACAAGGCCAATAAAGAGAAAAAAAAACCTTTTAAATCTAAAGCAACAATATGCAAGGTTCATCAGAACTCTCCGACATTAAAAGATACTGCATTGTGTGTATGCATTATGCAACATATTTTTTTACCTATTTGGGTGAATTAGTTTCCTTTGCGAAAAAATCCAAATCCAAATCAAACATTTCTACACCAAGTAGATAAAAAAACAGTAAAAAATCTAACTAGGAGGTTACAACAGAAACAGTGGACTCGATCAATTAAGCCGAGAATCATTAAGGTTGAACAGGATACTCACCAAATCCAAGCTGTGATCATCAGGCTGATCATAAAGTACTAAAACCTTTCCATGAGCAGGAGCAGAATATAGATTAATAAATTAAGATATTGAATGATAAAGTACAACCTTACACAGTCAGGTCTCCTGTACAGACTAATAGGAATGTTATAGTGATAACCCAAATTATTGAAATACGCGAAAACCAGAAGTTAATCCATTCATAACACTGCACTAATAAACACAGGTTTTTGGACACACCTAATTCATATTTTTCCTTGGCTTCTTTAGTGCAGTAAATTGTCCTTGCATATAGTAGATAGAACTGGATAAATTAAGTCGAAAATTCATGAAGGGTGATATTCTAGCACATAATTTACCAAAATAGAAAGAAAAAAATATTAGCATATAAACCAACCTGTCTTGGCGTATTTAACAACGAAACTTTATAGGAGCATGTTAAGAAAGGTTTCAGCTCATGGAGCTTCAGATCGAAACTTGCAAATAAAAAGGATAAAAGTATGGGAAGTACATAAGTACATTCTTTCTTGTCAATCTCACCCAGATTACTGACTGCACTGCAGGAGTTTGTTCCTTGCCACATGTAATAAGTTAATAGCAACACTAATGTCAATGCGTTCTTGTGGAGTCTCTTCGGAACATAATATCCCCACTTCAAATATTGATGTCAGGCATACCTTCAGGATAGCCCTGCTGTATGATTGATTGACATTCGAGCCATGTTCTTCTTGATCTAGTACAATTTGTGGATCAACAACGTCCATCACTCTTTGCGGGAGTGCCTTCCTCACATAGTCATGAAGATCCTTGTCATTGTCCATTAATATGCTATTTTCTGTAGGCCGCTTCCCTGAAAACATTTCTAGTAGAAGAATTCCATAACTATAAGCATCTCCCTCTGTAGATATCTCCCTGCACATACCATACTCTGCACAACAAAAGGGTTTATATAATTGGAAAATAAAAGCATTTTTTGATATATGATACTCCTTTGTCTAAAAATTTCTGGTAATTAAGCAAAATATAGTAATCGTTTAACTTAATATTTAATATAGATAAAGAAACAGTATGAAAAGTCACCTGGTGGAATGTATCCAACTGTTCCACGTATGCCAGTTGAACTCATTTGTGCTTGATTGACATCACTTGTAGCAAAAGAAAACCTCGCCAAACCAAAATCACCAATATGAGCAACGAAATCCTCATCAAGAAGAATGTTACTTGGCTTTATGTCACAATGAATGATACTTGCATGACTATCATGATGAAGGTAATCCACTCCTAGTGCAACATCAATGGCAATATTCAGTCTTTGGAGTAGAGTCAAGTTTCTTTCCTTCCCTTGATGATGAGGACTTGGATGCAACCAGCTGTCCAAACTCCCATTACTCATGAACTCAAAAACCAATGCCTTGAAGTCATTTCCCTTATGATCAATGCTAGAGCATGCCGTGATGATCTTGACAAGATTCCGATGACGAATGCTCCTTAATATTTCACACTCTGCCAAAAAACTCTTGTTGGCTCCACGTACTTCAACATTTAGTACCTTCACAGCAACTACATGTTCCACTGATTCGAGAACTCCTTTATAAACAGAACCGTATCTTCCTTCCCCGAGCAAATTGTTTGGAGAAAACTCATTTGTAGCGAGTAAAAGGTCTTGGTATGAAAGTTTGGGATATTGGCTATCCTTTAATACTGGAATGTGGACATTCAACTTCTTGGAACTTTTACGTCGATTGGAACTTTTACGTCGATAGAAAATCAAAGCAAGACATGCTAACAAGATACCGACGGGTATAAGAACTAGGATGAGTATCATCCTAAGGGAAAAAGTTTTTTTCTTATTCCTCAAGACTTTTACAGGACAAGCAGGCAAATGCAATGCTTGAATACCTCCACAAAGCTCCAAATTTCCATTGATCGAGAATGCACTAACATTTGAAAAAAGGCCTTTTTTTGACACTTGTCCTCCAAGATTGTTGTGCGACAGGTTGAGAAATATCATTTGAAACCCATCAAAAAAACTTGGAATACTCCCAGATATGTTATTGTTTGAAAGATCTAAAAATGCAAGATTTTTCAAAGATTTAAAAGAGGATGGGATTTTACCTTGAAAATGGTTTCCTACCATATATAGCTCCTCCAACATCAAACATCCATCAAGGGTAGCAGGTATATCTCCTGTGAAATTGTTATAAGAAAGATAAAGTGTACTCAATTGTTTCAAGCTACCAATGCTGGATGGAAGTGGGCCAGTGAATAGATTCTGGGACAAAACAAGGTGTAGACAATGGGAAAAAGACACAATTTCGTAAGGTATTACGCCACTAAGCCTGTTGTTATCCAGGTACAATTTCTCTAGAGTTTTTATGTCAAACAACTGAGTAGGTATACTTCCTTGGAGCTTATTATTCGATAAAATGAGATCAAGTAATTGAGTAAAGTTGCCAATGGAATTTGGAATTGCTCCTGAAATGTAGTTTCCATACAAAACTAGTTCGCCCAACTTAGATAGATCTCCAATTGATTCTGGAATGGTTCCTGTTAACAAGTTGTTAAACAATGAAAGTACTCTCATGTTCACAAGTTTTCCAATTTCACCAGGTATGCTTCCGTAAATGTGATTTCTATACATATACAATCCCTCCATAGTGATGGAGAGATTTACAATTGAATTTGGAAGCTGCCCTCTTAAACCATTCTCGTATAAGCCCAATGTCTTTAGATGGGTACAGTTAATCAAAGAACCGAAGAAGCTCAGGTCATTGAGCCGCATATACGCTCCAAGTGGATTCTGACCCAGAGATAGCAATTGAAGAAGAGGAAGGCTACCCCAATTATTTGGTATAGGCCCAGTAATATTGTTTGCCGAGATATCAAGATTAACCAAATTGGACGCATTAACTATTGATGGTGGAAGCGGGCCCGAAAATTTGTTTCGACCAACAAAGAACACTTGCAGCTTAGGAAGGGTGAAACCTAAATCTGTTGGAAGCGTTCCTTCTAGCTTATTCTGGGACAGAGTAATGTGGTAGAGGAATGAATTGTTGTAAAGTTGTAGGGGAACCATATCGTACAAACTGTTCATTGACAAACCAAGCCACTCCAATTTTGCAAGATGAGAAAGATCCAAAGGTATCCTCCCCACTAGATTATTTTGAGATAGAGAAAGAACACGGAGAGATGATACATTCCTTATCGACGGTGGAATTGATCCCGTAAAATGATTTGCTTCAAGGTTAAACAGATCAAGCTTAGACCAAGAAGAAAAATCAGTGGGTAGTTCCCCTTCAAGATCGTTGGAACCCAAACTGATGCTTCTAATATCTACACAGTGACTCAAATTGGCAGGAAATACACCTTGAAAAGAGTTGGAGCCCATATGAAGATATTCTAGGCGATAAAGTCGACCAATTTCATTTGGGATTGAGCCATGAAAGTTGTTTTCATAGAGGTAAATTTCCTTTAGAAATGAGAGGTTTCCAATGTGAGGTGAGAATGTACCCACCAAGTTTAGTGAGGAGAGGTTGAGTGCAGTTACCCTCTGTCGTCTGAGGCTGCATTTAACGCCTGTCCACTGACAGAAGTGGACAGAACTGTTCCATGAGTCTAGCACACCAGATGGGTCATTTGTTATCGAATTCTTGAAAGAATGCAAAGCATGTTCATCAGTGATATTGTTTGCATATGAAAATACGAATGTTGTTGACGTTCCCAATACTAAAATAAAGAGAAGGTTGAATCGGAGAAAGTTGAAAATCATGGTTGTACAATTAAGAAGAAAAAATGCAGCAGTGGTGAAGTGTTGGTAGTGAATATTCAGCGAAACACAATTACATATATTTATAACTACAACCTTGAGAATGTGTATGCCAATTCCAGACGAGTACTTGTCATCAAACAATTAATATGTTTTGTCAAGCAGGTTTAGCCAACGACCCATGTGTGGTGAAAATGAAATGGTCCCTTGTAGGTTTTATCATTCAGCGTTTGCCCTGGGTTTCGGTCTTTTTTTGTATTCTAATAATGGAAGATTGGACAATGTATGCAAAGCCCTGTTCCTTGTGGCAGAGGACATGTACAGTTATCGATCCCTTTTCAAGTGCACGCTGTGTATTTGATTTGACACCTCAGGTCTTTCTTTAAATCTATTAATCATCATTGTTCTGATATATATTTTCCTGAAAAAAGCTTTTTTCTGTGTTTTGAATATGGGGACTTGACTGTTAAAAGCAAATGTTATAGCACAACGCCATAATTATAAATTTGATCAGTACCGTATTACATTTACGCTGAAAAAAACTAATGCAATGATGCGAGCCAAGGTTTAATTGGGTTTTCAGCCCACAATAAGATTGTAAATGATATACAAAAATAATGCAATGTTAGAACTTAGAAGAGTTTGAAGTTAAGGGTTTGATTCCCACCATAGATCTGAAATTTTATTAAATCAGGGTTCAGTTAGCCAATGTAAAATAACTTGATTAATTGATTCTTATGTGCAGCGAGTTTGCTTATGCAAATACATTTGATGTTTAGTTAGAGAAATGATATAATTAAAAAGATGCTTTCAAATTATGTGCTACTAGTACATGCTCTTGATCATCTTCCCGTGGTACTTCTTTATCGCTCGACGCTCATAATGGCTAAGAACTCTACAGGCAAAAACTGATTGTCAGCTCAACGTTCTTTCATCTTCTCATAAGCAGTCTTTTGAAATTTTAATTTACTTGGATATATCGTGTTGTTTAGCGAGACATGGAAAGTTATAAAATCTTCAAAATTTATTGCAGAGTGTTTTCGATGATTTTTTCTATTGGTCTACCATTCTTCAAATTCTATCTTCTTTTCTTCCAACTTTTTATCTTTTTTTTTTGTCTTCTTGTCATTTTTTCAAGATTCCATCTTCTTTTCTCCCAGTTTTTTATTTTGTTATTTTGTATTTTCTTTATTCCATCGATGATTCATGTGCCATTCTTTCATTCTAGTCTGTAATATGTTGATATAGTGATATTATGGACCTTTTAAAGCTTAACTACATATGACCTATTATCCTTTTATGTGCCAAATAATTTGGATATATTCTTACAAATGTTTAGAGCAGAGCTAGTTCACAATGGGCATCAAAATTTAAAGCTCTCCCTAAAAGCTTATGTATCTTCCCTTCAGACGTGTGTTTTCTTAACTGAAGACTTTCTTTTTTCCGAGTACGATCATACCTGTTTATTCACTTGTATTTCGGTACCTAGTACCTAGCAGAAAAGTACATGCTCAATTGCTACTTAGCTATATGCGAAAAAGAAAGAGGAGAGAACAAATTTTTTAAGAAGATGCTAATACAGAACATGAGACATTTCGTATAAAGGAATGATCCAGCTAACATTTTAGAAGAACAAAAAGGCGTTTAAGTTTCTGCATTGTCGCCATTACTAACTCGTCTGCGCGTCAATTGAGGACTTGAATATTCAGGATCATCATCAACTGATGTAACATTGGACGACGAAGCCGTATCAGCCATTGTACTTGAGACATAGCTAGATTGCTGGTGATCATTTTTAAAACTCTGATGACTAATAGGCCTAGGAGGTCTTTGTGGTGGTTGAGGTGTTGGATACCCTTGGCCCTCTTCAGCGAGTCGCCTAAGTAAGTTCATGATAGTAGGAAGAAACCTTGACGACAGAGCAAGAAGTCCAGCCAGCTGCAGACAAAATTGAACAGGTGAATTTCCTTCAACGACACTAGAAGTTTGTACCATCTGAAGATGTGAATTTGGTGTGCTTTTAAAGGTCCAAGGACAACTTATGCCTTTTTTTGTGCCGCATTTTTGGAAACATGTAGAGTTTTACATATGCAGGATCGATCCACATATTCTGCACTTAAATTACCTGATTCACTGGACTTGCATCATTAACAAACTATACGTTTCTGAATCAATTCGTCATTTGACACTCATCTAAATACACAAGTACATCAATTTTTTAAGCGCTTTTTATAATTACGACATTTTTATGGACTTCAACTATCTAGATGAACAGAATATCTCAACAGAGGTGCAAATATTGGTATACACAATCATGTTATCTAGTTTGGAAGAGAGTGGAACAAAGAGCGAAAGTAAATTATTTTTTTTACTCACAGTGCCATTCTGAAAGTCCCTTGTGATGTCCATTTGTACCCACATAGCTTTCGAGAGTAGAAAAATAACAAACAAAACTAGGAGGTAAAGAGGATTCCTGTCAAAAAGAACCAAGATGAATAAGTATAATGTGAGTGCTAGAGTTGACAGCAGACTACAAATTAGAAGGTCAACCAAGGAAACAAGGGAGCAGCATAAGACCATTCCTGAATTCTTTTTTTTTTGGGAAAGACCATCCTTGAACATAATTACCTTAAAAGAAGCATAAATTCATTAAATCCAAGAATAATCATCACCATTATAGCCCACAGTGGAGGTAGCCAATTATTGCTGCGCTTGTAAGCCTCCTGCAGAACATAAAACAATAGTGCCAGCCAATAGTGGCAGCAGGTGGCTCAATTAGGCTAATAGGAGGAAGTCTAAAATAAAGGAAATTGCAATAGTACAATATAGCTATAAGCCTAAGAGCTACCCATCTTAGACGCTGAGGATAACACTTCAGTTAAAAGACTTCCATTATATGTTGGGAAAATGCCAGAAATCTGAAAATAATAATGACCTGTTATAAAGTAAATATCGAAAACTAATGACCCAAAACAGATCAACCTGCATATCCGTAGATATAATTTAGTGATAGTCCTGCTATAGGACTCTTCTCACTGTTCTGAGTGCTATATTGCCTTGACTGATTGAGGTAACTACGATATTCTTTGGAGCACTAAGTTATTTAATTTGGGTCTAGAATCTAGACCGGAGTGCCAGTAGGCCTGTGAGTACTCCCGCTAATTAGGAGCGCAATAAGTTGAAGAAATTAATTCCGACTTTATGTAAGACAGGAACCACCCTCCCGACTTCCTTCCTCCAACAAATAGTTTACAATCTTTTTAAAATAACAAAACTTTAAACTTATCTTGTACAATATTTTTTCATTTTTGGTTACAAGTTGTTAAATCCCCCTCCCCACTCGCCCCAAACTCTTCAGTCCTAAGCTCCATATATGTAGTATGTTCCCTTTATCTTACAGTCCAAACAGAACGGCGACTTTTCTTGAATGAAGTTCACTTTTAAAAAGAATTAAATGTATCATTCCCTATACAAAATTGAGAAGCTAGCAAGATTACACAACATTTGGCAGCCATTGATTTTTTGACCAAAGTAATGCTATTATTATGCCTAATTAGAACACAGTACTTTCAGATTATATAGCTTTAGATCAAGAAGCAAATTGAAATGATGTACCTGTGAAGAAAGAGCTTGTGTAATCGTATACTCGGTTTCCATTCTAAATTGTCTCCACAAAGACTTGCATTGCACAGGTGTAATTAGTGTCTCTTCGGGAGGGACCTATTTGTTAAAGCATTATAAGTAAATGATGAGACCCAATTATACTAAAGGCAAAAGTATCTATCAATTGATACCTTATCCCATGTGCTTGAAGCAAGAGGATCTCCTGAAGTACCCACGCTCCTATACCGAGGTGAAGCTACAGCCACTGGTCCATCCAGAAGCGATGAGAGTACAGTCTCTACATTATCTTCTCTCTCATCAAGGCGTATGACAGCCATTGTAGATAGAAGCTTCAAAGACTATCAAGATAGAAAATTATTTATGAATATACTACTCTACGTATAATTCTGCACCACCAATTTCTAGGAAATTACCGCAGCTCGGGCATCTCTCGTAATTGTACGTATGTCTTCCTTTCCAGTCCAAACTCTTGGCAATGAATCATCATCATGGTTGAAGACTGTTGCAAACCTGAAGTAATCAAAACGTAAGCAGCTCATAACGAAAACCTAAAGAACTTAAAAATCAACCAGACATGAATACCTGTCCTTCATCCGGCTCACAATTTTTCCAGCTTCCTCCCTTGCTTTCTTTTCCACCAGACTTCTGGCATAGGCACGCAAGTTCTGCACCATTTTGTCAAATGCTGACTGGTCCAACTCAAAACCAGTAACAGCAGCACGAAGACCTTCCACAGTAGCATCAGTTTCATGCTTTAAAAGATTCCTTATGGAAGCCCATGTGTTTATTGCACCAGATTCAAGAAGCAATTGTACTGGCTCAGACAGAGCGATATCAAGCTTTTTCTGCAAAGTGAAGGAGTATGCTAAACTTTCACAGGACATTGTTACCTTTCAAGAGAACATAAGAGAAAAGAAGGGGCCAAATAACCGTGACTTCCTTAGAATCCCAGGTACATTACCTCATATCTAGCTATTAGTTCCGACAACTTCTCATTACAAATAAAAGCTGCTTGTGCCTCAATATCACGACAAAGTTTATCCCGAAGTTTCGAAACATCCCAGTCAGCCTGCTTAACGGTTGCGTCTACATTGAGGGGAAAACATTAGTGTAATGTATGACAAGTTCATGAATATATTCCTAAATAAAGTTGAGATGCATATGAAATCTAAAAAATGGAAAACTAAGGCTCATAATAAGAATTTTTTTTTTAATGTTAAAAGATGGTTATTATGATTGTAAAACGGATAAAGATTGAATTTATATGAATTACAGTGTGTACGTAGACATTAAACACTTATCTAGATGATATCTAACATGCGCTTACGAACCAATAGACCTTGGGGCAGAGGTCTAAGGTATTTGAATATACTACCTATCACCTTAATCAGGCTTCGTTATCGTATTGCTGAAGGTAGGTAAATTCATCCCAGTAAGGGTATATGAATTGTAAATTAGAAAGACGAATTCAGAATTACAACTAAAACTAGGGAGGGATAGAATTCTACTCTGGGAGGTCTACAAGACATCAAGTACTCAATACTTAACGTATGAGTTGATGAAAATATTATGTAAGCTTGATTCATGGGACTCAATTATAGAACTGGCAAAACTCTTGTCAAAACATCGCTCCTCAATTATCATATTACTATATTAGCCAATTTATTTTCTATACCTCATTTTCATTCCGCAAAAGTATTTATAGTATACAGACTTGTATTTGGACGGAAGTACCTGCACATCCACTGTCAAAATCAAGCATACAGGACTTTGTACAAGTACGAACAGCAACTGCAAAGCCTTCTCCTTTGTGCAACGACTCTTCTAGCCTCATTTTAAAATTATGAAGGCTCTTAGAACGTAGATGTCCCACCATAGTAATGAAAGCCGGATATACTAGCTGAATGAAACATAAAACAGTCAAAATGCATGGTGTATCAGTTCTTGCATATCCCTTGATTATTGAACTACAGACAATTCTATGGTATGCTCTTCAGTAGCTGTATTTCTCTTCTATTTTAACACAGCTAATTACTTTAGGGGACAAGTTACTTTCTTTTCAAATAATACCTACAACTCCTTGTGTTACTCACTACATAAGTTCCTTCTCTCTGGCTATAAATTACTATAGTGAGATGACTGACACTGCAATTTGAGCTAATACTGCAACAGCAAGCCTATGTCAATCTTGCGAGTAATGCCATTCTCATTAGAAATATATATATCAAGGAATGGAAACAACTTCAAGATGCTGCAAAACTTTACTGTTTTGAAGGATAATTATAATTGCTGTTTACTGTCTCACCTGCAATGACTTCAACTCCAAATCTTTCCGTTTAGAATCTCTTACACTCTCATCAAAGAAGGCAGCCTCTGAGTCATACCTAAAGGGAGAGATAAAGAGTAAGCAAGCAAAAGAGAATACCAAAAGAAGCACAACTGAATCATCTATAGTCATAGCAACACGCAAAAATTAATAAAGATCTAGTTAGAAAGATAAGTTTTTTCAAATGAGGCCATGTAGAGCAATAAACTGGACTTATCTAGGTGAAGTTCAACTGGCATTAGCGCTACAACTTATCGAAATATTAGCAACAAGAAATGTGAATAAACTAGAGATCCTATTACTTTCACAATTGTTTGTTTCCATTTACAAGTCTTACAGATAAAGCTATCTAGAATCTGTCATGCTCGAATATGTAAGTCATCTGTTTTGTATTTGACATCTCCTTAGAAAAAACCAGAAAACAGGTGCCATAGATATATCTATTCCTTAGAAATGCAAGCTGCACCAGAAACTCTCTCACGCATGGATGATACCGGAAACAACCCATAATTTATTTTAAAGCGAGAGCAAATTGAAAGTATAAGCATAAATATATTTTCCTCAGTAAAGCAAAAAACTATATTTCTAACTATATTAGAAATATAGTTAAATAATTCAAAATTACCTAAATATAATCTATGTAAATAGATCTTCTCGGTATAAATTTCTTTTTCATGGTTACTGAGGGTAAGAGACTTGGAAAGGAGAGAGAACTCGGAAGGTTTTCAAAATACAGAACAAGTTTGCCGGCTTTTCGAGCTATAATTTTACAGACAAATAGGTACCAGAAGTACTTATTCTGAATCAGATATTTTCTGAACAAATAGCTATCAAAAATTCTATTCCATCTTAAACTGTTACATACTAATATGTTCTTAACAAGTAGGAATTAGTTATCAAGTATGCAAAGCCTGTGGTAGACAGGCTATAATATGTCACGAACTCAGCTGCTAAACCCCCTTTTGTGATGCGACTTCCCATGCTGGGCTTTTTATGTTCGCTGAGGAAAACAAATATAGAAGACTGCATTTATTTCATTGAATAGTTAAAACATATCTAAGACTAATCAGCTTACTCAGAGAGTGAGGATTCCAACAATGAAGTGAGCTTTTCTCCCAAACCTGATATTGGACCCGCTTGAATTGCCTTTTCTAATTCTTGCCAACTCTGTATCATGATAAGAAAGTACCACAAAACAGGTAAGGCACTCATTCAGACAGGAAGGTGGCAAACAAAATAGATGTTTGTATACCTTGTTGCTGGCCAATAGCATGTACTTCTCATTAGCAATCTCTTCACAGCGAACAGTAGCAACCATGACCTGGTGATGGAAATACAACACTTAGGCTGAACTTCGGCTATACATTCACTCAGAAGTTATAAAACACCAGGTAAAGGTGTAACCTTGTGAGCAGGAAGGTCCAGATCCTTGTTCTGTTTTATAACTTCCCAGATCTTCTGTGCACTAAAAGAAAACCCCGAGGCAGGAATAACACCACGTCTATCTCCAGCAAGCCCTCCTGGGGATATTGATTGAAAAAAGCGCTGCTTCAAATGAGCAACCTGGACAAATAACATAATTGAAAAAGTTTAAAGACTTGCCTAACTTACAAAATTCATCAATGTGGTGTGGTGATCCCACAAGAAAGATGATCTTAGGCACAGTAAGAAGCCTATGTATATTTTCAGGTGGTTAGTACATCAAGGGGACTACCTGCTCTCTGAACTGCTCCTCTTTCTCTTCATAGCTGGATAGAGCTGTCACCTCTACCTTCAAATCCAGAAACTAATTCAGATATCTACATAACAAGGACAAGTAATTGTCTATTTGTCTGCTGTGTTTGTGTGTGTATAACTGTATATACAGATAGAGATAGTGAGAGAGCACTTACATTAAAAAATTCACTTAAGGGAGTGTTCTTGTGAGCAACAGGCTTAGAAACTGTATCCCATATCTGGACATAATATTCTCGGTTTTAATAAACATGATCATTTGATAATATACTCAAGTGGAAGATGTATGTAAATTAGATGCCATATTTACCTTTTGAACGTCGTCCCTAAGAAGAGGCTCCAAATATTCAAAAGGTGTCTGCATAGATCCACGGGCAGCATTTGACCACAAGTTGGAAAAGAAACAAGACAACTAGCAACAAATAACTAACCAAGGATAGTATATGCTAACTTCAGACCTTCGTTTTATCACGTATTACAAACAAAAGAGTCGTCTTGCGTGGACTGAATAACCGCATCATAACCTATGAAGTAATGAAATTTTCATAATTATGACCATTATAATAAGTTCCAAAGACCAATAGCAAAACCACTATACCTGAAAAACGGTTTTTAGAAGAGGCTTGTTTGCAGCATGCTCACGGCCAATATCATGACACCACCTTATAACAGAGAACAGTATCTAGTTAACTACACTAAATTTTTAAACACATATCTGAAAATGTACAACCTCGATCTGAGGTATTTTTTAGCGAATTGTTGATATTTATATCTCATTACTACATTGTTTACATTAGACTTGTGCAATTAAAGTTATGTCTGTCTGTCCGTGTCCACACCAATTTGGAACCCAAAAAAATAATACTCCCTCCATCCCGTTTGTTTTGTCCACAATCAAAAAAAAAAATCTTTTACTCAATCATGTTAAATAAACTGATAGTTACCAATAATTTATGTTATTTTTCACAAAAATTAACATAATTAACGCATAATTTACCACATTAACTATATGTGGACAATAGTTTTGGGACAAACGAAATAGGAAATAGTGGACAATGTAAGTGGGACGGAGGGAGTATTTCAGATGTCAATCGGATTTTGTAGATATCGTCTGCATGCACGACCGAACCTTTGATATAACTTATCTTATAATGCTCATCTTCCTGAATTCACCTAATGCTATAAATAAAACAAGTAAAACCAAGTCAACTAATGGTCAAATACATACATGTTTACGAGTACGATATCTGAAACTGCTAGAGCAAACAGGGCGCTTTGTTTCTCAAATGTAGTATCATCCTGCGATATAAGACGATCATCCACCAGAAGCACGCAATCAATTGCAAGTCAAGAACTAAGAACAGATGGGATGAAAACTTTAACTGAAAACACGTGCAATCAAAGAAAATGCCTATGCACTATTCAGAAGACATATATCAAAAGTTTCCCAAGTTCTTTGTACATATTAATTTATTAAACTAGCTAGGAAGACCTGTAGAATTATAAAAGTCAACTGTAATTAAAGACACAACAATTCTACAAACTACAAAGTAATCAATAACATAATCTTCAAATACATTTATTCCTCTTTTTGTCACAACATTTTCTGAGCATGAACATAATCATAGTGAGTTTAAGGGAAATTACCTCCCCCCTTTCCCTCCCGTCCGTGCCCTCAAGATCCATGACAACTGTGCAAGGCTCAATGCCAACAGCTTTTGCTATCCAAATTCCCTTGGTAGTTTGATTCCTGAAATGATAAAGATATTTGACATTCATTTACCGAGGTGATGAATATTTTCGAAACAAGACAGAAGTTAACAGCTTAAATACTACAGTAATATGAAGCATATATATAACGTGGAAGGGCATTAACCTTCCTCTGTACGCATCCATCTCCTTAAAGTTGGTTTGGAACAAGTGATTCAGCAAAGTGCTTTTTCCTGTAGACAAGATAATCATTCTCTTCTTACTACGAGAAACAAAAGTACTAAGATAAACAGAAAATTCTGAAATTAATTGGTGAAAGTTTTTCCTTAGAAAACAAAGTCCTGACTCCTGGTGTACTGTCTTATGTTTCTATAGAGCAGTAGAGATATAATACTGTATAACACAGTGGAAATTATAAATTTATAGTGAGACCACAACAATAGGCAGAACGTAAGAAGTAACAACAGAATACGCTTTCCTGGAAATTTGATGTAATCATAATTCAACTCTGTCAAGCAGGGTATGTGAACCGTTTACGAGGATCTAAATCTTATGACTACTACAATTTTGACTTACTCTGTCATAATCTTTTAAATAATCACATCAACTTCATCACCTTTTACTTCATTTGAGAGGCACTATCTAATATAATCGCATTCTCGCCCTAGTCCCTACCATCATAACACCATTAATGCCACATAAATAAACCAAAATCCGACAAAATTTTAGTACATAGTATAACTTAGAAATCAAATTGAATATGAATTTAGAGCAAACAATCCAATAGTTATTACAGTCCCATATCCATCTAAAATAAATATCCTTAAGGCCCTTCCAGGAGCTAGTTTTATTCAATATCAATTCCGTAAAAAATACAATAACAAACTAACAATACAACAATGATGATTAAAACTAGCTAAGGTGATTAAATATCACAACTTAAAATCGACAAATAAAATCATACAAACAACACAAAGCATCTCAAAGGGGTCGATTTTCAATACCACCCTTAAATTTAGTACAAAGATTTTCTCAATTCTCTATCAACACAGGAGTACCATCAAATAGCAATCTTTAAAATTCCACACACAAATTAAAATCAAGAAAAACACATAACATAACAGGAGCATAATCAAAGAGCATAACATAAACACACACACACACACACACACATATACCACTGCTCTGGGGACCCATGATAGCAACAACAGCATAAGAGAGACCACAATCACCAAGTTTAATACTTTTCACAAAATTATTAACACCCTCCACGTTAAATTTGCCATTGGCATCAATCAACTGAGTTGCACAGCTCTCTTTCTCCATCACAAAAAGATAGATACAGTGTGTTGGTATGTATACGTGTGTGTATATGTTAAAGGGGTTTAGGACAAGAAGATGATGCAAGAAGAAGAGAAGAACAGACAAGAGTTCTTGAAATGCGTGATTCTAGTGATTTTTTTTTTCAAAAATGGGGAGTTTTTATTTTTTGATCAGGAAAAAAGGTTGTTTTATTCTTTACTTGTGGAATAAACTGTTTTTTGAATAAATAAATGAAAAAGAGGAAGGAGACAGTCCTAGAAATCTAGAATGTACGAGACTGTA
Organism: Kitagawia praeruptora; assembly: GCA_037693485.1. Classification (NCBI taxonomy): domain Eukaryota; kingdom Viridiplantae; phylum Streptophyta; class Magnoliopsida; order Apiales; family Apiaceae; genus Kitagawia; species Kitagawia praeruptora. The sequence continues at coordinate 128,546,216 of CM075347.1, forward strand.
GTTTTACTCCACGTATCTCAACTACAATAAAATAATTTGTCATCGAAAAAAATATTATTTAAAAATAAATAAATTAAGTAACTATGAATTATTGAATTTTTAATCACATGTGTTGTCTAAGGACTAACGCTGTGCTCCCGAGTTTTTTAAGGGAAGAAGAGAAGAGAAGGGAAGAGAAGAGAAGGGAGTGGAAGAGAAGGGTGGTTATTTAATTTTCTTTAACTTGCTCCCAAGTTTTTGATGGAAAGAAAAGAAAGTTTGGATATAAAAGTAATTAATGTAATTGTTTTGTGAGACAATCCCTCACAATCATCCCAAAAATGGAAAGAAAGTTTTGGAAGGAAGTTATGAAGAATTTTCTCTCCAAATCTTTTCCATTCTCTTCTAAAAAAACTCGGGAGCACGCTTACGAAAGAAATTTTCAAATATTTCTTTTCTCTTCTTTTCTTTTCTCCTCCATTTACAACTCGGGAGCACAGTATAAGAGTCCAACCAAACGACCTCTTATAATGAATTGGAAACATCCCCTGCATTTGGGCTTTCTCTATTTTTCACTTTATCTTCTTTTACAAACGCATCCTCGTTCGGTGAGGTCCATTTATTTTATTTCAGAGCAATAAAGCCCAACAAAAGGGCCTGGTCTAGCTTCTTTAATTATGTGCATTTTTTTTTTGTTTTTCTTTTTGGCAAAACATTTATTTTTGTATTAATATTACAATTCACTTTATTTATTTTGTTTTAAAATACTATAAATCATTTTACTTTATTTCCCCTAGAGTTTATGTAATTAAAGTAATACTTATGGCACTCATCTATTATATATCTAATATGGCAACTTACACTTCCGTGAATCATTTTATTCCAGCTAGGCGCCACATCAGATCTGCTACTTCTCCGTTATTTCTCCGTTATCTGCTGCTGCTACATATCGCCTTCGAACCCTTCCACTGCTCTGTTACATCCCTTTTCTTTAACGCCAAGCTCTGAATGAACCAGTGCAATTTATAAAAGGATATGTCGATTTTAACAGTTGATTACCCACATGGCTGGATCGAGCCCCATCCAAATTTATATTTTTTAGGATGGAATCGTGGGCACCGTGATTAAATTTGTATATAGGCTGTTCGATGTAATGATTCCTCGAAAAATAAAGTGTATGGATGATATCAATTACCAGCAAGGACAACATGTTCTACTCTTTCGGCATTCCTCAAGGTCATGTCTCTTTCTTTAATTTTGGTTATGTCTAAGAAACATAAACCTTCTTATGAGTTAGATTTTAGCTATTGGTTTACACAATCAATGTTGCTTTCGAAGCAGGCTGTGTCGAAACATCAATCGACGAAGCTGCTTACTTTGCCTACTGTGTTGACTATTGCTCGTGTGGTGGCGGTGCCGGTTCTGATTTGTAGTAAGTTTGATGTTTTCTTTTTTTCGTGTTTCGGAGTTTTGTGTGATTTGTTTATTTTTGTTGTATGCTGATTTATGTTTGCGGCTCGTGGAGTATTAATTGAGTTTGATTGATAAGTGATTTTTGAAATGAAATTGAAGGTGATTGATCATCGAAGAATTGAAAGGGGGAAATGCATTTTTTTGTTAGAGTTGTGATAATGTGTCCTGCTTTCATTGTTAGCGTTTGTTAGAGTTGTTATGTGGTTACCATTTTACTGTTCGAGTTTAACCGCTAGCAGGAGCTGGATATCTCCCTCGGAAACAAATTTAACAATACATCTTAAACTGATCCAACCTTTTCTTAGCTTACACTGAAGATAATGAAATTCAAAGTTTACCTTTTGATTCATTTTCCATACTGACCCAATAGTCTTAATTTTCATGTGATAGCTTATTGAACTATTTCATTTTATATGTAAATATCAAACAAAAGATATGTACTGTAGATGACATACAAGGGTGATTTTTTATATTCGTTTGTTGCTAACCTATAAGGGTGAAAAGTTAACTTTTCATAGCTAAAATAAAAATAAATATTTCAAGTTTTTTATCCTTGAGAGAAAACTGAAAGTGCCAGTAAACTCCTCACCCAATAATACTTGACCCAAGGTAAATTGGCATGATAGAAAAACACTTGCCACAAGGATCCAATACCCTGAAAACCGTCATGTATCCAGGTCATGCAAGGGATTTATATACATGTGAGTATAGTGAGAAGTGAGAACGTGGTGTCAATTTTATTTCTAGAGGAATTCATAAATAATATAACACCCAGGTCAATGTTCATGTTTCCTCATAATATTATTATCTGCATTTGTGCAACAGGAAATCCAGAAGGCTTAGGCCCCGAGCTGTTGGAAACTTTGGTGAAGATGGCTCCAACCAAAGAAGAAGAGATCAGACTTAGAGACTATAAAGGTGACATGTCAAAACTAGGGCCTGCAGAGCGCTTTCTCATGGCAGTTCTTGATGTATACCATTTGCCTTTAAAAGAGTGGAAGTCATGCTATATAGAGCAAACTTCGATGCAGAAATAAAATACTTAAGGGATTCCTTTAAAACCCTGGAGGTAATAACAGCCTCTAAACATAAATACCCACTACTAGATTGTCAAATTTGTCTTTTGTACAAGTTTCGTCGTTTTCAATAATAATTGCTAATTGTGCTTATTATGTAAAAATTGATCAGGCTGCAAGTGAAGAGCTAAAGAACAGTCGGTTATTCCTTATTAATAATTTTGCTCCTCTTTAGAGGTCAAGTGGTCTTTGATTTGTAAGTTCTAATTATTTGAGCCTGGGGTGGTATACTTCTGCAACACCATGACTACCGGTCTGGGGTAATAATTATACTTATTGTGCACTGGAAAGACAGATACCTGTTTACACTGAAAAATGAAAGAATTGTTCCTCCAATCGAGGGATTTAAACGGGAGTTAGGCTAAAAGTGGTTTGCCAAAAGGATCATTCTTGGGTAGCTGATGCCAAAGAATTTTTTTTATTTCCTTTTCATTGGTACATTTTATGGCCAGGTGCCATTATGATTAAAAATAATATTAAAGCTTTTGTTACTTGTTCTCATTGTAGTAATGGCTATGTATTCGGTATTCCTGATAGTAAATTTGGTGAGACTTACCCCTTTTATTCTCTTTCGATAGCTTTTCATATGAATAGTTGGTGGGGAACAACTGCTACTACATGTATCTTCATTGCAGCAGCAATCACAGATTGGCTTGATGGGTACCTTGCTCGAAGGGTTTGTAAAGCTGTTACTTTCAAAAACTTACGATGCTTTTTTCACATTTCACTTTCGATCTAAAATCTTACTTTGACCTGTTTCTCAGATGAAGCTAGGAAGCGCATTTGGTGCATTCTTAGATCCCGTAGCTGATAAGGTATGGGGTGCCTTTGTGTTAAAAGTTGTGACTTAAAACTCAAGGTACGTGATTATAACCTGTTTATACATTACAGTTTCTTTCAATTCTCATTTAAATAAGCTTGTGTGGATATAAAATGTATTATAGTGTTTGTCGATTGCAGCTTATGGTTGCTGACAGTTCCAGAGCAACACTTATGACTCCCTAAAAGACCACAGAATATTCCTAATAGGCTAAAGCAAGTCAACAAAGAAATGAATGGAAATATGTATCTATGTCTGAGGCCTACTAATGTACATAATGACAATTTCAGAGTAATTTGAAACCTCACTGGAAGCATTGACCAGTACGCTCATAAGCATGGCGAGAAGAAATATAAGTATACTAAGTACTCTAAGAGATATGGTGTGCAATCCATGGAAATCGTTTTTGTCTTCCAGGCTCTTACATGAATTGTTTCCCTGGCTTGCAGATTGTTGTTTCCGGATTGGTAAGCTTCAAAAAGTGATTAAGTATGATTCATTGTGCTTCTGATATTACTCTTTTTTTTCCTTAATATTACTGAGAAATTAGAGCATAAAGGAAACATTTGTTAGTGCCATCTATGTGATGTACTTTGCCTGCCTTGTAACTGTACTAAATTTATGAGAATTGTTTTTTATTCCTCCAGGAGTGAGACTACCTAACAAATGAAACTGAATTGCCAGAGACATTATATTGCGGTACTGATCATATAGTGCATCCTGAGATGAATTTGATTACAATCAGACTTGCATATTTTTTATGGGATGCGCATACATATGTAGATGCATGATTTTATTTTTTTCCACTCTATATGATTTATTATCGATTCAGGAGTAGAGACAATATGTAAAAGATGTGTTTTTTCCATAATAAATTTGAAATCTTCTGTGATTATTCTATGAAGTATGTGAGATAGTTGATTAGGATTTTTTTCCCTTTATACACGATTTTCGTGTAGTGTGATGGTCATGAGAATAAAATGCCAGTTACTTCTGGAGTACATACATAAATTAGACTATCGAACAGTTGAAGGTATAACATATACAAATACTTGCTTATAGACATGGTTCACCTATAAAGGAGAAAATGACACCTAGATAGAGAAACTGAAAAGAGATAAGAAACTAGAAATAATTGATATACTCTTATATACTTATGTAGGATTCTAAGAAATTCTTAGACATTAGATATAGCATGCAATAGAAAAATGAGTCTGATGCGTGCATATGGGTTAGTGATATCTTCTAGGTTTAATTGATTTTTGCTCCAGTGCACCTTGTGCATGATTAAATTTACAAACATGGGGTTCGATTATAATTTTCTCTTTGAACAAAATTACTATTAATTCACATTTGCACCAGAGCATGCTTTCATTGTTTAGTTTGTTTAGCTACATGAGAAGAGGGATATCTGTGAATTTTATTATTGTCATTTGTCAAACAGCCCCTAACAGGTAAACCCAATTAACTACAATTGGCTACAGTGAGAGTTAATTTTTTTTGTGAGCCATCCTATATTTAAATCTTAAATAACTTCATGTTAATGTATAATTTATTGAGTGAATGTATTATTACCAAGGTTGTAAAAATCGGAAATTGGACCAACTCGGTTTTGGTCCAGAAAAATGAGTAATCAGAAACTCGGTGAGTACTCGGAATGAGTACTCGGACTACTAATCAGATATTGTTTTTTAACTTTTTTTTTTCTCATAATTTATATGTATTTATTCTAATTTTAGTGTACATGTGTTAAACTTAAAACTTAACAATAATATTAATTTTACTAATAATATTATTACAACCCTGCTAACAAGTAATAATATTAATATTACTAATAATATTTATTCTAATTTTAGTGTACATGCGTCCAAGTAATAATATTAATATTACTAATAATATTAAAACATGATATAAGTATATGTATAGAATCTTTGAGAGAGAGGACTTTTAATTTGGCCGAATCTAGATTATAACTATAGTCTATAAATTGAGCAATAAATATTATATTTTAGTACTTAGCAAAAAAAAATAATAATTCAGTCAAACCCGAGTTTGACCCCGATTACTCGGAGTCAACCCGAGTCTTGACCAAGTTATAGCAAAAACCGGTTTTTGGTCCAATTAGTCATTACTCGGATCGGTTTAGGGGTCCAAAACGAGTACTCGGCCGAGTACTCGGTCCGAGTTACCAATTTTTACAACCCTGATTATTACCGATTAAATGAGTGGAAATGATGGTGAGGACTAGGAAGTCAAAAGACTAAACTGTTGGTAAATGCTAGGATCCTCCTAGTGCCAAATAACTGCCTATCTCGTGTTTCATGCATATTCTCTTCCTTATTCGACTATTTTCTCATAATGCAAGAAAATGTGTTATGTATGTTGAATTCAAAATTTCTTCGTCCTTTAATTGTTTTTATTGCTTCAATTGTAAAGGTAAAAAGGGACCATCTGGTACAAGTGCAGTCGCGTCAGTGGTATGAAACCAAGGACGATACACAAAGATAACCTAGATTTTTTACTACTCTAGGCTCAAGGTTATGGTACCTTTTAAAGCTTATTAATAAATTTGTTCTTTTTGTTCTCTTTCTTTAGTTTCAATTCATTTTGTCACACCATCGAAACTTACATAGAATTGTATGATATTTTACAAGTTCTAAAATAATTATGATGCATTTGCTTAATACAATGGATCTATTCAATATTTTAGTTATGGAAATTAGTTGATTGATGTAAGTAATAAAAAATGAACTTTTAATAAGTCTAGAAACTACTTCCTCTGTACGGGGAAAAGAAGCTAAAGAAATGGGTTTAGGAGCTCATCCATCGCAAGGGATAACAACATGCAAACATAACAGAGAAATCATAAAAGTCGCTCACAATACAACAGGTATTTGCATTTTCAGTATCTGCATCCAAATCTCAAGCAAGCAACTAAAAATAACTAGGGCATGCCCGTGCAATAAAGCTAGTTTAGTAGGTAAACCAAAAAATATTATAACATTAACTCCATATACAATAAAATTACTCACAAATATAATTTTTTGAATAAATATATTTATACAAAATATTTTAATATAAGGTGATCCTTTCACTCACATGTGTGAAAACTAATCCTTAAGATTTTATCCATAATTTTTGTTTAATCACTGTACTATCAAATAACTCAATCGTCAAATCTAATATTTTTAAAAATAGACATTCAAGACTATAACATATTAAAAAAAAATTCTAATCTAAAAATGATATAATTTAAAAGGATTGGATTAGAATTGAATTTTAAAAAGAAAATTGTAATCTGAAAAAGAAAATGGGTGATGACCCTAAATGCCCACCTCCCAAAACATTTGGTCCAAAATACCAATTTTCGGAATGGAAGGCCCTAAATACCCACGAAACACGCATGTGGGAAAGGAGTATCCGGACACTCCTTTGACACATGCGTGTCCTTTACAAAACACAATTCTGAGCACTGTTCACCGTCGTCCCTAGCACGCCGTCGCCGGATTTTTGCTCGGTTTTTTCAATCGCTTCGTTCGTTCTCTACAGTCAACGAGCACTCACATGTTATACACCAAATTGTTCGTCGTTTCATCCTCTACAATTCTATATGCTTCGATTGTCGTTTACTTCACTGGATTAAGAAGACCCATTCGAAGCTTTTTCCCGATTAGTTTTTCCGATCTGTTCTTGCATGCCCCTGCGGGGCCAAAAATCAACAAATAAAGATGTCAAAATGTAGAGGCAGGCATGTGCATTCTTTTGCTGTAATCAGTTTTTGTGGAGGTTGCCATATTGTCAAGAACGGACGTCGGCGATTTTAGAGGCGATTTTAAGGTCAGAGCACGCCGGAGCTTGTTTGTAGATAATGGCATCATCTGACGTCATCACGCATCTCACAGATGCGTGACCCGTCGGTATTTTGGTCCAGTGCTTCCACTGTTTGCACTAAATCACGCAAGCGTACGTGGTCACAAGTAATATAGATATAAGTTGAGTTCGTTCCCACAGAGATCTGGTTATGGTTTTAATTCAGTAAACGCACCTATGCAACACTGTATGGTTATTATGCACTGCTAAGACAAATAACAAATATGGTTTTTAACTATCTAAATTAACTAAAAAGCAAATTAACAAAACTACAAATTAACTAACTAACTAGTACCACTTCCGTAGGTGATCACGGTTGCATTTGGCATATGCAACAAGCCCTTTAAACCCCTAGGCAGCCCTAGTGGACGAGTAAGGTCTCGTGAGGGCCTATAGCGAATGTACCCACAAAATCCATTTAACCTAATGCAATGCAATGCATGAATGCAACTACTATGAAAATGCAATTAATCTAATCTACCATACCTTCAAATCCTCTCATGCCATATCAACTTAAGAATCAAAGTAAATACGCAATGTCTTGGTGTCGAAAGTGCAAGTATTCACATAGTCTACTCAATGAATATGCATAAGTTCTCACAAGCCCATGTCAAGTGTAAGAATAAGTTAGTAAACATGCTAAGCCTACAAGAGCACATCTTTGAGACAACACTCGGGATCTCATACGCAAGAACAAGCAAACACTCACAATCCACTCACAAAAGAATATTCACTCAAGAACAAGGGTAAGTGTATCACTCAATTCCAACAAAATCATAAACACGCTTGACATTTGGTATCAATCTAACTCTTAACACAACATACATCAATGACGATAATCAAAAGGTCTTTATTTGGGTTGTAACGGGGCTAGGGACAAGGTATGTCAAATAAGCCAAAACAGGTGAAGTGTCAAAAGCTAGTAGGAACTATAATAATCATACACAACCACCTATTTTTTTTCCCCACATAAATTTAACCAACAAAAACACTCGAATAGTCGACTAAAGTGGGATCACAATAAACACAAACATGCTCTCATAATATTTTTTTTTATTTTTTTTTTCTCTTCTCTTTCTTTTTTTTTTCTTTTTTTTTTCTTTTTCTTTTTCTTTTCGAGAGCTAAATAAAACACAAACAATAATATAAACAATAACAATGATCCCATAATTTATTACACATGTCGACTATCAAGTAAACAACCAAACCCAATATTCAATATTTCCCCCCAAAATTAAGACCAACAATAAACCCCTCCCTGCACACCTTATTACTCCCTTAAGCACTCTACTAGCCTTTGACAATGTGGGTTCAAATTAATGTGAGGCTAATACAAGAAAAAGGTCTAGGCAAGTAATGTGGTATGTCACCGAAAAAATAGGATTAAGCTCAACGGGTTAACTAATTGATCATGTAAATATGTTATGGTAATATGGGAAAATATGCGGTTATTCCTAAATGCCTTTATCATTTTAATCGTCAATTAATGTCATGCGTTTCAAGAAAGACCTCAAACAACTGCTAGCAATGCAAACAATCCGTGGACACTCAAGCAAACGAATAAATTGCAAATATGCAATAAGCAATAAGGCTCAAAATCTCACTTGGTGGAAAAACATACTCAATCCCAAGCAACATCTCTCTAACGCACCAACTTGTATTCAAAGCATGCAAACTAAATCATCTTGCACATATTCATGTCCTTCTAATTACTCACAACATTCAATAAGTCTACTAGCTTCAACTTACTAGTGTATGTGTGTGCACAAGAACAAAGCATATCACTTCTCAAACAAAAGCGTCAACAACACAAAATTCCTATCAAGCATGGGTGCAAATGCAAACTATTATGAACTCACATGATATACAAACATAAAACAGAATGTCCTATATGAAACAAACGTAGATAACACGAACATAAATGCATAATTTACTACTACTAATATGCAAAGCATGAAATCCTACATGAACAATTAATACAACAACAACTACTAATCCCTCAAACCACCCCCAAACTTAAAATATTCAATGTCCTCATTGAATGGAAGTAAATACAAGGGATAGCAGAAAACATACCTGAATATCGAAGCAGTCACCCTCCTCGGATGAATCTGGTGGAGGATATTGCGCACGAGCTCCATAGACTGGTCACCTTGCCTGAATACTACAAAACCCACAATTGACAAGAACACAAATTCGTAATAAAAATAATATTAGAGAAAAAGATTTACCCAATACGAATCAAAGAGGTGAACTTGCAATTAATTCCTCTTTAGAACTCAATTTATTAGATATATAAAAAAAATAGAAGAGGAATTGGATTTGTATGTATATGTGTGTATATAAAATAAAATAATAATAATAATAATAAATAATAATAATAATAATAATAATAAAGAAAATAATAAAGAAAATAATAAAGAAAATAATAAAGAAAATAATAATAATAATAATAATAATAAATAATAACTATAATAATAATAATAATAAAAATAATAATAATAAGAATAAGAATAAAATTAGAATTAGAAAAGAAATTGGAATTTTGGAGAAAAGAGGGAAGGTTTTGGAATTGAAATAGGATTAGAATAGTTTTAGAATGGGGGTATAAAAAGAATGGGAGGGGAAAGAGAAAATATTTTTAATATACACAATACACAACTCACGGCAAAACAGTAAACAAGGCTGAGAATTTCTACACCAAACTGAATCACGCGCAACCTGCGGAAAGTGAAGGCAACTAGCCCCTCTTCCAGACGCGCCAATGCAATCTGCGCCACTGGGCCGCAAACTGCCTCCCTTCCAGTTGCGCAGGCGCAACTCGCGCAACAGGCGCGCAAATTGCCCTGTAACGCAGGTTGCTCCTGCGTGACACCCAAAAAATTCGATTTTTTCATTTTTTTTTTTTTTTTTTTTCACACAATCACTCAAATTTTTTTTTTTTTCCTTCCTACACTAATGCATGGGTTGCCTCCCACGAAGCGCTTCTTTAACGTCAATAGCTTGACGTTACTTCCAAGCCTCCATTAAGGATGATAATAGTTCGCCTGGTCCTCTCTTCGCAATACTTCATCATCATCTCGGCGGCACACTTTTTGCTCCTTCTCCTCGCTTGACCTATTCATGTAACAACCATGTCCTCTTCCAATGCCTTCATCTGTTGACCCAAAATCTGACAATTTGTAGAACAACACTCGGGCTTCGCTTGAATATAATGGAGGAGGGTAAATGTAAATTGATGAAGCCCTTGGTTCCTCAATGAGAACTTCCTCCATTGGCTCTAATGCGCTACCTCCATCTTTAAATTCTGAGACAAGTAGAAGACCTGCATCTTTCTCATGTTCATTAGCCTCTTGGTTTGCACATACCAATTCTTGAAATTTCTGTAGCCCAACAGTGTCTTCTAGGTTCGCACAAAACAATTCTTGAAATTTGCGTAGCTCATCAGTGTCTGTCTCAAATAGTGCCCTTTCCAAATCATCCACCTCACTAGCTTGATCAAATTCCTCACATGGCTTATGAACACTCTCCTCCTCTTGGAATTTGTCTTCTTCAATTAAGCACGCAGTACCTTGCTCCAAGTCATCAATATTTTCTGAAATTGCTTCTGGTATGAATTGTTGATTCTCTTGTTCCAAGACTCTCAAAACTTGAGCAGCTAATGTCCCCATAGATTTGACAAGCTTCTCATTATTCTCTGCAAGCATCCTAATCTCCTCCCTAATCTCCTTCAAATCATCATCTGACTGAAAAGTAGGAGTAGGTTGCTGATGTTGAAACTCTTCACTACCAAAGTCATATGACATATCTGGAACATCTTGCTGGTACTGTTGAGGATAGTATTGAAAATATGGTTGTTCATCATAACTGACATATGGATCAACTCCTCCGTAGTAACAATATTGCGATGGATCATGAACGCCCAAACACTGCTCACATGGCTGAGGCTGTTGAATACCACCTTGGTTGCTCCAGCACTGATACGTCTCATGTGCGCCCGCACATAGCTCGCAAACACTAGCCACCTGCTGAACTCCATAGTAATTTAGAAAATCCATCTTCAACTACAATGCTCTCTGACAAGTACCTGAAACACCAACTAACTACAAGAATAGATGAGAAAAAGAAATCTGAGTCAGTGAACTCTAACAACCACTATTGACAAGCACATAAACCAAAAATAAAACACCGATGATCCCCGGCAGCGGCGCCAAAAACTTGTTTGCACTAAATCACGCAAGCGTACGTGGTCACAAGTAATATAGATATAAGTTGAGTTCGTTCCCACAGAGATCTGGTTATGGTTTTAATTCAGTAAACGCACCTATGCAACAGTGTATGGTTATTATGCACTGCTAAGACAAATAACAAATATGGTTTTTAACTATCTAAATTAACTAAAAAGCAAATTAACAAAATTACAAATTAACTAACTAACTAGTACCACTTCCGTAGGTGATCACGGTTGCATTTGGCATATGCAACAAGCCCTTTAAACCCCTAGGCAGCCCTAGTGGACGAGTAAGGTCTCGTGAGGGCCTATAGCGAATGTACCCACAAAATCCATTTAACCTAATGCAATGCAATGCATGAATGCAACTACTATGAAAATGCAATTAATCTAATCTACCATACCTTCAAATCCTCTCATGCCATATCAACTTAAGAATCAAAGTAAATACGCAATGTCTTGGTGTCGAAAGTGCAAGTATTCACATAGTCTACTCAATGAATATGCATAAGTTCTCACAAGCCCATGTCAAGTGTAAGAATAAGTTAGTAAACATGCTAAGCCTACAAGAGCACATCTTTGAGACAACACTCGGGATCTCATACGCAAGAACAAGCAAACACTCACAATCCACTCACAAAAGAATATTCACTCAAGAACAAGGGTAAGTGTATCACTCAATTCCAACAAAATCATAAACACGCTTGACATTTGGTATCAATCTAACTCTTAACACAACATACATCAATGACGATAATCAAAAGGTCTTTATTTGGGTTGTAACGGGGCTAGGGACAAGGTATGTCAAATAAGCCAAAACAGGTGAAGTGTCAAAAGCTAGTAGGAACTATAATAATCATACACAACCACCTATTTTTTTCCCCCACATAAATTTAACCAACAAAAACACTCGAATAGTCGACTAAAGTGGGATCACAATAAACACAAACATGCTCTCATAATATTTTTTTTATTTTTTTTTTCTCTTCTCTTTCTTTTTTTTTTCTTTTTTTTTTCTTTTTTTTTTCTTTTTCTTTTTCTTTTCGAGAGCTAAATAAAACACAAACAATAATATAAACAATAACAATGATCCCATAATTTATTACACATGTCGACTATCAAGTAAACAACCAAACCCAATATTCAATATTTCCCCCCAAAATTAAGACCAACAATAAACCCCTCCCTGCACACCTTATTACTCCCTTAAGCACTCTACTAGCCTTTGACAATGTGGGTTCAAATTAATGTGAGGCTAATACAAGAAAAAGGTCTAGGCAAGTAATGTGGTATGTCACCGAAAAAATAGGATTAAGCTCAACGGGTTAACTAATTGATCATGTAAATATGTTATGGTAATATGGGAAAATATGCGGTTATTCCTAAATGCCTTTATCATTTTAATCGTCAATTAATGTCATGCGTTTCAAGAAAGACCTCAAACAACTGCTAGCAATGCAAACAATCCGTGGACACTCAAGCAAACGAATAAATTGCAAATATGCAATAAGCAATAAGGCTCAAAATCTCACTTGGTGGAAAAACATACTCAATCCCAAGCAACATCTCTCTAACGCACCAACTTGTATTCAAAGCATGCAAACTAAATCATCTTGCACATATTCATGTCCTTCTAATTACTCACAACATTCAATAAGTCTACTAGCTTCAACTTACTAGTGTATGTGTGTGCACAAGAACAAAGCATATCACTTCTCAAACAAAAGCGTCAACAACACAAAATTCCTATCAAGCATGGGTGCAAATGCAAACTATTATGAACTCACATGATATACAAACATAAAACAGAATGTCCTATATGAAACAAACGTAGATAACACGAACATAAATGCATAATTTACTACTACTAATATGCAAAGCATGAAATCCTACATGAACAATTAATACAACAACAACTACTAATCCCTCAAAAACTTGTTTGCACTAAATCACGCAAGCGTACGTGGTCACAAGTAATATATAAGGTTAAGTCCAAATTCGTTCCCACAGGGATCAAGTTATGGTTCTATTCAGTAAATATGCCTATGCAACAATGTATGGTTATTATGCACTGCTAAGACAATAACAATTTTGGGTTTATTAAACTAAATTAACTAAGACACAAATTAACAAAACTAAGAATTAACTAACTAACAAGAATTAAAATCTAATTACGTCTGCAAGAAAAACCATGGGATCCTAACTTCATTAAATACTTTGCTTAGATCTGACGCCTTTAATCACTATATGCAATGGTTATGATATCTGATCGGACAACACGAAACAAGTACACGCTACCTGTCAGCATACGTATACCAAACTACTCATACATCCACAAAAGAGATAGAAGATGAATAGACACCAATTATGCTTAGACCCTATATGTCTATAGAATTTGAAAACATAACGGTTGAAGAGCAAGTTATCCATAATAATCACATAGGGCAATACAAGTATTCTCATCTCGTACCACAACCATATTGATAAACAATTATGAACCTATGCTAGCATGGCAAGTTCTAAATCTCAAGATCCACTTTCACTTCACAAGAGATTAACAAATTAGATGTTCATGACGCATCTATCAATTAAGCATAACCATACGAGGATATCAGATATACATCACACACATATCTTTAAAGCATCAAGATACTAAAGCTCCATAAATAAATCCGTTAGAATCCCATGACAACAATTAGTTCATAATCGAACCTCTCGTCATCATGGGATCTGATGAAACCATGATAAAAACAAAGTATGAAAATATACAAATAAACCTAAGTAATTGATATGTAATAGTTCTACTCCTAATGATGATAATCTAATGATCTAATTTACAAGGGTTGGATGTGTTTATATAGGCTCTAGACATCTTGCCCAGCAAGAAAATACCAAAACAGAATTATAATAGAATTTCTGCAAGATACGTTTCCTAAACTGATTCTGTTTTTTAAGGGAAATTCGTAGCTGACTTTTCTTCTGTTTTCCAGAGCCGTTCCAGACGTAATTGGGCTTCTGGACCACCTTAGAATGATAGAGAATCTCGTTATCTTCGCGTGGACTGCTTACGGGCTGAAAACAGACTTATAGAACTCAAGATATGGCCAAAACAGTGAAAAAGGGCAAAATAGTAATTTTTCAGCTCCGCGCCCGAGCAACCTGCCCCGATTCTCGTGCAACCTGCCCCGAACCTCCGTCCGCGGTCGTTTTTCAGCTTTAATTCCTTCGTTTTTGCTCCGTTTGCGCCCATTCTTTTTGCGTTCTCTTCCGTTTTCAATCCTCTATGCTTGGAATCCTCATGGTGAACCACAACAAGACTCCATTCTTCATTATTAAGCTCGAATTCAACTCCAAAAGTGACAGAAACAACGATCTTAATCAACATTTTTCCAAACCTACACACTTACACAAAACACATCAAAACTACAACAAACTTGAGTCCAAGACAATCAATTTAAGCCGAATTGAAGCGATCCAAGTGGATATAAATCCACTTATCATCCACCTTTCAGCATTTTGGGCCATGAGACTCCAAATCTAGGTATTTTGGGCATTTACTCAAAGAAAATTATACTCTAAAAACGATATAATTCAAAATTGTTGTATTAAAATTGAATTTTATTTATGAATATTAAAGAAAATTCATATTTAGTGTATGGGCTCGTTTGGGGTTTTTTAAAACAAGTAACTTATGTCTTAAAAGGAAAAAGTAGATATAAGTGATAAGTAAATGATTACTTATAAGTTATTTGGGTGTTTGGATAAATTTACTAATAAGTTAGTGAAGTGTTTGGTAATTATAACTTATAAGTTGAAAGAATTTTTTATTGAAAAATAGACTTTTATTGAATGTATGATTTTTTTTAATACAAGGATTTAAAATAATTTAATTAAAAAAAGTTAAAAGTACAAATTTTGAAAAACAAAGTACTCAAAGTAAAGAACAAAAAACAAAGTATTACAACATTTATCTTATTTGAGCAGCAATCTCATCATGTTTTGCAATCCACATATTATCGACTTCATCCTCGCTTTCAGTTTCTCTTTCCCTATTAGCACTCGAAGTAGAATTATCGGGAATGTAAGTTTCACTTGCAGCAGTTTCAAACGCACTATCTTCTGTATTTGACTTTCTAATGTAATTATGAATAGTCATTGTAGCCAAAACGAGATCAGTTTCGTATTTATCGGATACATTGGCATATTTGCTAAAATAGCAAATCTAGCTTTCCAAACTTAAAATGTTCGCTCGATAACCATTCTACATGAAGAATGTAGGTGATTAAATTTTTCTTTTGTATTCCGAGGTGCACGTGTGGTACCATTAGCCCGACGAAAATCTTGAATGTGATATCTTATTTTTCCACCTTTGTACGGAGCCATATATCCTCTTTTATGTGGATAACCTGCATCTACAAGATAAAATTTATTTCCATTAGGATGTGGAAAATTAAGCTCATCTCTACTTTTAGCCTCATTTAAAATACGGCTATCGTGTGGTCCGCCTTCCCATCCTGCCCATGCAAAAGTAAAACACATGTTAAAATCACACACTACAAGAATATTTTGAGTGGCATATCCTTTTCGACCAAAATAAGGTGTACGCTCTAATTCATGTATCCGACATTTAATATGAGTGCCATCAATAGCTCCAATAGCATCCTGAAATTAAGATGAACTAGGTAACAAAGCCGCGCTACGCGCGACACAAAAATATTTTTAAAAATTATACACATAACATTATTGTTTGTTAAATTTTATTATTTGAAAGTTAATATGATAAATTAAAAATTATGTGAAATGTAATTAAATTTGAATGTTTAAAAATTAAAGAGAAAAGAATTAGGTGAAAAAAAAAACATGTTTCAGTTAAATTCTTGAATATTAATAATAATAATAATTTTGAAGATATTGACAAACCTATTTTGTCGCATAAAAAATACTTTTGAAATCCAATATTGACAAACATTTGCAAAATTTGACATTGAATAAGTAAAAATAACATTTGTGAATCTTTTCTATTGTCGATGACATCATAAAATAAAAGATGTGATTCCTTAATTTGTTATTAAATTATTTGTTAGTAAAATTGATTGTACGATGAAAAGAATTAGAAGGTACGTAAATGTGATGAGAGGTGTGATTGATTTCACTTGTTGATATATTTGGTTTTATGATGAAAAAAGCAGAATTCAAATGCATATTGTATGTCATGCTTCATGTTTTTTTGGAGTGATTCGACACCCGTATCTCTACATTTAATTAATTTTTCAGAGCATTTTATAAGAATTGTTTTGTTTGTAACATTAAAATTAAATTCATGGACACATCAAAGTGATACTCATATATTCTAATATTCTTTTATTAAATTTTATAATAAATTTGTACATATAATTGTTTTTAAAGCATATGCTCGTTTTATAACACCCTTACTTTTTTCTTTTTTTTTGAACAAAAGAAATCAATCCATTAATCAAAAGCCATACGGCATCTACAAAAACAATCGCAAGAACAGACGCTTAAGGGGATCGCTGTTGAATCCTTTCTAAAGGCAACCAAGCGATTTGAAGATAATTGATATATACATGTTTTTACTGCAATCATCGAACTGTTCTGAACCGACGACCATATATGCGATTCCATAGTAGCCTTCATCTCTGAATCAAAATCATGAAAAACTTGCCGATCTATAACCTCGGCCATGGAAAACTTCCAAATTCAATCCAAACAAAAACCAAACTCTCACAAGGAGAGACAAACACAGCCCAAATAAATTGGGAATAACTGAAACCCAAATAAATTGAGAACTTTATTGAAAGGAAAGAAAGCAAGACAAATGAAAAATGAATTGAATTGGGGCTTTCCACCGGTGAAACCCGATGGAAGCCCCCTCAAAAAACTTTAATGGAGGCTATGGTAGAAGGGAGAGAGGAGAAGAGGCGAGAGCTGAGATGGACCCTTACTTAATATTCAAAAAGTGAGAATTTGTTTAAAATAGCAAAAATTAACTCCTTAAACACCTTTTACTTTTTTCCATACCAAACTACAATGTCAACATAATTCCTATAATAAAAATTTGTAAATATTAAATATAACTAATTAACGATTTTAAACATCGTCTCCCATCTCATAACATACATGCATGATTAATTGATTAATAATAGTATAAGAATGTATTTAATTAGAATATTAATTTTTCCAACACAAAATAATCAAACAACGAATGGGTAATTTTTTTATTGATTTAATTGACGAAAAAAAGGGTCCACTTGATTCAATTTAATTGAGTTGGTCAGGTATAAATGTAAATTCTACGATATTACTTTTATTTAAATTGTGGATGTTAATCGAAAAATATATATACTTATGTACCTTATCATTATTCTCACGATCATTGATTACGAATTTATCGAAAAGTTAAAATTGTCTATTAATTATTGCCAAAAAATTTGCAATGATTTTGAATAAGGATTAGAA
This sequence comes from Kitagawia praeruptora, assembly GCA_037693485.1. Taxonomy (NCBI): domain Eukaryota; kingdom Viridiplantae; phylum Streptophyta; class Magnoliopsida; order Apiales; family Apiaceae; genus Kitagawia; species Kitagawia praeruptora. Next base: position 128,564,142 of record CM075347.1, read on the forward strand.
ATGACGATAAAAATTATTTTATTTTATTGTTTTACCTTAAAATAATGGTATTTTTATAAAAATCATTAATATTTTATAACAAAATAATAATAATAATAATAATAATGTTCTAATAAAATTGTTAAACTTTTATATTAAATATGAAATAAAGTGTATTTAATATATATTTAATAGGTATAATTAATTATTAATTAAATGCAAGAAAATTATTTTAATAAAAAATAAAAATGTGAAAATTCAAGAAAAATATTTTTAAGCTTCTGAGTGCAAGTCTCTCCAGTTTCCTGCTATTATAATAAATTTTTATATAAAAGTACTGTAATAGATAAATTAATTTCTATTATTCTTAAAAATTGATTGGTCTCTTATGAATTTTCTATTAAAAAATTAATTTGAAATTAATTTACATGAATTATTAATTGGAAAAATATTTTCATTATATATATATATCTAAAATTTTGATAATCTTAAAAACATCACAAACATATAAAAATAAAAATTACAATATGAACGTAATATTTACAATCAAAAGTTACAAATATTGAATACAACTTAATAACGATTTTTAAAACCGACACCACTCTCATAATATACATGTTTAATAATAGTTTAAGAATTTATTTAATTTGAATATTAATTTATTTTGACACAATATAATGAAACAATGGGCATATAATTTTTTTATCAATTTAATCTTCCGATAAAATGGTTGAGGTTGTTCAATTTAATTAGTTTGGTCATAACTCATGTGTGTATGCGCATGATTTGTTTACAAATTTCAGATATTAAGTAAAGATCCATGTACTTCCATAATTTACTACGATTCCACAATCATTGATAATAAAGATTATTTGAGAAGTTGGTTAATAATGTTTTTTAAAACCGATAGACCTCTCATAATATACATATTCAATAATAGTATAAGAATTTGTTTAATTACAATAAAAAATTATTTCAACACAATATAACGAAACAATGGGTGTATAGCTTTTTTATCAATTTTATCTTCCGATAAATGACTGGATTTGTTAAATTTAATCGATTTGATCATAACTCATGTATTATTTATTCATGTGCAAAATTGAAAATCTATCTGTACTGTTTGTATACAATTCCAGATATTAAATAAATATCTTGTACTTCCATAATTTATTACGATTTTCACAATTATTGATAATAAAAATTGCTTGAGAAGTTAAGGTCGTGTACCCTATAATCATCCGAAAAGAAATTATAGTAATCTTGAATAGGGAATAAAAAATAACGCAATATAAACAATTGTTATTCGTCATTTTAACTAAAATTAAACATAACTATATATAATTAATATTTAATATTGAAAAAAATAACTATAATGTTCAACTAAAGTTTGCTAATTTTTAAACAAATTAAATAGAGTAAATTTAATATATGTTTAATAGGTGTAATTAATGACTAATTAAAATGTCATTAATAGCTATTTAATGCAAGAAAATAATTTTAATAAAAAAATCAAAAAAACTAAAATTCAAGAAAAATACCTTTAACTGTTCTGGTGCATTTCCGATCTCCAGGCATTATAATATATATAGATATATTAATAACGACAATTATATTTGTTATATTTGAAAAAAATGGACATATATATGTATAAATTTACTTTAAAATGTGGATAATATTGACTCTGTTGAGGTTTATGATATCCAGCTCCAGTATTATAATTTGAAGCCGGAGTTATAAAATCCTTTGCCATTCTGCATACGGCTTCCAAAACAGAATGAAAATGTCGACTAATTGTCTCACCGGAGTGATTGAACATTTCTTGTATTATACGATTTCATGTCCCATGAGCAACAGTCATTAAGAACATACCGACCTCCTCGTACTTGGACATTTCACGCGTGGGAACCAATCCATATCGTTCAACTAACATATCACTGAAAAATTCAAATGCAACTTTATTCATACGAAAATCTTGATAGCATCGATTATCATTTCCGTCTAATATTTCACGGATTAATCTGTTTCCTGTGTGTATTAAATTATGACACGGCTCTTTGTAGACGAACGTGTTATAGTAGTACACTAAACTGTAAGCAGCAGCGGTACATACAACTTGCCAATCAAGTAAGTTTTCCGCACTTTCAATTTCTTCTTCATTTTCTTCTTCCAATGTTTTTGAAACTTCACCAAGAGGATTATTTATGTTGGCAGACTGATCAAAATAATTGTATGCATTAGATGTAACATCCCGCACTTTTTCGGAATGTTAGTTTAGCCAAAATACAAAACAAAAATGTAATCTCGAAAATTCTAACAGAAAACTATTACAATTCTATTGTCAGTTAAGTCATATAAAACAGAAGCGCAGCAACCCAAATTATTTGGCACGATCCACATACAAAATCCAACTAACAAACTCCTTGTAAATCCAACGAACCGAACAAACCTGAAATATTAAAAGAGTGAGCTAAAAAGCCCAGCAAGCAAACTAACCAAATAAACCAGCTAATCAAATCCAATAAATAAAATATAGCATAAAACAATAATAATTTTCAGAAGTTCATAACTTACGAAACGATAACTTTTTAACCACCAGTCTAACTAAGGTCACTACAAACCGGTGACACGGTCCAGAAGTTCAGAAGTCACTATAAACCGGTGACGCGGTCCAGAATTTAGTATTGCGTCCCTCACTAAGGTATCAGAAATTGCACCTAAGTGCGCCCTAGAGAGGTATCAGAATTTAGTTCTGGAACTATGCGCAGATACTAAGGGGTTCAGATCATAGATTCAACTGGGGTCTCAAAGCTCATATTTTCTTATACAATCTAAAATCATATTCTTCAAAATAAAAACACAGATTTTCGTATCAATAAAATAGAGCGAAATCACAATAAAACATAATTTCAGAATTTAAAGCATAAAACCATAATTATAATTTCAGAATTTAAAACATATAAATATAAAATCAAATACTTTCAAAATATTGCATTTGACCCAAAATTTTATAGGAATAAAATAGAGTGGAAACATAATCACGTATAATTTCAGAGCTTAAAATATTTAAATATAAATTCGAAATAACCAGAAAATTCGGATAGAAAACTTACCTCTAAAATTGCGACCAAATAATTATAAGAACACTGAAATCTGAAAAAAAATCCTTTCTGCTGGAAAGATGCTTAACTTGTATACTCGAACTCATATATTCAAAAGTGAAACTTGGCCATAAACTCAACATAAACTATTTTAGATCCTTGAACAAAAGTACTTAGAAACAAATTCCCTCGAACACATCCAAGAGAAAAGCTAATGCAAAAATATATGGTTCACTAGGCTTAACCAATGAAAATCCATTCCCAAGAAAAGTAACTCACATGTCACACATATATTTGTTTTGAAGAGAGGGCAAATTGTGTTTGGATAAGAGTTGTACACTGTGAAAAGAGACTATGTCAAGCAAACCATGCATGCAAACTTGGGGCAAGGAGATGATAATTTAAAGGAAATGGATGATGCTCACACTAGATACAGACATAAATATATTGGCATTTTTCTTTTGCCAATCCTAAACTGTCATGTCTTTACAATACTCTATAATTAGGTTAATAAATATTATCATTAAATGTGTCAGTTACAAACTCTTAAAAAAAACTCCAATCATTTTACATGAACACAAATTTTACACTAACATTAGTATAACAAAAAAAAATAAAAATAAAAAAAGAAACATTTAACATACGTACAAGACATTAAGAGAGGGATTTAACTCAAGCAATTATACATACTCTTTATCTCATAATAAAACCTAATAATGCAATGATCCTAATCGTACATGTTTATACAACAAATTAAGCCAAATTCGTTTAACATAGTAATTTACTAGCTACACACCAAAAAAATAAAAATAAAATAATGTCAGTAGGCACAAAATAATCACTTGCACACAATATTTGGATCACAATATTAAAGAATGACCAAAATTAGCTTCACATAAAATTCAGAAAAAGTACATGACCTCAGAATGAAAATTGAGTGGTTTGAGAGTGTAAATGTAAATGATGTTATAAAAGATAACTTAGATAACAAAAAATGTAGAGAGGCACATTGTCACCGAAGTTAGCATATATCCAAACTTAATAATACACATTAATTATCCCAATTTCTATTAAGCAAATAAAAATAAATTTATAAGCTTTCCAAGTCACACTAAATAAATCATAAATACTAGTGCATGCATGTGCAACCAGAAGAAACAATTTGATCAAGCATGACATATAAAGTACTTGTAATGTATATAGAAAAAAAATAACAGAAGAAATTGATACTCGATTTTTCTTAAAGTCTAGAAAACAAATTTACACAATTAAGCATTAACTTTTTCCTTTTTTGGCATGTAAAAGAAAATTATAGACACATATTCACATAAAAGTATTCTTTAAATTAGCATAATAATATAGGGGTGTTACATTAGAAGATTCATCAAATGTATGATTTGAAGGCTGACTAGAGTTATTCAAGTGAGCATTGGAAGACTAGCCAAATTGATTGGAAAATTGATCAAAGTTATTCAAATGAGCATTCGAAGACTGGCCAAATTGATTTGAAGATTGACCAAAGTTATTGAAATGAGCATTCGAAGACTAGCCAAATTGATTGTTAGAAGACTGACCAAAGTTATTGAAATGAGCATTCGAAGACTGGCCAAATTGATTGTTAGAATACTGAGCATGAAAAGAGTGGTTGTACTCGTTGTTTGGGACATTAGAAGACTGCTCATCAAAATTGTGGTAATCGTTGTAATCGTTGTCTGTTCTAAAATATTGGCTGAAATGAATATTTGAATTGAAAGGATCCATTTTTGGGTGTAAGCTGTGGTATTTGGTATAAGCTGTGGTATTTGGTGTAAGCTGTGATATTTTTGGGTGAAATATACCTTCATATATATAGACACGCAGAACTGTGTCCTATTGATTTATATGAGAACTGTGTGCATGTGAAAATAATACAGACAATAATTACTACATACCAATTTGTCTATTGTAACCATGTGAAATTAAAAACACAAATTATCCATTACAAACAGAAATAGTTAACAGATTTGTCAGGATAGCATGTCTACTTTTACCAAAATCTTATCCTCATAGCTTCTGGATACACTAAACAGTCACTACTACACTACAGTCAACTAGCTAAATAATATACTATAATTGGACAATTTAGTTGCCACTTTGATTTCCTCCTTCCCTTCTTGTAAAATTGTACATGAGCTCACCATAACGAACCTCATTGTTGCGTGCCTTCATGAAAAGTGTCCTATTTCCCCTATCAAGAAGATATCTTCTCGCATAAAAGTACAATTCACTACAACTTGGAACCTGCTCCATGATGTCAAGGATGTCAACCGCAGCACTGATAGCAGCATCATCTTGAGCAGTAGTAGATTGTGTGCTCCTAGAGGAAAATGCAACTGCAAGGTCACTAAGACCTTCCCGCACATATTCAGCTCCCGACTTCTTTCTCTTTGAACCTGAACTCTTGGATGTTTTTAATGAAGATGACAGAAACAAATTAGGTGAGCTTTCATTGTTGTTCTCGTCACTATCACCACTGCCTTCTTTTCCATCGTTTTCCTCACCAATGACCTCGGTAAACTCTTCACCAACTGAAAGATTAACCGCAGAGTATGTGTTGGCAGTTCTTGCCCTTTGACCGGTTGCAACAATGTCACCAAACAAGGTGTCATAGTACTGCATATACAATGATAGGTCTTTGTCTCTGAACTTCCTGTATTTCGGATTCTCCTGGTACAGAAAAGATACTAATATAAAACTAGAGACACTAAATCTGAATATGCACTAGAGAAATTAATATATTGAACCAGATGACTAAAATTAATAGACAACAAGCACCAAGTTTGCATTTAGCAGAATCAAACTTGTGCTCGTTCAAAATCTACTTGGTTTCAAATCCATTCAATATTCCATAACTCGAATTTCAGAGTTAAAAATGTAGATGTAGAAATGCAGGATTTATTTTGCAAACTAGTTAAACTGAAAATTTTCAGGTGTTGGATTGATGTATCTGTGTTGCTGCATTTGTGTTTATAAAAAAGCCTTTACCCATATTCATTTAGTTGAATGAGCCTCTCCACATATGTGAAATGGTAGTGATTGCAAACAAGTCCCTACTTGCAGACTTACAGTAGCAAGCATTCACTTATTTATTTATTTACTTTGTTATAGAAACATCTATAGTATATATTAACTTAAAATGATTTATTCTGACTAGCACCACGTAGCACGGAGTCGGCATAAAAATGTTTAATTGTAAAATCCTGGACAAGAAAATAACAATGACGACCTGATAAGTGGCTTTTATATCCACTTGGAGCATTCTAAATCGGCTTAAATTGATTGTCTTGGGTTCAAGTTTCTTGTAGTTTTGATGTGTTTTGTTTAGTTGTGCAGATTTACAAGGATGATGATTATGGTGGATGTTTTTGTTGTTTTTGGAGATTTAATTTATTAAAATTCGGATTTATTGGGTTGCACGCGTGAGATTCACTGTTTGGGCCATATCTTGAGTTCTATAAGTCTGTTTTCAGCCCGTAAGCAGTTCACGCGAAGATAACAAGATTGTCTATCATTATAAGGTGGTCCAGAGGTCCAATTACGTTGGGAACGTTCCAGAAAATCTGAAGAAAAGTCAGCTACGAATTTTCCTTAAAAACAGAATCAGTTTAGGAAACGTATCTTGCAGAAATTCTATTATAATTCTGTTTTGGTATTTTCTTGCTGGGCAAGACTTTTAGAGCCTATTTAAACACATCCTACCATTGTAATAGAGATATACACATTATCATAGCTTTATTATTGTAACCAGCTTAGATCTGCAAGGGAGAAAAGGAGAGAAGGATTCAACGCTCGTGACAAGCAACGGATCTAGATCTACTTCATCTTTTGTTCTAGATTTATTTTCTCAAACTCTTGTTTATTAATATAATTACGTCTTTTATTCATATCTTGTTATTTACCATGTTTTCATCAAATCCCATGGTGACGAAAGGTTTAGTTATGAACTAATCGTTGTCATGGGATCCTAGTGGATTTATCTATGTAGCTTAGTAGTTTGCATGCCTTAAAGATTTATGTGTGGTGAATTCTTGATATCCTCGTATGGTTAATCTTAATGCTTTTGGATGCGTAGCTAACATCTAAATTGAATTGTTAATCTCTTGTGAAGCGAGAGTGGATCTTGAGATTTAGAACTTGCCATGCTAGCATAGGTTCATAATTGTTTATCAATATGATTCGTGGTGTGAGATGAAAATACTTATACTGCCCTATGTGATCTAAGTGGATAACTTGTGCTTCAACCTTTATGTTTTCAAATTCTATAGAGATATAGGGTCTAAACATAATAGGTGCCTACTCGTCTTCTATCTCTTTTGTGGATGTATGCGTAGATTGGTACTAGTATACCGAGAGGTACCTTTTACTCTTTTCGTGTTATTCGATCAGATATCAAAACCATCGCATGTTTTAATTAAAGGCTGCAACTCTAAGTGAAGTAGATGATGAAACTAGGATTCCATGTTTTATTCTCATATTAGTAATTCGAATTTTTACTCTCGTTAATTGTTTAATTCTTAGTTTTATAATTTGCACTTAGTTAATTTAGATAATCAATCTCAATTTTGTTATTTTTCTTAGTAGTGGATAAAAACCATACATCGGTGCATAGGTACATTAATTGAATTGAACACCATTCTAGATCTCTGTGGGAACGAACTTGATTTAATCATATATTACTTGTGACAACGTGCGCTTGCGTAAATTTTGCATAACAAGTTTTTGGCGCCGCTGCCGGGGATCATCGGTGTTTTTATTTTAGTTTATGTGCTTGTCATCAGTGGTCGTTAGCGTTCACTGACTCGGATTTCATACTTAGTTTGTTTGTTTCGTGGTGTTTCAGGTACTTAAGTTTGTATGCGAACTCGCTTACAAGCTCGTTTGGAAGAACTGGCAGAAGACGATCGTGTAGAGAATTTAGAGGATAAGAAAGAGGAAACTGAAACTACTATAGAGATGGGTGACGCAACAGCAGCAGTTAAGGCTTTGAAGGACTATTCTCAGCCGAAACTCAATGACATCCAATCTAGCATTATTAGACCAGCTATTGCAGCGAATAATTTTGAGATCAAGTCGGGCACAATTCAGATGGTGCAGAATTCAGTTCAGTTTGGGGGAGCTCCTACGGAGGATGCCAACATGCATGTTCGGGACTTTATCGAAATCTGCGACACTTTCAAATGTAATGGTGTGACGGATGATGCTATCAGGTTGAGGCTTTTCCCATTCTCTCTGAGGGATAAGTCTAAGAGCTGGCTACACTCTTTACCACCTGGTTCTATTACTACATGGGAAGATCTTGCTCAGAAGTTCCTTACTAAATTCTTCCCTATGGTAAAAACTGCAGCATTAAGGAACCAGTTGACTCAATTCCAACAGCAATCTGGCGAGACCTTGTGTGAGGCTTGGGAACGCTACAAGGAGATGCTAAGGAAGTGTCCTCATCATGGCATGCCTGATTGGATGGTTATTAATGGGTTCTACAATGGGTTGGGAGCACAGTCTAGGCCTTTGCTAGATGCAGCATCAGGTGGAGCTCTGTGGGCGAAGAGCTATGATGAAGCTTATGAACTTATAGAGATGATGGCTGCTAATGAATATCAAAATCCAACCCAAAGGCTATCGCAAGGCAAGGTAGCAGGAATTTTTGAAGTAGATACAGCTGCAATGATTACAGCTCAGTTGAAAGCTCTTGCTATGAAGGTGGATTCTCTTGCTAATTATGGAGTTCAGCAGGTTGCTAGTGTTTGTGAGCTATGTGCGGGCGCATATGAGACAAATCAGTGTGCTATCTCTTCTGAATCAGCACAGTTCGTGAGTAATTTCCAGAGACCTAATGCACCAGTTCCAGCTACTTATCATCCTAATAACAGAAATCATCCCAACTTCAGCTGAAGCAACAATCAAAGTGCACAACAACCTTTTCAACAGCCGTATTAGCAAGCAAAGCCATTCAATCAAGGCTATCAGCAACCTTATGCTCCAAGGGCACCATATCAACCTCCGGGATTTCAGCAGCAACAGCCCCAGGCTCATATGGGGCAATCATCTAATGATAAATCAGATGAGGTGTGGATAGCGGTAAAGAACCTACAAGCTGGTCAGAAAGTTTGGGAAACCCAGTTGGGGCAGATTACAAGTGCCTTGGTAAATATGCAACAAGGAACTCTTCCAAGTGATACAATGGCTAATCCAGGTAGGAGGGAAAGCAAGGAACAGGTCAATGCAGTTACTTTGAGATCTGGAAAAGTCACGAGTGATCCTAAATCAGCAACTGAAGAAGATGAAGATGTTCAGAATCAGCAGGTTGAAAAATCTGCAGTGCCAGTAATTGAGAAATCTGATTTAGTGGCTGATCAGCTTGATGGTGAGAAGAGCAAGAAACCTGTTGAAAAGTCTACTCCGGAGCAATCTTCAAATAATAATCAGATTTATTCACCTCCGCCATTTCCTGGACGTTTGCGGAAAAGTCAAGAGAAACAGTTTCAGAAATTCATGGATGTCTTCAAGAAATTGTCCATTAACATTCCTTTTGTTGAAGCATTGGAGCAGATGCCAAGATATGCTAAGTTCATGAAGGATATTTTGTCACGGAAGAGAAGGTTGGAAGATTTTGAAACAGTGGCATTGACGGAGGAGTGTAGTGCTGTTCTGCAGCAGAAGTTGCCTCCTAAACTTAAAGATCCGGGAAGTTTCACTATTCCATGCACTATTGGCAACCTTTCTTTCAACAAGTGTTTATGTGATTTGGGAGCTAGTATTAATCTTATGCCCTTGTCTATTTTCAAGCAACTTGGTCTACTGGAGCCAAAGCCAACTAACATCTCTTTGCAGTTGGCTGATCGATCTATCACATATCCTAGAGGCATAGTGGAGGACGTTTTGGTGAAAGTTGATAAACTCATATTTCCTGCTGATTTTGTGATCTTGGATTTTGAAGAAGATAAAAAGATTTCCATAATCTTGGGAAGACCGTTCTTGGCTACAGGAAAGACTTTGATTGATGTGCAAAAAGGAGAGCTTACAATGAGGGTGCAAGATAAGAATGTCACCTTTAATGTGTTCAAGGCAATGAAATTTCCGACAGAGGATGAAGAGTGTTGCAGTGTGGATATCGTTGATACGGGTCAGAGAAAGAAGTTTGATCAGTTATTGAGCGAAAAATCGGATATGCGCATGCTAAAGCATCCTATCAGTGATTCCATTGACAATTCTTCTATTCGAGATCTTTCGAAAGTAAAGCTTGGGAAACTTCCACCACATTTGAGGTATGTCCTTTTGAATAATGAGCTAGTAATTTTTGAAGAGGGGAATGATAACGTGTTTCGAAGGTGGAAAGCAGATGATAAGGAAGAAGAAATTTTTGTTCAATCGGTTGAGCCGGAGAAGCATCTTAAAGGTGTGAAAAAGAAAAGGAAGAAGATTTGGCCATTGGGTAGTAAAATCAGGTGGAAGTCAAGCAACCAAGATGTCAACGTTCGTATGAATGGTCTTTCTGTTGAGGATGGTTCGATTATTCTTTTGAAACCACCATGAGTTGAGGAAGTAACGTCAAGCTAATGACGTTAAAGAAGCGCTTCGTGGGAGGCAACCCGCGCATTAGTGTAGGAAAAAAAATTGAGTGTTTTTTTCAAAAAAATAAAAATAAAAAAAATTTGAGTGTAGTATTCAAAAAAAAAAAAAAAAAAAAGCGCCACGGCGCACAATCCAGGACATGGCCGAGCCAAGTTTCTGTCCGTCCAGAAGATCAGGAGTGTTAGCCATATGTGATGTGTTTTAACACATGCAAAAAAAAAAAAAAAAAAAAAAAAAAAAAAAACCACGCGCGGGCTGTAGCGCCAATTCTGTGACATGGCGTGATCAACTCTCTGGCCAGGTGAGTTTATGACTTATGTACGTTTATATATATGTTTTAAACATATTAAAAAATTATTCATCTCCTAAATCAATTCCAACCTCTTTTCTAATTATTTTCTCCACCTAAAATCCTAATTCTAGTCCTATATTAATTCCAAATTATTCCCAATTCATCTCATATTTTATTTTTATTTTATTTATTTTTAATTTTTTTTTCCCAAATCTATATATCCATCTATATATACACCTATAGACACACAATTCCTACCCCATTCCAATTATATTCCAATTCCAATTAATTTCAAGGCTTCAAAATTCAAGTTTGGGGGATTTTTAATTGCAAGTTTCACCTCTCCGGTTCGTATTTGGGGTATATTTCTTCCTTTTATTTTGATATTACGAATTGTGTTCTTGCATTATTAGGGTTGTGTGTTCTTGATTATTTGGGGGTATTTGTGAATTCGAATTTTTTGTGGATTTTGGTGAATTTTGTGAGTTGGGTATTGATTCTTATGGCTCCTAAGCGTGGGAGAGGTGGTGCTAGTGTTGTGAAATTTTCGTCTCCCGCATGATTCATTCGAGGATGAGGACGAGTAGGTATGTTTTCTGCTATCCCTTGTATTTACTTCCATTCAATGCGGACATTGAATATTTTAAGTTTGGGGGTGGTTTGAGGGATTAGTAATTGTTATTGTATTATTTGTTCATGTAGGATTTCATGCTTTGCATATTAGTAGTAGTAAATTATGCATGTTTGTTCGTGTTATCTACGTTTGTTTCATATAGGACATTCTGTTTTTATGTTCGTATTTCATGTGAGTTCATAATAGTTGCATTTGCACCCATGCTTGATAGGAATTTTGTGTTGTTGACGCTTTTGATTGAGAAGTGATATGCTTTGTTCTTGTGCACACACATACACTAGTAAGTTGAAGCTAGTAGACTTTTTGAATGTTGTAAGTGATTAGAAGGACATGAATATGTGCAAGATGATTTAGTGTACATGCTTTGAATACAAGTTGGTGCGTTAGAGAGATGTTGCTTGGGATTGAGTATGTTTTTCCACCAAGTGAGATTTTGAGCCTTATTGCATATTGCATATTTGCAATTTATTCGTTTGCTTGAGTGTCCACGGATTGTTTGCATTGCTAGCAGTTGTTTGAGGTCTTTCTTGAAACGCATGACATTATTTGACGATTAAAATGATAAAGGCATTTAGGAATAACCGCATATTTTCCCATATTACCACACCATGTTTACATGATCAATTAGTTAACCCGTTGAGCTTAATCCTATTTTTTCGGTGACATACCACATTACTTGCCGAGACCTTTTTCTTGTATTGGCCTTACATTAATTTGAACCCACATTGTCAAAGGCTAGTAGAGTGTTTAAGGGAGTAATAAGGTGTGTAAGGTGGGGGTTATTGTTGGTCATACTTTTGGGGGAAATATTGAAAATTGGGTTTGTTTACTTGATAGTCGACATATGTAATAAAATTATGGGATCATTGTTATTGTTTATATTATTGTTTGTGTTCTATTTAGCTCTCGAAAAAAAAAAAGAAAAAAAAAAGAAAAAAGGAAAAAAAAAGAGAAAAAATAAAAGAAAAAAGAAAAAAAAAAGAAAAAAAATATATATAGTATGAGAGCATGTTTGTGTTGTTGCGATCCTATTTCAGTCGACTAGTCGAGTGTTTGTAATAGTAAAATTATGTGGGGGGGGGGAATATGGTGTTGTGTATGATTTATTATGGTACTTACTAGCTTTTGACACTTCACCTGTTTTGGCTTATTTGACATACCTTGTCCCTAGCCCCGTTACAACCCAATTAAAGACCTTTTGATTATCGTCATTGATGTATGTTGTGTTAAGAGTTAGATTGATACCAATTGTCAAGCGTGTTTATGATTTTGTTGGAATTGAGTGATACACTTACCCTTGTCTTGAGTGAATATTCTTTTGTGAGTGGATTGTGAGTGTTTGCTTGTTCTTGCGTATGAGATCCCGAGTTTTGTCTCAAATATGTGCTCTTGTAGGCTTAGCATGTTTACTAACTTATTCTTACTCTTGACATGGGCTTGTGAGAACTTATGCATGTTCATTGAGTAGACTATGTGAATACTTGCACTTTCGACACCAAGACATTGCGTATTTACTTTGATTCTTAAGTTGATATGGCATGAGAGGATTTGAAGGTATGGTAGGCTAGATTAATTGCATTTGCATATTAGTTGCATTCATGCATTGCATTAGGTTAAATGGATTTTGTGGGTACATTCGCTATAGGCCCTCACGAGACCTTACTCGTCCACTAGGGCTGCCTAGGGGTTTAAAGGGCTTGTTGCATATGCCAAATGCAACCGTGATCATCTACGGAAGTGGTACTAGTTAGTTAGTTAGTTATAATTGTTAATGCTTGAGGACAAGCATCGGTTTAAGTTTGGGGGTGTGATAAGTGGCTTTTATATCCACTTGGAGCATTCTAAATCGGCTTAAATTGATTGTCTTGGGCTCAAGTTTCTTGTAGTTTTGATGTGTTTTGTTTAGTTGTGCAGATTTACAAGGATGATGATTATGGTGGATGTTTTTGTTGTTTTTGGAGATTTAATTTATTAAAATTCGGATTTATTGGGCTGCACGCGTGAGATTCACTGTTTGGGCCATATCTTGAGTTCTATAAGTCTGTTTTCAGCCCGTAAGCAGTCCACGAGAAGATAACAAGATTCTCTATCATTCTAAGGTGGTCCAGAGGTCCAATTACATTGGGAACGTTCCAGAAAATCTGAAGAAAAGTCAGCTACGAATTTTCCTTAAAAACAGAATCAGTTTAGGAAACGTATCTTGCAGAAATTCTATTATAATTCTGTTTTGGTATTTTCTTGCTGGGCAAGACTTTTAGAGCCTATTTAAACACATCCTACCATTGTAATAGAGATATACACATTATCATAGCTTTATTATTGTAACCAGCTTAGATCTGCAAGGGAGAAAAGAAGAGAAGGATTCAACGCTCGTGACAAGCAACGGATCTAGATCTACTTCATCTTTTGTTCTAGATTTGTTTTCTCAAACTCTTGTTTATTAATATAATTACGTCTTTTATTCATATCTTGTTATTTACCATGTTTTCATCAAATCCCATGGTGATGAAAGGTTTAGTTATGAACTAATCGTTGTCATGGGATCCTAGTGGATTTATCTATGTAGCTTAGTAGTTTGCATGCCTTAAAGATTTATGTGTGGTGAATTCTTGATATCCTCGTATGGTTAATCTTAATGCTTTTGGATGCGTAGCTAACATCTAAATTGAATTGTTAATCTCTTGTGAAGCGAGAGTGGATCTTGAGATTTAGAACTTGCCATGCTAGCATAGGTTCATAATTGTTTATCAATATGATTCGTGGTGTAAGATGAAAATACTTATACTGCCCTATGTGATCTAAGTGGATAACTTGTGCTTCAACCTTTATGTTTTCAAATTCTATAGAGATATAGGGTCTAAACATAATAGGTGCCTACTCGTCTTCTATCTCTTTTGTGGATGTATGCGTAGATTGGTACTAGTATACCGAGAGGTAACTTTTACTCTTTTCGTGTTATTCGATCAGATATCAAAACCATCGCATGTTTTAATTAAAGGCTGCAACTCTAAGTGAAGTAGATGATGAAACTAGGATTCCATGTTTTATTCTCATATTAGTAATTCGAATTTTTACTCTCGTTAATTGTTTAATTCTTAGTTTTATAATTTGCACTTAGTTAATTTAGATAATCAATCTCAATTTTGTTATTTTTCTTAGCAGTGGATAAAAACCATACATCAGTGCATAGGTACATTAATTGAATTGAACACCATTCTAGATCTCTGTGGGAACGAACTTGCTTTAATCATATATTACTTGTGACAACGTGCGCTTGCGTAAATTTTGCATAACACGACCATATGAGTATTTTTTTCGTAAAATCCCCAAATCTTAAATTGATGTGGTACATAACCTAATAACTAATCCAGTTAGTTTCTGCAAACCATAGTACTGTAAAGAACTCAGATTACAAGTCTCATTTGATTCTACAAGATCACACGGTCTCTTAATATCGAGGCAAACGTGACAAGACATTACAAATTTACTACTCTTTACTACTCGACATATTCAACTAAAAGTTATTTACAAAATGTAGGCCAAGTATGATACCTGTAATTTATGTAACCACCATATAGGAGTTGTTTCGATTGTCTTTGTGTTCTCGTTCCATCCCAAACCACTTTCTCCAAACTTCAACTTCTTAAAAAGCTGGTAATCAGGTTTCATTGCATCCCAATGATTTTTAAATTGTTTAATGGTCCATGGGACATTCTTTTGCCTCACAAATTCTTGGTGAACCGCAAGCCAACCTTCCTTATTCAAAGTTGTCCCTACCTTGTTGCCCTTGATAACTTTAGCATGGCATAGTTCAACAAAAAGTTGATGTAAATCATCATTCCACTCAGCACTTACTGTCACCATCTACACTTTAACAAAAATAAACCATAAGAACCAAATTTATTAAGACCAAACCATTACTAGCTGCAAGATTTATAACTGATGTACCAATAATAACACAGATAAAAAAATAATCCTTTTGAAAGTCTTATTTTTGTAATTACTTTAATCTTAACAAGTTAATTCCTCAAATCTAGCCTAATCTTGTAAACAATTCATAAATCAGTAATCATAAATCCCCTTATCAAAACCACAGTAAATCAATAATCTTGTAAACATCAACACAAAAAAAAGTCATTAAATTAAATACAAAGCATTTATCAAAATCACAACAAATCCATTTATCGGCACAAAAAAACCAAGAAATTAAAGTAAATTCATGAATACAACATATAATCATAAACAAAAACATGTATATATATGTGTGTGTGCGTATATGTACAGCTCTGTGAAGATTATAAATAGAACACCATACCACAACTGATGGATGAATTGAAGAGATTCGAAGGATTAGTTCTGCTTCTTACATGCAAAAGAAAGCCAATAAAAAGAGCGTACAGTTGAAGAGGGGAAGGTGATGCATAAATACAGCTCACAGTTGAGAAATAAATGAGTGAACAGACGGGAAAGTGAAGAATTGAAGGCTCACAGTTGAAGAGAGTAAAGAGATCGCTCACAGTTGAAGAGAGTAAAGAGAGGAGTAAATGAAAAAAGAGGGTATAGAGAAATAACAATAATAAGCTGAGGCGAATGTTAGAAATTGTTAACATTGAACTTACTGAAAATAAGTTGTTATAAGCCCATAAAAATTATTTACCCAAACAGTCATGATAAGTTGAATTGGGCTTTTAAGCCCAAAGTTCTATGCAAAATGAAACGCCAAACACCCACTATGTTTAGGGTATCTTAAAATAAGTAGTTTATGACTTATAAGCACTTATGTCATATAAGTGATAAGTGGAACACTCAGTAAAGTGTTTGGTAAATCAGAACTTATAATCAGTAGACTGTTTGGGTAAATCAGAACTTATAAGTTAATTTTTTTTTATAATTTTTAAAATATTTGTTTTTTATATATAACAATGGATATCAATGAATAGATCTCGATGAATAGGGAAATTTGATATATACATATCAATTTTCCAATGAATGGATCGAGAGATATATGATTTTGAAGATTTGAAGGATATTATATATTGCGTATATCGAGAATAAGTTATAAGTTGAAAGTTAAGGATTCTTTAATATTCAACTTATGGATTTATAAGTTATAAGTTGAGCTAAAACTTATTTTGGCAAACACCCCCCATAAGTGCTTATGGACTTATAAGCCATAAGCTCACAGTGATATGAAAAAATAAACTGCCCCTTACTATTTGGGATCTATCTTAAGATCTAGATATAATGATTTCATTGCCCACGTGAAACTCATAAAATTATTATCCAAATGGAAACACTCAAAATCTCAAGAAAAAAATACAATAACAATTTTTAGCACTGATTCAATGTAGAAGATCTACATTGATAATCATATTCAATTTATAAAACTTATTATATATGATTCAAATAATTGAAAAACACTTCTTCATATTTCAATAGACATACACTTCTTAGTTTACATAGTAAAATAAAAAAATATTTTTTTATGCTAAATCCAACAATTTTCATTGGCATTTGGAAGTGTTGCTGACTTAACATTTAGGTTTCGGCATAACAAAGCTTGCACTGTCTTTTCGCACTTAGGCGCACAGCGTGCCATTGGTAATGATTCTACTACGGTGCCACAAATATTTATATTTTATTTTAAGATCTAACGGTTCTTATTTATTTTGTTGTACTGAAACAGACTACAAACTATCTTTTGGACAAAATTTCTCTTATACTTATTGTTAAAACCGTATTTGGTTGTTAGGGGAACTATCCTCGAATAATTTTAAAGAAGAGTGTTTTGAAAATCAAAACAAAATTATATCCTATTATATAACAAGAGTAAGAGGGATAATGAAAGAGTACTACCATAGGTCAAAGGCTCAAATCTCATGAACGACAATATATTATATAAACTTAACTTTATACAGCGAGTTCTAAATCTACTAGGAAAGGTCTATTTAATATAATATTTATTATTTATAATTGTTATAATCCTCTAAAAGGCTATGTTCTAAACAACATGCTTGGTCAGGATTGATCTGTCTAAGTAATTGATAATCGTGTTATCAATTCTTATTTGATCATTACCGGTTTGTTTTGCAAAAAATGATCAGAAGGTTTTTACACATAAGTTTATGTCCAATGTGTGAAAAAAAAGAATATAAGCGAACTGTCAAAAATCTTTCAATTATATTCATGCATATATATTTTGTTATCTATACAATTTATATTTTTATATACTATACTATAATAAGCAAAAGGGTATCGATCAGAAGGTTTTTACACATAACTTTATGTCCAATGTGTGAATTCAATTATATTCATGCATATATATTTTGTTATCTATACAATTTCTACTTTTATTGACTATACTATAATAAGCAAATGGGGTATATTTTGTAATTTGTTAATCCCTTATTTTTGGTTATCCCCTCATTTTTAGTTAGATGTCAGTTAGATACAACAATACTAAAAGTTGTTATATATATAATTCTAAGGTTCGATTCCGCCAACAAGATATTAATTATATTTAATACTAAAAATTGTCATATACAAAGGTGTAAGGTTCGAATCCTTCCAACAACTTAAAGTTGTTATATACAGAGTTCTAAGATTCGATTTCCGCCAACAACATATTAATTTATATTTAATACTAACAATAGTTAAATACAAAGGTGTAAGGTTCGAATCCTTACAACAACTTATTAAAATTTATAATAATTTACTATATTATAAATAAATTATAGAAAAATAAAAGTAACTCTACTTTGCACATGTTATAAGCTAGTATAAATAGATATCATAAATTGAATAGAATTTTCAACGTTAAAAATGGTCATTTCTTCTTCTTTTGTTTCTATGTAGCTCTAATTAGAAAATAATTATTAAATCATCACAAACTTATTTTTTTTAATTTCACGTGATATGTAATATCGTTGAAATCAAATTTTAAAATTTTAAAATAGCACATAAATATTAAATTAAAAATACAAAATCTTATATATATATATATATATATATATACTATATATATATATAGAGTAAGGATCTTGGGAAAACCTCGTTTAATGGAAAACTTAGAAAACTAAATCGAAATATAGCATATATGGTATGCAAACTAATCGTTGGGAGATGAAGAAAAATGTGGTGAAATTAGATTTAAAAAAAATATCACCGATTGACGGGAAAAATCAAATTAAAAATGGAGGGGATTAGGTGTGATTCTGTGTGTGAGGGTGTATTTGATTAGTGTGTGGGGATTAGTACCTTAGTTTTCTTCAAAAAAATAAGTTCTCTTTTGAGCACTTTGCCTATATATATATATATATATATATATATATATATATATATATATATATATATATATATATATCCTATATGAGATAATAACCAAAATACCATATTTTTATGAAGGTTTGGCCCGATTTGCCGATTATCGGGATTTTGGCCTGATATGCCCGCACAATACGCTCACAGCACTAGCGTATCCAGAGATTAACAAATCTTTGCATTCTTAAACCCTCTCATGTCTTTGTAATTATACGAACATCCAGTGCTCAAATGTATACATATAAACTAATTTATACATACAAAAATATCATGTATATAGATTTAACAACTTTTTTCATATCCCCAATCATAAAAAGTAATTCACATCCTCAAATTTCACCTCCTCCTCCGTCTCTTCTCTCTTGTCACTGCTAAGTTGTAGCCGCCAACAAAAGCTAAAACAATATTCAGGGCAATACACGCTTATGTGATCACCCTATCAAGTGGATACGTTTCCTCAAAAAGTGTATAACATGGATACGGCATTGATGCGTGCGTATTGGGTCATATGAAACTTTGCTTGTTGAAGGATACGCTCTCGAAAATAGCGTATATAGTCCATACGTCCTTTATGTTGGCGTATTGAGTGATACGTCTTTGTAGATGACGTGTTCAATCGGCAGTTCGGGCCACACTTTCTCAATATCAGTAAATCGGACAATTTTAAGCGAAAAAAGGTAAATAAGGCCTTTACCCTATATATATATATATATATATATATAGGCCATTGCTCCATACAGAACACTCTTATATAACAAACAATAAAGAACACCTTAGATCTAATAGTTCCAATGGCCCCGCCAGGGGCACCCAATACAAAAAGTTGTTATTTTTTTATCCTCTATCACGCCAGGAAAAAAAAATACTGTTCATGATGACGTCACTGATGACATCATCATCATGAACAGTAACTTTTTAATTTTTTTTTTTGAGATGATGGATGGATAGAGGGTAAAAAAATAAGAACTTATTGTATTGGGTGGCCCCGCCAGGGGGGATCTATTAGATCTAAGGTGTTCTTTATTGTTTGTTATATAAGGTGTTTGTTATGGATATATATATATATATAGTTGCACTCCATAACAAACACCTTATATAACAAATAATAAAGAATATATATATATATATATAGTTGTGATAAGTGGATTTATATCCACTTGGATCATTCTATTTCGGCTTAAATTGGTGTCTTGTATCTCAAGTATTGGTGTGTTTTGATTTGTTTTTGTGAGAATTTTGCAGGGTGTATCTCTAGGTGAAGGTATGGAGTTTCCAGTGGTTATACGGTGATTATGAAGTCAAGGAAACAAGTGCCGGGAGTTGAAATCAAAAGCAGAAGATAAATAAGAAAATAGAGAAATTCAGCCTGTATAAACAGTAGCCACGCGCGGGCGCGCTCAGAAGATACTAAAACCGCGCGCGGGCGCGCGTAAGGATCGTGCAGAATTGACCAGGCGCGGGCGCGCTGGAAATAGAATGTATTGGCGCGCGGCCGCGCTCATGCCCGGCAGAAACATTCTGGAATTCAATTTTAAAAGGGAAACTGCTTCAAATCTTCTCCTAATCATTATGGAAGTTGCTAGGACGACCGGAAGCTTCCAGAATCATAATTATGCATGGGAATTGCAATTCTATTTCAATCAAGAACGGAAATTACCAAAATTCTATCCTAATTCAAAGACGGTAATTACTTGGTTGAGGAGGCAACTTAGGCTATAAATACACACCTTGGGGCACATCAAAATCATCATCTACACACCAGAATTCAGTTCAATTCGTTCATAGCACGAGATCGAGAAGCCAAGGCGAGGATTGTGATGACAATAAGATCTAGACATAGTTTTCTTGGATTCCTTTGTTTAGGCGTATCTTTTGGATGCTTGTTTCATACACTGATTTGATCTCTAAACCTTGTTACATTATTGATTTATTCATCTTTGTTATCTTGTTCATTATCATGTTTTCATCAAATCCCATGGTGACGAAAGGTTCAATTATAAGCTAATCGTTGTCGTGGGATCCTAGCGGATTTATCTATGTAGCTTAGTAGTTTGCATGCCTTAAAGATTTATGTGTGGTGAATTATTGATATCCTCGTATGGTTGTGTTTCATGTATTTAGATGCGTAGCTAACATCTAATTTGTTAATCTCTTGCTAAACGAGAGTGGATCTTGAGATTTAGAACTTGCCATGCTAGCATAGGATAGGTTGATGTTTTAACATTATGATTTGTGGCATCAATAAAGATATTATGATGCCCTATGTGATCTAAGTGGATAACTTGTGCTTAAACCTTTATGTTTTTAAATTCTATAGAGATATAGGGTCTAAACATGATAGGTGTCTACTTATCTTCTATCTCTTTTGTGGATGTATGCGTAGTTTGGTACTAGTATACCGAGAGGTAACTTTTACTTACCATCGCATGTATTGATTAGAGGCTGCAACTCTAAGTAAAGTAGATAATGAAGCTAGAATTCCATGTTTATTCTCGTATAAGTTATTCGATTTAATTTTCTTTAGTTAATTAATTCTTAGTTTATAATTTGCATCTTAGTTTAATTTAGTTAATCAACCTCCAATTTGATATTTGTCTTAGCAGTGAATTAAAACCATACATTGTTGCATAGGTACTAAACTAGATTGAAAACCAAGATCTCTGTGGGAACGAACTTGACTTATATCTATATTACTTGTGACCACGTGCGCTTGCGTGATTTTGTGTTAACAAGTTTTTGGCGCCGCTGTCGAGGATCATCGGTGTTTTATTTTTAGTTTATGTGCTTGTCAATAGTGGTCGTTAGCGTTCACTGACTCGGATTTCTTACTTAGTTTGTTTGTTTCGTGGTGTTGCAGGTACTTAGGTTTGTATGCAAACACGTTTGCAAGCTCGTTTACAAAAACTGGCAAAAGACGATCTTGTAGAGAATTTAGAGAATGAGAACGAGGAAGCTGAAACTCCAGTAGCAATGGTAGATGCAGCAGCAACTAAGGCTTTGAAGGAGTATTCTCAGCCGAAAATCAATGATATCCAGTCTAGTATTATCAGGCCGGCCATCACGGCTAATAACTTCGAGATCAAGCCGGGCACTATTCAGATGGTACAGAATTCGGTTCAGTTTGAGGGTGCTTCTACGGAGGATCCTAACATGCATATTCGGGACTTTATCGAGATCTGTGATACTTTCAAGTTCAATGGTGTGTCAGATGTTGCTATCAAGTTGAGACTTTTCCCATTTTCTCTGAAGGATAAGGCTAAGGGCTGGTTACACTCTCTACCATCTGGTTCCATTACTACATGGGAGGATCTTGCTCAGAAGTTTCTTACTAAATTCTTCCCTATGGCGAAAATTGCAGCAATGAGAAACCAGCTAACTCAATTTCAACAGCAATCTGGAGAATCTTTGTGTGAGGCTTGGGAGCGATACAAGGAGATGCTTCGTAGGTGTCCACATCATGGCATGCCTAATTGGATGGTTATCAATAGTTTCTACAATGGGTTGGGAGCACAATCTAGACCTATGCTTGATGCAGCATCAGGTGGAGCTCTATGGGCTAAGAGCTACGATGAAGCTTATGATCTTATTGAGACTATGACTGCTAATGAATATCAGAATCCAACTCAGAGGCTTTCTCAAGGCAAGGTAGCAGGTATTTTTGAAGTGGATGCAGCTTCAGCTATTGCAGCTCAGTTGAAGGCTTTGACTATGAAGGTGGATTCTCTTGCAAATTATGGAGTTCAGCAGTTGGCTAGTGTTTGTGAGCTATGTGCGGGCACACATGAGACGAATCAGTGTGCTATCTCTTCTGAATCGGCACAGTTCGTGAGTAATTTCCATAGACCTGTTGCACCAGTTTCAACTACCTACCATCCAAGCAACATGAATCATCTTAATTTCAGCTGGAGCAACAATCAAAGTGCACAACAACCTTATCAGCAGCAGTTTCAGGGACAGCAAGCAAAGCCATTCAATCAAGGCTATCAACAGCCTTATGATGCAAGACCATCATATCAACCTCCGGGATTTCAACAGCAACAACCCCAGGCTCATGCGGGGCAATCATCTAATGAAAAATCAGAAATGGATGAGTTGAGGATGATGATGAAGAACCTGCAAGCTTCTCAAAAGACCTTGGAAAACCAGATGGGAGAGATTGCAAGTGCCTTACTTAGTAGGCAACAAGGAACTCTTCCTAGCGATACGGAGGCTAATCCAGGAAGAAGAGATGGTAAGGAACAGGTCAATGCTGTTACTTTGAGATCTGGAAAAGTCACGAGGGATCAAAAATCAGCAACTAAGGAAGATGAAGAAGGGCAGAATCAGCAACTTGGAAAATCAACAGTGCCCGGAATTGAAAATTTTGACTTGGTAATTGAGTAGCTAGATGGTGAAGTAGAAAAGAGCAAGGAACTTGTTGAGAAATCTACTCCAAAGCAATCTACAGAGAGCAATCAATTCTATCCGCCCCCTCCATTCTCGAAAAGACTTCAAAAGCAAAATTCTGCTGAGCACTCTCCTTCGGAGCAATCTTCAAAGAATAATCAGATTTATCCACCTCCTCCATATCATGGACGCTTGCAGAAAAGTCAAGAGAAACAGTTTCAGAAGTTTATGGATGTCTTTAAGAAATTGTCCATTAACATTCCTTTTGTTGAAGCATTAGAGCAGATGCCAAGATATGCTAAGTTCATGAAGGATATTTTGTCACGGAAGAGAAGGTTGGAAGATTTTGAAACAGTGGCTTTGATGGAGGAGTGTAGTGCTGTTTTGCAACAGAAGTTGCCACCTAAATTGAAAGATCCGGGAAGTTTCACCATTCCATGCACCATTGGGAAGTTGTCTTTTGTTGAGTATTAAATACAGTAAAAGAATACAGAGGGGGGGTGAATGGATTCTTGAACTTTTCTCGTTCGAGTCTATGTAGCAAGAGTGTTTGTGTGTGCAAGATAGAAGGTACAGATAAAGAATAACACAAGACACAATATCACTTTAATCTAATGTATTATTAGATAAAGGTTGCTACAATCTGTGAATACAAATGATAGTATTCTCAGCTTCGTTTTTCTCAGAGAGATACAGCTTGTAGTGTATGAAAAACTTGACTCACAAAGTTACTAAGTTAATGACTAAGGAAGTGAGGCTGTATCCTTATAGAACATGGATACAACCTACTTACACCAAATAAGGTAGCTAAACAAATTACTTTCTAGTCTGTCTATCCTTTTTGAGTAAGTGTCCAAACGGTTACAGATTTGACTTTGCAAAGCCTGTTCAGATCCACTTCTTTAGCCCCTTGTCTCTTCTACATCTCTCCAAGCTTCCTTGTAGGCTTTCCAGAGCACGTTACAGATTGTGGTCCATAAAGTGCATTGGCTTGTTGCTGGTTTCTGACTTTTACAATTTCTTCAGTATTTTGTCTCCAAGAATGTATTCGAGAAGTGACTAAGTAGTTGATTCGAGAACTAGAATTGACTTGATCGATAACTCTGAGTTCTCGAACAATGTTATATTGACATATCGAATTACTTCTCGAATAGCTCTTTTCTTCAGGATTCCTTGAGTTGTCGAATAGAACACTTGACTTGTCGAATCCTTGAGATATCGAATAGCTTTCTGAGTCCTTGAGATATCGAATGGAACTTTGACTTGTTGACTCCTTGAGAACTCGAACACTACTTTGACTTGTAGACTTCCTGAGTTCTCGAATAGAGTACATAGACATATCGAATCTCTGAGATATCGAATGAGACTTCCTCAAGTTCCTCATTCTTTTTGGTTAACATTTCATTTCTAGTAGACAATTTAGCAATCTCTTCATTAGCAGCAGTCATACTAGTATGAATGTTAAACATTTCAACAGATAGTTGTTCAATCATGCATTTATACTCTGAAACAGACATGTCTATAGTAGTGAGAGATGGTACCTGAGGGTCTGATGGAGATGTGTCATCCTTGGAATTGGCCATCAAGGCATAATTGCAGAATTCTTGCTCCTCTCCATCACTGTCGGAATCATCCCAACACTTCCCTTCAGCTATGTAGGCCTTACCTTGTGTCTGCTTTTTTAGAAGGGCCTCATACTTAGCTTCAAGCTCAAGATAATCTCTATCCTTCTTTTTAGGCTTCTTGCATTCACTGGCAAAATGCCCTAGGTCATTGCATCTATAGCACCTTACAGATGACCTATCCACATGGCTGGATTTAAACTTATTCTTGTTTGGTTTCACAGGTGCCTTGCTTTTGTTGAATGAATGGTTTTGGGTTTTGGGTTTGAAGGGTTGATTCCTTTTGAATCTGATGTTTGGAAATTTTCTGGCCATGAAAGCATATGAAGTGTTTTCCATCCCATCTAGTTCTTCAAGAGTGTAAAACTCTTCTTCCTCCTCCTCAACAGGTTCACTTACCTCAGGTTCAGTTTCTTCCTCTTCCACTACCTCCTCTATCCTTAACTGGCTTGAGGATGCTTCTATGTAACGCCCCAAATCCGGGGTCAGGGATTTGGTCGTCACGCGGAAATCCTTAACATCAAATTACCTGTTTAACAACATTAAACCATCTGTAATCATTAAAACTGAAATATAACTCTGCGACCCCAACCACCAAGCATCTTTTAGGTCATAGGGCTAGAAACAAGAACTACATTCTTTACATCTTTATTACATCCATTCTATTACATCGCACTACGTCTTAAAAATCTTATACTACTAGTATAGCTTCGTTGGGAAGTACACCAGCAACTAGTACTACTCAGCACAAAGTAATATATATTACACATCAATGTACTTACATATAACTTATTCCAGCTATAACTTTTCTGGATCATATCATCTTCATAAGGGCGTACTGCCTGCTTCTTCTGAGCCATGCAGATAAGCCTCAATCATCTACCTTCCTCTGAAAGGTTAATATTTAAAACAAGCAAGTATGAGCGAAAGAATTGCCCAGCAAGTATTAATAGAGCACAACAATATATATCAATATACACATGGAGTTTTCAAAATATAACGATACTTAATATCAATTTCGAAATATTTACAACAATGAAACTTCAATAAAGAAAATATGACGTTTAACGCAACATCCAATGGACAGATAAGTTTGTAATAATCGTAGTAATCCTCATATCTTATCCACATACCATACCTCATAGTATTAATAACCTCTTAGGGAGCTTTTCAAAATATGCAGTTCAATATGCTGCTAAGATAGTTATTACCACCCTTCATAAACCAAACCATAATAAAATTCCCTTTTTAATACTCCTCAAGTTTGTAAGTATATACACATGAGTATATCATTATCATCAAAACACCTTACAGTTCAAGATTCTGTACAGGATATAAGTTCGTTACCACTTGATAAGTTAAACTCAGAAATAACTGATAGGAAGAGAGTCAAAGCTCTTGAAGCAAAACATTTGGGACTTAACATCAATAACCGATGAACCATCTTTCATCTTTTGAATAATTGCAAAAGTGCACAAGTACGTGCCATTATTGTTAGAATAATCTTGCAGTTCTAGATACTGCATGAATTCATCATCTTTCAAAATTGAAAACAACACTATCGGCTACTTGGCACTTAGGCCTAAGAAGCAGTGTTTGAGTATTTTTTTCCAAAGTGGAGGATGGGACTTAAAGAAAACATAAAAACCTGACAAGGATTGACGATGATCAGTCGCCACATCCAAGTCCAATAATCCGCGGGTCTTCTCTACCGGTAGAAGGATAGAAACTACATCCGTAACTATCCCCGAGTGAAAACTACATCCGTAATCACCCTCGATGAAAACTACATCCGTAATCATCCTTCGGCAACACATGGGCCGGAATAATAATTGATGGACCGCCTGGCTCACGGCCGCTTACACATCCCGGGAATCGTTCGTCAACGATTCCCACACCTGCCAGAGTCCCCTTTTTCTTTTCTTGTCAAAAATCATTTTGATAGAAAACTTGAGTAGTTGAAGTTCGACTTCAGTCGACCGATAATTTCTTGAAAAACGAGCAAGAGAGTAAAACCTGACCGGGGGTTTTCGAAAATGTTTTGAATTCAAAAGAGTTCAAGTATAGATATACACTTGTACCGATATCAATCTCGACACAGTGTTTTGTGATCACACATGGAAAATGGTACGCATAAAGCTTGTAACCACAACAGGGTAATTTCATATATATATATAAGTTCTTGAAAAGTAACTTACCTAGATAGATTCAAAATATAATATTCTAAATGACTATGAAAGTCCTTAGACAACCTTTAAATAGTGTTTTATAACCTTCAAAACACTTAGAGTATTTAATAAATATTGATTACTATGTAACAAATAATAAATATTCAATAATCCCTTTTTAAAAGAATACTCAAATTAATATGCATTTATTAAGTAATATTCAAATAATATTTACTATTAATACTAGAATATTTAATAACATCAAAACACCCAAATACAACTCTTGAAGTGTTTCTAATCAAAATCAAGACACAATCTCTCCAGCAGTCTCCAAACTTTAGCCACTTTATCAAATAACTACTACTGACTCTCGGTCAATAAGAAATAATTAATAAGCATTCAAGTAACATATATCGATATCAATCTATCTGGTTTAAGCTGAAAGTAACCAATTTATAACCATTGGAATATCTTTAATCCGTATTGAAAATAAACTATCTCCGATAAATAATATACTAGATAGAATCACTCCATTAAATTGTTTTATTATTTCTCCGGGACAAAGTGATTTTAAGAAAGCGTTTTGAAAATGATATTCATCTAATTAAATAAATTTAATTAGGCGAATGAGGTTTATTTAATTAGTAAATGCTTTCAGGAGCATCTATTAATTAAATAAACACTGGTTTATTGGTGATGTTGCCTTTAGGTTAATTATTGCGAAATTCTTTTTAAAAGCTTTGCCCGGGTTTTCGAAAACATACAATACAAAATAACCCCGACACGCGAGCTAAGTTCGATAACTCAATACACGCTCTACCCCTGGAGCCGTTACCACGTAGTTCCATATATACGTATATGTATCTATATATACTTCATGACATATAGTCCTCTACCACATTACAAAAGTTTATAAATATACCACATATAAATCGAGATGTAGAACCATAAGAATGTCACCGCCCATCGACAGTATTATAAGTCATGGGTTTTGATTATTGCACGAGAAGAATTTAATATCGCTAGCAAAGTCAAGAATAAAATGATTTGGAAGGAGCACAAGATTAAAAACTCGCAATTAGGGATTAAAAACCTTTTTCCGCACATTTTATATAATTCAAAATAGGTATACTCTGAACGATAGAGTATGTGTAAATAAACTTGCCTCTGGTCCTTAGCAGAAAACAGAAACCGCGAACAAATCTTTCGCACCTCGTCCAAGTAATTCCATGGACCTTCCTGACGTCTCGATCTTCCTTTTTAGTTGCACTTCGCTCCAATTTGATTTCGCCCTAATGGTACTGAAATGGTTACGAGTACGTGTCAGTCATACCACGTATATCGAGTAGACACAACTCGGGATTATCACTAAATAACATAAAGTCAAACTATAGGTGTCCTCCCTATAGTTGACTATCCTATTACCACTTAATGTACATAACACCTTATAACCATTTAATAGACTTGAACCAACTTAATACATAGATAATATTCAAAACACAATCAATCCTCGATAAAGACACATAATATACAATTAATCCTCAAGACACCTCTAACCCATGAATTAGCACATAACTCCTCAAGACAACAATTAATCCTTGAAACAATTTACTTAGCACATTTTCACATAAACAATTAACCCTCAAACATGCCTTTAAATAATTAAAATCAAATAAGTTAAATAAATTAAAACGCAGGGGATTTTTAGAAAATTTCGGCATGTAGTATTCGTTTATCGGACTATGGGCTCAGCCCCTCCATGCCAATAAAACAATTTATAACCCTGCTTTTGATAAAATAAAAGCTGCCTCAACTTGCAGCAACATAAAAGTAAACATATAAGAAAAGTACCCGCCCAGACATGCGGCAACTAGCACATAAGGAAAAGTACCCGCCCAGACTTGCGGCAACTAGCACATAATGATTTACACTACTACTTACGCTTCAACAATGATCGTATTTCTCACGCATTTTACTGATACACGTGACAACCAATCATTGATGTTCGTAAGCCCTAGGGAACAACCCCTAGCACTAACTATTACTTACGCTATATCGATGATCACATCACTCAAGCATATTAATTATACTCGTGATAGATAATCATGGATATTCGTAAGCCCTAGGGATTAGTCGAAAAGAATTACACAAGTCCTTTAAATATTGACATTTAAGAACTTGTGATCTTCTCATAACCCCTAGCACGATTCTAATTATTATAAAATTCTAACATTTAACATATAGACATTTACAACTAGTCAACTATTATAATCATGCATTATATATTACTAACGATTGGCACTTAGCGATTACCAATTACAATTACTAATTAACCATTAATAATTACCAAATAACAATTAACAATTAGCAATTAGCTTTCAACAATTAACACTTAACAATTAACCTTTAGCAATTTGCACCTCGCATTTAACGACCATGAACTCGAACACTTATAACCAACCAATATTGACCTTCCCGAATTAAATCACGTAAATTCAACTAACATTCACGATTTAGCATACAAGCTAATTTCGACAACTAACCATATCCATCTCGCGACTTAAACTAATTAAATCCCATAATTAACCTCGCAATTTAAACTAAATAATTACCACAATAATCTCACAATTTAAACTAATTAAATTACAACAATTAATCTATATCGAAATGTACAACTAATTTACTACGAAAATTAAATAAAAACGTGAAATTTTACCATTTCGATACCGATCCGATTTGTCGGAAAAAAATCATCTCCCCCCTCTCTCTCTCCCCCCAACTGATCTCTACTCTCTCCCTCTCTCTCTCTCTCTCTCTCTCTCTCTCTCTCTCTCTCTCTCTCTCTCTCTCTACCGTGACTGCACAACAAACGACA
Source organism: Kitagawia praeruptora (assembly GCA_037693485.1). Lineage (NCBI taxonomy): Eukaryota > Viridiplantae > Streptophyta > Magnoliopsida > Apiales > Apiaceae > Kitagawia > Kitagawia praeruptora. The sequence continues at coordinate 128,594,130 of CM075347.1, forward strand.
CCACCACCACTCAGCCACCCGCCTGCCGCCAGTCCCTCGCCGGCGACCTCCTCCGGCCGCGCCTGCTCCTCCGCCTGCAACACACCCGCACTCACACTCCCACGAACTCACACACACGCGGACATATATATATATATAAGTGTATATTTAGCCAATTGGGTTGCAAGATGAAACCCCCAATCTCTCTTTCTCCTCTCTTCCCCCTCCCCCGATCTGTTCTTGGTGTGGCTGCGTGTATGTATATCTGTGTATATATGTGCTGTGTTTTGTGTGTATCTATGTGCTGTGTGTGTTTTAACCCTAATGGGCTCAAGCCCAATAACATATAAAGCAATACAATTAAATACTACACACCTTAAATAATATTTGGAGTAAATAAATCTAATTTGTAAAATTAAAATTTCAAGCATAATTAAATACTAGAATATTTTTAAAGACTTTTGGAGAAAGAATTGGAATTAAATCTCAATTTTCTAAATTGATATGCATTTTACAAACATTAATAATTTATAAAAACAAATCATAAAAATAATAATTGTGATTCATAATTCACAATTTACAGAGCTCTATAAAAATACTACAAACACTATTGTTTTAGTAAAATCTCAAATTCTTGATTCTATATATTAATCAAGTAATTTCTGCAAATCCTCAAACAATTAAAATAATCATTTTCTAAGGATTTTAAAATCTCTAAATTATTCAATAATTTAAAATAAAATCTTTACTGAATAATTTCACATTCCAAAATTAAATCTTTGCACAAATAAACTATTGACTCGGGGTATCTACTTAGTCAATAAAATTTTAAATAGGAGGACCAGGCTCCACTTAACCGAAAATAATTAAATAATTGAATAATAAAAAAAAAATTCCTCCTCATTTTAGGAAAACAATATTATTATTGAAATAATAATAAAATCATTTCTTGAAAAATCCGGGTTATTACATTCTAGGTCTTGAATAGATTTGTTGACAATCAAGGCACATGATGTGTTTACCATTCTGCCTTGATTGGCTTGGATAGTCCTTTTCTGAAGCAACTCAAGCTCATGAGTTTTTAAGACTCCATAGAGCACATCATATGTAACTTTGTTCAAATCTCTTTCCCTTAGAGAAATGACCCTTTGCTCTAGATGGTTTGGTGAGGATAGCAGAAACTTCATGTTTAACTCCTTGGTACTATAAACCTTGTCATTCATCTGCAACTCAGTAACTAGCTTGTGAAATCTCTCAAACATCTCAGTAATGCTTTCCTTGGGCTGTGCCATGAAAGCCTCGTACTGTGTAACCAGTATCTGTTTCTTGTTTTCCTTAACCTCATCAGTTCCTTCACACAACACCTCAATGTGATCCCATATTTCTTTGGCAGATGTACATGATGCAATGTTTGCAAACATTGACATGTCCATGGAATCAATGATAAGCAACATGAGGTGGCTGTCAAGAGCAACCTTCTCCCTTTCTGATTCTGTCCATTTTGATGGATCCTTGGCCTCATAAATCTTGGGATAGTTGTGGTTTGTTAGGAATATGTTGTAGTTGATGATAACTTAACATTCAAGCAAAATTGTATAAGTCAAGTTTTGTAACTATCAACGGATAAGACCTTATAACTCTATTCGTTGACAGGTAGCTCATCAACGGATGAGGTTTTGTAGCATACTACAATATCTCTATTTATCAGTTGATAGTGTTTTTATTCAGAGTCATGTTGACCATCAATGGATAGGCAGAATAGGGTAGCCAATTGTAAATAAGCTATGCTATGTAATTCTGTCTAAGTGAAAGTGTATCAACGGATAAGAACAGGGCTCTATCAACGGATACAACTCAAATCTACTCGATCAACGGATACAGCTCAAACTACCATCAACGGATAATTGTGCACAACATCAACGGATAATCATTATCACTTTATCATATGCTAGCTGGGAATTAGCAGTTGATAAGGACAGGTTTGACTAACAGATCACATGGGTTGATAGTAGGTATAAAAAGCAGTATGGCAGCCATACTTTGGAAACACAGAAGAAAGAAGCATTCCATTTACACAGTACATACAAGAAAGGTGCAGGGACATATCTGTTCACAAGGACAACCTTTCGGCTACATGTGGATTTGGAGTGGAGTAGCAAGTCAACTAGAATTAGATTAATATTATCTTATTCCTGTAGTACTTGTAAACTTGGGATATATAACCAAGTGTAGCAACTCTTTAGAGTGTAAGAAAACAGACACATTTGCTTAGGGTTTCTTGAATATCTTTAGAAGCAAAGAGTTGTAAACACGGAAGCTGTGTACATTTGTATCGGAGGGTTTTCTTCAAACAAAAGTCTCAGGTGGTACATTTAACCACCTGATTTTTTATGTGTTTGTGAATCATTTCTATTCAGCAATTATTTCTTTATAGATTTCTGTGGTTTTTATCAAAAATTTATAACTATCAAGAATTGTATTCAACCCCCATTCTACAATTATACAAGTGTGTAATCTGGGAATAACAATTGGTATCAGAGCAAGCTTCTAATATATTTGAAGTTTAAAGATCAACACACTTCCAACATGTCTAAGAAGGATTATGGAGTGAAGATACCGGTTCTTGATAGGGAAAATTACTTTCACTGGAAAGTAAAAATGCGTCTACATCTCATGTCTATTGATGTAGGTTTTGTAGATTGCATTGAGAAGGGTCCTCATGTTCCAATGAAGGCTGCTTCAAGAGTTGGTCTTGCTGCAGATGCACCAGACACGTACATCCCAAAACCTATTTCTGAGTGGAGCACTGAGGATGTTGCAGAAGTTCACAAAGATAAAAAGACCATGAATATTCTGTTTAATGGTTTAGAAACAGACATGGTTGACAATGTTATCAACTGTACTACCGCCAAGGAAGTATGGGACATTGTTCAAACCCTTTGTGAAGGTACAGAACAGGTAAGGGAAAACAAGATGCAGCTACTTATCCAACAGTATGAGCACTTCCATTTCAAGAATGGAGAGACATTGAATGACACATTTAGTAGATTTCAAAAGCTACTGAATGGCTTGAAACTGTATGGAAGAATCTACCAAGTGAAAGATTCTAATCTCAAATTTCTGAGATCACTGCCCAAAGAGTAGAAGCCTATGATTGTTTCTCTAAGAAACACTCAAGAGTACAAGTCATTTACTCTTGAAAGGCTCTATGGAACTTTAAAGACATATGAACTACAAATGGAGCAGGATGAAGAAATTGAGAAGGCCCAAAAGAAAAGTGGGTCAGTTGCACTTGTTGCCAACTTGGAGCAGAAGGAGGAGAAGAGGACTGAAGCTGCTAAATCTACACCAAACAGGGAGGTTTGTGAAGGTAGAGCAGAATCAAGCAAAAGCAAGGAAAAGGTGTCTGAAGAAATAAGTGTCCTACAGCAGGATGAATTGGATGAGATAGATGAGCATTTAGCCTTTCTATCTAGGAGATTCTCTAAGCTAAAATTCAGAAGAAACTCTGGGGTGGCCAAGCCATTTAACAAGGATTTTTCTACAAGCAATTATGTGGATAAATCCAAAATTAAATGCTACAATTGTGGTATTGCTGGTCACATGATAAGTGAATGCAGGAAGCCTAGATCTGAGAACAAGGGAAAGCCAACTGAAACTGTTGACTACAAGAAGAAATATTTTGATCTTCTCAGACAGAAAGGAAAGGCATTCATGACCCAAGAGTATGACTGGGCTACTGATGGAAATCATTCTGATGATGATGCTGAGTTTGTCAACCTTGCATTAATGGCTGATTCTGAGCAGGAAGCAAGTTCAGCTAGCAATCAGGTATATTCTACTAATCTCTCTGAGCTCACCAAAGAGGAATGCAATAGTGTTATAGATGAAATGTCTACTGAACTATATCACTTGAGTGTTATTCTTAAATCACTTACTAAAGAGAACAATAGGATTAAAGAAACTAATCAATTCTTAAGTGATAGAAATGCAGTTCTAGAAGTTCAATTTCTAGAATATGAGAAAATGAGAGTTGATTGCAATGATGCTAAAAATGAACTTGAAGCTGTGTTAAAAAGAGAATTGATCTTAAGAAACCAGCTTGAAAAGGAACAAGGGATAATTGCTAAATTTCAAAGTTGTAGGAATGTTTCTCAAAACATAATAGAAGTCCAGGGAATAGAATCATTTATGAGGGATACCTGGACTCAAAAGAAAAAGGAGCTAGAACCTTGCCTTGAGGATCTAGAGACTATTTGTGAATCAACGGATAGTGATCATCCGTTGACAGATGAACCATCAACGGATGAGAGGTATCCGTCGACTAACAAAAAGTCTGTTAGTAAGAAGGAACTCAAGAAAATGAATAATCAGTATGGTCCAGTAACCAAGAACTTTGTTTCTGGTGAAAGTAGCCAAGCCAAATCAAGTGAAAAGGCTAAGGTAGGTGATTTACCTAACAAAAAGGCTGTTGGTAAGTCAGTTAATGAAAAGGTAGAGACTGAGGGTAAAAAGAAAAAGAACAGAAATGGTAAGATAGGCATTAACAAGAAAAACAATTATTCTCCTGACAAGTTTGCTCCTAGGAAAACTTGTGGGAATTGCAATAGTGTCAATCACCTATCTTCTAATTGCAAGTCTGTTAAAAGGACTCCTGTTCATGTACCTCAATCTATGCCAAGTATGCCTGCAATGCCTATTATGCCTGGTTTGTATCAGAATGCTAATTTTTCAAATCCATATGTGAACATGCCATATGTGCCTAATCCTTATTTTCAATCTGTGAATATGCCACAAATGTCATGGAGCATCCCTAGCATGGATAATATGTATGCCAATTTTTCACAAATGCATGCATCAAATATTTATGCAAATGAGCATCTGTCAAAACCTATCACTCAAGCATCTACACCCAAAGTGAAGATTGCTAAGAGTGTAAAACCAAAGGCTAACAAGAAAGGACCCAAGGAAACTTGGGTACCAAAATCAACTTGATTTGTATTTTGGATTGTGTGCAGGGAAATAAGAGGAATCTATGGTACCTAGACAGTGGATGTTCTAGGCATATGACAGGAGATTCAACCCTGCTCATAGAGTTCAAGGAGGAAGCTGGCCCTAGAATTACCTTTGGAGATGACAGCAAAGGATATACTAAGGGATATGGCTTGATTACAAAGGACAATGTCATCATTGAAGAAGTGGCTTTAGTTGAAGGTTTGAAGCACAATTTGCTGAGTGTCAGTCAGATTTGTGACAAAGACTATGAAGTAAAGTTCACTAAAGAAGCCTGTGTTGTTTCTACCAAGGAAAACAACAATGTGGTTCTGACAGGCTTTAGAAAAGGAAATGTTTACATAGCTGATTTCAACTCAGTATGCTCAGAATCCATTACTTGTCTCTTCAACAAAGCAAGTAAGGATGAGAGTTGGCTATGGCATAAAAAGCTGTCTCATTTGAATTTTAAAGTAATGAATGATTTGGTAAGAAAGGATCTTGCTAGAGGAATCCCTCAATTGGAGTTCATTAAAGATGGACTGTGTGATGCCTGCCAATTATGAAAGCAAAAGAAATCATCCTTCAAGAGCAAGACAGAGTCATCCATTGTTAAACCTCTTCAATTGCTGCATATGGACTTATTTGGTCCAGTAAATGTCATGTCTATTTCAAAGAAGAAATACTGCCTGGTGATTGTGGATGATTTTTCTAAGTTTTCATGGACCTTCTTTCTGCACTCCAAAGATTGTGCAAGTGAAATCATCATCAATCATCTCAGACTAGTAAACAATGGTTCTGAAGTAAAAGTACAAAGAATCAGGAGTGACAATGGCACTGAATTCAAAAATTCCACAATGAAGATTTTCTGTGAAGAGAATGGAATTGTCCATGAGTTTTTTGCTGCTAGAACACCTCAACAAAATGGGGTTGTTGAAATGAAAAACAGAACTCTCATTGAAGCAGCTAGAACAATGTTAAGTGAATCAAGATTGCCAACATATTTCTGGGCTGAAGCTGTCAGCACTGCCTGCTTCACTCAGAATATTTCCTTGATCAATCAAGCTAGAGGAATGACTCCTTATCAGTTATTTACCAACAAGAAACCAACGTTAGCTTTTCTTCATGTCTTTGGATGTAAGTGTTTTGTGCTAAGAAATCATGGAGATAACTTGGGCAAATTTGAAGCAAAGGCAGATGAAGCTATCTTTGTTGGATATGCAGCAGGGAAAGCCTATAGAGTCTACAATCTAAGAACCAACATTGTTATGGAATCTGTACATGTTGTGTTTGATGATCAAAAGATTCTAGGTCTAAATGATGAAGGCTTCCATGAAAAGTTGAGATTTGAAAATGAGGTAGAAGGAAGAATGTACATTGATGATGACGAGGAAAATGAAGATCATGACCTTGGAAATTCACCTAGAGTTGTTGGTCCAACTAGAAGTGATGCTAACACTGGAAATGAAGCATCCGTTGACAGTCATACTAGATCATCAGATGCATCCGTTGACAGGCATTCTCATGTATCCGTCGACAGGCAAAATGGAGCATCCGTTGATAGACAAAATGATGCATCTGTTGACAGTCAACTTCATAACTCCTCAAGGACAACAAACTCAGGGGGAGTTTCTCAAAGTCAAAACTCAATATCCAATCAACAAGATCATGCTCACGTAGATGAAGCAACCTCATCTAGATCAAACCTTCCACCTTCAAGAAAATGGACCAGAGATCATCCTTTTGAGTTAATCATTGGTGACTCAAACTCAAGAGTCCAAACTAGGAGGGCCACACAAGAAGAATGCCTATACAGTAGTTTCCTGTCTCAAGAGGAACCTAAGAAAGTGGAGGATGCCCTTCTAGATCCAGATTGGGTCTTAGCAATGCAAGAAGAGCTAAACCAATTTGAGAGAAATAAAGTATGGAAGCTTGTGCCCAAACCTGATGATAAAGGTATCATAGGTACCAAATGGGTTCTCAAGAATAAGACTGATGAAAATGGCATAATTGTGAGGAATAAAGCTAGATTAGTGGCAAAGGGCTATTCTCAAGAAGAAGGAATAGATTTTGATGAAACTTTTGCTCCAGTGGCAAGACTTGAGGCCATCAGAATTTTCCTAGCCTATGCAGCACATGCCAACTTCAAAGTCTATCAGATGGATGTTAAAAGTGCCTTTCTAAATGGGGAACTGGAAGAAGAGGTATATGTCCATCAACCTCCTGGCTTTGAAGATCCAGAATTTCCAGATTATGTATATCTTCTCTTGAAAGCACTTTATGGTTTGAAGCAAGCACCAAGAGCCTGGTATGACACTTTATCTCAATTTCTTTTGGAGAATCACTTCACTAGAGGTACAGTAGATAAAACCTTATTTCATAGAAATGTCAATGGTTCTTCAATACTTGTTCAAATCTATGTAGATGATATTATTTTTGGGTCTACAGATGAGAAGCTTTGCAAAAGGTTTGCCAAACTTATGCAAAGTAGGTATGAAATGAGCATGATGGGTGAATTAACTTACTTTCTTGGTTTACAAGTAAAGCAAGTTAATGAGGGATTTTCATAAGTCAAACAAAATATATTTATGATCTCTTAAAGAAATTTGACTTAATGGATTGTGCCTCTGCAAAAACACCTATGGCCATTGCAACTAAGCTTGAGCTGAATACTAAGGAAAAATCTGTGGACATCTCAAGCTATAGAGGCATGGTAGGCTCACTTCTATATCTAACAGCTAGTAGACCTGATATAATGTTTCCCACATGTCTTTGTGCTAGATTTCAAGCTGACCCTAGAGAGTCTCACTTGATTGCTATTAAGAGAATTTTCAGGTATCTCAAGGGAACACCAAACCTTGGCATTTGGTACCCAAGAGATTCTGGCTTTGATCTAATTGGCTATTCAGATGCAGACTATGCAGGTTGCAGAATTGATAGGAAAAGTACTACAGGCTCCTGTCAATTTCTAGGGAACAGGCTTGTGTCATGGTTCAGTAAGAAACAGAACTCAGTCTCTACTTCTACAGCCGAAGCTGAGTACATTGCAGCTGGAAGTTGTTGTGCACAGATTCTTTGGATGAAAAATCAACTTATTGACTATGGTCTAAAAGTTGAGAAGATTCCAATTTTCTGTGACAACACTAGTGCTATTGCCATCACAGAGAATCCAGTGCAACATTCGAGAACCAAGCATATTGACATCAAATACCACTTCATTAGAGAGCATGTGATGAATGGTACAGTAGAAATGCACTTTGTGCCAAGTGAAATGCAGCTTGCAGATATCTTCACCAAGCCTCTTGATGAATCTTCATTCACAAGGTTGGTAGGTGAACTAGGTATGCTTAATTTTTCATAATTCCTAGTGATATCTAATCATACTGTATTGCAGCTAGAAATGTGTTTTGATTTACTTGAGAATTAAAAACTCTCAGAATAACTCTTAGCAGAAATTTTGTTTAAGGCAAAATTTGCTTATCAACGGATATCCTTTTATCCGTTGGTAGTATAAACACATTACTAGATTTTCGTATGTCAACGGATAACAGGTTGTCCACGTCATCGATGGATAAACTGTTTTCTCAACCGTCCAATCTTTATCCATTGATATACATATTTCTCTTTATAGCCGTTGGTAAACGTGTATAATTAGTCACGGCTGTACTTCTTTTCTTTTCATTTATTATCTGACAGTTACTTTTGTCCAATGGGGTAATTACTTTTAATTATTTCATTTTTAATTCTTGGAAAATATAAAAGGCTGTTTTGTGTCCTCACATCTCACCTTTATTCATTTTCAAGAATCTCATTAATTAACTGCATCTTCTTCACTAAATCTCTCTCTGCAACAAAAGTTCAAACACTTCAATGGCGCCTATTGTTAAGATGATGTCTTCCACCGGGTTTACCTATGAGAAGAACAATTTCGCGGCCTTTGTTGATACAGTGAACGCTCCAGAAGCATATCACACCATGATGAATTTCGTGAAGAAATGCAAACTGTCATATGCTATGACTGCCACCACTCCTCTAATTCATGAGGTAATTGAAGAGGTGTGGGCATCTGCTGAGTACAATGGCACAGACGGTACACTTGCTTTTTCTTTGAAGGGTAAAAATTATGTAGTTAATTCTGATGTGTTAACTGCTTGTTTAAAATTGCCTGATAATAACTGTCTGAATGTACCCAGTAATGCTGAAATTGTTACCATGCTTAATTCCATGAATTATACCCTTAGTACTGAGAACTTAGGGAAAATTGTTAGGAAAGGTATGGTTAAAGAATGGAGTTATCTTTGTGATGCCTTCATTATAACTTTTTCTGGCAAGATTAGTAACTTTGATGCTGTTACCAATTCCATGCTAGTTATGCTATGTATGCTTTTGACTGATAAATTCTATAATTTTGGCACACTAGTCATGTATGAGATAACAGCTAAATTAGGTAAAAAGGAAACTAGGAGCAAGAATGTTTATTTTACTAGATTTTTTATGCTCCTAGCACTGCATGTATCTGAGAATGAGCTATCCATTGCTAACCCGGATAGCAAGTTCAATTGTTTTGTTCAGGAGAAGAGAGTCTTAAGTGATTTGATTCGAATGAACCTAAATGCAGAAGTACAATTGGTATATCTACCAATTGTTCAGGTAACTGTTTCCAATCCTGAAACTCCTATCTCCAACCCCCAAATTTCTTTGCCTTCTAGTGTCACAATGGAGTCTGTGGCTGTGACCAAACAGGCTCCTACCAAAGTGACCAAATCCAGAGTTCCAAAACCACAATCTAAAAGACAAACCTCAGGTGTCTCTCAAAAGGCACCTGTTGCAAAAACTACCAAAACTCTTGAGGGGAGTGTGAAGGTGGTAGTGAGTGGTGAGGGACAGGGTGAACATCAAAGAAACCCTAAGGATAAGGAAGGTGAGGCTGGTGCAACCAACATTTCAGTCTCTCAAAAGACTGTTAATGAACCTACAAGCCAAATTCTAGTTACATCCTCTCAACAGGGTGTGACTACTAATTTAAGTTCCACTCCAGGAACACTGCACAAAAGGGGAAGAGACACAGATAGCTCTCACTCAAAAACCTATGGTAGAAGAGTAAAATCCAAAACCATTGGGGAATCACAGGGTGCACACACTGTACAGCAAACTGTACCTTCTCAAACTCAGTTTGATGTGACTTCAATAAATGTGGAGTCACAGCCCCTTGATCTTAACCTTCAAATCGATACACATTTTGATCCACCATCACCAACTCCATCTCTGGATGTGGATATGATATCTACATCAATTCCTAATTCTCCATCTTTAAAATTCTTGGAGAAGCCCCACTCAACAATTGGTGGTCATCATCTCTTAGATGATTTGTTGGGCCATCAATCTTCCATTCCTGAATTCACAACACTATCTGTGGCCTCTTCCTTAAAATCAATCACCACAGATTCAGTGTTGGTTTTCACTTCAACGGATACTCTTTTTCCTTCATCAACGGATATCCTTCATTCGTTGACAAGTGTTTCTCCATCAACGGATATATCTACAACTAATTATCCGTTGACAGCAATAACTACTACATCAACGGATACACTTTATCCGTTGACAACTCTATCTACCAATGCAAAATGTGACATTCCCATGTCAATTGTGGAGGAGTTTGTAGTAGTTGAAACACTTTTAGGAATGAGGGAAGGGAGTGAGAGGCTGCCTTGTGAGCAGGCAAAAGGAGAGAAAAACAATGAGAGGCTGACCATTTCTTCCGGTCAGGCAAAAGGAGAGCTAGAGAGTTCCACCTTAGTAGGTGAAGGTGAGGGTGTGAGCCAGGGGGAGCCCCTGATGCAAGAAAAGAGAGATGAGAGAAGAGAAGGGACTACATGATAAATAAGGCAGGAAGACTCAGCCATTGCAAGTGAGTTAATGGAGGTTAATGAAGCTTCCAAAGAGATGGAATTTAGACAAGAATATCAGTCAATTATTGACTCCATCTCTTTGGATCCTGAAACCTTTACTCATCCTATTTCTGCCTATCAAGTCATGGCACAACAGGGCAATGTAGAGGCAGAGAAGTCAATGCACCTAGTGCACACCTCAGAATCTCTTCAAAGAGCAAAAGAAGCTTTACAAACCCTGTCTCCAAGTGCTGGAAGTGAAGAGTATGGCAGTAATGACAGTCAAAGTTCAGATGGTGAAGAAATCAATGAGGATGAGACTCCAGGATGGATGTTTTCCAATGCCACTGAACTTGGGAATCTCAATGTGGAAATCATGAAGCAATATCAATCTGCTAAGGCTGAGCACCAAACTGCAGACCCACAGAGAAAGACTGTTCTTGAGCAAGTTATGGCCTCCTTGAAATTACAAAAGATGCAATCTGTTATTCAAAGAACACAACAGGAGGAGGTCAAGTCTGCAATTAGAGATATGAAGATAGCACTAGATGCCAGGATTGAGGCACTAGCTCCTACTACCACTCAGAAGGTGCTTTCTAGCAAACTTCTCAAAGAAGATAGCCTGGCTAAGTCTGTACAGCTTCTTTCCTCCAGAGTGGATAGTATGGAATCTCAAATGCACACTATCATTGCCAATCAATCAAAACAGACTCAACTACTGGAAATGCTACTTGCAGCTTCAACCCCAACCCTTGATGCTAACAAAAAGGGGGAGAAAATGGAGAAAATGGGAACAAGCACAGAAGAGGCTGCAACATCTACTGGCCAATTTCAAGCTACCAGTCGTGAGATAGCACAGATTGAGGGGGAGCAACAGCCAATTGTAGTGGTCAATCCAACAGAGTTTGAGATAAAGGCTTCCCCTATGAAGAAACAAGTGGCTTTGCCTGAGATTCAAAGCTTAGAAGAAATCTCAGATGGTGAAAGGCAAGCCAGAATAGAAGCTTTGGAAAAGATCAACAAGGAGACTAATGAAAGAATCTTAAAGGCAGAGAGGATGATCAATGAATCAATTGCATCATCTCTGTTCCTTTATGCTCAATCTTCTGCTCCAACAATATCAACCACAATCATGAAGGTGCTCACTCCAAGGGTTGTGGCTCCTACATTCTATGATGCTGAGCCATCATTTGTCAAAGAATTTGAACCAGCTATCAAAACCAGAGCCTACTCACCACCAAAGGAAAATGGGAAGAACAAGCTTCAATTGGACTACCCATTTCCCAAGAATGATGAAGAAAAGCTAATGGGAAAAACAATCATGGAGTTCAAAGTACAGACAAATAAGAGTGTAAGGGATTGGATGGCTGTAATCATGAGGAATGGAAAAGTATTAAATATATCCAACAGCCATCCTAGATTTGTGGAAGCTAAAAGAGAAGAAGTCTCCAGAATCCAAAGGGAAGCCCATCCAAGTACAGAAAATCAATATGAAAACTCAGATGAGAAGCAAGCCAGGCTGGCTCAAGAGTTAATGGATGAGGCAGAGGTTGAAATGAAGGAACCTGAGGAAGTTCCCAAAATCAAACCTAAAAGAAGGAAAGCTAAGACCAAAAGGGTTCTTTCTCCAGAACCCTCTCCAGAAAAAGAAACCATTGCCTCATCAATACCTATGTCTGCAACAGTAATCGACCCAACTGTAAACTTTCATGGTGACCCCATAAGGCCTAAAGAGGAACCAATGAATTTTGATTCAATTGAAGTTCCTTCATTCTTGCTGAATCCAAAACAGAAGAAAAGGGCTCCAAAGAAGCAACTTTCAAAGGGACCAGTTCAAGTTGCTAGGGTACCTGCTATTGTCAAACAACCAATCTTGGAAAACAAAGAAGACTTTATCTATCAGGCAGAAATTGAAGAATACTCTGGCATGAATCTATATTTGGATGAATTGTCAGAAGTAAGAGGAATTGACAAGTACAAGAATCATCCTGAGAGATTAGTGTTTGTCTACAAGGGAGGAAGTCAGAGGACATGGCCATTACAGAAGGTTCTTGGAGAGAATTATCATACACTGACCAAAGTGTTCTCAGCATTCAAGAGACACACAGGGTTCTCTGAGACAGCCAGAAGGGAGATAATCAGCAGACATATCTGTTCACAAGGACAACCTTTCGGCTACATGTGGATTTGGAGTGGAGTAGCAAGTCAACTAGAATTAGATTAATATTATCTTATTCCTGTAGTACTTGTAAACTTGGGATATATAACCAAGTGTAGCAACTCTTTAGAGTGTAAGAAAATAGACACATTTGCTTAGGATTTCTTGAATATCTTTAGAAGCAAAGAGTTGTAAACACAAAAGCTGTGTACATTTGTATCACAGGGTTTTCTTCAAATAAAAGTCTCAGGTGGTACATTTAACCACCTGATTTTTTATGTGTTTGTGAATCATTTCTATTCAGCAATTATTTCTTTATAGATTTCTGTGGTTTTTATCAAAAATTTATAACTATCAAGAATTGTATTCAACCCCCCCTTCTACAATTATACAAGTGTGTAATCTGGGAATAACATGGTTCCAACAGTCTTCTCCGGTATCTCTTGTTGTGGAACAAAAGGACCATTCTTAAGAATCTCAGGATACAAAGGATGAGAGGCTTTGATGAACAACATCATCTTTATCTTCCAGAGGTTGAAGTTATCTTTGTCAAACTTAGGGACTTTAACCGTTCCTGTAGTCTTTGGTGTATTCGAACTCATGATCGTTTTTTTGTTTTTGAATAAACATCCCGCTCTGATACTACTTGTTGAGTATTGAATACAGTAAAGAATACAGAGGGGGGGTGAATGGATTCTTGAACTTTTCTCGTTCGAGTCTATGTAGCAAGAGTGTTTGTGTGTGCAAGATAGAAGGTGCGGATAAAGAATAACACAAGACACAATATCACTTTAATCTAATGTATTATTAGATAAAGGTTTCTACAATCTGTGAATACAAATGATAGTATTCTCAGCTTCGCTTTTCTCAGAGAGATACAGTTTGTAGTGTATGAAAAACTTGACTCACAAAGTTACTAAGTTAATGACTAAGGAAGTGAGGCTGTATCCTTATAGAATATGGATACAACCTACTTACACCAAATAAGGTAGCTAAACAAATTACTTTCTAGTCCGTCTATCCTTTTTGAGTAAGTGTCCAAACGGTTACAGATTTGACTTTGCAAAGCCTATTCAGATCCACTTCTTTAGCCCCTGTCTCTTCTATATCTCTCCAAGCTTCCTTGTAGGCTTTCCAGAGCACGTTACAGATTGTGGTCCATAAAGTGCATTGGCTTGTTGCTGGTTTCTGACTTGTACAATTTCTTCAGTATTTTGTCTCCAAGAATGTATTCGAGAAGTGACTAAGTAGTTGATTCGAGAACTAGAATTGACTTGATCGATAACTCTGAGTTCTCGAACACTGTTATATTGACATATCGAATTACTTCTCGAATAGCTCTTTTCTTCAGGATTCCTTGAGTTGTCGAATAGAACACTTGACTTATCGAATTCTTGAGATATCGAATAGCTTTCTGAGTCCTTGAGATATCGAATGGAACTTTGACTTGTTGACTCCTTGAGAACTCGAACACTACTTTGACTTGTTGACTTCCTGAGTTCTCGAATAGAGTACATAAACATATCGAATCTCTGAGATATCGAATGAGATATCGAACAGTGTATTCAGAGATATCGAATAGTGTCTTGAGATATCGAATCCCTGACTTCTCGAATGCTGGACTTCTCGAATAGACAAATATACTTCTCGAATTGGTACTTAGGCAAATTCTTCATTTCTTCAAATCCCAACTGTGATTATTTGACAGTCTTTATCTTCTTTCTTGAGGCATGAACCTTGGAACTTCTTTCAAGCATTATTCTAGACTCTATAAGTACAGTTACACAACTAGGATTTGATGCCTACTACAAGTACAATACAAACAGAAACTCTACAACTAGAGGTTCCTTCAGTTAAGAGGTCATGTAAGTAATGCAAAGCATTACAAATAATTAGGCTTGTTATTAGATGTATACAGGCATGCCTCTGTAACTAACATCTTTTGAAAAATGCTTATGTGATTTGGGAGCTAGTATTAATCTCATGCCCTTATCTGTTTTCAAGCAACTTGGTCTACCGGAGCCAAAGCCAACTAACATCTCTTTGCAGTTGGCTGATCGATCTATCACGTATCCGAGGGGTATAGTAGAGGATGTCTTGGTGAAGGTTGATAAGCTCATATTTCCTGCTGATTTTGTTATCTTGGATTTCGAAGAAGACAAGAAGATTCCCATAATCTTGGGAAGGCCTTTTCTAGCTACGGGTCATACTTTGATCAATGTGCAAAAAGGAGAGCTTACAATGAGGGTGCAAGAACAGAACGTCACCTTTAATGTGTTCAAGGCCATGAAATTTCCGACAGAGGATGAAGAGTGTTTCAGTGTGGAGATGGTTGATACGGGTCAGAGAAAGAAGTTTGATCAGTTATTGAGCGAAAAGTCGGACACGCACATGCTCAAACATCATATCAGTGATTCCATTGACGGTTCTTCAGTTCGAGATCTCTCGAATGTCAAGCTTGGAAAACTTCCATCCCATTTGAAGTATGTCCTTCTGAATGATGAGTTCGTGATTGTTAAAGTGTGTCAAGATAATGTGTTAAGAAGGTGGATCATGGATGATGAGGTTGAAGAGTGTGTGGTTCAATCAACTGAAAGGGATAAACACCTTAGAGGTGTGAAGAAGAAAAAGAATAAGTCGATTAGAGGAAGAGGCAAAGGGAAGTTTGATTTAGAAAAGATGTGGGAAGATAGCAAGAAGGTTGTCAAACAATGGGTGAATGGTACTTTTGCTAAGGACAAGTCGAATGCGATCTTCGAGCCACCATGATTTGAATCATAATTGTCCGGCTAAATGACGTTAAGGACAGCGCTTCGTGGGAGGCAACCCATGTGTTTTGGTATTTTTAGGTATGTTTTCTACTATCCCTTGTATTTACATCCATTCAATGCAGACAGTGAATATTTTAAGTTTGGGGGTGGTTTGGGGATAAGTAGTGTATAGTAGTTATTTGTAGTGTTAGTGTGTCATTGTGTTCATATAGATATCATATTTTGCATATTAGTAGTAATTCATGTATGTTCGTATTATTTATGTTTGTTTCATATAGGACATTCTGTTTTTATTTCGTATACCATGTGAGTTCATATTAGTTGCATTTTCATGGCATGCATTTTTCATGATCCCTTAGGACGAGTTGATTCTGATTGGTAGGTAGGTGTTTAATTAATTGAGTGTGGTAATGATGAGTAGAGGGTTGATTTATAGTTCCTATGAAATTGACTTGCATGTTACAGGAACAAAACTAATTACACAGACTCATTGGATGCTTTTGGGCTAGGTTAAGGTCATGCATGTTGGATGTTTGAGATTTAATCACTTGTTTATTCTTAGAATTTTCTTTATTCCCTTTATAGCGTAGGAACATTAAAGTCTAAGTTTGGGGGAAAACAGGAATTTCATGCTAGTTGTTAATAAATGTCAATAATGGCTAGGCATCAAATGACTAGTAGCCGGCTCATATTTATATGAGTAGTCTAGGGTTGGAAATGAGAAAGGCTCATTCCAGATTACATTAAAAAAAAGTTAAATATTTGTTTATATGCAAAATTAGCCACGAGTGAGCTCTTTAATACTCGAGTAATTAAGTCTGAGGGGACTTAGTCCTAGTAACCTAAAGCCCTTATGGTTTGGGATTGCTGACCTAACACTCGCTACATGGGTATTATTGTATAAGCCTTTTGGGGTCTCATTCATTGCACGTTTAAATAAGCATGAGTATTGTATATAGTGTCGTAGTAATAAAGCATGAATTCCTGGCTAACTTGAATGAGGATGGAGGTGTTTCTAGATTATGAAGTGTCTACAGTCTATTCTTTTTATAAACCTGTGATTGTCTTGGCGAAGGGCATGTATGATTTTTGACCTAGTTTTGGGAGTATTCTGATGAGCATCGCACACACGCACGTTTCTGTTCATGTATTTTAGTATATGGGGATTTAGTCGAGCTCTGCTTGGATTTATTGCATTCTTTGAGATATTTGCTTGTTAGTTGGTTTTGGTGAGTTTGAGGGGATCTTTGCATTTTCATATTAGTTGCATTCATGCATTGCATTGCATTAGGTTAAATGGATTTTGTGGGTACATTCGCTATAGGCCCTCACGAGACCTTACTCGTCCACTAGGGCTGCCTAAGGGTTTAAAGGGCTTGTTGCATATGCCAAATGCAACCGTGATCACCTACGGAAGTGGTACTAGTTAGTTGTATATAGTTTTTTTATGTTTATGCTTGAGGACAAGCATCGGTTTAAGTTTGGGGGTGTGATAAGTGGATTTATATCCACTTGGATCATTCTATTTCGGATTAAATTGGTGTCTTGTATCTCAAGTATTGGTGTATTTTGATTTGTTTTTGTGAGAATTTTGCAGGGTGTATCTCTAGGTGAAGGTATGGAGTTTCCAGTGGTTATACGGTGATTATGAAGTCAAGGAAAAAGTGCCGGGAGTTGCAATCAAAAGCGGAAGATAAATCAGAAAATAGAGAAATTCAGCATGTTTGAACAGTAGCCATGCGCGGGCGCGCTCAGAAGATACTAAAACCGCGCGCGGGCGCGCGTAAGGATCGTGCAGAATTGACCAGGCGCGGGCACGCTGGAAATAGACTATTTTGGCGCGCGGCCGCGCTCATGCCCGGCAGAAACATTGATCTGGAATTCAATTTTAAAAGGGAAACTGCTTCAAATCTGCTCCTAATCATTATGGAAGTTGCTAGGACGACCAGAAGCTTCCAAAATCATAATTATGCATGGGAAATGCAATTCTATTTCAATCAAGAACGGAAATTGTCGAAATTCTATCCTAATTCAAAGACGGTAATTACTTGGTTGAGGAGGCAACTTAGGCTATAAATACACACCTTGGGGCACATCAAAATCATCATCTACACACCAAAATTCAGTTCAATTCGTTCATAGCACGAGATCGAGAAGCCAAGGCGAGGATTGTGATGACAATAAGATCTAGACATAGTTTTCTTGGATTCCTTTGTTTAGGCGTATCTTTTGGATGCTTGTTTCATACATGGATTTGATCTCTAAACCTTGTTACATTATTGATTTATTCATCTTTGTTATCTTGTTCATTATCATGTTTTCATCAAATCTCATGGTGACGAAAGCTTCAATTATGAGCTAATCGTTGTCGTGGGATCCTAGCGGATTTATCTATGTAGTTTAGTAGTTTGCATGCCTTAAAGATTTATGTGTGGTGAATTATTGATATCCTCGTATGGTTGTGTTTCATGTATTTAGATGCGTAGCTAACATCTAATTTGTTAATCTCTTGCTAAACAAGAGTGGATCTTGAGATTTAGAACTTGCCATGCTAGCATAGGATAGGTTGATGTTTTAACATTATGATTTGTGGCATTAATAGAGATATTATGCTGCCCTATGTGATCTAAGTGGATAACTTGTGCTTAAACCTTTATGTTTTCAAATTCTATAGAGATTTAGGGTCTAAACATGATAGGTGTCTACTCATCTTCTATCTCTTTTGTGGATGTATGCGTAGTTTGGTACTAGTATACCGAGAGGTAACTTTTACTTATTTCGTGTTATTCGATCAGATATCAAAACCATCGCATGTATTGATTAGAGGTTGCAACTCTAAGTGAAGTAGATAATGAAGCTAGGATTCCATGTTTATTCTCGTATAAGTAATTCGATTTAATTTTCTTTAGTTAATTAATTCTTAGTTTATAATTTGCATCTTAGTTTAATTTAGTTAATCAAACTCCAATTTGATATTTGTCTTAGCAGTGAACTAAAACCATACATTGTTGCATAGGTACTAAACTAGATTGAAAACCAAGATCTCTGTGGGAACGAACTTGACTTATATCTATATTACTTGTGACCACGTGTGCTTGCGTGATTTTGTGTTAACAAGTTGCACTCTGTTAGGAATAATTCATAAGTTATGATGTTAAGAATAGAATTTACACATTATACTTCTTGTAATCCTGATCTTATAAAGGATTTAGCACTATATATAGGATTTATGTGTAAGACAGTTATCTGTACAGTTTAGTAAGGAATGAACAGTGTATCGGAGACTACATGTCAGGAACAAAGAGCAAATCCTGATGACGGTCTAATACTGATGATGATCAGATACTGATGCAAGATGAAATCCTGATATCAGTCGTGTTACTGATGATGTCTGTAAGAACCCAGATTTTTGATAGAATTAAAACTTTATAGTATGTAATAATATGGGAATGAATAGTGGTTATGACTGCGATGTAACGAATGTCTATTAAATGAATGGAATGGATTTGAATTCAATTAGTTATATGTCATGCAGAATACTTTTGGTTGACAGCATAGATAAGAATGATCTATCTTCTAAGGATATAAGTATATTACTTCAAGTAAGATTATTCTTGTGTCATCCAAATCAATATCTATTATAAGTCCAGCGGTTCCGTAAAAAGGTTAAGGAACACTCGAGAGTGAACCAGGTTCATTTTCCTAATTATAGGAATTAAATAAAAATAAGTGATGAATAGTGATTTTGGTGGAATTTGGAATATTATTATAATAATGTTATACCCGGTATTCGGAACGGATTTCTGAGTTCGTATTAGTGATCCAGGAAGAAAATAAGTGTATGTAAAAGCTGTCGGATTCATAAAAAGAGCACTTTTATTTTCTCCGAGATTTCCCTGGACACTGCAAGACTTAAGGATTTATAAAAGGGAATTAAGGAATTTAAATTCGAGAAGTATTAAGAAAGATGAAGAATAGTATTATAAATATTAAGAAGGTTTTCGGTAAAACCCTAACTAGAAACGAATGAGTTATTCCCTCGAACGATCAACGAATTAAGCAATAACCAGACAAAAGAGCAAGCAGAGAGCAAGATGCATGCATGTGCAAGGAAGTAAAATATCTAGGGACCAAACTAGTTAGCAAGTAACTAGCATGTTTAGAGATTAAACTAGTACTTAGCATCCTTTTCTCATCCAACCACACAAAATCAACACATGACCCTCCTAATTGCATCATCCATTGCATAATCACTTTAATAAAGTGGCTTTATGCCAAGATATTATTCTAGCATCAACAATAATTCATTTTATCAAACAAACCAAGAGACAAGCCAAGCAAACACTCTCCCCCTCCATTTACACTCCATTCGGCTATAACAAGAAATTCAAGAATCAAAATCAACCTTCCCACCATCATTTGATCTTGAAACTTTTATGGTGAGTCCTATATTTCATAAAACTAATCTCCTCAAAATCCTAGCTTCAATCTCTTCTTTTTCCATTTTCAAAAAAATGATTTAAGAGGAGGGTGAATAGTGTTTTCATGAACTAATCTTGTTTTTCCTTGATTTCTTTGGTTGATTTAGCAAGCTTAAGCACTTCTAAGGACCATACCAAGCATAGTGAGGCTAGATCATACTCCAAGGAAGGTATAACAACTTGTAACCCTAGGCCTTACTTTGAGATTTTGCATGCTCTTGATGGGTTTAAGTATAAGATGTGCTATTAGCATGATTATAAGCATGATTATGATTTAGTTTTGATAAATGTTAAAAATAGTTTAGATGAATGGAAAGGCATTGCTTGGCCTCAGTTCATGGTGATATATCATGTATATGTTGTTTGGGATGGATACCTTGATTATTGGAAGGTTTGGAATTTAGAAATATTCGATTTATAGCCGTCGTAATGCCGAAATTTCGTTAACATTAAGAACACGAATTTGACAGTAGGTATAACTCACTGTTTAGCTTCGACTTATGCCATGATTAGCTAGATTATGTTATGAGCTTCGTTTTGATATAAAGATCGCATGAAACGGACTTACGGTTTAGGAGTTATGATTAAATTCGTAAAAGTTGTTCGAAACCGTAAACAAAAGTTCGTAATTGAAATTGATTCCCTTTAATGTTGTTGAATCAGTGGCGAATCGTGATAATTAAATAATAGAGATAAAAAGGAAGGTGTGGGAGAAGACCGCATGTCAAATGGATCGTTTTCCGATTTTATAAAAATGTTCGAATCATGGTTAAGTACGAAAGTACCCCTAAGAGGTATACTTGGTTATAACTTCGGTAAACCACTTAGAAAACGATCGATAAATATCGAGGTCTAATCTTTCGACTTTAAAACTTATACGATTTAAATACTTACCACATGTAAGTATAATGACACGCTTTATTAACAAACAAGTGTCGGGTAATAAAGGCAATAATAAGAGTGAATTAGAGGGGTATAACGAAACGACTTGAAAACGTGTTTCGATTTAAGTTAAGTTTATACTTAACCTTTTGAAAGGTGTTAAGTCAAAAGGTTAAGTGATTAATCCCGAATGCCTTGGCTATTTATAGATCATCAGGCTGACCCGGGACACGCTACCACTACCCCTACTCGTACTCGATTTCCAGGCAAGTTTCGAATCCTTCTTTAAGGCTGTTGTTGTGAATATATATATATATATATATATATATGTTTCTGTTACAGTACATATGCCATAGCATGCATGCCTACTTTTAAAGTCATATTGATATACTTGTTCCTTGAATTATTGTTGGCTTATAAGCTAGATAGTTATTATATCAGTTATAAGCCGGAAATTACTAAGACCCTTAAGCGAAGGGCATCTGAATCTCATTCTTTGACTATAGACCGGGAGTCGTTATTCCTTGATATATTGATATTATTTTCAGAGGAAAATAACTAAGTAAATATTTTCCATTTATTATCTGGCGAATATTATTGGAATATTCCCTTGAGATTATTTGATAAATATTATTCAGATTATCCATCAGATGTTTATTTATTCGAGTAATATTATATATTTAATATTCATCTAAAGTCGATTAAATATTCGAATATTATTTCGAACTCTCAGTTAAGTTATTTAATTAGAGAATATTCATTCTTATTTACTCGATAAATATTATTTTGAATATTCATTCGAGTTTATTTATTTAATGAATATTATCTTAATATTCATTCGAGCCTTATTTATTTAAATGAATATTAATTTGAATATTCATTCAATCTCTATTTATTTTATAAATATCAGTTGAACATTGATTCGAACTCCAATTATTCGATAAATATTACTGTGAATATTCCCTTGAGATAAGGAATATTATCTTCGACCTTTATTTAAATTCGATTCAATTATTGAACATAATTTCAAATATTCATTCGATAATCATTTCTTCGATAAATATTATTAAGTTGAATATTCATTATTTATTCAATGAATATTGTCCCAAATATTAAGTCGATAATTATTCCATCAATATGTATCCTTCTTGAGTTGAATATTCACCATTGATTCAATAAATATTATCTCCAATGTACATCTGACGGTTACTCCATCAATAAACATTGTTATTGATTTGAATATTCATTATTTGTTCAATGAATATTATTCTGAATATTTATTCAAAGATTATTCCGAGCAACCCTTTTTCAATATCTGTGACTTAATAAATATTCTTGGAATATTTATTTAGTTCTTCTAACTCGTTTCAAAGATACTTGGTGTCATTCACATAGTATCATCGACCTTCGAACATTATATAATTATTACAGAGTCTTATTAATATTATTATATTATCAAGGAAGGTTCTCAGTGATTCCATTCTTCCTTCGATTCTATTGTAAGGGAACCTTACTTGAGAAATGTTATTTATCTTGTGACTGCCCGGTCATAAATTATTCGCTTCACTCGCAACTTGGTTGCTATTATTCATGGTATTATGTGTACCCACTCATTATTCGAGGGGTAAGAATGTTGGAACAAGTCATTATCCATTAACAAGCAGCAGCTTGGGAAATATTGGTAAATTTTCCTTTCCATTTAGATATGACTACCTTGTGGAGTCTTATCAACAAGTATTATACTTGGGGAAAGGGGGACGAACTTTACGTTTCAAAGTTATGGATGTGGAATGAACTAGGAGATGCGTAAGTGACCCAGTGGCGCCGGTCCAGCAAATGGCCCAACCGTTGGCCGAGGGGGTTCCAGAGGGCGGTAGACAAGTAAATCCGTCGGTGCTTCCTTCTACATGTAGTAAACAAGAGGTGGGGAGCATAACATGCGACTGATCATCGTGTAAATGCTATGTCTCCTGGCGCGTCAAACTCCAGTATTAGTTCATCACTCAATGTTGGAAATTTTCTGCAACACCATCATAGTTGGCAGAATTGAAAAGTATTTCAAACTGGAATTGCAATATCATTCTGCAAGTTCCTATTTTTATGAAAATGATGCTATCTTGCTTATTTTGGCATAGCATATGCTTCCACGAAATATATATCTGTTGAGTTACCTTGTAACTTCATCCTTTATATTAAACTGGCAATATTTTCTCTAATGCATGGCATATGATTTCAAAACATATCTTTGAACTGTCTTATATATTACTGCACAATTATATATTGTTGGTGGGCTGTTGCTCACCCTTGCTTATTTATTATGTCACAACAACAGCTAGGTCACATGGCCCGCGTCAGGCGCACTCGGTGCAAGCAGGTTACCCGCCCCGCAGGGCTACCCGTTAATATCATCGCTGCCATTACTGAGGTAGCATAGATCAGCAGCCTTTGATTACCAGTTTAATTATATGTATCAATAATGATTAATCAACGGCAAAACTTTTAAACTTATGATGTTATCCTTTTGGCTTGTAATAACTTTTATTCGTAAACCAGTAATGCAAGACTTATTTCAATTTCATCTCTGGGACTATAACTGTGTGTGTGAGTGGTTATTATTGTGGGGTCACAGCAGGTGATTTATTTATTGTGGACTCAAGTAAAGTATTAATCATGGAAAATAAGACCGTAACGACCCGATCCCGGACCCCGGATCTGGAGGTGTTACAATGTCATTATGGATGCTACCGAAACTGGCAAGTGCTATAAAACAGGATCTTTGTTTGAGGAACAAGCAAGAAGATATTATGAAGGAAAGAGTTTTCTATTGATGGAAACTATCGACTAGAAGGCAGAACATTGTCATGTATAGATTATATCCTTCTGTTATTAGTTGATAGGTAGCATTATAAATAATCTCTCAATATCATTGTAAAGAGCGTGTGTTGTGGGTTCGTGTGCGTAGCTCTGTATAAGGTTTGTATTCGAGAGTTCGAAACAAACAGAGAGAGAGTTTTATTTTGTCAGCAGCTGCTAAAGGTATTGTACACCTTTGGTAGAGTTTGTATTTGATCTTATTAATACAAACAGAGTTTGATTCATTCGTTTATTCTTGTTCATATAATCAAGCAAAAATCAGACACGATTATATAACTTGTATTCAACCCCCCCTTCTACAAGTTATTCGAGTTAACAATTGGTATCAGAGCAGGTTGATTTCGAATAATCATAAAGATCTGCAATCATGTCTGGTTACAAGGATGGGAATACTAAGATTCCTATGCTCAAGAGAAACGAATATACTCTATGGGAAGTAAAGATGTTGCATCATCTGGAAGCAATAGATCCTGATTATCTTGACAGAATCAGAGATGGACCTTTTGTTCCAACAAAGGTCGTTGGACAAGCAACTGTTGATGGTGTGGTTATTCCAGAACATACAGCAGAGAAGCCAAAATCTGAATGGTCAGATAAGGACAAGGAGAATGTTCTTAAAGATGCTAAAGTGAGAAACATATTATTCAACAGTCTTGATTCTGTTCTCACTAACTATGTTCTCTCTTGTAAAATTGCTAAGGATATATGGGACAATCTTAAGGTTCACTGTGAAGGAACTAAGCCTGTCAGGAAGAATATGAGGACATTACTTATACAACAGTATGAGTACTTTGAATCCAAGTCTAGTGAGTCACTTACTGATACCTTTGATAGGTTTACAAACTCATCAATGAGATGGCCATGCATGGTAAATATTATGACTTGGAGGATATGAATACAAAGTTCATGAAAGCTTTGCCTGATTTCTACAATGAGAAGATATCTGCGATTGAGGAAGATAATGATCTGGATGAGATTTCATTAGAGGCAGTATATGGAAAATTGAGAGCTTATGAACTTGACAAGTAGCAGAAGAAGAGCAGGAGTGAAGGAAATATGAAGACTATTGCACTTACTGCTCAATCTGAAGTAAAGAAGCTTCCTGAAGAACAGCATGAAGAGATTGCTGTAAAGAATTCAAGGAAGAAGAAAAGCAAAGAAAGTTCTGAGTCAGAGACTACTGATATGGACTCTGACAACAATGATTCTGAATCTGAGATGCAGGAACTCTTTGTTATGTTTGCTAAAGCTTTCAAGAAAGGAAGATTCAACAGGAGAAGATTTAGCAAAGGACCTTTTCAAAAGAAGGAAGAGAAGAAGAGTGACAAAGGCAAAGGTACAATTGTCAAGCTTGATAAGGCCAAGATCAAGTGCTTTAATTGCAGCGAGCTTGGACACTTTGCTAGTGAGTGTAAGAAGCCTAGGAATTCAGGAAAGGGTAATGCACTTATGGTCACACAGAAGGATTGGGCTGATTCCAGTGATTCTGAAGATGAATTGGATTATGACAACATTGCACTAATGGCAAATGTTTCAGACAAACCTGGATCTCCAAAGAAAACTTCTTCATCCTCTGTTAAGGTATCACTTCACTCTCTTGATTCATTTGATAGCTTAAATTCTGATGAAATTAGATCTATCCATGCTGAGTTTAAGAATCTTATGACTAATTTTAGAATTCTTACTTGTGAAAGAGATGAACTTAAGGTTAAGAATGATAAATTAGTTGATAGAAATAATTTTCTTGAATCTGAATTAATTCAAATGGAAGAATACAAGTTAAGTTCTGATAAAGCTAAGCATGATTATAGTGTTATTCTTGAGGCTTATGACTATGTCAGAAAAGAACTAGAGGAAGAGAGAGATGTGATTAAGACCATTAACATTTCTGGTAAAAAGACACAAGAAATCATCGAAAATGGAATTCGTGGTAAGGTTAATGGTTTAGGTTTTGATAAGGCTAGACAAGAAGAAAGAGTAGCTATTGTCAATGATGATAGTAAAATAGAAGCTAACACATCTAAATCTGAAGGTAAGAAAATTGTTTCTGAACCTAATCATGTTAAATTTGTTGATTCAAAAGGTACCCCTGTTGTACACAAAAGGATTAACAATAGTAATTCAGATGAGAAAGTGTTAGAGAAACCTAAGAATGTAAACATAGGGTTTCTGTCTAAGTCTCAGTTGAAACAGAGATTAGATGGTCTTTCAGAGTCTAGCAAGATCAAAAGAAATAGGAATGGAAAAGAAGGTATTAACAAAGAGAATAATTACAAGAATGTACCTGATGCACCTAGGAAAAAATGCTATAAGTGTGGAAATCATAATCATTTGGCCCTAGACTGCAATCAAAAACCTTCTTAGAAAACTGAGTCCAAATTCCCCAAAACTCAGAAAATTCAATACCAACCACAAAAAGCTTGTTATCATTGTGGTAGTTTACTTCATTTCATTTACATGTGTAGAGAATATCATGAACTGTATTATGACTATTATTCCTTGAAATCTGAAACTCCTAGTCACAAACAGTTTGTGAAATTAGAGTCTAAAGTTGACTCTACAACAGGTAAAGTAAAGACAAAATTCTCAAAGCCTGTTGTTTCTAAATCTAGTAAGAAAGGATCCAATCAAAGTTGGGTCCTAAAAAATTCTAACTAATTACTTTTTGTTTGCAGGGCACAGGAAAGAAGCATTCAATTATCTTGGATAGTGGATGCTCTGGACATATGACTGGAAAGAAGTCCCTGCTTACAAAGTTTGAGAGGAAAGTTGGCCCAGTAATATCTTTTGGAGATGGCAACAAAGGAGAAACTCTGGGATATGGCTCAATTGTTTTGGGGAATGTCATCATAGAAAATGTAGCACTGGTTGAAGGCTTGAAACATACTCTTTTAAGCATAAGTCAACTGGGTGATAAAGGTTACAAATCAATCTTTGACAGAGAAGGATGCAAAATCCTGAATATGCAGAATGGAGACATTGTTCTAACTGGTCAAATACATGGTAACATATATGAAGCCAGCTTAAGTGATACATCAAAAGGAATTGTTAGATGTCTCTACAGCAAAGCAACAAGTGATGAAAGCTGGAATTGGCACAAGAAGCTCTCACATCTTAATTTCAAGAAGCTTAATCAACTTGTTAAGCACAATCTGGTGAGAGGCCTACCTCAGGTAAATTTTGTGCAAGATGGACTTTGTGATGCATGTCAGCTTGGAAAGCAAAGAAGAACCACTTTCAAGAGCAAGACTGAAAATTCAATTACTGAACCATTTCACATGCTACATCTTGATCTGTTTGGTCCAGTAAACATTATGTCTATCAGCAAGAAAATATATGCTCTAGTGATAGTGGATGATTTCACAAGGTTTACATGGGTGTTCTTTCTACACAAGAAGGATGAAGCTCCTTAGCAAATCATTGAACTTATCAAGAATATTCATAGTAACTCTGAGTACAAAGTCAAAGTACTTAGAAGTGACAATGGTACAGAATTCAAGAATTCTACAATGGAGGGGTTTTGTGCAGACAAAGGAATTACTCAACAGTTTTCTGCACCTGGTACACCTCAACAGAATGGTGTAGTGGAAAGAAAGAACAGGACTCTCATAGAGGCAGCAAGAACCATGCTCGCAGATGCAAAACTTCCAACCTACTTTTGGGCAGAAGCTATTAACACTGCATGTTTCACTCAAAACTGTACCTTGGTAAATAGTCATGGAAAAACTCCCTATGAGACGATCAAAGGAAAGAAACCAAGTGTGAAATATTTTCACATCTTTGGATGCAAATGCTATGTCCTAAAAGTTCATCCAGAACAACTTGAAAAATTTGAAGCCAAATCGGAAGCAATTTTTCTAGGATATTCAGCATCTAAGGCCTTCAAAGTTTATAATCTCAGAACTCACATTGTTATGGAATCAATTCATGTTGCATTTGATGATAAGAAATTTGGAATTTTGCAAACTGATGAAAGCCATGACAAATTGGAATTTGAAAATCTGAAGAATTCTGAGATACTCTCCAGTGATGATGAAGGTTCTCCAGAAGAAATTTCTATTGCTTCTCAAAGGAATGCTACTATTGAGGGGGAGCAAATAAATCAAAGAGAACACAGTGATCATCAGGAGCAGACTAGCTATCCAGAGTCTACTCCATCAGGAACTGATCTTTCAGAGTCTACTGAAGGAAGATCAATAACTAGCAGCAATATGGAATTGACAAGGCTGTCGCGTGCCTATCAAATAATAATATCTAACAAATCCTTCTAACTATGTAGTAGGGTAAGTCAGAGTCGATCCCACAGAGACAAACGTGTCAATCACCAGTTGTTCTCGATTCAATTCAGCCAAACAAGTAACACAACAAATATTGGGAGATTATTAAACTAATTTTATACTAAAGAGAATGGTGTTTATATAAATCAAATATTAAAAATATCCAGAATTAAGTATCCCCACTAGCATGAATTAATGCAATCGTGAATTCCCTCCCCAATTAATCAGATATATTACTCAAAAGGAAAGATGCGCCCTATAAATACCAATAACCTCTCTCGAGTATTAATGGCTTCTCTTAAAATACAATCAATCCTATTCTCATGGTATCATGTAATTTAGAGACATTAATCACAGCACCCTAACTTCCTAACAATCTGTTCTACCTATTCTCATGGAGAAGTTCATGTCCTTATTGGATAAATCACAACCATCTAAATCTAACTCTCGTTGATAAATAGATAATGGTTCAAACAATAAACATAATCACGTCTGATTTGTAATTGCTAATTAAAACAACTCAATAAGCAAGAGCAATTAAACAATCAAATTGGGGGAATTGGGAAAATCACACATCAATCATAACTAGGGTTCTACTTAACCCTAGATTAATAATCTACTCACTCATAATTGAATTAACAAAACAAGAATTATAAATTGAACACATAATTATAAGAAAAGATAAAAACCTGTAATCTTCAAAGAAAGTAAAAGTGCTCCCTTGCAGATCTAAGCTATGATATGATAATCCAGCGATCCCTAATTTACAAAACTAAGATTTGTTTATATAGACTCTAAAAGTCTTTCCAAGTAAAAAAATACCAAAACATAATTATAATAGAATTTCTGCACAAATACGCTTCCTAAATTGAATCTGTTTTTTAAGGAAAATTCGTATTTGACTTTTCTTCTGTTTTTCCGAACCTTTCCAGTTGTGCTTGGACGTCTGGGCCTCTTTAGAATGATAGAGAATCTCGTTATTTTCGCGTGGACTGCTTATGGGCCTCAAACGGACTTCTAGAACTCAAGATATGGCCAAAACAGTGTAGACTGCACAACCCTTCTCAGAAATCCGAATTTTAATCAATTAATTCTCCAAAAATAATAGAAACATCCACCATAATCAACATTCTTGTAAATCTGCACAACTAAGCAAAACACATCAAAACTACAAGAAACTTGAGTCCAAGACAATCAATTTAAGTCGATTTAGAATGCTCCAAGTAGATATAAAATCCACTTATCAGGAATCTACTGATTCTATTGATCAAAGGAGAGTTTTTGAAGGTAGAGATAATTCTTCTACAAGAGATACCACTAACTTAGGGGGAGAGACTAGCAGAGTTAATCTACCACCTGTTAGAAAATGGACAAAGGATCATACTGAAGATTTGATAATTGGTGATCCAAATAGTGGTGTTCGAACTAGAAGATCAATTCAAAATGAATGCTTGTATAGTTGCTTTCTCTCAAAGAATGAACCTAAGAAGGTTGAAGAAGCCTTACAGGATCCTGATTGGGTAATTGCAATGCAGGAGGAGTTAAATGAGTTTGAGAGAAACAAAGTCTGGAAACTGGTACCAAGACCTAAAGATAGATCTATTGTTGGTGCAAGATGGGTTTTCAGAAACAAGCTAGATGAATCTGGTATGATTGTAAGAAACAAAGCAAGACTAGTGGCCAAGGGTTATTCTCAGGAAGAAGGCATTGATTATGATGAGACCTTTGCACCTGTAGCAAGATTGGAAGCAATCAGAATGTTTTTTGCATTTGCAGCTCATTCAAAATTCAAGGTATACCAGATGGATGTAAAGAGTGCTTTTCTAAATGGCAAACTTGATGAGGAAGTGTATGTGGAACAGCCACCTGGATTTGTTGATCCAAAATTTCCAAATCATGTCTACAAACTTGACAAGGCACTCTATGGACTAAAGCAGGCACCAAGAGCATGGTATGAGACTTTGTCTAAATTTCTTCTTGAAAATGGCTTCACAAGAGGTACAATTGACAAAACTCTATTCTTTAGAAAGATAAAAGGTGAATTGTTTTTAGTTCAAGTTTATGTTAATGATATTATTTTTGGTTCTACTAATGAAAAGTTGTGTGCTAAGTTTAGCAAGCTTATGCAGTCTAAGTATCAGATCAGCATGATGGGTGAATTAAATTATTTCTTAGGCTTACAGGTCAAATAGACTGAGACTGGTATTTTCATTAATCAGTCAAAGTATATCAAAGATCTTTTAAGAAGGTTTGACTTTCAAGACTGTGCAGTTGCAAAAACACCCATGGCAACAGCCACTAAACTAGACTCTGATCCTAAGGGGAAGAGTGTGGATAATACTAGTTATAGAGGCATGATAGGCTCATTGTTATATCTAACTGCAAGTAGGCCAGATATAATGTTTTCTACCTGTTTATGTGCTAGATTCCAAAGTGATCCTAAGGAATCTCATTTAATTGCTATGAAGAGAATTTTTAGATATCTCAAAGGAACTCCAAATCTTGGTTTGTGGTACCCTAGAGAATCTGATTTCTTTCTAATTGGCTATTCAGACTCTGATTATGCAGGGTGTAAAATAGACAGGAAAAGCACTACAGGTACATGTCAATTCTTGGGAAATAGATTGATTTCTTGGGCAAGCAAGAAGCAACAATCTGTTTCAACCTCAACTGCAGAAGCTGAGTACATAGCAGCAGGCAGTTGTTGTGCACAGCTCCCTTGGATAAGAAATCAGTTGATGGATTATGGTATGACACTTAGTAATATTCCTATGTTTTGTGATAATACTAGTGCTATTAAAATTGCAGAAAATCCAGTTCAACATTCAAGGACTAAGCACATTGATGTCAGGTATCATTTTATTAGAGAACATATTGAGAATGGTACTGTGGAACTTCATTTTGTTCCTACTGACAAACAGCTTGCAGATATTCTAACTAAACCACTTGATGAGACTACATTCAGTAGATTAGTAAGTGAGTTAGGAATGTTAAATTTTTAGATCTTTAACATCTGCAACAGTAGCAAGGTATGTTGTTTTTAGCTTATAGACTTGATATTCTTGTCAGGATCTATATTTGATTGTTAAACGCTTTAGCTATAACACTTTGCCTTGATAAATTTCAGTATGATAGACTTGTTAATAATCATCAGGTTTAGATTTGTTATCAGGATGCTGACGTCATCAGTATTGTGTCAGTATCAGGATTGTGAAAATTGTTTCAAATCCTGACGTTTACTTTGTGTAGTAATCTAATTCTGTGATGTGTTAAGTCTATGCCAGCAAGTTTTAATATTTACATACTGATAATTTATACATCATTCAATAATCAAAAGACAAGTAGATAATAAGAAATTGTATTTTCATTAATTGAAATCATTACATATATGAAAATGAAATACAACATCTTTTTGTCTAACTTCTACTGATAATTCTATACTTGTTTATTGATATGAATTCTGAGGTACAGGACAAGGAGCATCTCAAGAAATCCATCAGGGGATTGAATAGCCTCGTCTACTCTTGGATTCCTTGTCTTGGCGATTTGAATGAGAGCAGCTAACTTAAATGTATAGCATCCCCATCAAGATCAATCTCAGACTCTCGGCCAAATTCTTCATCCTCAAGTTTTGAGGAGGTTAGGGGAAGATTGTATCCAACAGATGGATGTTCTAGGAGAAACCTCTGGATATTATCTGAAACTAATTCATCCATGATTAGTTCGATGAGAAGAGTCGTCTTTTCAAAGAGATGATCAAGAACAGGATATTCATCGACTGTGAAAGATCTAAAGAATGGGTTTGAATGGAATTTTGGTTTGAGAAGCATTGTTGAGAAGAAAAGAAATTGAAAGGTTTATGGAGAATGGCATAAGGCGTCTGTTTCTTTTAAAGAAAGACGTGAGAAGCTGAACAGTCACTTGGAAGTTTTAATGAAGTCAGATGTTAATTATTGCGTATGACTGTATTTCTTGTTTTCAAGAAATGTTGAATATATCTAACCAATTGATTTTTGTTCAGATTAATTGTTTATTTCTTTTTCAGATAAAAGAAAAATGCCACGTGGAAACTCCATATTAAGTCTCTGGAATCAGGATGATATTGATCAGGATTTCAAGTGTGACCATCAGGATTTGAGAAGTATTATTATTTTTATATCACATTGCTTTTTGTGATTATTTTGATGGAGGTCACAACAGGAAAAGGAAGCTGATCAGTATTGATTATTTATACCCTGATTTATTTCATGAAAATCAATTTTGGATTTTATTTTCCAAAAATCGTGGGTAACCGCACTTTTCAGGGACTGACACCTGTCAATCTACGTGTCAACGTGGGATAGTGGTCTGAAAGATTTGTGAAATATATTTGTTTTGAAACTCTAATCGTGTAATTGCTTTCTCTATTTTTACATTCTCTAAAGCAAAAACACTCTTGAGTTTTCAAAATCACTAATCCATTTCAAGAATTTTTCAAGTTCTTTTCAGATCAAAAATGGCAGCTAAGAGAAGATTACCTAAATCAGTAGCTTTCAAGTTTGGTGACTTTGATTTTATGACAAACAATCATGTAGCAGCTATCACCAACAAGGAAGGAGTGTCAACTGATTTTCTTCCAACCATGGACTTTCTGGCGTATGGACCATTAAGTTATGCATTGACAGCATCTCCACAAATTAATCAAGCAGCTGTCACACAAGCTTGGGAGAATGCTGAGGTAATTGATTCTACTCAGATTCAATCAGGTAAGATTGTTCTATATTTAGGACAAGACTCATTTGATATTACTGAATCTGTTGTTAATTCAGTACTTCACTTACCTGTTAGTTTGATTTATGAGAATGTACCATCTGATGATGATGTTAGAACTATGTTATCTGCATTAGGTTATAGTGGACCTCTAGACAACATGAGCCAGTTGAATAGGTCTTTTCTTAGAAAGGAATGGTCTTTCTTCTTTGATCAAATTGCTAAATGTTTTACTGGTAAATGTAGTTCTTTTCAGCAAATTACTTCTGTTACATCACATATTGCTTATAGTTTGCTTTATGACAGAGTAATTAACATTGGTCACATTATCTTAAGTCAGATGAATATTAAACTTGGGTTAAGAGATCAAAACAGGAAAATGGTTTATTATCATAGATTTATGCAAATGTTTATTAACCATTTTATTCCTGATGTTGAAGCTAGATTTGGTAGGGAACATTGTGTTTCTTCTTATGAACAGCAAAAGAGAATTTTCTCTGACATTATAAAGAAGGACAATGAAAAGAATCTAGATGAAATACCTGCATTTCATTATTCACATCATTTTCAGGTAATTCTTAAAACTCATCTTCCTACTCTCTACAATTCTTCTTTCTTTTGTGGTGAAATGGCTCAGGAATCTCATTTGGAGGAGAACCCACCTGTGTCTACCCAAGTAGCCCAAAACATTATAGTCTCTGAAACAATTCAAGAACCAAATTTTGATCCACAGCCTATTGTTTCAAAGAAACCAACCTCTGGTGTTTCTCAAAAGACATCAGTTGTAAAGAAGAGAAGATTTGTTGTGTCAAATAGTAGTAATTCTAGTGAAGATGATGATGATTTAACTCTTGCTGAGAGAACAGAATTGAAGGCTGCAATTCAACTTTCTCTGTTAGCACAAAGAGATGAAAAACCTAGCCACAGCCAGGCTGCAGTCTCAAAAGGGAAAACAGTTACTGGATAATGTCTCTCAAAAGACTGTGTCTATTGAACAAAGATCTCATCCCAAGATCACTTCTGTGTCTACACCTCTTGAGTCTTCTCAGGATAAATCTTTTGCTCACTATACCAGGAGAACAAGGAGAAAGATTCAATTGTCACCTACACACAGAGTCTAGTCCAACTAATATCATGCAGGTCTCTACAAATGAAGCTACAATCAAGTCAGCAAATGACCATAGAGATCTGGATATTGATTCTTCATGGGAAACTACATTATCATACAGACTAGCTATGGGACTAATTTCTCTCAAAGTGAAGTTGTCAAGGCCTGTTCTAGATTTTTTGGTTGAAAGAGTACCAAAACTTTTATTTCCAGATGAATATGGACTTCTACATCAAAGACTTGACTTAATGAAGATGTATTTCTATGTATCTGTCATTATTGAAGATGCCTCAGCTCAAGGTGAACAACAGGAGGAAGTAGATAGAGGAATGTAGTCAATAGAAGATACTATTGCACCAGTGGTGAATAGTAGGAAAGATCAGATCACAGTCACTGCAACACAAGAACCATCTAGTCAGAGGTTGGATGACTCAGGAGCTGTGATAGCTGATGTTGAAAGGTCTTCTGTGATGACTGAAATTGTAAGTGAGAAACCCTATGATATGGGAGGAATAACTTTGACTGGTTTTCTTGAAGATCAAACAAACATTGTTCAGTCAGAGTCTATCCACCTTGAGGGTGAGTCTCAGCAAACAACACTTAAAGACGGTGATGTACTAACTATGGTGTCTAATGAAGTATTACTGAAGACATCAGAGTCTAGTAAAGAACCTGAAAGTGGTATACTGGAGCCTGTAGTCTCTGGAAAGAAAGTAGATGATAGTATGGGTTCAGAGACTATAGCAGCTCATTCCTTGGAGAAAACCTCAAGCCCCTTGCCATATGAGGAACCCTCTCTCCATGTGAGTTCAGGTATAAAAACTCCTTCTAAACCCTATTTTTCTGTAGGTCATGAGAGCACTTATCCAAATTTGAGTGATACACTTGAAAAGATGGACTTAGATCCACAAACTGAGAGGTTGGCTCCTGACCAGGCAAAAGGTGAGGTAGAAATAGTGTTGACTTTAGTAAGTCAAAGTGAGAATGAGGGTATGGATAATCAACTCCATAGTGAGGGAGAGAAAATTAGGAAACCATCGTTTGATTTCTGGGATCAGGTTTTTCCTGAATCTTGGTCTGAAAATTTGAGTATGGATGCTGGTACTTATTCATTCATCAAAATGTATCAGAAGAATGACCTAGCACATCACGATGCAAAGCCAGAAGTTAAAGCTCAGAAGCAAAAAGAGAGGCTTGCAGGAATCGTTAATAGAAGAGGTGCCAGGATAAAGCAATCTCTTGATACATATGTACCAGATGAAGTTCCTAATGATCCTAGTGTTCCTTTGTATGTACTTCCAATATCAGCTAGAATTGAGACATCTACAGTCTCTGATCGCTCTAAGGAGGAGTCAGGATTTGAAGATGTTAGTACACAGAATACTGGTGAAGGAGATGATGATCATGTTTCAGCTCCAGATCAGAAAGATGAAGATGTTGATACTTCTAATCAGGTTTTATTACTTGAATATCATACAACTCAAGCAACTTCTTCTACAAGACTTGAAGATACAGTTCTTTCTGATTCTGATTCTGAAGATACTAGAAGCACTTCCAACATTGAAGTTCATTCTGATGTTTTGAAAGATATTCAGAATTCTCAAATTGCTATGCAAACAAGACTTCAATCACTTGAAGATAACCAAGTCACAATTATGGAAAATCAAGCAGTTCTGATGAATATCATTTATTCTGTTTCTGAATCTCTTGGAATTAATGTTGCTGATGTCAAAAAGGGGGAGATAAAGATAATTCAAAGACAACAACAACAACACCAGACTGGGGGAGATAAAGAGCAGACAAAGGGAAGTAAAAAGAAGAACTAGGAGTGACAGTGGTGAATCTCAGCTAGGAAGTGGTAAAGGAAGAGCAGCATTAATAGTTAAAATTCTTTCTTCTAAGTACTAGATAAACGTCTACATCTGGGAAGAAGGTACTTAACTTCATAATTCTACATTCATAAATTCTATTCTGGTTGTATTGTTATATGTTTTGACATCCACAACTTAGATTTATGCTTCATATTTTAAAGCATAAATAGGGGGAGATTGTTAGGAATAATTCATAAGTTGTGATGTTAAGAATAGAATTTACACATTATACTTTTTGTAATCCTGATCTTATAAAGGATTTAGCACTATATATAGGATTTATGTGTAAGACAGTTATCTGTACAGTTTAGTCAGGAATGAACAGTGTATCGGAGACTACATGTCAGGAACAAAGAGCAAATCCTGATGACGGTCTAATACTGATGATGATCAGATACTGATGCAAGATGAAATCCTGATATCAGTCGTGTTACTGATGATGTCATTATGGATGCTACAGAAACTGGCAAGTGCTATAAAACAGGATCTTTGTTTGAGGAACAAGCAAGAAGATATTATGAAGGAAAGAGTTTTCTATTGATGGAAACTATCGACTAGAAGGCAGAACATTGTCATGTATAGATTATATCCTTCTGTTATTAGTTGATAGGTAGCATTATAAATAATCTCTCAATATCATTGTAAAGAGCGTGTGTTGTGGGTTCGTGTGCGTAGCTCTGTATAAGGTTTGTATTCGAGAGTTCGAAACAAACAGAGAGAGAGTTTTATTTTGTCAGCAGCTGCTAAAGGTATTGTACACCTTTGGTAGAGTTTGTATTTGATCTTATTAATACAAACAGAGTTTGATTCATTCTTTTATTCTTGTTCATATAATCAAGCAAAAATCAGACACGATTATATAACTTGTATTCAACCCCCCCCCCCTTCTACAAGTTATTCGAGTTAACACACTCCATAACAAACAATAAAAAACACCTTAGATCTAATAGATCCATTGCCCCTGGCGGGGCCACCCAATACAAAAAGTTCTTATTTTTTACCCTCTATCCATCCATCATCTCAAAAAAAAAAATTAAAAAGTTATTGTTCATGACGATGACGTCATCAGTGACGTCATCATGAACAGTGAATTTTTTTTTGCTGGCTTGATAGAGGGTAAAAAAATAACAACTTTTTGTATTGGGTGCCCCTGGCGGGGCCATTGTAACTATTAGATCTAAGGTGTTCTCTATTTTTTGTTATATTAGAGTGTTCTGTATGGAGCAATGACCTATATATATATATATATATATATATATATATATATATATATATATATATATATATATATCAATTTTTAATAACAATTTTATATGTAATATAATAATATATAAATATTAAAATATTAATATAATTATAAATATAATACGAAGCCGTGCATTATATCCTTATATATAATAAGCGTAAGAGGGATTTTATCCATAATTTTGGTCACTGTACTACAAAAATAATCTCAACCGTCGAATCTAATATTTTTAAAAATAGACGACCAAGATTATATCATATTAAAAGAAAAAATTATAATCTAAATTATAATATTTGAGCGGCTGGCTCCTGACCAGGCAAAAGGTGAGGTAGAAATAGTGTTGACTTTAGTAAGTCAAAGTGAGAATGAGGGTATGGATGATCAACTCCATAGTGAGGGAGAGAAAATTAGGAAACCATCGTTTGATTTCTGGGATCAGGTTTTTCCTGAATCTTGGTCTGAAAATTTGAGTATGGATGCTGGTACTTATTCATTCATCAAAATGTATCAGAAGAATGACCTAGCACATCACGATGCAAAGCCAGAAGTTAAAGCTCAGAAGCAAAAAGAGAGGCTTGCAGGAATCGTTAATAGAAGAGGTGCCAGGATAAAGCAATCTCTTGATACATATGTACCAGATGAAGTTCCTAATGATCCTAGTGTTCCTTTGTATGTACTTCCAATATCAGCTAGAATTGAGACATCTACAGTCTCTGATCGCTCTAAGGAGGAGTCAGGATTTGAAGATGTTAGTACACAGAATACTGGTGAAGGAGATGATGATCATGTTTCAGCTCCAGATCAGAAAGATGAAGATGTTGATACTTCTAATCAGGTTTTATTACTTGAATATCATACAACTCAAGCAACTTCTTCTACAAGACTTGAAGATACAGTTCTTTCTGATTCTGATTCTGAAGATACTAGAAGCACTTCCAACATTGAAGTTCATTCTGATGTTTTGAAAGATATTCAGAATTCTCAAATTGCTATGCAAACAAGACTTCAATCACTTGAAGATAACCAAGTCACAATTATGGAAAATCAAGCAGTTCTGATGAATATCATTTATTCTGTTTCTGAATCTCTTGGAATTAATGTTGCTGATGTCAAAAAGGGGGAGATAAAGATAATTCAAAGACAACAACAACAACACCAGACTGGGGGAGATAAAGAGCAGACAAAGGGAAGTAAAAAGAAGAACTAGGAGTGACAGTGGTGAATCTCAGCTAGGAAGTGGTAAAGGAAGAGCAGCATTAATAGTTAAAATTCTTTCTTCTAAGTACTAGATAAACGTCTACATCTGGGAAGAAGGTACTTAACTTCATAATTCTACATTCATAAATTCTATTCTGGTTGTATTGTTATATGTTTTGACATCCACAACTTAGATTTATGCTTCATATTTTAAAGCATAAATAGGGGGAGATTGTTAGGAATAATTCATAAGTTGTGATGTTAAGAATAGAATTTACACATTATACTTTTTGTAATCCTGATCTTATAAAGGATTTAGCACTATATATAGGATTTATGTGTAAGACAGTTATCTGTACAGTTTAGTCAGGAATGAACAGTGTATCGGAGACTACATGTCAGGAACAAAGAGCAAATCCTGATGACGGTCTAATACTGATGATGATCAGATACTGATGCAAGATGAAATCCTGATATCAGTCGTGTTACTGATGATGTCATTATGGATGCTACAGAAACTGGCAAGTGCTATAAAACAGGATCTTTGTTTGAGGAACAAGCAAGAAGATATTATGAAGGAAAGAGTTTTCTATTGATGGAAACTATCGACTAGAAGGCAGAACATTGTCATGTATAGATTATATCCTTCTGTTATTAGTTGATAGGTAGCATTATAAATAATCTCTCAATATCATTGTAAAGAGCGTGTGTTGTGGGTTCGTGTGCGTAGCTCTGTATAAGGTTTGTATTCGAGAGTTCGAAACAAACAGAGAGAGAGTTTTATTTTGTCAGCAGCTGCTAAAGGTATTGTACACCTTTGGTAGAGTTTGTATTTGATCTTATTAATACAAACAGAGTTTGATTCATTCTTTTATTCTTGTTCATATAATCAAGCAAAAATCAGACACGATTATATAACTTGTATTCAACCCCCCCCCCCTTCTACAAGTTATTCGAGTTAACACACTCCATAACAAACAATAAAAAACACCTTAGATCTAATAGATCCATTGCCCCTGGCGGGGCCACCCAATACAAAAAGTTCTTATTTTTTACCCTCTATCCATCCATCATCTCAAAAAAAAAAATTAAAAAGTTATTGTTCATGACGATGACGTCATCAGTGACGTCATCATGAACAGTGAATTTTTTTTTGCTGGCTTGATAGAGGGTAAAAAAATAACAACTTTTTGTATTGGGTGCCCCTGGCGGGGCCATTGTAACTATTAGATCTAAGGTGTTCTCTATTTTTTGTTATATTAGAGTGTTCTGTATGGAGCAATGACCTATATATATATATATATATATATATATATATATATATATATATATATCAATTTTTAATAACAATTTTATATGTAATATAATAATATATAAATATTAAAATATTAATATAATTATAAATATAATACGAAGCCGTGCATTATATCCTTATATATAATAAGCGTAAGAGGGATTTTATCCATAATTTTGGTCACTGTACTACAAAAATAATCTCAACCGTCGAATCTAATATTTTTAAAAATAGACGACCAAGATTATATCATATTAAAAGAAAAAATTATAATCTAAAAATGATATAATTAGAAAATGTTGCATTAGAAGTGAATTTTAAAAAGAAAACTATAATCCAAAAATGATATAACTAAAAAAGGTTGGATTGAAATTGAATTTTAAAAAGAAAATTGTAATCTAAAAAGGATCTAATTAAAAAAGGGAATTCACCAAAAATACTAGATTTAAAATTCATATTTGCAAAAATACCATCTTCTTTAATTCATTGCAATTTTACCAAACTAAGTTTCAAAATTGCAAAAATACTAGGTCCCCCTTTTCCTACCCCTTTCCCTACCTCCCACGTCACTTTCCCTCCCCCCCTTTCCCTCTCATTCCACGTCACCTCATCTCCACGGCTGTGTCCTTTTTTTTTTTTTTTTTTTAAGGAGGGGTGCTATTTTGGGTTGCAACTCAATGCAACCAAATTCAACCACATTCAACTTCATGCAACCACATGCAACTTTTTTTTTTTAAAAGGTTGGGTGATTTTTGTGGATTTGGGTTCCAAGGCCCCGCCAGGGGCAATATTCAACTCAATGTAACCACATCCAACTTTTTTGGTGGATTTGGGTTCCATGACCCCACCAGGGGCAATATTCAACTCAATGCAACTCAAAATGCAACCACATCCAACTTTTTTCGTGGATTTGGGTTCCAAGGCCCCGCCAGGGGCAATATTCAACTCAAAGCAACCACATCCAACTTTTTTGGTGGATTTGGGTTCCATGGCCCCGCCAGGGGCAATATTCAACTCAATGCAACTGAAATCAGAAATTTAGTTGCATTCAGTTGCTGATTTCAAGTTCCATTTGTCAGTTGTCATTTTCAACCTCATTTTTGAACTCTATATATATATATATATATTAGAGTTCAAAAAAGAGGTCGAAAATGACAACTGAAAAATGGAACTTGAAATCAGAAATTTAGTTGCATTTAGTTGAATGTGGTTGCATTAAGTTGAATATGCCCCTGCGGGGCCATGCAACCCAAAATCATCCCACATTAAAAAAAAAAAAGTTTTGAAGTCTGTTGCAGTCGATGTGGTTGAATGTGGTTGAATGTGGTTGCATTCAGTTGCTGATTTCAAGTTCCATTGTTCAATTGTCATTATATATATATATATATATATATATATATATATATATATATATATATATATATATATATATTAGAGTTCAAAAAAGAGGTCGAAAATGACAATTGAAAAATGGAACTTGAAATCAGAAATTTAGTTGCATTTAGTTGAATGTGGTTGCATTAAGTTGAATATTTCCCCTGCGGGGCCATCCAACCCAAAATAGCACCCATCTTAAAAAAAAAAAAAAAAAAAGACACAAGTCGCCGACTTACCTGGACAGGAGGAGAGAGAAAGTGAGGGAGGAGGGGGGACCTAGTATTTTTGCAATTTTGAAACTTAGGTTGGTAATATTGCAAATAGCTATTCTTAAAGATAGTAAATTTGTAAAAATTTACTTTTTCCTATTTATTTATGAAAAAAGCCCATTAAAAAATGTTGTATTAGAATTGAATTTTATTTATTTTTTTATTAGTATTAATAAAAATTCATATTTATTATTTGGGCTCTATATTGAGATCTAGAAATCAGATTTAGATGATTTTACTATCCACGCGAAACTCATAAAAATTATCTTTAATTTAATGATGATTTAAAAATTATTATTCAAATGAAAAAACTCAGAATCTCAAGAGAAAATCTAATTACGAATTTTTGCATTAATCCTATTCAATGTAGAACACCTACATTGATAATGTTATTCAATATAGAAATCCTAATTATATATGATTTAGATCATTGACATACATATTTTTGTATTTCAATAACTTTTTAGTTTACAATATATCAAAATATAAAATATTTTTTATGCTAAATCCAACAGTTTTCTTCTATTTATTTTAAGATCTAACGGTTCTTATTTATTTTGTCATGCAGAGGATTAGACTACCGATTATCAAATTTTTGGACAAAATTTCTGCGACACTTATTATTAAAATTGTATTTGGTTGTTAGTAGAACTATTTTCAAATATTAACAAGGGTATTTTGATAATCAAAATGAATAATAAGTAGAACTCATAAATCAAATAGAATTTTTAGAGTAAAAAATCATCAATTTCTTCTCTCTTTTGTTTTTAAGAAGATTTAAACATCACTAAATTAAAGATTATTTTGTTAATTTCACATGGGCTGTAAAATTATCCAAATAAATTTTTAAGAATTTAAGATAGAGTACAAATATTAAATTGAATGTGTAAAATCTTTCATATATCAATTTTTTAACAGCAATTTGACATGTAAATTAAAAAAACCAGCGTTCTACCCGTGCTACGCACCGATCGATAAATTGTATTAATATATTAATATAAATATATTATTTTTATTTTTATTTAGAAATATATATAATTTTATTGGAATGTTAATTAACTTAAGTATAAAATTACTTATTCGTGAATTTATACCAACTGAATTAATATTAATATTATGAACCAATAATCAAAACAAATACAACTCCCGTTGAAAAATTTAAAATCCCTCTTTATTGTTTTTTTAAAATTTAGCTTTCATTTTATTTCTCTCTTTGTTAGAGAATATTTTTATGTATCATGTTAATAAAATTTTCACCCATATTACGAGAATTTGGTATATTATTCAATATCGAATCCTTAAAATATTTATTATATTAATTGATTGAAAATATTTGTATGGTCGTAGTTAATTTTTCAATTAAAAATTAAAAATGTATAGAAACTTAATACTCACGACTCCAATAAATCATTCGTTCTGAGAATTTGGTATATTATTCAATATCGAATCCTTAAAATATTTATTATATTAAT
Organism: Kitagawia praeruptora; assembly: GCA_037693485.1. Classification (NCBI taxonomy): domain Eukaryota; kingdom Viridiplantae; phylum Streptophyta; class Magnoliopsida; order Apiales; family Apiaceae; genus Kitagawia; species Kitagawia praeruptora. The sequence continues at coordinate 128,637,015 of CM075347.1, forward strand.
TCATTGAAAATATTTGTATAGTCGTAGTTAATTTTTCGATTACATATTAAAAATGTATAAAAACTTAATACTCACGACTCCAATAAATCATTAGACTGTCTGTCAAAAAAAGGTTGCATGTTTCAGCGATATGAGAAAGGATATCTACTGTGCAAGATATATGAAACGAACGTAGTTATAACAATAGAAACTTTCATCCCTTTATTAAAAACAATATATAATTTTAAGTGTATCAACCTTTTTATTTATCATTATTAATAATATTTATAACAAAAACCGTAGCTTCTCTCTCTCTCTCTACCTTTTCCAAAAAATTATAAACTAAAGTTTAGGAGTTGATATCAATTTTTTAAGTTTTTTTTAGAATTTTTTTTCTTGATTTTTTTTATTTTTCAATAAATATATCATTGAGAGTCTAGTACCCCGTTGCCCGTTGGTGAATTTTATCTACCAAAATATTAGATTTTGTACTATGTCCTTGTAAATGATAAGCCTTATTCTCTTTTCCTTAATTTTACTTTGGCTTTCAATAAATATCTCTCTTTATTGAGAGCCTAATATCCTGTTCGTTGATTTCGTCTACCCATATATTAGATTTTGTTATATTAGTTCATTGATTTTGATAGTATAGAATTACAGTTCTGGTCGGTTGTTTGAATACGTTATGACAAATCAGATATACATATTACTAACGTTTATAATAAATTGTTAGATTATCTTGCCGAAAAGACTGTATAATTTATTGATATAAGCTAGAGATGTACTATAATTGAAGATCTGTTCAATGATTGGATAAAGTAAATTAGTGATCTAATTTACTATGTGTTTGTTCAATTTTAATTGTTTTTGTAGATGTTGTATGCCCTTTTATTGCTGATTTTTGCAGGTTTGATTTTTGTGGATGACATATGTCCTTTTATTAATGAATTAATTATCAATAAATAAATATTGATTTATAAGAAAATTTGTGCTAAATTGACCAATTGATTATGGAAATATTCACTAACAATATTTTCATTGACTCAGTTATATTTTTTATTTTTTGATTGATAATTTATACACCAAATAATGTATAGTACTATTTAAGAGTATATTTAATAATTTGAATAATTCAAATATATTGTCAGGTCAAATTTTTTTTCACATTAATTATTGCATAGTTAAAAAATTTCGTAATTAAAATGTTAAAAGATGATTGGTTTCAAATTTATTATAATATTTTAATTGGTTGATCCTAGCTTTTTTTTTATGACTGAATTATTTAATACTTTACATAATTTAAATTTTGAATGTGTTTTTAGAGTAGTGTGGTAAATAGTTTTATATTGTTAATAATTTTTAATTCATGATTTTAATTGTACCTTATGATTTTGAATTGAGAGTTTGAGATATCAAAATATCTATTATAAATATAATAGATTCATGTATTAATGTATAATTTTTTTAATTAAATAATTATTGTATTTAGAATAAAATTGTTAAGTAATCACTGAACACATCAAAACGAAGACCACGCCTTGCTCTTTGTTTTACCCAAACGATTTATCCGGATCGAGCCCCGTAGGGGCTCGTACGAACTCGTCGGAAAACCTCGATGGTAAGAATCGCCAGATTGGGGGTTTTAAATCCTGCATTAGAAACGAAAAAAGAATGGTATATGATTGTAGAGGATGAGAAGGAGATTCCAACAATGTATAGAACGTAATGGGAAATTGAAAGATGTTGTTGAACGAAGCTTGGATGTTGTTGACGGAAAAACTGAACAAAATCGCCGATTTCATCGCTTCTCTGCAAAAGTGAAGTCTGACGATGATGCGCTAATGGAAGTTGCGTATCTTAAGATATACGCTATTTTTATATGCGTATCTCAGTTTTGGACACGCCTCTCTTACTAACGTATCTTAACGATACCCTTCCCCCAGTAACGTATGCGGTGGATACTACTTCATCAGTGACGTATCTGACAGATATTCCTTTACCAATAGCGTGTCTGGCGGGTATTTAGGCCCCCCTCCCCTTCCCGTGGGTATTTTGGTTTTCAACATTTAAAATATGGTTATTTGGGGCCTTCACCCTTATGGATATGTTTAATAAAATCATTATTGTATTTAAATTAGAAGTGTTAACTAACCATGGTTAAAGAGATAGGGTGAGATTGTAAATAAGGAAAATTCTTAATATAACATGATTGATCTAAAATTTAGGAATTAGCTCTGATTAGTTATAAAATAATTTCTCGATTCTGATTGGTTAACTGACGTATAGTAAACTCAGGTATTATAATAAAAGATGTAAAATAAAAAATTAATATAATTATATATTTTAAATAAGGAACCAAATTCCTTATTACCGAATAACAAAACCAAATTCTTATTACCGACACGGAAAAAGACTTTTCCACCAGCCCAAAAGCTACGACTCCGAAGTCCGATTGTACTTCGAATGTACACGTGATACATTACACATTAGTCTTGTACTTCCAGAAACAAAAATACAGTCTTGTCTGTTGAATATATATAGGCCTACTTACATACATTATTTGCTATAGATATTTATTTTGATTTTTGATCCATACCCTTTAATTCTTTTTCTTTAAATTTGAAGTTGAATTCAGCAGTGATTTTATAGATTGCAGCTATGGCTACCAGTGGGAACAAGAATATCAATGCCAAATTGGTTTGTTTTCTTCTTTATTGCCTCTTAAATTCTTGAATTTTATGATTTTTTGCATGTTTGTGTTGTTGGCTTGTTGTTTGTGATTTTTTAGTGGTGTTTTTAAGATGTTGGGTTCTTGAATTTGTTGATTTTGATATGGGTTTTGTGTAAGTTGCCTCATTGACTTGTTAGCTGTTTAAGTTTGCAATTTTTTATCATAAAGATGCTTTTTTTTTTGATTTTACAGTTTATGTTTTTTTACTTTGTTGTTGCTGAATATTTGTATAGTTTGATGGCTGAAAAGGAGAATCTTGGTTATCCTATCATGTATAAGACCACTTGATTATCAAACCATCTATGCAATTATAAATTTATGACTTTATCAAGTATCTGGAACTTGCATAACATGGTGTTATGTTTGCCCCCCCTTGGATTCTTTATAGTGCATCTGTTAAATCATCCTGTTCGCAGACAAGTTATGTTCAACCAATTTCGGTTATATAGAGATATGTTCTCGTTAGTGCCCGTGAGGTTGTGTGTTCATGGTGTGTGTTATGCCATATAACAACGATCAGAATCAAAATATTGAGTTTATAAGTAAATTAAATTAACGAAAGAGGCTGGCCTGAATTTATGTTTTTTTGTTTGTTAGGAGTACTAAAATATTTCTGCATAGTCTCAATTCGAATTGTCTTGCTAATATCTCCAGTTGCATTCAGGTGCTTCTGGGAGATGTTGGAACCGGAAAATCAAGCCTGGTTTTACGTTTTGTAAAAGGGCAATTCATTGAATTTCAGGTAATCCTTTTATCTTGCAGTCTTTAATTAGGTTTCTCAAGTGATGTCTTTTGGGATATATGTTGAGCTATAGTAGCGTCCTACAACTTTTGCTCTAATTATTTTTTCTATTAATTTCTAGGAATCAACAATAGGTGCTGCATTTTTCTCGCAAACAGTTGCTGTTAATGAGGCAACTGTGAAATTTGAAATATGGGATACTGCTGGTCAAGAGAGATATCATAGCTTAGCTCCGATGTACTATAGAGGAGCTGCAGCTGCAATTGTTGTGTATGATATAACAAACCAGGTAAGTCCTTTGTGCCAATGATGTAGGCCTATGCTATTGCCTCTTGTTCAAAAAGTTCTTTACATGATACTAAATTGTTGTTAATATCATCAGCTTCACCAATTTTTGTAAGACAGACCTATATCAGATGCAGAATCTTTGCCATTTAATTCTAGAAACCTTTATTTAAGTAAAAATGTGAACTCCTAAAAGAGATTCAAGAATTGTTATTATTGTTTTAATACTTATTTTTTTGGCATTTGTGACCATTGGATATATACTTTGCAGGCCTCATTTGATCGGGCAAAAAAATGGGTTCAAGAGCTTCTAACTCAAGGTATTTTATGTTACCATGTTCATCTAATATTTATGGCCCCTCTATTTTCATTGTTCTTTTACGTTATTTTTGTTCTGGCTGATAATTAACATAGTCTTGTGTATATGGACCATTAGCTCCTGGACCCCACACACATGACACAATTACTGTAACAAGTATCCTATCACACCTTGAGTCTATTTTTTTTTTTTTTTGAATATTTTGGCTTATAGCCTTTTACAATGAGTATCTGTTCATTGACAAATCTCGTGGTAAGCGAGTATCGAACCCAGAACCTCTGGGTCGACTAGAAGTAAGCTCAAACAACGGAGGAGGAAGAGGAGCTTGTTCCTGATGTAATGATTGATTCAGAATGATTATGTTTGACTGTATTAAAGTGGAAAATTATTAGACTAATTATCAAAAAAGTGAGATTGTGATGATTTTAGGGTAGTGCTTCATGTAACTGTATTTCTTTTTGTTCTAATTGTCAAAATTACTTATGATTCCTCGTAATTTTCTTGGGCTAAAGGCAACTCGGACATGGTTATGGCACTTGCTGGGAATAAAGCTGATTTGTTAGATGCAAAGGTGGTGGAAACAGAGGCAAGTACATATTTTTTACTGTTAAAATGTGGTATTAGCATGTAACTGACTTTGTTTACATGTTATTGACCACAATTGTTGAATGAATGAATCTTTGAATAATTTTAAGTTTGGAGTTTGGACTATCATTATCATTATTAGTTCAGTTAACTCTTCAGAAATGTGTAGGTTTGTAGATGACTTCACTCAAACTCTGATCTATTGAAAAATAATAGTTATCTTAATTCTTACATAATTGCAAGTAAGGTCTTTAATAACTCTAGTAGTTAGGTGGACATAAATTATGTATTATCTTTCACTTTTGTATGGCAAACAAGTTTTATAAATTTTCCTCTGAACCAAAGATTATAGCTAAGTTCAGGCAGCAAAATGCCTTTCTCATATTGGATCACTAGCTTGATCTAACAAAGATGAGATTGAGGTTGAAATTTTCATAATAAATTTGCAAAAATTTATGGGTATCACTTAATGAATTCTTTTACTTATAATTTTGTAGGAAGCACAAAGATACGCACAGGAAAACGGTCTTTTTTTCATGGAAACGTCTGCAAAAGCTGCTACCAATGTCAATGACATTTTTTATGAGATCGGTAAGTTTACTATCCTTCCACAACTTTAGCTTGATAATTCCGTGGGAGTCACTAATACAGAGAATATTAGCTCTTCCGTAGGAGTCTAGTCAACATTAAGCCTATTAATTGGTGTTATTTGTGGGGAAGTATCAAAACTAAAAGGTTCATGCCATCTATGGGAAACCACAAGAGAACAAACTTACCCTTGAGCAATCTGTTACTTTAGGAAGGTCTGACCACAATAGTGAAGGCTATATTTTTTTTAGATATGTGTGTTTATGTGTGTCTCACCAGGGGCGGACCTATATACGATGCTGTAACATCACACATCGATTATAATAAGAGTGTTTGGGGCCTTTATATGACTTGCTAGCACTTTTGGACTGAGCTGTGGTGGATTGTTGGGTCCGGTATGCATTCGGTTACGGGCTTGGAATGCAGTGGGGCCCGGGAACCCACTCGGCTCGGGCTTAAGGGGTAAACATACACTAGTTTTTAGGGTAAAATGTAGGGATACTTAAAGGAACCCACTTAAATTTTTTTCAGGAACCCACTTAATAAATTTTTTAATCAAACATCACATAAAAAAAGCCTAAATATAAATTAAAAAAAGTTAAAAATAGCCAAAGTTATCGATAAATATGTAACGGATTGTTTTAAAAGATACAAACATGTCAAAAAATAATTCTAAAACATAAAATATTTTTCATGTATTAAATTCCGTACCTTTTAGTTACCTTTTATTTTTATTTAATATTTACATTAGGAACCCACTGAAAAAAAGTTTTGGGTCCGCCACTGTGACTAATTGACTATCTGTATTTGTACTTATCGAGCTTAATGCAATTGTTTTCTGTATATGTATGTGATTTTCTCAATTGAGAATTGTGTGTCATTTCTCTGTATTTATTTCTTCATGGCTCCCCAATTTCTCATACTTTTGTCTGAATGATTACCTTCGAACTGCCTTATTTGTGTTAACTTATGTCATGCTTAAAATTCTCATTGACATCTGCAAAATGGTTCGTGGAGCTTTAGGTAATAGGAGTCGTGGTGTAGGAATTATATTTTAATCCATTTTGTGAATTCTTTTCATTTTATATGCAATTATTGGTGTTTTGTTCTGAATGAGCTGAGCTTGGTCTTACAGCAAAGAGACTACCTCGTCTGCAGCCTGCACCAAAGCCATCAGGAATGGTTCTTACTGATAAACCTGCCGGGACAGCAGTTTCTACTTCTTGTTGCACTTAAAGTTATCCAGTTCTCATTAGTTATCAATGTGCAAGATGCAACTTATGTTCTCTTTGCCAATATACTCACGCATCCTTGATTTGGAGCCTGTACAGAACTGTTGTTTAGCTCTTTTTTTTTTCCTTGCTTAACGAATGACATATGACATGTCTTTTCATGTAATGAGATCGTTTTTAGATGATTGAACTCCTTTTTCTTTGTGACTTTCATTATTTTCATAGAAACACAATATCTTTGAAGTCTGTTGTTCTTCACATAAGATTGCTACATGTGATGGATTGACCAGTTGACTGTTGACGACATAGATAGTTTGGTGTCTAGATGGCTCTGCCTGGTTCTCCAAAGTACTACTCCCTCCGTCTCATAATATGTTTCCTGTTTTTAAAAACACGTTTGCCAACGCACACTTTTGATCGTTAATATCTTGAATTTCGTATTAGTACAAAATATAAAAACTTCACTGTATTAAAGTACTCATAAATACGAATCCAACAAGATCACTCATGACTATATTTTGTCTTATAAATTATGCGTAAATTAGTAGTCAATCGCTTATAATGAATAGTGTAAAAAGTCAAAACAGGAAAGACAATACGAGACGGAGGGAGTATTATTATATTTTACATTTATAAAGACTCCTCAACCATATTGTAAACTTAGAATCCTAAATGTTATCCATAATTCACCCAAAAAGAACAATATAGGGAGCAAGTCCAATGCAATGCTAAAGTTGGTTCCATTTCTAAAATTTGGAACCAAATGTAAAAAAATTCAACTCCAAAGGGGTTGCATATGCAGATATGCATACTTAGTTCTAAATTTGAAACCAAGGATGCATATATGCATTTAGCCCCATCATCAATCAACCATAATTGAAATGCATGTTGGTGTACTATGAAGATTAGGAGAGAGACAAAAACTAGTTGAATTTGGAATTATTTGGTTGCAAAATGAATTAGCAGCATTGGACTTGCTTTAAGGCAAAGCATATCAGTTCAACCAGTTTTAAGCTTTATAATAATCATCAAAAGGATGAAGTGGGGGAGTGGCTTTTGTCAGGTGCGTGTTGCTTGCACTAGGGTTGTAAGAACAGAGCCAAGTGTAAATAGTAGTGAGTTCGATGTAGGTAGTTTTTCTAGTTTAATCCAAGTTTGGTTTGAACAAGTTTGATTAGACAAAAGCTCATCTAATATATTGAAGTGTTAGCTAGGTTTGTGAGAGGGCTTATTTGTGATTCGCGAAAATCTATTTGAGTTACTATTCAGTTGATTCGAATCGAACTAGTTTTAGTTTGAGTTCGACTTGCGTACAATCTCGATCACAAAAATTGAGCTCGAGTTTGGTTCAATTAATTTTCGAATCGTCATGAACGAACTTTTAGCCTACTAAACAGCACACCAAGCTGATTGTGCCTTGCAAGTTGCAAACAGTTTGGCTCATGCGCAGCGCAACTTGGCATTTCGAAAAATGAGCTTGAGTTTGGCTCTCTTAACATTCAAACTGAATACAACTGAACTTCAATCTAATTAAAAGACGAACAAGCTTTTTACCCTATTAATATTGAAGCCCACAGGCCAGCCAAACTTACCTACACTTGGATTTTTTTGTTAAGCACCTATTGGAGAAGCCTTCCTGTATTAATAGTAGTATTAGCCAACTTGAGAAAACTGTAAATGTAAAACCTGATCTTTCTACCTTAGTCTAGTTATTCTCTGGCTAGAGTTGCAACTTGCAAGACATGAATCAGTGCATTTTTAAATCCTAATTCGCTGCGTCACAATCTAATTGAGAATTATTGAAGTCTAATAGTTCAGGTTAACATATATTAACCTGTAATCGCTATAAGATGGGAGATCAGAAGAATCATAGATAATAGCTCTCAATTTTGTTGTACAGCAATTATAATGGTCCTTTAATTCTGCTATAATGAACTTCACCCTTGGCAAATACTGTACATTATAGTACCAGTTGACTGTTTTCTTTAATTCTAAGAATTCGTTTCCTAGATCCAGGCTGATTGTTTATTCACCAAGCAGGGATGCCGCAGTTGTTAATGAAGAACTTTTATAGTTATGTACCTTATGCATGTGCTACTGTATCTTTGACAATAAAAGCCTACTACGGGGTAGGCAGTTGGAGCTTAAGCTGTTTAATTAGTGTCATTTTTAGGAGAACATCCAGCTAAATTCTTTAGGGTCACCCAGAACATATTAGTCAGATTTTGTGCTGTCAAAGGTTCATTTATGAAAAGCCAAATGCAGGCTAAAGCACAATGCAAAACATGATAAGCCATTAAATAACACAACCAAACAACAGAACTGAATCCAAATTGAGAAAATCGCCAACATCAAAGGATTTTTACCTTAGTTGTTATCATTGTTTATTAGTAAAAGCCCCAATACGAGTGAACAGGAACTACCATTAGCTGCCATGCATAGTCTTATGTCTTGTGTAGTCCTTGGGAAGCTGAAGCAGCTGCGCAGTCCATTAGTTGAAATCCGATTCTCTCCTTCTCCAAGTCATAAATAACCTCCACATTCTGCTGCTGGAAACTTCCAAAGATTCCAGCAGGTCCATCATCACCATCATCCATACTTTGAAACAGTAAGCATTTTACTATGGTTCCATTATATGGTGCACCCATGGCATAGAATTGATTTCCTTTGGGTAATACCACACTTGCGTTATTCAAAAAATGGAAAGTAATTGAAGGGAGATCATCTAATAAGTCGATTCTGTTACTCGAATTTGGAACTCTATAGCAAAGATCGAAGCTGCTTCGTGCTTCTACTTCCCTGGCTCGAGGGTAAGTGATGAGAGATTGTAGTACAGAAAGAAGTTGAGAGTAGAATGGCTCCGGTAGATGAGTGTAAGTAGTTCCAGAGTCGATCAACATGCCTCCATTACCTAAATAATCAATTTCTCTCAAGCTTGAGGGAACTTGAACTGCTAAACTCGTGTTTCCCACAGTTAAAGACTCTAGACCAATATAATAGTAGTTAGGGTACATTGGACAATGTAACATTGGGGTAAATTGCAATTGGTCTTTGGAAGAGATGGCAAGATCTCCAATGACTAAGGGACTTGAAATGTTTGGGTTGTTTGCAAACTCAAAGGCAAGAAAACAGTGAGAGAAACCCTTCTGTAAGAACCCTAGCTGTGAGGGGAGAGAAAGTGGTCCTCTGCCAAATCCTGCAATACCAATAGGCTCTCGATAAGTAGATGAAACACACCCAAAACAGTACTTACTAATCTCTCTAGTAACACCTTGGTTACTGCCATGGACTCTGAGGGTGTCCCTGGTCAATGTCCCAGTCACAACACCCCCTCCATACGTATAAGCGAAGGAAGGGCATGGTCTAGTGCAAGTACCCTTTAGTAGAGTACTCAAGGAGCAACCAGCCATAGTGCAGGAGTCGTATGAATTATCCGAACTATGAATATCTAGACAGAAATGAGTGGTACAAGAATCTCTATAGGAAGAAGAAGAAAAGGAAGGAGAAAAACTAGCGAATAACCTATTGTTCCTATAGTCATTGCACTCGATGCAATCGAAAGATAGATTTCCACAAGGAACCCAAGTGAGGTCACTCCCAGTGTCCATATATACTTGGATGATTTGTGGCGGTGTCCCTAAATTTAGTGATATCAAATATCCATCTCTTACTTCTCTCAGTGGCTCCATCATGTCTAAGCTTTCTGATGATTTCTTTACGGAACCTACATTGTTTTGTGGATTAGGTGTGACGGCCCTAGAATGAGTCAAACCGAGGGTTAGTGAACGGGGTATCATCTCTCTTGCACGAGATTGACTGATAGTGTACAATGCACTGATAAGAAAACAGATATAAAAGGTGGTCAGGAATCTGATCAGGGGTGATGCCATTGCTAATATCTTGGTGTTAGATATTTTAAGAAGAAGGCTAGCTACTTGAGAATTTATAGGGAATTGTATGGCTGGTGAATGATAGTTCCTTGGACAATGCAGCTTGTAAGTCATTAAACTAGGGTTCACGAAGTCAAGTTGGGATATCAACAGATGTTGCATGGAGACCCATGCATTGCTGCCTTACAAGTTTATTGACTTCTTTATTTGTTTTGATAATATTGTTTCATCTATATTAGAGCTGTATTAACTTTTTTTATTACATATCTTGCGTGAGAGGAAGAGAATTACTGCATGGATTTTCATAAGGTAGCAAGAAATTGCGTCTTGGCAAGAGGCGGACATTTAACTCGGCTAAAGCCTAATGTATATAACATTTTCCTCACTCGAAAGTCTTTTTTCAAAGTAAATTACTAGGCGTTCATTTCCATGTCAATATTCAATCTTAATGTTCAAATAAAAACTTTGAGGATGCTAAAATACCAGATTTCAACCTCTCAGACTTTCTTTTAGCCGAATACAATCGAAGTTACTGACTTCTGAAATTTCAAGGGGTTAGTAGAAAGTTTAGTTGTATTACATTTGCATTATATACAAGTTCATCTGCATCTTTTACCGTAAGAGGCTAGCTTTAAGAATATCAAGTTTGTTTATTATTCAGTAAAGTGATCACGATGCCATGTTTAGATTCATGGAAAGGGACTTCCTCTGCAATAACGTGACTAGAAACACTGGAAAGGAAGATGGAATGCACGTGTAAGTGCATGTGATTTACAGTTAAGAGACCATATAAATTGTGCAACTGACTAGATGTGTTACATATAACTTAAGTTTATTCTCAAATAAAAACTTACAAGAAAACCACGAATTTATTATGCAGAGTCCTCCATTGTTAATTAATAGTATAACGATTTCTGCTGTTAAACGTACTGTTGTGATCAGTGATTTGTATCGTTACGGCTTATGGTTTGAAGAATTTTTTGGATTACATGATTTTCACCCTATTGAGAAGTTTACATTTTCTCGCAATGTTTTCACTGTATTATATATTTTTAGCAAATAGCAAATGCAAGCTACTCTAGAGTACTGGTAGATGTATTATCATGAGTGTGATAACTGATCTAATCTGTATTCTGGCAAATTTAAGAAGAAGTTGCATATAATATTTCATAGACATACTTAGTGGCTTATGATTACATCAAATTGTGGTGCCCTCCTACTAAATTGAATAAACCAGGATTAACATGCATGATTAAGCTCCATTAGGACTTAATTACATTATATTAGTTGTGCTCCGAGTCGCTGATGTGGACAAGATGCAGCATCCTGGAATCCCGGTTCTTCAGCAACTGGCGTGACATCCCAGAAAGGATTATTCTTATCGAAGTTTTTCTACTTCTGGAAAATCATCCTATGATTGCATTGGCATTACGTATTTGATCATTTAAATAGTAGACCACTTGCTAAGCAATTATGTATGTTCTTGCAAGCTAATTTTTTAATAATCCAGGAAGGGTACTTGATATATTTTGTTTAATCAGAAGATGTATGTTTAATGATGTGCTAAGATACTGCCCAATGACCACTAATATCAGTTTTAAACTATAGCTTTCCCAGAATTAGTTGGTGAAAGGGTATAAAAATTGTTTGCCTGCACTTCTTCTTGTCCCCTTTTCTATTTGATTCAGAATTTCAGATAATGTATTGTTTATGCACATCTGTTGTACTTGCGCTGAGATTACTTGTCAGCTCTCTGCAAAGTTTATACGATGTCTGATTATTTTGGGTGTTGGCCCCTATATCACAATTTGAGAGAAAATGGTCCCAAATATCACAATTTGAAAAGTTGACCCCATATATCACTCTAAAACACTACATCGTGTAGCGTTTTCATTTTTTTTTATGAAAACGTTACATCGTGTAGCGTTTTGACTTTTTTTTTTTTTTTTTTTTTTTACTGAAAACGCTACTTTAAGTTTGGTTTTGGGCTAGTAACACAACTTTAAGTTTGGTTTTGGGCTAGTAACGCTACTTTAAGTTTGGTTTTTAGTAATTTTTTTTATAACCGAAAACACTACTTTAAGTTTGGTTTTGGGCTAGTAACACAACTTTAAGTTTGGTTTTGGGCTAGTAACGCTATTTTAAGTTTGGTTTTGGATTTTTTTTTTTTTTTTGAAACGTTACTTTAAGTTTGGTTTTGGGTAATTTTTAAAACCCAAAATGGAAACGTTGAACCCCAAAAGTTAATTGTTGAACTCCTAAATTTAAATAAAACTAGCTTATAACCCGTGCAATGCACGGGTTTCTTATATTATGTTATAAATTTTATTTAATATTATAATTATGTTTTTATATAATCTGTAATTTTAATAATTTTTTTAATTTTATTTTGATATAATTTAATATACTCGTGTTTACGGATTATATTAATGTTTCCTTATTATAAACAACGTATACGATTTTTAATATATTTTATTAATAATTTAAAAATATGGTGTAATATTTTTGGGTATATATTGTAAGATTTGTTGTAAATTAAAAAGGTAACGTGTTTTAATTAGAAAGGAAATATTAATGATTGAAATATATGATACAATTGATCTTTTTAGATGTTTATAAAATTTAATATCTTCAACTAAAAGTAAATGTAAAAAAGGCAATCGACTAATTATCTTTAATTATATTAGTTCTAGTGTGATATTTTTGGGTATATATTAATAATTGTTAGATTTGTTTTAAATTAAAAAGGTAACTTGTTTTAATTCGAAATAAAATATTAATGATCAAAAAATATGATAATGTTTTTAGTTGTTTATGAAAAGTAATATTTTCAACTAAAAGTATATGTAAAAAGGATAGTTGGCTAATTACCATTAATTATATGATTTTATTATTTATTTTAATAATTAGGATTAGCAAATATACAAACTTTCAATCTTTCGACTTTAATATATTAGTATAAATACGTATTTTAATTAGAAAAGGAATCGGCTGCTTAACATTAATTGATTTATTTTTTATTTATTAATTAAGATAACTATACCTAAACTAAACCGATAAAATTTTTAATGTTTCAACTTTAATATTATAATAACTACCTTATAATCCGTGCAATGCACGGATTTCTTATATTATGTTATAAATTTTATTTAATATTAAAATTATATTTTTATATAATCATTATTTTTAATAATTTTTTAATTTGATATAATTTAATATACTCATGTTTAGGGATTATACTAATATTTCCTTATTATAAACAACGTATATGATTTTTAATGTATTTTATTAATAATTGAAAAATATGGTGCGATATTTTCGGCCTATATAAATTATGATGTTATATTTTTTTGGTATATATTAGTGATTATAAGATTTGTTTTAAATTAAAAAGGTAACATGTTTTAATTCGAAAAAATGTAAGGTATTTATAAAAGGTAATATCTTCAACTAAAATTAAATTTCAAAAAGCAATCGACTAATTACCTTTAATTTTATTATGTTAATGTGAAAAAGACAATCGACTAATTACCATTAATTATATTATGTTATTATTTATTTTAGGTGTTATACTTTTCTTGAAAATTATGGTTTGATATTTTCGGGTATATAATAATGATTATAAGATTTGTTTTAAATTAAAATGGTAACGTGTTTTAATTCGAAAGGAAATACTAATGATTGCCGGATGTTTTTAGGTATTTATAAAAGGTAATATCTTCGACTAAAAGTAAATGTGAAAAAGACATTCGACTAATTTTATTATGTTAATGTGAAAATGGCAATGGACTAATTACCATTAATTTTATCATGTTAATCAGCTAATTACCATTAATTATATTATGTTATTATTTAATTTAGGTGTTATATTTTTCTTGAAAATTATGGTGGGTATATATTTTAAGGTGTTTGTAAAAGGTAATATATTCAACTAAAAGTAAATATGAAAAAGGCAATCGACTAATTACCATTAATTATATTATGTTATTATTTATTTTAGGTGTATTTATTTTTTTAGCTGAAAAGGTAATTGGTTAATTATTAGTATTATAATATTATTTTTTTATTAAATAGAAACACCTGTAATATAATTAAAAAAATTGAGGTTTTAGTAAGAAGAATGAAAAAATGTAACGTTTTGCTGAAAAAGGTAACCGTCCATGATATAATTGGAAAAACAGAAATATTAGTTAGAGAAAAGAGAAAAGGTAATGTGTTTTGACTGAAAAAGGTAATTGATTAGTTAATAGTAATTATATATAATTATGTTATTTTATTAAACACGTAAATAATATTTATTATTATAAATATAAAATAAAATTATATTTTATTTTAAAATAATATTTTGTTTTAGTAAATAATATTTTGTAATTAACAGTAATTTTATTTTAATTTTAGTTAGATAAAATGTAAAAGATATTCTTTAATGTATTTTATTAATAATTGAAAAATATGGTGCTATATTTTTGGGCTATATTTTTCTTGAAAATTATGATGTTATATTTTTTTGGTATATATTAATGATTATAAAATTTGTTTTAAATTAAAAAGGTAACATGTTTTAATTCGAAAAAAGGTAAGGTATTTATAAAAGGTAATATTTTCAACTAAAATTAAATGTGGAAAAAACAATCGACTAATTACCTTTAATTTTATTATGTTAATGTGAAAAAGACAATCGACTAATTATCATTAATTATATTATGTTATTATTTATTTTAGGTGTTATACTTTTCTTGAAAATTATGGTTTGATATTTTCGAGTATATAATAATGATTATAAGATTTGTTTTAAATTAAAATGGTAACGTGTTTTAATTCGAAAGGAAATATTAATGATTGATGGATGTTTTTAGGTATTTATAAAAGGTTAGATAAAATGTAAAAGATATTCTATTTTAAATGAGAAAGGAAATTATTTAGTTATTGAAAAATAGAAAAGGTTATTTGTTTAAACTGAAAAAGGAAATTGATTAATAAATGAGAAATTTTAGTTAGATAAAATATAAAAGATATTGTATTTTACCTGGAAAAGGAAATTTGAAAATAGAAAAGATAATATGTGTAACCTGAAAAAGGAAATTGATTAGTTAGTAAATCTGTAATTGAGTAAGGGTAATTAGGTAAATTCAATAGGTACCGTTGAACCAAACTTTTAATGTTTCGGCTTTTATATAATAGTATAGATTGTATTTTTTTTAATTTAAAAATTTTAATTAAAAAATTGAATTCGGCGGCCTGATTTTTAAAAGCTAACGCGTTTAAAAATCAGGATTAGTTAGGGTTTAGGGTTGTAAACAACCCTAAACCCTAAGTTCGTATATGGTTTATTCGTCGTTCCGAATATTTCTAAAACCCAAAATGGAAACATTGAATCCCAAAAGTTAATTGTTGAACCCCTAAATTTAATTAAATTGTACTTTTTAAATTAAAAAAATACTCCCTCCGTCCCAGCCAGTTCTTTACATGGCGGCTGGGCACGGAGGTCAAGGATAATGGGTATAAAGTGGGTGTAATATTGTTAAAATAAATGAGGTAGTGGGTGTAATAGTGATTTTATTGTTAAAATAAGTGAAGTAGTGGGTGTAATAGTGATTTTATTGTTAAAATAAGTTAAGTAGTGGGTGAAATAGTGTAAAGTATTGTTAAAATAAGTGAAGTAGTGGGTGTAATAGTGTTAAAACTTACTATTTTGGGTAATGTAAAGAAATGGTGGGACGGCCCAAAAAGGAAATTGTAAAGAAATGGAAGGGACAGAGGGAATACAATTTTAATTAAAAATTTAAAAAAAAAAAGAAGAAAAAAGCACCAAAACGCCACATAATGTGGCGTTTGAACTAAAGACATAGTCTGAACTAGCGTTGCAACACACAAAAAAAAAAAATCAATCCCATGAACGCTAAACGCATTGGCGTTTTAGGAAAAAAAAATTAAAAACGCTATATTATAATGTGTTTTGTAGTAATATTTGGGGGCAAGTTTTTAAGTTGTGATATTTGGGGTCATTTGCTTCCAAATTGTGATATTGGGGGCCATTATTCGATTATTTTCTAGTAATACATAAGGTCCAATATCTATTCTCTGTCTAAAGTGATCGGAAAATAAAATGACTATTTGTTTAACTCGTTTATTTGTTTTTAACCAGATTGTATTATCAGTTTTGGGATTTGTCTCGACTGAGCCCAATCTTTTTAATGAAATGCATAATATTTTGTCAAAAAAAAAAACTTTGTAATTTATACATAAACGTTTCCTCGTATTTTAATTCACATATTTAATTTATTCGGAACCATTAGAACGGGATTTACTTTTTGAGGAAAACCAACAGTATAGATAAGAATTGTAATCAAAAAATAGGTTCACAGAAAAATTAAAGTTACGCGCCTTATTCATAATATTTTATCTATATAATTTGTACATAAACTCGTATGCTGCTAAATTCAGATGCATCATGTAGCCAATCTTGCTGCATTGTAGAACGCAAGTGAGAGTGCAGGTGCGAAGAAATACACATATCCTCCTCGCCCTGCACACTTTATTTTTCCCAAGTCTTTAGTAATTTAAGTTTTAAATGTTTTTTACTTATGACATGTGTAGAGTGTGGTGTATCGAAAACTACAAACTTTTATGTGCTAATGTGATCTGTTGACGGAGAAATTTGGTAACAACAAAGTTTGAGGTCTGTCGCCGGAATCAAGATCTATGACGGTGGTTCTTCGCCGGATAAGTCACCAGAGTGTGGTGGCTATGATGAATTGGGGGCTGAGATTGAGAGGGTTCTTGGTGGTGACTCGTAGCTCTTCGCTTCCATCCCCTCAATTTGCCTACGTAACTCTATATTTATAGAGGATCAAGCCCACGTAGTTCTTGGAGAGCAAGAAACCCAATTGGGTATAGGTATCGATCCAGCATCCGGAATGTTCTACCATGGGGGCCTAACCACAAAAGGCCCAAGGCTCATCCAAGATCTCAAGACTTCACGAATATGGAAACTTCCCCCGTCGAGGACTATTCCTATTCGCTACAAGCTATTTCTTGATTTCAAGGATGCAGGTAAAGCCATGGTTTACCCCAAGTGCAGAACGCATCCCTGTCCCCCGAATGAGAAGCACCCACCAGATAGCAGGACAGGTGATCCGTAGCTTTTGGGTGCAAAGTGCAGGATTACTCCAAAGTTCCCCAATGAGAGCGCCCATTGGCTACAGGAACAGAGCTCCCAAAGCACACACCAGAGAGAGACCAATCTTTGCACCGAGGAGAACATGCCCTCAGTGTATAAGAAAGGTCCCCAAATCCAGGAAAACCCCTGGAGGCCTTCTACGACGGACATCCCCCTCCTGAGATACGACAGGAGGGAATTCTTCAACTTCGGGAATCCCAGCTTGAGTAGAATCCCAGGAGAGATTTCTTCTGTGACTTCTTGGAAAATAAACTTAAATATAAATCTTTATCATGTTTTAGTATTTTAGGGCGCGCCCTCTTTGTAGAGAAAGAGAGGGTGCGGCCTAATTTCTTGTAAAAGTAACAAACATCCTTTTTGACTGCTTTTATGTCTCTCAGGGCGCGCCCTCCACATACGGGAGGTGAGGGCGCGTCCTCCTTCTGCAAATCTTTATCAAGACCCTAATTTACTTAATAAAATTCCCAAATCGAACTTATAATTGACCCGAATCCAGAATAAAATACCCGTGCGAGATTTTGGGCATAACAACTACCCCCCAATTCCATGTAAAATCAAAGATGAAGCATGGAATTTTCAATCTTCACGGAAACAAAATCTCCTCGTAGTTATTCTTCTTCAGGGCGCGTCCTCGCTCTTCCTATCTTCAAGATTCTATGCGGAGGGCGCGTCCTTCACTTCTTCAATCTTGTCTTCTTGACAACTCTAGTTTTGATTTTTTCGTAGAGGAATAACACAAATGTACCTCATCTCTAAGTTTACATGAGCTAACTCGGCGTAAGAAACAAGAGATATTATGCACAAGTGTAAACCTCTCACAGGGCTCGCACTAAAACTAAATATATATATATATATATTTTTTTTTTTGAGGGCGCGCCTTATGATATTAAGACGTACGGACCCCTTCAGCTGTCATCCATATACATCTCCATGGTCTTCTCAAGTTCCTTCTACATTAATCAATCCAAAGGGCATTCCAATGTAGCGTTATAATCCTCTATCTGTGATGAAAGAAGTGTGCTCGCGTACATGGAAATCTGATTATAACCCGAATAGGCGTTCATGAAACTCAAGAGAACATGCCCTACTGTTATATCTACCAACTGATCAATCTGAGGAAGAGGAAAACTATCCTTAGGGAAAGCCTTGTTCAAATCCGTGAAATCTACACAAGTCCTCCCTTTCCCATTTAACGAAAACCAAGTTAGCTAACCACTTTGGTAGTAGGATTCTTTAAACAAGCCAACGTTTAATACTCTGTCCACCTCTTCCTTCAATGCTATAGCTCTCTCTCCACTTACTGGTCGACGTTTCTAGCGAATACCTTTCTTGGTAGGATCTATATTCAGATGATGGCACATAACTTCTGGATCAATTCCCACCATAGCAGCATGCTTACTCGTATCCTTTTCATCCACCATAATTGAAATTAAGTCCTCTGCAGGACCAGTCTTCTCAACCAGCTGCGATGTTCTCGGATCAAAATCGAAATCAAAGCTTCGAGGATCTTAAATCGATGCTTCATCCTTGGAGGGCACATCCTCTTTGAGAGGGAAGTCTTCCTCGACAAGGGCATTCACCAAGCCTTCCAATAACATTCTTCTTCCCTTGATCCTTTCACCTTTAATGCTGAGGGCGCGCCCTCTGGGTGGACGCCTCCCCATCCTCTGATTCTTGAATAAAATAATGAGCTTGAATTCCTACCTTGATGTTGTTCATGATTCCTCCATAACTTCTTTCAATGAGGGCGTGCCCTCCATCCCTTTATTCTCCTGAAACCTTTAATTGCCTTGTGGTGGCACTTCCTTGAATCATGCTGCGATCCCCGAACAGTGCCCACATCATTTGGTGTAGGAAATTTCATAGTAAGATGAAAAATGGAAGTCACTACTTTCATTTCTTTCAACAAGGGGCGCCCTACTAGGCATTGTGAGCTGACTCCTGATCCAAACCATGAATTCCATCATCCGAGTTACTGAGAGAGAACCTTCTCCAAGAGTTACTAGTAACTTGATTGCACCGATTGTTAGTAGTATTTGTTAGTAGTATTTTTGTTGTTCGTTCGCAGGGAAGGACTGAATTTAATATCAAGTTCAAGTTTCTTATCTCTCACAATTTAGAAGTGTAAAAGAATGTTTGGGTTGTTTATAAACTAATTAAGACTAATTATAAATCGAGAATAAAATATATAAGGAAAACAATCCAAGAACTGGGGTTATTCACTTGGTTTCAATGCACATTCAATATCCATGTGATGTCTATGTTCTTACTCTGCTGAAAACAATTCTTCTAAAGTTATACTGTACCCTCCCAGGCTACAATATAGTGCCTACAGCTACACCCTAATTGTCACTCCCGTGATACAATCAAAGTATATCTATAAACTGTTAAGTGCCAAGAATTTTATGTCTCACAATTCCCCTATTAATCTCCCGATCTAATATTCAAATTATGTCTGTTAAATCTTGTACTAAGATTGCAACTTCTCTCCCAAGCTTATTACAATCCCTAGAATACAATCAAAGGTTCATGACTCCCCTAATTGTGTTAAGATCTCATTAACAGATCAGCAAAGCAGAAAATCACATAATCAAGCATGCATGAATACCAAGGAATACTACCCAATCCTCAGATTAGAGAATTAGTTACGCATATTTAATAAAGAAAACATAATAATAATGATAATGAATGAAAACATAATATTGAAGAAAGAATTGAAGATCGAAAGTACCTTGATACGATTAAAAGCTATGAATTGTTCTGATTTACAATGGTAGGATGTGTTTAAATAGGCTCTACAAATCTTGCCCAGCAAGATATTACCTTCTATTACAATTAGAATTCAATTAAGGTATTAAAAATTGACCAAAATATAATTAGAACTAGAAAAGGGCAAAACAGTAATTTCTCTGCTCCCATCTATCTGCTGGTCGTGCTTTCTGGGCCCACCACACGCGGCCTGGTCGTGTAAGACCTATCCCATATTGTAGAAAATCTCTCAAGCTTCGCGTGGACTGTAAATGGGCTGAAAACGGACTTCTAGAACTCCAGATATGGCCCAAACAGTATAAGCTGCGCAGCCCTTCTCAAAAATCCGAATTTTAATCAATTAATTCTCCAAAAACGATAGAAGCATCAACCTTAATCAACATTCTCGTAAATCTGCACAACTAGGCAAAACACATCAAAACTACAACAACTTGAGTCCAAAACAATCAATTTAAGCCGAACGGAGGCATTCCAAGTGGATATAAAATCCACTTATCAAACCCCCAAACTTAAACTGATGCTTGTCCTCAAGCATAAACAATTACAACTAACTAACTAACTAGTACCACTTCCGTAGGTGATCACGGTTGCATTTGGCATATGCAACAAGCCCTTTAAACCCCTAGGCAGCCCTAGTGGACGAGTAAGGTCTCGTGAGGGCCTATAGCGAATGTACCCACAAAATCCAATGCAATGCAATGCATGAATGCAACTAATATGAAAAATGCAATTAATCTAGTCTACCATACCTTCAAATCCTCTCATGCCATATCAACTTAAGAATCAAAGTAAATACGCAATGTCTTGGTGTCGAAAGTGCAAGTATTCACATAGTCTACTCAATGAACATGCATAAGTTCTCACAAGCCCATGTCAAGTGTAAGAATAAGTTAGTAAACATGCTAAACCTACAAGAGCACATCTTTGAGACAACACTCGGGATCTCATACGCAAGAACAAGCAGACACTCACAATCCACTCACAAAACAATATTCACTCAAGAACAAGGGTAAGTGTATCACTCAATTCCAACAAAATCATAAACATGCTTGACATTTGGTATCAATCTAACTCTTAACACAACATACATCAATGACAATAATCAAAAGGTCTTCATTCGGTTGTAACGGGGCTAGGGACAAGGTATGTCAAATAAGCCAAAACAGGTGAAGTGTCAAAAGCTAATAAGTACCATAATGAACCATTCACAACACCCTATTTCCCCCCCACATAATTTCTACTCTTCTTCTTCCAACAAAAATGCTCGACTAGTCGACTAAAGTAGGATCACAACAAACACAAACATGCTCTCATAATATTTTTTTTCTTCTCTTTTTTTTTCTTTTTTTTCTTTTTTTTTTCTTTTTTTTTCCGAGAGCTAAATAAAATAATAATATAAACAATAACAATGATCCTACCATTTATTACATATGCCGACTATCAAGTAAACAACCAAACCCAATCTCAATATTTTCCCAAAAGTATGACCAACAATAAAAGCACTTTACTAGCCTTTGACAATATGGGTTCAAATTAATGTAAGGCCAATACAAGAAAAAGGTCTAGGCAAGTAATGTGGTATGTCACCGAAAAATAGGATTAAGCTCAACGGGTTAACTAATTGATCATGTAAACATGGTGTGGTAATATGGGAAAATATGTGGTTATTCCTAATTGCCTTTATCATTTTAATCGTCAAATAATGTCATGCGTTTCAAGAAAGACCTCAAACAACTGCTAGCAATGCAAACAATCCGTGGACACTCAAGCAAACGAATAAATTGCAAATATGCAATAAGCAATAAGGCTCAAAATCTCACTTGGTGGAAAAACATACTCAATCCCAAGCAACATCTCTCTAACACACAAACTTGTATTCAAAGCATGCAAACTAAATCATCTTGCACATATTCATGTCCTTCTAATCACTTACAACATTCAATAAGTCTACTAGCTTCAACTTACTAGTGTATGTGTGTGCACAAGAACAAAGCATATCACTTCTCAATCAAAAGCGTCAACAACACAAAATTCC
Organism: Kitagawia praeruptora; assembly: GCA_037693485.1. Taxonomy (NCBI): domain Eukaryota; kingdom Viridiplantae; phylum Streptophyta; class Magnoliopsida; order Apiales; family Apiaceae; genus Kitagawia; species Kitagawia praeruptora. The sequence continues at coordinate 128,659,350 of CM075347.1, forward strand.
TATCAAGCATGGGTGCAAATGCAAACTATTATGAACTCACATGATATACGAAAAAATAAAAACAGAATGTCCTATATGAAACAAACGTAGATAACACAAACATAAATGCATAATTTACTACTACTAATATGCAAAGCATGAAATCCTACATGAACAAATAATACAACAACAACTTACTAATCCCTCAAACCACCCCCAAACTTAAAATATTCAATGTCCGCATTGAATGGAAGTAAATACAAGGGATAGCAGAAAACATACCTACTCGTCCTCCTCCTCGGAGGAATCAGAATCTGGCGGTGGATACTGCGTACGAGCTCCATAGACTGGCCACCTTGCCTGAATACTACAAAATCCAATTGACAAGAACACAAATTCGTAATAAAAATAAGATTAGAGAAAAAGATTTACCCAATACGAATCAAAGAGGTGAACTTGCAATTAATTCCTCTTTAGAATTGAATTTTTAGAGATTTAAAAAAAATAGAAGAGGAATTGGATTTTATGGATAGGTGGGTATATAATAATAATAATAATAATAATAATAATAATAATAATAAAATAATAATAATAATAAATAATAATAATAATAATAATAATAATAAATAATAATAATAATAATAAAAATAAATAATAAATATGAATAATAATAATAATAATAATAATAATAATAAAAAATTAGAATAGAAATAAGTTAGAGATTTGAAGAAAAGATGGGGAGTTTTGGAATTGAAATAGGAAAAGAATTAGATTTAGGATAGGGGTATAAATAGAATGGGAGGTGATTTTTTTTTTTTATGAGACAACAACTGAAAAACAACAAAAAAAATCAGACAAAACACTGCTCCACGCAACCTGCCGCGCATACAGGCAAACTGCTCACACAGCAGTCACGCAGGCGCAACCTGCGTGACAACCAGGCAAACTGCGGCACATACAATAACGTAGGCGCAGCCTGTGTTACACCGCTGCAATCTGCGGAAACACCAGTAACGCAGGCGCAGCCTGCGTTACACCCAAAAACTCGATTTTTTTTTTTACACTAATGCGTGGGTTGCCTCCCACGAAGCGCTTCTTTAACGTCAATAGCTTGACGTATTTGCACATAAAATCTTCAGTGAGGAGAAAAAGCAAATAGATTCACATATTTACGAATTAGTAATAAAATTATGAAGTACATATATGCCTTAGATCCACTGAAAGGTACGAAAACTTTCAAGAACCTACCATGCTCAAGAGACTTGGAAACATCAAAATAGCTAGAAAAGTCGTCAGAATAATCATTATAAGTACGACTCATATACTACTCCCAAATCGGATCTTTATACTCTAAAGCAAGATTTTCAATTTCATCAATCTTAACTTCCTTCTCTTCTATAATTGGACACTCATCAATTTTAATCTCGTCTACCAATGTATTAAGCTCAAAATTTTCTAGATTTGGTAGAATTTCAATTGCATCCAAATTATCATTAATGCGCATGGGACAATTATCAACTACACAAGTAGACTCATCAGACACAACATTATCATCAATTGCTAAACAAGAATCATGGCATAGAGGAAAATTGACACAAGGGGGAGTTCGATAACATCTTTCATACCACACTGCTCGAACTTCCCAAATAAAATTATTTAGTTTAGCATTCTCCTCGTACCAAGCTATTGAATCACATGGAATATCATTGTCACTAGCAATCTCTAAAGTTGGTTCATCAAAAACTCCCAAAGAAAGTAATGGAGGATTAGACTGAGTTCCTTGAATCATTTTATTGAGCGCAATCTCCCAATCAGCAAGTAAAGAAGGATTAGACTGAGTTAAACTCGTATCAACATCATTACATATATATGGATAAACATCATCATGATATTGATTTTCAAAAGAATACGAATAATCCTTGCTAGGGGCATATGGAGCATAAAATGAGTTCTCAGAATAGAACGAATTCACCTGATATGCATTACAATCCTCATAAGAATTGAATTGTGGGTAAGGATTGAAGTCTTGATATTGTTCCTGACTGTTGTAAGAATTCTGAGCATTGTTCCAACCAAAGTTGTACTCCATCTAGTCTCTCTCCTCAAAACCTGTTTAAGTTGTCTACCTCAAAGAACCTGTAGACACACCAAAGAAAGAAATACAAAAAGAAAGAAAAGAAAAATATATACAAATATAAAATTCAAACTACAAGAAACAATTAACTCAAACTCAACATAGCTGCCTTCCCCGACAGCGGCGCCAATTTGTTAGTAGTATTTTTGTTGTTCGTTCGCAGGGAAGGACTGAATTTAATATCAAGTTCAAGTTTCTTATCTCTCACAATTTAGAAGTGTAAAAGAATGTTTGGGTTGTTTATAAACTAATTAAGACTAATTATAAATCGAGAATAAAATATATAAGGAAAACAATCCAAGAACTGGGGTTCTTCACTTGGTTTCAATGCACATTCAATATCCATGTGATGTCTATGTTCTTACTCTGCTGAAAACAATTCTTCTAAAGTTATACTGTACCCTCCCAGGCTACAATATAGTGCCTACAGCTACACCCTAATTGTCACTCCCGTGATACAATCAAAGTATATCTATAAACTGTTAAGTGCCAAGAATTATATGTCTCACAATTCTCCTATTAATCTCCCGATCTAATATTCAAATTATGTCTGTTAAATCTTGTACTAATATTGCAACTTCTCTCCCAAGCTTATTACAATCCCTAGAATACAATCAAAGGTTCATGACTCCCCTAATTGTGTTAAGATCTCATTAACAGATCAGCAAAGCAGAAAATCACATAATCAAGCATGCATGAATACCAAGGAATACTACCCAATCCTCATATTAGAGAATTAGTTACGCATATTTAATAAAGAAAACATAATAATAATGATAATGAATGAAAACATAATATTGAAGAAAGAATTGAAGATCGAAAGTACCTTGATACGATTAAAAGCTATGAATTGTTCTGATTTACAATGGTAGGATGTGTTTAAATAGGCTCTACAAATCTTGCCCAGCAAGATATTACCTTCTATTACAATTAGAATTCAATTAAGGTATTAAAAATTGCCCAAAATATAATTAGAACTAGAAAAGGGCAAAACAGTAATTTCTCTGCTCCCATCTATCTGCTGGTCGTGCTTCCTGGGCCCACCACACGCGGCCTGGTCGTGTAAGACCTATCCCATATTGTAGAAAATCTCTCAAGCTTCGCGTGGACTGTAAATGGGCTGAAAACGGACTTCTAGAACTCCAGATATGGCTCAAACAGTATAAGCTGCGCAGCCCTTCTCAAAAATCCGAATTTTAATCAATTAATTCTCCAAAAACGATAGAAGCATCAACCTTAATCAACATTCTCGTAAATCTGCACAACTAGGCAAAACACATCAAAACTACAATAACTTGAGTCCAAAACAATCAATTTAAGCCGAACGGAGGCATTCCAAGTGGATATAAAATCCACTTATCACCGATCACTTTCACAACTTCTCCTGAAAAACCATAAATCCATGTATTTTTTAGTGCCATGTCCTTGTCTAGGAATCCCAACTTCTTGTAAGTGTCGTAATACTGAATATTCACCGAACTTCCATTGTATACAAAACCCAATACACATTCTTAGAGCCAATCCATACCCAAGGCATTATTATGAGGGTGGTGCACTCATCTAACTTCATCCTCAGTGAAAGTGATATCCGCACATTCTCCCTTGAACAATTTGGGCGGCCTTAACCCCAAGCTATTCACATCGGTGAGAGGTATATCTTGCCTCTCGAGCATATCTCTCCAAAGCATTGCTGCTATCACCCCCCAAGTGATGTCCTCCAAAGATAATGTGTACTTCCTTCCTTGACAAATTTCTTCTCCACATTTTTGTCCTCACCACGGAGGGCGCGCCCTCCGTTCTTCTCAGGATTCTCCTTATACTTCTTGACTTCTCTGACAATCCAATCGGTCAAGTATCCTTCCTTGATCAGATCTTCAATTTCATCCTTCTGTTGACGACATTCATGAGTATTATGACTTGTCGACTCATAGTACTCACTGTGCTTCTTCTTATCCTTGCTTAGGCAGACAAAGGATCCGACTTCTTAAAAAGCCCTTTATTCTTGTTCACCTCAAAGATGTGTTCAATCGAAGCCGCCAACGGAGTGTAATTATTTGTCCTTCGATCATAAGAATACATATCTGGAGTTCCCCATTCTCTCCCAACACTAGTTGCATTTACTCCGTTAGCGCTGATTCCGGTACGATATACAGGACTCGTAGATTAATCTTCCCCTTGGCGTTTCCCTGAATTTCTGTCTTCCGATTGTCTGCACTTCCATGAAAATCTTCAGATCATTAGTCATAGCCCTATACCCAGTTGGGAGCTGTGTCTCTCTTACTTATGCTGAAAATGAAGCAGTTTGTGTTGTAGTCGATATCCTTCCTCCATCCAAGTGACCAAGGAGCCTCTTCAAATCATCCATGTTGACAGTTCCAAAGCCAAGAATGTTCTGAATATGTGATTGCGCACTTGATTGAGTACCCCTCGAGGGTGGAAGCTAAGTTGTCCTTTGAGCATTTCCTGGAACTCCGGCATGAAGTTGTGTGAGAATTACCTCTTGAGTCTGAATTTGTTCTTTTCACCTTGAGCTTGTGGATTTTCTTCAATCTGTGGATTCCCCTAAGAACCTCCATGATGCTTTCCTTTAGAGGGAGGGCGCGCCCTCGACCTCACTTCACTACAAGTACTTGAAAGAATTTAAGTGATACGAGGAGATCTATCGCGCCCTCTTTGTTCTGAGGTCGCCTCTCTCTCCTTGATACTTCTCCATCCTCCAATCTTCATGGTCTTGGCTACTTCTTCTTCCAGCATCACCTTGAGGAGGGGCTTGTTCATATCCAAGGGGCCTCGACCTGTGATCAGGGGGGCGCGCTGTGGATCACGGGACCTCGATTCCAAGTGCTTCTCTTTCTTCTGATGACTTTAGAGTTCGGGAGGCTGCATCCATCAAATCTAAGAGAATTGCACTAGAGCTTCAAAAGAATGTGGTGATGGAGAGCGCATCCTCAAAAGAGGGAAGGCTTGCATACTTACAAGAAAAAGTTCCGCATCGCATCTTCTACCCGAAGGCGCGTCCTCCATTGTACGAGAATTATTCAAACTCATCCTTCAGGGCGCGCCCTATAGGCATAATCTTGCATTCTCGAAAACGTTGAAAATTTCACTAGGAAAAGTGTACACAAAGTGTACATGGACTACCCCCCCTAGACTAGGAGGTAATTAATTTAGCTTGTAGTCTACTATTCAGGCATTGCTCTACTTCAATCAACTTCTGGTAGAAAGAGTGCATTCTCTGGTCACGGGCTACTTCAAATCTCATCCCATGAAGGGGCATCTCAAAATGAGGCATCCTATGAATAACATCTCTCGAAGAGGCATCTCACTAGGAGGCATCCAATAAAGGGCATCTCACAAAGAGGCATCCTATGAAGGGCATCTCACGAAGAGGCATCCCCGTAGGGGTATTTCGCTGTTCACACAAACCTGAAATACGTGTATATGTAGGGCTAGGGAGGTGCATCAATACTACCCCCCAGCATCAGAATATCATTCCTTAAAGAAGCGTCTCTTAATGAGACATCCCAAGAGGGGAATTTTAGGAGAGAGCCGTTGGAGTTGCTGAGGACGCGCCCTGTTGCTTAGGGCGCGCCCTATGTGGACGAGGGCAATGACAAAGTCTCTTCTAGTCCGGATGAATGTCATTCTTGTGTAGAGGGGCTTACTCATGACCTTGGGGACTCAACCTGATGATCAGGGGGCACACACTATGGTTCGTGGGGCCGCAACCCAACAACTTCTTTCCTTCTGGAGTCTAAGCAGTAAATTATCCTAGTAGATATTGGAGTCCGCTTGAGAATTTGCATCTTTCTTTGAGGGCGTGCCCTAACCAGAAAGGTCCTCTAAGGGAGAGTTCCTTGAGGGCGCGTCCTATGTTGGAGGATTTTCCTGAAGTCGTGCATTTCCTTGAAGTGGAGTCCTGATGTAGAGCATCGCCCTGGGGTTGAGAATTCTCACCCTATCTTCCAACAGTTGCACTATGAGAAATCAAGGGAACGATTGTAGGGCCTTTCTTGAGAGCGCGCCCTCAGCAATACGTCGAGGGCTATTCCTCACTTTGATGATTAGGCCAGACAATGTCATTCTTACATCTTCGGCTTCATTATCTTCCAATGAGATCTTCAAAGCGGGCTCTCTCGTGTCCAAAGGGCCTCGACCTGTAACCAGGGGCACGCGCTGTGGATCACGACCTTGAGGAAGGGCTCGCTCATGTCCAAGGGGCCTCGACCTGTAATCAGGGGGCACGCGCTGTGGATCACGGGGCCTCGATTCCAAGTGTTCTCCGTTCTCTTGGCCAGGCAAACCCCTGTAGGCCTTCTCATCAGGTAAACCCCTGAAGGCCTTCTCATCAGGCAAACCCCTGGAGGCCTTCTCATCAGGTAAACCCCTGAAGGCCTTCTCATCAGGCAAACCCCTGAAGGCCTTCTCATTAGGTAAACCCCTGGAGGCCTTCTCATCAGGCAAACCCCTGGAACTTTATACATGCAATAAATATATGGAGCAAAATAATATAGAGGTTGTATATTACCTGGAGGCGCGCCCAGTCAGGGGAAGGCGCGCTTCATAATAATCTTCTGAGGCTTGTTCTGCTTGAATTAGCAAAACTCACCATTTGCAGCTCTTTCCTATATCATCTTCCATGGGTGTTCCCTGTAGCACGTCCTGGTAGTGCGCCCTTGATAAGAGATGCTGACGGCGAGCCCTCTTTATTATGAGGTTTGTTCGAATCCAAGGGGCCGCGACCTGTTATCAACAGGGGTCGCGCGCTGTGGATTACCACTCCGTGCTAGAACTCATTTGCGTCCAAGGGGCCCAGACCTGTTATTAACAGCGGGCGCGCGCTGTGGACTATCACTCCGTGGAAGGGCTCGCTAGGGCTGGAAAACGGATAATACGGATACGGATACAGCCATATCCGAATCCGGATCCGTTTTTTACAACCATATCTGTATTCGTATTCGAATCCGGGAATATCCGACAAAACTTTACCCGAATCCGAATCCGGCAGATATTATCCGGATTCGGATAATATCCGGATCCGAATCCGTTTTGCAAAAAAATAATTATTTTTTTTTCTGAAATTTGCATTATTATAAAAAACATGCATTTTTTGCAAAAAAAAACAGACATATTAAAGAGATACTCGGTTCTAATTTACAAATTACAAAAACCATATCCATATTAAAAATGTATTAAAAATGTATATTTCCAAATTAAAAATATATTAAAAATATATTATATATAATTACTTTCGGATACGGATATTTTCAGATACGGATAATATCCGGTTGACTCCGGATACGGATAATATCCGCTTTTTCCCGGATACGAATACAGATATTTCGGACGGATATCGGATTTTTCGGATTTTTTTTCCAGCTCTAGGGCTCGCTCATGTCCAAGGGGCCCAGACCTGTTATCAACAGCGGGCGCGTACTGTGGATCACGGGGCCTCACTCTCGAGCCTTATTCCTAGGCGTTTCTTCAAGCTTGCAAAGTCTCTACTCCTAGCAGCGAGGTTCTCCTTAATTCGTTGGATTTCACCAAGTCGGTAAGGAGCCGCTCTCTCTAGAGAATGCATCCTGGAGATGAGGACGTGTTCAACCATCGAATTTTCCTAAAAGTTGGAAATCATCTGAGCCTTGGCTACCACCTTCAGGGCGCGCCCTGAAGGTTCTTGGGTATTCTTCTTCACCATCTTTAACTCGGGGATTCTTCAGACCACCACCTTTGAACATACTCGAAGCCATCTTTCTGCAGTAGTACCGTTAAAATTATCTTTAGAATCACTTTTTCTTCATCACGTCGATTTTTACTAGAGGTGCGCCCAGACAAGTGAGGGTGAGGGCGCGCCCTCTCTTGAGGATCCAACAACCACTTCGAGAACCTTCATAACTTGGAGGGCGCCCTGTTCGGCGATGATTTTGTGGGATACTCCGAGATTTTCTCCTATTTTCTTGCACTTCCTCCACAGAACTCAATCTTACCCCGAATTTATTTATGGCATCTCCCATACGATAGAATTGCTCCATTGATGCCGTCTTACTGATAGGAACGGGCGGCTGTCCGCCGGTGATGGCTGGAGTTCCATGGTGGTGCGGAGGAACGTAAATGGTGGAACAGAAGCTTCGTGACGAGCTTGGTTGCCCCCAAGCTATCTTCAGAACGTAATCCTCCTTTTCATGAAAAAACCCCCCACGCTGATTATGAGACATCTTTTCCTCATAAGATGAAGATCTTGATTGGCTCCCCTCCTTCTAGCGCCAATTTGTTGACGGAGGAATTTGGTAACAACAAAGTTTGAGGTCTGTCGCCGGAATCAAGATCTATGACGGTGGTTCTTCGCCGGATAAGTCACCGGAGGGTTCTTGGTGGTGGCTCGTAGCTCTTCGCTTCCATCCCCTTCAATTTGCCTACGTACCTCTATATTTATAGAGGATCAAGCCCACGTAGTTCTTGGAGAGCAAGAAACCCAATTGGGCTTAGGTATCGATCCAGCATCCGGAATGTTCTACTATGGGGCCTAACCACAAAAGGCCCAAGGCTCATCCAAGATCTCAAGACTTCACGAATATGGAAACTTCCCCCGTCGAGGACTAGTCCTATTCGCTACAAGCTATTTCTTGATTTCAAGGATGCAGGTAAAGCCATGGTTTACCCCAAGTGCAGAACGCATCCCTGTCCCCCGAATGAGAAGCACCCACCAGATAGCAGGACAGGTGATCCGTAGCTTTTGGGTGCAAAGTGCAGGATTACTCCAAAGTTCCCCAATGAGAGCGCGCCCATTGGCTACAGGAACAGAGCTCCCAAAGCACACACCAGAGAGAGACCAATCTTTGCACCGAGGAGAACATGCCCTCAGTGTATAAGAAAGGTCCCCAAATCCAGGAAAACCCATGGAGGCCTTCTACGACGGACATCCCCCTCCTGAGATACGACAGGAGGGAATTCTTCAACTTCTGGAATCCCAGCTTTAGTAGAATCCCAGGAGAGATTTCTTCTGTGACTTCTTGGAAAATAAACTTAAATATAAATCTTTATCATGTTTTAGTATTTTAGGGCGCGCCCTCTTTGTAGAGAAAGAGAGGGCGTGACCTAATTTCTTGTAAAAATAACAAACATCCTTTTTGACTGCTTTTATGTCTCTCAGGGCGCGCCCTCCACATACGGGAGGTGAGGGCGCGTCCTCCTTCTGCAAATCTTTATCAAGACCCTAATTTACTTAATAAAATCCCCAAATCGAACTTATAATTGACCCGAATCCAGAATAAAATACCCGTACGAGATTTTGGGCATAACATGATCAATTATTTACTACTCCCTCCGTCTCTAAATAACATTTCTGTTTTGACTGGACATGTTTGCCAACGTACATTTTTTATCGTTAATATCTTCAATTTCGTATTAGTTTTAAATTTAAAAACTTCATTGTATTAAAGTACTCATAAATATGAATCCAACAAGATCACTCATGATTATATTTGATCTTATAGATTAAACGTAAATTAATAATTTATCTCATGTTATGAACAATCCCGACATTTCAAATAAGAAAAACAAATAGAGACAGAGGGAGTACCATGTTTAGTAGACCATCTAAAAATTACTAGTTTGTTAATGTTTTAATAGAAACTTAGCAAGAAAAATAATGTCTTAATAGATAGGATTTGTGTCAAGTATTATGTATCTAACCAAACGGGAATCCCTTTGGTTAGATATTTCACGTTGTTAATCCGATTAGCATTTCTAAGAATATCATAAAGGGTAATGCTAAACATAGCCCTAAGGGCTATGGTTAAGCATTAATGTAGATAAATAAATGCATTTAATACATCAATTTTGTATTTAATACATCAATTTTGCACGAAATTCAATATGATTATTTAGAAATTTAGGATATTTTTATCGTTGAAAATTAATGTGAATACAGGGGGTCCATTATTATTACTTAGAAAATTAAATTATTGTTGCAAAGAGATATTGGAAAACTGAAAACTAAAAACCATATAAAAGACGTTGAAACTATAAGGGTCCGTTTGGATTGGGGATTGAGAAGGGTTGGGTTGGGTCGGGTCGGGTCGGGTTCAAATTTAAAAATCCGTTTTTGAATTTTTTTTAAAAAATAAAGTGTTGGATTTTTGTAATTTACGAAAGAACTAAAATAATATTACATATTAAATCCAAAATCCAACACTTTACTTTTAAAATTTTCTCAAAAACGAATTTTTAAATTTGAACCCGACCCACCCAATCCTTGTCAACCCCCAATCCAAACGAACCCTAAGAGTATTTAGGGGCCGTTTGGGAAATCTTAAAATAAGTTACTTAACACTTATATGAAGTAAGTAACTTATATGAAGTAAGTAATAAGTGACTTACAACTTATATTTTCGTGTTTGGGTGTTTAACTTATAAGTTGGTAAAATATTTATTAAATTAAATTTAAAAATATTAATTATTTAATATAATAATCCCAGTACATGCATATGACATTTATAAATATAAATGTAAAAATATAAAATATTAAACAAGTTAAAAAATCAAGTAATACGAAATAAGTTGGAAAAAAGTACGTCATTACTAACTTATCACTTATCAACTTATTTGGCAAAATAAGTCCATTCTACTTATGCACACAAACAGTCCGAAATAAGTTGAAACGGACTTATCCTCAGATAAGTCCATTTTTCTCCGTAGACAAACACCCCCTTAATACTTAGGCCTATGATTAGCATTTCCCTATCATAAAAAGATAACAGGGAGAACTCATTTTCTTTATGGATTTTATTTTTTCAGGAGCAATATTGAAGATGTGGACAGGTGTACGGCCAATGCTTTAAAGTTCTTCCAGCCATGCTGTTTTCTCTAATCTTCTTCAATTCTACCAAAGTTAGTTTGTAATATTGTACTAGACTTTAAACTTTTATTATCTAAATGTCCGGAGTTAATTTGCGAGCCTTTCGGTTAGATAAAAAACTTTATTGTATGAAAGAAATCCCTTTTCAATTATTGTATTTTGGTATAATTTATGATTGTACAGTTTCTCCTGACAAAAAAAAAAGAGGTGACATTATCAGACCATGAAATAAACTACACAAAAGAGTAGGACATAGCTCGGTGGTTGAAACAAATCCCGTGTTAAAATGAAATCTGAAATCAAGTTTGATCCTCATATCACCTCCCTCAATTAAAAAGTGTACAAAAAGATGAACATTAAAACTCCATCAATAAAAAGGCATAATCCTAACATCGATCCAGTTAGATGGCACTCGCTGTTCGGCCTCCAGTTGAAATATTGCTGCTCAGCTGCAATTCAGCTGCAGCATGGTCCCCTAGCAAAATTTTCAGACTTGTGACATTTATGCCTAGTGCTTTCGAAAAATCAGGAACACAAGTTTGATGAAAACCTATATTACCAAAATTTTAAATAATAGAATCACAAGCCAACCATATATATATATATATAAGCATTTACAGCAGTTGGATTTCCCTCTTGTCAAAAACAAGCTGCCCCCATCTTCCTTACCCTAATTTTATACAAATAGACTACTGGGATAAGTTCTTGGAATGAAACTATCAGGAGAAAGCCGTGTGGTTAGTCCTGACAGTCTTTGCTAACGTTGACTTCAATCCCTTGACAATCTTCCCAAACCACATTAAATTCATGATAGCGAGTGCAGCTGGCACAACAAATATCAAAAGACGTCCAACAATGTGCATCTGCATGACCTGCCATTCATTCACAGATTTCTTAGATCAAAGGTTATATGCACATATTAAAATCCATAAAATGAAAAAATAAAATGAAAAAATAGGAGAAGACAATTTTGTATATATAAAAATCTTTCAAGCTTTCTTCAATTTTTGAAAGAATCAACTTCTTCTTTATCTTACAAAAAGCAAATTAAGGTATTTAAGGGTACCAATATGGCTACTTCTTTAATTTTTATAGAAAATTTAAGCACATGTTACGGATGTATTTATCAGATCACCGACAGTCATATACATATTACTATATTAGGCATTTATCAACGACCTTATGGTTCAGGAGGCGAAGTACCTGATCATAATGCAAATACACATGGTTAAACAAGTAGACGAACAGCAAAATTCTTGCAACCTGCATCACAAAATCGAATCAGCAAACGTGTCTAACTGACCAATAAAACTTCAGTTGATGGGTTAAAACTGAAAAGGATCGTACAAAAGACATCATATATTATTGATAACATTAAGAAGAATATGTCTCCATCTGGTAAGCAAACAAATTTGCAGAAAATAAGTTTGCATTTATTTTGGTTCCAACATAAAACAGACAAACTCACCAGCCAGGCAAAAAATATCATTGCCCCGTTAATCAGATATGCATTAGACTTCTTCAAACCAGCAGTATCTAGGAACCTGCATGAAACCAGAGGATATATTAAAATGCACATGCATTAGATCACGAATGTTTGACTCTTCAAAACTTACCATCTCATGTTTATTTCTGGAGTTGTCACCTCAGAAATAAGGACCATAAAAGTATACAGCTGACCCTCCCCAGTAAACAAGGAATATGCTACAGCAATTGCAGAAAGAGAATGATGAACAACCTGCATGCAAATACATGAATTTCATCAGACTAACATGTCGGCATTAGGGTCAAATACAAGTCTTCAATGGTATCCACAATTATTAGTTACTGTACCTCTGGGAACAAAAATTGGAAAACCTATTGCAACCAAATATGATAACACATTAATATAGAGAATCGCTATTAATACTGGTGGAATGAGGCTTTCAACTAAATGCTATCGAAGGTGGTACAAAATGCTCATCGGTGCTATTAATTTCAGTACAAGTTGTTGGTAGCAAGTTGAATAAATCTGATGGCTATGAGTGCAGGTAGACATCGAAAAAAGCACAATTCTTGGTGCAGCCACAGAATGAAAAGAAACTATTATTTCTAATTTGTGCTTCAACAAAATATTTAAATAATGCAGAATATTTGCAGTATTGAGATTACTATTAAACAAATGCCATTGGCTAAGAATCTTCCATCCTTAAATATACTTACATACTCCATTCCACCCAAAGCAGGATATAGCCAGCAGATCATCATGAGGTCTGAAATAAAGTAGCCAACAGAAAGCTGCCACAATCACATGTAAAACTGTTGAGTCCTTTTTCACAAAATAACACCAAACAATCAAACAAGAAAAATCTGAGATTGCTTTGGTTTATAGAAGTTGTTTACAGGGTATTATTATGTTCATGTAGGCTTGCACGGTTCTCATTTGCTATGCTATCCAGACTCTGGTATGGGTGTCGGAAAGAGGTGCGGATCCAAGTTTCAGATTCTTAGTTTTAGAAAATCTAGGATTTGAGGATATGGATCCGAAATTGGACACGGGTATGGGGATGGGGATTCGGCATACAACCATGACATAAGTGGAATTATACATATATATATATTACTTTTTAAGAAAATAGTCTGGGTCTGGTTGACACGGGTATGAGGGCAAACTTGGAGAGTCTGGGGAACAGAACGGATATCATTTGACATACACACACACACACATACTACTTATTCACTGGACTGAAAACATAAACGACCCCTAGTTTGCATATGATTGATCATGTCAGCCTTAAGAAACGATAAAAGGATGCTGAAGAATGAGGCCCTTCTCCAACCCTTGCTGCCCAACCCAAAGCGAAGAAAGTAGGATAAAAAAATTAGATGAAACGGAAGACACCCCAGTAATTAATAAGAATAAAACAAAGGATGCATTCACCACTGGAATATAATTAAACCAAATGATATTTTGCCCTTATCTCTATGTTAATACATGCACGACAACTTGATGTTAATAAATTAATGCATTAGTAATCTCAAGTAATCAATGAGCTTTAGCTCAGATGGAGGATCATTCTTTGAAGAAGATAATAAGAATGAAAATCCCTATGGTAAGGATTAAGATTTGAGTCTGACTTACACATGTAATAACTTCTGCGATAGTCTGTAAATTTAAATTCTAAAATTAGTCCACACTTATATTTGCAATTTAGCACTATCAATTAGTTTAGTTTGATATAAAGTAAAATTCTAAAATGTTACAATAAAAAAAAATAGACCAGAAAAGTAAAATCCCAACAAGATTTTTCCCAAACCTTTCTCCTCTGAACTTTTAAAAACCAAGCCCTCTATTCCCTCCCTAATTTCTACTTCTCCATTGTACTTTTATCCTACTGCTCTTGTTTATGTGATTGTGGCATAGGCACTCCATGTCTGCGTCTATGTTCGAGTAAATAATATGAGGGTGTTTGGTCTACCTTATTTGAATAAATAAGTACTTATCTCCCAGGGTTAAAAGATACTTATTCTAGGAAATAAGTACTCTTTTAGAAAAAACCTAAACCAGATATCCCCATAACGAAAAAAGAGAAAACTCAATACAAAATTTGCACTACTTTCTATACTCTAGACTTCTGATGCCAATCCCTCTATTATTTCCCTAATTTTTAATTTTCTATTGTATTTCATCCTAATACTTTTGTTTCCGTCATCTGGGCCGGGCATACCTATTCCATCTAAGTGTGGCTGTGCCTCCCTGCTTTCTAGTGATACACATTTGAGTAGGGCCAGGAGGTTTCTCCCATGCTACAGATGTTGGAGGGTATTTCCAGTCCGGATTAAGGATTCAGGACTTTTTGGGCTCAGTCTCCTCAAGTCAAGATTGTGGTAGAGGCTGCCTAAGTTTTACAATCCTGTCTATGTCCACTAATACCCTCTTTCTCTCTATATATACATACTAGATGATAACCCGTGCGAAGCACGGGCTCAGGGATTTATGTTAATTAATTACTCATTTTTATTTAATTAAAAATTTATAAAATTATATTACAAAATTATAAAAAGAACTATGTTATTTGCATAAAAAATTTATGCGATTAACAAACTATAAACTTAGATTATTTAATAGAAGTGCATGGAAACACGTTTCGGTTGTTTTCATTGAAAAATATTTTGGATAATTGAACGTAATCTTTTTTTATTCCAAGTCATAAAAAAATTGCTAATACAATGTAAGAATAATAATAATAATAAGATTTCAATTTTATTATGTTTTTTTTTAAAAATAACATATAATCGCGGGGAAGAATGTTCTAGAGTAGTGTATAGAAATATGTTCCAGAAAAATCTTTTGGAGAATTGATTGTATTATTTTTTGATTCTAAAATATGATAACAAAAATTGTATTATAATTATAATAGGATTTCAATTTTATTATTTTCTTTAAAAAATATCATAGAATTATAAGGGAATTTGATTCTAGGGATGAAACTATTTTTTTTATTTAAAGTTGTAATAAAAGAATTATAATTATAATAGAATTTCTATTTTATTAAAAAAAACAACATAGAATTATAGTAGAAATAGGATTATAGGGGTGAAACCAAAATACAGTGCGAACCAAAGTGGTACCGTTAAAAGGGTGTTTCGCTTAGTAATAAAGGTTATAGATTTATCACCCACTCCCCCCTATGGCCTTCACTGCTAAATAGACAAAAGGAATCAGGAAATTAGAAAAATATCAATGAGTCAAGGCTAGCAAGGTTTGAAAGTATTTTTCACTTAAGTATTGCAAGCTGAACAAGTCAAGTGACATTGACGTAGTGCATATGTTTATTCCAGGATATTTTATTCTAATATCAGTTGCAAATGCTCATCTCAATTAACTTTGGCTGCTACTTGCTATTTCTAAGTTTGCTGATTAATGCACAACATAATCAAATTATTGGATCCACCGACAATCTAAACTTACTATATGCAATACAAGTGTTGTAATTATGCACCTCTTAGGGGTTCATTTTGCCTAGTAGGCTAAAATCAGTAGAGAAAACATCAGTAGTGTTTGAGGTTTCCAATAATGTATGTTTATTTATAAATGGATGTAGAAAGAAAAGAAAGGAATCTGTAAGAAGATCTTATAAAATTGAACAAGAGACCGAAATGATACTTACTCCTAATGCAAAAGACGAGAGATGAGAACTTCGGAAGGTGATAGCTCCAGCGGGAAGGCGATCAGAATAAAGATCTGACCAGAACACGAAATACAAAGACATTGTTGAGATGAATATGGCATGGGCGGTAGACATACCACTGCACAAACATATCATGCTACATGAGAAGAAACCCACAAGAAGCATACTGCAACAACTATGTGTTCTACGCCCAACTAATCAGTGAGGTGCACAAGGCAGGGGTAAGAAAATCTAACAAATTTTCTAAAAAAAGAAGTTGGGCTGATAAATCAAAATAGAAGTATAATATTAATCGGGATAACATAGAAATAATGCACATGTATGTATTCAGTTCACCGGTTATTCCATTCAATTCGCTGAATTTTTGTAAGTCCAGAATATGTCCTGAAGTAAGAACTGCTGATTAAGTGAGACAAATCATAGACCTGCAAAGGGAAGCCTTTTTTAAATGAATAAGCCAACAACAAGATAAGTTTGTTTACAAAATTTCTACGAAGACCCATAATTTAAACCACTCCAATAAAAGGTATAATCACAATCGGAATACAATGAGTAAAAAGGCAAGCATATCCAAGGAAAAATATCACAAAATTAGTTTAACTAACTTTTATCAAGCTCCGTGAAAAATATTAACAAAAATAAAGTACGCAGGACTAGAACTTGCCAGTTTGCTCGCAAATATACCACTAAGGACTGATGTGTACGATATGTATGGATCTGAAAGCAAGTAACTCTTGACCAGCTCGGCCTGATTCTTAACGGATTTAAACTTCATCGCCCTCCTTTTAGAAATTGCCATGTAGAAGGATCAATTGGACCATAGAGTAATTGGATTGGCTTGGCGGAGAAATGATGATATCTTTAACACTTCGAGTTTAGTCCACCCAGCATCCTGTAGGATGAAACAAAAGAGATATAATGAAACAAACAAAATTTCCCACTAAGTTCTGTTTCAGAAGTGCTATAAACTTGCATCATCCTATTTACCTCATCGCGTGCACCATGTCTACAAAATTCTTAAATTCGGATATGCTTAAATAATTGCTAGTGGCTGATTATCAACATTACACAAAGTTTCTAATGTTGCATCCTTACTCTTCTTTCTGAATTTATGATAATTAACCATTAATAGTACTAAAAAAAAGAATTGAATAAATGTCACTCAATTATGTTATTCCTAAATCAACATATTTGATGGTCTTTTAATGAACTAGATAAGAAGATGAAGACAAACAATTCATAACACTGTATGAATAAATATACAGCAAAAAAACTCATTCTTGGCCATTGTTGTTTGAAATCATTTATGGCTTTGGGCTGAACCAACTGCAAGAAATTAAATTTGAAAACAACTAGACCAGCTTTATTTTTAAGCTGCGTATGGGAAGAGTCTCCACAAGACTATTAGTTAGAATGGATAACAGTTAAATGACCAAACTCACTACCGTGTATGCAATTTAATGGAGTACTAGAATACTAGACATAGACAAATATAGCATAAAACAGTAGGGTCATTAGATGGCATATTTGAAGCAGGCTACTGAAAGAGGTGATAGAAAAACTAGAAAGGTCCACCAACAAGTGTTGCCCTTATCCTGATGACAAATCAGGACTTCCGTTTCCATCTTAAAGAGCATATCCAATGCTAGTGTTAAAATACATTTAGCTATTGCAATATTATGCAATCAAAAAGTGATCAATCAAAAAGTGATCTTGGTTCTAAAGTAGAACTTGAAGTCCAATACATAGTTCTAAAATGGCACTAAATTGATACAAATTTAACTAGCTTTTCAACCACCTTAACTTTAAATGCACAATTATATTCGTCACCATTACTTTAATTTATTTACATGACTTTATTTTCTTACTTGCACGCCTATGCGGCAATTATAGCAACATCTATGCCTGGTCATTATTTTAGCACGAAGTACGTAATTTTGCTATTTTGCATCCGTGTTTAGCATTGCATTGGAGTGATGTGTTTTCTTTTTAATGCCAAATTATAGATACAGCAATGCCACTTTACCAACTGAAAAAAGATCAAACGTGTTCTGGAAGATCTATCAATGTTTTGTATCAAACTTGCCAATTGTTGTGAGAACGAACAAGGTACGATTCAAATAGATCTGCATTACAATTTATTCGCAAAGACAATAATATCATGAATATCATCTACTGTAGATCAACAAACACATCTACAAATGAATAAAACATACAAACATCACTATTTTGCCTCATTTATAAAGCTACAACCACTAAGCAGATAATGCATGATATACTAATAATGAACTCAAAAACACACATTTCTAAATGGAATGAAGCCAAATCACAATGGGCAAGCATAACACAGTTAGTAAAACAAACAATACATTCAAATCAAATTACACATAAATCATTTAAACTACATATTTCCACAGAGATCCAAAAGAAACCCCAATAATAAATTCACTAAAATCACAAAAATCACAAACATGAGCCCCAATAGGTGAGATCAAGAATCACCAGGCCTAAAATACATAAAGATTCAAACTTTAAAATACCCAGATGCTAATTAACAATCAGATTAAATAAAAATCAAAACTTTATACCTGAATCAACCAAGAACACAATCTTTAAGCATAAAACCAAACACAATGATCCAACAGCTGATCTCCAATAGATTTAGAACAAAACCAACAAAAGGGTATTCAAGAAACACAGAGAATGAAGTGTATGTACCAATTACAGATACAGAAAACTGGGGATTGACACACAAGGTTTAATGAATGTGGGTTGTGTGAATGTATAGATTGGAGTAACAAACAAAGCCCAGTAATGTAGAATGGTCAGTCCAGAGAAATAAGTTAAAGAGATGGGGACTAAATTGGAATTTGACAGGAAATGTATGCATACATGTTTTGTATGGAAACTATGTTTAGGCATACGTGTGAAGTTATGTTTGGATGTTCTGTTTTAAGTTTGCACAGTGGATTACATGGATGTGGATGACAGTCATCTATCTATATAATAGTTTCTGTTGCCTCTTTGCTACAGTAAATTCCCAATTTTAAGTCTTTACCACTACTTCTCTTATTTATTACAAAAAAACCACCCATTACAAAGCATTTTCTAAAAATATCAGGATATAAATATATAGGCAGAATTGTCTGTCAAGATTTTATATAGCTTCCTGGAGAAGCTTTAATTTGAATTGTCTCACTCTAATAGAGTCGATTTGAATCTTCTCAGACAATTTCAAAATAAAACTTTAGATCTATATCCTCTATCTCTCTTTCAAACTCTTTTACAGCTAATATCATTTGAATGTTTAATATTATGTTTATGTTTATATCTTTAGTTACATGCTTCATAATTGATGATTTACGGTTCCATTTATTATGATTTATAGATTTGTTGTATCTATTCTTTGTATTTGTTGTATCTATTATTTGTTATCGATTGTTTATTTAGTCTGATTCTGATTATGATTGTGTTTTTCAGGCGTTTGATTCTGTTTGATTCTATTGTAATTGTTTGAGTCTTTGTTTTACTAGGTTGGTGGTGATGGTTTGAAGATTGTTTCAACTGATGAAATCGATGGTGAGGCATATGTCACATATTTCAATTTTATGTTAATTTATAATCCACTGTGTTTTGATCTTCTTCAAGAATTGGTTTACAACAAGTAGGATTGCAAACTGATGAGGATTCCATTTCATTCCCCCTCCTGCACTCTCTTCATCTCTTCATGATTTATCTTTCAATTATGTTCCTAATTATGCACTGTCTTATGTTGTTGATTTGTTGCAGGATAAATTTTGCCGATTAACTGTTCGATGATTTGCCTGAAAGAAAAGGACAAGAAGCCTGGTGACTGGCTGATTTCTGTCTCAGATGTTATAAAGGAGCATTGGCAATTCACAGGTAACCATAATAGTAAACTTTCTTGACAATTTTCTTATTTCAAGGTATATTATTCTTGGTGTGTTTTGATAATAGTTCTTTCTTTTGATAATAATGGATCCATACAATTATTTGATTACATATGTGATACACGTACCTTGAAAATTGTTAATGGTTTTGATATGTGGGATGAAGATGCAATTTTCTTTTAAAATTTCGACGCATGTAATGATTTGAACCTTGCTGATGAAGTGTTTGATAATTTAACCCAGTGAAAAGGTTGATAAGTTTTGTCATTTTTTAGGTATGTATCTTGATGTGTTAATGAAGTGTTTGATATTTATTCTACCATTTATTCTACCACTGCTTCTAGCTAATTTTTATTTATTGCGCAATTAAACTTGGCTTTGGAGCCTTTAGTGTGGATGCAAGTATGGATGCAGCATCCACCTTGCCAATTTAAGTGTATCTAACTGTAAGTGTATCTTTCCTTCTTATTTTTCTTATCAATCAGGTAGGATATGCTTTTGAAATCTCAGATAATAGTTTGTCTATTAACAAACTACTTCCACCATTATTATATAGGTATATTGTGTTTTTATATTAAGTTTTATTCACTATTTTTATTTTTTGACACATTAAAATTTATACGCTACGCTACGCTACAACACGTGTACTGATTTTCAATTACGTTACGCTGATAAAAGCTTCCCAAAGAAGCTATGTTTACAAAATTTCAAATTCATACGGGAACACTTCCCCAAATCAAATTATCCAAATAACTCAAATCCAAGTTCATTGTTCTCTAATCTTCTCCTGTCTATTTCCAATTTGAATTCATCTTTTATTATCTATATTCTCATACTTTTTTTCTCTTCTTTTGTAGGTTTTCGAGTTAAAATATTTTCCAAGCAAAGAAGAAACACAATTTATATATTTTGTATCCTTTTTCGATTTGTCCTTGATTCTATATCTTTTCATTGATTTCGTCATTTGTTCTTGATTCTATATCTTACCAAAAGTATGAGCAGTTGTTTTTTAATTTAGGATATGCTGCATTCTCTTCTTGCTTGAGGGAAATAGCAAGTAAGCATAATTGCATTTAAAATTTTGGAGGC
The DNA here is from genome assembly GCA_037693485.1 of Kitagawia praeruptora. Lineage (NCBI taxonomy): Eukaryota > Viridiplantae > Streptophyta > Magnoliopsida > Apiales > Apiaceae > Kitagawia > Kitagawia praeruptora. The sequence goes on from CM075347.1 coordinate 128,680,491, forward strand.
AGGGGGAAAGTTTAGCGAACACAGGAGCTTTTCCAAGTTGTACCCACAACATTATCAATTGATTATATGACAACATTAACAGAGAGATAATATAATTTGAAGAACTTTATAAAATTAAAGAGTAACGACTACGTAGATTTGATACAGGAGAGCAACACGAAAGAAGCTGAAAGGCAGAGTGTATTAACTTGTAACACTATAACTAATGTAACTCAATTAAAAGAAAAGATACTTAACCAGAAGACAATCAAGAACAAGAAGTCACAAGAAATCAACACTAAATGAAGACAAGGTAATTGATACAATTGAACATGTTAACTATGATCAAGCCAAGAAGAAATCATTGAGAGAAGTTCAAGTCAAAGTTGTTCATGCCTCAGTGATTTGAGAATTCGAGAATCAAGATCATAACTATCAGTATCAACAAGACCAATTGATTTCAAGTGAACAAGAAGGAAAGCGAATATTGGAAAGCCAAGTTACTAATTGAATATGGTAATTTATTCAAGAAGCAGAAACACTATCAAGACTAGTCACTTATGAACCAGACCAGTGCATCAAGTGTCAGGACATTGATAGCAAGTTTATGTCAGTAATAAAGATCCATGTTCAAGAGCTTGCTGAAGAATAAAGAAGACATGAAGATATCACAAGCTCAAGATGTGCATTGAAGTTTCAAGTTGAAGACCAGAATATTTTCTAAGTACTAAATGTTCTGGATGGCCAAGTAGAATATTTCTAAGTAGAAGTTCGACTTAGAAATTTCGAGATGGCTAAGTAGAAATTCTCAAGTAGAAGTTCTACTTAGAGTGCAGCTTCAACATGACACATGGCATCTTCTGATTGGCAGATTTCCAAGCTTTCAAGATAAGGCAAGATTTATGTGGACATCATTGGGCCACGTACATCTTAGTCTTTGAAGACTACAGGACATAGATTACATGTAGTATAAATAGAAGCACTTGTGTAATGTTTTTAGTTAGTGAGCATTATTGAGAAAAACACAAGAAAAAGAGAGAGAGTATATTCACAGAGCTTAGAATCATTCACTTCTCTCTGAACTTCTGTTATACTTTGTAATGAATGTTGTAGCAACCTTTTCAAGTTATATATAAAGAAATATATTCCTTGAATCTGCGTGTTCATTTATTGCATCGTATTTATTGCTACTCATATTCGAAAAGTTGTATTCACCCCCCCTCTACAACACATTTGGACCTAACAATTGGTATCAGAGCGGATGTTTAACATACAAAACATAGATCCTTGTGTTTGGTAGAAGAATCGTGAGTTTTCATTTTCTAGATCTACTTTTCATTTTTTCGAAAAGTGTGCTTTAATTCGTTTCTAGTGAAAACTCATCCAGAAAAATTATTTAAATACTCAAGGTGTGATTATTTAGCTTGGGTGTATTTTAATTAATTTTTGTGAATTAATCTGGGTTCATTGATATTTGGTGTTCTTGAGTGTTCATCATCTGTTCTTATCAAAGAAGATAACCCAACAACTTTTTGATCTCCTTTTTCAAACAAATAAGATAGTCAAAAAGGTGTTTTTGTACTTTTGATTTGATAAATATTCCTTGGCCGAAAGTGTAACAAGACATACTCAGTGCCTAGCAAGTGGGTTAGTTGCTTTCGGTGTGTAAAGTATCAAAAGTCAAAAAGGTGATATTGTTTATTCAATATTAAATTAATCTGCAGAAAAATTTATTCTAAGGACAAAAGTTCTACATAGAATTTCTACTTGAGATTTTCTAAATAGAATTTCGACTTGGACAATTTCTACTTGGTGAATTTCGACTTGAGCAAAATTTCGACTTAGAGAAATTTCAACTTGGCAGAAGTTCTACATAGATATTCTACATAGCCTTGTCTTGGGTACTTAGAAACTTTTAGTGACCAGATTTGAAATGGCTCCTAAAAATTCTTTCAAGATCCCAATGTTCAACCGAGATCACTATGAAGAATGGGTTTTCAGAATGAGACTCTACTTAGAGACTATTAACCTTGAGTATCTGGAAGTCCTTGAAAAGGGTAAATTTGTTCCAATGAAAGCTATTCCTGAGCGTACGGAAGGAGAGGAGGTTATACCTGCTCGGTCTGAGCCTAAAAAGGCAGCGGACTTTACGGATGCTGACAAGGAGCAAATAGCTTATGATACTTTTGTAAGACAAACCTTGATGGAATCCCTTGATCATGAAATGTTCAACATAGTCAAAGGTTTGAATACAGCAAAGAAGATTTGGGACAAGATAGAAGTTGTCATGGAAGGATCTGCAGAGGTTAGAAGCAACAAGACACTTATACTCAAGATGGAGTATGACACCTTCAGAATAAGAAAAGGAGAAAGCATAACAGACGTCTATCTACGATTCAGTCAGTTGGTATTAGATTTGAATCTGAGAGGTGTAACTCTCCCCATGGTTGAAACCAATACGAGATATCTGAGGAACCAGCCAAAGAGCATTGAACATAGGGTCTACGCAATCAGAGAAACCATAGATTTGCATACAACTTCTCTGGAAGAATATTATGGAATTCTGAAGACCTATGAGCTGGAGACACTTCAAGATCAAGCATGGGACAATGATTCAAAAGGAAAAGAAACTGCATCAGGATTAGTTGCTGATGAGGAAGAGTCTAAGAAGGCAATGGTTGCAGCAAAGCCTAAATCATCACCCGCACCACATCAAGTTGATAATGATGACGAGTGCGCATCTAACAGTGATGATGACTACTTCACCCAAGAAGAGCTGGACAACATGGATGATAGTGTCATGGCATACATGGCAAGGAAGTTCAGCAACATGAGATTCAGAAAGAGCAACCGACCACAGAGAAATTCTTCATCTTACTATCGGGCTGCTAAGGGTGGTGGTAGTTCGTCAGGCTACAAAAGCAAAGGCAAGAGTACCAGCTACAAATCTCCTTTGGATTTCAAAATGAAGTTCAATTGCTATAATTGTGGTGAACCTGGACATTTTGCCTCGGACTGCAAAAAGCCTAAACAAACTTATCCAAAAGAGACATTTGAAGCCCTCAAAAGCAAGTATGAATCGCTGGTGAAAGAAAAACATGGTAAAAGAGCTTTAGTAGTAACAGAAGGAAGAGCTTGGGATGATTCAGATGAGGAAGATGTTACTCATGTAGCAAACTTTGCGCTCATGGCTGAGACATCAGAGGAACCAGAGGTACCAGTTCTAACCCTTAAAGTAGAAATGTCTATTGATGATTATAAGGAACAGAATGGGGCTCTTAGCGAAGAGATCTACATGTTGTGCAAAAGCCTAGACACTTCTCAAAAGGAACAGAAAACACTTGTCGCCAAAAGCAGAATGCTTGAGGCAAAAGTGGAAGAGTTAGAGGCTGCTTGCACTGTAGATACTTCCCTAAGAGATTTTATTAAATCTTTGGAACACAAGCTCGTCCTTAAGGCAGAAATAGAATCATGTTTAAGGAACAAACTAGCTGAGTTAGAAACTAAATGTGAAGCTTACAAACTAGCTGCTAGTAAAGTGTATGTAGATAATGACGTATTTAAGAAGATAACTGGAGTAGGTGTAGGACTTGATTATTCTAACCTTTCTAAGAAAGAAGGGAAGAGACCTATCGACACTACTTCCAGTGACCTTAAAAATGATATTCCTAGCATTTTTAAACCTTCTGTCAAACCCATCTACAAACACCTTGTTCCTAGAATAGAAGAAGAAGAGACTGAATTGATAGCTAGATATGAGATTGAGATGGAAGATCGTCAGAAAGCACAACCTATAACTCCTATTAAACAAGTTAAAATCAATTTCCCTAGTGATGAATCTAGACTAGGAATAGGAGCTAAGGCTGTTAAACAACAAGGGAAGAAAGGCATAAAAGAGGTTAAGGCTGAACGAATAAAGAAAGCATGTTATCACTGCAAATCTACTGAACATCTTTCTTATGCATGTAAAGCTAACATAAATGTTCCTGCTGCACATGCCATGCCTGTCACACATACAATGAATAATCTGCATCAGAATCATGCACAGTGTGGTCAACCTAATTGTATGCCAGGCACTTTTAATGTCATGCAAACTTTTGTGAATTTAATGAATGCATCTAGCCAGTCATGCTTAAATACTGCTGCTAGTTCAAACATCAAGAAAAAGCATGTGAGAGCCAAGACTGTCAGTCCTCCTAAAGTTAGGAGTGACAAACCTTCTCCTAGGATTGACAAACATGTCAAGTCTGAGAAAGGAAAGGAGGAAGTCGAAAGCTCTAGTAATGTTAAGAAAAGTGCATCTCCTGTTGTTAAATCTGTTGATTATCGATCTTATCGAAAAGCCGGGCCCAATCAAAGTTGGGTTCCGAAGAATGTCTAACCAATCTGTCATTGCAGGGCATTAAGCAGAAAAGAAATAAAGTTATATGGGTGCTAGACAGTGGAGCATCGAGGCATATGACTGGAAACAAGTCCCTGCTTACAGAGATGGTTATGAAAGCTGGCCCTTATGTTACCTTTGGAGATGACAGCATAGGTGTGACAAAGGGATATGGCAAACTGAAAACTGGCAATGTCATCATTGAAGATATTTCCTATGTTGAGGGATTAAAGCATAATTTGTTGAGTATCAGTCAATTCTGTGACAAAGGTTACGAAATTGTCTTCAACAAGAAAGGTGTATCAATCACTCACATCAAGGAAGGTTCACTGGCTTTGAGAGGAGTTCGAAAGGCAGATCTTTTTGTTGTAGACATGGATTCAGCAAATCAGAATGAAGTCACCTGTTTCTACAGCAAAGCTTCGGATGATGAAAGCTGGTTATGGCACAAAAAGTTATCTCACTTAAACTTCAAAACGATGAATGCTCTCGCGAGGCGAGAATTGGTGAGAGATCTACCTCAAATGGAGTTCGCTCCGAAAGGACTCTATGAAGCCTGTGAAATGGGAAAGTCGAAACGAGCATCGCATAAAAGCAAAGAAATTTCTAGTATCACTGAGCCTCTGCAACTTCTTCATATGGATTTGTTTGGCCCAGTGAATGTCCTATCTTTATCTAGGAAAAGATATGCATTGGTAATCGTGGATGACTTCTCCAAGTATACATGGGTATTGTTCGCAATGACGAAAGACGAAGTACCTTTCCTAATCATTGATCACATCACTCAAATTGAGAATGTTTCAACACTTACTGTGAAGACGATTAGATCAGACAATGGCACTGAATTTAAAAACGCAGTGCTAAATGACTTCTGTGTATCTAAGGGAATACGTCGTCAGTACTCAGCCCCGAGAACTCCACAACAAAATGGAGTAGTTGAAAGGAAGAATAGAACATTGGTTGAAGCAGCAAGAACTTTGTTGTGTGATTCGAAACTTCCTCTGTATTTCTGGGCAGAAGCAGTGAGTACCGTGTGTTACACTCAAAATCGATCCTTGATCATAAAAGATAAAGAAAAGACACCATGTGAGCTAATGAACGGAAGAAGACCAACAATCAAATACTTTCATGTCTTCGGAGCAAAATGCTATGTACTTATAGATGATGAAAATCTAGGCAAGTTTGCAGCAAAAGCTCGTGAAGGAATCTTTGTTGGTTACTCCACAGATGTGGTAGCAGCTTATAGGGTGTTCTTAGTAAATGATCGAAAAGTGACTGAAAGCTACAACGTCAGATTCGACGATACCAAACTCTCATCAATTTCAAGAGATTCTAGTGAACCTGAGTCCCTAAAATTTCAGAATCTGGACTTAGAAGAACTTGAAGATGAACCTGAGTTGGTTGTCCCATTAAATGTTCCAAGTGTACGTGAAGAACCTGAGTCTAGTGAACAAGCTAATTCTACAAGATCAGGAGAGACTTCTTCAGTACGAACCGGCAACAACTCAGGGGGAGTAAATAGCAGCTCAAGAACTACTGTTCAAGGCTCGAGTCGAGTTGACTCTAGTTCTGTAGGAGCTGGTACTAACTCAGGGGGAGTTAGTGAAAGTAATCAAAGTAGTCAGCACCACAACTCAGAAAGTCATGCTGAATCATCAAGACAATTTCCAAGAGAACGGATATGGAATAGAGACCATCCGTTTGAATTAATTATTGGTGATCCAGATGCTGGTGTGTCTACTAGAAGAAATGCAAGAGCTGACCTGGCTAATATTTGCTTATATTCTGGGTTCTTATCCAAGCTTGAACCTAAAGAAATAGAAGAAGCTCTTGGTGATGCTGATTGGGTGATTGCAATGCAAGAGGAACTCAATCAGTTTGAAAGGCAGAAAGTTTGGAAGCTGGTACCCCGACCAAAGAACAAATCAGTAATTGGAGCAAGGTGGGTATTCAGAAATAAAATGGATGAAAACGGACTTGTAACACGAAACAAGGCTCGTTTGGTTGCAAAAGGTTATTCTCAGCGAGAAGGAATTGATTATGATGAGACCTATGCACCAGTTGCAAGACTTGAGGCAGTCAGGATGTTTTTGGCATTTGCAGCACATAAGAACTTCAAGGTTTTCCAGATGGATGTGAAAAGTGCCTTCCTGAACGGAGAGTTAGAAGAAGAAGTGTATCTGGAACAGCCGCCTAGCTTCATTGATCCAGAACTTGTAGATTTTGTGTATCTTCTCTTCAAATCTGTCTATGGCCTCAGGCAATCCCCAAGATGTTGGTATGAAACCCTATCCGTATTCTTAATTGAAAGTGGTTTTACTAGGGGAGTAATTGACAAAACATTGTTCTATAAGAATGTGAAGAATGATTTAATACTTGTTCAAGTCTATGTGGACGATATTATCTTCGGGTCATCTAATGAGCGCTTGTGCGAGAAATTTGCCAAGCTAATGCAAGAGAAATACGAGATGAGCATGATGGGAGAGCTGTCCTTCTTCCTTGGATTACAGATCAGTCAGAGAAAAGATGGTATCTTTATCTGTCAATCCAAGTACGTCAGAGATTTACTCAAGAAGTACAATCTAGAAGATGCATCAGCAGCTAAGACTCCCATGGCAACAGCCACGAAGCTTGATGAAGACAAATCAGGTAAATCAGTTGATATCACAAGCTATCGAGGTATGATTGGCTCACTTCTCTATTTAACTGCAAGTAGACCCGATATAATGTTCGCGACTTGTTTATGTGCAAGATTCCAAGCGGATCCTAGAGAATCACATCTCATAGCCGTCAAAAGAATTTTTAGGTATCTCAAGGGCACACCAAATCTAGGAATTTGGTACCCAAGAGATACAGGTTTTAATCTAATTGGCTATACGGATTCAGACTATGCAGGTTGCAGGATTGATAGGAAAAGCACATCTGGTGCTTGTCAATTTCTTGGCAGAAGATTGGTGTCCTGGCAAAGTAAAAAGCAACATACAGTATCTACTTCTACTGCTGAAGCTGAGTACATTGCTGCTGGAAGCTGTGTAGCTCAAATACTGTGGATGAGGAACCAATTGAAGGATTATGGCATGGAGCACAAGAAAATTCCAATTATGTGTGACAACACAAGTGCCATTGCCATAACCAACAATCCTGTAGATCACTCAAGAACCAAGCACATCGACATCAGGTATCACTTCATAAGAGAACATGTCGAGGAGGGGACTGTGGAGCTACATTTCGTGCCCACAATGCAACAAATTGCAGATATATTCACCAAACCTCTTGATGAAGTAACATTCAATAGGTTGGTTGGTGAATTGGGAATGCTTAATACAAGTTAGTAAAGCCTTCCATCTGTAAAATCCATGGTTATGTTTGTATATGCAAGCTATTTAATCATTATGTGTTTAGACTTTAAAATGCCTAATTAATGATTATTATAGGGTGCATATAGTGTCATTTTACATGAATTCATTGTGTTTTAAGTGTCTTTTATAGCACAAATCTTTGAATTTATGATTGTTAGATTGCATGATCATAGGGGGAGTTAAATTCATAATATTCTAAATTTTGCATGATTTTTAGATGAATTTACCTGTGTTTTTCATGTAATTGGAGGCCTTAGAATTATCAAGGAATGTTTTAATTATGTCATATATTAAAATCCTTGAATTGATATTTATATTAATTTGACAAAATTAATTGTTGAGTTTTTCAAAGAAAAAATTGTCAAATTATTCTAAGTATCTTCAAAATTTCGAGTTAATCACTATCTCGAAACTCATCTTGAAATTCTAGTTGAATTTCGATTTGAGCTTCCAGAGTGAAGTTTTGAAAATTCTAAGTCTGGGAAGAATTTCGAGTTAGCCTCTATCTCGAAATTTATCTCGAAATTCGACTTAGGGTTCGAATTTGAGTTATCAGTGTGCCTATTTCCTTATTCAAAATATTTCATATAATGTCTATCTTACAGGGGATATTTTTTGAAATGATCTGAGAGAATAACTTCGAGTTAAGTTAATAATTTCGAGTTATCCTCTATCTCGAAACTCAACTCGAATTTCGACTTGATGTTCGAGATAGAGTTCTCAGTGTCTAAGGGGATTTTTTCGAGTTAACTCCTAACTCGAAGTCTATCTCGAATTTATACTTAAATTTCGAGATAGGTTTCCCTAGTACTGTTGGTGGTTTGTGTTGTTTACATGGTCTTTAATAGTTAAATGGTAAGTTTTTCGAGTTAACATCTATCTCGAACTCTATCTCGAAGTTCGACTTAAAATGTTCGAGATAGACTTCGACTTAGACTTCGAGATAGATTTCGACTTGGGTTCTCCCTGTATGTACTTAGAGTTTTCATACTTTTTAACAGGGACACTTTAGTCATTTCACATTAATGTCTATATATACATCTCTAACTCGATCTATTCTTTCACTTTACCTAATTCATTTTAACAGCAGCCTCCACATATACATACAGGCGATTTCATAGTTACAACCACTGTTCGCGATTTTTGTGACTAAACTCATACAGACCACGAATTAATGCCCAATTTTAGACTGCTATCATCTGTGTGTTATCATTAATCTCTGTTCTTGTGTGTTTGTGTAACGGTCCATCTTTCTTGAGATATATACACACGTATATACACACACAATTTCACAGATCTATACAAACACGATTTCACACACACGCACTTCACTGTTAAAGCAGATTTAGTTATTGGTTTGAAATTTGCCTTCCATTAACTGTTAATTGGATCCCGTAGTTTAATTTTTCAAAAAAAAGGGACTTTTGTTGTTCTTGATAAATTAAAAGGGATATAACGGTTAATTCTAAAATTAATTGTTTTTCAGAAATTAATATTAAAATTCACATCTTTTAAAGGAAAAACATTTTAATTAAAATGGTTCACCAATTTTCACTTGCTAAAAACAATTTTTATAACATTTCTACGGAAATTGGTGATCAACTCCCGCGCTTTAAGTCTTGGATACGATTTCTCAATTTGTATTCCAAAGCTAGCGATGCTTTTACTGCTAAACCTACACTAGTACATGATGCTTTACAGCAATTATGGACTAGTGCGGTTTCTTTTGGGAGCAAATCAACCCCCTTTGGTTTCAGGTTTACCTTAGCGGGTCAGGAATATGAGGTGACTGAACAAATTGTCAACAAGGTTCTGGGATTCCCCATTAAAGATGCTTATGATCCAGAACCTACAGCTGCAGAACGCCTCAGTTTCTTTGAAGAAATAGGATGTTATCCTCCATCTGGCCGGATCACTGGAAACATCCAAAAACAATTTTTTCATGTGGAATGGAATTACTTTTTCGAGGCCATCACAAGATGTTTTCGGGCACGAGAAAGTGATTTCCATCAAATTTCCATTCCCATGCAAAACCTTGGAATTGCCCTAGCAAGAGAACTGGATATAAATTATGGACGAATAGTTCTCTCTGAGATAGTGGCGGTGATGGGATCTCCTGCAAGCAGAGACCTCAACACAACAGATGTTGTCTGCTGGTTTCCTCGGTTCCTACAGATGCTGATTAATGATTTAATACCGAAGGATGCTCTTGCAGTTAGACAGAGTTTTGCCGGAAGTCCAACATCTGCACCACTAGGGATGGGCACTAAGTCACTTTCGACAATTGATAATCAGAATAAACATCATGGAAAACCGATGTCAATTCCTGATACCTTACAACAGTGGCTTACATATGATGAGGGAGTTACCACTTTGATGGAATTCTCGCAAGTTTCATCACATGCTCAGAATCGGTCTGCTCATGCCGAGGCATTTGAAGAGATTCCTGATGAGCAAAGCGGTGACGAACAAGGTAATGAATCAGGTAATCTCTCTCTACATTCTACTCATTCCTCTTCCTATGTTTCTGATTCCCAGACCCAAGAGACTGCTAGCCCGCAGGATCTATCCCAGGGTGAGAGCTATATTTCTAATTCTTTACCATCCCTGTCACCGGAATCCAGACAGCCAGCACATGTAGATGTAGGAAATGATGAGGAGAGTGAACCCGAAGAGCAGCCTCTTAATCGAAAGAAAGCCAAAATTTCTCATGCTGCTACTTCTAAACCTCAGTCAAACCCTAGTGTGTCACACGCAACCACTCCACCTCACGAGAGTGGTTCACCCCTTGAACAATCTGCACATAGGGATTTTGATGATGATTATGTACCTCTTGAAGATACTGTTGCTTCAAAAGGACATGAAGCTTTAAAAGCTTCAGCCGTACCTTCACCGGTACGTACTGATGCTACAAAGAGGATCGGTTCTGATGTCGTACAAGAACACTTTGTAGCCTCTCAGCCTGAGATTCCAACTCAGGAACCAACAGCAATTGATCCCATAACTGCACATTATATTGCTTATCCAGTTTCTGCAGGTACTGCTTCATATTTTGGATCAATTATTGAAGACATACACGAGCGTGAGACAGGGAGTGTGTGTGAGAGGTTAGGGAGAGAGGGACCTTCATTTTTAAGGCCCGAAACCGAGCGCCAAATACCAACAGAACGAGTATTAGAGCGAGGTCACCTAAACCAAACACCGTCCCTTAATATTGAAAATCTTGATACACGTATGTCTTCTATGGAAAATCAGATGAAGCAGTTTGGGCAGTCAATGGGGCAGTTAGGGATGAACGTTGGAAACAATCAAAGGGCTCTTGACGACTACGCAGCACGAATGGCAAGTCAAGCTACAGCTTTTACTGTTTTGACAAATAAGGTAAATGACTTGGGCCATGCTGCTGGTGTCTTGGGAAACACCCTGAATGACAGGATGGGAGCAATGGAGCTTACAATGGATACTCTGGCTGTGGAGATCAGTAGAGTTATGTTCGCAATCAGAAGTTTTGTGCCCCCAGAGTGTTTCGCGCCGCAACAACCTCCCCCCGATGCTGGTACAGGTGGTGCTAGTGGAGCAGGACCCTATGGTTCTGGTTTTGAAGATTCTTACGTAGCTGGTGGATCTGGAGACCAGGGTGGAGTTCAGGATAACTCACCTAAGGGGGAGAGTATAAAGGAGACGAGACAGCAGGGAGTTCAAATCGAAGAAATTCCAGAACAAGCTGATCTTGTAAAAGAAATAGAAATTGAGCCGTCTATTGATGAAGAGGCTCTGAGAAGGAAAAAGGGTAAGGCCATAGCGATTGAGCAAGATGAGCCATTCGTTGACCTGAGTTATCAAGAAAAAGTACAGGTGGTACTTGACTCAGATTCCGATATGGAAGACGCACCTTTGAAACATGCTATAAAGAGATCATTGAAAGATCAAGGTGGAGGTGCTGGGATGTCTGTCGGAAGGCCTGAAGAAATTACTGTTGATGAGGAAACCCTGGAGTCTCAACAGTTAGCCTTAGATCAAGCTGAGTTCTTTAAAATGAAGGCAATGCAAGATCGTGCTGCGTTTCAGGAAAAGAAAGCGGAGCTACAAGGGAAGCAGTATGATTATGAGCTTGCAAGGCTAGCTGATCCTCAAATTGATCTGGACAATAGAAGGTTAGGGCAGAAGTGGGATGACGCAAGGAAGATATTGATGGGACCATGTACGAAAGGAGCTCATAACAAGGAGGCAGATGATCTGTTCTACAACCTAAATTTGCAGAATCCAATGGCTGCTGACTACATGAGTGCTTTAAAGAGATTAATTTCTAAAGTCAGGGTTGGATACAATGCAACGCAAAAGGAGTGGCAGGTTATCTTGTCTTTGACAGAAGGAGTCCCAATGTCTTTCCTGTATGTGGATGATCAATTCATGACGAGAAGATCTGCATCAGAGTTGTTCTTGCTAGCAACAAAAATTCAATACTCTCATTCTGAGAATCTAAGCATTCTGTATAGGGATCAGTTAATGCAGCTAGCAGAGGACAAGGGTCCAGAATTCTCAGCATATCCTAACGTTGTCCGGATGGTGGTTGACAGTAAATTGAAGAGGGTGAGCTTGGAGGAAAAGGACTTAATGGAACTTTCAGTGGAATCTCTTAAAGCCGTTTGTAGACAAATGATGGGTAAGGGATTCGCTTCTGAGCTTAAAGATAAATCAGTGAAGATCATTGAAAGTGCCATATTCAAGAAGAGCAATGAGGTGTGGAAGTGTGATGTCATTGCTCCAAACCCTCTTGATAATGTGAAGATTGAACCAGAGCTAATAGAGAAGAAATGGAATATTCTTCAAGCTATGAAGAATGTAGATGAAGCTCTGAATCTTCCTACTGGAGAACTGGAACAAGGAGAGATAAGGGAGTCAGTTGGTGTTCCAGGAAGAGACAGCGTATACTGGATACATTCTTTTGCTGATGATACAGCTGATGCCTTAGTATTCATAGATGCAGACCAGAAGCAAACACTCTTGCATATGAGTAGACAATGGCTGCAGCAGACTCAAGATGCTGCATTTCTGGAGAAAGTATTATATGTGTTCAAATGGGAAGATGTGGAAGTTAAGTATGTGAAAGAAAAGCAGAGACTCGTGAGTTACCTGTCTGATGTAGTAGTGGAAAAGAAGCGAATGGAGCAAGATGCGGCTAGTGTCCACAATACTAACCGTGTCAAAGGCTATCCCAAAATGATCTATTGTCAGTTTAAAGCTGATAAAACTCATAGGAAACCTCGGCTTATAATGAAGAAATTTGAGGACATTCCAGAGATCAGGACTACTCAGGAGGTGGACAAACTCAGAAGGCTTTTCAAACATCCTTACCCAGAACCCAGGAACCCTCTAGAAATGGAAGCAGTAAGTTTGTTGAATGCTAGGTGGACGCAACTTCATGATCCAGTATATAAGAAACAAAAGCAGCAGGAGGAGAAGCGCAGAAGGCAGAAAGAAGAATGATAAGTGGAGTTTATATCCACTTGGAGCGTTCCATATCTGCTTAAATTGATTGTCTTGGACTCAAGTTTGTGGTGGTTTTGATATGTTTTGTTTAGTTGTGCAGATTTACGAGAATGTTGATTAAGGTTGATGCTTCTATCGTTTTTGGAGAATAAATTGATTAAAATTCGGATTTCTGAGACGGTTGCGCAGTCTACACTGTTTTGGACATATCTGGAGTTCTAGAAGTCAGTTTTCAGCGATCTTACTGCCCACGCGAAGCCTGGGAGATTTTCTACAACTTGGGATAGGATTCCCAGGAGCAAATTGCGCCGGGTAGGAGCAATTTGCGCGAAGAACAGACTGCTGGGCGCAAGTTGCCCCTGAAAAATTACAGTTTTTACTGTTTGGACCATATCTTGAGTTCTATAAGTCTGTTTTCAGCCCGTAAGCAGTCCACGCGAAGATAACGGAATTCTCTATCATTCTAAAGTGGCCCAGACGTCCAAGCACAACTGGAAATGTTCGGAAAATCAGAAGAAAAGAAATACGAATTTTCCTTAATAAAACATATTCAATTTAGGAAACGTATTTTTGCAGAAATTCTATTATAATTCTGTTTTGGTATTTTTTTGCTGGGCAAGACTTTTAGAGCCTATATAAACACATCTAGGATATTATTTTGAAGGATAGAAAAATTATTGTACATAACTTGTATATTCTAGTATAGAGAGATTGGAGATAGCTATTCACTTTTCTTTGGAGATTGAAGGTTTTTCTCTATTCTTTATAATATTATGTGTTCATATTATATCTCTTGCTTTATTAGTTTAATTATGTATGAGTAGATAATTAATCTAGGGTTAAGTAGAACCCTAGTTATGATTGATGTGTGAATTTCCCAATTCCCCCAATTTGATTGTTTAATTGCTCTTGCTTATTGAGTTGTTTTAATTAGCAATTACAAATCAGACGTGATTATGTTTATTGTTTGAACCATTGTCTATTTATCAACGAGAGTTGGATTTAGATGGTTGTGATTTATCCAATGAGGACATGAACTTCTCCATGAGAATAGGTAGAACGGATTGTTAGGAAGTTAGGGTGCTGTGATTAATGTCTCTAAATTGCATGATACCATGAGAATAGGCTTGATTGTATTTTAGAGAATCCATTAATACTCGAGAGAGGTTATTGGTAATTTATAGGGCGCACCTTTCCTGTTGAGTATTATACGATTGATTGGGGAGGGAATTCACGATTGCATTAATTCATGCTAGTGGGGACACTTAATTCTGGATGTTTTAGTTAATTGATTAATTGCATTAGTATAAAATTAGTATAATAATCTTTGATATTTTATTGTGTTACTTGCTTGGCTGAATTGAATCGAGAACAACTGGTGATTGACACGTTTGTCTCTGTGGGATCGACTCTGACTTACCCTACTACATAGTTAGAAGGATTTGTTAGATATTATTATTTGATAGGCACGCGACAGCCTTGTCAAATTTTTGGCGCCGCTGCCGGGGACAAAGCAGTGTTAGATTAGTTAATTTTTGAGTTAGTTTGGCCAAGTTGTTTAGTTGTGTTGCTTCGGCTATTATTTTTGTTCTGTTTGATCTTTGCTTGTGGTTTTTCTTGCTTCTTGTAAAATTGATTTTCAGATTCCTATAACAAGAAATTAAGCGAGTAAAGAGAGGAGCAAGAAGAAAGCATGGAGGCATTGGTTGAGACTATGCGGGCATTATCTCAAAAGATCGATGAAATTGAGTCAAGAAATTCTTCTTTGTTTGCCACTTGTGATGTTTGCGGTATACAGGGACATACTCAAAATAATTGCCAATTTAATATCCCTTACTACCCAAATCAAACAAAATTTTGGGAAGGTAATTTTTATTACAATACCCATGACCACCCTCACCAGCCACCACAATATAATCCTTATGCTGATACTTACACTTCTGGTTTGGAAGATTACACTAATTTTTCCTACCAAGACAATCCACCTCAGCCACCACAAAAATCCAACTTGGAAAGTCTGTTGGAAGGAGTTGTTGTTGCACAGCTGAACAAGAATGAAGAGGTTGAGACAAGTCTTAATGAGTTGAAAGTTCAAGGTAAGTTGATTGAAAACTCAATTGCTCAACTAGCTCAAGAGGTAACTGAATTCGTTGAGAGGCGCTCTCAAACGGAGGAAATACCAATGAGTCAATTTGATGATGCAACTTTGTAGAGTGGTAAGGAGTTCAAAGAGTCGCAAAACGAGGTTAGTAACAGTAAGTTAATTTTTGATGATTTTGATGATGAAGATGGTTATTTTGATAGTCTTGCTCTTATTGACCCATACGCTTCTCAAGAAATTAATTTGTGTGAAAACTCGTTTAATAGTAATGAGATTGATTTCTTAGATGACTCTTTTTGCACGCTATTTGATGAGGGTGATAGTATGGTTGTGGTAGATATAAATTTGAATAAGGATATTGTGATTCCAATTGTGGTAGATGAGATGAAACCGAATTTGGATAAACTTGACTTGAATGATGTTAAAATTGAAAATATGTGTATGCCTTTTGTTGACCCAATTTGGGAGGAATTTATGAAAAGTAACTATAGCTATGTTGGAGATGATTTTTCGAAATACTTTCACATGCCGAAATTTCTTGAGCATTACATGAGCCTCACATGTCAATTTATATATTTTTTTGGTTATCGAATTGGTGCTCACATCATTAGATTAATTCAAATTAGGAGATATGTACATCTATATGCTTTTTCGCCAGGATAATTGTCAACATGCGTCGGGCTAACGACATTAAACAAATGCGCTTCGTGGGAGGCAACCCATGCATTATAGAAAAAAAAATGTTGTGAAAAAAAAATAAAAATTTTTTTGTGCAAATTATGTGTTCATGTAGGATTTCATGCTTTGCATGTTAATAGTAGTAAATTATGCATTTATGTTCGTGTTATCTACGTTTGTTTCATATAGGACATTCTGTTTTTTATTTTTGTATACCATGTGAGTTCATAATAGTTTGCATTTGCACCCATGCTTGATAGGAATTTTGTGTTGTTGACGCTTTTGATTGAGAAGTGATATGCTTTGTTCTTGTGCACACACATACACTAGTAAGTTGAAGCTAGTAGACTTATTGAATGTTGTAAGTGATTAGAAGGACATGAATATGTGCAAGATGACTTAGTTTGCATGCTTTGAATACAAGTAGGTGCGTTAGAGAGATTTTTTGCTTGGGATTGAGTATGTTTTTCCACCAAGTGAGTTTTTGAGCCATATTGCATATTTGCAATTTATTCTTTTGCTTGAGTGTCCACAGATTGTTTGCATTGCTAGCAGTTGTTTGAGGTCTTTCTTGAAATGCATGACATTATTTGACGATTAAAATGATAAAGGCATGTAGGAATAACCACATATTTTCCCATATTACCACACCATGTTTACATGATCAATTAGTTAACCCGTTGAGCTTAATCCTATTTTTCGGTGACATACCACATTACTTGCCTAGACCTTTTTCTTGTATTAGCCTTACATTAATTTGAACCCACATTGTCAAAGGCTAGTAAAGTGCTTAAGGGAGTAATAAGGTGTGCAAGGAGGGATTTATTCTTGGTCATAATTTTGGGGGAAATATTGAATATTGGGTTTGATTGTTAGTTGATAGTCGGCATGTGTAATAAAGTCGTGGGATCATTGTTATTGTTCATATTATTGTTTTATTTAGCTCTCGAAAAAAAAAAGAAAAAAAAGAGAAAAAAAACAGAAAAAAAAAAAAGAAAAAAAAATATTATGAGAGCATTTTTGTCATATTTTGTTTATTGTGATCCTATTTTAGTCGACTAGTCGAGTGTTTTGTAGAAAAAAAAAATAGTAAAATCATGTGTGGGGGGGAAAAGTAGGGTGTTGTGAATGGTTTATTAAGGTACTTGCTAGCTTTTGACACTTCACCTGATTTGGCTTATTTGACATACCTTGTCCCTAGCCCCGTTACAACCCAAATAAAGACCTTTTGATTATCGTCATTGATGTATGTTGTGTTAAGAGTTAGATTGATACCAAATGTCAAGCATGCTTATGATTTTGTTGGAATTGAGTGATACACTTACCATTGTTCTTGAGTGAATATTCTTTTGTGAGTGGATTGTGAGTGTTTGCTTGTTTTTTTTTTTTTTGCGTATGAGATCCCGAGTTTTGTCTCAAAGATGTACTCTTGTAGGCTTAGCATGTTTACTAACTTATTCTTACACTTGACATGGACTTGTGAAAACTTATGCATGTTCATTGAGTAGACTATGTGAATACTTGCACTTTCGACACCAAGACATCGCAATATTTACTTTGATTCTTAAGTTGATATGGCATGAGAGGATTCGAAGGTATGGTAGGATATTAGTACTAGATTAGTTGCATTTTCATATTAGTTGCATTCATGCATTGCATTAGGCCCTCACGAGACCTTACTCGTCCACTAGGGCTGCCTAGGGGTTTAAAGGGCTTGTTGCATATGCCAAATGCAACCGTGATCACCTACGGAAGTGGTACTAGTTAGTTAGTTAGATGTAATTGTTTATGCTTGAGGACAAGTATCGGTTTAAGTTTGGGGGTGTGATAAGTGGAGTTTATATCCACTTGGAGCGTTCCATATCGGCTTAAATTGATTGTCTTGGACTCAAGTTTGTGGTGGTTTTGATATGTTTTGTTTAGTTGTGCAGATTTACGAGAATGTTGATTAAGGTTGATGCTTCTATCGTTTTTGGAGAATAAATTGATTAAAATTCGGATTTCTGAGACGGTTGCGCAGTCTACACTGTTTTGGACATATCTGGAGTTCTAGAAGTCAGTTTTCAGCGATCTTACTGCCCACGCGAAGCCTGGGAGATTTTCTACAACTTGGGATAGGATTCCCAGGAGCAAATTGCGCCGGGTAGGAGCAATTTGCGCGAAGAACAGACTGCTGGGCGCAAGTTGCCCCTGAAAAATTACAGTTTTTACTGTTTGGGCCATATCTTGAGTTCTATAAGTCTGTTTTCAGCCCGTAAGCAGTCCACGCGAAGATAACGGAATTCTCTATCATTCTAAAGTGGCCCAGACGTCCAAGCACAACTGGAAAGGTTCGGAAAATCAGAAGAAAAGAAATACGAATTTTCCTTAATAAAACATATTCAATTTAGGAAACGTATTTTTGCAGAAATTCTATTATAATTCTGTTTTGGTATTTTTTTGCTGGGCAAGACTTTTAGAACCTATATAAACACATCTAGGATATTATTTTGAAGGATAGAAAAATTATTGTACATAACTTGTATATTCTAGTATAGAGAGATTGGAGATAGCTATTCACTTTTCTTTGGAGATTGAAGGTTTTTCTCTATTCTTTATAATATTATGTGTTCATATTATATCTCTTGCTTTATTAGTTTAATTATGTATGAGTAGATAATTAATCTAGGGTTAAGTAGAACCCTAGTTATGATTGATGTGTGAATTTCCCAATTCCCCCAATTTGATTGTTTAATTGCTCTTGCTTATTGAGTTGTTTTAATTAGCAATTACAAATCAGACGTGATTATGTTTATTGTTTGAACCATTGTCTATTTATCAACGAGAGTTGGATTTAGATGGTTGTGATTTATCCAATGAGGACATGAACTTCTCCATGAGAATAGGTAGAACGGATTGTTAGGAAGTTAGGGTGCTGTGATTAATGTCTCTAAATTGCATGATACCATGAGAATAGGCTTGATTGTATTTTAGAGAAGCCATTAATACTCGAGAGAGGTTATTGGTAATTTATAGGGCGCACCTTTCCTGTTGAGTATTATACGATTGATTGGGGAGGGAATTCACGATTGCATTAATTCATGCTAGTGGGGACACTTAATTCTGGATGTTTTAGTTAATTGATTAATTGCATTAGTATAAAATTAGTATAATAATCTTTGATATTTTATTGTGTTACTTGCTTGGCTGAATTGAATCGAGAACAACTGGTGATTGACACGTTTGTCTCTGTGGGATCGACTCTGACTTACCCTACTACATAGTTAGAAGGATTTGTTAGATATTATTATTTGATAGGCACGCGACAGCCTTGTCAAAGAAAAAGACCAAGCTGCTGAAGCTAGGAAAAGGAAACGGAATTAGGGTTAAAGGTCAGAGTGGTGTGAACTTGAAGTTGGAAAAACTTCATGTCTTTCGGTTGCTTTAACTCACTTGAGGAAAATTCACCTTAGAGTGAATCCAATAAGGTGATACAAGTTTGACTAAAAGATATGAAATAATCCAGGTGATAGGAATCATTCAAATGATCTTTAATTCGAGGTTCGAATTCTGTTTCTAGTTTAAGTTCTTTGTATTGTTTTCAAGTATTTTTCAAATGTATATTTTTCAAGACTGTAATGTTAATTATCTTTTCTCGTCTCATTGTTTAGTTGAGTTATCCTTCATTAATTTGAATGTCATTGTTAGACAATCAAATTGGGGGAGATTGAAAGGCAGAGTGTATTAACTTGTAACACTATAACTAATGTAACTCAATTAAAAGAAAAGATACTTAACCAGAAGACAATCAAGAACAAGAAGTCACAAGAAATCAACACTAAATGAAGACAAGGTAATTGATACAATTGAACATGTTAACTATGATCAAGCCAAGAAGAAATCATTGAGAGAAGTTCAAGTCAAAGTTGTTCATGCCTCAGTGATTTGAGAATTCGAGAATCAAGATCATAACTATCAGTATCAACAAGACCAATTGATTTCAAGTGAACAAGAAGGAAAGCGAATATTGGAAAGCCAAGTTACTAATTGAATATGGTAATTTATTCAAGAAGCAGAAACACTATCAAGACTAGTCACTTATGAACCAGACCAGTGCATCAAGTGTCAGGACATTGATAGCAAGTTTATGTCAGTAATAAAGATCCATGTTCAAGAGCTTGCTGAAGAATAAAGAAGACATGAAGATATCACAAGCTCAAGATGTGCATTGAAGTTTCAAGTTGAAGACCAGAATATTTTCTAAGTACTAAATGTTCTGGATGGCCAAGTAGAATATTTCTAAGTAGAAGTTCGACTTAGAAATTTCGAGATGGCTAAGTAGAAATTCTCAAGTAGAAGTTCTACTTAGAGTGCAGCTTCAACATGACACATGGCATCTTCTGATTGGCAGATTTCCAAGCTTTCAAGATAAGGCAAGATTTATGTGGACATCATTGGGCCACGTACATCTTAGTCTTTGAAGACTACAGGACATAGATTACATGTAGTATAAATAGAAGCACTTGTGTAATGTTTTTAGTTAGTGAGCATTATTGAGAAAAACACAAGAAAAAGAGAGAGAGTATATTCACAGAGCTTAGAATCATTCACTTCTCTCTGAACTTCTGTTATACTTTGTAATGAATGTTGTAGCAACCTTTTCAAGTTATATATAAAGAAATATATTCCTTGAATCTGCGTGTTCATTTATTGCATCGTATTTATTGCTACTCATATTCGAAAAGTTGTATTCACCCCCCTCTACAACACATTTGGACCTAACAGAAGCTAACCACTTCTGTAACTTCTTATAGACCTCAATCAAAATGCAGTAGACACACATGTGACCTTACCATTACAAGAAAGACACTATTACAGGAAGTTAGGAACTAATATAGCAGACTAGCAGTACACCCTATAGTGTAAATGGATCCTAATTTCAAGTGTACAACTTTGAAGTAACCAAACAGCACTATAAAAATATTGTCTCATGCTCCATATTCATATTCATGACATGAAATAGAGGTGCGTCATAACCAAGAAAACATACAAAATTTAAACAAGCCTCTAAAATAAATCATGATAAATATCTTGTACCTTCTCTTTTTATCATTCTTCTCTGGCTTGCCTTTTGATGGCTTGTGCTGTGGCAGATTATCTTCAGCGAGCTGTAAGAGACTCTCCGTGTATAAAAATGAAGGGGTGATCACGGTGCGGTTTTTCTCCAAAACCGCGGACCAATCCGCGCATGCGGTTTGGTCAAATTTCCAAACTACAACCGCACCACGAAATTTTAAAAACCGCATAAACCACACCGCGAAAATACGGTGCGGTGCGGTTCGGTTCATTGCGGTTTACACCTTCGATAAAAATAATCATAAGTTTGAAATATTAATTTTCAGACATTTGGAATTAATTTTTAAAGTTCTTACTCAACCATAATTCCACAGACTTAATGAAATACAAACACCGTATCATAAAATATTGTGATATTAAAATAGAGAAAGATAGGTTAGCCCATTACAATTGATCAGTACATTTCCATCATAAGCCTCTAAAATAAACTACTTAGCACTAACGAAGCAAATAGCTTGCAAATTATCCCTTACATTCTTAACAAAACACTAACGTAATATATATATACACGATTATATATAATTAATATATATAATTATATAATATATTAAATATTGCGGTGCAGTGTGGTTTGAACCGCATTTCAGAAAACTAAAACCGTAACCCGCACCGCACCACGCGGTTTGTCAAAATTTGAAACCGCAATCGCACCACATAAAATAAAAACCGTGCGGTGTGGTGCGGGCGGTTTGTGCGATTTGGTACGGTTTATGATCACCCCTAATAAATTAGGGAAATTCTCGTTGGTACCCTTCTGGAATTGGCTTTTCCAGATGGTGTCATTTTGTGTTTTGGACTTACGATTGGTACCCCTAAAGTAACTGATTACCCTAATTATGCCATTCGGTTAATCAAAATATTAAAAAACGTTAACAAATTTCAATATTTATTCCATAATAAAATTTTATGTCATATAAACCACAAATTAAAAAAAGTTAAATGTGGAATTATGTTATTTTATGGTCAGAAAATGACTTAACACATATTTTAGATTATCGGTATGTTAACTTATTACAAATTAATGTTTAATATTTTTCAATTAGTGGCACATTAATAATTATAAATTAGTATTTAACTTTTTTAACTAGTAATACATTAAAAACTTATAGATCATGATTTATTTTCATAATTTTTTTAACGTTTCTTAACGTTTTGATTAACAAAATGGCATAATTAGGATAATCAGTTACTTTAGGAGTACCAGTCGTAAGTCCAAAACACGAAATGACACTATCTGGAAAAGCCAATTTCAGAAGACCAACGAGAATTTCCCAATAAATTAAACTGAACCGGAGTTCCAGAAATTCTATCATTCTTGACTGTCTTCCTATCAAGGTTATACCACACAAGTTTTGCACTATGGTCGTTGTCCAACTGTAAGAGTAAATCCTTGCCACTCTTAGAAAAAGCAAATGGTCTTAAAAAACTAAAAGATCCAAGTATCCCGTGTTCCTCAACAGAAAATGCTTTGGACCAAGTCCTTTCAGCCCCGGAATTGTTCATCAGCCAGACATCCACACAAGATTTGGGTTCATAATCGAGAAAACATAGATATCCTCCAACATCAACCAAAGACCTAGTATTAGCATTGTCAAAAGTCCTCCACTTAATAGCAGGATAAGGTACCTCCTTGAACTGCTGAAGTTCAAGATCGAAACGAACAAAGAGTTCCTCGCAACTACTTTGAGCCCTAATTGCCATCCAATGCAGAGATCCACTTGCTAACAGGCCTCTATCACCAGCAAAAAGAATGTTACTAGGAACTTTATGAATCCATGTCCATGCATTTGTTTACGGGCTGTAGACTATGGCCATTGTTGCATTGAACTGAGCAAAACACTGTGCAATCTTGATCACCTTAAAATCATCATTAATGTGATCATATCCAAATCCACATAAGTAACTCCCGGCCTGGCCAAAAAAATAAGGAAACTCTGGTGGTGTACTGGCTATCTTTCAGAACTTCCTAGTTAATGGATTTAAGAGAAAAACATCATTCATCTGATTTTTAAACACACACATCAATCCATTATCAGCACCTACATATATAGCATTAGAAAGAACAGTCTTGATCGGATCATCTATCTCTCTAACAGAAGCAGCAGAAGCATCATCCAAAGAATCGAAATTGGCCAAGTAAAACTCCTCACAACCAGAACCTTTCAAAATGAGACCACCACCCGTATTACACAAACATAATGGCAGTTTTAAGATGTTTCTTAGCAAAAGCATTGCTATCAATAAGAGAACACCATCTTTAGACACGCATCTAAAATGAAGGAGAGGCTTAACGGGTACAATTCACTAGGAAGTGACATTTTCGAGAAACGTAACAGTCTAGGAACTAGTGAACTGCGAAAATAAAGCTAATTTATACACAAAGCTAAGGTAATTCATTAAACATATATGCTGCAATAAGTAGGTAAATAGTGTCATAGTGTGAATCTATCTCACCCCCCTCTGGCCTCTTCCTCTCCCTCCATCTCTCTCTCTCGCGCGCGCACACACATCCCTCCATCTCTATCCCTCAATCTCTCTCTCTCTCTCTCTCTCTCTCACACACACACACACTCTCATTCTCCTCCCTCTCCCTCTGCCTCCATCCACCCATCTCTCTCTCAATCTCTCTCCCCTCCATCTCTCTCTCTACGTACATTCGTAATATAATTCACTGCACCACCTTGACACACGTTAATGGAATAGTAATACAAAATTAAATTTCACGCTCAACAATATAATTATGTATTGAATAAAAATCGGAAACATAAATCATGTTAAATTGGACAAGGTACTATATATCAACGGGATTTGAATTCATGGGTACCAAATTTTTATGATAGATATAAACTTGATATATATTTTACATTTTTCAAATTCTGTGATACTAAATATCTGGATTATTTTTTATACAAATTTAATTTTTGACAATAAGCATCAAAGTGCCAACAAGACTTTCATATACAGAAAAGAAATTGCAGAAGCAGTGTTTCACGTAGTGCCCAACCACAAAGGTGTTAGCACTCATTTGTTAGGACTAGAATGGCTATAACAAGACTGGAACGTGTTCAACGAGAGGATCAATCATTAGTTCTTTCTTAACGTTTTCAAAATTCGAAAAATTTCTCAAAAATTTAAAGATCCCTCCTATACACTTCAGTATCTCTCAGTTTCTTTAGTTTCGAAATCTCTATTCATCGAATCTTAATTAACACAAATTTTTGTCATGGATAAATTCAAATTAGGCTCTTGAATTCCCCATATGCAAAATAATTCGATGTGTGTGTCGCAGAAATGAGACGAAACTGCGAGCAGGGACAAAATCAAGGAGAGGCTAACCTAGACCGAATCCCAGCTAAATTGAAAATGTAAATAAGATTTTTTTTATAAATCCATGACTTCTAGTTAAAAATAACTATAAATTTTACATTAAACCCCAATTACCTAGTAAAAGTATATTTATCTATTATTTTTTTTTACGAAAAGTTAAGATTTTATTACGAACTCAAATCCATTTTGTGATCTGGTTCCATCAGTATCATGAATATGTTTGTAATAGGACAGCGTTGCGCTGTTGAAGGGAGTCTACAACTAAGAGGGTTGTTCACGAACCGAGCCGAACGAGCTTTTCATCGAACCGAGCCGAGCTTTGCCCGAAACGAACTGAACCAAGCTTTGGTCAACTCGAGCCGAGCTTTGGTCAACTCGAACCGAGCCGAGCTTTGACCGAGCTCGAGCCGCACGCGAGCTGTTCACGAACAACTCGAGCCGATCTCGAGCTAAAGCCGATCTCGAGCTGTTCACGAACGATTCTGAGTTCTGGAGATCCGTACAGATGTCAAGATATATATAATTTAATAATATTACCAAATTTTAAAAAATAAAAAACTAATTTGGTTGGAGATCTTAGTAGATCACTATTATTTTGACTAGTAATAGTAACTAGTGTTTTGTCACGGATTGTTGTTTCCATTTTTTGAAAATTATTTCTCGACGATCCAACTGTACGGATGTCAATATATATCTAATTTAATGATATTCCCAAATTTTAAAAAAAATAAAAAATTAATTTGGTTGGAGATCTTAGTAGATCACTACTATTCCGACTAGAACTAGTAACTAGTGCTTATTCACATATTGTTGTTTCTATTTTATAAAAATTATTTTTTGACGATCCAACCGCACGGATGTCAATATATATCTAATTTAATTATATTCCCAAATTTTAAAAAAATAAAAAATTAATTTGGTTGGAGATCTTAGTAGATCACTACTATTCCGACTAGAACTAGTAACTAGTGCTTATTCACATATTGTTGTTTCTATTTTATAAAAATTATTTCTCGAAGATCCAACCGTACGGATGTCAATATATATCTAATTTAATGATATTCCCAAATTTTAAAAAAATAAAAAATTAATTTGATTGGAGATTTTAGTAGATCACTACTATTCCGACTAGAACTAGTAACTAGTGCTTATTCACATATTGTTGTTTCTATTTTTTAAAAATTATTTCTCGACGATCCAACCGTACGGATGTCAATATATATCTAATTTAATGATATTCCCAAATTTTAAAAAAAAAAAAAATTAATTTGGTTTGAGATCTTAGTAGATCACTACTATTCCGACTAGAACTAGTAACTAGTGCTTATTCACATATTGTTGTTTATATTTTTTAAAAATTATTTCTCGACGATCCAACCGTACGGATGTCAATATATATCTAATTTAATGATATTCTCAAATTTTAAAAAAAATAAAAAATTAATTTAGTTGGAGATCTTAGTAGATCACTACTATTCCGACTAGAACTAGTAACTAGTGCTTATTCACATATTGTTGTTTTTATTTTTTAAAAATTATTTCTCGACCATCCAACCACGCGGATGTCAATATATATCTAATTTAATGATATTCCCAAATTTTAAAAAAATAAAAAATTAATTTGGTTGGAGATCTTAGTAGATCACTACTATTCCGACTAGAACTAGTAACTAGTGCTTATTCACATATTGTCGTTTCTATTTTTTAAAAATTATTTCTCGACGATCCAACCGTACGGATGTCAATATATATCTAATTTAATGATATTACCAAATTTTAAAAAAATAAAAAATTAATTTGGTTGGAGATCTTAGTAGATCACTACTATTCCGACTAGAACTAGTAACTAGTGCTTATTCACATATTGTTGTTTTTATTTTTTAAAAATTATTTCTCGACCATCTAACCACGCGGATGTCAATATATATTTAATTTAATGATATTCCCAAATTTTAAAAAAATAAAAAATTAATTTGGTTGGAGATCTTAGTAGATCACTACTATTCCGACTAGAACTAGTAAATAGTGCTTATTCACATATTGTTGTTTCTATTTTATAAAAATTATTTCTCGACGATCCAACCGTACGGATGTCAATATATATCTAATTTAATGATATTCCCAAATTTTAAAAAAATAAAAAATTAATTTGGTTGGAGATCTTAGTAGATCACTACTATTCCGACTAGAACTAGTAACTAGTGCTTATTCACATATTGTTGTTTCTATTTTTTAAAAATTATTTCTCAACGATCCAACCGTACGGATGTCAATATATATTTATTTTAATGATATTCACAAATTTTAAAAAAATAAAAAATTAATTTGATCAGAGATCTTAGTAAATCGCTACTATTTTGACTAGTACTATTAACAAGTGCTTTGTCACGGATTGTTGTTTCTATTTTTTAAAAATTATTACTCGACGATCCAACTGTACGTATGTCAATATATATTTGATTTAATTATATTCCCAAATTTTAAGAAATTAATAATTATTTTATAATATTTTGAAAATATCTCAAATAATATAAAAATATTTTGATAAATTTTAATTTTTTTCGAGCTTTATCGAGCCGAGCCCGAATCAAACGAGTTCGAGTCGATCTCGAGCCGAGCTTGAATCGATCTTGAGCCGAGCTCGAGTCGAGCTCATTTTCTTAACGAACACTTTTTCCGAGTTCGAGCTCGAGACCTTAACGAACCGAGCCGAGTCGAGTCCTTAACGAGCCGAGCTCGAACTTGTTCACGAACAGCTATGTTCGTGAACAGCTCTACAACTAACAGATACACTATGTTGTTTGTGGGCATGCATAAGCCAAACCAAATTTCATTTTTTATAAAATATAATGGCCCTGTTTGGCATCTCACAATACTGTTAGCTTATGCCTTATAAGGCCATAAACACTTATGGGGTGTTTGCCAAAATAAGTTTTAGCTCAACTTATAACTTATAAATCCATAAGTTGAATGTTAAGAATTCTTAACTTTCAACTTATAACTTATAACTTATTCTCGATATACGTAATATATAATATCCTTCAAATCTTCAAAACCATATATCTCTCGATCCATTCATTAGAAAATTGATATGTATATATCAAATTTCCCTATTCATCGAGATCTATCCATTGATATCCATTGTTATATATAAAAAAACTATATTTTGAAAATTATAAAAAAAAGTTAACTTATAAGTTTTGATTTACCCAAACAGTCTACTGATTATAAGTTTATAAGTTCTGATTTACCAAATACTCTACTGACTGCTCTACTCATCACTTATATGACATAAGTGCTTATAAGTCATAAGTTACTTATTTTAAATACCCAAACATACACAATAATGAAATAATTGCATGAACATAGTTTAGTGGTTTAGCCACCAATAAAAGATAACTAATTAATTGAACGACGTAGTTGATTGCAATTACCATGTAAGCAACAAAATCGATGACTATTTGCATCAAGACTTTCAAAATGAGTTAGGCCATTAGATATCTATTTTAATATAAAATATGAACTATCTTAATTAGCACCAGGAAGATGATAGCACTTATAAATTATTGGTGGAATTATTAGTAAGGTTTCAAATAAGAATGAACCCCAGTGAAGAACAATATCGAAACCAGCTGCTTTGAATAGGAATAAGACTACACAAGGAAGAGGAAGACAGATAACACATGCACTAAAAAGAGATTGACCAAAGATAAAAGAATCGGGACATGTAAGTATTATCGAACTTTCATGTCATTTGTCATTATTTTTGTAAAGATTTATATGTCTTATAAATGAGTATATGATCTCATAAATATCGGATGAAAGAAAATCGAATTCAGGATTTGGATGACAATAGATAAACTCTCATCACTTGAGTTGAATTCGAATTCATTCAAATTTTGATTTCAACGTTATTGAGATAGATCCAATAACATTCTACAATGCTATATGGAGTGATTGATATAAGGATTTGTGTGGGTTGCCAATGAGATCCTGGGGATATGCATTTCCACCATACGGAGGAAGAATGCTGTGTTAGATTGTGGGAGGGCCATCTTTACACCATTATGCCTAGAGAAAGATGTGAAGAGATTGTGGAAGGGCCATATGTAAACAATCATATAAGAGGAGGGGGGAGAGGAAGAGGAGACAATAATAGTTCACATGAACGATATCAACATGGAGATTCATGTCATCTACATTCGATTATTTAATTCATAAAATTATTCGTTCAACTTTAAATTGCTTTATGTGACGAGGACCATAACACTTAACGTAACGCGGCCTAACGCCTAGCAAAATGCAATTGAAGGAGCCCAAAAGTTAGGGATGAGGAGATGAATAAAATATTATAAAAATAGTAAAATTGTTAGGCCACATGCACGTAGTCCAGATTGTGGGTCTTGTTGTTGGATCAACGTCTTTAAAAATGTAATGTAGTTTGTAAAAATTTTATGTGGGTTTTAATAATATAGACCTATATGCATACATGATACAGCCCACCACGTTATGCAAGCATCACTCTCATACAACCCAGTCCTTTTCAGTCCACCTCAAAAGAAAGGATTCGAGGGATACATTATTTATTTAACGTTCCATTTGTTCTTTACGTACTGTACATCGATTGACAAAGAAAAGGCATATAATTTTGTGTAATATTTCATTCATGAATTTAACCTAATAATGACCTTATCCATATTTCTTTAGATTAAGAATTCAATTCTCGTCATAAACATAAATTTTTTAATTCATGAAATATGTATTGTTTAAGTGATTTTTGTAGGTGTGTATAGGCCTGTTAATGTTAATGGGTCGGATTTGGATTGGATTATCCTAAATCCATATCCGAATTCGTTAAGAATTTTTGGATTCGGTCGAATCGGATCAGGTGTCGGATATTTTTTTAGGTTGATCCATATCTGATCCGTTCGGATTTCGGGTTATCGGATCGGACCTCCGATCCGTTTAATAAATTTTTAAAAAATATTTTTTTATATTTTTAATTTAAAAATTAGTATTTTAAATTTTTTTTGACAAAATAAAAATAAAAATTATGACATATAACAAATCCAAATTTATATTCCAAAATAATATTATTTTTTTTAAAAAAATATATGTTATATATGTTTAATATATATATTTATTACATATTATATATTACACAAATATATAAAATATATAATAAATATAATATATTCGGATCGGATTGTTATCAGATCGGATCATACAAAATTCATATCCGTTTCTTATCAAATTGGACCCTTATCGGATCGGATCATAATGAAAAATTTATACTCCATCTTAGGCGGATAGCGGGAATCGAACCCGCGTCTTCTCCTTGGCAAAGAGAAATTTTACCATTCGACCATATCCGCATTTTTCGTTCTTTATACACAACATGTCCACACATATATCATATATACACTTGGATTATGACATAGGCATGAGGCGCTCAACGGACTTTTTTAATATTATAAAACTCTTTATGGGCTTTGGATTAATGCAAAAACATCTTTTTGTGTAACCTACAGTATATTCATATCTCAATTATAAGTTCATATGTCTTTATAAAAAAGAATCCATTTGCTAGAAAATGGGCAGCAGCATCGGTAATATACTAATATCCTTTTACGTGTATGGTACGAATGAAATGGAAGAGAATATAATGAGATTTAAAGGATAAAATGAGTAGAGTAAATATTTAAAAATTTTATTCATTATTTCATTTCATTTTTAATATGATATTACATTTTAAGCACCTCATTTTAAGAAGAAATGTTCCCTTTCTTGTCAATCCATTTTTTTCACAAATCTTATTATAACAAATTGCACTATCTCATATTTTTCCAAATTTTGTCTCTAATATTTTATTTTATTTTATCCATTTCACTCCATTCACCTCAATCAAACAAAATATAAGAGTATTTCTAATAGAAGAAATTTTTAGCAAAAAACTTTTACATGAAAATATAATACATAATTTGTATAAATTATGAAATCTTAATCATACAAAACTTTTAGCTTAAATTACAAACAACTTCATTATATTGGTTAAATTTATCAAATCTCTCACCAACCGTAACAAAATTGTACATAAATTTAATCAATAAACCAATCTCGTTGAAGCATAACACCTTACAAATTCAGTAATTTTTAACCATTCATTTTTTGGATGATGATCCTAAATACCCACCATTTAATTCAAAATGCCCATAATACCTACCGGCGGGATGCATGACCCAGAATATCCACCAAACACACATGTTAAGCATGCGTAACTACATGCATTTCATACAATCGTGTACTGTGTAAACCAGAATTCTTCACATGTGAACAGTACTTGGCATGCGCATGTTGAGCATGCGTGTCTACAAATACGCATGTCTAACATGCGTATGCTTGGCACTGTTCATCTCCCTTTCCCAACCGTCGTCGGAGACTTTTTTGCTCGTTTTCTCGACCACATCGTTCAGTCCTTTATAGGTTTCGTTCACTACCATCCTATATACCAAAAGACTCGCCCTCTCCCCCTCTACAACACTATGTACTTCGTTTTTAATTTTTTTGCGGATTAAAAAAATCCAAATCGAATCTCTTTCTTCGATTCACTTTTCCGATTTGTTCATACAAGCCCCTACGGGGCCAAAAATCACAAAATCAGTGGGGGTAAATGGAGAGGGAGCTATGAGCTTCGATTTGATGCCCTCAAAAGGACTGGAGGTAGCCGGAGGATGCATAACGGAAGAGGGCGATCGAAGTGACGATTTTGAGGGAGAGAGACGACCAGAGCTATTTTGGAGATAATGACATCATATGACGTCATCACGCATTTGGGAGATGCGTGACCCCTGTTGCGCATGTTTAACATGCGTGTCCCAGTACACGCATCCGTGAGATGCGTAACCCGTGGGCAAATAGGGTCAGCTCCTCCGCCAATCAGCATTTCGGATCTTGTGTCCTAAATGGTGGGTATTTAGGACATTTTCTCTCATTTTTTTAACCAATTATTTAAAAAATTATAATTTAAATATATTTTAGACTAGACAAAAATCTATTTTAGACTAGACAAAAATCTATTTAGCATGTCATAAATAAAAACTACGGGATTAGTAAAAAGATATGCACTCAATGGTACATTTTTCTTAACAATAATTTTAGTCAATCCCCTCTATCTTGATTATATTTTTTGAACCCGTAGTAATATTCCACGTTCATTAATTATCATATCAAAATAATATATTTTATTTATAATAATATGAAACAATAATAACATAAATATAAACAATAATTGGATTTCAGAACCCTTTAAGAACCCATTGCCTAATAAATGGATTGTAAAACCTAGAAGAAGAAAAAAGAATGTACTATAGATTCCATTATTTCCTTTTATATATATATATATCAATTAAATTCAATGTATCGCCACATGTAGAAAGGCCCTCCGGTATCGGACATGTAAGTTCTTTGTTTTACAAAATGTCGAAATCATTACATAACTTTTATATGTTTCACTCCTATCACACAAAACATAAGCCCGTGAACTGATAGTAACTTTGACCAAACTAACAAAATTTTATAATTACAATCTTTCCAATTTAGAAAATGACTGCATTTATTTCATTTAAAATAAAGTAAAATTCATTTTATTACTGTAGTTATTTTACGAAAAGAATATTTATTAATTGGATAAAGTAACAAGATCTAAATATTGCAGGGAATGTCTTCCTTCTTTAGCTTATGGTACCTCACCATTTACTGACTAACAGTCTAACAGACAAACTAGGATTTTTTGCCGGCTTCGCATAGTGCAATTTTACATTTTTTTTATATAAAAAATAATAATTTAATTTTATTTATTTTTTGCTAAATAAGAAAAATTAGTTTTGATTAGGCAAAAATGGGTTTATTGCTGATGGGCCAAGAGATGGACCGAAAAACAATTTAATTGAAGTCAAACTACTCCCTCCGTCCCCTTCATTTGTTTACATTGGAGGGGGACATGAATACCAAGACAATGCATAAAAAATGAGTAAAGTTAGATGAAAAGTGGTTAAAGTGGTGAGACTTATCAATATTTAATAATATATTTGAGATAGTAGAGGAAAGTGGTGGGTGTAATAATATTTTATATTATTAAATATGAGATAGGTGGGGTAAAGTAGTGGTTGTAATAGTGGAGAAAATTTACTATTCATGGAAATGTAAAGAAATGATAGGGACGGATCAAAATAGTAATCGTAAAAAAATGAGAGAGACGGAAATACATTGTGAGCCACTATTACATATGAAAGAGGGCGAAAGAACAGTCAAGTGGTAATTTTAAGCAAATACGGAGAATTTAGGAAGGTATAGTAAATGTTTAACTAATCCGAATCATTTGATTGATTTATGTTGATATTATTTTAAATACAAAATAGGAAGGTACAATATCAACATAATTTTTTCATTATGTTGATATTATTTTAAATAAAAATGTATTTTTATAATTAAAAATTTTAATATTTAATAAGAATACTCCTCGGCCCCGTCTCCGACGGCGCCTCGAATTCTATATATAAAAGAATTGAAGAAATTCAACTGTACTCTATATGAAAGAGGGCGAGAGAACAGTCAAGTAGTAATTTTAAGCAAATACGGAGAATTTATGAAGGTATAGTAAATGTTTAACTAATCCAAATCATTTGATTGATTTATATTGATATTATTTTAAATACGAAAGAGGAAGGTATAATATCAACATAATTTTTTCATTATGTTGATATTATTTTAAATAAAAATGTATTTTTATAATTAAAATTTTTAATATTTAATAAGAATACTCCTCGGCCCCGTCTCCGACGGCGCCTCGAATTCTATATATGAAATAATTGAAGAAGTTCAACTGTATTCTATATGAAAGAGGGCGAGAGAACAGTCAAATGGTAATTTTAAGCAAATACGGAGAATTTAGGAAGGTATAGTAAATGTTTAACTAATCCGAATCATTTGATTGATTTATGATGATATTATTTTAAATACGAAAGAGGAAGGTATAATATCAACATAATTTTTTCATTATGTTGATATTATTTTAAATAAAAATGTATTTTTATAATTAAAATTTTTAATATTTAATAAGAATACTCCTCGGCCCCCCGTCTCCGACGGCGCCTCGAATTCTATATATAAAAGAATTGAAGAAATTCAACTGTATTCTATATGAAAGAGGGCGAGAGAACAGTCAAGTGGTAATTTTAAGCAAATACGGAAAATTTAGGAAGGTATAGTAAATATTTAACTAATCCGAATCATTTGATTGATTTATGTTGATATTATTTTAAATACGAAAGAGGAAGGTATAATATCAACATATTTTTTTCATTATGTTCATATTATTTTAAATACAAATGGCAAAATACTATAATTGTGTAAAAAGTAATACGGTATATAGAAAATAATACGGTTTTTATACGGTATTATAAATGTATATCTATATACATATATAATACGTTAATACGGTATAATACGGTATATAAATAATAGAATAAAAGTAAAAAATTATTTTTGTAAAAAATAATACGGTATATAAAAATACGGTATATATATAGTATTATATATGTATAATACGTTAATATAGTATAATACATGTATAATACCATAAAGGAATGGCAAAATACTGTAAATGTTTACAAAGTAGAAGGGCATTTCAGTCTTTAAACTGTAAAAAAGCCTTCAGCTTTTATATATTAAGTAGATATTGCCGGGAATGAGCAGTTACTATTTTCTGTATTATTTCCATATTGTATCATCAATTTTTTGAAAGAATGCCCAAAATACCTATTTTGAGATATGTATCCGTTCAAAATACCTATTTCCAGAAATACTACTCAAAATACCTGCACATATCAGATACTCCTTACCCAGTGGAATATCAGTGGAGTATCAGCCTATCAGGTATGATACTCCTTACCCAGTGGAGTATCACCTTACCTAGCGGAAAGTATCAAGAGTGAGTATCAGGGATGATACTCCTTACCCAGTGAAGTATCAGGGCTAATACTCCTTACCTAGTAAAGTATCTCCCTGATACTCCTTACCCAATGGAGTATCATTCTGATACTCCTATGACATTGGAGTATCATCCTGATACTCATCTGACAGTGCAGTATCTAGTGGGTATTTAGGCCACTATTTTTTCATTCGATATCTTAAGGACTCAGAAAGCTATTCGAGATCTCAGGGATTCGACAAGTCACAATGCTTTATTCGAGAACTCAAGGATTCCCAGAGAAAAGAGCTATTCGAGAAGTGGTTCGATATGTCAATATAACAGTGTTCGAGAACTCAGAGTTATCGATCAATTCAATTCTAGTTCTCGAATCACTTACTTAGTCACTTCTCGAATACATTCTTGGAGACAGAATACTGAAGAAATTGTACAAGTCTGAAACCTGCAACAAGCCAATGCTCTTTATGGACCACAATCTGTAACGTGCTTTGGAAAGCCTACAAGGAAGCTTGGAGAGATATAGAAGAGACAAAGGGCTAAAGAAGTGGATCTGAACAGGCTTTGCAAAGTCAAATCTGTAACTGTTTGGACACTTACTCAAAAAGGATAGACAGACTAGAAAGTAATTTGTTTAGCTACCTTATTTGAAGTAAGTAGGTTGTATCCATGTTCTATAAGGATACAGCCTCACTTCCCTAGTCAAAAATCAAACAACAACTTTGGGAGTCAAGTTTTTCATACATTGTAAGCTATATCTCTCTGAGAAAAACGAAGTTGAGAATACTATCATTTGTATTCAAAGATTGTAGCAACCTTTATCTAATAATACATTAGATTAAAGTGATATTGTGTCTTATGTTGTTCTTTATCCGCACCTACACCTTTGCACACACAAACACTTATCTGCTACATAGACTCGAGCCAAAGAAAAGTTCAAGAATCCATTCACCCCCCCTCTGTATTCTTTTACTGTATTCAATACTCAACAAGTGGTATCAGAGCGGGCTGTTTATTCAAAAACAGAAAAACGATCATGAGTTCGAATACATCCGAATCATTTGATTGATTTATGTTGATATTATTTTAAATACGAAAGAGGAAGGTATAATATCAACATATTTTTTTCATTATGTTCATATTATTTTAAATACAAATGGCAAAATACTATAATTGTGTAAAAAGTAATACGGTATATAGAAAATAATACGGTTTTTATACGGTATTATAAATGTATATCTATATACATATATAATACGTTAATACGGTATAATACGGTATATAAATAATAGAATAAAAGTAAAAAATTATTTTTGTAAAAAATAATACGGTATATAAAAATACGGTATATATATAGTATTATATATGTATAATACGTTAATATAGTATAATACATGTATAATACCATAAAGGAATGGCAAAATACTGTAAATGTTTACAAAGTAGAAGGGCATTTCAGTCTTTAAACTGTAAAAAAGCCTTCAGCTTTTATATATTAAGTAGATATTGCCGGGAATGAGCAGTTACTATTTTCTGTATTATTTCCATATTGTATCATCAATTTTTTGAAAGAATGCCCAAAATACCTATTTTGAGATATGTATCCGTTCAAAATACCTATTTCTAGAAATACTACTCAAAATACCTGCACATATCAGATACTCCTTACCCAGTGGAATATCAATGGAGTATCAGCCTATCAGGTATGATACTCCTTACCCAGTGGAGTATCACCTTACCTAGCGGAAAGTATCAAGAGTGAGTATCAGGGATGATACTCCTTACCCAGTGAAGTATCAGGGCTAATACTCCTTACCTAGTAAAGTATCTCCCTGATACTCCTTACCCAATGGAGTATCATTCTGATACTCCTATGACATTGGAGTATCATCCTGATACTCATCTGACAGTGCAGTATCTAGTGGGTATTTAGGCCACTATTTTTTCAATATGAATATTTTGGTCAAATGTTATTGAAAAATGGGTATTTTTGGCACTCATCCCATTTTTTTTTGTTAACTACCAGATTAATGGTTAGAGATGCTCCGTCGATTCGATTCTTAAAATTCAATTATTCTTTATATATTTTTCTGAAATTAATATATCATTATTAATAAATTAAATTTTATTATATTTTCAATTAATGATCCGATTAATCATTTCAATTAATATCCAATATTTCGATTAATTCTGGACGGTGTTTCTACCGATTAAGTCTGATTTTTGCTTTTTACAACACTATTTGTTTCCCTCTTGACTATTTTAGTATACATTATTAATTTACTGATATTTTATTATTTTTCCTATGCAAAAAAGTAAAAAACAAACAGTTTTTCTTTTAATTAAATTTTTTTATTAAAAAATAAAAAAAGTTAATAATGAATATTTCAAGAAAAAAAATACTACTAAAGTTGGGCTTAAAAAGCTGTGGGAGAAAGTCAGGCCAACTCTTCTTGTCTTCACTTCTTTGTGCGTTTCTTCCATCACATATTTCCACTCATTCTTCCCTCACAACTATGACTTTTGTTATCTTATTATAGTCTCATTTGTCTTGCCAGAATGTCAGATAAGCCTTTCTACCTTCTTCATTTTTCTTCTACATTGTCCTAAAGACATGGCATCTTTGCAACACTTGCTCTCTGAGGAAGGTTTTACTGATACAAAGTCTGTGAAAAACCACAAAAAAAATAATTACAGGGGAAGGACTGCATCAGAGGAGGCCATTGCCTTGCCTATTTACATATGCCATGACCTTAAAAGTATCGATTTTTCCAAGAACAAGAATGATAAGGCCATTTCGAGAAAAGGGTCATCCATATTTTCGTCCAAAAGAGGTGAGTCAGAGTCTGGTAAATCACTTACAAGGTCGGTAACAGATGGTGTAAGGAGGAAAACTGATGAGCCTGCACTTGATGAAGTTGCGATAAGAGCGGTGATTTCCATACTAAGTGGATATGTTGGGCAATACTTGAGAGATGAAGACTTTAGAAGAACCTTACGACAAAGATGTTATTCTTGTTTCGTAAGAAAAAAGAAGGATTCTGATAATGGAAGAACATTTGCAAATATTGAACTGGGAATTGAGAGTATTGAAAGAGTGGTGGAAAGTTCAGGGACGAAAAAAGAATTGAGAATGAAGTTGCAGAGAAATGCTATTAGTCTTTTGACAGTTGTAGCATCTTTGAACTCTAAGAGTTCAAGAAATGGTTCAACTTCAGGAACTCCCAATTCACATCTTTCAGCCTGTGCTCAGTTATACTTGTCAGTTGTTTATAAACTCGAGAAAAATGATCGTATTTCAGCAAGGCATCTGCTGCAAGTTTTCTGTGATTCCCCATTTCTTGCTCGAGAGCACTTGCTTCCTGAATTGTGGGAACACTTCTTTCTACCTCACCTCCTGCATCTCAAGGTATGGTATGGTGAAGAGTTTGATTTGATCTCGGATTCGGATTATAGAGACAAAGAGAAGAAGATTAAAAATTTAAGTAAGCTTTATAATCATCAGATGGATATGGGGACTATTCAGTTTGCTGTTTACTACCAGGATTGGTTAAAAACTGGTGCTCAAGCTCCTTCAATTCCTTCTGTGCCTTTGCCTTCAGGACGGAGTTTTGGTCGCTCAAGAAGAACATCTTCAGACTCCTTAACTTCACATTCCTCAATCAATAAATCTCTGTAAGTACAAACTTGAGTTTTTAATTACTAGTCTTAATATATTAGGTTTTCGTACAATCGGATAATTGTTCTCAAGCTTACCTCAATTATTATAGATATAGAGCTGTTTTCGGCCCCACGCTTGAGCAAAAATCCACTGACACTGACGAAACAAAAGGAGCCTTAATGAATACCTGGGATTTGGATGAAAGGAATAAAGTTAGTTTCGATGAAGAACATAGCAAGTTGAGCATTTCTAATGGTGTAAGTAATTCTTAACATTTTTCCCAAGAAATTTGTATAGAAAAAATTACCAAATATTTGGATAGAGTTCATCTTAATTTTAAAGATTTTTTTTCTCCCCACGACAGAATAGAAGTGTTGCTCGTCACAGTTTGTCAAGCCAGAGTTGCAGAATACCCGAGGATCAAGAGTTATGGCAACCTGAGACACAGAAGGTAGACTATTTGAAGTTTCTTATATGCGGAGTGGAACAAACACAGGAATCAGGGCACAGCAATACTGGCTCTTCAAAAAGAATAGTTAATGCGAAGATCAATCCTTCCAGTGATCTAAGTAAAGCTATTAACACTATTTCCTCATCAGATAACTTAAGTGACTGTGAAATGGCTATACATGTTATGACTACAGCCTGGCTTCATTCACATGGAGACGTAGCTGTGGAAACTGCATTATCAAAGGCACCGGTGATTGAAGGAATGGTAGAGGTTTTGTTTGGTTCGAATAAGGATGAAGTACTGGAACTAACGATCTCAATGTTGGCAGATTTTGTGACGAGAAAAGAAAAGAATGGACAGATTATACTCAATGCTGATCCAGAGCTTGACATCTTCACAAAATTATTCAAAAGTAGTAGTCTATTTCTAAAAGCTGCCACACTGCTTTATTTGGTGAAGCCAAAGGCAAAACACTTGATATCTACTGAATGGGTTCCATTAGTACTTCGGGTGTTAGAGTTTGGGGATCAAATGCAGACACTATTCGATGTCCGATGCAGTCCTCAAGAGGCTGCATATTACTTACTAGACCAACTACTTACCGGTTTTGACGAAGACAGGAACTGGGAGAATGCTAGACAAGTTGTAGCACTAGGAGGATTGAGCTTACTAGCCAAAAGGATGGAGATAGGGGATGCATCTGAGAAGAGTAAAGCTAGTGCTATAATATGTTGTTGTATCCGTGCTGATGGAAGCTGTAGACACTACTTAGCTATAAATTTAAACAAGGAATCTGTTCTCTCCCTCGTCCTAGAAAAGAACATTGATTACAATAACCATGCATTTGCTTTGCTGACTGAATTACTTTGCCTTCAAAGGTACAGTACTGAATTTTATGAAATAATGCACATTTCTTCTAAATTCTAATGGTAACCTCTCTGTACATAATTTTTTGGTAACTTAGCTTTAACTCTTTCGAATTTGAAAGGACTAAGGTAACAAAGTTCTTAAATGAACTGATGAATGGATGGAGCAGCTTAAATACTATGCAGATCTTGTTGATTTATTTACAAAAAGCACAACCAGAACAATGCCCCATGATTGCGACCATCATGTTACAGCTTGATCTTCTGGTAATCCTATTTATTCTTAGTTGCCAATCTTTAAATAAATTACGAAACTTGGGTGTGCTTACAAAGATCCTTATTAAATTAACAGTTATGTTGCAGGGAGACCCTTTGAAGTGTAGCATATATAGAGAAGAGGCAGTTGAAGCAATAACCGCAGCTTTAGAAAGTCATGCTAATGAAAAGGTACAAGAACAAATAGCAAGAACTCTCTTAATACTGGGAGGACGATTTTCTCATATCGGAGGGCCAACAATAGAAAACTGGCTTTTGAAAGAAGCAGGATTTGATGAGAGCTTGAGGGGATCATTCAGTGGGAGGGATGATGCCGGAGATAAAGTCATACACTTGGTAAGTTTTGCTACAAAATTAACAAAAATATTAATCTTTTCATTATTCATTAGTATATCTTACTATTGAATGACTAAATGGGTAATAATGTACGATCGACATATATATTCTTTCGATATATGCATCTTAGGATGATGAGGACTCCGCGACAGAAATTTGGCAAAGAAAAACAGCAGTAGCCTTGCTCACCAGTCGAAACAAGAAATTTGTGGCTGCTCTTTCAGAGTCCACGGCTAGGAGCATCCCATGTTTAGCGCGAGCTAGCCTTGTGACAATTGCCTGGATGAGCAGCTTTCTCCACTGTATTGTTGATGAAAATCTTCAGTCAGCATTTTGTTCAATCCTAGTTCCAGAACTGATAAAATCATTACATTATGACAATGCACTTGAGGAAAGAATCCTTGCCTCATATTCATTGTTCAATCTGTCCAAATGCTCAGGTATAAAAAACACAATCTTTTATTCTCAGACTAATTGAGAGGAACCAGAATTAAGTTAAGAAATGCAAAACACAATTCTCCGCACTAATTTTCTATTTACCTTTCACAGATTTTGTATCGAAAATTTCATTACTGGATAAAGCGCTGATGACTAACCTTGGGGACCTTTCTCGAGTAACATGGACAGCAAGTGAACTCTTCATGATCAGCACAAGAAGTTCGAGGCAACGATATCCTGTGCTTAACAGGACGGCTTCACAAAGTGGAAGACATGTTAATATAGCATTTCACAACGAATTTTAGATTGATGCAAGGTTTTTACACTTTCTTTTGTTGTGTGTACCTAGTTTTCATGTTGTAAAAATTGGGAGAAAGCTATCCATTGAAGTGAATATATAAACCATTCCTCCTAACTAATAGTAGTAGTCAATTTAGGAAAACAGATAAAAACGAATAAAGGGCCAAACGATATCCAACCCCCATTTGATCATATTATTTACATCTTCAAGAAGCATACAAACAAAATTGGACTACAAGAAGCTTAATACATTTTACATGTTTCGAAACTCCACAGAAATATTTCCATCGACTTCTGTAGAAATTTCTTTTCCGGATTACCAACACAAAATTTATGTTACTGAATTTACTTCACGTCATCACTTCTAACGACAATTACTGTATTATACCATACAAACAATTCATCTATACTGATGAGTGATGAAGGATCATCTGTACTTCTATTATAATGAAACAAAAAACATGGAAATAGACTTCAACATATGATTTAACACAAACTGAGAATTATTCAATACTGAATAACTTACAAATAGCACGCAAACATAACTCAGACAGAAGATCCAACACAAACAAAAGATTAAACCAATACTTGGTCAGCACTCAGCAGTACCATGCCCGCAATTCATTTGCAAGGCAAGAAACCAACTGGTGCAGATACCAAGTAAACAAGAAACAAAGTCTCATTAACACAAACTTCTGAAATCAAAATAGCAAAACAGACTAAATGAAAACCCATTTAGATTCGCGCACAAACTCCTTTTCTAGCAACGATAGGAAAGGAGACCTGCGTTCAGGGATTTCCTAGACCACTATGCATAGCATAGGAAATCAGAGGGTCACACTTGAGGATGGGGACTTTAGATAAAGAACATGTTATCTTGAAGTTCAGGATGAAGCTTGTAGAATGCAACATCCAATGAAGCAGTAGAAGAGGCTGAGGCTGATGATGCCAAAGAATTCGATGACATTGTTGAAGGGGGGGATTGCATTTCCAGCATCACCTCCTGAAACATCCTTCCCCTAGTAGCAACAAGATCAGCATAGTAAACTGGTGGCACAAGGGAGACAGGTTTGGTGCATCGTGCAAAGGTGAAGCACATCTGGTATATGAGCTTCTGCAGCTGATCAGATGTGAAATTATGGTCATCAGAAAGAACATAATAGTGAGTTGGCTTGCTTGTTCCAAGTTGTCCATAGTGGCTGCATAGGTAGAAATCATACTCAAATGGGTGCACAACAACGGTGTCCACCACTGTCCCTGGGGAGATGTTGCGACGCTCATCTCCTCCTTGATCCTCGAGGAAAAGACGTGTATGATGACGCTTTTGAGCTACAACAAGAGTGATTGTGGGCTTATAGTGCTCCTCATATATAGTCATTTTAAGATCACGCAACTCCTCATTTAGAACCATATCAAACTGGCTGTCACTTACTCCATCACGAAAAACTATAATTTTCTTTGGTCTAACATTATTAAGCTTAGCAAACGTGTTTACCAAATCCAAGCACATCCCTCCAAAATTCACTATTTTCTCCTTACGATGACTTTGGGGACAAACTCGTGCAGCATAGCGAGTAGCTGCAGGCCAATTGACAGATCCCACTACTGCTGCAATTGATGGACAACTCGCATTCATTGCACCAGGATGATTCACATCAGCACCGATAAACATAACAGGATCTTCACCTCCCAAAAGGGGAAGCCGCTCAATGAGCTCTACATTGCTTCCTCCAATCTTAGCATTGATCTTCATCGCAAGATTTGCCAGATATTGATCCTTCCCTGCATTCGCATGTTCTGACAAGCAGCACTGAGTTACTACCCCAATTTGGGTCTCTGAAACCCATTTAAGATATTTGTAACCAGGATCTTTTCCAGCCATCACACATATAACTAACTGTAATCGGCC
Organism: Kitagawia praeruptora; assembly: GCA_037693485.1. Classification (NCBI taxonomy): domain Eukaryota; kingdom Viridiplantae; phylum Streptophyta; class Magnoliopsida; order Apiales; family Apiaceae; genus Kitagawia; species Kitagawia praeruptora. The sequence goes on from CM075347.1 coordinate 128,723,143, forward strand.
ATTGCTTTTTCTACTAGCCTCCTCAACTACACGCCCGAGAAGATCTCCAATCTTGTTGACATCTGAAAATGCCCGCATATTGGTGGATTGGCATGCAAGAGGCTCTTCTGTACGCATCCCTAACTTTCCACATCGGTTTCTAAGACTCCAAACAAATTTACCTGCATCCAGCCTATGTTTGCGATCTGCTGAGCTGAAATCTAACAAAGCCCATCGGTCAAGTGATTTTCCATCCACCACAGAATTGCTCACAAGGTTCCATTGGCATTTCTCTTTGTCGACTTTAATCACTTTCATCTGACCATTTGGAGTGGACAGCTTCAAATCAGGAGGCCCAATGACACGACCTGTTACTAGTGTCATGTTTTTTTCAACTCCTAGTTCAAAATTTTTCACTACATCCCCACTGCAAGCAAGATGAGTAGTTAGGTACACAGACATCAGAAAAGGGAATAAAAAATCATTTTCTGAAGTTTTTTACCCATAATAAATACTGTTCCTAATTTAAATATATATATATATATAGAGAGAGAGAGAGAGAGAAAAACATACCCACAAGGTGCATCCCCAGCCCTCATCATTCCACATATGTTGTTCTTTCTCTGCAGTGGAGGAGCAACTGATATCTTCTTCAACAACATAGCACCATTTTTATCTAAATTCTCCTTTTGAAACTTCTGTCCTTCAAGCAAGACACAGAACTCCATAGGTACATAGTTTTGCTTTTTACCTTTCCCCAGGTTTAAGCTTGGGATATCTTTGTATTCAATATCCATGCCATATTTCTCCTGGAAATAATCTAACAGAGTAACTTCACGAGGAGGATCATTTCCCAGTGGATCCTCGAGAGTGAAACTTAAGTTCCGAGTGCTTTCTGTCGTTAATCCTGCTACAGTAAATTTCTGTTTAGTCCGACGGTGAGTTACAGTAACCTTCAATCCCTTCAATGCTGTTATCACGTCTCGTTTATAATTGTTTATGTCATTTATCCCTTGAAGACCCAGGTGCTCTCCAAGGAAGTCCAAAACTGGCAACGGCTTGCGAAATGCTAAAACCGAGTAGTCCAGGCACAGGGCCAGTCCCTGGGATGTGGCCTTCAAACTTTGTTGAAAGCCTTTACTTGCTGCAAGACCCCCCCCTAGGTCATCCCGTCTTCCAAACTCTCTGGAGTAGGTGTTCCGACCAAAACAGATCCTTTGCCTTGATGGATTCTCCTTCATTACCAATTCCATGCCATTTAGAACTTCCGAAGGCCTTTGCATGAGGTTTCCACACAAGTAATCCTTTAGTTTAGAAAGTTTGAGCTCATTTACAAGAGTGATAGTAAATGTATATGTGCGACTTCTTGCGTCTTCCCCATCAGACAACTCAACCTTGTAAGATCCTGTAGGCAGGTCAACTGCACTAAAAATGCTCTTCTCACCGTCATATGCAGTTCTGTCCATTGGCAGTATGTCGGCCCTATCAGAAAATAGCTTATCTCTGATTGACCTCAACTCAGATTTTGGAACTGTTTTCTTTATCAACTTACTTCCTGGAGCAACATCCAGCTTGACATCCACATCATAATGCTTAATTATGCTGTGCGGATTGAAAGACACAGGAAAATGATTGACAAGAAGGCGGGTTGACCTCACAGCAACTCTGCCCCCTCTATCAGGACGTTTCATTGGCAAAAGCTTGTTTCCGGGACTTGAAGCAAGAGCAGGGGACGGACTGTCCTCTGAAATTTGTAATGACCTCATATCTGAAATAATAGAAAAAGGAACACAATTTGAAGTACGGCATTAGTTTATCAATTGACCTTAGGTTCATGCACCTAAAAGAAATCTGCAATTCCGATATCAAAACTATGTGCAAAGACTTAACTTCTAACAGAAAGAAACTCATGAATGTGACAATTAGCTAGCAAGCTGAAAATTGAAGTTCTACATTATAGATCATATCACTATAGTAATGACATTACAAACAAACACAAGTGAATGTATATTTTGAATTAAAAATTGATCTTATTGTATTTTCGAGTTAATGTGTTTACATGTTAGGGTACACAAGAGAGAGTTATTCTGGTTTATAGAATGGACAATGTCATAGGAGTACTACCCAAAATACAAAAATAAAGGGGGGGAAATCTTACAAAAAAATGGGTATAAATTTCTTTTCATAATTTTTAAAATTTAATAAAAGCAATATCAACCTAGAATATAAATCAAAGTATACAGTACAAGCTATAACAGTAATGAACAAATGTAACTTTTATGAATTTCCTTTGTAAAATATTGTAAATTTATATCAAACAGAAATTGTTCTCCCCCATATCCCCTTTGACAATTAATAAGTTATGAAAAGTGGCTATTTACAATTCGACCACTACTAGTAATTAAGCATAAGTTCATAACCACAAATATATTTAACTAAAATTTTCTACACCCACACTCTTTATAATGTTGAGCCTTTTGCCTTAACCAAAACCACCATTTTAAATTTAGAACATTTGTTTTCCATGACACCCCACACAAAACAAAACTTGGTCACCATAGTAGTATTTTCTTTAAAAAAATCACTATTACATCAGATTAAAGATAATAATCATCAATATCTAACAGAAAATCTTGTAAATTGAAAAATGTTGCTTGCTTTAATCACCACACACAAATGAATCAAATCTTGGAGTACCCCAACATGATGATTATATTAAAAAATCTAGAATTAATAAATTGAAAGAGAGATAATCATAAAGACTAATTAGGGTTTATGCATTTATTTATTTAGTACTAATACATTAACATTATCAAGGTAGTAAGTTGTGTGTGTATAGATCTATAGATACATACCAGACACAAGAACATCTTTACGAACAGCTTCAACTGGCCCACCAAACTGCTGCTGCTGTGCCCATCCCTGAACCGGCCGGTTGACCTGAGCCGGCGGTTGGTTCATCCCACCCTGAACCGGCCTATTTCCCCACGCCCCAGCCGGTCTCGGATTAACCCCACCCTGAACCGGACGAGGCCCCTGTCCACTCTGAAACGGTCGAGGCCCCTGTCCACCCTGAACCGGACGAGGCCCCTGTCCACCCTGAACCGGTCGAGGCCCCTGTCCACCCTGAACCGGCCGAGCCGGTGGCTGATTGTACCCCATTTGAGGCCCACCTCTACCACCACCATCACCTCCTCTTCCACCACCTTGCTGATACCCCATCTGGGCCCCACCTCTACCACCACCTTGCTGGTAACCCATTTGGGCCCCACCTCTTCCACCACCACCACGACCACGTCCACCACCACCTCTACCACCCCCACGGTTGTAGTTGTTATTACCAGATCTCTGATCCATCTTTGCTTACAATATCTCTCTCTCTCTCAGTCTCTCTCTTACAAATGCTAAGTGTGTTTTAAGTGTACGATGAAGCGGAACCACCAAACTAGTTGTACTACTTATACACGAAACAAAAGGTGGAGGGGTAAACGAAAGGACCAAACTAACCCCTTTGTTTTCGTGGCGGTTACTTAGCCTAACTACATGCCCATTTACATCTAAATTTTACATTCGGTCCCCGATTTATGATCTTTTTCTAAATCACTGCATTCATTTTGCTAAATGAAATATCCCCATTATATTTTCTGCCATATAGAATTTATTGAACGAATCAACTGATTTCTGTACCACCTAAAATTAAGAAAAGTGAGTTTGACGTCATCATAAGTTCGAGATCAAAAGAATTTTATATGAAAAAGTTAGAGATTATAATTCATATCCGGAAGAATCCAGAAAAATGAGCCTAACGTCATTCTAAATAATAAGTTCGAGATCACAAGAGTATTCTTGAATAATAAACGTGAGATTAATAAATTTTTATATGCAAAATGAAATTTTTATATGCAAAATGAGATGAGTAATAAGTTTGAGATTGGAAGATTTTTAAATTGCATAAGAATATGCAAAGATATTCATATTTTAAATTATAACTTTTTTAAATGTAAAAAATATTTTAATAATAGAATATCAAAATGTTATAATAATAACATGTCGATAGTCTTAGTAACATTTATATACAGTAATATTTATATTAATATACGTGATATATATATTAATAAATATGAATAGTAATCATAAGATTTGGAAAAAAATAAGTGGAAGAGCAAATGTTAGTATGTAACAAGGTAATTAGAAGGTACTAAAATGTAAGATGTTGCTATACTGAAGTGAAGCTTGCTGGGGAAGGATCTAGAGAAATCTAGGAGGAAGGAAGGAAATGACGCAACGGAAATGACGAAGCTATCCCCCTCATTCCTCGCTTAGGGGCTAAGATTCATCAGTTCAGTACCGTACTGCTAGTATTTGTTACTACCTCCGTCTCATAATAAGTTTCCTCTTTTCTTTGGACACGTTTGCCAACGCATACTTTTAATCGTTAATATCTTCAATTTCGTATTAGTATTAAATATAAAAACTTCACTGTATTAAAGTACTCATAAATACGAATCTAATAAGATCACTCATGACTATATTTGGTCTTATAAATTATGCGTAAATTAGTAATTTGTCTCATGTTATGAATAATCCCGACATATGAAATAGGAAAGTTATAAAGAAACAGAGGGAGTAAGTCATGAATTCATTATGGCTAATTTCTTTTTCCCCGCTACTAAATTTAGTACAAAAAATAAAATAAAAAATCATCCATATCTCTCATTGTAGAACATATAAATCTATTTATTCAAAAAATCAAAATAAAAAAACCATCCATCTTGCTGTGTTTTTGCTAAATATCTTCCTATTTTTCCTATTTAAATGAAAACAAAATATTAATTATTTTAAATTATATTTAAAAAAAACATAGCAAAATTTGGTTACTGTTCAAGCTGAAAAATGATAGGAAGAGAGTAAGAAGGATCTAGAGACAAGAGAGATCTAGCAGGAAGCAAAGATTGAACTTTACGAAAAAAGAAGAGATAAAAAGGAAGAATTTCATTGTGTAGTTTCAAAGCAGGTGGGGTGGGGTTATAAAAGTACAGTTTGTTACTACTATTTTCAATTCTCATCTCGCTTTATTAATTTACGAAAGTATCAAATGTTGACCAAAATTTTTGAGAACGTTAATGTTAAGGATCCCGAAATAGTTTTCGAAATTGTTCTTGAATGTTGAGTGGTATTTTTTAATTAGTGAATTTACATAAATACATGGAGGATTTTTTTATTTATAAAATACATGCTCAATCAAAACTTGCCAAATAAGCTTTTGGGAACCGTTTTGGAAATTGTTTTTGGGACTCTAACATTTCCCTAAAATATTCTTAGTTTTGATTTGTTGAAGTTGTTTAGATACTCCTTCCATTCTTTTTCCTAAATTTGAAATAGGGATGTCCAACAATGTTAGTGGATTTTTATACAAAAATAAAAAAATTAAAACAATTATTAAATTATCATTAAAATACATTAAATAAATTCTGAATATCCCTATTTTAAATACTAACAATAAAAAATGGACGGGGACGGAAGAGGTAATATATTACATATGATGGATAATAATGCATAATTGTTTGTCACTTTGGAATAAGGTCTCATTTGATATTGTTGTTGATTACATCAACCTTATTGATACCCAAATTTAAGGAAAAGTATATATTGTATTGTAAATACCCAAATTTTACATTCGGTCGCCAATTTATGATCTTTTTCTAAATCACTGCATTCATCCTGCTAAATAAAATATTTATTTAAAAAAAAATAAAAATAAAATATCCCCATCATATTTTCTACCATATAAAATATATTGAACGAATTAGCTAATTTTTACGATGTAAAATTAAGGAAAATGAGTTTAACGTCACCATAAGCTATAAGTCTGAGATCAAAAGAATTTTATATGAAAAAATTAAAGATTATAATTCATATTCGGAAGAATCCAGAAAAAATGAACCTGACGTCATTTTAAATAATAAGTTCAAGTTCAAAATTTTTTTATGCAAAATCAACATGATGTGTTTCTCTATAATAATATAAGATTAATAAATTTTTATATGCAAAATAAGGTGAATAATAAATTTGAGATTAGAAGATTTTTAACTTACATTTGAATGTATATATCTTTATATTTTAAATTATAACTTTTAAGTGTAAAAAAAAATTTAATAACAGAATATCAAAATGTTATAATCTTATGTTATTGAGGGTGTTTGGGATTGCTTAAAATAAGTTACTTTTGACTTAATGGAGGTGTTTTTAACTTAAAGGAGAAAGTAAAGTTGTTTGCTTTAAGTTGAATGAAAGTGTTTGGGTAATTCTGCTTAAAGTTAAATGGAGGTTTAATAATTTTGACTTAAAGTGAAATTTGACTTAAAAAAATTTTAAATTCATAATATTTGAACTTTACAAGAATTGTAAAAAAAAAAAAAAAAAAAAAACACCATAAGTCATAAGTCATAAGTTAAAAGTACCTAAATGGAACTTCTGACTTAAAGCAGTTTTTTAACTTAAAGCGGCTTAAAGCCATGGTAGACAAACACACTAAAAACGACTTAAAGCCATAAGGACTTTTAAAAAGCCCTTGCCAAACAGGCTGATTATCTTGTCATCCGTCTTAATAACACTTATTATATAATATTAGTTTATAGTTGATATAGGCTAAAAGTAAGCCCTAAAGACACATTTAATGTGGCATTAATTAGACCCGGAATGGTCCAAACGTGGGGCCCACCAAGTAGGCCCAAACCCTATTTACAATATTAATTTCGTAATTAATATTAGGGATAATAAACAGCTCAGCAATAAGTGTCAGATAAGAACATTATCCCTACAAAGAGTAGCCTCCAAGGCATACACTCATACAAGGAAACAGACTCCTACAAGGAAGGAGTCTAGAACCTTCCTCAAGGCGGTGACTTGTCCACCAAGTCACCTAACCCTACTACGATTTTAGGGCTTCTCAGCCTATATAAAGGGTCTGACCCCTCATTCTCAGAACTACGTTTTATTGGCTTGATTCTCTTAACACAGAGATACGTAGGCATTCTGTGAGGACCGTTTAAGTCTCGAACGCAGAAGCAGCCATTAAAGCACGAAGCTCACACACCCTAGCATTAAATACACGCAAAACCTAGCCGCAATATCAAACCCTCGTTTTTATTCCACAACATTTGGCGCCGTCTGTGGGAAGAGGACATCAACCATGGTTCAAACACGAAGAACTGCACCAAGCACTACAGAGCCAATTGCTACTGAGGCTCTACCTCTTAGCTCTGCTCCGCCCCTTACTGAACAAGTACTTCCGACATCTGAGCAAGTACCTCCGGCATCCGGGACTATCGTTCCGTATCAAGTTTCTCAACCCCTAGGGACGACTACCCATGTTGAGAGTACGCTACCTCCGATCGTCCACACAGTTCCAGGGACTAACCCCCTCCAGGTGGGGATTTCTTCCCTGATTGTAGACCCCAACAACCCTACACGAGGGGTTCAGATCCACACTACGGATCTCCCCATAAGCACCAATCCAATGTATGGGATGCCTAACTACGGAGCTGGACCAAGTGGTCATGCCCTGTATATTCGAGATCGAGATTATCGCGATTTTTCTGGTCCTTATACGGATGAATCATCTTCTGGCGATGATTACGAGCGTGATGAAGCTCCAAGGAGGCGGCGTGCAAGTAAAGAACCTATGGGGAGAACTCGAATTACTCATGATGGACTCCCTTCAACAACTACTGAGAGGATTAAGGCTTATGAAGCCGAGATCTTGAGATTAAAGGAAGATATGGCCAGGGAGCAAGCCAGATCAAATCAGACTTTGCCACCTCCCACGTCAGGACCGATTCCCTTTATAGATCTGGAGAGGCCTTCAAGAAGGCAAAGAAGGGCTACCGCCCCAACTGAAAGAACTACAAGGGTGGAAACCCCTAAGAGCAACCCCAAGGATCTGATGCCACTTGGGGATCCTGATGATCCCACGCCCCCATTCACCGAGGAGGTGATGAGTGCCCACATATCAAGGAAGTTCAAGATGCCGACAATTAAGGCTTATGATGGAACGGGTGATCCCGCAAATCATGTTAGGACGTTCTCGAACGCACTATTACTACAGCCTGCAAGTGACGCCTTGAAGTGTAGGGCGTTCCCTCAAACCTTGTCAGGCATGGCTCAAAGATGGTATAGCCGACTTCCTGCAAACTCAATTGGCTCCTTTAAAGAGTTAAGTGCTGCTTTTGTTAGTCAATTTATCAGCGGGAGAGTTCATGAGAAAAGTTCTGCATCTCTCATGTATGTGGTACAAGGGAAGAATGAGAATCTGAGAGATTATCTTAAGAGGTTCACCAAGGAGACATTAAATATTACTGATCTAGAGAACAAGGTGGCCATGGTAGCCCTGGAGCACGGCACCACTGATCTTTACTTTAAAAGGTCATTGGCAAAGCACCCACCCGAGAATATGGCTGAGCTCCAACGAAGGGCTGATAAGTATATCAAGGCTGAGGATAGCATGAAGAAGGAAGCCACGTTGGGCAATGGAGGCAACGGGAACTCCAAGAAGCGAAGGCAAGACCAGGATTATGATGACCAGGAATATGATGCTAGGGACAAGTATCCCCGAACTAGTGAGTACTCCGACTCTGCCCCTAAGAAGAACCAAGGACCAAGGTTCACTGAGTATGCAAGGTTGAACACTCCCAGGAGTCGAATCCTATTGGACATTGAGAAGGATAATGATTTCCGATGGCCGAAGCCACTCAGGGGTGATCCCACAAAGAGAAACAAAAATCAGTATTGCAGATTCCACAAGGATGTAGGGCATGACACTGATGATTGTAAGCAACTCAAAGATGAGATCGAGTTCTTGATCCGTAAAGGGAAGTTGGGCCACTTCACTAAGGGTGAAGATCGTGGTAATCAGAGAAGAGAGTATGATAGGAACGACGATGATCGGGATCGCACCCCACAGCCCCGAGGGCCAGTGATCAACATGATCTCAGGAGGTCCGACTGCGGCCGGGACGACTAGGAACTCTCGGAAGGCTTATGCCCGAGAAGTGATGCATATTGTCGGAGAGACACCAAAGCGTGCAAAAACCGAAGTAACAATCAAATTTGATGATTCAGACCTTGAAGGGGTGAAGTTCCCCCACGATGACCCGCTGGTCATAACACCCATGATTGGGAATTCAGAGGTGAAGCGAGTCTTGATAGACAATGGAGCTTCAGTGGACATTTTGTTCTATGATGCATTCGTGAAAATGGGATACAACGACTCTCAGTTGACCCTATCTAACATGCCTATATATGGATTCAGCGGAGTAGAGTCGAAAGTTGAGGGAACTATTCAGTTGTCCGTCACCATCGGACAGAAGCCAACAGAGGCCACTCAGATGCTGAACTTTTTGGTTATCAAAGCGTCTTCCACCTACAATGCCATCCTCGGGAGGACTGGACTCCATGCTTTTAAGGCTGTGGCCTCAACCTATCACATGAAGATCAAGTTTCCAACCAGGAATGGTGTAGGAGAACAAAAAGGTGACCAGAAAATGGCTAGGAGCTGTTATGTAGCCGCGTTAAGGCCTGATGGAGTCGGGGGGCAGGTCCTTCCGATTGAAGACATGGACGTTTGTAGTGATAAGGAACATCAATAAAGGCCAGCAGAGGACATCACACATAAACCTCGGACAGCTATTAAGGCTAAGGCGTCAACTGACTTCGTGGTTGAATGCATCATTGGCAACCAAGAAATCGAGGGGCAGGAGATTGTACCCCAAGCTGTAAGTGAACTTCAGAATAAGAATGAGGTGACCAGAAGGAGTAGTGAGTGCTCTATTTTATTGGAGCATCAAAAATAAAATCAAGTGGTGCAAGCCTAGTCTTGCAAAGCCCCGATGGGTTCAAATTATCCTAGTAGTTTTTAGCTTCATATTTTATCTAGTAGAAGTAGAAATAAGGTTCGATGAAACCATCGCAGAGCATGTTGCTCCGATTAGGACAGTAGTATTCTATGTAAGGGTTGAACCCATCTCAAGTTATTAATGCAAGTTTGTTTTCCATTCATTGATTATGTGATTTTATTTATGTACCTAACACCTGATGTGTGTAAGTCAAAGATGACCAAGTACCGAAAATAAAAAATACACGAATGGAAACAAACGCATAAATAAAAACCCTGAAAGGTCGAGAGTTACTAAGAGTTTAAGTCCTTGAAGGACCCCGGATAAAAAACAAGAAGCAAAGATAGGTTTGAAAACCCTGAAATCAGAACTAAGATTCGAGACAAGCCGTGAAAGACATGAAGTCAAGTAAGGGATCCTAAAGACCTTTAGTTTGACATCAATCCAAAAGAAAGGTCGTGAATACTTGGTAGTCGACATATGAACACCAACGTTGAACATGTAAACGTCAACCTCGAATCCTAGGTTAAGGAACACGAGTTATTAGCCATGAAGGCCATGGGATAGCTATGAAGGCCAAACTTGAAGGGGTCATGAACCTCCAGATAAGATCCAAAGGTTGAAACTTCAAGTCAAAGATTGAAAACCAATCTGAAATTTTGGACCCTCAATCCAGAATGCCAACATTGAAATATCTGAACAAGCATTGAGTGCCATCCTCATTCGAAAGGATAACAAGGTTCAGAAGCCTATCTACTATGTGAGCAAGATGTTGCATGGAGCTGAGAAGTTTACTCTCCCATTGAGAAGTTTGCTTTGGCATTGGTAACAGCCTCGAGGAAGCTACGATCGTACTTCCATGCACATAAAATTGAAATCCTGACGGACCAGCAACTGAAGCCTAGCTAAGTGGGCGATAGAACTCAGATAATTTGATATCGCGTACAATCCTCGAATTGCAATTAAAGCACAGGTACTCGTTGACTTCGTAGTTGAATATACCATTGACAACTAAGAAGTCGGGGGGCAGGAAGGCACAACACCCCAGTAAGGGCAAGATGAGACACCCCAAGAGGGAGAGAACTTATAAAGTTTAGAAGAAACATTGGGTGCTCTATTTTGATAAGGCATCAAAAACAAAATCAAGTGGTGCTGGTATGATCCTACAGAGCCCTGATGGCTTCGTGATTGAATGTGCCTTGAAGTTGAATATTTTTCGACAACCAATAACGAGGCAGAGTATAAAGCCTTGAAAGCCGGACTAGGCTCGTCTTTAGCCATGAGGGCCAAAAATCTTAAAGTCTATGGAGACTCAAGGCTGGTGATAGCTCAAGTGAATAGAGCTCTAAAAGCCAAAGATGAAACGATGTTGAAATATCTGAAAATTGTAAAATCACAGTTGGTATGGTATGATTCGAGGAATACCAACTTGTATAACGGCCGATGCCTTGTCTAAATTCGCCTCGTCTGAAATCGAGAATTACACTAGAAGTGTTTACTATCAGGTCTTGGAGACCCCACTATAGAGCGCAAATTATTGGCGCCCATCGACGTTGGAAGTTGCTAGACAGACCCCCATCAAAGCTCATCTTGAGACTGGTTGGCTCCATGATAATGCCTTGGAGGCACAAAATTGTCAGTGAGAGCATTGAGATACGCATTCGCCTTGGGTCTCCTCTATATGAGGTCCTTTGTATTTCCACACATAAAGTCTTGAATTTCAAATCTCAACACAAAATTTAAGCCTTGATGGCCAACAAGGCCGTTTGCCTCAAATTAAGCTGGTTGTTTGAATTCAAGGCCTAAAAATCAGGAACTAGTGGCTAAATTCAAACCAAGGCAAGGTCCTACAAATAAGGTAGGAAATTTAAGGTCCTTGACTCAAAATCAAGAATCAAAGACCAACCAAAAAATTCTAGAACTGAAGCCAGGTGATGATTCCTTGAATAGAAAAACTAATAGGCAAGACCCCCTTGTTTGGATACGAGGGGGGCAAGAACAAAAGAACTTCATCACAAATCCCACATCCTAGAATGAAAGGTTGTTGATAACCAACAACCATGAATGAATTCAAGGTTTCGGGTTAAGGATTAAGCCCTGATGGTCACTCAAACATACGCACGGATACTAGAAATCTTTTTTGGGCCTTTAAAATAAAAATTGGGCTTGAAAAAGACACTGCCTAACGACGACAACAAAACCTGTTAAGGTTTAAGGCTTAAAGCCCATGACTACGGTCCAAAAGCCCAATAGGGCCAAAGACATAATTCTTGAATTCAGTTTTAGCTAAGACTAAAGGCCTGTAAAAGCCCAAGCTCAATTTAAGGCCTGTCACGGCCCAACCAATATTGATAAACCTAATTAAGGTTTTAATTTAAGGTCATGTTGACCCATAGTAGAGGCCCAACCAAAACTTAAAAGTTTTGTAGGCCCAAATGATTTGAAAACCTAGGTCCAGCCCATGAAGATTAAAAAGACAGGGCCCGTTAAAATCCATAATGAGATTTGGAGTTGCCAAAATAAGGCACGAAGTCGTGAGATTCGATCTCATTTTCTTGAATAAATACGAGCTCGGCTAGAAGACTTGGAAAGTTTAATTCTGAGGTCGTAACCAACCTTGAAAATCGAGGTCGGAACAAAACGGATATGAGTTCGCACACTTGAGGTCGTTTTTGACTTATAAAAAGCAAAATGAAGCCACGACCTACCACTCCAATTGAGATCGTTGTAATATGAATTGAGATCGCAAATCTCAGGTCGAATTTGAACTAGGAAATGTAAAAAATCCCCACGACCTGGGATTCATTTTGAGGTCGTTCTTATTCTATACTGAGGTCGAGGTTGAACGATTTTGAGGTCGTTTTAACACTATTTGAGCTCGCCCATTTCAGGTCGAAAATACACTGATTTTCCTGAAAAAAAGCTACGACTTGGCCCCTATTTGAGCTCGTTTTTTGAGCTCGAACATTTCAGGTCGAAAATGTATTAATTGAGCTCGAAAATTTCAGGTCGAAAATGTATTAATTGAGCTCGAAACTTTCAGGTCGAAAATGAACTAATTGAGCTCGAAAATGGCTACGACCTGGAACAGTTTGAGGTCGAAAATTGAGCTCGAAATTGAGCTATAAAAAAAAAAAAAAAAAAAGAGAGAGAAAGAGAAAGTAAGAAAAATGGCTACGACCTTGAGGCAGTTTGAGCTCGAATTTGAGCTCGGATTTGCAAAATTTCGAGCCGAAACGATAATTTCTGAATAGTACTAGTCTTCAGAAATAAAAAATTTCCGAGCTGACCTGGCAGCTCGACCCCAGCCAGGGGCTCTGCCCCTTGGACCCCGCCCGGGGGCTGCCGCCCCCGGACCCCCGCTAGCACCGTCTAGTGCCGATTAAGCACCATTTAATGCCGATTAGCACCGTTTAGTGCCGGTATAGCACCGTTTAGCGCCGTTAGTGCCGTTTTATGCCATTCGACATTGTTTAACACTGTTTAAACATTGCTTAAGGCTGATTAGCGCTGTCTAGTGCCATTTAACACCGCTTAGTGTCGTTCAACATCGTCGTAAATTGCGTCGGTCGCTCCACGCTTTACGTTAAGATGATAAGTTGAAAATACTCATGTAAGAGCAATAAACCCTGACCCAAGTCTCATATAAGGCCGTTATAACTTCAAGGAAAACCTGATCAGTTTTCCTAGAAGTTGGGGGGCAAATGATATGGGCTAAAAGTAAGCCCTAAAGACACATTTAATGTGGCATTAATTAGACCCGGAATGGTCCAAACGTGGGGCCCACCAAGTAGGCCCAAACCCTATTTACAATATTAATTTCGTAATTAATATTAGGGATAATAAACAGCTCAGCAATAAGTGTCAGATAAGAACATTATCCCTACAAAGAGTAGCCTCCAAGGCATACACTCATACAAGGAAACAGACTCCTACAAGGAAGGAGTCTAGAACCTTCCTCAAGGCGGTGACTTGTCCACCAAGTCACCTAACCCTACTACGATTTTAGGGCTTCTCAGCCTATATAAAGGGTCTGACCCCTCATTCTCAGAACTACGTTTTATTGGCTTGATTCTCTTAACACAGAGATACGTAGGCATTCTGTGAGGACCGTTTAAGTCTCGAACGCAGAAGCAGCCATTAAAGCACGAAGCTCACACACCCTAGCATTAAATACACGCAAAACCTAGCCGCAATATCAAACCCTCGTTTTTATTCCACAACAATAGTCCGTGCAAAGAATATGTTACTTTTAATTTTTATAATTTATATATAATGTAGTATAATATTATAAATATTAATGTGAATATGTTATTGAAAGATGTTAGTCACAGAGGCGCCTGTATACATCTAATAACAAGCCTAATTGTTTGTAATGCTTTGCATTACTTACATGACCTCTTAACTGAGGGAACCTCTAGTTGTAGAATTTCTATTTGTTTTGTACTAGTAATAGGCACCAAATTCTAGTTAAGTAACTGTACTTATATAGTCAAGAATAATGCTTGAAAGAAATTCCAAGGTTCATGCCTCAAGCAAGAAGATAAAGACTGTCAAATAATCATAGTTGGGATTTGAAGAAATAAAGAATTTGCCTAAGTACCAATTCGAGAAGTATATTTGTCTATTCGAGAAGTCCAGCATTCGAGAAGTCAGAGATTCGATATCTCAAGACACTATTCAATATCTCTGAATATACTGTTCGATATCTCAGAGATTCGATATGTCTATTTGTGACGACCCGACATTTTACACTAATAATTGTCAATTAAAAATAAAATCGAGTCTTGAATGTCATAAATTGTTGAACATAATATCCAAATGTAACATTAAAATCAATTTAGAGTGAATAGTCTGATACAAATCCAAATAAAAGAAAACAACTCCAAAAGTAAAATATGATCACTAAAGCATTATTCCAAAGTATTTGCTCATATAACATCCATTTTCTGCCCGTTTCCAAAATCTAAGCACCTGAAAATTTGTAAGTAATGAGCTATACAAGCCCAGCAAGAAAACAATTCGGAAACTATTGGATCAAGTATCAAATTTTTCATAGAGCCGAAACATTATTCAAAAATCCATAGTTCAAACAAATACATTAATTCCACAGCTCGCTAAGGTCACGAATACCCGGTGACACGGTATCATAAGTTCATAGTTTGTCAATAATGCGCCCCTTACTAAGGTATCATAAAGTGTGCACTCCCGAAGGCATCATAAATAGCACCCCCTAGTAAGGTATCATAGGCTAGTTCCGGAACTATACGCAATTACTAACGATTCATAAGTCAGAGCTCACTGAGAATTCTTATTTCTAAAACAATATACTTGATCCATAATTTAGAAATAAAAACAGTGCAAAAATATTTAAAAGATTTCAAAATAAAATAAAAGTCCGAAAAGTTAACTTACCTTAATTGTGTTAATCACGATCCAAAGTTTTGCCAAGTAAATCCTATATTTTAATTAATCAAATCAAATAAAGGTAATTGTTAATCTATTGTATACAAGTAAACGTACATAGATGAAATCAGGTAATAGCAACCTGGACAAACATGTTGTTAAACCTTGGTGTCAAAATCAAATAAATTAATATAAATTCAAATAATGTCTACTAACATACATAAAATCCGCGACCACCAGTAACATACACACAACACACCTCACATTACATTTCTCATACTTAACATAATAATCAAAATGTAGTATATTCATGTGGCCAAAAGATACAGTAAATAAAAATATTTAAGGAAAATGATATTCAAACAAGATTATGACTATTAACTAATATTTAAACAAGCTTTTAATAAATAAATATTAATCTAGAAATGTAATAAAATAAATTTGAAAAATTATACTAGCAATGCTTAAACTTGTATTTTAAAACAACTATATAATTTCAATTTAAAACTCAACATTACATAATCATTATACAGTTTTATAAAAGAAAACAAATAACAATTAATATACATATACATGCATTTAAACAGCAGACTCATTTATAATTACATACAAGAATCTTGTCTGACCTCATTTGTAAAAGTATGAAAACAATGCATAATAGAAATACAATAATTATTTTAACATGATTACTAATATGATTGCAACTCTAAAATTGAAATATACCTTTTTATTCTTTAACATACAAATACATATTTAATAGACACAAAATTTTAAAAATCTATTAAAATGCTCCAAATTAATTAAGAGACTAACTAACAATAAAATCACACATATATTACAATATAGATGATTCCTTTTAGTTTAAAACCAAATTGTGCAAAATCACACCAGCAAAAGTTTGTAAACAATAACAAATATTAAATTAATTACCTAAACATAATAAACAAACATTAAAAATTTAATGTATGACAACAATTGTGAATAATAGTAGTACAAATTGGTATGATTTCATCATATACAAAGAAATACGTTGCAATATAAAACAGATACATTAGAGTAAACAAGTAGCATGATAAACAAATAGAAAGAATAAGAAGTACCCGGAAAAGAAGTTGCTGTGCAAAAATGAATGAACATAATACACATCTATTTATTTACAAATTTGTTTCAGTTTTAGCGCACTCCTAGGTTTGTGGGTAGTTATCACCCCCACTACTTTTAAAATAACGTACACATTATTCATTCACTACAACAATACTTTTTGACTAAGTAAACAATTAAATATTTAAAATAACATACACTTGTATAAAAATTTTACAAATACTTTTGGAACTACACAATTATAAAAGAAATATATTTTGAGCTAAAGTTATGCATACAAGTATTAAAGAGTTTTTTTTTTTTAAACCATGCATATAACAAAGCCTTTTTTTTTGTAAAAAAAATACAGGTTATGACATTCTACCCTCCTTAAAAAATTTGGTCCCCAAATTTAAACACAACAGGTTATCACATTCTAACCTCCTTAAAAAAATTTGGTCCCCAAATCTAAACACAAACATATGAGCAAGGTGCAACACATAACATTTTTTTTAAAAAAATTGATTGCATACCTTAATCTTCATTAGGCTGGTGCTGATATACCCGTCCGTAACTTGGTCCGAGAAGAGATGCCAAAGTGCCTTTAGTTGCATTATCTTTGTTACGGTTTGGATCGCGTTTTGGACATTCAGAAACCTTATGTCCCATCTCTCCACAACTGAAACAAGCACCTGTGTTCCAGCGACAGTCCTTATCCAAATGATTTCTTCCACACCTCGAGCATGAGAGCCTATTTCCTGAACCGCCTCGTTAAGAATTTCCACCATTTCCTCGATTGTTGAACTTTCTCGGTGGTCCATTCTCGTTAAATTCACTTGCAGGCTCACTCCTCTTCTTAGCCTCAAAGTCCTTCTTTCCTTCCTCTCCGATAAGCCCCCTCTCAACTACCAATGCCTTATTCAAAACCATTTGTAGCTATCTAGTTCAAATGCAGCCACATGCCTCTTAATCTCACTCCGTAATCCTTCCTCAAATCTACGTGCTCTACTAAGCTCGTCTGCAACCAAGGTTGGCGCATACTGAGCTAATCGGGCAAATTCAGCTTCATATTCAGCAACAGTTTGTTTCTCTCCTTGTTCCAACCTTATGAAATCTCTTTCCAACTTAGCTCTTATAGTCCTAGGAAAGTACTTGTCCTTAAAAGATTCCTTAAAAGTGTTCCATGTGTACGGTTGAGCAGCCGCTTCTTCATTGCCTTCCATTCTCCTCTTCTCCATTAGCCATCAATCATACGCGCTTTCCTGAAGGTGATAGCTTGTCAAATTAACCTTCTGCTCATCATTGCTTCCTAACAACTCAAAAACCTTTTCCATCTCCTGCAACCATTTGTCAACTTCCGAAGGATTTGTAGCTCCTTCAAAAATTGGAGGACTCAACTTTTTGAACTCTGCCACGACGCTTCTCTGCCCATTTTGCCGATTTCCCACCAACGTTGCAAATGTTTGTGCCAACTGAAAGAATAAGAAGTACCTGGAAAAGAAGTTGTTGTGCAAAAATGAATGAACATAATACACATCTATTTATTTACAAATTTGTTTCAGTTTTAGCGCACTCCTAGGTTTGTGGGTAGTTATCACCCCCCACTACTTTTAAAATAACGTACACATTATCCATTCACTACAACAATACTTTTTGACTAAGTAAACAATTAAATATTTAAAATAACATACACTTGTATAAAAATTTTACAAATACTTTTGGAACTACACAATTATAAAAGAAATATATTTTGAGCTAAAGTTATGCATACAAGTATTAAAGAGTTTTTTTTTAAACCATGCATATAACAAAGCCTTTTTTTTGTAAAAAAAATACAGGTTATGACACTATTACTCCGTTCGAGAACTCAAGAAGTCAACAAGTCAAAAATGGTATTCGAGTTCTCAAGGAGTCAACAAGTCAAAGTTCCATTCGATATCTCAAGGACTCAGAAAGCTATTCGATATCTCAAGGATTCGACAAGTCAAGTGTTCTACTCGACAACTCAAGGAATCCTGAAGAAAAGAGCTATTCGAGAAGTGATTCGATATGTCAATATAACAGTGTTCGAGAACTCAGAGTTATCGATCAAGTCAATTCTAGTTCTCGAATCACTTACTTAGTCACTTCTCGAATACATTCTTGGAGACAAAATACTGAAGAAATTGTACAAGTCTGAAACCTGCAACAAGCCAATGCACTTTATGGACCACAATCTGTAACGTGCTCTGGAAAGCCTACAAGAAAGCTTGGAAAGATATAGAAGAGACAAAGGGCTAAAGAAGTGGATTTGAACAGGCTTTGCAAAGTCAAATATGTAACCGTTTGGACACTTACTCAAAAAGGATAGACAGACCAGAAAGTAATTTGTTTAGCTACCTTATTTGTAGTAAGTAGGTTGTATCCATGTTCTATAAGGATACAACCTCACTTCCTTAGTCATGAACTTGGTGAGTCGAGTTTTTCATACACTGTAAGCTATATCTCTCTGAGAAAAATGAAGCTGAAAATGCTATCATTTGTATTCACAGATTGTAGCAACCTTTATCTAATAATACATTAGATTAAAGTGATATTGTGTCTTGTGTTGTTCTTTATCCGCACCTTCACTCTTGCACACACAAACACTTATCTGCTACATAGACCCAAACAAGAAAAGTTAAAGAATCCATTCACCCCCCCTCTGTATTCTTTTACATAATTCAATCTGTACTTAACTTTAAAAATGCGAAATTGATTGAATTGCCTGGTGTAGATAAAAGTAGAATAGGCTACCCTAGGTCCATGACCAAACTTATTTTTGGTAATTTGGAGACTAGGAATTATGTGGATGTAAGACTCAAAATAACTCCCCATATGGAGAGTCTATTTAGGACTTACCCCCACAACATGCCAACATTTGACTCAAAGTCACAGTTAGCACAGCCTAAGCAAGTAGTACAAGATGCTAACCCAAGGCTTGCTAACCAACCCCCTCAACCAAACACTTTACCACACAGTGAACCAACCGCATCATCCTCTCCAAAGGGTGATGTCATTAAAAAGAAGAGAAGGGAAGTCATGTCTGCACCCTTAAACATTTTATCTGTAGTAGCATTGGCTGTTGAACTAGGTGTAGGAGGTGAGGAACCAGAGTCACCCTTACTAAGGCCAAAGAAGAAGAAAACTAAGACCACCACTTCAGTCACACAAATGGCTGAAGTTGTAAAATCAGGGGCAAACAGCTCACTAGATGTATCCTCTCAATAGGGTGCATCTATAGAATCAAGCATCCTCCCCAATGCACCTATTTGTACAAAGTCAGCACATGGGAGTGATAAAGCTGGCACAACACTGAGTGGAGAGCACATCCCAATTAAAACCCCCTCTATCTCTCAGGGGGAGTTGCCAAAATCTAATCTACAACACTCTTCTCTTCCAGAATCTACCACTCAAATTTCTTTGCAGCCTGCAACTCAAACTATTGAGGAGCAAGGCATTGATCATCAAGAATTCTTTTCTCTTGATGAGCCAATGATTTCAAGTGACTTAGTGCATGACACTTTGCTCACCACCCAGGACCCACATTTAGATGGTGAGGGAATGCATGCTGGGGCATCTCCTAATGACACCATCCCAAACACAGAGGCTTCACTAGTTTTCACTAGAGACTCTGTGCCTGTGTCAACTGCTGGTGTAACTCATCCCACTTCTGTGGAGACACCAGTAGTAGAGTCAATCCATCCGGTTGCAGAAGTTGCATCTGTAACTGAGGAGTCTAGCTTGCCTAGCTCTAGCTCTGACTTTATGTCACAATGGCTGAAGCCTGTGCAACATGACAGTGCTTCAGGATCAGGGTCTGTTCCACAACAATTGACGGTTGAAGCACTTCAAAGCTTAATTGTGGATCAGATCCTTGAGTTCACAAAGATTGCTCAGAACCTTCTCACTGCCAACATGCCAAATCCAGATTATGAAGCTATTCTCTTATGCCACAGAGATGATGTGGAGATGCAAAAGGCTAAGATAGTGGAGGACACTGAGAGAGATGGAAATGTAGATGCCTGGCTACAACAAAAATATGACATTCCTTTCTCAGAAGGCCTCCAGTACATCAGAGAAGAGTACATCACTACACTAGGATCAAATGCCAAATCTCTCTCCCCTAGTGAGGTGTATGAAGCAGTGAATGACAACTACAAGGGCATTCTCAAGGCTGCACACTACCTTGGAAAGGGTATCAAAACAGAAATTAATGAAGTATATCAAGCCACAACCAAGGAGGTGAGTGAGATAAAGAGGACTTTTGAGGCCAAATTTCCTAAATTAGAGACTGTAATCAAGGACATTCTGGAATGCAAGTCTACATGCACCAAGATGGACAATGGTTTGGCTCTTCTAAAAGATACTGTCACAGGTCTGGGGCATAAATTTCAAGCTCTATCTGATCAGACTACAGAATCCAATGCCATGCTGAGGACAATGTTCAAAAATCTTTATGGAGACAGGCTAGTGACTGAAGTCCCTGTGCATGAATTGTCAAAGTATGAAGTGAAGAGACTGTAGGATCAATCTTTGTCTGGTTTCATGGCACATGAGCTATTCACTAAAGTGGATACTCTTGAAAAGGAGGTGGCTACTCTCACTAAGTCCAATGCTCATCTTACAGACAAGGTTACACTTCTCAATGATCAGTTGGACACTCAAGCAACCACCACAGCTAATGTCCTTCTACATCAGCAATCTATGTTGGCTGCCATGATGAAGCACATGGGTCTCCCTCTACATGAAGAATCTTCAAACCCAAAGGTCAATTCTAAAGCCTCTGTGTCTGACAACAAGCCTAAGGGGGAGAAAAGGATAAGGAACACAAATCCAGAGGGGGAGAAACCTAAGGAGAAAGGCATACAGATAAATAAGGGTGGTCACCAAAGAGCTTCAAAATCTATAACTAATGTGCCAGGCAAAGGAAAATCCAAAGTTGATGAACCTCCATCTTCTCTGCCAGTTGTCACTCTACCAAATGTGCATGTCATCACTCCAAGTGGTCAGAAACAATCTATCACAACCACAGTGGTTGCAGGGAGCATGCCAGTTGTTGAATCTCCATCATCCAAATCTGAAAGTGACAAGCCTGTAGAAGTTGATGTCATTACTGAGGCCAAGCTACAAGAAGTTGATGATTCAAATGTTTATCATGATAAAGCCTTCTTGGAGTTTCTGAAAGCCACAAGGGAACAGGTTGGTGATACTCAGTTCTATCTTAGAGAGTTGAAGGAGCAGATTGACTACCTCACTGTTATTCCTAGGAAATTCAACAACCTGTGGTTCAAGGAAATAATGATGGTATCCAAGTCAAAAATATGGCATTTGACTTTCAACACTCTACAAAGCCTGAAGCACTCAGAAGTGGATGTGCTCCTTGGACTGATTGAAAAAGGGAATGAAAATAATAAGAGTCTCTTTGATGACTTGAGGAATGATCAACCTTCAAGGCTACCTGAAATATTCACAAATCCTAGAACCATCATCTATCAAGCTGCAGCCAAAATTGATGATATCAAGCAGCTGATCATTCCTAAGCATCTAATCCTTCAGAACAAACCTCTCATTATTGCCATCATTGAGAAGCTGAACAAGAAGAAGGGTGTAAGAACAACAGAAGAATTGGAAGCTATATCTTATCTCAGATCATACATTGCAACTGGTATTGTACCTGAGTCTGCTAAGTTCAACCCAAGCAAGGATGGTGATCAAGACAAGGATAAAGATAAAAGTGATGGAAGGAGAAGACATCACAGGAGTGATAAGGGTGATAAAGTTGAGAAGAAGAAGAAGGATGGCAAGAAAAATGATGATTACCAAGGCAAAGTCTATGAGAGGAAGATTGGAAAACAGCAAGCCTTAGGCATTGCTAGCAGTAACCTCACCACAACACAAGACTCTGAGTCTAGGGTGAATACTGTTAGTAATGACCTACCAAAATCTGATTCAATGGCTTCTGCAACTGTTTTGCCACCTCAAGAAGAGAAGAAGATTCAAGCCAAGAAACCATGTGTATGTTTCTGTTGAGTTATGCATGGATGTGGATGATTATAACAAATACCACAAGACAGAAAATGAATCAAGGAATCGAAGCTGATGAACAAATCAGGAAGCCAACGAAAATGTAGATCAACTATAGCAATATCTTAAGGATGAAACTCTGCATACAGTTAGGATTTATTTCAGTAACAAGCTTGGAGATGCTAAAGTTAGATATCAGTAATCAAAAGAGAGTTTGCTAAAACCATGCAAGTAAGTTCGAGAAATCAAGGAAAGAAGAGTTCGAGAAGTCATTCGAGAACTCTACTCAAAGGGTTCTATTCGAGAAGTCTGTAAAAAGAACTATTCGAGAAGTCTGTGAAATGAACTATTCGAGAAGTGCCAATTCGAGAATTTAGATTGTTCTATTCGAGAAGTCTAAATCAAGCACTAATCGAGAAGTCATCTCAGAAGGATATTCGATAAATCATCATTCGAGAACTCAAGATTTATCTGTTCGAGAACTCAACCTGTTTCACAATAATATCAGAGATCTCTAATGGAACATATCGAATGAAGATTAAACCCAGAATTACTTTGCAACCCGTGACGATCAGGCAGTGACTAATTACACAGAGGATGTTACGAGTAGGGAGTCAAATTGTAGATATTCGAAGGCTCAAACTCTTCCAAGTGAAAGGTGAAATCAGTCACTGTTTATTCGACTTCAAGGGCAACAATAAGAGTGTAAGAAACCTCCAACATGATTACACACCTACTAAAGGATTCAAAGGATATTTTGACAAATGCATAAAGATCAGCCGTTATGTCTGGGAAGTCCTAGCACATCTCAATAAGCAGTAAGGCTTATTGACTTTCCAAAAGGATTAACACTTTTGCTAAAGCTAATTTCAGAGACAAAGATCCAAAAGTAAAATGATCTTGTGCAGAAAGCATCACGTGGGCTTGGAAGCTAAGTCACCTCAAGAACTTAGTCACTTTTGAAGAAAGAAACATACACTGTCTCAAAATCTACTGGGATTGTCCAAATCAAGAAGAGAAGACCTTCAAGATAATTCCAGAAATGGAAATCACTTTGAGTATGTGTGTGTGACAAATTATACCAGAAATGTATTATTACTTTTCATGTAACTTACTTGTCTTCATATAGTTTTAAATAAGCTGTATGTGCAACATAGTTTTAGTAGAGAAGAAAACACTGATCACAAGGCTGATAGCTTTAGGTTTTCTTGTAAACACTAAAACCGTGTAACCGCAGCTGTGTATTATTACGCAGAGAATTATCTTCAAATACAACCATCAGGTGGATCAAGCTGATAAGCCAACCTACCTGAGATTTTTTATATCGTGTGTTGTATATGCTTTAGATATTCTACTTATCTTGTTTTGTTTACGTTCTTATAACAATTTATCAAGACCTCATAAATTCGAAAGAATTTTGTTGAGATTGTATTCAACCCCCCCTTCTACAATCTCGTGCTGTACAACTGGGACATATCAGTTTCAGAAAGCAAACTGCTAATGGAATACTACTATGGTCTACCAACAAAGGTCAAAGATTTTAGCCAAGCAACCATGTAAAAAGGATCAAATTCAAACAAGCTGCAAGGAAACCAAGGCTATCCAAATCAAGGACTTTGACAATTTATCCAGGATTGAAACTCCAACCACTTGATGAAGACTTTGATATAGACCATCTGCAATTCCTAAGAGCTCAGAGAATCTATCATGTTGCCATTATTGGTGACTGCCTAGAAGTCAAATATACTGATGGAAGAGAGGAGAAATTCAGACAAGGGCAGTGTCAAAAGTATGGCAAGTTGGATGACATAGAAAGGATGATTGCACTGTTGGATGCTAATGACAAAGTGGAAAGGGTTTGGAAACTGGAGCTAGCTGCTTTTGTAAAGATGAAAAGAGATCATGATGAAGAGATAAGGAAGGGATGTCTTGAGAGATGGCTAGAAAGGGAGAAGGAAATTGATAGACTGGAAGCTGAAGCAGAAAAGTTAAGGGCAAAAAGATTGTGTAGAGCTCAGTTCAATCCCTATATGGTGAAGTATAGGAGAAGAAATGGGGAGCATGTCAATATAAGAATGGACCTACTCAATCACTATCCTACCATCATTCTGAAGCCAGTACTTGAAGATTTCAAGAATTCTATTCTGCTTGAAGAGTTGGATGCCTTAGCTGAGATAATAAAGGCCATGGATGAGAATGCAAGGAAGGAGAAAGAAAGAAAACAGAAAGTATATGATGATCTACAAGCCAAGGCAATGGAGATGGAATCAAATGAGAATGGCTAGTATTTCATCATACTGTAAGATTATTTATCTTGTAATTTCATTCATGTGCTCAATCAATCTACATACCTGTACTTTTAAAGTTTTATCTTTTTGTATGTTAGGCTTGTTATCAGACCTGAAATTGTGACTAGGGGTCTCACTCACAATTTGGGGGAGATTGTTAGTCACAGAGGCATGCCTGTATACATCTAATAACAAGCCTAATTGTTTGTAATGCTTTGCATTACTTACATGACCTCTTAACTGAGGGAACCTCTAGTTGTAGAGTTTCTATTTGTTTTGTACTAGTAATAGGCACCAAATTCTAGTTGTGTAACTGTACTTATATAGTCAAGAATAATGCTTGAAAGAAGTTCCAAGGTTCATGCCTCAAGCAAGAAGATAAAGACTGTCAAATAATCACAGTTGGGATTTGAAGAAATGAAGAATTTGCCTAAGTACCAATTCGAGAAGTATATTTGTCTATTCGAGAAGTCCAGCATTCGAGAAGTCAGGGATTCGATATCTCAAGACACTATTCGATATCTCTGAATACACTGTTCGATATCTCATTCGATATCTCAGAGATTCGATATGTCTATTACTCCGTTTGAGAACTCAAGAAGTCAACAAGTCAAAAATGGTATTCGAGTTCTCAAGGAGTCAACAAGTCAAAGTTCCATTCGATATCTCAAGGACTCAGAAAGCTATTCGATATCTCAAGGATTCGACAAGTCAAGTGTTCTATTCGACAACTCAAGGAATCCTGAAGAAAAGAGCTATTCGAGAAGTGATTCGATATGTCAATATAACAGTGTTCGAGAACTCAGAGTTATCGATCAAGTCAATTCTAGTTCTCGAATCACTTACTTAGTCACTTCTCGAATACATTCTTGGAGACAAAATACTGAAGAAATTGTACAAGTCTGAAACCTGCAATAAGCCAATGCACTTTATGGACCACAATTTGTAACGTGCTCTGGAAAACCTACAAGGAAGCTTGGAGAGATATAGAAGAGACAAGGGGCTAAAGAAGTGGATCTGAACAGGCTTTGCAAAGTCAAATCTGTAACAGTTTGGACACTTACTCAAAAAGGATACACATACCAGAAAGTAATTTGTTTAGCTACCTTATTTGTAGTAAGTAGGTTGTATCCATGTTCTATAAGGATACAACCTCACTTCCTTAGTCATGAACTTGGTGAGTCGAGTTTTTCATACACTGTAAGCTATATCTCTCTGAGAAAAACGAAGCTGAGAATACTATCATTTTTATTCACAGATTGTAGCAACCTTTATCTAATAATACATTAGATTAAAGTGATATTGTATCTTGTGTTGTTCTTTATCCGCACCTTCACTTTTGCACACACAAACACTTATCTGCTACATAGACTCAAACAAGAAAAGTTAAAGAATCCATTCACCCCCGCTGTATTCTTTTACGGTATTCAATACTCAACAAAAGAATTCGAACCTTACATCTTTATATATAATAATTTTTACTATTAAATATAAATTAATATATTGTTGACGGAAATCGAACCTTAGACCTCTGTACTTAACAACTTTTGATGTTGTTGTATCTAATGGTAATGATCTATTTGAATTATGATCTATTTAAATTGAAGATCTAACGGTTATGGATGAGGGATAACCAAAAATAGAGGATAACCAAATTAAAAAGTATACCCCATTTCGCTGATTATAGTATAATATAGATATAGATTTATTTTAATATGCATGTGATATATTAATAAATACGAAATGATTATGTCATAATCTCGATATTAATCAAAACAAAATAATAATAGAATTTTTAATTAAATGTGTTTTCTTAATTTTAATATGATAAAATTAGTTTATTTTTTATTTCGGTAAGATAATATAAATTAGTTTACTTTCAATATAAGTCTATTCATTATAAAATTAGGAACGTAGATAAATTGAATCAGATCAGACTCAAAAAATATACTTATTAATTTCTAATCTATCGAATAATGTTTTTTAAACTCGAAAATAACACATTCAAAAAATTATTTCTCTCGCGCACCTAACGATATTTTAATATTACATTAAAAGTATTAATCCATTTCAGGTCCTGATATTATTTAACTCTAAATAGTAATCAAGAAAGATTTGGGAAAAAAAATAATATGTGGAAGAGCAAATATTATGTAACAAGGTAATTAGAAGGTACTAACACAGGGTAAATAGGTAAAAACATAATTGAACGGTCGCCTAACTTGCAATTGGGTAACTGAATTCGAAAGGCTTGCATTCAACTCATTAAACTGATTAAAACTTGCATTTAGGTAACTACAGGTAACATGCACTAACAGAATCAATTTTCCGACGTCAACCAACTACTTCGGTGAGATGCAACTTTCCGGTCATCAAAATCGAACTCAAAGCTTGATAAAAACTAGCACAAATCGAAGTTTATACCTCCAGGAATCGATGCTAATTATTCAAACATGCAAACGACTTAAGCGTCGGATTCAACTAAGTTGGTGCCGGAATTTAATTTTTCCGATCAACTACAAATTTAACTCAAAAATTTACGAAACAAATATGTACGTAATCCTCAGACAACAACCAATACAACTATATAATTCAATTCATGTAGGAATCAACCAACAATAAATCAAAAATTGAGAAATTAAAACTAAAAGTCGAGGTATGAAAATATATACTAAATGTTGAAATTGGTATTAGAAGAAGCTATATAATCTTGTGGGATTAAGTTTGATTACTCAAACTCAAGATTTGGAGATCAATAACACCTTCAAAACTAGTTTGATCTTCAAGAACAGTGAAGAAGACTTAATGGATTCTGTTAAAATCAAATATAAGTTAACGTTTGTACAAAAAATTTAATGTACAATGACTAAATAGCAAGTTAAATCTAGTTCAGTGAACTGTTAGCAAGTTTTTTGAGTTTGATTATCTAACTTAAAGTTTAGTTATCAATTAGTCAATTAACCGTACTAACATGTAAAAACCAAACCAAATGTACCCAGTTATAATACCACTCAAAGTGGTGTCTGGGGAGGGTAGATGTATGCAGACCATGCCCATACAATAGGGAGACAGACCATGCCCATACAATAGGGAGACTGTTTCCGAGAGGATCCTGGCCTAGTACAGAATTACAAATACAAAAAGGAAATCTAATACAAACTAGGACCGAGAGGATCCTGGCCTAGTACAGAATTACAAATACAGAAAGGAAATCTAATACAAACAAGGAAGAAACTCACGTACACGCAGGAGTCGAACCCCTGACCTCCTTTTAAGGAGGCCAGTGACTCAACCACTGCACCAACACGTTAATTAGCCAATTAGCCAATTAACCGTACTAACATGTAAGATGTAGCTATACCGAAGCTTGCTGGAGAAGGATCTAGAGAATTCAGGAAACGAGGCAACGAAAATGACGAAGCTATCCCCCTAATTCCTCGCTGTACAGTCCATACTGTACTACATGCACTTTAAGTTACTTTTTTCGAATTTTTTCATATTTATATGTTTTTTTTTAGAAAAAAATGTGTATGAGGAGTTCAACAATCATTATCTTGCAAAAATAATTTATTTATTGAAAAAAAAATTACATATTTTCTATTTTTTTCACAGAATAAGTAACTTATTTCTGAAAAATAAGATTTCCCAAACGGACCCTTTGTTAAGTCATGAACTCGTTATGGCTAATTTCTTTTTCCCCGCTACTGAAATTAGTAGTATTACTTTCTTACTAATAAATATAAAAAATAAAATAAAAAATCATCCATCTCATTGTAAGATATATAAATTTATTTAAATCAAAAATAAAAAATCATCCATCTTTCTGTGTTTTTGCTAAATATCTTCCTATTTTTCCTATGTAAATAAAAACAAAATATTAATTATTTTAAATTATATTTAAAAATAAGAAAAACAAAATATTATTTATTTTAAAATATATTAAAAATAAAACATCGCAAAATTTAGTTACCGGTTAATCTGAAAAATGATATGAAGAGAGTAAGAACTAAGAAGGATCTAGAGACTAGAGAATAGAGATAGATACTGTATCTAGCAGGAAGCAAAGATGGAACTTTATAGGAGTAAATAAAGAAGAGATAAAAGTTAAGAATTTCATTGTGTAGTTTCAAAGCAGGTGGGGTGGGCCGGTAGGGTTATAAAAGTACAGTTTGTTAGCTTTCAATTCTCATCTGGCTTTATTAATTTACGAATGTATCAAATGTTGACCAAAATTTTGGAGAATGTTAAAATATTACTACAGTTCTAGTTTTGATTTGTTAGAGTTGTTTAGATAAATTTAGTGGCGTAATATATGTTGGATAACGATGCGTAACTGCTTCTGCTTCTTAACTTCGTTTGTCACTTTGGAATAATTCAGTCATTTTTGTACTCTTGTGGTGACTTTGTATTTGACTCAAGGAGCTAAACCGGAGACTTCATTGATTAGTCACAGCTTTACAGAAATTATTAATCAAAAATTGGAAAATTATTAATTTAGTCGGTCAAGAATTGGATGATTTGATCAAAATCAGAGCAAACATTTACAAAATATGTAAAAATAATAAAAAATTTAAAATAAAAATTAGAAATTTGAATTAAAAAATTAATAATGTAAAAATCGGGAGTGATACATAATCAGACGAGATATCATTTTAGGATTGGTCCAAAATTGGGGATTAATGGAAAAAATACATTATTGAATATATTATTCTAGTTCTATTTGTTATTTATTAACTAATACTACATATTTATCATATCATAAAATATGTTATACAATTTATATTTGTTCGTATTTAATTAATATATTTTTATTTATTAACTATAACAAATACTCTTATCAAGAAGTATTTTTAATAGAAAATCAAATCAGCCATAACGAATTAACCATGGATTACTCGATTGAATGGGAAATTTTTAAAACCATGATACTCATTCATGTAATTTTCATTTTACATAGTTACATACGAACTTTTTTACAAAATTGATCCATAAATTAAAAAAATAAATCTTCAAATATATTTATATAAATATACGATTATTACATAATCGTATATTTATATACGAGTATTTTGATTAGGGGGAAGAGAAAGAGTGGTAGACCACGTAAAACGTTGCAAGATCAATTGAGTTTGGATATTTCAAATATGGCAGTTTTGAATCTCACAGATGATATGACATTTGATAAGGCTGCTTGGAGATGACGTATTCGCGTATTAGAGGTTGCCTCAAGTGGGTCTCGGCGGGGTTCATAATTTTTTTATCATCTTTGGTCATGCAAAAGCATTGGACTTGAGGTTAGTCCCGTGTGTATAATGCCATGGGTTCAGGTATTGTCCCAAACATCACTCATTTTTATGCACTATGCATTAAGCCGAGGATCTACACGGAAACAACCTCCCTATACTTTCAGGGTAGGGGCAGGGTCTGCGTACAATCTACCCTCCCAGACCCCGTTCTAACCGAACGGGATATACTGGGTATGTTTGGTTTGTTTAGTTTGGTTTGGTTTACATTTGTGTAGTTAAATTAATTATATATAAAAGATAATATTAAATTATTTTTAATTTACTGGGTATGTTTGGTTTGGTTTGGTTTACATATGTGTAGTTAAATTAATTAATTATATATAAAAGATAATATTAAATTATTTTTAATTATCTAATCAATCATTCAGATAAATTCAAATAAAATAATAAACTGTTATATTTAGCGTTAAATATATACAGTTAAACCTCTTTAAAGTAATACCTTTGGGACCGGGAAAAAATATTACTTTACCGAATTTATTACTTTATCGATATAATAATATTTTATTACTTTATCGATAAAGTAATATTTTATTACTTTACCGAATTTTTATGTTTTCGAAATTGCAAGATTCGTTCAGAAGAAAATGATAAACAAGAACTTGGTGAAATAAATGAAGGTGTCGAAGGATTAAATGAAGTTATCTCTATTTTACGATATAGGAATGTGATGGATGTCGAGCATCTCTTAAACTATCCAAACGAGAATGATGCGGTTATGGAATCACCTACGGATGAAGAAATCATTGAATCGGTAATGAGCACTGATGAAGGGACTGATCCTGAACCCAAAGATAGCAATGTCCTCCCAAATGTGTCATCAAATGAAGCATTTCAAGCAATCAACACTTTTAACAATTACTTGTTACAACACGAGCAAAACATACCAGAAGTTATTTATGCTTTACATAAAGTCAAGGATGAGATTAATTTTGGCTTTGGTGGAAATAAGAAACAAGCTACTAAAGATTCATATTTTAATAAGAATTAAATTTTGTAATCATATACATTATATATATATATATATATATATATAATTATGTAATTATTACTTTACATATTACTTGGGCCCTTAATGACTTTCAAATTTTTTATTATCTTATGCTTTTAGCGAGAATATTACTTTACGACCTTGGCCCAAGTTGGGACCGATGAAATTTATTACTTAAGCGAGGTTATTACTTTATCGGATATTACTTAATCGAGGTTTAACTGTAATATAAGTATAGAGAGAACTTCCTACGTGGGAGGATAAATAATTTGTTTGGGCAAAAAATAGATACTGTACAAGTATTGCTATCTTTGGACTCTGTCCAGGGCGCTTGATCGTGCTGAAAACGAATACGAATAATCGGATTTAAATTTGAATCCCACTTGTTAATTCGATTAGAATTCGCAAATTATGTATACAATATATATATTATATATAAAATTAATATTATTAAATTAATATTCTACACGAGCATATTTTAGTTTTTTAAAATAATCATTCGAATATTCTTAATTTTTAAGATTATTCTAGACGAATTTGAATATACAAAAACGAGTAAATTTGTATTCAATCGAGTCGAACCGAATCAAATACGAATATTTATGTTCGAATTCGAACTAAAATTTTAAATTGAATGAGAACCAAATCCAAACGAGTAAGTACAAATTCAAACCGAATCTAGAGGGTGTTTGACATTTCTTAAAATAAGTTACTTTTGACTTAATGGAGGTGTTTTTAACTTAAAGGAGAAAGTAAAGTTGTTTACTTTAAGTTGAATGAATGTGTTTGGATAATTTTACTTAAAGTTAAATTGGGTTTTAATAATTTTGACTTAAAATGAAATTTGACTTAAAAATTTCAGATTCATAATATTTAAACTTTACAAGAATTGTGAAAAAAAAAAACTCTATAAGTCATAAGTCATAAGTTAAAAGTACCTAAATGGAACTTATGATTTAAAACAGTTTTTTAACTTAAAGCGGGCTTAAAGCCCATGTTGCCAAACGGTGCATTTTTGACTTAAAGCCGAAAACTCCTAAAAGGAGTTGCAGCCAAATACCATGCTAATCATACTTCTATCCGCACATATTTACACGACTGTCCGCACATATTTACACCACTGCCGCTTGGAATGGCTGTCTTGTGGTCTGTTAGTTTTGTTGGATTATCGGCTTATGGGCTGTGAATTTTTCGGTGTACTAGTCCGTGGGAAGAATTGTCCAAAAAAAAAAAGAAAAGAAGAAAATTAAGTGTTTTCAAACAACTTAATGAAGGTTAGGAATTATCCAAAAAAATGGAAAGAAAACTTAACGAAGGTTAGGAATTATCACAAAAGAAAAAACTTAATGAAGGTGAAGCAATTTATAAAATTACATTTTAGCAAAACTCTGATATACGGTTGTTTGTATATCACTCTCGTAATTTAGTTCATGGGTGCACATCTATGAAGCATTTGCTACCGAATAATCCTTCAGATTCACTTCAGCAGCATCTTCTGTGAAGCAAGCCTGAGCCTGATGACAGTGAATAATATTATGAAGTTGTCAAAAAATAACTACATCAATCCAGAATGAGGTGAACTGAGTGTTGGAAAAATTCACTAATAAAGCAACACTGAGGCAGTTATATATCGTATTAAGCATGTCAAGGCCAAGTACACAAATGGTGAAACAAAACATGAAGGTAAAACACATGCATATTAGTAACTGTAAAAACAAAGGAAAAACAGAAGACATACCAGTAGCCATAGCTATATCAGTATATCAAACAAACAAACGTGTAACACAGCTGAGTCGCCAGGCCTTGCTAGAAGTCCCGACTGCTCTTGAAGAGATAATCGCCCCCACTTACACTGTGTCGGGATGCTTGCAACAACTCTTCCAGGATAAAACAGCTCCGAACGATGTGATCACAGTAATCACAAGGCTCTACTTCGACTGGCACCTCAGTCACCGGAAAAACCCCACTAGCAGAAAATTATAGCAGTGTATAGAGGGAGAGAGGAGAATATAGAGAGAAAGAAAGAATGCAAGGTGTGGTACAACCAAACCAGCAACTTAGCTCTCTATTTATAGGAGAGGCTAAGTGTAACTGGTGCCACCTTATTCAAAACTAGTAGATTTAGCCCTAGCCACCCCATCCTTCTCAGCCCACTTCGCAAAACCCTTAACTGATTTAGCCTTCTCTTGATCCATAACCGGCTTCTCATATTCCACAACATGCCACAAACCCTTTACAGTTAACCACAACTTCATCCTTTTCTACCAACGAGAAAAGCCAACGCCCCCGTTGAATTTTTCCGGCAAGCCAGTTAATTCAACGGGTTGTCAATCAATGACTCCAGTAGATGCAACCGAACTACCACTAGCAGGAATTTCACTCTCGTTAACCATTATGTTAAATACTATATAACGTATTATCTCTTCAAGAATGTTGGAAAAATTCACTAATAAAGCAACACAGAGGCAGTTATATATCGTATTAAGCATGTCAAGGCCAAGCACACAAATGGTGAAACAAAACATGAAGGTAAAACACATGCATATTAGTAACTGTAAAAACAAAGGAAAAACAGAAGACATACCAGTAGCCATAGTTATATCAGTATATCAAACAAACAAACGTGTAACACAGCTGAGTCGTCAGGCCTTGCTAGAAGTCCCGACTGCTCTTGAAGAGATAATCACCCCCACTTACACTGTGTCGGGATGCTTGCAACAACTCTCCCAGGATAAAACAGCTCCGAACGATGTGATCACAGTAATCACAAGGCTCTACTTCGACTGGCACCTCAGTCACCGGAAAAACCCCACTAGCAGAAAACTATAGCAGTGTATAGAGGGAGAGAGGAGAATATAGAGAGAAAGAAAGAATGTAAGGTGTGGTACAACCAAACCAGCAACTTAGCTCTCTATTTATAGGAGAGGCTGTAACTGGTTCAGTTTTAATATATTAATCCGAAGAGAATAATGTTCCTGAGATTACCTCAGGAACTTACCTAAGGTACTTACCTTATTCCTTTATAAAATATTATAAAATAAATGGCCCCGCAGGGGCATTTTTGTGAAAACTAGATTACCCATATGTTTTGATTTTATGGAAACATCTCAGGGAAAATACCCGAGGTAATCTCAGGTACTAGCAGTGTATAGAGGGAGAGAGGAGAATATAGAGAGAAAGAAAGAATGTAAGGTATGGTACAACCAAACCAGCAACTTAGCTCTCTATTTATAGGAGAGGCTGTAACTGGTTCAGTTTTAATATATTAATCCGAAGAGAATAATGTTCCTGAGATTACCTCAGGAACTTACCTAAGGTACTTACCTTATTCCTTTATAAAATCTTATAAAATAAATGGCCCCGCAGGGGCATTTTTGTGAAAACTAGATTACCCATATGTTTTGATTTTATGGAAACATCTCAGGGAAAATACCCGAGGTAATCTCAGGTACAACATTCTCTAATCCGAATATATTATCATGTCCAAGTACATTCTAATATATATATTTTGAATCTACTACGGTTAGATAGCCCAACTAAAATCTGATCCAGCCCACTGACCCGACCCGAGTCGAGCCGTGGCAAGGCGGGTGGCGGCGGCACGAGCGCGTGTGTGTGCGCGAAGCACACAGTAACACCATGCACCATCATACACCTTAGTAGTTGTACACTACCCATGTGTGTTATTCTATATAAATCCAACAACCCTCTTTATTTATTTCAATGTGGGACAAATACACATTCTTATTTTCAAGCTCTTTCAAGCTACTAACTTCAACTCCATTTCTCTATGGGTTTCACTAAGAAAATTACTTAGACCCATATATGAAAATTTAAGTCCTCATAGCAAGGAACAATTTCCAATCGTTAAAAATCGGAATTAACATCAAGAACATAAAATAATTATGCTCTGAAAACTCCATTTTCTAACACTGAGTGTACGTGACTCGCCGTGATTAGTAGTTTGCACAAGTTGGGAGAGCTCGGCATTAAACAGAGCAAGCAAGAAACCTCGGACAACTCAGTGAAATTCATATTAGAGATAGTTAAACTCTTTAGGCAAGGCACTGGTTTGGAAAGTTTATCGGGGCAAACTCCTTCAACCAAATACTTCAATACAAGTTGCAGTGAAAGAGCACACACGGTTAGATGTTTTTGAGTAATGTAGGGTTACAATAAACAAAATAAAAGTCAACTGACTGTTACCTTGATAAAAGATAATCTTTTAAAGAACTTCTCAATTTTTTGTAAACTATCGAGAATCTTGTCCAGATTGGATGTTTTTCTCCAGGACTCTGAGTAACTAATCAAACTGAAGGGTTTTCTATAAGGTTTTCTAACTCAGCTAAGATTGCGTTTGGAAACACACATTTCATTTCAAATAGAAGAATTCAAATCCTAAAATTGAATTCCGGAATTTCAAATCCAAAAATTCTGTTTGGCAATCATAAGAATTTCAAATCCTGGATTTCAAATTCCAAGAGTGTTTGGCAACAACTTGAATTTCATTTGAAAATTCAACTTAAAAATTCTTAAGAAATCACATGGAATATATTTTAAACAGTATTTCAAACAATCTTGGAATACATTTTAATCCATAATCTTTTACACAATCTTAGAAACATGACTAAATACAACTAATCATTAATAAGTAAATAGATCCAGCTGCGTTTTTTCCTATCATCCGGTAGACTTTTAAGCATGTCAAATTCATCAACTTTGCCATTCACGAATCTTTTAACAGCCATCATAGCTTCATCATCGGTAAGACCATCAATATTAGATACAATCTCATATATTTCTTTGCAGGTGGGTCTTGGAGGCTCTTTTTCTTTATTCACATACTCTTTGAATGACTCTGCAAAACTAGTAACAACATCAGCAAGACGATCCCTCTTCTGCCTTTTATTTGATTCACCAGAACCTGTTTCAGCAGTGCTATTTGCTTCATTTTCTAACTCCATTGCAATTGCAGACTCCTCAAAGTGCTCTGCACCATCACCCGTAGCTCTATCCGAAGCAAATAAAGTGCATATGTCATCCCAATACTGAATACGCTTGTTCTGATATGCAGAAGCGTGTGGAACTCCCTGTCCAAACAATTCATAGCATGGAAAAATTAAACAATGTATAATTTATAACACTGATTTGTAGTCTAATCTAAACAATGTATAATTTAGAACAGTGATTTATATTTCATATAGCAAGCAGTAACAAAAAAAAAAGTTCAAAACAAAACATGCATTAGCAAAGCAAAACAAATGCAAGGACTATTGCATTTAGACTCGACATGATAAAAAATGAATGATCTTGAACCCGATAATCAAAACCTCTAAGTTAATGCGATGTTGTAAAGGTCTTGTTTATTTTTTTAGAACTCTCCAACTGTTGCTATTGCAGCAGCGTGGATTGGTTGCAACTTGCAACTAATTCGTTACTTAGTACCTCTATAAGACTACAAGCTTTTGTTTTGTACTGCTCATCAGAAACACTAGAAGATAACGGGAATCTAACTTATGTTTCCATTTTCTTGATTGAGGTTTGCTTGTAATAAGTTCTATCTGATATCATTTTTATAAGGATGGAAGCCAATTGGTCGAGCTTTTGGAGTCAGTTTCATGCCGTCCGCGATCATTTTTCTAGCAATTTTTTAACAGACTTGGACAGGGAATAAGAATATCAGTCGATAAATTAGTTAGAAATTATTCCTACAGTTTTGACAGCATTGTTAATTAACTAGACTAGACTACAGCTTTGTGGAGGTTACAAAATTCAAAGCTTGATCCCTTCCTGCAGTGTCCTACTTACTGGACCCATTTACATTTTCCAAATTGGAGTTTTCTCATTGCCTACAGACATTAGTCACATTACACTGTAATTAACAGCAGTAAAAAATATAAACTATGCACCCACATTAGTAAGATAAACAGCAGTAAAAAATGAAACACTCCCAGTTTCTTCAAAAATGTAATCCAAGGTGGTTAACCTAATAAACCAGGAAATTAAGAGAGCTAGTAAAATTTCATGAACAATAATTTACAAGAGCCGGAAATAAGAGGTACAAGATAAAATATTAAATACCTCACAATAAGCTTTCCATTCAGCAAGATCTTCTATCGGTATCACCAACATCTTCTTTTCTTCATCCCACTTAAACTTGGTGTAAGTCCGAATTTCAGTGATCATAGCATAGTGTTTCTTCCAGACCTTAATTCGGTTACTCACATGATTTACAGTGGCGGATATACCCATTTCAACCCGCAGCTTATCGACCACAGCCTGGTGAGCTTGAGCTTTAAAATCTCCATCCCCTTTGTTTCCTTCATTAATCTGCTCATACAACGTTGAAATCAGCAGGTTATCCATATCAGTTGTCCATGTTAAATAACCCATTTTCTGAGCTACTGCTACAGTTGGCTGAACTGTCGACTGAACATGTTGTTTTCCTTGTCTTTGGAACCTGCAAATAAACCCCAGAAATTAACATAGCTGCCCTACAAACAATGGGCTTCCAGATTTTTAAATAGCAAATATTTGAATCTATAACCACTGTCAAGCAAAACTGAACAAATAAAATAATCAAAATTGAACAAAAGTTGCATGGATGGAAAAGAACAGAGATTTTAAAACATCTGCAATACAATAAAACTTTAAACTGAAGTCTGATCCACTGTCAAGCAAAACTGAACAAATAAAATAATCTTTAAACTGAATCTCTGTTCTTTTAGAATTTACAAAAACTTTTATAAGGCTCTACTCCAGACCAAACAAGTAAAATAAGATAATAAACTAATCATCATATTGCTCTAGTCCTTCGTGCTACATATTCTTCAAACATTTTCTTGGCAAGATCTTCTCTAAACTCATTCCATTCATTTGTTGATCGAGCGGTTGAAATGTAATCATCTTCCTCATCCTCCACATCAATTGCTTCCGATCTTAACAAGTCTCTTTCTACTTCTTGCATAAAGTTCCTTTCTTCCATTTTTTCTTCCCTCAAAAAATTATGCAGAATGAAACAAGCATTAATAATTCTGATTTGAATTTTTTTTGGATAAAAGCTAGCATCTCTCAATATAGCCCAACGCTTCTTCAACAACCCAAAAGCCCTTTCAATGGTATTGCGTGCGGAAGAGTGCCTCAAGTTAAAAAGTTCTTTGTAATTCGTGGGAGTGTTTCCTCGCCATAAATTCAAATGGTATCGAGTATTTTTGAAAGGAGATAGGAATCCTTCGCTATTAGTATAGCCCAAATCCACAAGAAAGTACTTATCTGCATAATGTAATTAAAAAATTTTAATTATTAAATTTTCTACAAGTGCCTACCCAAAATATTAAATTTTCTAAAAGTGCCTACCCAAAAATCAAAGGATGAATAAATTCTTACTTCTAGGCACTTTAAGACCATTTGGTCTACGAAGAGCATCTCGAAGAACACGTGGATCAGATGCCGATCCTTCCCATCCGGGCAAAACATATGTGAAACATAAGTCTGGATCACAAGTGGCTAGAACATTAGTGCTAATATCCCCTTTCCTATCTCGATAGCGAGGTCGATCCTCAATAGGGACAGTCATTTTGATGTGTGTTCCGTCAAGAGCTCCAACAACACCCTAAATATTA
Source organism: Kitagawia praeruptora (assembly GCA_037693485.1). NCBI lineage: Eukaryota > Viridiplantae > Streptophyta > Magnoliopsida > Apiales > Apiaceae > Kitagawia > Kitagawia praeruptora. Next base: position 128,761,752 of record CM075347.1, read on the forward strand.
GCTTAGAAAATTACAAAACCTTAATGGATACTTTAAAATTTTAACTACAGAATAAGAAATTGATTTTGTTTTTAGATTACCTCAAACCACTTCCATTGGTTATCATTAACATAACTAGTGGTATGATCAACTTTCTTTATGTAATCCTTCCCGAGTTTGAGTATTGATCCAAGCACTAAATGAAATTGCCGACTCATTGTCTCTCCAGAACGTGCAAAAACTGCTTGTATAGTTCTATTTTTCACATCATGTGCAAGAATGTGGAGAAATAATGCCACAACTTCTTTGACAGTGACATGTTTCGTAGTTACTAATCCACCTTTAGTTTCTAAAAGGTGACACAATTTCTCAAATCGAGGTATATCAAGACGAAATTCATCACGACATTTCGTATCAATTTTTAAGGTGTTCATCCAAGTAGCTCTAATTAGAGAACGATCATACGCATTCCACGTCAACTCCTTCAACCTATATTTTTGACCATAACAAGCTGCCACTACTATTTGAATGAAACCTACTACCAACACTATAAATTCCATATCCTCATCATCATCTCTTCTACGCTTTTGTGGAACATTTGAGACATGAAAGTTTCTGTGTTTCGATGGTAAAAAACATACAATTATCAGATTAATTACCACTGGTTTTAGTTAAACGAGAGAAAAACTGATAAAATCAATAAATTAGAAACAAGGCTCATCAATTAAAACCTGCGACTAACATTATAAATTTCACATACTCATCAGTGTCCCTAAATCTGTACAACTGAAATTTAAACATGTTAAAGCCTAAATACATAAATGAATCGAACAACATTTTAAATGATACAAAAATGAATCGAACAAATCGAGAAATATAACTAAGATTATAAAGAGACAGTGTTTGTATATACTTACCCCTGAGCTGAATTAACCCTTGAACTGCAAAATAAAACCAAAATTAGAGATTTTCTTTTCAAATATATATATATATCTCATGGACTGAATTATGTGTGTGTGAAAATAATTGAATCGATAAGGTATAGATACATATATACATGTAACATACCTCATAGTGAGTAACGAAAAATGAAAGAGGGGAGAGAGGGATGGATTCAAGAGGGAGAGAGTAGACCGAAAATGAAAGAAGGGAGAGAGTAGATCGAGGGAGAGGTCGAGAGGGGGGAGAGAGAGAGAGAGGGTGAGGAGGGAGAGAGAGAGACGAGAGCGAGAGCGAGAGCGAGAAGAAAGTGGATCGAGATATAGAGATAGGTTAGATTGTGGCTATGCTGATTGTAATTTCAAATGACCCGTATAAAATTGTAATTTCAAATTCTAACAGATGGGCTTTAGTTTTAAATAGCTAGTATTTGGTCCAAATCCAAATTCCAATTATTTATCTATCCAAACAAGGTATTGGCCCCAAATCCAGCATTTCAAATGAAATCCTCCCATCCAAACAGGCCATAAAGTTATTTGGTCAGATGTTTCATATATGCATTTTAGATTAGGAGCCTGGAAGTTGGCAAGGGAAAGTTCTCTGCATCTCATTAACCTCAACTTCCCGAGCACGGGACAGTTGAAGATGCTCTGTCCGAAATGAACAACATTTTCTAGCTCGAGGCGTGTCAGATAGGTAAATTCTCCATATGCTGGTGTAGAGGGAAACTCAAAGCGTGTAAGCCTTAGATTAGTTAGGCCTAGAAAAGAGAAATCATTTGCAGTGGTTGCAAGATTAGAATTTTTCTCTAAAGTAAGCTGCTTGATCCCATTTCTTGATAATAACAAAATCCATCTACTGATGTAGTCACAGACTAATTTAGCACTTCTAGGGTCACAAAAGCGGAGGGAAAATTTCAGAATTGGGCCATTGTGGAGTAGTAGAACTTCATTCATCGCACTCACAAATTTGTTCTTGTTACTAAAGAACTGACGATCAAAAATCCGATGTGGAATCATAGTCCAACAATGCCTCCAATCTTTTGACAAGATACTAGTTCTTACTGCATCTCGTATTGGCAAAAAACATAGGATAATTTCTTGCATTTCCCTAGGAAGCATACAAATTCTATCTGTCTGAGTACCGGTAGATTCTGCCATTCTCTAACTAGTGTAATCTTGAGTTCTATCCACTTGGAAACCTCTGATTCTGTTTGATTACTGAGAGAATTATTCAAAACAACCACTATTCAATTATGCATCCATCCAGAGAAAAAAGTATAAGTTAAATATAAATATCGATCATGGATCATTTATACTTTATACTTAAGGTTTTACTTGCATTATGTTCACTTGACGCTTCGCAGTTTAGGATTCTCCACCATCTTATACAAACTCTTCAGTCTTACTTTCTAAATGCACCAAAAGAAAATCTAGTAGTAGATTACAAACTAAATTTGTATGTTCAGAATTAGTATATTTAAGATGTTTCCATGAATGGAACTTGTATATGATTATTTTCCGTTACAGACTATTTTTGCCCACGAATTCGAGCACACATCAATCTCATCGTAATACTAAAAGTCGAAAATTTAAAAGGGTACAAATCACCGTTTTTTTTTCATAGGAAAAACAGTACAAACCACCTCCTAAGTCCTAACACCACAATCACTAAATTTGATACATAACAGGCTTCGCAGTAGTAACAGATTTAAAGTTTGTAACTAAAAAGAAATATATTTGATCACAAGCCTATGTACATAGCAAACATAGAAAAAAAAAATCAAAGGATGGAAATTACAGTGTGAAGACAGGTTATCACTACTGGCATTCTCAGTTTGCTAATAATTACAATGTTGTTCGCTCAGCTGGGTGGGAAAAAATGGAGCCCGAACATTCCCTACAAAATTAAAATTTTCCTGTGGAGGCTTTGCAGGAACAATCCTGTTCGAACATTCTGGTGAGCAAAGGTGTGTCAATCCCGGTTATTTGTCCTATGTGTGAGACGGATATAGAGCATCTGCTGCATGTCTTCTTTGATTCTAATTTTGCATCACAATGTTGGTAATATATAGGTCTCTCATATGATATGTGGGTGGTGGAGGCTGCTCCTGCTTGGCTTCTTGAGAAACTAAGCTCTGAATCTCTTGAGAATATCACTAGAATTGCTACTCTACTCTTTTGTGGGGAATTTGGTTTTTTAGAAGTAAAAAATATCATGGGAGAATAAGGCTGTTACTCCAGTTGTTGCCATGGAATGGAGTTCTAAACAAGTTTCTGATTGGCGGATTGCTAAAGCTAAGCATGTTTCTCAAAATCAAAATCAAGGAAATGCAACTAATACACCTTCTGTTAATCAAAAGTGGACATCCCCAGCTGAAGGTAATGTGAAGATTAACGTTGATGCCTCTGTCATTGAAGGAGCATATCTTCATTATCAATGGGGATGATTATGAGGGATCATAGAGGCGGCATTTTAGGTAGAAAAAATCTGAGATTTGAAAGTGCAGTGTCTGTGTTTGAAGCGGAAACAATAGGCGCAAATGAAGCTCTCTCCTGGATCTTTTCTAAGTACACAATGTCACCATTGAAAGTGACTCCCTTCTCACAGTGCAGGCTTTGGACAGCAGTGATAAGTTGGGAATGTTTTTAATAGTTGTCGTTTAAAACTTCAGTTTAGGAAGGATATCAGAGTTAAGCATGTTAGAAAGCATGCAAATAAGGCAGCACAGTTAAGCATGTTAGAAAGCATGCAAACTTCAGTTTCAACATTTTCAAGCCTAGTAGTTCTTGATAGAACTCAGAGAATGATTAGAACTGGTATTTCAAGACCATGCAGCATCGGTGTAAGGTGGCCTTCTATGCCTATATTATACCAGAGGTCCTCGATAGTGAATGACAAACATGTTTGCTCCAAGCCTTAAAGCCATTAGTTACGGTTCTAATGATATCTCCTGCTAAATTAGTTTAAACATGATTTGTCATTGTTTGTGTTTTAGTTGGACTATATTAGATAGCTGTGCAAGAAGACCCTTTCAAGGATCTTACACTCAAATATATTTAACAATAAGAAAAGAAGTATTTTTAGCAGCTCTACACCTATTGATTAGGCGGTATGTATCAGAGTAATTATCTTAAACGAGATTGAAACCAACAATGATTTCCTTGGCATTAATTGGAATTTTAATTTCCGTCCAATGCAAAGATCCACCGGCAAACACTCCCCTATTCCCAGTGAAACCTTAATAGGAACTTTCCGAATCCGTGTCCAAGCATTCGTTTTGAGGCTGTACACAATGGCCTAGAATAACACTGAGCAATCATCATTAATCTCATCATATCTAAACCCACATAAGGAATCATCAATCAGGCTAAAAGATTTTGGAAACTCAGGCGGCGAACTGGGTAACTTTCTAGACTTCCTAGTAGACGGATTCAACAAAAAAACATCATTCATCTCATTCTTGAACACACAGATCAAACCATTGACAGCAGGGACAGGCCTGGGGGTCAGGTTGGGGAAATTTTATTTTTTTTATTTTTTTGAAAAATCTATGTATGTTCTATCATTTACTTGTCCTGGCCCCTCCTAGATGTTTATTTGTCTTCTTTTGTATCCATTTTTTGCATGATTTTGTATCAGAGTAATTATCTTAAACGAGATTGAAACCAACAATGATTCAGCTCCCTTCATATGTTCTGCCTGTTAGCCTGTTCCACATCTACCGTAACATATATGCAACAATTTGTTTGTTGGCTGCGATAAGTATTAACAATACCATGCTATATAACATTACCCATATATATAACTTTGCCAGGGAGAGCAACACACAAATAACCCTTGCCATGAAAGAAATACAGTTCTTCATCCAACTTCAAAATACATACTAAATGCAGTAATCACTTTAATTAAGCAAGCCAATGGAAGTAATAAAGAGTAACCTCTAAATCATAGCATACATCTCAATTCTCTAACTAACAGAGCACTCATTTCTCTTGAACACTTGACAACAACTAAAGTTAACAAACAAGGGGGGGGGGGGGGGGGGCAATAAACAATGACTGTAACATCAATATATTTATCGCTGCGAACTCCCATCTGCCCCAAACACGAGCTAGTACTCTACTTCTCTACCATCTCCTGGTGCATTCCTACAACACAAAGTTATAAGCAAGCCATGTTGTCAGGCACCGAAAATTAAAGCTATAATACAACATATTTCTAATCAATAGAAGAATTAAAAACTCCTGTGTTCATTAATAATGACAAACTTCTACATTTGCAGCATACAAGTCAGCACTCCACAAGAAAAGGTTGCCACACACTAAAGACTCAAACTTACAACACAAAAAACATAATTGCTCTAAAACTTTCTCGCAACAGTTTTATAGTAAAAAATTATACCTTGTTATCCTTTCAGTTATCATTTCACCATCCAGGTATCGAATAATCCCAGTTTCTTTAGAAAATGCATCATCACTGCAAGAGACAAGGTCAATAATTAGCAAAATGCCCCTGTTTGATTTAGCTAAAAACCAAGAAATAAAAAGTACCTAGATGTGTGTTTTTTTAAAGAAACAAGCACTTAGTTTCTGATTTGCGTTCAACCCAAACAGGCTCAATGTTAATAATGAACATTAGTCCCAGACTGACTTGTCAATCACCCCGCAATCAAGCAAACAATATCTCAACTTAAAAAGAAAACTGACAATAACAGAAGAACAGGCTATGTGATTTGAATATTTTTAAACACTGATTACCTCATTATAATTATTGTTACTATTATTATCATATTACTCACTGAAATAGACCAATATAAAATGATACTGCTTGGACAAGAGATGAAAATGATAAAAAATTAAACAACTATGCTAAATAATGTCTTCTCTATATGCCCTATTTATATTCTGTCAGTCAACACAGGAACAATGAATAAGGAAACGATTGCATCAGCATATATGCAGGTAGGGGAAAGTTTTAGACATCTGATTATTTGACTATTAAGATAGAGAAGACAACACTTGCACACTAAGAATAATAAAATTTCAAGAAGTAGATAAAATTAAAAAGTAAAGAAAACGTAATTCTGATAAACGTAAGCAACAAAAAAGATGTTAATCACTTCCATAACTCCTTGGATATACCTTCATGGAAAAAGGAAGCAAAATGCAGTAGATGTGATCTTTGTACCATAACAGTAAAGACACAGTCACATGATACAGGGGTTGCGTGGCTAATTTGGATCTTCCAAAGGTATATTTCTACAGACCTTTTGGTGACCAAATGTCACTAGAGCACTAACAGGGGAAGTTTTATCCATGAAAACAGGCTACTCAAAGTTTTAGGTCCTTGTATATTGTAATCATCTTAAAATGACTTGCTGGGGAATAATTTTTTCCTTTGCTGGTTTTTAGTTCCATACACCTACTACAAGATTACGGACTTAAAAGCTTTACTTGTAACAGGTCTCTGACTTTTTGTACTATGGAGGACTATATACATCAGATCCGAATTGGGAGAAAGGGTCATGCAGGATCAACTGGCCGAGCTTCTTCAGTTTACACTGATCGCGATTGGAGTTTACCTCATTGTGTCCTCATTTTTTATCATCTTCTTGCGCCCTTAATATTTACTGAAAGGGTTTACACTATTTCCTGCTTTGCTTGATTGTTCCAGTTCCTTGTCGTCCAAACTAAAAAATTAATATCCGATTATCAGTCTGGCAATAATGTGGCTTTTGCTACTGGGAAAATCAGTAAAATAATCTCTAGGTTCTCTGGTGGGGCTTTACCCATAATAGAATTTGTTAACATTATAATTCACAGAAATAACTAGGTAATAGACAATATGTTTGGTTCACATTTTTGGCTTCTCTTTTGCAGGTTGTGACATACTGACATGTGTTGCATCTTGCGGCTTAGATGTCAAGGGGCGACCATATGATTAATTTGGATTTCCAATGATATATTTGCTACAAATTGTTTGGTGACCAAGTCTCAGTAGAGCCCTAAGTCACTAACGGTTTTTAATGTACTCATCAAGGGAAGTTGTATCTATGATAATAGGCTACTCAAGGTTTTAGGTCCTTCCATATCGTAATCATCTTAGAACGACTAGTTGGGGAATAACTTTTTCATTTGCTAATTTTTAGTTTTTAACTTTCTATACATCAACTTTGAGATTGCAGACATAAATGCTTCAGTTGCGACTTGTCTCCGACTTTTGGACCATAGAAGACTGTCTACAAAGGATTGTGTACACAACATGTATCCAAAGTCACGCACAATAATTGAGCAAGTAAAAGAAGTCGTAACCACAGTATTTACTACAATTCATATATCTACATGATTCCTTTAGTTTTTACCTTTTATAATTTTATTATGTCTAGGCTTTACAATACCTACTATAATATATTTAGCACACAAGATTCATGTCCCAGCCAACATGTTTTGTAAATGAATAAATGTACATACCAGAAGCAAAGAAAATGATATATGCGAGAGAAAGCCACTTTTCTTTTGATGGCTTCTGTTGTAGCTGCTTATTCCAAGTGGGTTGTAGGATACTCTCAGTGTATAAAAATGAATTATATTGAGCCGGAATCCCACAAATCTTAACATTCTTCACTGTCTTCGTGCCAAGCTCATACCACACAAGTTTTGTGTTGTGGTAGCTGTCCACCTGCAAGAGTACATGCTTGCCACTCCTAGAAAAAGAAACAGGCTGAAGAAACTTAAAGGAGCCAAGTGTCCCACCATGCTTGACAGATAGCGCTTTGTACCAAGTACTTAAAGCCCCAAAATTCTTTATCAACCACACATCCACACGAGAACTGGGGTAGTAATCCAGAATACAAAGATTTCCTCCAACAGCGGACAGAGTCCTGCTATTGAAATTGAGATGAGTCCCCTTAATAACAGGAAAAGGGACCTCCATGAACTGTTGATTTACGAGATTGAAACCAACAATGATTTCCTTGGCATTAATTGGATTCTTAATTGCCGTCCAATGCAAAGATCCACCAGCGAACACTCCCCTATTCCCAGTGAAACGAATCTTAATAGGAACTTTCCGAATCCGTGTCCAAGCATTCATTTTGAGGCTGTACACAATGGCCATTATGCCACGAAACCTAGAATAACACTCAGCAATCTTGACCACCTTGTAATCATCATTAACCTCATCATATCCGAACCCACATAAGGAACTCTCAATCGGGCTAAAAGATTTTGGAAACTCAGGCGGCGAACTGGGTACCTTTCTAGACTTCCTAGTAGACGGATTAAACAGAAAAACATCATTCATCTCATTCTTGAACACACAGATCAAACCATTGACAGTACCAACAAAATGAGAATCACAAAGAAGAGTCTTGAGTGGATCATTTACTTTCTCAGCAACAACATCCTCATCACCCTCCAAAGACTCGTAACTCGCCAAGTAAAAATCCCCACTACCGCCATTCACAATAATACCACCACCAGTACTACACTCAAGAGCAGTTTGAAGATGTTTCTTAACAAACGCATCGCTATCAATGAGTGAACACCATCCTTTGGACACACATCGAAAACGAAGCAGTGGCTTAACGGATAAACGACAAAGTACTTTATCCATTAACTCATGAGGAAGTGCCATTTTAACAAATGTAGGCTCAGAAATTCAAGACTCTACTGCAATAAGTAAATGAATACAGTAAATACATACATATAATGTCCCAAAATTCGATACTAACAAAACCCATCAACATCTAAACAAGATAAATGAGAATAATCAACTTCTAAGTGTTAACATGCTTAAAACATCTCAAATATTGAATGTATAAACACAAACTAATGCTACATTTCTTAAATAAATAGCTAGCATATATGCACATAAATATAATACAAAAGAAAAGGGTTGAGAGCATTTACAAGTGTAACTCTGGTTGCAATGTGTTGAACTCCCAAATCACTTCACTTGTATGCCCTAGTTCTTAAACCGCAAACAAGAGTATCTCTTAGGAACGTTGTCGTTTGGTACTGTAATAAACTAATAATAGACACTTCTTTTATGGTCTGAGCTTCAGTTCCAACTTCCACGGTACACTGTTTTGATTTTTGCTCGGGTATCAAAAATCAAATTCAGAACATTGTACCGAATGTTAACCATCGGGGTCTTGTGTTTTGTGTCACATGTCTAATATAAAAATAAAATTTATGATTTGATGATTTATAAAAATGTCAATTTTTTAACATCTTACTTTCGAGTTGAAACGTTAATAAAATAATTTCATTTTCTTTCTTTCGAGTTTTTAATAGAAATGAAAATAAATTTATACTTTTTATTAATATATAAAACCATGTTTTAATAGTACATAATAGTACCAAATTACCAAAATACCAAATTTGATTATCACTAAGGAGTTCGATTTCTTACAACTACAGTACAAAAAACAACAACAAGACTTACTCAGTTATAATATCACTCAAAGTGGTGTGTGAGGAGGGTAGATGCCATGGGTAATTGGGTAATAAAGGAGAAGAGTCAACTATTTTATCTTCTAGCTTAAACTTACTTAAGATTGAAGAAGATATCATCTCATCTGAGAGTGGGTTACCAAGAACGATAGAGTCTGTGTCTGTGTAGTAGCAGTCATCTCTTGATATATGTGGATACATATGGATCCTTGCACATGCTGTAATAGCCATTGCTATTTGGACTGCAGCATTTTTAGGCGGGTCCCAACCATCTGTTGATAGATCTTTAATCAAATTAACTACGTATGTATCTTCGTTCAGTTTCTCCCCATTTCTGAATGTATTCTTTCTTAGTAATTGATTGTAACAATCTTGATCGCATATCTCGGTAATAGTCATTTTTGGATTGATACCAAATCTGCCGTAAAGAGAATTCATAAGGATTTTGTAAACATAAGAAATTGCTTCATTCCCATCTTTCTTTGCCTCTAACCTGCTGTCCCACCTTGAGTATCAGTGGTTAGAGTATTGGTGAGCGACTAGTTAGAAGTTTGACGAGAAAGAAGTGAGTGCGCTACGCTAAAGCCGAGAACACTTTCCGCTGACCAATATCTTACCTTGCTTACTGCATGGATGCAGGAAGAGCTAACTGCTTTCTTTGGGATCAGCGCTTAGGGTACAATCTATTTCTTAGAATTCTTAGAATTCGAACAACCGAGTTTATTAATAAAGAGAAGTTGGGGACAGGGGAAGCGGCTGACTGCATTATCTGACTTTAATCACTAGAGCTTCAGATTTTTCATCCTGCATGAACAAATGTATCAATAGACGACAACAATGTGCGTCTGTCTGTATGTGTTAATTTAGTAGCCCGTGTTATGTAACTAGGGTCTGATAATTAAGTTATTGCATATATACGAACTTACTCCCCAAGAACTTAAACTATAAAAGATATACCGATAAGTGATTCAAGATAAGTTTCAGTTCTATCAATAACATGAGTGCGTAAAACCAAAGTATGGTCTGTTGGGAAAGCCAAACAAGAGTTCTGGAGTACAGCTTATGTTCTCTCTCCTAGGACAGTGGAAGACTCGTAAAAGCTTAGACTTCTTTGAATCGAGTTGAACCTTGCTTTGAGAACTCTGGACAAGTGAACCTTTCTCTATGTCAGAAATTCATTTGATAAAGCAAATAAAAAAGATGTTAATTGTTTCTTTTGTCTATGGTGTTGGACGGTGAGTCCCTATTGACTAGTATGTGAATTATTAAGTAGTGACTGGTAATTGTGGGCTTGGTTGCAAGTAATTATCAATGTGTCATTTCATTGTCAGTCAAGAGCTTGTCTGGAAGTGAGATAACAAGTTTTATCATCCAAGGTATTGCCTAGATGCCAGGTGTTTACCTATATTGTTAGATGAACATTTAACTAAATCCATAAGCATCATGCACTAAATCTACCATCAACTGGCCTCGTCTTGACCTGTACAATAAGGTTAACATGATACTTTACGTATCGTGGTGATCATTAGCTATATTATGTGATAAAACTGTAGTTAGTAGGATACGAAATATAGATCAAAAGTATACCTCTCCTCATTATCATGCATGGAGACTTGGCTACTGCCTCCAGTGGTTCGGTACATAGGGAAGGGCACTTTGCCATTCTCAATTCTTTTAACATCCTCCACAAGGATTTCATAATGCCTCTTCACTTCATCCGCTGTCTTGTCGCCAACAACCTTGGCGACATTCTGCCAACGATCAGGTGTATCCTTATCATACACAGCCAGAGCCCCTCACATGTACCTCACATCAAGGAGAGCATTCTTCAAGACATTTGAGAAGCATCAAGGATTCCTTGTTCTTCCGACTGCGTACCGTTGAAGGGTTTAGTCGCGCACTTGATAGATAGCCCAGAAGAGTTAGGGAATGATTATATAATTGGTTTATACAGATCCGTCCCGGCTGAGACCATAGGTAAAAATGACATTTCCATAAACTGACAAAATAATATGTCCATTTTTTCATCAAAAGGGGCGTCCCTTTTGAAGCGAGAATGGATTTTCCTTGATAACTAATATAATGCATGAAAGGGTCCTTAAACAACCATAGGTTGTCCTGAAAGGCCTTAGCAAAAGCTTCTACAAGTCCAAGATGTTATAGTAAGGTAGGTTTGGGTATAGTAGGACTTGAACCTGCGACCATTAGGTTAAAAGCCCAATGCTCTACCAACTGAGCTATACACCCCAAAAAATATGTAGTAGTAAATAAGGATTGGTGCGGAAAAGAGGGCGGCCCCTTCGCTTAGATAGCAAAGCCGCCTTCAGCCCCTCTTCTTCTCATCATATGAAAGGGGCGCGGCTCTGTATGAGGCTCGTACTGCAGAGCAAGCGAAGAAAACGTAAGGGTGCGCGTTAGCACTCCTGCAAAAAACGGGCTAGCTAACGTTAACCTTATTGAAAACTCAAGGAAAGCCTTTCTCGATATGAGAAAGATGCGCTCAAGCATGCGAAGAAAGCCGGCCTTACTCAACACCTTTATTAGTAAGGTTGCTTGTTGTTCAAAGGGCTTGCCCCTAAGGGCCCTAAGGGCACGGAATAGAGAAGGTACAAAAAAGTGGCGATCGTGGCCTGGCTTGCTGACTGGGCCAAAAAGCTGGTGCATCGCTAAATATTAATGAATTCCGTTCGTGTTAGCTATACGATAGTTATTTAGGTGAAGGAGGTTACTGCGGTTATTCCGCCAAAAGCTAGGCCAACAAGCCCAAGGTGAGACAGCCCTGCTAACTCGTACTCTTCTTTTAAAGCCTTTTAATTTTAAAAGCCTTTTAAAGCCCTAGGATCAGATTCAATAGTAGCTGAGTCAATAGCTGGGGATTCCTTCTCCCTCAAAGCCTATTCTGATTTACTTTTGACCTCGGGATTCTTTTTGGCATAAACTACCACCCTCACATGCAGGGGATTCGATAACCCGGTATTCTTCCTCCTCATGGACAAAATAGGAAGCTTAAGCCAATAAGGTTGCACCTCTGTCTACCCTCTTATTTTACTATGCATATGGATCTGGGGTAATCTTTCTCTTCACCAAGTAAAGAAAATGCCCAAGAGCCGAGACTTTTTTTTGATTCCACTTTATATATTTGAAAAGCAGTGGACTCGGAAAAAGCCTGTTCGACTTTTTTGACATACGTATGCTTGGATGCATTTTCGCAGCATATCCCAGCAAATAGTTTACGAGACCCCGTCTCATTTTTTTGTCTTGAGATGATCAACCGCTTTATTTGAAATTCGGAAAAAAGCTTTTCCGTTAAAGTTCGAAAAATATCAGCGACCTCCTCTTGTACAGTCCTTTCTCTTTTTAGAAAGAGAAAGGTTACAAGAACATATTCTAAGCTGAGAATAAGCAATAGAAAGAACAGAGTTTTCCGAAGGCCTAGCGAGTTAAGCGAGTTCCTTCTTTTTTTTCAAAGGCGGTCCTTTTCTTTCCCCGGACCGATGACTCGCTTGTTCAGTACTGCTAACTATTATAGGGGGATGTCGTCCCCTCGGGACTACCAGTCAGTAGCTTCGGTTGTTGTTGTTGCTTGCTGCTTGCAAGCTCGAAAATAGCTCCAGAACATAAAGTAACAAACAAGACCAGAACCCCGTGTGGACTATGAACCAACAAAAAGAAGAATGCCTTTGAGCTCTTGTTCGAGTTCTTCCTTGATGACACATCCTTTTGTTGCGGCATGCTCCTCAGATTTACGGATTTGCAGGGGGCGCCTCGGGCCCTACTTAGTTGACTGACAATGACAAAGGCTTGCGAAACTAAGTAGGGCCTTTTGAATTGAATCTTAAGTAGTCTATCAGTGGTGCAAAGCGGCTTTGCCCCTTTTCAGTAGATGACCTATTCCGATTGCTATCCTAGCTCTTTCAACATCCGCTCCCAACTTCAAAGAGACTCTACCTGGTAATAACCCGTATTTTATCTCTCTAGCTGCTGCAGTAGCAGGCACGTATCGAAGGAGAAGAGGAGGAAGAAAGACAAGCAAGACAGGTGCAAATGAGGGGAAATAGATAGAGAAGGAGGTTGTTCTCAAGACAAAGAAGAAGATCTTAGAAGGAATTCCCGGTGCATGTCTTCTCGAAAGCACTCCCAGTCTCTCCCGGGCATGGTAGCCAAGATAGAAAGGCAGATAATGGCAATGAAATGAGGTGCGCGTGTCTGTCTCTCAATCAGTCTGTCCAGTCAAGGACTTCCCTCTCTATCGGCTTATTCACCCTTTTTGCCTAGCCCTTTCTTTCTTTCTGTTACGTATGAAGTTCAGTCTGATCTTCTTTTCTAGGCTAGGTAAAGCGTTACTTGATCTGCTACAATCTTCTTTCTCATTCTCTACTCGCCCTTCGGTTTTCTCTACTTGCGTAGACATTCTATTCTCTATCACCTTTATTAGGTTAGGTAATTTCCTAAAACTTGAACTTGAATAGGAGCAGTGAAAGAAGGAATACAGTCTCATCCCTGGCTTGCTTCATATAGGCTACACAAGCAAGCAAAAAGTCTAATGAGCCGAGTAAGCTCTCCCCCTGGAACAACTAGTCTTTACAACCTTGTACTACTATTATTAGTTCGCTAAAACAACTATTCGCTAAGTATTATTATATATTATATATTAGGCTTAGGACATGAACAATTATTGCTTCTATAGTATATGTACCAAAACCTTTCTCAAGGATGGTTCCTTAGCATATAACACTAAGTAAGTAAACTACCTTCATCGTCGACATAACCGATTTCTCAGATAATCTCGACAATTTGGTTGATCCTCACGTATTAGCAGGTGGATTATATCGTTACACTTAGAGTGTGTTGTACTTATTATTTTATTTTTGAATCCCTTTCTTGGTTTGACTTTCTTTGCATCTTTAGATTTCGGCACTTTAGACATGTCTGAAGGCGAAGCTGCTTCTACGGGGGTATATTAGATACTGGGCAGGCTTGGACAAGCTCAGAATTAAGTGAGGTCATAATATTATCGCGAGTGTGATCAGACAACCAAAAATCAGACAATGAAAAGAGCGGCCTGTGATTTTGAGTGATAGATTGATCGACGCCCGAAGAGCGCTTGACCGAAGGAATGAGTCACAAGGTTTCTTTTTAGCCCCAACGACAAAGGAACCTATGGGCGGGGCATTTTTGGGGAGTAGCCCGCTTCCCATTACTCACTAGGGCAATTCCTCGCACATAATTAAGGGAGCCATTGAAAGGTGACTAAAACACCAGAAACGGGGACTACCCGAGCTAATGATAGAGGCAAGTTTTCTTTGAAGATCGAGTAAAAAATAGGACAATTATGCCATTCAGAAATAGTCTTCTACAGAGGGAAAGCCTGTTACGAGTAAGTGGAGAGGAAAGATCTCCAGAGATTCTTATCTCATTCCATTCCAGTGGCTCAACCAGTAACCAATGGCGAAAACTCAAAAATCCATGGTTTCCCGGTAGAACCCTATTTCACCCAAGTTGTTTCGGAACCGGAAAAAAGAAGCGGGCGTGCATCCAGTAGGAATTGAACCTACGAATTCGCCAATTATGAGTTGGGCGCTTTAACCATTCAGCCATGGATGCTTAGCGGGGATCCTCGTACATGGTGAATAACCAAATTCCAATTGAAACGAAATCTTTATAATAAATCAATGCAATTTAGGAGGAATCAATGAAAGGACATCAATTCAAATTCTGGATTTTTGAATTGAGAGAGATATTGAGAGAGATCAAGAATTCTCACTATTTGTTAGATTCATGGACCCAATTCAATTCAGTGGGATCTTGCATTCACATTTTTTTCCACCAAGAACATTTTATAAAACTTTTTGACCCCCGAATTTGGAGTATCCTATTTTCACGCAATTCGCAGGGTTCAACAAGCAATCGATATTTCACGATCAAGGGTGTAATACTCTTTGTAGTAGCGGTCCTTATATATCGTATTAACAGTCGAAATATGGTCGAAAGAAAAAATTTATATTTGATAGGGCTTCTTCTTATACCTATGAATTCCATTGGACCCAGAGATGATACATTGAAAGAATCCGTTGGGTCTGGAACTATACTTTGTACTCTTTCTCTTTGTCGTCCCGCTCTGGAACTCATTTACCTAGGCTCGCATGCACCTTGTTTCAGCTTTCGGATGAAATCGGTTATGAAATACCAATTCCTCTTCAACAAAACTGCCAAAAGCCAAGGACAGGCCAAAAAGCCCTTCCAACCGCTCCGACTTAGTGTGCGACTCATTGGTTTTTTAGGGTTATAGGATTAAATAAAAAAAAACAAGCAAAAATCACGGGAAAATGCAAACTTGTCCGATTTGAAATCCCATCTACGAGCGGAAATGGACTTGCAGCCTAAAATCCCGCGAAAATGAAAGTGGAGATGGAAGGCTAGAGGGCTAAGATAGGAAGGCACTTCTACTCAAACACGGGGATTCGTTTAGTGGGAATAAGAAGGAAAGGCAATCGAGTACTACCTTCTCTAGGAGCAGGAGCTTGAATGGGACTCTTTCTTAGGGCTTGAAAGCTTCAGTGTTCTAGTTACACCAGTTTACTTCACTTCGAGTTGCTCTGTCCCGTATCCCTCTAAATAGGCATTCGTGAGACCTGGAATGTCGCCCAAGGGCCTTGTTGACGCAGCGCCCAGTTGCTCAATCAACTACTAGATCCGGAAGTCGAAGCCTAGAAGCGAGCACATTTGCCTGACGATGGAAGGTACGTAGGTAGAGAGACCGATTGCCATGAATTCATGAACTTGCCCGTAGAGACGTAGATAGACGGAACATCTACTATAATTAAGTATGAGCGGGACAGTACCGATAACAACCACAAGGCCAAAGTCGTTTAATGAACTCTCGTTGGTATAGAAGCTCGAGAGTGGAAATTGCATATAGAAAGAAAGAAGGTCTCCAACTAGGAAATGAGATATGGTCCCGGTCTTCTTTCCAATGACAGCTTTCTTTAGCTGATATTCGTAGTTTAGGCATTAATGTAACATAACACCTGTGGAGTCCCGAGAGTGCGATATTTGCTGCAGATGTTGAGTACCAACTAGATATCCTGCTATTTTTTTCCTTTTCTTTTCTTTCCCAGAATTACCACAACATTCTCCGACTCATGTATTGTTACTAAAAATATATATAAATATATTAGATACTCGAAAAGTTGTTTTTAAGCATGTTATGCCCCCAGCAGAAAATGTGCAATGACTGGCTGTAGGCCATTTTTAGTGAATAGTTAGTCTTGCTCAGAATCTCATTATATGCTGCATGCTTGAGACTGATCATGGACATTCTTACGATAACGCACAAAATAAACTATCATTATAAAGGTGGCTACAGTGAGATAAGGTGGAGAAGCCACTCTCTGCTGGTTCCCTTCGCTTAGCATCTCCAGAGGCAAGAACGGGCCCCAAGACTATTGGCTGAATCCCGTGAAACCATTTCATAGAAGTTCATTGATATCTTTTTTTTTATAAAGCAAATCGACTTCGATTCTTGAATAATCCACATCACTTATGCTTCTTTTATTACAATAGAAGCATAAGTGATGTGGAAAAGGTCAGGGCATTCTCTTCTTCTTTAACTATGTCATTTGCTTTCACGAGCACCGGTTACGAGAATGTACGCAGACCATGCCCCTATACAATAGGGAGGTTGTTTCCGAAGGACCCCCGGCCAAGTACAGAATTACAAATACAGAAATACAAATACAGAAAGGAAACCTAATACAAACTAGGAAACTCACGCACACGCAGGAGTCGAACCCCTGACCTCCTTCAAAGGAGGCCAGTGGCTCTTACAACTACAGTAAAATCTCTATAAATTAATAGTATCGGGACCGACAAATTTTATTAATTTAGAGAGATTATTAATCAATTGAGGTTAAATTTACACTATCGCTACTATGTACGGACCAAAAAATTATTTTGAAAATATCAATTTATAGTGGGTTATTAATTTATCGAGTATTAATTTGTCGAGGTTTTACTGTACATAATTATACAAAATTTATATATTTTAATTTCTTTTTTTAGTTTTATCTTGGGTTTGATTCTATATATTACATAATTAAATAGTATTTTAATATTAATATTTTAAATTTGATTGGTGTTCAATCAACTAGTATGAATTAAACCCACTTTAACTTCAAAATTTTCATCCCAAAAATAGGATGAAAGTACTTTATTCTCACCAATTATTTCCTTTCGTTTAAAAAACTCGGAAATATGGCCTAAGTTTTCATACATTTTTAATATGACAATTTCACTTTAAAATTTTGATATCTATTATTAAAAAATTTTAATCTCCTAAAGAGAATTTTTTTGAAGTGTCCTAAAGAGATTATCTCTAAATAAACTAGTACAAAGAGAGACAATAACAGGTAAATTCAAAATAAACAAGTTTACAAAGAGATACTACAATCCTTTTCAATATTTTATTGATCGAGTAGGACTCATATAAAAAAGATCACCGAATCAAAAGAATTGGTTCGAGCAATGTACTTTTAACCAAAAGCATCACCAAAATTCCTACTTGACTCACTCATTAGCTGACCGACCACCAAAAGCATCACCGTCAGACTCTTGAAGAAATTCCATGGTTGGGATGGATAATGTATAATGTTAAATGTGTAGACTTTAAATAACCACCACGTAATTTAGCTACTTGAGTTTCTGTCCGAATACATTCGTTCACTATATATTGGAATAATTCTCATCTAAGCTCTAAAGGATATCTAACTAGATTTGTTGTGCTAAGTTAAATAACTTATAATGTCCATCTAATCCAATTCTTAGGAGATTGGACAGGGCTGTTTGCAATGCTACATGGCTTGCCTCTTTTGTAGATTCTGAAGCTCTAGTCTTGCCAAGGGGCATAATGGACCATTCTCCAATTTTAATAAAGGTTCCTATAGAAGTTCAACGATACTCCAAACCTTTTCAATTTTTCACTTATATGATTGAGCTTGAGAATTTTCATGAGGTTGTTAGGGAAGCTTGGAATGTCCCTATTATGGCAAACCCGATGGTTATTCTTTGTAGGAAACTGAAAGTGGTAAAACAAGCACTTGTGGCCCTTAACAAGAATAAATGTCACCTGCCAAACTCTGTTGCTTCCATCCGAGCAAATCTGATAAGTATACAGGAGGAGATAGCCCAAAATCCTAATAATCGACTCTTACTTGAACAGGAGCATACTGCTATTCAGAGACTTTCAAATGCTTTGCAGCAAGAAGAATCAATTTTAAAACAAAAATCGAGAATCAAGTGGTTGGCTCTCGGAGATGGCAACACAAAAATTTTCTTCAATAAAGTTAAGCATAATTGGAACAGGAACAAAATTTTGTCTATCCAGAACAAACATGGTGAGATGGTTCATGGCCATGCTGCTGTGGCCACAGTTGCTGTGGACTATTTCACTGATTTCTTAGGCACTTCTCCTGAACCCAGAAATGTAAATTTTACTGGAATTGACTGCACTTTATTGAATATGGAGCAGAGTGAGGCCCTTGTGCGACCCTTCTCACCGGATCAAATCTTGCATACTTTAAAGGCAATGAAAAAAGGTAAGGCTCCTGGGCCTGATGGCTTCAATGTGGAGTTTTACCTGGCTACGTGGGACATTGTTGGTCAAGATTTTTGCAATGCTATTCTTCATTTCTTTCACGAGCCCCAAATGCACCCGAGTATAAAATCTATGAGTATAGCTCTTATCCCCAAAACTGCTACACCTTCGAAGATGGAGGAGTTCAGGCCAATCTCTCTATGTACTACAGCCTATAAATGCCTCTCTAAACTCCTAGCTGACCGTCTAAAGCGAATTCTTCCCAATATTATTGACAAAGCCCAATCTGCCTTCATCCCGGGTAGATTACTATCTGATAATGTCATCTTTGCTCAAGAAATGTTTAGAGGTTATACTAGATGCAATGGAGTTCCAAAATGTGCCATGAAGCTTGACTTACACAAAGCCTTCGACTCTATGCAGTGGGATTTCCTCCTAGCTGTCTTACTCCATATGCAATTTCCGAAAATGTTTATCAACTGGATAAGGGCTTGTGTTTGCACTACTCGTTTTTCTGTCAAGGTAAATGGGACTTTAAATGGGTATTTTCAGGGGAAACAAGGGCTCAGACAGGGTGACCCCTTGTCCCCGTACCTATTTACCATCGCCATGAATGTTTTCTCGGCCATTTTAAACTCCACCACTAATGACTTCCACTACCATTAGAAATGCAAGGAGCTACAAATCACGCATCTCTTTTTCGCGGATGACGTTATTCTTTTCTCAAGGGGTGACATACCTTCAATTATGCACATTATGAACTCAGTACAGAGGTTCACAAACCTTAGTGGGTTAACCCCTAGTTTTTTCAAGAGTTCGTGCTTTATGTCAAATTTTGGGGAGCAGATTACTACATGGTTTGATGACACTTACTCTATACCTCATGGTAATTTGCCGAATAAGTTTCTTGGGGTGCCCTTAATTTCTTCGGAGCTAAGCATAAATGATTGCACTCCCCTCATCCACAAAATCACTTCTCGAATGGATTGTTGGACTACTGCTGTCCTTTGTAGGCCGTGTCCAACTCATTAAGTCAATCTTGTTTGCAATCCAAGCGTTCTGGACAAATCACTTTGTCCTCCCAAAAACAGTCCATAAACATTTGAGGTCTATCTTTACTCACTTTCTGTGGAAAGGTGATTATTCAAAACTTGGAGGTGCTAAAGTCGCGTGGACTTCTCTTTGCCTGCCAAGGGAAGAAGGAGGTTTAGGTCTTAGATGCCCTGTTGACTGGAACAATGCTTAAATGTTCTTCCATTTATGGAGATTTCTTTCCAAAAAAGAATCTATATGGGTCAAATGGGCTAGTTTCACTGCCTTGAAACGTAAGAGCTTTTGGCACCAATCCATTCCTACTGACTGTTCATGGTTCTGGAGGAATTTGCTTAAATTACGTGATGATGCAAAGAACCATATTACTTATAATATTGGGAATGGCATGAAAACGTTATTTTGGTTGGACCCTTGGTGGCAGAATGAACCTATTTCCAATGCCATCAATGACCGAATTATAGATTGTTGCAACTCTCATCCTTTAGCCATGGTGGGGGACTTCTTACAAAATGACTCATGGGCCTTACCTCAAACAAATACATCCCAGCATCGTGCTTCTGCTACTTTCAACAGATGGGTTGCAAGCTTCTCGTATCCATCGATTAACACTTCGAGGTCTGATCACATTATGTGGGATGACTCTTCTAAAGTCTCTACCAGATGGATATGGAACTCTATTAGAAACAGGGGCCTGGAAATTCCCTGGCATAGAGCTGTTTGGTACAAGGGTAGCATCTCGCGATATGCTCATCACAATTGGCTTTTATGTTGGGGCCGGTTATACACCATGACTCGTCTACAGTGCTTTGGACTGTCAATTTTAACAAACTATTTTCTTTGTGCAGGGGGCATAGAAACAGACTCACATCTGTTCTTACATTGTCCTTACTCATCCTTTATTCTCCAAAGACTGCTCTCTCCATTATGCATCTTCCCTACACAGAACCAAAGATGGACTGATCTGCTTGTTTCTGTCTTGGCTATTGAGGACTTTGTAATTCGGTTTGCAGGTCTCACTGCATTACAAATATTTTCTTACTTCATATGGCGAGAGCGAAATGCAAGGATTCACGATGGAGGCAACATCCCCCCACAAAAGTTGCTTGCTGGCATACGTGCAGACATTAAAGCAAAAATTGCTTCTCTAGAATGGTACAAACACAAAATATGTAATAGACATGACATTATTGTTTGGCTAGCAGGCTAGTATAGCTTCATAGTTGTTCGTTTCAGTTAGCTGCTCTTGGTTTCTTTTAGCTCGGCTTGTCGAGTCTAAGCTTCTTCCTTGTTGCTCTCTTGTTAGATTGCTTCGAGGTAGTTGCTTCTTGTAAATTCTTTTTTCTTTCTATATATTTCTACATTTAGCAAAAAAAAAAATTATAATGTCGCGCTGATATGATAATAAACCGTGGAAGGTCTTTAATTTGATCACAAAACGCCTCCGATGATATATGTTTAGCTACAAATTCACTACTTGATGTACATAGAAACACAAGTGACTGACTGGCTCTGCCTAAATGTGATATTTCCTACATTTGGAAGTTGGAACATACCCTCGAAATGATCTGGTAAATCTGAGAAGTCGTTCTCAGAATAATTTCAGTGCTACTCATTTGAGATAGTGAACATAGTCCGTATTTTTACGCAAGTCGATTTCTAATTAGTAGTGTGTATAACAAGTACGTACAAATTTAGGCTCTGTTTGGGATTGTTGTTAAAAATTGATGTGCTGTTAAAAAAAGTGCTGGTAAAAAAAGTGTTGTTGTAAAAAGCTGAAGACTGTTTAATAATATTTTTGATATATGCATGTTTTGATGTAAAAATATATTAAAAATAATGTTTTTGATGAGGTTTGATATTAAAATCAGTTAATGCTTTCCACAAAAGCTGAAAACCAGCTTATTTCAAAAGCATGGGGGACATGCTTTCTCTAAAAGCAGTTTTTAAGTCAAAAACACTTTTCAGAAAAGCAGCTTTTAAATTTACCAAATACATTTTCAGAAATTAGCTGCTGATCCCAAATGCACCCTTAAAAGAACCAAAGTAGTATGTAGCTACTTAAGTTGAAAATCACAAAAAGGTCCCCAAGTATCTTTCAGCTAAACTCCAAAAGATTCTCTAACAACTAAATTCTTTATGGTTAACCCAGATAATTTGTAATGCCATAATCAGATCATTAAACTGCACAAGGCACATCAATCTGCTTAACACTTCTGCTGAGTAAAAAGTGGTGCTCAGATAATATATAATAGTCTTGTCAGGACTCAATTTATGCCTCGGACACACCTACCTTCGATATGCCAAGAGCAGGTTTCAGTAGCTCCTTCAAAGAGAAGAATGCGAGGGAATTACCCCCCGATTCACCTCCGGTGTGAGAATCAGTAGAATGTAGTGGAAACGTAAACGTAAAGCTTATGTAAACCAATGTATCTCAATGTGTGTGATTGTTTTTATCACCTGATAATTGTGTCTATTTATATTGTGTCTAGGAGTAGTACCGTTGATGATCCTCTTGATTCTCAGTTATGGAGGGTGATAAATGATAAGGCGTTACATTGACAACGGTCGACTGTTTTTACTGACTTCAGCTGGGTTGTTCGGATGGGCCTGGTCTAATCGTATGGTTTTAACGGTCATGAGCCCAAAGGCTTATTGGATTGGGCCCTCTAACATGTCCCCGAGCTTCGGTCGGTTTAGAAATAAGACCGAAGTATATCCTGGCCGAAGAGTCTAGTCGATCGATATCTTTCCCTTGAAGGCGCGTCTTTTGAGGCGACAGTTGTATTCAATTTACATCCCTTTTATTTAAACCGTCCTCCACGTGTCATTATCTGGCACAAGGATATTGAACCGTCTATGCATCTCAACCATTCATTTTTGTATATATATTTACGTCCTTGTTTCTTGCTTACTCTATTTGCTTTCTAGATTCTTTTTGTGCGAGCCCTCAGAGCAATCAACGGACTCTCAACCTCCAGCGTCGACCACTCTCTTCAATAAGTAAGTTATACTCCGTCATTCCTTTATTGATTCTTCTTGCATATTTTTGGAGTTCTCATGAAGTACTTTTATGCACTTAATTTACTCGTCAAATAGAGTCTCTTAGAGTTTCCCATTTGTTTCCTTCGATTGTGGGTGTGGCCAAGAACTTCTTTCACTGTAATCTGTTTCTTCCTTCTCGATTTGCTGTTGGTCCATTCATGCTCGGGGATTTCCTTCGGCCATAGTTTTATTAGTTTGTTCCTGTCTTTCTGTCCCTGAGTATTGGACTAACGCCACGTCTTCCTTTTTCAGATTCGATGTCAATCCCTGAATCGGGTCCTTCGGGATATGCCGAGGGCCATGTTCCTGCCTTGCTTTTTGGGGATGGTGTCGAATACCCCGCTGTCAATTTGGCTTCTGTCTTGAAACAAGAGGACTTAGATACTTTTAGGGTTAAATTCGATTTTCCCGAAGGTTATCATTATTTTTTACCCGACTCTACCGATCGTATATACGACACCCCGGGCATATCAGTCAATGATCAACCCGAAGAGGTCGCCACAGGTATATCGGAAACTGCTTTTATATGTGGGCTCCGATTTCCTTTGTTGCCCCTTATAAAAGTTCTTCTAAGGGATATGGGTATAGCGATCGGTCAGCTAGACCCGAACAGTTTCATCCATATGAATGTTTTCCAATACCGATGTTTGCAGCACGAAGTGCCTCCTTTGTCAGTTCTCTTTTGGCACCATTATGACTTCCGAAAAAATGCCAAGTCTCCGGGTTTTTATAACATTACCCGAAGAGTGGGTCGTTCCGATTGGGTGGCCACCAACTCAAGCAATAAGAAGACGCACAATCACTGGTGCTATGTTACTGGCCCTGGTCTTCATAGATTTTCGGAGTGGAAGGAAGTTGAGACTGATAGGGTCAAGCTTAAAGCTCTTTCCGATGAAGAGAAGTTTCTTTATCGAAAACTAAATACTCCCTTGGCTCCCGAAGACAAACTCCCATTGTCTACTACTAGAGATGGGGCTTGGCTGAAGAGCATGATGGGTACTTTTAGTATTATTTTACTTCTTCGCCTCATATTTTTTAATAGCTGACCCTCTTTTATTGCTTTTCCCTCAATGTCTGCAGTGGCCGATATGAGGAGGAGAGCGGCCGAAAGGAGGACCTTGTTAGCTGGTGGATCCGGGAGCATTCCTCAATGGAATGTTACTTCGACTCCACAAGATGTAGAGGCTTCCCTGGTGGTACAAGAAATTACACCAATGTAGACCGAAGGAGTAGAGATTCCTACTAGTAACATTATTGTTGTGATCCCTTCGGAATCTCCTGTATTGGATGGAAACAAATCTGAGAAGAAGCGGAGAACCAATGATTCAATTCCTGTCCTGAAGACTTATCGACCTTCCTGGGGTGTAGTGGATACTGATTCCTTCGGTGCTCCTGCCCCGAAGCCAGCCAAGGAACTATGCCAAGACTTGTGCAGTTCTTTCATTCTTCCGGCCGATCGCTTGGTTTATGATGCAGCTCCTACTGTGGAGGCTTGTGAGAACATGCTAGGGCACCTTAGTTTGGTAAGTTCCCTTCAATATTCTTTATTTTACATATATATTCTTTTCTTTGTTTATCTCTCTCCATCTTGATACCTTTTATAGTGCATTTTCAGGCCATTCCTTGGGCCGCAGCTATGACCGAAAAGGTCAAAGATCAGGCCACCATCATTCGGGGATTTAATACAAAGATTGGTTCTTTAAAGGATAAGGTTAGTCATTTGGAAAATCAAGTAAAGAAGCTTGAGGATCTTCTGGCGGAATCTCAACGGAAAGAAGGCCTTCTCCAGCAATAGAAGAATGATCTTATCCTTCCAGACGACACCTTGATTGGGGAGAAGCAGAAGCTGACCGAAAACAAGGAAGCCAATCGATTGGAGCTGCGCCATTTGAAGAAGGAACTGAAGAAGGCGAGGAAGACCATCTCCGATCCGAAGATAGGGGTTTTGCTGTGGGATATGATGATGCTGTCATTACTGCCCACAAGGCAGGCTTTGACTATAAGCAAATCCTTTTCAACCCTGAAGACGATCCAGTTCTTCGCCCGGAGATTCCCGATGTGCCTTTGGTTGTTTCCTCCGATCCTGATTCAAAATGAGTTAATTTTTTGTAATGAACTTATGCCTTCGGGCTTGTGATGTAATTTGATGTAATTTTGCCTTTGGGCTTGCAGTGTATTCTCGCTTTCGGGCTTATTTTGCTGAATTTCCCTTAGCGTTTTTGATCCTCTGTTCAATTTGTTCTTAAATAACTTTTTCCAAGTAATTTAATGAATCATACCTGAAATAACCTGTACGCATTTCTCGATAATTCCGGTATTTCAAAATATACTCGAAAATAGTTTTCGGAAGTAATTTTCGGAATTCTATGCTTCGGCCTTGTCGATCATGACTTTCGGGCGATGCCAAGACCTTCGGGCTTTTTCATCCTTGTAACTTTTTCTTTATTTGAAGTATTAAGTCTCTTCGGACTCACCTCTTCGTGTTGCCCCCAAGTCGCAGTTCGGTTGAAAGTTTCTTCTTTCGGTTTTGGGCGAATCCTGCCTCCCGAAGACCTTTTGGGTGAACTGGGACTTAATTACTTGTGCCATGACAAATATTTCCTCCCATACCTTTTTTTTTGAATGTCGAGACTTTTAATATTTCCCCCCATTTAATGGCAGTTTCACCGCTCCTTTCTTGTGGAGACACGTGTCTTCATCTTAGGCAGAGGTTTTTCAAGCGGCACTTCATCAGGACCGTCAATTTTCTTTATAAATATATTTGTGAGTTCAATCGCAGATTACTCTATCTTTAATCTCGCTCAAGATTTCTCCATCATTTCCCTAATTTCTGTCGAACTTCAGTCTCTTTGAATTCATCTTGTGGATAATCAGTAAGTGTGTTCGTTTCTTCTATCTTGATATGTGGTTAATCTGATATTTTGTAGTGATTAACACTTTTTCCTTTTGTTCCAGTGTCGAGTCGATCAGAAATGAGGAGGAGAGCAGCGGAGAGACGTGCTAAGAATATATCGGCTACTGGTTCTTCCGTTCCTCTTTCCTCCCCAAAGGATGATCTTCCGAGCATTTCGGAGAAGAAGGGCCATGTTGAAGGTACAGAGTTTAATGTAAACTCTTATCGACCTTCATGGGCCGTGATGGAGTCAGATTCTTTTGGGGCTCCTGCTTCGGCTGCTTCAAAGAAGATTGCTGGGGATATGTGCCAGTCCTTCATTCTTCCGAAGGATCGCTCCCTTTATGATTCTGCTGATACGGCTGAGGCTACTGCCAATCTTCTAGGGCATCTTACCTTGGTAAGGAGTGTTTTACACCGAAGTTGTTCTTTTTGCCTTATATATACATAGTTTTTATTCGCCTCTTTTCTTTCCAGGCTGCCCCTTGGGCTGCTTCTGTATCCGATAAGGTGAAAAATCATGATATTCTGCTTTATCACTAAGGAAAGCAGATTAATCAGACGATTCCTTCGTTGGAGAAGGAGATTGAGGAGTTAAAGTCCAAGCTTTCTTCTGCTCGAGCCGAAAATGCTGAGCTTCTTCATGAGAATGATGCTTTGTGGCAGCAGAATGACAATGTTAACTCGAATAACTTGTAGAAGGGGGGGGGGTTGAATACAAGTTATATAATCGTGTTTGATTTTTGTTTGATTAGATAAACAAGAACAAACGAATGAATCAAACTGTTTGTATTAATAAGATCAAATACAAACTCTACCAAAGGTGTACAAATACCTTTAGCAGCTGCTGACAATACAAATCTCTCTCTGTTTGTTTCGAACTCTCGAATACAAACCTTATACAGAGCTACGCACACTCGCACGTTTTACAATGATATAGAGAGAGTATTTATAATGCTATCTATCAACTAATCACAGAAAGATAATCTATACATGACAATGTTCTACCGTCCAGTTGATAGTTTCCATCAATAGAAAATTCTTTCCTTCATGAAATTTTCTTGCTTGTTCCTCAAACAAAGATCCTGTTTTATAGCACTTGCCAGTTTCTGTAGCATCCATAATGACATCATCAGTAACACGACTGATATCAGGATTCCATCTTGCATCAGGATCTGACCATCCCATCAGTACTTGATCAGTATTTGACTTGATGTATCAGGATTCAATCTCAGTTCCTGACATGTAGTACTCGATGCACTGTTCCTGACTTAAATTCTACAGATCACTGTCTAATACATATATCCTATACAAAGTGCTAAATCCTTTTTAAGATCAGGATATACAAGAAGTATAAGTAAAATTCTATTCTTAATATCACAACTCATGAATTATTCCTAACAATCTCCCCCTATTTATGCTTTAAAATCTGAAGCATAAATCTGAGTTGTTGATGTCAAAACATATAACAATACAATCAGAATAGAATTTATGAATTCAAAAATCATGAAGTTAAGTACCTCCCTCTTCAGATATAGACATAGTATCCAGTACTTAGAAGAAAGAATTCAACTATTTGATGCTTCTTTTCCTTTACAACTTCCATGATAAGATTCACCTTTGTCATCCTTAGTTCCTCTTTTATCTCTCCCAGTCTGTTTATCTCCCCCAGTATGTTGCTTTTGAATTGTTTTTATCTCCCCCTTTTGACATCAGCAACATTAATTCCAAGAGACTCAGTAACAGAACAAATGAGATTCATCATAACTGCTTGATTTTCCATAATAGTGACTTGGTTATCTTCAAGTGTTTGAAGTCTTGATTGAATTTCAACTTGAGATTTCTGAATGTTTTGCAAAACTTCAGAATTGACTTCAATGTTGGAAGTGTTTGGAATATCTTCAGATTCAAGTCTAGTAGAAGAAGTTGCCTGTGTAGAATGATATTCAAGTAATAAAACTTGAGTAGAGTTACAAACATCTTCATCTTTCTTATCTGAAGTTGCAATATGATCATCTTGTCCTTCACCAGTATTCTGTGTACTAACATCTACAAATCCTGACTCCTCCTTAGATTGATCAGATACTGTTGATGTCTCAATTCTGGCTGATATTGGTAGTACAAACAAAGGAATACTAGGATCATTAGGAATATCTTCTGGTACTGGTGGTGTAGAAGTCTGTCTTAGCCTTTCACCTCTTCTGTTTATAATTCCTGCAAGCCTTTCTTTTTGCTTCTGAGCTTTAACTTCTGGCTTTGCATTGTGCTTTGCTAAGTCATTCTTCTCATACATCTTGATAAAAGAATAAGTACCAGCATCCATACCAAGATTGTCAGACCAAGATTCAGGAAAAACCTGATCCCAGAAATCAAACGATGGTGGTTTCCTAATTTTCTCTCCCTCACTATGGAGTTGATCATCCATACCCTCATTCTCACTTTGACTATCTAAAGTCAACACTCTTTCTACCTCTCCTTTTGCCTGGTCAGGAGCCAGCCTCTCTGATTGTGGATCAATATCCATCTCTTCAAGTGTATCACTCAAATTTGGATAAGTGCTCTCATGACCTACAGAAAAATAGAGTTTAGAAGAAGTTTTTATACCTGAACTCACATGGAGAGAGGGTTCCTCATTTGGTAAGGGGCTTGAGGTTTTCTCCAAGGAGTGAGCTGCTATAGTCTCTGAACCCTCACAAACATCTTCTTTCCTTCCAGAGACTACAGGCTCCAGTATACCACTTTCAGGTTCTCTACTAGACTCTGATGTCTTCAGTAATACTTTATTAGACACCATAGTTAGTATGTCACCGTCTTTAAGTGTTGTTTGCTGAGACTCACTGTAATAACCCGAAATTTTATGAATTATTATTATTATTATTTAAATATTTTATTGGTTTTACATAGAGGAGGAATATGATTTTGGATATTTTTGAGAAGGATAATTTTATATTTGATATCGTGTTTAAATGCTTTTATGATGATTTATGTGTGCCGTGTAAATTCTATTTGCATTTTGATGATTAAAATCTATTTTAATCATGCATTATTGATCTTATGAGATTTTTGTAAAATATTGGTGTTGATAAAAATTGTGAAATCTTTTATGTTATCATCTTTATGATATTATATAGTTTCTAAAATTATGGGAAGAATTATTTTTGATGTTTAAGTATTTTAAAATGATTTTAAGAATTATCTTGCATTTAAAGGATCATAACTTGTAAAATTCATATTTAATTCGTTTGATCCTAAAAATATTTTGAAAATATCGGGGTGTTTGTAATTTCATACTCTTCATTTTAAATTTCAAGGTTTAATGTGTCGCCAATTCTTTATTATATTACAATTTAAATTGATTTAAATTTACTTTCATTTAGTTTTTCAGCATGAGAAATGACCATTTTAAACATCAGATTTCCCCCCAATTTTGTTAAAAATCCCTAAATTGCTAATTCTCCTACCCTGTTTTTTAGTCGGTGCTACCGAGCTCTAGAACTCTCTCCCGAGTTCTCCCAAATTCTCAACACCTTCTAATCTCTCAAAACTCACTCAATCTCTCCCATCCCAGCTCTCTCTCTCTCTCTATCTCTCTAATCTCTCTTAAAACTTTCTCTCTCACCACTCTATACATGCGTATACCTATATATATATATATGGTGTGCGTAGATGCGTTTAATCAGATGTATTCACTGTGTGTTGCGTGTGTGGGTGGCCGGATTCCGGTGTTAGATGATGGGGGTTTAATTCAGTAAGGTGGGTGTGCGTAAACTGTGAAGCTGTGGTTGTGGCTATGTACTGAGTTGTGCGTTTGAATAGAGGCGTGCGTGTGTTCTATGTGTGTGTATGTTCGCTGCTAGGAGGGAGAAGGGGAGGAGACTGTTGTTGCGTGGTGGTGGAGTTGTTAATCGGGGTGGAGCAGTAGTAGTACGACGTTGGCGAGGAGAGTTGAGCGAGGTTGGGTTGATTGTGGTGTAGTGCAGAGAGGAAGATAGAGACACGAAGGGGGTTGAGGGTGGTGGCGGAATTGCTGGCCGAAAATTGGAGAGGTTGGAACAGGTGGTGGTGAATTCCGACGAGCTCGGAATGGAGAGGGAATAGATGATGTTAGGGTTGTCTGGTTGTTGTAGCCGCATAGATGTATGGGTGTGTTAGCAGTTGTGTAAAGAGAAGAGAGGCTGAGAAGGAGAGATTACCGGGGAGATTTTCGGGTTTGTCGGTGGAGATAAAGAGATGTTAAATGAAGAAGGACGAAGATGGTTGGAGTACTAGCTGCGGTTGTCGAATTCATTGTGAGGCGTATTAACACCGGGAAAATGTCTATGCTCAGTGGGGACATTTCTGATTATTTTCTTCCAACAGAGAAATTTAAGTTGACGCGCGGGCCAGATATCGGCGAATCAGACTTGTGGCAATCGCAAGAGCGTCTTACCAACAAATGATTTAACTAGAAGATTGTGCCGTAAGGTAGAAGAAGAAAGTGGTAATACTGCGACGTTATGTGATAGCTAAGGACTAGAGGCAAGTGACTATATCCCTTCACTTATTGTTCAAGTAAAATATTTTGTGCAACTATTATGTTGATGATTTGATTGTTTCTAAATTTTTATTACAAATGTTACTATAATCACTTATCGTTCAAGTGAGTTAATTCTTTAATTGTGATACAAATGATGTTGAATAAGCAAAACCAAACCAATTGTTTAGCTAGTCGGGATCCCACTAGTAGAACATTGAACCTATTATATCTGAATACTCATTTCATATTTTCTTTTAATCCATTTTGTGATGAGAGATTTTAGACTTAAAATACTTATCTTGTGATTTGAAATTTTGACAAAAGATACATGTTTTATTAGCAATGATTTATTAAGATTCCTGTTTTACTGTACACTTGCTGAGCATTTCTTCCGCTCATACTTGTTGTTTTAAATTCTAACTTTTCAGTAAGGTAATTTGGCGAGACTTACCCGCGTAGTTCGGAAAGAGAAGAGACATACGCTATTTTCAAGATGACTTGACTCGGGAGGTCTGAATCTAGTGTAAGATTTATTTAATATAGTTATAGTTTAATAATTATTATTATGTATAAGATTAGTTGGTCTGGTATACTTCTTGTCGAAGTTATACCAGTGGTTTAAGATTTGATCAAAGTGAATGTTGTAAAGAAGAAAGTTTTTATTTAATGGAATTTGGATTCTTGTTTCTAGACCTATAACCTAAAAGATCCTGGATAGTTATGGTCACAGATGTTATATGTCAATTTTGGACAATTACAAGGAATAATGTTTTATTAAACAGGTGATTTTATTTTGAGGATTTTCAGGTAACGAACAAATCTCCTGACCCGGATTTGGGGGCGTTACAGAATGGTATCAGAGCGAGGTTATAGTAAACTAGAAATGAGAGTGTGTAGGAGAGTGTATAGCTAAGTAAGGAACGTCAGAGCTCATACAGAGTTCGTGTCGGACTATTGGATATAGTACCAACTAGTAAGTTAAGATTTGAGTGCGTGCGTGAGATGGTTGCGCTAGACTGGATAAAACACTTTGAGACTGTTGGTGGTTACTATGGAATTTCAAAGAGTAAGTCTTAAGTGGGTTTGAGCAATCACAAAGACTGGGGCGAGTTCACTCTATCCCTTATCTCTTAAAGAAATTATAAGATTTCTGTGAACATTATTGTTCTCAAGGATTTAATTGTTGTGGTGAAACTTTATGGTGAAATTGTTGGTTACTCAAACATTTGCTTCATATGTTGGATTGATTATATCTATCGAAGAATTTAATTAATTATAAATCCTTTTGCGAGGAAGATGACATTTAAAAATATTAGTCGGTCTCATTGATCGGGACGACTCTTTAAATTTATTTGGATGAGACTTGTCTTATTGCTTTGAGATAGCTAAATATTCCTACCAGTTGAATTTATCTTTCAAATTCAACTACTTTTCTTGACATCGGGTAATGGTTCATTGTTCGAACCATTTATTAAAATGGTAACAATTTATTTTATTTAACTCTTGATGATCAAGTTATGTCTCTTGAAGTGTCTATTTTTCTAAAATTGTTGAAGATTATTCGGTTGCTAACCATTGGTCGTTTCGCTCGTCTTGTATACCTTAAATTGTATTTTCTTGATAAATATAGTTATGCTCATTAGTTCGAGATAACTACCTCCTTTGTCAAAGCGGATGATATATTATTTGTATCGTCGAATAAATTTTATTCTAATCTTTAAGGTTAATCCATTGTTCGGATTAGTAGTGGAGTTTGAGAAAGCACTGACTGTGTGTCGTGCTTGACATTTAATTGTGGAATTTTGGCAGCTATATTGATTTCAATAAGTTTTTACTCGGGAAATTCTGGTGTGAACTGGTCAACATGGGTAATAACCCATGGTTTCGGCGAGGTATTTTTATCCGAAAATTCGGATAATTATTTTGGCACTAATGTTGCCAGGGTTGAAAATGATAACCCATTTTATGCTAGCAAAGAGAAAATTTCGGTGGTACCACATCATAGCCCTGATCAGGCTGGGTGGGGTATCACAGGAAGACGGTACCTTGAGACATGGTAGTTGATCGCACCATGGGGGTACCGAGCGGTGGAAGACCAGTAATCTTTTCTTAAATTCTGAGCTGCCAAATAAGTTGATGATTTTCTTGAAATTCTTGAAATTGTTGAGAAGTTCGTTTCTGATGATCTTGTGGTTGAGATGATTTGAATTCCTTAAGTTATCAGAGATTTTGAAAGAATTTTTTTTTATTCTCACAAATTTTGAGAAGTTGCCTATACGGCTTTCATGATTGAAAATTATATGAGTTTCCTTTTTGTTCAAGCATTATCTTTTGTCATCGTCGTGTGATAAAATTTTGTTGTATAAGATTTGGGATAGTGAACTTGCCGAACATATTATGTGCTCACCCTTGGTTATTATTATAATGTTTAATAGTCAAAGACAAGATTAATGAGTCTTTCGAATAGAAACAAAAGGACAAGGGGATCCTTTGATCTATGGGGTGAAGCAAGAAGAATTTTGTATTTGTTTTGATTATGATTCTATAATACAGCTTTACATAAATGGAGACGTGATGACCAAGAAACTTTCCCGGAATTAAGAAGAGATTATTACGAGTCGAGATGACGTGCTCACTTGAGATGATTAGGCTGAATTGGATAGAACTTCTTGCGGCTGGAGATGTCTACTGTGGAATCTTTAGAGATTATTACGAGTTGACGACGATGTAGGTATCGATAAACTTAGGACATGGAAAAGAAGAGTTTAGATCGAATGACGAGCCAGCGAAGGAGCCGATAAAGAAGGCATACGTGGAAAGGAGCCGGTATTGAAGGCTATCAAGACTTTTACCAAATAACTACAGCAGTAATCAAGTTTATTGAGAGGAACACAAAAGTCGGAATGAACAGATAGATGTTAGGTAAAATGATTTAGGATAAGGTTCACCTTAGATTATCACGACAAGTGTTGCAACATTATTTGGCATCCCGACATATCGCGAGAGCAAGAGTTTGATTCATCCGAAGATTCGGTTTCAGACGAAGCGGTTAATTCAGGGTCGCATGAGCTGATTGGGCAACCGGAGCTACTAGTTTGGAAGATGATACCTGTAGACCTTCATGTACCCTTTAGAAATCCTTTTTGCGATTTTATTTAACTAGTGAACATTATAGAGAGTACGAAAGGACTACAGAAAAGTGTGAAATACGAGTACTGGCATGTGATGGGAGTAAGAGCGTGGTTATCCACTACAAGCCGTCGATCTTATTTAATTCATCGTCGAAGGTGATTTAACCTTAATTTTGTTCTTCCTTGTTTTATTGGTACCATATCCCGTTTGACAATCAATTATACCTCTATTATTCAGGGGTTACTTGGTCCAACATTGTACATATAAATTTTTGAGACTTTTGAACTTGCTATATTTTTCCTGAATATTTAATCTTCTTTATTCAAACTGGGATGAACAACCCTATGTATGTAGGGGATTCAGGGACACACTATCTATGTGATAGAAGTTTGGTGGGACGCCACTGATTGTGTTTGTCATGAAAGTACAGAAGGTTGGCCCCCTTCTTGTGCTATGGCGGTTGACCTAAGTGACAAATGCAACCTAAAATTTAGTTCAATGATCATATTGGTCTCTCAATTAAATTCTTTTATAAAATTCATATCAAACAAAACTCATCTTATATTTATACTTGTGAACACCTGTTTATTTCACTGATTCCTTTTAATATAAACCCTTATGATTCCTAAAGTTATCAATGATTGAACGCAGTAAAGATAGACATGCCGATCTTCTAAGTGGTCCCAGATACAGTTACATCGACGGAGAGTTGGATGATCAGGTTTGAGACTTGAAGATAAAGAAGAGATTGAATATCAGGTTAGATTACACAATGGATGGACAGCACACATACAAGATTCGATAATATGGAGAAATTGATTATGGTTAAGGAGCAGATGATAAAGACATGAAATGATAATTTTGTTAAAGTCGAAAATAGAGTGATAATGGATATAATTGGAATGTGATAGTTATTGGTGAGGAAAGATTGTCTATGGACAGTTGTTTCTAAGAATTTCATCAGGAATTGAAGCCTTGAAAAAGGAGTAAAGTGATTGTGTTGGTGTTAACAACTTATGTGAATGAGTTGACTGGAAGGGAATTGACTAGTCAAAGGAGATAAGTGTGGACGCGTATTATATTTCTTGTTTCATTTTAAAGAAGAGAATGTCTAATCTCAAAGAATAAGCTCATAAGAGAGCATGAACATATATTGGTACAACCAGAATTGTCCAAAATTGTCCTATATAGAAAATCAGTAGAAAGTTCAGAACTGAGAAGCTGGCCAAAGAGAACCCTAAAAATTTCTCTCAGTAGATTCCGAGGACGGAATCCTTTTAAGGGGGGTAGATTGTAATAACCCGAAATTTTATGAATTATTATTATTATTATTTAAATATTTTAATGGTTTTACATAGAGGAGGAATATGATTGTGGATATTTTTGAGAAGGATAATTTATATGTGATATCAATGCTTTTATTTGCCGTGTAAATTCTATTTTGGAAAATAAAATCCAAAATTGATTTCAATTAAATAAATCAGGGTAAAATCAAAATAAAATCAATACTGATCAGCTTCATTTTCTGATGTGATCTTTTTCACCAAGATAATCACAACTTTGAATGTGATTAAAAATAATGTTAGGTCGAATACACAATATGTAATCAAGTATTGTATAAGTAATTAACAAGAACACAAGTTTTAACACTTAAAAACTGTTTGGAATTAATAATTCCTCTCTCAGTGATGTAAAATATCACAGAGAGCTGCTTAGGTTACAATCAATGAATTTCTCTATGTTCGATACCCTTCTAGGGTTAACCTAACTGTATTTAAAAAACATACAGCTTCGTACAATCAGTAATTGATTCTCCTATAATTAAGCTATACAATTGATATCAATCACGATTACTACACGTCTTCTAAGTCAACTCAATCTCTTTGACAGCTATCCAATCTTCAAAGATATTGCTTCCATATTTATCTTGTATCATTCTTCAAACACTGTTGACTCTCAGACGCTTCCGCTACAGAGTTTAACAACCTCTGTTGCGCTTCCAGTCAGTGTTTAACTAAACTCTGACTGCTTCCAGCTAAACTCTGTTTTGTTACTTTAGCTTCCAAACACTGTTCTCATCAATCATTTCTAACAATCTCCCCCAACTTGTTCATTAGCAAGAATGTACAAGTTTACAGTAAATGATGATGTCAAAACAAATACAAAGTTTACAGTGTTCAACATACAAACAGAGTTTAAACTATTACTCAACAAACTTACAACTTTTGTCTACCTAACTTCCTCAAGATCTGGAGTTGTTCTGAGATAATCAATCAACAATCTTCTCTCAGCATTTTCAAGTTCAATCTGCATAGCTTCCTTGATCTCTCTTAAATCTGGATCATTCTCATCAGTTTGAAAGATAACAGCTCTGAGATCGTAGATTGTGTTTCTTCTCATTTCATTTCCCAATCTGATATATTTCACTTCCTCAGACTTCACATTAAAATCCAGAACTGTAATTCCAAGATCTGT
Organism: Kitagawia praeruptora; assembly: GCA_037693485.1. NCBI lineage: Eukaryota > Viridiplantae > Streptophyta > Magnoliopsida > Apiales > Apiaceae > Kitagawia > Kitagawia praeruptora. The sequence goes on from CM075347.1 coordinate 128,797,832, forward strand.
CTTTAGCTTTGTAGTCCCCTTCTCCATTTCTATCAGATTGCCATTCCAATCTCTGTACTTAGGAACATACTTTTCAGCAGACTTTGATCCTGTAACAATTTTAGCTTTCTGCATATATCTCCTTATAGAATTAGCAATAAGCTGTGTTTGACGATTTCTGACTCTGAATATATGCAGAACATACTGAAGTTCTTCAAATAACTTTAACTTGATTGCTTCTTCATTCACTCTAAACACTGATCCATCTGTCATAAAGTATAACAGAAAGTAAATATCTAAGCTCCTTTGATGAACTAGTTGAACTGATTCCAACTTATCTAGATTTTCTTGAGTAATACCAGAACCAAGAGAAACAAGTGCAGAAGGATCTCTTGGACTGTTACTAAATCTCAAATCTCTTTTTGAACCTAATCCAGAAGTATTTCTCCCTGGTGGCTTTCCTGAACAAGCAACATTGTGTTGATAATCACCAGTTACTCCTGTTTGTTCCTGAACTGAAATCTTCGGCCTAGAAAACCCAGGTAAAGATTTACTTTGTGTCTGTACAACTTGTGTGGCAACAGAGGTTGTAACAATCATTTTGCCTTTGTTCTCCTCATTCATTACCCCTTTTAACTTCAATTTAGCATCAAGAGAAGACTTTTTTATCAACTTTTCTTTATCTTCTTCTTCTTCTTCTTCTTCTTGAATGCCAGATAACTTCTCTTTGATTTCAATGCCTTTAAGAATAGGCTTTGCAGCTTTAACAACTTTCTCCCTCTTCTTCAACTTAACAGATTTTAAAGCTTTTAGATGTTTTTCTTGCAGACTCTTTTCTTCAGCTTTAACATCTTCTAGAGTAACTCCTTCTGCATTTTCTTCCATGAAAAGCTTAACAGCTAACTCTTCATCAGTCTTTGGATTAGATATTAATTCCAAACTCTTGGTTTTTGAAGTACCTTGAGTTTCAGTGTTTATTCCAACAGACTGTGACTTAAGAAATTTGCCAGATCTCAGAGTTAGTGACTCATAGTTTAAAGCCTTACTCTTGTCACTTGCTCCTCCATCATCTCCAGCATCATCCTTTTTGAGCAGAGTTTGAGAAATTTTGCATTTTGACTTAGCAACTCTCTCCCCCTTTTTGACATCATCAGGAATGAGTATAAATGTAATGAGCTCCAAGGAGTTAGCAATGGAATCAACCTTATCAAACAAGACAGCCTAATTCTCTTCAACCTTTCCTAACCTGGCAAAGAGAGTATCTTGGACTTTAGAAAGCTGTGCAGCTTTGATTTTTGACTCTCTTTCCATCTTCATTTCTCTAGTCTGTATCTCAGTCTTCAAAGAAGCAATTTGTTGTTTTGTGTCAGCAAAACTTCCATCCAGGGTTTTGACTTGTACCACAGTTGCTTTTAAGCATGATAAAATCTCTGGATTGGAAATTTGACTAGCAGTTTGCTTAATGAAAGTAGCTGCTCTCCCTTTTGGAAAAATACAGTTGTGACAGCCCCGACTCGGATCCCTCATCCAAGACCCGACCCGGGACCGTCATACTACCTTTACTCTTGAACCAACAATAAAATTCTACATTAAACGTCTTACGCTTACATATATAAATACATTACAAAATTTTACAAAAGAACTGACAAGAGAAACCGTTCTACTCTCGCAGTTAAACATACTACATATTATTACCCAACGTCTTTTACACACTTTATATATAATTCTTCTAAGCAACCTTTCTTTTTCCTAAATCGCTTTCTCTTTTCTCTTACCGGAGGGATTTGATTCTTCACCTACTTCGTTCCTTCCTGAAAAGTGTCATTTATATAACAAGAATGAGCTATGAAGCTCAGCAAGTATATATTGCAGTGTATAATAAAAATGAGTCTTCTGCACAACGATTTATTGAAACATTACCATCATATAAAATGTCAAGATAGAAAATATTGACAAGATCATAAAGTGACAATAATTTTAAAGGGGAACTTGTAAGACTAACATAGAGGAATTGTGTTTTGACTGAGCGACCTTATTAGGTCTCTTAACCTTATCATTTCCAGATGCCATTGTGATCATCTGTCTTACTATTACCATTTGGTAATCTTCGTAACCACGAAATGGATCCTTTCGTACTTCCAGACGCACTTCAGGCAATCTGTCTTAACTATTACCTTTCGGTAATCTTCATCATCAATACCCCATAAAATGGGTTGTTAAACTCAATCATATAATCGTCGTTCGGCTTAAATTATTTCATTCTCAACATGATTACTAGCCAGAGCAATTGGCTAGCAAGGTCAACAATATCTTAATGTCATTATTCATTTGCATCAACCAGCATACTACAATCATCACAATACATCATAGCTAACGAACAATATTAGCTATTTACGTATACTACTATTTCGGAAATAATTCACATATATAACGTAACTGCGTAACAATCAATACGTTTCAACGATTTATAATAAAATCGATACATATTTGCTTTTAGAATAAAATAAAACAATATATACTTACCTTATGCCGCTTTAACTTTTAATATGATTGCCCCTAATCCCTGGTCAGAACCTTAAATTCAGTTTAATATCCTAACAAAATCATTCCATTTATACTAACATTATTTAAACTATTTAACTCTAAAAATAATAAATAAAAATAAAAATAATAAATAAACTTAAACGAAGAGGAGGACAGAAACTAACCAGTTTCGTTGGCCCTTGCTACAATTTCTAAATATGGTAAGTTTATTTGTATATATAGAAGTAAAAGTGGTAGTCTATGCTTTCCTTTTCGATGTGGTACCAGCTGGTAGAGAAGGAAAATAATAGCCCAAAACTACTCATAAGATACTTAACTATTTGGAAGTATGGTTTACCAATTTCCTTTCAATTCTAACGAAAGTTGTTGCTAAATCTTTCTATATATTGTCAATCATCGCTCCTTTCATTTCCAATGTGGGAGCATAGGTTCCTTTATTCCTTACATATACACTTATCCCACATTGATAACATATGGAGCAAGGCTCTTGCAACTCTTATATAAATTGACTACTTCCACTTGTATCCTAACAAGGCATCATATTGTCTCCCTAACATTTAATCTTTGGGGCTGTTCTCTTGAACAATAAAACTTAACCTTGGCTTGGCTTCCACTTGAGAAGTTATCGTACTTTGATGGCATAGTTCTTAATTTGTAAAACATTTAAGAGGGCTGAAACCTCTCACATTTTTTTCTATATCACCATTCATCCCACATCGAGAAGATGTACGCAATTTGTCCTCAATCACCTATATAAACCATAATAGGACGGATAGACTAAATCCATGAAAGTCTTTTGCTTTCACTCCGACTTAACTCGGAGCTGATATTATTTTAAAGTTTAAAAGTCTGAAACATGTTGAGGGCCGGCTTGGAAACCAAATTTAAGAGCAAATCTTAAATCACGAAAGTTTAAGCTTCTTCCACTGTACTCTTTTCTTTATAAATGAGGATGGTGCAACAATTGATAGCTATAAAAAGTTTAAGTCGTACAAGGTGTACATCCCACATCGAGAGGTTTTAAACCTGAACTTCCCTTGGAGCCTATAAAAGGAGTAAGTCTAAGTCATTTGAACTAAGGATTATGAACTTACTTTCGCCTTTCTTCTGAATGAAGATAAATAGGAAGTTTTAAACTTTGAATGTAAACAACATGGGTTTCTCTTAAAATTTAAATGCACAAGGAACGGTTGTACCACAAGGAAGTATTTTAAAGGAAACTTCTCTTAAGTTCTATATAATCCAAGGGAAACTTCTCTTAAGTTTTAAATAATCCAAGTGAACACAGGCTTAGAAAAACTAGACTTGCGTGTGGTTTCTCTTATGACAAGTTCATTCGTCCCACATCGAAATGATAACATGAAGGGCTCTTTTTTGGAGTCTATAAAAGATCAAGTTGAATGATTTCACACAAACCAGCAAAGTGCAATGAAGTATACATTGCCACTTAGCCATAATACAAAACTTTAACATGAGGTTGAAGCTTGATTCATAAGTAAGTTTTCTAAAGTCTAACAACCATAATGACAAGGTTTTTACCTTCTAATACTAAGTATGCAGCAAGAAAATTTTATCTTCTTTGTATTTGTAAGGTTAGGAGACCTGCCTGTCCCACATCAACAAGGTGTGAGACTAATTATCTCGTTTTCTCTACATAAAGAGACTTAGTGATCAACTTATACTTAAAATAAACAAGTACCAATTAAGGTGTTAGCTCCTTTAAACTACTTGCACTTGTCCCACATCGAAATGATGTAAAATGGAACTTCCTCACAAATCTATAGAGCTAAATATGTTTATCCAGGAACTTCACAAGGTTCAATTCTCTGGTGTCTTGGTGACTTGATTAAATCCCCACGATGCTGTAATTAAAGTTCAAACTTAAATATAATCTTGCCGTGATTTTAAAACTAAGAGGGCTGATGGGTCTTCTCAATAAATCTAAGTAAAATTTTCTTCGTCCTTATACAAGGTGCAAGTTTTCTAATGCTCCTGAAATCCTTAAATCCTTTATTGATAATGTTTGGGACTAAGGTATCCTATTAACATAAATCAAATTATGTCATACTCTTAAATTACTTAGCAAGCCATAATCTTTTATTCTCCTCTCACATTCTTATATTTAAAGACGGAATAAATTAATATGATTATATCATTCCTTATATTGGCTTCAAAATTGAAAATCCAATCCATCTACAATATAACACAATTCAATAATCTAATTATGAAATTTAGGTTGGGGTATTACATCCTTCCCTCCTTAAAGAAAATTTCGCCCTCGAAATTTAATATGCACCTGAATTGACGAATAAGTTAGGATACTTTAATCTCATCGTTTCTTCGGGTTCCCAAGTAGCTTCCTCGATATTATGATTTCTCCAAATCACTTTCACTAACGATATTGCCTTGTTCCTAAGTTTCTGTTCACGATGATCAATGATTTCTACTGGAAATTCTTCGTATTGTAAATTTTCCTGTATTTCTAATGGCTCATAATGGATAACATGTGTTGGATCCGCAACATACTTCCTTAGATATGACACATGAAAAACGTTATGTATGTGACTCAAACTTGGTGGTAGTGCCAATTCGTAGGCTACTTCTCCAACCCTTCTAAGAATCTCGAACGGTCCAATATAACGAGGACTTAACTTTCCTTTCTTCCCGAATCTCATAACACCCTTCCACGGAGAAATCTTAAGAAACACATAGTCTCCTTCTTTAAAGCTCACATTTCGACGATCCTTATCGGCGTAACTCTTTTGTCTACTCTGAGCCGTCAAAATTCTCTTTTGTATCAACTTAACCTTTTCTGTAGTTACCCGGACCAACTCAGGCCCTAGCAACCTTCTTTCTCCCACTTCATCCCAACATAGAGGTGTTCTACATTGACGTCCATATAGGGCTTCGTACGGAGCCATTCCTATTGTCGTTTGGTAACTGTTGTTATATGCAAACTCCACCAAAGGTAAATGTTCTTCCCAGCTCCCTTTAAAGTCTAGTACACAAGCTCGTAACATATCTTCTAAGATTTGAATTGTACGCTCCGATTGACCGTCTGTCTGAGGATGGAATGCAGTAGTCATACTTAACTTGGTTTCCATCTCTTGTTGAAAAATATTCCAGAATCTTGACGTAAATCTAGGATCTCTGTCAGACACGATTGAAACAGGTACTCCATGCAACCTAACTATCTCATGGATGTATAATTTTGCCAATTTCTCTAATGGTGATGTTTCAGATATGGCCAAGAAATGTGCACTCTTTGTTAGTCTATCCACAATAACCCAAATAACGTCATTTCCTCTTTGTGTTCTTGGCAATCCTAAAACAAAATCCATTGTGATATGTTCCCATTTCCATTCTGGGATAGGTAGCGGCTGTAGCAATCCTCCAGGCCTTTGGTGTTCTGCCTTCACTTGTTGACAAACAAAACATCTCTCTACCCATTCTGCAATCTCTTTTTTCATTTTAGGCCACCAAAAATATTGTCTCAAGTCCTTATACATCTTCGTAGATCCAGGATGTACTGAAAAAGGTGACGAATGAGCATCTGATAATATCTCTTTCTTAATCTCTACATCGGATGGTACATATATTCGATCTCGAAACCTCATAATCTCGTCATTTCCTTTCTTGAAATCCTTCTTGCCCAAGTCTGAATTAGAACTTTTCCAAATTTCCTTCAATCGTTCATCTTGTGTTTGAGCTTGCTTAATCCTCTCTAATAACATCGGCCTAACATCGATATGGTACAATAAACTTCCACATTTTTCTGGCGTAATAAATTCAATTCCAAGTCTACAAAGCTCTTCAAGATTGGTTGATTCCACCATAACATTCGAACAACTCCCAACTTTCTTTCGACTTAACGCATCGGCTACGGCATTCGCTTTACCAGGATGATATAAGATCTCACAATCATAGTCCTTTAACAATTCCAACCACCTCCTTTGCCTCATATTTAAGTCCTTTTGGGAGAAAATATACTTTAAGCTTTTGTGGTCCGTATAAATCTTACACTCCTCTCCATACAAATAATGCCTCCAAATCTTAAGAGCGAAAACTACCACTGCCAATTCTAGATCGTGGGTGGGATAGTTCTTTTCATGAGTCCTCAATTGACGAGATGCATACGCGATCACTTTTCCATGTTGCATTAGCACACATCCCAATCCTTTCTTTGAAGCATCACTATAGATCTCAAAACCTTCAGTGCCATCTGGCAACGTGAGTACCGGTGCTGACGTCAATCGTCTTTTTAATTCGCTGAAACTTCGCTCACACTCGTCGGACCAGACAAACTTAACATCTTTTCTCGTGAGATTCGTTAACGGCCCTGCTATCTTGGAAAAATCTTGAATGAACTTCCGGTAATATCCAGCTAAGCCTAGGAAGCTTTGTATCTCAGTTACTGTCTTCGGTCTTTCCCAATCCATTATTACCTCAATCTTTGCAGGATCAACGGAAATTCCTTCCTCCGAAATCACATGTCCAAGAAAATCAACTCTTCTTAACCAAAACTCGCACTTAGAAAACTTAGCATATAGTTGCTTTTCTCTCAAGGTTTGTAACACTATTCTCAAATGTTCCTCATGCTCTTCCTCACTTCTGGAGTATATAAGGATGTCATCAATAAATACAACTACAAACTTGTCCAAATAATCCTTAAACACTCGATTCATCAAATCCATGAATACCGCCGGTGCATTCGTCACTCCAAACGGCATAACTACAAACTCATAATGACCATATCGAGTCCTAAATGCCGTCAATGGGATACTCACTTTCTTCACACTTAACTGATGATAACCTGAGCGCAAATCAATCTTTGAAAAGTACTTAGCTCCTTGCAATTGATCGAAAAGATCATCTATTCGTGGCAGGGGATACTTATTCTTCACTGTCAACTTGTTTAACTCTCTATAATCAATGCATAATCGTAAGGAACCATCCTTCTTCTTCACGAATAGTACCGGCGCTCCCCAAGAAGATACACTAGGCCTTATAAACTTTTTATCTAACAATTCTTGTAATTGAACTTTTAGTTCTTCTAATTCCTTTGGTGCCATCCTATAGGGTGTTTTAGATACATGTTGTGCTTCTGGTACTAAATCGATACCAAATTCAACATCTCTTTCTGGTGGCAACCCTGGTAACTCTTCAGGAAACACATCTAAAAATTCTTGAACTACTGGAATATTCTCAATTTTACTCTCTTTCTTCTCTTCCCCTATTACATAAGCTAAAAATCCTTCACATCCTTTCTTTAGCATCTTACTTGCTTTTAAGGCCGAAATCATAACCTTAGGCTTTTCTAACTTATTTCCTTTAAAGTACACTTTCTTCTTATTCGACCCGATCAGACAAATTCGCTTTTTCTCACAGTTCAAGTTAGCTTTGTACTTAGCTAACCAATCCATTCCTAAAATTACATCAAATTCTCTCAATTCTAGAGGCAACAAGTTTACTAGAAAGGTCTGTCCTCCGATCACTAAGAACAATCTCTATAAATTTTATCTACACCCAAATTCCTTCCATTTGGAAGCTTAACTAGTAATTCATTACTCAAGGTTTGAACAAGCACATTCAACTTATTTATACACTTAATATCCAAAAAGGAATGAGTAGATCCAGAATCAAATAAAACATGAACATCTTGAGCACAAAGTTGAAGCGTACCTGACACCACATCATTAGACTTCTCAGCTTGATAAGTTGTCATAGCATAAGTTCTTGCAGTTGCTTTTGGCTTTGAGGCTCCTGATTCTTCATTCCTATTTTCCTTTTTAACATTTCCTCCACTATTTTTCAATGGGCAATTGAAAGCTATGTGTCCTGGCTTCTTACAATTATAGCACGTGATCACATTGGTCTCGGTGCATTGGAATGATTTATGTCCTGGCTTCCCACACTTGTAACAATTGATACTCCCTTTCATGCACTCTCCTGAATGATTCTTCCCACATGTTCTACAAGTAGGAATTTTGTCCTTCTGGTTAGTCTCCTTATCACTCTTCTGAAATTTCTTTGGTCCCTGGTTCACATCCTTCTTAGTTACACGCATATCTCGTTCTTTCCTCTTATTATTGAAAAACTGATTCCTTTCCTCACAATCCTTCGCAATAATCCTCACTTTACTCACCAGCTTATCAAAATCCTCCAATTCTAACATAGATACTCTACTCCTAATCTGTGGCTTTAAGCCTTCCTGAAACCTCTGACACTTGCGAGCTTCAGTATCCACTTGATGTTTCGCAAAACGAGACAACTCTAAGAACTTAGAGAGATACTCCTCATGAGACATGTTTTCTTGTTTTAAATTCAAAAATTTCACCTCCATTTCATTTTGAACATTCTTAGGGTAATACTTTTCATAGAATAAGTCTTTAAACCTACTCCAAGTCATCTTATCGATATCCTCAGTCTGTTCCATAGAATCCCACCAAAACACAGCTTCACCCCTAAACGAGTGAGTGGCAAATTTTACCTTTTGATCTTCAAGACACTCCAAAATTTTGAAAACTCTTTCCATCTCCTTAACCCACGTATCAGCTACATGTGGATTTGGCTCACCTCTAAACGTTGGTGGGTCGGCTTCCCTAAACTGTTTATAAGTACACCTTTTGGTTTTCTCAGTTTCCTTTGTAATCTCAGTAGACGTTCCAATCTGTATAGGAGTGCCACTTAAGATAGCCTGATGTTGCTCAGGAGTCATTGCATCTACCAACCTTCTCATTGCACCCATCACTAAAGTCCTGTTATGTATGTTACGCACATTCGATCCTTCCCTATTTTCATTGTCTTGTCTTATACCATTTCCTTCCATCGTGCTTATCTTACACAAGATAATAAACTATGTCATATTACGATTTTATGATATAATGTGCATAATACGTGTCATCCTTATCTTAGTACAACTACCAAATAGAAACAAAGGACAGAACTGTTGGGTTCGTCTCTAGTTCTACTACCTTAGCCAACCAGAACCCTAACTAATTAGACCATAATTGGTCCCTCTAAATATTCTCATAAATATCCTTAATAAGATACTTTATCTTATAGGGTTCTTACGGTCCCTAACTACTTCTCTGATACCACCTGTGACAGCCCCGACTCGGATCCCTCATCCAAGACCCGACCCGGGACCGTCATACTACCTTTACTCTTGAACCAACAATAAAATTCTACATTAAACGTCTTACGCTTACATATATAAATACATTACAAAATTTTACAAAAGAACTGACAAGAGAAACCGTTCTACTCTCGCAGTTAAACATACTACATATTATTACCCAACGTCTTTTACACACTTTATATATAATTCTTCTAAGCAACCTTTCTTTTTCCTAAATCGATTTCTCTTTTCTCTTACCGGAGGGATTTGATTCTTCACCTACTTCGTTCCTTCCTGAAAAGTGTCATTTATATAACAGGAATGAGCTATGAAGCTCAGCAAGTATATATTGCAGTGTATAATAAAAATGAGTCTTCTGCACAACGATTTATTGAAACATTACCATCATATAAAATGTCAAGATAGAAAATATTGACAAGATCATAAAGTGACAATAATTTTAAAGGGGAACTTGTAAGACTAACATAGAGGAATTGTGTTTTGACTGAGCGACCTTATTAGGTCTCTTAACCTTATCATTTCCAGATGCCATTGTGATCATCTGTCTTACTATTACCATTTGGTAATCTTCGTAACCACGAAATGGATCCTTTCGTACTTCCAGACGCACTTCAGGCAATCTGTCTTAACTATTACCTTTCGGTAATCTTCATCATCAATACCCCATAAAATGGGTTGTTAAACTCAATCATATAATCGTCGTTCGGCTTAAATTATTTCATTCTCAACATGATTACTAGCCAGAACAATTGGCTAGCAAGGTCAACAATATCTTAATGTCATTATTCATTTGCATCAACCAGCATACTACAATCATCACAATACATCATAGCTAACGAACAATATTAGCTATTTACGTATACTACTATTTCGGAAATAATTCACATATATAACGTAACTGCGTAACAATCAATACGTTTCAACGATTTATAATAAAATCGATACATATTTGCTTTTAGAATAAAATAAAACAATATATACTTACCTTATGCCGCTTTAACTTTTAATATGATTGCCCCTAATCCCTGGTCAGAACCTTAAATTCAGTTTAATATCCTAACAAAATCATTCCATTTATACTAACATTATTTAAACTATTTAACTCTAAAAATAATAAATAAAAATAAAAATAATAAATAAACTTAAACGAAGAGGAGGACAGAAACTAACCAGTTTCGTTGGCCCTTGCTACAATTTCTAAATATGGTAATTTTATTTGTATATATAGAAGTAAAAGTGGTAGTCTATGCTTTCCTTTTCGATGTGGTACCAGCTGGTAGAGAAGGAAAATAATAGCCCAAAACTACTCATAAGATACTTAACTATTTGGAAGTATGGTTTACCAATTTCCTTTCAATTCTAACGAAAGTTGTTGCTAAATCTTTCTATATATTGTCAATCATCGCTCCTTTCATTTCCAATGTGGGAGCATAGGTTCTTTTATTCCTTACATATACACTTATCCCACATTGATAACATATGGAGCAAGGCTCTTGCAACTCTTATATAAATTGACTACTTCCACTTGTATCCTAACAAGGCATCATATTGTCTCCCTAACATTTAATCTTTGGGGCTGTTCTCTTGAACAATAAAACTTAACCTTGGCTTGGCTTCCACTTGAGAAGTTATCGTACTTTGATGGCATAGTTCTTAATTTGTAAAACATTTAAGAGGGCTGAAACCTCTCACATTTTTTTCTATATCACCATTCATCCCACATCGAGAAGATGTACGCAATTTGTCCTCAATCACCTATATAAACCAGAATAGGACGCATAGACTAAATCCATGAAAGTCTTTTGCTTTCACTCCGACTTAACTCGGAGCTGATACTATTTTAAAGTTTAAAAGTCTGAAACATGTTGAGGGCCGGCTTGGAAACCAAATTTAAGAGCAAATCTTAAATCACGAAAGTTTAAGCTTCTTCCACTGTACTCTTTTCTTTATAAATAAGGATGGTGCAACAATTGATAGCTATAAAAAGTTTATGTCGTACAAGGTTGTACATCCCACATCGAGAGGTTTTAAACCTGAACTTCCCTTGGAGCCTATAAAAGGAGTAAGTCTAAGTCATTTGAACTAAGTATTATGAACTTACTTTCGCCTTTCTTCTGAATGAAGATAAATAGGAAGTTTTAAACTTTGAATGTAAACAACATGGGTTTCTCTTAAAATTTAAATGCACAAGGAACGGTTGTACCACAAGGAAGTGTTTTAAAGGAAACTTCTCTTAAGTTCTATATAATCCAAGGGAAACTTCTCTTAAGTTTTAAATAATCCAAGTGAACACAGGCTTAGAAAAACTAGACTTGCGTGTGGTTTCTCTTATGACAAGTTCATTCGTCCCACATCGAAATGATAACATGAAGGGCTCTTTTTTGGAGTCTATAAAAGATCAAGTTGAATGATTTCACACAAACCAGCAAAGTGCAATGAAGTATACATTGCCACTTAGCCATAATACAAAACTTTAACATGAGGTTGAAGCTTGATTCATAAGTAAGTTTTCTAAAGTCTAACAACCATAATGACAAGGTTTTTACCTTCTAATACTAAGTATGCAGCAAGAAAATTTTATCTTCTTTGTATTTGTAAGGTTAGGAGACCTGCCTGTCCCACATCAACAAGGTGTGAGACTAATTATCTCGTTTTCTCTACATAAAGAGACTTAGTGATCAACTTATACTTAAAATAAACAAGTACCAATTAAGGTGTTAGCTCCTTTAAACTACTTGCACTTGTCCCACATCGAAATGATGTAAAATGGAACTTCCTCACAAATCTATAAAGCTAAATATGTTTATCCAGGAACTTCACAAGGTTCAATTCTCTGGTGTCTTGGTGACTTGATTAAATCCCCACGATGCTGTAATTAAAGTTCAAACTTAAATATAATCTTGCCGTGATTTTAAAACTAAGAGGGCTGATGGGTCTTCTCAATAAATCTAAGTAAAATTTTCTTCGTCCTTATACAAGGTGCAAGTTTTCTAATGCTCCTGAAATCCTTAAATCCTTTATTGATAATGTTTGGGACTAAGGTATCCTATTAACATAAATCAAATTATGTCATACTCTTAAATTACTTAGCAAGCCATAATCTTTTATTCTCCTCTCACATTCTTATATTTAAAGACGGAATAAATTAATATGATTATATCATTCCTTATATTGGCTTTAAAATTGAAAATCCAATCCATCTACAATATAACACAATTCAATAATCTAATTATGAAATTTAGGTTGGGGTATTACAACAGTCTTCTTTATACCAGTTAGCAGCAGATTTAGCAAGGTGCTCTTGTTCAATTGCATGAGATGGACAAGGCTGATCAAAAGATGTATGTTTGTTATCAGTCTGTACTGGTGCACTCAGAGAAGAATCAGAGTTTGCACTGTTTTCAGCTTCATCTTCAACACTTGCATCAATAGCTTGAGCATCTTGTAAAGAACCACTGTGCTGAGCTTTGTCAGCCACAGTTTCTGCAACAACTTCTGCAATCTTTTCAATATTCTCCTCATGTTGCACAGGCTCTGCAACAGAGTTTGGATTTGTAGCTTCAACTGATATAGATTGAGAGTTATCCTTAGTTGCTTGATCAACCTCATCACCTTTGTCAGGAATTTGATAAGCATCAGATATCAGCTCTGTGTGTGATGCTGCAGCTTCAGGAAGAATAACTGCAGGCTGATCAGCTACACCAGGAGCTTCAGTGTGAACAACAGGTGAGATAGGATCAAGGATTGGTTGAAATGAGTCAAGAATATCATTCATTGGTGAAAAACCATCTCTGTGACCCTCTTCTGCAGGCATGTTAACCTCTGCAGGCATAGCATTCACAATCACAGCATCCTCTGCAGGTATTTCAACCTCTGCAGGTATTTCAATCTCTACAGGTATATCATTCACTGCAACCTCAACAGTAGGTGTTTGCTGTGAAACCACCTCTGGAGCTTCAATTGCTTGCTCATCATCAGATTCTGAAAGAATTAATCTTCTTCTCTTGGCTTGAGGCACTACAGTCACCTCTTCTTCTTCACTAGAGCTCTCCTTAGTTGGTGAAAGTGAAGGTCTGTTTGCCTTTTGTTTCTTTCTTCTGATATAAACAGCTCCAGGTAATGTCTGTTTAGCCTTTGAGTGTTTAGTGTTTTGTGCAGTGTGTATTTTTCTTTTTGGTTTGGATTTGGGTTGATCAGTAGGTACTGGCTCAGAGTTTAAGGATTCAGAGTTTATTGGTTGAGAGTTTATGTGTTCAGATTGTGGTTGATGAGATGTAGTAGGTACAGTGGTTGTGGGTGTTGACTCAAATGCTGGTATAGGAGGAGAATGTATGGTGTCTAATGGTTCAGGCATTTGTTGTGGTTCAGATTGTTGTGATGATTGTGTAGATTGAGAATCTTGAGGTTGGTTGACATAGTTTTGTAAGACTAGTGGCATAAACATAGCAGGTATTTGCTGTTTAGTGACATCTTTATTTGTCAAATCAGAAAACATCCTTTTAGCAACTTGAAAAGGCTGAATGACATCAGCTTCAGCAATTGTAAGATTAGGCACACAAGCATTGAATAACACTTGACAAAATCGAGAAAAATAAACAGATGTAGGCTCAGACAAACGCTCTCCCAAATTCATTAGAACTAGTTTACCAAAATCGAAATTACCTCCATACAGTAGAGCATGACCAATTTGGAGAGTGTCAAGAGGAAGTGCATCCCAATTTGTTGTCTTCTTTCCAAAGGCCCTTGTAATGCAATCGAAGAAAAAACTCCATTCCTTTCGCAAAAGTGGCCTCCTAAGAGATCCCAGCTTATTCAAATTTCCTGAACAACCAATTTGCTGCAACATTGTCCGCAAGCGGTCGTGACCAACAACACTGTGAGAAGTGTGAGTCTCAAAATCCAGAGCATCCCTAACCATAGTTGGAGTAATGATATACTCTGATTCATCATGAGTGAAAGTAATTGTTGGAGTGCCAGACTCTTCTCCATCATCATACACAGAGTTTGTCCAAAAAGTAGCAATTTGTGAAGCAGAGAGTGTTGGTGGTGCAGTTAAAGCCTTCCCAATTTCAGAATCTTTCAAGAAATTTTGAAACAAATGAAACGCCTCTGGAGCGTTTGCATTCTCCAGGGGAGCTGCATAATTGCTAGGAAGAAAAACTAACCCTGCTACATCAAAAGCTTTGGTTGCCATTAGTGAGATATGATACGAAAATATTCAGAGAAAAGATGTGTATGGTAAGTGTTTATCAATATGTGAAAGAGAGTGAACAAGAGTTTTGAAAGTGATTTAGTATGCAAGTAACTGTGAGTGGGTGAATATGAATCGATGTGAAGTGAGAAAACAAAAGCGATTAGAGTAAAAAAAAACTCAATCGTTTATGTATTGTAAGCACGCAACTGATTTTAGAGTAATGTGAGAGTGGGACACAATAATGTGACACGTGTCAAACAACCAATGGATCACTTAATAATTACCGATGTCATTCCTATAATCACGACACTATGACATATTTACACTAATTAACAGTTGTCAACTACCCCAATTACTCCAAAATAATCAAATTATCTCAATGAAACTTTACCTTAGAGTACTTAACACAACTCGACAGTGTTTGTCAATTTTCCAACTTTATCACTAAAACCCTTTCAAAAATTGCACAGTTGTGAATATGAATGTGTGTGAAGCAGAGTTTACCGAAATCAATTTTTAGAGCATCTAATTTTTCATAAAATCCATAACACAAATCAATAAACACTGAATGCACAAACTCTCATAGTAAACACTGATTGTTTGATGAATGCTAAACTCTGTAGTTACTGTAATACAGAGATCTGAATACTTCTATTCCCTTTGATGTTCATGATTATCCAAGTAAGCACACAGTCTTTGAAGACAAAAAAAAGATCAAGAGATAGAAATCAGAGCATCATTCAGTGAGTAACAATCATGAACTTGATAAACTCACAAACTCTCAAAGCACACAAGTGTTTAGGTGAAGTGTTTACACTCACATTCAATCAGTAAAAGCAGATACTACCATATGCTTGAATGTCCACCAAATATACACTACTTTGAGTACATATATGCACAAATCAAAAGGACTTTATTCAGGGTTGTAATGTAGTAAGATCAAACAGATGAGAAGAGATGTTTTAATCATGAGTGAATTTCAAGCTGAACATTTTAATAGACCAAAGTGTTCAGTCACACTGTTAGTACATATTTGTACAAGATGATCAGTATATATGTTTTTTTATATATATATATTTTTTTTAACATATATACTGAGTAAACTTTTCTTTTCTTGAGAAACACTCACCTGCTTGCATTTGATTTTTCAAAAGAATATAACTGCTCTTAATACTACAGAGTTTAAGAAAAATAAGCAGTTAATTAGGCTCAAAGGGGTTTACTAAGGGTGGAATTTATGAACAGTGTTTGAACAGTGTTCAAAAGAATTTTGAACAGTGTTTGACGAAATGGTAAATCCTATTGCCTTTATCATTTTCATGCACACACATATCATGTAGTCTTCAAAATGGTTTAATACAAGTTCTAGAGAAACATACTTCCTGATGAACATCACACAACAATAAAAACTGATTGATAGAGAATGTATCAATCACTGATTTGGCTCAAAATCTCACAGGGTGCAGACATGAATCTGAACTCACCAAACTAATCAATGACACATCTCATGTTTTATAGTTTTTACAAGTACAAACAAGGAATCATCAAGAACCATGAATTATCTTTGGGAACAGAATGTCACTTATCAGAGTTTAGAGTTCATCAATATCAGAAATTATTTATGAGAGGCAATGCACACAATATTCATAAACTCAGAGTTTAGGACTGAATAAACTAAGAGATGCTATAAATATGAAACAGTATCATGCTGTGTTGATTTACTGCACAAAATTTGATTAGATTACAGTGACTCAGAAAGAATCATGATTTAATTACTGAGAATCATGCTTCATACATTTTTCTTCATTGGTGTTTTCATTCAGACAATAATCAATTCTGAATTCACAGAGTGTATCCAACATGTTAACAGTGTTTAGCAGACAGACATGCTGACAGAGTTTAACAAAGTTTAAACATAAGCATGCATAACAGAGTTTAATACTAAGATTCACATAGCACTCAACAATTTGCAGAAACATGAGCAATATATTTTAAAAGTAAGATCTTGAGTCTAACCAACATCTCTAGTCAAAACTAGAGACCATTCCTAGTTCATTGACCAGTCTTGTAAATGTAGCTTCACTCAATGGCGTGGTGAAGACATCTGCAAGTTGTTGTTTTGTAGACACAAAGTGAAGCTCAATGTTGCCTTCCTCTACATGCTCTCTGATAAAGTGATACCTTATGCTGATGTGCTTTGTCATTGAGTGTTGTACTGGATTACCTGTCATTGCAATAGCACTTTGATTATCACAAAAAATAGGTATCTTGGTATACCTCAATCCATAATCCAGCAGTTGATTCTTCATCCATAGAATCTGTGCACAGCAGCTACCAGCAGCAATATACTCTGCTTCAGCTGTAGATGTAGATATTGACTTCTGTTTCTTGCTGTACCAGGAAACAAGTCTATCACCTAGAAATTGACAACTTCCACTGGTGCTTTTTCTGTCAATCTTACATCCTGCAAAGTCTGCATCAGAGTAACCAAGAAGCTTAAAGTCTGATTCTCTGGGATACCATAGCCCTAAAGTTATAATGCCCTTGAGATACTTAAAAATCCTCTTTACTGCTGTTAAATGTGGTTCCCTTGGATCTGCCTGAAACCTTGCACACAAACAAGTGGCATACATAATATCAGGTCTACTAGCTGTTAAATAGAGTAGAGAACCAATCATTCCTCTGTAACTTGTCATATCTACTGATGACCCTGCATCTTTGTCCAATTTTGTTGCAGTTGCCATGGGAGTTGTTGCAGATGAACAGTCAAGCATGCCAAATTTCTTGAGAAGATTTCTGGTATATTTTGCTTGATTGATAAAAATTCCATCATCTGTTTGCTTCACCTGTAAGCCTAGAAAATAGCTTAGCTCTCCCATCATACTCATTTGATATCTTGACTGCATGAGCTTGGCAAATTTCTTACAGAGTTTATCATTAGTAGATCCAAAAATGATGTCATCTACATATATCTGAACTAAGAGCAAGTCACTACCAGATTGAAAGTAAAACAGAGTTTTGTCAATAGTACCTCTGTGAAACCCACTTTCTAGTAGAAATTTGGCAAGAGTTTCATACCATGCCCTTGGTGCCTGCTTAAGTCCATAGAGTGCCTTGTCTAACCTGTAGACATGGTCTGGATATTTTGGATCTACAAAACCTGGTGGTTGTTCCACAAACACTTCTTCTTCAAGTTTTCCATTTAAAAATGCACTTTTCACATCCATCTGAAACACTTTGAATTTCTTATGAGAGGCATATGCTTGAAAGATTCTTATTGCCTCCAATCTTGCAACTGGAGCAAATGTTTCATCATAGTCTATTCCTTCCTGCTGTGAATAGCCTTTTGCAACCAGTCTTGCTTTGTTCCTTGTGATAACACCCTCACTGTCAGTTTTATTTCTGAAAACCCATTTAGTATCAACAATGGATCTGTTCTTGGGCCTTGGTACAAGGGTCCACACTTCATTTCTTTCAAATTCATTTAGCTCTTCTTGCATTGCTGTTATCCAGTCAGCATCTTTAAGAGCTTCTTCTACTTTCTTTGGCTCAGATTGTGACAAGAATGCATGAAACAGACATTCATTTGTTGTTGCACTTCTTGTCCTTACTTTTGCATCTGGATCACCAATAATCAAATCAGGTGTATGTGACTTAGTCCATTTTCTTGCAGAAGGCAAATTGCTTCTGTCATCATGTGATCCTCCCCCTTGATCCATGCTCTCCTGATTTTCTTGGTGTTTTTCTTCATTTTCTGATGCTCCCCCTGAATGTGACTGTTCAGAATTATCAACAGAGTTTGAATCAACAGAGTTTGATTCAGAATTATCAACTGAGTCACTATCAGTATTTGAATTATCACTTTGATGTGATTCTTCATGCTCCCCCTCAACTGGTTCTTCCCTTGTTTCTGATTGAAGAGTCTCTTCAGTATTTACCAGTAAAGGTTCAGAGTTTAGCTCAACAGAGTTTGTCAGATCAATCTGATCAGAGTTTACTTTTTCAGAGAATAAATCTTCATTTTCAAAGTGCAGTTGATCATGTTCATTGACATCTTCAAGTCCAGTTATTTTCTTGTCATCAAATGACACATGAATTGATTCCATGATCACTCTGGTTCTCAGATTATAAACTCTGAATGCCTTAGTTGACAGTGGATAGCCAACAAAAATTCCTTCATCTACCTTTAGATCAAATTTGGTCAACTGCTCAGGATGAGTCTTCAATACAAAGCACTTGCATCCAAAAATATGAAAATATTTTAGATTTGGCTTCTTCTTTTTCACCATTTCATATGGTGTTTTACCATGCTTGTTGATCAGTGTTGCATTTTGAGTAAAACAAGTAGTTTGAACTGCTTCTGCCCAGAAATATGTTGGCAGCTTTGCTTCATCTAGCATAGTTCTTGCAGCTTCCATCAAGGTTCTGTTCTTCCTCTCCACTACACCATTTTGTTGTGGAGTGCCAGGTGCAGAAAACTCTTGTTTGATTCCTTTACTCTTGCAAAATTCTTCCATTGTTGAATTCCTGAATTAAGTTCCATTGTCACTTCTGATAATCTTCACTTGTTTCTCTGACCCTTTGTCCAGTTGTATTATATGTTCTGTCAGTGTTAATGCAGTTTCATCCTTCTTTGCTAGAAAATATACCCATGTGTATCTGGTATATTCATCAACAATGACTAGAGCATATTTCTTCTTTCCAAGAGACATAACATTCACTGGTCCAAAAAGATCAACATGTAGGAGATGATAAGGATCAACAATTGAAGACTCAGATTTGCTTTTGAAAGATGCTTTTCTCTGTTTGGCCTTTTGACAAGAATCACACAGGCCTTCTACATTCAACAATGACTTTGGTAGACCTCTTACAAGATCATTCTTTATTAGCTCATTGATGTTGTTCAGATTCAAATGAGAGAGTTTCTTGTGCCACTTCCAACTTTCTTCATTGGACATTCTTGTTGACAGACACACTGCTTTGCCATCAATGCAGCCATTTGCATCATCTCCTCATCATCTTCAGAATCAGATGTTCCATCTGTGTTTGAGTCAACATCAGTGTTTGATGACTCACTTTCTGAATGTATGACTAAGGCTTTTCCTTTTGCCTTTCTCCTTGATGCTTCTTTCCTTGAAGATTTTTCTTCAACTTTCAGTGCAACAGTCTTTGACTTTTTACTTGATCTTTTGTTTCTCTGCTCCAATTCCAATTCATAGGTTTTGAGCAGTCCATATATTTCATCAATCTCTATTTCAGCAAGTTCATAGTTATCTCTTATGGTGGTTGTTTTCACATCCCACTTTTCAGGTAGAGAAAGAAGAAACTTAAGATTTGAGTCTTCTAAATCATACTCTTTGTTAACCAATGACAAATCATTGAGCAGTTTACAGAATCTATAAAATGTTTCTGTCATGGTTTCTTCAGACTTTGCCTCAAAATGCTCATACTCCTGAGTGAGTATGTTTCTTCTATTTTTCTTGATTGCAGGAGTTCCTTAACACCTAACCTCAAGTGCATCCCATATTTCCTTTGCAGTTGTGCAATTAATCACTTTATTAGACATAACATTGTCTAAAGCACTGTGAAGTAAATGCCTTACTTTTGCATCCTTTGCAATAGATGAAAGATCCTCAGCAGTTAGATCTTTCTTTTCTTTTGGAATCACCTTTGATTCCTCACCAGCAGCAGCAGCAGATAACTTTGTAGGTTTGTGAGGACCTTCATAAATTCTATCAAGATATTCTGGATCTGTAGCCTCCAGAAACATGGTCATCTTCACCTTCCAAATTGCATACTCTGATGGCCTAAGTATAGGAACCCTAATCGTTTCATACCTACTAACAGTAGTAGGGGCTTTCTCAGAACTAGATGGAGGAGGTATTTCTGCCATTGATTACTATTGTGTTTGGATCTTAAACTGTAATAAAGTAACAGATTGGCTCTGATACCAATTGTTAGGTCGAATACACAATATGTAATCAAGTATTGTATAAGTAATTAACAAGAACACAAGTTTTAACACTTAAAAACTGTTTGGAATTAATAATTCCTCTCTCAGTGATGTAAAATATCACAGAGAGCTGCTTAGGTTACAATCAATGAATTTCTCTATGTTCGATACCCTTCTAGGGTTAACCTAACTGTATTTATAAAACATACAGCTTCGTACAATCAGTAATTGATTCTCCTATAATTAAGCTATACAATTGATATCAATCACGATCGCTACACGTCTTCTAAGTCAACTCAATCTCTTTGACAGCTATCCAATCTTCAAAGATATTGCTTCCATATTTATCTTGTATCATTCTTCAAACACTGTTGACTCTCAGACGCTTCCGCTACAGAGTTTAACAACCTCTGTTGCGCTTCCAGTCAGTGTTTAACTAAACTCTGACTGCTTCCAGCTAAACTCTATTTTGTTACTTTAGCTTCCAAACACTGTTCTCATCAATCATTTCTAACAAATAATAAAAATAATCATCAATCCTGATGAAATCACTTTCGTTTTCCTGATCACTATCATCCTGATTCCGAAGATTAAATGAAGTTCCACGTGGCAATTTTAGAATTTAACCTGAAAAGAACATCAATAATCTAAACAAAAAAAATCTTGTTAGATTGTCAAAAATATCTTGGAAATATGAAAGAACCAGTCATACGCATAGATGTATACGCCGATACATTAAATATTTAAAATGACTGTTCAGCTTCTCACTCTTTCCTTTATAAACCCTTGATGTCTTTTCCTTTCTTAACTCCAAAAACACACAAAACTCTCTGTAATCACAGAGCTTCCACAAAACACAATGACCTTCAACCCAATCTTTCGATTTCTCACAGATGATGAACACCAAAGATTCAATATTCGTCTCTTTGAAGAGATGAATTTTCTCATCGTTTTAGACATGGTTGGAGTAGATCCATATAATGTCCAGAACCTTCTCTTAGAACATCCATCTGTTGGATACAATCACCCTCTAACCTCCTCAAAACTTGAGGATGAAGAATTTGGCCGAGAGTCTGAGGTTGATCTTGATGGGGATGCTATACATTCAAGTCAGCTGCTCTCATTCAAGTCGCCCAGACAAGGAATCCAGGAGTAATCATCAAAGTGACTCTTGAGATGCTCCTTGTCCTGAAGTAGATCTTTGAAGACTAAGAACAGGAACAACTTTAGACAAGAATAGGGTTATCAGTAGAAATTAGACAAAAAGATATTTGTATTTCATTTCCATGTATGTAATGCTTTCAATTAATGAAAATATAATTTCTTATTATCTACTTGTCTGTGATTGTTTATTGACTGATCTGAAAAACAATATAAACTATCAGTATGAATGAATTAAAGTTTGCTTGCATAGACTTAACACATCTCAGAATTAGATCACTTCACAAAGAAAACGTCAGGATCTGAAACAATTTTCACAATCCTGATACTAACACAATACTGATGACGTCAGCATACTAATAGCAATCCTGATGTTTATTAACAAGTCTATCATACTGAAATTGATCAAAGTACAATGTTACAGCTTAAGCATATAACAATCAAATATAGATCCTGACAAGAATATCAAGTATATAAGCTGAAAACAACATACCTTGCTACTTTTGCAGATGTTAAAGATCTAGAAATTTAACATTCTTAACTCACTTACTAATCTACTGAATGTAGTCTCATCAAGTGGTTTAGTTAGAATATCTACAAGCTGTTTGTCAGTAGAAACAAAATGAAGTTCTACAGTACCATTCTCAATATGTTCTCTAATAAAATGATACCTGACATCAATGTGCTTAGTCCTTGAATGCTGAACTGGATTTTCTGCAATTTTGATAGCACTAGTATTATCACAAAACATAGGAATATTACTAAGTGTCATACCATAATCCATCAACTATTTTCTTATCCAAAGGAGCTGTGCACAACAACTGCCTATTGCTATGTACTCAGCTTCTGCAGTTGAGGTTGAGACAAATTATTGCTTCTTGCTTGCCCAAGAAATCAATCTATTTCTCAAGAATTGACATATATGTACCTGTAGTGCTTTTCCTGTCTATTTTACACCCTGCATAATCAGAGTCTGAATAGCCAATTAGGGAGAAGTCAGATTTTCTAGGATACCATAAACCAAGATTTGGAGTTCCTTTGAGATATATAAAAATTCTCTTCACAGCAATTAAATGAGATTCCTTATGATCACTTTGGAATCTAGCACACAAACAGGTAGAAAACATTATATCTGGTCTACTTGGAGTTAAATATAACAATGAGCCTATCATGCCTCTATAACTAGTATTATCCACACTCTTTCCCATAGGATCAGAGTCTAGTTTAGTGGCTGTTGCCATGGGTGTTTTTGCAACTGCACAGTCTTGAAAGTCAAACCTTCTTAAAAGATCTTTGATATACTTTGACTGATTAATGAAAATACCAGTCTCAGTCTGTTTGACCTGCAAGCCTAAGAAATAATTTAATTCACCCATCATGCTCATCTGATACTTAGACTGCATAAGCTTGCTAAACTTAGCACACAACCTTTCATTAGTAGAGCCAAATATGATATCATCAACATAAACTTGAACTAAAAGCAATTCACCTTTTATCTTTCTAAAGAATAGAGTTTTGTCAATTGTACCTCTTGTGAAGCCATTTTCAAGAAGAAATTTAGACAAAGTCTCATACCATGCTTTTGGTGCCTGCTTTAGTCCATAAAGTGCCTTGTCAAGTTTGTAGACATGATTTGGAAACTTTGGATCAAAAAATCCAGGTGGTTGCTCCACATACACTTCCTCATCAAGATTGCCATTTAGAAAAGCACTCTTTACATCCATCTGGTATACCTTGAATTTTGAAAGAGCTACAAATGCAAGAAACATCCTGATTGCTTCCAATCTTGCTACAGGTGCAAAGGTCTCATCATAATCAATGCCTTATTCCTGAGAGTAATCCTTGGCCACCAGTCTTGCTTTGTTTCTTACAATCATACCAGATTCATCTAGCTTGTTTCTGAAAACCCATTTTGCATCAGCAATTGATCTGTCTTTGGGTCTTGGTACCAGTTTCCAGACTTTGTTTCTCTCAAACTCATTTAACTCCTCCTGCATTGCAATTACCCAATCAGGATCCTGTAAGGCTTCTTCAACCTTCTTAGGTTCATTCTTTGAGAGAAAGCAACTATACAAGCATTCATTTTGAATTGATCTTCTAGTTTGAACACCACTATTCGGATCACCAATAATCAAATCTTCAGTATGATCCTTTGTCCATTTTCTAACAGGTGGTAGATTGCCTCTGCTAGATTCTCCCCCTAAGGTAGTGGTATCTCTTGTAGAAGAAATCTCTCTACCTTCAAAAACTCCTCCTTGATCAGTAGAATCAGTAAATTCCACTCTACTGCTAGTTACTGATCTTTTCTCAGTAGTCTCTGAAAGATAAGTTCCTGATGGAGTAGACTCCGAATAGCTAGTCTGCTCCTGATGATCACTGTGTTCTCCTTGATTCATTTGCTCCCCCTCAACAATAGCATTCCTTTGAGAAGCAATAGAAATTCCTTCTGGAAAACCTTCATCATCACTGGAGAGTATCTCAGAATTCTTCAGATTTTCAAATTCCAATTTGTCATGGCTTTCATCAGTTTGCAGAATTCCAAATTTCTTGTCATCAAATGCAACATGAATTGATTCCATAACAATGTGAGTTCTGAGATTATAAACCTTGAAGGCCTTTGATGCTGAATATTGTTAACACAAAAGCACGCAAGTATACGTGGTCACAAGTAACACAATTCAAGTTCGTTCCACAGAGATCTGGTTATGGTTCTATTCAGTAGATGCACCTATTCAACAATGTATGGCTTTAATTCACTGCTAAGAAAAGTAACAAATTTGGGTTTGTTTATCTAAATTATACTAAGATGCAAAAGATTAAATTAAGAATTAACTAATTGACGAGAATTAAAATCAAATTACTTATATGAGAATAAACATGGGACTCTAACTTCATTATCTACTTCACTTAGAGTTGACGCCTTTAATCAATGCACGTTATGGTTTTGATCTGATCAGACAACACGAAATAAGTAAACGCTACTTCTCAGTATACGAGTACCAAACTAAACATACATCCACAAAAGAGATAGAAGATGAATAGACACCAATTATGCTTAGACCCTATATCTCTATAAGATTTGAAAACGTAACGGTTGAAGAACAAGTTGTCTAATAAGATCACATAGGGCAGCATAATATCTCTATTGATGCTACAAATCATGATGTTAAAACATCAACCTATCCTATGCTAGCATGGCAAGTTCTAAATCTCAAGATCCACTCTCGTTTCGCAAGAGATTAACAAGTTAGATGTTCGCGACGCATCTAAATACATGAAACACAACCATACGAGGATATCAAGAATTCACCACACGTAATCTTTAAAGCATCAAACTACTAAGCTACATATATAACTCCGTTAGAATCCCATGACAACGATTAACCCATAATTGAACCGTTCATCGTCATGGGATTTGATGAAAACATGATAAATAACAAGATATGGAAGAAAGAAGCAATAATATTATTAAAATAAAGAGTTGAGAAAACAAATCTATAATCCAGAATAACACAAAAGAAGAAGTAGATCTAGATCCGTTGCTTGTCACGAGCGTTGAATCCTTCTCTCCTTTTCTCCCTTGCAGATCTAAGCTATGTTACAATAAAAAAAACTATTTGATTACAATGCTAGGATGTGTTTATATAGGCTCTATAATTCTTACCCAGCAAGAAATTGCCTTCTATTACAATTAGAATTTAATTAAGGTGCTAAAACTGCCCAAAATACAATTAGAACTTGAAAAGGGCAAAACAGTAATTTCACTGCTTCCAACAGTCTGCTTGTCGTGCTTCCTGCCCCCACCACGCGCAAATTGCTCTTGTAAATCCTGTTCCATGTTGTAGAAAATCTCCCAAGCTTCGCGTGGGCAGTAAGATCGCTAAAAACGGACTTATAGAACTCCAGATATGGCCAAAACAGTGTAAGCTGCGCAGCCTTCCCGGAAAATCCGAATTTTAATCAATTAAATCTCCAAAAATGACAGAAGCATCCACCTTAATCAACATTCTTGTAAATCTTCACAACTAAGCAAAACACATCAAAACTACAAGAAACTTGAGTCCAAAACAATCAATTTAAGCCGATTTAGAATGCTCCAAGTGGATATAAACTCCACTTATCACACCCCCAAACTTAAACCGATGCTTGTCCTCAAGCATAAACAATTACAACTAACTAACTAACTAGTACCACTTCTGTAGGTGATCACGGTTGCATTTGGAATATGCAACAAGCCCTTTAAACCCCTAGGCAGCCCTAGTGGACGAGTAAGGTCTCGTGAGGGCCTATATCGAATGTACCCACAAAATCCATTTAACCTAATGCAATGCAATGCATGAATGCAACTAATATGAAAATGCAAAGATCCCCTTCAAACTCACCAAAACCAACTAACAAGCAAATATCTCAAAGAAAACAAATAAATCCAAGCAGAGCTCGACTAAGTCCTCGTATACTAACAGTACATGAACAGAAACGTGCGTGTGTGCAATGCTCATCAGAAATACTCCCAAAACTAGGTCAAAAATCATACATGTCCTTCGCCAAGACAATCACAGGTTTATAAATAGAATAGACTGTAGACACTTCATAACTTAGAAACACCTCCACCCTTATCCAAGGTAGACAGAAACTCATGCTTTATTACTAAACTACGACACTATATACAATACGCATGCTTATTTAACCGTGCAATGAATGAGACCCCAAAAGGCTTATACAATAATACCCATGTAGCGAGTGTTAGGTCAGCAATCCCAAACCACAAGGGCTTTAGGTTACTAGGACTAAGCCCCCTCAGACTTAATTACTCGAGTATTAAAGAGCTCACTCGTGGTTAATTTTGCATTTAACAATCAAATTATTGACTCTTTTTTTTTCTTTTTCCTTTTTTCTTTTTTCTGATTTATCTGATTTTTTTTTCATGCAATCTGGAATGAGCCTTTCTCATTTCCAACCCTAGACTACTCATATAACTATGAGCTGACTACTAGCCATTTGACACCTAGCCATTATTTAACAAATATTAACAACTAGCATGAAATCCCTGGTTTCCCCCAAACTTAGACTTTAGTGCTCCTACGTCATCAAGGGAATAACGAAAATTCTAAATATAATCAAGTGATTAAATCTCAAAACATCCAAACAAGCATAACCTCAACCTAGCCCAAAAGCAAACAATGAGACTGTGTAAAAGTTTTGTTCCTGTAACATGCAAGTCAATTTCATAGAAACTATAAATCAGCCCTCTACTCATCATCACCACACTCAATTAAAACATCTACCTATCAATCAGAATCAGTTCGTCCTAAGGGATCATGAATTATGCATGCCATGAAAATGCAACTAAATGAACTCACATGGTATACGAAAATAAAAAAATAGAATGTCCTATATGAAACAAACATAGTTAACACGAACATAAATGCATAATTTACTACTACTAATATGCAAAGCATGAAATCCTACATGAACACATAATACAACAACTACTACTAATCCCCCAAACCACCCCCAAACTTAAAATATTCAATGCCCTCATTGAATGGAAGTAAATACAAGGGATAGCAGAAAACATACCGAAATATCGAAGCAATCACCCTCCATCCTGATCATCTTTGGCATTGGTATGAAACTCCCGAACCACTTTCCAATCATCTCAACCAACCCAACATTTTGTTTTTCCCGCAAAAATCCCCCTTCCTTAGCAATTGGCCTCAACAACCGCTTAAATTTAACCTCCACCGTCGAATACAAAATTCGGCAACACTAGCACTACCTCTCCCACGCTTAGGAGCCATAAGAATCAATACCCAACTCACAAGAAGCTCCACCAAAAATTACCAAGCAATATCACACAAAAATAGCCCAATATATCAAGAATAATACAAAATCCCCAATTTACAAGAACACAAATCCGTAATAAAAATAAGATTTGAGAGAAGAAATAAACCCACTACGAATTGGAGAGGTGAACTTGAAATTAATTCCTCTTTAGAATTGAATTTTTAGAGATTTAAATAAAATAGAAGAGGAATTGGATTTGTATGTCTAGGTGTGTATATAATGGAGTGATAGGATGAATAAAAATTTAAGCGTGTAGGAAAAATTTGGAGAGGGTATAAAATTTGATGTAGGCTAGAAAAAATATTTGATGAATTAAAGAAAAAGAATTAGAATAAATATAGGTTTAGAATTTTGGAGAAGAGATGGGAGGTTTTGGAATTGAAATAGGAAAAGAATTAGGTGGAGAGATGAGAGTATAAATAGAATGGGGGTGGAAAGAATATTTTTTTTTATATACACAAGTGAAACACTCGCACAATACTGCTGGAACTTGGCGCTAACAATCTGACAGCCACTGGATGACACGCGCAAGCTGCGCGCGTGGGGGGCAAATTGCGCTCAGTACAGACACGCCAGCGCAACTTGCGCATCAGGGGGGCAATTTGCGGCTATACCAGTAACGCATGAGCAAGTTGCGTTATACAGCCGCAACCTGCTCTGAAACGCAGGATCATCCTGCGTTACACATCAAAAATTCGTTTTTTTTTTCAGAGATTTTTTTTTCCACAACACTAATGCATGGGTTGCCTCCCACCAAGCGCTTCTTTAACGTCAATAGCTTGACGTTACTTCCTCAACTCAAGGCGGTTTCAAAAGAATAACCGAACCGTTCTCAACAGAAAAACCATTCATACGAACGTTGACATCTTGGTTGATTGCTTTCCACAAATCTCTTCCATCAGACTTCAACTTGATTTTTCTACCCAACGGCCTAATCTTTTTCTTTTTCTTCTTCACACCTCTAAGGTGTTCTTCCGACTCGAACGGCTTAACAAAACTCTCTTCTTCCTTATCATCGGCTTTCCACCTTCGCAACACATTATCATGCCCTTCTTCAAAAATCACTAGCTCATTATTCAAAAGGACATACCTCAAATGTGGTGGAAATTTCCCAAGATTGACAATCGAAAGATCTCGAACTGAAGAACTATCAATGGAATCATTGATGAGAGGCTTTAGCACGTGTGTGTCAGATTTTTCACTCAATAACTGATCAAACTTTTTGCTCTGACCCGTATCAACTATTTCCACACTGCAACACTCTTCATCTTATGTTGGAAATTTCATGGCATTGAACACATTAAAGGTGACATTATGATCTTGCACCCTCATTGTAAGCTCTCCTTTCTGCACATCAATCAAAGTACGACCCGTAGCTAGAAAAGGCCTTCCCAAAATTATGGGAATCTTCTTGTCTTTTTCAAAATCCAAGATAACAAAATCAGCAGGAAATATGAGCTTATCAACCTTTACCAACACGTCCTCCACTATGCCCCTAGGATATGTGATCGACCTATCAGCCAACTGCAAAGAGATGTTGGTTGGCTTTGGCTCCGGTAGACCATGTTGCTTGAAAACAGATAAAGGCATGAGATTAATGCTAGCTCCCAAATCACATAAGCATTTGCTAAAAGAAAGGTTGCCAATAGTACACGGAATGGTGAAACTTCCAGGATCTTTAAGTTTAGGAGGCAATTTCTGCTGCAGAACGGCACTACACTCCTCTGTCAAAGCCACTGTTTCAAATTCTTCCAACCTTCTCTTCCGTGACAAAATATCCTTCATGAACTTTGCATATCTTGGCATCTGCTCCAATGCTTCAACAAAAGGAATGTTAATGGACAGTTTCTTGAAGACATCCATAAACTTTTGAAACTGTTTCTCTTGACTTTTCTGAAAGCGTCCAGGAAATGGAGGAGGCGGATAGATCTGATTATTCTTGGAAGATTGCCCTGGAGTAGACTTTTCAACAGGTTTCTTGCTCTTCTCACCATCAAGCTGATCAGCCACTAAATCAGATTTCTCAATTTCTGGCACTGCAGATTTTTCAACCTGCTGATTCTGAACATCTTCATCTTCCTTAGTTGCTAATTTTGGATCTGTTGTAGCCCTTCCTGACCTCAAAGTAACTGCTTTCACCCGCTCATGGACCTCCTACTTGCCTGGATTAACCTCTGTATTACTTGGAAGAGTTCCTTGTTGCATATTTAGTAAGACACTTGTAATCTATCCCATCTGGTTTTCCAAGATCTTGTGAGAAGCTGTCAGGTTCTTCATCATCATCCTCATCTCATCCATCTCTGATTTTTCATTAGAAGATTGCCCCGCATGAGCCTGGGGTTATTGCTGCTGAAATCCCGGAGGTTGATATGGTGCCCTCGGAGCATAAGGCTATTGATAGCCTTGATTGAATGGCTTCGCTTACTGATAAGGTTGTTGTGCACTTTGATTGTTGCTCCAGCTGAAGTTGGGATGATTCCTGTTGTTAGGATGATAAGTGGCTGGAACTGGTGCAACAGGTCTCTGGAAATTACTCACAAATTGTGCTGATTCAGAAGAGATAGCACACTGATTCGTCTCATGTACGCCCGTACATAGCTCACAAACGCTAGCAACCTGCTGGACTCCATAATTTGCAAGAGAATCCACCTTCATCGTCAAAGCCTTCAACTGAGCTGCAATAGCTGAAGCCGTATCCACCTCAAACATACCTGCTACCTTGCCCTGAGAAAGCCTCTGGGTTGGATTCTGATATTCATTGGCAGCCATCGTCTCAATAAGTTCATAAGCTTCATCATAGCTCTTAGCCCATATAGCTCCTCCTGATGCTGCATCTAGCATAGGTCTAGATTGTGCTCCCAACCCATTGTAGAAACTATTGATCACCATCCAGTCAGGCATGCCATGGTGTGGACACCTACGAAGCATCTCCTTGTATCGTTCCCAAGCCTCACACAAAGACTCTCCAGACTGCTGCTGAAATTGAGCTAGCTGGTTCCTCAATGCTGTAGTTTTCGCCATAGGGAAGAATTTAGTAAGAAACTTCTGAGCAAGATCCTCCCATGTAGTAATGGAACCAGGTGGTAGAGAGTGTAACCAGCCCTTAGCCTTATCCCTCAGAGAGAATGGGAAAAGCCTCAACTTGATAGCATCATCCGAAACACCATTGAACGTGAAAGTATCACAGATCTCGATAAAGTCCCGAATATGCATGTTAGGATCCTCAGTAGGAGCACCCCCAAACTGAACCGAATTCTGTAGCATCTGAATAGTGCCCGGCTTGATCTCGAAGTTATTAGCCGTGATGGCTAGCCTGATAATACTAGACTGGATATCATTGATCTTTGGCTGAGAATACTCCTTCAAAGCCTTAGCTGCTGCTGCATCTGCCATCTCTACTTTAGTTTCAAATTCCTCGTTCTTATTCTCTAAGTTCTCTACAAGATCGTCTTCCGCCAGTGCTTCCAAACGAGCTTGTAAGCGTGTTCACATACAAAATTAAGCACCTGAAACACCACGAAACAAACAAACAAAGTAAGAATCTGAGTCAGTGAACGCTAACGACCACTATTGATAAGCACATAAAAAATAAAACACCGATGATCCCCGGCAGCGGCGCCAAAAACTTGTTAACACAAAAGCACGCAAGTATACGTGGTCACAAGTAATACAATTCAAGTTCATTCCACAGAGATCTGGTTATGGTTCTATTCAGTAGATGCACCTATTCAACAATGTATGGCTTTAATTCACTGCTAAGAAAAGTAACAAATTTGGGTTTATTTATCTAAATTATACTAAGATGCAAAAGATTAAATTAAGAATTAACTAATTGACGAGAATTAAAATCAAATTACTTATATGAGAATAAACATGGGACTCTAACTTCATTATCTACTTCACTTAGAGTTGACGCCTTTAATCAATGCACGTTATGGTTTTGATCTGATCAGACAACACGAAATAAGTAAACGCTACTTCTCAGTATACGAGTACCAAACTAAACATACATCCACAAAAGAGATAGAAGATGAATAGACACCAATTATGCTTAGACCCTATATCTCTATAAGATTTGAAAACATAACGGTTGAAGAATAAGTTGTCTAATAAGATCACATAGGGCATCATAATATCTCTATTGATGCTACAAATCATGATGTTAAAACATCAACCTATCCTATGCTAGCATGGCAAGTTCTAAATCTCAAGATCCACTCTCGTTTCGCAAGAGATTAACAAGTTAGATGTTCGCGACGCATCTAAATACATGAAACACAACCATACGAGGATATCAAGAATTCACCACACGTAATCTTTAAAGCATCAAACTACTAAGCTACATATATAACTCCGTTAGAATCCCATGACAACGATTAGCCCATAATTGAACCGTTCATCGTCATGGGATTTGATGAAAACATGATAAATAACAAGATATAGAAGAAAGAAGCAATAATATTATTAAAATAAAGAGTTGAGAAAACAAATCTATAATCCAGAATAACACAAAAGATGAAGTAGATCTAGATCCGTTGCTTGTCACGAGCGTTGAATCCTTCTCTCCTTTTCTCCCTTGCAGATCTAAGCTATGTTACAATAAAAAAAACTATTTGATTACAATGCTAGGATGTGTTTATATAGGCTCTATAATTCTTGCCCAGCAAGAAATTGCCTTCTATTACAATTAGAATTTAATTAAGGTGCTAAAACTGCCCAAAATACAATTAGAACTTGAAAAGGGCAAAACAGTAATTTCACTGCTTCCAACAGTCTGCTTGTCGTGCTTCCTGCCCCCACCAAGCGCAAATTGCTCTTGTAAATCCTGTTCCATGTTGTAGAAAATCTCCTAAGCTTCGCGTGGGCAGTAAGATCACTAAAAACGGACTTATAGTACTCCAGATATGGCCAAAATAGTGTAAGCTGCGCAGCCTTCCCGGAAAATCCGAATTTTAATCAATTAAATCTCCAAAAACGACAGAAGCATCCACCTTAATCAACATTCTTGTAAATCTGCACAACTAAGCAAAACACATCAAAACTACAAGAAACTTGAGTCCAAAACAATCAATTTAAACCGATTTAGAATGCTCCAAGTGGATATAAACTCCACTTATCAAATATCCTAGAAAGACTGCTTCATCCGATTTGGCTTCAAATTTTCCAAGTTGTTCTGGATGAACTTTTAGGATATAGCATTTGCATCCAAAGATGTGAAAGTATTTCACACTTGGTTTCTTTCCTTTGATCATCTCATAGGGAGTTTTTCCATGACTATTTACCAAGGTACAGTTTTGAGTGAAACATGCAAAGTTAATAGCTTCTACCCAAAAATAGGTTGGAAGTTTTGCATCTGCAAGCATAGTTCTTGCTTCCTCTATGAGAGTCCTGTTCTTTCTTTCCACTACACCATTTTGCTGAGGTGTACCAGGTGTAGAAAACTGTTGAGTGATTCCATTGTCTGCACAAAAATCCTTCATTGTAGAATTCTTGAATTCTGTACCATTGTCACTCCTAAGTACTTTGACTTTGTACTTAGAGTTATTCTGAATATTCTTGACAAGTTCCATGATTTGCTGAGGAGCTTCATCCTTCTTGTGTAGAAAGAACACCCATGTGAACCTTGTGAAATCATCCACTATGACTAGAGCATATCTTTTCTTGCTGATAGACATAATGTTTACTGGACCAAACAGATCAAGATGTAGCATATGAAATGGTTCAGTAATTGAATTTTCAGTCTTG
Organism: Kitagawia praeruptora; assembly: GCA_037693485.1. NCBI lineage: Eukaryota > Viridiplantae > Streptophyta > Magnoliopsida > Apiales > Apiaceae > Kitagawia > Kitagawia praeruptora. Next base: position 128,831,396 of record CM075347.1, read on the forward strand.
CTCTTGAAAGTGGTTTTTCTTTGTTTTCCAAGCTGACAAGCATCACAAAGTCCATCTTGCACAAAATTTGCTTGAGGTAGGCCTCTCACTAAATTGTGCTTAACAAGTTGATTAAGCTTCTTGAAGTTGAGATGTGAGAGCTTCTTGTGCCAATTCCAGCTTTCATCACTTGTTGCTTTGCTGTAGAGACATCTAACAATTCCTTTAGATGTATCACTTAAGCTGGCTTCATATATGTTACCATGTCTTCGACCAGTTAGAACAATGTCTCCATTCTGCATATTCAAGATTTTGCATCCTTCTCTGTCAAAGATTGATTGGTAACCTTTATCACCCAGTTGACTTATGCTTAAAAGAGTGTGTTTCAAGCCTTCAACCAGTGCTACATTCTCTACGATGACATTCCCCAAAACAATTGAGCCATATCCCAGAGTTTCTCCTTTGTTGCCATCTCCAAAAGATATTACTGGGCTAGCTTTCCTCTCAAACTTTGTAAGCAGGGACTTCTTTCCAGTCATATGTCCAGAGCATCCACTGTCCAAGATAATTGAATGCTTCTTTCCTGTGCCCTGCAAACAAAAAGTAACTAGTTAGAATTTTTTAGGACCCAACTTTGATTGGATCCTTTCTTACTAGATTTTGAAACAACAGGCTTTGAAGATTTTGCTTTTACTTTACCTGTTGCAGAGTCAATCTTAGACTATGATTTCATAAACTGTTTGTGACTAGGAGTTTCAGATTTCAAAGAATAATAGTCATAATACAGTTCATGATATTCTCTACACATGTAAATGGAATGAAGTAAACTACCACAATGATAACAAGCTTTCTGTGGTTGGTATTGAATTTTCTGAGTCTTGGGGAATCTGGACTCAGTTTTCCAAGAAGGTTTTTGATTGCAGTCTAGGGCCAAATGATTATGATTTCCACACTTATAGCATTTTTTCCTAGGTGAATCAGGTACATTCTTGTAATTATTCTCTTTGTTAATACCTTCTTTTCCATTCCTATTTCTTTTGATCTTGCTAGACTCTGAAAGACCATCTAATCTCTGTTTCAACTGAGACTTAAACAGAAACCCTATGTTTACATTCTTAGGTTTCTCTAACACTTTCTCATCTGAATTACTATTGTTAATCCTTTTGTGTACAATAGGGGTACCTTTTGAATCAACAAATTTAACATGTTTAGGTTCAGAAACAATTTTCTTACCTTCAGATTTAGATGTGCTAGCTTCTACTTTACTATCATCATTGACAATAGCTACTTTTTCTTCTTGTCTAGCCTTATCAAAACCTAAACCATTAACCTTACCACGAATTCCACTTTCAAAGATTTCTATAGTCTTTTTACCAGAATTGTTAATGGTCTTAATCACATCTCTCTCTTCCTCTAGTTCTTTTCTGACATAGTCATAAGCCTCAAGAATAACACTATAATCATGCTTAGCTTTATCAGAACTTAACTTGTATTCTTCCATTTGAATTAACTCAGATTCAAGAAAATTATTTCTATCAACTAATTTATCATTCTTAACCTTAAGTTCATCTCTTTCACTGGTAATAATTCTAAAATTAGTCATAAGATTCTTAAACTCAACATGGATAGATCTAATTTTATCAGAATTTAAGCTATCAAATGAATCAAGAGAGTGAGGTGATACCTTAGCAGAAGATGGAGAAGTTTTCTTTGGAGATCCAGGTTTGTCTGAAACATTTGCCATCAATGCAATGTTCTCATAATCTAATTCTTCTTCAGAATCACTGGAATCAGCCCAATCCTTCTGTGTGACCATAAGTGCATTGCCCTTTCCTGAATTCCTAGGCTTCTTACACTCACTAGCAAAGTGTCCAAGCTCGCTGTAGTTAAAGCACTTGATCTTGGCCTTATAAAGCTTGACAATTGTACTTTTGCCTTTGTCACTCTTCTTCTCCTCCTTCTTTTGAAAAGGTCCTTTGCTAAATCTTCTCCTGTTGAATCTTCCTTTCTTGAAAGCTTTAGCAAACATAGCAAAGAGTTCCTGCATCTCTGATTCAGAATCACTGTTATCAGAGTCTATATCAGTAGTCTCTGACTCAGAACTTTCTTTGCTTTTCTTCTTCCTAGAGTTCTTTACAGCATACTCATCATGCTGTTCCTCTGGAAGCTTCTTTGATTCAGATTGAGCAGTAAGTGCAATAGTCTTCATCTTTCCTTCACTCCTGCTCTTCTTCTGCTGCTTGTCAAGTTCATAAGCCCTCAGCTTTCCATACACTGCCTCTAATGATATCTCATCCAGATCATTAGCTTCCTCAATTGCAGATATTTTCTCATCGTAGAAATCAGGCAAGGTTTTCATGAACTTAGTATTCATATCCTCCAAGTCATAATATTTACCATGCATGGCCATCTCATTGATGAGTTTGTAAACCTATCAAAGGTATCAGTAAGTGACTCACCAGACTTGGATTCAAAGTACTCATACTGTTGTATAAGTAGTGTCCTTATGTTCTTCCTGACAGGCTTAGTTCCTTCACAGTGAACCTTAAGATCGTCCCATATATCCTTAGCAGTTTTACAAGAGAGAACATAGTTAGTGAGAACAGAATCAAGACTGTTGAATAATATGTTTCTCACTTTAGCATCTTTAAGAACATTCTCCTTGTCCTTATCTGACCATTCAAATTTAGGCTTCTCTGCTGTATGTTCTGGAACAACTTGACCATCAACAGTTGCTTGTCCAACAACCTTTGTTGGAACAAAAGGTCCATCTCTGATTATGTCAAGATAATCAGGATCTGTTGCTTCCAGATGATGCAACATCTTTACTTCCCATAGAGTATATTCGTTTCTCTTGAGCATAGGAATCTTAGTATTCCCATTCTTGTAACCAGACATGATTGCAGATCTTTATGATTATTCAAAATCAATCTGCTCTGATACCAATTGTTAACTCGAATAACTTGTAGAAGGGGGGGGGGGTTGAATACAAGTTATATAATTGTGTCTGATTTTTGTTTGATTAGATAAACAAGAACAAACGAATGAATCAAACTGTTTGTATTAATAAGATCAAATAGAAACTCTACCAAAGGTGTACAAATACCTTTAGCAGCTGCTGATAATACAAATCTCTCTCTGTTTGTTTCGAACTCTCGAATACAAACCTTATACAGAGTTACGCACACTCGCACATTTTACAATGATATAGAGAGAGTATTTATAATGCTACCTATCAACTAATCACAGAAAGATAATCTATACATGACAATGTTCTACCGTCTAGTTGATAGTTTCCATCAATAGAAAATTCTTTCCTTCATGAAATTTTCTTGCTTGTTCCTCAAACAAAGATCATGTTTTATAGCACTTGCCAGTTTCTGTAGCATCCATAATGACATCATCAGTAACACGACTGATATCAGGATTCCATCTTGCATCAGGATCTGACCATCCCATCAGTACTTGATCAGTATTTGACTTGACGTATCAGGATTCAATCTCAGTTCCTGACATGTAGTACTCGATGCACTGTTCCTGACTTAAATTCTACAGATCACTGTCTAATACATATATCCTATACAAAGTGCTAAATCCTTTATAACATCAGGATATACAAGAAGTATAAGTAAAATTCTATTCTTAACATCACAACTCATGAATTATTCCTAACAGACAAGATGATGGCCGATACAGAGGATCTGCTCGACTGGATGGAAAGCCGAAAGGTCGAGCTAAGCCAACTGAGGGAGTCTGAACCGGAGAATGCAGTCCCTTGACTTATTGTATTTTTTTTTCTTTTGCCTTTTTTAGGCTAATTTGTAATTTTAATTAATTAAATCAAAGCCTTCGGGCACTATTGTTTCATATTGTTTATTGGGCAAAATTTCGGATTTTTAAGTTACTTTTTTTCCTATGCATGAGCAATTTTCGGATTTTTAAGTCACTTGTATTTCCTTTTGCTTAAACAATTTTTGAGATTTTTTGGCCATCCTCTTAGAGGTTTTCAGGATGGGTGTTTCCTATACTCGAAGTAATTTTCGGGAAAAAAAACGTTTCCCTTACTTGGAGTAATTTTCGGAATTCTATGCTTCAGGCGAAGTCTCTTCGGACATTGCCTTGTGTTGCCCCCAAGTCGCAGTTCGGTCGAAGGTTTCTTCTTTCGGTTTTGGGCGAATCCTGCCTCCCGAAGACCTTTTGGGCGAACAGGACTTGTGTTTCGGGATTTTTTTTTATTCCCGGCCGAGTAATGTTTCGGCCATTCGGGTTGTATTATCGATAAAAGTATAAATGGACCAAACAAAATTAAGCCTTTATTGATAATCGAAATTGAAATATTTCTAACACAAAGCTTACTGATAAAACTTGCGTAAACGGGAAGCATGCCACGTGTTTTTGATGGGACTCCCATCTAGCTCAGTTAGTTTGTAAGTCCCTGGTCGTACGACCTGAATAATCACATAGGGTCCTTCCCAGTTTGACTGGAGTTTCCCTTGCTTGTTCGGCATAGAAGTTACTAATTCCCGAAGAACTAGGTCACCGACTTTAAAAGGCCTCTTCTTTACACCCGAGTCATAGTATTGAGCAGTTTGCTGTTGATACTTGATATTTCTTAGATATGCCACTTCCCTGGCTTCTTCTAATAAGTCCACATTAGCTCGGAGGCCCAACTCGTTTGTATCGAGATTAAATACTTCGCTTCGGTATGATTCTAGGTCGACTTCTACTGGTACCATTGCATCGGTCCCATACGCCAGACTGAAAGGGGTTTCTCCGTTCGAAGATCTTGGTGTGGTGCGATAAGCCCATAGCACATATGGTAACTCTTTAGCCCATAACCCTTTGGCTTCTCCGAGCCTCTTCTTTATCCCGTCAAAGATGACTCTGTTTGCGGCTTCTACTGCCCCATTTCCTTGTGGGTGACCAACTGAACTGAATTTCTATTGAATTCCGAAGAAAGCTAAAAACTTCTTGAACTTCTTTCCTACGAATTGGGTCCCATTATCTGATACACATATCTTGGGAATCCCGAATCTGAGGATTACTTGCTCCAACATAAATTTCTTGGCTGCTTCCTCGGTAATGGAGGACAAAGGGCGTGCTTCTACCCACTTGGTCATGTAATCGATTGCCACAATGCAATATTTGGCTTGTCTGGTGCTGGTAGGTAGAATTCCGATGATATCCACGGCCCACATGGCGAAGGGAATGGGGTTTAAGACAGAAGTCATCTCTTCGGGAGGTTGTTTCGGAACGTTGCTAAAAAGCTGATATTGTTTGCATTTCTTCGCATAACCCAGTGCATCGGCTCATAGGGTCGGCCAAAAGAATCCCTATCTTAGAATTTTAAAAGGCAAAGAACGGCCTGCCAAGTGTTCTCCACAGATTCCTTCGTGAACTGCTTCTAGAGCTGTTTTTTGTTCTTCGGGAGCTAGGTAGGGCTGAGTTGTAATAACCCTAACTTTAGCAATGCTACAGTGATCACATGAATAGTAAATTTCGAGGATTTAGAGAAATGGTATATAAGTACTCTGTAATGGAAACAGAAAATGAATAAACAGAAACCATATTAGTGTTGTACATTGAAAATAAGTGACTCGAAATGACGATAGATTCCAGAAATTCCTGAATATGGATTTTGAGGATTTTGATTTCGAATAAGCTTCTATTGGATATTAAGGGGCATGGAAATATTAAAGGAATTATATATTGAGGAATTGGTGAATTAGGTAAACTAAGGGATTATTAAGTTAAGGAAATACCAAAGGAATTTGGATTGTTAAATGATTTCAGAACCACTGAGATAATGAGGTATATTCGAAGCGAATCACAATTAGACGAGTATGGAAACCAAACAACCAAGATTAGTAATATAACAAGGATACATACCACATTATGTTATTCAAGATTATTAGCATTATAATTTAAAAAAAAATCAAAATGGGATTTATTGGATCATCAAAGTGATGTCATTATCCATTAACTTGTTTTTAAGGGTAAATTAGTACTTTATCATTGCTTTTAACCACAAAATATCTACAAGGCTTCCAAGACAAGCTATAATTAACAAGATTAACACAAGATTAGATCAAAAAGATCAAAAGAAATCTCTTCCCCTTCCATTTTATGCAATTCGGCCAAACAGTAACAGCCGGCTTAGAATGGGCATATCTCCTTCGTTTCTCAGCCAAATTTTGCGTTCTATAGCTTTTTAGAAAGCCCATGATATTTTCTACAACTCCTATTTCACAAGATTCTTCCAGAAAAGCAAGGTAAGGGGCTCGTTTTTCATGTTCTTTCAGCTGCAGTATAGTAATTCCGGAAATCTCTGAACATGTTCTTGATGTTTCTTGTTAGTTAAGGTGTTATAAGGTTATATCAAGGCTTCTCAAGGACTACAAGCCTATAGTAAGAGTGTTAAAGCTTCAAAGAGGGTATAAACATCCTCACCCCTTTTGAGTTTATGATGGATTATGGTTAGTTTAGTGATTAAGTGTATATTAAGCATGAAATCATGGTTATATGTATGTTTGTAAGTGATTAATTGAATATGGAGGTGGTATGGACTTGTAACCATGGCTGGTATGATAACCACATGGTGTAGGTGATGGTGTATAAGGTGGATGATTGATTTAGAGGAGTTTGATTTTGGAAAGTATGAAAATATAGTCGTTATAATGTCCGATTTTCGTTAGAATCAGAAACTGCCCTGTTTTTGGACTCTATACCCGTACGGTACCTTAATGTCCAGACTCCCAAGTGACCATGATGAGATATAGCTTGGTTCATAGATCGTTTTAGTGAAAGACGTTCGAAAACCGAGAAAACCGTAATTGTGTTAACTTTGAGGCTATAACTACCATACTTAGACATTCTTAAAAATTATAAAATTTTGGGATATGGTAGTAGGGTAGTCAAAGAGGCATTACCAGTTGGCCTTAGGGTAAAATTCAAAATCCATATTTTCTGAGAATTTTTACAGTTAAGTGTGGTAGTTAGGGGAAATGGTGAAAACCCCTGAAACTTCGATTGAGTTTATAAATGGTTAAGTTCTTGAACCTTTGGGGTAATAGTGATACGTTAAACATATATTAAAGTGTCAAGGGTAAGGTTATACAAGAGTGTAGTGAGTAAGAGATGTGGTATTCTAACGACGGCCCTTTTGTGTTTATAGAAACTTCGGAAGAGCCACGAGCCATACCGTCAGGATACCGAAACCGAGGCAAGATCTTTTCTATCCCTACTTGGAAATTATTTATCTTCACAGAAAATTGATTTCATGGAATATATATATATATATGTGATGCTATTGTTACTATATTGTTAAGAATTTGTTTTCCTTGATTATTGATGTTAAAAGGAGAGGTATATGAGTATGATATGAATATGGATATGAGTATGAGATGGATATGAATATACATAGAGATGATTGTGCATGAAGTGAACATGCCTTATGAATAAGGGAATATGAAGGAATGGTATCAGTTGTTATCTAGAGTTATGTATAAAGGAATGGTATCAGTTATTATCTAGGGTTATATGATTTATAATATTATGTTAAAAATATTCTTTCTAAATGTTGTGATAGATATTATTGAGTATTATTTAATATTTCTAAAATAAATGGAACACTTTATGTATATAAAAGCATATTGATTTCATTGAATACAGAGGAGATGTCTGAGTCATAATCAAAGTATTATGACATATATAATTTTTAAAGGTGATGATAAATGGAAATGGAAATGATATATGTGAAGGGAAATGTGAATGGAAATGTGAATGGAAATGTGAATGGAAATGTGAATGGAAATGGAAAATGTGAAATGGTATTTGATAATGGAAAAATGATTTGAAAAAGGGGGATTGCAACAAAAAGCGTAAGAGGCTGTGTGGTAGTGGCACAGTCCAGCATCCAATATTTATTCCGGCCCAAGAGTGCCGAGGGAGGATGTAGTGGTGGACCTTCCTCCTGGGGGATGGTGGAGAACCTATCTCCGTCTACCGGTAGTAAAAAGGGATGGGTACGGAGGGCGACTGATCATCGTCCTTACGTATTCGGCAACAGTGGAAATCCCCAACGTTTTCTATAAAGGAAAGAATTGAAAAAAATGGTTTTCAGATTTTTATACTGAAAACAAAAAAAAATGATATGAAAAGATGGAATTACTGTTATAGATGAAGAGAAACTGATTTTATATTAATTTATATAATTGTTGCATAAGAAGGAAATGAGAAAATAATAGCGAAAGATTTGTTCAAGTTTTCATATTATCCTAGAAAAGTACACTGAGATGGTATATTGATTGTTATAGCACTTCAGAAAAGGGAATTGATATTATATGATATTAGAGGAGAGACTGATGGAATAATACTATATATATATTTCTTTCGTACAAAGATAATTGAAAAATATATGTCTTGAACGAAAATAAAATTCCTTTCCATAATAACTGGAAATTGTTTTATTTAATATATATATATATATATGATGATTTATTTTCCTTTGATTCTAGTTGATAGAAGTTATCTTGCTGAGCTATTATAGCTCACTCTTGCTACTTATTTATATAACAGCTAGGTATGCCGATACTACGCAGAACACCCCGCAAGAGGGTAGGGGGAAGGCGACCTTATGAGAGCGCGCTGACATCGATTCCTGAGGTAGCGTAGAGGCAAACGGGTCTTGGTAGCCTTATGTATAATTAAGTGTGCAAGCATGTAATAAACTTTTAATTGTTGAAATGCTTCATGTCGAAGTATTATTCAGCAATGTATTTAAGTGTGAGCCTGGGTTGTAATAACTGTTAACTCTAAACTTTTAGTATGATGAATGTTGTTCTATGAGCATATGACTGGTGTGTGTGTGTATTATTGCGGGGTCAATTGCATAAGTATTAATTTAATAAAAAAAAAGACCCAAGAGATCGATATTGATATTGAATGGAAATTGGTCCGTGACGGCCCGGATTCATGACCCCGGATTTGGGGCTATCACATGAGTATTCGGTTAAAACCGAACCGAACCGAATTTTAATTTGATTAACCAAAACCGAAATTCTTAAAAAATCAAAACCGAAAACCGAACCGATTTTAATTCGGTTTTTAATCGAACCGAAATATTAATTTCGGTTATTACCCGAAAACCGATATAAAAAACCGAAATTTTGAATAAGTGCCTTATAAATTTAAAATTTCAAAGTTCAGTTACAATTCAATATATTAATATAACCGAATGGTATTTCTGCAATTCAAAGATCTTAACAATTGAATAATCAACTTCCTTTAAAAAATGATTTGGTAGGACATCAGGCCAATATAAGTAACCAGAAGCTATAATCTTATATATATTCATGCTATTAACATGAATCAACTTCTGGACAAGCACATACAGATTGAAAATTCAATGAGCTTGTGCCAGTCACTTATTTATTTTACACAACAGTAATCAGGAATAATTGTTTATAACAATAACCAGTTCCATCCAACAAATTGCTACAACAAAAAGCTCAAAACATAGGATATTAATCAAACAAGTTACAAAAACAAGTTACAAAAATCCTCCTCTGGTTAGTGATTCTACTGAGTATTAAGTAACAAATTAACAATATAATAATATATGAATATGTTAATTATTATTAATATTTAATTATTATATAAAAAAGTTCGGTTATTTATTCCGGTTATTCGGTTAACCGCAGTTAAAAATCGAAAAACCGAAATTTCTGAAAAAGGGGAACCGAAGACCGAACCGAAATATTAATTTCGGTTAACCGAACTGAAATTATTTCGGTTTTCGGTTAACCGGACCGAATACTCACCCCTAGGGCCAGGCATCTTAGCAGTGGTTCGGTAGTCGATCTTTGGTATTTTTCCTGCTATAATTGTGTACCTGGTGGCCCGATTTCTGATTTTTTGAGCCTCGGTTTTTTCCAATGGTAGTGTCCCCTTTTTTAGGAATAGTTGAATTGGAGTCATCCAATCTATCCCTTGGTGAATCTCGAAACATACCTTTTTATTGATGGAGGGCACTTTAACTTTAGTGAGGTAAATTGAGCCTGTGAGATTCTGAGTGTCGGCCGAAGCTAGTCTAGATAATACATCTGCTCGGTTGTTGTTTTCCCTAGCAACAGTGGTTAATGATACTCCTATGGTTTTGATGATCATTTTCAGCAAGCTATTTGCTTGTAGTTTGATATAAAACATTGTGTTATGGTTGTACTAACTTGGTTTTGCAGGCTACTGATTGTTTACATAGAATATACAAACAGCAAACCATTTGGTGATACAACAGAGGCAGTCCAGCAAGCTATTTCTAGCAGACAGTCTCAAACAGCAGCCATTCACAACTGGCAGACTCAAACAGCAGCCATTCACAACTGGCAGACTCAAACAGCAAGCCATTCGCAACTGGCAGAAATCCTGAAGACATATATCAAGATTAATTCTCATGGATTTTATTCAGGAAATATATTGTGAGGACTATTTATTATATAATACGTACACAATATATTATAGAGCTCAAATCTTTTTCAAATATCCTTATTTAAATTAATTTTATAAAACTTATAGGAGTTTCCTTATTTAAAAGATTTCTTTCTACAAAATCTCCTATACGCGTTTTTATCTATACAAATCAGAAGGGTTAAGTTTTCTACGATTCATCTCTTCCAAACCCTCTGTCAAACGTTCACAAGAACGTTGGTAAAATCTCTGTGATCATTTGAACGTTAGAAATTGATTTCTAAATCGTTCGAATAATGATTGATTGATTTTCCGAACGTTGTTTGTGAGGCTATATATAGTTTATTCTTGTGTTCATTCGAAAACAACACTTCAGAGAAAATATTCAAGCACACAAGATTTCAAACAACTCAGTTTTCCATTGCTATATCTTTCGTTTTCTCGAGCTCTTGATATATTCTATACGTGCTATATTCTAAAGAGTTCATAGTTTGAGTTGTATCCTCTATTGATTGTATTGTTCGATTTGTAAGGATTAGTTGTTGGACAGTTTGGCTAGGGAACTAGGGTTTGGTGAACGTTGCTAGAGAAGTATACTTGGGAAGTATAGCTTAGAGAGCAAGTTCAGAAACAGGAGTTCAGCACGCCATTTGTCAACAGCTGGGATAAAAGGGAGATATATTGTTGTATCTTGTAATTGGTTTTATTTCAGTGATCAATAATATATTCTCTTACCAAGTTGGTAAGGGACCAGGACGTAGACCATAGGGGTTAGGGGTCGAACCTGGCTAAAAGTCTTTGTGTTCTTTATTTTCTGTTATTTACTTACTGCTTGCATTTAGCTTACTGTTTCTGCACTTTACTGTACTTGTTGTCTGTGTATTCAGCATACTGTTTCTGCTTAAAACGTAATCAGTAAGCTGTTTCTGGTAATTCTTAAAATCAGTTTTAGTTATACATAGTTAGCCATTTACACCTATTCACCCCCCCTCTAGGTGTGCATTTTCATTTGGTATCAGAGCTTATATGCCATTACCTGATTTAATTTTTATAATTTATTTCTCTGTGCTTATTCCAGACCTGGACTAATATTCTTTCTGTTAGTTTTTTGATGGATTAAGGGGGAGAAATTTTAGGAGAATTTATTTGCTTGTTTGGTCAAGATATTCGATATGGATATGATTATTGTTTTATATCAAAATGTACTAATATGCAGGGATTTAGGGGGAGTTCTTATTTCTCCTAAATATTGTGTAATCATCAAAAAGGGGGAGATTGATACTCCTATGGTTTTGATGATCATTTTCAGCAAGCTATTTGCTTGTAGTTTGATATAAAACATTGTGTTATGGTTGTACTAACTTGGTTTTGCAGGCTACTGATTGTTTACATAGAATATACAAACAGCAAACCATTTGGTGATACAACAGAGGCAGTCCAGCAAGCTATTTCTAGCAGACAGTCTCAAACAGCAGCCATTCACAACTGGCAGACTCAAACAGCAGCCATTCACAACTGGCAGACTCAAACAGCAAGCCATTCGCAACTGGCAGAAATCCTGAAGACATATATCAAGATTAATTCTCATGGATTTTATTCAGGAAATATATTGTGAGGACTATTTATTATATAATACGTACACAATATATTATAGAGCTCAAATCTTTTTCAAATATCCTTATTTAAATTAATTTTATAAAACTTATAGGAGTTTCCTTATTTAAAAGATTTCTTTCTACAAAATCTCCTATACGCGTTTTTATCTATACAAATCAGAAGGGTTAAGTTTTCTACGATTCATCTCTTCCAAACCCTCTGTCAAACGTTCACAAGAACGTTGGTAAAATCTCTGTGATCATTTGAACGTTAGAAATTGATTTCTAAATCGTTCGAATAATGATTGATTGATTTTCCGAACGTTGTTTGTGAGGCTATATATAGTTTATTCTTGTGTTCATTCGAAAACAACACTTCAGAGAAAATATTCAAGCACACAAGATTTCAAACAACTCAGTTTTCCATTGCTATATCTTTCGTTTTCTCGAGCTCTTGATATATTCTATACGTGCTATATTCTAAAGAGTTCATAGTTTGAGTTGTATCCTCTATTGATTGTATTGTTCGATTTGTAAGGATTAGTTGTTGGACAGTTTGGCTAGGGAACTAGGGTTTGGTGAACGTTGCTAGAGAAGTATACTTGGGAAGTATAGCTTAGAGAGCAAGTTCAGAAACAGGAGTTCAGCACGCCATTTGTCAACAGCTGGGATAAAAGGGAGATATATTGTTGTATCTTGTAATTGGTTTTATTTCAGTGATCAATAATATATTCTCTTACCAAGTTGGTAAGGGACCAGGACGTAGACCATAGGGGTTAGGGGTCGAACCTGGCTAAAAGTCTTTGTGTTCTTTATTTTCTGTTATTTACTTACTGCTTGCATTTAGCTTACTGTTTCTGCACTTTACTGTACTTGTTGTCTGTGTATTCAGCATACTGTTTCTGCTTAAAACGTAATCAGTAAGCTGTTTCTGGTAATTCTTAAAATCAGTTTTAGTTATACATAGTTAGCCATTTACACCTATTCACCCCCCCTCTAGGTGTGCATTTTCAGTTAATTCAAAAGACTCAAACAACAGGGAATTTGCATTTACCTTGGCTGCATAGGCTTTGGTTCGGGCATCCCTTTGTTCATATTCTCCTGAGAAATGCTTTACAACTAGCATCGAATCGCTGAATGCCCGAAGATGTCTGACTTCTAGGTTTCTTGCCAAATTCATCCCAGCCAGAAGTGCTTCGTATTCAGCCTCGTTGTTGGTTAAGGAAAAAGTGAATCGGATGGCTTGACATATCTCAAAACCTTCAGGGCTTGTAAGAATTAGACCGGCTCCGCACTTAATTCCAGCCACCGAACCATCCACAAACAACTTCCAATTGCCAGGAGCTTGTATCAATTTTTCTTCGACTTGCAACCCTTCGGAACCAATGAACGAGCACTCTACTATGAAATCTGCCAGGGCTTGTGCTTTTATCGCAGTCCTCGGCACATACTCCAAATCAAATTCTCCCAACTGGATGGCCCAGGCAACAACTCTGCTTGAAGCCTCTGGTCTCTGTAATATCTTTTTCAGAGGTTGATCGGTCGTGACTTGTATCGTCCTCCCCTGGAAATAATGTCTCAGTTTTCTTGAGGCCATGACCAACCCATAAGCGAATTTCTCGGCATTCGGGTATCTGGTTTCTGCTTCTTTTAGCATGTGGCTGATGTAGAAAATTGGATATTGGTTTCCATTGTGTTGCTTGACTAAGACAGCCCCCAATGTCCGATCATTTACAGCCAAGTATAGTTGTAAAGTCTCTTGTGGATCCGGCCTCATTAGTAACGGAGCTTTCGTTAAATAATCCTTGATATCTTTGAAGGCTTTCTCACATTCTGGACCCCATGAAAAAGCCTTTGTACCTTTCAATACCTCAAAGAAGGGTAAAGCTTTATCTGCCGATTTGGAGATGAATCTTCTTAGGGCAGCCATTCTTCATGTTAATTTCTGAATATCCCGAATTGTTTTCGGAGCTTCCATGTCGATTATTGCTCTTATCTTTTCTGGATTGGCTTCAATGCCTCAAGCACTCACCATATAACCAAGGAATTTACCGCTGAATACTCCGAACGTGCATTTGTTTGGGTTGATCCGCATGTTGTTTCTTCTTAGAGTCGCAAAGCACTCTCTCAAGTCATCGGTGTGATCCCGAAACAAAGATTTTACTATCATGTCATCCACGTAACATTCCATATTTCTTCCGATCTGATTTTTAAAAACACTGTTGATCATCTTCTGAAAGGTGGCCCCCGCATTCTTCAAGCCGAAAGGCATGACAATGAAAGCATATGTTCTTTTCGGAGTGATGAATGCTGTTTTAGGGATGTCCTCAGATTTCATGGCGATTTGATGATAATCGGAGAAGGCATCTAGGAAACTTAGGATTTCATATCCTGATGTAGCATCAATGAGCTGGTCGATGTTGGGAAGTGGATAATGGTCTTTCGGGCAGGCGAGATTAAGATCGGTGTAATCGACGCACATCCTCCATTTGCCATTTGCCTTTTTGACCACCACCACATTGGCTAACCATTCGGGGTATTTGATCTCTTCAATAAAGTCTGCTTCCAAGAGCTTTTCCACTTATGTCTGAATTACCTTTTGTCTTTCCATGGCGAAATTTCTCTTCTTCTGTTTGACTGGCTTGGCCCCTTCTTTCACATTTAAACCGTGTTGGGTAATGCTCGGATCAAGTCCGGGCATGTCTTCAGGACCCCAGGCAAATATATCGTGGTATTCTCGGATCACGGCAATCACTTTCGCTTTCAAGTCATCGTTCATATTTCTCCCGATACGGATCATTCGACCCGAAGTACCTGCATATAATTCGACCTTTTCGGTCTCCACCGCTGGTTCGGCTGCCTTTTGATCTCCTTTCATTTCGCCGATGCCATGATCGGTAGGGAACTTTAACTTCAAATGCGGGATTGAAGCTATAGCTTAGAAAGCTGTTAAAGTAGGGCGCCCGAGGATGCCATTATACGGGCTATCCACTCGGATGACATAAAATTTCACCTGCTTTTCCACAGTGCAGGGAGGTTTGCCCAATATCAGGGATAATACGATCGTTCCCTCGATCGGAACCGGTGAGTTGCCAAAGCCATAGAGTGGGGGTTCATTGCAAGATTTCAGCTGTTCTCCTCCCAGATTCATTTTTCATAAGTCCGGTGATACAAGATGTTGACCGAACTACCACCATCTATCAGCACCTTCCATACCTTATTCTGCCCGATGATCGGATTCATTACCAAAGGGTCCTCATGCGGCCAAATGACATCTTCATAATCTTCTTCAGTAAACATTATGGCCTGCGACTGTTTGCCATGTGCAGTATGTTGATATAGATTGTAGACTTGACGAGCATACCTCTTTTTGGTCGTTTTGCTACATCGATCTAGTATTGTACCCCCGATGATTGTTCTTACCTCCCCTCTATATCGAGGGGCTTCGTCTCTTTCCCTTTGCCTCGGGTTGTCATCCTCTTCGTTCCGATCTCTGGTTTCTTTCGGACCTGAGTCATTCCTTTTTGGCTCCAAACGATCCCTTAAATACTTAACAAACTGATTTAGGTCACCTATTTTTACCATTCTTTCTATCAATCTCTTTAGATGAAAACATTCGTCTGTGTTGTGGCCTTTGTCCTGATGGTAATCACAGTATTTATTCCCATTCTTCTTATGATCAGGTACCCTCAGCTTTGCCGGCCTTCGAAATCAGGCCTTCTTTTGATTTCATTTAGTATCTTAGAGATGAGAGTGTTTAGTGGAGTAAACACCATTGGCTCCCTTTCCCTCTTCGAATCGTTCCTTGTATCATCCCTTCGATCACCATCTCGATTATCATCTTTCCTTCGGTCGTTCTTCCCCTGACTACCCTTCCTTCGGCTACTCCTGATACTTTCTCCTCGGATATAGATTTCGTTTAGAGACTTCGGGGGGACATCATATAAGGACAACCGAAGCTTTCTCCCTTTAACGGAGTCGAGGCCAGCCGTCAGAAATCCTGCTGCCTTGACTTTATCCAGGTTGGTCACCATGCCAGCTTCTTCTTTAAAACAGGCTAGGTAATCACCCAATTCTTCATCAAATCTTTGGCGACAATGAATGAGCGATTCGGTATCCTTCTCTCTTTGGCACAGATGGGAATAATGCCTCAAAAACTTGCTTTTCAGTCAATCGTAAGAAGGTATGGATCTAGGCCTCATCGATCGATACCACAAGGAGGCGGAACCCTTCAAATAGGTTTTAAACATTTTGCAAAGCATAATACCATCATGACCCATTCCTGTCATCAAACTTTCATATTTTTCACAATGATCTTCTGGGTCTCCCTTGCCGCTAAATTCGGTCATTTTTGGGAATTGACGACCTGGGGGTGGTCTATACTGTTCAATCTCTTCAGTCACAACGGGCTCCCGACGCATCCTCTTCTGATCTCCAAACATACATTTTTCCATTCTTCGAAGCCTGTCTTTCCATTGAGAGCCTGTTTCTTCTTCCTCTAAGTCCGAAGGATCTTGGGACGGGTGTGAGGAATGTGTTTCGGATTCTGAAGACTCCTCCTGATGAGGTCGGGACCTTTTTTCTCTTCGTCCCCTAGAGGCTGTTCTCTGAGGTTCGCTCACGGTCTCCTCTTCTCCAGTTTGAAGGGCTTCTCGTGCTAACCTTTCTTCCAACTCAACCTCTTCGCGCCTGAGTTTTATGGCCTCTAACCTTAACTCATCTGCCTTCTTCTGCAAGGCTCGTCTTTTTGCTCCTTGGGATCCTTCCGCTTCAGTGGCTTTTCCTTTCTCCTTCTGTTGCCTTATTTCTTCGGAAGTGGGAGTTTTTGTATCGAGATTTTCGGAATCCTCTGGTAACATGGTTCACAATAAAAGCTTCTACATTCCCACAGACGGCGCCAAATGTCAGGACTCAATTTATGCCTCGAACACACCTACCTTCGGTATGCCAAGAGCAGGTTTCAGTAGCTCCTGCAAAGAGAAGAATGCAAGGGAATTACCCCCGATTCACCTCCGGTGTGAGAATCAGTAGAATGTAGTGGAAACGTAAACGTAAAGCTTATGTAAACTAGTGTATCTCAGTGTGTGTGATTGTTTTTATCACCTGATAATTGTGTCTATTTATATTGTGTCTAGGAGTAGTACCGTTGATGATCCTCTTGATTCTCAGTTATGGAGGGCGATAAATGATAAGGCGTTACATTGACAACGGTCGACTGTTTTTACTGACTTCAGCTGGGTTGTTCGGATGGGCCTGGTCCAATCGTATGGTTTTAACGGTCATGAGCCCAAAGGCTTATTGGATTGGGCCCTCTAACAAGTCTATAAAAGAAGTTTAAAAACTTTGTAAAAATTTAGGAATCTCGAATGAAATCGAAATAGTTAAGAATTTCGATAAGCTCAAAGAGTTGTTAATGGTTGAGCTCGAACACTACTTGGATTAAATAATTTAGGCTCAATTTCGAGTCGACTCATCCTATTTACACCAAAGGTTCTTTATTAAAAATAATAAATTCAATTTGGAAGCCCAAGATTAATTTCAAAATGTATAAAAGATATCAAGCCAAATCGAGTTTAAGTCCAATCCATTTTTTATCAAGCCAATTTTTTTGGAAATCGAGTTTAAGTTCCAACACATTATTTTATCTTAAAAATACATGATAAAAAATAATTTTTACAATTTATAAAAATTAATCCATAAAGCGGGAGTGTGTACAAATCTTCTTCTTATGGGTGCCGCGACCACCACCAATCTCAAAAGTACTACAAAAATAAAGCAAAATTTGCGTTTGAAAAAAATGTAAGAGTAGCAAGATTTAGGCTTGTAAAAAGAATAAGAATCATCAATACTCTTTATTAATAAGCGAAATCCCTTTTCGTTGGAGCACGCGTTGGTAGCAAATTTTGGTTATCAATATATTTAGTTATTTATTATTATATTTATTTATTATAATATTTATTTATTTTATTAATATAAATATATAATAATACATGATTGAAAACACCTACTTCTAATATAAGTCTTATTACATACACTTACTTCTACTAACACTGCTTCCACCGTAAGTCTTATTACATACACCTACTTCTACCATAAATCTTACTCCTATTTGATTATAACGTGCGATGCATCGGATTTATATTATAAATTTTTAATTTAATTATGTTATTGATGCGATTCGAACATTGGATTTTTAGTAGAGTAATTCGAATTGTTGAACCTCTGAAACAAAAAATAAACAATTATACTCACGTTGGTTTATTATAAATATACGAATTTTTAATATATTTTATTAATGATTGCAAGAAAAGGTGTGATATTTTTGTGTATATATTAATGATTGCAAAATTATATTTTAAATTAAATGGTAGCATGTTTTAATTAGAAAATAAATATTAATGATTGAATATGACATAATTTATGTTTTTAGTTATTTTTAAATGTAAGAATATTTAATTAAAAATTAATTTGTTTTAATTAGAAAAAGCAATTGACTAATTAACATTAATATATGATTTTATTATTTATTTATTAAAATCGAAAATCATAAAAATCAAAATTTCAATATTTTGATTTTAATATAATAATATAGATTACACAACTTTGGTTATAAGTTTCAAACCAAATCAACGGAACTTCATTTAAATAAATTATATTGTGCCGTGTTTTGTATATAGGGAATTGTTGCAATAAACTTTTTGGATTAGAAGGAAAATCTGCAGTTGATAATTTATTTATTTTTTCTAATTAATTATATATACATGATTGACTAGATCAAAAGCATGATTTAGTAAACTATCCTTTTCTTGAGAGACAATTTGGCTAGTTTAATTTATTTTCTCTCTGTTGTGTTGAGCAAATTCGAAACGATGTTGAAACACGGGTTATCAACTAGTAAATAAACGGGAAGGCCAAGCAAAGTAAGGTGGGTGGTGAAGCTCCCAAGCACACATGCCACATTTGCAGCAAGAGTTTCACTTATCATGGATTGCAGAATCACTTGCGTGTTCATATAAACAAGTGATTTACCTGCCTATCATTATGCCTACTGTTGCCTCACTAGTCACTACTTTCTCTTCAAATAATTGTAATTGTCTGTTTAATTATATTTGGTTCTAGTACTCGTAGTCGTACTCCTATCTATGTGATATATTTGAGTTTCTCAAAGAACTAGTAAGTAAAAGAAGTAACAAAATAGTTAATGTTGTTTCAAAATCTTTGGACTTATAATGCCATGAAGATGAAAATGGAGAGGGAAGGGGATGGGAGTCATAGAAAACATTTCTATGTATAAAGTGTCAAAAAATGGTTAAACTAATTTTTTTTAATTTATTAATAAAGTCTTCGAACAAATTTACAAAAAATTTGAGTTGTTACAACGGACGACATATCTATATATATAGACATATTCCTAAAATTTTGGTTGCTCTACGTGGAAGAAAAAAAATATTAAATAACAATGAATAAAATAATCATAATATATAAATAAAATTAAGTAATCAGTGAAAACTAATTTTAATAAGCTTTATAATAGCATAATTCATTTGATTTTCTTGTGATATTTTCATTTTAGATATTATTTGAATAATCTTATTTTATAAAAATCATTTATTCACATGAAACGATAACATGTACAATAAATATATTATATTTTTTTTGTAAATAAAACGGTAATGTTTACTTATACTAATTATAAAACATACAAATACAAGATTTTAAAAATAAAATGTCAGTTTTAATGAATAGGTCATATGCAATATTCGTAAACACATACATGTTGTATGTTTCCGATTTGGTACATTCATCCCTATGGCGAGTTGTTCGTCTTTGAAAATCCTCGATAACATTTAAATGTGGAATCCTACGTTCATAATTGTTTTAGATATTGAATTCGTCTTTGAAAATCCTCGATAACATTGAATTCGTCTTTGAAAATCCTCGATAACATTCAAGTGTGGAATCCTACGTTCATAATTGTTGTAGATACTGAATTTGCAAAGATATTGGAAAAGATGCGCTTTTACAAAAAAGATGATGCGTATGCCCAAATGAAGAGGAATATCGATGCCTTGGGTTTGCTTACAGCAAAGAAGATGGCTCTCTACCTTGTAATAAAAATGGAATTCCCCAAATTTGGAATTTCAATTTGCAGTTTGATAAAAATACCTATCGACAACGCGAGGATGCTTTGGCTTTACTCACGAGATGTGGAGGACTGAATCTAGACAAGCACGTTGAGATTGGTATTCCGTCTCACAAATTTTGTGAGGCAATGCTTAATTCCAACTTACTACTAACGGGTGATGTTCACGTTTATGAGAATATATGGGTGATTTACTCTGGAAATTATGATATGGGTCATTGTGTAAAGATTTTTCAACCGACAAATGTGCTTCTAGATGATCGGTTTGTGTTCAGAAAAAGGATGTTTGATGTTAAGTTAATGTTAGCCTCCATGATCTTGCGTATGGTAAGATGAAATTGGAGGAAGTTGTTGACCGCTTTGATGTTGTTCGTATTGGAGATTCTCAGGAGGTTGGATCGGATGCACTAGTTACTTTGAAGTTATATAATATTTTCAACATGATGGACGGAAAAATTGATTGTGTAAACATGTTGTCCGATCTCTTTTATGGCACGGATGACGCATTCTCAACGTACTTTTATTTCTGATTGACTTTTATGCTCATGTTATATCAAACCTATATACAACATATATCAATATCTTCATGCTAATGTATTCTTCTATTATTTTTCTCTATTTAATCTATATATATTATAATGCCTAGAGATCGAAAAGTTACCAGAAACTTTTAAGGTATTTTTCTTGAATTTTCGCTTTTTTTATTTTTTAATTAAAATTATTTTCTTGCATTAAATAGCTCTTAATGACATATTGATTAGTCATTAATTATACCTAATAAATATGTATTAAATTTATTTTATTTTTTTAAGAAATTATAAAACTTTATTTGAGCATTATAATTATTATTTAAGTATTAAGTATTAATTACATATATAATTAAGTTTATTTTTAGGCAAAATGACGATTAAAAATTGTTTACATTGCGTCCTTTTTATTCCCTATCGAATACCACTCCAATTTCTTTTCGGAAAATTGTAGTATAGACTACCATTAACTTCTCAAGCAATCTTTATCATTAGTGATTATGAAAATTGTAATAATTTATAGAAGTATGTAAATCTTCGCTTAACACCTATAATAAAAATAATACAAATAGTTTTTTATTTTTACACATGAATAAATTACACATGGGTATTATAATGCCTGGAGATCGAAAAGTTACCAGAAACTTTTAAGGTATTTTTCTTGAATTTTCGCTTTTTTGATTTTTTAATTAAAATTATTTTCTTGCATTAAATAACTCTTAATGACATATTGATTAGTCATTAATTATACCTAATAAATATGTATTAAATTTATTTTATTTTTTTAAGAAATTATAAAACTTTATTTGAGCATTATAATTATTATTTCAGTATTAAATATTAATTACATATATAATTAAGTTTATTTTTAGGCAAAATGACGATTAAAAATTGTTTACATTTCGTCCTTTTTATTCCCTATCGAATACCACTCCAATTTCTTTTCGGAAAATTGTAGTATAGACTACCATTAACTTCTCAAGCAATCTTTATCATTAGTGATTATGGAAATTGTAATAATTTATAGAAGTATGTAAATCTTCGCTTAACACCTATAATAAAAATAATACAAATAGTTTTTTTATTTTTACACATGAATAAATTACACATGGGTTATGACCAAACAGGTTAAATTGAAAAAAAATCCAATTTTATCGATAGATTAAATCGATAAAAAAGTTATACACCCGTTGTTCATTAAATTGTGTCGAAATAAATTAATATTCTAATTAAATAAATTCTTACACTACAATTGAACATGTATGTTATGGGAGGGGTGTCGGCTTTAAAAAGTGTTATTATATATAATATTTATAACTTTTGATCGTAAAGACTACGTTTGTATTATAATTACTACTTTTTATGTTTATGATATTTTTGAGATTTTAAAAAATTTAGATATATAAAGAGAATACCTTCAAACTTATAAATTTATGTAAATTATTTTGAATCTTATTTTTTAAAAATTCTTAAGAGATCAATCCATTTTTAAAAATAATAAAAAATAATTTATCTATTTTTAATATTTTAAAAGGAAACTTTATGCACCGCGCGAAGCGCGGATAAGTTACCTAGTTTATTATAATAGCAGGAAACTAGAGAGACTTGCACTCAGAAGCTTCAAAATATTTTTCTTGAATTTTCAAATTTTTATTTTTTATTAAAATAATTTTCTTGCATTTAATTAATAATTGATTATACCTATTAAATATATATTAAATACAGTTTACTTCCTATTTAATATAAAAATTTAAAAATTTTATTAGAACATTATTACTATTATTATTATTATTATTATTTTGTTATAAAATATTAATGATTTATATAAAAATGCCATTATTTTCAGGTAAAACAATAAAATAAAATAATTTTTATCGTCATTTCTAATCCTTATTCAAAACCATTGCAATTTTTTTGGCAATAATTAATAGACGATTTTAACTTTTCGATAAATTCGTAATCAATGATCGTGAGAATCATGATAAGATACATAAGTATATATATTTTTCGATTAACATCCACGATTTAAATAAAATTAATATCGTAGAATTTACATTTATACCTGAACAAATTATACACGGGGTGTGACCAACTCGATTAAATTGAATCAAGTTGACCCTTTTTTTGTCAATTAAATCAATAAAAAAAATTACCCATTCGTTGTTTGAATATTTTGTGTTGAAAAAATTAATATTCTAATTAAACACATTCTTATGCTATTACTAATCAATTAATCATGCATGTATGTTATGAGATGGGAGACGGTGTTTAAAATCGTTAATTATTTATATTTAATATTTACAAATTTTTATTATAGGAATTATGTTGACATTGTAGTTTGGTATGGAAAAAAGTAAAAGGTGTTTAAGGAGTTGATTTTTTCTATTTTAAATAAATTCTCACTTTTTGAGCATTAAGTAAGAGCATCGGCTTTAAAAACAATTATATGTACAAATTTATTATAAAATTTAATAAAAGAATATTAGAATATGTGAGTATCACTTTGATGTGTCCATGAATTTAATTTTAATGTTACAAACAAAATAGTTCTTATAAAATGCTCTGAAAAATTAATTAAATGTAGAGATACGGGTGTCGGATCACTCCAAAAAAACATGAAGCATGACTTACAATATGCATTTGAATTCTGCTTTTTTCGTCATAAAACCAAATATATCGACAAGTGAAATCAATCACACCTCTCATCACATTTACATTCTAATTTTTTTCATCGTACAATCAATTTTACTAACAAATAATTTAATAACAAATTAAGCAATCACGTCTTTTATGATGTCATCGACAATAGAAAAGATTCACAAATGTTATTTTTACTTATTCAATGTCAAACTTTGCAAATGTTTGTCAATATTGGATTTCAAAAGCATTTTTTATGCGACAAAATAGGTTCGTCAATATCTTCAAAATTATTATTATTATTATTATTAATATTCAAGAATTTAACTGAAACATGTTTTTTTCACCTAATTCTTTTCTCTTTAATTTTTAAACATTCAAATTTAATTAAATTTCACATAATTTTTAATTTATCATATTAACTTTGAAATATTAAAATTTTACAAACAATAATGTTATGTGTATAATTTTTTAAAAATATTTTCGTGCCGCGCGTAGCGCGGCTTTGTTACCTAGTTATCTATAAACCTAGAAAACCCAACATATATAATAACTCTCTTCTTAAGGGACCTATACTTTTGATAAAAATACCATCATTCTTAATCATATACAAAAACAATGCACCACAGACCATAACCATAAACCATAAACATAAATCTTATCTAAGTCATGGAAGTTGATTTCATAAAAAAAATTAGAGTTTGCTCCCGAATTATTTGATGAAGACGACTATAATTTGTGCTTGGTATACATGAAAAGAATCTGTAAAAAAACAAGAAAAAACAAAAACAAAAACAAAAGTAATGCACTATAGTATGAATATGATATTTTTAATGTTGATATGGACAAGGTAATAAAAAATTTTGAAGCAAGGAGAAATATTGGAGTTATGCTTCAATATTTATTGGAAGCTTATTTGATCATTTTTATTTTGTAAACTAATATAAAAGACTAGATCTTTGGACAATAAAATGTATCAAATTTATATCAAACATATATCAATCTTCATGCACATGTCTTCTCCTACCGTGTTTCTCTATTTTCTTATCTATAAACCTTAAAAGATCAACACTAATTAGGGTCACCGGTATGAATTGTAAGAAATACTCCTTAAAAATTTAATATTATCAATTCTGACTTGTATGTATCATACACTTACATCGCGGGGTATACAAGAAGGATGATACTAAGTGCAGCAGCTAAGTTCAAAATACAAAAATGATAAAATTCATGGGCAGTGACAACATGAAAAATTCATAAAGGTTATAGATTTCGTTTGGTATTCGGTATCATGAATTTTTTTGGGTGAAACCAAAATATGGTGGGAACCAAATTTGATATCATGAATTTTGCTTATTAATAAAGGTTATAGATTTCGTTTGGTATTCGGTATTCACCTTATGTTATATAATTGGTGGTTCCTGCTCAAAATATGTGAGAGCTTGCACTGATCATTTCAATTGTTATTTTTCAATTCTTTGGCAAAACCTCTTGGGTAACTGGTGATATTTTGTACCAAAAGTCATGACAAATATAGTGCATGTACAAGATTTTTATTCTCTTACACAAGTTGCAGAACACTAGCCTTACTGTCGCGGACTTTAATTTTGATAACAACACTGATTAGAGACATTCAAGCTTCAATAAGGTAGAGATCATGTTCACATACACACGTAGATGATGACTATATAGACTTTTTTTGCTGTGGCTTGAAGATGCAACAAATGTGATTTCTATATATCGGTTTACATCCCATGCACTATAGTCTTGATCTATATACTAATAATTACATCTTCCTTTTCATATGTAATATGAACCAAATGAGGAGAGAGCAGTGACCAGTGAGCACTTACTCTTCCATTACTTTGAAAGTAATCAAGATACATTGATATTACAATTAAATCATGATAAATTTTAACCTTTTGAGTTGAAAAATTAAGTATATTGCTTGGATATAGTATAGAGTCAAGTTTGTCTTAGAGGATTGTGATGCTCTCAAATAAATCGTCTTTCGTATGATTGTGTCTCCTATAATTTATAAAGCAGGCTACAGATGCATCCGAGACCTGTTCTGTTTTATTAGCACTTGAGTTGTTAGCCATCAAGAAAAAGGTTTCCATATATCAGCATAAAGATCACTAACCAAGTTACATTAGACATTTCTATCGTACATTCGGACACCTTAAAAACTTAATTTATGCTGGAGAAACTTCTTGTGAGCTGCCTATGGCATTACCACAACATATTTGGTTCGAAAATTAAATTTCGACCGAGTACCAAGAATTTTAACCTTAAAATCATACTTTCAAGTTAGACAAGTGAAGAAAATATGTACATACATGATGACTAGTAGTAATTTGGAACCGTCGATGCTTCCCCACAGACATAAAAAATCTTTCTTGCAACACTACCATGATAAAATGTCTTGCCACAGAGTTATGACCTTTGCCACAGACATAATCAATCTTAACTCTTTTTTCTGGTCCCTTTCAAAGACATAAAAGATTATGATTAGGTATCTGCTGTAAATTGGAAATACCCCTTGACAACAGAAATCAAATTTGGAGTTGGTGAGAAGCACACACAACAATGAAACAGAGCAAAAAATGCTACATACATTTTGTTCAATAATTATCCAATGCTGATCAAACATATGAATTGTTAAAATTCTTGTTCTTTTCAATTTCCTCTTCCTTGCCCCCATTTACTTTCGAGAAGAAAGCTGCAGGCGGTGGGATTTTTAGGACTTTAAATTGACCACAGGGTACGAGGCTAACAAGTCTTTCAAATTTGAAAATAAACAATATCATATTGCCTGCTTTATGAAGTGCGAATCTGCAATCTGGCATTTGCCATTTTGTCCTGCGAAGCTGAGACCAGTAGTTAGTTCCCTTTCAAATTATTGAAACCGTGTTGCTTCACTGGAATGTTCGTCATAGAAGTTATCACTAATTACTGACACAAACCGCTCCAGCCAGGGAAGCTGATGCAGGTCCTTCAAGGAATCACCATACGAGTCTGTACAGCGTGGGGGAGACTGGTTTGGTTGGTGCTCACCCGAACTGAGACCACCAGCAAGGAACCTCTGAATAAGTGCTAGTTGTGATCTCTCTTGCTCCGAGTAAGCATCCACCATTGTTGATAAAGAACCAAAAGAGTCCCATGCCCATTGTTCAAATTCTTGAGAAGGGTGTGTGATCACATCCCCGGGATACTGTTCTTCATCCCAGAATGTACATTGACAAGTCTGTCCTGAATCTCCGTACTCAGCGCCACAAGAATAGCAGAACTCATGACCACACCTGCAGAAACAAAACATCAAGGAATTCATAATTTGTTTGGATTCTTGAAGAATTTCACAAAAGATGTATGTGTAGACAGGTTGTATATAAAAGTTATTCACTCATATTTGTCTAATAAGAATGATTATGGAAGTACAGAATATAATTAAATATGGGCACCTGTATTAAATGGATATTTCAATAAATTAACAGCTGACATATGCTTATTCTTGTCAGATATATGATGTAGCATGTATCGGAACTTTAATAAGAAAGCCAAAACAGTGATAATATTGCTTACATAGACATTACAATTACCTACTACTACTATGAATTAACTACAATTAAGATATTTAACACAATATAGAACATATATATTGGTTTCCTTAACGCTTTTTGTACAAATATTTCTTAAGGAAACACTATGTTCTCTCAGATCTTGGGAATGTGTTACTCCCTCCTCCCACACAAAAATTGCTACAATTTTGTCTGCACGAAGTCACAGTGGTATTATATGTTGGAGGTGCAACCTAGACCGACAAGGCTGGATCGTCCAGATGGACATGGAACTAGCATTAAGGCTGAAAATGTGTGATTATAAAGGAAGTTTCTACTAAATCTCTTAAAAAGTGTGATTGGGAAGGAGAAAATGAGGAATTTCGTTGGTTCAATAAAAAAAGTGGAAAAAGAAAAGGAACCTATAAAATTCATGTAAGCAACATATCTATATACTGTATCTGAAAAAACATAAGCTCAAGAAAGGCTAGAGAAATAAAGCTTCAGAATTGCATCACAGACATAACAAAATGGGATCACAAAACAGTGAGAATGAGATTTAGATGAAAATGATCTTACCAGCAGGTCATGTGGTAGCAACCATGTGTAAGCTCGATCATTCTCTGGCATTGCTGGCACTGCCTCCACCTTTTATTTTGAGCCAGCCGATGCAAAGTGACATCACCTGTTGCCCTCTCCTCTAATGGGAGGTTTTGATATTCTTCACACGTCATTGAAGAATGCCAAGGGACCCCACAATCCACACAGATTAATTTTTGACATGCTGGACACTCTAAACAACTGCTGTCTGAATGGTTTGATGAACTCGCCCTTGCCGACAAACATTCATGACGATCAAGTAAAGCGGAACAATTTGAATAGGGACAGTAAAATTTGTCTGAGCCGAGAATATTAGCTTCAGTAAAATTTGTATGAGCTCTCTCAAAGATTTCATAAGATGTAACAGGAAGAAAAAATCTACATTCACTGGTAGAGATACGATATTTGCATCCCAACTGTGGACATCTAATGGGTACCTGAGAAGACTGCAATTTCTCTTCAACATAGGTTTTCATACAATTGGAACAGAACTTGTGCGAACATTTCATTGTCATCATCATCGGGGAAAGCCTTTCCTCGCAACATATTGAACAGTTAGCTACTGATTCATCTTCTGTGGTGGGAAAAGATATAACACCAATTGCGACTTTGGCTAACTGAAGTGGCCTTGTCAGATCAATATCAGGAACATACTTAAGGTCAAAGGAATCCAGAGTGCTAGCATGTTCTAAGATTCTTTGTCTCAATGCTAGAAGAAGTGGATTCTCAAGAATGCTGTCACTTGTGATCTGATGATAGAGAGTCACATTAGACACAGAACATTTACTACTGCAGCTATTTAAATTTAGATAAGTAAAGTAAGTCAGTTACTGCAGAGAAATTTCATAATTTAACATAAGACACTAATATTAGAGTTTAATGTTTGCTTTACAACCAGATATACAAATATTTAATCAATGGGTTACGCTCTAGTAGAAGTCAAAGTGCCTAATAATTTCTTTGGCAATAGGTATGTAGCTGACGACAAGCACAACTCACAATCCTTGCTTAAAAAAACTTAAAATTGTGCAATAATAATTTCCAAAAATGGAACACCAAAAGAACAAATGAGGCCTGGCACTTGATTGCTAAACCTGTTCATAGATAAGCTATAGGTGTATAGTAAAAAGGAAAAAAAAGGGAAACTGGACTTTGCATACTCATATGAAACACAGTAATTAGAAAACATATATCTTAAATGATCACAAGCCACGGAAAAAAGTTGCATAAAAATATTTCTGTGTTGCATGTTTTACCTGATCAAATAAGATTTCGGAGTCTGTGAAAGCTTGTACATGCCTGACATTATTCTGGATAGCCTCAGCTAAGCCATCCATCAAAGCTAAATAATCAGCCACAGATTCCTCAACAAAGAACTCCAGTTTTTTCTGCAACTGGATAACGGGAAAACAGGCTGATCTTTCCATATACACTCCAATACCCGAAATCCCGGAAGAGCTAGAATCTCCAGGCTCAGTTATCGATATACCCTTAAAAACCAACTTCACAGAAAATTCATCAAGATCATCTTTTGACATTTCCTTCGCTACAACTTCCCTCTCAACTAATTCATCTTCATTTTCGCAACAACTCCGAAACTCTTCCTCGTCGTCATCAAACTTCAATTTCTCAAAACTTCTGCTACCAAGAACAGCTCCTTCCTCCATTTTATACGAAACCTTACTATTAGCAACTAAGTCCAATATTGTAACAGAAGTGGTTGGTTCTAAAACATACCAAAACCAATAAGCATACAACTCGAGACCACGGAAAATAGATTAGATTTCTGTTACACCACAGCCAATAAGTTGCATAAACAGAACAAAGTCATCTACACTTCCTCAAACAGATT
This sequence comes from Kitagawia praeruptora, assembly GCA_037693485.1. NCBI lineage: Eukaryota > Viridiplantae > Streptophyta > Magnoliopsida > Apiales > Apiaceae > Kitagawia > Kitagawia praeruptora. The sequence goes on from CM075347.1 coordinate 128,860,750, forward strand.
CCTCAGAAACACCCACCAACCAAAACAACTAAAGCTCCAATTTTTTTCGAAAAACAAGATCTAAAAATACAATACAACAATCAATACAGTAAACAACAGTGAACCATAACCTGGAGCTATGCTATCCAATCAAACAAACCCCCCATAAGAAATAGATCCAAAATTCAAAACTTTAACAACCTGCATTCACAAAAATCACATATAAGACAACTAAACACCTAAAATTTCAATCTTTTTTCAACCCACAAGAATCTTTTTCAGTATTCATGAATGTAAGTTAAGTTTCTTCCAAAATTCAAAGTCAAACCAAGAACCCATGTAAAGATGTTGCTCAATTATTATATACTACATAGTACATAGTAACAATATATAAGAGAGACATGTAGATGAGCAAAAAAAGAAAAGGAAGGAGATGAAGGTTCCATTACCCAATATTATGTGGAAGAAGTTGATCTTGATTCTTTCATTCTTTTTTCAGGAGGGCTCTGAAAATATTGTCTACCCACAAAAGAATATAAACAAGGTCTTTAATCTGACACTTGCCTCTTTGTGTCTGCACAGTGTCTTTAGTTGCCTACTATAGAGGCATGGTTCTAAAAATCCCCGATTTAACCGATTAATCCCCGATTAATCCTCTGTAAGGTAGCTAGCCGATTCGATTTTTGAAATCCGATTAATCCTGTAAATTTATTTAAAATGATAAGTTTAATTGAAATTAGACTAATATATTAAATATTATTATAATATCCGATTAATACTCCGATTAATCCTTCCGATTAATCCCCGATTACCCGATTAATCTTAAATCGGTACCTCAACCGATTTATACCGATTACCGATTTTTACAACCATGTATAGAGGTATTTATTCTTTCTATTTTTACCACTAAATTTTCTCAAAAAATCTTGAAATATATTATTAGGAGCATGGTAGATTTCCCAAATTCTTTCCCAAAAATTTTATTGAATGATATGGCATGACATATGGTACATTTTAATTTGTGCACGCATATGTGTATACATGTAGGATCACATTTTATAGTTAGAAAAGTTACCAATGATAGACATGATATATGATATGTAAGTATTTGAGAAAATTTTTGTGGAATTTTTTGAAATATCTAGCATTTTCCAATATATTGCAGTCTACAGGTCTAAAATGGGATAATTTCCAAATTAGCTTGTGATGGCCTAAAATGGGTTTTAATTTAGAGAATACTGATTTTGTTTTTAAAAAATTGTAAAAATTCTTAGAGCATCTCTAATGATGTAAAATCCTTAGGTAAAATTCAAAATAAATTACCTTAAATAAGATATATAGAGAATTTGTAAAATTTTGTCCATTCCAATGGGACAAAATTCTTAGGTAAAAATATAGATAACTACAATAGGTTGGTTATATTTGTCGAACCTTTAGCAACCTGTAGTTTAACTCCACATCATCAATTACCATATAAAAATAATACATTCTATTTTTAACAACTTGAAATAATAATAGCATACCATTTTTAAAATATAGCCAACCAATATAGTCAATCCCATTGGAGTAAAACACGTTACAGGTTCAACAAATTTTACATAATCAATATTTAGCCAATCATTTTACAAAACACCGTTGGAGATGCTCTCAGAGCTATTAATTTAAGCTTCCTTACAAAAATATTTTGCACCTCTTTTTTAATTATGTGCTGTAATCTCACTTTCTGTTGGAAGAGGTAGAGGGTACAATTCCCTCTCCAAAATGGGTTTTAATTTAGAAAATATTAATTTTTTCAAAAATAGTAAAAGTTCTTAAATTTATTAATTTTTAAGCTATCGTACTGAAATATCGTGCACCTATTTAACGTAAACTCTTGAACAGGGCATAAGAAAATTTTAACATATTTTTAAAAATTATTATTTTATTACTCCTATATTTTTAGAAATCAACTATTCAACTTGTTCTAAGTTTTTTGTTTGGAAAATTCTCCTTATGATAATGTAGAAGTTTTCTTTTGAGATCATCAAGCTCAGTTTTGTAGGCCCCATCCTTTGGTCCTCAAGCAATTTTCGAAATTATGATGAGAAGGATACATTTTAAAGAAACTTTGAGTCATCACATACCAGTTGGAATATATGTCTTTTCTTTTGTTGATTTTTTAAATTAAATAATTCCGTACTATTGTTTACTCCCTCGGTCTCGTATTAAGTTTCCTATTTCATATGTAGGGACTGTTCATAATATAAGACAAATTATTAATTTACGTATAATCTATAAGACCCAATATATTTATGAGTAATTTTGTTGGATACTTATTTATGAATATTTTAATACAATGAAATTTTTATATTTAATACTAATACGAAACTAAAGATATTAACAATAAAAAATGTACACTGGCAAATGTGTCCGATCAAAACAAGAAAAGTATTTAGAAACTGACAGAATATTTTTTTAGATGTTTGATCTAGAATCTAGATGCTAAGCACCTAGGGATGTCTTATTACCTCTGTTCTAAAAATCCCCGATTCAGCCGATTAATCCCCGATTAATCTTCTGGAACGTAATTAACCGATTCGATTTTTGAAATCCGATTAATCCTTTTAATTTATTTAAAATGATATGTTTAATTGTAAATTAGACTAATATATTAAATATTATTATAATATCCGATTAATGCTCCGATTAATCCGTCCCATTAATCCCCGTCTACCCGATTAGGCGCTAGGCGATACCCCAACCGCCCTGGATCGCCTAGCGATTTCTGGAACACTGCTTATTACACAGTTAACAATTCAAATTCTACTATCATTTAGACATGAATAAAAAATGTTAAGGATAACATGGATGCATTTTCTGAAGTCAAAGTGATTAGGAGAATAAACCTACCAACTAATAGATTAGATGACAGTAATATTCTATTTAATTTCTCTAGTAGTACTAATTAACTGGCGTGGTCTGCAATTACAAGCAACATGTGCAGTTTTTGGGGCAGTACAGTTCAGAGTCCATCATTTTTGCTAGCTAATCTATACATAAAGAAAAGTTCTTTATACGAGAAGTATTAAAATTTCCAAAATTCGTTTCCAAAATAATTTTTTATTTGAATTGTTTGAATATTATTGACTATTTTTTTTATAAAAGATATATATGAATTTCACAAATAAAATCATGCAATTACTCATAAAATATGAATTAAAATAAAAGGAATTGGAAGTGACTAATAAAAGAATTTGGAAGTATCTGACAAGTTTATTACTCTTTTTTTTCGCCTTTTGGGCTTGGGCTTTCTAGTACACTAAGAACATTAAACAAAACCTGACTCTTCCCTGCTTTTATGATCACGGCCATGGGCTTTTAATTTTTCTCGTAAAATTTGTTGGACTTGAAGAAAAATAATCACATACACAATAGATGAGATCCTAATCAAACTTTGTAGAGTAACATATATTTGTAACTAGACCCGGCAATTTTCGACACGACACGAAAAAACGATATGAAATGACACGAAAATTTAGTGTCATGGATTTGCATTTTTAGTACACGACACGAAAGTACACGAACACGAAAGTACACGACCGAGATTTAGTGTCGGGTTTGGGTTTACCCTTCAAGTACACGACACGACACGAAGTACACGAAATAAATAAATAAATAAATAAATAAATATAAATAAATAATTAACTGTTTTGTTTTGTTGGTATTAGATATTAGATATTTTAATATTTTTATTAGACATTTAACATTTATATTTGTGATTATACATAAATTTATAATAATATTTATAAATACTATGTAAAAATACATTTTTAATATATATTTGTAAAAATATAATCGAAAATTGTAATATTTTAATATATTTTTATATTTATTTTTATTCTTATTATTAATTAAAATAACACGAAACACGACACGAAACGTACACGAACACGAAAGTACACGAACACGAAATGACACGAACCCTAAACGGGTGGGTTTGAGTTTAGCATTGAGGTACACGAAACACGAAAGTACACGACACGAAACGACACGACCCACCTGTTTTGACAGGTCTATTTGTAACAACATGGTTTTGGAACTTTTGGTACATTTTAGCGACTAGTATACGAGTGCAGAAAAGAAATCAACACGATTGGATAGCCGAAAGTAAACATTACATCTACTATTTTTATTATGAGTAATGCTACAGACCCCAAATTGGGTACCAAATTTTGACACCAAATGATGTGGCATTAATTAAATGGCATTTTAGAATATTTTAATTGGATGGCCCTGGCGGGCCCATTACAATTATAACCAATAATTACTTGCCATGTCATTTGGGAAAGGAATTTGGGGTACCAATTTGGGGTACCTAGCATTTTCCTTTTATTATTGAAACATAAGTTGATGATTTTCAATTTCTCAATTAAGCCCATTTGGCCATAAGTGACATGCCACCAGCACCCAGAAAAACTGCAACATAGGCTTTAAGTTGGAGCTTGATGCTACCTTGCAACTTTGGCCCCATAAAGTCTGCTGCAAGCAAATCCACCAGTGCCATGTATATCAAAAGTCCGGCTGATGATGCGTTCAATAGTCCGACGGTGATCAATGCACTCGGACTGTTTTCTTTGTAACCGGTAGACATTGCTAGTCCTATTGCTATTCCTAAAGGAGTTGTTATCGAAAAGAAGAATACCATTAACATCTTCTTCACAAACTTGTATTCAGCCTGTTTTTGAAGATTGCAATTTTGTTAGCGGAAATTAACCTTCCAATTAATAAATATAACTTTTTAAAATCAGACGATAGTTTATTGCAAAAATTTAAATACTCGCGCACTCATGTCTCTACATAGACATGAAAAATCATCTCAATTTTAAAAGCTGAGTATACAGGATAGGGGGTGGCGGATTCGAAATTATATATGGATACAAATTTTTAAAATTGACTAAAGAAATAGAAGGTTGATTTACCTGAAGGATGCAACCACCAAGACCCATTCCTTCGAACATTTGGTGGAAACAGAGTGCAGCCACAAGTGGCTTTATTGTGCATGTGTTATTTGAGGCTCCTAATGAAAGCCCTATTACCACTGAGTGTACAACTATTCCCAACTCCAGTACCTGTCATAATTTTTAATTTTGAACCATATGAGATTTACAAAAAACATTAGTTGTATATATGTATATGTAGGACTGGATTAATTGTAATAAAAATTATTCTCTAGTGTCACAAAATTACCATAGCAACCACCCGATATCGCAGAAGTTGTGAATTTTCAACTCCCTCCTTAGGATGAGGGAAGTGGCCGTGATGGTGTGCATGTACATGTCCAGTGGTCACAGCCATCTCATGATCACGGGCCTCAATTTGACTCTCTGGTTTTATCCCAACACTATTTTTCCTAACATAGAAGCTTGTTGCTAAGGAGTCCACCATAAGAGTCACTATGGCAGACAACATTGCAAGAAATCCACTGAAAGGAAACTTGTGCCACGGAGTTTCAGACAAACAACTCGATCTTAACATATCAAATGAATCGGGCAACACGTGCATAAATCCGGTTCCTAAAATAATCCCTGCAGCAAACGCCTTAACGATCACAAACAGGCTTCTATCTGGACTTAAAGCCGGGATAGAACGTGTAAGAAGTGGCAATGTCACTCCAATCATGCTAGTGATTAGAATAGAAAAAATGGCAATGATTTTTAGTGGCAAGGCCTTTTGTTTGTTGTTGCACTTGTCGTGACTTTCATCTTCGCATTCCGATGATTCGGATACCACTAGAGTTGAGAAGATAGAAATGAGAATGAAGAAGATGGAGATAAGCTTAATGAGTTTAGTAGCCATTGAAGCTTCTGAATATATAGACACTGAAGTTGTATTGTTATCAGATTAGTTAATTAGGTTTACTTTGGGATAAGCGTGAACCTCAGTATATATAGAACAATGTTGCATCATGACTAAATAAACAAATAACAAATGTACTTGCATACGGTACAGAGTTCAGTACACAGATCCCGAATAGTTTATCAATTATATGAGTGAAGCCAAATTAAGAATTTGGGTTGGTTTGATTATTCTTTTGTTTTTTTGGTAATTATTAGTTTGACATTTGAGTAATATAAAGTGTGTGCATGGAATTTGCCATTCGGTAACAAATTACGCGCACTATGTGCATATGATCACGTTATAGAGAAAAGTATTTACTCCGTATAAGTTTAACATAGGGTTAGAGCATCTCCAAGGGTGAAATCTAAACTTGTTAGCTATAATGCTTATCTAAATGGATTATACAATTTTTTTGCTAACAGTGCAGATATACACTCCAAAGCTTTTGTAGTTCAACAAATATATTGAATCATACATGGTTATCTATATTTTTTTTGCTAATGGGTGATGGTTGGAGTGCAATATTTTTTACATATCATCTAAAAGGGCCACCTAGATGACACATGGGATGACACATAGATATTTTAGCTAACAGTTTTCTACCCTTGGAGATGCTCTTAAGGAGCGAAAAATTTTGTGATATAGGTGTGGTAGCAAGTAAGTTCCTAAAATTTAAAAAAATTTAAATAAGCTCCTAAGATTTAAATAATTCCTCGCAATTTAAATTTAGGGTTCAATAAGAGTCTTTTAATTAATTTTTCTTATCTATGCTTAGAATATATATTTAAAATTAAAATACTTAAAACTTAATATTATATGAAAAGTTTTATAAAACAATTAATATTGTAAATATACTGTGATTATAGATATTTTTTTATTAATTTAGAAAACTTGTAATGGAAATCTATTATCTATCTTGATAATATTAATTTAGAACATGATAATTTCAATTTCGATTTTTTTAATTTAAAATGAAATATCAAGTTTTCTCTCACTTTAAATTATTTGAATATTATAAAAATTGAAGTGAAATTATCATTTTCTTGATTTAAGTTATTAAGAGTATAATACATGTTCTTATGTTGCTCACAAAAGTAAACTTTAAATTTTAATTGAATTAAAATAAATAATTTTTTTTTGCAACCAACTAAATTAAAATTTTAATACTTAAATTGAATAAAAAAAAATTATAAATTAAAGTTAAAATATAATATGAATAACTAATAAAATCTACATAAAAAATTCCTTACATTACACAAGTTACTCGTATAAGATAGTCATTATAATATAATCAATAAAAAATTAATAATATGTGAAATCACAATATTTACAATATTAATTGTTTTATAAAACTTTTAATATAGTATTAAGTTTTAAGTATTTTAATTTTAAATATATTTTCTAACCATAGTTAAGAAAAATTAATCACAGGGATCTCGTTGAACCTTAAATTCAAATTATAGGAGGTTATTTAAACCTTTTTAAATTTTAGTAACTTATTTGCTCCTACACCTATATCAGGGGTTTTCGCTCCTTAACCCTTTAACAAATTACGCCTATATTAGTATAGTACTATAGTAGTTTAAAATCGTTAATTATAAATTTATAATTAGTACAGTTGCACGACAAATTGTTAATTTCAATATTTTAACTCATTCACGATTTATAAAATGAATTTGTAGATGTCGGAACAAAGTCCGAATCGGAAGTGCATAAACTAAAATTTGTTGGAAAAATGTAAAAATTGAAATGATTGAGTAGTGCTAGAGGTACCAAATTGGGTACCAAAATTTGCCACCAAATGACATGGCATTAAATATTTGGCATATTGGGATGTTTTAATTGGTTGGCCCTGGCGGGCCCATCATAATGATAACCAATCACAATAATTAGGGCTGCACAAAGGTCCAAAACCGGACCGGACCGGACCGACCCGGACCGGACCGAAGACCGGATTTTATTGAATTCATGGACCGGGGACCGGACCGGTCATAACCGGTCTTCCGGACCGGACCGGACCGTAAAAACCCGGACCGGACCGGACCGGACCGGAACCGGACCGGTTTGGACCGGTTAGTTAATATTTTACAAAAAAATTAATTTTTATAATTTAATTTTCATTCTTTGTTGATATATGAATTACTTGGTAAGTTAATTTAAATTTAAAAATAAGTAAATGTCATATTATTTGTAAAGTAACATTAATTATTAAACGTAATTATAAATTATATAAAGTATGAAATATGAAATTTAATCATTTATATTATAGTGTTTATATATACTATTTCATAAATTTATTATTTACCAATTTGGATCATTGAAATATGTTATGTGTGAATATTTAATCATTAAACTATATAATTTAAAAGATAAAATAGTCTAAAATTAAATATATACATAAAATCCGGTCCGATCCGGTCCGGACCGGGTGTTTTCAGGGTTTGGACCGGACCGAAGACCGGATTTTTTTGATTTTATGGACCGGGGACCGGACCGGTTATATTCGGTCCGGTCCGGTCCTTGGACCGGTAGACCCGGTCCGGTCTAATTTACCGGTCCAGACCGGAAAGTTGTGCAGCCCTAACAATAATGACAAGTCATTTGGTAACAATTTTTGGTACCTAATTTGGTACCTCTAGCATTTTTCAATTGAAAGCTCTACAAATTACGTAACTATAACTCTACATAATTATAACTCTACATAACTCTACATATAACTATTATAAATATTGGTTCTCATGTTTTGATAATCTATAACTCTACATAACTATGTAGTTGTTTGTGTTAACCATGAGAATTTCAAATATTTCGTTTTCTACAAGATATGATTACAAGCAATTAATTCGAAATCTCCAAATTATTACTCTATTGCTGGTTTTAAATCGTATGAACCGTAGTTGTGGATATAATACATAAGGATACATATATTACATAAAGATACAAAAATTACATGGATATCGGGTGTAAAAAAAAAATATTACATGTATTCGGAAAATGAAGAAGATACAATAATGGCCGCAGCAGCTTCGCATCGCCTAACGACCTGCTGTGGAGTAAGTGACTATTTTGAATCAAATATATATATATATAGGCAAGTGCTCAAATACAAACCACTATTAAAATACAAACCTACAAACCAACACTAAATTAATTATATTTCATCTATTCTAAGGTTTTCGCCAAGGGTACCTTCACGAAAGATGCTTAAAATAATTGGCTCTATCCAACAAAAAAAAAGAAAAAAATTCAAAAAAAAAAAAAAAATCTTGCCGTGGAAATGCGAAGCATTTAAGACAGTAAACGGATGAGTTAGGTAGTCATGAGGGCCGAAGGCTCTCGACACACCCGTCAATCGTCTATTGCCTTTACCATTGATTGCCATTCCTTACAACTTTAGAATGATAAAGGCGCGAAGCGCCGTACAAGAAGGTGCGAAGCACCGTTAACCAGTGAAATCCACTGCCACGTCATCACGTGAACAGTGATTTTTTTTTTTTTGTAGGATAGAGCCAATTATTTTAAGCATTTTTTGTATTGGGGTACCCCTAGTTTGGTCATTAGATTAGCTTGAAATATTAGATTATGCTTGGTTTGTAGGTTTGTATTTTAAGGAGGTTTGTATTGGAGTAGCCCCCTATATATATATATATAGGGGGCTGCTCAAATGAGACCCCTCTTATAATGAGACTCTCTCTTATAATGAGTCCCTCTCATATTTCTTTTATTTTAAAGGGCCCCGTGCAGGGGCACCCAATACGAAAAATGCTTATAATTATATCCTCTATCCATTCATCAAAAAAAAAAATTAATTTTTTTTAAAAAAAAATAAAAAACTGGTTGCCACGTCATCATTTTTTTGGGAAAAAAAATATTTTTTTAATTTTTTTTTGATGAATGAATAGAGAGTAGAATTATAAGACTTTTTCGTATTGGGTGCCCCTGGCGGGGCCCTTTAAAATAGATTAAATATGAGGAGGACTCATTAAAAAAAAGAGGATCTCATTATAAGAGGGGTCTCATTTGAGCACCTCCCATATATATAAATATATATTTTTTTGAAATAAATCAAATTTATATTTAATAATTTAATTAAAAATATATTTAACTGTAACGGATAACCTTTATAATTGACACATTTATTGTATGTAAAGGTAACAGTATCATGCATTGCTAATTCGCTTTTTAGACGAAATAAACAGGAAACATGCATGATGCAACAACTTATATGTGTCATGTTTTTGTGATGACTTGGTTGAAATCGTCAACTATTTATGCCTTTTAAGTATGGAATTCAAATGTTTCAAATATAAAATTTTTCTTAATTTAAAGATTTAAGTAATCATTTTTTAGGCTGAATATCGATTATCCACCACCAATGTTGCTAAATAAAAAGAATTAAATAGCAAAGAACTCGCTCGTTCTTTTTTCTCTGTGCATGTCTGTGTTATTATGTACACAAATTTATGCTACAACCCGTAAATTTGTAAACTTTTAAAATGCTTTCTTGCCCTGTTCGTCAGAAATTGTACACATAGTTCAATCAACAAGCACACCCTTGCCTTTACTTGTCAACTTCTAATTACAAATAAATCGAAACTGACACTGTTGCCGAAAGCAATTAATATAAATTAGGCCCTGCCTAAGTAAAATTAATTGGTCGAGTAACAGATCAAAATCGACATTGCATATTTTTAAGTAAAAAAAGGAAATCTATACCTAACTAGATTGGTGTCAATTGCACTTGTATTTATTAACATATCCATTTATGTAAAATAGTTGTTCTTGTACTTAATATAATGGTGAAATTGATATGCAACTTAACAGATATTCAAGTGCGTATAAGCTTGTTTTTGGTATATAAGATGGTGACGTTACAGAAAGCTGTTAGTAATAAGCTCGTAGAATTAGATTGGCCGGCAGTTTTCATATTTAAAAACGGGCCTTTACACAACAAATATTGGATTCTAACCTATTTAGATTAATAAAAAAGTGCGAGATAAAATGAGCAGCAAACTACTTATTGTATATTCGTATTTCAACAAAAAAAAAAACTTATTGAACAATTTTAATAATCAACCGAAAAAATATACAAATTTACAAGTGAGGAAATTTTCCTCGGATAAATAATTCTCCTAACATTATTTTAAATTAAAAGGAATGCATTTCGTTAAACAGTGAACTACTTTGTTAACAATTTTTTGAAAATGAAATCAACAAATTACATAAAAAAAACAAATAATTTGCTAATTAAATCAAAATGTTTTTAATACTTTTAACTACAAAATATCATGTTCACAGAAAACAAATAAACCATGCATCTACGACCTATATTAATAAGCGAAACACCCTTTTAACGGTAGCACTTTTGGTTTCACCCCTATTTTGGTTTCACCCCTTATATTGGTTTCTGTGGCGCCCCCAAATCTGAGGTCGGAGATTCAGGTCGTCACATCACCATCCAACCATATCATACCTGTATTAACTTTACAACTCAACAATACATCCATCCAGACCTCAATCTTACGCACATACAAGTTAGAGCCTCAGAAACGATAACCAAAAGTAACACTAAATATTACAATTCATCTGTACAATCCAGAGTCTTACGCAATTCCACTTATACAACTACACTTGAAGACAAGTCTTACTATTACAGTTGAAAACCTATCAGACTACTCTGTAGTATTTATCAGGGACTAAATCATCTCCGGGTAATTCTTCTACTCCTCTTCTGCTGGTGCGGAGTTAATCGGCCAAATTCTTCCCTTTCTGAAAAGTTTTTATAAAGCAAGAATGAGCTACATAATGCTCAGCAAGTTCACTATTTTGTAAAATAATAATGTGGTTTATTTCGAAAACGTTCCCAACTATATGGGTATATATCTCAGATTTCAAAACATAATTGGACAATGTATGTGCCCGAGTTTGAATAAAACATCTATACTCACTAAGGAGCTTTAGGATAACATATGAACCCCTTATAAGGTTCCCATTTCAATACATCTCAAGTTTGAAAATATATACATATTAATATATCATTTTCGGCAAAACACTCTACGATTAACATACTGTACAGGGAATACATCATAGCAAACCTCTATCCTTCCATTAGCTTAGAAGGTTTCTCATACAAAAACATTTCATTCTTTGAAACAATTGCAAGAGTGCACTAACACGTGCCAATCTTTATAGAAAATCTTGCAGTTCTAGATACTGCACGATATCAATATTTTCTCATCAAAAACCACACTATCGGCAACTTGGCACTTAGGCCCAAGAAGCAGTGTTTGAGTATTTTTCCAAAGTGGAGGATGGGACTGGAAGAAAACATAAAAACCTGACAAGGATTGACGATGATCAGTCGCCACATCCAAGTCCAATAATCCGCGGGTCTTCTCTACTAGTAGAAGGATAGAAACTACATCCGTAACTACCCTTGGGTGAAAACTACATCCGTAATCACCCTCGATGAAAACTACATCCGTAATCATCCTTCGGCAACACCTGGGCCGGAATAATAATTGATGGACCGCCTGGCTCACGGCCGCTTACACATCCCGGGAATCGTTCGTCAACGATTCCCACACCTGCCAGAGTCCCCTTTTTCTTTTCTTTTCAAAAATCATTTTGATAGAAAATTCGAGTAGTTGAAGTTCGACCTCAGTCGACCGATAATTCTTGAAAAACGTACAAGAAGCAAAACCTGACCGGGGGTTTTCGAAAATGTTTTGAGTTCGAAAGAGTTCGAGTTTGAAAGTATTAAAGGTATCTTGGATTAGCTTTGTTTTTAAAATAGTGAACAATAATTATTAAATGATATTTTAAGATTTAATATTAATAATTAATAAAATAATTATTTATTAAATAAACTTTTAATCCAAGGTAGGGTTTCGAGTATTTACGAAGATATAATAATAGTTATTTGAATATACGATACCACCCGAATGCCCCTTCGGGTTTTCGCAATGTAGATACGATATAATAATATACCGCTCCCCGGTCAATAGTATATACGGACCGCTACGACCTCTATTGCTAGAGTCGTTGTCCGAAGAAAACATTTCAATCTAAGTTCAAGGGGTAAAAGCATACATGTACTTGTTCAATCTCAATTGCATCAATACTTCGATAAACATAGCATTTGATATAATTTGAAAACTACAACACAACAGTGAAAATCCTTGTATAGGGATAAGTTTTGAAAAGTAAACTTGCCTTGGTTTGGTTGGGGTGGTCGAGCGTGCGAATTCGAACGATCTATACATAAACAATAATCGTTCGTTAGTACCTTAACAACTTCTTTCTAATTACGGGGTTTTAAGGGGATACGAAATTAACTTAACGACTACGTCTTATGACACCCTAGCCCCTCTATAGGTCCATGACCTCACTCGTTTACGCTCGTCACTTACTCGACTTAATTTAGTTACCACGTTCGAACCATAACCACTAACCCTAGAATAATGTTCCACTAATCGACCTTTTTCCATTGCGCGAATTTTACTCTAGCATTTTTATAAAATCCAAAAATTCATATTTTAATCCAATTCCTTTTGGGTGGTCTTCACCACTGCATTACCTACGTTCTCAAATTTTTCCATGATCCCAAATATTTTTTAAGGTGTTTAAACAAGGTTCACAAGGGGGTCACTTTATGCAGTCCATAGTCCAGAAACAAAAATCACTCCTCCGGCCATAACTAAAAATCCACACATCACCTAGCTATGAATCTTACATATCCAGAAACTACATTCAATTATCTTTCCAACAATATAAGGTAGGACATCAGGGGACATCATTTGGGTGTTCAAAATCGTGCTACAACACAGATCAAAGTTCCTGGACAAAATCAGCAAGCTCAAATCACTTAGATCAACCATTTTTCATGCTTCCATTACATAAACACCACTTAAAACACTTAGATCATGACTCATAACACTCATGGAGATATATATATTCACCATAGTCATAAAATTCACCATCTCAACATCAAAACCCAAGATCCATGTTATCCAATACATATACATTCAAGATAACCCCTAAAATGCATGGATCTACTACCATCCTACATGAACAACACATAACCAAGGGTGGGTTGAGATTTCATACCTTCTTGAGCTCCTAGAGACCTGGTATAAACTTTACACAACTTAGAAACACCTTAGATGGCCTCTTACAACACTCACAATGCAAGATCTAAAAGGTAATAAACTTATGTTAGTATTTCTCTAAACTTCCAACAACTATAACTCAAAAACCAATGGATAGAAGGCTTTGAAATTGATACCATACCTCTACTAAGATGCAAGGAAGCCTTAGGAATCTTGTTCAAGGTTGTGGATGAAGAAATGGTGGAGAGAAAACCTCTCCCTCTCTCCTAGAGCAGTTCGGCCGAGAGCTATGTTAAGGGGGGGAGTGTTTTTCTTGTTTTTGTTTTATTTGAAATGATAAAAAGAAGGCTAATATGACTTGTATTATTATGGGTGGTAGAAAGTAATCACATGTTGCCAAGCTAGCCTAGGATGCATCCATGCCCTAGTGTCCCCTAGTACATCATCCACCATGCTAGTCACTATTCATATTTGCTTTTATGTCTCCTAGTTCCTTTTTCTAACTATCTAGTTACATGGCACTTGCATGTAATTCCTTTCCTTGTAATATTATTCTTCCACCAATGCTTATTATTCAATCCTTAATTCGTATCGTATCTTAATTAATCCCTCATAATAATATTTTGTCGCGTAGAGATTTCCCTTATAATTCCTTAAGTACTAATTGTGTAAATTCCTCTAATGTCCATAATTCCTTGTCATAATCCTTAATAAATCTTTTAACACTCTAATCATTCTCAAATCCCAACTTTTATAAATCACACTAACAATAAGGCTCTTGCCTTCACAATCTCCCTTTTTATCTTACATAATGAATACAACAACACAGTTTCTCAGACAATCAATTCTATTAATCACCGGGATGACCAGAAAGGTTCCATATTGACATTGTCACAAGATATTAAATAAAATAAAATATTACCAAAAATTAGGGTTCTTACAGTTTCACCCCTATAATCCTACTTCTACTATAATTGTATGATGTTTTTTAATAAAATAAAAATTCTATATAATTACAATTCTTTTATTACAGTTTTAAATAAAAAAATAGTTTCATCCCTAGAATCATATTCCCTTATAATTCTATGTTATTTTATAAATACCCCTATAATTCTATTTCTACTATAATTGTAAGATGTTTTTTAATAAAATAAAAATTCTATTATAATTATAATTCTTTTATTACAGTTTTAAATAAAAAAAATTAGTTTCATTCCTAGAATCATATTCCCTTATAATTCTATGTTATTTTTTAAACACCCCTATAATCCTATTTCTCCTATAATTGTATGATGTTTTTTAATAAAATAAAAATTCTATTATAATTATAATTCTTTTATTACAGTTTTTGTTTACACTAAATCACGCAAACGTACGTGGTCACAAGTAATACAGATATAAGTCGAGTTCGTTCCCACAGAGATCTGGTTATGGTTTTAATTCAGTAGATGCACCTATGCAACAATGTATGGTTATTATGCACTGCTAAGACAAATAACAAATATGGGTTTTAACTATCTAAATTAACTAAGAAGTAAATTAACAACTAAGAATTAACTAACTAGCAAGAATTGAAATTTAATTACTTCTGCAAGAAAAACCATGGAATCCTAACTTCATTAAATACTTCGCTTAGATCTTACGCCTTTAATCACTATATGCAATGATTATGATATCTGATCGGATAACACGAAACAAGTATACGCTACTTCTCAGTATACGAATACCAAACTAAACATACATCCACAAAAGAGATAGAAGATGAATAGACACCAATTATGCTTAGACCCTATATCTCTATAGAATTTGAAAACATAACGGTTGAAGAACAAGTTATCCGCATTGATCACATAGGGTAGCATATTATCTCTAATCATGCCACAAATCATGATGTTAAAACATCAACCTATCCTATGCTAGCATGGCAAGTTCTAAATCTCAAGATCCACTCTCGTTTAGCAAGAGATTAACAAATTAGATGTTCATGACGCATCTAAACACATGAATCACAACAATACGAGGATATCAGATATACATCACACACAGATCTGTAAAGCATCAAAATACTAAAGCTCCATAAATAAATCCGTTAGAATCCCATGACAACAATTAGTTCATAATCGAACCTCTCGTCATCATGGGATCTGATGAAACCATGATAAAAACAAAGTATGAAAATATACAAATAAACCTAAGTAATTGATATGTAATAGTTCTACTCCTAATGATGATGATCTTCCTTTTTTACAATTTACAAGGGTGGGATGTGTTTATATAGGCTCTAGACATCTTGCCCAGCAAGAAAATACCAAAACAGAATTATAATAGAATTTCTGCAAGATACGTTTCCTAAACTGATTCTGTTTTAAAGGGAAATTCGCAGCTGTCTTTTCTTCTGTTTTCCAGAGCCGTTCCAGACGTAATTGGGCCTCTGGACCACCTTAGAATGATAGAGAATCTCGTTATCTTCGCGTGGACTGCTTACGGGCTGAAAACAGACTTATAGAACTCAAGATATGGCCCAAACAGTGAATCTCATGCGTGCAGCCCAATAAATCCGAATTTTAATAAATTAAATCTCCGAAAACGACAAAAACATCCACCATAATCATCATCCTTGTAAATCTGCACAACTAAACAAAACACATCAAAACTACAAGAAACTTGAGCCCAAGACAATCAATTTAATCCGATTTAGAATGCTCCAAGTGGATATAAACTCCACTTATCACACCCCCAAACTTAAACCGATGTTTGTCCTCAAGCATAAACAATTACAACTAACTAACTAACTAGTACCACTTCCGTAGGTGATCACGGTTGCATTTGGCATATGCAACAAGCCCTTTAAACCCCTAGGCAGCCCTAGTGGACGAGTAAGGTCTCGTGAGGGCCTATAGCGAATGTACCCACAATATCCATTTAACCTAATGCAATGCAATGCATGAATGCAACTAATATGAAAAATGCAAGATCCCCTTCAAACTCACCAAAACCAACTAACAAGCAAATATCTCAATGAATGTAACAAATCCAAGCAGAGCTCGACTAAATCCCCGTATACTAACAAATACATGAACAGAAACGTGCGTGTGTGCGATGCTCATCAGAAATACTCCCAAAACTAGGTCAAAAATCATACATGCTTTCCGTCAAGATAATCACAGGTTTATAATCAGAATAGACTGTAGACACTCCATAACCTAGGAACACCTCCACCCTTATCCAAGGTAGACAGAAACTCATGCTTTATTACTATGACACATAATAGAATATACAATACGCATGCTTATTTAACCGTGCAATGAATGAGACCCCAAAAGGCTTATACAATAATACCCATGTAGCGAGTGTTAGGTCAGCAATCCCAAACCACAAGGGCTTTAGGTTACTAGGACTAAGTCCCCTCAGACTTAATTACTCGAGTATTAAAGAGCTCACTCTGGTTAATTTTGCATTAACAAACAACAATTGACTCTTTTTTTTTTCTTTTTTTTTTCTTTTTTTTTTCTTTTTTTTTTTTCTCTTTTTTTTTTCTTTTTTTTTCGCAATCTGGAATGAGCCTTTCTCATTTCCAACCCTAGACTACTCATATAAATATGAGCCGGCTACTAGCCATTTGACACCTAGCCTTTATTGACAAATATTAACAACTAACATGAAATTCCTGTTTTCCCCCAAACTTAGATTTTAATGTTCCTACGCTATAAAGGGAATAACGAAAATTCTAAAAATAAACAAGTGATTAAATCTCAAAACATCCAACATGCATGACTCCAACCTAACCCCAAAAGCACCCCAATGAGACTGTGTAATTAATTTTGTTCCCGTAACATGCAAGTCAATTTCATAGAAACTATAAATCAGCCCTCTACTCATCATCATCACACCCAAATCAACATCCACCTATCAATCAGAATCAGCTCGTCCTAAGGGATCATGAAATATGCATGCCATGAAAATGCAACTAAATGAAAACTCACATGGTATACGAAAACAAAACAAAATGTCCTATATGAAACAAACGTAGATAACACGAACATAAATGCATAATTTACTACTAATAATATGCAAATCATGAAATCCTACATGAAAAAATAATACAACAACTACTAATCCCTCAAACCACCCCCAAACTTAAAATATTCAATGTCCGCATTGAATGGAAGTAAATACGATGGATAGCAGAAAACATACCTACTCGTCCTCATCCTCGAATGAATCAAGTGAGAGACGAAAATTTCACAACACTAGCACCACCTCTCCCATGCTTAGGAACCAAAAGAATCAATCCCCAACTCATAAAATTCACCAAAATCCACAAAAAAATCGAATTCACAAATACCTCCAAATAATCAAGAACACACAACCCTAATAATGCAAGAACACAATTCGTAATATCAAAATAAAAGGAAGAAATATACCCCAAATACGAACCGGAGAGGTGAAGCTTGCAATTAAAAAAAAAAATCCCCCAAACTTGAATCTTGAAGCCTTGAAATTTATTGTAGGAAATATAATTGGAATGGGGTAGGATTTGTGTGTCTATAGGTGTATATATAGATGAGAAGAGAAAAAAAAAATATGAAATAAGAGATGGATTGGGAATAATTTGAAATGAATATAGGACTAGAATTAGAATTTAAGGTGGAGAAAATAATTAGAAAAGGGGTAGGAATTGGTTTAAGATATGAATGTTTATTTAATAAAATATACAGTATGTTACACCCACGTATACACGTACATTAACTAACCTATATATATTAACTAAAATAAAACTAACCTGGACAGTAGTTTTGGATCGCCAGGTCGCGGATAAGAGGCTACAGCGCGTGTCATTCTCTGTTGAACATATTTCCGATTTTTGTTTTGTTTTTTGTTTTTTTTTTTTTTATGGACAAAACAGAAGTAGCCTCGTGAAGTACCTCCTGGACAGACATTTGACTCCGCTGCATCCTGGATTGCGCGCTGTGGCGCGTGGAAATTTCTGTCCCAATTTTTTTTTTTTTTTTTTTTTTTAACCAACACTCAAATTTTTTTTTTCTTCCTACACTAAAGCGCGGGTTGCCTCCCACGAAGCGCTTCTTTAACGTCAATAGCTTGACGTTACTTCCAAGCCTCCATTAAGGATGATAATAGTTCGCCTGGTCCTCTCTTCGCAATACTTCATCATCATCTCGGCGGCACACTTTCTGCCACTTCTCCTCGCTTGGCCTATTCGTGTAGCAACTATATCCTCTTCCAATGCCTTCATCTGTTGACCCAAAATCTGTCAATTTGTAGAACAACACTCGGGCTTCGCTTGAATATAATGGAGGAGGGTAAATGTAAATTGCTGAAGCCTTTGGTTCCTCAACGAGAACTTCCTCCATTGGCTCTAATGCGCTACCTCCATCTTTAAACTCTGAGACAAGTAGAAAATCTGCATCTTTTCCATGTTCTTCATCCTCTTGGTTCGCACATACCCATTCTTGAAATTTCTGTAGCCCAACAGTGTCTTCTTGATTCGCACATAACAATTCTTGAAATTTGCGTAGCTCATCAGTGTCTGTCTCAAATAGTGCCCTTTCCAAATCATCCACCTCACTAGCTTGATCAAATTCCTCACATGGCTTATGAACACTCTCCTCCTCTTGGAATTTGTCTTCTTCAATTAAGCATGCAGTACCTTGCTCCAAGTCATCAATATTTTCTGGAATTGCTTCTGGTATGAATTGCTGATTCTCTTGTTCCAAGACTCTCACAGCTTGAGCAACTAGAATCTCCAAAGATTTAAGAGACTCCTCACTACTCTTTACAAACATCATAACCTCATCCCTAACATTAACCTCATCTGACTGAAAAGTAGGAGTAGGTTGCTGATGTTGAAACTCTTCACTTCCATAGTAATATGACATATCTGGAACATCTTGCTGGTACTGTTGAGGATGGTATTGAAAATATGGTTGCTCCTCATAAGTGACATATGGATCAACTCCTTCGTAGTAACAATATTGTGAGGGATCATGAACGCCAAAACACCGCTCACATTATTGAGGCTGTTGAATACCACCTTGGTTGCTCCAGCACTGATACGTCTCATGTGCGCCCGCACATAGCTCGCAAACACTAGCCACCTGCTGAACTCCATAGTAAAAATCCATCTTTCTCTGACAAGTACCTGAAACACCAACGAACTAAACAAGATAGATGAGAAAAAGAAATCTGAGTCAGTGAATTCTAACGACCACTATTGACAAGCACATAAACCAAAAATAAAACACCAATGATCCCCGGCAGCGGCGCCAAAAACTTGTTTACACTAAATCACGCAAGCGTACGTGGTCACAAGTAATACAGATATAAGTCGAGTTCGTTCCCACAGAGATCTGGTTATGGTTTTAATTCAGTAGATGCACCTATGCAACAATGTATGGTTATTATGCACTGCTAAGACAAATAACAAATATGGGTTTTAACTATCTAAATTAACTAAGAGTAAATTAACAACTAAGAATTAACTAACTAGCAAGAATTGAAATTTAATTACTTCTGCAAGAAAAACCATGGAATCCTAACTTCATTAAATACTTCGCTTAGATCTGACGCCTTTAATCACTATATGCAATGATTATGATATCTGATCGGATAACACGAAACAAGTATACGCTACTTCTCAGTATACGAATACCAAACTAAACATACATCCACAAAAGAGATAGAAGATGAATAGACACCAATTATGCTTAGACCCTATATCTCTATAGAATTTGAAAACATAACGGTTGAAGAACAAGTTATCCACATTGATCACATAGGGTAGCATATTATCTCTAATCATGCCACAAATCATGATGTTAAAACATCAACCTATCCTATGCTAGCATGGCAAGTTCTAAATCTCAAGATCCACTCTCGTTTAGCAAGAGATTAACAAATTAGATGTTCATGACGCATCTAAACACATGAATCACAACCATACGAGGATATCAGATATACATCACACACAGATCTGTAAAGCATCAAAATACTAAAGCTCCATAAATAAATCCGTTAGAATCCCATGACAACAATTAGTTCATAATCGAACCTCTCGTCATCATGGGATCTGATGAAACCATGATAAAAACAAAGTATGAAAATATACAAATAAACCTAAGTAATTGATATGTAATAGTTCTACTCCTAATGATGATGATCTTCCTTTTTTACAATTTACAAGGGTTGGATGTGTTTATATAGGCTCTAGACATCTTGCCCAGCAAGAAAATACCAAAACAGAATTATAATAGAATTTCTGCAAGATACGTTTCCTAAACTGATTCTGTTTTAAAGGGAAATTCGCAGCTGTCTTTTCTTCTGTTTTCCAGAGCCGTTCCAGACGTAATTGGGCCTCTGGACCACCTTAGAATGATAGAGAATCTCGTTATCTTCGCGTGGACTGCTTACGGGCTGAAAACAGACTTATAGAACTCAAGATATGGCCCAAACAGTGAATCTCACGCGTGCAGCCCAATAAATCCGAATTTTAATAAATTAAATCTCCGAAAACGACAAAAACATCCACCATAATCATCATCCTTGTAAATCTGCACAACTAAACAAAACACATCAAAACTACAAGAAACTTGAGCCCAAGACAATCAATTTAAGCCGATTTAGAATGCTCCAAGTGGATATAAACTCCACTTATCAGTTTTAAATAAAAAAATAGTTTCATCCCTAGAATCATATTCCCTTATAATCATATTACTATGAATTGTAAATTTACTGTAAATTGTTGTAGTCAAATTTACTGTAAATTGTTGTAAATCATATTCCCTTATAATTCTATGTTATTTTTTAAACACCCCTATAATCCTATGTTGTGGAATAAAATCTAGGGTCTGCGCGTATTTAATGCTAGGGTTGGTGAGCTTTGAGCTTTAATGGCTGTTTCCGTGTTTCGAGACTGATCGGTCCTCACAGAGTGCCTACGTATCTCGTTATTGAGAATCAAGCCAAGACGTAGTTCTAGGTGATGGTGCCCTCGAGGCTATAGCGGCGAGAGCTCACCTAGGACGCAGTGGCTTGTACGTCCTTATTCGAGGATTAAGCCAAAACGTAGATGGACGCGTTGAGTTCTGCCCAAAAGCATACTTCTGAGAATGAGGGGGTCAGACCCTTATATAGGCTGAGAAGCCTTAGAATTATGGTAGGAGTAGGTGACTTGGTGGGCAAGCCTTCTAGACTCCTTCCTTGTAGGAGTTAGTTTCCATGTTGAATTAGGTGTCTTGGAGGCTAAGTCAGGCAAGAGTTATATCCTTATTTGACTCTTATTGCTGAGCTGTTTATTACCCTTAATATTAATTACGAAATTAATATTAAATTAGGGGTTTCAGGCCTCATTAATGGGCTTCATATTTGGACCAAGCTAGGTCTAATTAATGCAACATTAAATGTGTCTTTAGGGCTTATTTTTAACCCATATCATTTGCCCCCCAACTTCTGGAAAAACGTTCAAGTTTTTGTGGAAGTTTTAATTTGCCATTTCGAGACTCGGGGTTTATTTTCGTTCCCTTACCGGGGATTCAATACACTAGTGTTTCACGAGTATCATCTTGATTGTAAAGTGTGGAGCGACCTACACTTTTACGATGATCTGCCTTATTCGAGGCTTTAACTTGTGCTTGCTTATAGCAATTTCGGCACTTTTATAGAGCTTTTATGCATTATTAGCATAAATTATCTCCCAATTTGTCAAGAAAATGTTTCTATAACTTTCGTCGTATTTTCTGTACTTTTCCAAATATTTGACGAATTTTCGCGTACTCACAGGTATTTTCCTTAATTATTCCTAATAATTTAGGAATTTTAATGTACCCACAGGTATTTTTCTTAATTATTCCTAATAATATAGGAATTTTTATGTACCCACAGGTATTTCTCTTAATTATTCCTAATAATTTAGGAATTTTAATGTACCCACATGTATTTTCCTTAATTATTCCTAATAATTTAGAAATTTTGATGTACCCACATGTATTTTCCTTAATTATTCCTAATAATTTAGGAATTTTTATGTACCCACATGTATTTCTCTTAATTATTCCTAATAATTTAGGAATTTTTTGTGTACCTACAGGTATTTTTTGTCAAAATTATAAACTTCGATATTCTTTCTGTTAGTTTATAAATTGCAGGGATCAAGATTAGGGCTGCACAACTTTCCGGTCTGGACCGGTAAATTAGACTGGACCGGGTCTACCGGTCCAAGGACCGGACCGGACCGAATATAACCGGTCCGGTCCCCGGTCCATAAAATCAAAAAAATCCGGTGTTCGGTCCGGTCCGCTCCAAACCCTGAAAACAACCGGTCCGGACCGGATTGGACCGGATTTTATGTATATAGTTAATTTTATACTATTTTATCTTTTAAATTATATAGTTTAATGATTAAATATTAACACATAACATATTTTAGCGATCCAAATCGGTAAATAATAAATTTTAGAAATAGTATATATAAACACTATAATATAAATGATTAAATTTTATATTTATGCTCTATATAATTTATAATTATGTTTACAAATTAATGTTACTTTACATATAATATGACATTTACTTATTTTTAAACTTAAATTAACTTACCAAGTAATTTAAATATTAACAAAGAATGAAATTAAATTTTAAAAATTAATTTTTATTATAAAAGATTAATTAACCGGTCCATACCGGTCCGATTCCGGTCCGGTCCGGTCCCAAGACCTGTTTATGACCGGTCCGGTCCCCGGTCCATGAATTCAATAAAATTCGGTCTTCGATCCGATCCGGGTCGGTCCGATCCGATTTTTGACCTTTGTGCAGCCCTAATCAAGATGCAGGAATGTCAGACCTCTGGTGAGCTACTTGCATTTTTTCTAAAAACATTAACCTGGTCGAAGTCGACCAGGCCTGGTCGAAATAAGCGTCTTTTTTTTTTTTGCTTTTCATCTCTTTTTTTTTTGCACACCTCTTTTTTTTGAATATTATTATTTAATAATAATAATTCTTTTGTCCGAATCTCGAATAATTTCGATCCCCAAATTAGTGGTGTCCCACTTGGATAAAATTTCATTCGAATAAAGTCCGACCCGGATTTTATTATTATTATTTTTAATAATAATAATAATAATTTTTGTAATTTTAAAAGGGTCCTCAGCCCTAATATTTTCGTAATTTAAGATCGTATTTTTGGTCTCATTGGCTCCCAAATCTTTGAAATTCGTCCCAAATTGAGGTCATTCATGACTCTAAGCACATAAAAATTTTCATTATATAGCCATTTTTTTTTACCAGGACTCGTAGTATTTTAGGTCAGGATTTTCGATCAGGAATGCTGACCCTTAGGTCAGGATTTTCGATCTAGAATGCTGACCCCTAGGTCAGGATACTGATCGAAATAAAGGCCTTCCTAGCTTCTTGGTCGAAAGGATTTTCGATCAGGAATCCTGATCCCTAGGTCAGGATTTTCGATCAGGGATGCTGACCCTTAGGTCAGGATTTTCGATCAGGAATGCTGACCCTTAGGTCAGGATTTTCGATCAGGAATGCTGACTCTTAAGTCAGGATTCTGATCGAAATAAGGGTCTTTCGAGCTTCTTGGTCGAAAGGATTTTCGATCGGGATTCCTGGTCGTTTCGACCAGGGTCTTGGTCGAAATATGGGCCTCTTAATGGCTTGGTCGAACGGATTTTCGATCAGGAATCCTGACCCTTAGGACAGGATTTTCGATCAGGAGTGTTTACCCTTAGGTCAGGATGTTAACCCTTAGGTCAGGATTTTCGATCAGGAATGCTGACCCTTAGGTCAGGATTTTCGATCAGGAATGCTGACCCTTAGGTCAGGATTTTGGATCAGGATGCTGACCCTTAGGTCAGGATTTTCGATCAAGAATGTCGACCCTTAGGTCCAGATTTTTGATTAGGATGCTGACCCTTAGGTCAGGATTTTCGATCAGGAATGCTGACCCTTAGGTCAGGATTCTGATCGAAATAAGGGCCTTCTCAGCTTCTTGGTCGAAAGGATTTTCGATCAGGATTCCTGGTCGTTTCGACCAGGGTCTTGGTCGAAATAAGGGCCTCTTAATGGCTTGGTCGAACGGATTTTCGATCAGGATTCCTGGTCGTTTCGACCAGGGTCTTGGTCGAAATAAGGGCCTCTTAATGGCTTGGTCGAACGGATTTTCGATCAGGAATCCTAACCCTTAGGACAGGATTCTTGATCAGGAATGCTGACCCTTAGATGAGGATTTTCGATCAGGAAGACTGACCCTTAGATCAGGATTCTCGATCGAAATAAAGGCCTTCCCGGCTTCTTGGTCGAAGGGATTTTCGATCAGGAATCTTGATCCCTTCGACCAGAATTCTGATCGAATTGATTTGGATGACGTGTGGCCTCTATGAGCCTTTAGCTCCTTTCAGCTAGCTTACGTGCCTCCATGGCATCGTTTGGCAACCAGCCATTATCAAGGTGTGATTTGATAGGATCTAACTAGTACCCACCTATTCTGGTAGGAGCAATAAGCTTTGAATCAACTGTAAGAGTTCTCGGAACTAGGAAGTAGACGTTCCCAGAATGGGTCTCGACCCTTGAACTGAGATAAGGCATCGACCTTTGTATTCTCCTCCCTTGAGATATACCTGGCACTCATTTAACTGGGCTATCGCAGCTTTCACAATCCTCAAGTATTTGACCATATTCTTTTCTATAGTCTCAAACTCTCTATTATCTTGTGAGACTACCAGCTTTGAGTCTCGTCAGACTTTCAGGTTCTTCACCCTCAAAGCTCTTGTCAATCCAAGGCTGGCTATTAGAGCTTCATACTTCGCCTTGTTGTAGGTTGTTTGAAAGTCCAACTTCAAGGCATACTCAAGTTTTAACCCATCGGGGCTTTGCAGAACTAAAACTGCACCACTAGTTTTCGTTTTTGATGCCCCATGAAAATAGAGCTTTTTGTCATGAAAATAGAGCTTTTTGTTTTTGATGCCCCATCAAAATACAGCACCCAATACTCCTTCTTCTATTCCAGGGGTTTCTCACCTTGCTGACCTTCCTGGTCTATTACCTCCTGCCCTCCGACTTCTTGGTTGTCAATGGTATATTCAACCACGAAGTCAGTTAGAGCCTGGGCTTTGATGGTCGTCCTAGGCTTGTACTTAACATCGAATTCTCCTGGCTTGATTGCCCACTTGATGAGCCTTCCATTGGCTTTCGGGCTATGCAATATGTTTCTTCAGCGGGTGTTCCATTAGGACTTCAACGTTTATCCTTTATCCAGGGTCCCTCAAGGACTTAAACTCTTATATGCTGTAACCTAACTCTACCCTTAGGGGTATGCATTTGTTTGTTTTTGATGCTCCATCGAATTAAAGCGCATATAAATTCTTCTGGTCTCCTCATTCTTATTCTGAGGTTCACTTCCTGCTTAGGGTACTACCTCCTGCCCCCCGATTTCTTGGTTGTCAATGGTACATTCAACCACGAAGTCAGTTGACGCCTTAGCCTTAATGGCTGTTCGAGGCTTCTATGTGACGTCCTCTGCTGGCCCTTCTTGGTGTTCCTTACCTCTGCGGACATCCATGTCTTCAATCGGAAGGACCTGCCCCCCCCGACTCCATCAGGCCTTAACGCGGCTACATAACAGCTCCTAGCCATTTTTCTGGTCACCCTTTTGTTCTTCACACCATTCCTGGTTGGAAACTTGATCTCCATATGATAAGTTGAGGCTAAAGCCATGAATGCATGAAGTCCAGCCCTTCCAAGGATAGCGTTGTACGTTGAAGTCGCCTTGATTACCAGGAAGTTCAACATCTGAGTGGCCTCATTGGGCTCTGTCCGATGGTGACGGCCAACTGAATAGTTCCCTCAACTTTAGATTCTACTCCATTGAATCCTTATATAGGTGTGTTGGAGGGGGTCAACTGAGAGTCGTTATACCCCATCTTCATAAAAGCATCGTGAACAAGATGTCAACGGAAGCTCCATTGTCTATCAAGACTCGCTTCACCTCTAAGTTTCCAATCACAAGAGCTATGACCAACGGGTCGTCATGGGGGAACTTCACCCCATCCAAGTCGGAATCATCGAATCTGATTGCTACCTCAATTCTTTCAAGCTTCGGTGTTTCTCCAACAATGTGCATTACCTCTCTGGCCTATGCCTTTTGAGAGCTCTTGGTTGTCCCAGCCGATGTCAGGCCTCCAGAAATCATATGGATACAGGCCCTCGGGGCTGTGGGTTGTGATCTTGATCGTCATCCCTTTTATAATCTCTAATTTGATTACCACAATCTTCACCCTTAGTGAAGTGGCTCAGTTTCCCTCTACGGATCAAAAACTCGATCTCATCTTTGAGTTGCTTGCAATCATTAGTGTCATGCCCCACATCTCTGTGTAATACTCAATATTGATGCTTGTTTTTCTTTGCGGGATCACCCCTGAGTGGCTTCGGCCATCGGAAATCCTTATCCTTCTCAATGTCCAACAAGATTCGACTCCTAGGAGTATTCAACCTTGCATACTCAGTGAACCTTGGTCTTTGGTTGTTCGTAGGGGGAGAGTCAGAGTCTTTGCTAGTTCGGGGATACTTGTCCCTAGCATCATACTTTTGCTCCGCCCTTCTCTTCCTGGAGTTGTCATTGTTCCAATTGCTAATATCAGATGTATCTTTCATCATGTTGTCTTCACCCTTAATATACTTGCTTTCTCTCGGTCGGAGCTTAATCATGTCCTCTGGGGATGTTTGGCTAACGACATCTTAAAATAAATGTTGGTCGTTCTATGCTGTAAGGCCACCTTATTCTTCAGGTCAGTGATATTCAACGTCTCCTTAGTGAATCGCTTGAGGTAATCTTTCAGATTTTTGTTCTTCCCTTGTACCACGTACATAAGGGATGCGAAGCTCTTCTCATGAACTCTCCCACTTATGAATTGGCAGACGAAAGCAGCACTCAACTCCTTAAAAGAGCCAATAGAGTTCGCAGGCAATCTGCTGTACCACCTTTGAGCCATACCCGATAAGGTTTGAGGCAATGCCCTATACTTCAGGGCATCACTTGCAGGCTGTAGCAGCAGTGCATTCGAGAACGTCCTAACATGATTTGCAGGATCACCCGTTCCATAATAAGCCTTTATAGTAGGCATCTTAAACTTCCTAGAGATGTGAGCTCTCATCACCTCCTCAGTAAACGGGGGGTATAAGATTGTTAGGTTTTCCGAGCAACACCAAGTTCGCAGCCCTTGGCCTAGGGGCAACCATCCTTGGTGCTTCAGTTAGAGGGACCTCTGTCCTCCTATCCCTCCTCGGGGTTTCATCCAAAGTCACCACAGGGATCTCTGCTCTCTTGCAATGTCTTCTTTCAGCCTTTGAATCTCAGCCTCAAAGGTTTGGATTCTTTCTAGGGCAGTGGTTGAGGGTCCATCGTGGATTCTTTGAGAACACCTATGGGGTTCTCGGCTTGATCGGTGCCTCCTCGGGGCTTCATCATGATCATCATCCTCAGATGAAGAATCATCAGTATAAAGACAAGAGTATTCATAATATCCTTGATCAGGGCTCAAGCCTCTAATGTAAGGAGGGTGATATAGCTCATGTATCTGCAAGACATGGCCACTTGGTCCAACACCTCGAGTATCCGGGGGTAGTTAGGAAGACCATACCTGGGGTTAGTATTCAAGGGGAGATCCGTAGTGTGGATCTGTACCCTTGGTGATGGATTGTTCGGATCAAAGGGAGGGGAGACCACCATCTGGAGAGGGTTGGTTTCTTGTCATTCCTGATTGATCAGAGGTAACGTACTCTCAGTATGGGGGATCGCCCCTAGTTGTTGAGAAACTTGGGATTGGATGATGAAAGCTGATGTTGGGGGAGCCTATTGGACAATCACCCCTCATGCTGGGGGAACCTGTTCGGTGATTGCTCCTGATGCCGAGGGCACCTGCTCGGTGGCTGGTGGAGCAGAGTTGAGAGGTATGGCCTCAGTTGCAACTGATGTCGTTCTTCGTGTGTTCATCATGGTTGATGTTGTTTTCCCACAGACGGCGCCAAATGTTGTGGAATAAAATCTAGGGTCTGCGCGTATTTAATGCTAGGGTTGGTGAGCTTCGAGCTTTAATGGCTGTTTCCGTGTTTCGAGACTGATCGGTCCTCACAGAGTGCCTACGTATCTTGTTATTGAGAATCAAGCCAAGACGTAGTTCTAAGTGATGGTGCCCTCGAGGCTATAGCGGCGAGAGCTCACCTAGGACACAGTGGCTTGTACGTCCTTATTCGAGGATTAAGCCAAAACGTAGATTGACGCATTGAGTTCTGCCCAAAAGCGTACTTCTGAGAATGAGGGGGTCAGACCCTTATATAGGCTGAGAAGCCTTACAATTATGGTAGGAATAGGTGACTTGGTGGGCAAGCCACCTCCTCTAGGAAGGTTCTAGACTCCTTCCTTGTAGGAGTTAGTTTCCATGTTGAATTAGGTGTCTTGGAGGCTAAGTCAGGCATGAGTTATATCCTTATTTGACTCTTATTGCTGAGCTGTTTATTACCCTTAATATTAATTACGAAATTAATATTAAATTAGGGGTTTCAGGTCTCATTAATGGGCTTCATATTTGGACCAAGCTAGGTCTAATTAATGCAACATTAAATGTGTCTTTAGGGCTTATTTTTAACCCATATCATCCTATTTCTACTATAATTGTATGATGTTTTTTAATAAAATAAAAAATCTATTATAATTATAATTCTTTTATTATAGTTTTAAATAAAAAAAATAGTTTCATCCCTAGAATCATATTCCCTTATAACTCTATGTTATTTTTTCAAGAAAACAATAAAATTGAAATCCTATTATAATTATAATATAATTTTTTTTATCATAATATAGAATCAAAAAATATTACGATCAATTCTCCAAATTTTTTTTCAAGGAACACCCTTTTAACGGTACCACTTTTGGTTTGCACCGTATTTTAGTTTCATCCCTATAATCCTATTTTTACTATAATTCTATGTTGTTTTTTAATAAATAGAAATCCTATTGTAATTATAATTCTTTTATTACAACTTTAAATAAAAAAAAATAGTTTCATCCCTAGAAATCATATTCCCTTACAATTCTATGTTATTTTTTAAAGAAAATAATAAAATTGAAATCCTATTATAATTATAATACAATTTTTTTTATCATAATTTAGAATAAAAAAATTATACGACCAATTCTCCAAAAGATTTTTCAAGGAGAACAACTAGAACATGTTTCCATATATTAGTATATTACTCTAAAACATTTTTCCCTGCGATTATATGTTATTTTTTTAAAAAAAAATATAAAAAATTGAAATCTTATTATTATTATAATTCTTACATTGTATTAGCAATTTTTTTTATTATAACTTATAATAAAAAAAAGATTACGATCAATTATTCTAAATATTTTTCCATGAAAACAACCGAATCGTGTTTTCATGCACTTTTATTAAAAAAATTAAGTTTATAATTTGTTAATCGCATAAATTTTTTATGCAAATAACATAGTTTTTTTTTATAATTTTTGTAATATAATTTTATAAATATTTAATTAAATAAAAATGAATAATTATTTAACATAAATCTCCGAACTGTGTTAAAAACACGTTTGCCAACGCACTCTTTTGATCGTTAATATCTTGAATTTCGTATTAGTACTAAATATAAAAACTTCACTGTGTTAAAGTACTCATAAATACGAATCCAACAAGATCACTCATGACTATATTTTATCTTATAAATTATACGTAAATTAGTAGTCAACCACTTATAATGAATAGTGTAAAAAGTCAAAAGACTATATTTTATCTTATAATGAATAGTGTAAAAAGACAATACGAGACGGAGGGAGTAAAAGATAAGGTGTCTCATGTAGAGTACTGGCGTGAGGCATGCACCCCGAGTTCTTAGAAGGAGGCATGTTTTTTTTTTACTAATTAAGGAGGCATGTTTTCGCCAATGCACCAAATGGAATTTCAAACGATTATATTAAATAGGGTTTAAATTGATAAATACCTGAAACTTTAA
Source organism: Kitagawia praeruptora (assembly GCA_037693485.1). Lineage (NCBI taxonomy): Eukaryota > Viridiplantae > Streptophyta > Magnoliopsida > Apiales > Apiaceae > Kitagawia > Kitagawia praeruptora. Next base: position 128,891,766 of record CM075347.1, read on the forward strand.
TTTCTTTTTTCAATTCCTTTTTGTGCGTGCGTCATGTTTTGTGCATCATTATTAAAAACTATTAAATTGTTTTATCTGTTGAAAAAATAAAAAAATAGTTATACTAATTTTTCGAAAAAAACATAAGTTCAGATTCAATTAGTTCCTCCGTACAATCGAAATTACTCCTAGTAATTTCCAATTCTGTCATGAATTTGTAGATCTACCCACGAATAAAGAACGAATGGCTTCGCTTTCAGTCGAGTACTCAACAGGCATTACTCATGCAGTGTAAATAAAATGTCAACTGTAAATACAAAATATATCTGCATTTGCGTATAACTAGTTGGTACCTCGTTTAAAAAACTGAAGATCACGAAAAGTTATTCCGTACGTACGTAGGAGGCATGAATTAATTTGATTGTACATCATTTGGTACGGTTGACATTCCATTAAAATTCTGATGCAATATTATTTTTTTTTTTTGAAAATTCTGATGCAATATTATTTAAAACCAGCTTCAATACTTGTGCAAACCACATGATTGCTGTAATTTACGAAATGAGTTTTTATTTTTCTTGTTATGCGTTGATATGATCCTATTGTAACGATAAATGTCTTTTTAAATATACATAATTTTTTTGAAATATGTACCTAAAGTTATCGATATTTTGTGTCTCTATCTTTTGATCGTTATTTTTAGAGTGTTGATGTCTTTATTGCGATTGGAGTTAGAAAAATGATTAACGAATATACTTTCAACGTTTTTCATAAGTTTATAATTAAGATGAACATCTCATAATCTATTGAACTGTTATATTTGCATACAATTATAAAATTTGATAAATTAAAATGTGGTATGTTGCCCTATCATAATTTATCATTTCATATCCGCTAGTTACCTCGAGCCTCATATGCTGTAATTACTACATGTCCGATTAATTTTCTAGGATACTGATAAGTGGCTTTATATCCACTTGGAACGCTTCATATCGGCTTAAATTGATTGTTTTGGACTCAAGTTTGTGTAGTTTTGATGTGTTTTGCTTAGTTGTGCAGATTTACGAGAATGTTGATTAAGGTGGATGCTTCTATTATTTTTGGAGAATTAATTGATTAAAATTCGGATTTCTGAGAAGGGTTGCGCAGTCTACACTGTTTTGGCCATATCTTGAGTTCTAGAAGTCCGTTTGAGGCCCATAAGCAGTCCACACGAAGATAACGAGATTCTATATCATTCTAAAGTGGCCCAGACGTCCAATCACAACTGGAAAGGTTCGGAAATACTGAAGAAAAGCATATACGAATTTTCCTTAAAAAACAGATTCAGTTTAGGAAACGTATTTTGCAGAAATTCTATTATAATTCTGTTTTGGTATTTTCTTGCTGGGCAAGACTTTTAGAGCCTATATAAACACATCTAGATATAGTTTTTAGGGATCGAAAAATTATTGTACATAACTTGTATATTCTAGTATAGAGAGATTGAAGATAGCTATTCACTTTTCTTTGGAGATTGAAGGTTTTTCTTTATTCTTTATAATATTATGTGTTCATATTATATCTCTTGCTTTATTAGTTTAATTATGTATGAGTAGATAATTAATCTAGGGTTAAGTAGAACCCTAGTTATGATTGATGTGTGAATTTCCCAATTCCCCCAATTTGATTGTTTAGTTGCTCTTGCTTATTGAGTTGTTTTAATTAGCAATTACAAATCAGACGTGATTATGTTTATTGTTTGAACCATTGTCTATTTATCAACGAGAGTTGGATTTAGATGGTTGTGATTTATCCAATGAGGACATGAACTTCTCCATGAGAATAGGTAGAACGGATTGTTAGGAAGTTAGGGTGCTGTGATTAATGTCTCTAAATTGCATGATACCATGAGAATAGGCTTGATTGTATTTTAGAGAAGCCATTAATACTCGAGAGAGGTTATTGGTAATTTATAGGGCGCACCTTTCCTGTTGAGTATTATACGATTGATTGGGGAGGGAATTCACGATTGCATTAATTCATGCTAGTGGGGATACTTAATTCTGGAAGTTTTAGTTAATTGATTAATTGCATTAGTATAAAATTAGTTTAATAATCTTTGATATTTTATTGTGTTACTTGCTTGGCTGAATTGAATTGAGAACAACTGGTGATTGACACGTTTGTCTCTGTGGGATCGACTCTGACTTACCCTGCTACATAGTTAGAAGGATTTGTTAGATATTATTATTTGATAGGCACGCGACAGCCTTGTCAAATTTTTTACGCCGCTGCCGGGGACAAAGCAGTGTTAGATTAGTTAATTTTTGAGTTAGTTTGGCCAAGTTGTTTAGTTGTGTTGCTTCGGCTATTATTCTTGTTCCGTTTTATCCTTTGCTTGTGGATTTTCTTGTTTCTTGCAAAATTTGAGTTTCAGCTTCCTATAACAAGAAATTAAGCGAGTAAAGAGAGGAGCAAGAAGAAAGCATGGAGGCATTGGTTGAGACTATGCGGGCATTTTCTCAAAAGATCGATGATATTGAGTCAAGAAATTCTTCTTTGTTTGCCACTTGTGATGTTTGCGGTATACAGGGACATACTCAAAATAATTGCCAATTTAATATCCCTTACTACCCAAATCAAACACAATTTTGGGATGGTAATTTTTATTACAATACCCATGACCACCCTCACCAGCCACAACAATATAATCCTTATTCCGAAACTTACAATTCTAGTTGGGAAAATTATTCTAATTTTTCCTACCAAAACAATCCACCTCAACCAGAAAAGTCTAGCTTGGAAACTGCCTTGGAAACTTATCTCTCTTGATGTGCTCCAAACCAACAATTTAATGCTCAATTTGAAGAGATATCAGTTAGTCCATGCCAAGCTCAACCACCTCAAATCAACTACTCTCAGCCACCACCAAAATCTAGCTTGGAAAATCTTGTGGAAGGATTTATTACTGCACAGCTGAGCAAGAATGTAGAAGTTGAGACGAGTATCAAGGAGATGAAAGCTCACAACAAGTTGATTGAAAACTCAATTGCTCAACTAGCTCAAGAGGTAACTGAATTCGTTGAGAGGCGCACTCAAACGGAGAAAATACCAATGAGTCAATTTGATGATGCAACTTTGTGGAGTGGAAAGGAGTTCAAAGAGTCGCAAAACGAGGTTAGTAACAGTAAGTTAATTTTTGATGATTTTGATGATGAAGATAGTTATTTTGATAGTCTTGCTCTTATTGACCCATATGCTTCTCAAGAAATTAACTCGTGTGAAAACTCGTTTGATAGTAATGAGATTGATTTCTTAGATGACTCTTTTTGCACGCTATTTGATGAGGGCGATAGTATGGTTGTGGTAGATATAAATTTGAATAAGGATATTGTGATTCCAATTGTGGTAGATGAGATAGAACCGAATTTGGATAAACTTGACTTGAATGATGTTAAAATTGAAAATATGTGTATGCCTTTTGTTGACCAAATTTGGGAGGAATTTGTGAAAAGTAACTATAGCTATGTTGGAGATGATTTTTCAAAATACTTTCACATGCCGAAATTTCTTGAGCATTACATGAGCCTCACATGTCAATTTATATATCTTTTTGGTTATCTAATTGGTGCTCAAATCATTAGATTAATTCAAATTAGGAGATATGTACATCTATATGCTTTTTCGCCAGGATAATAGTCGAGCATGCGTCGGGCTAACGACATTAAACAAATGCGCTTCGTGGGAGGCAACCCATGCCATTAGTGTAGGAAAAAAAATGAGTGTAGTGAAAAAAAAAAAGTGAACAGTATTTTTCGGGGCAATTTGCGCCCAAGTAACGCTATTTGCGCCTGAGTCACTGCATTCAGCGCAGTTTGTGCCGGAGTAACGCAGATAGCTCCTGCGTTACATGAGGGTTTTTTCCCCCTGTCACGCATTTCTCTCCTGCGTGTCACCCTTGTTCCGCGCCCAGTACCCTGAAACGCAGCCTGATGCTGCGTTATACCCCTGTTCTGCCCAGAATATTTTCCGAAAATCAGTGTTTTAACCTCCAAAATTCCCCCAAATTCAATCCTAACTCAAATTTCTTCAATTCTAAATTCCTATATCTATCCCACATCAAATCCTAACCTCTCCAAATCTCTCCTACACTCTAAATTTTTAAATCTTATCTATCCATCTTATATATATACACACCTAGCCATACAAATCCAATTCCTCTTCTATTTTATTTAAATATCTAAAATTCAATTCTAAAGAGGAATTAATTGCAAGTTCACCTCTCCAATTCGTAGTGGGTTTATTTCTTCTCTCAAATTTTATTTTGATTACGAATTTGTGTTCTTGTAAATTGGGATTTGTATTATTCTTGATATATTGGGGTATTTTTGGTGTGTTATTGCTTGGTAATTTTTGGTGGAGCTTCTTGTGAGTTGGGTATTGATTCTTTTGGCTCGTAAGCATGGGAGAGATAGTGCTAATGTTGGGAAATTTCGTTTTCGATGGCGGAGGTTAAATTTAATCGGTTGTTTTGAGGCCAATTGCTAAGGAAAGGGGATTTTTGCGAGAAAAAAATTGTTGGGTATGTTTCGATATTCAGGTATGTTTTCTACTATCCCTTGTATTTACTTCCATTCAATGAGGACATTGAATATTTTAAGTTTGGGGGTGGTTTGCGGGATTAGTAGTTGTTGTTGTATTATGTGTTCATGTAGGATTTCATGCTTTGCATATTAGTAGTAGTAAATTATGCATTTATGTTCGTGTTATCTACGTTTGTTTCATATATGACATTCTGTTTTTTATTTTTGTATACCATGTGAGTTCATAATAGTTTGCATTTGCACCCATGCTTGATAGGAATTTTGTGTTGTTGACGCTTTTGATTGAGAAGTGATATGCTTTGTTCTTGTGCACACACATACAATAGTAAGTTGAAGCTAGTAGACTTATTGAATGTTGTAAGTAATTAGAAGGACATGAATATGTGCAAGTTGATTTAGTTCGCATGCTTTGAATACAAGTTGGTGCATTAGAGAGATTTTTGCTTGGGATTGAGTATGTTTTTCCACCAAGTGAGATTTTGAGCCATATTGCATGTTTGTTGCAATTTATTCTTTTACTTGAGTGTCCACGGATTGTTTGCATTGCTAGCAGTTGTTTGAGTTCTTCTTGAAACGCATGACATTAATTGACGATTAAAATGATAAAGGCATTTAGGAATAATCGCATATTTTCCCATATTACCACACCATATTTACATGATCAATTAGTTAACCCGTTGAGCTTAATCCTATTTTTTGGTGACATACCACATTACTTGCCTAGACCTTTTTCTTGTATTATCCTTACATTAATTTGAACCCACATTGTCAAAGGCTAGTAAAGTGCTTAAAGGAGTAATAAGGTGTGCAAGGAGGGGTTTATTCTTGGTCATAATTTTGGGGGAAATATTGAATATTGGGTTTGTTGTTACTTGATAGTCGACATGTGTAATAAAATCGTGGGATCATTGTTATTGTTCATATTATTGTTTTATTTAGCTCTCGGAAAAAAAAAGAAAAAAAAAGAAAAAAAATATTATGAGAGCATATTTGTCATATTGTGTTTATTGTGATCCTAATTTAGTCGACTAGTCGAGCATTTTTGTTGAAAAAAAAAATAGTAAAATCATGTGTGTGGGGGGGGGGGGAAAGTAGGGGGTTGTGTATGATTCATTAAGGTGCTTACTAGCTTTTGACACTTCACCTCTTTTGGCTTACTTGTCATACCTTGTCCCTAGCCCCGTTACAACCCAAATAAAGACCTTTTGATTATCGTCATTGATGTATGTTGTGTTAAGAGTTAGATTGATACCAAATGTCAAACATGCTTATGATTTTGTTGGAATTGAGTGATACACTTACCCCTGTTCTTGAGTGAATATTCTTTTGTGAGTGGATTGTGAGTGTTTGCTTGTTTTTGCGTATGAGATCCCGAGTTTTGTCTCAAAGATGTACTCTTGTAGGCTTAGCATGTTTACAAACTTATTCTTACACTTGCCATGGACTTGTGAGAACTTATGCATGTTCATTGAGTAGACTATGTGAATACTTGCACTTTCGACACCAAGACATTGCGTATTTATTTTGATTCTTAAGTTGATATGGCATGAGAGGATTTGAAGGTATGGTAGGATATTAGTACTAGATTAATTGCATTTTCATTTAGTTGCATTCATGCATTGCATTGCATTAGGTTACATGGATTTTATGGGTACATTCGCTATAGGCCCTTACGAGACCTTACTCGTCCACTAGGGCTGCTTAGGGGTTTAAAGGGCTTGTTGCATATGCCAAATGCAACCGTGATCACCTACGGAAGTGGTACTAGTTAGTTAGTTATTTAGTTGTTTATGCTTGAGGACAAGCATCGGTTTAAGTTTGGGGGTGTGATAAGTGGCTTTATATCCACTTGGAACGCTTCATATCGGCTTAAATTGATTGTTTTGGACTCAAGTTTGTGTAGTTTTGATGTGTTTTGCTTAGTTGTGCAGATTTACGAGAATGTTAATTAAGGTGGATGCTTCTATTATTTTTGGAGAATTAATTGATTAAAATTCGGATTTCTGAGAAGGGTTGCGCAGTCTACACTGTTTTGGCCATATCTTGAGTTCTAGAAGTCCATTTGAGGCCCATAAGCAGTCCACACGAAGATAACGAGATTCTATATCATTCTAAAGTGGCCCAGACGTCTAATCACAACTGGAAAGGTTCGGAAATACTGAAGAAAAGCAGATACGAATTTTCCTTAAAAAACAGATTCAGTTTAGGAAACGTATTTTGCAGAAATTCTATTATAATTCTGTTTTGGTATTTTCTTGCTGGGCAAGACTTTTAGAGCATATATAAACACATCTAGATATAGTTTTTAGGGATCGAAAAATTATTATACATAACTTGTATATTCTAGTATAGAGAGATTGGAGATAGCTATTCACTTTTCTTTGGAGATTGAAGGTTTTTCTTTATTCTTTATAATATTATGTGTTCATATTATATCTCTTGCTTTATTAGTTTAATTATGTATAAGTAGATAATTAATCTAGGGTTAAGTAGAACCCTAGTTATGATTGATGTGTGAATTTCCCAATTCCCCCAATTTGATTGTTTAATTGCTCTTGCTTATTGAGTTGTTTTAATTAGCAATTACAAATTAGACGTGATTATGTTTATTGTTTGAACCATTGTCTATTTATCAACGAGAGTTGGATTTAGATGGTTGTGATTTATCCAATGAGGACATGAACTTCTCCATGAGAATAGGTAGAACGGATTGTTAGGAAGTTAGGGTGCTGTGATTAATGTCTCTAAATTGCATGATACCATGAGAATAGGCTTGATTGTATTTTAGAGAAGCCATTAATACTCGAGAGAGGTTATTGGTAATTTATAGGGCGCACCTTTCCTGTTGGGTATTATACGATTGATTGGGGAGGGAATTCACGATTGCATTAATTCATGCTAGTGGGGATACTTAATTCTGGAAGTTTTAGTTAATTGATTAATTGCATTAGTATAAAATTAGTTTAATAATCTTTGATATTTTATTGTGTTACTTGCTTGGCTGAATTGAATTGAGAACAACTGGTGATTGACACGTTTGTCTCTGTGGGATCGACTCTGACTTACCCTGCTACATAGTTAGAAGGATTTGTTAGATATTATTATTTGATAGGCACGCGACAGCCTTGTCAGATACATGCCTATAATTTGATATAAAAAGTTCGACCATACACGAGTTATATAAACGTATTAGATCACGAGTTTTGCAAAATCTGTCACCCACGGGATTATATTAACCATGGGTGGCACCTGAAGGAGAATATTATTTGTGATCGGAGTCGGGGACACATTATTAATGACGTCCTTTTTGGACTTATTCCTTGATTCAAGAGGACGGCCACGAGGCCTTTTTACTGACGATTCTCCAACAATTATCGTAGCGGAATTTTCAATTAGAGGATATTCAGTAATATTATTTTTAGATGTTTGAGATGGATCACTTGATGAATTCAAGAGATTCGTCGCAGAAGTTGAGTTTTTAAAGTTGTTCATGGAAAGAAGGTTGATATGCAATGAGAATGAAGAGAATGAGAAAATCGAGAACTACTCTTTTTAGAGTTGGAGGCTAAGATATGGTTTAACATATTAGGACACGTATCTATTTATCAGTATTTTAAAAAGCGCATTAAGCGGCCGCATAAGCGGACACTTAAGGGGAATCGGACACCAAAGCGCTTCGATTATATACTAAGTGGGTGATTAAGCGTTTTTGAAGATTATGCGGCCTATTAAGCGGATGAAGCGGTCATTAAGCAGATTAAGCGGTCAAAATGGTGTTGACCTGCTAATTTTTTAATTTTAAAATATTTATATTTATTATAATATGATTATAATTGTAATGAAATATTAAAAATACATTTTTTAATTAAGAACATTTTATGTTTAAATTCTTAGTACTTAATTATTGCATAATTTTAATTTTACAATAATGATATTTGTTATGCCCAAATCTGGCATAATAATTATTATGATTTAATTAGCTGAATTAATGGTTCATTATCTACAATGGGCCTCGAAGATGGCAATTGGGTCACTAAAGCCCACTACTGGAATCAGCCTGACACAATTATAGAGCCACCTCGCTCTCGATCATATCTAAGGGATCGCCTCGCTATTACCTCCCTCTAAGGGATCGCTTCTCTCATTATGTCACATCTACAAGCTAGATGAGATCGCTATCTCACTCTTCGCTGGAAGGCTCATAGCTAGACCCCTCGTGGTCATATGAGTCTCTATGCATACTTGCGTCCGCTTCGCATGACTCGACCCCTCGAGGTCGCATGACGAGCCCTCATTACTTCTCTGCTAACCTCGCTTGAGAGGCCTCGATTCTGGACCATGCGAGACCGTTGGTTTCCTTCTCTGGGCCATGGATCATGGATAGAATTGATGACTCACTGCCACATCAGCCCTAAACAAGTGGGCTTGGGCCATGACTTATCTCTTAAAACCCTAGCCCGTCTAGGTATCTTGCTCTCCAAGAACTACGTACGGCTTGATCCCTATAAATATGGTACGTAGGCAAAATACACACAAACCCTAATCCCTATTCTTCTTATAGCAAAATACCCGTATTTTGCTCCGTAAATCCAGCAACCTCCAAAAACATTGTTATACCAAAATCTCCTTATAACATCTGGCGCTAGAAGGAGGGCCTAGTCATTGATTGGGAGAACGATGACTAAATCACACAAGAAGAAAAATGGGGAGGGGGAGACTTCGGGATCGCATAGGAGGAATAATGACGACCCCCAGAGGAAGGATCCACTAGAGAGCGAGGCGCGTAAAGATGGGATCGAGGATGAGTTTGAGAAGGAGCGAACACCTTCTGTCCAACCGGTGGCTTTGACGGGCGAAGTCATGTCATTTTTGAAGGGCCTCAGTGATCAAATGATCGAGGTAAAGGAGAAGATGGCTAGGATGGAGAAGCGACATAGTTCTAGAGGCTTCAAGAGGAATGCAAGAACAGGGGATCGAACTCATCAAGCAGAAGGTAGCAAAGGCCCCACCAAGTAATTAATAGGGGACTTCGATGATGTAGTTACAGACCAAACAAACCCCGACTGGAACGAGGAGGAAGCCACTACGGATAAGGAGAGGTCGAAGGAGAAGCCCGCCTCATCTGAAAGAAGATCCGTAAGTGTCTTTGACCGAGTAGGAAAGAAACTCAGTGAGCACGATCTCCGTCTCAAACTGGAGAAGCTCAAAGCTGGTAAGGATGGGGGATCTAAAAACAAAATCAAGGGCTCTCATCGACCCTTATCCCCTCGAAAAGATCGTGAGCGGTCATATCGTCGCAATGACAGACCCCCTTTCCATCGAGAGCGCGAACGATCCCCACATCGCGAGGAAGACCATAAAAATACGGATCGTAGAAATGACCAAGAGGAGTCTAGTGCCCCAAAAAAATACTCAATCTCACCATGGAATTACTGGAGAGAAGAAAAAAGAAGACAAGGAGGTCAAGATCGGTGACTATAAGTTGGAAGAGCTAAAAAAGGCCCTAGATGCGATGAATAATGAGAAAGGGATTTTTAGTAATATGGGCTCCTCTTCACCTTTCACTCATGAAATTCGGACTGCTCCATTACCTGTAGTATTTAGAGGTCATCACTCTGATATGACCTATAATGGAGAAACTGATCCAGCTGAGTTCGTGATTCGGTTCAATAACGAGATGGAGGTATACCAAGTGTCACAGCTAGCAAGGTGTAGGATATTTGCAGCCTCGCTAAGGGGAAGCGCTCAGCAGTGGTTCTCGAAGCTAGGGGCCTTGATTGTAATTGAATCCTGGGAACAATTTGTTGATATCTTCATCAAACAGTTCCAATCTTCAATGCTCTACGCACCACTTATGTCCACGCTGGCTAACATAAAGCAAAGGCAGGGAGAAATGCTCCATGATTACTTTAAAAGGTTCAATGCTGAAGTGCCACGTGTGCGAGGTGCTAATGACGAGGCTATGAAAAATTTCCTTATTGCTGGAGTAAGAGAGGGAATTGAAATCTGGAAGAAACTACAAGAACAGACCCCTGCTACACTTTCGGAGTTGCACAAGATCGCTGAGCTCTTCAAGCGTGTTGAGAAATCACTTGCAGATCTCAAAAAGAATAGTAGAAGGAGTGGTGGAAGCGAAAGTAGGGGAGTGAAAAGAAAAGATTCCCGTAGTCCGAGACGAAGACGGGATCGAAGCCCTAGCCCGAAGAGAAGGGAACACAATTTCTCAAGGCGATCCCCACCTCGAACTCGCTTCACAAGAAACGAGGATAAGTTCGTTCCACTGGTGGCTTCAATTGATCATATCTATGCTGTTAATGCAGATAAAGGAGTATTCAAGAGGCCCACACCTATGGGCTCGAGAGGAACGTCAGACACAAGTAAATATTGTGCCTTTCATGAATAAACGGGGCATGATACTAGCACTTTTTGGTAGCTCAAACAACAAATTGATAAGTTGATTCGAGATGGAAAATTAACTGAGTGGGCGGTTCGTGAAGTAAAGAAACATCAAGGGAATTCGGTTAAGCTAGGTTTGGGGTATCATGCTGTGCCACATGAGAGGCAAGATGAACCTCGCAAAGACAGGGAAGAGCGAGCTGGAAGTATTTATGTAATCATTGGAGGCCCCCACATTGGGGGGGGGAAAGTAACAAAGCTAGGGAGAGGTATGCACGTGAGGCTAGGGAGCGACCTCTCACCAATGTGCACCATCTATAGGAGCGACCCCCAAAGTTGTTCAAAGGAGAGGATACAAACATTATGTTTACAGAGGAAGATGCGAAGTGGGTTCATCATCCCCACTCTGATGCACTTGTGGTTCGTGTTCGCATTAGATCCCAGAACGTCTATAGGGTCCTTATTTATAATGGAAGCGCTGTAAACATTCTTACATATAAAGTCTACAAAAAGATGGGATATATTGATAAGGATCTCATACCCACGGTGGGGCACCTTTACGGGTTTACTGGAGCATCCGTTAGTGTGAAAGGCCTCGTTCGGCTCCCCATCACTTTAGGGGACGAGCCCTGCATCACTACACAGATCGCTGATTTCATGGTAGTGGATCAACCATCTGCCTACAATGCCATAGTGGGGAGGCCCATCCTAAAAGAAATGAGGGTGGTGACGTCTATCTACCATCTCTCTATGAAGTTTCAAATTCTTGGATTGCTAAAATGTAGCTCACGGCTCCCAAAAGATTATCCCTCTCTCTCATAGTCGGTTCTAGCAGAAAAAATTAAACTCGAAAAAAGAGTGGTATATTTTTTAGTAGCGGACAATTATTAAAAATACATAATCGAGCTTTCTAACCATGACATTAACGTATTATCTCCTGACATTAATTCTGTTGGACTCCTCATTGTTTAAGGGTTCTTCTTTGTACTTTTTGCTTGTTCCCTCTTCTCCTGATCTTCCACACAATGACACAAACAAAGTGTGTGTTCCTTACCTTACTTTTCTGGAGTAGCTCCTCGATCTTATGTATATATAATTGAAGTCTAAAGATCTTGAAAACTTTAGATGTTCTATTTGCAGTTCTGCAAAATATTTAAAAACTTTGTTCTTACCAAACAATAAAATTTATGGTATTCAAGTTCTCCAACTAAATAGTGATCCTAATGGAACCTTTTGCTATATTTATAAGTGGTGCAAGTAGTTCGAAACTGACTCATGTTTTAGCTCCAATGAAAAGTCCATTAAATGTTCGATTATCAAAGAAATTAATTCAGATCTTCAATAACATAAAATGATCTTTAGATTTTCTTTTCTGATGTCCATCTTACCATTCAAAATTAATTTATAAAATTTTTAGTCTCGAATATAATTTTATTTCGTTGCACTAGATGTGCAAAATAATACTAGCTACACACTTATACATACAACTCCATAACATTTTACTAATATATTAAGAGTAAATTGCACTTTAATGGCTTGTACTTTAATTTTTTTGCACTTAGATGGCCAAATTTTAAAAGTGAACACTTTAATGGTTGTAGCTTAAATTTTTTGCACTTAAATGACCAAATTTTAAAAGTGAACACTTTGATGACTTACATTTTTTTGTTTAGCACTTTGATGGCCAAGTTTTTTTTTTATTTTGACGCTATTTTGGTCACCAAAGTGTTGGGTTTATTGTCTAAACATGTTTATTTTATTTAGTATGCATTTGAATAAATCAACTTTGACGTTGACTTGGTCAGATGTAGTTGCTATTTAATAGATGGTTCAGTTGGAGTCATACTCCTGATCTGTAGGAGTGATCAATTAGTTACGATTCAGTAGGATATTATGCCAGATCATGTGGCTAGTTTTTAGGAGTTTCAGTTGCTAGCTAGTTCCTATAATAAGCCTTGTATCTCCTTTGTTATATTTAATCCCAATTGTTTACATTCAAAAGTACATTACTTCTGTTCTCTTATAGAATTCTCAGATTATTTCTATCATCTGGTATCAGAGCTTCTTGTTACCTGGAGACTAGTATCCTGTTGACACATCAATATGGCGGAGTCGAGTAAGCACAAAGAGGGACATATCGGCCTGAGTTATCCAATGTTAACAAAGACCAATTACACTGTCTGTGCTATGAAAATGCATGTCTTAATGCAAGCTCACAGTGTATGGGAAGCAGTAGAGCCTAAGGATACAAAGACTGTCATAGAAGATAAGGTGGATAAGCGTGCTCTGGCCTTGATTTACCAAAGTATTTCAGAGGACTTGTTGTTGACTTTTGTAGAACGAAAAACCGCAAAGGATGCTTGGGAGGCTATCAAAATCGTGTCTCTAGGTGCTGATAAGGTCAAAAAGGCTAAGGCTCAAACACTCAAGTCTGAGTTTAAGTTCTTAAACATGAAGGATTCAGAGCAATTAGACGACTTTTGCATGAAATTGAATGGCTTGGTTGCAAGGATGATCAGGGCACTTAGAGAAACAATTAGAGAAGAGTATGTTATCAAGAAATTGCTAAGGGTAGTACCAACAAAATTTCTACAAATTGCCTCAGCTATTGAGCAATTTGGAAATCTTGAAACAATGTTAGTTGAAGAGGTGATCGGGTCGTTGAAGGCTCATGAGGAAAGATTGTCAGGCCAAAGTGATAGCAAAGAGGGACAACAACTCTTATTGACCGAAGAAGAGTGGTCAAAACGTGAGAACAGCGGTGGGAAACTCCTGCTGACACGCGAGGAATGGCTGAAAAGGTCTAATAAAGGAGGATTACAGGTTGGAAGTGACTATCGAGAGAGAAACAACCAAGGTGGTCGAGGCAGAATTGACAGGGGCAAGATAAAGTGTTTTAATTGTGGAGCCTATGGACACTTTGCGGCTGAATGTAGGAAACCAAAGAAGGATAGACTGCAATGTGGAGAAGCCAACCTGACACAAACGTACGATGATGAACCTGCACTTTTAGTGGCCATGAATGAAGAAGGTGCGGAAGACGTGATATTCTTGTCTGAAGGTACAGACTCGAACTCAAACACGAAGGAAGAGAACACTTGGTACTTGGACAATGGGGCTAGCAACCATATGACTGGGTGCCGTGAAAAATTTGAATGTTTTGATAAGACAAAGAAAGGGCAGGTCAAGTTTGGTGATGGCTCGTTCGTTAAAATCGAGGGTAAAGGTTCAATTTGAATTACATGCAAGAATGGTGAGACACGAGTATTACAAGGAGTATATTACATTCCTACGTTACGCAGCAACATCATTAGCTTGGGCCAACTCTCAGAAGAAGGGAATGGTGTTGTTCTAAATGGAGAAAGTTTATGGATTTATGACAGTTATGGCAGGCTACTCATGCACGTAATACGCTCACCTAACCGTCTCTACAAAATTCACATTGAGGATACTAAAGAAGCTTGCTTACTGACAAGAGAAGAAGAGAAAACATGGCTCTGGCATCTGCGTTTAGGGCATGTGAACTTTAAAGCAATGAAGTTGATGTCGAAAAATCAGATGGCATATGGTTTTCCCTCCATTGATCAACCAAGAGAGCTCTGTAGTGGATGTCTTATGTCCAAGCAATCTCGTAAGCCTTTCCCTACTCAGTCTAGGTTTATTTCTGAACATGTCTTACAGTTAGTTCACGGGGACCTTTGTGGACCTATTTCGCCCCCTACCCCTGCTGGTAATCAATACTTCATGTTATTAGTGGATGATTATTCTCGTATGATGTGGGCGTATATGCTTAAGTCTAAAGACAAAGCACTGAATTGTTTTAAAAAATTTAAGTTGTTAGTTGAAAATGCATCTAAGGAGAAAATTCAGGTGTTTCGTACTGATCGTGGAGGAGATTTTTGCTCCAATGCGTTTGAATCTTCCTGTGAACAAGCAGGCATCCTAAGGCACTATACCGCGCCCTACACACCACAACAGAACGGTGTTGTGGAGCGCCGTAATCGGACTGTGATGGCTATGACTCGCAGCTTATTGAAAGAAAGGGAAGTTCCTGCAAAATTCTAGGGTGAGGCTATTCGACACTATGTTTATCTCTTGAACAAGTTGCCCACTCGAGCACTCTCAGACATCACTCCATATCAGGCATGGTTTGGCCAAAAATCATCTGTTGAATCGCTTAAAGTTTTGGCTATCTATCCTATATGAAGGTGCCATCTCCCCTTACTCGTAAACTTGATGGCATAAACAATTTGTTGGTTCATTTTGGACGGGAACCAGGCACCAAGGCCTACAGGCTGTATGACCTAATTTCATGACGCATCCATGTCAGCAGGGATGTCACTTTCATTGAAGAAAAGGGCTGGACTTGGGACAAAATAGCTGACAAAAATACTTCAAGTGATGGCGAACAAATTCAGTTTGAATTCGAAGTATTTACATCAGATGTTGAAGAAAGTGTTGAGGCCAGTAGTGAAAGTTCACAGTCTACCAGCCCTGTATCACCAATGACACCAGTTACACCTGTGTCTGTCTCATCATCATTTACAACTGAAGAATCCTCCAGTTCTAGTGCATCTACAACTGAAAGTGCACCACAGCGTTACAGACGTTTATCTGATATTTATAATGTTACTGAGGAAGTCGAGCTTGAAGATGAACTGTTATTGTCAGGGGTGGATGAATCAGTCACTTTCGAACAAGCTATTAAGGATGAGGCTTGGAGGGAAGCAATGAATACAGAAATTAATACCATCGAGCAGAATAAGACATGGCAACTAACTGATTTACCGGAGGGTCACAAAGCCATTGACTTAAAGTGGGTGTACAAGCTAAAAAGGGATATCAATGGAAATGTCATTAAACATAAAGCACGTTTAGTGGCTAAAGGCTACGTGCAGAAGCATGGCATTGACTACGATGAGTCTTCGCTCCAGTAACAAGGTTGGAAACGGTTTGTTTATTATTGGCTTTGGCAGCAAAGAATGAATGAGAGGTTCATTACCTCGATGTTAAGTCAGCATTTTTGAATGGTGTTCTCTTGGAAGAAGTTTATGTTTCACAACCCAAAGGCTATGTGAAGAAGGACAAGAACAGAAAGTTTACAAGTTATTCAAGGCTTTGTATGGCTTACGTCAAGCGCCTCGTGCCTGGTACTCTCAACTGAACAAGTGTTTGTTAAAGCTTGGCTTCGCGAAATGTCCATATGAACATGCTGTGTACATTCGAAAGGAAGGATATGAAACATTGCTTATCGGAGTCTATGTTGATGATTTAATCATTACGGGTTCAAATCTTTCTCATATTTTCAAATTAAAGGGGGAGATGGGTCGTGAATTTGACATGAAAGATCTTGGCAAACTATCCTATTATCTGGGTTTGGAGGTCGAACAAGGAAGAGGCTATATTGAGATCAAACAAACCACGTATGCTAAAAAGGTGCTTCAATTAAAGGGCTGGTATGAGTGAGTGCAGAGCTGTGAAATATCCTATGGAGGTCAACTTACAGATTGATTCAAACATAAATGGTACACCAGTTGACTCGACACATTACAAAAGTCTGGTTGGAGGACTACGCTATCTAGTCTACATTCGTCCTGACATAGCGTACGCAGTTGGAATAGTCAGTCGTTTCATGGAAAAACCAACATCACTGCATTTAAATGCTATAAAAAGGATATGTCGATATATAAAAGGTACGCTGCATCATGGTCTGATATATACAAAAGGGCGTGGAAACTACATTTTGTCTGGGTTCTCTCACAGCGGCTTAGCTGGTAGTCTCAAGGACAGAAAGAGTACAAGTGGGATGGCTTTTTATCTTGATGAAAGTTTGATCTCCTGGGTTTCACAAAAGCAGCGATGCGTAGCTCTCTCATCGTGCGAAGCTGAGTTTATGGCAGCCACCACAACAGCTTGTCAAGGCATATGGCTCAAAAGAGTTCTTAGCCAGATTACTGAAATCGATCCATGCCCAATTGTGTTGTATATTGACAACAGGTCTGCAATCGACCTAGCAAAGAACCCTGTTTTCCATGGTAGGAGTAAACACATTGACGTGCGGTACCATTTCACTCACAATTGTGTTGAACAAGGACTGATCGTGATCAAACATTTCAAAACGGGTGAACAACGTGCTGATATACTAACAAAAGCTTTGACTACAGTGAAGTTCGAAAGAATGCGGAGGTTTCTTGGAGTTAAGAACTTGGAAC
The DNA here is from genome assembly GCA_037693485.1 of Kitagawia praeruptora. Taxonomy (NCBI): domain Eukaryota; kingdom Viridiplantae; phylum Streptophyta; class Magnoliopsida; order Apiales; family Apiaceae; genus Kitagawia; species Kitagawia praeruptora. The sequence goes on from CM075347.1 coordinate 128,908,939, forward strand.
ATGTTTAGACTAAGGGGGAGCATGTTGGGTTTATTGTCTAAACATGTTTATTTTATTTAGTATGCATTTGAATAAATCAACTTTGACGTTGACTTGGTCTGATGTAGTTGCTATTTAGTAGATGGTTCAGTTGGAGTCATACTCCTGATCTGTAGGAGTGATCAATTAGTTACGATTCAGTAGGATATTATGCCAGATCATGTGGCTGGTTTTTAGGAGTTTCAATTGCTAGCTAGTTCCTATAATAAGCCTTGTATCTCCTTCGTTATTTTTAATCCCAATTGTTTACATTCAAAAGTACATTAGTTCTGTTCTCTTATAGAATTCTCAGATTATTTCTATCACAAAGTGCTAAACAAAAAAAAGGTGAGTCATCAAAGTGTTCATTTTGAAAAGTTGGTCATCTAAGTGTAAAAAAATTAAACTACAGCCATCAAAGTGTTCACTTTTAAAAGTTGGCCATCTAAGTACAAAAAAATTAAAGTATAAGCCACCAAAATGTAATTTACTCTATTATTAAATGAAAAATTCTAGAGGTACCAAATTAAGTACCAAAAATTGTTACCAAATGACTTGTCATTATTGTGATTGGTTATCATTATAATGGGCCCGCCAGGGCCAACCAATTAAAACATCCCAATATGCCAAATATTTAATGCCATGTCATTTGGTGACAATTTTTTGTACCTAATTTGATACTTCTAGCATTTTTCATATATTAAATATAGCTCCATTCGGCTGTTCACACATGGTGGCCGGTGGAGCCTTTCCCCGAGGACATATCCCAAAACCTTCAGTATTGACGTGTCAGATTTCTGTGCCATTTCAAACATGTATCATCAACAAAAGTACAGGTGCTTGTACTGTTGATCCGCATTCACCAACAAATTAAATGAAACATACCCGTCAGAAAACGATGAGATTACACATCTTGCGGGCTTAAACATGTTATTGCATATATAATATAGGCCAAGGTTCTAGAGAGAACACCCTTAAAAAGAGAACGAGAGAACACATCATCTAACCATTGAATCTATTAAATCTAATGGCCCCGCCAGGGGCACCCAATACAAAAAAGTCTTATAATTCTAGTCTCTATCCATTCATAAAAAAAAAATTAAAAAAAAATTTTTTAAAAAAAATTTAAAAACCTGTTGTGACGTCACAGTGACATCATCATCATTATTATTTTTTTTAAATTTTTTTTTTTTAAATTTTTTTTTAATCAATGGATAGAGGGTAAAATTATAATATACATAATGGATAGAGGATTATGTGTATATATATATATATATACACATAATCCAACTTAAGCTTGAATTAGAGTTTATAGATACTCAAGAACAAAAGATTGAAGTTTGAGTTTAAGTCATTCACGAACAAGACGTCTAAACGGTTTCATATAGAACAACTGAAAGGTAATAGAAGAGTAAAACAAAGCAGCTTAAAAGCTAAACAAAATATCACACGTCACCTTGCTGCCTTTTCATCAATTTTGTGTTCTTGTAAACAATTTTGTTGTTGGTACGTACGTAATTAAGCTTGTTAGAAAGGGTAATTTTTGACACAGTATTCACGAACATAATGAAAAACGAACAAAAGATTCGTTACCTAAAGGATTAAAACTGTACAAAACTAGCTCTAAAGCTTAGCACCATAAGTACCACAAGTCTAGAACTCTAGATAAACATACGAAAGATATAGAGAAACACTACTAGCTCATAGCTTCCCTTATTGTTACTTCATTGTTTTCTAAACATAGACCTCAAGTGAGGCAAACATGCACCGTTGCAGTCATGCAAAAGTTACATACTGGGCAGAATTGAATACTGCCCCCACAAACACTGCAAAGGCAAAGATGCCTACACGGCAACAGCAACACGCTTGATTCCCTTTCCCCGCATTTTTTACACATATTATTCCTGTCGGAATTTCTTGTACTTCCCTGACCGATTTCTTCATTATTTGTTCCGGAATCAGTACTTCCATAACAAGACTCTGCATCTTCTTCAACCGCCACAGCATTAGTTGGCGCGTTCAGGTTGTTAACCTTGCCCAGGATACTATCGAAGTCCTTACGGAGAGACATGGTAGTGATTTCAGCTTTTTTTGCAATAGTTTTCCATTGTTGTGTTTCTTCACAAAGACACTTCATTTTCTCTTGGAGTGCCATGTTGAGTTTTCTCATTCTCGAAATTTGTTCACTTTGTGTTTTCACCTTTTTCACAAATTTTGAAGTTATAGTAGCCAACATAAATTTCACGTTTCGCTCTTGTTGAGTTTCAAGTTCCATATTAACAATATTCTTGTTCTGCATCACCAACAAGATTCATAATTAAAATCAATAACTGAAGAGTTTAAAGTCTATCTCAAATTACAATAAAATTTTCTTAAAGTAAATACTTAATTGGAACTAATTAATTAGGAGACCAACATTATTAGAAGTTAAACTTACAAACTGGGAAAGGATATAGTCTACGTTCCAGAGATGTTGCACATCGAATGGAAAATTACTTTGTGGTGCAAAACCTTGGACAGGAACATTAGTATTTGTGACCGGGGGGATGTTCAAATTGTTGAACTGATTTTGCATCGACTCTCTCGAACACTTTCTTGAGTCATTTTGTAGGTTGTTAGAGGGTCCAGTTTCAACCTTCACGGAATTAGTTTGAGGTTGAATCATATTGTTCATTCCCAGAAACTGATGATTCAAGCCTGACCAAGGATTTACAGGGCCCATTGGTACAGAATTGTTTAGTCCCTCTTCAATCTTCACAAATTCCCTGCAAAAACACATACAACATGTTAAACCAATCAACCGCATAGCAAAATGTATTGAAACTTAGGAAGCATTTCAAAGACACTGATGTACATAAACCATTTGTACACTGTTTATTTTCCCAACCAATATGTAAATATTTATTCACACAACACCAGTGTTTAAGCTGTTGTTGTATTTATAATATAATACCTATTGTTTGTGGTGATTCGTGGAGAGGATTGATTGTGATGCCTGGCTTCAAGTGCCATTTGTTGATATAGATAGCTAGAGGAAAAGGTTGATTGATGAGGAGGAAGTTGATGAATGAAGGAAGCTGTAATATAGGCAATATTGGCGGTGGCAAGTTACGGGGATGAATGAGTTTTGGGTTTACATTTCAGGGCCCTTTGGGTGTGGGTTATGGACAGATGACAGAGATATTTAAGTCAAACAAATATTGGGGCCGTTTGGGAAATCTTAAAATAAGTTACTTAACACTTATATGAAGTAAGTAACTTATATGAAGTAAGTAATAAGTGACTTACAACTTATATTTTCGTGTTTGGGTGTTTAACTTATAAGTTGGTAAAATATTTATTAAATTAAATTTAAAAATATTAATTATTTAATATAATAATCCCAGTACATGCATATGACATTTATAAATATAAATGTAAAAATATAAAATATTAAACAAGTTAAAAAATCAAGTAATACGAAATAAGTTGGAAAAAAGTACGTCATTACTAACTTATCACTTATCAACTTATTTGGCAAAATAAGTCCATTCTACTTGTGCACACAAACGGTCCGAAATAAGTTGAAACGGACTTATCCTCAGATAAGTCCATTTTTGTCCGTAGACAAACACCCCCATTATTTCTAGATTGAGAGAAGGTGTATACATTAGTAAATGACAAAAGAACAACCAAACACTGATATATTGTTCTATGCAATTAGGATCACACACACACCTCAGTGAATCCTTAACTTGGTTTTAAAGGGATGATTTAGGGTTGGTCTAGAATGTGTACTAGGGCAAAAGCATACTAATGATAACTATTACATGAAATGATTACCTTGCAAAAACTAGCATATATATGAACTGATAACTTGATGACCATACTGACTACATTCATCTAGGGTTGAGTTAAATTATCACATGAACTGAGAATTGAGTATTCATATAAATCACAAATTGTAATAGCAGTTTGAAAATTGTATTTTCACTTGAGTTTATTTATATTTATTTTTAGATAGAGGCGTTGGTTTGAACTTGGGAATTATGTAACAAGTAAAAGTGAAAGTGATGATGTATATTATAAATTATGTAATATAAGTAAAAGTAAAAGGGGTGGTGTATCCTGTGAATTATGTATAAAATCAAAATTGTGAATTATATATAAAATCACAATTATTCACAAATTATAGAATTATGATAAGATTATGTGAGACCTTTTTTTTTCTTTTGACATGTTTGTAAAATACGATACTAGTTTTAAATAATATACTATTAATCATTGTAAAATTGATAAAATAAATATTTTTATACACTATATTCACTTTCTTAAACTTCTTTCAATTTATATAACGAACCTAAATGCTAATAGTTAATGGAACCTAGGTCATTATTTTAAATATTATTATACTATAATTATTAAAAACAAATTATATATCATTATACAAAAATACTTAATATATTTAATAATTTAATAATTAGTTTTAACAACAATGAATTAAATAGTATTATAATAATAATATGATATGTAATACAAGAATTTTTTTTTAATTATATATTTTGAAAAATATAAAAAGCTTACAAATAAAAGAACAGAGATTACTAAAAATACTATTTTCAAAGTTTATTTTTTTGAAATTTTATCATTTTCTCAAAATATTTTCTAAAATATGGTTTGCAACAATATCAAACCAAATCAACTTTCTTTTATGTTTTTCTATGAAAAAAATAGTTGAAGTTTGTTTTGGTTGGATTTGGGGTTGATTTTGGTTTACATTTGATTCAAACCTGTTATGCAAAATAAAAAATGATTTTTATTATTAAATTTTTAAAAATGTATTTGTATTTGATTGATATAAGTTACAAATATAATTGCAAAAATTTCAAATTGTATTTTTGCAAAAAGAATTTTTAATTATATTTTGTAATAAAATTTTATAAATATAGCATTTTTATAAAAAAATTCTAAATTTAAGTATTTTTAAGAAAAATTCTAAAAAAATTAGACCGAGTAAGATCATCTAATGACAGGTCCAAACAAACACATATCACGAAATATAATCCAAGGGAGTGCAGAGTGTCTCGTGTTATCACATGGACCGTGGATTTCAACGATGATTTTTAGTATCAGACAAGACTGGATGACTAAGGGTCATAGGGTCCTAAACATGCTACACGTGTATATTATTACTGACTCTCGGCTGAGCTCATATTTTTGTCGTTTTATAGATAGATGGTACCAGAATGTGAATTTATTTATTTAATAATATTGAATAATTGTTAATGTTAGAGGTTTTATCTATTTGTTAATCTCTCACAAATATAGACCTTATTGAGCTCATAACATCAATTTTATTTTTGTACTAATATATAATTATTATTAACGTTGTTTATCATTAGTGTCCTACCAATGATATAAATATTTATTATTAAATAATTTTATTTAAAATCTAAATGGTAAGAACATAATCGAATAATTTGCGAAAATGTACTAAATTAAATAATTACACATTTGCCATTTTTCCTTCCAATACGTTTAACTTTAATTAGTTACTATTTGTATATATACAACCTCATTGTACTTTGATTTTGTGAAAAGTTAGTGTATCCATCTTAATAAATTGGAATATTTCTTTGTATTTAAATTTTATGAGATACTTCTTTAATTTCAAATAAATTTATTTGTTAGTTGTTGCATCTCATTAAACAAAAATTATATTATTATATATAATAAGTCTTGTAATTTTATTCAAAGTTTTGGTATACTAACGTCAAAATAATTTCAATCGTTAAATTTATAATTTTAAAAGTAAATGATCGAGATTATATTATATAAAAAAAATTATTATCTAAAAATGATATAAGTTAAAAGAAGTTATTTCATAATTAGATTTCCCAAGAATCTAAACTAAAAGTTAATTACAACTTGATAAATTGACCAACTTACTTAATACGTTAATTATTTTCAATTTTTATCATATACCAAAAAAATAATGATCGATCTTTAGATCTTAAAATCAATAGATGAGAACTGGTGGATCTAATATTAAAAATGTATTAGCTTATAATCGGTTCAATACATGGTTTTTTTTTGATATGTTATAAATTTTAATTTTATGTTACAATTTTATTTTTATATAATCATTATTTTCAATAAATAATTTTATTTTAATTTGATATAATTTAGGGTTTTTTTCAAAACTACCCAAGTAGCAACAGATTTTTTCAAAAATACGACTTACAATCTTTCCAACCTTTTTTTTTCGGGTAACCATTGCAACCTTTTTTTGCCTGTGTTTTAAGCTCACTTGCAACCATTTCCACATGCCGTGCCAATTTTGCAACCAAAAAAATCATATTTTTGTAAATAGTTTCAAAAAGTTAGGTAATTTTGTAAATATCCCTATAATTTATTATAAATTTGATTACATGTATGGTTTAAAACTGATTTGGGTCTTAGAATAACGATAAAAACATAATTAATGATGCATTAATTAAATCTAACTTCGTCCAATAACAAATAACAAATGACATTAATGAGGTTCAAAACCCTAGTTAAATATTAATTTTGTAATTAATATTAGGGCTAATTAATAGCTCGAGCGGTAAAAAGAGTCAAATATGGACAAAACTTCCACAAGAAGTAGCTTCCAATGCACCTAATCGTTCATGAAAATTGATTCCTACAAATAAGGACCTAGAAACCTATTCAAGGAGGCGACTTGTCCACCAAGTCTCCTAACCCTACTCAAAATCTAAGGCTCTCAATGTCCATCAAGGTACGTAGGAATCTTGTGAAGGCATATTGAGTCACGAACATGAGAGCAGCCACTAAAAACTCGAAGTTCTCGAACCTTAGCATTAAATACACATAAGCTAAGCCGTAAATTCAACCTTAGTTTTTATTCCACAAAATTTGGCGCCGTCTGTAGAATTAAGCACCAATCTTGGTTAACACAAGGAGAACACCAGTCACTGAGACCACCATTGTCACCACTACTCCTCCCGTTGTCACGGAACAGGGGTCTGTACCCCCAGAAACAAGAACAATCACACAGGTCTCGATATCCCCGCTTCAAGGGATGAACAATCCCCATGAAACTTCGGTTGAGGGATCGTGAGCCATGGTAACAAAATCCATAATTCCAGGAGACTAATCCACTTTAGATGATAATCTCTCCTCTTGGTGGTTGTTCTCTACCTTATGGAGCCTAGATATCCATCATCGTGATTTCTGCAAGCATGAATTCGATGTACGGACTACCTAATTATTCCCCGAATCAAGGAGGCGTTGGAGGAAGTGGCCATGCTTATCCATTACATGAACCGTACAATCCCTCGTACATTACAAGACTAGGTCCTGTTCATGACCAAGGGTGTTATGAATACCCTGGTCCCTACTAGGGTTGCACAAGAAAAAGGGTTAGACCGGAAAATCGAACCGGACCGGGTCTCTTGGCCCGGTCCCCGGTCCTAAAATTTAAAAAAGTTGTATATTCGGTCCGGTCCGGTCCAAAACCGGAAAGACCGAAAAAAACTCGAAATGGACCGGTTTATTAAAATTTCACAAATATTTTCAGAAATATAGAAATTACAATTTACAAGACGTGAGGATTTAGGGTTCTACACTTCTACTGACAGTCTATCGAGTACCGACTACCAGTCTACAACTCTACAAGTTTCAAGTTTCATCAACCACCAATGAGTCAAGGACAACGACGATCGACAAACTAAGATTTAATCAATTAAGTTTTTTAATTAATTTGGGTAATTAGGGTTCATAATATTACTGATTATTATTGTCAAGTTAATTAGGGTAATCAAGTTAAGATTTTGGGTTGTATTGTATAAGTATTATTGTCATTTGGGTACTAGTTTATTAATTAACTAGTAAATGAGACTAATTATTACTAATCAACAAGTAGGAAGATTCCGATTATTACTAAGTAATTGGGTGATTTTAAAGACCAAAACTAGAATCTTTTGATGAATGGTAAATTGGTAATAGGCATAGGCTAACAGCTCCTTGTTGGAACTTGGAAAGTAGGACCTTGCAATGCTAATTGGTATTCATATATAACAATGATGATACAAGTTATGCAGCATGTACCTGACTTAGTTGCTGAGCCATTAATCTTTTTCCTTGCAAGCTTGCTCGTTATGTAAATATGGCCATCCGTTTTTTCTTTCGTTAATGTTATGTTTTGGTTTCCTCATCTTGATACTGCATTTTATAGCACAGAATCAAGATGACGAAAATGACAAAAGATTCTTTGCTTATCTAGATACGCTCTATTATATCCATATATGGTTCCTTATCTTTAATCAAGTTCCTTGTTGGAACTTGGAAAGTAGGACCTTAGTTCTTAAATGTACAATAAAAATAAATATGGGACATAACTACTGATGAACCAGAGCATTTGTCACGGGAAAATTCTTCGAACGATCACAAAGCAAGAGCTATTCTCACTGTAGGAAACTCTTCTAATTCTCTTATTAAAGAAAATAATTTAGTAGCACTCAAGAATTTCATGTTGAAGCTTACAAATGTGGCAATCTTCTCAGCTTTGTCATCATCAAAACCAAGTGCAGCCATAATCTTGGGACCAGCTGGTTCCTTTTTGACCCTACTTCCAGATGAAAAATGAGCAACTGTTACTTCCCCAACCTCACCTAAAGTTCATAGATTTCATCGTAAGCGCCTAGAATCCAATAGCTGAACATAAATGACATGATAAATAATGCATTTACTGCAATGTCAAAATGTGGAAGAGCAAGCTAACTTTCAATATCACTGGTTGATATCTCTATAGATGTAGTAGTACGTTGAAGCTGTTTCAATTTAATATCTTATTGTGCCCTTCATTCTGTAGCACTGAAATATCTTGTTGTTGGTTTATTGCATTTATACTTTTTTCTAATGGATATCTTACTGTGTCAATTGTTGAAACATTCTGGATCTGCATTAGTAAACTTGCTGATGTAGTTTCAGTGTATGGGACAATTATAAGTCTATAACAGAAAGAACTAATCGGTTGCGTAATTGTGTTTACAATAGATGTAAGTATGTTGCACCCTGCAGAAGGGGCTAGTAAGCAATTGCAAGGGTAGATTCAAGTATGTTACATGTTATTCTCAATAGTATCATCGTAATATTTTTGCTACTACTGTCAATCTTTATTCTCCTTGCTTGTACTATTACTGTTGTATGCATAATACTCTTAACAAGTTGGTTAACTAATTTTATTTTATAATTATGTACCAGATGTCGAGCTCCATTCAATCCAAACGAAAAAGAGATGATGCAGTCCCCACCAAAGAAAGAACCGATGCAACACAAATGCATATTCCTGAGGACATTTCTTGTGAATAAGTACTTGCACAGCCAAAAAAAAGTAGAAGCGTAGAAGAACGTCACTATATTACTGTTCCTACCAAACAAAAGGCAAAGTATTGGAAGGACTATAAGATATATATGTAGGGCTGTAAACGAACCGAGTTTTGTCGAGTTCGAGTTCGAGTCGAGTTTTTTTTTATCGAGTCGAGCCAAGCTCGTTAACACTATCGAGCAAAATATTTGGTTCGAACTCGAGTTCGTTATCAACCGAGTCGAGTACCGAGTTTTTAACGAGCTTTACTATCGATCCCGAGTTCGAGTCGAATCGAGCAAGTCGTTAAACTTTTTTTTTTGGGCTTATTTTATAATTTTTACTAAGTGACTGGTGAGCCCAACTGCCCAAGCGACCCAAACGGCCAAACCCAAAGTATAAAACTAAAAAAGTGAAAATTAAAAAGTAAAAACTAAAATTCAATTATCTTATCCAGTTATCCACTAATCGTCTAATCCAGAATTCCAGATCTATTATACGACATTACGACTTCCTCTTCCGAGTTCCCGTCTTCCGTCTTCCGTCAATCCGTGGTCATCGTCGTTCGATTATCCTCTTTTGGTATAATTCTTATCTATTAATTCATTCTCTACTTGATGAATTTGTTTTAGGGTTTATATATATGTATGTATCACATACGATTGTATGTAAGTAAATTACTAGTTTGGTTGTTTATGCGGCTATGCCGAGTGTTAATACAAGTAGAAATCTCTTGTCATACATGAATTCAAGTAGTCTAATTAGATAATCTTTGGTTTCCTCTTGAGTCTTGACAAAATATCTTTCCACCGAAACTCTCTGGTATTTAAATTTAATTTCCTTGCTCTTTCAATTAAAGTATCGATCTTTTACTACATATAATTGGATTTGTGTTTCGATTTGTGCTACTTCAGTTTTATATCTTTGTTCTTCATTTGTTAAAGTTGTGCAGCTGAAATTATGCTTATCTTCAATTCACCGTTAGTTTTTCGAAGAAAGATTGTAACTTTATACTATAAAACTACTGGGTCTTTGTTTATTCTAAACAAGATTGTAAATTTAGTGGTGGTGTTTATTTACGAACTTAAAACAAGGCTGGCACGTAATATTTTATATTCTATCTATGCCGACTAAATCCACAAAATGATTTTAAAAACTCTTCTTTTATGGTCTTTTAAGAAAATTAATTATCAATTCATCTTTTATGAGGTTGTTTATTTTAGTTTGTAATCCTCTGATGAAATGAGTTACTCGTTCGTACTATCTACTATTGAGTATTAGGTTTAGTAGTTAGGCAGTTATGATTATACTCTTGTCAAAAATGGCTCGCGATATCTTGGGTATTCCGATGAGCACAGTTGCTTCGGAATCGACTTTTAGCGCTGGGAAAAGAGTGATTGAGCCACATCGCTCCTGTTTAAAACCTGAGACTGTAGAGATGCTATTGTGTGGTGCTGACTGGGTACGCGAACTATATGGGCTGAAGAAACCAAAGGTATATATTTTCTTTATTGTCACTCTGACTTTAGTGTCTATGGCCTGTCTGAATGTTTCATGCAAAGTATCCTAATAGTTGTTTCATGTTTGTAATCTGATAGTGGCCATTTTGTTGCAGGATGCCCCCAAGCCCAAAGTCACGGAAGTTATTGAGATCGATTTGGATTTCGATAAAGTGACTACTTGTTGACTATATCAACTGCAACACAACCATTGCTATTTACTTATACAAAGGTGAAGGTCCTGTTAATTACTTAATTGCAATTTATATCTATTTGTCTAGTTGTCAAATGCTACTAGTTTGTCAAAGTGATATTTTGTTCAACTTTCACTTTATGCAGGTGTTGGATTTTAATTTTTAAGCATCTTCTAGGAATTGGAATGACGTGTTGCAGTGACCACCATTTTGACTTATGATGTTATGCAGACAACAGATTCACCAAAGTGCTAGTAACCTAGAGTACTACAGTAGTATAGACTATAGTACTAATATTTGGAATTCTGACTTTTGTTAAGTGGTGTAACTTTTGTTAACTGTTAAGTGGTGTACTGGTGTATGTGATTTGTAATATCACTATATCAGTGTGTTAGCTATTATGTAAGAGTATATTTAGAATCTATTGTCTCATTTCAAGTTTCAAGTTTTAACTTGTCTCATCAGATATGAATGTTTATTTTGTTGGTGCTGGACTGCTGGGAGATATTTTTTTTTAAATGCAAGTAGTTTACCGAGTCGAACCGAGTTTATCGAGTCGAACTCGATTTCGAGTCGATAACGAGTCGAGTCGAGTCGAACAACAAAAAAACTCGGACCGACTCGTTAATCTTATCGAACAAAATTGGCTGTTCGAACTCGAGTTCGTTAACGAACCTTACCGAGTCGAGTCGAGTTTCTTACCGAGTCGAGTCGAGTATCTTAACGACCAACTCGGTTCATTTACAGCCCTATATATATGAGTAAAGAGGGTTTGCATCGAGCTGAATGTAAGTTTTGTTTTGTTACCTATGCTGCTGATCCTAACAATAATGGTACAAATTAAAATATAAGAAACCATTGGCTTGTTTGTTCAAAAAATCCTACTAATGAAGGAAAAGGGAAGCACTTATTGACGATAAACCAGGGCAGGGGAAGTTAAAAAATTGGGTCTTGAATGCTAGTGAACTTAGGGAAGCACTATGTTATATGGTTATCATTGACGAGCTTCCTTTTCGCTTTGTTGAAAAACCTGGCCTTAATTACATGATGTCAAAAGCTTGTCCAGAGTATGTATTACCTTCTCGCATGACTGTAGCTCGTGGTTGTTTTCAGCTGTATTTAAAATAAAAAGAAAAGTTAAAAGAATTTCTTAGATCATCATGTCAAAAAGTGTCTGTTACAACTGATTCATGGACATCTAATCAGAGGATCAACTATATGTGTCTTACAGCTCATTTATAGACAAAGACTGGAAATTACAAAAACAAATTTTGAACTTCTTTCCAATTTCTAGTCATAGGGGTGATGCGATTGCTAGAGCAATAGAAGTTTGTTTAAAAGTTGGGGATTAGATACTAAGCTTTTCATCGTGACGGTTAATAATGCTTCCTCAAAGATGTTGCTTGTGGTAAATTGGTAGAAATTTTGCAAGGCAAAGGTTGTAGCATAGGAAATGGAAAGTACTTGCATATGCGATGTGTTGCTCACATAGTTAATCTTATTGTCTGGGATGGTTTAAAAATAAAAAATAATCTTCAATCTATTGAAAGGGTTCGAGCTGCTGTTAAATTTGTGAAAAATTCTCCTGCTAGGCTACAAAAGTTTAAATATTTAGCAACAGTTTTGAAAATTGACAGTAAATCATTGTTGTCGCTTGATGTACCCACTTGATGGAACTCTACTTATTCTGTGTTAGAAACTGCTATAAAATTTAAGAGTGTCTTTGGCATGTTTGGGCTGCATAAAGAAATAGATATCGGGGATGGTGAGGAGACTAGGAAAATATATAGGATCACCTCAGGAAAGTGATTGGGATCTTTTTAAGAAACTTGTTGTCTTCCTAGAAAAGTTTTTTATCCTGACAAATAATGTATCTGCTTCTTTGAGTGTGACATCAAATAGTGCATTGTTTGACATTGGTACCGCTTTAGGAACACTAAAAGGTTTAGAGGAAACACATGATCTAGAGTTGTGTTTAATGGCCCGCGCAATGAAAGAAAAGTTCGATAAATATTGGGGTAATTTGGAGAAGTTTAACATGTTGATTTATGTGGCTGCCATACTTGATTCGAATGTGAAAATTGTTGGCTTGCAATTTACCCTTCATGAAATGTATGGTGAATGCAATGGTGATGCTTTGCTAGATCAGATACAGCAAGTCACATATGAATTATTTGATGAGTATAAAGGATTATATACACCTACCAGTGTGCCTCCTTTTGAGCCAGATAGTCAAAGTGAAACTAAAAACTGTGATGCTAAATCCATGAAAAGTAGTATCTTAGATAAAGTCAGGAAGTTCCAATCATCAGCAGGGTTGAAAGGAAAATATATGAGTACTAGGCCTGAACTTGAGCGATATTTGAATGAAGAAGGTGGTGAAGATGACGTTGAAATATTAAAGTGGTGGAAACTTAACAGCCCACGATTTCCAATACTTTCACGCATGGCACGTGATATTTTAGCAATGCCTGTATGTACAGTTGCTTCTGAATCCGTATTTAGTACAGGAGGAAGAACACTTGATCAATTTAGAAGCTCTCTAACTCCCAAGGTCATATATTTTTATCTATATTTGTTAAGTAAAAATTTATTTTGCTTCTTCATTTGGTATATTTATATGTATGAATCTGTTTTAAAAGTAAAGGTGGTGCAAGGTCTTATTTGTGGTCAAGATTGGCTTCGTGCAAAGTTAAAAAATGAAAGAGACAAAGTCGTGAATGTAAAAGAATCATTAAAAGAGCTAGAGGACTTGGAAGATGGTATAAATATATTACGTTCATATTATATATAATAACTTATTAGTTGTAACGTTTGTTCTCATTTAGCTTTTTAACTACACAGATATGCAAAAAAATGGAACTGATGAGTCCACGATCTACATCACAGACGAAAATGAAGACATGTAAATGGTAAAGCTAAGTCATGCACTTATTCAAATTTTATTTCATTTTTTTGTTATGATATTTCAGTAGTTTTAAGTATCAATTTACTCTGGATTGTTCACATAATTATGTGCATGAATACAGTATATAAACTAAACAAACTGATAGGATACAACTGAAACCTGATGTAATTAATCTTGCAGGTAGATGGGTTTGATGCAGTAGCTAGTAGCCAGAGAGTTGGATCCCTGGACCCTGATAAGTAATGGCCAATGATGAGTCCTTTGTGATCGCCATATGTTCCGCATTTTTTTTTGAAAAAAACAGACTAAAATATCATTCTTATTAGGATTTTAATGTTACTCAACTAAGGGTTGATTTGTAACTTTTTCTGTACTAGCATTTGATTTTGAATTTCAATTATTATCGCGGTATAGTGTCTTTTTCTTTCAAATTTCAACATTATTCAGTTTGCACAGGTTTAAATCTTGGTTCAAGGAAGTATTTATGAAGATTTCATGCTTAGAAATAAGAAATGGTGTTTTACTCTTTTGTATTCATGTTCATGTATGGTGAGAATGGTGAGATATCTCTGGCTCTGAATCTATTTTTTGTTATGGAGGGAGATGGAATTTTCTAATGAAATCACTACGCCACAAATGGGCTTCAACAACGCTTTTTTCAGTGTTACGAGCAAAAGTGTAGCCATATATACCTTAAAATTGGTCTACGGTAACACTTTTTTTGATGTTACAATTGATAGTAACCGGCGTTACCATAGCCATAAATGGGTATCTATGGTAACACCAAAATCGGTGTTACCATTGATCTTTAAAAAAAGTGTTACCAAAAGTGGAAAAAAAATAGACGAACTTGTATTTTGGTGGCATCTTAATTTTTTGTCCAAAAAATTAAGCGGTTAATTCTAAATAATTCACTAACCGGCCTCTGAAATAACACACCACTCTCAAAGTATGTAAAAATATATGATTAAAAATATTTGAATATATTATTTCAAATAATGTAAAAAGAATTGAATGCTTAATTAATACAAATAGTGATATTTAATTTAACAAAATTAAGAATTTTAAAATTTTAAAAATTTTATATACGAATTTATAAAATATAAAATCTTAAAATGTAAAAATATGAACATATAAGTTGAAACTCACTTTATTTCTAAGGGGGAGTTGCCAAAAATCACTTCTTAGCACACACTTCTTTCACAATATTAAAAATAAAAAATTTCTTACAAACTATGGAAAAATAAATAATTTTACATATTAAAAAATTAGCTTTTAACATAAAATTAAATTTTGAATAAATATATTACTCTAAAACTAATTAAATTGTAAAAAATGTAATAAAGTTTTTTTTATAAAAGTATAAATCTATCAAATAAATGATAATTCTATTTTTATAAATATATATTAACATAATTTTATTAAATTTAAAATGAATAGTTTTGTAAAAAAAGTTAAAAGCTCACGTTAATTACAGAAAGGAAATATAAGAGCGGCAAAAGAGCCGCGCTTTTAATTTTTCACTTTGACAAAATAATTGAGATTCTCCCTCTCTCATTTCATTCTCGCTCCCCCTCTCTCTCTCTCTCATACACATAATCTATCTCTCCCGTCTGATTTCATTCTATCTCCCGCCCGCGCTTTTAATTTTTCACTTTGACAAAATAATTGAGATTCTCCCTCTCTCATTTCATTCTCGCTCCCCCTCTCTCTCTCTCTCATACACATAATCTATCTCTCCCGTCTGATTTCATTCTATCTCCCGCTCTCTCTCTCTTACATGTCGTCTCTCTCTCATAATCTATCTCTCCGGTTCAATCGATTTGAAGCTTCAGTTTGAATTACTGCTTCTTCAATCGACTTCTTCAATTAGGGTTTTTTCGGTTTGAATTAGGGTTTCTTATTGATTTGATTTTCATTAATTGCTCTTTAATTTTAATTAATTGATTCTCCCTTTGTGTTTCATGACTGAACTGGTTGCTTATTTAGTCTGGTTGCTTCGATTTGGCTTGCCTGAATTTGGTTCCGATTTGGGAGTTTTTGGTCGAGGCATGAATATGTCTCTCTCTTTGTGTTGAAATCACTCGTTCTCTACACTCAAATCTGATTCTAGAAATCCCCTTTGTGTTGGAATCACTCGTTCTCTTCCAATTTAGGATTGATTGTGGGTAAATTTAGGGTTTTCTCCCAATTCAGGTTCACGCAATTTACTTCAGGTCTTCTTCTTTATATTATCATGTCTTTTTACTATCCTCTTCTTGTTTTCATGATTGGGGCTTCGATTATGAATGTTTGTGTTTTTATGCTTACAACATGTTTTGATTGCTTGTTTTAGTTTCATGTTCCGATTATGAATGTTTCGATTGTATATTTTGATGTTAAGTTTTGTGTTTGTGATTGTATTTGGGATAGGGTAGTAAAGTGAATGTATTTTAATATGTTTAATGTTACGTTTGATTTTTTCAAGTTAGATTTTAGTGGGTTTGTGTGCATATTTTTAGTTACAGTTTTGTTAGATGTTTTTGAGCAATATTGGTTGGTTTAACAGCTTGAGCGATTCTAGAATTGTTTTAGCAACACAAGCTCGATTTATTAAAGTAAATGCTCAAAAACAAATTGTGGATAAAGTAAGGTGGAGGATTTTTATATCCTTCTTAAAGTAAATGCCTTTTCATTTCATCAACGATCACTCTGGCTTTGCCCTTTGTATTCTTGTTTGAGCCTGGTGGTTGTGCTCAGGTTGCTTTGTTGTTTTCTTTCATGTATATTTACAATGCATGATTATATTGTAATGTTAAGGTATTAATCTTTGCCTTAAATTTGTGTGACCTATCCCGCCATATGTAAGATTTTTAGTCACCTAGTTATATGTTCAAATGGTCTACTATAGCACACTTTCGCAAGATGCATTTGTGGCATTAGCATCAAAATAAAAGGAAGAGTAGGGGTCTAATGCAGAGTATTGACATTATGATATTAATCTAATATAGTTCTATTATATTAGATTGGTAGTCTACATTTCCCATTAAAAAAAGATTGTGTAAACATGCTAGACCTATATACAAAGAAAAAAAGTTGGTCAATTTTCAAATATTTTTTAATATTATATTTTGATTTATGCAGGCTTTTGTGGTTCTAAAAGAGAACACGTACATATATGACATAAACAGTCTAGCTATCCCTTAAATATATGTATTTCCCCACTTTCACATTGTACAAAACACAAATTCTACTTGATCTTGTTTTCGCTCATAATTTTTTTTTTGTTTTTTTGTATGTATTTGTTTTTGATATATTGCTTGATATATTGTGTATTTTTTGAATTAATGCACGTACATATATCAAAACTTGATAGATTAATGCTCTTAATATGTAAGTTATGCGATTTTTACCGTAAATTTTGTGATGTGGATCAGGGATTTGTAAAAAGAGACCTGTAATTTTACTGCTTTGATTGGCCAAAGGGCATTGGTCCTGTTTATAAAGCTCAAATGTCAACTGGTGAGGTTGTTGCTGTTAAAATGCTTGCAACCGACTTTAAACAAGGGGAAAAAGAGTTCCACAAAGAGGTAATAGTGATTTCGTAAAGAGCATCAACTCATCTTCCTATTCTATATCATATGCGTGTAGATCAATTTGGTTTTTGATTCATCTTTTGGTCTCTGATTCTCACAACTTTCTTAGATTGATGTTCGATCATATTTCACTTAGCTAGTTGTTTCTTAAAGTTTTGTGGACTTAACTTTAGAGTAACATAGAAGCATGTACATGTTTCTCACACACTGTTCTTACAAGCAAACTACCATCTTAAAATTTGCTCAATTTGCTTCAAGTCAAGTGCTAATATACTTGCATATCATTTTTAATTATATCTGTTTCACATGATTCTCACATTAATGATTAAACCCTTTAATCTTCTGTATCTCTTTCTAGGTTACATTACTGGGGAGACTAAATCACAAGAACCCTGTTAATTTGATGAACCAGAAGATTAGCAGATGAACCACTCAAAAGATTAGCAGATGATGATAGTATTTCCAGGCCTGCTACTATGCTAAAAAAAGTTTGTCTATGGCCTCCTTGTTTTGAGAAATTATGGTTATTCTTTATTTATATCAGTATGACTACTACTGGAATAAGCTTCTATAGTTGTACGTTTAACATACAGATAGATGCTCACAACTCGCCATTGTCTGCATTAGTTCTCTCTTCAAATGGAATGTACATAGCAACTGCATCTGAACAGGGGACCAAAATCAGAGTTCATCGTGTTGTAGAGGCTACTAAGGTGATGCAACCAACTTGTTTATTTTAGACATGAACCTACAACAATAAAATTTACGGCTACAATGCATGCTTATATTGTAATTGTTAGATTGCCTTAAATTTTGCTTGGTTTTTATAATGTCCTGCCAAGGTATTATAAAGATTGTTATATTCTCGAGCTTACATATGATATGCTTACTCAGGGAATAGCTAGCCTTGTAAAAGATGCTAGTTGTTAGCAGCGAGATTATGAGTGGAGGCAAGATATTGCAGTTGGTACAAAATGGTTATCATGGTTGTCTTTGGTATGCTATTTATTATTTACTTTTAGTTTGATCTAGATTATCTGCACCGTGGATAGTGATAGACCTTTGGGATTTGTAGTATGGATTTCAGTACAGGTGGCTTCTTTTCTCATGATCTGGCAGTAACACACAGACAACTTTAGAAGAGAAATTCCTTTTCGATTATCTTAGATGAGGGAGCTGAAGCATCAAAATGGTTCTCTGATTATCTTGGCAACGACACAATTATATGGCCGTGCAGGTATATTCATCGACTTTTTTGGATCAGCTATGAATTATTCAGTGTGCAATAAAGGGAAATAAGTACCTGAGTATAGCTTGTGCATCGGAAACCTGTGCAAGAATTCCAAGGTCGGATTAAAAGCACGTCCATGGTTTAAAAGGAGTGGATTTAAATTCTAAATTTGTAAAATTTGTACATTCTCTTGGTGACAATGTCGTGTTTTCAATCTGCAGCTGAGGTGATTCAAAGGAGTATGCAGACTTGAATAAGCTTGCTAAGAGATTCCTTGAAACTAATCCTGATTCTGCAAATCTAAGTCAAGTTCCTTCTCGAGCATATATTGAAGAGGTTGTTGATGGTATCAGGCGAAGGGATAACACAGAGTGTTCTATATGCCTGGAGTTTGCAGATGACCCCGTGCTCGCACCATGTGCACTCCTGTTGCTGGACGACCCAATTTGCCGCTAGATACTGAACAAAAATGAACTCATTACATGCCCATCTGAGAACCGGTTCCGAAATACCGTTGGTACTTAACTTTTAAATTACTTAAGTTAGCTATTCCATTATATTTAAGTTAGGTTTTGGATGGTACTTTTTGTTATATGGTTGGTTTGTGGATTTAATGTAGTTATTTTGGATGAGATTTTATGTATTGTAATGCCTTTTGGACAACCTTTATGTATTGGAATGTTTGATAATATTTTGAATGGGAATCTTTATTTTTCAATTTCATATGTTGCCTTTCTTTATTTAAAATGTTGGTATAATTTAAAATGTTGGTATAGAGCCTGCAAAAATGTAGCCATTGGCTCTAAACTATTAATCATTATGTGTTGGCAAAAGAATAGCAAAGTGTTGGCAACAAGTATAAAAAGGTGTTGGCATAGGTCTACACCAACACTTTTAATAGTGTTACCACAAAGATAATGGTGTAGCCATAAATTTATAGCAACATCTTATAAGGTGTAGCCACAGATCAGAAAGGTGTTGGCATAGGGGTCTAAGCCTACACTTTTCTTCGGTGTTACCAAAAATCGAAAAAGTGTTAGCATAGGGGTCTATGGTTGCGGTTGTTTTTGTAACACTGCCAATTTTGGCCAAAGTGTAGCCATAGGTGGTTTTATGCTCTTTTAGCAACACTTTTTTCCCTATAAGCACACTTTTTTGGGCGTAGCTGTAGGCCATTTGTGGCGTTGTGGCGTAGTGAATTGTAGAGTGCAGGTGTAGTACTAGTTTCTCTTGCAGGAGGTGTCCTGTGTCCATTTGGCTTTAAGTTTTGGGTGTCAATTGCATGTATGGGAGCCTCTAAATTTAAATGTTATAATGTTACTAGTTGTGCTTGTATTGTAACATGCCAAATATATTTGACATTTTTTACAAACAGGTCTATACCGGTCCGATACAATCCGGTCTTTTTCAGGTCAGGTCCGGTCCGGTCCGGTCTCAAGACCGAAACTAGCAGGTCCGGTCCCCGGCCCGCATTATTCAAAAAAACCAGTCTTCGGTCCGGTCCGGTCCGGGCCGGGTTTTAACCATTTGTGCAGCCCTAGTCCCTATACTAATGACTCTTCTTCCGAGGAAGACGATCGAGACGAAGCCCAAAGGAGGCGACGTGCAAGTAAGGAGCATGGTAGGCGTTCCTAAAGGATTCACGATGGACCACCGATGATGGTCATGGAGAGAATCAAGGCTCATGAAGTCGATATTCAGAAATTGAAGCAAGACATAATAAGAGAACATCAAAGGCAGAATCTACCCCCTCCAAGGTCAAGAGAGATTCCCATTATTAACTTGGAGAGGCCTTCAAGGAGGGTAGAAAAGGAGCAAGATCTCTAAAGCTGAAACTACGAGAATGGAAGTCCCAAGGACTGATCCCAAAGATTTAATGCAACCTGGAGATCCTCCCATTACGGGTCAACAGATTCCTCCCATCGCTAACATTTGAAAGCCCATCAAAAATCTCAATTTCTACCATTATTTCGAAAATAAGATGACTCACCCTTATAGAAAAAAAACGTCATCAAATAGTTCTTAATCATGAAATAAATGTATTGAAAATTACAATAGGTTGCCGGTGAATCCTCGTGGCTCCTCGGTATTACATGATTTTATATTATTATACGGATATGACAAACAAGAGATAAACGATTTCACCAATCAGGAAGAGATATCAAAGAAACATGAAACGAATTATCCATCTTACTCTCTACCCACAATCACAGGTCAAGCCTAAAGGCAAGTCTATATAACCCTGAAACTCAATCTTAAAACTACCAAAATTTCATAATCGAGCCTAAAGGCAAGTATACTAGCTCTGATACAAACTTTAACATCCCAACAAATGGGTACCTTAAAATAATAAATAAACTCCTCAAGATATTGCTACTCGCACTCTTCCCAATAAGTAGCCCACCTAAATATGTTTACCTGCCGGGAAGAAAAAAAAAACAAAGAATCGACGGTGAACGAAAGGCTCATATACGGATATAAAACGAAGTACAACCTGAACAAATTAAATATGATGAAAATTTAACTGAACAAAGATTAAGATCATGAGATTAAGAACAAAATTAAATATCTAAATAAAGAACAATGAGACATAGAAAATAAGAGAATATGAAATGGATACTCAACTCATAATATAAAAACATATGCTTACAAATCAAAATATATTACTCTTATAAATAATAAACATAAGTAATAACGAAAGCACAACCGATAATATATAATTATACTCTTATATATACTCTTACACTTATAAATTATATTCAAAGTAATTTACTAACTAAATGGGAGACGATCTTACACAAACAAGGGCATAACACAAAGAAAATACCACCCAAATTCAGACAGGGATCACAAGGCAATAAGCACATGCTACCTAGAATGGCCAAACACACACAACCTGACTAGTCATGACTATACGCGTCCCACTATTCCTCCAACATGCATATGCTACTTATACACCACATAGGAGGTGTCAAACACGAGATTATCCGCCCACGATGGATGTATTACGAACTCCTAATATATTTACATCAAAATATAACAAAAAAACACAATCCTCAAATATCACAAATCCATACAAAATAGGCCATTGAAGATAAAAATTCAAACCTGATCAATCTCAAAGAATAACAATTTACTCTATAAAGATTAACTTAAATAAAAAAGTACAAAGTGTAAAACTCGTAGGCAATTTCGAGACCTTTTCAAAATGGCAAGGCTCGTCACAATCAAAGAAGTAACGAATTCAGGAAGTCAACAAATATCGACTGTCAGAACAAAAATAACCCCTGGTCAATTTGGTCTTTTAATGTTTGAGACTTAAAATTACAAAGTTTATCAGCAGAATGTAAACATAGAACCTAGAACATGAAATGATCTTTCCAGAATGATATTAAGCATAATTTTTGGATAATAACTCAATTTACTATTAATTTCAGAAGTTATGACAAAACTCAAACATTTACATTAAACATTCGTAAACCAAATGTTCCATGTTCAAACTTAAACCAAAAGTTGTTACACCAAAGTTCAAAACTCAAACATAATAAACATTTAGAAATTAGGCTATGCATCGTAATCTTCCGTCCTTTCCTTCCTCGCAATGCTCCTCATCCTCGCCATGCCATTATCTTCATTGCTAATGATGGTACTGCTATCACCATCTTGATGAGCCCTCATTATCGCCTAAATACACATATAAGGTTATAAGTCATAAAATAGATCACTATCTAGCTACTAAAAATATTCTGAAATTTAGACGTTTTAAGATAATATTGCTTGGTGGTCCATCTTATAATTTTGTAAATTGAGGTTAGTATGTATCCCACATACCTGGTCACCTCTCTAATAACGATATGAGGGTTGTGTATGGTATGATGTAAGATTTACTTGTGTATCTTCTATTTTCCGCTGGACCACATTGAAAAATATACCATCCGATACTTGAGATAGAGATCCACCTACGCCTTGGCTAAAAGATCCGTTGTCGTCGCTATGATGAGCTCTATAATTGGTAGTTAGATTGGGGAGGAATGACGATGATGAAATACTTGGAAAACCAATTGGATGCAATTGTCTCGAGCCACCATTGTAAAGAATGTTCGGCCGCCTCCATACCATCGGACATATTAGCCAAACCATCCCGATTCCTTTCAATAATATCGACATATAGGGCCTACACAAAAAATCGTGAAAATTAACAACATATATTGATATAGAATTAATTCTAAGGCAAAGAAAGGATGTTGGATTTTAATCTTAAGCTGTCTTAATAAGTGTTTTTATTTAAGTTGTTTTATTTGTTTCAATGTTTTTTTTAAACGTGACAAGACCTGGTCTTTGTGAACGTTGAGGATTTGTAGGAACAACGGAATAACAGTAGTGGTAGAATTGGTCTAGGAAAGTAGTTGTACGTGCTCCTGGTTTTTAGCCCAGTTGAGTATCTCTCTTTGTTTGTAGCTTTAAAGGCTTTCTATCTTGCGAAATAAAAATATCAGTTCGTGTAAAAGTGTGAGTGAGTACATTGTGTTTATCAGATCAGTTACATTCTACTATATCTACCTTAGATCATAGTTTGTTTGCAATAATCTGGTATCAGAGCTTACAGGTACGCTGAGGTTACACGATGATGGAAGTAGGATAGGTCAAGAGTGGATCCGTTGGATTAACGTATCCTATGTTGGCTAAAAGCAACTACACAACCTGGGCCCTAAAGATGAGAGTTTTCATGCAGGCGCAAGGAGTGTGGAACGCAATAGAGCCAAGTGACCCAAAAGCGGCAATCGAGGACAAGGTTGACAATGTGGCTCTGGCTATGATTTATCAAGGTGTGCCAGAGGAAATGTTGTTGTCCATTGCTGACAAGAAGACGACCAAAGGAGCTTGGGACGCAATAAAGACTATGTGTCTTGGTGCGGAAAAAGTGAAGAAAGCCAGAATTCAAACCTTGAAGACAGAGTTTGAGTCCTTAAACACGAAAGACACTGAACAGCTTGATGAGTTCAATATGAAACTGAGTGGGATAGTCACTAACACACGTATTCTGGGCGAAGAGATTCAGGAATCTTATGTGGTTAAGAAGCTATTGCGTGCTGTTCCTTCAAAATTCCTCCAAATCACGTCGACTTTGGAGCAATTCAGTGATCTTGAGACGACGACAGTGGAGGAGGTGACTGGATCACTCAAGGCACACAAAGAGAGACTCAAGGGAAAAACAGAGACGAGTGGGGGACAACTAATGCTTACGAAAGAAGAATGGGAAAAGAGGGAGTGTGAAGAGGGTAAACTGCTTTACACACGTGAAGAGTGGCTAAAGTATCAAGGTAGAGGAGGAACAGATAGCTCTACAAATGGGAGAGGACGTGTGGTCAGAGACAAAAGCAAAGTGAGGTGCTTCAATTGTGGAGGTCAAGGTCACAATGCTGCTGAGTGTAAGAAACCTAGAAAGACCAGGGAGCAAAAACAGGAAGTCAACATGTCACATGTCGAAGATGAAGAACCTGCCCTGCTGTGAGCTATGCTCGATAATAAAGAAGGTGAATTGATGCTGGTAAACGAAAGGAATGTGGTTCCATCACTATTACCTGGTGGCAATGGAAGGGGAGAAGAATCAAACATTTGGTATCTCGACAATGGAGCAAGCAACCACATGACTGGGTGCAAGAAAAAATTCACTGAGTTGAACGAAGGAGTTGCTGGGCGAGTCAAGTTTGGGGATGGCTCAATCGTTGACATTAAAGGGAAGGGATCAATAACCTTCGAATGCAAGAATGGAGAAGAACACACTCTTCACGAGGTATATTATATCCCTAGTCTTTGCAACAATATTATTAGCATTGGGCAATTAACTGAAGAGGGAAATATAGTCGAAATTAGGGGGATTTCTTGTGGGTACATGATGAACGAGAAAGATTGATTATGAAAATTAAGAAGTCACCTAATAGGCTCTATAAATTAATTATCGAGAGTAGGAGCTCTATGTGTTTGATGACAAAGCTAGACGAAGTGTCAAAGCTCTGGCATGCTCGCCTTGGGCACGTTAATTATAAGGCTATGTTAATGATGTTCAAAGAAAAAATGGTGACTGGGTTTTCAAAAGTGATACAGCCCAAAGATACTTGTACTGGTTGTTTGATGTCAAAACAGGTGAGGAAAAGTTTTCCATCTCAAGCAAAGTATAGCGCCTCAAAACTTCTGGAATTAATTCATGGTGACATATGTGGTCCAATTCTCCCCGAGACAGAAGGTGGGAATAAGTATTTTTCTGTTATTTATGGACGATTATAGCAGAGCCATGTGGGTTTATATGTTAAAAGGGAAAGATGAAGCCTTTAATATGTTCAAAGTGTTCAAGGCACGAGTTGAAAAGGGTGCAGAAAGGAAGGTGAAAGTCCTGCGAACTGACAGAGGCGGAGAGTTCACATCTAAGGAGTTTACTTCGTATTTTGAAATCAATGGAATAGCTAGACACTACACGGCTCCCTACACGCCCCAGCAGAACGGCGTAGTGGAGAGAAGGAATCGAACAATAGTGGAGATGGCAAGAGGATGTTTGAAGGAAATGCACCTACCACCTAGACTATGGGGTGAGGCAGTCAGGCATGCAGTGTATCTTCTCAATAGACTGCCCACTCGAGCTCTCTCAGGCTTGACACCATACGAAGCTTGGACAGGCAGCAAACCGGATATTGGGCATATTCGAGTTTTTGGATGTGTTTCTCATATGAAGGTGCCAAACCAACATGTAAAGAAGCTTGATGATCGAAGCAAACCTCTCATTAATCTTGGCAAAGAAGCTGGCACAAAGGCATATCGCCTTTATGATCCTGAGAATGACAAGGTTCATGTTAGTAGAGATGAAATCATGGCTCTGGAGTCAACCAAAGGAAGGTGGGGGTACTCCGTCAGGTTCATTTTCAATTGATAGCAAGTACGGAACAGAGGAAACAACTGAAGGTAGTTTTGTAAACGAGGGTTCAGATTCTGAAAGTGAAGATCGAGGTAGAACGCCCAGAACACAATCTGGTACCAGTTTGGACAGAGACAATTTTGATGACATCATTGAACCAAGAAAGTCTAGGTCGATCATGGACATCTATGATAACACTGAGGAGGTGGTAGAAGTGGATGAAGAATTATTTCTCATGGGTGTGATTGAGCCTTCGAATTATAACCAAGCAATCAAAGAACGAGAATGGAAACTTGCCATGGAGAGGGAAATTGATTCGATAGAGAAAAATGGTACGTGGAAGCTTGTGGAATTGCCAGACAACCATAAAGTAATTGGTTTAAAATGGATCTTTAAGCTGAAGAAGGACGCTCAAGGAAGAGTAGTTAAATACAAGGCGAGACTTGTAGCGAAAGGATATGTTCAAGAAAAAGGTGTCGATTTTGAAGAATTATTCGCACCAGTTACTCGTTTGGAAACTGTCCGCCTGTTATTAGCTTTGTCAGCTAAAGAAAAATGGGAAGTACACCATCTTGACGTGAAAACAGCATTTCTCAATGGTGAAATCAGTGAGGAGGTTTATGTTGAGCAGCCGGAGGGGTATGTTAAGAAGGGACAGGAGCACTTGGTATATAAACTGTTAAAGGCATTGTATGGCCTTCGACAAGCCCCACGGGCATGGTACGCAAAACTCAACAGTTGTCTTGAGGGTATGGGTTTTATGAGATGCCCATACGAACACACAGTATATACAAGGAAGGAGGGTGACAAAGTTTTGATAGTAGCTGTGTATGTAGATGACCTGTTAGTGACAGGGTCAAACATTGAGGTCATTGAAGAATTCAAGAGACAGATGAACAGGACATTCGACATGAGTGACCTGGGAAAACTCAGTTATTATCTGGGGATCGAAGTAGACCAAGGACAAGGGTATATTGAGCTCAAACAAAGTGGGTATGCACAGAAAATTCTTCAGAAGGCAGGCTTGGCAGAGTGCAATCCTACGAAATTTCCCATGGATCCCAAGGAACAAATTACGAAGGATGAAGGTGGGAGGCCTGTCAACACCACTGAGTACAAAAGTTTGGTTGGGGGCCTCAGATATCTAGTTCACACTAGGCCAGATATCGCCTACTCGGTTGGAATTGTCAGTAGGTTTATGGAGCGGCCAACAGTTATGCATCTTAATGCATTGAAGAGAATCCTTAGGTACATCAAGGGAACTGTGGATTTTGGATTGGTGTACTCGAGTGAAAGTAGAAATAATCTCTTGACTGGATATTCAGACAGCGACTTGGCAGGCCATGTAGATGATAGGAAGAGCACTGGGGTATGGTTTTCTACCTGAACGACAGCTTGATTACTTGGGTGTCCCAAAAATAGAAGTGTGTAGCTTTATCATCTTATGAGGCTGAATTCATGGCAGCCACTGCAGCTGTGTGTCAAGGAATATGGCTTCGTAATGTCTTAAGTCAAATTTCTGGTTGTGCAGGTCCGGTTGTATTGTTTATAGATAATAAGTCAGCCATTGATCTCGCGAAAAATCCAGTTTTCCATGGTAGAAGTAAGCACATTGACATACGTTACCACTTCATTCGTGAGTGTGTGGAACAGGGGGAAATTATCATTAAACATGTGAGCAGTGAAAGGCAGCGTGCAGATGTTCTAACCAAGGCCCTGACTACGGTGAAGTTCGAAAGGATGCGTGGGTTGCTTGGAGTCAAGAACTTAAGCAGACAAGCTGAAGATTACAGGGGAGAATGTTGGATTTTAATCTTAAGCTGTCTTAATAATTGTTTTTATTTAAGTTGTTTTATTTTCAATGTTTGTTTTTAAACGTGACAAGACCTGGTCTTTGTGAACGTTGAGGATTAGTAGGAACAGCTGAATAACAGTAGTGGTAGAATTGGTCTAGGAAATTAGTTGTACGTGCTCCTGGTTTTTAGCCCAGTTGAGTATCTCTCTTTGTTTGTAGCTTTAAAGGCTTTCTATCTTGCGAAATAAAAATATCAGTTCGTGTAAAAGTGTGAGTGAGTACATTGTGTTTATCAGATCAGTTACATTCTACTATATCTACCTTAGATCATAGTTTGTTTGCAATAAGGAAGGAATAGATAGTCAAATTTACTGGAATCTCTTGGCTTTCTGGCATCAAATACCTGACATTCTCCGGTAGTTCGTCAATAGGGATGTCATCAATCTTTTTGATGTGCAAGTTATTGTACCAAAATTTATACAAACAAGCATAAACACATAAAAGTATAAACACACGAAAAGCATAAAGGGGATTTAACTTACTGATTGGTAAAAGGATTAAGAATTAAGGATTGATGCAAGTTTTACAATAAGTATGCTTTCTAATTTTAGGATTTATGGGTTTTGTGTATTTGAATGTGTTTATATGTGATAATATATATTAAATTGTGTTTGTATTCTTGAATTTCTAAATGTAGTTCACACAATATTTGAGTTGAAAGACTTTTTTTTTTTTTTTTAATTGAGGATTGCAAGGGCGATTTAAGGAATTATGTACGCATGTTATACGGAAACAAATTCGTACTAATCTTTGAAGAGATGATTAAACAATTATCATTCTGATAAATTGTTTAAAGTATGTTATTGTGTCGCATGATGGTGAACAGACAAAACTGCATGGTGATGATCGACAAAACAGTCGTCGTTATTTAACTATCCTGCTATGATCGTTTTCAATTTTAAGAATAATTTTATGAATAATTTTATTATAGTTGCTTCCAACTAACACTCAGTTGGTATAGTTTTGCCTTGTACTTCTTATTATTACATAAGGACAAAAGTTGGATTTCACTATAATACATAAATTATTGGAAGATGGACTTATTCCTTAAAAGGGAATGCAAAAAATCATGCAAGTTATTGCAAGATCTGCGCAATTTTTATTAAAAAAAAATATTACATTTAAATTGAGATATGTGCGATTTATTTTATCAGATAAAAAATTTGTACAAAAAAGAAAAAAAGTTTTCATGCTACTAGATCCACATCACTTATTAAGCTACGAGTAAATATGTGGGTTAAATGTCTAATTTTTCATGAAAATTTTTAGGTGGATAATTATCTCATAAAAGCTTTCAACCAAATACTATAACTACGTAAAAATATTTTAATTTAGGTTTACGCCTTTATTGTCATTTAAAATCTTAACGGAAAAGTGACTTGGATCGTGACATGTCGAAATAAAAATTTGTATCACTTTTACAGCGAATTCATCACTCTACTTTATATAAGTTTCAATCACAAAAACATAATTTTTTTGAATTTTAAATTTTTCTCGAATATTTACAATCTAGTTATTCATTTAATACATATACTTTCAAATCAATACAAACAAGTGAATATTTATTAAATAGCACATTTTTCAATTATATTTTTTTCGACATCGACCAATCATACTAGAAATGCATTGTTTTTAAAATTGATATAATTAATTTTCTACGAATGTTTCAGTGGTTATAATCTACCAAAAAATTATAATGGAAACATACCCATACAATTCATGTGCTTGTAAATGGATAAAAGAGAGCAAGTATAATATTTATTATTAAATATTTTTATTTTTGTATTATTACAATTTAATTAAATGAAAAAAAACTATTTTTTGAAAAATTATAATTCTTTTTAAAAATCTTTTTTTCCCACTACTTATAATATCCATGCAACACCTATATGAAAGTAAGTGCCATCCCATTAAGGACATGTTTTGTTGTTCATATATCAAAGGGCTAGCAGGTTGTATGGAATTAAACCACATGCTGCATTGCTTGTATAGTCCCCCGTCAATTCCTTTGAGTTTTGGTCTTGCGATCGTACTCCCCAGACCGAGTATTTCACCCGTTACCTGATTGACTACCTATAAAAGATATGCGAACAATATATGTCCCAAAGCAAATTACTTTTTGAACGTGCATAAAAAGTTATTGTAGATTGTTTTTATTAATTCCCTAACCCTATGGGTGTCCCGAGGGAGGAATTTAGAGGTCTTATAGTAGCACGAACTTTCTTATTAGAAAAAAAATATTTTCCCCACAATTTGCTCATATAGTGCAGATCTCATTTAGGGTCGTTTTATACAATTCGAGGGTCCAGGATGAAATCGAAAAAATATGTTCTCATTTTTTTTTCTTCCAAAACATTAACTATAATAGTTCAAGTGAAAATAAGAGTTTTATGTGCGTGAGAATGATCCAGATAATAGCCTTATAAGATTAAGAGTTTTTTCAATATATGTACACGAATATTTATGTCAGTTAAGGAAGGAAAATATAAAATTTACCAATATATCATCCAAAATTCGTATTAGAAAGTGATATAACCTCAGTTCTCAGGAAACATCCTAAGGTCATTCCGAGGGCCAATTTTCTCTTTAAATATTAATGTAATCAAGATGAGATAAAATAACAAAGCGAAAACAAGAAAGTGAAAAATAACTATTGAATTGTTTTAGTTTTTTAAGTGAACGGATCTCATTAATTTGCAAAATTGAAATGGAGTCATTATTTTCTAAAGGATCCATATTTGTAAGATTGGTATTCAATAAAAGAACACAAAATAACACACGACACATTATATTTTTTATTTTCAATTAAAATACCGATGTATACTATTATTACTATGAAGGTCAAATTCTGGACCCATAAAATATTTGAGTGTAGGACGGTCGCCCTTCTCGGCTCCGTTGCTTTTCTGGTACAGTAGATTCGCTTTGTTTCATAAATGGTACAACTATGTTCATTCTTGCAAAAATGGTATAGGGCGCCATTTGAAGTGGCGACCAAGGAAACAGACGCCACTTCAAGTGATGTCAAGTTCCTGGGCGCCACTTCAAGTGACGATGAGCCTTATAATTTTTAAAAACCAAAATTAAATTTTGTTTTTCTTTTATGGTTAAATATCATGGTAGCATTTTTAAACAAAACAAAAGAAACATTTAGAAATATGTATAATTTATGTATAAATCCCTATTTGTTAAATTTTTGCAAAATTTATATTTTTAACATTTTTGGGATCTAAAAATCATATTTTAGTAAAAACAATTAAATTCTTTTTTTTTTATGTAAAAGTATTGTGATTAAATTTGTGTATGAATGAAAAAACAAAAATAATCTATGTTAAAACATATTTTAATTACCCTTAAAAAATAGTGGGCTAACATTTACAAAATTAGAGCAAAAAAAATTATAAAATTATGTTTATTTGCGACCAAATGGCGACGCTTCATATTTTGAAAGAATGTCCTAAATACCCATTATTTTGATACCCACTTACCAAAATACCCAAATTTCAAAATACCGACCAAAATACCCGTGGGATACGCCGTTTGCACAGGCGTATCCGAAGCACTGTAGATCGCCAGAAAACAGCAGATCCATGCCGGAAAATCGAGAGCTCCAGACGGCGACTTTTTGGCGATTCCGTTCGAACTCAAACTGCAGGCACTTTACACACGATTAAAGGACATCAAAATGACCAGAAGCTCATGCACATCATCTTCCCGAACTCCGTTTATCACCTCCGGCCCCGCAGGGGCGAAACGAAGCTCGTCGAAGCTCGTCGGAGTGTTTGAATTTGTTTGAATCGCCGTTTTTGGGCGTTTTAAATCCGCCAACGAAACTGTAAAACAACGATTATAGGTATGTAGAGAATCGAAACCCGATTCTAATGGTATATGGTAGGTCATGGGAAAGTCAGGGATTTGGACGGACGGAGAGTTCGAATTTTTACACCGGAATCGCCATTGATGTCGCCTGTGGAGAGCTCTGGGACGGACGCCTGATACGCATCTTGAAGATGCGTATCCTAAGTTGCGCTTGTGTGCATGGCGCATCCGTAGACGTTCATGCCTTCTGTGTAGGCGTGTGTGTGAAAGTTGCGTTGTTTAGAAAGGCGTATCCGCCTGACGCGTTGCTGCCATAGGCGTGAGCCAACATACGTTGCTCCCAGAGGCGTATTGAATGGGTATTTAGGGCGGTGATGATCAGATCTGGGCATTTTGGTGAGAGAAACCAAAAAAATGGGTAAAAAGGGCACTCATCCTCATATTTTTTCCTTTGTCAGTCATGCATTTTTTTTAATTTTATTTTTCATAAACGTGGTTGAAGGAAAAAATTAATTTGAAAAAATAAATATTGTAGAAATGATTTTCATACCTCTGAAAATGGCTTGTTATCTTGAAAATTTTGTACAAGTTTAAGTAAGATGAATCTTCATGAATAAAAAAAAATTATTACATAATTTTGTGAAGTTTTTTTTTTTTACTTTGCTTTTTTATGAAGATTCATCTTACTTTGTTAATAAAATTTTACGTTAATAAAATTGAATTTTTAAAATTAAATATTTTGTTAATTTAGTGTTCACAAACTAAAACAAAAAAAGTAGCTTGTAGTAATATTTAGTGTTAGTGTAGCTATACTCTAATTTTTTTTTTAATTTTTTACTTAAAATATATTTGATTATATGAAAATATCATTTCAAGTGGTAGATAATTATTTATTACATTAAATATATATAACAAGAATATTTTTTTTTTGAATCAGTTGACTTACACAAATTTATTGTAATTAATGATTAGAAGTTTTGAAAAATTATTTTTTTACAAATTGTTTGATATATATATGTATGTTGTAACATTTAGTTTATATTTTTCTTTCAATTCTTATTTTTGTGTCAATATATTATTCTACTACTTTTATATAAATCGAAAAAAAAAGACAAAACATATTTATATCAACATTTATTTTTGCTCTTTACATAATGTTGCTATTTGTTATAATCTAAAACTAATATGATTTTTTTTGTTCTCTATTTCAAACTTTGATCTTGGATCGTCACAACTACTTAAATATAATTAAACAAAGTAATAAAAACTTCAATAAATTTTGTAATATATTCTTTTTAATCATGAAGATTCATCTTACTTAAACTTGTAAAAAATTTCAAGACAATAAGTCATCATTTACAGAGGCATGGAAAATATATCTACATGATTTATTTTTCATATTAAAGTATTATTATCAATCAAGTTTATTATTTCTATTATATTCGGACAAAATAATACCATAGTTACACTTATTCTTTTTTTAAGATTTTTAGCATATAAAAAAGTAGGTCTTTTATATTTAAATCGAACCTATAAAATTTAAAAAATATCATGTTGAAATTAGTTTATATTTTGTGCAAAACTGCCTCTTCACATGCATATTTCTGTTTATTTGCCCAAATACATAAACGAAGAAAGGAAGAAATAATTTAAGAAAAAATGTAAAGGGTTGCCACTTGAAGTGGTGCCCGAGTCTTAGTCGCCGCTTGAAGTGACGTCTATTTCCTAGGTCGCCACTTCAAGTGACGCCCTATACCATTTTTGCAAGTTTGAACACAGCTGTACCATTTATGAAACAAACGCAATTCATTGTACCAGAAAAGCAATGGAGCCCGCCCTTCTCGTCCTCCCTTTCTGAACCGGACTGATCTCATTTGTATATTGTATTTGGCTGAATAAGCATTGGGCAGGTTGGAATTCTCCACATGGACCAGGTGAGTAGGGCACCGTGGACCGCTCTTCGAGCCTGATAGGTGGTGGTATTACCCCATTCTCAAAGGAATCGTACCTGAGGCTAGTCACGTGAGACGTGAGTACTTAAAACTTATGAATCTAATTCATCACCTGCTGCTCGCCTTTTGCTTGGCCCTTCCTGGTTTGTCATTTTGCTATAGTTGGATTGATAGGTACCCGCTGTAGAGACGGTCCACTCGCCGGGCACGCGCCCGCGAGTAGGTGCCCGCCTACAACACATCATTTGTCACTCTCATACACATGTCATAAGATATTTAGTTGCTCAAATAAATATCATTAATTAGAAAAATACTCTTGTACAAAATATCTTGCTATCTTGCTCTACAAGGCAGGGGACAAGACACTATTCAAAGGAACACAAGGACATCAAGTTGTAACAGACAAACTCTGAGCAGTACATGACAAGTTGTAGAATGGCGGCGTGTCAGGAAAGGACCAATCACTGTAGCATTTGCGGCTACCAAGTGGGACTCACTATAGCTTTTACGGCTAACAAGTGGGACTCACTGTAGGTTTTGCGGCTACCAAGTGGCCTACAGTGACTGGGAGGCTTAGCCTATAAATACCCCCATTCTGCACATAAGGTAGATATACACAAAAACACACACAATTTTAGCAACACAAAAGCTCTCTACATATTCTCTTCCCTCACATCAGATACACTCTTACCAGCTTGATTATTATCATTTCCGATTACTGATTCTTACACCGGAGGTGCTTGACGGCCACCACCCCCGGGCAAGCATTGTTTTGTAGATACCCAAACTCAGGTGACACGTCACTAAACGGTAGTCGGAAGCCTCTAATCAGCCGTGGGAGGTATCATTTGGCACTAGAAGGAGGGGGTATTTTTCTTAAAGAGAAATCCCTCGCCTGCTCTACCCGAACTAACTCCATGAGACAGAACACAAGCAAACCAATCCCAAACAAACAGAATACACAACTAAAATGGCCCACAACACCAGATCTAGAGGCACTGCAATAACAGCAAACCCAGATAAAATACCACCACTAGAAAGAGAAGGAAACACAAACGGTGTCCCATCGCATAACCCGCTACTAAACCCAGATAACTGCATACAAACTAACCCCCCTGGGGAGACGACCAAGAGCAAATCCTTAGCCTTAACCACACAGGCTACACCCAACAGCAAATCGACTTAATCATGCAAATAGCTTCAACTTTCCCACAACAGGGTCAAGGACCACCACCAGAGCCAAGAGATTCCCAAGCCAACCCCCACAATGACCAAAGTGAGGCTCACAGCCGGCCTAGACGGGCAGATTTTGCCTTTTCCCGCCTAGGCTCATCCCAAGACACGAATCATAAAAGGCACAATAAAAGCCATCATCAACCCGAAACATGGGAACAAAACAGAAAACAGAGGGACCTAAGGAAGGTGATCATAGACAAAAAAGCCGCCTATGAAAAGGTCGTAGCCGAATACGAGAAACAAAAGAAAAGAGATCGATCCCCTGTCCGCCCAAAAGATGTAGACGATGCACCGCCCACAAACGCAGATATAATGCGTACCATTATGGAACTCAAGAAAAAGATAGAAGGTAATAGCGAACCAGAGATGGGCGGAACGCCATTTACCGTGAGGCTGGAGGCGGAGCCCCGTCAGAAAGACATCAAACACCACAGCTTCAATTCTTTCGATGGGCTAGGCGACCCAGAAGAACATCTTAGTTACTTTGACCAGTTAGCTCTCCACTACGAATATAATAATCTCACGAGATGCCATTTCTTCGCCGCGACCCTTCGCGGTAATGCCCAAAGATGGTTCTGTAGGATACCCGCCAGGTCCATAGATACTTGGCTGGAGTTCAAAAAACTGTTCTTGAACAAATTCAAGGCGAACCAATAGCACGAGGTTCATACCGTGTTTCTAGAAACTATTACACAACGCAACGGAGAGACTTTGCAAAATTACATCGACCGCTTCAAGGAAGCCGTCAACAAAGTTGTTTGCGTTAATGAGACAGAGGCATTGGTCCACTTGAGAAGGGGCCTTAACCCCTACGAATGCGAAAAATACATATGCCGTCTCATGGAAATAAAACCCACCATTTTGTCAAAAGCATATGACTTAGCATCCCAGGCCATCAACGAGACAGAATCCTTGAATGTGCTCAAACAATCCAGGGCCTCGCCAACTCAATCGCCATACTTCCAAAGGGAAAGATTTACACCCTATCAAAGGCAAACACCAGCCCAACATTAGGTACAAACTACTCATGGGCCGTCGCCTTCCTCCCAGATTTCGCGATCAGATACCCCGGTCAGAGATCGCTTGGGGCCAACCAACCCACCTAGAACGGACAAACGCCCGAAGCCAGAATGGACAAAATTCACACTCCCAAGGGCGACCATTCTACGAGAAATCAGGGGAAAACCCTTTTACATGCCTCCGGCCCCAATGTTCTCCTTGCCCGATGACAGGCCAAAAGACAAACACTGTGATTACCACGAAACGCATGGACACTACACAGACAGTTGTTTGTCCCTCAAATATTTCTTGGAGAGACAAATTAAGGCTGGCAACTTATCTCAGTATTTGCCAAGGCAAGTGCAAGGGGCGTCCACTTCGCAAGGACATAACAAAAATATCGTACATACCGTCTTTGGCGGACATTCTTCACCACCGAGAGAAGAGCACACCATCTATATATTCAATATCCGAGGGACCGCCAAACATAATTACTTTCATAGACGCGGATTATGAAGCCATAGATCCTAATCACACTGAGGCACTAGTCGTGTCATTAGGCGTCGCCAACAATGAGGTAAAAAGGATCCTCATTGACAACGGGTCCTCAGTTGATATATGCTTTAAACACACATGGGACAGATTAAAACTGGATGGTGAAAAGTTGGAAACTTGTCCTGATGAGACACCTCTGTACGGTTTCGGCCACAATGCCGTTCCAATTGCGGGCATCGCCAGGCTTCCTGTCTATTCTGGCGGGTCTCCCAGGCAAGTATGTCGAATCATCAAATTTTACGTCATCAATACTGCCTCTTCTTATAACATGATCTTAGTAAGACCCACTCTAAACATGCTCAAGGAAATTACTTCCACCCCTCATCTTAAAATTAAATTCCCCACTCTAAACGGGGTTGGAGAAGTTAAGGGTGACTCTGAAACATCCAAAAGATGTTATGGCATAGCAATCACCCTGGGAAAAACTGAACCCAACAATCTCCGCCGAGAGAAAGCAAACAAGAGAAGGCGAGAAAAAAGGCAAAGGCACGCTGAACATCAGCAAAGTCACAACAAGAGAAAGAAAGAGGTACAATTCATAGACGGGCATGACCCGGCATTAGAAGACCCACCCCGGATGGATGCAAACCTCTTGAAATGTCTTAAACGGGAGGACAAACCACCAATCAGCCCCGCGGTACAAAAAGAGAAAATAGAAATTGTGCCCGGAGGCTCAAGCAAAAGTGTAAGTGTAGGAGCAGGTTTGGACTCAATCTTTAAGGCCGGCCTCACAGACCTTTTGAGAAAATATGCAGACATTTTTTCATGGAGCCCAAAGGATATGCCGGGTCTAGATGAGTCTGTGGCAATCCACAAGTTAAATGTGGACCCAGACAAAGCACCAAAAATACAAAAGAGAAGGAACTTTGCGCCAGAGCGATAGCAGGCAATTGATGTTGAGATTGATAAACTCTTGGACGCAGATTTAATTTGCGAAGTCACCTACCCTAAGTGGGTTTCAAATGTGGTACTGGTGAAAAAAAGCTAACGGTAAATGGAGAATATGCGTGGATTACACTGATTTAAACGCAGCCTGCCCAAAGGATCCGTATCCACTCCCTTCAATATACCAACTCATTGATGCAACAGCGGGACATTTGATGATAAGCTTCATGGATGCCTACTCCGGCTACAATCAAATCAAAATGACTCCCGAAGACAGAGAAAAAACGGCTTTCATTACATATAGAGGGGTATATTGTTACAAAGTCATGCCATTTGGACTGATCAATGCCGGAGCCACATTCCAAAAAACCACGAATAAAATGTTCGGCGGTCAGTTGGGCCGCAATATGGAAGTATATGTGGATGATCTCATAGTAAAATCTCTCTTAACGGCTTCTCACCTTCAAGACTTAGAAGAGTGTTTCTCAACTCTCAGAAAACACAACATGAAACTCAATCCAGACAAATGCGCGTTCGCACTAGACGCAGGCAAGTTCCTTGGTTTCTTGGTATCCCACAGAGGAATTGAGGCCAACCCCGAAAAAATAAAGGCTATAATCGATATGCAACCGCCCAAAACCTTGAAAGATATGCAAAAGTTGATAGGAAGGTTAGCCGCTCTCAGAAGATTCATTGCTAAATTGGCAGACAGGTGCCTCCCATTTTTTGACACATTGAAGGGAGCAACAAAAACTAAGTCAATATCTTGGACGGACGAATGCCAGAAAGCCTTTGAAGACCTTAAAACTTATCTCTCTTCTGCTCCATTACTCACGGTCGCAGCTCCTTCAGAACCGCTATTACTGTACTTATCTGTCACAGATAAAGCTGTAGGGGCAGTACTCATCAAAGAAGAAAATAGTGAGCAAAAACCAGTCTATTATGTCAGTCAAGTGCTCAAAGATGTGGAAACTCGCTATCCAAACATCCAGAAGTTTGCTCTAGCTTTGGTGGTAGCGAGCAGAAAATTGAGACATTACTTCCAAGGAAGACAAATCAGGGTCATCACGGACCAACCGCTAAGAAAAATCCTGCACAAACCAGACCTATCAGGCAGATTGATCAATTAGGCCGTAGAACTCGGCCAATTTGACTTAAAATACAAACCACGAACCGCCATTAAAGCACAAGCATTGGCGGACTTTGTGGTCGAGTGCTCGTTCTCAGAAATAGCGAAAGAAATTCCCAAAAAGAACATTGCCACAATGGACAACAATTGGCAATTATATTTGGACGGTTCCTCCACAAACACCCGCTGTGGGGCGGGCCTTATCCTTACTAGCCCCGACGGTTTCCAAGTTAAACAAGCCATACAACTTAATTTTAAAGCTACAAATAACCAAGCAGAGTATGATAAGTGGATTTTATATCCACTTGGAACGTTCCATATCGGCTTAAATTGGTGTACTTGGACTCAAGTTTGTGGTATTTTTTTATGTGTTTTATTTACTTATGTAGGTTTGGAGAATTATCGATTAAGGGTGAAGTTTCCGTCAATTTTGGAGATGATTTGAGCAATGGAATGAAGGATGGAGTATTTCCCTAGGCTACCATGAGGATTTATAAGTCAAGAATTGAAGAACGGGAAGTGGCAAAAGAATCGGAAGAGAAAACGGATGAAAAATGAGCAAATTGTGGAAAATTCAGATTTCAGGGTATGTTGCGCAGTCTACACTGTTTTGGCCATATCTGGAGTTCTAGAAGTCCGTTTTGGACGATCTTACTGTCCACGCGAAGCTTGGGAAATTTTCTACAAGAATAAAGCAAAATCAAAATTCTGGGCAGGAGCACCAGCGCAGGCTGCGCTCTCCAAGCGCAGGCTGCGCTCCAGAAAGCTCAGAAACAGCAAACCAAGCGCAGGCTGCGCTTGGACCAGCGCAGGCAGTGCCCAAACAGTACTCTGGACAGAAAATGCAGCGCAGGCTGCGCTCTAGGCAGCGCTGGCTGCGCTCTGGACGGCCTGAGTTGCTAATTTCTGAAAGTTTTACCCCTAAAACGAATTCTAATTGTATTTTTGGTACCCAAACCTATTTCTAATTGTATTCTAGGTTGTTTTTCTTGTTGGGCAAGATATCTAGGCCTATATAAACACAATTTAGCCTTGTAAAATTATCATCATAGTTTTATTATTGTAACCTAGATTAGAGCTGCAAGGGAGAAAAGGAGAGAAGGATTCAACGCTCGTGACAAGCAACGGATCTAGATCTACTTCATCCTTTGTGTTACTTTGGATTATAGATTTGTTTTCTCAACTTTTGTTTATTAATATAATTACTTCTTTTCTTCATATCTTGTTATTTACCATGTTTTCATCAAATCCCATGGTGACGAAAGGTTTAGTTATGAACTAATCGTTATCATGGGATCCTAGTGGATTTATCTATGTAGCTTAGTAGTTTGCATGCCTTAGAGATTTATGTGTGGTGAATTCTTGATATCCTTGTATGGTTGTGCTTATGGTATTTAGGTGCGTCGCGAACATCTAATATGTTAATCTCTTGCTAAACGAGAGTGGATCTTGAGATTTAGAACTTGCCATGCTAGCATAGGATAGGTTGGTGTTAAGCATCATGATTTGTGGCATGAATAGAGATATTATGCTACCCTATGTGATCTAAGTGGATAACTTGTGCTTCAACCTTTATGTTTTCAAATTCTATAGAGATATAGGGTCTAAACATAATAGGTGCCTATTCATCTTCTATCTCTTTTGTGGATGTATGTGTAGATTGGTACTAGTATACCGAGAGGTAACTTTTACTCTTTTCGTGTTGTTCGATCAGATATCAAAACCATCGCATGTATTAATTAAAGGCTGCAACTCTAAGTGAAGTAGATGATGAAACTAGGATTCCATGTTTTATTCTCATATAAGTAATTCGATTTTAATTCTCGTTAAGTGTTTAATTCTTAGTTTTATAAATTGCACTTTAGTTTAATTTAGATAATCAATCTTAAATTTGTTATTTGTCTTAGCAGTGGATAAAAACAATACATCGGTGCATAGGTACATTAATTGAATTGAACACCATTCTAGATCTCTGTGGGAACGAACTTGATTTAATCATATATTACTTGTGACAACGTGCGCTTGCGTAAATTTTGCATAACAAGTTTTTGGCGCCGCTGCCGGGGATCATCGGTGTTTTTATTTTAGTTTATGTGCTTGTCATCAGTGGTCGTTAGCGTTCACTGACTCGGATTTCTTACTTAGTTTGTTTGATTCGTGGTGTTTCAGGTACTTAGGTTTGTATGCAAACACGCTTACAAGCTCGTTTACAAAAACTGGCAAAAGACGGTCGTGAAGAGAATTTAGAGAATAAGGAAGAGGAATTTGAAACTACAGTAGCAATGGCAGATGCAGCAGCAGCTAAGGCTTTGAGGGAGTATTCTCAGCCGAAACTCAATGATATCCAGTCTAGCATTGTTAGGCCAGCTATTGCAGCGAACAACTTTGAGATCAAGCCGGGCACAATTCAGATGGTGCAGAATTCAGTCCAGTTTGGGGGGGCTTCTACGGAGGATCCTAACATGCATGTTCGGGACTTTATAGAAATCTGCGACACGTTCAAATGTAATAGTGTGACGGATGATGCTATCAGGTTGAGGCTTTTCCCATTTTCTCTGAGGGATAAGGCTAAGAGCTGGCTACACTCTTTACCACCTGGTTCCATTACTACATGGGAAGATCTTGCTCAGAAGTTCCTTACTAAATTCTTCCCTATGGCGAAAACTGCAGCATTAAGGAACCAGTTGACTCAATTCCAACAGCAATCTGGCGAGACCTTGTGTGAGGCTTTGGAACGCTACAAGGAGATGCTACGAAAGTGTCCTCATCATGGCATGCCTGATTGGATGGTTATTAATGGGTTCTACAATGGGTTGGGAGCACAGTCTAGGCCTTTGCTAGATGCAGCATCAGGAGGAGCTCTGTGGGCAAAGAGCTATGATGAAGCTTATGATCTTATTGAGATGATGGCTGCCAATGAATATCAGAATCCAACCCAGAGGCTATCTCAAGGCAGGGCAGCAGGAATTTTGGAAGTAGATACAGCTGCAATGATTACAGCTCAGTTGAAAGCTCTTGCGATGAAGGTGGATTCTCTTGCAAATTATGGAGTTCAGCAGGTGGCTAGTGTTTGTGAGTTATGTGCGGGCGCACATGAGACGAATCAGTGTGCTATCTCTTCTGAATCAGCACAGTTCGTGAGTAATTTCCAGAGACTTGCTGCACCAGTTCCAGCCACTTATCATCCTAATA
The DNA here is from genome assembly GCA_037693485.1 of Kitagawia praeruptora. Taxonomy (NCBI): domain Eukaryota; kingdom Viridiplantae; phylum Streptophyta; class Magnoliopsida; order Apiales; family Apiaceae; genus Kitagawia; species Kitagawia praeruptora. Next base: position 128,950,242 of record CM075347.1, read on the forward strand.
ATCGGAATCATCCTAATTTCAGCTGGAGCAATAATCAAAATACTCAACAACCTTATCAGCAAGCGAAGCCATTCAATCAAGGCTATCAACAACCTTATGCTTCAAGGACATCATATCAACCTCCTGGATTTCAGCAGCAACAGCCTCAGGCTCATATGGGGCAATCATCTAATGATAAATCAGATGAGATGTGGATAGCGTTAAAGAACTTACAAGCTGGTCAGAAAGTCTTGGAAACCCAGTTAGGACAGATTACAAGTGCTTTGGTAAATATGCAACAAGGAACTCTTCCAAGTGATACAATGGGTAATCAAGGCAGGAGGGACAACAAAGAACAGGTCAATGCAGTTACTTTGAGATCAGGAAAAGTCACGAGTGATCCTAAATCAGCAACTGAAGAAGATGAAGATGTTCAGAATCAGCACGTTGAAAAGTCTGCAGTGCCAGAAATTGAGAAATCTGATTTAGTGGCTGATCAGCTAGATGGTGAGAAGAGCAAGAAACCTGTTGAAAAGTTTACTCCGGAGCAATCTTCAATGAATAATCAGATCTATCCACCTCCGCCATATCCTGGACGTTTGAAGAAAAGTCAAGAGAAACAGTTTTAGAAATTTATGGATGTATTCAAGAAACTGTCCATTAACATTCCTTTTGTTGAAGCGTTGGAGCAGATGCCAAGATATGCAAAGTTCATGAAGGATATTTTGTCAAGGAAGAGAAGGTTGGAAGATTTTGAAACAGTGGCATTGACGGAGGAGTGTAGTGCTGTTCTGCAGCAGAAGTTGCCACCTAAACTGAAAGATCCGGGAAGTTTCACTATTCCATGCACTATTGGCAACCTTTCTTTCAACAAGTGTTTATGTGATTTGGGAGCTAGCATTAATCTTATGCCCTTGTCTGTTTTCAAGCAACTTGGTCTACCGGAGCCAAAACCAACTAACATCTCTTTGCAGTTGGCTGATAGGACGATCACATATCCGAGGGGTATAGTAGAGGATGTTTTGGTAAAAGTTGATAAGTTCATCTTTCCTGCTTATTTTGTGATCTTGGATTTCGAAGAAGATAAGAAGATTCCCATAATCTTGGGAAGACCGTTCTTGGCTACAGGAAAAACTTTGATTGATGTGCAAAAAGGAGAGCTTACAATGAGGGTGCAAGATCAGAGTGTCACCTTTAATGTGTTCAAGGCCATGAAATTTCCGACAGAGGATGAAGAGTGTTTTAGTGTGGATATAGTTGATACGGGTCAGAGAAAGAAGTTGGATCAATTGTTGAGCGAAAACTCGAATATGAGCATGCTAAAGCATCCTATCAGTGATTCCATTGACAGTTCTTCGGTTCAAGATCTCTCGAAAGTAAAGCTTGGGAAACTTCCACCACATTTGAGGTATGTCCTTTTGAATAATGAGCTAGTGATTTTTGAGGAGGGACATGATAACGTGTTACGAAGGTGGAAGACCTATGATAAGGAAGAAGAAATTTTTGTTCAGCCGGTTGAGTCGGAGAAGCACTTTAGAGGTGTGAAGAAGAAAAAGAAAAAGTTAATTGGAGGAAGAGGCAAAGTGAAGTTTGATTTAGAAAAGATGTGGGAAGATAGCAAGAAGGTTGTCAACCAATGGGTGAATGGTCCTTCTGCTAAGGACAAGTCAAATGCGATCTTCAAGCCACCATGATTTGAATCATATTTGTCCGGCTAAATGACGTTAACGACAGCGCTTCGTGGGAGGCAACCCATGTGTTTCGGTGTTTTCAGGTATGTTTTCTACTATCCCTTGTATTTACTTCCATTCAATGCGGACATTGAATCTTTCAAGTTTGGGGGTGGTTTGAGGGATTAGTAGATGTTGTTGTATTATTTGTTCATGTAGGATTTCATGCTTTGCATATTAGTAGTAGTAAATTATGCATTTTTGTTCGTGTTATCTACGTTTGTTTCATATAGGACATTTTGTTTTTATGTTTGTATACCGTGTGAGTTCATAATAGTTGCATTTGCACCCATGCTTGATAGGAATTTGGTGTTGTTGACGCTTTTGTTTGAGAAGTGATATGCTTTGTTCTTGTGCACACACATACACTAGTAAGTTGAAGCTAGTAGACTTTTTGAATGTTGTAAGTAATTAGAAGGACATGAATATGTGCAAGATGATTTAGTTTACATGCTTTGAATACAAGTAGGTGCGTTAGAGAGATTTTTGCTTGGGATTGAGTATGTTTTTCCACCAAGTGAGATTTTGAGCCTTATTGCATATTGCATATCTGTTGCAATTTATTCGTTTGCTTGAGTGTCCACGGATTGTTTGCATTGCTAGCAGTTGTTTGAGGTCTTTTTTGAAACGCATGACATTATTTGGCGTTTAAAATGATAAAGGCATTTAGGAATAACCGCGTATTTTCCCATATTACCATACCATGTTTACATGATCAATTAGTTAACCCGTTGAGCTTAATCCTATTTTTTCGGTGACATACCACATTACTTGCCGAGACCTTTTTCTTGTATTGGCCTTACATTAATTTGAACCCACATTGTCAAAGGCTAGTAGAGTGCTTAAGGGAGTAATAAGGTGTGCAAGGAGGGGTTTATTGTTGGTCTTACTTTTGGGGGAAATATTGAAAATTGGGTTTGGTTATTTACTTGATAGTCGGCATATGTAATAAATTCATGGGATCATTGTTATTGTTTATATTATTGTTTGTGTTATATTTAGCTCTCGGAAAAAAAAAAAGAAAAGAAAAAGAAAAGAAAAAAAAAAGAAAAAAAAAAGAAAAAAAAATTTATATTATGAGAGCATGTTTGTGTTTGTTGCGATCCTATTTCAGTCGACTAGTCGAGTGTTTGTCTTAGTAAAATTATGTGGGGGGAAAATAGGGTGTTGTGTGTGATTTATTATGGTACTTACTAGCTTTTGACACTTCACCTGTTTTGGCTTATTTGACATACCTTGTCCCTAGCCCCGTTACAACCCAAATTTAAGACCTTTTGATTATCGTCATTGATGTATGTTGTGTTAAGAGTTAGATTGATACCAAATGTCAAGCATGTTTATGATTTTGTTGGAATTGAGTGATACACTTACCCTTGTTCTTGAGTGAATATTCTTTTGTGAGTGGATTGTGAGTGTTTGCTTGTTCTTGCGTATGAGATCCCGAGTGTTATCTCAAAGATGTACATGTTTACTAACTTATTCTTACACTTGACATGGGCTTGTGAGAACTTATGCATGTCATTGAGTAGACTATGTGAATACTTGCATTTTTGACACCAAGACATTGCGTATTTACTTTGATTCTTAAGTTAATATGGCATGAGAGGATTTGAAGGTATGATAGGATATTAATTGCATTTTCATATTAGTTGCATTCATGCATTGCATTGCATTAGGTTAAATGGATTTTGTGGGTACATTCGCTATAGGCCCTCACGAGACCTTACTCGTCCACTAGGGCTGCCTAGGGGTTTAAAGGGCTTGTTGCATATGCCAAATGCAACCGTGATCACCTATGGAAGTGGTACTAGTTAGTTAGTTAGTTGTAATTGTTTATGCTTGAGGACAAGCATCGTTTAAGTTTGGGGGTGTGATAAGTGGATTTTATATCCACTTGGAACGTTCCATATCGGCTTAAATTGGTGTACTTGGACTCAAGTTTGTGGTATTTTTTTATGTGTTTTATTTACTTATGTAGGTTTGGAGAATTATCGATTAAGGGTGAAGTTTCCGTCAATTTTGGAGATGATTTGAGCAATGGAATGAAGGATGGAGTATTTCCCTAGGCTACCATGAGGATTTATAAGTCAAGAATTGAAGAATGGGAAGTGGCAAAAGAATCGGAAGAGAAAACGGATGAAAAATGAGCAAATTGTGGAAAATTCAGATTTCAGGGTATGTTGCGCAGTCTACACTGTTTTGGCCATATCTGGAGTTCTAGAAGTCCGTTTTGGACGATCTTACTGTCCACGCGAAGCTTGGGAAATTTTCTACAAGAATAAAGCAAAATCAAAATTCTGGGCAGGAGCACCAGCGCAGGCTGCGCTCTCCAAGCGCAGGCTGCGCTCCAGAAAGCTCAGAAACAGCAAACCAAGCGCAGGCTGCGCTTGGACCAGCGCAGGCAGCGCCCAAACAGTACTCTGGACAGAAAATGCAGCGCAGGCTGCGCTCTAGGCAGCGCTGGCTGCGCTCTGGACGGCCTGAGTTGCTGATTTTTGACAGTTTTACCCCTAAAACGAATTCTAATTGTATTTTTGGTACCCAAACCTATTTCTAATTGTATTCTAGGTTGTTTTTCTTGTTGGGCAAGATATCTAGGCCTATATAAACACAATTTAGCCTTGTAAAATTATCATCATAGTTTTATTATTGTAACCTAGATTAGAGCTGCAAGGGAGAAAAGGAGAGAAGGATTCAACGCTCGTGACAAGCAACGGATCTAGATCTACTTCATCCTTTGTGTTACTTTGGATTATAGATTTGTTTTCTCAACTTTTGTTTATTAATATAATTACTTCTTTTCTTCATATCTTGTTATTTACCATGTTTTCATCAAATCCCATGGTGACGAAAGGTTTAGTTATGAACTAATCGTTATCATGGGATCCTAGTGGATTTATCTATGTAGCTTAGTAGTTTGCATGCCTTAGAGATTTATGTGTGGTGAATTCTTGATATCCTTGTATGGTTGTGCTTATGGTATTTAGGTGCGTCGCGAACATCTAATATGTTAATCTCTTGCTAAACGAGAGTGGATCTTGAGATTTAGAACTTGCCATGCTAGCATAGGATAGGTTGGTGTTAAGCATCATGATTTGTGGCATGAATAGAGATATTATGCTACCCTATGTGATCTAAGTGGATAACTTGTGCTTCAACCTTTATGTTTTCAAATTCTATAGAGATATAGGGTCTAAACATAATAGGTGCCTATTCATCTTCTATCTCTTTTGTGGATGTATGTGTAGATTGGTACTAGTATACCGAGAGGTAACTTTTACTCTTTTCGTGTTGTTCGATCAGATATCAAAACCATCGCATGTATTAATTAAAGGCTGCAACTCTAAGTGAAGTAGATGATGAAACTAGGATTCCATGTTTTATTCTCATATAAGTAATTCGATTTTAATTCTCGTTAAGTGTTTAATTCTTAGTTTTATAAATTGCACTTTAGTTTAATTTAGATAATCAATCTTAAATTTGTTATTTGTCTTAGCAGTGGATAAAAACAATACATCGGTGCATAGGTACATTAATTGAATTGAACACCATTCTAGATCTCTGTGGGAACGAACTTGATTTAATCATATATTACTTGTGACAACGTGCGCTTGCGTAAATTTTGCATAACAGAGTACGAGGCGCTTTTGGCCGGTTTGACATTGGCAAAGAACTTACAAGTGAGAAAGATCACCATCTACAGCGATTCACAACTAGTTGTTCGACAGACAACGGGCGATTACTCTACAAAAGACACAAATCTCAGCAAATACCAAGAGATGGTACAAGCAATGCTCTCCCAATTTGAGAAGTACATCTTAGAACAGATAGACAGAACGGATAATACAATGGCGGACATGTTATCCAAATTAACACAGGGAGAAAAAATGGATTCCAACACAGTGTATTTCGAAGAGTTGCAGGCTCCCAGCATAGACGACCTGCCCGTCATGGAAATAAGCCCGCCAGTAGATAACTGGATGACTCCTTATGTCCGCTACTTGGAAAGCGGTACCTTGCCAGATGACAGCATAAAAGCTAAAGTACTCAAATCACAAGCAAAAAAGTACTTTATACAAGAAGGCACCCTGTACAAAAGAAGTTTTGACTCTCCCATACTAAAATGTGTCGATGAGGAAGAAGTTTTGTATTGTATGAAGGAAGTCCACGAAGGCATCTGTGGCGACCACATGGCTGGGAAGGCATTGGCACATAAGATACTAAGGCAAGGCTATTACTGGCCCAAAATGAACAAGGAATGCAAAACTTTCACCAAGAAATGCCACCAATGCCAATTGTTCAGCAACATGTCTAGAAAAGCACCAGCACTTCCAACAGCCATCTTGTCACCAATATCGTTTGCAGTCTGGGGCATCGATATCATGGGACCTTTCCCAAAGGCAAAGGGTGATTTACATATGTGATGGTCGCTATTGATTACATGACCAAGTGGGCCGAAGCAAAGGTGCTCAAAAACATTACACAGGATGATGCAATCCATTTTGTCACAGAACAAGTAATTACGAGATTCGGGATTCCGGTAGTACTCATATCTGATAACAGCACGCAATTCATTGGATCAAAATTCACTAAGTTCCTATCTGATCATGGGATCAAGCACAAAATGGCTTCTGTATGCCATCCTCAAACCAACGGTCAGGTCGAAGTAACCAATCGCATCATTGTCAGAGGCCTAGAAAAAAGGTTAACTACTTCCAAGAAAAAGTGGCCGCATGAGTTGCCTAACGTTATTTGGGCTTATCGGACATCAGCCAGAACAAGTACGGGAGAATCCCCTTTCAAGCTAGCTTTTGGTACAGAAGCCCTTGCCCCAATCGAGGTTGGGTCCCCATCCTACCGTGTCATCAGTTTTGAAGAAGAAGCTAATAACCAAGGACTCAAAACAAATCTTGACTTGCTAGATGAAGCAAGGGAGGCCGCAGTCGAAAAAATGGCCGCCTACAAAGAAAAGGCAAAAGAATTTTTTGGCAAAAGAGCCAGAGTCAAAGCTTATGTGCAAGGCGATTTGGTTAACCGGGCAACTAAAGCATCTGACCCTAGACACACTGGAAAACTTATGCCAAAATGGGAGGGTCCCTATAAAATCATTCAAGTACTAAGGCCAGGTTCTTACAAACTAGCACGCCTAGACGGCACGGAAGTCAACAATACTTGGCATGGAGACAAACTGAGAAAATATTACCAGTAGATGGTTATGTAGTCTGTACATTCTCTTGTTTGTAATCAATGGTATTATGTTTTAATGAAACATATTTTGCACGAAAACAATCTACTACAAAGTCCCCTAGACAGGCAAGTAACCAACTTCAATAGCAAAGTCCCCTAGACGGGCAAACAACCAACTTCAATAGCAAAGTCCCCTAGACGGGCAAGCAACCAACTTCAATAGCAAAGTCCCCTAGACGGGCAAGCAACCAACTTCAATAGCAAAGTCCCCTAGACAGGCAAGCAACCAACTTCAACAGCAAAGTCCCCTAGACGGGCAAGCAACCATCTACAATAGCAAAGTCCCTAAGTGGGCAAGCATCCTACTACAATAGCAAAGTCCCTAAGCGGGAAAGCAACCAACTTCAATAGCAAAGTCCCCTAGACGGGCAAGTAACCAACTTCAATAGCAAAGTCCCCTAGACGGGCAAGCATCCTACTACAATAGCAAAGTCCCTAAGCGGGAAAGCAACCAACTTCAATAGCAAAGTCCCCTAGACGGGCAAGCAACCATCTACAATAGCAAAGTCCCTAAGTGGGCAAGCATCCTACTACAATAGCAAAGTCCCTAAGCGGGCAAGCAACCAACTTCAATAGCAAAGTCCCCTAGACGGGCAAGCAACCATCTACAATAGCAAAGTCCCTAAGTGGGCAAGCATCCTACTACAATAGCAAAGTCCCTAAGCGGGCATGCAACCAACTACAATAACAAAGTCCCCTAGACGGGCAAGTATCTATCTACAAAGGCTAAGTCCCATAGACGGACACGCAACCTACTACAAAAGAAAATGTTCTATAAATTACAGACAAGAGGAGTCAATTCCCTCTGCGGGCAGAAGCAATAAAGTCTTACACCAAAGTTATTTAGCATAACAGTGACGCTAAGGAAAACTACTACAGACGGTCTACAAAGAACTACGCAAGTACAGAGGCAAAATATGCAATATAAAGCAAAAGGAAAATGCAAATAGATGCGATAGGAAAAGAGATATTTTATTCATAAAATATTTTCTTATTACAAGCATGGGTTACAAGGATTGAGATTCCTACATCTAAAACCCTTCATGCTTGGGGAGCCTTCTTCTCAGCATCCGCATCCTTCTTGCTGGAGCTCTCACCCTGCTCCGGTGCACGGAAACGGAAGTCGATTGCATCCGTCTCCGCCGCCTCTTTCGCCTCCTTCGCAGCACGAGCGGCAACGACTTTCCGAGCAGCCTTCCGGCACTCTTCAGCGTTGTACAAATCACCCTCCTCCTCGTAATGGACAGCTAGGGCTCTCCAAGCACTATCACTCTCCTTCGAAATGCAGAGCTCACGACCCCACAAAAAAGGGGTGAATAAATCATTCATATTAGAGATATCCATGCTACAGTTTATAAAGAAAGATTTTTTCTAAAGAAGGAGGGAGAAAAGAATGCTCAGGATCAAGCAAATCACCCTCACTTTTATAGGGGGATGAAAGAAGGTAAAAACAACCCACAGTCAAAATTCTCCATCCCCATGCAGACTGCAGTAAAGACACAGTCAAAAGACTATGATTCCCATGCAGTATTAAATACTAAAAACAAATTTCCACAGTCAAATGCGTGATTTCCAGGTAACATTTCCCAAAAGCTTATTTACCTCTCCCTTTGACAACAAAATAATACACACAATACAATTATATTTCTCTGCAAATTTCGAAAATATATTCCACCAACCACAAAATACTTCAGAGTTTAAAATTCCCAAGTGCAAATTACATCAACCTGTTTCCAAGTCACACAGCGGACAGACCCGCTGAGTGATTTCTAAACAAATCAAAACAAAAATCCACAAAGTACAAAAAAGATCATCCCTAGCGGGAAGCGCTCAACGGGCTTGTCATACCTCTCAGCGGCTCCTCCTCTCCTACATCTTCTTCGCCATAAACAGCCGCTATAGCTGACAGCGGCGTAGCAACTTCTACAACTGGAGTTTCCTCATCAACAATCATGTCGTCTTCAGCGGCCTGCACCCCACATCATGAACGGCGGCATCAACTTGACAACCAACACTTACTCTGGGCACTTCCCCAACACGGGTTTCCAGAGACTTCACTTGACGCTTGGCTTTCCTCGCTTTTGACTTAAGTTTGGACGTTTTCTTTTTCAAGCGGCCAATTTCTGCAACATCCTCAGCGGCCTTCTTCCTTAGCTGAACAAGTTCAACCGACTCATCCCCACTTACCGCTACACGCAACTTGGCGGCCTCCTCTTTCACAATCTCAGCAAACTCAGGACTACTTCTGAATTTCCTTATAGCATCCGCTTCTGTGGGACAAGAGTTAAGATGAGCCTCAGCATCCTCAGCACGCTCCTTCTCAAACCTTAACAAAACTTTCAGATTGCGAATCTCTTCAAATAAAGCCTCCTTATCCGCCATCAGCTCAATTTTATCCTTTGCCCAGAACCGACGAAGATCTAAACTATACGAATAGCTCGCCTTGATATCGATTTTCTCCGTCTCAATCTCATGCAGAGCTTTAGCAGCATTATCCTTCATCAACCTCTCAGCAGCCAGTTCCGCCTCAAGCTACTTCACTCTTTCCTTCAAAGAAATATTACTGCTGCGGTATTGATTACCTCGAGCCATCAGACCCGTGTACATACATTGGTTTTACAGAAGACACAAAAACAACAAATTTACTAGCGGGCACAACAGAAAAATAACGTCAAAACAAAACTATTACAAAAATTCTTACCCTCGCAGCATATTTTTGGGACAAGCGGCACATCCGCTCCCAACTCAACCCATTCATCATCACCAGGTCATCATCGATCATGGAATCAACAGTAAAGGTGTTAGGCCCCGATTTGAACAGAAAGCCGTAGCCAGGCCTCACCCCGACCTCTGCATCATTGACTTCATCATCACTGCTTGTGTAGTAAACGATATCTTTAGAAGACTCTCCACCATCCTCACCACCATCTGTTTCAGTATCATCACAAGTGGTACCAACGGGTTCATCAACCACCCGGTTTGCAGGAACGTAATCACCCATCCTGGTAGCCTCAATCCGTCTCCGCTTTGAAGGACCCACTTCATCCACAGCTTTACGTTTGGATCCTTGAGGGGGAGCATCACTCTACACATCTTCAACATTAGTGTCCGCTACTACTTCAGCCGTCTTAGCGGTAGGAATGTCTTCCTCGGCATCCAAGTCAACAACTACTCGACTCCCAGTGGCGGTAGCCATCCCAGAAATTGCAGTCGACCCTCGCTCAACCCTTCGAATTGCAGCTCTATACTCCCTTGAAAGAATATTGGGCTCATTCTCACCCACTTGCAGGCTAGCAGCGTATAACCTCGACACAGTACCAGGACTGTTGGCACCAGTATCAGCGCCCGTATCCGTCTCAACACCAACTAGAGCTGGCAATTCGTTTCGTGTCGTGTACTTCGTGTCGTGTACTTTCGTGTTTCGTGTACCTAGGGACCAAAAACGAAAACGAAACGAAATAAATTCGTGTACTCAAATTCTAAAACGAACACGAAACGAAATATTTCGTGTAAACACGAAACGAAACGAAAAGTACACGAAATATTTCAATTTACACGAAAATGAAAGGAAAAACGTGTACTTTCGTGTACTTTTCGTGTACTTTCGTGTACTTTTCGTGTACTTTTCGTGTACTTTTGTGTACTTTTCGTATATTTTCTATTTATTTTGTAAAAAGGTTAAATATCTAATATTTATAATATATATTTATATAATTTAAAATATTTATTTAAATATTTATTTATTTCGTGTATTTTCGTTTCGTGTCGTGTACCCAAGGGTAAACCCAAAACCGACACTAAATTCATCCGTGTAATTTCGTGTTCGTGTACTTTCGTGTTCGTGTACCGCAAAGGTCAACCCAAACCCGTAATTTTCGTGTCGTTTTCGTGTCGTGTTTTCGTGTCGTGTACGAAATTGCCGGCTCTAACACCAACACCAGTATCGACGGGCACACCGCCCTCAGCGGCTACATCACCCTCAACGGAATCTTCAACTTCCACATCAACATCTTCCTCACCACTATCCTCTTTCGAAGAGCTTTCTTCTTCCTCCTGCTCAGAACTAGCACTCTCATCAAACGGTTGACCCTCTCCACCCACAACCTCAGCACTAGCACCACCTAACAGTTCCTCAGAAAAAGATTCAGCTTCAGAATCTATGTCATCACCAGAAAATTCCTCTTCAGAAATGGGCTCCTCAACAGCGGTCTCAGGGTCATCAATTGGCCCAGAAGTTCCAACACCCTCAACACCACCAGAAAGGTCGAAAGAATCCAGGATATTTTCAGCTGAAAACAGACCGGCACGAACCCGCTTAGGTCTTGGGGGCACAGTAAGCAGGAAGTCAGCATATAACTTTGCCTCAGACAAGCCCAGAGTTGGGTGTAAATCTAGCTCCTGCTTACGAGGATCCAACAATACAAAAATACCAAGAAAAAGAAAAAGAATGTCAGTCGGAAACCATAACAAAAAACAACAAAGTGTAAGAAAGAAACTTACAACAATTTCTTCTCAACTCAGCGGGGTCGATCAAATCCTTCTCCGTCCACACTTCACCCAGTGCCATCACAAGCCTAACAAGGACATCAATTTCATTGTGGCTAAGGCGACTACGGTCCACCTTATAATCACACTCAACCTTCTTGGTAAAGTTCCTCTGCCAGGCAAACTCCACACCACCAATTATCAGAAACTCCTCTTGCCATCCTGCCATCCCTTTGGGAAAAACAAACGGTCGATGGCCATTCAGGGCTTTCCTTATGCGACTTTTCGGCTTCACGAATTGTAACTCGTAGAAAGGCTTCGCACGGCTGGCTTTCACATCAAATAAACAGAAAAAAGCCTTAAATGTAGGCTGCTTCCTCCGTCTTTCGCAGCTAGCTATAAACCAGTTTATGGCCCTTATCGAATTGGGAGTAAATTGAGCCAGCGGACACCTAAAGTGAAGGCGGAACAAATCCATGACAAATTTATTGGGGGGGGGGCAAACGGAACCCTGAATTCAAGTGACTAACGGGTATGCATACGGACCCGTCGTCAAACCGATGATATAGCCTCTCCCCGGGCTCTACACGCCTCCAAAAGTAACCATCCTCGATCTTAAACATCCTTCCTACATAATTGGCCTACTCATCAGCCTTAAAAGTACTATCGTGCTGAAGATGGGAGAATTCGCCAAACTCCTTGTCCATTTCCGCATTTGAAAACGGTGTAGGGACTACTTTGGTCGCCCGAAACAAACTCTCACTACTCTCAAAATACTGGTAGCGGTTTCGTTGCAGAACGGCTGGAAAGGTTAACTGGTTGGGATCCGCCCAACGACCATACCCGTTAATCAAAGCTCTTTTCTCGCCGGTAGCGGCATCGGTAAATTCATCACCCATCTACAAAGAAATTCTAAGTCACAGCACAATACCGCCTACGGAAAAACCGCTAACAAATAACAAGGTACACGTGGAGATTCACAACAATTTACATTTTTCTTTTTTATTTATCAACAAAACGATTCATATTCTACTTCCCTCCACAAACAATGAAACCTTAGCATCATAAAGCAAATTACACACTTTAAACAATACATACATACATAGATACAGACCCCCACTTACATGAACACACTCTTACATCATCGTTTCACAAGATTCAAAATCAGAAATCACAAAACACAGACAATATACGACCAACAAACACAAGAACAAGTTACCAAAGAGCAAATCGGACTATTTACAACCTACGAAAACAAACCAGAGTCACTAAAACCCATTTACCATCTCACAAAAGCAAACACAAACCCATCCCGAAACCCATCTCATAAACGAATATCACAAAAAATGGAAGTACAGACATGGCACAACTATCACTAGGAAACAGAAATCACAAAAGAAAATACAAGAAAAGGGAGCAAGAATATTACCTCGAAGCAGGAGATAGAAATGGCTTCAAATGGCAGAGATATCGTCGATCACCGGAAAAAGTGCAGCAACCAAAATCCAAGAGCAAACAAGAAAATATAGAAAGCAAAAGATACGAAGACAGTGAAAAGATAAAAAAGAAACTGCATAACTCCCATTTTTATTGCGGGAGGCGCGTGAAAAGAGGGGGAAAAAATTACAGGCCCCAACGTGGCAGCTTATTATTGGGCCACGTCAAAAGCAAACAGTAACTGCCTCGGTACAAACCACAACCACCCACGGGGTAATAACTTCTCACCTTTCTCTTCATATTACATCACAAAAGTACATTCTCTTTCCACCCAAAGGTCACTTCACTCATTAATACGTACTATCACTTATCATTTTTCATATTATTGGCATTAAATATTATTCTTTCATTTATTTCGATTCTCATTTATTAGCAGAAATAGCATTTATTTCACATCAGTTACGAGTCTAAAACAAAAACGTTTCAAACTACAAGCCCGTCAAGCACCAACATCCAATGCATAAGCGGCCCGCAATCAAAATTTTTCCTAACTCCTAAGTGTTGTCTACCAACACTTGGGGACAGCGGTTCAAAATTTTTCCTAACTCCTAAGTGTTGTCCGCCAACACTTGGGGGGCAGCGGTTCAAAATTTTTCCTAACTCCTAAGTGTTATCCGCCAACACTTGGGGGGCAGCGGTTTAAAATTTTTCCTAACTCCTAAGTGTTGTCCGCCAACACTTGGGGGGTAGCGGTTCAAAATTTTTTCTCACTCCTAAGTGTTGTCCGCCAACACTTGGGGGGTAGAGGTTCAAAATTTTTTCTCACTCCAAAGTGTTGTCCGCCAACACTCGGGGGGCATCATACCACAAAATTTCAGAAAACCCTCACAACATTTGTCCTTATCTCTCTTATCTCAGTTTCTCCTCCCCCCATCCGCTTAAAAGTGCTTAGAGGGAGTGGGGGCAATGATAGGTACCCGTTGTAGAGACGGTCCACTCGCCGGGCACGCGCCCGCGAGTGGGTGCCCGCCTACAACACATCATCTCTCATACACAAGATATTTAGTTGCTTAAACTGCTCAACTTGACAAATAAATATCATTAGAAAAATACTCTTGTACAAAATATCTTGCTATCTTGCTCTACAAGGCAGGGGACAAGACACTATTCAAAGGAACACAAGGACATCAAGTTGTAACAGACAAACTCTGAGCAGTACAAGGCAAGTTGTAGAATGGCGGCGTGTCAGGAAAGGTCACACCAATCACTGTAGCATTTGCGGCTACCAAGTGGGACTCACTATAGCTTTTACGGCTAACAAGTGGGACTCACTGTAGGTTTTGCGGCTACCAAGTGGCCTATAGTGACTGAGAGGCTTAGCCTATAAATACCCCCATTCTGCACATAAGGTAGATATACAAAAAAAACACACACAATTTTAACAACACAAAAGCTCTCTACATATTCTCTTCCCTCACATTAGATAGACTCTTACCAGCTTGATTATTATCATTTCCGATTACTGATTCTTACACCGGAGGTGCTTGACGGCCACCACCCTCGGGCAAGCATTGTTTTGTAGATACCCAAACTCAGGTGACACGTCACGGAACGGTAGTCAGAAGCCTCTAATCAGCCGTGGGAGGAATCATGGATGCATTCTTGTTGCTATTGCCATATTATGCATCCTTGGTGCTAAATTTGAAACCAAAGATGCATTTATGCATCCATGCCACATCATCATTTAACTAGAATGAGATGAATTTGTTGAGAATATTTAATAGAATTAAAAAAAGTTAGGTAAAAGTTAAAAGAGTTGGTTAAATTTGAAATTAGTTATAGAACTAGATTTGGAGGATGAGTTTTATTTTAGCACCAAAATTCACTTTTTGATTCTATATTATAGCAATAACAATTGTAATTTAGCATCTAGCATTGAAGTTGCTCTTATGATCGTGCAAGTATTTCAAAGTTTAGCAATGTGATTGCAATTTAATTTTAATTTTATGATGTAATTATAAATTTTTTTGAGGTGGTGATTCTGAAAATATCTATATAATTCAATGATGAATTAATCATTTAATTTATAAATAAATACTCCCTCCGTTCCTAAAAACGTTTCCCGTTTACTTTGTACACGTTTGCCAATGCACACTTTTAATCGTTAATATCTTCAATTTCGTATTAGTATTAAATATAAAAATTTTACTGTATTAAAATACTAACAAATACGAATCCAACAAGATCATTCGTGATTATATTTTATCTTATAAATTATGCATAAATTAGTAGTCAATCGCTTATAATGAACAGTGTTCAAAGTCCAAACCAAAAAGAGTTTTTTTGGAACTGAGGGAGTATTTATTTGTTACTCCCCCCGTCTCAAAAAACTCTTCCCATTTCAAAAAACACGTTTGCCAACGCATACTTTTGATCGTTAATATGTTCAATTTCGTATTAGTATTAAATATAAAAACTTCAATGTATTAAAGTACTCATAAATACGAATCCAACAAGATCACTCATTACTATATTTGGTCTTATGGATTATGCGTAAATTAGTAATTTGTCTCATGTTATGAATAGTGCCGACATTGTAAAGGGGAAGATCATTTTGTGACGGAGGGAGTAACGTCTCCCGAATATTATTCCCTCTGTCCCTTTATAATCTTCCCATTTGATTTGTCGGCCCTGTTCATAACATGAGACAAATTGCTAATTTACGTCTAATCTATAAGACCAAATATAGTCATTAGCGATCTTGTTGGATTCGTATTTATGAGTACTTTAATACAGTGAAGTTTTTATATTTAAAACTAATACGAAATTGAAGATATTAACGATCAAAAGTGTGCATTGGCAAACGTGTCCGGCCGAAATGGGAAGAGTTTTAAGGGACAGAGGGAGGGAGTATAATCTTCTCCTTTACCTTTACGACTTTACCGTGGCACGTTCACACAAGCTATCACGAAGACCGTGCGGCAGAATTTAATTCATGGATACGCGGCAGGTGTCCCATAAAATAGAATCTAGTAGTATTTTTTTTATCATTATATTATTTGGGTTTGATGTGATTGAGGTGTACTCAGGATTCTTCCATGATGTTAAAGATTTTTAGTATAAATTTAAGAATATATATGTAAATTATTGTAATTATATTCACAAAATTGTTCTTACGAGACCACTTATTTTATAGGAACAAAATTTTTAAAATTTCACCGAAAAAATCTGAGGACAACCTCAGACGATCATCTCATAGTATTTTTGAAAATTTGTAAAGATATTTTCATTAAGAAATTTACTTGATGTGCTCCAAAAAAATAATTCCAGTCCCACAACTTTTAATATTTGATTTCATAAATAAAAATTTCGTTCCCATTCATTACACAAAAAAGATACTCCCTCCGTCTCATAATGTTTCTCTCGTTTGATATGTCGGGACTGTTCATAATATGAGACAAATTACTAATTTACGTCTAATTTATAAGACGAAATATAGTCATGAGTGATCTTGTTGAATTCGTATTTATGAGTATTTTAATACAGTGAAATTTTTATATTTAAAACTAATACAAAATTAAAGATATTAACAATTAAAAGTGTACGTTGGTAAACGAATCCAAGGAAATGGAAAAAAAAATTAGAGACAAAGGGAGTACTTTTTCTAATTAGTTCAAGTACGCTTGCATTATAAAATTTGAGATTACGTCTTGGAGAACTTCACTCACGCTATCGAATCGAATATATAATAAAGTGAAGCAAACACAACATCACACATTGACAAGAATCACAACACCATTAAGTTACGAACGTAGCCAACAACATCTAATCGTCAAGCTGATTAGGTAAGTAATCTATTTCTAAAACCACAAAGATAATGTATGTTTTCTACTTAATTAATACGTCGGTTATAGTAATATAATCCTTATTAATATTTAAACAATGTAAAGCTTCAGACATTCTTAAAATAGCTACCGAAAGAAATAAGTGTATACACACTTGTTTGTTTAAAATATTTTAATTAATAATACCCCCTGAAAATGACACATGCGATTTTGATTTGGCCTATTGTTAATTAGAGCTAGCTTGTTGGTTGATTAGATGTCTATTAAAGTAAATAAGTGAGAACTTGTTCATAGAATCTAGTTTTTTCTCTTTTTTTTTAAAAAAAAATAAATAATTAGATTTATATTTTTGATAAATTAATAATCTTTCTAATAAATTTTAGGACATTCAAGAATTCTAACTTAATAAGAGATGAGCTTATCACTTGAATATCTTGTATATTGAGATGTGTCGACTGAGGTTAATCTGAGATTAAGCATCTGAGATTTGTCGTACTGAGGTTTTCAGCTTGACTTAGATTACATTATTGTGCGATCGAGATTGGAACCTTTTCTCCTAGACTACGCTTTCTTCCATGCATGGAGTACAGAAATTTAGACGCTGATTTTGATATTTTGGAATTTATTATACATGGCTCCATGCTGCTGTTCACACATGGTGGAGGCGTGGAGCCTTTGGCCATAACCCAAATCCTTTCATATTCACGTGTATACAATTATTTTAACTGCCAAACGCTCACCTACAAAAGTACAGGTGCTTGTACTACTCGATCTTGATCAACATTTACGAACAAATCAAATGAAACATAGGTCAGATTCCTAAGATTCTTAATTAAGTGCCATGCATGTGTTTAAAAATAAAATGTTTTTTTTTTAAAAATTCATGTTGCAATTTTTTTCCTCCAAAAATACGATACATTCTCAAATGCAATTTTTATCGTATTTTTGAAAAAAACTGAAAACAAGAATATTTTTGAAAATTTTTCATAACGGATTCATTTCTTTAAAAAAAACTTGAAGACTTGCTCTAAAGCTTAGCACCGCATGTACCACTAGTCTAGATAAACGTACTAAGATATAGAGAAATTCAAACACATAGCTTCTCCTATTCTAACTTCATTGTTACCTAAACATAGATATTAAGTGAGGCAAACATGAAGCGTTGCAGTCATGCAAGAGTTACACACCGGGCAGGTAGCTTGAACACTGCCCCCACAAACGCTGCAAAGGCAAAGATGCCTGCACGGCAACAGCAACACACTTGATTCTCTTTCCCCACATTTTTTACACATCCTATTCTGGACGTCGATAAAACCCGAATTTCTAGTACTAGTGCCCTGACCGACTTCTTGATTATTCATTTCAGAATGGGTGCTCCCACAACAAGACTCTGCATCTTCTTCAACCGCCCCAACATTAGTCGGCTCGTTCTGCTTGCTAAACTTGGCCTGGATATTTTCAAAATCTTTACGAAGAGACATGGCAGTGATTTGAGCTGTGTTTGCAACATCTTTCCATAGTTGTGTTTCTGCAAAAAGACTCCTCATTCTTTCTTGGAGTGCCAAGTTTAGTTTTGCCATTCTTGAAATTTTTTCACTTTGTATGTTCAGCCTTTTCACAAACTTTGAAGTTACACTAGCCAACACAAATTTAACGTTTCGCTCCTGTTGAGCCTCGAATTCCAATTTAATGTTCTTGTTCTGCATCACCAACAAAAGTCATGATTAAAATCAATAAGTAATTTAATACTTGAAATTTATCAACTAGGATTATTAGAAATTAAACTTACAAATTGGGAAAGGATATCGTCTCTATTCCGGAGATGTTGCACATCAAATAGAAAATTATTTGGTGGTGCAAAATCTTGGATGGGAACATTATTTGCGATTGGGGGCATGTTGAAATTATTGAACTGATCTTCTATCGAATCTCTTGAACGCTTTCTTGGGCCATTCGGCATATTGTTAGAGAGTCCACTTTCAGGCTTCACGAAATTAGTTTGCGGTTGAATCATCATATTATTCATTCCCAGAAATTGATGATTCAAGCCCGACCAGGGATTTTCCATTGTAGGAAAAGGATTTGCACACCCCATTGGTACAAAGTTGTGTAGTTTTGCCTCATCATGCTTCACAAACTCCCTGAAAAAAACATATACCATGTTAGAAAAACTCAACAAAAACATACACACAAAACAAAATATAATTAAACTTGGCAAACATTTCTAAAAGATAACGGTAACTATTTTCAGCTCCGACTGTTTCAAAATTCTGGTTTCGCCCACAAAAAGGTGCAAGAAGTAGTATACATAATATTAGTACCTATTGTTTGTAATGCTTTGTGGAGAGAATTGATTGTGATGCCTAGCTTCAAGTGCCATTTGTTGAGAAATTGAGATAAATAGCTAGAGAAAAAGTTGTGTGAGGAGAAAGTGGATATATGAAGGTAACTGTTAGGAAGATAGATATATAAATAGGGGGAGACTAAGAAAGTGAGAGCATGCAGTGGAGGTGGCGAGTTGAGGGGATGAATGAGTTTGGGTTTACAATTCAAGGCCCTTTTGGGTGTGGGTTTTATGGATGTATGACACAGAAATTTTAGTCAAACAAATATAATTTCAAGATAGAGAAACAGGTGTGTGTGCAGTACCATTTCAAATGCTATAAATTAGTAAATGACAAAAGAATAGTAACTGAAAGTGGGATAGCTTTCTGTACTCATTTTTTCCATGCATGGGGGATTAATAGTAGCTAGTAGATCTTTTGGCTTTTGTTCCTGTTGGTAAAAGTCTCTCAACATTTGAAATGTTGAAATGATGATAAAATTATTTTTATTCCAGAAATTTAATCTCCTTAGCTTAATTTACTCTTATTAATAATCAATATGATAACGATAGTATAAATTTAATTTCAATAATTAATTATTGTCAAAAAAAAAATAATTAATAATTTCGATAAATTAATACATATCGATCTCAATAATACTAACTTATAGAAATTTCACTGTAGTCATTCTTGAGGCAAACTTTCTTGTTTTATTCAGAAGCAAATAAAATTCTGGATTTAGAAAGGGACGAAGGACCATGTAAAAACATGTGAATATGAATACAAATGCTACTTTATCTTCCTAAATTTTGTTAGAAAGTAGATAACTACAAAACAGTCTGTTCAAAATTTTAATGTTGAACATGCAAATTTGGTTGTCCCAAACACAAAATGATAATAAAACTTGCATCATGTTTGTTTAAATTGACAGTTTGTAGACACCTCATCTTCACCATGAAACTCTTGTTTCCCAACACAAAATGATAAAAATAAAAAAAGTTGCATAATATTTGCATATATTGACAAATTGCATACTATTTTTATAAATGTGTCTTTCCTCCTGCCTTTTCTAGAAAATGAAATCTGTTTATTTTATGTAAACTTTGAAATTTTGATTTCTTTATGAAAATATAATTTGGGAGGCAATTGTATCGTATAAAAGTTCTGAAAAATTAGATTATTCATTTATTGAATTTAAGAATAAATTGATAGTTAAATTATATGTGGTTTTTGAGACCAATAGTGAATGCTCCCAAATGGCAATTAAAAGATAATAAGTATACTGCAAAAATATGGTTGCCAACCCCCCATTATGCAAATAAAAAGGACCATCAGATTACAACTTAAAATACAAGCTCAGTACGTATATATGGAGTGATGTGGTACTTCTGTTCTTAAGAGCATCTCCCGTGGTTTACAATCTGTTAGGTATAATAGTGATGTGACAATCATTTAGCTCATAGCTATTGTTTTTTCTTCTCCAACCATGCATATTGTTAGGTAAATTTTTAGATAACAAGATAGATATCTTCTATATTCAGAGGATATTCAAAAATTTATACATAACATCTAAAAATATCATATCCACTTATATTGTGACACATCATCAATTTAGTTTAATATTGTATATATTTACTAATTAAAATAATAATAAAATACTGTTTTTGAAATACAACTAACAATTATAGCTAATACCATTGGAGTACAACTCATTACAGTTTTAGTAAATTTTACATAACCATTACTTTATATTATTTTAGCTAGTACTGTTGAAGATGCTCTAAGGCACCTCATATCAAACAGCAGCTTCTATTCGATCTAAGACCAGATGAACCTGGAGAAAAATGAAAGGACCAAAACGAATTCTATCGATAAAAAGAATTCGGAAAATATCTAATCGATCCTAAATAATCGATCATCATTTATGTGATTTTGAATTTCATTAAAGTTGATCCCACAAAATGATGTGGCAACCACTTAGCAAAACTGAATCAACGCCACATAACATAACTGTCCAAAAATGTGGTTGTTAATATTTTTCCACATCACAAGAGCTAGGGACCATGTTTCCTCTTTGGCATCCACATGGCGTTTATGTGGCATACACGCAGCACCCATCACTACAAGAAAAGGGTCAATAGACATCGATTTTTGGCCGATGTCTATGTTGTTTTGCAAGCGATATCTTTGTCGATGATGTCTAGAAGACATCGGCTAGAAACCGATGTCTATGTTAAAATAGACATCGATAATTCCTTAAATACACATCGGTTATTCTACAAAATATGTTAGATATAATTAATTTTATAAACAAATTAATTGCATTATATTCTAGAAAACATATAATAAACTAAGTGATTTTTCACATACACATCAATTTCTTTTTTTGAAAGTGATGTCTAATGTATGTGTAAACATCAGTTTTTACAGAAAAAAACTGATTTATATGTCTCTTAGACATCAGATTTTATAAATAAAAAGTGATTTATATTTGTTTTCTAGACATCAGACATTGTAGAAAAAATGTGATGTATATCTTTATTTTAGACATCATTCTTTCGATGTATTTGTTACCGTTAAACATTAGTTTCTGAGCCTATATTAAATAAATCGTTGCATGTCTTTCAATGCATACAAAAAATTAAAAACTGGACCATTCACAATATATATCCAATCATTTATATTAAATCATTCACAAAATACATCCAACCACCAACACATCATCCATCAACATTCAATCAATCAAAACACACTAAATAAGTACAAAGCGCAGAACTAACTACCAACTAGCAATTCAATCCGCAAAATAAATCTACCATTGGCAATATCACTTAAAAAGCATACAAAACTGTCAAGGCACTAGAATTAACTGCGCTTGTGCACAACCAAAAGTTTCTATTAGATGATACTACCATTAATTGACAGACACAACAAGTTGTTTCAACTGATCTCGCTTCTTGACATAAATTGGATCAAGATCGCCATCCTTCAAGTCACAAAGCTTTGTTCCTCTTGGACTATCCTAGTGAACATCAATCTACAAAAGGACAATTCATTGTTACAAATTAAACAGAGATACAAACAAAATAAATCAATTAAAGAAACAAAGATATAAACCAGCAATAGACATAAACCAAATCAGGTATAAGAATTAGCTTCCCAATTACTTGCATATTGGAATAAGAAATAATGGAAGGAAGGAATAACAGATTACCCTAGATCTAGCCGAACATATATAGTGATAACTAAACTATCAGGTACAAGAATTAGCTTTGTGAAATCTTAGTTAAAGGCATTAGAAACACTTACTATCTTCTTGCTTTCGACGAAGTTCCACTTGTCCTGTAACAACATAGTTCAACTGATTAAGCTTCTAATCAGTACAACCAACTAAAACAAGATAACTCTCGACGATTCTTTTTGAGATGCAAAAACAATACATGTTATTATATTGCAAAGGTTCTTTAGGTTTGCTCAAAACTTTCACGGTTGAGACAGTTCCAACAGCAAATGGAGCACCATTTATATGCTGATTATGCATCAACGAAGGTTGTGAATGATTGTCAGTAAGATTTCCGGGTCGCGAGGTTGCCTGCTCCTTCTTCAATTTGTTTTGCTGAGCCATGGGAGTGACAACAACAGAAGGCAACAAAGATGAGTTCAAAGATGTTGCAGATGCAGCTGCTTTAACTTTAGCAAAAGCTACAGTGGCTACAATTATCCCTTGTGCACCTTCCCTAAGCTGAATATAGTCGCCTTCAATTACAAATAGCTGAAACATAATACAGTGAAGTTGGTTAAAATTGTAGGAACTTTGTTAACATGTCAAAGTTGACTAGGTTCATATATATTATTTCAGGATGACCAGCAACAAAGTCATCAAGTTTTCCATAAGTTTTCTTGTAATCATGCCAATGTAGAGGCGAAAGCATTTTCCCAAGCCTCTTTGGTAGCTGAACATACACAGACAAAATACATCAACAGCTAACAGCAAAAAATCAGTAAATTCATTTATGACTGTACTGGGAGTCTAACTCACCATTGTACTAATCCTAATTCGACCATTTGGTGGAATTGTGCGAACGATGCAGCGCAACAGCGGCCCTTGGTCAAGAAGAGTAATTTCTAAGCTCTTTTCAACAAGCAGAATATATCATCCATCACATCAAACAATCTAAGCAAGAAAGAAATAAATACGAAACTTAATCATCCTGGAGAATTAAAACATTGATTCCATAAATGCCACAAAATAATGATTCATGTATTAAAAGTTTAGAGTATGGTTTATTCTTAAATAGACAACCCTCATCCACCATTGTTCTTCTTGCAAAGTCTTTGCATTAAATTTTTTTTTTAATCACAACATTAGTATAATTGAAAGAATATGGTTATTTAATAGCAAAGGGTTTGCTAATAGCCTAGTGGTAAAGCTCCTTTTCCCCTCTCCTCATGGAAAAAGATCATGGAAAATCCTGGCCAACGAACATGGACCACATACCTGCCAATATATATATAAGTTAAGTACTTGCCCAGAACACTATGTAGTCCTTCAACACTTTCCAAATAATTCAGAATGAAATAATAACAAAGTGATACACTTGCATTGCTGATAAAATTCAAAGCATAACATCAGTAAATATATTAACTATACAATTCAGCTTAAAATGCCCAACTTCTTATCAGAGTTTTAAAAACGTCTCAGCACCAGGTTTCGTCCTAGGTATCATCATCAAGATAATCGACTTTTGCAAATGTTCACCTCCAACAAAGACATTATAATCAGTTTCAAAAACAAAAGTGCAAGCATACATACCGAGTAGCATCTGGGGCAAACCAGATTATGTAATATGTTGGAATTGGCCATATCAATGACTCTATAACTGATATGAGTATTCTGAGGACCCATATAGGTATTGCAAATGCCCATGCTGGGAAAAACAATGAATCTCTCTGTTCAAAGAAGACAGGAAGCCTCATCAGTGTAAGTCCGAGCTCTGCTACCATTAAACATCACATTTGTGAGACCGAAAAAAATCATACAATATAACACATTTCAGAAATTCAAATAAGAAATTCAAAAATGATAAATTACCATAAATAACAGCCAAGATAAAAACCAAGTGACAGAGGTCCTGTAAAATAAATTCAAAATAATTAGGGTATAACAAATACATCCAAGTAAATGAAAACACCCAATTTAAAAAATTAGGGGTTTGATTTAAAAATTCCCAATTTAATAAATTAGGGTTTTATTTTAAAAAACCCCTAAATTAAAGCTTACATATCCGTGCAATTTCAGTAGAGAAAACTCTAGACATAGCAGAGGAGACCCTATTCGTGTAGAGAAGACCCAAATTAAAGCTTACCAATTTCAGTTAGACGCGCGAGCAGATGTGAGGCTGGACGGAGGTGAGTAGAGCAGAGGTGAGGCCGGACAGAGGTGAGTAAAGCAGAGGAGGGTGGAGGTGAGTTATGGTAGTGAGAAACGAGAGAGAGAGTTTCAGTCGAGAGAGAGAGTTTATCTCGAGAGGGAGAGAATTTCAGTCGAGAGAGAGAAGAGAGGTGAGAGTTATGAGACTGTTAGTTTTTTTAGTTTTTTATTTTACTTTAATTAGCTTTGTCTGAAAGGGGGAAAAAAATTGGGGGAATTAATTGGTAAGGGGGAAATTTTGATTAAGGGGGGAGAATATTTGGTGTAAAGGGGGGAAATTTTGACTAAGGGGGAAAAAATGAAATGGGGCGCGTTGAAATTTTTAAGTCAAACTTTAGACATCAGTTTTAAAATAAACGATGTCATAAAAGAACAAAGACATCAGTTTTACACGGGGTGATGTTATTACATCTTTTAACATCAGTGGCATTAGTAACCGATGTCTAATGTGTGATGTCTATTTAACTTTTTCTTGTAGTGCATGAATGGAATATTAATGTGGTAGCTTTTAGTCAATTTGGTTGATAAAAAGAATTCGAAAATATCTAATCGGTCCTAAATAATCGATCGATCATGTATGTGATTTTGAATTTCGTTAAAGTTGGTCCAACAAAATGACGTGGCAACCACTTAGTAAAGCTGAATCAGCGCCACATACCATAACTTTCCAAAAATGTGGTTATTATTAGGGATGGGAACGGGTCGGGTTCGGCTCGGGTTTTGAAAAATCCAAATCCAAATCCAAATATTTTCGGGTTTCGGGTTTCGGATCGTATCGGATTTCGGATCCAAAACTCAATATCCAAATCCAAATCCGTCGGATTTCGGATCGGATCGGGTTTTTTTCGGGTATTCAAAATGAAAAATAGTGTAAATAAGTTGTTTAACAAAAAAATAAAAAAAATTGTGTAAGTAAGTTAAAAAATACCGCTACATCCATGACAATTTATTTTCTCGATCTTTCCATATCTTATGTCTCAAAGATATGTGTATGTATAATATGTATTTATAATATACATTTATATATAATATATATATATATAATAGTGTATGTATAATATGTATTTATAATATACATTTATATATAATATATAAAATATAAAATATAATAAATAAAAGTCGGGTATTTTTCGGGTTTCGGATTCGGCTCGGGTTTTGATCGGGTTTCGGGTTTCGGATCGGATTTCGGATCGGGTTTCATGAAATCCATATCCATATCCAAAATCTTTCGGGTTTAAAATTTAAGTCCATATCCATATCCAAATCCAAAATATCGGATTCTGATCGGATAAAAAATCGGATTTCGAATCGGGTATCCATCGGATCGAATTTTTTTCTCATCCCTAGTTATTATTTTTCAACGTCATAAGAGCTAGAGACCATTTTCCTCCTGGCATCCATGTGGCATACACGCGGCACCCATGAATGGAATATTAATGTGGTACTCACTCCGTCCCTTAATGTTTTTCCTGTTTTGACTGGACACGTTTGCCAATGCATACTTTTGATCGTTAATATCTTGAATTTTGTATTAGTATTAAATATAAAAACTTCATTGTATTAAAGTACTCATAAATACGAATCCAACAAGATCACTCATGACTATATTTGATCTTATAGATTAAACGTAAATTAGTAATTTGTCTCATGTTATGAACAATCCCGACATATGAAACGAGAACGATAATATGGGACGGAGGGAGTAGCTTTTAGTCAATTTGATCGTTTTAATAGATTTGGTCATGGTTACATCAGAACCAATCGAAGAAATAATTGACTCTTTTATTTTCGAGCAACTAATTAACCGACCAATTTGCTGAAGAATATGGTTGCTTATGGATGAGATTATAGTCATTTAAAAATTCAATTTGCTAACTTTTCTGGGTTCTTTTTATAAATATGGTCGATTATATATAAAAATTATTATAGTCATTTTTAGGATTGAGTTTAGTAGTTGATCGTTTATATAAATTGAAGTGGTCACTTTTCGGGGTTATATTATTGTAGATTTTAATGATTTAATCATTCTTGCATAATACTATTTCCTGCAATCCACGACAAAAAAAAATCTAGAATTGTAATATAAGAACCAACTAAAAATGATCATCAATAATATCCAGGAAAAACAACTTAATTAAGATAGATATAGATAGTCCCACTCTAGGGAGAACCATCTTACGTGGAGAATCGTGGAGAACTACTTAAAATGCATTAAAATAGTCCTTTATATAAGGCCCCTAGCGGGGCCCCTTCACATAAAAGTCTTATAATTCTACCTTCTATCCATTCATCAAAAAAAAAAAAATTTTTAAAAAACTTTTAAAAAAATTTAAAAAAATGGTGCCACGTCATCATTTTTTGAAATTTTTTTTAAAATGTTTTTTTTTTGTAATTTTTTTTTATAAATAGATAGAGTATAGAATTATAAGACTTTTTTGTGAAGATGCCCCTGCGGGGCCCTTATATATAAAGCAATTATAATGTACTTTAAGTGGTTCTCCACGGTTCTCCACGTAAGATGGTTCTCCATGGAACAATGGCCTAGATATAGATCCTATACAATAACTATAACTTATCAATTACAAAAAACAAACAAATTTCGTGACAAACTCAAAACCAAAAATATTTGTCTTACACGACCAAACAAATATAAAATAAAATTATTAAACTATAATTCACCATTAATATGATCTCCATCACCTTATTCATTATGTAAATCATCATCTCTTCATCGCCTTCTTCACCATTACAATTCTCGTCATCTTCTTTATCACCAATCGCCTACATTAAATTAATAGATATCTATGTATTACAATTCGACATGTGTTTGTGTTAAGTTACCAGTTCTCCTAAAATCTCAAGGTGTTAGGTAAGCGGGCTTACCAGGATCATATATTATCTTAACATCCCCCCTCACTCGAAGGTCCATTATTTGGGTCAAAGAGTGGATCACTAGGTTGTTCGTGCCTTTTTGGCCCTAGCGTTCACCATAGCACACAATTTTAATATTTCAATTAATGAGAATATTGGGGAGTAGGAGGGACTCGAACCTGAGACCACCCAAAACCAGAGCGCTGATACCATGTTAAGTTACCAGTTCTCCTAAAATCTCAAGGTGTTAGGGAAGCGGGCTTACCAGGATCATATATTATCTTAACAGTTTGACTTGTGGTAGAATATTAATGATATTATGTTAGCCTGTTGTCGATTCTTCGGTCCAACTTTCGACCGACGTGTGTGGTTGTCGCTACTCAAATATTTTACAAATTCTTCCCACACGTCTGATTCAAAGTAGATCAGGCGTAAATGTTTTGCAGCCTTTTGAGTAAATTCCATATATTTCTTTTCGACCTTGCCTTCTCTTGATTCATCAACCTTTTGATACTTTTTTTTCACATATAATTTCAAACACTCTTTAGCCTTCTCATGAGTTTGCCTCTTTAAATGAGTATATTAAAACTAAAAATTGCATATAAAAAATATTAATTATTCATTGAAAGAAGTCATAATATATGTATGTATATATATACACACACACATATAACAAAAAACAAAGAAATCGAAACAACATGCACCAAACTCCTTAGTAACTTCTTCCACCCATTTTGGATTTTGCTCAATTATCGTCGTATGTGTGCATGTCCCAACAAACTATTTTGAACAAATAATTGTGTTTAATGTCTTCATCGTCGTGTCATCATATATGGCCATTCTAAAAGAAATCATTATGTCTGCAACATGTAAATTATGCTGTTGGTGTTTCAGCAAAGTTGCTAATAAAATTTTAAAAAGGACTTCTCTGCTGACCTCATATTTGTTATCGTTTTTCAAATAAATGATATAAGAACGTAATTTTTTTTATGTATTAGGGTTTACTAATTGTTAGCTGTTGAGTATTGAATACAGTAAAAGAATACAGAGGGGGGTGAATGAATTCTTGAACTTTTCTTTGGCTCGAGTCTATGTAGCATATAAGTGTTTGTGTGTGCAAAGGTGTAGGTGCGGATAAAGAACAACACAAGACATAATATCACTTTAATCTAATGTATTATTAAATAAAGGTTGCTACAATCTGTGAATACAAATGATAGTATTCTCAGCTTCGTTTTTCTCAGAGAGATATAGCTTACAATGTATGAAAAACTTGACTCCCAAAGTTGTTAGTTGATTTTTGACTAAGGAAGTGAGGCTGTATCCTTATAGAACATGGATACAACCTACTTACTTCAAATAAGGTAGCTAAACAAATTACTTTCTAGTCTTTCTATCATTTTTGAGTAAGTGTCCAAACAGTTACAGATTTGACTTTGCAAAGCCTGTTCAGATCCACTTCTTTAGCCCTTTGTCTCTTCTATATCTCTCCAAGCTTCCTTGTAGGCTTTCCAGAGCACGTTACAGAGCGTGGTCCATAAAGAGCATTGGCTTGTTGCAGGTTTCAGACTTGTACAATTTCTTCAGTATTTTGTCTCCAAGAATGTATTCGAGAAGTGACTAAGTAAGTGATTCGAGACCTAGAATTGACTTGATCGATAACTCTGAGTTCTCGAACACTGTTATATTGACATATCGAACCACTTCTCGAATAGCTCTTTTCTCTGGGAATCCTTGAGTTCTCGAATAGAGCATTGTGACTTGTCGAATCCCTGAGATCTCGAATAGCTTTCTGAGTCCTTGAGATATCGAATGGAACTTTGACTTGTTGACTACTTGAGAACTCGAATATCACTTTGACTTGTTGACTTCTTGAGTTCTCGAATAGAGTAGTAGACATATCGAATCTCTGAGATATCGAATGAGATATCGAACAGTGTATTCAGAGATATCGAATAGTGTCTTGAGATATCGAATCCCTGACTTCTCGAATGATGGACTTCTCGAATAGACAAATATACTTCTCGACTGGTACTTAGGCAAAATCTTCATTTCTTCAAATCCCAACTGTGATTATTTGACAGTCTTCATCTTCTTGCTTGAGGCATGAACCTTGGAACTTCTTTCAAGCATTATTCTTGACTATATAAGTACAGTTACACAACTAGGATTTGGTGCCTATTACAAGTACAGAACAAATAGAAACTCTACAAGAGGTCATGTAAGTAATGCAAAGCATTACAAACAATTAGGCTTGTTATTTGATGTAAACAGGCATGCCTCTGTGACTAACAATCTCCCTCAAATTGTGAGTAAGACCCTTAGTCACAATTTCATGTTTGATAACAAGCCTAACATACATAAAGGTAAAACTTTAAAAGTACAGGTATGTAGATTGATTGAAGAAAATACATAGAAGTATTCTTACAAGTTATGAAAAATTACTAGCCATATCCTTTTGGATTCATCTCTTGAGCTTTGGCTTGCAAATTCTCATTTTTCATCTTTTCTTCAGCTTCTTTAGCTTTTTTCTTTGCATTTTCTTCCATGGCAAGAATAATGTCTTCCATTGCAGTGAGTTCTTCAATTAGAGAGGAGCCTGATAAATCCTTAAGTACTTCATTCAGCTGTTTCTCAGAATAGGAACTGATGTAGTCCATTCTAATCTTTACATTTCTACCATATTTCTTGTACTCAATGATGTAAGGATTAAATTTGACTCTACACAGACCCATAGCTCTTAATTCATCAGCCTTAGCTTCCATTGCAGCACACTCCTCCTCCCTTTTCTTTAGTAGCTCTTCACTGTTCTTTCTCATTTCTGCCTGGTGATCTCTCTTCATTTTGACAAAGTCAATTAACTCCAGCTTCCATACCCTTTCCACTCTATCTTCAGAATTCAACATTGCAATTATCCTTTCTATGTCATATAGCCTGCCCCAGTGCTGGCATGTTCCTTGTCTGAATTTCTTCTGTCTTCCATCAGTATATTTAATTTCAAGAAAATCATCAACAATGGCAACATGATAGATTCTTTGAGCCCATAGGAACTGCAGTTGGTCTTCATCATAGTTTTCATCGAGGTGGTAGGTTTAATCCTGGAATAATTGTCAGTGCCTTTGACTTGGATAACTTCACCCTTCTTGCAGCATGCTTGAACTTAGTCCTTTTTACTTGATTGCTAGGTAGAAATTTTTGACCTTTGTTGGTAGAACATAGTAGTATGCCATTAGCAGTTTGCTTTCTGAAACATACACATGGTTTCTTGACTTGAATCTTCTTCTCTTCTTGAGGTGGCAAAACAGTTGCAGAAGCCATCGAATCAGATTTTGGTAGGTCATTACTAACAGTATTCACCCTAGACTCAGAGTCTTGTGTTGTGGTGAGGTTACTGCTAGCAATGCCTAAGGCTTGCTGTTTTCCAATTTTCCTCTCATAGACTTTGCCTTGGTCATCATCATTTTTCTTGTCATCCTTCTTTTTCATCTCAACTTTATCACCCTTATCACTCCTGTGATGTCTTCTCCTCCCATCACTTTTATCCTCATCTTTGTCATCCTTATTTCTCCTAGACTTGGCACTCTCTGGAATTACACCAGTTGCACTGAAGGTTCTGAGAATGTGTAGTGCCTCTATCTCTTCAGCATTTCTTGTTCCAGCCTTCTTCTGTAGTTGATCAACAATTGCAATAATGAGTCTATAATTTTGAGATGTGAGATCATGAGGTATCACAAGTTGTTTAATATCATCAATTCTGGTGCCAGCCTGATAGACAATTGTCCATGGCTTCTGAACCACTTCTGGGAGTCTCGAAGGTTGGCCATTCCTCAGGTCATCATATAGACTCTTATTGTTCTCATTTGTATCCTTCTTCTCATTCAGCCTGATCAATGCATCTATCTCTGAGTGTTTCAATGCTTGTAGAGTGTCATAGGTTAGATGCCAAATACTGGATTTTTCCACCATCATCACTTCCTTGCACCATAAGCCATTTATTCTTCTAGGTATCACAGTGAGGTAATTAATCTGATCCCTCAGCCTTCTTAGATATATTTGAGTGCCATCAGCCTGTTCCCTTGAGACTTTCAGAAACTTCAAGAATGCATCATCATGATAGACATTAGAGTTTGCAACTTCTTGTAGCTTGGCCTCAGTAACCACCCTTACTTCTACAGGTTTGACAATTTCAACTTTGGTAGATGGAGAGTTATCAGATGGCATACTCCCTGCAACCACTGTGGTTGTAATAGATTGCTTCTGACCACTAGGAGTAATGACATGCACAGTTGGTAGAGTGACAACTGGCAGTGAGGTAGGAGGCTCATCATCTTTGGATTTTCCCTTGCCTGGTACATTAGGTATGGATTTTGAAGCCCTTTGGTGACCACTTTCCTTTATCTATATGCCTATCTCCTTAGGTTTCTCCCCCTTTGGATTTGAATTCCTTATTCTTTTCTCCCCCTTAGGCTTGTTGTCAGGCACAGAGGCTTTAGAAGTGACCTTTGGGTTTGAAGACTCTTCAGGTAGAGGGAGACCCATATGCTTCATCATGGCATCCAACATAGATTGCTGATGCAGAAGAACATTAGCTGTGGTGGTTGCTTGAGTGTCCAACTGATCATTGAGAAGTGCAATCTTGTCTGTAAGATGAGCATTGGACTTAGTGAGAGTAGCTACCTCCTTTTCAAGTGCATCTACCTTGCTGAACAATTCAGTAGATTTGAAGCCAGCCAAGGATTGTTCTTTAAGTCTCTGCACTTCAAACCTAGTCATGTCATGCACTGGAACTTCAGTTACCAGCCTGTCTCCATATAAATTCTTAAACATTGTCTTCAGCATGGCATTGGAGTCTGTGGTTTGATCAGATAGAGATTGAAATTTATGCCCCAGACTTGTGATAGTATCCTTTAGCAGTGCTAGCCCATGATCCATCTTGGTGCAGGTGGTGTTACAGTATTTGAGGTCATTAAACACACTGTCCAACTGAGGGAATTTGGCATCAAAGATCCTCTTGATTTCTTCCACTTTAGTGGCTGTCTTATCATACACTCTGCTGACCTCATTTTTGACTCCTTTTCCAAGATAGTGGGCAGCCTTGAGGAATCCCTTGTGTGAATCATTCATGGCCTCATACACTTCACCAGGGGTCAGAGATTTGGCATTGGAACCTAGTGAAGTGATGTATTCCTCCCTGAGATATTGAAGTGCTTTATCAAGAGTAATATCATATGTTCCTTGCAACCAGGCATCTATATTGCCATCTCTCTCAGCATTATCAACTATCTTTGTCTTCTGCATCTCCACATCATCCCTATGGCATAGCAGAATGGCTTCATAGTCTGGATTAGGGATGTTGGAGGTGACCAAGTTCTGAGCAATCTTGACAAACTCAGGAATCTGATCCACAACTAAGCTTTGAAGTGCTTCAACCGTCAATTGTGGTGGAACAGACCCTGATCCTGAAGCACTGTCATGTTGCACAGGCTTCAGCCATTGTGACAGAAAGTCAGAGCTAGAGCTAGGCAAGCTAGACTCCTCAGTTACAGATGCAACTTCTGTAACCGGATGGATTGACTCTACTACTGGTGTCTCCACAGAAGTGGGATGAGTTACACCAGCAGTTGATACAGGCACAGAGTCTCTAGTAAAAACTAGTGGAACCTCTGTGTTTGTGATGGTGTCATTAGGAGATGCCCCAGCATGCATTCCCTCACCATCTAAATGTGGGTCCTGGGTGGTGAGCAAGGTATCAAGCACCAAGTCACTTGAATTTATTGGCTCATCAAAAGAAAAGAATTCTTAATGATCAATGCCTTGCTCCTCAATTGCTTGAGTTGCAGGCTGCAAAGAAATTTGAGTGGTAGATTCTGGAAGAGAAGTGTCTTTTAGATTAGAGTTTGGAAACTCCCCCTGAGAGATAGAGGGAGTTTCAATTGTGATGTGCTCTCCACTCAGTGTTGTGCCAGCCTTATCACTCCCATGTGTTGACTCTGTACAAATAGGTACATTGGGGAGGATGCTTGATTCTATAGATGCACCCTATTGAGAGGATACATCTAGTGAACTGTGTGCCCCTGATTTTACAACTTCAGCCATTTGTGTGACTGAAGAGGTGGTCCTAGTTTTCTTCTTCTTTGGCCTTTGTAAGGGTGACTCAGGTTCCTCACCACCTAGACCTAATTCCACAGCCAATGATGCTTCAGATAGTATATTCAAAGGTGTAGACATTACCTCCTTTCTCTTCTTTTTACTAACATCACCCTTTTAAGAGGATGATGTAGTTGGCTCACTGTGTGATAGAGTGTTTGGTTGAGAGGGTTGGTTAGCAAGCCCTGGGTTAGCATTTTGTTCTACTTGCTTGGGCTGTGCTAACTGTGACTTTGAGTCAAATGTTGGCATATTGTGGGGGTAAGTCCTAAACAAACTCTCCATATGGGAAGTTATGTTAAGTCTTACATCCACATCATTCCTAGTCTCCAAATTACCAAAAATGAGTTTGGTCATGGATTTAGGATATCCTATTCTATTTCTATCTACCCCAGGCAGTTCAATCAATTGAGCATTTTTAAAATTAAGAACAGATTGAATAAAGCGAGGGAAGAAAATGTCAGTACCTCTCTTGGTTGTGTTCTTACCAAGTCTCCCATACAGCTCTTGTAGGATGATTTGACCAACATCTATCTTCTTTCCATAGGCCAGTGCATAGCCAATTTGTTGCGCAGGTGCACTGATTTGATCAAAGCTTGATTTCCTGGCAGTGAAGACTTGAAGAAGAGTTGCAAACACATAGCTCCACTCCTTTATCAAATTCTTCCTGTTTAATTTTCCAAGATTGATCCCATCTGAGTAGTTGATGAACTCAAAGAATTCTTCTAACTCTGCATTCGTGGCCAGTCTATCATATGACTCTTGTTGTAGGCCCAGTGCTTGATTCATGTCTGCAGTGGTGATAGTGATTTCTTGGTCCTGAATCTTGCAGTAGATTATGTATGAAGTTATTGCGCTTTCCAGGGCTACAACTTCCACAATAACAGTTCCCCAAAACTATTCCAGAATGTCTAGATACAGTGTTGGGTTGGCAGAGAGTGCATCCTTGATGTATGATTCAGCCATCCACTTTACAAAGCACTTGAAGTTCTCATTGGGTGCTTCAACATCACTAGTTAGGGCGATAAAATTGGTGTTGAACTTCACTGTTGCCATTGATATAGAGAGAAGAAAAGAAAAAGTAAAGGTTGAAGAAGAAATTTAGCTTTTGGCAGTTAGGGTTTTCAGAGGTTTTGGGAGTTTAGATGCTTGAGAAATCGAATGAAATGAATCGAATGGATGTAAAATTGTATAAGTATGAAGTACTTGAATTGTCGATTAGATGTATGTTTTGTATCGACAAGTCAGGCATTCGATAAGTAGAAAACAACTATTCGATAACTCAAGAAAAGGCTTATTCGAGAACTCAAGCAGGTTGAAACTCACAGCTGACAGTTATCTAACTTAGAAATAAATCTAAATTAGGTAAAATATGTTTTTACGAGTAATTTTGAATTTTGAATAAAAATCTAAAATCGGTTAAAATTCAGCGAGAAATCAGCCTTTTCAAATGATTCGAGAACTCAAACATGCTATTCGAGAACTCACTCATGTCTCTGTTCGAGTTCTCTAAAAGACACTATTCGAGAACTCAAGAGTGTCTTGAATAGGCTTGTTAGAGAAGTCGACCACTAACAATGAAATGAACCATTCGAGAAGTCTGACTTATCGAACTATTCTTTTTACTCATAGAAACTCAATTTTCACTATCTTTTAAAATTTACCAGCCATATTCATTCAAGAATATTCTAGCAAATTAAACAGTGATTTTCTCAAAATTTCATAGAAATTTCAAGTTAACAAGAAAATATGATTATCCAAATATGCAACAGATTTGAAATATTTATAAATCATATTTCAGCCAACACTTACTCCAAAAATATTGAGAATTTAGATAAAGTAAGTGTTTACTGCTGCAACAATCTAGATGTTGTATTCACTTAGCCAGAATTTGAAGAATTTAGCATTCCAATCTCACTAACCAACCTTGTGAAGGTGGCTTCATCTAATGGCTTAGTGAATATATCAGCTAGTTGTTTATCTGTAGAAACATAATGTAACTCAATGGTTCCATTAGTTGCATGTTCTCTAATGAAATGATATCTGATGTCAATGTGCTTTGTCCTAGAATGATTGACAGTATTGGCAACTATAGAGATTGCACTTGTGTTGTCACACATGATTGGAATTCTTTCCAACATAAGTCCATAATCTCTAAGTTGATTTCTAATCCAAAGCACTTGAGCACAGCAACTTCCAGCAGCTATGTATTCAGCCTCAACTGTAGAAGTTGACACAGATTGTTGTTTCTTGCTATACCAAGAGACTAACCTTTGTCCAAGAAACTGGCAGCTACCTGTGGTGCTTTTCCTATCCACTCTGCATCCAGCATAATCAGCATCAGAATAACCAACCAGATTGAACCTTGTGTCCTTAGGATACCATAAACCCAAGTTTGGAGTGCCCTTCAGATATCTAAAGATCCTTTTTATAGCAATCAAATGTGATTCTTTTGGATTTGACTGAAACCTTGCACACAAGCATGTAGCAAACATGATGTCTGGTCTACTTGCAGTGAGGTAGAGTAGAGAACCAACCATGCCTCTGTAGACTGAGATATCTACTTTCTTGCCTTTAGCATCTTCATCCAATTTAGTGGCAGTGGACATGGGTGTCTTTGCAGGTGAGCAGTCTTCTAAGTCAAACTTCTTCAATAAATCCTTGTTGTACTTGGTCTGACTGATAAAGATACCATCCTTCCTTTGACTGACTTGCAACCCTAGAAAGAATGTCAACTCTCCCATCATACTCATCTCATATCTGCTCTGCATGAGTTTAGAGAATTTCTCACACAGCTTCTCATTTGTAGAGTCAAAAATGATATCATCCACATAAATCTGAACTAGGATAATATCATCACCATGCTTCTTGTAAAACAGTGTCTTGTCCAAGGTGCCTCTAGTGAATTGATTTTCAAGAAGAAATTGTGATAAAGTATCATACCATGCCCTTGGAGCCTGCTTAAGTCCATACAGTGCCTTAAGCAGTCTGTAAACAAATTCTGGGAAGTGTGGATCCTCAAAGCCAGGTGGTTGTTGCACATAAACTTCTTCTTCCAACTCTCCATTCAGAAATGCACTCTTGACATCCATTTGATACACTTTAAAGTTTGAATGAGCAGCAAATGCCAAGAATATTCTGATGGCTTCCAATCTAGCAACAGGGGCAAATGTCTCATCATAATCAATGCCTTCCTGTTGAGAGTATTCTTTTGCAACCAACCTTGCTTTGTTTCTTACTATTACACCATCTTCATCCATCTTATTCTTCAGAACCCATTTTGTTCCAACAATGGTTCTATTCTTCGGTGCAGGCACTAGTTCCCATACTTTGTTCCTTTCAAATTGATTCAGCTCCTCTTGCATGGCAATAATCCAATCTGGATCCAACAGTGCATCATCAAGTTTCTTAGGCTCAACCTGAGATAGAAAACAGCCATAGAGGCACTCATTCTTAGTAGCTCTCCTAGTTCTTACTCCTGCATTAGGATCTCCAATGATTTGCTCTGCAGTGTGTGATCTATCCCATCTCCTTGAGTGCTCAGCCTGATTTCCCATTCTTGATGTTGCTTCATCATCCAAATCATGATCATTCTCATTTCCTCCCCCTGTGAGATTGCTACTACTCACAGGTGTGCCTTGGATGCTTGTTTTTCCACTGTTGATTGGCACAAATTCTTCTCTTGTGTCATCATTAACTTGAGTTTGTTGAACTTGAGTTTCAACTTCAGTTTCAATCTCTTCATCAGAATCATCTAGATTATCAAACCTTAATGGATCTTTATCTTCATCATTGGCTTCTTCTAGTCCAGGTAGTTTGCTGTCATCAAATGTCACATCTGTGCTTTCCATAATTTTCTTTTGACTGATGACATAAACTTTGTATGCAATTCTTTCCATAGAGTAGCCAAGAAAAATTCCTTCAAATGCTTTTGCATCAAACTTTCCAACATATTCAAAATTATCCTTCAATACAAAGCATTTGCTTCCAAAAGTATGAACATACTTTAGAGTAGGCTTCTTTCCAGTCATCAAGTTGTAAGGTTTCTTTCTAGTGTTTTTGTTGATGAGGGTTCTGTTCTGGATATAGCATGTCGTGCTTACAGCCTCAGCCCAAAAACATGTAGGCATCTTTGCATCAAGTAACATTGTTCTAGCAGCCTCAATTAGAGTTCTATTCTTCCTCTCAACAACTCCATTTTGTTGTGGAGTCCTTGGAGCTGAGAATTGCTGAGAAATACCATTCTCTTTGCAGAATGCTTCAAGTATGGCATTTCTGAACTCTGTTCCATTATCACTTCTCAGTGCAATCACACTTGCATTGTTGGCCTTTGCTTCCTTGTCAACTTTCTTTATGTGCTCAATGATTACTTGTGGAGCCTCATCTTTTGATGCCAAAAATTCCACCCATGTATACCTTGTAAAGTCATCAACCATCACCAAGGCATACTTCTTTCTTCCTAGTGACATAATATTAACAAGCCCAAACAAATCCATATGAATGAGTTGCAGGGGCTTGGTTATTGATGTCACTGTCTTTGACTTGTGGCTTGATCTTTTCATCTTTCCTTTTTGACAAGCCTCACACACTCCTTCTTGACAGAATTCAAGTGTGGGCATGCCTCTCACTAACTCTCTTTTGACTAGAGAATTAATGGATTTGAAGTTCAGGTGTGATAGTTTCTTGTGCCACAGCCAACAATCTTCATTTGATGTTTTTGAGTAAAAGCAACAAATTTTGTCCTTGTTTGCAGAATCCATATTGGCTACAAACAGGCTTCCTTTTCTTACTCCAGATAGAGCAAAATCACCAGTCTTCTTGTGGGTGATCAAACATTCATCTTTGTCAAAATCCACCTTGAATCCTCTATCAGTAAACTGACCAACACTTAGCAGATTATGCTTGATTCCCTTGACTAGTGCTACATCTTCAATGATGACATTACCAACTTTTAACTTGCCATATCCCAATGTGTTACCCATGTTGTCATCTCCAAAAGCAACCATTGGGCCAGCCTTCTCCTCATACTGTGATAGCGGGGCCATATCACCAGTCATATGATTTGAGCGTCCACTGTCCAAAATCCACATGACCTTCTTTTCACTTTCTTTGCCCTACAAACACAAAGGTATTACTTCTCTTTTGGTACCCAAACAAGTTTGGGTCCATGTGACTTAGAAACAGTTTTATCATAAACAACATGCTTATCAACTTTCTTGGTGTTAGTCTTCTTGTCACTATTAGAAGTCTTAGAACCTGAGGTTTCAGACTTAGGTGACAGAGGTACCTTCCTAGCTTTAGGAGGACTCGAAGAATTTGACCTGGTGTAGTGTGTGTGAGAATTGTGACTGATATAACCATCAATGAATTGCCTTCTCAAATTTAAACAACTAGTCATAACATTCATATTGCATGGCATACAGTCAAATTTATCACAAAATGGAGCATCTCTATGTCTTAGAGGCACAGAGCAATCATAGAAAGTTTTGGGCATACTACCAACAGGTTTCTTGCATGCATGAGTTAAATGATTGGTACTGAAACAGTTTTGACAAGTTTTCCTAGGGGCATTAGGCACATAAGCATAGTTGTTATCTTTATTAATCCCTGACTTGCCATTTCTGTTCTGTTTCTTCTTAGTCACTTTCTTCTCTGATTCACTCTTCCCAGCTGGAACAAACTTAACAAACTTCTTGGGTCTTGACCTATCACCTACTGGCTCCTTGGCTTTTGACTTGACACTCTCACTCTTGGAAGATGCTTGTTGTTCATTGGATTGTGCCTCATCCTCATCATTCAACATTTGCTTGATGAGTAAGGCATCCTCATCAATTTCAAATGTTGATTCCTTAAAAATTGGATTTTCAGCCTTTTTCAAAATGTGAGGCACTTCCTCTTGGACAACTGTGTCATCTTCAATGACAGCATAACCTTTTCTCTGTTTAAGAGTGTCATAATCAAGTCCAATAGCAGCCTTGGGTTTTGCTTGAATTTTCTCACAGTAGGATTGCACTAGACCAGATGATTTTTAAATGTTTTCAGTTTGAATTCATTTTCAGCTAATTCATCCCTAAGAGCCTTTTCCACTTGACTAGCATATAGAACCTAATTTTTCAGATATTCAACTTCTTTCTTAAGGTTTTCTACTTGCATAGCAGTTAGCTCAAGTTCCTCATTCTTTTTGGTTAACATTTCATTTCTAGTAGACAGATTAGCAATTTCTTCATTAGCAGCAGTCATACTAGTATGAATATTAAACATCTCAACAGATAGTTGTTCAATCATGCATTTATACTCAGAAACAGACATGTCTATAGTAGTGAGAGATGGTACCTGAGAGTTTGATGGAGATGTGTCATCCTTGGAATTGGCCATCAAGGCATAGTTGCAAAATTCTTGTTTCTCTCCATCACTATCAGAATCATCCCAACACTTCCCTTCAGCAATGTAGGCCTTACCTTGTGTCTGCTTTTTCAGAATGGCCTCATACTTAGCTTCGAGCTCAAGAAACTCTCTATCATTCTTTTTAGGCTTTGTGCATTCACTGGCAAAATGCCCTAGGTCATTGCATCTATAACATCTTACAGATGACCTATCCACATGGCTGGTTTTGAACTTATTCTTGTTTGGTTTCACAGGTGCCTTGCTCTTGTTGAATGAATGTTTTTGGGTTTTAGGTTTGAAGGGTTGGTTCCTCTTGAATCTGATGTTTAGGAATTTTCTGGCCATGAAAGCATATGAAGTGTTTTCCATCCCATCTAGTTCTTCAAGAGTATAGAACTCATCTTCCTCCTTCTCCTCAACAGGTTCACTTACCTCAGCTTTAGTTTCCTCATCCTCTACTATCTCCTCTATCCTTAGCTGGCTTGTAGATGCTTCTAGGTCTTGAATAGATTTGTTGACAATCAAGGCACATGATGTGTTTATCATTCTGCCTTGGTTGGCTTGGATAGCCCTTTTCTGAAGAAACTCAAGCTCATGAGTCTTTAGAACTCCATAGAGCACATAATAAGTGATTTTGTTCAAATCTCTTTCCCTTAGAGAGATGACCCTTTGCTCTAGATGGTTTGGTGAAGATAGCAGAAACTTCATGTTTAACTCCTTGGTGCTGTAAACCTTGCCATTCATCTGCAACTCAGTAACTAGCTTGTGAAATCTCTCAAACATCTCAGTAATGCTTTCTTTGGGCTGTGCCATGAAAGCCTCATACTGTGTGACCAGTATCTGTTTCTTGTTTTCCCTGACCTCATCAGTTCTTTCACATAACACCTCAATGTGATCCCACATCTCTTTGGCAGATGTGCATGATGCAATGTTTGCAAACATTGACATATCCATGGAATCAATAATTAGCAACATGAGGTGACTGTCAAGAGCAACATTCTCCTTTTCTGATTCTGTCCATTTGGATGGTTCCTTGGCCTCATAAGATCTTGGAACAGTTGTGGTTCCAACAGTTTTTCAGGTATTTCTTGTTGTGGGACAAAGGGACCATTCTTGAGAAACTCAGGATATAAAGGATGAGAGGCTTTGATGAACAACATCATCTTTATCTTCCAGAGGTTGTAATTTTCCTTGTCAAACTCAGGGACTTTCACTGTTCATGTAGTCTTTGGTGTATTCGAACTCATGATCGTTTTTCTGTTTTTGAATAAACAGCCCGCTCTGATACCACTTGTTGAGTATTGAATACAGTAAAAGAATACAGAGGGGGGGTGAATGGATTCTTGAACTTTTCTTTGGCTCGAGTCTATGTAGCAGATAAGTGTTTGTGTGTGCAAAGGTGTAGGTGCGGATAAAGAACAACATAAGACACAATATCACTTTAATCTAATGTATTATTAGATAAAGGTTGCTACAATCTTTGAATACAAATGATAGTATTCTCAACTTCGTTTTTCTCAGAGAGATATAGCTTACAATGTATGAAAAACTTGACTCCCAAAGTTGTTGTTTGATTTTTGACTAGGGAAGTGAGGCTGTATCCTTATAGAACATGGATACAACCTACTTACTTCAAATAAGGTAGCTAAACAAATTACTTTCTAGTCTGTCTATCCTTTTTGAGTAAGTGTCCAAACAGTTACAGATTTGACTTTGCAAAGCCTGTTCAGATCCACTTCTTTAGCCCTTTGTCTCTTCTATATCTCTCCAAGCTTCCTTGTAGGCTTTCCAAAGCACGTTACAGATTGTGGTCCATAAAGAGCATTGGCTTGTTGCAGGTTTCAGACTTGTACAATTTCTTCAGTATTCTGTCTCCAAGAATGTATTCGAGAAGTGACTAAGTAAGTGATTCGAGAACTAGAATTGAATTGATCGATAACTCTGAGTTCTCGAACACTGTTATATTGACATATCGAACCACTTCTCGAATAGCTCTTTTCTCTGGGAATCCTTGAGTTCTCGAATAGAGCATTGTGACTTGTCGAATCCCTGAGATCTCGAATAGCTTTCTGAGTCCTTAAGATATTGAATGGAACTTTGACTTGTTGACTATTTGAGAACTCGAATATCACTTTGACTTGTTGACTTCTTGAGTTCTCGAATAGAGTAGTAGACATATCGAATCTCTGAGATATCGAATGAGATATCGAACAGTGTATTCAGAGATATCGAATAGTGTCTTGAGATATCGAATCCCTGACTTCTCGAATGCTGGACTTCTCGAATAGACAAATATACTTCTCGACTGGTACTTAGGCAAAATCTTCATTTCTTCAAATCCCAACTGTGATTATTTGACAGTCTTCATCTTCTTGCTTGAGGCATGAACCTTGGAACTTCTTTCAAGCATTATTCTTGACTATATAAGTACAGTTACACAACTAGGATTTGGTGCCTATTACAAGTACAGAACAAATAGAAACTCTACAACTAGAGGTTCCCTCAGTTAAGAGGTCATGTAAGTAATGCAAAGCATTACAAACAATTAGGCTTGTTATTTGATGTAAACAGGCATTCCTCTGTGACTAACATTAGCATACAACATCCTAATTTATTTGTTAGTCTCTCGTAAACATATCAACCTTGCATTACAAGAAAATCACTTATAATCGACCATGCCAAATGGTCGGTTATATAAGGAAATGGTCTACTTTACGTCGAAAATCGACCATAGACCATGGTCAGTTTAAGGTTGATCAATTTAAGGGTCATAATCGACCAACACTAAGGTCGTTTATGTGACTTTATTGTTCCTTAACTATGGATCCATTATATCGAAATTTGTCCGATTAATTTAAACATGGTTTAGACAAATTTGTGTGGAATTAAATGAAAAAAGTTCAAGTTAAATATATATATTAAACTTGTGGATTGTTACAAATACAGTACAGAGTAATATCTAGTTAATAAAAACAAATTAGAAAATTTGATATGAATTTTTCTAGATTTGTTAATAAAAATTGAGATATAAATTAGGAGTAAAAACTCACTAATAGTACAAGAGTTACAAATAATCAAAGATTTGACTGATAGAATATTACAAATACAGAAGGCTTGATTTT
Organism: Kitagawia praeruptora; assembly: GCA_037693485.1. Lineage (NCBI taxonomy): Eukaryota > Viridiplantae > Streptophyta > Magnoliopsida > Apiales > Apiaceae > Kitagawia > Kitagawia praeruptora. The sequence continues at coordinate 128,993,244 of CM075347.1, forward strand.
CTATGAATTAAATGAACTTGCAAGTCTGTCTTTAAGATGAGAGAGTTTGTGTTACTGGGTCTGTGTTCTTAATTTTTTAAATATTATGTTGAGTGCTTTGATCAACCGGTCTTGATATTTATTGTCATTAACCATGAAAAGTCTCTGTCTCTTTACAATCAATTTACCCTTGAAAGACCTTCATTAAGACCTTCTGTAAACTGATAAGACCTTCGCAATATTGTTAATACCTTCGGTAAGACTTTAACATAAAGCTAGTAAGACCTTTGCTTATTCTAATAAGACTGTCGATAGGACCTTCTTTTTGAACTGGAAAGTTCCAAGACCTAAAAAGGTCTTACCAGGCTATTTTTCTAATTAAATTAAGAGTAAACTTCAAAGTGGTGGCCAGATTTTACGCTCATTTTCAAAAAAGTGGTCAGATTTTCAATTTTGCAAAATGGTGGCCAGACTTGCCTTTTTCCTTTCAAAAAGGTGGCTACAGGCGATTTTCAGCTTTTTGGCAGGGGTAAAATAGGAAAAAAATGCTAGAGATCCCAAAAATTATCCACAAAAATCCCCAAATTAATATGTGTCACCATATGATTGGTTATATTCGTAATTAGGGTTGAGCATTCGGTCGGTTCGATCCAAAACCGGACCGAACCGAAATAACCAAAAACCGAAATATTGGTTTTTTTAAGGACCGAACCGGACCGAAATTGCACTATAAACCGGACCGGAACCGAACCGAAATATTTCGGTCTATTCGGTTCAGTCCAATTTAACCAAAATTTGGCAAAAAAAATTAATGGGTGATCAGAAAAAGGTACCTTCACTAGTACAAAACTGGCCATATGCGTCTCCTCATTTGCGTCTGTTATAAGTGGAACTGACGCAAATAATAGTTTTTTGCGTCTGTTATACCTTACACAGACGCATATGGTAAAAAAAAGTAGGCTTATACGTCTGTTGTTACTTAACAGACATATATGGCTAGTTTATACGTCTGTTGATAGAACATATGCGTCTGTGCTTTTAAAACAGATATATAAAATTCATTAAAAAATTAAAAATAGACGGGACTTCTATCTAGTTCTCTTCCCTTTCCCCCAATTCACTTCAAATCAAACACGCCCTTTCACTCACAGCCCTAAACTACCAACGATTTCATTTCACTTCTCCTCGATTCATTAGCACCAGCCTCCATCTAAAAGGTGAGATTCAAAAAATCCAACCTCTGATTTAATTATTCACCTCCATCTTCATCTATTTTTATTCATCGCCAATATCCATCTATGTTCGATTTTGACATAAAATCTACTTCTCCATCAATTCATAACCCTCTAATCGATTCACAGCTAATTATATTTCTCTATCTCGAATCGGTTCAGTCCGTTATATGTGGCTTGTATGTTGGTCGGTACCTCCATCTAGTTCGATTGTGTTCATGGAATAACCGGTAACTTTCTCAATGTCTCTCCCTCCCTCCCTCTCTCCATCTCTCTCAATTTTATTTGTTATTTTGTTTAATTGCAGGCATAAATTGAGCTTCAAAACGATATCGGATGAAAAAGGGAAGAGGTCTAATTTGTTGTTCCTCAACTTCTTCGATCTCTATGTATGTATCTATCAACTATACTTCATTTTCGTGTATGTATATACATTTCTTGATGATTATATGTATTTTTTGTACTTTGTGTATATATATGTGTTGTTGGTTTAATGACCAAGGACGTGTTGCTGTTCGTTGTTGGTTTAATTGTTGGTTATTTTGGAGGATGTTGTGTGTTTAATTGTTGGTTGTTTTGTGTGTGTATATATATATATATATATATATATATATTGTAGCAAGGTTGTTAAAATTGTGCACGCAAGGTGTTTGGTGAATTGTTTATGAGAATAAAACTCTCTTGAGAAGTTTATTTTTTGTTCATCATGTGGTATGTGGAAAATCTCAAAATAATTGTTGGATTCTTCCATTAATGACCACAAGCTCCATCAATCAGTTAATGTACAAGGCCAAACATCAACTGTGTACTCAGTAGTGCATTTTAAGTACTACTAATCCTTTTTCGACCCTTTTATAGTATGCTTTCTCTTTTGACTTTCTTTCATCAAGTTAAGGTTTCCTTACTAATTTAAATATTACTTACAAGCACTGTGAATGTAATTGAAGCTTGTGTTGAATTGAAAGTGAAGAGACTCATTTACACAAGCTCTCCTAGTGTCGTCTTTGATTGAGTAAATGGAACTTTTAATGGCGACGAATCGCTTCCCTATCCAACTAAGGTACTGACTGCATCATTTCTCTTTTGGAAAAGCCTTCATTAGAAGATATTCTACTACTTTTATCCTGATTGAAACTAGATATATCATTTATGTGTCTGATGGTTTCAAGAACATACTAATGTGAATTGGCTATATATTTATAATAATAATATACAGCAAGCAAGGGAATCTCTATGCCTATATGCTTATATATGTATCTGTGTTCTTACGGAAAGTATATTGGTTTCCCTCGATCTCTCGATCTTTCAATTCTATCCAATTTGTAAAAAGTTACAGTACAAATTCTGATTGCGACTCAGTACCCATGTACATTTAAAATCTGAAACTATATCTCTGTGATTGTATTCTCCTTACCCCTCTCTTTATATTGAACTGATTGCTGAACTTATAAATTAACGTAGAGAAACTTAAGAGGGAGGACTTCTGGAGATATTATTTTACACAACTGTTGGATCTCCCATTTCCCCTACAAGCTCAGCAGGTCCTCGACTGACACTTGCTTTAGCTAAAGAAAAAATAAAAATGTAGTTGTAAAAATTTTCAGTAGGTGTAGTTGTTACTAGTTACTAGTACTTAGTACAACATGTTTTAACCGATGTAGTTATTCCTCTTGTAGCTTTAAAAAACATTTGGGAAGATGTTCTGCATTGATTCCATTGTCATGTTCATTTAACATAAATTTATTATAGCTTAAACTGTTTACCTCAAATTTTTCATTGTTTTCAGGGCCATAAAACACATGTAAATATGTAATCAAGACTGACCAAACGAAAAGGGAAAGAGTTTCATGTGTTTCCACCCATCCCTTACTTTTTGCCTAAACACAAGTTCTAAGCAGCTTGAAATGCCACATGCTTCTCTAGCTATCTTAAGTCAAGAATCTGTCAAAACTATAACAATTTGTTTCCATTCCTTGTCGGAAAATTTTGCTACTGGCTCGTGACTGAGAGCTGAGCTGGTATGCAAGTACACATATGCCATTTTTAATGAATAATTGATGTGTTTACTTTCGGTTGGATGTATGCTTTATTTTGATTACCTGTTTTTCCAGAACTCATCTCTTTCCTCAAAATTCTAAACTAGTTTTACCTGTATATAAATTCGGATCGTTCAACGGTTACAACCTTTTTTCAGGCACACCGATGATCGAACTAAGGAAAAGTTTGAGCAGATGTGCAATTTCTCAACATCTGTATGAATTCTAGTAGTCTGGTTTTACAACTCCTTTGTGGCAGTTCGATTTAAACTGATGTGTACAATATTGAATATCTTTTAATGAAGTGTTTACAAAAGCTTGTACCACTTGTATGACATCAAAATAATAAATTTAAGAAATAAATGGTCCTATTTGAATAACACAGTATGACTGTATGACAGTAAACTCCATCATATGGTTCCTACTGGGTGAGATGGTCTTTGTCATTGATTAATATGATTTTTCCTTTTTACTTTCACTGTTTGCAGCATTTGACTGAGTGTTCTTCTGGGCACAGATTTGAATTATGTGTCACGTAAATGGAACTTTTAATGGCGACGAATCACTTCCCTATCCAACTAAGGTACTGACTGCATCATTTCTCTTTTGGAAAAGCCTTCATTAGAAGATATTCATACGAGCATAAAATAGGAAAACTGCATAAAATAGGACCTAAAGTGGAACACCTCTACATTCATACGAGCCAATTAGGCAACCATGAATCAAAGTTTCATAACCTGATATTAAACTCTCGAAAAACTTGTAATCACTCATAAAAAAGCCAACATTTTTTCCTTTTGAATGGACACATGCATCAATCGGAATCAACTCGTTATAATACACTGTAAACTTTTTCAGTATATGGTTTAATTCTCATTTCCTGATTTTACTTTTTATGTCAGGGATGAAGTGTTGCAAGGAAGGGGTTTTAAATGCACTGGAGGAATAATGGCTTCAGAAGCAATTTCTCTGTTTCAAAGTTTCTACGAACAGGGAAATCCTAATGGTATTCCAATTGCATTATAATTAATTATATGTGAACTGATGAATTCTGTGCAAGTGTTTAACTGCCTCAAAATGAGAAACAAGGATAAAATTTATAAAAATGATTGAACATAAAATTAAGGTTCAATGTTGTACAAAATAGACAAGGAAAGTGGTTAAGTGGATTTATGCTCAACCCTTATTGCAGATATAGTAGAGTTTTATCTAGTACTTGTAATCTGAAATCCCAATGTGACCTGTGAGATATTACTGAGCACTTGGTAACCAATTTGCACTTAAAACTTTTTTTTTTTAAAATTGAAGTAAAGTTAGTCTCCCAAATGGAGGAAGACATATAAACTTGCACAATATTTTTAGGAGACTGTTTTCTGTAATGAAGCTCGAGCTTTATTGTCTATATATGTGATGTCACCCGGTTTTATAATTATTTATATGCCATCTCATAAAATTTCTTGTTAACATATATTGAAGATTTCCAATTGTTATAGCTGCTATGCATTCTGTATTTCAGCTCCAAAGCCTCACATGCCACTTGCCCAGAGCAGTTGAAGCTAAATTTATTCTTTGGTAACATTGCTATTGTGATGAGCTGGTGAAGGGAAGGCGCATGTGCTAGTAGCAACGAGGGTGGCAGTGGTCCATGGGAGTATACGGAAATGGTACTTCAGTTGTATAAATGTAATCACGAAACATTGTACTAGCTACAAGTTAAAAATTTGAGAATATCAAGTGTTTTGTTAATTCAGTACTCCATTTTACCCTATCAATTTTATTATTGTTGAGATTGAGAATTGAATTTGCTCTTGGTAATTTTGGGCGCAGAAATGTATTTAGGCTACAGGTGCTAGCTAAAAATAGAATATTTTTTTTTTTGAAAAAAACACCTTTTGCGTCTGTTCTACTATCACAGCCATAAAAAGTCTATATTTGCATCTGTTCTTTATCTTTATACGTCTGTTAGTACCAGATGCAGAACAACCTTTTGCATCTGTTTAAGCGGAGCAGATGCAAAATGTAGACTTTATGCGGCTGGTGTTTGCTTTTATGCGTCTGTTCTTGACAGTCGCATAAAATATATGCGTCAGTTGAGTAACAGTCGCATATGCTCTATAGCTGATACTACTCTGCCATACGTGGCTGTTGAAAACAGACGCAAAAAGCCCTTTTTAACAGACGCGATAGGCATATTTTGTACTAGTGCTTTTTACCACTGAATTACAAGCATTTTCCAACAGGAGACAAGATAAATTGAAGTAGAAGTACGTAGGACAATGAATAATAAATCACAAGTCACAACATGAAATATGTAGTAGTCTAGTAGCAGGTCTGGTGTGCTGAATAACCAACCTTAAATTAACAATTGACGAAAATGAGGATTTAGGAGTGAGTATTGGGTACTGAGGTTAACGACGAGCGGACGAGGAGTCGAGAACGAACTGACGAACTGAGCAGTGGGCGTTTTCAATTAGGTATACAGAAGAGTCAACATTCAACTTAGATATATACGTCATATGAATATTTAATGTTTTGGAATCAAAGAATATATATATATTATATATAGGCATTTGCTCCATACAGAACACTCTTATATAACAAACAACAAAGAACACCTTAGATCTATTAGATCCTTTGGCCCCGCCAGGGGCACCAAATACAAAATGTTGTTATTTTTTTACCCTCTATCAAGCCAGCAAAAAAAAAATTAAAAATTAAAAATTTTACTGTTCATGATGACGTCACTGATGACGTCATCGTCATGAACAGTAACTTTTTAAAAAAAAAATTTTGAGAGATGATGGATGGATAGAGGGTAAAAAAAATAAGAACTTTTTGTATTGGGTGGCCCCGCTAGGGGCAATGGATCTATTAGATATGATGTGTTCTCTATTGTTTGTTATATAAGGTGTTTGCTATGGAGTCCAACCCATTATATATATATAATGTAAATATATGTTTTAAATATTTCGGTTTATTCGGTCCAGAACCGAAATATTTTGAAAAAAACCGAACCGAACCGAAATATATTTCGGTCCGAACCGAAAAACCGAATTAACCGGAATTTCATAAATTTTAGAACCGAACCGAATTAACATATTTCGGTTCGGTTTTTCGGGTTCAGATCGGTTTTGCTCAGCCCTATTCGTAATAATAATAATAATGCCCCCATGTATGCACATCAATTCACCAAAAAATCTAGAAATATGAGTTGTCAAGATTTAATTAGTCAACTAGCATAATAGCCCGTGCGAGGCACGGGTCATTTCTACCACTGTTGAACATCGGAAGATGTGTATTATTCGAACGATTTGGTGATATTTTTATACATTAAAAATATATGAAACAAATTTGAAACACGTATGTGAGGAATGCACGATCACCAAAAGTGTGGGAGTATACCATTGTGGCTTCTGATGCCAAATCAACATCTTCCTCGACCACCAATTGGCAAGTATATGTCTTTGCAAGCATTTAAAGGGAAATGACCATGCAACAAATTATTGAATGCTTTCATGTTTGAAAATTTTAACATTTTACAATATATTTTAAAGATTACAAGACCTTAATTATTGCAACATACAAGATCTTACTTATTATAGGTAAAGTCTGAGGTACTCCCTTTGTTCTTCTATTATATATAGAAGAAGATACACTATTATATATATAGCACTATATACGTAATCTTAATTATAGTATCGTTTCATAACTCAACGATATATTTTATTTAGTTATTTAATCGATAATTGATAACCGACATGGAGTACAAATTTCATATATATATATATATATATAAATGTTTCAAATTTCCGTTCAAAACTTCTTATCTTTCTTATTTCGCTAATTAATTTGCTATATTTTGTATAGTATTTATCATATTATCTTATAAATAAACTATAATTATAGTATCGTCTCATAACTCAACGATATATTTTATTTTGTTATTAATCGATAACTGATAACCGACATGGAGTACAAATCTCATATATATATATATATATATATATATATATATATATATATATATATATATCAATGCTTCGAATTTCCTTTCAAAACTTCATATCTTTCTTATTTCGCTAATTAATTTGCTATATTTGGTATAGTATTTATCATACCGTCTTATAAATAAACTATGTATTATATGTAATTATTAACCAATAATCGATATGTAATCCAAATCGAATTTGTATATTTTTTTTATAAATTTTCTTAAAATTCATATTTTTAGTATGCATATAGTTTAATTGATTCTAATTTGACCAACCAATTTTAATTTAGTGCATTTTTTTATTAAATTTCACAACAAAATTAACCACGAGCACTTCATATGTGATATTGTTAACAAAATAGTTTATCTCAAAGAATAATTATTTTATCTATGCATTTCATATATGAGATTATGAACAAAACAATTTATCTCAAATTAATAATTATTTTCTCCATTTCAAAAATTTAAGAAAATTTTATGTAAAATTTATTTAGATGGGTAGGTCTATAAATAATTATAAAAAAATAATGTGCACAAGTTATAATTTAAGTAATTTTATCTTAAATGAATAGTTTAATATATATTAAACATGATATAACCCAAAACGTATTTATGTATGTGGTTAATGAATTCCATTATAAGTATAAATGTCCATCTAGCCAAATTAGTTGGTGAGTTTAGTTTCATTAGGAAAGGTCATGGGTTCAACTCCTTGGAACTACATTATTTTTAAAATATTATAATTGAGTTAGGTTTGGAATTAGCTAGGTTCGGGAGCTAATTTATTTGCTCAGGATGGAGGTTTGACAAGTACCTGTTCTCCTATTATATATAGAAAGATTTATGTGCATGCATGGAGGGGGCATTATTATTATTATTACGAATATAACCAATCATATGGTGACACTTATTAATTTGGGGATTTTTTGGGGTTTTTAGCATTATTTTTTAGTAAAATAACTTATTTTCCCATTTTACCCCTGCCAAATAAGCTGAAAATCATCTCCAGCCACTTTTTTGAAAGGAAAAAGGCAAGTCTGGCCACCATTTTGCAAAATTGAAAATCTGGCCACTTTTTTTAAAATGAGTGTAAAATTTGGCCACCTTTTTGCAATTAACACTTAAATTAATTAACTTATTTATTTAAAAATCAATTAACTGATTTACTTTTACAAAATAATTCTGATATAATTAATCTAATAATTCAAATAAAAAATAAATTAATTCTGAATGAATTAATTTATTAATTAAATTAATTACATGACTTGATTAATTATAGGCTAGGAGAATTACAGTGAATCCTTTAATAGCCAATTCCTTTCTGTCTACCACTGAAAATAATAAAGTCCTTTCACTGGATAATTGGTTGATGCTCGATGTACTGTCTGTTTCATGAACCACTAACTCTCCAATGGTTGTTCTGTATTTTTGACTCTAAGTTGTGGTACTTTGTCTAGCTAGTCTCATCTCTCTTCAACTCTTCTGTACTCTGACTGTTCTTCATCTGTCACTTTGAAATCTCTGTCGCTCTAAATAAATCCACTTGCCCTAGTGCTATAACTGAGGCTTGATCAACTGACTGAACTTCTTCCGGCATAAAACATCAAAACTATAGATTGACTTGTCTTCTGACAAATAAAACTATCTGAGATCCCTGTGACAGTTCATATTATTTACTTATTACAATCTAATTTAAGTTGAGTAGTATCCTCGAATTACAAATAGGTTGTGTCATATGCCTTTCACCCTCCTTGTTAAAGGAGTGATATTATTGGCCTCTTGTTTGAGTGAGACTAAGAAATGCATTGCGGTGCTCAAATGTTAATTTGATTTAATAGTCTACTCATAGATCAAGAAAATTCAGGTTAAATTATGAAGAAGATGACACATTACATGCCTCAAATTTAATCTATAAAATCAAGGTTAAATGGATTATATTACATGGAACATTATTCATAAAAGGTTTAATCGAATCACCGATTTAATAATTAATACTTGGGTAGCAATATATGATGTATTATTAGATGCCGCTTATTGTTTACAATTTAATTAGATATTAAAATTGTTACCAACGTATTAATAACCTTATAGGGTCACAGACAAATTGAAGGAAAAATAATTTAAATTACGAATTTAAATTATTTAAGTAATTTATTGATCTATTTATAATATTAATTAGTATTACTTAATTAATTAAATAAATAGAAAAATGAAATTACTTAAACTTAGAGGCCGTTTGGGATTGCTTAAAATAAGTTACTTTTGACTTAATGGGGGCGTTTTTAACTTAAAGGAGAAAGTAAAGTTGTTTACTCTAAGTTGAATGAAAGTGTTTGGGTAATTTTACTTAAAGTTAAATGGGGGTTTAATAATTTTGACTTAAAGTGAAATTTGACTTTAAAAAATTTTAAATTCATAATATTTGAACTTTACAAGAATCGTGAAAAAAAAAACTCGATAAGTCATAAGTCAAAAGTACCTAAATGGAACTTATGACTTAAAGCAGTTTTTTAACTTAAAGTCTGCTTAAAGCGGGGGTTGTCAAACACCCCAAAAACAACTTAAAGCTAGTTTTAGCTTTAAGTTGTTGTTGCCAAACAGGCTCTTATTCTGAAATTAGTTATTAATTAATTAAGTGCTACTTAATTAAATATTAAAATGGAATTTCAGATTAGAATTAATTATAATTGGATTATAATTAGAAAACTAATTTTCTTCTCTCCTTATACAGCTCATTACAACTGTTTTTATTTAGGGATACGACTTTTACAAAATCCTAGCCCTTTTCAGAGAAAGAGGAAGTTGGAGAGAGAAATAGTTTTCGGGTGGTAGTACACATCAATTCTTCGAGACAAGTGTTCGTGTGGATACCGTAGAACTAGATCGCGTGAGCGTGATGCGTGGTGATGTAACAAGTTTTGCATCTCCATCAATAAACTGTTAAACCTTCTTAAGGTATTTATTCTTTAATCTCCAAATTAAATTTTTTGTTTTCGCATAGATCCTACGAGGTTTCGATTTTGATTGGTTTGACGCGTTTTTCCGCTGCGTTTATGTGCATGAAACTCTTCATTAACCCTCTCATAATGAACCGATCAACAGTAGGTCGGCGTTCCATCTCAACCCATCCCAATCCAATCCAACCTAACCTAACCCAACCCAAACATCCGCGACCCAACCCAATTTTATTCAATCCATTTTAGGCTACAAGATGAGGTAAGAACGTGAATTATTTTTGAATTAATATTCAATAATTATTAATAGTTTTTACAATCCTAATTAATATTGTTAGTATCCTAACAATGATATAAATATGGGATATTTACATAAATAAATAAGATTTTAATAATTATTTCCAATTTTACTACCACCCAACTATCTTTTCACTTCTATAAAATCATTTTTTTCAAAAATACTACCTCATTATACTTTTATGTTTTCAAAATTCCAAAAATACTACCTTCCTCAATTGCAACTTTTGCAACTTCCAGTTTTCAAATTTCTGATTTCATGTTCTGGGGTTCAGATGTCATTTTCGACCTCTTTTTTGGACTCTGATATATATAATATATATATCAGAGTCCAAAAAAGAGGTCGAAAATGACATCTGACAAATGGAACTTGAAATCAGAAATTTGAAAACTGGAAGTTGCAAATGAGGTTGCAAGGCCCCGCCAAGGGCACTCATAATTGATGAATTTGGGTTGCAAGGCCCCGCCAGGGGCACTCATAATTGGTGAATTTGGGTTGCAAGGCCCCGCCAGGGACACTTATAATTGGTGGATTTCTGATTTGCAACTTTCAGTTTTCAGTTGCAAAAATTGCAACTGAGGTTGCAAAAGTTGCAACTGAGGTTGTAAACCGCAGTTGCAACTGAGGTTGCAAAAGTTGCAATTCAGGTTGCAAACCGCAGTTGCAACTGAGGTTGCAAAAGTTGCAACTGAGGAGTTGCAACCTCAGTTGCAAAAGTTGCAACTGAGGTTGCAAAAGTTGCAACTGAAAACTGAGGTTGCAAAAGTTGCAACTGAGGAGTTGCAACTGAGGTTGCAAAAGTTGCAACTGAGGTTGCAAAAGTTGCAACTGAAAACTGAAAGTTGCAAATCAGAAATCCACCAATTATGAGTGCCCCTGGCGGGGCCTTGCAACCCAAATTCACCAATTATGAGTGCCCCTGGCGGGGCCTTGCAACCCAAATTAACCAATTATGAGTGCCCTTGGCGGGGCCTTGCAACCTCATTTGCAACTTCCAGTTTTCAAATTTCTGATTTCAAGTTCCATTTGTCAGATGTCATTTTCGACCTCTTTTTTGGACTCTGACATATATATATATATATATATAACATGAAATCAGAAATTTGAAAACTGGAAGTTGCAAATGAGGTTCCAAAAGTTGCAATTGAGGAAGGTAGTATTTTTGGAATTTTGAAAACAAGGTCGGTATTTTTAGAATTTTAGAAAGATGGGTAGTATATATTTAAAAATCTAATAATTCACATGGGTAGTTTTGAAACTATCCCTATAAATATTTATCTATTAAATAATTTTATTTTATAACCAAAATGACAATAACATAATCAAATTATTTGTGAAAAGTACTAATAAATTAAATAATCACAACTTCATTTTTGTTTCTAATAACTTTTCGTTTAGTCACTAATATTTGTAATAGTAATTTAAAATCTTATTGTACAAAAATTCAAAATTCAATTTTGTGAAAGGCTAATCTTATCTATCTTTGTAAAAGTTGAAAATTAAATTCTTATTTTAAATTTATGAGATACTTTTTTTTATATCAAAATAAGTTTTCTTGCCCGTTGCATGTTACTAAACAAAAATATGTAATCTAAAATACCTAATTTTCAATATGATCTAAATATCCACCTGGTGACATACTCCCTACAGGGTGGAGTACGAGGTCGAATACTCAACTTACAGTGGAATATGAGGTCAGATACTTCATTCACAATGGAGTGAATACTACACTCTACATTGAGTATCTGATAGGTAGGTTAGTGGAGTATCACTCATCACCTCTAATACTCCACGAGTATATGACCTAAAGGGTATTTTGTTTAGTGTTTATGAAATTGAGTATTTGGCAAATAAATATAAAAAATGAGATATTTTGATCATTTTTTGCATAACCTATACCGCTAAAAAATGATATAATAACCTGTTTTTAAACATGTTAAACAACTCAAAGTCTTTTTAATTTCTAATTTAATAATTATTTGATATATTAAAGCAATGACTATTATAAATTAGCACAAGATACTTTATTTAGGGCAGTTGAATCCCATGCAAGTGTTAGAAAATGGAAAGTTTGAGGCATATTTATAATATGTTCTTGATGTAATTTCCTGAAACTAACAAGTGAAAATTGTTCCTTGTAATAAGGACTTAAACTTTCATGTTTGGATCTAAGACATTTTCTTAGTGGAATCCATAAATAAATTGAGTTGAAAGAAGAATTAGATATTGATTTATTTTAACAAATTTCAGATTTATTTGTTATAGCAGTACTGGAAATGAATGGATCAGTATTGGATAAAATCCTGGACAGGAACAGTACTTGGAACAAATCCTGATGGACTTAGTCAGACATTAAATCCTGATGGATATCAGTTCCTGTCGAGCACTGAATCCTGATCCTGACGGACATCAAATCCTGATGCTACTGATGGCCAGATCCTGACGCAGTTGTAACTGAAAAATAAATACTGATGCAGTTAATGAAATTAAATCAGAATATTTACTTTCCTTTTTTAAGGCATATCTCTTACGTTTTATTTTTGGGTATTATATATATCGAAGATATAACGTTAAGAAGATGAGACGTTAAGGAAAACCCTTGTTCGTTATTCTTCTATGTTCTCTCTCGACACAAACAGATTATTTACATAATTCTTAGGCGAACTGAGGTGCTGGTCGTCGATGATCTCTGGTGTATCTGTGAACACATTGATCGGAGCTGTTTTATCCTGGAAGTGTTATTGCAGCAACCCAACACAGCGTAAGTGGGGCAATAATCTCTTCAAGAACAGCCAAGTCTTCTCGAAGGGCTTGGTGACTCAGCTGTTCTTCTCTCTCTGATCAGTATTGCTAATAGCTTCTGTGGGAGATAAGTTTGTTCTTACTTTTCTCGTATATTACAGTCTCTAATTATATTCTTGTGTTGCCTTCGCGATTTGTTTCTGTTAATTGGTTTTATGCCTGTTCTTGTTTAATATATATCACTGCCTCATTGTTGTGTTTAGTGTATTATACCCAACAATCTTGAAGAGATTATTTGTGTTATATATTGTTAATTAACAAGATGATTAACGAAACTGAATCTCCTGTTGTTGAGACTAGCTCTGGGTCTGGTGTTACTATACCCACCATTGATTGGACTACGTACCGTTTCCCACAACCTTTCGATATGTCAGGTATGCCTGATAAATTCGGTGGGGGTGTTGGTTTTTCTCGTTGGCAGAAAAAGATGAAACTGTGGTTAACGGTAAAGGGTCTATGGCTAGTGGTGCAGTATGAGAAACCAGTTGTGGTTAAGGAGAAAGCCGAAACTGTTAAGGCTTATACCATGTGGGAGGAAAAGGATAGGGTGGCTAGGGCTGCAATTCTGGCAGCTTTAGCGAACACTCTATTTGATGTTTATTCATCTGACTCCTACACTGCTAAGCTCTTATGGGAGAAGCTTGACCAGACACATAATACTAACTCGCAAGGGTTGGAAAAGTATTATGTGGCTAGGTTCCTTGATTTTAAACTGGTGGATACTAAATCCATAACTGAGCAAGTGCATGAGTTTGAGATGTTGGTTCATGCTTTGAAGGAGTCTGGTATGGACTTACCTGAAAAGTTTCAGGTTATGTCTGTGATTGAAAAGCTCCCTAAGTCTTGGGAGGAGTTTGCACTCTCCCTGAAAAGACAGAAAGGAGAGATCACTTGGACAAACCTGATGTTGGATATCTCTGTGCAGGAGCAACACAAGTCCAAACAAGGACATGTGATGCCTACTGAACATGATGGGAGTTCGAAGCTGAATGTAGTGACTGTAGGACAGAAAAGAAAGTCTGTCACTAAGAAGGAAAACACTAAGTCTAAGGACAAGAACAAGGATAAGAAACCAAAGGCAAACAAACCATGTTGGTCTTGTGGATAGGTTGGTCATTGGAGCAAGGACTGTCCTGTAAAGAAAACTAAAAAACCTGTTGTGGGAGCACAAGCTAACACTGTGCTTGGTACCACTGGTGGGTCTACGGTTAACATGGTTGTTGGTGAGGCTATTGCTTCTGAAACTGACAACGGGTATGTGACCTACAACCCTGTACTTCTTTCCACCTATTCGTCTCATGAATGGTTGGTTGATACTGGAGCTAATGTACATATTTGTACTGATATTACTCTATTTGTATCTTATCAACAGACTCATGGAATGACTGTGACGATGGGGAATGCGAGTGCAGCTCAAGTACTTGGAATAAGAAACGTGGACCTGAAGTTCTCTTCTGGGCGTATTTTATCCCTCACTAGAGTGCATCATGTTCCTGATATTCGTAGAAATATAATAAGTGGAAGTTGTTTAGTTAAGAATGGTTTTGAAGTTTCTTTGAAATGTAATAAAGTAGTTATTACACATACTGGTGTATTTTTTGGCAAAGGTTACTTGTCGGATGGATTATTTTTAATAAATGTTTAGCCTGTTTTGGGCAGTTTTATTAACAATAATGTTGTTCCTTCTGTTAATTGTGTTGAATCATCTGATTTGTGGCACGCTCGTCTTGGTCACTTGAATTTTGGTGCTCTAAAGAATATGATGAACTTAGAGTTGATTCCAAAACATGCCATTGATAAGAAATCTAAATGTCAAGTATGTGTGACTGCTAAACAAACTAGGAAACCCTTTCATAATGTGGTTAGGGATTCGAATGTGTTAGATTTAGTGCACACTGACATATGTGAATTTGGTGGTGTTTTGACCAAGGAACATAATAGATATTTCATTACCTTTATAGATGATTGTAGTAGATATTGTTATGTTTATTTGATTAAACATAAAGATGAGGCACTAGATAAATTCATTATGTACAAAACTGAAGCTGAAACACAAACTGGTAAAGTACTTAAACGTTTGAGATCAGATAGAGGTGGTGAGTATACGAGTAACTCGTTTAATGAATTTTGCAAGAGCAATGGTATAGTTCATGAGGTAACTCCACCATACACTACAAGAAAAACTGAATCATACAACACGTTTCACACAACGGTTAATCAAAAACCCGTTGTCCCGAAAAAACAAACAACAGTTAATGGTCTGTCCTCGTAAAAGCGTTGTCGGAGTCTTTCTATGACAATTGTGTTTGGTGTTATTTGAAACCGTTGTCTAAGCGGTATGTTCTGATAAAATCAGACAACTGTTCTATTGTGAATATGTTGTGTGGAACCATTTAACACAACTGTGTAACACCGTTGTATGTAGACAACTTCATATTATCTTCAGACAATGCTTTTAGACAAAGCCGTGGTGTAAGTTAGACAACAGTTTATTGGAAGTGTTGTTGTATGGAACATTAGACAATGTGTCTCAAATACCGTTGTCAGAAGGAAAGTTGATAGACAATGGTTATTAGCATTGTGAGATAAATGGGTATCATACAACAGAGCAGAATACCGTTGTTTGAACATCCTCTTTAGAAGACGGTTATAAACATTGGTAGAATAACTGTTGTCTGTTTAGTAAGGATAAAATGTAGAATAACCGTTGTTCAATGGTTTTATAAAACTATTGTCTGAACTACTGAAAAATTTGAATTGAAATGGGTGGGAAATAATGAAATGTTTGGTGGGAATAATGAAATAATTTGAATTGAATTTAGTGGGAAATAATGAAAATTTTGAATTGGATTTGGTGGGAAATTATAAAATATTAAGACAACGGTTTTCTTATAAAAAACTGTTGTGTGATAGTAAGCACAACAATGGCTTTTCATAAAAAACGTTGTGTAATGTTTAACACTTTTAAATCATTAAATAACAGTTTGCGTGTTTTACTACGTTTTTGTTAAAATCTCGTAAAACCCGACCTTTTTATTTTTTGATTATTTTTTCCCAACACTAAAATGAGTGTTTATTAACATTAGTACGGTTCGATCTTTGAAAAAATCATTCGAAAAATTATTCAGTAAATTTGGATCGTGCCCCGTTACAAGAAGCAGCAATATTAATTTACTACGTTTTTGTTAAAATCTCGTACAACCCGACCTTTTATTTTTCGATTATTTTTTTCCAACACTAAAATGAGTGTTTACTAACATTAGTATGGTTCGATCATCGAAAAAAACATTCTAAAAAATTATAGTGTGAATCTAGATCGTGCCCCGTTATAGGAAGCATGTATCACTTCTACTACATTTTTGTTAAAATCTAGTACAACTTGACCTTTTTATTTTTTCGATTATTTTTTGCCAACACTAAAATGAGTGTTTACTAACATTTGTACGGTTCTGATAAGTGGATTTTATATCCACTTGGAGCATTCTAAATCGGCTTAAATTGATTGTCTTGGGCTCAAGTTTCTTGTAGTTTTGATGTGTTTTGCTTAGTTGTGCAGGTTTACGAGAATGTTGATTAAGGTGGATGCTTCTATAATTTTTTGGGAATTAATTGATTAAAATTCGGATTTTCTGGGAAGGCTGCGCAGCTTACACTGTTTTGGCCATATCTGGAGTTCTGTAAGTCCGTTTTCAGCGATCTTACTGCCCACGCGAAGCTTGAGAGATTTTCTACAACCTGGGATAGGAAGCACGTGCAAGTAATGTGCTGAATAAAATCGCGCGTGTATTCTTTGTGAAGCATGGCTGGGAAATTCCTGTTTTGCCCTTTTCAAGTCCTAATTATATTCTGGGCAGGGTTTAGCACCTTAATTAAATTCTAATTGTAAAAGAAGAATTAATTCTTGCTGGGAAAAAAATATAGAGCCTATAAAAACACATCCTACCATTGTAATATAGATATACACATTATCATAGTTTTATTTTTGTAACCTAGCTTAGATCTGCAAGGGAGAAAAGGAGAGAAGGATTCAACGCTCGTGACAAGCAACGGATCTAGATCTACTTCATCTTTGTGTTACTTTGGATTATAGATTTGCTTTCTCAAACTCTTGTTTATTAATATAATTACGTCTTTTATTCATATCTTGTTATTTACCATGTTTTCATCAAATCCCATGGTGACGAAAGGTTTAATTATGAACTAATCGTTGTCGTGGGATCCTAGTGGATTTATCTATGTAGCTTAGTAGTTTGCATGCCTTAAAGATTTATGTGTGGTGAATTCTTGATATCCTCGTATGGTTAATCTTAATGCTTTTGGATGCGTAGCTAACATCTAAACTGAATTGTTAATCTCTTGTGAAGCGAGAGTGGATCTTGAGATTTAGAACTTGCCATGCTAGCATAGGTTCATAATTGTTATCAATATGATTGTGGTGTGAGATGAAAATACTTATACTGCCCTATGTGATCTAAGTGGATAACTTGTGCTTCAACCTTTATGTTTTCAAATTCTATAGAGATATAGGGTCTAAACATAATAGGTGCCTATTCATCTTCTATCTCTTTTGTGGATGTATGTGTAGATTGGTACTAGTATACCGAGAGGTAACTTTTACTCTTTTCGTGTTATCCGATCAGATATCATAACCATCACATGTTTTAATTAAAGGCTGCAACTCTAAGTGAAGTAGATGATGAAACTAGGGTTCCATGTTTTAATTCTCATAAGTAACTCGATTTCTATTCTTATTAGTTAATTTAATTCTTAGTTTTATAATTTTGCATCTTAGTTTAATTTAGTAGTTAGTAAAAATACAATTTGTTATTTGTCTTAGCAGTGGATAAAAACCATACATTGTTGCATAGGCATATTTACTGAATAGAACCATAACTTGATCCCTGTGGGAACGAATTTGGACTTAACCTTATATATTACTTGTGACCACGTGCGCTTGCGTGATTTTGCATAACAAGTTTTTGGCGCCGCTGCCGGGGACCATCGGTGTTTTTATTTTAGTTTATGTGCTTGTCATCAGTGGTCGTTAGCGTTCACTGACTTGGATTCTTATTTAGTTTGTTTGTTTCGTGGTGTTTGCAGGTACTTAGGTTTGTATGCGAACACGCTTACAAGCTCGTTTGGAAGAACTGGCGGAAGACGATCTTGTAGTGGATAATAAGAACGAGGAAACTGAGACTACTGTAGAGATGGGAGACGCAGCAGCAGCAGTTAAGGCTTTGAAGGAGTATTCTCAGCCGAAGATCAATGATATCCAGTCTAGCATCATTAGGCCAGCTATTGCAGCTAACACTTTCGAGATCAAGCCGGGCACTATTCAGATGCTACAGAATTCAGTTCAGTTTGGGGGTGCTCCTGCGGAGGATCCTAACATGCATATTCGGGACTTTATCGAGATCTGTGATACTTTCAAGTTTAATGGTGTTTCGGATGATGCTATCAAGTTGAGGCTTTTCCCATTCTCTCTGAGGGATAAGGCTAAGAGCTGGCTGCATTCTTTGCCACCTGGTTCCATTACTACATGGGAAGATCTTGCTCAGAAGTTCCTTACTAAATTCTTCCCTATGGCGAAAACTGCAGCATTAAGGAACCAGTTGACTCAATTCCAACAGCAATCTGGCGAGACCTTGTGTGAGGCTTGGGAACGCTACAAGGAGATGCTACGCAAGTGTCCTCATCATGGCATGCCTGATTGGATGGTGATTAATGGGTTCTACAATGGGTTGGGAGCACAGTCTAGGCCCTTGCTAGATGCAGCATCAGGAGGAGCTCTGTGGGCGAAGAGTTATGATGAAGCTTATGAACTTATTGAGATGATGGCTGCCAATGAATATCAGAATCCAACCCAAAGGCTATCTCAAGGCAGGGCAGCAGGAATTTTAGAAGTAGATACAGCTGCAATGATTACAGCTCAGTTGAAAGCTCTTGCTATGAAAGTGGATTCTCTTGCTAATTATGGAGTTCAGCAGGTGGCTAGTGTTTGTGAGTTATGTACGGGCGCACATGAGACGAATCAGTGTGCTATTTCTCCTGAATCAGTACAGTTCGTGAGTAATTTTCAAAGACCCGCTGCACCAGTTCCAGCCACCTATCATCCGAACAACAGGAATCATCCCAATTTCAGCTGGAGCAACAATCAAAATACTCAACAACCTTATCAGCAAGCAAAGCCATTCAATCAAGGCTATCAACAGCCTTATGCTCCAAAGGCACCATATCAATCTCCGGGATTTCAGCAGCAACAACCCCAGGCTCATGCGGGGCAATCTTCGAATGATAAATCAGATGAGATGTGGATAGCGTTAAAGAATTTACAAGCTGGTCAGAAGCTCTTAGAAACTCAGATAGGACAGATTGCAAGTGCCTTAGGTGGTAGGCCTCAAGGAACTCTTCCTAGTGATACGGAGGTTAATCCAGGCAGGAGGGACAATAAAGAACAGGTGAATGCAGTTACTTTGAGATCAGGAAAAGTCACGAGTGATCCTAAATCAGCAACTGAAGAAGATGAAGATGTTCAGAATCAGCAGGTTGAAAAATCTGCAGTGCCAGAAATTGAGAAATCTGATTTAGTGGCTGATCAGCTAGATGGTGAGAAGAGCAAGAAACCTGTTGATAAGTCTACTCCGGAACAATCTTCAATGAATAATCAGATCTATCCACCTCCGCCATATCCTGGACGTTTGAAGAAAAGTCAAGAAAAACAGTTTCAGAAATTCATGGATGTCTTCAAGAAACTGTCCATTAACATTCCTTTTGTTGAAGCATTGGAGCAGATGCCAAGATATGCAAAGTTCATGAAAGATATTTTGTCACGGAAGAGAAGGTTGGAAGATTTTGAAACACACTACAAGAAAAGCGCCTATCTGCGACCGCATTTCAGCGACCGACTGCCGTAGCTAATGAACATCAGCGACCGAATGCAGTAGCTAAGTTTGGTCGGACAAAAACTGGTAGCTGATAGTAAGTTTTGCGACGCATAATAGCGACCGCAGTTACAGCGACCGTCATTAGCGACGAGGCGGTCGGTAATCCTAGTCAGCTTTGATCTGCCACCTGTACACGTGGCAGCGACGGCATCTGCTACGGCATGCGGTCGCTAATATCCGCGACCAACTTTAGCTACCAGATTTTGTCGCTATTATTAGCGACCACTGTCAGCTACTGAAGTCTGTCGCTATTGTTAGCGACTAACATCAGCTACCGATTTGTGTCGCTATTGTTAGCAACCACTGTCAGCTACTGAAGTCTGTCGCTAAAGTTAGCGACTAACATCAGCTACCGATTTCCGTAGCTATTATTAGTGACCACTTTCTCCTACCACATTCTGTCGCTGTTGTTACCGATTAATATCAGCTACCGATTTTGGTCGCTAATTTCAGCTACCAAATACAGCTACGGCTTTCGGTAGCTAACATTTGTGGAAGCTCAGCTACGGCTTGCGGTCGCAGATACATTATTTATAGTGCAGATACACATGCTTTGCCAATTTCCAGACAAATTGTAATAAATATAAATATTCCTATTTTTGTCAATTTCAACACAAATGTAATAAATATAAATATTTGGCTAACCAACAAAATCCAAGTACTCAAACGAATAAATTAAAAATTTCACATCATCCAAAATATCCAACATTTTTTCCTTAACAACCACAACCATATGTTCGAGTATCGTTCAAGTACGACATTACAATAAAAACACAAGTGCTACGAAAATAAACTAAGGTCCTCCAGAGTCGCCATCCCGGTCATGATGTGCATGATGTGATCCCTATAATTAACAAGACAATAAAACAGGTTACCTATACATGGTATACAATAACATCAAACTAAATAAGCAAATTCAAGAAAAGAATAATGCATCTATTGGTTCTGCATATAGAATTTATTTTCTAGTAAGGAGTAACCGAGAAACCCAAGAGTAAATTTATTTTCATTTGTAAGCTTACAAGCAATTTTTTTTTAAGCACGAGGGCTCGTACACTTTCCATATCTGTTGACACAATCTTGCCTCGATACAGATAATTCAATAATCTATGCCCGTTCAAAAATCATAACTCGCTATTATATAACTCACCAAGCTAGGAGATGCTCAAACACTGAATCAACTCCACAATCGAACTGATGACACTTTTTTTCATCATCATTTTAACAATCGGCTAAGTATCAAATTTTATTGGTGTTAAATTTGAAACTTTCTGAATATGTAGTGACCAACTTGATATTTAAACCGAATACAAATATATACCCTGATAGCTCTGTCATGGCCAAATGTATAACGAAGTAGTTTCCTGTTTTCCTAAAAGCGTTTAAATAAAAGCAAAAAACATATTTAGATTAAGAGAGTTCAGTCGGTTAAACTGCTTAAGATTTGATTACAACTAGAAAACACAAGATTCACAAACTAAACATTCAGTGTTACAGTCAAGGTCCACACACAAAGGGAAAAACAAGAGGAATCCTTTTTTTTTTAGAAAGAAAAGTTACATGCCATGCTAGTAATTTAATATGCAGATAACCAAATAGAAATGCCTAAGAGTAAATGGTTTTCGAATTAGTTTAATGTACCTGGCTGCCATCACCTCGCTGCGAAGATGCTGCCTCTGCCACTGCACGAGCTAACTCGTCAGGACCCAAAGCCACAAGATGCCCAGCAAGTGTACGAAGAAGCTCACGATCTTGACATATAGCTCTTACATAGTCAGCCGGACTATGACTAGGTGGTTGACTCGACGACTGTGATGACTGAGAGCTACCCGAGCCACTAAATGACCCACTGAACGATGGTCGCCGTCGTTGCCCCTGAGATTTTACATAATTCTTCTTCACAACAGAAGCTCTCTCCCACAACTCCTGGTCAATGTGTGGACGCTCGGTGCCCTCAGGATAGCGCTCATCAAGTAAACGTCGATAATCATCCTATTAGAATCATCAAATAGTTAAAAAAAATCACATGGATCAAAAGTTGTTTTTCGAAACAATGTATTCTTGCAAAAGATATTGTTGCTTAATATAATTCAGTAAAATCCTAGAGAATGATGTTGAACTTAATAATAAAATGTCAAAGTTGTACCGCTATTTTCTGCGCTTCGGGGATACCATCACGAGTGGACACGTACACCTCCAACCAGTCGATAGGAGTGCCCTCAGACTCAGACTCCTATAAAAAAAAATTACATCATTAGTTCCAGGTAAACAACATTAGTTTCAGCAATCTTTAGGGCATAGTTACACTTGCATACTGAGTCAAGAGTCAGGAACATTAGGCTTCTACTAACTGTTCTACACTTTTACTATTAGAATACTGGACTGACACAAACTTGTAAAATCACAAACCTATTCTAAAGTGGGTACAGGACTTGTAAAGTACAGGTTTCGTTGTTTTCAGTAAGCTTCTTCATTCTAATAGCACCCCCGACACACGCAACATTATCATATACTGAACAATGCCTAAGGTACTTAACAAAATCAGATTCCGGGCCTAAAATGTCCAACTTTCTGATGCAGGACCTAAACAGTCCAACTTTCTGAGGAAAAGGAATTATGAAACTGTGAAATTAGTATAGTCCAGCTCTGTCTAATTTTCATTACATATACAACTACTTTGCAGAGCTCACAGTATTACATGGTTTAGTAATATTGAGTTTATTATATACCTGACCTTATTTTAAAGAGCAAGTATAAATATATCTTCTGTGTGCATGCCTTCAACAAAATTTCACTCATCTATGCACTGCAGTGACTAGCGAGTAAAAACATTATAAACTTCCACAAAAATATCTTCACCATATGGTGAAAAATATTCCCAGTCTGAAACCAAAGTACCATAACCACATTTCACCAACGCTAGAACAGTTAGTAGCTGCACACATTTCACCATATGTAGCTGCACACAGTCAGTAGCTGCATTACGTCTTCAATTACAGTAAAACCCATTTATATTGTTTGCCTAAATCTCAGCAGTTAAATAAATACAGAAACAAACCAACTTTCTAAGACATTGAAGTTCCATCTTTGTAGAGGTCATACAACCAATTTTCATCCAAAGTTCGCTCTAATAAAATGTATTTTAATAAAATGTATTCTAATATCACTATAATTTTGAAAATGTGTCAATGTCTAAGGTACTGTTCATATGCATTAGTTAAACCTCTGTTTATGTTTAGCAATCTTTAGGGCATTGCTTTGTATGATCAGGCACTGATGCAACAACTTTTATGCATATATTATGAGTTTACCAGTAACAGAATTCAGAGTTTAAGAGAGAAAACATTATTTCGTTAGAGGTTGCAAAGAGTACTAGGGTTCCATTTAGTTCTACACTTATCTTCTTGGTGTGATTGTGGCTCACAGTAGTGCATATCATAAATATAATTCCTACATTTTTTTGCCAAGCAGACCTATACATGAAGTGCTACTACAAAATCCAGTCTCTGACAATCACATTAAAGTCTTTGGCTTCCTACCAGTTGCAACTAATCCTGCAAATAGTCTTAATCTAATCTGATGGCCAACCAAACCAATGACTCTCTTTCCATTCTTGACTCTTGAGTATGTCAAGGAAAGAAGTCTCGCTAATAGTCTTGCACAAGTACACTTTCTTAAGTACGTAAGATATATTTGATTTACTTTACATTAGGCTTCTACTAACTGTTCTACACTTTTTACTATTAGAATATCGGTATGACAAACTTATTCTAAAGTGGGTACATGACTTGTTAACAAGAAGCATTCTCCAACTGTTTTTTACGTTCATTACATATTTTGAATTATATAGATTTGTAATTATAACACATATTCATAATATAATTTAAATTAGAAACCAAGTAGCTGATTCATAAATAAGCAATCACTTGTAGACAATCACCACTTTCTAAAAAAAATTATCTAGGATGTCTAGTGGATCCTCAAGAAGCAGATTCAACCATATATATGCTAATGATAATTGAACCAAGTCCATGTATATATAAATATTTT
Organism: Kitagawia praeruptora; assembly: GCA_037693485.1. Lineage (NCBI taxonomy): Eukaryota > Viridiplantae > Streptophyta > Magnoliopsida > Apiales > Apiaceae > Kitagawia > Kitagawia praeruptora. The sequence continues at coordinate 129,017,530 of CM075347.1, forward strand.
CTGAAAGTGTGAAATACATAGTTGTTTAAAGTAGCACTATTAGATCACTATGGCACTATATAGAATTATTATCTCACTCAATGTCCTTGAAGAAGTGATTTTCTGAAAAAGAGCAAAATGTATCCAATCCAAGTAAACAATAAAGAGAGGTAATCAACTTCATAACGTAAGTTGTTCCTTTTTTGGAAGGAAGTAGTTGTATTGTGTCTGCATGCTAATGTGTATATGTCTGCAAATATTTACTTGTCCACAATGATTATAATGTTCACTTACGATCCATTCAGTTCATATTATATGTCTTTAATCCCTAATTTTTTCTTTTTAAATTCCTTTCCCAAATAATATCACTATCATTTTGAAAATGTGTCAATGTCTAAGGTACTGTTCATATGTATTAGTTAAACCTCTGTTTATGTTTTCTTGACAAATAGGCAATAGGCAAATAATGCAAGTATCCTTAAAATTTGCATCAAAGCCAACTTCTGAAAATTTTAAAAAAAAACATCAGAAATTCTGAAACAGATTCATGATCCTAGAAATAACATAAAAATTATTCATATGTACCTTATTAGTGATATGCTGCAGTTGAGATATACTACCACCCTTGTAGGTACCTTTTGCCTTTCCATCAGGTGCTCCAGCGGATCGGTTACCGACGGCTATAGCGCGCTTCTTCACCCACTTTTTTTCTCTCCACTGGTCACACATCTGACCCCATACATCGCCGCTGCACCACCAAGGGCTATACTCGTGCATGTACAACACTCCACTATCTGGATGATGGTCGATGCCAGCATTGTCAATGGCTTTCTGGCGTTCTCTTGCAAGATTATCTTTTGTGCGATCAGCACACTTCTGCCAGAAAAGAGTAGATATCGCTGGACCATCCTCGTCCGCCCACCTATAACGTTTCTGCATAAATAAACAATTAAAAAACTGATTATATAAATAAGAATCTCTAGCTACCAAGACCTTGAACTGAGAAATGCAAGTTATTCAATACTGTTGTTACTCATGTCCTTTAAGTAAAAGGTGTTGCGCATTTTTGATGTATCTATTCAGGTGAGCAAGATATTAAGTATAGTAGTAGAGATTGATGTAGCTCAAAATTAGATTTTAAGGTGGGATATCTGATCACAATATTAATTGCACTTGTGAATTCTAAAATATCACCTGTTTACAAAAAAGGTGGAAATACACATATAACTTGTGTTTGTAACTTTCTTAGGGAAAGACCTTCACATTGGTGTTTTACACTGAACCAAGTTCATGATGCTCAAGAAACATGAATTAATGATCCTGAATCAAGTTTCGATCAACTGTAAGATAAGGAAACTTAGAGTCTATTTAGTATTAAAACCATCTAATTTCAGTTTATCCTTTTTTGCTAATTTAACTCCAATTTCTGAAGAATTGTAGTATGTTCCCTTGAATCTGTAGCCTAAACTATATGGCTAGTGCAAAAGCTATGTTTACTGTCCGGATTGTTTACTGTGGTTTCACCACCTCTTTTTTGCCCATGTGCCCACCAATATTCTACATAATTCCTCATGAAACCGCTAACAAGTAAATGGTAGTTTACCATGTCTCTCTCTAGATAATTTACATTTTTACACTTCCAACATGGACACCGTATCTGGTTCTTACCATTCACACATTCCGGGTGGCTATACGCATAATCCAAGAACGCTTGACAACCATCTCTAAATTCAGCAGTAGCACCTATCTCAGTACTTGACTTTCGTCGTGCCATCCAACTACGGTCCACTAAGAAATTCATGTTACCGCGGTACCTAATTTCACAAATAAACGCAAAAGTATTTGTACAAGTAAATAAACATATCCAATTTTACTCTTTTTAATCATGTAGTTATATCTACTCTTATTTAAAAATCACTGAACACATCCTATATTTATGCTTCTATTTCACTTTTAGTAAGTTAAATACATTAAGTATTACAATTAGATTAAAATTATACTATATACATTAGTAATTATAGAGGGGAGCAGAGATTTATTATTTCTGTCAAGTAGTTCGTTAATTTATTATTCTCAATACAAGTAGCTTTTAGGACCACTCTGTATCAATTCTCATTTGCCTATATTACTTGCTGTAAATGCTGACAAATATACTGTAAAAATCATGATTTGAACAATCTAATGCCATTGAAATTTCTATTTAAACCTGCACAGTGATTGGGTAATATGACAACGGCTCATATCTAACAAGATTCGAACCTGAACAACAACAAACTTGTCATCCATAGTATTGACTAGGTAGGCAGTGCAAAATAATGTTAAACACCCAACAAGTTTAATTCAAATGCTCTGAAACCAGAACAAAAAAGTGCAAGCCTACATATCATGAAAACAAATAAGTATAATTACTCAAATATTAAGATAAATGGTCAGCACACACCAAAAAAAAAAAATTTGTTAATCATACACTTCAAAAACAATTTGTATCTGCAACAAACTGCATAAGGAAACATGAAACAGAGAAACCGAATTGATGTACTTCAAATTGGTCACATATGAAGACTGATCATCAATACCGCAATGGACTAAAGGTTTCTCCAAAACTAGACTTGGAGAACAATTGATATTACGGGGTTATAGTTAAATGTAGAAAACATACAGGCATCAAAAGTCTCGGAGCAATGATCATCAGAAGTGTTTCAAAGTAGTGTGCAGTACTGGGCATACCCATCAACCGAAAAAGGCCAAAAAGTATGATGAACAAAAGTGTGCAAGTGAATGCAATTACTTATTTAACAAAGAACTTGTTGCTTAAGCGAGAAATCTCAGCCCCACCCCACCATACACCACCACTCTGAAATCAACTGTGTTTTTTAACAAAGAGGGTTAAAATTCTACAAATAATCCAATAACATCAATAGACACAATCCAATAATCAAATTACACAAATACACAACATATTACATATGTAATTCACACACATATTTGGATTACCTAGGTTAAAGACACTATTAAAGAGATGATTACATACATATATGCAAAGAGGATTACACACCATAACCTGTAAAATCGTAGATGATGATGATGATTAAAGAGATGATTACCAGTAAAATCGTAGAGGTTTGAAATCGTAGATGATGCTTCGTACGTAGAATCGTGAGTTTGTGGACTGCTATGCTGCTTGTGGGTTTGTGGACTCCCCTGCTCTGCTGCTTCTTCTTCGTGGTAAATGGGGGTTTCCAGAAATTGTTACTTTTTTTCTTCTAATTATACATGTACCAAGTAGAATAAAAATATAATAATTTATAACGATTCATTTAAAATTAAATTGATCAATTATTTTATAAGAATTAATCGGGGATTTAATATATAAGTAATTTTAGAGGTCTTAAAAAAATTTTGAAAAAATGAGTTGTCATTTTTTGATTGGTTATATATATTTACATAAATATAATGGATCTCACGTGTGCTAATATGAATAAAACTAATAAGAACGTGTACGTCATGTATCATTTGGAACTATTTTGTTACCTATTTCGGTACCCCTAGCATTTTTCTTAATATATCATTGAATTTCGAAAAATGGAAGCATTTTTAGAATTTTTTTATTTGGTACTTTTAAATATATAAAATTTGGGGAATTAAAAACTCTTTTTTTATTTAGTTATGGTGAAAATCGTTTTTTTCGTTTTTGGTCCTCACCCGAAAAATAAATATTACAAGAAGAAAATCTTTTTATTTAAAAATATTTTGGATTCTACTATCCTCTCTAAATATTTGCAAAAATACGGTTTATAACCAAATGTAACGTGTATATAACAAATATTCATAACAGGGTTAATCATCAAACCAATCACTGATTGGAGCCAAATGTATCAAGTAGGTCAGTTATTGCAAAAGTGACTCATTTAAGTCACTTATTAGAAAATTTGTATTGGTCCGTTAATCGAATATTAATCAAAAATTGCAAAAGTTATTCAACAATGAAACAGAGCATAGATTTGTGTAGAGCATCATGTGGGATTCATTTTGGTTACCAGAACATCAAAATTGGAGTTCAATAACACCTTCAAAAGTGCTTTGATCCTCAAGAACAACTCAAGAACATCAGGAACATATTTTTGCAGAATTTATCCAACAATGAATCTGAGGTTGGTTTTGTGTAGTATAGCATTTGGGATTTAGTTTGGTTACTCAAACTCATGATTTGGAGGTCAATATCATCTCCAAAACAATTTCGATTAACAAAGATTTAGACACTGCTTTGAAAGCTGTAGCGGTTAGCGAATTAAATTAGTTATTTTGATTAACGGATTATATTAAGTAGCTATTTTGACTAGCAGATTGAATAAGCTATTTTTAATGAAATTGTTTGAGTTGACATTTTAATTTGTATACTTGTAGTGATTTTTCTTATTTATTCCAAATACTTTAGGAATTTTCTTGTACTGAAAAGGTATTTTTCTTATTTATTCATAATACTTTAGGAATTTTCTTGTACCCACGGGTATTTTTTTTATTTATTCCAAATGTTTAAGGAATTTTCTTGTACCAACAGATATTTTTCTTATTTATTCCTTATATTTTAAAAATTTCCTTGTCCCCACCAACATTTTTTTTATTTATTCATAATATTTTAGGACTTTTATTGTAACCACAGGTATTTTTCTTATTTTTATAACAACAAAGCTCTTGGAAATTATTATTTTCAGTATAACTAAAAATCTAAAAAGCAACATTAATTATTTTTTTAGTAAATTTATAATTAATAATTAAAAAAAACATTGAAATTTTAAAAAAAAATATTAACAGCGACCGAATTTTGCGACAGATTTGGTAGCAAAAGATGATGTGGCATTTTTTGCTACCGCATTTGGTCGCTGATAAGACTCCCTCGCTAAAATTCAATACAAATTTTTTGCGCCAAAAATTTGGAGCAAAATTTTTTAACAGCTACGGATTAGCTACCGAATCCGGTAGCTAATGTTTTGCTTACGTGTCACTATCTGCGACGGAATGCGGTCGCAAATATTATTTGGTAGCTAAAAAGTAAGCGCCAATTTTGGGCGACATTTGGATGGGAGGGAAACGTAAGTTGGCGACGGATCAGCTACCGGGGTTGGTCGCAGAAATTTTTTGCCGACCAAAATGAAATCGGTCGCTGATAGCGGTCGCTGAGAAATATTATTAGCGACGGCAAGTGCGGTCGCTGATATATTTGGTCGCTGATAGGCGTTTTTCTTGTAGTGACAGTGGCATTGACTGAGGAGTGTAGTGCTGTTTTGCAGCAGAAGTTGCCTCCTAAACTTAAAGATCCAGGAAGTTTCACTATTCCATGCACTATTGGCAACCTTTCATTCAGCAAGTGTTTATGTGATTTGGGAGCTAGCATTAATCTTATGCCCTTGTCTATTTTCAAGCAACTTGGTCTACCAGAGCCAAAGCCAACTAACATCTCTTTGCAGTTGGCTGATCGATCTATCACATATCCGAGGGGTATAGTAGAGGATGTTTTGGTGAAAGTTGATAAACTCATATTTCCTGCTGATTTTGTTATCTTGGATTTCGAGGAAGATAAGAAGATTCCCATAATCTTGGGAAGACCGTTCTTGGCTACAGGAAAGACTTTGATTGATGTGCAGAAAGGAGAGCATACAATGAGGGTGCAAGATCAGAGTGTCACCTTTAATGTGTTCAAGGCCATGAAATTTCCAACAGAGGATGAAGAGTGTTGCAGTGTGGAAATAGTTGATACGGGTCAGAGACAGAAGTTTGATCAGTTGCTGAGCGAGAAATTGGACAGTTCTTCGGTTCGTGATCTTTCGAAAGTAAAGCTTGGAAAACTTCCACCACATTTGAGGTATGTCCTTTTGAATAATGAGCTAGTGATTTTTGAAGAAGGGCATGATAACGTGTTACGAAGGTGGAAAATAGATGATAAGGATGAGGAAATTTTTGTTCAGCCAGTTGAGTCGGAGAAGCACTTTAGAGGTGTGAAGAAGAAAAAGAAAAAGATTTGGCTGTTGGGAAGTAAAATTAAGATGAAGTCTGATGAAAGAAATTTGTGGAAAGAAAGCAATCAAGATGTCAAAGTTCGTATGAATGGTTTGTCTGTTGAAGATGGTTCGGTTATTCTTTTGAAACCGCCATGAGTTGAGGAGGTAACGTCAAGCTATTGACGTTAAAGAAGCGCTTCGTGGGAGGCAACCCATGCATTAGTGTAGGAAAAAAAAAAAATTTGAGTGTTGTGTGAAAAAAAAAAAAAAAAAAATCAGAAAAATCGAATTTTTTGGTGTGTCACGCAGGAGCAACCTGCGTTACAGGGCAAATTGCGCCCCTGTTGCGCAACTTGCGCCTGCGCAACTTCAATGGAGGCAATTTGCGGGGTAGACGCGCAGGCTGCGGTAGCGTGTCTGTACTCAGGGCAGTTTGCCCCCACGCGCGCATGCTGCGCTGGTTCCAGGAGATGAGAAAATCTTTTCAGCTTGGTTACTTTGCTCTGTCCGAGTGTTGCTGTGTATGCATATTAAAAAAAAAAAAATTTCTTACACCCCCATTCTTTTTATACCCCCATTCTATCTAATTTTTTTCCTATTTCTATTTCAAAAACCTCCCATCTTTTCTCAAAAATTCTAAACCTATTTCTATTCTAATTCTTACTTATTAGTATTATTTTTATTTTTATTCTTATTTATTTTTATTTATTATTATTATTATTATTATTATTATTATTTTTATTATTATTATTATTATTATAGTTATTATTTATTATTATTATTATTATTTTCTTTATTATTATCTTTATTATTATTATTATTATTATTATTATTATTATTATTTTATATACCCACCTATACATACAAATCCAATTCCTCTTCTATTTTTTTTTAATCTCTTAATAAATTCAATTTTAAAGAGGAATTAATTGCAAGTTCACCTCTTTGATTCGTATTGGGTAAATCTTTTTCTCTAATCTTATTTTTATTACGAATTTGTGTTCTTGTCAATTGTGGGTTTTGTAGTATTCAGGCAAGGTGACCAGTCTTTGGAGCTCGTGCGCAATATCCTCCACCAGATTCATTCGAGGAGGGTGACTGCTTCGGTAGGCAGGTATGATTTCTGCTATCCCTTGTATTTACTTCCATTCAATGCGGACATTGAATCTTTTAAGTTTGGGGGTTGTTTGAGGGATTAGTAGTAGTTGTTGTATTATTTGTTCATATAGGATTTCATGCTTTGCATATAAGTAGTAGTAAATTATGCTTATATGTTCGTGCTATCTACGTTGTTTCATGTAGGACATTCTGTTTTTATTTTTTTGTATATCATGTGAGTTCATAATAGTTGCATTTGCACCCATGCTTGATAGGAATTTTGTGTTGTTGACGCTTTTGTTTGAGAAGTGATATGCTTTGTTCTTGTGCACACACATACACTAGTAAGTTGAAGCTAGTAGACTTATTGAATGTTGTAAGTGATTAGAAGGACATGAATATGTGCAAGATGATTTAGTTTGCATGCTTTGAATACAAGTTGGTGCGTTAGAGAGATGTTTGCTTGGGATTGAGTATGTTTTTCCACCAAGTGAGTTTTGAGCCTTATTGCATATTTTTTGCAATTTATTCGTTTGCTTGAGTGTCCACAGATTGTTTGCATTGCTAGCAGTTGTTTGAGGTCTTTCTTGAAACGCATGACATTATTTGACGATTAAAATGATAAAGGCATTTAGGAATAACCGCATATTTTCTCATATTACCATACCATATTTACATGATCAATTAGTTAACCCATTGAGCTTAATCCTATTTTTTCGGTGACATACCACATTACTTGCCTAGACCTTTTTCTTGTATTGGCCTTACATTAATTTGAACCCACATTGTCAAAGGCTAGTAAAGTACTTAAGGGAGTAATAAGGTGTGTAAGGAGGGGTTTATTGTTGGTCTTACTTTTGGGGGAAATATTGAAAATTGGGTTTGGTTGTTTATTTGATAGTCGACATATGTAATAAATTATGGGATCATTGTTATTGTTTATCTTATTGTTTGTGTTTTATTTAGCTCTCGAAAAAAAAAGAAAAAAAAAAGAAAAAAAGAAAAAAAAATTACAAAAAAAAAATAAAAAAAAAAGAGAAAAAAAATATATATATTATGAGAGCATGTTTGTGTTTGTTGTGATCCTATTTTAGTCGACTAGTCGAGTGTTTGTTTTAGTAAAAATTATGTGGGGGGGAAATATGGTGTTGTGTGTGTTTTATTACAGTACTTACTAGCTTTTGACACTTCACCTGTTTTGGCTTATTTGACATACCTTGTCCCTAGCCCAGTTACAACCCAATTAAAGACCTTTTGATTATCGTCATTGATGTATGTTGTGTTAAGAGTTAGATTGATACCAAATGTCAAGCATGTTTATGATTTTGTTGGAATTGAGTGATACACTTACCCTTGTTCTTGAGTGAATATTCTTTTGAGAGTGGATTGTGAGTGTTTGCTTGTTTTTGCGTATGAGATCCCAAGTTTTGTCTCAAAGATGTACTCTTGTAGGCTTAGCATGTTTACTAACTTATTCTTACACTTGACATGGGCTTGTGAGAACTTATGCATGTTCGTTGAGTAGACTATGTGAATACTTGCAATTTCGACACCAAGACATTGCGTACTTACTTTGATTCTTAAGTTGATATGGCATGAGAGGATTTGAAGGTATGGTAGGATATTAGTAGTAGTCATTTGCATTTTCATATTAGTTGCATTCATGCATTGCATTGCATTGGATTTTGTGGGTACATTCGCTATAGGCCCTCACGAAACCTTTCTCGTCCACTAGGGCTGCCTAGGGGTTTAAAGGGCTTGTTGCATATGCCAAATGCAACCGTGATCACCTACGGAAGTGGTACTAGTTAGTTAGTTAGTTGTAATTGTTTATGCTTGAGGACAAGCATCGGTTTAAGTTTGGGGGTGTGATAAGTGGATTTTATATCCACTTGGAGCATTCTAATTCGACTTAAATTGATTGTCTTGGGCTCAAGTTTCTTGTAGTTTTGATGTGTTTTGCTTAGTTGTGCAGGTTTACGAGAATGTTGATTAAGGTGGATGCTTCTATAATTTTTTGGGAATTAATTGATTAAAATTCGGATTTTCTGGGAAGGCTGCGCAGCTTACACTGTTTTGGCCATATCTGGAGTTCTGTAAGTCCGTTTTCAGCGATCTTACTGCCCACACGAAGCTTGAGAGATTTTCTACAACCTGGGATAGGAAGCACGTGCAAGTAATGTGCTGAATAAAATCGCGCGTGTATTCTTTGTGAAGCATGGCTGGGAAATTCCTGTTTTGCCCTTTTCAAGTTCTAATTATATTCTGGGCAGGGTTTAGCACCTTAATTAAATTCTAATTGTAATAGAAGAATTAATTCTTGCTGGGAAAAAAATATAGAGCCTATAAAAACACATCCTACCATTGTAATATAGATATACACATTATCATAGTTTTATTTTTGTAACCTAGCTTAGATCTGCAAGGGAGAAAAGGAGAGAAGGATTCAACGCTCGTGACAAGCAACGGATCTAGATCTACTTCATCTTTGTGTTACTTTGGATTATAGATTTGTTTTCTCAAACTCTTGTTTATTAATATAATTACGTCTTTTATTCATATCTTGTTATTTACCATGTTTTCATCAAATCCCATGGTGACGAAAGGTTTAATTATGAACTAATCGTTGTCGTGGGATCCTAGTGGATTTATCTATGTAGCTTAGTAGTTTGCATGCCTTAAAGATTTATGTGTGGTGAATTCTTGATATCCTCGTATGGTTAATCTTAATGCTTTTGGATGCGTAGCTAACATCTAAACTGAATTGTTAATCTCTTGTGAAGCGAGAGTGGATCTTGAGATTTAGAACTTGCCATGCTAGCATAGGTTCATAATTGTTATCAATATGATTGTGGTGTGAGATGAAAATACTTATACTGCCCTATGTGATCTAAGTGGATAACTTGTGCTTCAACCTTTATGTTTTCAAATTCTATAGAGATATAGGGTCTAAACATAATAGGTGCCTATTCATCTTCTATCTCTTTTGTGGATGTATGTGTAGATTGGTACTAGTATACCGAGAGGTAACTTTTACTCTTTTCGTGTTATCCGATCAGATATCATAACCATCGCATGTTTTAATTAAAGGCTGCAACTCTAAGTGAAGTAGATGATGAAACTAGGGTTCCATGTTTTAATTCTCATAAGTAACTCGATTTCTATTCTTATTAGTTAATTTAATTCTTAGTTTTATAATTTTGCATCTTAGTTTAATTTAGTAGTTAGTAAAAATACAATTTGTTATTTGTCTTAGCAGTGGATAAAAACCATACATTGTTGCATAGGCATATTTACCGAATAGAACCATAACTTGATCCCTGTGGGAACGAATTTGGACTTAACCTTATATATTACTTGTGACCACGTGCGCTTGCGTGATTTTGCATAACAGGTTCGATTGTCGAAAAAATCATTCAAAAAAATTATAGTGTGAATCTGGATCGTGCCCCGTCACAAAAACTAGCACTATTAATTTACTACGTTTTTGTTAAAATCTCGTACAACCCAACTTTTTTATTTTTCAATTATTTTTTTCCAACACTAAAATGAGTTTTTACTAACATTTGTACGGTTCGATCGTCGAAAAAAGCATTCAAAAAAATTATTCAGTGAATCTGGATCATGCCCCGTTACAAGAAGCATCACTTTTAATTTACTACGTTTTTGTTAAAATCATCTACAAACCGACCTTTTTATTTTTCAATTATTTTTCTCAACACTAAAATGAGTGTTTATTAACATTCGTACGGTTCGATCGTCGAAAAAAACATTCAAAAACATTATTCAGTGAATCTGGATCGAGTCCCGTTACAAGAAGCATCACTTTTCTTACGTTTTTGTTAAAATCTCGTACAACCCGACCTTTTTATTTTTCGATTATTTTTTCCCAACACTGAAATGGGTTTTTATTAACATTCGTATGGTTCGATCATCGAAAAAAGCATTCAAAAAAATTATTCAGTGAATCTGGATCATGCCCCGTTATAGGAAGCATATATCAATTCTAATACGTTTTTGTTAAAATCTCGTACAACTCGACCTTTTTATTTTTCAATTATTTTTTCCTAACACTAAAATGAGTATTTACTAATATTCGTATGGTTCGATCGTCGAAAAAAATATTCAAAAAAATTATAGTGTGAATCTGGATCGTGCCCCGTTATAGGAAGCATATATCATTTTTACTACGTTTTTGTTAAAATCTCGTACAACCCGACCTTTTTATTTTTCGATTATTTTTTTCCAACACTAAAATGAGTGTTTATTAACATCCGTATGGTTCGATCGTCGAAGAAATCATTAAAAAAAATTATTCAGTGAATCTGGATCGTGCCCCATTATCGGAAGCTACACTTTTACTAAATTTTTGCTAAAATCTCCTACAACCAAACCTTTTTATTTTTTGATTATTTTTTCCGACACTAAAATGGGTGTTTACTAACATCCGTACAGTTCGATCGTCGAAAAAATCATTCAAAAAAATTATTCAGTGAATCTGGATCGTGCCCCGTTATAGGAAAATCACTTTTCCTACGTTTTTGTTAAAATCTCGTACAACCCAATCTTTTTATTTTTCGATTATTTTTTCCTAACACTAAAATGGGTGTTTATTAACATCTGTACGGTTCAATCATCGAAGAAATCTTTCAAAAAAATTCTTCAGTGAATTTGGATCGTGCCCCGTTATAGGAAGCATCACTTTTACTTCGTTTTTGTTAAAATATTGTACAAAACCACCTTTTTATTTTTCAATTATTTTTTCACAACACTAAAATGAGTGTTTATTAACTTTCGTACGGTGCGATCGTCGAAAAATTCATTCAAAAAAATTATTCAATGAATCTAGATCGTGCCCCGTTATAGGAAGCATCATTTTTACTACATTTTTGTTAAAATCTCGTACAACCCGACCTTTTTATTTTTCGATTATTTTTGTCCAACACTAAAATGAATGTTTATTAACATTCGTACGGTTCGATTATCGAAAAAATCATTCAAATAAATTATTCAGTGAACCTGGATCGTGCCACGTTATAGGAAGTAGCACTTTTACTATGTTTTTGTACATAATATTTTTTACAAGATAAATTTATTATTTGCATCATAATATAATATATAAGTACATGCATATTAGCATATATGTAAAATTTAAAATTTAAAATTTGAAATTAAATAAATTCTTGATAAAGTTAAAATGAAATTAGAATTTTTACCAAAATATTTAAGAAATAAAAAAAAAATAGAACAGCACATTGAAAAATGTAAAATGTTGTGGGCGCACAAATTCCCCCCTTAACCAAAATTTTCAGGGTTTCATTTCCCCCCTTCTCCCCCTTTATCTCCCCTTATCTCCCCCAAACTTTCCTCTTTACCACATATTCTAAACACATACGGAGTACGAACTCTCTCTCTAAACTCATCGCCTTTTGCTCTAACTCTTCTAATAAAAACATCACTAACGCCCTCTCTCTTTTCCATCTCTCTCATTTCACTAACCTAGCTTTCTCAATTTCAATTGGTTTATATTCAATTGATTTCTTAGTTACGGTTCGATTGTTTCGATTGGCTTCACTCAATTATGTCTGTATGCATCTCTCCCTCTCTCTCTTCCCTCTCTCTGTATCCTTTTCTATTTGTTGTAGATCGAGATTTTTAGAGTTTGTTCTTAGTTGTTTAGGAGAGACTTTATGCGTGTGTGTACTTTTATCATCATAGTTGATTTATGTTTAAAGTTAGCACTCCATTTGTACGGGATACTCTTTGAAAAATGAAGTTAAATTACTTCAGGTCACTCTTTATGTGTTATGTGCTTGAAAATTGAATAGATTTTATAGTTTAGTTTGTTTAATTTGAAGCTTTGTTTGCAATTAGTGAAGCTTTTATTTTAGTTGAGCGTTAAAAGTACTATTAAAATATGCATCTAATCAGTTGGTAACTAATTTCACCAGTTCGAGGAGTGCATTGTGACAAGGCTGTTGAAAGAGGGAGAGAACTGAGATCAGACTTCAAGATGGTTGCAAAGCCTTTGACGAGGAAAGGAACTGCTTTGGTGAAAATGGCCAAAAATGCTCCAAGGACTATGAACCTGCTATTGAGACATTCCAGAAAGCTTTGACAGAGCATCGTAACCCGGATACCCTAAAGAAACTTAACAGGAGTATTTTGATCCAAAAATAGCGGACGAGGAGCCAGATAAAGGTAACATTTTTTTTTTTTTACCTTGGTATGTCAATTTTTATCTTCTTGAAGTGACTGCATCTGCAATAACCATTTAAACAGGTTCACCTTGTTTTAGCTGCTAGAAAGCCTGTCGTGGCTGCTATTGATGGACCTGCATTTGGTGGTGGATTAGAAATTGCTCTGGTATGTACTTCAGTGCATCTTACCTAAATCAGATCAGGTGACCGTTCCTTTGTGAGAGAAGCTGTAATGCCCTCCTTAAACTACTTTTTACTTCCATTTTCTTTTGTTTTAATTTGCAGCTATGAACAAGCTTTCGACCATCTTGAATTCAAGGTGAAATTGAAACACCAGATCATCACTATTACCATGTAAGAGCAGTAAGCATTGACCTTATTTCTTTTGTTGAAACACTCTATTTCAATTCGGTTGAAATTTATGTGGCAAACTGCATATATTACTAATGTTGTATATTACTAATGATGGTTGGCCTTGCTGACATGTACGTGCTATATAATCTATTGGGGAAGTGAAGCTATTCGTGTTTGTATCCGATAAAGTTCCTGAAATAGTTGTGGGTGATCCTGGGAGATTCTGCCAAAAAGAGTTGGAGTTCTTTGGAGAAAATCCAATGAACCAAGTGTTGATTGTTTGGCTTGCTTTGATGCTGCTGTGTCTTGATCACTCAACTGCTTGTCAGATGGTACTGCTCGGGTTATATTTGAAGGCTTCTATCTAAGGTAAGTAGAACATTTTCAGTTTGCTTAATTTATGTGCGCAAGGAGACGTATGTTAATTGCTCCTTGAGGTCCCCTGTATTCACAAGTTGTTATGAAGGGAAGAAAATACCCAGAACTTTTTGGCTCATTTATCTCAGTGAATAATACTTGAACATAGTGATTCGTTCAGAATTTGGTTATTAGTTAACTAAAATGATCTGAAATTTCGAATTAGGAGAGACAAAGTGAAATAACACCCAAAAATAAATAAATGAGAAGGATTGTCTAATTGGCTATACAGTACACGTTCTTAAAATGTTTACAGTTATTGTTACACTGTGCTAGACTTGCACAATTTATCTTCTACTGGTTCATCTTTTCTGCATAAAAATAACCACTGTATACTTGCATTCTTGGGTTTAAGGTACGAGGCAGAGGACTTCTACAGGGTCGCTACTCTTCAAGGAAATACATGGAAATGCAGCCCTAATCAAAGGTCTCCCTTTCTTCTCATTTACCGGTTCCAAGGGACTGCCTCAATTTCCTCGACAAAGGTCACAAGATCTAGTATTTGTTCAGGAGGATACCTAGCTATATGAGGATGCAAAGGGCTTGACTAAAGGGGACTTTAAGTGTTGGTAGGAATAATTTGTAGAAATTGATAATTTGTAGGACTTGTAGAGACATGAGATTACTATGTATTCAATTTTTACATAGAAATTGTAGCTAGATCAATAAGAAATTTTTGTATTGATAAATTTATTGATTCATTATTTAATCAATTAGTTGGGGGCATTATTTAAAATCATTTTTTGTGTACATAAACCGTTGTTAATTTGCATTGGCACAACACCAGTGAAATAACAAACCGTTGTTCAAACCGACTACAGCAGAACCAAGTCAGACAACACTTTTCAACCGTTGTCTATCAGGTGTTATCTATTGAGCCGCCGTCTTTGATACTATCAAACACCAGTTAAACAACCGCTGTGTTACGTAATTGTTAACAACGTTTAAAAACTATTGTGTATTAGTCAGAAAACCATTGCATTATGTTGTTTCCAGTAAAGGTTCTCATTATAAAACTGCCGTGTTACGTATTGTTTAACAACATTTTAAAACTGTTGTCTATTAGTCAGAAAACAATTGCATTATTTTGTTTCCAGTAACGGTTCTTATTATACAACCGCTGTGTTACGTAATTTCTAACAGCATTTTAAAACTGTTGTATTACCTTCTTCTATGCAACTGGTAAATAACCATTGTCTGATTTCAAACAGACAACTGCCGGATAGACAACGAAAAAAATGGAGATCAGACAACGGTCAAAAACTGTTGCAGGATCGAGTTTTTCTTGTAGTGATACACACCTGAGTCTAATGGGGTGGCAGAACGAAAGAACAGAACCTTTAAGGATATGATCAATAGTATGTTGATTAATTCTGGGTTGCCTAAGTACATGTGGGGAGAAGCTCTGAATACGGCTTGCCATATTCTCAATAGAGTTCCTCTGAAACATATGGACAAGACACCTTATGAATTATGGACAGAGAAAAGGACTAGTTTAAAATATCTTCGAGTGTGGGGGTGCCTTGCAAAGGTACTTGTCCCTAAACACAAGAGAAAGAAACTAGGTCCAAAAACTGTTGATTGCATCTTTCTGGGCTATAGGGAAACCACTACGGCTATGAGATTTTTAGTATTAAAATCTGACATAGACGGAATAGTGGCTAACACTATAGTTGAATTTTGTGATGCAACATTCTTTGAGGATGTGTTCCCTATGAATACTGGTATACCTCAGGGTATTCCTGATGATGATCCCACTCACACATCAAGTTTTATTCCTGATCATGTGGAAAGGATGACAAATGTGGGGGCAGATCCTGGTAGTAGCTCTACTCCTGATGAAGTAGAGGAACCCAAAAGGAGTAAGCGTGCTAAGGTAGTCAAGGATTTTGGAAGTGATTTTATCACTTACAATATCGAGGATGAACCTTTAACTTTCAGACAGGCCATGGATTCCTCAGAATCTAGGTACTGGAAAGGTGCTGTAAAAAGTGAAATTGACTCTATTGTTTCTAACGGAACATGGGAGTTGGTTGATCTACCTCCTGGGTGTTCTACTATAGGATGTAAATGGGTATTCAAAAGGAAGATGAATCCTGATGGCTCAATAGATAAGTATAAGGCTAGGCTGGTAGCTAAGGGCTTTAAGCAAAAGGAAGGCATTGATTACTTTGACACATACTCTCCAGTTGCTAGAATGACAACAATCTGAATGCTTATAGCATTGGCTTCTGTACATGGTCTTATCATCCATCAAATGGATGTAAAGACAGCTTTTCTTCATGGTGAACTTGAAGAAGAGATTTATATGGATCAGCCTGAGGGATTTGTTGCCTCTGGTAATGAAAGGAAAGTATGTAAGTTAATCAAGTCTATATATGGCTTAAAGCAAGCTCCAAGGGACTGGCATAAAAAGTTTAATGAAACTGTTTTAGAATCAGAATTTGTAGTTAATGAAAGTGACAAGTGTGTCTATTACATGGTTAAAGGAAATGAATGTATTATTGTGTGCTTGTATGTGGATGATATTTTATTGTTTGGAACCAATATTGAGATTATTAACGAGACAAAAAGGTTCTTGAAAAGGCATCTTGAAATGAAGGATATGGGAGAGGCTAGTGTGATTCTTGGTATCAAGTTGACTCAGTCAACTGATGGAATAACCTTGTCACAATCTCATTATATAGAGAAATCTATACTTGAGAAGTATGGTTATTCAAATTGTAGAATCGCAAGTACGCCGTATGATCCTAAAATTGCCCTTGTCAAGAATAGTTCAGGAGTTCCTGTGTCTCAGTTAAGGTATTCTCAGATTATTGGGAGTTTGCAGTATCTTGCTAATGGAACTAGGCCGGATATTTCATATTCAGTGTCTAAGTTAGCAAGATATATAAGCTGTCCAAACAAGACTCATTGGGATGCTCTTGATAGAGTGGTTAGATATCTAAAAGGCACCATATATCTTGGTTTGCATTACAGGAGGTTTCCTAGAGTGCTAGAGGGATATAGTGATGCAAGTTGGATAGCTAAGAAGTCTGGTTCCAATGGAGTGACTGGATACCTGTTTACCCTAGCGGGTGGAGCAGTATCTTGGAAGTCTTCTAGACAGACTATTATAACTCGGTCTACCTTTGAGGCTGAGTTGTGTGCATTAGATGCCACGGGGACTGAGGCTGAATGGTTACATGGACTTATGTCAATGTTACCTGTACACTAGTACAAAACTGACCTTATACGTCGCCTCTTATACGTCGGTTCTGGTCAAAGGCGACGTATAAAGTAGTTATATACGTCGGTTCCGCATAAAGGCGATGTATAATGTCAATTTTTAACATTTTTTACGTCGGTTGAAGAAAACGCCGACGTATAAGGTCATATTATACGTCGGTTGAGGATAAGGCGACGTATAAAATGCTACTTTATACGTCGGTTGAGAAAAGGCGACGTATAAAATGCTACTTTATACGTCGGTTGAGAAAAAAACGACGTATATAATACTACTTTATACGTCGGTTGAGAAAAAACGACGTATATGATACAACTTTATACGTCGCTCTTAATATGACCGACGTATATTATGCTACTATATACGTCGGTTGAGGAAAAGACGACGTATATAATGCTATTATATACGTCGCTCTTAATATAACCGACGTATAAAACCTTTAAAAGATATAACATCTAATCGAACACCAGCGTCTATTTCCAATCTACCCTAATCTCTCTCGCCTCTCTCCCTGCGGCGCCTCCTTCTACACGAAGATGTGTGATTTCAGCCTCTCTATCATCATTCTCAAATCTCTCTCCGTCTCTCTCATCTTTCTCGCTCAATCTCTCCACCACCGTCTCTCTTTCTCCGCCCTCTCTTTCTCAAATCGCTGAATACACACCATATATAAATCTACTGCTAGTCGACTTTGGATTCATTCGATTTGGAAGATTCAATCGATTTGGGTACTAATCGATTTATCAATTAAGGATTCATTATACTCGGGAAGATGAAGGTGAATGCTCAGTGTTTGCTGGAAAAGGGATGAAAGTTGAGGAATCAGTGGAGGGACTCTGTTGCTTGTGATTTGAGTCAAGTACTACAGTACTGCAGATCTTTTTCTTACCAAGATTGGCCAGTGGAGGGACTCTGTTGCTTGTGATTTCGAAGATGACTTGGTTGACCGTCAAGGCTTGCCTTCTGTTTTCAGGTATGTAGATCAGGTTACCTTACAATTTCTCGATACGATTGCTATATGTTTAACTGCAACGATGCATCTAGAACTCCTTTTCGACTACTTAATGAAAGCTTAAAATTGAAGTCTTAACTCTGTAGTCTATGGCTGCCTATTTTGACTCACTGGTTGAAGAAACATTTTCTTTTCTGTTTTGTATTTCACTTGATCCTTAGATTTGTTATTGTTAATCTTTTGTAGTGAAGCTATGTGTGATTATGCCGAATGCTTAATTAACCTGAAGAACATACTATCCGAGTCGATATCCGAGGCTCTAGGCCTAACCAGTGATCATCTTGCGAGTTTAAAATGTTTTCGAACACAGAAAATGGCTTGTCATTATTACCCACCATGTCCAGAACCTGAACTGCTTATGGCACATCAAAACACTCTGATCCTAATTTTATGACCATTCTCCTACAAGACAACATTGGTGGCCTCCAATTCTTACATCAAAATCAATGGATAGATGTACCTCCTGTCAAGGGATCTTTACTAGTTAATATTGGAGATTTAATGCAGGTAATATTATCGTAAATCATTGTTTATGTACCTTTCCAAACATCTCAAAATCGAAAATATCTCACCTAAATGTTTTACAACAATTGAATTTACATATATGATAAGATATAATTTTATAATTTGTTATATTGATAAGATATTTGTTATAATTTGTTATTTGCACAAGGTAACTTTCTTATACTTGATTTCTAGCAAGTAGTAAGGGTAATCTCAGAGACTCAGCTTGCATATATCATAATATCATATAATTTATTACTTGAAATGTGGCTTCATGTAATTGAGCAGTTTTTTTGAGAGATGGAATCTAATGTAATGCTGTAATCTATCTAGTGTTATGATTTTTTGCAATTTCCCGATTGTCTCCTCCTAGGGTGTGTTCAGGTTTCATATCCATTTCAATAAGTTATAGATTTCACTTCAAAGTTATCTTACGTCTGTAATCTTATTATCCTTTGTTGCAACTCTCTGTACATATAAGATACTCATGTTTGTATGTTTTTTTATTTTCTTCTTTACAGCTTCAAGAGTTAGCCAAACAACTCATTGATCTTTGGAATTTAATGGATACCTCTGAAGAAGAGAGGAGCTTATTTGACCATGTTACATGCAATGTGGCAGCTTCTGTTGATGAAGTGACCATCCCTGGCGCCCTTGCTTTGGATCTGATTGAGCAGGTATTTTGAATTATCAAACTTGTTGACCCTGATTGACTATGAGTATGGAGCTTTTCCTTATCATCTTGCGAGTTTAAAATGTTTTCGAACACAGAAAATGGCTTGTCATTATTACCCACCATGTCCAGAACCTGAACTGCTTATGGCACATCAAAACACTCTGATCCTAATTTTATGACCATTCTCCTACAAGACAACATTGGTGGCCTCCAATTCTTACATCAAAATCAATGGATAGATGTACCTCCTGTCAAGGGATCTTTACTAGTTAATATTGGAGATTTAATGCAGGTAATATTATCGTAAATCATTGTTTATGTACCTTTCCAAACATCTCAAAATCGAAAATATCTCACCTAAATGTTTTACAACAATTGAATTTACATATATGATAAGATATAATTTTATAATTTGTTATATTGATAAGATATTTGTTATAATTTGTTATTTGCACAAGGTAACTTTCTTATACTTGATTTCTAGCAAGTAGTAAGGGTAATCTCAGAGACTCAGCTTGCATATATCATAATATCATATAATTTTTTACTTGAAATGTGGCTTCATGTAATTGAGCAGTTTTTTTGAGAGATGGAATCTAATGTAATGCTGTAATCTATCTAGTGTTATGATTTTTTGCAATTTCCCGATTGTCTCCTCCTAGGGTGTGTTCAGGTTTCATATCCATTTCAATAAGTTATAGATTTCACTTCAAAGTTATCTTACGTCTGTAATCTTATTATCCTTTGTTGCAACTCTCTGTACATATAAGATACTCATGTTTGTATGTTTTTTTATTTTCTTCTTTACAGCTTCAAGAGTTAGCCAAACAACTCATTGATCTTTGGAATTTAATGGATACCTCTGAAGAAGAGAGGAGCTTATTTGACCATGTTACATGCATTGTGGCAGCTTCTGTTGATGAAGTGACCATCCCTGGCGCCCTTGCTTTGGATCTGATTGAGCAGGTATTTTGAATTATCAAACTTGTTGACCCTGATTGACTATGAGTATGGAGCTTTTCCTTATTCACCTGTTTATGTTGGCAAGGCTGAGGTAGAAGTTGAAAGACTAGATCAGCTGAAAGCTAGCAGAATGAAGGAAATTGCATTTAAGAGGCAAGCTGAGCTCGAAGAGATCTATGTGCATGCTCATATAGAGATTGATTCAGAGGCTGCTCGTGAAAAAATAATGGCGTTGATTGATTCTGGGGATGTCGAGCCTGCTGAGTTACTGGATGACATGGATAATCAGATAGTAAAAGCAAAAGAAGAGGCACTAAGCAGAAAGGAGTTATATGCTAGCTTGGCTTGCATAAGTCAACCGGATAGACTTCTAATTTATTGCTTATTGAGTTTCTTTATTGTTTTACACCATTACTGTTTTGGCTGCCAACATATACAAACTTCTGCAGGAATGCATTGGTTTATTTTGGCTTAAAGTAGTTAGTTTATGGGAGTAATTTTTACCATTATTGAGAGTGCCTTGAATAGGCACAAGCCTTTTTCATTTAAAGACTGTGCTACCTCTATGGGTTGGGACATAATAGAGGTTCAGATAGTCTTGCTTAATTATTCTTTTCTGAAACAGGATGACAATAGGTATAACGCGAGCAGAGGTGCACACTTGAATCTTAAACGTGCTGAGAAGGCCAGGATTCTAGTAAACAAAATTCCTGGTATGTGTTGTTTTGATTTATATATGACTGGATTGATAATGTGCTACCAGTGTATACCCTTTATGAGGTGAATATATGGACTCGTAATCTATAAATCCAGGCTGCTGCATTTCCCCATGAACTGGTTGAAACAATAACATCTATAAGGTACGTTAAACAACACCGAATATAGTATATTGGTTAGTAACTAGTTATAACTAAACATTCTAGATAGTTAGATTGATGAGTTACCTAAATCAAACAGGTCCACTCAGATTTATAAATAAGTTAATAATCTGTCAGGATGTAATTTCTTTTTCGTTATCATGGTGTAATTTTTCACTCCACTGGAAGTGCATTTTTCTCCATTTTTCTCCACTCAGATTTATAAATAAGTTAATAATCTGGCATGATTCTAATATGTTTGTAACTTTTACACTTCTACATGATTCTGAATTTATGTCATAAGGAGCACATTGCAGCATATGGAGATGGCAATGAAAGAAGATTAATTGGAAACCATGAGACAGCTAATTTGCACACTTTCTCGTGGGTAAGTCGTATATGTTCAAATCCTTCAGTTGTAACTTGATTTTAATCCACAAACTTGAAGACTGTAAGCTAGGTAACTTGTAATAAATAGACTGCCAAAGCTTAGTTGATGTTACATATTTCAGGGTCTGTTGGACAGGGGAGCTTCTATTCGTGTTGGTCGTGAAACAAAGAAGGATAGAAAAGGATAGCGGGAAGATACCTTCAAGTGGTCTTGTCAGTGTGAAATCCAGTAGAAGTGCAGTAGAAAAGAAAGAGAAAAGAAAAGAAATGAATTTCCAGTAGAAGTGTAGTAGTTGTCTCGATTTTGTAATCGGCTATTTATGCTATATCCCAAACATTTGTAAAATGAATTTCATTTTTTAAAAATTGATAGTGTATATTGTATTGTGATTGAATTTGAAAGTTAAGAAATTTCTATTATGACAAGATTTTGGTTTGTACAAATTTTGGTTTTTGATTATTCAACCGTTATTTGGGTGCACAGAAATAAAAAGAATTTTTTTTAGTTTTTTTTTTATAATATACGTCGGTCTTTTTAGTATTATACGTCGGTTGTTTCTAGAAAATATACGTCGGTTGTTTTGAAGAACCGACGTAAAAGGATAACAATATACGTCGGTTATTAGAAGAACCGACGTAAAAGGGTACAATATACGTCGGTTGTTTAGAAGAACCGACGTAAAAGGTTACAATATACGTCGGTTGTTTAGAAGAACCGACGTAAAAGGGTACAATATACGTCGGTTGTTTAGAAGAACCGACGTAAAAGGGTACAATATACGTCGCCTTTTTAACCGACGTAAAAGACTCTGACCTTATACGTCGCCAGCCCATACGTCGCCATTTAACCGACGTATAAGACCTATTTAACCGACGTAAAAGACCATTTTTCTACTAGTGGTAGTAAGTCGTCCACTTCCTACTTTTGCTGTTCATTGTGATAGCCGTACAACTATCGACAAGATAAACAGCAAGAAGTACAATGTGAAAACAAAGAGACATATCCAAGTTAGACTAAAGTCTATAAGGGGTCTAATGTCTGAAAGGATTATTGTTGTTGAGTTTATTGGAACTCAAGAAAACCTAGCTGATCCTTTGACTAAAGGGCTTGAGCATGCTGTAGTCCTTAAGTCTAGGTTGGGGATGGGACTGATAGCCCATAGTAATTCATCTATAGCGGGAACCCAATACACATGAGAGGAGATCCCTCGAAAGTGTATTCAATGTAGTAATAACAAGTTGTAAGGGTGAATTGGTTGTACCTTTAACTACATAGATTGATACTTACGTATCTGGAGTCTATCCCCTGTAAACCTATAAGGTACTATCACTGCCAGAATAGCAAGAGTTATTTGAACTCTGAATGGGGTCAAGTCATATGACGAGATGCTAGCAGTACATCTCTGGAGATGCCCAGCTAAGCGAATGTAATTGTGTGGTCGCAATTAGAGGAAAGGGTTATTCCTTGAAGCATTCGACGAACAGGATCGAGACATGACCATTAACGTCTCAAAGCCGTAGATTGGCACCATAGCCTTTGACTTGTCGTCGTCTATGGAGTGTGGTTACACCAAACGGATTAAAATTCATGGTGAAATATTCCATCTGAATCCGGTAGCCATCGAAGTAGAGGACTTAAGAGGGTTCAAACCCGGAAGGGTACCTACTCTGAAAAATAAGTCATGATGAGGATAGATATGTATTTTGCATTTTTGTTTGGATTCGTGGGGGATTGTTAGAAAATGGAAAGTTTGAGGCATATTTATAATATGTTCTTGATGTAATTTCCTGAAACTAACAAGTGAAGGTTGTTCCTTGTAATAAGGACTTAAACTTTCATGTTTGGATCTAAGACATTTTCTTAGTGGAATCCATAAATAAATTGAGTTGAAAGAAGAATTAGATATTGATTTATTTTAACAAGTTTCAGATTTATTTGTTATAGCAGTACTGGAAATGAATGGATCAGTATTGGATAAAATCCTGGACAGGATCAGTACTTGGAACAAATCCTGATGGACTTAGTCAGACATTAAATCCTGATGGATATCAGTTCCTGTCGAGCACTGAATCCTGATCCTGACGGACATCAAATCCTGATGCTACTGATGGCCAGATCCTGACGCAGTTGTAACTGAAAAATAAATACTGATGCAGTTAATGAAATTAAATCAGAATATTTACTTTCCTTTTTAAGGCATATCTCTTACGTTTTATTTTTGGGTATTATATATATCGAAGATATAACGTTAAGAAGATGAGACGTTAAGGAAAACCCTTGTTCGTTCTTCTTCTCTGTTCTCTCTCGACACAAACAGATTATTTACATAATTCTTAGGCGAACTGAGGTGCTGGTCGTCGTTGATCTCTGGTGTATCTGTGAACACATTGATCGGAGCAGTTTTATCCTGGAAGTGTTAATGCAGCAACCCAACACAGCGTAAGTGGGGCAATAATCTCTTCAAGAACAGCCAAGTCTTCTCGAAGGGCTTGGTGACTCAGCTGTTCTTCTCTCTCTGATCAGTATTGCTAATAGCTTCTGTGGGAGATAAGTTTGTTCTTACTTTTCTCGTATATTACAGTCTCTAATTATATTCTTGTGTTGCCTTCGTGATTTGTTTCTGTTAATTGGTTTTATGCCTGTTCTTGTTTAATATATATCACTGCCTCATTGTTGTGTTTAGTGTATTATACCCAACAGCAAGAAGATGTGAATATGAATATGAATGCTACTTTAACTTGGTAAATTTTGTTTAAAACACTACAAAAAAACGGCTAAATATGACCAAAAAAATTCGGGCATATTTAGTTAAATTCGATCGTGATCGAATTTAGCTAAATATGACCGAATTTCTGTTGGTCATATTTAAGTTGGTCAAATTTATCCTAAATTCGACCGAATAATTCGGTCAAATTAATAAATTCGACCGAATTAATCGGTCATATTTAGTACATAAATTCGCCTATATTTGATCAAATTTAGTGTATTAAATTTGACCAAAATCGGTCGAATAATAAATTCGACCAAAAATTTCAAATTCTGGTGAAAATTTTAAATTTTTTAAAACAGCGCCTAAAGTGCTAAATTCGACTAAATCCAATCGAATTTAGTGGGCTAAATTCGATCGAATTCGGTAAAATTTAAGGAACAAAAAAAAAACAGCAATAGAATGCAGAATTTGCATTCTGATGCTCCAAAAATCCAGAAGCAATACCACCAAATAGAACAAAAATAGGGCAGAAGACGAAGCAGTATGCTTTTAATAATCCTTCCACTAGCATCTTGTCTATTATTCTGTCTAGGAACATTTACTATAACTGAATTCTTGAATTCTTATTATGAGAAGCATTTACTTCCAAGTTCCAAGTACCTGGCATTCAAAGAGACTAACAAAATTTGCATAACAAAACTAAGAGCACAAAAGGGGCAGAAAATTCGCATAAAAACATCCTTCCATCTTTTCATCCCGTTTCCCCCGCTTCTAAATCTCTAATTTCTATATATTAGTTTTTCAATAAAATCGAGATCTAATCCTTTTTGGGTGGAATCTTGTTACCGTACCCATATTTTTTGGTTGTTGTTTGTCCTCATTGTTTTGAGGTTGTTGTTTGTCCTCATTTTTTTTAGGTTTATGTTCTGTTGTGGTTTGGATTTCTGGTCATGTTGCGTTAAAGATGATTTATATGGTATTCTTGGAGATCTGGATAACCAGCTTCGAATCTGGAATAGTGGTTATTGCGAGAGCTCACCTTGCACAACTAAGGAGTGTTCAATATATGGGGCATCTGTACCCCCAACCTCAGTTGGTGTAATTGATGGGTATGAACACTGGACTATTACCGGCTTTTTATGTGCGCAGGTCAATTATGATTCTACTATTTTCGAGAATGTTGGTGTCGACTGGATTGCTCGAGTAACCTTTGTAATCATTTTTATTTTCAAGAATATTTATATTCTATATGTTAAGCAATCTGAAAACAAAGCGACTATTTGCTTAGCTCGTTTTTTGTTTCACAATCAGGTTGTAGTTGACAGTTTGGGGGTTTGTCCCGGCTGGGTTCCAATGTTTTGTTATTTATAAAATCTTATTGTTCGTCAAAAAAAAACTAATTTAAATTTCGACTCAAACAATATTTCGAATAGAAAATTCAATAACACTGGAATTAACAATATACAACTACAGATACAACTCCGTTAAATCGCAATAAGCATAAACGATTATGAAAATGAATCCAACGAAGGTCACCGGCTCACCGGAGTTCACTGCCGGTGACCGACGAATCACAAGCAACCCTCAAATCATGGGACTTTGCTTTAAATTCATCTCTAAGCTCTGTTACAACATTAAACTCGAACGTATAACATCAAAAACTCGTAGAAATCGAGTTCTATCTCAAACCCTAAAATTTGAAAATTGCAGAACTTGTAATTGATTGAATAGGTGTGTAGAGAATTGAAAGAGGAAGGACTTAATCACAAAAACTTATACCTTCGTTGGTTTTAGATAGGGATTTGAGAGAGAAAAGAGAGAGATGAGAGAGTTTACGAATAGAGAGAGGATGAGACGAAGAAAATGAAATGGGAGGTGCTGGTGTTTAAGGTTAAATAAAACAGGGGCTACTAACTTAGAAAACTAAATAAAAATTAATTTAAATGTATATATGTGTATATATATATTATATATGTATGTTCTAAAATGTATGGTTAGGATTTGTTTTTTTAAGGGTTCGGATTGCTTGATTCATCAATCCATGTGATAATAAATTGACCAATGAGAGCTAGCCACGTAGACGATGATTGAGAAGTTCAAATATAATGATAACACGGCTAAATTCGATCAAATATGGTCGAATTTATGATTAAATTCAACCAAATATAGTTGAAATTAGGAGCTTAGCTAAACTCAACCGAATTCGGTCGAATTTAATATTTGGTCAAAATTCAGTTGAATTCATTATTTTAAAAAATTAATAAAAATAGGAATAAAGACAAAAAAAATAAATAAATTAGAAAAAATACCAAATTTTTATTCAGAATTTATAATCATACACGTAGTCATACCACCAAATTTTATGTTCAAAAATATGCATTTTTCTATTTTTATTTAAAATTATAATTTATTTTACAAACTAGTTAAAAATGGGGGGAAAACAATATATCTTGACATCCGTACGGTTGGATCGTCGAGAAATATTTTTTAAAAAATAGAAACAACAATCAGTGACAAAGCACTAGTTACTATTACTCGTTAGAATAGTAGTGATCTACTAAGATCTCGAACCAAATTAATTTTTTTTAAAATTTGGAAATATCACTAAATTAGATATATCTTGACATCCGTACGGTTGGATCGTCGATAAATATTTTTTAAAAAATAGGGACAGCAATCTGTGACAAAGCACTAGTTACTAGTACTAGTTAGAATAATAATTATCTACTTAGATCTCCAACCAAATTAATTTTTTATTTTTTGAAAATTTGGGATTATCACTAAATTAGATATATCTTGACATCCGTACGGTTGGATCCTCGAGAAATATTTTTTAAAAAATATAAACAACAATCCGTGACAAAGCACTAGTTACTAGTACTAGTTAGAATAGTAGTGATCTACTAAGACCTCGAACCAAATTAATTTTTTGTTTTTTTAAAATTTGGGAATATCACTAAATTAGATATATCTTGACATTCATACGGTTGGATCGTCGAGAAATATTTTTTTAAAAAATAGAAACAACAATCCGTGACAAAGCACTAGTTAGAATAGTAGTGATCTACTAAGATCTCGAACCAAATTAATTTTTATTTTTTTGAAATTTGGGAATATCACTAAATTAGATATATCTTGACATCCATACAGCTGGATCGTCAAGGAATATTTTTGAAATACTTTTTTTTATTTTTTACAACTAATAAAAATTTTTGAAAAAATTTGAAAGTATCAAATGAGTAAAAATTCAACATTCTTATTATATGAATATTTTTTTTGTACAAACTAAATTTGTACATGTGATTAATGTCATCCTACTATTTACAATTTTTTTTCATGATGTGTACAAATATTTAAATAATTAATAATATTTTTTTCAAATTCTGAAAATAATAAATTCAACCAAATTTGGTCACATTTATTACATTCGACCAAATTTGGTCGAATTTGCTCTTCATTTTTTGTTTAAAAAAATTAGGTTATATACCGTATGTATTTCCAATACCCTCATAATTTTTTTTGTATTTTTTCAAACTAATTAGATACTTATTTAATTTATTTAGATAATCTACTAAATAAAAATTCAACTTTCTCCTATCATATGAATATTTTTTACACACAACTAAATTTACACATATGAATAATGTTATCCTTGTATTTATAAATATTTTTTAATGATGTGTACAAACATTTAAATATTTAATAATATTTTTTCAAACTAATTAGATACTTATTAAATTTATTTAAACAGTCTACTAAATAAAAATTTAACTTTCTCCTATCATATGAATATTGTTTACGCACAAACTGAATTTATACGTATGAATAACGTTATCCTTGTATTTATAAATATTTTTTCATGATGTGTACAAACATTTAAATATTTAATAATATTTTTCAATTCCTGAAAATAATAAATTCAACCGAATTTGGTCATATTTATTAAATTTGGCTAAGTTTGGTTGAATTTAATGCGGGTAAATTCGAACAAATTTGATCGAATTTATTATTTTACCGAATTCGGTCATATTTATAAATTCGACCAAATTTTGGCAACATTTGGGAAAAAAATTTGGGCAGCAATTTTCCCGCTCCCCTACTAAATATGACCGAATTCGGTGGAATGTACTAAATTCGACCGAACAAAAGTAACGGTCGAATTTAGTAGCTACTAAATTCAACCGAACAAAGATAACGATCGAATTTAGTAGCTACTAAATTCGACCAAAAGAAAATCGGTCGAATTTAGTAGCTACTAAATGTGACCGAAAAAAAATAGGTCGAATTTAGTAACTACTAAATATGACCGAAATAAAATCGGTCGAATTTAGTACTAAATTCGACCGAATAAATTCGGTCATTCGGTCATATTTAGCCGGGTTGATAATAATCGACCGAATTCGGTCATATTTAGCCGCGGTCGAATTTATTTGGTCACATTTAACCTTGTTTTCTGGTAGTGAAAGCAGATAAATTAACCCGAACTTGTTGTTTAAATGTTTAAATTCAGTTTCTGAAACACAAAGTGATAGGAGCGGTTTTTCTGCCTTTTCTGGAAACTCTGCATGTTTCCTATTTTTCCTTAGGTGTTTGACAGTATATTCTTTTTTAAAACCTGATATCTGCATGTTCTAAATGAAGAAGTTACCAAAGGTGGTTACATTTTGAACTCAATCTTGTCACTGGTGATCCAGAAAAACCACTACAAGGGGAACAGGCAATTGTGACAGAATTTTAATAATTTTCAGTCGCAAGTTTAACTTAGACAGAAATAAACTATTATGTCGCAAGGTACAATGTGACGGACAAATTCTGTCGCAAGTTTAATATTTTATTAATATATTTACCGTCCAAGTAATAATTTAACAATTTAATTTCCCGCTATCATTTTTTGTACTAATTTAGTTTCCCGCTAAGACACTTTGCGACGGAAAACCTAACCACTCTGTCGCAAAATAGATCTTGCGACAGAATCCATGTAATGTCATAAAGTATCTTGCGACGTATATTCTGTCGCAAATTAAGGCAATTTATTTTAACGTTTCCTTCAAGATGTGGCACAAACAAGCCTTTTTATTTTTTGATTATTTTTTCTCCATACAAGAATGAGTATCTAATAACATTCGAACGGTTTGATCATCGAAAAAATCACTTAAAAAATCGTACAGTGAATTTGGCACGCGCCCGGTTACTGAAATCTGTACTAATACAACATTTCCTTCAAGATGCGGCACAACCGAGCCTTTTTATTTTTTGATTATTTTTTCCCAACACTAGAATGAGTATCTATTAACATCCGTACGATTCAATCGTCGAAGAAATCATTTAAAAAAATCGTACAGTGAACACGCGCCCCGTTACCAGAATTTATACGATTATACCATTTCCTTCAAGATGCGGCACAATCGAGCCTTTTAATTTTTTGATTATTTTTTCCCAATACTAGAATGAGTAGATATTAACATCCTTACGGTTCGATCATCGAAAAAATCATTTAAAAAAGCATACAGTGAATCTGGCACGCGTCCCGTTACCGGAATATGTTCTATTACAACGTTTCCTTCAAGATGCGGCACAATCGAGCCTTTTAATTTTTTGATTATCTTTTCCTAACACTAGAATGAGTATATATTAACATCCGTGCGGTTCGATCGTCGAAGAAATCAATTTAAAAAATCGTACAGTGAATCTGGCACGCGCCCCGTTATCGGAATATGTCATATTACAACGTTTCCTTCAAGATGCGGTACAACCGAGCCTTTTAATTTTTGATTATTTTTTCCCAACACTAGAATGAGTATATATTAACATCCGTACGGTTCGATCATCGAAAAAATCATTTAAAAAATTCGTACAGTGAATCTGGCATGCGCCCCGTTACCGGAATATGTTCTATTACAACGTTTCCTTCAAGATGCGTCACAACCGAGCCTTTCAAATTTTTGATTTTTTTCCCAACACTAGAATGAGTATATATTAACATCCGTACGGTTCGATCGTCGAAGAAATCATTAAAAAAAATCGTACAGTGAATCTGGTACGCGCCCCGTTACCAAAATCTGTACCATTATAACGTTTCCTTCAAGATGCAGCACAACCGAGGCTTTTAATTTTTTGATAATTTTTTCCCAACACTAAAATGAGTATATATTAACATCCGTATGGTTCGATCGTCGAAGAAATCATTTAAAAAAATCGTACAGTGAATCTGACACGCGCCCCGTTACCGGAATATGTACGATTACAACGTTTCCTTCGAAATGCGACATAACCGAGCCTTTTAATTTTTGATTATTTTTTCCCAACACTAGAATGAGTATATATTAACATCCGTACGGTTCGATCGTCGAAGAGATCATTTACATAAAACTAATAAAATTCTTAAAAATTTATTTATTTATTTTATTGGAATTTGTATTGGAGTGAATGATGCTTTTTGTGAAGTAATGTATTTTCCATTATTTTAAAATTAACAAATTTTAAAAAATTTAAAATTTTTAAATTTTTTAAAATATAATACTCCCTCCGTCTCTCTAAATTCTTTACAGTTTTTTTCACTGATTGACACGCATTTTTAGATATATATAAAATATAGTTCCATAACCTATTTTTAAAATTTCTTTTTTTGAATAAAAATTAAAACATTAAATTTTTATTGAAAAGAGAAAAAAATTAAAATAATTTATGGAACTACACTATGAGTTTTAAAATAAGTTTTAACTAATTATGGGTAATAAATAATTATTTTAAATAGAAATTAAGTAATAAATTTTATGATAAAATATTATTTTTATCATTAAAACTATCAGCTTGAAACTGGAGTGAGTGATGAAATTTTTATAAACATGTGAATTTTGTACTAGATTTAAAATCAACAAATTAAATATAATAATTTTTTATTAAAAAAAGTTACACATGGGTATCACGTGAATAACAGGATAGGCGCCTCTCGGCACTTCTATTTGGATTTGTGAGAGCGGGGTTGTGAAAATACTGAGCGGCGAAAAGAACGCCTTTACCAAAATGTTTTATTTTCTTTCCCTTCAAACATTATTCTCAAATATCAAAACATTATCTCTCAATCGATAAACACACTGTTGTTCTGGGTTACAAGGAGTTACTCCGTACAAGCTAAGGCTATCAAGCTGAGGGATTCAATTACGGCTTAGAGATTGATTTACAAGTTTAGGGTTCAATGTTAGGGTTTTGATTTAAGGTTTTACTTTGTGCTTACAGACGAGGTTCAAGCTTAGGTCAATTAAAGGTTCATTCTTTAATCTACAATTAGGGCTTAAGTATGATTCTTCCTCATTTATATTTATTATTCTTCCTCAATTAGTTTCTTTGATTTCTAGTTTTCGAGTACCAAATTCTATTTTTGTGATTGGTTGTATGTATATGTGTATGTATGTGTACCTCAATTCACACTTCTCTCACTACTCCTCTCCCTTTCCTTTTTCAGAAAATTTGTTCTGGCTTTGTGATTTAGGTATTACTCTTTCTGTCCCCATCTATCTCTCCCAAAATATGTGTGTATGTTTTGTGCTGTGTAAGTAGTGTAATTTGGTTGGGCTATGGAAATTTATTGTAAATAATATATATCCAATTGCTATTGATAGGCGTTAGTGTTAAACTGAAAACTAAAACCCTTTCTGTTTGTTTTTAATTTTAAATTGAGTATGTTAATTTTAATCTTCATTGTGTTAAACTTTTTTAACTGGATGGACATTACAAATTAAATCGAGTTTTAACTACTCTGTCACTTTAGTGGAGCAAAGGCATTTGTAATATCTGGTTTGTCATTTGTTTTTTCAAGCAAGAGAGATGGATCCATCAAAGGTATGCTATAGCAGCTAGAAGTAATTAATTAACGGTAATAGGCTGTATCATTCCTATCACCATATTTGATAGTAATTTCCCTTCATAAACTACTTAGTTGCTTTGTTTTCCCTGTTTGATGCCCTAACACTACTCTTAAATCATCTACTGTTCTTTTTATTCTTCCACTAGTTCATCACAGGTTTGTTATACAGTTTCTATGTATTTGGCCATATCTACAAGTGTGCTTGTTTAGATTAATTGACGCGGGCCTACTTAATCTTGTGTATGTGTGTGTGTATCTAACTCTATATAATTGACTTGGTTGCCTCAAATCCGACTCCATCAAAATTCTATGTTGAACACTACTCGTTGCAGTTGAAACTTATTTTTGTTGCCTTATAATCAAATGACATTTTTGCAGGCAGAGTGGATGGCTCCAGAGGTGCTAAGAAATGAGCCATCACTGAGATGTTGGCGTGTCTCTGTGTCGCGTGTCGGTGCCGTGTCCGACACGCATACGGCATCTGTTTTGCCGTGTCCGTGCTTCCTAGGCCATCAGTTGAGAAGTATGTTTTGCTCTGCTTCTTCACCCCATATCATCTATGTGGTTTAAAAAAAAGGTTTTTACATAGTAGCACATGCTGATTTGCTGAGTACTTAATTTATTCACTACTTGTATTACTACCTGCTGGTTAGCATTAAAATTTTTGGAAACTACGTGATGACAGTTCTGACGTTTTTAGTTATGGAGTAATATTATGGGAGCTTTGTACTCTGCGACAATCATGGGGTGGATTGAACCCGATGCAAGTTGTAGGGGTAGTTGGATTTCAGCATCGTCGGCTTGACATTCCAGAAGACATTGATCCTCTAATTGCTGAAATCATCGGCAAGTGCTGGCAAACGTAAGTATTTGTTGACCACTTTATTTCCTTTTTGCGAGTTTCTTTTATGATTTAATTAGCGCTACTAACTGCAAAGCAGATTAATCAATCTAAAGAAAAAAAGTACTTGAAAATGTTGTTGTTCTTAAAGTGTAGCTATACGTTTCGCAAAGCAGATTTAGTCAAGGTTTGATATATCGTTTTGATCTGCACATTGTATGAAGTTGCTTCAGATGAATTATGAACCATACTTGCAATATTGTTATTATGCCTTGCAATATTATTTTTAAACATTTCTGATTATAACGTATTTTAAAATACATTATTGAATTATTGAATTATTTTTAGTGTATGTCTTTAGTTAGCATTAGCATATTCTAAATGAATTATTGAATTGTATTATCTGGTCATGCATTAAACAGTAGTTATAGCATGATGATTTGCTTGATAATATGGAATCATTATCTTATGCGTAGACTTTGTAATCCTTTTCTTCAGGCATTTGCAGATGAAATTGGAATCCTTTCATGGAAACTAGTGCAAAAAATGCTACCAACGTTGAGCAGGCTTTCATGGCCATGATCGCTGATATTGTATGTATATATATATATATTATTTATTATGTACTGCATTAGTATTCATATCATTCATTATATGTCATTTTTTCTAGTCTAGTGATATTTGTGTGTCTATTTGTGCGTAGCTCTTCCTCCTACATCTGGTAAAAGGCGTCGTCGACGATCCGTAGATGAGTCAGGTGCTTCCACTAGCAGATCCGCTACAGAGCACATCGCTAACCATCTTGTCATTCAGGCAGTGGACCGGACTGTGGCTGACTTATGTCCACCTTCAGATGTTTATTGTAACTTTGGATTTGTATTATTTTGTTAATGTAACTTTGGTATGGATGTTTATTGTAACTCTTGAAAGAGATTCTATGATGTTATTTTCCTTTTGCTCAATATTTATGTGGATTTGACTACGTAGTTCATATTTGCAGTGTGTTGTAATATTTGTCGGGATTAGTTTGTATGTTGTGGAATGTATGGATGAATTTGACTTTTAATAGGTTGGAAGTGATAAAAACAGGCGAAACCATGCTCGGGGTCCAGAAATTGAGACAGATTCTATATTGGCAATTTACGACGGATTCTGTCTCAATTCTGGAATATTTTACGACGGATTTTGTCGCAATTCTGGAAATATTTACGACGGATTCTGTCGCAATTTTGGGCATATTTACGACAAACAATCCGTCGTACTTTGCTGTTTTTCCTTTTTTTGTAATTGTTTTGTTTAGGATGGGACCCACTAATAACTTGCGACATAACTTGCGACAGAATAAGAAATTGCGACAGAATTTGAACTTACGACTTCGGCATTTGTGACAGATTTTTTTCCGTCGCAAAGTTGGGCAATTGCGACAAATTCTTTGTATTTATTCTGTCGCAAATACCCTGTCCCCTTGTAGTGAACTGAGAATTCAGCAATTTATCTGATGATAAATATGTAACTGTACACTTATATATAATCTAGAAAATTGTTTATCTTAATTAGTGTATAGCTAGCTAGCTAAACTTGATTTATTCCCGATTACAAAAATAACCCGATTATCATTCATTATCCATTACCCTATTAATATTATTTACAATCATATTAACTTTGACAATAATTTTGATGTATTAGTTCTTGCGCTCGTCAGGCCTGAACAGATATCCCATAGGTCCCGGATCGTTCCTCTCTAGCCATTGTGGGATATTACCGGCTGGCTTTGTGTCCCCACCTCCGGACCTCTGTCCATTCCAAATCCAAAATAAGCCAAAGTAAACTGACCCAAATGCAACAACTTGAGTAATCCACAAACCCAGCACAGGCCCCCAAAAGATCATGATTTGTTGGTATAATTAGTAGTAATACTTTTCCTTATAGATTGAACAGAAGTCCCAAATTTCCTCAATGTGGAACTGGAGTGTTACAATTATCACTTGTCTTAATTTATATTTAAGCTACAGATATGTATAGAGTTCTTTGTACAGTGGTTATGGGTTATATATATAACTTAGGCTTCTAATGGTGATCTTTTGTATGACATTCAAGTGGAACTGCATTAATGAAAAATATGTTGGTTAATTGCTTTTGTATATAATAAAATTGTATCATTTGAGTACAACTTTAAAACTTTGATATAAATTTGATAGTGTTTTTGGCTACTTCATTGATAAAAATGTAATTTTCTAGACTTGAATACAAGTACATATTATCAACACAATTTTGAAAATGGAAGTTAGATTTT
Organism: Kitagawia praeruptora; assembly: GCA_037693485.1. Lineage (NCBI taxonomy): Eukaryota > Viridiplantae > Streptophyta > Magnoliopsida > Apiales > Apiaceae > Kitagawia > Kitagawia praeruptora. The sequence goes on from CM075347.1 coordinate 129,052,911, forward strand.
AGTCGATATTGCATGTGAACAAAGAGAAACTTGATATTCAGGTAGGTAGCTGTACTTAAGTAGTGGCGCACAAATTTTTATATTGGCAAACAGCCTCGAAAAATAATCAACCGATCATTTTGTTATTGAACATTTCATCAATTGGTCCGACACTATATCATCAAGTGAAGTGTTTCCTGTGCAAAAGGAAGACTGGATGTGCCTTGTAGAATATACGATTAACAACATTGTTGATGTAGTTCGCTTACTTCTTAAGAACTGTCTCCCAAAATAAAAATATATGTCTAGAAATAACCAGCTGACCACTTCTTCCGACATTCTGAAAGACATTAATTGCCAATGCTTCCAGAGAACGAACTACATAAGTCATCATCCTCGTGTTCTTTCTATAGTGGTAGATGGTGCTCACGATAGTTCAGTGAAGGAATCAATGTCATCTGTTTTAAAATTTGTGAATAAGTTTGATGAGGTACTTAAACATTTTATTGGAATGGAGTGATACACTGCTCAATTGCTCAATTTTGAAACACTTGATGTGTTGAGAAAAAAATATGGTCTATCAATTTCAAAGTTTCATATATGCCATGAGAGTTAAATGGATTGAATGAACACCAAATGCATGGTATTTTTATTGTTTTACTCATTAACTAAATAAATCAATTATTTAGTGTTATCTGTTAAAAGTGGTTCATCTTGTGAGTCCATTTCGTGACTATGTTTCAATAATTATTAACATGGTTGGACTTTAAGATTTTTTAAAGAAAAGATGCACTTAAAGAAAAACGACATGAATATATATTAGATTTTTCTGGGTTTAGAAAATTAGTATGAAATACAAATAAGTACACGATGATCTAAGCTGATATTGGTTATGTTAGTGCTATAATGCAATGTGTGTCTTTGCACAATCAAGTTAGAAAAACATGATCGGTGCTATAATGTTTAAGGGAAATAATTTTGCAGCAAGAATATGATGTGCACTAGTATAAATATACAAGAACAAGTAAAGATCATATCAGTATTTTAGTTTTTATGTTATGACCCAATTATAGTAAATCATATATACATTTAACAAAAACAAAAGAAAAAAAAATATACAATTATCATGCGTAAACAAATCACTATCTAATTAAGTAGCTTGTAGTTGTCATGGATGCGACTAGCAACTAGTCTCCAAGTGAATGAAGCACCCTTATTAATATTTGTTGTGTAGTTGAGTTTCAGTTGGATTAATATGAATTTAATTGGCACAAAATATCAAGAGCCAAAACACAATGATTCCTTGCTTGAAATGGGAGTACTCTGTCTATATGTGAACTAGATTAGATTTAGGAAATCTTCAAATCCCCACAATTGATAGAATGAAAACATCATGTGCATATATGCTTATCACAAGGAATTGTATGCTGCTAGTGGGTGAAAATGATGTATATAATATATATGCATAATGCAATTTCTACCTATCAAAATCCCTAATGAACTACTGTTTGATATGGTTAACACTTTATTGGGTTCTCACTTGCCTTTACTTCTTCTATGGATTAGCCCATGCTTAGATTAATTATGAATATGTGTCTCGCTCACTGTGCTTCTTATATGTGTATCACTTTCCCAAGTCATGGAATGGTAATGGGACCAATCAAATTGTAGCTAGCTAGGGAATATGTGTTGTAGTAGAACAAATTAAGCAAGCAACATCGACTCAAAGGCTAGTAGATATATATGTGCCCCAACTGCAATACATGCATGTACAATAAGAATACACAAAATTGTTCGGAACATCTTCAATGGTATTCGTTAAAATGATATAAAATATTGATTATGTAAAATTTATTGAACCTGTATGCATTGTGCTCCATAGGTATTGACTATAATGATTGACCATTTTTTAAAAATAGTATATTATTATTAGTTCAAGTTGTTATAAATAAAATATATTACTTTATTATGGTAATAGATGATCTGTAATTTTCTTACAGGTCTCTAAACGTTCGACAAATATAATCATTGGCTAAATATTTAAACAACAGGAATGTGTGGTTGGAGTGAAGATTTTTTTACATATTCTCTATCATTTTTATTTATGGTATCATATATCCAAATTTATCTAGGGATTTTAGAGGGTTGAAGATGCTCTCACATCCCATGGGACCTGACCATATCCGCATATTCATGATTCAAGATATCACTTTCTATTCAAAATAATTTTAGACTATTCTTGATAATATATGGATTAAATATCAAGTAAGTCATTAATTTGGAACAAAATATATTAAAATGGTCCTTAATTACAAATTTGATTCATTTCGGTCCTTAACGTCTTTAAAATGTACAAAGCATAAAAATAAAACAAAAATTTAACAGTCAACAACGTGTTATAACACTAATTGGTTGGCATGGCATTATAAACGTGGCTATAGTACACAGATTGATTGGTCCAATTCAATGACCATTTTGATATATTTTATTTCAACTAGTGATTTACTTGATATTTAATCCGATAATATATGCTCCATTTATTAGGAGTTGTCCCACATAGTTTGTGGGAGGGACAAATAGCTAGTTTATAAATAATTAAATTAATTGCATTAATATGAGGTCTTTTGGAAGTTATCCAAAAACAAATACATACGGACTCAATCCAAAGTGGACAGTATCATACTATTGTGAAATTATGACTCAGCCCAACAATTCATCGATTAACCATCCAAGTGGCAAGTAAAATATGCTCCACTTTCATCGATTAACCATCCCAAGTGGCAAGTGGGCTGAGACACCGTTCCATTTCTCACCCATGGCAATGAGGCTCTTGGACCCCGGATTTATTCACAGATGGGACATGATACTGGGAACACCCAATTGGGACCCAGATCCGCAAAGATTTTTTGTTAAATATATCATGAGCTTTAATTTTGAGGCGAAAAACCTATATAATCTTCAATAATAAATAAAAGGATTTTTTTCAAAATTATCCAAGTTGCAAAAGATTTTTTTAAAAATACGACTTGCAATCTTTGCAACTTTTTTTTTCTGACAATCTTTGCAACCTTTTCTTACCTACGTTTTAAACAACCTTTTCCACCTGTGGTGCCAGTTTAAAAATCGTATTTTGTAAGTAGTTTCAAAAAGTTAAGTAATTTTGTAAATATCTCTAAATAAAACCCGTTTATACTTTGTAGCATAGTTCTTTCCTATAACTTTTATATTTTTTAAATAATATTAGCAAAATAGCAATCTTATTATACTTACAACTTTATATATATTTTGTTATAAAAAACCATTCCTAAAATTTTGTTCAGGTTCGAGTCCCACTTACCCACAATATTCTCATTTATTATTGAAATATTGAAAATTGTGTACGACGATCGACAACGAAGGATGACCGGACGCTAGGGCCAAAAAGGCACGAACAACCTAGTGATACACTCTTTGACCCAAATAATGGGCCTTCGGGTGAGGGGATGTTAAGATAAATATATGATCCTGGTAAGCCCAATTCCTAACAGCTTAAGATTTTAGCAGAGCTGGTAACTTAACACATTTCTATGTTATTTTCTTTAAGATGCTATCTTGCGACTCTTTTTTTTTCACTTATAATTATAAAATTGATATTATCAAACAAAATTTTCCTAGTATTTATATCTATTAAGATTTATTTATATTTGATTTGATTTTTGTCCGATTTTTTTAATTTTTTATTGAATAAAATAATAAACGCTTACATTTGAAAGACTTAAAGAAAAAATAACCAAATTTTGAATATAAATATATAAAAAATTCTAACAATTTACCTTTTTTTGCTCTATGGTGAATTCTAAAAATCAAATTAAGACGATTTTACCGATCACGTAAAATTCAAGGAATAATCTTTATTTTAGTCTTTGTTTAACAATTATCATACAACTAAACGATCTGGAAATTGAAGAGAAAATAAAGTTACGAATTTTTAAATTAAGAATTGTATGCAATTTAGAAAATCTACTTTTATTTGGTTAAAAATATTAAAATTTATTTTTTCGTATCTAATTATAATCTTACTAACAATTAAATAAACTTACTTTCTAATATAAGATCTAATTCTATTTAAGAATATGTAATTATATTTGGTTTAGATTATTAAGTGAGAGTTATCATTTAATTGAATAAGATTTTCTTTACGCTTATTCTATATAAGGATATAATTCTAATTATTTAATTTGATTTTTTTTTATTATAACTTAAAATTAAAAAAGACTACAATAAATTTTTCAAAAGATTTATCAATGAAAGTAATGGGAAGGTGCTTTCATGCACTTATATTTAAGGTTATATTGTTGATCATACATTTATTTAATATGAATAACACAGTTTATTTATAATTTTATAATTGCAATTTTATTAAGTATTTATTATTTTAGAATTTATTATTATTTTTTTTATATTAATACCTTATATATAATAAGCATAAGGGAGATTTTATCCAATTTTTTGGTCGTCGTCTGGTCGTCGTCACTGTACTATCAAAATCATATGATCCGTTGGATTAAAAATAGACGATCAAGATTAGATCACATTAAAAAGAAAATTATAATCTAAAAAGAAATCAAAATTAGATCGCATTAAAAAGAAAATTATAATCTAAAAGGGATATAATTAGAAAATTATATGATCCGTTGAATTAAAAAATTGGATTAAAAGTCATCCGTTGGATTATAAATTATATCCTTATATATTTATTTATAATTTTCATTTTGTTAATTTACTATAATACCATTTCTTCATCGATTTGTTTTTTTCTTCATCATTAGAACTAAATTTAATTTAAAAATATTTTTATAAGAGGGATCTTATCCAAATTTTTGGTCTGGTCGCTGTACTACCAAAATTATATGATCCATTGGATTGAAACTAGACGATCAAGATTAGATCACATAAAAAAGAAATTATAATCTAAAAAGGATATAATTAGAAAAGTTTGTATTATAAGTGAATTTTAAAAGAGAATTATAATCTAAAAAGGATATAATTAAAAAAGGTTGTATTATAATTGAATTTTAAAAAGAAAATTATATTCTAAAAATGATATAATTAAAAAAAGTTGTATTAGAATTGAATTTTATTTTTTATTTATTAGTATTAAAAAATTTCATATTTACTATTTGGCCTCTATCTTGAGATCTAGAAATCAGATTTGAATGATTTTACAATCCATGCGAACCTCATAAAATTATCTTTAATTTTAGTGATGATTTAATAATTATTATTCAAATAGAAACACTCAGAATATCAAGAGAAAATATAATTACGAATTTTTACATTAATCCTAATCTATGTAGAAGTTCTACATTGATAATGCTATCAATTGTAGAAAACCTAATTGTATATGATTTAAATCATTGACATATACATTTTCGTTTTTCAATATAAATATACTTTTTATTTTATAACATATTAAAATATAAAACATTTTTTATGCTAAATCCAACGATTTTCATCTATTTATTTTAAGATCTTTGTCGTACGGAGGAATTGACGATTATCAAAATGTTGAACAAAATCTATCTTATATAAATATATATACGGAGTACTTTTTAGTTTATAACATATTAAAATATAAAACATTTTTATGCTAAATCCAACGGTTTTCATCTATTTATTTTAATATCTTTGTCATACGGAGGAATAGACTACCGATTATCAAAATTTCGGACAAAATCTCTCTTACACTTATTATTAAAATTGTATTTGATTGTGAGTAGAACTATCTTTAAATAATTATAAGGATATTTTGATAATCAAAACGAATTATAAGTAGAATTCATAAATCAAATAGAATTTTCAACTTAAAAAATCGTCAATTTTTTCTCTTTTCTATTTCTGTGTAGATTTAATTATATTAAACCATCATTAATTTAAAGATTATTTTGTTAATTTCATGTGGGTTGTAAACGTCCAAATCAAATTTTAAAATTCAAGATAGAGTACAAATATTAAATCGAACATATAAAATTATATATATATATATATATATATATATATATATATATATATATATATATATATATATATATATATATATATATATAGGCCTTTGCTCCATAAAGAACACTCTTATATAACAAACAATAAAGAACACTATAAAATCATTTATTCCAATAGATCCATTGGCCCCGCCAGGGGCACCCAATACAAAAAGTTCTTATTTTTTTAGGCTCTATCCATCTAGCAAAAAAAATTGAAAATTTACTGTTCATCGATGACGTCACTGATGACGTCATCAATGAACAGTAAATTTTCAATTTTTTTTTTTGCTAGATGGATAGAGCCTAAAAAAAATAAGAACTTTTTGTATTGTGTGGCCCCGCCAGGGGCAATGGATCTATTAGATATGAGGCGTTCTTTGTTGTTTGTTATATAAGGTGTTTGCTATGGAGTCCAACCCTATATATATATATATATATATATATATATCAATTTTTAAACACCAATTTGATATGTAAATTAATAACTTATAAAATTTCATAAAAGTAATATAATTGTAGATATTAAAAAGGAGTCATCGTTGGATTTTGAGATAGATTAGTGATAACCGTTAGATCTAATACTAAAAAAAATATTCTTTTTCTAATAATTAAAATATTCTCATGGGTTAAGTTCAAATTCCACCAACAACATATCTTTATTAAACATATATATTATTTTATAAACTATTTTTAAGAGTTTGAGGTTCTATTCCCGTCAATATCATATTATAATAATAATAAAATTATTATTTTTTTAATAAATATATAATCTTATAAGCTACTCCCAAAAATTCCCTAATAATTAAAATACATAATTAGAATAATATTTATATTCATGAAATTTATAAAATTCAAAAAATATTTTAATAATAAAAACATACATATATACAACTTAAAATTTTAACGAAATATAATTAAACAGTTTACAAGCAACCGTGCATCGCACGGGTTATAGGCTATATAATTAACGTAAGAGAGTTCATATGGTATGGTTTGGTCGTCAGGATTAGATATGTCATTTCAAAAATATTATATTAATATTCTTAAATAAGATTAAATAGAAATTAAAAATCTATACTATATCTATACTATTATATTAAACTCGAAACATTGAAAGTTTTGAAAGTTTTGGTTTTCGGTTTGGTTATCTTAATTATTAAAATAAATAATTAAATTACAAAAATAACTCAAAAAGCTAATTACTAATGTTAACGTAATTATATTCCGATTAAAATTCTTTCATTCACATTGAGCTTCTACTTAGACTCTTTTTTATGCTCCAACAACTCAATTACCCATTTTTTTCTAAAGATTTTACTTCTAATTAAAACACTTTAGCATTTAATTTAAAACCAATAACAACTCAATTACCCATTTTTCTAAACATTTTACTTTTAATTAAAACACTTTACCATTTAATTTAAAACCAATATTACAATAATTAATATATATCCAAAATATCACACCATATCTTTCCGTATTTATTTTTAGTAGTAATTTTTGTAATTAAAACATGTTACTTTTTGATTTAAAATTAATCTTGCGATCACTAATATACACCCAAAAATATCTCACCATATATTCAAGAAAGAATTACCAAAATGCCTCTATTTGAGGTTGCCCGGCTCAAAATACTCATACCCAGATTGATGGCCCGATATGCCCACTTATTACAACATTTCGGCTCCTGTATCACTTCGACAGCCGTAGTTTACTCAAATTATATCCTTTATATATAATAAAAGTAAGAGGGATATAATAAAGGTGTATTACCATAGGTCAAGAGTTCGATTCTTACCAGATACATAATAAATAATAAAACTACTAAAACTATAACAAAACATTTCATATAAATATTTGTTATATTTACATTAATCTTTAGTACTAACAGTAACCGATGCCTACTTTTAGTAGGATATAATTGAATGTAAATTCAATTAACAAAATAAATATACTATAACAATACCCTCAAGAATAACAAGATAACAAGATCGATTCTCAATAACTAAATTATTATTTAATGTCTTTTCAGTATTGTAACATAATATTAAGTTTGCATAAAAAAAGTTTTGCATCTAAACCATGCACGGCGAATTAGAGTAAAGTTTGGTTTTCTCCTTTGTGAAGGAATCATATTTTCTTTTGAAAGTAAAAATTTATAGTGCTGTAAGAATTGTATTTATCAGCTTCGCTTTTATATAATTAAAATAAAAAAATGTTGAATTTAAAATGTAACCAATATTACATTAAAATTTTATACATAATAAAGGTAAAAGGATTTTTAAAAAATATGTATTAAAGCGTTGATTTAATTCTATGAATTTATATCCTTATTATATCCTTATATATAACAAGCGTAGGGGGGATCTTATCCATTAAATTTTGGTTTGGTCACTGTACCGTTAAAATAATCTCAATCGTCGAATCTAATATTTTAAAAATAGACGATCAAGATTATATCATATTAAAAAGAAAATTATAATCTAAAAAGGATATCACTCTACTACCAAAATAATCTCAACCGTGAAATCTAATATTTTTAAAAATATACGATCAAGATTATATTATATTAAAAAAGAAATTATTATCTAAAAAGGATATCATTAAAAAAGATGGTATTGGAATTGATTTTTTTTAAAAAAATATAATATGAAAAGGATTATAACTAAAAAAATCGCCACAAAAAATTAAAGTATACATAGATTATCATACTCAATCAAATGCTCAGATAAAGAAAAATCATCACAAAGAATGTGATAACATAGAAATATAACTACAAATAATGAAACTGAAAAACCATTTCAGAGATTTTCAAACAGCCCAAACACTATCTAGGAGCTCTGCAAAAGGTGTTCAGCTATAAATTAACAGTGCCTATATTATCTTTTAGTGTAAAAATATAATATGAAAAGGATTATAACTAAAAAAAATCGCCATAAAAAATTAATGGATATTCCAAATGGTACCACTGTACAATTGACTTTTTCATTTGGTACCATCCAACATTTTTGAATTCCAAGTGGTACCACTGTACTTTTGGCTTCATCTATTTTATACCATTCTTCTGTCAAGCAAATGTTTGTAACATCCCACACCTGTGACAACCCGGGTCAAATCCCGAGCCTTTTTTGAAAATCGGGTCGAGTCCCGATCACGAATCCGAAATAAGCCAAAGTAAACTAGCCCAAATGTAACCAACTTGGGTAGTCCACAAGCCCACCACAGGCCCCCCCAAAGATCATGATTTGTTGGTGCACTTAGTAGTAGTACTTTGCCTTATAAACTGAACAGAAGTCCCAAATCTCCTCGATGTGGGACTGGGGTGTTACACGTTAATCAGACGTTAGATTATTCTTAATGGTACCACTATACAATTGGTTTTTCCACATCGTGCCATTCAATATTTTTGACTTCTACGTGGTACCATTTTTCTCACTAAAATCAATTTTTTCTTGGAATTTTCACAACTTATCTATATGTTTTGTCTGTACTAAGTCATTGATTCTTTAACTATCACTACTTCTGATAAATAATCAAGTCATTCATTAGACTCGGATCCAATTGTCCAATCATAATAAACTTTGATCAATAGTTTAAAATATTAAATTAATATATAATATATAGAATCAACCCGTATGAACATATACATATATAATGTGTGCTAGTGAGAGAATCAATGACTTATTATAGAGTATAAATATATAGATAAATTGTGAAATTCAGAGAAAAATTTGACCTAAGTGAGAGAAAAATTGTACCACGTAGAAGTCAAAAATATTGAATGGTACCATATGAAAAAACCAATTGTATAGTGGTACCATTAAGAATAGTCTAACGTCTCACTAACGTTTGCTTGACAGAATGATATAAAATGGATGAAGCCAAAGTACAGTGGTACCACTTGGAAGTAAAAAATGTTGGATGGTACCAAATGGAAAAGCCAATTGTACAGTGGTACCATTTGGAATATCCCAAAAATTAAAGTATACGTAGATTATCAAATTATTAGTTTACATATCAAATTTTTGTTATGAAATTGATATATATATATATATATATATATATATATATATATAATATTTTACACGTTCAATTTATTATGTATTTTATCTTGAATTCTTAAAACTTGAATTTGATGATTTTACAGCCTACGTGAAATTAACAAAATAATCTTTAAATTAGTGATGATTTAACAATTTTCTCCAATTAAAACTACAAAGAAACAAAAGAGAGATAAAATTGACGATTTTTATATTAAAAATTCTATTCTATTTAGGAAATGTACTTATATTTTGTTTTGATTATCAAAATAACCTTCTTAGTATTATTTGAAGATAGTTGTACTAACAATCAAATATTTAAAATAGCAAATTTGAAAATAAAACATACAAAATTAAATTATTAAATAAATAAATTTTAAAAGAAGCGTGCATCGCATCCGTCCATATGAAAAATAGGGTAGGCTCAAGTTTTGGCTGATAGCAGAAAGCAAAACTAGCTATAAGCATACTCTAGTCTCTACGTACTATCTTGAAATTTTAATCAAAATTTTCACTATAATTTGTTAAATTTTCGGAGCTTGTAAAATTTTGATTGCGCCACAGTTTTGAGACATTGAGATGATGAGAACCATGATAATTCATGGAATAATCATACGATGAAGTAGAGTTCACGATTCATGATGATGGGAGTACAATTGTTTTAGTAGCTTCACATTAATTTACATGTGTAACACAAACCCTCTTTCTTGTCGTTTAAGTTTCTTCGGCGTTGAATGTAAATTTATAAAATGCACACACAATGGTCAAGTCGACTTAGTACGTAGATAAAATTTTAATCCCTTTCAAACTCGTATATTCTAATACAGGTGTTCATCACCTAGTTACACACATTACAAATTGTATGTTTTTCATATGTTTTACTTCAACTGCGTGGGCAAGAGACGTTTGTCATACAGTTTGATTTTGCTTAACATATTCAAAATATAGAGCCGAGTCATTAGACATTTTCATCTCAACAAGATAAATTGCCTGTTTGCCAAATCGGCCAACGAACTTATAAGTAACTTATTTCGAAAAAAATTTCGTATTTACATACTTTTTTTTAGAGAAAAATGTGTATGAGGAGTTTAATATTCGTTATCTTGCAAAAATAAGTTACTTATTTCGGAAAAAAGTACATATTTCCTAACTTTTTTTCAGAATAAGTAACTTATTTCTGAAAAATAAGATTTCCCAAACGGACCCAAAGACTCGGAAGAGATGTTTGCCTTTTCACAAAACACACACCTCATAATTTTATAACCTAAATTACATGGACACTCATGTTTTTTTTTTTTTTTATAATCCAGTGTCCGGGTTACGCGCACTTCGACTAATCCGGAGGGCATACTAGCACACTCATACCCCGAGCATGATAGCCCACTTAATCCCGGAGCATCCAGGGAATCGAACTCGTGATCTCAAAACAACAAGCCTTAAGCGCCACTGTCCGAGCATCTGAGACAACCCGTGGGGGTTCATGGACACTCATGTTGTTGATAAAGAATTGGCTACTAGTATATCAGTATATGTGACACTACATTTAAAAGTGTGTTTAGTTTTCTTGATTTGTTAAAACTAGCTCACACAAGATTATCCATACCCATATAGCCCAGCACCATTATTATCACGATCTTTGAAACTAACCATCAAGATATATAAATGGTTTGAAGTACGTAATTTTGCTGCAGCCTGCATGGTGATGGACACACAAAACAGTCGTTATTTTACGGTCCCGCTTAGATTGTTTTCTTTTCGTATTAGAATTTAATAATAAAATGTTGCTTTCATGCTAACCCTGCATAATTTAGTAAGCTACATGTATAATTATGCATCTATCAACATCCTCTAGAATATTTTAATTGGCTTCTCCTCCTTCTCTTCTATAACAAACTTTGAGTTTGCCGTGGCACGTTCACACAAGCTCTTACGAAGACCATATTTGTTGCTATTATAAGATGCTCCTTATTTGTAAGTTATGCTTTTTCTTGATTTTTTTTATTTACATTAATTATAGTGTAAATATGAAATTTTGGCACATCATGAAGAAAAAGGAATATTTTTCTTTTCGGTTCAAGTACATATGCATTTAAAACTTGGGATTACTAGTCTAAGAATTTCACTCACGCGATCGAATATATAAAAAAACAAGAGTAACATATAGAACATCACACATTCACAACCATTGAGTTACGAATGTAGCCAACCACTACAAGCTGATTAGGTAAGTAATCCATTTCTAAAACCACAAAGATAATGCTTTTTTTTCCTGTTTAGTTAATATGTGCATGACTGTTATGTAATCCCTATTAATATTAAATTGAAATGATTTAAAGATTCAAACATTCTTCAAATAGCTACAGAAATGAAGATGTACGTGTATACGCACTTTATTTACAATGTTCAATATTACCGACTGAAAATGACACGTGCAGTATTTGGTTTTCATTTGGCCTATTGTCATAGGCTTATAGCTAGCTACGCTGATTGATTAATGATTAGATGCCGATTAAAGCAAACAAGTGAGAACTCCTTCACATAAACTAGTTGTTAATATAAAAGGAATACACAAATCATATTCCCTCCGTCTCGTCTTTCCTGTTTTGACCTTTTATATTATTCATTATAAACGGTTGATTACTAATTTACACATAATTTATAAGACAAAATATAGTCATGAATGATCTTGTTGGATTCGTATTTATGAGTACTTTAATACAGTAAAGTTTTTATATTTAGTACTAATACGAAATTCAAGATATTAACAATCAAAAGTGTACGTTGACAAACATATTTTTAAAAATAGGAAACATATTATAATACGGAGGGAGTACTATTAAGCAAGCTTCTGAGAATTGTCGTACAAACGTTTTGAACTTGACTTCCATTACAATAATCCATTATTGAACAATAGGAATAGCCGTATTTGACACTTAATGACTAGGTGTTAATTAGTTGGAATAGATTAAATTAATCATTTTGATTAACAAATTCGAGTTTATCATTTTAATTGACGGATTAAATTAGTTAGTTTTTGCATTAAATATTTGACAATTAATTATTTGAAATGATTTTTTTATATTTTAACTAGATAAATCTTCAAGTGAAAAAACTTTTTCAAATAATTTTTAAAAATTACTTTTTTTAATCCAAATTTTTATTTAATTCGCTAACTATTAAATGCTACTCCCTCCGTTCCACTGAATAATATACATTGGGTTTGGACACGAAAACCAAGAAAATGTATAAATAATGAGTAAAGTTGGATGAAAAGTGGGTAAAGTGGTGAGACCTATTAATTTTTTTTTTTTGAAATAGGACCTATTAATATTTAATAATAAATTTGCGATAGTGGAGGAAAGTAGTGGATATAATAATGTTTTATATTATAGATTTGAGATAATGGAGGAAAGTTAGTAGGTGTAATAGTGTTTTTTATTATTAAAACTTTACTATTTTTGGAATGTATAGAAATGATGGGATACCTCAAAATAGTAAGTGTATAGAAATGAATGAGAAAGAGGGAGTAGATGATAACCGTGCGAAGCACAAACCAAGAAAATTAAATTTAAATTGATTATTAATTTATTATTTTGAATAATTTTAAAAATTTATGTAATTTATACAATTCAGTAGATTTCAATAAAAAATAATTATATTTATAACAGAATTTCAAAAATTCTGAAAGATACAAATTTTGGGGTGAAATCAGATAAGGAGATTGAAGTATCATTAGAACGGGTTATTTAAGTATTAATAAAATGTATTATTAATTTAAGATTATTATAATAAAATCAAGAAAATACGATATATATGGTTCTCGTAGATTATTTGTAACTCAATACGATTATAAAATAAAAGAACTGCAATTGCTCTATGATTATAACAATTTTACTATTTTATTAAAGGTAGCATAGAGTACTAGAAGAAATAGTAATAAATGGGTGGAAAGAAATAGGAATAAAGGGGGGAAATCAAAAAAAATAATTGGAACCAAATTTGGTACCGTAATACATTTAAAAAGAGGATTTCGCTTATTAATAAAGATTATATATATGTTTTTTGTTTATTAAAGATTATTTTAAGATAATGAAGATTACATAGCATAATGGTTCTTATAGAGAAAACTCGTTATGGTTATAAATTACCATCAAAATTACTAATTAATAAAGATTGTATATATAATGATAATGAGCTTTTATTATCTTTTGAGATGTATTATCTGATTTTTTATCAATGAAATGATTTATCGTTTTAGTAAAAAAAATAAAGATTGTACTCCGCTGGTGGTGTGTTAATTAAAATAATTGCAAAAAGAGAATTATAGTTATAATACATTTTTTTATTTTTTTAATTCAAAAAACAACATAGAATTTTAAGAGAAATAGAAATTTAGGGGTGAAACCAAAATAAGGTGCGAACTAAATTTAATTCTAAGTAATCCGTTACAAGGAGATTTCGATTATTATTAATAAAAATCATAAATAAGTTAAGGTTATTAATTTATATTAAAAATTTTATTTGATCAAATTTCTAATTTAATTCAAATTTCTAATTTTTAAACAGGCCCCATACTCTTCTATTATATAGAAGTGGTAATTTCGGGTTTTGGGTCGAGTTCGTGTCATGTTAGATTGTACCCGATTGTTTCGGGTTGATTTTTGCCTAATCCTAACCCGTACCTACAAGTTGGTGTCGGGTTTCGGGTCATTTTGAGTTTCACCACCTCAACTCTTTTTTGAAGCGATTGAAAATATACTTTTACCTTATATATACTCCCTCTCTCCCGATTTATAGGAAATGCTTGCTTTTGTAGAAATTTTAAGAAAAAATAATTCATTTCTCTTTCAATGCACGTAAAAGTTACAATTAAAATATATAATATTTACTGTACCCATTTTGTTAGGTGGTAAAAAGGGCATGACATATAGAAAATATTGTTATTACTATTAAATAATTATAAATTAATTAGCGAGTCTCTACCATTGTACGTGAAAGTTATTTAATTGTACTTAAATTTAGTTTTTTTAAACATAAACTATTTCAAAAGCAGGGTTATAAAAAGAATGTTCATTAATTTTCGGGTCATTTTCGGATTTCGAGTTCGTGTCTGATTGTACCTGCTAGTTTCGAATTGAATATTTATTGACCCAAATTTATATTTTTTTCGAATTAAATTCGTGTCATGTTTCGAATTGGATAGAAAATTGTCAGCGCTAGTCTCATACTACCCCTTTCTTTGGAGTACTTATTTTGATATTTTGAAATTACAGTAGTCACAAGATTATACATACTAGCTTATAACCCCTGCAATGCACGGGTTTCTTATATTATGTTATAAATTTTATTTAATATTATAATTATGTTTTTATATAATCACTAATTTTAATAATTTCTTTAATTTTAGTTTGATATAATTTAATATACTCGTGTTTACGGATTATATTAATGTTTTCTTATCATAAACAACGTATACGATTTTTAATATATTTATTAATAATTGAAAAATAGGGTGTAATATTTTTGGGTATATATTGTAAGATTTGTTGTAAATTAAAAAGGTAACTTGTTTTAATTCGAAAGGAAATATTAATGATTGAAATATATTAGAAAGGAAATATTAATGATTGAAAAATATGGTGGGTATATATTTTAAGATATTTATAAAAGGTAATATCTTAAACAAAAAGTAAATATGAAAAAGGCAATCGACTAATTACCATTAATTATATTATGTTATTATTTATTTTATGTGTATTTATTTTTCTTTATAATGAAGTATAAATAAGTAAATTAACTTGTACCAAAAGACAGGTTCCAAAACTTTTACTGTTTCGGTTTTTATAAAATAGTATAGATTATAATATTATTAGTTTATTTTATTAAATATAACCGTCCGTGATATAATTGAAAAAAAGAGAGATTTTAGTTAGAGAAAATAGAAAAGTAACGTGCATGATTTATGTGAAAAAGTAATTGATTAGTTTATAGTAATTACAATTTAATTATGTTATTTTACGAAATAAAATTGTTCATAGTTTTTAGAAAATAAGAAATTAACGCTACCCGTTATATTTCTAGAAAAAAACTGAATGTAATTAGAAAAAAATAGAAAATGTGATATAATTTAGCTGAACAGGTAATCGGTTAATTATTAGTATTATAATTTTATTATTTTATTTGTATTAAATAGAAACGCTTGTAATATAATTAGAAAATGGAGGTTTTAGTAAGATGAAAGAAAAAAAGGTAACGTGTTTTGCTGAAAAAAGGTAACCGTCCATGATATAATTGGAAAAAGAAAAATTTTAGTTAGAGAAAAGGTAACGTGTTTTGACTGAAAAAGGTAATTGATTAGTTAATAATAATTATATATAATTATGTTATTTTTTAGCTGAAAAGGTAATTGGTTAATTATTATTATTAAAATAATTTTTTTATTAAATAGAAACGCCTGTAATATAATTAGAAAAATGGAGGTTTTAGTAAAAAGAAAGAAAAAAGGTAACGTGTTTTGCTAAAAAAGATAACCGTCTATGATATAATTGAAAAATGAGAGATTTTAGTTAGAGAATAGAGAAAAGGTAACGTGTTTTGACTGAAAAAGGTAATTGATTAGTTTACAGTAATTATATATAATTATGTTATTTTATTAAACAACAAAATTGCTCGTAGTGTTTTTAAAAAGGAGAAATTTTAATTAGATAAAATGTAAAAGATAATATATTTTAACTAAAAAGGAAATTATTTAGTTATTGAAAAATAGAAAAGGTTATATGTTTAAACTGAAAAAGGAAATTGATTAATAAATGAGAAATTTTAGTTAGATAACATTTAAAAGATATTGTATTTTACTTGGAAAAAGAAATTATTTAGTTCTTTTTTTTTTGAAGATTATTTAGTTCTTGAAAATAGAAAAGATAATATGTGTAATCTGAAATTGATTAGTTAGTAGAAATTTAATTGAGTAAGGGTAATTAGGTAAATTCAATAGTTACCGTTGAACCAAACTTTTAATGTTCCGGAATTTATATAATAGTATAGATAAATTGTACACGGCTCCATGGTGTTGTTATGGAGCCTACCCGTAGGCCGTAGTCCACAACCCAAATCCTATATACTATTGACGTGTCAGAATTTTGTGCCATGTCATATCATGCATCATCAATTTAATTTGCCTAGAAAAGTACAGGTGCTTGCCCTTGATCAACGTTCATGGACAAATTAAAAGAAACGTACCCGTCCGAGAAAGGTAAGAATCCTCATCTCACATGTGATTAGATATGCACATATTCCTACTCCATGTGATTAAATTAAATTTCGTTTTATATATTTTTTAAAGTATAAAACTTTTGATCCAAAAACTATATATATGCGACTTGTATCATCTGCTCAAAATTTATCGAGAATGATTTTGTTTGTGGATGTGAGGGAGTATAAATCATATGTTATTCGTTAGAAATGTAGTTTATGGATACTTTTCTTTAAAATAGTATATTTAAGTTCGAATACCATTCAGGATTTCATTACGAAACATTAAATGTCAACCAAATATCACGTATTATATTATTATTTTTTTCATCAATTTTGTGTTTTTCGCTACCCTTTATATACATAAAGGTTGTTAAGAAAGGTGATTGTTGATCAAATTTCACGGACGTATTAGAATGGGCATAAAATTGAAAGTGGGTAGAGATCAGAAATGTTAAAACATTAAAACTGTACAAAACTAGCTCGAAAGCTTAGCACCAAAAGTACCACTAGTCTACAAGATAAGAAGATACAGAGAAACTCTAAGTTTTGATCATTTTCTAACCAAAGACTTCAAGTGAGGCAAACATGCACTGTTGCAGTCATGCAAGAATTACACACCGGGCAGGTAGCTTGAACACTGCCCCCGCAAACATTGCATAGGCAAAGATGCCTGCACGGCAACAGCAAAACACTTGATTCTCTTTCCCCACATTTTTTGCACATCCTATTCTGGACGTCGATAAAACCCTGTCCGACTTGTTGATGATTCTCTCCGGAATCAGTACTTCCACAACAGGACTCTGCATCTTCTTCAACCGCCACAGCATTAGTTGGCCCATATAGCTTGCTAACCTTGCCCATGATATTTTCAAAATCTTTACGGAGAGACATGGCAGTGATTGCAGCTGTGTTTGCAACATCTTTCCATAGCTGTGTTTCTGCATAAAGACTCCTCATTCTTCCTTGCAGTGCCATGTTTAGTTTTGCCATTCTTGAGATTCTTTCACTTTGTATTTTTAGCCTTTTCACAAACTTTGAAGTTACACTAGCCAGTACGAGTTTCACGTCTCGCTCTTGTTGTGTTTCGTATTCCTGTTTAATGTTCTGGTTCTGCATCAGCAACAAGATACATAATTAAAATCAATAACTAATTACCACCAATTATACTGTAACATCCTAAAATCTCAAAATTACACTAGGACTCACTAGGATATATAACAATGTTATGAAGAATTAAACTTACAAACTGGGAAAGGATATCGTCTATGTCCCGGAGATGTTGCATATCATATGGAAAATTACTTTGTGGCGCAAAACCTTGGATAGGAACATAATTTCCGATTGGGGGCATGTTCAGATTGTTGAACTGATTTTCCATCGAATCTCTCGAACGCTTTCTTGGGCCATTTGGCAGGTTGTTAGAGAATCCACTTTCAGGCTTCAAGAAATTAGTTTGCGGTTGAATAATCATATTATTCATTCCCAGAAACTGAGGATTCAAGCCCAACCAAGGATTTTCCGTTGTTGTAGGAAAAGGATTTGCACAGCCCATTTGAACAAAGTTGTTTAGTTTTGCCTCATCAATCTTCACAAACTCCCTGCAAAAACATGTATCATGTTAAAAATTAAAAAATAAATAAATTAAAAACTTAACAAAAGCGCAGACACACACAAAGAAGAATATAATCAAAGTTAGCAAACATTTCTAAAAGTTGACAATAACTTTTTTAGCCTCGACTATTTCGAAATCCTGGTTTCATCACTGCACACGAGTGTGCAAGTTGTTGTACACATAATATAGACATATAGTACCTATTGTTTGTGATGATTTGTGGAGAGAATTGATTGTGATGCCTAGCTTCAAGTGCCATTTGTTGAGAATTGAGGCTAGAGAAAAGGTTGATTGAGGAGAAAGTGGAAATATGAAGGAAACTGTTTAGGAGAATGAGATATATAGGGAAAGACTAAGGAAGTGAGGAGCATGCAATGGAGGTGGCGAGTTGAGGGGATGAATGAGTTTTCTGTTTGCAGTTCAAGGCCCTGTGGGTGTGGGTTATGAATGGATGACACAGAAATTTTAAGTCAAATAGAACAGGGAAACAGAGGTGGATGCATTACCATTTCAAATGCTATAAATTAGTAAATCACAAAAGATAACGAAAAGTATAGGTAGATCTGTGCTCATTTTCTCCGTGCATGGGAATTTTTATCATCTAAAATGATGATTAATTTTAACACTATATGTCTTTCTTGTTTAGATTTTTGACACTATTCATTATACGAGATTGACTACTAATTTACGCATAATCTATAAGACAAAATATAATCAAGAGTGATCTTGTTAGATTCATATTTATGAGTACTTTAATATAGTGAAGTTTTTATATTTAATATTAATACGAAATTGAAAATATTAACGATTAAAAATGTGTGTTGGCAAACGTGAAAAAAAAACAGCAAACATAGAGATGGAGGGAGTACTTTTTTTTTTGTTTTAATTATTTACCATCTAAAGTGTCCGTCCAGTTCTTCAAGATTTATATGTCGATCACGATTAATTAGTTGTTAATCTCCTAGTTAGTAAGATTTAAATAGGAGTGCACATGATATAGCTTGGTGCATATATAACAAATTAATATTTATTCATTAAATGATATATACACACATCAAAGAGAGATTATTATTTTAATAAACTCCAAAATTTACTATTTAAATTCCATTTTAAGGGATTATTACTTTAATAAACTCTAAAATTTATTATTTAAACTCCGTTTTGATATTTATATTACATAAATATCCATCATTTTACTATTCAAGCTTAATCATATCCTCTATCATGCCATGGTTATTTATGTAATTTCATTTGAAAATGAAGTTTAAATAATAATAATTAGAATTTATTTAACAATTCCCATCCAAATATAATGGGCCTTACTGATTAATAACTATACTTAGAGTTTACTTAACAATTCCCATCCACATTATATAAAGGACATGATTAATTAAATTTGGATAGATTAATTAAATGTTATTCGAGGCCAACAAATACTAAATTATAAAATATATAAATCAAATAATTTTTGAAAAAAAAAAGGTTTTACGGTTTTAATTTTGCTAAAGATAACTAAATATTAGAGGATTGCGTAAATGTCATGTTTCAATTAAATATGAAGTGATATATCTCCAATCATTTAGTATTCTATCTTCAAATAATATTTTTCTTTTATTATAAAAGTTCAAACATGAAGCAATTCTATTCAGTTGAAATTATTGATTTTCTAACAAACTCTCTCACAATTCCATCTCTATCTCTATGTGTGT
Source organism: Kitagawia praeruptora (assembly GCA_037693485.1). Taxonomy (NCBI): domain Eukaryota; kingdom Viridiplantae; phylum Streptophyta; class Magnoliopsida; order Apiales; family Apiaceae; genus Kitagawia; species Kitagawia praeruptora. The sequence goes on from CM075347.1 coordinate 129,073,528, forward strand.
GTTTCTACTTTTACATATTTTATTATTGTTGTTGTAGGACTCGTGAAAATTGTGAGAACAGTTATTCTGCATTTCTTTAAAAAGTGTAGGATGTATAATTGTTTTTTGACATTTTTATTTTTGTATTAATAATTATGTTTTTACTAATCAATATCAATATATTCTTAATGTCTGCTAGTATTGCATTTTAAAAATTACTGCTTTTACCCTTCATTTTTTAATCTTCTTTATTTTTTTGATGCCCTTTTTTGTCATTACACAGAAAAATTACAGTTTTTATCCTTTATGTTTTTAATCTTCTTTATTTCCTTGATGTCCCTTTTTGTCATTACACAATATTTGGAGCGACCCAATTTAGATTGGATCGACCCAAATCTCCTTTATTAATCAATTTCCTTTTTCAGGTTAAAAATATTACCTTTTCTATTTTTCAATAACTAAATAATTTACTTCTTAGGTAAAATACAATATCTTTCACATTTTATCTAACTAAAATTTCTCCATTTTTAAAAACTACGATCAATTTTGTATAATAAAATAATATAATTATATTATAATTAGTATTAAATAATTAATTACATTTTTGAGCCAAAATACGTTACCTTTTCTCTTTTCACTAACTAAAATCTCTCTTTTTTCAATTGTATCATGGACGGTTACCTTTTTCAAACACGTTACCTTTTTTCCCTTCTCTTACGAAAATCTCTCTTTTTCCAATTATATCACGGGTGATTCTATTTAATAAAAATAAAATAATAATATTATAGTACTAATAATTAACTGATTACCTTTTCAACTAAAACGTATCATCTTTTATATTTTTCTAATTAAATTCCCTTTTTTTTCTAGAAATTTCAGGGGCAACATTAATTTCTCATTTTCTAAAAACTATGAGCAATTTTATTTATTAAAATAACATAATTAAATTGTAATTACTATAAACTAATCAATTACCTTTTTCACATAAATTAATTTCTCCATTTTTAAAAACTACGATCAATTTTGTATAATAAAATAATATAATTATATTATAATTAGTATTAAATAATTAATTACCTTTTTGAGCCAAAATACGTTACCTTTTCTCTTTTCACTAACTAAAATCTCTCTTTTTCCAATTGTATCATGGACGGTTACCTTTTTCAAACACGTTACCTTTTTTCCCTTCTCTTACGAAAATCTCTCTTTTTCCAATTATATCACGGGCGATTCTATTTAATAAAAATAAAATAATAATATTATAGTACTAATAATTAACTGATTACCTTTTCAACTAAAACGTATCATCTTTTATATTTTTCTAATTAAATTCCCTTTTTTTCTAGAAATTTCAGGGGCAACATTAATTTTTCATTTTCTAAAAACTATGAGCAATTTTATTTAGTAAAATAACATAATTAAATTGTAATTACTATAAACTAATCAATTACCTTTTTTCACATAAATTATGTCATCTTTTTAATTTTCACGTTACCTTTCTATTTTTTAAAACTGAAATCTCTCTTTTTTCTGATTTTATCACGGGCGGTTCTGTTTAATACAATAAACTAATAATATTATAATATTCATAATTAACCGATTGCATTTTTTTATCTAAAACTTATCAATTTCTATTTAATGACATAAAATAATAATTATATAAAAACTAAAAATTAGCCGATTACCCTTTTCAAGTAAAACCTATAATTTTTTCTATATTTTCTAACTAAAATCCCTCATTTTCTAGAAATATCACGGATAATATTTATATAATTATTATCAAATCTCATATAAAAATTTAAGCCTCCCAACTTTATATTTTAAAAAAATTAACTTAAATTAATGAAAAATTCATATATTATTAAAAAAAATTCGTGCATCGCACGGGTTTTAATCTTGTATAATAAAAATTCGTATACAAGTTAGATTTTTAGTTAAAAATTAGAACTGTTATATACTTATATAAAGGAGAAACGAGGGGAGGTAAAGTGGCGCCGGTCAAAAATCTCGGTTCTATTTTGTTAAATTTTTAAAATTTTTGAATTAATAATTCTAATGATTAAAAAAAATCTCAATTCCATTTTAAAACTTTACTAATAGAGGAAACTAAATATATAGTTTCATTATTTTTTACCTATAAAATCTTTACTAATGAAGTAAAGTAAATATCTAAATTGCATTTTAAATTTTTACTAATCGAGGAAACTAAATATACAATTTCAATATCCTTACCTTTAAAATTGCATTTTAAAACATTAAAAGTTTGGTCGGCCGGTTAGTTGGTTGGTCGGTCGGTCGGTACCTATTGTTTTTACTTAATTACCCTTACTTAATTATAAATAAAATTTCTCCTAATAACTAATCAATTTATGTTTTCAAGTAAAAAATATTAAAATAATCAATTTCCTTCTAAAGTACGTTACATTTTCTATTTTCTTTAGCTAAAATCTCTTTTTTTCCAATTAAATGACGCCCTTACTTAATTATAAATAAACAATTTCCCAATAACTAATCAATTTTCTTTTTCAAGTAAAACATATTAAAATAATCAATTTTTTTAAAAAAATGTTACCTTTTCTATTTCCTTTAGCTAAAATCTATAGTTTTCCAATTATATGGCGCCGGTCGGTTGGTTGGTTGGTTGGTCGGTACCTATTGTTTTTACATAATTACCCTTACTTAAATATAAATAAAATTTCTCCTAATAACTAATAAATTTTTATTTTCAATTAAAACATATTAAAATAATCAATTTCTCTAAATTGCATTTTAAAGTTTTACTAATGGAGAAAACTAAATATACAACTCAATTGCATTTTAAATTTTATTAATAGTGGGAATTAAATATCACTAACAAAATATAATAAAAATTTGTATACAACGAATAATATCCGTTAGATTTTTAGTTAAAAATTAGAACTATTATATAAATATATAAAGGAGATCCGAGGGGATCTAAACCTCTACTATTATCCTTCATTTTTTTTATTAATAATATAATTAATGATAATTAGCCGATTGCCTTTTTCAATTAAAAGATGTTTACTTATAATTGATATGATATTACCTTTTATAAATACCAAAAATATCATATCTTCCAATCAATAAATTTTTTCTCTCTAATCAACATTTGGAGCGATCCAATTGGATCAACCCAAATCTAAACCTCTACTATTATTCTTCATTTTTTATTAATAATATAATTAATGATAATTAGCTGATTGTCTTTTTCAATTAAAAGATGTTTACTTATAATTGATGATATTACATTTTATAAATACCTAAAATATCATATCTTCCAATCAATAATTTTTTTCTATTAATTAAAACACGTTGACTTTTAATTTAAAACATAATATTGCAATAATTAATACATACCCAAAAATATGACTTCATATTTTCTAACCACTAACAAAATATAACAAAAATTCGTATACAACGGATAATATCCGTTAGATTTTTAGTTAAAAATTAGAACTGTTAGATTCAATGATTAAATATATTACATGATTAAATTTATTTACTAATTGCATACCCAAAAATATGACATCATATCTTCTAACCACTAACAAAATATAATAAAAATTCGTATACAACGAATAATATCCGTTAGAATTTTATTTAAAATTAGAACTGTTAGATCTAATGATTAAATATGTTACATGATTAAATTTATTTACTAAAATTTCAAGGTTCAAATTCTGTCAACGATACTATTATCCTTCATTTTCTTAATCTTCTTTATTTCTTTGATTCCCCTTTTTACCATTACACAGCATTTTGAGCGACCCAAATTAGATTGGATCGACCCAAATCTAAACATATACTATTTTTTGTCATTACACAACATTTGGAGTAACCCAATTGGATCGACCCAAATCTAAACCTCTACTATAGTATTATCCTTTATTTTTTATCTTTCTTTATTTCTTTGATTCTCCGTTTTGTCATTACTCAAATCTATCTCTGTCATTTTTCACCTTCAAGTCCAAGCCGCTTAAATCTTCACACTCCTGGATTTTGATGCATGTTTGCACTTTTCAGATTTGAAAGCTGGGTTTTTCACCAAATTAACAAACCCCCTGAAGTAGGTTAAGGTATGTGTACTAGACCTCCGTACGGGTCATATATGTTTGGTTCCAGTTTTCAGTTTGGCCATAAGAGTTAAGTTTTTATTGATTTCACAATATTAAAAATTAGACAGGATAATATTTGTTTGGTTTTGATTTTGGTTTTGAATTTAAGAATTAAAGTTTTAATGAATTACCCGATGTTATAATAATATACAGGGCACCAGAAAGGTACCTTTAAAATATTTGCTTGGCCTTTCAATTTTTTATTTTACATGTCGTAATAACAAAGGTAGTTGGAAAGATTACCAGTTAATAACATTGACACAGTACGGACCATGTTATTTGTAAATAATCTTGGGACTCAGTTTGATACTTATAGACATTTTTTTTTTCAAGCAAGTTTATGTTCTTTATGGATTTGTTCAACTTAATGTTCATGGGGTAGACATGCTACGTACCAGAAGGTCTTATGGAATAACATACTTTTTATCGGATGTCTCCGAAGGGACTATGGAATAGTATACTTAGAAGCTCAGACCCATGTCACAAGCCTCACCCTCTGGGTCAGGTAACATTGCTCTTATTTATGCTCTAAATATCTTCTTTACTCGCATTCAATTTCACTTCATATATGATCTCATATTTAGCACTTTCACTTGAGCTCCATATTAAAATATAAAAGCACTAACTTTTACCTTTTTCAGTTTAGTTGGCTTTTTGAGAGAGAATAGGTTATGGAAAATGTGATTGTTATAATTTGTAATCATACATCATTTGAAGATAAAAGTGAATAAGTGAGCTTCTTGCGGAGACCTGTGTTTTTGGTAAACAGTATTATCCTTCATTTTTTTAATCTTCTTTATTTATTTAATGCCCCTTTTTGTCATTACACAGCATTTGGAGCAACCCAATTTAGATTGAAACAAAAAATTCTAATATGATATTGTACTTATTTTAAATAATGTTGTAGTACAACGATTGTACCTCCAGCCTTTCTCTTCTCCTCTAACTACATAATTTTAAATATTGAAAACAAAATACAATACAAGAAGAAGTTTGCATTTATAAATATAGATTACAAGCAGAGAGAGATGTTTAGTTACAGATAGACTACATAGCAACAACATAAGTGATAAAAAGAAAGATGTTAGTTACAGATAGACTACATAGCAGCAACATAAGTGATAAAAAGAAAGATGGTCTACATGATGATCAAGCTAATGAAGTATAAGTTACCCCTCTAAGTTGATCACAAAAAAATTAACAACCCATCAAAATAAGTAGTTTAAAATATATTCAAATTCAAATTATTATATTCATTTCAATAAGAACATACTTTTAATATAATAAAGTCAGCCATGGTGAAAGACCTTAATTTGAACATAAACAATAAATCTACTAGAATATTTATCTGATATTTTGGCTTGCTTATTTAATTGTATAATTTACTTATTTTTAATAAAAAAATCTATATTAAAAATATATATACACTGTTTTTTCATACATGAATTTACTAATACAGTTTAATGGTCACGATCAGGTGAGAATGAGAACAGTGAGAACACACATATTCACTACATTTCAAGCTATTTTAAAGGGCCCCGCTAGGGGCATCTTCACCAAAAAAAGTCATATAATTCTACCCTCTACCACTCATAAAAAAATTAACAAAAAAAAAAAATTAAAATGAGAACAATGAGAACACACATATTCGCTACATTTCAAACTATTTTAAAGGGCCCCGCTAGGGGCATCTTCACTCAAAAGTCTTATAATTCTACCCTCTATCCATTCATAAAAAAATTTAACAAAAAAAAATAAAAATTGCTTGAAATGTGATCTCATTGTTCTCCAACATTTACACATTATATTAACTATGAGGTCTCATAGTTAATATAACATGTTCTTGATATTATATGAGGTTTAATGTTTTGGAGCCATTGGGGGTGAAGGAATTATCATTTCCGCATTTGAATAATGAAGACAATTTATTATTGTTTTCAATTAGAGAACAATATTTGTAAAAATATTTATTATTTTTATTGCAGATTTTGATGGATTAAATAAATTTTCAACATTGTTAAAATAGAATTGTATGCTACTTTTTTATATAAATTTTAGCATATCATTATTTTATTAAATACTTATATAATTATATATAATATCTTGCTAAGAATTGATTATTTATATAATTGCATACAATATCTTTTTAAGAAATCAATCAAATTTGTTAAATTTTTGGTATTGTCAATTTAAATTAAATAAGATGTTTCAAGAAATCAATCAAATTTGTTAAATTTTTGGTATTATCATTTTAAACTAAATAAGAAGCCGTGTACGAAGTACGGACAAAATGCTAGTCTCATCATAATATATGACCTGTTGTTATATATAGAAGTAAATGTGACACAACATAAATTGGCAGAAGATGGGCTGACCGACACTTTTAGATGAAATCCTCATCCCATGTAATATACATTAATAGAGTAGACAAAACCATCGCATAAATTGGCAGGACTATCAATTTTTACCTACCCCGTGCATGTTTCCTGCAGAATTTATCTGTAGAAAATGAAAATATCGGAATTAGGTATGATGCCCCTCACTTTACTCAGATACGTTTTGTTGATTGATTTGTGTGTGTTATGTTATGTGGGGTAAAATTAGTGTTCCAGAAATCGCTAGGCGGTCCAGGGCGGTCGGGGTACCGCCTAGCGCCTAATCGGATAGGCGGAGATTAATCGGATGGATTAATCGGAGCATTAATCGGATATTATAATAATATTTAATATATTAGTCTAATTTACAATTAAACATATTATTTTAAATAAATTAAAAGGATTAATCGGATTTTAAAAATCGAATCGGTTGGTTACCTTCCAAAAGATTAATCGAGGATTAATCGGGTGAATCGAGAATTTTTAAAACAGAGGGTAAAATTATCGACATACCATTACTTAAGATGAAATGTGCCACAATAACCATATCAAGATGTCCATTACGTATAGCTTGATTGATAAACACTGCGTCTAGAAGAAGAAGCTCATAAAAACATGACATATATAGTGATATATTTACTGTTAATATATTTGAATTATATAAACATATGCACAAATAAATATAAATTACGTATAAATAATTATCAAGTAAATAAATAATTTTGATGAAACATATTATAGAAGAATTACTTACATTAATTACATCAATTTGATAAAAATAACTATTTTCTTTAGAATATTCATATTTTCCTAAAAATGATTAAACACGAAAGTCCTTTTATATATGAAACCAATGTTATATATATAAATCGATTGATTCAATCAAATATTCAAATTGTACTCTTAAATTGGTGATTAAATAACTCAAATTTAATTGAATAATCGGATTTTAACAATGAGTATTCGAAACTGTGTACACACCAATTTTTTGAATTTTATAATTTTAGATTTGAAAAGAGTTTGATTTACCCAAGGGCTTGGATCAGCTCCTGATTGCTGTATTTTACTTGCTTAATTTCAGTTTTACTATTTTTCAGCAAAAGATTAAAGATTAATTTTTTTTCAAGCCCTTTCACTTTAATTTTAGATCAAAACGAATGCCGTAGGTTGATTTTTATGCTAACTTTCTTACTTTAATTCAGAAATTTTTATGCTAACTTTCTTACTTTAATTCAGAAACAAACAAAATTGATTTAATTAGGACAGTTGAACACCATGCAAAAACATGTGAATATACATACAAATGTTACATTATCTAGTAAATTTTGCTTAAAAATTGATAATTACACGGGTTTTGAGGATACCTAGATTTTTCATATTAATGCATGAAGGTACAATTATAGTTACGAGATATTTTTAGAAAATTTTTTATATTTACAAAAATGTCACCATCTATTGCAGTACAAATCTTTTTTAACCTCATGTAATTCTCCCGAAATCAATCTCAGGACATTTTTCTCTAACTACAAACTAGTCTGCTCAAAATTTCAAAGTTGAACATTCAAATTTGGTTTCCCAAACGCAAAATGAAAAGAAAACTTGCATCATTGCTTAAATTGACAATTTATAGAAGGGTCCAGGTCACTGACAATCGGTTCCACAGCCGTTGGATCGTTGATCCAACGGCTGAGATTAAAAAAAAAGAAAATTTTACTGTCCGCTATAATTTTCCGCGGATAGGCAATATAATTTTCACGGAAAATTATAGCGAACAGTAAATTTTTCTTGTAATCCAGGGGGCCGTTGGATCAACGATCCAACGGTTTAGAAACCGATTGTTAGATAAGCCGTCCCTGACAAATGATCTCCAGCTTTTATAGAAATCATAAAATTCAACATGAAACTGGGACATGTTTGCATATATTGACAAAAGGGTTTTTCTTCCTACGTTTTTTTAGAAACAAATATCTGTTTTTGATGTAAACTTTGAAACTTTTATCTATTTACAAAAATATAATTTGAAAGGCAATTGCTTTGATGTATAAGTTTTCTATAATTAATTACGATATTTATTGAATTTAAGAAAAATCATGGTTAAATTACACATAATAATGTCTCATGTGAGAGTGTGAGACCAACAATCTACTGACTTTCTTGGAGAACTTAGAATATTAGATGTAGAAATTACGAAATTGTTCTTACATTTTGAACTCATCTGGTCATGGATGATCTTTTTGATCATCAGCTCATTCATGATTTCGAATGGATAAAAGTTACTGCTAATTAAAAACTGAGAATCTGACAAGTTTATAGTAAGATGAATATATATATATAGTTGTAAACTCAAACACAACATTACACGAGTGATTGCATTTCACAAAATATCAATATCATGCATGATCAATCAACTTTGACAATCATATTGATGCATAATATATTAGTTTATGCAAAAGACCATAATCAATGTTAATTAGCTGCTGAATTTACACGACTCTTATATATAAAGTCTTCTGGCGTCTTGGTATATTGTCACTTGTCTAATTCATAGTTAAGCTACACTTATATAGATTTAATTGGCTATGTATATAAGTTAAGTCTTCAGGATGGTGATCGTTTGATTATATCACTTTCATGTTAAACTGCTTTATTGAAAAATGTTGGTTGCTTTTATATAACATAAAGTTGAAATGATCATTTAAATACACTTTACGACTTTGATATATATACGCTTTCTAATAAGTTTCGAAAAGTCGAACCTGACAATAAACTAATCAGATTAGTGATCACCGCATTATCCAAATGGATTAGTTTCATTCGTTAAAATAAAAACACAGCATATATAGCTAGTCCTACAAACTGCACTAGACAACATTTGTGGATTTCAACTAATACTCCGGAGTGGCAAACAGAAGATGAACAGTATACTGCAAAAATATAGTTGACACATCCAAAGCAGTCTGTTCAATATTTCAAAGCTGACCATGCAAATTTGATTATCCACACAAAGTTTTGCCCCTCTTTTTGCCCTTCTTTTTGCCCCTCTTTTTGTGCTTTCTATTTTCGATCTTTGTGTAGTCTAGATTGATTATTAGATTGATTATAGATAGTTCCCTCTATGGTTTGTCATAGAGCATGAGTCAATCCCATGTATATTCTGTTTTCTTTTTTATATATGCAGTTTAGCAAAAAAAAATAAATTTAAAACTAAACTTATCTGCAATGATACAAGATTAAGAAGCAATTCTACTGGGGTGTATAAGTTTTCAAAAATATATATACCTCATTTACTGATATGCATCAATAGTCAGCAGACTTTCTTAGAGAACTGAAAATATGATCACCTCGATCCTTTTCAGAATTTAAATGCTGAATTACCAGAGGTGGTTACATTTTGAACTCAATCTTGTCACAGAGGATCCTTTACTTTGCAAGGATAGAGGTTGTTACCAGAAACTGAGAATTCTGCAATTTATCTGATGATAAATGTTAGTGTACACTTGCAACCTTACACAAACTATGATCATATAAACTACAAAGTATGGAATTAATTGCTTATCGAAGTATATAAACTTGTTTTATTCCTGAATAAAAAAATAACACTATTATCATTTATTAATATCCATTTCACTTAATATTATATGTACAATCATATCAACTTTGATAATAATCTTAATGTATTGGTTCATGCAAATGTACATCAGTACTGTTAGCTAGCCGAATTACACAGATTCTTAAGAAGTCTTTGGCGTCTTGGTATATTATCAGTTGTCTTAATTTATAATTAAGTTACAGATATGTATAGATATGTATAGATTGTTAATATTGTATGAGTGACTTAATTTTTCAACTACCATTGGAACACCAAGCTTTAATTAGCTTTTGAATTTCAACTTTCGGCTTTTCACTACCATTATAACTGACGATTAGATAGGCTATATAAAGCTAGCCTTGTATACTTGGTTATGCACACGAGAAACCCTTCTCACTACTATTTAGCTACTTCTCTTATTTTGAGGGTGTTTGGGATTGCTTAAAATAAGTTACTTTTGACTTAATGGAGGTGTTTTTAACTTAAAGGAGAAAGTGAAGTTGTTTACTTTAAGTTGAATGAAAGTGTTTGGGTAATTTTACTTAAAGTTAAATGGAGGTTTAATAATTTTGACTTAAAGTGAAATTTGACTTAAAAAAATTTAAAAATCATAATATTTAAACTTTACAAGAATTGTGAAAAAAGAAAAAAAAAAAAAAAAACTCCATAAGTCATAAGTCATAAGTCAAAAGTACCTAAATGGAACTTATGACTTAAAGCAGTTTTTTAACTTAAAGCCGGCTTAAAGCTCCCGTTGCCAAACACCTTAAAAACGACTTAAAGCTAATTTTTGCTTTAAGCTCGTGTAGCCAAACGGGCTCTTTATCTCTATATATATCACTACAACAAATATTGGCAATTCTGACAAATTTTTTGGCCTATTTTCTGTCAGAAGAATGCTTCCTTCCGACAGAACACGTCCGTCAAAAAAGTCCTTGTCAAATGTTCGTATTTGCGTCGGAAGTTATCAATTGTGTCGGAAGATAACAAGGGACCCAGTCCCTCTTTATTATATTATTATTAAACTAAATATTCGCCAGAAAACTTTGTCAGAAGTTTGATTTTGATTATTATCTATAAACAAACTAGATAATAATAAAATATTCGTATATTAAATTCCAACAAACCTTCTGTCGGAAGTAGAAAATTTAAAAAAAAGAAAAGAAAAATACGATTTTCTATTGAATCTAAAATACAAATCTTCTGACGGCTAAAGTTGTCATATGTTATCACATATGCTTGCCCTATTTTTTTTCATTTGCCAACCAATTCGGCTTCTAACCAACAACATACAATATCCAGCCAATTTTCAATTGCTCTAGGAATTGACAGTTGACCAAATGTCTAAAACTTAAAGACAATAACAAAAACAAGCAAACACTGAGATCCTATCACATATATTAAATTGTATCTAGCCAAGAATCAAAGTCATCCAATAGTTTCGACTTAGAAGGGCCGGAAGAGGATGGATGAACATCAGGGGAGGCAGGCAGTCTTTACATTGTTGGACCGTGATATGATCTAGACTTTTCACTACAAGGATTTTTGCTTTAGACGACACTCAAAACGTGTTGTCTGAACCTCCCGAAAACTGTTGACTATCGAGAAGTCGTCTGATACACACCTCAGACAACACACATCAAACTGTTGTGTGAGAGTTGAAAGACAAGTAAAAGACACCTGAAAAGTGTTGTCTGATACCCAGAAACAACAACACTTTTTTGGAAACCTGTTGTCAAAGCTCCAATAATGCAACACGTTTTAGCGAATATATTGTTGTTTTAAGCAGTAAAGACAATGGTTTTTAAAAGAAAGCCTATTGTTGAAGTGCAAAAGATACAATCCTTTACTTGATCAAGACTGTTGTTGTATGTCACTACAAACAATGGTTTCTTAGCAAAAACGATTTGTTTTATGGTTAGATGTACAACATGTTATCTCATATGGCATGTTGTTGTTATGTAGGAAGGATAACACTTTCTTAGTATGTAACTCTTGTTTGAAATTATATCAAACAATGGTTTTGCAGACTATAACATGTTGTTTGATTGCATTTTTTACAACTGTCATGTAGTTTTTATTTTCCTGTTGTGTGATTCATTTCCTCACAGTTGGACATTGGCTAAAAGTATCTTAAACAATGGTTCTGGACATGTAAAGAAAACCAAACTACACTATAAAATGAAAATGCAAGAAGCAAACAATAGAAACCAATTCAATCCATCCATCCATTACGACCAATATTCACCATACCATCAACCAAAACTACAGAAGCAAATTTCACCTTATAACGCCAACACCACCAACCAACAGTACATAATTAAAGTCCGAACCCCATCCAAAACAACTAATACATAAGTCATAGTTTTAGGTGAACACATCCACAAAAGAGACGGACTAAAAGTTTAATTTACGCTACTACCAAGTACATGTTCAACTCAAAATACCAATTTCAATAAAAGACGACCGAGTTCAACGCAGGTGCTTCAACATATACTTCGCCAAGTCAGTCCTTATATCATTAAGCTCAGCCATGCCGTAGTAAAAGTTGCTTCTGCGTCGCCACTGCAAAATGGAACATGTACTGGAAGTCATATATCTTCACCACAAAACACAAGGATATCAGGGAAAAAAAATGTGTTGTTACCTTCATAGCAAATTTCAATTCCTTATCAAGACATATCTCCTTCATATAACGCATCACAAACACGCCACAGTCCTTAGTCCCAGGTTGAAGAGGAATTCCCTGAAGAATATGTAGAATTAATTATATTTCTACACTGTCCTTGTGGAATTAAGAGATACAAAAAAAATTACTTAAGAAAAGGATAATACTGCCAGGTTATCCCATTTTATTTTGTTTTTGGTAAACTTCTTCGCACCGTCATTATAGAGATTGATGGCACTACGAAATATAATGTAAATCAAATTTCTGACATTTAACTTAATAAGTGGTCTCAAATGAAATTAAGTTAATATAAAATACTCACTTGTCGACCACTTCCGTCCATTCTTCACTTGTAATTCGGCGCTTCAAAGGATCCATCTGGTAAACGATTTGAGCATCTAGATTTACAGCGGTGAGCGTCCAATGGTTCCTAATAATTCATGAAATTAAACTATATAAGAATATTAATAAATCAGATCACATGGTCACTCCTATAAAATTAATAGACTTGATAGATATAAGTGTTTAAAAAAAAAAAAGAACTGACCCAGAGTTAAATGGCAAGAGAAAATACTGGCCAGGCTGAGCATTCTTGAACCTGAGAGATAGGGATCGCGACCTCTTTGCTGGATTACCACAACCGAGGGCACCAATCGTATCAGGATCAACAAACGCTATCATATCAGTCATCTTGTGTTTTTTCAAATATTCCTGTAGAAAACTATATAAAAAAAGTCATTACACAAGCAGTCCATTTTCATTTAAGAACTATTTACAAAGTCAAATAAATCTTTGAACGTCGATACTTACTTAATGTATAAGCAAATGATGGCCCCTGACATCTCACCCCCACAGCACAAAGCATGAATATCCGACAAAAAAATAGGCTTCTTAGCAGTTGATCCGAAGGCTTCTTCGGATATCAGAAAAGTAGATGCTCGGCCGTCCGCCAAGGCATCCTTTGCCCAAAGCCACAAACGGTTCAAGGCAGGGGGAAAATCAGGACCAATGTCCAACACATACTCCGGGACTAATTCCAGATCTTTCACATTCTTCCACCTCTTTTGTCCATTTTTCTTGCTTCCCTGAAATATGACATTAAAAAACAATTGTGAATGAAAACAGCCAAATATAGTAGGTTTGTTAAAGCAAACTGCCTAATATGTTTATTTTAATTATGATTTAATAGTATATTACAACGAATTTAACCTTTGTACTTCCATTCTGTCTGGCAGTGGTTGTCTTCAATTCCGTTATGAGAGATTTTGGCCATGCAATATAAGTCCCAAAAGCTTGCTCCACAGTTATGATCTCATCTTGGATTGGAAAAGGAATCTTTTCAGATCCTTGAATTACACGAGTGATAGAGACTCGGGCATTCTCTTTTGTCAAAGGTTTCCCATGAAGAATCTGACTCTTTGTATCAACAGCAGCATGTGCAACAATATTATTTGGGGAGTTAATTGCCAGTCCCCACTCTTTAACATTGTCAGCTTCCATACACAAATTTACAACCAGCTCCTGATCATCCTCCAAATGAACCCCCTCAACAGCCTCCTCAATTTTTTCTACCACGTCAACAATCTTCTCAGTCCTTTCTCCACCCTCCACAACCTTCTCATTCTTTTCTTCCACATCAACCTTCCCATTCTCTTCATCCCCTTCAGGAAGATTATAATCACCTTCGAGGAGATTGAGTCTCTTCTTTGCACCTGCCAACTCCAACTCCTTGATACCCTTGGAACAACTTGCTTGCTGAGATCCAATATTTGGACTACCTTCAGAACCAATTTTCTTTTCACATAAAGCACTTTTCATCTTTTCAATCTCACCAGTCCAATAGGAATCTCGCTCTCAGACTATCCTCTCTGATTCCTCTCTCATATACTTCTTAATGCCCTCCTGAATCCTCTCATCCATTGACTTGCTGGTCTTCTTCTTTCGTGGAAGATTAAAGTATGTAGACTGCTTGACATAAGTACCTTGTCCACGTACCCTTCCTCGGTGCTCAGGGTTACCGAGAACCTTGGTCAAGACATCGTCTGTGCCTTCCACAGAAACTTCTCCATCCCTAACCCTCTTCTTCATTATCTCCTACAAAAGTGACATGAAAAATATAAGTACGTTAACTAAAAAAATAGATATCACAGTGAAAGAACTCAAAATATAAAATAAATGAAAAACTTACAATCTCTTTTGCAATTTTTTCAACTTTTACAGACTTAAAATTCCCCTTTTCATCCTGCCGCGCACGGACCCACGTATCCGTTCGATCTATGTCAAATTCCTCAGGATCAACAAGAGCGAGTTTCTGTCAAACAAGGTATTATTGTATTGTTTAACATACAAGTCATTGTAAAATTAAACACAATTATCATGCATGTTTGAAAGGGATATATGTATGATTACTAACCATTTCATGTTCTAGGTTAGCATAACCTTTTCTTGACATGTTATGAGGATATTCGCTCAACTTCCTCCTCTTTGTGAGTTCTTCGTGGATCGCCTTAAGGAACAATGATCAAAATGTTAGTAACAAAGCTGTTCAACTATATATTTTTGTAATCTCAGAAATTCAAAAACAAATACGGTAAGAAAACTTACACCAAATTTTTTTGACAGACGGTCAACAACAAACATGTCCCAATGATCATTCTCAATAAAGGTGTAGTCAGCAGGAGGAAACTGTAGCATATCAGGCTGATCATGGTGTGGCAGGACGTATTTGGTTGACAAGCGGCTCTTGAACTCTCGCCATTTTTTTCCCGCAGATATCAAAACCATCTTCTTGGCGGTTGGTGGTACATCAAACGCCATCTACATAGATAAGTTTTTTAATTAGCATACATGTATTAACTAAAGAGGTGGTCATGAAAAAAAAGATAGTCCATAATATGTAATTTGTTTTACCTCCACACATTTCCAAATCTTTTTTTTTCTTTCAGTCGGAACAATTAGCCAGGAATCATAGCAGATTGGGACTTTACTTCTCGCAAGAACACCAATGTAAGATTCCATTTCCGTGCCTGCTTTACCGTAAGGCTCACCCTTTTCATTGAAACTCACCAACGACTTCTGTCCCAACATCTTACGCCTAATAAGCTTGTGCATCGTTACAGGTCCGCGCTTTAAAAGCTTCAGTCCAGTTATTTCCTTTTTCGTAGCTAGCGATTGCTCCATTCGTTTCCTCTTATTAGATAAAGTGGTTTTTAGGTTTTTAGAAATAGACTTCTTCACAGATACAGGGGATGATGAAATAGCCCGTGTCACCGGTCGATTAGATACAGGGGATGATGAAATAGCCCGTGTCACCGGTCGATTAGATACAGGGGATGATGAAATAGCCCGTGTCACCGGTCGATTAGGGCTGGACTGAACCGTAGTCTTCTTCACTGCAGGGCTAGACTGAACCATAGTCGTCTTCACTACAGGGGTAGACTGAACCGGTGAGTTCTTTTTTAGTGCCTTCAAAATGGTTGTCGTACTTGCTTTGGGAGCGGAATTTCTCTTTGGCTTCATGATCAATCTGCAACACCACATGTTGAGTGAATTATTTATGAGTCATAAATGGAGCCAGAAACTAATCCCAGGGTTAGCCAAAATGCTCTCAAGTTGAGAGAGAGAGAGAAAGAGAGAGAGAGAAGCAGACATGTTCGATTTAAGAGCATGCATAACAATATCATAGTATTCATAAGCATATAACAGAAAGAGATGGAGAGAGAGAGAGAGAGAGCGGAAGAGAGAGGGAGAGAGAGAGAGAGAGGGAGAGAGAGAGACGATCTAGGGAGGGATAGGGGGATGAGTACCTGAGAGAGAGCGACGATCTACGGAGCTAGGGAGAAGCGAGAAACTGAGATTTCGCAAAGGGGAAAATGAGCTCTCGATTTTGGGGGGAGTGATTTAGGGGGGGAGTGATTTTGGGGGAGTAATTTAGGTCATAAGTGTGTGGTCATGAGGCATCGGAGGTGGCTGCCCCGTCATCATCCATATCGCCGACAGAAACAAGATTTTGATAACACCGTGGAAAAGGAAAATGCTCCAATTCCCCTAACCGGAGAGGAGGTGCTTCAAAGAGTACAACATCTGAAAGGCCATGTCTACGGTAAGACACAATGCCAACCTCGATTACAGAAAGGTGATGTTCGACCTATTTGGAAAAAGGTATATATATTCTTTGAGCTTGAGTACTGGAAGTTTCTACCGGTTAGACATGTTCTCGATGTGATGCACATTGAGAAAAATATATGCGAAGCTTTACTTGGCACCATGCTTAATATACCAAATAAAACAAAAGACAAAGAATCTGTCCGTATTGACATGGCTGAAATGGGAATAAAAACCGAGTTGAGGCCAAAAACTCCAGGGAAAAAGGAGAAGTTACCATTAGCATCTTGGAATTTGACTCATTCCGAAAAAAAGGTTGTCTGCTCTTCTTTTCTTAACATGAAGTTTCCTGATGGTTTTTGTTCTAATGTTAGGAGTCTAGTTTCAATGGAAAGTCTTAGACTTACTGGAATGAAATCTCATGACTGCCATATGATATTGCATCATTTGCTCCCAATTGCAATTCGGTCGTCATTGCAAAAAAGAGTCAGGAACACAATTATCAGGTTCTGCCTCTTCTTTAAGGCAATTTGTAGTAAAGTTATTGAGGCTGATAAGTTGGAGAAAATGCAATCGGAATTGGTAATTACTTTATGCCAGCTTGAAAAATACTTCCCCCCTTCCTTGTTTGATCTAATGTTTCATTTATCGGTGCATCTTGTAAGAGAAGTTGAGCTCTGTGGACCAATTTTCCTTAGGTGGATGTATCCTTTTGAGAGATACATGAAGACATTCAAGGGATATATAAAGAATCGGGCTCGTGCAGAAGGTTGTATTGCGGAGGCCTATATAGCAGAAGAGGCGGTGGAATGTTTGGTGGACCATGACGAAGGAACAACTATCGGGGTACCGAAAATTGGTAGACATACTAAGAATGCCATTTGCAGGCCATTATTGGGTGCAACCATAATAACCCCGAGAAGGACTGATTTGCACGTAGCACATTTGTGTGTTCTCCAGAATACTAATGCAGTTAGACCATTTTTCAAGTAAGCCATGAATTTAATTTATTTTCTTTATTTGCATGCATTTCTTATGTCGTTTTTAATGACTCCAGTGAACACATGCAGTTAGACCAATTTTCAAGTAAGCCATGAATTTAATTTCTTTATTTCCTTTATTTACATGCATTTCTTATGTCGTTTTTAATGACTCCAGTGAACACATGGCATTTTTAATGACCAAATATCCGGAACATGAAAATGATGAAATGTGGCTAAAGAACAAGCAAAATGAGACATTCCCTAAATGGTTTAAAGAAAAGGTATTGTGTATTTATCAAAAAAAAAAAAGGTATTATGTGAGTTTAATAATAGTTTTCTGATTTTTTTTACAACTCCCTAGCTCACATGAATCATTTTACAACTTGTTTATTTTTTTCAGATTGCTTCAAATTTGGAAGACAAAAAAGAGTTATCAAACGAGATAATATGGATCGCAGACGAACCCAACAAAGATGTTCCTACATTCAGCGGATACAGAATGGATGGGGTTACCTTTAGTACCAGGGAACGTGATGACATGCGTCAGGTTCAGTGCAGTGGTGTGTGTGTAGAAGCTGATACAATGGTTGTGCACGGTAAGGATAAAAACATTGAGCACACATCACATACATATTATGGAGTTATAACAAGTATATGGGAGTTGGACTATAATTACCTTAGGGTCCCTATTTTTCATTGTAAGTGGGTAGATATGAACATAGGCACAAAGGTAGACGACTTGGGATATACATTAGTAAATTTGAATAGGTTGGGCTTTTTAGATGATCCATTTGTATTGGCAAAACATGTTAAACAAGTTTGTTACATTGATGATCCTCTTGATAAATCATGGTCCGTTGTCTTGAAGTTACCGGAGAAAAATTACTATGAAGACAATGAGTATGAAAATGAGGCATCTGTAGAAGCAGGGCTTGAGAATGACTTTTTTATGCCCAATTTTCCGGATGTTGATGAGGAAGACATGCCTACTAGTTACATTCGAGATGATGTTGATGAACTAATACAACTTTCGTAATGTAATAAATTAATTTGTAACTATAACTCTTGATAGATTGTTGGTTGGTTTGTTCTCTTCTAGCTGTTTGGCCTTTTTGATTTGTTGGATGCCAATTTGGTGTTTGGCCTTTGTTGATTTGTTGGATGCCAATTTGGTAGGTTAGTCATCATTTAAATATATTTTTTTTTTCATTTACAGTTCATCAGACAACAGTTTTAAACTGAAGACACTTGTATGAGTTGAAACACACAATAGGCAAGAATCTGTTATGTGTTGGATTATGTTCATACAACACTATGTAAAGCACTTGTGTTAAATATCATTACACAATACCACATTGGAAATCACTTGTCTCCTTCTAACAATACTTTTTACGAAGTATTGTCTATGCTTCATTCACATAATATTTCTAAAAAATGTTGTGTGTTGGTTAACTGTCACACAACACTATGGATAACAGATTGTATGAATTCTACTTAGACAACAGACTTAAAAACACTTGTCTGATCTAAAAATACTTATGCATTTACACAACACCCCTGGTTTTGGCCCATTGTGTGAATGTAGGATTACACAATACTTTTTCGAGCACGAAAATACTAGTTGTCTGATCATTTCGGGCAACACTTTTTTCCATGGGTGTTGTCTGAGGGGTGTCGTCTATAGCCAGATTTCTTGTAGTGTTTCTTCACATGAGTAGAAACCAACTCATCAGATGTAGTTTCTTCTGACAATATAGTTGAATTGCAGTACCTAGGATCTTCTTTTAAGAGGGTAGATTGAAAAACATTTGGTTCAGAAAAATGAATCCAGGAGCATATCGAGCTCCGCTTCTGCATCCGCCGCCTTAAATCCAGAATGACTTCTGGTCTGGACTGAAGCAGGTTCATTACTGAGCTGTTTTTTAGACTCTGGCATGAAGCTCTCATCAGATCTAATTTTGGATACTAATGGTTAACTTTTAACAGGATGGTCAGGATCACTGGTCCCTCGGACCTTAATGTCCCAATCAGATTGATTAGCTCCATCAGAAAATTCAGAAGAAATTTTATTAGTTGTTTCGATTATGAATGGAATTTCGCTCGAGCAAGACTTGTGGTCGCGGCTTGTTTGTAATTCTTTAGTGCACTGTGATACAGCAACATTAAGTTTAGTATAGTATTAAATATTGATACACAGGAAGAGTAGAACATTTTAATGATGGCTCGCAAGTGCTTAAATATATAATAGGGTTTGTCTAGTGTGTGCCCAAGGGCACATGCTAAGAATCCGTGCTTGATGAGTTGTCAAATTTTGATTGGTGGATATTTATGTGAATGTAGGGGGTCCGTCATTATTAATGAAATCCCCACCAATCAAAATTTGACAACTAAGCTAATAAGGATTCTTAGCATGTGCCCTTGGGCACACATTAGAAAAATCGTAAATAATAATCACACTAAGTAATATACAAAAAATTTATATATACAAAAACTAAAAGAATACAGAAACCAAATGAAGAAACCAAATGAAGAATTCAACAAACTTAAACTTAACATACCCAAAGATACACACAAAAATCTTGCATATGCTCCAACAGATGCTCCTGCATAAAATTAAAAATAATATGAATTACACAATTAGGGTTTTGAGTTAGAAACAAAAACCAAGTTTGAAATCAAATCCAAAAACTTAACAATGATTCAAAATTACCCACTCACCAATTCAAACTTTAAATAACTCGATTTGAGAAGATAGATGTACTATCGAACAAATCGATTTGAGATATGAAATGTTGAGCTTTGAGATTCCAATGAGAGATTTGAGTTGTGTGGTGTGATTTTGGTGAGATTTCGATTGTGCTATTAGGTATGAAATTTAGGGTTCTTGAGTTTAAGGGGAGAGAGAGAGAGAGAGAGAGATTCGTGAGTGCGAGAGAGAATGGGATGCAGGTTTTTAATATTTGTTTTTATGTTTTTTAATTTTGTTTTATTTTGTAAGATATATGGGATAAAAGAGAGAGAGGGAACAAAATATTGGTTGAGGGTTTAAACAATTGGTAAAAGGGGGGAAACAATTGGTAAAGCCGTAAAGGGTGGAAATAATTTGGGATAAGCGGGAAAAATGAAGGGGGATGCTCATCAATTTTTTAAATGTAAATTGAGACATCGGTTCTTAGAAAATTAATTTCAAAATTATATTATCATTTTTATTTTTTAAAATACTAGCTTATAATCCGTGCAATGCACGGGTTTCTTGTACTATGTTATAAATTTTATTTAATATTATAATTATGTTTTTATATAATCATTATTTCAAATATTTTTTTTAATTTTAATTTGATATAAATTAATATATTCATGTTTACGGATTATACTAATGTTTCCTTATCAACGTATATGATTTTTTATATATTTTATTAATAATTGAAAAATATGGTGTGATATTTTAGATGTTTATAAAAGGTAATATCTCGACTAATTATTATTAATTATATTATGTTATTATATGTTATTATTTATTTTAGGTGTATTTACTTTTCTTTATAATGAAGGGTAAATAAGTAAATTCACGAAGTACCAAAAAACATGTACCGAAAGTTTTAATGTTTCAGTTTTTATATAATAGTATAGATATGTATTTGATTGGAGATCTTAGTGATTAATACTATATTGACTAGTACTCGTAACTAGTGTTTTGTCCCATATTATTGTTCATGTTTTTTAAAATATAGTTCTAGATGATCCAGTCGTATGGATGTCAAGATATATCTAATTTAATTATATTCCCAAATTTTCAAAAAATAAAAAATTAATTTGGTTGGAGGTCTTAGTAGATCACTACTATATTGACTAGTACTCATAATTAGTGATATGTCCCATATTATTGTTTTTATTTTTTAAAATATATTTCTCAAT
The DNA here is from genome assembly GCA_037693485.1 of Kitagawia praeruptora. Taxonomy (NCBI): domain Eukaryota; kingdom Viridiplantae; phylum Streptophyta; class Magnoliopsida; order Apiales; family Apiaceae; genus Kitagawia; species Kitagawia praeruptora. The sequence continues at coordinate 129,095,277 of CM075347.1, forward strand.
GATCCAACCGTACGGATGTCAAGATATATCTAATTTAAAAATATTCCCAAATTTTTAAAAAATAAAAAATTAATTTGGTTGGTGGTCTTAGTAGATCACTACTACTGTATATTGACTAGTCCTCGTAACTAGTGCTATGTCCCATATTACTGTTTCTATTTTTTAAAATATATTTCTCGACGATCCAACCGTACGGATGTCAAGATATATCTAATTTAATAATATTCCCAAATTTTTAAAAAATAAAAATTAATTTGGTTGGTGATCTTAGTGATTAATACTATATTGACTAGTACTCGTAACTAGTGTTTTGTCCCATATTATTGTTCCTGTTTTTTAAAATATAGTTCTGGATGATCCAATCGTACGGATGTCAAGATATATATAATTTAATGATATTCCCAAATTTTCAAAAAATAAAAAATCAATTTGGTTGGAGGTCTTAGTAGATCACTACTATATTGACTAGTACTCGTAACTAGTGTTATGTCCCATATTATTGTTTCTATTATTTAAAATAAATTTCTCGACGATCCAACCGTATGGATGTCAAGATATATCTAATTTAATGATATTCCCAAATTTTCAAAAATAAAAAATTAATTTGGTTGGAGGTTTTAGTAGATCACCGCTATATTGACTAGTACTCGCGCGTAACTAGTGCTATGTTCCATATTATTGTTTCTATTTTTAAAAATATATTTCTCGACGATCCAACCGTACGGATGTCAAGATATATCTAATTTAATAATATTCCCAAATTTTTAAAAAATAAAAAATTGATTTGGTTGGAGATCTTAGTAGATCACTACTATATTGACTAGTACTACTAACTAGTACTTTGTCCCAGATTGTTGTTTTTGTTTTTTTTAAAAATATTTATTGATGATTCAACCTTACGGATGTCAATATATATCCGATTTAGTAATATTTCCAAAATTTTAAAAAATAAAAATTAATTTGGATAGTAAAATTAGTAGTCAGATATTTATTTGACTAGTACTACTGTGTAGTACTTTGTCCCAATTTGTTGCTTCTATTTTTTTAAAAATATTCATCGATGATCCAATCATACGGATGTCAATATATATCTAATTTAGTGATATTCCCAAAATTTTAAAAAATAAAATTTAATTTGGATAGTAAAATTAGTAGTTAAAAGATGTGATTAGAATATTAATTTTCTATCGTTTATGTAAAATAGTACTACTGGTACTTCCGACGACATTTTTCCGTCAGAAGATTATCGATTATTTTAATAATTAATAATTTTTTTGGATTTTAATTACTTTTAAAAAAGGAAAATTTTCATAACATCTAACGGCTGGATCAATTCCGTCAAAAGGTTGTTTTAGCGGGAAAATTTTCAGTCCAAAATTTTGTAAGCACCAAAATATATTATTAAAATATTCAACTTTTGACAACCTTTTATCTTCTGTCGGATGTTCAGCTAATCATTTGACGGATTTTCGTGTTTGTCAGAAGTTGAGCGCCAAAAATGACTCCGTCAGAAGTCGGCTGTCGGAAAAGCGTATATTTGTTGTAGTGTATATTATACATAGACAATACGTTATCAGCACAATAGGGAAAAAAAAAAATTACAAGCAGTTTAGCAATCTAAACAAAGAAAGAAAGAAATGAGGGTACCAACAGGCGGTTGTGGCTGATAATAATTTTAGTTTGGTAATTTGAGTCTCTGCAACCTAGCACTAAAAATACACGCGCCTAAATACATAACTCTCAATAAGGCAAGCTTGTATATTCCTTTCATATTTCCGAAAAAAATTTATTTTCTTACAGTAGTACTTTATACTAGTTGTAGACTTGTAGTACTCATTTGAACTTTCTTATGCTTGGTTTATCTAAAGGTTTATTTAAAATTTATCCAAAGGGAGGATAAGAGATAAGCCTTATTATTTTTGGTTTATCTAAAGGTTTGAGTGATTCTTGTTGTATATATAAAAGCATAAAAATTACATTTTATTAAAAATGTATCTGTAAAAGTTATGCAAAAGATTTTGAGTGAATAACATAACCGGGATTACTAGCCAATGGTGGAATTTCCTTCCTAAGAGCATCTCCAACCATAGAGATCCCTTAGTTAAAAGTGTGTCAAACCTGCCTTAAATAAAAATTATAGATATTATGTAAAAAAAATCATCTCCAACGGAACTGTTATCTAAAATTTTAGATAATCCTCTAAAATCCAATCATATTGGCTATATTTGTCGAATCTCTAGAGACCTGTAGTAAAACTCCACATCATCAATATTACCATATTAAAATAATACATTCTATTTTTAACAATTTGAAATAATAATAACTTGCTATTTTTAAAATATGACTAATCATTATAGCCAACTCCATTGGAGTACAACACCTTACAGATTCAATAAATTTTACATAATCACTATTTTATATCATTTTAGCCACCCATTTTAACCAATACCATTGGAGATGCTCTAACCCGTGGTTTCGGACATGGATGAATGCCTCTATCTTTATTTTTGGGACACTTTCATTACATAAATAAATAAATAAATAGATAAATAAATAAATATATAATTGCACTTCATAACAAACACCTTATATAACAAACAATAAAGAACACCTCATATTTAATCTAATCTAAGAGTTCCGTAATGGCACCCAATACAAAAAGTTGTTATTTTTTTTATCCCCTATCCATCCAGCACAAAAAAATACTGTTCATGATGACGTCAGCAGTGACATCATCATGAACAGTATTTTTTTTTACTGGATGGATAGAGGGTAAAAAAATAACAACTTTTTGTATTGGGTGCCCCTGGCGGCCATTAGATCTATTAGATCTAAGGCATTCTTTATTATTTTTTATATAAGGGTGTTTTTTATGGTGAAATGGCCTAGGCCTATATATATATGTAGGCCATTATTTTATGAAGAACCAAATTAGATAGAGTCCAGTGGAGAACCCTCTCCTTTAATCTCAGCCTTTAGATCAAGCTCTAATCCAACGGCTGAAAATATTTTACTAATTAATTATCAAAATAAAAAATAATACATAATGGCCGTTAGTTGTATCTATAGGTCTGTTATACACTCTCCTCTCCTACAATCTCTCCAACAATCTCTCTGATTAAATTTCACCGGCAATTTCTCCGACGATATCTCTCCGTACTGTATCTTTCTCGCACTCTTCGATTATCGATCAATTCGCTCTTTTTACGATCTCTTCCTCGTGATTTTCGACGGAAACTATGGCGTCTTCATCAAATCAAGCTCGAAACTATGATTCTACTGTTGATATTGAGTGTTCATCAGGTTTCAATCTTTAACCTTCAGTTTTGTACACATAATTTGTTAATATATGGTTCGATTCTGTAGTAGAATCAAATCATAATCTCAAAACTATGCTTCTACTGTACATTGACTGTTCATCAGGCTTTAACCTTTATCCTTCAGTTTCGTACAAAAAAATTTGTTAATTTATGTTTTGATTCTATAATAGAATCAAAAATTATGTTTGTTACATATTTAGTTGTTCTTCCGAAGTTTATTCTACAATTCCTGATTCTATTATCGAATCTAAAAAACCTATAAGTTTCTTCAATGATCAGTTAGTACTATTCATCTTAGTTTCATTTGACTGTTTATGATAAAAGTTCATATTTGTGCACATATGCTTCCTTTTTAGCTGGATTGAATGATTAGCAATAATTGTTTTATACATATCGTTCGATTTTTAGAATATTCTATAGTAGAATCACAAATAAATTTACGATTTTATAGGCTTTAGTATATCATTGTATTCCATAAGCTTTACGATTTTCACTGCTTCTGATGAACACTTTGATTCTACAACCAACAATTACTTTGATTCTACATCGAACAATTACTTTATTATCAGGGGCGGACGCAGAAAATTTATTCAAGGGGGGCCAAAATATATTATATAATTCATCGCATATTAAAATAAATATTGTTTCACTACATTAAAATTGAGACGTACCGTCACTCTTTTAAGCCACGAAGAAATCATCTGTAATAGCATTTATACTAATACTACGATCAATTTCTTTTTCCATATATAACATTAAACAATCTTATTATCCGAGAAATTTATGAGTACTGACTAATAATATTCACTTTTTAACATACGTACAAACAGGTGAAAATAATATCTATTCTACTTTTATTTTAGTTTGGGTTATAAATTGAATTAATGGCCATATAATTTTTTAAGTTGTGGGCTTGTACAATTAGATCAATGGATCAACAAAATCCAAAATAAAGTGACTTATATTACCTAACTAGAACCATACTACAACCATACATACATGTATATTACCCGCTTCTGTTGAAAACCTGGTGGGGGCCACGGCCACCAGTGGTCATACACTGTGTCCGCCCCTATTTATATGTCGGTATTTGTCTTGGTTCTACAGTAGCATCAAAATTGTTGCGTAGTCAATTTTTGTGATTTCAAACTATGTAGTTTAAAATTATATTTGCTTCTGATGAACACTTTGATTCTACAACCAACAATAACTTTGTTATTTTTAGTATAAAATATTTATTTTCGTTGTTTCTATTGTTTATATCAGTATATGTTTTGGTTCTACTGTAGCATCAAAATAGTTGCATAATCAGTAGTCGTGATTTTCTTATTTTTATTATCTTTCAAGCCTTTGGTATCTAAAAGTTTTGTAATTCCTATGGACCCAACCTTTCAGGGAGCCACCATTGTCAATCGTCCAGTCTTCATAACCCCTGTTGAGAACTACCAGCTGCCTCCCTATGTTCCTCTGCTGACTGTGGTATGTTAATCATCCAACTTTATAAAATAATAATTTTGTTACTGATTTTATTATGTTTTTTTAGAGTTGTGCATTTTACAACACTTGGGCTTAGACAAATTCTCTATAGTAGATGTGATAGATTGCTAACACTTTTAAATTACTATCTTCGCTCTTTTACATTATTGCTAAAATGGTACATAGAATTTAATGATTAACTTGCACCAGATAATAGTTCTAATATATCAGCAGGAGCATATGCGCCCAAGATCACATGTCATTTACATCTGGGTAACAGAGATTTCTTTCCCCTTTTCTATAGGAGAAAAAGACTACTGATTGTGGTTCTGCTTTTCATAAGACTGAAGATGTAGTGAGCACCATGCTTGCCTTGGGATTCATCTTAGGAAAAGACATCCTGAACAGAGCAAAATCATTTGATGAAAGGCACCAATTAACATCACATGCCTCAGCTACTATTACTTCTATTGATCGCAAGATCGGTCTGATCAAGATGTTAAGCACTAGGACAGCTGTTGTGAAAGGAAAAGTGAGAGTAATAGATGAGTGGTTCTAAGTGTCTGATATGACAAAAAAAAGCATTTTTAGCTGCTGAACAAACAGCTAGCAGTGCAGGTTCTGCTATTTTGAGAAATCGCTATGTTTCTACAGGGGCTTCATGGGTTTCAAGTGCTTTAAGTATGTTTGCAAAGGCAGCTGAGGATTTAAGCTTGATGACTAGAGACAAGGTTGAAAAGGCTGATGAGGAAAAGAAAGAGATGCTTTACAAAGAGGAGCCAATTGTTGTTAATGACTATGCTCGGTTCCATCTTGACAAGTCTTCCACTGTGGTGCTTATTGTGGTGTTCGTTCATACAACCATCTGATAGACAAAGTTAGGAAATATTTCAGTGCTGATACCTACGTAATGAGTTTTCTGATTTCGTTACACTTTGCTGTAAGTAATACGAATGTTGTATGTAACTCATTTATCAGAGACATATAAGTTCCATGATGATAAAGATTCAGAAACTTGATATACGTACTTCTTTTGTAGTTCAAACAAATTGATATTCTCAAAGGATATGAAGAACCTGATATTGTTCTTCCTTCCGTAAGTTGAGGTTTACAAATGGTATTTATACTTTTCATCTAGTGTGTAGCCATGAAGGTTTTAAGGCATAATCTTTATTTTAGATAAATTAATGTTGGAAGAGGCTGATCGATTAGAAAGAAACAATTCAATTTCACTTTGGTTTTGGCCAAGTCATTTAAACTGTCTTCTAGTAAAGTCATTAAATTTAATCCTAAATTTTGTATGTTAGCTCAGTTATGTATTCACAAAGTTAAAAACAATCACATGCAATGCCTTGGAGGTAGGAATCATATGATTAATACATAATTACATGTATAGGATGGGGGTTTCATTTGCTAAAAAGCTTGCGGCCAGTATTTTCTTTATATAGACCATATACTGAGTTGCTTAGCCCACAGCAGGCCGCTACAAGTGTGAAAAGAACTCGTCGATTACTCTGAGCCAAAAATATGTGAAATTTCATTTGTATTTCTTTGTATGTACTTGGAGTCTTGGTTGATTGAACATATTGCTTAAATGACCTGGCCTTTACATAAAATTGGCAACTACGCAAATGAAACCCACTTGTACTAAATGTCTGGTACCTGTAACTCTGCAAGACAACAAGCGAACAAGTTGATACTTCTTCAATGCTATAAATGCACACACGCATAGATGTTAAAATTTGCTATATAACAGATGACAATAACATTTCGTAATCAATAAAATGCAACTTCCAAGGAATTTGCATCAACACTCTGTCTTTACAAAAATACAAATGCGGAAAGAACCAATTTATACATCTGCACAAAATCTAACAAATCTTCATTTATGAACAGCTAACAAGAACGCAAGTTTACAACACTAAGGCTCATTTTGAGTGCATTGCCTATAATATGTGTTTAACTCTCTGAAGAAATGCTTGAATTAGTAGAAATCGGTAAATGGAAAAAGATAACATCTTCGATTGAACTGCAGCTAGCTACGATATGTACTTGGTCAGTCCCTCCAGGCTCTGTCAAATTTGAGAACCATGTATTAGTAACATTATCTGGTAAACATAGTTGGATTTACTAGAATATTAAGTTAATTTGAGTACAGTTTACCGAATAAAGAAATTTGTATAACCAGACATATGAAGGAAGAATAGGCATTCGTTAATTCATACCTTTATGCATCCAGCTAGATCATCATCTTTTAAACTACCAATTTGTTCATTTTGCGGCTCAATTGTCTAAACTGAATCACGAGGAGATTTAAACTTTTAATTTACACGTCATAAGAGCATGACTGGATGAAACGTACCAAAGGAAGTTGTACATGGTGGGCAGATAACACTGGAAACTAAGGACTTCTTGCACCAGCCATTCCATTGCTACCACTATAAATATATATGTTTCTACGGTAGAATCAAATGGAAGCATATATTCAAAATATATGTGTACTATTTTGCTAAATTTCTATGCAGCCAGATTAGATCACATTAGATCAAAACCAAATATACAAATGTACACGAAAATTGAAATATACAAATAGTTGTTCTACTGTAGAACCAAATTTCATACCTCCAAATATACATGAAACTATAAACAAGATTTAACAGTCAAACCTAGTAAACTTCTTTCTATTACAGAACCTTATTTTTAAAACCAAATTTGGCAAAAATAAAATTATACAAGCCTGTACTATAGAAATGCAGTTTTACCAAATTTTGGTTATATTACATAAACACAATTTATACCTTATCCCTTCACCACAACTAGCTAATAAAGACCTAAATTACTTATATTGTACAAGCACAACTTCATATTTACAGAACCAGAAACAGAATTTCATGTAATAGAACAAAATTTGGCAAAAATAAAAGTATACAAGCCTGTACTACCTCAACTAGCTAATAAAGACCTAAATTACTTCTATTGTACAAGCACAACTTCAAAATTCTTGGTTCTATTACAGAACTTTAATTTTAAAACAAAATTTAGCAAAAATAAAATTATACATGCTTATACTATAGAAATACAGTTTTGCCAAATTTTAGTTCTATTACAGAAACACAATTTATGCCTTATGATTTATACATGAAATCCCTTCACCTCAACTAGCTAATAACGACCTAAATTACTTCTCTTGTATAAGCACAACTTCAAATTTACAGAACCAGAAACAGAATTTCATGTAATAAAACCAAATTTGGCAAAAAAAAAAATTATACAAGCATATCATGCATATCTTATAATGAATAATATTTGGTAACCACAATGCCACTATCAATTTTATATTGCAAATCACACGCCTTCACAATCAGTTCCGATACAAAACATAAGCATCAACATAAAATACAGCAACCGACAAGCCTATCAAATGTACAACATTCAGAAAGTGCACATGCCCTAAAAATCCTTATGGAAACCAAAAAGTGTAACTGGGAAAGAACTAGCTTACGGAAGTGTGCTGGGCCATATTGGTCAATTCTTCCATTGTCTTCTCGGCCTCTTCCCTAGGTTGTTTTTGTGTCACTGGGTCGGTATCCAATCTAAACATACAATCATTTACAAGTTTGATTTCCAATCAGGAAACAGATATTAATTAGCTTTTACGTGAGTATTTTGTAATGAATGTTGAGTTACCTTGAGAAATAACGTCCCAAATTGTGCCATTGTGGGTCTTTACATAGATCTCCGAACCTAATTACTTCTCTAGAAAAAATGCTAAATTCCTCCTTGCAAACAATCATGTGGATATAAAAGACTAATTCCAATCACATGTTTGCTCAAAGCTACATGTTTCAGTTTCATAGAGGTATGACTAACATTTTGTCACCAGCAGCAATTCTAAGCAACTTCGTCATATCAGTGGAAACTAAAAGTTGTACTCCTTCAGAGTGGAGGATTTCCTTTTTAAGAAATTGGACATTTTCCCCTGAAATTGACTGTAACAAATTTGAACCTTTGGCGATGGTATTAGCAACTTCAAATGCCAGGATAGATATCTTATTCCCTCTTGAAGCCATATTTACAAATCCACTTCCAGCATTTAAATTTGCCATGCTACTACCCTAGTGTATCCAGGACATCCACTGCCCTCTCCAAGCCCACAATGCTAGCTTTACCAAGAAATGAGCTCACATGAGGTCCCTGCATTTATGCAATAACAAGACTCAGTCAAATTATGCCACAATAGCTTTCCATGATAAAATAATAATAAAACTATAAGAAAAAAAAACACCATTTCAAATTAGAATCTAAGATTGATTAATTACCAGATCTTGCTATTAAAAGGCAAGATTGGAAAAAAATCTCAGCTTTGACGGGAGGATCTATTGTGTACAAAAAGGTACTTGTACCGAGACTCAAGACTCCAACTGTACTAAAAAGGATTTTATTATTTTACTACCTAAGTTGCACTCGAGCTAGTTTACTCGTAATTTATAGTGTTGGCATAATGGCTTTTTTTTTTTGCTAAGTGGCATAATGTCTATTCCTTAGCTATCCATTCTATCATGTACTTACAATATCTACACTAGTTAACTCATATTAGGGAAGGATACATAAATACCTGTAATTTCTTGTTAGACAAAGTGCAACAAGAGTTTTTAGTCCAAATAGAGGGTAGTACGGGTCAGTTGCAAACTTGCAGATGTTTAAAGGGCTCATCAAAATTATTGTTTCGTGTTTGACTAGACAGGTATCCCTTTTGGCGTACCATAGAAACTAGAACTAAAATCACCGATTCCGAGAACACAGGACAGGACTTCTATAGTTGTCAGTTGTCATAGAGCAAATATGTCCCATCTTAAGTTCACAATTCTTACTTTTAGTAGTTGGCATAGCTCAAGTGTCTCGCAACTTGCCTGCTGAGAATTTCAGATCAATACTGACTTAAGGTACATTTTCTTTAGAAGGTAATATGTCAAGAGTCATCAAGCTTTAAAGATTATGATCTCGAATCATTAAATATAGGTGATGACATCCCTTGTTTTACACAGTTGTAGAGTACCAAATTTTTATCTTCGAACATTACCATGTCAACAAAAGTAATTATGCATATTAATTAATACATAATATCTTCAGCATATCTGTGAGCAAGTTCCTACTTTCTAGAGAATTACAACTTCAAAATTCTTGGTTCTATTATAGAACTTTAATTTTAAAACAAAATTTAGGCATAAATAAAATTATACATGCATGTACTATAGAGATACAGTTTTGCCAAATTTTGGTTCTATTACAGAAGCACAATTTATGACTTACGATTTGTACACAAAATCCCTTGACCTCAACTAATGTATATTTTAATGCAAAATTAAAATACAAATATGATTCTATACTAGAATCAAAATACACAAAACAAAAAGAAGCCAAAAAATATCAAAATAAATAAGATTCTATAGCAGAATCAAAATACACAAAACAAAAAGAAGCCAAAAAATATCAAAATAAACAAGATTCTATAGCAGAATCAAAATACACAAAACACAAAAATATATCAGGTCTGATTTTATTCTACTATAGAATCATATAATTACCAATTACCTACTAATTTCGAGTTCTACTATAGAATCAAAGTTTGAATTAGATAAAAAATTACCTATTCTTCTCCCAAACATATTTTTCGAGCTTAACCTGAAGAAATTAAAAAAATGCTAGTTAGATTATGAATTAAACTCTAAAAAATTACAAAATCATTACCTTGATAACTAGATTTGAAGATGAAATCACGATTTCAAGGTGTATTCGGTTGCTATTTTGACTTTTTCTCCGTTTTCGACGTACGCTTGTATGTATCGTGTGTATATTTTTGCAGAGAGTAGTGAGCTGAGGTGGTTAGAGTGTGCGTGTAAGTTGCAACGACTTTGTCTTTTTTTTTTTAATTTTTTTTGTTTTTTTAATGTTTTAGTCACAGCCGTTGGTTAATTTAATGGTTAGATGATGGGTCTCCACATTGACTCTATGTAAGTTGGGTCTCTAAGGAGTGGGACTCTATATATGTATATATGTGTATATATGTATGTAAGTATGTATGTATTTTAAGTATGAGTTTTTTTTAAACTTGTATGCACTCCACATTGTTAATAAGATTCGAGTTTAATGTTTTTCTTTTTTGTCTCGATTATATGTTAGCCCATCCACCCCTCAATGTGTTAGTGGTGTCATGGTCATCAGATTAAGTCATAATAAATAGTCTCTTATAGATGAAGTCCTTAACTCCCGATTTGATTTCATTTAGTAAGTAATTACTCCCGCTCATACTTACAAAATTTTTAACTTAGAATTTTCACAAGCTTAGATTAATTAGTTCATATAGATTAATTAATTAGTTCATTAGAACCTAAACCCATAATAGAATTAGCTTCTCTTGGCAAAGTAAAACATAATACAATAGCTAATTGTTGTTGGAAGAATTTTGTAACAAGCTGGAATAATAGAGCAATTGTGTATGAATATGACTGTTTTAGGTGATTAGGGTTTATGAAAAAAGAGGGGGCTGGACTTGGCAGGTGTCTCGATTTGTCTCGTGTATCGGTTTCCATATATCGGATCCATTTGCCAAGATGCCTACGTACCAATTTATATTGGATCAAGCCCACGTAATTATGTGAAATTGTGTATATCCCTGAGAGACTTTAGGGATAAACTTTGTTAATGTGGTAATTACTGATTTTATCTGATTTAATCTTATTGTTGTGATATCTTCATGATTTGAAAAATATCGTTTGGAGATATTTTCCGTAATTGATTGATTGAGATTGATTCTTTCCTCATTTCAGAGAGAGGATAATACTTAGTGGTTAAGTAATAATTATTAATCTGAATTAATAATTTATAATTATTAGAAATTTGGGAGATTATTAGACATGCCAAAATATGGCATAATAACTAGCCCCCAGTTCTTCAGTGTAACTTGCTGCAGTGGAGAACTAAACACTGTTCAAGCTTCCAAATTTCTTGAGTCGCTAAAAAAACTGAAAATGGATGATTAGAAAAACTTTTAGATCATCACTGTGCTCGTTAGGCGTATGCGGATGCAAGTGTGATAGCATGCGATGACCACTATAAGATATATTTTTGCCAAGGTTTTCAAATGTGCAAGCATAAATAATCCTTTGCGATCCTTGTTGTCTAGTTAGGACCTTGGCGCTTGTATATATCCCGAATTGGCATACACGCTTTTCAAGTGTCTGATACAACCACAAAAGGATGTGTCTGGTAGGGTCTTCACTAAGAGGTGTAGATATAATTCTGGTGGACTTTGCACGCGCGCTGGCTGTGCATGTCTGAAAGATATTTTGCATAGGGATGCCTTCCCACCCATGCGACCTTGAGCTCAAGATTTGGTCATGGGCCTTCAATAATAATCCAGAGGGTGCTGCACTTTACTAAGCGTGTAGCATTGCGGAATTTATAGCTTGTCCATGCTACCCTACTTGGCAATTTAGTTCGCAAGTTTGAAAATATTTTTGACATATATGTACTATCGCGACGATATATGAAAAATCTTTTACAAATCCAAACGCAATAATAAATGTGCTCTTTTAATATTGTCGCGATATTTATTTTCTTCGAAAATAATGCTCTTTTTCTTTGTAGAAAAATTTTTTCAAACTTATGTGTCTCGCATATATAATTTTTTCTTTCCTGAGAATAATGCAGCTCGTACGGGATTGTAAAATAAATCCACAATTCATCAAATCATAAATGTCTCTAATTCATCAACATAAATATCTCGTACGATATTTTCTAAATCGCAATAATTTTACAAGCATAAAAACATTTATTGCTCGCTTGAATTTTTGAACAATAAATATTTTTCCTGAAAAATATTTAAAAACATGATAATTATGCGTGTATGGCATAATATATAATATCGCAGAAAATTAAAAAAAGTAGTGAAACTTATCTTTAATTCACAAGCCGGGTCGGACAGACAGTGCAATTGGTCGTTGTTGTGCCTGGTTGTGGTTGCCTATGCGGTAAATTTGCATCTCTTTCTTCAATTTTTTCTTTATTTTTTTCCCTGCAGGTGCTCGCTTCGGGGCTCCATTGTTCCTTTGCTTCGTTTTTCCGTCTTCCTTGCTTGTTTTTTTTCCTTTTTTTTTTCTCCTATTACTGATGCGGTCCGGTCCCTCTGTACATGTCTTCTCTTATTTTATTTTTTTTTCTTTTTTCATCGCTGCCTTCTTTCTACTCCAGGACTGTGCTTTTTTATCTTGCTTCTTTTTTTTACTTTTGCTTCCTTCTTTTCCTCTACCTTGCCGTGCTTGGACCCTACCGGCCATCGTTCTTTGTTCTTTCTCCATTTTTTTTTGCCATGTGCACGTCCAAATTGTGCAATTTCTTTAAGCTTTGCCGCGCGTGGATCCTACTGGCCTCCATTCTATCTCATTTTTTTCTTGGCTTCTGTCTTGAATTTTTTTTTCTTTTTTCGCCGCTACTTGATTGCTTCTCCCTTTTTTTTTCTTTTTTCTTAATTCTTCCTGGTCTAGCAAATTAGAACTCAACTTCTTTGATTTTATTTTTTCTTCACCATTGTTCGTTGATTTAACTGTCGTGCATCATCATCTTTTGGCTTTTTTTTTCTTCTCCTGTTCTCGTACATCATCTCATCTGATTGTCTTCTCTTTTTTTTTTTTACTCTTCTTTGCCGCACTTGCTTCGTTCTTGTGTTTGTTTTTTTTTCCGCCGTTGTTTGTACTTGCGCTCATACTCTGTTGATGGTGTGCATGAGTCTCTTCCTATTTTGCCTTTCTCTTTCCTCGCTAACTATGCACCACCATCGTAACCATTTTTTTGCCATTTTTTGTCGTCGTTGTCCATTTCTGTATCCCAAAAAATCGAAAATCCCAATTTGTTTGAAAAAATTTTGTCCTCCACAAATAATTAATTTGCCCTCCTTCTAGCGCCAAATGTTGTTAGAGGAATTTTGTAACAAGTTGGAATAATAGAGCGATTGTGTATGAATATGACTGTTTTAGGTGATTAGGGTTTATGAAAAAAGAGGGGGCTGGACTTGGCAGGTGTCTCGATTTGTCTCGTGTATCAGTTTTCATATATCGGATCCCTTTGCCAAGATGCCTACGTACCAATTTATATTGGATCAAGCCCACGTAGTTCTGTGAAATTGTGTATATCCCTGAGAGACTTTAGGGATAAACTTTGTTAATGTGGTAATTACTGATTTTATCTGATTTAATCTTATCGTTGTGATATCTTCCTGATTTGAAGAATATCGTTTGGAGATATTTTCCGTAATTGATTGATTAAGATTGATTCTTTCCTCATTTCAGAGAGAGGATAAAACTTTGTGGTTAAGTAATAATTATTAATTTCATCAAAAAAAAAGTAATAATTATTAATCTGAATTAATTAATAATTATTAGAAATTTGGGAGATTATTAGATATGCCAAAATATGGCATAACACTAATCATTGCATGAAACATCAATATAGACACAAGAAAAGTATAGAATTTGAGGCTGCGGAGACAAATTAAATGTCTTATGCTTGTTAAGGGTACTTTTTGACACAATATTCACGAGCATAATTAAAAACGAACAAAAGATTCATTAGCTAAAACATTAAAACTGTACAAAACTTGCTCGAAAGCTTAGCACCATAAGTACCACTAGTCTAGAACTCTAGATAAACATACTAAAGATATAGAGAAACAGTACTACTCATAGTTTCCCTTATTCTTACTTCAGTATTGTACTAAACATAGACCTTAAGTGAGGCAAACATGCACCGTTGCAGTCATGCAAAAGTTACACACCGGGCAGAATTGAATACTACCCCCACAAACACTGCAAAGGCAAAGATGCCTACACGGCAACAGCAACACGCTTTATTCCCTTTCCCCACATTTTTTACACATCCTATATTTGTCGATAAAACCCGAATTTCTTGTAGTGCCCTGACCAACTTCTTGATTATTTGTTCCGGAATCAGTACTTCCATAACAAGATTCTGCATCTTCTTCAACCGCCACAACATTAGTTGGTGCGTTCAGCTTCCTAACCTTGCCCTGCAGGATACTATCGAAGTCCTTACGGAGAGACATGGTAGTGATTTCTGCTGTTTTTGCAATTGTTTTCCATTGCTGTGTTTCAAGTTCCAAATTAACATTCTTCTTCTGCATCACCAACAAGATTCATGATTATAATCATTACTGAAGAGTTTAAAGTCTATCTCAAATTACAATAAAATTTTCTTAAAGTAAATAGACTTAATTGGAAATAATTAATTAGGAGACCAATATTATTAATTAGAAGTTAAACTTACGAATTAGGAAATGATATAGTCTACGTCCCAGAGATGTTGCACATCATATGGAAAATTACTTTGTGGTGCAAAACCTTGTATTTGTGACCGGGGGGATGTTCAAATTGTTGAATTGTTGCATCGACTCTCTCGAACGCTTTCTTGGGTCATTTTGTAGGTTGTTAGAGGGTCCAGTTTCAACCTTCATGGAATTAGTTTGAGGTTGAATCATCATATTGTTCATTCCGGTTATTTCGGTTGTCCGGTTCTTTTCAAAAAAATTTGGTTCTGGACCGAATAAACCGACTTATAAAACTATATATTTACATTTAATATTTTATATATACAAATAATATATCTAAGTCTAAGAGTCTAACAGTCAACCAAACACACACCCTCTCCTTTACTTTTCTCTAGGCCGCCTCCCTCATCCCCTCTCTGTCTCCCTCCTTTATATATTTCTATAATCTTCAAACATTCATTACCCACAAACCGTTCATCCAAAAATCAATATCTATATATGGAAATGATCAGCTCTTCATGATCTACGCGTTGGTATATATATTATTATTGTTCGAGCAAGAAATTTTCTGGGTGGATTTTTTTTTAATTATTTTTGGAGTGTAGAAGAGGAGTTTGATGATTCTGAGCATTCTAGGAATCTATGCGGCGTGTGTTCATGTGAAACAATCTGTGAGAAATAACAATATGTATGCGAATAACAAAACGGTGTATAACAGTGAACAAACAAATAAATAACAGAACAGAAGGATATAAGAGAATCTCGAGTCCAGCGGAAGAGCTGTCTCCTTAAAGCTATTTCGCCTCTCACCGTGTGTGTGAAACGATAGCCTCCCAGGATAAAACGAGAGAACAATGGCGTTGCAGAGAACGGCACCTTCGGCGAGCAAAAACGAGCAAGAAAACTATCACCAGGGAGAGAGATGTATTGGATGTGTTTAGGCTGCGAATGAGATGATTAAACCTAGACCCTAAGGGGGGTATTTATAGGTTTGACAAACCTTGCTCGCTACACAACTGCCTAAAATAATTAATGCGTTAATTAAAATAGGCTGTAACGATAAGGTTAGAGATAAGACTTGTGCACTACTCAATATCTGCAATTAAATCATATCTCGGATTTAATCAAATCAATCAAACCGATTCTGATTTATTCGAATTAATCAAAACAGATTTTTGATCGTATTAATCAAAACAGATTTTGATTTATTTATTTTAAGCCCAGTGGAAATAATAAAAAATAGCAAAACTAGTCCGGGTTTAGCCGGCCCAATTTTCTGCTGCATTCGTGTCCGCAGGTCGCACACGCGGAAAGCCCGAAGGCTTACGAAGCCTCGGTTTTCCCCTCGAAAGCCCACAATTCGCACCCCCCCCCTGCGCGCCCTCGTAGGAGATGGAGCAACACTTAGCCAACACAAGTGAACACTACTCAAGTGTTGTACTATATAAAGTCATGGAAACTCCTTTTCCATTTCAATGTGGGACTTCCATTATCTAAACAAAATTTCCACTCTTAAGGGACCATCTTTGAGCTATCATATCTCATTCATCCCTTAACCATTTTGAGTAATTAAACATGCCTCGGAAAGCTCTCTCGGAGGAGAACATAACCCAAGCATCACCCATTGCGCACACGCAATATACGACCACTCAAAACTAGGCTCAAAATGACTAGTCAATGCGGGGCTAAAAACCCACATTTTCCAACAATCCCCCACATGGATGAGATTGATAATGTAGTAGCACAAACCAGACAGACAGACACGGAGTTTGGTTTGGTGATAGAATTCTTCGATCAGATATAGCATACGATAGGTAGAGAATGCTCCTTGAACCTTCGCTTGAGTAAGCATACCGACTTTACTGGTAGACAGTAAACGTGCTTGTCTTTGAACTGTTCGACCATTTGTGTAAACGATGATATACTTATCACTATACCCTTTCTGACTCGTTCAGCTCTCATGATTATGTCCATTTTGGCCATGGAACATCGTCCTGGTTCTGCAGGAGTTTCTAAAGAATTGTGCCTCGCAATTCTCCTTTGAAGCGGCCCCACTTCTCTCCCACATAGGTGATCTTTATCTTAAAGAGTAACCCGCGTTTACTCAACCGAATTCCATGCATTCAATGCTATTGAACTTCATGTATTCGCCAAAGATCATTAAAAGCGTAAAGCTTACCCTCGTACCATACGGGTCTCACTGTTTCTCATCATAGGAATAGGCCAGGGGTTACCCCCACAGTGATTTGGTCATCATGATTTAGTTGGCCCATTGAACCAAGTTCTTGGGACCTCCAGTCAGTAATGGTTGGGTGTCCACCATGACGCCGTTAAGCAATAGGCTTAAGGCCCATCCCTCTCGATGATTTGTCAACCAGTTCTCTAGATAACCATTTGGTTAGCGGATCCGCGATATTATCCTTTGACGGTATAAAGTCAATAGTGATAATTCCGGTTGACATTAACTGTCTAATGGAACTATGTCGTCGTCGAATGTGACGGGACTTTCCATTATACATTGTGCTCTGTGCTCTGCCAATAGCAGACTGACTATCACAGTGCAGTCCTATTGCAGTCACAGGCTTCGGCCATCTCGGAATATCCTCCAGAAATTGGCGTAAATATTCAGCCTCTTGTGCGCATTTATCTAATGCCACAAACTCAGCTTCCATTGTGGACTGAGTTATCACAGTTTGTTTGGAGGATTTCCACGACACTGCTGCTCCAGCTAGTGTAAACACATATCCACTCGTAGACTTCAGTGCCTTTTTGCTAGATATCCAGTTTGCATCAGTATAGCCTTCTAGTACTGCTGGATAACTGCCATAATGCAAACCATAGTCTCGAGTTCCCCTCAAGTACCTTAGTACTCGTATGATCGCTTTCCAGTGATCAGCTCCCGGATTACTCGTAAACCTACTCAACTTACTAATTGAGTACGCAATGTCTGGTCTAGTACAACTCATCAGGTACATCAGACTACCAATTATCCTTGAGTATTCCAGTTGGGAGACTCCTACACCTTTGTTCTTGGATAGATGCAAAGTCATATCCACAGGTGTCCTAGCTTTCTCAAAATCATCATTCAGAAACTTCTCGAGGATCTTGTCAACATAATGTTGTTGACTCAGTGCGAGACCCTCAGATGTCCTAGAAATTTGAATTCCTAGAATTACATTTGCTAGTCCCATGTCTTTCTGCTGCATTCGTGTCCGCAGGTCGCACACGCGGAAAGCCCGAAGGCTTACGAAGCCTCGGTTTTCCCCTCGAAAGCCCACAATTCGCACCCCCCCCTGCGCGCCCTCGTAGGAGATGGAGCAACACTTAGCCAACACAAGTGAACACTACTCAAGTGTTGTACTATATAAAGTCATGGAAACTCCTTTTCCATTTCAATGTGGGACTTCCATTATCTAAACAAAATTTCCACTCTTAAGGGACCATCTTTGAGCTATCATATCTCATTCATCCCTTAACCATTTTGAGTAATTAAACATGCCTCGGAAAGCTCTCTCGGAGGAGAACATAACCCAAGCATCACCCATTGCGCACACGCAATATACGACCACTCAAAACTAGGCTCAAAATGACTAGTCAATGTGGGGCTAAAAACCCACATTTTCCAACAGTTCATACATGGGTATTAATCTCGGATTTTTCTGGGCATATTTTTGGTACACCAAAAATATTCCTGTTTCTTAAATTAAGTTGTTATCAACAGATTCTTATAATTGTGCTTGCTTTAATAAGTCAAAAAAATATGTTGTGATCTTCATCGATTATTGAATTTCATGCCGTATACACCAACAAAAATGAAGATGGCCTTCATTAAGGTATGGGAGAGATCTGGTTGTGAAGCATATTAGCAGAAAACAATTTTTTTAAATTTCGGTTCTTCTGGGACCGAACCGAAATAACTAAAATATTTCGGTTCCGGTTCGGTCCATATCCATATTTCGGTTCGGTCCGGTTCTAAAAAAAACCCTTATTCGGTTTTCGGTTCTTTCGGTTCGGTCTGGTTCTGGACCGAACCGACCGAATGCTCAGCCCTACATAAGTGTGCAAGCTATTGTTGTAGCTACCTATTGTTTGTGATGATTTGTGGAGAGGATCGATTGATTGTGATGGCTACCTTCAAGTTCCATTTGTTGAGAATTGAGAAAAGAGATTGATTGAGGATGTTAAAATACTGTGTATAAACAGCATACTAGTATGAACTATTGTGGTCAGGGGTTATTGGGGGTTGTTGATAGTTGCACAATTCTAGTTAAGTTCACACGTTTTATTCAATGTAGTATAAGACTTTCTGTACATTACATAGTCTATATATTTGGCTCTTGCTCATGTAAACAATCAAGCTGAATACTACATAGCAATACAAGAGTCTGTTTGTTCTTTCTCTTACATTGTTGTTCAGCTTCCCTTGTAGCCTCATATTGCTTATACGATATTGTAACTCTGCTACGTTACACATATGCACACAAGCAATGGCACAAGGTCACCCTCACTATTTCTACATGGTGTCAGAGCTTTAAGATCCTTACCTCTGTGTTTTCCGGCCAAAGCCATCGTTTCCGGTGACAAACTCTTTCAGTCATTAAAACAAACAGTTGGCGCATCCCACTTTTCCGACGAGTCAATACAAAGAGTTCCACAACTTGATTTCAACTCAACAATCATAAGACCCGGCAAAGCTATCACCAAGACCATTATAACAAACCACTGATTCAGCCTTACTCACCCGCGAGTTCACCCATCACCAAGTCAGCCATCTCATTTTAACCACACACAAATCCAGCTCCGGTAAAACTCCGCCCGAGTTCACTCATCTCACCCACAAAATCACACTGAGTTCACACACTTGTATATATTCGAGTCCCCACAATCAACTCAACATCCAGTTTCTGTTTTATCAACCACATCCACCGGCGTCGACTACATTTGAGAGAGGAGGCGGATGGAGAGAGTGTGGGGAGAGAGATTCGATGTGGGTGGAGAGAAATGGTGGGGAGAGATTTAGAGAGAGATTGGGAGAGATTCAACGAGGAGGGAGATGTAGCTGTTGATGCTCGGCTGTTCTGTTTTGTGTTTATAATACAAATAATTTATTTTGGGCCCAGTAAGGCAGCAACATGATTAATTGAGCCCGCCTACAACCCCAGCTGGTGTTAATTATGTTATTGCTTTTATTGACCTAATTATATCTCGCTAATCACACATCATCAGATTTTGCAAAAAAAAAAAAAAAGCTTCATCATATTTTGAAAGAAAAAAAAATCACTTTCCACTACATTCCCAGTCACTACAAGAAAGCCTCTTGGGACACAACTAGCCATGAAAGGTTCTAATCGACATTCAATCTCTATATCACACACATCACACATATATATACATATTATTGTCATACTCATATATATTCGCTCGTGATTTCAACGTATCACAACATAACACTCATATATATGCACATGTTAGTCGTATACATATATATTGACTCATATTTTCATAGCACATATATATACATATAATTATCACATTTATATATATTTGCTTTGTGATTTCAACGTATCACAACATAAGCACACATATATATAAATATCACAGTTATATACACATATATTTGCTTGTGTTTTCAAACAACACACATAAATAGAGATTGATTGTCATTTCAAACTCAAGTTGTTTCTTTTACCTACTTGGTTACGCTAGATACACATACTGTCCCGTCTGTAGTCCCGTCTGCAGTCAAGTTGTTTCTTCAACCATCTTAAGTTTGAGGGGGGTGTTAAAATACTGTGTATAAACAACATACTAGTATGAACTATTGTGGTCAGGGGTTGTTGATAGTTGCACAATTCTAGTTAAGTTCACACGTTTTATTCAATGTAGTATAAGACTTTCTGTACATTACATAGTCTATATATTTGGCTCTTGCTCATGTAAACAATCAAGCTGAATACTTCATAGCAATACAAGAGTTGTTTGTTCTTTCTCTTACATTGTTATTCAGCTTCCCTTGTAACCTCATATTGCTTATACGATATTGTAACTCTGCTACGTTACACATATGCACACAAGCAATGGCACAAGGTCACCCTCACTAATTCTACAGAGGAGAAAGTTGACATATAAAGGGAAAGTACTGTTGGAGGGATAAATATATATAGGAGGAGACTAAGAAAGTGAGGAGCATGCAATGGCGGTGGCGAGTTGAGGGGATGAAGGAGTTTGGGTTTGCAGTTCAGGGCCCTTTGGGTGTGGGTTATGGACGGATGACAATGAGATTTAAGTCAAACAAATATTATTTCTAGATGGAGAGAAGGTGTCTGCATTACCCATTATTTCTAGTGTCATAAGAGCAAGTCCAATAGATCCCTTATATGAGCTCCTAACTTAAATTATAAAGAATTTGGTCTAAAATAGTGTTCCAACGGTCTCTTAACTTTTCCTTAAAAAGTTAAGAACATCATGTCATCCCTTATCTTTAAGGGATCCCTTATTTCATTTTTATCAATAAAATATTATTTTCCCTCCTTTTTTTAATTGTTTCCCTCTTTTTTTGTTCTTCCTTGCTTCTTTCATTTATTATTTAATAATTATAAGGAACAATTATAAGAAAGCTTGTTGGAGTTATCATACTTTATAATATCCTTAATCACTAAGAATATTTTATAATATTTATAAGGAAAACACAAGGAGGCTATTGGACTTGCCCTAAATAAGTAAATGACAAAAGAACAACCAAACGCTGATGTTTTGTTCTATGAAACTAGGATCACACACATCTCTACGAATCCTTAACTTTGGTTTTAAAGGGATGATTTAGAGTTGGTTTAGAGCGTGTACTAGGGCAACACCATACTAATGATAACTATCACATGAAATGATGACCGCACAAAAACATACTCCCTCCGTCCCAACCGGTTCTTTACATGGTGGCTGGGCACGGAGGTTAAGGATAGTGGGTATAAAGTGGGTGTAATATTGTTAAAATAAATGAGGTAGTGGGTGTAATAGTGATTTTATTGTTAAAATAAGTGAAGTAGTGGGTGTAATAGTAATTTTATTGTTAAAATAAGTTAAGTAGTGGGTGAAATAGTGTAAAGTATTGTTAAAATAAGTGAAGTAGTGGGTGTAATAGTGTTAAAACTTACTATTTTGGGTAATGTAAAGAAATGGTGGGACGGCCCAAAAAGGAAATTGTAAAGAAATGGATGGGACAGAGGGAGTACTAATGATGAGTGATGATTGATAACTGACCATACTGATCTATATTCATCCATTGATAACTTGCTGACCATACTGATCTATATTCATCCAGGGCCAAATTATCACATGAATTGAGGAGGGTATTCACATAGATCACAAATTGTAAAGGAAGTTTGAAAAATGATTATGTGGTTATTTTCATATTACAGAGAGATCAAAACTTCAAATCGCTAAAGCAAAAAGACTTTTTGGATGTATCGACGAAATTATGTAAGATCAAAACTTCTAATCTTCAAATTAGAAATTTAGTGAATTTTAGGAGGTGATATTGTATTATGACTTTTAATGACAATTTTTTGGGTAATGATTTTTATGGATTTTATAGACTTTTAATGACTCTTAATGATTCTTGTTGAGTCACCAAAATTTTGAAATACTTTTGATGACTTCTAATAAAATGATTTTTAAAAACTTTCATGGACTTTTTGATATATTAGCCTATTGAAATCCTTTAACCTTTTTTCACTGCAATCCAATTTCGATCGTGTGTTCTTTGATTAATCCGTCCATCAAAAAATTGAGTACGAGGTATATTTCTTATTAAGTTGAGTATTCATTACATATTTTTATCTGAGAATTATATATTTATCACTATTCATAGCTAATGATGATGTAGAGCTATGTCATTAGCCAACAATATTTTTATGATGCAAAGCTATTTTATTGGTGTTTTTTGTGAATTTTTCCAAGCACAATATTTTTAGAAACCCATGAATTACTATAATATATGTTTGATGGATTCCTATTTTATTTTGTGTGTTATGATCTAGTTTTACAAAATTGCAAAAGATCGTACCCTCAATTTGTTTACTAAAATGAATATTTTGAAGATAGATACCGACAGAATGGTAACTAGTATTTATGCCCGCTATGCTGGGCCTTTTAATTTTATAATTAATAATTAAAATATAGTAGAAAAAGTGGGAAAATAAAATTTAACAATCAAAATGATTGTTTCAAAAAAAAAAAAACAATCACAAATGATAAATAAATTTTTAGTGCAATTTTCAATATTATTAACAATATTTTTTGACAATTCGATGATACGATGTTAATATTACGTCAAAATAATGGTGTGTGATAAATTAATGTAAAATTGTTTCCAATTGTTCTTCCCCATCAATCTTAGATTATTAACACTTCTCGGCACCGCCTCCGGCGGTACCTCGATTTATACGTTAAAAAAATAACTACAAATCACTAATAAAATTGTAGATTTTACTTACTTATAAATTCAAAGTAATGAATATAATTTTATTTTTTTTATAATTTAAATCTGAGTCTTTATAAAAATGTCATATTTTAATTTATCAAAAAATTTAATATATTTCAACAATTTAATTATAATAAATAATAAACAAAATTCCTCGGCACCGCCTTCGGCGGCACCTCGATCCTTATTTATTATAAAAATTAATATGTGTTATGATAATACTATTTTTTATTTTTTATATCTTTGATTGAGATTGATTATCTATAATTTATTAAAAAGATGATCCAAATTACATAACTACTTGAAAATTTTAATATTTACTTGTTTTCGTGTGATGATATGTTGTTAGATTCTTAACTAAAATATTGAATTATAATTATAAATAAAAGTGTAATACATAAAAATGTGAAAGTAAATTTAAAAATCATAAACGAAAAATATTTTTAGTGAAATTTTTAATATTATTTAAGACTAAAATGTATTTTGCATCCTTTTGGTTTAAAATTATTGCACTTAAAGTTCATTTGTTTTATTTGATGTACTTTGTAGCCCACAATTTCAAGTTCCCTCACAATTTTATCCATTTTATCCCTTTGCTAATTAACAAATCTTTCTTCAATCTTCAATCATGAAATAACAAATCTTTCTTCAATAATGAAATGAAATGGAAGTTAATGATAGCAAGGTCATTAACAAACAACTAAAATCTTTATATAGCATACAGGCCTAACAGCAGAAGCGAGACACATCACTAATTGCAAACCATAAAGTTGATTGTTTTAATGTACACAAAGAAACATCATATTACAATCCTAGCAGATATTGTATATCTAGAGACCCCTCCAGATAGGCAGATTTCATATTTGTTGCTTGCATAACCAAATTAAGATTCTCTGTCAATTATCTAGAGAAGGATAATAATAGGTTAGATAGCATATGAAAGTTATAGGCATGACTGCGTGATGTTCGATGCTGTGACAGCTTCCCAAATCATGACAGAGGTTGTTCTGACTTATGAATAAACTCTCGGCTACTCCAAGCACCATCTGGAATGCTTTGTCCTAGAAACCATAGATTGTGGTTCCACCCGCTGCTTGGAGTGTAAGCACTAAGCACGCCTTTCCTGGGCAAAATCAAGTTAAAAATAGGAATGAGAACCAACTTGATAAAATTTTAATATGAATGGACTCAAGAAGCACACTGTACAGAGAATGATCAACCGAGCCAGTAACTTAATGTTTATTGATAAGGAGGGGAAGGAGGGAAAGGGTATTCACCTTTTTGGTTGAACTTGTTGAAGAAGGCTTTTTTTGACAGAGCTGCATTAGGTACAGGAGTGAGGAGACTGCAAAACAAATCATAGTAAATAATAATTATTTTTAGGTACATGGTTAAAATTTTTTCGCACAAAAACTCTAAAATTAAAATTATAATTGCATAATAATTGAGTAATTTTAGAAATCAATATTGTGTGACAAAACTCCTCGGCACCGCCTTTGGTGGCGCCTCGAACCCTCATTATTGATAAAACAAAATCAATTTTATAAAAAACAAATTGGTAAATTATACATTTTAAAAATATTATATATATTACGTAACAAAATAAATAAATTCAAATACAAAGATAGTCCTCATTTGAGCTGCTTGAGTTGCACACCCAAGAGCTGCATTTCTGACCATAGTTGGAAACAACTCCATTGTGTATATAAACAATATATAATAAGTGCCTGCCATCCCAAATATCCCCAGCATACCGCAAACCATTCTCACAACTTTCCATAGGCCATGTCTTGCCATTAAACTTCCCGCAAGACAAAACAATCCACTAAATCATTGGGTACCATTACCAATCGCTAATGGCTTCCTCCCATACTCATCTAGCAAAATGGCTGTTAAAAAAATGCTTGCATTTCCGCAACTGCATTTACCAGGACAGTGAGATAAAGATTTATGTCTAGTTTCACAACATTTAGACTAAGCCCGTAATATACAATTGCGCTGGAGCAACTTATTGCCACAGTCAAAAACAAACAAAGTCGTGTAATGGTGATTTGAGGACATCCAGTATAAAACCAGTATAAAACCTGCATCCTCAGAATATATGCAATCAAAGAAAAATAAACGCATTTGCAAGTTGAGTACCATATAACATAAACGACTCATCTTAGTAAAATTTAGACACAAATCAGTTGTATCCAACACTATACAATCATTTTAAATGTTAAGAAAAACATATGACAATTGCTAGAACTATAATTGCATGAAAAAATGTATAGGTACATATCTTAAACTGCTAAATCAAAGATTATTAGTAACATAAAAAAGAGAGCTTAAATTCACATGGGAGCATAAATTGAGTAAACACAAATTAAATTCCAGCACTTGGTGGCTAGTAATTCATAAATTCTTTAACGCAACAATAGTGAATGTATAATCACTGACCTATCGGCCATTGTTGCCTGCACCAAGGATAATGATTTTTCCGATAACGCAACAAAAGTAATAAAATACACTGCTGCAATCAGTTTTAATAGACACTTCTATAACATTAAATGTGTATTTACTTGCAATGTGAACTCGATTATTTATTTCTCAAAAAAGAGAAAATTTCATAAAACTTAGAGAAATAATCTAATCAAAACAATGCACTTAAACTGAAATCGAAGAGATTATATAGGTCAGAAGCAATAAAATTAAAAGTTATTCTTAAAAAGCACTACTATTGTTTTCAAAAAAAAAAAAAGCACTACAATTTTAAAGTGAAAAGTATCAGCTTCTTGTATTTACTTTCTTTACTACTCATGACATAACTCACATAGTTGACAACAGTTAACACCACATTAATCTTATTGCAAGTTATGAAAAAGTTTCATTTTAGAAACTTCCAAATCAATACATAGAATTAATCAACTAATGACAAAGTGCACAATAAAGTAATATGATACTGTGAATTCCAAGATATCAACAGGAAACAAAAAAAATAATGAACCGCGATAAAAAATTGTCCAAAATATGCTTGAGGTGAAACAACTCTATATTATTTGCAGCAAGTAGGTCAATTATTATTTTAGTGTCCATGGATTGAAAAGTAACACTGTATTACCAAGTGACATTTGATTATCACACCAACTACGGTTAGCACATTAGAACACCAGGAAAAACATCATAAATGTGAATAATACAATTTCAGATAAACTCTTTCAAATATAAGCAATACCTTGTCAAAATGTAATCCAAATTTCAAGACTTGATACCTGATTTTAAGTAAATGTACATCCTATACCCTTCTTAATAATCTTTCCATGGACTCGCACAGGAGCACATGTGTTACCACTGTGATGTTAAGTATGAATGTTACAACTGTACAAAACTTTTAAAAATTAAGTTTATATATAAGTTAACAAATGAGATTCTAAAAATTCAAGTTTATATAAGCTCTAAAAACAAAAAGGACTGAAGTTACGAAATCCTATGGCGGTAAAATGAGTGATAACCAATATCAAACACTTACCAGCATATTACTATGTCCGTAAGTTCCTGCACAATTTAAGGGAAAAAAACACAAAAATCATTGATATGTGTATATGTTATTATAAAATTTTGTATAGGTTCTAACAAAATAAGAAAACTTGAAGAGAGTTTTAATCAAACACCTTATATGCATCGATGAAAACTCATCATCATCCTGATTATAAACAAAAAGATCGATATTAGATTAGAGATTAAGAAGGAGACTTGTTCTTGCTTTATTCGCCGTTGTATAATCTAGACGGCAAACAAATAATAAGATACAGATAGCATTGAAAAGTTTACAATGGACCATACGTACCATAGATCATATTTTCAGATGTGAATAAATGGCATGAACTGTTATTTTCATCATCATTCTGCATCCATTTCCGATCATTCTGCATCCAATTACGATGGTTAGCGATCAAAAAAATTGAGAAAGAGAAGACAACAATATAGAAGAAGAAGACAACAATACAAATGGAGACAATAAACAAACTCAATCCAACGATTTAAATGGATTGAGTTTTGAAGTTTTGATCTTCTTTTGAAATTTGAATTGGTACAAAAAGGTTGACGTCTGATGTTTAATGCTTGAATGCTTGAATGTTTGAAAAATAATTAAGCTTGTAAGAGAAGATTAAACTGAAACACACGTGTAAGACGGGGAAGAACAGACAACATAGGAGAGAGGATGGCATTTTTGAAAATAAATGCTAAAAGAAGGATGAAGACTTAAATTGAGGTGATTACTGTAGACTTTGTGAGTATCACTGTACAAAATAGGCAAGAGAAACTATTATATAGAAGATTGGAAACCAAGAAGAGGAAGAAAAAGAGATGGAAGAAGAGGAAGAAAGAGAAGAAAAGCGATAGGAAATTTTAAAAAAATTATTGACAGTAAATGAAACAATTTTATTCAAGATGATTTTAATAAAATTATTAGAAGTCATGTCAAATCTTATCAAAAAGTTCATGATTCTTTTTTTCAAGGGATGTAGTTATAATTTTTGTTAAAAGTCATTAAAGTCATTCTCATTAAAAGTCATTGACTTTTTGAATAACACAATACTTATAAAGAGTCTATAAATGTCTAAATTCAATACCGCCCTACTTTTAAATACTTCTTAAAAGTCTTAATTGAATAACACCATACTTTTTAAAGACTCTTTAAAAGTTAGAATTGAATAACCCATGACTTTTAAAATCATTAAAAGTCTTTAATAGTCTTAATACAATACCACCCCTTAGTGATAACTGATAAATTAGTGATAACTGATAAATTTTATAAGAGATGACCAAGGGCGTAAACATGTAACACGTGTAAATTATATTGGGACGTAAACATGTAACACGTGTAAATTATACTGGTATGTATTTCAGTAGGATTGTAAATAAAAGTTGGGTTTTGGTCCCTGACAATCATTTGTCAGGGAGCTGTTATATAACAATCGGTTTCTAAACCGTTGGATCGTTGATCCAACGGCCCCCCTAGATTACAAAAATTTTTTATTGTTCGCTATAATTTCCGCGGATAGGCAATTTGCCTATCCGCGGAAAATTATAGCGGACAGTAAAAAAAAAAATTTAATCTCAGCCGTTGGATCAACGATCCAACGACTGTGGAACCGATTGTTAAATAACCGGTCCCTGACAATCATTTGCCAGGGACCTGGACCCATAAAAGTTTTATTAAAGAGTTCTCCGCTGAGCTCATATCTTTTGTCCTTTTATAGATGGTGATTTAAAAAGTAAAGGTTATTTCTGTGTATTAATATTGGATGATTTAAGAAAGTACTCCCTCTGTCCCGACAAATTGTTTACACTTTCCTTTTTGGGACGTCCCAACCAATTCTTTACGTTTCCTAAAATAGTAAGTTTTAACACTATTACACCCACTACTTCACTTATTTTAACAATACTTTACACTATTACACCCACTACTTCACTTATTTTAACAATAAAATCACTATTACACTCACTACTTCACTTATTTTAATAATAAAATCACTATTACACCCACTACTTCATTTATTTTAACAATATTACACCCACTATTCTTGGTCTCCGTGCCCAAACCAAATGTAAACAAATGGCCGGGACGGAGGGAGTAATATTTTTGTCTTTCATTAAATATATCCATCTTGTTGAGCTCATACTTTTTGCAGTTTATTTATAAATAAGATTGTAAATTTATTTTTGAACTAAAATATCCCATAATTAATAGTAATGTTTACTGTCCTAATCAATTATTGTTACTATCCTAAGAATGATACAAATATTTATTTCTAAAATAACTTAATCTTATAACCTAAATGATGATGACATAATAAAATAATTTTTTAAATGTACTAAATTAAATAAGTACAACTTCATTTTTCTTTCTAATGCCTTTCCTTTTTGTTACTATAATCATATTCATAATAGTAATTTAAATTCTGATCACTGTACTAAAATTTAAAATTTGATGTTGTGACAAGCTAATGTAATCCATCCTTTATTTTATCATAATAACTAAGCTGGAAGTTAATCAATCAGAATATGATTTAAATATAATAATATCTTAATTAATAAATTCAAATATTATATGTTATGTAATTTAATTTTTTTCCTAATAAATCGTTAATGATATTTTTTATTAATATATATACCAGTTATTAAATAAGTTTATATAATTTTGAATTATGAAATTTACTTAAATATATTTTATTATAATACATGAGTCCATGACATATAAGTTAACTAGTAAAAATTATGAATGATTTTAATTAGCACCAATTTCTTGTGCTAAGTTTTTACCAATCAAATTAAATCTAACATTTTCATATTTAACATTCTCATCCTATTTTAGTAACCATGGTTATCTAATAATTTTAATTTAAATATAATAATTTTTTTATTTAACATATCCAATATCCATATAATACATATTTTTAGTAAAAGTTTACAAACTTTACAAAATCTAATATTTTGTATTTAATCAAACTTTACAAACTTTTCATATGTAAAAAGAACAAAAGTAATAATATTTTCAAGTTTGAATCAAAATTTCTTTCTAGCCCAGCAAATTGTATCTTCTTCTACCTACAGCAAAAAGTGTATTACTATTGTTTCGTGAATAAGTTTTTTAAAAAAAATTACTTAGGTTCTAAATCAATCATTCCTTTACAAAGTTTTTATTATTTACCATACTTATTTCAATTTATGAATCACAACTAAATTAAATTAAATATAATAATCTCCTACTATAATAAATTCATATATTACAAGGTATAAAATTTATATTTTTTTCAAATAAACCGTAAATATTATTTTTAACAAATGTATACACGAGTAGATTACATAATTTTATGTACCTTTCAAGTTTCAATTATGAAATTATTTTAAATATATTTTATTATAATACATGAGTCCATGACATATAAGTTAACCCATCAAAAAATTATAATTAGTCTTAGCAACAACCAAAGTTCTCTCCTAAATTTCATACCAATTAAATTAAAACGTGATCCTTATTTTAATTTTTAACCAAAATTAAACTCAACTCAATAACAACTGATTTATATATTATTATATTAATTAACAAAATATAAATAACTACTAATTTTATGGATGAAAACCCACTCCATTGCAAACAGGACCGAAATGAGTATTTTGGTTAGTGGGTGTGAAAATGGATATTTTGGGTAAATGACCATAAAAAATAGGCATTTTAGTCATTTTTTTAATTTTTATTTTGACAATTAACAAATAAAAACTTTGCATATAGTAAACCTACCTAAATATAAATCCATGTTATAATTAAAAAAACAAACTCAAAAATAGAATTATTATATCAATTTAATTCTTACATCAAATCTGACCCGCTTATCCCCAATTAGCCATCAGACCTGGCAAATTCTGAACTTTGGGCATGCATATATGTCTAAATCTTATTGATAAGTGGATTTTATATCTACTTGGAGCATTCTAAATCGGCTTAAATTGATTGTCTTGGACTCAAGTTTCTTGTAATTTTGATGTGTTTTGCTTAGTTGTGCAGGTTTGCAAGAATGTTGATTATGGTGGATGTTTCCATTATTTTTGGAGAATTAATTGATTAAAATTCGGATTTCTGAGAAGGGTTACGCAGTTTACACTGTTTTGGCCATATCTTGAGTTCTAGAAGTCCGTTTGAGGCCCATAAGCAGTCCACGCGAAGATAACGAGAGTCTCTATCATTCTAAAGAGGCCCAGACGTCCAAGCATAACTGGAAAGGTTCGGAAAAACAGAAGAAAAGAAGATACGAATTTTCCTTAATAAAACATATTCAATTTAGGAAACGTATTTTTGCAGAAATTCTATTATAATTCTGTTTTGGTATTTTCTTGCTGGGCAAGACTTTTAGAGCCTATATAAACACATCTAGGATATTATTTTGAGATATAGAAAAATTATTGTACATAACTTGTATATTCTAGTATAGAGAGATTGGAGATAGCTATTCACTTTTCTTTGGAGATTGAAGGTTTTTCTCTATTCTTTATAATATTACGTGTTCATATTATATCTCTTGCTTTATTAGTTTAATTATGTATGAGTAGATAATTAATCTAGGGTTAAGTAGAACCCTAGTTATGATTGATGTGTGAATTTCCCAATTCCCCAAATTTGATTGTTTAATTGCTCTTGCTTATTGAGTTGTGTTAATTAACAATTACAAATCAGACGTGATTATGTGTATTGTTTGAACCAGTATCTATTTATCAACGAGAGTTGGATTTAGATGGTTGTGATTTATCCAATGAGGACATGAACTTCTCCATGAGAATAGGTAGAACGGATTGTTAGGAAGTTAGGGTGCTGTGATTAATGTCTCTGAATTGCATGATACCATGAGAATAGGCTTGATTGTATTTTAGAGAAGCCATTAATACTCGAGAGAGGTTATTGGTAATTTATAGGGCGCACCTTTCCTGTTGAGTATTATACGATTGATTGGGGAGGGAATTCACGATTGCATTAATTCATGCTAGTGGGAATACTTAATTCTGGAAGTTTTAGTTAATTGATTAATTGCATTAGTATAAAATTAGTTTAATAATCTTTGATATTTTATTGTGTTACTTTCTTGGCTGAATTGAATCGAGAACAACTGGTGATTGACACGTTTGTCTCTGTGGGATCGACTCTGACTTACCCTACTACATAGTTAGAAGGATTTGTTAGATATTATTATTTGATAGGCACGCGACAGCCTTGTCAAATTTTTGGCGCCGCTGCCGGGGACAAAGCAGTGTTAGATTAGTTAATTTTTGAGTTAGTTTGGCCAAGTTGTTTAGTTGTGTTGCTTCGGCTATTATTCTTGTTCTGTTTGATCTTTGCTTGTGGTTTTTCTTGTTTCTTGTAAAATTGATTTTCAGATTCCTATAACAAGAAATTAAGCGAGCTAGAGAGGAGCAAGAAGAAAGCATGGAGGCATTGATTGAGACTATGCAGGCATTATCTGAAAAGATCGATGATATTGAGTCAAGAAATTCTTCTTTGTTTGCCACTTGTGATGTTTGCGGTATACAGGGACATACTCAAAATAATTGCCAATTTAATATCCCTTACTACCCAAATCAAGCACAATTTTGGGATGGTAATTTTTATTACAATACCCATGACCACTCTCACCAGCCACCACAATATAATCCTTATGCTGATACTTACACTTCTGGTTGGGAAGATTACACTAATTTTTCCTACCAAGACAATCCACCTCAGCCACCACAGAAATCCAACTTGGAAAGTCTGTTGGAAGGAGTTGTTGTTGCACAGCTGAACAAGAATGAAGAGGTTGAGACAAGTCTTAATGAGTTGAAAGTTCAAGGTAAGTTGATTGAAAACTCAATTGCTCAACTAGCTCAAGAGGTAACTGAATTCGTTGAGAGGCGCTCTCAAACGGAGAAAATACCAATGAGTCAATTTGATGATGCAACTTTGTGGAGTGGTAAGGAGTTCAAAGAGTCACCAAACGAGGTTAGTAATAGTAAGCTAATTTTTTATGATTATGATGATTTTGATGATGATTTTGAAAGTCTCACTCTTATTGATCCATATGCTTCTCAAGAAATTAACTCGTGTGAAAACTCTTTTGATAATAATGATGTTGATTTCTTAGATGACTCTATTTGCATGCTATTTGACGAGGATGATAGTATGGTTGTGGTAGATATAAATTTGAATAATGATATTGTGATTCCCACTATGGTAGATGAGATAGAACCGAATTTGGATACGCTTGACTTGAAGAATGCTAAGATTGAGAATGTGTATATGCCTGTTGTAGACCCAATTTGGGAGGAATTTGTGAAAAGTAACTATAGCTATGTTGGAGATGATTTTTCGAAATACTTTCACATGCCGAAATTTCTTGAGCATTACATGAGCCTCACATGTCAATTTATATATCTTTTCGGTTATCGAATTGGTGCTCACATCATTAGCTTAATTCAAATTAGGAGATATGTACATCTATATGCTTTTTCGCCAGGATAATTGTCAACAGGAGTCGGGCTAACGACATTAAACAAATGCGCTTCGTGGGAGGCAACCCATGCATTAGAGAAAAAAAATGTTGTGAAAAAAAAAAATGGTTTGAGGGATTAGTAGTTGTTGTTGTATTATGTGTTCATGTAGGATTTCATGCTTTGCATATTAGTAGTAGTAAATTATGCATTTATGTTCGTGTTATCTACGTTTGTTTCATATAGGACATTCTGTTTTTTATTTTTGTATACCATGTGAGTTCATAATAGTTGCATTTGCACCCATGCTTTATAGGAATTTTGTGTTGTTGACGCTTTTGATTGAGAAGTGATATGCTTTGTTCTTGTGCACACACATACACTAGTAAGTTGAAGCTAGTAGACTTATTGAATGTTGTAAGTGATTAGAAGGACATGAATATGTGCAAGATGATTTAGTTTGCATGCTTTGAATACAAGTAGGTGCGTTAGAGAGATTTTTTTTGCTTGGCATTGAGTATGTTTTTCCACCAAGTGAGTTTTTGAGCCTTATTGCATATTGCATATTTGCAATTTATTCGTTTGCTTGAGTGTCCACGGATTGTTCGCATTGCTAGCAGTTGTTTGAGGTCTTTCTTGAAACGCATGACATTATTTGACGATTAAAATGATAAAGGCATGTAGGAATAACCACATATTTTCCCATATTACACACCATGTTTACATGATAAATTAGTTAACCCGTTGAGCTTAATCCTATTTTTTCGGTGACATA
This sequence comes from Kitagawia praeruptora, assembly GCA_037693485.1. Taxonomy (NCBI): domain Eukaryota; kingdom Viridiplantae; phylum Streptophyta; class Magnoliopsida; order Apiales; family Apiaceae; genus Kitagawia; species Kitagawia praeruptora. The sequence goes on from CM075347.1 coordinate 129,129,668, forward strand.
CCACATTACTTGCCTAGACCTTTTTCTTGTATTAGCCTTACATTAATTTGAACCCACATTGTCAAAGGCTAGTAGAGTGCTTAAGGGAGTAATAAGGTGTGCAAGGAGGGGTTTATTGTTGGTCGTACTTTTGGGGGAAATATTGAAATTGGGTTTGTTGTTACTTGATAGTCGACATATGTAATAAATTCATGGGATCATTGTTATTGTTATATTATTGTTTTACCTAGCTCTCGGAAAAAAAAAGAAAAAAAAAATATTATGAGAGCATGTTTGTGTTTGTTGCGATCCTATTTCAGTCGACTAGTCGAGCATTTTTGTTGAAAAAAAATAGTAAAATCATGTGTGGGGGGAAAAGTAGGGTGTTGTGAATGGTTTATTAAGGTACTTGCTAGCTTTTGACACTTCACCTGATTTGGCTTATTTGACATACCTTGTCCCTAGCCCCGTTACAACCCAAATAAAGACCTTTTGATTATCGTCATTGATGTATGTTGTGTTAAGAGTTAGATTGATACCAAATGTCAAGCATGTTTATGATTTTGTTGGAATTGAGTGATACACTTACCCTTGTTCTTGAGTGAATATTCTTTTGTGAGTGGATTGTGAGTGTTTGCTTGTTTTTGCGTATGAGATCCCGAGTTTTGTCTCAAAGATGTACTCTTGTAGGCTTAGCATGTTTACTAACTTATTCTTACACTTGACATGGGCTTGTGAGAACTTATGCATGTTCATTGAGTAGACTATGTGAATACTTGTACTTTCGACACCAAGACATTGCGTATTTACTTTGATTCTTAAGTTGATATGGCATGAGAGGATTTGAAGGTATGGTAGATTAGATTAATTGCATTTGCATATTAGTTGCATTCATGCATTGCATCGCATTAGGTTAAATGGATTTTGTGGGTACATTCGCTATAGGCCCTCACGAGACCTTACTCGTCCACTAGGGCTGCCTAGGGGTTTAAAGGGCTTGTTGCATATGCCAAATGCAACCGTGATCACCTACGGAAGTGGTACTAGTTAGATAGTGTAATTGTTTATGCTTGAGGACAAGCATCGGTTTAAGTTTGGGGGTGTTTGATAAGTGGATTTTATATCTACTTGGAGCATTCTAAATCGGCTTAAATTGATTGTCTTGGACTCAAGTTTCTTGTAGTTTTGATGTGTTTTGCTTAGTTGTGCAGGTTTGCAAGAATGTTGATTATGGTGGATGTTTCCATTATTTTTGGAGAATTAATTGATTAAAATTCGGATTTCTGAGAAGGGTTGCGCAGTCTACACTGTTTTGGCCATATCTTGAGTTCTAGAAGTCCGTTTGAGGCCCATAAGTAGTCCACGCGAAGATAACGAGAGTCTCTATCATTCTAAAGAGGCCCAGACGTCCAAGCACAACTGGAAAGGTTCGGAAAAACAGAAGAAAAGAAGATACGAATTTTCCTTAATAAAACATATTCAATTTAGGAAACGTATTTTTGCAAAAATTCTATTATAATTCTGTTTTGGTATTTTCTTGCTGGGCAAGACTTTTAGAGCCTATATAAACACATCTAGGATATTATTTTGAGATATAGAAAAATTATTGTACATAACTTGTATATTCTAGTATAGAGAGATTGGAGATAGCTATTCACTTTTCTTTGGAGATTGAAGGTTTTTCTCTATTCTTTATAATATTACGTGTTCATATTATATCTCTTGCTTTATTAGTTTAATTATGTATGAGTAGATAATTAATCTAGGGTTAAGTAGAACCCTAGTTATGATTGATGTGTGAATTTCCCAATTCCCCAAATTTGATTGTTTAATTGCTCTTGCTTATTGAGTTGTGTTAATTAACAATTACAAATCAGACGTGATAATGTGTATTGTTTGAACCAGTATCTATTTATCAACGAGAGTTGGATTTAGATGGTTGTGATTTATCCAATGAGGACATGAACTTCTCCATGAGAATAGGTAGAACGGATTGTTAGGAAGTTAGGGTGCTGTGATTAATGTCTCTGAATTGCATGATACCATGAGAATAGGCTTGATTGTATTTTAGAGAAGCCATTAATACTCGAGAGAGGTTATTGGTAATTTATAGGGCGCACCTTTCCTGTTGAGTATTATACGATTGATTGGGGAGGGAATTCACGATTGCATTAATTCATGCTAGTGGGAATACTTAATTCTGGAAGTTTTAGTTAATTGATTAATTGCATTAGTATAAAATTAGTTTAATAATCTTTGATATTTTATTGTGTTACTTTCTTGGCTGAATTGAATCGAGAACAACTGGTGATTGACACGTTTGTCTCTGTGGGATCGACTCTGACTTACCCTACTACATAGTTAGAAGGATTTGTTAGATATTATTATTTGATAGGCACGCGACAGCCTTGTCACTTATCAATTTCATTTAAATGTATCAATTTGTATCTTTTTATTATATGACTTATTATGCTCTTTACATTATTATATGTATGTATGTTTTGGGATTAAATTGTCTAATAAAATCAAAAATTGAAAACGATTTTGATAAAGAACAATACAAAAACGATTTAGATTTTCATCATTCTTCTCCGTTCCAATTCTCCCAGAATTACTTAGGAATATTGAATTTTGCCATTAACTCAACTGTCAACATCAATCGTTCCCACATTATACTGAGTCATCCAAATTAATAAATGCTTTTTTTTACTGTATTGAGTTGTCAATTTTTATCATTCATAATTTATCTGCATGATAACTAAAATATCCATTGTATCATTCATACATTCGAAAGTACGATATAGATTTTCTTATATGGCCTCCCTGAAAGGCTCAGGCCCATATAGGATTTAGTTTCTAAATTCCTCTAAAGCATAATTTCTGTAGACCCTCAAAATCAATTCTTGAGTAAAACACAAGTCATAATCAATAAAAATGCATTCAATACTTTTTTTCTTTGATACACCAATCCAAAATCTCTATTCATCATCAACTTAATTGATAATGGATTTAACATTGTATATATTGCTATTTTACAAATTTAATATTTTTTTTTTGCTAAATTTATATATATTAGAAAGGTATTAACCCATGGTCTATGAGGGGACATAGATAGAACTATCCATAAACAATCCGATGAACAGATTATAAATAGAAAGCATACAAAGAGCTACCAGAGCTTACAACTTAAATAATCAAATCGTTCCTATTACAAACTATTCTGGAGAACCATGTTGAGCTTGCTAGTTTAGCTCGAGTGTCCGCAATGATAATTTCCAAGACGTTCTTTGGTTGCAGAATATTTCCGTTATGCATTCGTGCGTCTCGCCAGATGAAGTAATTGTAAACCTGGACCATAAGTAATATGACTCTCCTTTATGCACTGTCCATAATGTGGTAGATATGCTCTTGAAAATCAAGCCAAGAGTTACCAGCGATGGCCACATTAAGCATGGATATGAGCAATAATAGAACATGTCGACTGAAGGGGCAATGCAAGAACAAGTGATTATCAGTTTCTCGACCGCCAACGCACAAGAAGCAGTGTTGATCCAGTTCAATACCAAACCTTGCTAGACGAGCCAAGGTGTTGAGATGCCCATGACTGAGAAGCCATTGATGGTGGGCGTACCTTTCCACTCTGAGTTAATTCCAAATCGTGTGAAACCAATGAACCTCTCGTTCATGATGCCTGATGGAATCCCATATATGCCATGTTTTAATTTTACGAATATCAAAACCATCCCACAAAATAGCATCACGGGTGTTAAGGTTAAAGAAAGGGCAATTAAAGTTGAGAATCCATTGAGTCAGGGTGCGATCATAATACAAATTTAATATTTAAAGGTACATAACATAAAAACAATCATAAAACAAACCTACAACATGAAAATTGTTGACGGAGGAATTTGGTAACAACAAAGTTTGAGGTCTGTCACCGGAATCAAGATCTATGATAGTGGTTCCTCGCCGGATAAATTTCCGGAGTGTGGTGGCTGTGATGAATTGGGGGCTGAGATTGAGAGGGTTCTTGGTGATGGCTCGTAGCTCTTCGCTACCATCCCCCTCAATTTGCCTACGTACCTCTATATTTATATAGGATCAAGCCCACGTAGTTCTTGGAGAGCAAGAAACCCAAATGGGCTTGGATGGACGAACTAGCTTCCGGAATGTTCTACTATGAGGCCTAACCACAAAGGCCCAAGGCTCATCCATGAACTTTGGACTTCACAGATAAGGAAACTTCCCTCGTCGAGGACTAGTCCTATCCGCTACCAGCTATTTCCTTATTTCATGGACGCAGGTATAGCCATGGTTTACCCCAAGTACAGAACGCATCCCTGTCCCCCGAATGAGAAGCACCCACCAGATAGCAGGACAGGTGATCCAGAGCTTTTGGGTGCAAAGTGCAGGATTACTCCAAAGTTCCCTAATGAGGACGCGCCCATTGGCTACAGGAACAGAGCTCCCAAAGCACACACCAAAAAGAGACCTATCTTTCCACCGAGGAGAACATGCCCTCAGTGTATAAGAAAGGTCCCTAAATCCAGGAAAACCCCTAGAGGCCTTCTACGACGGACATCCCCCTCATGAGATACGACAGGAGGGAATTCTTCAATCAACCTGTAAAAATCAACTAACAAAGAATATTTGACAAATTCCTTCAATCACGGAGGACGCGTCCTTAGAAGAGGACGCGCCCTTAGAGAGGGCTAGTCCTTAGAGAGGGCTAGTCCTTAGCTTCTTCAATAATTCTTGGAAAACCAGCGTTAGTAGAATTCCTCACCATGTTTCATATACTTAGGGCGTGCCCTCTTTGTAAGGAAAGAGAGGGCGTGGCCTGACCTTTTCTCATCTCTGCCAAAACCCTAATTTAATCTAGAAAATCCCTAAATTGAACCCGTATCTGACCCGAATCCATTTTAGAATATCATAACCAAATTTTGGGCATAACAACTACCCCCAATTCCATGTAAAATCAAAAGATGAAGCATGGAATTTCAATCTTAAACGACACCAAAATTTTTGTAGCTTTTCTTCTCCAAGGCGCGTCCTCATTCCTCTTATCTTCAAGATTCTATGCGGAGGGCGCGTCCTTAATTTCTTCAATCCAAAATTTTATCTCCTGGATAACTCTAGTTTTAACTTCTTCGCAGAGGAATAACACAAATGCATCATATCTCTAAGCTTACATGAGCTTACTCGGCGTAAGAAACAGGAGATAGTATGCACAAGTGTAAACCTCTCATAGGGCTCGCACTAAAACTAAATATATATATTTACAGAGGGCGCACCCTATGATATTAAGGCATACGGATCTCTTCAGCTGTCGTCCACATACACTTCCATGGTATTTTCAAGTTCCCTCTACATTAATCAAGCCAAAGGGCATTCCAAAGTAGCAGTATAATCCTCTATCTGTGATGAAAGAAGTGTGCTCCTGATCAGGTGCATACATGGAAATCTAATTATAACCCGAATAAGCGTTCATGAAACTCAAGAGAACATGCCCTGCTGTTGCATCTTCCAACTGACCAATCCGAGGAAGAGGAAAACTATCCTTTGGGCAAGCCTTTGTTCATATCAGTGAAATCTACGCAAGTCCTCCATTTCCCATTAGGCTTCATAACAAGAACCGGGTTAGATAACCACTCCGGGTAGTAAAACTCTTTAATTAAGCCAACATTTAAAAATCTATCAACTTCTTCATTCAACGCTATAGCTCTCTCTACTTAGAATTCAACTAAGAACCGATCTTCAAAATTTTACTTGAATCTCCAACATCCACCAAAATTGAGATTGTATCTTCTGTCGAATCTATCTTTTCCACCGGTTGAGGCATTCTTGGATCAATATCAAAATCAAGATTTCGAGGGTCTTCAATCATGGCATCATCCTTGGAGGGCACATCCTCTTTGAGAGGGAAGTCTTCCTCGACAAGGGCATTCACCAAGCCTTCCAATAACATTCTTCTTCCCTTGATCTTTTCACCTGTAATGCTGAAGGCGCGCCCTCTGGGTGGACGCCTCCTCATCCTCTGATTCTTGAATAAAATAATGAGCCTGAATTCCTACCTTGATGTTGTTCATGATTCCTCCAGAACTTCTTTCAATGAAGGCGCGTCCTCCATCCCTTTATTCTCCTGAAACCTTTAATTGCCTTGTGGTGGCACTCCCTTGAATCATGCTGCGATCCCCGAACAGTGCCCACATCATTTGGTGTAGGAAATTTCATAGTAAGATGAAAAATGGAAGTCACTACCTTCATTTCTTTCAACAAGGGGCGCCCTACTAGGCATTGTGAGCTGACTCCTGATCCACACCATGAATTCCATCATCCGAGTTACTGAGAGAGAACCTTCTCCAAGAGTTACTAGTAACCTGATTGCACCGATCACTTTCACAACTTCTCCTGAAAAACCATATATCCATGCATTGTTTAGTGCCATGTCCTTGTCTAGGAATCCCAACTTCTTGTAAGTGTCGTAATACTGAATATTCACCGAACTTCCATTGTACACAAAAACCTGATGCACGTTCTTAGAGCCAATCCATACCCAAGGCATTATTATGAGGGTGGTGCACTCATCTAGCTTTATCTTCAGTGAAAGTGATATCCGCACATTCTCCCTTGAACAATTTGGGCGGCCTTAACCCCAAGCTATTCACATCGGTGAGAGGTATATCTTGCCTCTCGAGCATATCTCTCCAAAGCATTGTTGCTATCACCCCCTAGTGTTGTCCTCCAAAGATAATGTGTACACTTCCTTCCTTGACAAATTTCTTCTCCACATTTTTGTCCTCATCATAGAGGGCGCGCCCTCCGTTCTTCTCAGGATTCTCTTTATGCTTCTTGACTTCTCTGACAATCCAATCGGTCAAGTATCCTTCCTTGATCAGATCTTCAATTTCATCCTTCAGTTGACGACATTCATGAGTATTATGACTTGTCGACTCATAGTACTCACCGTGCTTCTTCTTGTCCTTGCTTAGGCAGACAAAGGATCCGACTTCTTAAAAAGCCCTTTATTCTTGTTCATCTCAAAGATGTGTTCAATCGAAGCCGCCAACGGAGTGTAATTATTTGTCCTTTGATCATAAGAATACTAGTTGCATTTACGCTGTTAGCGTCGATTCCGGTACGATATACAGGACTTGTAATCTTCCCCTTAGCATTCCCGGAGCTTCTGTCTTCCGATTTTCTACCAAAGATTGCTCCACCATCTGTCCATCTTAAAAGATTCAGCCTGTGCAAAAACATCAACCAAAATAGCTGAATCCCTTTCTTGGAGACGCTTCCAGAAATCCGTCTCTACTTGCAAACCAGCTATCAAGAAACTCTTAAGTGTCTCATCGGTTGTTCCTCTAACCAAAGCAGATTCTGTATTGACTCTTTTGAAGTAAGATTAAAGACTCTCTCCTTTTTTCTGCTTGATGTTGGACATAGTTGTAATAGGAGGAGCATACTTCACTGCTGCTTGGAACTTGGCTAAGAACAAAGTTCTCATCGTCTCCCAATAGGTAATCACTCCAGATCCAAGCTTTTAAAACCATTGCTAAGCATTCTCACTGAAAGTTGTTGCTAGCAGACGACATCTAGCCAAGTCAGTTACTTGGTAAACATCCATCTCAATGTCAAAGTATCCTAAGAACTCCACAGGGTCTGCATTTTCATGAAAACGTAGATCATTGGTCATAGATTTATATCCTGTAGGGAGCTGTGCCTCTCTAACCTCTGTTGAAAATGGAGAAGGAGTTTGTGTCGTAGTAGATATCCATCCAAGTGAGAAAGAAGCCTCTTCAAGTCGATGACATTAAAGATGCCCACACTTGAGTATAAGTTGAGTACCCCCTAGGGGTAGAGGTTGAGCCGTCGTCTGAGCATTTCCTGGAACTCCGGCATGAAGTTGTGTGAGAATTACCTCTTGAGTATAAGTTTGTTCCTTTTGACCTTGAGCTTGTGGATTTCCTTCAATTTGTGGATTCCCTTGAGGTCGTGGATTTCCTTGAGAAACTCCTTGATGCTTTACTTTAGAAAGAGGGCACGCCCTCGACCTCACTTCACTAGAAGTACTTGAAGAAATTTGAGTGATGCGAGGAGCTCTACCTCCTGAGGGCGTGTCCTCTTTATTGTGAAGTCACCTCTCTCCTTGATACTTCTTCATCCTCTAATCTTCATGGTCTCAGCTACTTCTTCTTCCAGCATCACCTTGAGGAGGGGCTTGTTCATATCCAAGGGGCCACGACCTGTGATCAGGGGGCACGTGCTATGGATTACCATCTTGAGGAAGGGCTCGCTCATGTCCAAGGGGCCTCGACCTGTAATCAGGGGGGCGCGCTGTGGATCACGGGGCCTCGATTCCAAGTGCTTTTCCTTCTTCTTCATCGTTGACTTTTATCCCCGGGCGTTCTTTCAAACTAGCAAAATCTCTATTTTCCTTAGCAAGCTTTTCTTCATCAAGTTGAGTCTCACTGGGGGCGCGCCCTGAGCGATGTGGGTGATGGGGCGCCCTATCCTGAGCAGCTGGCATCCTACGATCACAGTTATCTGTACTTGGATATTTAATAATGGGATCAGAATAATCTAACCTTCGAGGAGTCACCAGTCGAAACCTCATTTCCTACACCTCTTCACCTCCTCGAGAGCTTTCCTCAACTTGAAAAGTTTTCCCTATTCGACGGTGATTTCGTGGAATACTCCGAGATTTTCTCCTACTTCCTTGCTCTTGCTCCACTTAATCCAATCTTGCCCCGAAGTTATTTATGGCAGTTCCCATACGATATAACTACTCCATTAACTCCACGTTGCTGATAAGAACGGGCGGCTATCTACCGGTAGCCGAATTTCCACGGTGGTGTGGGGTATCAGGGATCTCTTCCGGAATATAAGCTTCGTGATGAGCTTGATTATCCCCAAGCTATCTTCAAAATCATTTTCTTCATGAGAACCTCCACCTTGATTGTGAGACATATCCAAATTTGATAAAGATGTTATCAAGTGGATTGATGACTTTAGAGTTCGGGAGGCTGTATGCATCAAATCTAAGATAATTGCACTAGAGCTTCAAAAGGATGTGGTGATGGAGAGCGCATCCTCAAAAGAGGGAAGGCTTGAATACTTACAAGAAAAAGTTCTGCATCGCATCTTCTACCCGAGGGCACGTCCTCCATTGTATGAGAATTATTCAAACTCATCCTTCAGGGCGCGCCCTACATGCATAATCTTGCATTCTCGAAAAAGTTGAAAATTTCACAGAACTAAGACTAGGGAAAGTGTACATAAAGTGTACATGGACTACCCCCTAGACTAGGAGGTAATTAATTTAGCTTGTAGTCTACTATTCAGGCATGCTCTTTTTCAATCAACTTCTGGTAGAAAGAGTGCATTCTCCGGTCACGGGCTACTTCAAATCTCATCCTATGAAGGGGCATCTCAAAATGAGGCATCCTATGAATAACATCTCTCGAAGAGGCATCTCACTATGAGGCATCCAATAAAGGGCATCTCACGAAGAGGCATCTCACAAGGAGGCATCCAATAAAGGGCATCTCACGAAGAGGCATCTCACAAGGAGGCATCCCCGTGCGGGTATTTCGCTGTTCACACAAATTGTCCTGAAATACATCAGTACTACCCCCCAGCATCAGAATATCATTCCTTAAAGAAGCATCTCTTAAAGAGGCATCCCAAGAGGGGAATTTTAAGAGAGAGTCGTTGGAGTTTCTGAGGACGCGCCCTGTTGCTTAGGGCGCGCCCTATGTGGACGAGGGCAATGATAAAGTCTCTTCTAGTCCGGATGAATGTCATTCTTGTGTAGAGGGGCTCACTCATGACCTTGAGGCCTCAACCTGCCTATCAGGGGGCACACTCTAAGATTCATGGGGCCGCACATCAATGCAATTTTCTTCAAGCAAAAGATATGCCATGGATCGTTGCGATCATACTTACAGACGAAGCCACAACATAAGGTTGATAAGTTAGGGCACGCCCTGAAGCCTATCATTCAGGTCATTGTAGATACGAGGGCACGTCCTCTGTAGCAAAGTATTGTTTCTTCATAGAGGGGCTCACTCACGACCTTGGGGCCTCAACCTGATGATCAGGGGGCACACACTATGGTTCGTGGGGCCACAACTCAATAGCTTCTTTCCTTCTGGAGTCCAAGCAGTAAATTATCCTCGTAGATATTGGAGTCCGCTTGAGAATTTGCATTTTTCAGGGCACGCCCTAACCAGAAAGGTCCTCTGATAAGAAAGTTCCTTGAGGGCGCGTCCTATGTTGGAGGATTTTCCTGAAGTCGTGCATTTCCTTGAAGTGGAGTCCTGATGTAGAGCATCGCCCTGGGGTTGAGAATTCTCACCCTATCTTTCAACAGTTGCACTATGAGCAATCAAGGGAACAACTGTAGGACCTCTCTCTCTAGAGGGCGCGTCCTTAGCAACATGTCGAGGACTATTCCTCACTTGGTGAGTAGGCCAAACAATGTCATTTCTACATCCTTAGCTTCATTATCTTCCAAAGAAATCTCAAGAATGGGTTCACTTATGTCCAAGGGGCCTCAACCTGTAATCAGGGGGCACGCGCTGTGGATCATCATCTTGAGAAAGGGCTCGCTCATGTCCAAGGGGCCTCGACCTGTAATCAGGGGGCACACATTATGGATCACGGGGCCTCGATTCCATGTGTTCCCCTTTCTTATGGCCAGGAAAACCCCTGCAGGCCTTCTCACCAGGCAAACCCCTATAGGCCTTCTCACCAGGCAAACCCCTACAGGCCTTCGCACTAGGCAAACCCCTGTAACTTTATACATGCAATAAATATATAGAGCAAAATAATATAGAGGTTGTATATTACCTGGAGGCGCGCCCAGTCAGGGGAAGGCGCGCTTCTTAATAGTCTTCTGAGGCATGCTCTGCTTGAATTAGCAAAACTCACCATTTGCAGCTTTCTCCTTCCAGCAAGGTTCACCTCATCTCGCCAGATTTCACTGAGGGTGCGCCCTGACCTATTTTACTTGAGGGCGCCCTCAGAGGGAGATGCCTCTTGGGAATATCTAACATTCTGAAGGAGCATCCTCACAAATTGGAATTTTGCATTCGACATATTCTTGAGATCTTTTCTGAAGTAGTTGTCCCACCTGCAATTATTCGTCTAACGAAAAGTCTTAGATGTTACCTGGAGGAGGCATCCTTAGAGAGGGCTAGTCCTGAGAGAGGGCTAGTCCTTAGAGAGAGCGTGTTTAGTCATCGAATTCTCCCCGAACTTGTTGGAAATCATCTGAACCTTGAATACCACCCTCAGGGTCCGCCTTGAGATTTCTTGGGGATTCTCCTTCACAATCTTCTTCCTGCTAAAGTTGAAGGAACAAATAGTGAAAATCACGACAAAACAAGTGTTACCTTGAGGGCGCGTCCTGATGATGAGGGCGCGTCCTGATGGTGAGGACGAGATCCCGACAATTGCGCCTCTTCCCTGGAATATCCTTCTTCGAATCATATTTAGAATTTCCTCACCGGAAACCTAGTTCAATGTGGCTGGTCGGAAATTCAGGTCGTGTTCGATAAACCCTTCTTCAGATCATGTTCGACCCCCTACTAGAGATCGCCATGCTTGAATCTTCCTTGTAGCCGCCGGCCTGCACCCTCATCGAGAACTATGCCTTAGATCTGGCTTGATGCTTCATAAGAATGACCTTCATCGTGATGAGAAATCCATCCTCCTTGGATTATGATCTTGATCAGCACCCCTCCTTCTAGCGCCAATTTGTTGACGGAGGAATTTGGTAACAACAAAGTTTGAGGTCTGTCGCCGGAATCAAGATCTATGACAGTGGTTCCTCGCCGGATAAATCGCTGGAGTGTGGTGGCTGTGATGAATTGGGGGCTGAGATTGAGAGGGTTCTTGGTGGTGGCTCGTAGCTCTTCGCTTCCATCCCCCTCAATTTGCCTACGTACCTCTATATTTATAGAGGATCAAGCCCACGTAGTTCTTGGAGAGCAAGAAACCCAAATGGGCTTGGATTAACGAACTAGCTTCCGAAATGTTCTACTATGTGGCCTAACCACAAAGGCCCAAGTCTCATCCATGAACTTTGGACTTCACATATAAGGAAACTTCCCCCGTCGAGGACTAGTCCTATCCGCTACCAGCTATTTCCTTATTTCATGGACGCAGGTATAGCCATAGTTTACCCCAAGTGCAGAACGCATCCCTGTCCCCCGAATGAGAAGCACCTACCAGATAGCAGGACAGGTGATCCAGAGCTTTTGGGTACAAAGTGCAGGATTACTCCAAAGTTCCCCAATGAGGACGGGCCCATTGGCTACAGGAACAGAGCTCCCAAAGCACACACCAAAAAGAGACCTATCTTTCCACCGAGGAGAACATGCCCTCAGTGTATAATAAAGGTCCCTAAATCCAGGAAAACCTTGGAGGCCTTCTACGACGGACATCCCCCTCCTGAGATACGATAGGAGGGAATTCTTCAATTAACCTGTAAAAATCAACTAACAAAGAATATTTGACAAATTCCTTCAATCACGGAGGACGCGTTCTTAGAAGAGGACGCGCCCTTAGAGAGGGCTAGTCCTTAGAGAGGGCTAGTCCTTAGCTTCTTCAATAATTCTTGGAAAACCAGCCTTAGTAGAATTCCTCACCATGTTTCATATACTTAGGGCGCACCCACTTTGTAAGGAAAGAGAGGGCGCGGCCTGACCTTTTCTCATCTCTGCCAAAATCCTAGTTTAATCTAGAAAATTCCCAAATTGAACCCGTATCTGACCCGAATCCATTTTAGAATATCATAATCGAATTTTGGGCATAACAAAAATCAATCAACTAGGTTAGGGAAACAATCTTAAAACCATTAATCATTCATTATGAAAACCTTTTTTGTATAATCATCATGTAAAATCAAACCCATTCATTTTTCTTTAATTATCATTTTTATTATTTGTCCTTCAATTTTTTTGTGGTTTCATATATTTAAAAAATCCAGGAATGTAAAGATAATTAATTAGTAAGTCCCTATAAAAATAATATTAAATTAGATGTACAAGTAGTTAAATATACTCTTTATAATTATCTTTTAAAATTAAAATCATCAATTTTTTTATTATGAGTACTTTAAATATTTGTCCTTAACTTTTATTTGTGGTTTACCATATATTAAAAAAAATCTAGGAATCTAAAGACAATTACTTAGTAAGTTCATATTACATTTTATATTTAATTAGATGCATAATCAGTTAAAAATATGTAAATTTAATGTGATATATGTGTACATTAAATTAGGGTTGCACATGAAAAGGGTTGTGTTGGGTTTTTATCTAACCCAACCATGGTTGTAAAAATCAGTAATCGGTATAAATCGGTTGAGGTACCGATTTAAGATTAATCGGGTAATCGGGGATTAATCGGAAGGATTAATCGGAGTATTAATCGGATATTATAATAATATTTAATATATTTGTCTAATTTACAATTAAACATATCATTTTAAATAAATTCAAAGGATTAATCGGATTTCAAAAATCAAATCGGTTGGTTACCTTACAGAGGATTAATTGGGGATTAATCGGCTAAATCGGGGATTTTTAGAACCATGAACCCAACCCAATTAGTTCAGTTTTATAAAAAAAAATCAATCCATTAATTGAACCAAAAAAATTGTAATCCAACCCGGACCCAATTAGTTCGCTTTGGTTAATTCGGATTGGGTCGGGTTAAATTTGCTAATCGGAAAAAACTTAATTTGCATAAAATCCCACACACTACAGAAAATTCTACACTTTACAGAAATGTTGCAAAATGTTGCAGAAAGTGTTACCGAATATGCAACACTTTCTGCAATATTTCATGGGACTCTTTGACCCCTGATTTATTAACAAAAATGGACAAGATACTCCGATCACTCAATTGAGATCCAGATCGGCAAAGAATTTTTGTTAAAAATATTAAATACTCCCTCCGTCCCTTAATGTTTTTCCTGTTTTGGCTGGACACGTTTGCCAATGCACACTTTTGATTGTTAATATCTTGAATTTCGTATTAGTATTAAATATAAAAACTTCACTGTATTAAAGTACTCATAAATACGAATCCAACAAGATCACTCATGACTATATTTGGTCTTATAGATTAGACGTAAATTAGTAATTTGTCTAATGTTATGAACAGTCCCGACATTTTAAACAAGAAAAACATATGGGGACAGAGGGAGTAGCTTTTAAGGCGGGAAAGAAATTAGGAAAATAAGATAGGCTAAAGTTTTGGTCGTTCGCAGAAAACAAAACCGAAAAGCGAAAACCAAAAAATTAAATATATTTCGTATAATTATTTACTAGCTTATAGCCCGTGCTTTACTTTTAATTTTTTATAATTTATTTATACTAGCTTAAAACCCGTGCAATGCACAGAATTTTTTTAATATCATATTATTTTTTCATTAATTTGGATTAATTTTTTATAAATATGAATTTTGGAGGAATAAATTTTTATATGAGATGATGATCATAATTATATAAATATTATCCGTGATATTCCTAGAAAATTAGTGATTTTAGTTAGAAAATATAGAAAATGTAATAAATTTTAGTTGAAAAAATAACCAGTTAATTATTAGTAATTATAAAATTATTATTTTACTTTATTGAATAGAATGTCCGTGATATAATTCGAAAAAGAGAGGATTTAGTTATATAAAATTAAAAATATAACATGTTTTAGGTGAAAAAGGTCATTCATTAGTTATAATAATTTTAATTTAATTATTTAATTTTACAAAATAAAATTGCTCGTAGTATATTTTTAGAAAAGATGAAATAAATGTTGCCCGTGATATTTCTAGAGAGCGATCTTAGTTACAAAACATAGAAAAGATGGTACATTTTAGTTGAAAAAGGTAATCGATTAATTATTAGTATTATAATATTGTTATTTATTTATTAAATAGAACCGTTCATGATATAATTGGAAAATAGAGATTTTAGTTTGATAAAATAGAAAAGATAACGTGAAAATTGAAAAGGTGACATATTTTAGGTAAAAAAGATAATTGATTAGTTTATAATAATAATAATTTAATTGTTATTTTATTAAATTAAACTGCTCGTAGTGTTTTTAGAAAATAAGAAATTAATGTTACCCGTGATATTTCTAGAAAAAAAGAAATTTAATTAGAAAAAATAAAAAAGATGATATGTTTTTAGCTGAAAAGATAATCGGTTAAATATTAGCATTATAATATTGTTATTTTATTTTTATTAATTAGAATCGCCCGTGATATAATTTGAAAAATAGAGGTTTTAGTTAAAATAAAAAAGGTAACTTGTTTTGGCTGAAAAAAAGTAACCCATGATATAATTGCAAAAAGAGATATTTTAGTAAGAGAAAAGGTAACATGTTTTGGTTTTAAAAGTTAATTGATTAGGTAATAGTAATTATAAAATGCTTTTTAGTTAGATAAAATATAAAAGATGTTATATGCTTTATAATGTCATTATTTTAATTTTATTAAATAGAATGATATAATTTGCAAAATAGAGGTTTCAGTTAGAGAAAATAAAAAAGATAACTTGTTTTGGCTGAAAAAGATAACCCGTGATATAATTGAAAAGGGGGATATTTTAGATAGAAAAAAGGTAACGTGTTTTGGTTTAAAAAATTAATTGATTAGTTAATAGTAATTATAATATGCTTTTTAGTTAGATAAAATATAAAAGATATTATATTTTACCCTAAAAGGAAAACTGCTTAGTTATTAAAATATAAAAAAGGTAATATGTTGGCTGAAAAAGGTAACCCGTGATATAATTGAAAAAGGGGATATTTTAAATAGAGAAAAGGTAACGTGTTTTGGTTTAAAAAATTAATTAATTAGTTAATAGTAATTATAATATGCTTTTTAGTTAGATAAAATATAAAAGATATTATATTTTACCCTAAAAGGGAACCTGCTTAGTTATTAAAATATAGAAAAGGTAATATGTTTAACCTGAAAAAAAAATTGATTACTAAAGGAAAAAATTTAGTTAGATAAAATATAAAAGAAAATTTTATTTATCTATAATTAAGTAAGGGTAATTAGGTAAATTCAATAGGTACCAACCAACCAACCAACCAAACTTTTAATGTTTCGGTTTTTATATAATAGTACTAGCTTAAAACCCGTGCGATGCACGGAATTTTTTTTAATATTATATAAAAAAAATTATTAATTTTTTTAAATATGAATTTTGGAGGCTTAAATATTTAAATGTGATGATGATCATAATTATATAACTGTTATCCATGATATTTCTTTAAAAGGAATGATTTTAGTTAAAAAAAATATAGAAAATATGATAGGTTTTAGTTGAAAAGGTAATAAGTTATTTATTTGTAATTATAAAATTATTATTTTGTTTTATTAAATAGAATGCCCGTGATATAATTGGAAAAAGATAGGATTTAGTTAGAGAAAATTAAAAAGGTAATATATTTTAGATGAAAAGGGTAATTGATTAATTTATAGTAATTATAATTTAATTATATTATTTTACAAAATAAAATTGCTCATAATGTTTTTCTAAAAGGAGAAATTAATGTTGCTCGTGATATTTCTAAAGAGGAATTTTAGTTAGATAATATAGGAAAAAGATGATACGTTTTAGCTAAAAAGGATAATCGTTAATATTAGGATTATAATATTATTATTTAAATTTTATAAAAAAGAACCGTTCATGATATAATTGGAAAAAGAAAAATTTTAGTTTGAAAAAATAGAAAAAGATAGCGTGAAAATTAAAAGGTGACATACTTTAGGTGAAAATGGTAATTGATTAGTTTATAGTAATTATAATTTAATTGTTATTTTACTAAATAAATTGCTGGTAATATTTTTAAAAAATGAGAAATTAATGTTACCCGTTATAGTTTTTAAAAAAAGGAATTTAATTAGAAAAAATAGAAAAGATGATACGTTTTTAGCTGAAAAGATAATCGGTTAATTAATAACATTATAATATTATGATTTTATTTTTATTAAATAGAATCGCCCGTGATATAATTTGAAAAAAAGATGTTCTAACCTGAAAAAGTATATTGATTAGTAAAGTAAAAATTTTAGTTAAATAAAATATAAAAGAAGATTTTTAAATGGTAACCCGTGATATAATTGGAAAAAGAGAAATTTTAGTTAGAGAAAAGAGAAAAAATAATTTGAATGGAAAAATTAATTAATTAGTTAATAGTAATTATAATATGCTTTTTAATTAGATAAAATATAGAAGATATTATATTTTACCTGAAAAAGGAAACTGCTTAGTTATTAAAATGAAAAGAAAAGGTAACATGTTTAACCTGAAAAAGGAAATTGATTAGTAAGCAAAAATTTTAAATGTAACATGTTTAACTTGAAAAAGGAAATTGATTAGTAAAGCAAAAAATTTAGTTAGATAAAATATAAAAAAAGATATTATCTGTAATTAAGTAAGGGTAAATAAGTAAAATCAATAGGTACCAACCAACCAACCAACCAAACTTTTAATGTTTCGGCTTTAATATAATAGAATAGATAGATTGTAATATGATATTATAAATATTAATTTTAATATGTTATTGAATGAATGTGAACCTTAAGTCTTTGTATATAATAATTTCAAAAAAAAAATTAATATGTTGTTGGCGGAAATCGAACCATATACCTCTGTACTTTTAGTATTGTTATATCTAACGGTCATGATCTACTTGAATTGAAGATCCAATGGTTATGAATAATTTGGTTAACCAAACTACAAATTACAAAAGATCTCCACTTTGATTATAATAATATAGTATAGATATATGATATCTTTATTAAAAGTAAACGTCTTTTAAATGAAAAAGGTAATAAACTAATTATCGTTAATGATTAGAAGATTTTGTTTTAAATTAAAAGGTGATGTGTCTTTTAAATGAAAAAGACAATAAGCTAATTATCCTTAATGATTAGAAGATTTTGTTTTAAATTAAAAGATAATATGTTTTATTAGAAAAGAAATATTAATGATGGGAAGATACGCTATTTTAGGTATTTATAAAGGGTAATATCTTTAATTAAAAATAAATGTCTTTAAATGAAAAAGGCAATATTATCAATAAATACATTATTTTATTAGTTATTTATTTTAATAATTAGGATAACCGAACCGAAAACCAAAACTTTAAATGTTTCAGAACTTTAATTTTTATTTTTAACCCGTGCACGGATTTCTTTTGATATTTAATAAATTTTATTTTATGTTACAATTATATTTTTACATAATCATTATTTTCAATAATTTATTTAAATTTAAGTAATTAATAAAAATTTAAGTAATGATATGCATGGTTTAAAACATATATTATAAAATTTTAAAATAAATATGTTATTGACGGAATTCGAACCTTGAAATTTTATTAATTTTTTTTAGTCATATAATATATTTAATTCTGTAGCTTGTAATAAGAGAAAGCCATTGTTTGGATACTAGTTTTAAGCAAATTAGTGTTCTTGCCGGAACATAGGACAAGATTTCAGACAACAGATCTTCGTTTGATATTACAACTTGGGACGATGCTGATCTGGATGATGATATATCTAACAGTTATACTCATGTTTATGGATTATACTAATGTTTCCTTATTATAAACAACGTATATGGAATTTTAATATATTTTATTAATAATTAGAAAATATGGTGTGATATTAATGATTTTAAGATTAGTTTTAAATCAAGAAGGTAAGGTGTTTTAATTAGAAAAGAAATATTAATGATTAGAAGATATGATATGATTTGATGTTTACAAAACGTAATATTTTCAAGTAAAAGTAAATGTGAAAAGGACAATTGGCTAATTAGCATTAATTATATGATGTTATTATTTATTTTAATAAATAGAATAACTAAACCGAAAACCAAAACTATTCTAATAAATAGGATAACCAAACCGAAAACCAAAACTCTCAAAACTTTTAATGTTTCGATTTATAGTATAGATTTATTCTTGGAACCTTCAAGATTTCGATTGCGATGGTACTGTTTTGAGAATTCATCAAACATCACCTAGCATAAAGTCATTAGAAAGATGATTAATTTAATTAGTTCATGAACTATCTCCTTTTTCCTGATAATAATAATTATGATAATTTTTCGTATTACATCAATAATATGCTAATAATTCGTGTTAATACATACTAGAATAATTTTGTTTTAGTAGCTTCAGATTTGTAGTGTAACATAAGAACTAGCTTTGTAGCCCGTGCGAAGCACGGGCATGTTCTAGCACATTGTCATTATATAATTTTTCAATCCCTATAATGTACTGAGGTGAGAGTGAGAGGGTCTGTAATACCATATATAACATTCTCATGGATAGAAAAAAATACACTTAGGTAGGTAATAGTGTGTTGTGGCCATGTATTGAAGAAGCAAACATAATCTGGCTGTAGTCATATAATCATTGGTTCCAATCACAGTTGTGACAAATACTTAATTATGCATTGAGTTTTCTGGAGACCCGAGGCAGGTGTGCTTTGCTCAAATGTTTTAGTGGATATGCTTTACATTATCAAACAGTCCCGTTGGTTTTTTTTTAAAAGACATTTGGATGTTTAGTTTCGGCAGTGAAGCAAGCGTTGACGATGGCGGGATTAATGGCGGCGCTAATTATTGTTGAGTGATTGGTGATGTTTTTTGTATTTGATGATATCCTCAATCATAATCATGGCCGCCTTACTTGAATGAGTAGTTTTTTTTGTAACCGCTAAAGTACATTGGGCGCCTTTGATGGTCTGCATAGCGTGTCGGAATGTTGGGATTCCATCCACTTGTTGAGAGGGTGGAAGAAAGTTGTTTAGTGGTGATTGTTAGTTTTGACCGATGTCAATATGAAAGCCAATGAGTAGTATTGTAGGCAATGGAAAGCCGTACGTATAAATTAATAGAACGAATACATACCAGTTATAGCCCGTGCAAGGCACAGGCTTGCTAGTAAAATAATGTTAGTATGTATTTATGATACTTTAAAATTAAATGGTGCTTGAACATGTTAATACTTAGTACGCAAAATATATCTAAAAGATTATCTATTCATGATGTATATAACCAAAAATAAAATATTCTCAAAATTGATATCTAGCATAGTGGTAAAAAATTTCACTTCTAAGTTAGAGGTAAGGGGTTTAATTTTCATTAGAAACAATTTTTTTTATCATTAATATAATATAGGAGGGGTATTTAGTAATTTCATGATAATTAAATTGTCTAGTGATATATTAATAATGAGTTTTATAATATACTCAAAATTGATGTAGCATAGTGATAAGGAATCTTTATTATAAGTTAGAGGTCATTGATTCAATTCTCATTAGGAAATTTTTTGTATCATTAATATAATATATGGGGGTTATCTCGCGATATATTAAAAATTTGTTTTATAATCTTTTCAAAATTGTTGTATAGCCTAGTGGTAAGGAATCTCCCTTCTAAGGTTAGAGGTCAAGGGTTCAATTCTTTCTAACAACAATTTTTTATCATTAATATTATATATGAGGGTTGTCTCACGATATATTAATGATGAATTTTAAAATATGTTCAAGTCTCATGTCTAGCATAGTGGTAAGGACTCATACTTCTACCTTAGAGGTCATGGGTTCAATTCTCACAAGAATCAATTTTTTTTATAATTTTTTTTATTATTAATACAAATAGTAGCTGAGGTGGCAGATGACGTGGCAGCTGACGTGGATTAAATTGTCTTGCCAAAACCCTTGTTGTGCTATTAATAATATAATAGATGCGAGAAGCCTAAATTTTCTCGTTAGATAAGTTTCTTTGGCTTATGCACACAATTTGCCAAGTCAACTTAGCTGACAAATTGTTAATCCCTTTAAAAATCGTACTACTAATACTATTCTCTATTTTACCACTACAACAAATTCGACTAAATTTAATCGGAACAAAACAGTCGAAATTAGCTAGTTTCGATCGAATATGGTCGAAATTAGCTAATTTCGACCATCAAGAAGTTAGTCGTTTTTAGCTTGGTCGAAAATAATATAAATGGTCGAAAATAGCTAATTTTGACTGACTAAATTCGATCAATAAATTCGACCAACTAAATTCGATCGAATTTGATTGAAATTATAAATTTGACAAAAAATTTGAATTTTGTAAATTTTGAATTTTGGAGTCTAAACTGTACTAAATTCGATCAAATATGGTCGAATTTAATATACTAAATTCGATCAAATATGATTGAATTTAAAATCCTGAAAAGATGAAAAGTGTACATAAATTTTGACGCTGATTTTGATGTTTTGAAATTTATTGTTGATGGCTCCATGCTGCTGTTCACACACGTGGTACATTATTAAGTACACAAATCATGTCAAGTACTCCCTACTAGCGTTCTAAAAATTGGTATAGGCGCCATGCCGCCATCAAAACGTTTGAGTGGGGCTGGCGGAAATTTAGGTTACGATACGAGTCTAGGCGGACAAATAGTGCTTTATGCGGTCAAAAATCGATTGAAGACGATAAAAATCGGCAAAAAACATCAAAACATTTTAAAATTGGTAAAAATATTTGGCAAAAATATTTAATAAATGAAATTATTAAAAATTATATTTAAATACAACTGATTAGTGCTTCGATACCTATGTGATTAATGCTTCTATTAATCTCCACCTATGCGATTAAACGCTAGGCACTACCCCGACCATTCCTGAACCGTCTAACGATTTCTGGAACACAGTAACAGTACTATTAAGGAAGCATATGAGGTTTGTCTTACTATGCTTTGAACTTTGATTTCCATTACATTAGTACATTATTGAGCGATAGAGAACACTTTCTCTCTTATATGATGTTTTGAACCCAAAGTTATATGATGTTTTGATGTTCCTGCAGAAGTCTTATATTGCCTATATATGAAGAACAGAAGAAGTATACTCCTATTAACGAGATCGCCGTTAAATGTACGGTTTATTGCAATGTACAAGCACAAAGCTAAAATGAATTGTAAATAGATAGAGATCTCCCTGCTTGTTTTAAAGGGTTGCTTTTTGTCCTGCTCCTCAAACCAAGTGTGTTTCTCATTTCACATTTTTGGACTCGCTCCATCACTCTCTCTTCCGGGCAATTAACCACAAGGGTTTCATGTGCCTGACCTCAGGTTAGAACCTGAGAATAGAACAAATCAATACAAATTTTAAGGGCATTTGTATAAATTACTGATAAAAAATTTAGATTTACAAAACTGCCCCTACGGAGCCCCTTATTTTATAAGCAATATTCTTAAAACCTCAGGGGAGATCCCTGTGTCCTCAGGCCCAGTTTTCTCTTAAGGGTTTCATGTGCCTGACACCTTTTTGTAAATTAACCCAACACCTCTTTTTGTAGCGTATCTTGCTCGTTTCTTTTATTGAATATCGAGAATCTGAACCTTATCAAAGATAATATGGATGTATGACAGTATGAGTATGTTTAATTAGCAAAAAAAAAATCTGTAAATTATGAAAAAATGCTGAAATTTGGTCGAAACTGATCCACTGTTTAATTGGACCAAAATAATTATTGGAAAAGATTAATTTTCACGGGCATAATAGAATGGGAAGACTATTGAAAATGAGTAGAGATTAAGAAAGGAATAAAAGATTCATTAGCTGAAACATTAAAACTGTGCAAAACTTGCTCCATAACTTAGCATCAAAGTACCACTAGTCTGGAATTCTAGATAAACATACTAAAGATCGAGATAGAGAAACTCTACACATAGCTATCCCTGTTCTAACCTCATTGGTTTCTAAACATAGACTTAGGTCAGGCAAACATGCACTGTTGCAGTCATGCAAGAATTACACACCGGGCAGGTAGCTTGAACACTGCCCCCGCAAACATTGCATAGGCAAAGATGCCTGCACGGCAACAGCAAAACACTTGATTCTCTTTCCCCACATTTTTTACACATCCTCTTCCTGTCGATAAAACCCGAATTTCTTGTACTACCCTGTCCGACTTGTTGATTATTCTTTCCGGAATCGGTACTTCCACAACAGGACTCTGCATCTTCTTCATCCGCCACAGCATTAGTTGGCCCATATAGCTTGCTAAACTTGCCCATGATATTTTCAAAATCTTTACGGAGAGACATGGCAGTGATTTCAGCTGTGTTTGCAACATCTTTCCATAGCTGTGTTTCTGCATAAAGACTCTTTATTCTTTCTTGTAGTGCCATGTTTAGTTTTGCCATTCTTGAGATTTTTTCACTTTGTATTTTTAGCCTTTTCACAAACTTTGAAGTTACACTAGCCAGCACGAGTTTCACGTCTCGCTGCTGTTGTGTTTCGTATTCCTGTTTAATGTTCTTGTTCTGCATCAGCAACAAGATACATAATTAAAATCAATAACTAAGTAGGATATATAACAATGTTATGAGAAATTAAACTTACAAACTTGGAAAGGATATCGTCTATGTCCCGGAGATGTTGCATATCATATGGAAAATTACTTTGTGGCGCAAAACCTTGGATAGGAACATAATTTCCGATTGGGGGCATGTTCAGATTGTTGAACTGATTTTCCATCGAATCTCTCGAACGCTTTCTTGGGCCATTTGGCAGGTTGTTAGAGAATCCACTTTCAGGCTTCAAGAAATTAGTTTGCGGTTGAATAATCATATTATTCATTCCCCGAAACTGAGGATTCAAGCCCAACCAAGGATTTTCCGTTGTTGTAGGAAAAGGATTTGCACAGCCCATTTGAAAAAAATTGTTTAGTTTTGCCTCATCAATCTTCACAAACTCCCTGCAAAAACATATATCATGTTAAAAATAAAAGTTAGCAAACATTTCGAAAAGTTAACGATAACTTTTTTTGGCCTCGACTATTTCGAAATCTAGTACACATAATATAGACATATAGTACCTATTGTTTGTGATGATTTGTGGGGAGAATTGATTGTGATGCCTAGCTTCAAGTGCCATTTGTTGAGAATTGAGATAGATGGCTAGAGAAAAGGTTGATTGAGGAGAAAGTGGAAATATGAAGGAAACTGTTTAGGAGAATGAGATATATAGGGAAAGACTAAGGAAGTGAGGAGCATGCAATGGAGGTGGCGAGTTGAGGGGATGAATGAGTTTTCTGTTTGCAGTTCAAAGCCCTTTGGGTGTGGGTTATGAATGGATGACACAGAAATTTAAGTCAAATAGAACAGGGAAACAGAGGTGGATGCATTACCATTTCAAATGCTATAAATTAGTAAATGACAAAAGAATACTAACCAAAAAAGTAGGTAGCTTTATCTGTGCTCATTTTCTCCATGCATGGGAATTTTATCATCTACTGTAGATTTTTTTCGCAGGTAAAAGTCCCTCAACATCTATCTTTTTTTTTTTTTTTTTTTAACCGGGAACTACCCCACACACTTGTATGTGGGATTTCAAACCCGGGGAGATATATCGCTGAGCCCTACCACCCAGTGCTCCCACGTAAATCCGAAGCTTTCGCTCCGAGGTAGGTTCGAACCCCTGACCTCAACATCTATCTTCTGTTTCTCAATCTCAAGTTTTATTGAAATATTTAAGATGTAATTTTCTTCACTTTACATAAATTTTTATGAAATATTTTTTTAGCATAATTTAAATTTTACTAAGTATATTAATTCGTATAATATGTTACATTTGACTACTTACTTCCATTATTTTAAAATTTGCCTACATTTTTACTAATATTGAATACCCAAAAAAAGAGATCTAATCCGAAACCTGACGAATTTGGTTTTGGATTTGGATTTATTTTTAAAATTCGAAAATATTTGGGTATGGGTTCGAATTTTACAAAATTCGGACCAACCCCAAGTCGTTGTCATATCTACACATAAAATAAAACGTTTGACAATGAGTATCACCTATCTTTGTTTTATTTGACTAACATGTTAAAATAGAAATTTATACTTGAAACTAAAATCAAATGTGTAATATATAAACATATAATCATATTATTATATATTTGTCCTTTTAATTTAATTATCGGGTTAAAAAACATGAAATTCATTTTCCTTTAACAGTGAGTATATTTTTCTGACATATATTAGAAGAAAGCGCTTACGTAGACCTGATAAATAGTTTATGTTATGTACATTCATGTCGTGTGTCTACAGGGTCTTTCATGAAAATGACATTATTATTTTTGTGTATCCAAAATTCGAACACAAATCGATATTAAACTACACGATTTGGATTCAAACACGAAACGAAAATAATACACAAAAAAATTATGACAGTTACATGCATGTAATGTTACTCTCGGTCTAAGTTATCTAAGTATGTTACTATATAATTGAACACAACATTGAGATGCTACAAACCAAAACTAAGATTAGAGTACATAAAATGTAACACTTTTTTTAATTTTGTTTATTGTTAATAAATATCTCTGTTTATTTAGAATCTATCTACCAAGTTATTAAGTTTTTTTTACCTATATTTAAGGTTTTGTTGATATTAAAAAATAAATATTATCAACTAACCAAGCAAATTCGAAATGTCTGCTGTTAAATTAGGATCTGAGAATTGATTACTATTACTTTAATTTAAGAATATAAAAAAAAGGGCGCCTTTTATTAGAAATATATAATTTTATATGTATCGAACTATCTAATTATCAATAATAGTGATTTTATAACGAAGGTTGTTGTCGTTCTTCGCTCTCATCCTCTCCCAAAAAATACTACACTAAAGTTTAGGGGCTGACATCAGCGTTTTGGTTGATGATAAGCCCCTTTTATTGTTTTGATTTTGCCTTTTATTGGTGGGTTTTATTTACTGAAATATTGGATTTTGTACTATCTCCTAGTGAATGATAATTCTCGTTTCTTTTCCTTGATTTTACTTTGTTTTTCAATGAATTTATCTTTTTACAGAAAGTCTAGTACCCCTTTATTGGATTTTGTCTACCCATATATTGGATTTCGTCCTTTTTCTTTATGAGAGTAGGTTCTTTTATTTCGACATTCGGGTTCTTAGATATACGTAATTTTTTATATTGGTTCACTGATTTAGATAGTATAGAATCGTAGTTATGGTCGGTTATTCGAACACGTTTTGATAAATCAGATAAATATTTCCTCACGATTATAATAAAATGTAGGATAATCTCGCCAAAAAGGCTATATATTTTAGTGATATAAGCGAGGGATGTACCACAATTTAAGATTTGATCAACGATCGTAGTTTGGATGAAGGAAACCTTGATATGATATATTTTAATGTGTTTGTCTAATCTTGATTATTTTTGTAAATGTTGTGTGACCTTTTATTGATGAATTAATTACCTACAAAAAATAGTGATTTATAAGAAAAATTAAAAAATTGTATATTTTTGTAGATGTCATATGCCATTTTATTGATAAATTAATTATCTTTCAAAAAATACTGATTTATAAAAAAAATTGCGCTGAGTTGACGAATTTGATATGAAAATATTCACTAATAATATTTTATTGACTTTATAATGAATTTAATTTTTTGATTGATAATTTATACACCAAATAATGTATAATATTATATAAGAATATATTTAGTATTTTTGAATAATTCAAATATATCGTTAGATCAATTTGGATGCCCCGTTAATTATTGCATAACTAAAAATTACTGATAAGTAAATGTTAAAGATAATTGGTTTAAAATTCTTTTTAATATTTTAATTGCTTGAATCTAGATTTTTAAATATAATTGATTAATTTAAAAGTTTACATAACCTTGATTTTGTATGTGTATTTAGAATGGTGTGATAAATATTTTTTAATTTTTAAAATTTTTAATTCAGTAATAGTAGATTTATGGGTATTTACCAAAAATACTAGATTTAAAGTTTCTATTTGCAAAAATACCATCTACTTCAATTCATTGCAATTTTACCAAGATAAGTTTCAAAATTGTAAAAATACCAACCCTAACCCTCCCCCCTTTCCCCTTTCCGCCGCCGACTTTCATTTCTTACGTTGTGTCTTTTTTTTTTAAGGTGGGATGATATTTTGGTTGCAACTTAATGCAACCACATCGACTTCACTTCAACACTTTTTTTTTTTTAAAGATGGGGTGATATTTTGTTTGCAACTGAATGCAACCACATTCAACTATGCAACTACATTCAACTTTTTTTTTTAAAGGTGGGGTGATTTTGGTGGATTTGGGTTACAAGGCCCCGCCAGGGGCAATATTCAACCAAATGCAACCATATTCAACTTTTTTTTAAGGTGGAGTGATTTTGGTGGATTTGGATTGCAAGGCCCCGCCAGGAGCAATATTCAACCAAATGCAACCACATTCAACTTTTTTTATAAAAAAATGGTGGGGAGATTTTGGTGGATTTGGGTTGCAAGCCCCCGCCAGGGGCAATATTCAACCAAATGTAACCACATTCAACTTTTTTAATAAAAAAATAGTGGGGTGATTTTGGTGGATTTGGGTTGCAAGGCCCCGCAGGGGCATATTCAACTTAATGCAACTGAAAAACGAAAATAACATTCAGTTGAATGTAGTTGCAAATTTAGTTGCATGTGGTTGCATTCAGTTACTGATTTCAAGTTCCATTTTTCAGTTGTCATTTTCGACCTCTTTCTCGAACTATATAACTTGAAATCAGAAATTTAGTTGCATGTGGTTGCATTCAGTTAAATGTGGTTGCATTCAGTTGAATATGCCCCTGCGGGGCCATGCAACCCAAAATCATCTCACCTTAAAAAAAAGTTGAATGTGGTTGCATTCAGTTGAATATGCCCCTGCGGGGCCATGCAATCCAAAATCATCCCACCTTTAAAAAAAAGTTGAATGTGGTTGAATGTGGTTGCATTCAGTTGCTGATTTGAAGTTCCATTTTTCAGTTATCGTTTTCGACCTATTTTTTGAACTCTAATATATATATATATATATATATATATATATATATATATTAAAGTTCAAAAAAGAGGTCGAAAATGACAATTGACAAATGAAACTTGAAATCAGAAATTTAGTTGCATTTAGTTGAATGTGGTTGCATTTAGTTGAATATGCCCCTGCGGGGTCATGCAACCCAAAATAGCACCCATCTTAAAAAAAAAAGTACACAGGCGGAAGGAAAGAATCGGCAAAAAAGGGGAGGGTTAGGGTTGGTATTTTTTCAATTTTGAAACTTACATTGGTAAAATTGCAAATAACTATTCTTAGCAAAAGTAAATGTGCAAAAATTTACTTTTTCCTTTATATTTATGAAAAAAGTCCTAGATTTATTCAAATTTGATTGCATGTTATATTTGTAGATCGAGAGTATGACATATTAAAATTTTATATTATAGAATATTCATAAAATAGATTTATGTATTAAAATAATATATTTGTATTAAAATCAATTAAGAAATACGCAATTTTTAAAATGACTCTATACATTGAAAGGGACACAAAGAACATATACGCCTATATATAATTATATAATTGTGATGGATTTTAAATTAAAAATTGTGATTGATTAGTTAATAAGTATTTATGAAAATTAATCCATAATATATAACCATATATTACAATATGATTTTAGTTGATATTTATGAATATTAACTCGTAATATATAATAATATAATTTTAATTGATTCTAAATTAAAAGATTGATAAGTTAGTAAAAAAATTACCACTTTAAAAAATTTGTAATTTATGCATGTACTAAATTAAATAAATTTTGTTTTTCAAAAAACTTGTTAAGTAACCACGATAAGTAAATTATGATGAGAATGCTACGATTAATTTAGTTTTAGTGGTTAATTTTGATTGGCTCTTATATATATTTATGAAAATTAATCCGTAATATATAATAATGTTATTAAAATATTAATTTATTATAATTATTTTTGACATTAAAAAGTGAAATATATGGATATGTTAAATCAAGTAAGTTACTCTATTTAAATTAAAATTGTTAACTAACCATAGTTAGTATGATAGAACGAGAATTGTAAATAATGATTTTTTTTTAATATAATATGACTGGTCTAAAATTTAGGAATGACCTTTAATTGGTCCTAAAATAATTCAAAGTTTTTAAATTGGTTAACTGCACCTAACTGTATACCTGGGTAGACTCAAGTATTATAATAAAGGATTTATTTTAACAATTTTTGTTATTTTAATTTTACGTACATTCCATATTTAATTTTTTAAAATAAATGAATACTAATAATTTAATGTAATTTTTAAATTTATTATTAAACATCTTAATAATTCAATAAATATTTAAAAGAATATATTTCTCAAGTGTGTAATTACTACTAAAATCTTTCAATGTCCTATTTTAAAAAATCCTGCTTTTTTCGGTTCGTAAATATGTTGGTGATATCTGTATTTTAATAGTTATTTTTAAATTTATTATATTGTTAACACACATATATATCATGTTATAAATTTTTTAAAACTAAATTATGTTGAGTTATTTGATTTTTGTATAGTAAAAATCGTAAAATAAAGAATCCTAGGAAGAAGTGTGGACCTGCTAAAATTCTAATCGGGGCATAATCGAAAAAGTTTGTATTAATTTTAATTGATTATATGTAATTTAATATATTCTGTAATGTGCTAATACTTTTTTTGAAAGGTGACAACCAACTAATCAAATATACACAATTTTGCTTATAATGATATACTAGCTTATTACCCGATCCATTTTCTAATATCTATAATTTTATTATTAATATTTTTAATATTTATAAGTTATTAATTTATATATCAAATTTTTATTAAAAAATTAATAAATATAAAATTTTACATGTTCAATTTAATATTTGTGCTCTATCTTTAATTCTTAAATTTTGATTCAGACAATTTTACAACCCACATGAATTAGCAAAATAATCTTTAATTTAGTGATGATTTAACAATTATTTCCAATTAAAACTACACACAAACAAAATAGAGAAGAAATTGTCCATTTTTAGTTGAAAATTCTATTACCCATCTTATTAGTTCTACTAAACATCAAATACAGTTTTATTAATAAATAAAAACTGTTAGATCATAAAATAAATAGATGAAAAATCATGGATCTAGCATAATTTTTTGTTGAGTTATTTGGTTTTTGTACACCCAAAATCCTAGAAACAAGTGTGGTTCGCCAGGATTCTAGTTGGGATATAATTGAAATTTTTTATATTATTTTTAACTAATTATATGTAATTTAATTTATTTTGGAAGGTGCTACTTTTTTAGAAGGTGTTAAACTAAGCAAACAACTAGTCAAATAGATCTTGTTTTGTTTATAATAATATATACAAATAGATTAACTCATGTCTATGTTTCACATATCCATCAAACTGGTTATCGGTTAGTTTAAAGAAAAAATGATAGAGCTACATAAAATTTTACAAAAAAAATCGTAAAATTTTTATAAAATAATAAATGCTCAATGGATCTCCTATCTTTAGTGGAATCCAATTCATTCTATATATATATATATATATGAATTTTTGTGTATATATTTTCAGTACAGTATTCTAGTTTAAAATGTCCATCCAGTTCTTCAAGGCTTTAAATGTCCTATTTTTCATAGTGAAATAGATTAATAAAGCACGTAAAAACATCTCCAGGTCTTTCTTACTCCGTTTCATTTATTTTACAATTATAATAATCGCATAAACTCAAAGACTAGTCATAAATTTTTACCTAACACTGGGGCGAGGTATACCTTGTGTGTCCACGTGAGTTCCCGCAGAATTTATTTGTAATGTAATGACGATTGACCATTGCTTTGCTGAAAAATAAATACTTCCTTCCAAAATATATGTTTCTTTGATTTTCTTAAATATAATTTAAAATAAATAAAAAACATAAATTTGTATAATGTTTTATAAATTTCTTTATTTTGAATTGAATTCATTATTTAAACTTTTATTCAAAAATTAAAAAAAAATATATGAAATTATCATTTTTATATATATTAAGATATGCATAAAAAATAAAAGGAATATGTATTTGGGATGAAGGAAGTATCATAGAGGTATAATGCCCCTCGTTTTTCTTGTCGTTTGATGGGTGCAGAAGACCGTGTTAGACCATTTTTACGAGATTTTGGTCCGTTTGATCTACTTTATTTTTTAGAGATAAATTATTTATTTTGTAAAAAGTATGTAAATATGTACTTTTTCTGAAATAAATAACTTATTTTTTTTAAGACATTGAATGTTAAACTTTTCATAAATATTTATTTTTACAAAAAAATATATAAATACGTACCTTTTTTTGGAATAGTTAACTTAAGTTCGATTTAAGTAAATACATTTTGTTGATTGAATAGTATATAGTTAAGAGAAAAATGGGCCTGAGGACAACCTCAGGATCTCCCCTAAGGTCATAAGGAATATTGCCTATAAACTAAGGGGGCCCCGCAGGAGCATTTTTGTAAATACAAAATTTTTATCAGCAATTTACACAAATACCCTTACATTTGTATTTATTTGTTTTAACCTCAGGATTGTAACCTGAGGTCATCCTCAGGAACATGAAACCCTATAGTTAAACTATTTTTAAGGTAAAATTTTACCGACATTAACCATGACAAGTGACAACATTAACATGGATAGTCGAGATTAAAATATTAACCAAATTTGATACTTTAGTATTTTAATACTATTACTTATTGTTTGAATATAGTTTTGTACATTAACAAAGAATAAAAATTTATACTATTTTTTTCATTTTCGATATTAGGAACTAAACAACTAAACAATAATTACTAGTTTCTTGATAATACTAGGGGTCCGTTTGGGAAATCTTATTTTTCAGAAATAAGTTACTTATCTTGGAAAAAAGTTAGAAAATATGTACTTTTTTTTTAAATAAGTAACTTATTTTTACAAGATAACGAATATTAAACTCCCAATACACATTTTTCTCTAAGAAAAAATATGTAAATACGAAATTTTTTCCGAAATAAGTAACTTATAAGTTAATCCGTAAATTTGCCAAACACCCCCTAAAGGTGATAGAATATAAATGTGATAAAGGAAAAAGATAAGAAGAAAGTGATGAAGTTCGCGCGCTCCATTCCAAGAACGATGACTCATATTAAATAAAGGGCCTGTTTGTTTTAACTTATTTCAAGGAGCTTATGGCTTATAAGGCCATAAGCACTTATGGGGGTGTTTGCCAAAATAAATTTTAACTCAGCTTATAACTTATAAGCCCATAAGTTGAATGTTAGGAAATCCTAACATTCAACTTATGCTTATAACTTATTTCTCGATATACGTAATATATAATATCCTTCGAATCTTCAAAATCATTTATCTCTCGATACATTCATTAGAAAATTGATATGTATATATCAAATTTCTCTATTCATCGAGATCTATCCATTGATATCCATTGTTATATATAAAAAACAAATATTTTGAAAATTATAAAAAAAAGTTAACTTATAAGTTCTGATTTACCCAAACAGTTTACTGATTATAAGTTCTGATTTACCAAACACTTTACTGACTTATAAGTTATGCTCTACTTATCACTTATATGACATAAGTGCTTATAAATCATAAGCTACATTTTTTAAGATACCCCAAACACCCACAAAGATGTGCTTTACTGCTTGATTGATAAACACGTCTAGAAGAAGAAGCTAAAAAGATGACATAATGATACATATAAATAAATATTAAAAAAAAAAGTTTTGGTTTATATTTTCAAGCCCTTTCGGCTAATTTTTTAGATCAAACCGAATGCCAATCCAAGTATGTTGATCTTTAGGCAAACTTTCTTGCTTTTAATTCAGAAACAAACAAAATTTATTTAGGACAGTTGAACACCACGCGAAAACATGTGAACATACATACAAATGCTACTTTATCTCGTAAATTTTGTAAGAAAGTAGATAACTACAAAATAGTCTGCTCAAAGTTTCAAAGTTGAACATGCAAATTTGGTTTTCCCAAAAGCAAAATGATAAGAAAAGGTGCATCATGTGTTGCTTAAATTAATTGACACAGAAAATGATCGAGGAAACTTGCATCATGCTTGCATATATCCACAAACTCCAACCTATTTTTACAAAGCAGTTTTCTGCCTGCGTTTTCTTTTACAAAGCAGTTTTCTGCCTGCGTTTTCTAGAAAACAAAATCTGTTTTTTGTGTAAAATTTTAAATTTTTATCTATTTACAAAAATAGATAAAAATTAGTCATTCTAAAGATCTTTGGTTCGACTCTCACCTATATCAAGTTTTCATAAAAAAAAATACTGATGAGAACCAATTCATCTAAAACCTTAATATGTTAAAGGAATGTCCCAAATGGATTTTATGCTATATTTCAACACTCCCCCTCACTCGAAATCCCATTTTTTATGTTGAGTATTGGATCACGGGTGCCTATCTTTTGGGGCAATAATTATCTTCATGTCCATAATAAATTGTGAGAATATTGGGGATGGTAAGGAATCGAATTTGAGACCCCGCCAAACCAAAGCTCTGAAACCATGTTGAGAACTAGTCCATCTAAAACCTTAAAGGTGTTAGAGGAAGGTCTCAAATGAATCGTATGGTATATTTCAACAAATACTAATATCACTTTCATGTTAAACTGCTTTATTCAAAAATGTCATGCTTGTAAAAATCGATAATTGGTATAAACCGGTTGAGATTAATCGGGTAATCGAGGATTAATCGGAAGGATTAATCAGTGTATTAATATGATATTATAATAATATTTAATATATTAGTCTAATTTACAATTAAATTTATCATTTTAAATAAATTCACAAAATTAATCGGATTTCAAAAATCAAATCAACTGGTTACCTTATAGAAGATTAATCGGGAATTAACCGACTTAATCGACGATTTTTAGAACCATGAAAAATGTTAGTTGCATTTAGCGAGAAAAAAAAAAGTTAGTTGCTTTTCTATGACATAAAGTTGAACTCATTTAAATACACTGTACGACTTTGATATAAATATAAGCTTTCTAATCAGTTTTTTAAAGTTGAACCTGACAATAAACAAATCAGATTAGTAATCACCACATTATCCAAATGGATTAGTCCCAAACCTAATGCATAAACACGGATTATTATAGTGTATCAATTGTTCTACAAATATATCTAGTCGTACACATATTTGTTAATCACCTTGTCTGGTGATATGTAGCCATCAACCTATTGATAATTGATGATCTATGTTCGTGTCTTCACGGAGTGTACAAACACACGCACACAAAGAACTGAAACAGCAAAGTTTCGAAGTTCTTACTCCCTCCCTTTGTCCCTTTCATTTCTTTACAGTTACTATTTTGGGGTGTCCCTCTCATTTCTTTACATTCCAAAAATAGTAAGTTTCTCCCACTATTACATCCATTATCTCATATATTTAACAATAAAAAACACTATTACACCCATTACTTTCATCCACTATCTCAAATCTATAATTAAATATTAATAGGTCTCACCACTTTACCCACTTTTCATCTAACTTTACTCATTTTTTACACAATTTCTTGGTCTCCGTGTCCATCCCTCGTGTAAACAACCATGAGGGAGGGACGGAGGGAGTATATAATAACCTATCCATACGTACATGATTCTAACATTTAAGTTTATAAAAGAAACTAAGAGATAGGTATACGAGAATGCAAGTATTATAATGTTGGTTCTCAGGCCGAAAGCATGCATGCTGAAGGTGCAAAGTCATATACGTCCTAATAACTTAATTCGCAAGCAATCGAATAATATTATATCAACAAAAGACCCTTTCAGATACAGACATGCATGAAGGAGCCACGGAGAAATTCAAGGTACATACTTAAGGTTAGTTTTATTTGTTAAAGCCACAACATTCGGCCGCAAAAAAATTCCTGGATCTCAATCAGAATACTCCGGAGTGGCAATCTAAAAAACGAACAGTTAACTGCAAAAATATACTTGCCAACCCCAGATAAAAACCCGGGAATTGTGGAAAGAATATAACTAAACTATATTTGGAGAAAAGGTTACGCAAAAAGATTAGGACCATAAGATTACAAATTAAAACAGAGTTCAGGATGAGTGGTATGGTTCTTCTGTTCGTAGGGCACCTCAATATCAAACGGTACCTTCAAATATTCTAAGACCATATCACACTTGGAAAAAATTGAAGGAACCAAATAGAGAAATTTGACGTTACAATAACAACACAGGTAAACTCCAACGCGTCCCCAAACATCCCCAGTACGATAACATACGCAAGGTCAGATTCACGACAAAATTGCATGTTAATATTGGAAAATCAAGCACCTTGATTCAATTAACCTTTTTCTAACGGCACATTGATAGATCCTCAAAACGAGTTCATGTCCGAGAATAGTTTACATATTTATTATTAGTAATAGTGGTGATTGTTATTAGTGATGTATTATGAGTAGTTAGTAGAAGTTTAGTCATGTATTGGTAGTTATTATCCATGTCTTTGCTCATGGATGTAGTGGGTAGTTATTTACAAGAAGAATATATATACATGTAGCAAATGTTCTACCACGATATGAAGAAAAGTTTGTGAAAACATATCAGGTTTTATCTTAGCTTTAATAAGATTACTTTCTTAGCTTTGATTGGGACCTAACATTGGTATCAGAGCTATCATCTTCTTCCATAGAAATCAGCAAGGAAAAAATTGAAAATCTCGAGGCCGGAGTACAAAGGTTTGAGAAAGGAGTTTTGCAAAAACTGAAATCCTTAGAAGATGCTATCAGTAAGCTCTCTCATGTTGTATCTTCTAAATTTGGACTATCAGTGCACGTGGCTGGAGGGATCAAGGAGAATGATTGTTGTTCTGAGACACTTGCAGACAGCAACCGACTTGAAGCAACTAAAGACAGTCAGCCTTCAATTATTTCCAAAACCTCGCAATTGGAATTTTCAAAGTTCGATGATTCAGATGGTGAAGCGAATCAGAACATGTACAAACAAGAAAACAGAAGTATTACAAGAGATGTGTTGCAGGTTGAGTATGAGTACAATTATGCCGGTTATTATGCCACAGA
This sequence comes from Kitagawia praeruptora, assembly GCA_037693485.1. Taxonomy (NCBI): domain Eukaryota; kingdom Viridiplantae; phylum Streptophyta; class Magnoliopsida; order Apiales; family Apiaceae; genus Kitagawia; species Kitagawia praeruptora. Next base: position 129,165,678 of record CM075347.1, read on the forward strand.
AATGACAACATTCAAAGCAATATATGGCTGCCTGTCGCCTTCTATACCTTGTTATACTCGAGGTCCGTCTACATATAATGAGCTCTATCAAAAATTATGTAGCAAGTATGAGATTATTCGCAAACTCAAGTTGACCTTGCAAGCTACTAATCACATAAAAGAGTTGACAGACAAACATTTATGTGATCTAAGGTTTGATGTTATTGAGAATATTGTACATAGAGCTTTACTAGCAAGCAACACAGTTGATTTAAGTTATATTGCAGCTGCCACATCACATTCCAGGCTGGCAAGTTAGTTAGTTTAGTGATTAGATATAGGTAGCTGTATGTATAGAAAGTTTGTTAGAGTCTCTTCTATATAAGAGAACAAAATGTACACATTGTACTTTACTTCTACATTTTCTGCAATATACACTAGTACATACAAATCTCTCTGCAATGTTCTTGCTTCTTTTTTTTCTTACTTAATCTAGTTAGGATGAAGAAAGTTTACATGGTATCAGAGCCTATGTGTACGATCTTAATCTCTGCAGATTCCGGTGTCTTCTCCGGTGATTAGATGTCATCTCCGACGAACGTTCTTCATCTACTGATTGATTAAGTATTCATAATCGAGTTGATTCTTTGTTGACATTTACAGTCCACATCTTTTGCCATTTCTCAAACAAATCAGGTGTTATTTTCTCTGATCTTACGAAAATTCTCTGATTTTCTCTGAATCTTTGCATATTAAGTGTGCATTCATCACTACTGATTGTGCTCAAGAACTGTTCTTAATAAAATTTCTCTGAAATCAAGTGTTTCTTGATATCTTTCTCTGAAAACTAAGATTGTTAGATCAATCTGAAATTTATCATTTTAAGATCTGTTTCTTGTTGAAATCTTTTGTTGAAAATCATGTCTGCAAACACATCTTCAAACACATCTTCTGCAAATGCGTCTACAAACACAAATCAAGATCCGGCTAGTGCATTTTATATACATCCTTCAGATGCAACTATTAATCAACTAGTTTCTGTCAAGTTTAATGGTTCTGGCTATGCGAATTGGATGCGATCAATGATGCTTACTTTAACTGCTAAAAACAAACTAGGTTTTGTAAATGGAACGATTACTCAACCAGAATCTACTTCTGTTGATTTCTTTGATTGGGAGAGATGTAACTCTCTTGTAACTTCCTGGATTCTGTTTAATCTGGATGAAAACATTGCTAGAAGTGTTCTTTTTCTCAAAACTGCTAGAGATATTTGGAAAGATCTTGAAGATCGATTTGGTTTTGTGTCAATGACACAGGCTTACTCACTTGAACAGAAATTAGCTGAAATTACTCAAGGAAAACAGAGTGTTTCTGAGTTTTATACTTCTATTAAGGCACTTTGGGATAATCTAGATGATGCAAGTCATATGCCTATAAATGCAGTTGTAATAATTGTACATGTACTTTGAATCTGAAAGTGCAACAGAAAATCCAAGAACACAGACTATTACAGTTTTTTATGAAGCTTAATGATCAATATGCTCTGGTGAGAGGACATATTCTGCTTATGAATCCTTCACCTACAGTTGCTCAGGCTTATAGGATGATTGCACAGGAAGAGAATCATAAGGAAATGTCAAATACTCAGAATGATGTCATGGCTTTTGTAGCAGATAGAAGGTTTACACACTCTGAAAATTACAATGCACAGAGAGCTGGTTATAACATTGGAAATTCTAGTGGTTATAATTCTGGAAATTTTACTGGAAATTCTGGTTTCAAGTTTGGAAATGCTGCAGGAAATTCTGGAAATACTGGAAACTCTGGAAATGTTGGAAACTCTGGAAACATTGCAAATCAACAAAGGAAACCTGGCTCTAATTACTATTGTACTAATTGCAAGGTACCTGGTCATAGTGTTGACAGGTGTTTTAAAATACATGGATATCCTGCAGGTTTCAAACCAAAAGACAGGAAAATTGCAGCAGTAGCAGCAAATTTTACTGGAGATAATACTGCTGGACATGAAGTCTCTTCAAACTTGCTTTCTGATGATCAATATAATAAACTTCTCAGTTTGCTCTCAGATCAGAATTTTGTTGATAACAATTCTGATAATTCTCAGGCTTTACTAGCAGGTAAACTCTGTATGATGTCTTGTCTAGATTGCAAATGGTTATTAGATAGTGGAGCCACTGATCATATTTCACCAAATTTGGATAATTTCATTGATTACACTACTGTCAATGGTTCTGAAAATTGCATAACAATACCAGATGGTAGAAAAGTACAGGCTCTACATATTGGTACAGTTGATTTGGGAAATAACATTGTCTTAAAAGATGTGCTACATGTTCCAGATTTTCACTTCAAGCTGATTTCAGTACACAAATTATGCAAAGATCTTAATTGTCAACTGATTTTCAATAATGGATCTTGTCTTTTACAGGACCTTTCTCAGAGCAAGTAGCCAATTCATCTTGGTGAGCTGAGAAATGGTCTCTATACTGTGGACTCAAGTTTCAATTCTACTAAGCATTCTCTTACTGCTAAAGCTACAAATGAAGCTCATCTATGGCACCTCAGGCTTGGCCACATGCCTTATCAGCAATTGAAGATTTTACAACCTTCTTGTGATTTTACTTCTATCAAAGATTCTATTTGTCAAATCTGTCCATTAGCTAGGCAAACCAGAAATCCATTTTCTCATAGTACTATTAAAAGTACTTCTGTATTACAACTTTTACATGTCGATTTATGGGGACCTTACAAAGTCAAAACTCAGTATGGTTGTACACAATTTGTCACTATTGTTGATGATTTTAGCAGATATACTTGGATACATCTTGTCAAGTACAAATCAGAAGTTGCAGATGTTTTAGAAAACTTTATTCAATTTGCAAAGAAACAATTTCAAGCTCCTATTTTAAGTGTTAGATCAAATAATGCTTCTGAAATTTGTGAAGGAAAGTTGAAGATATATTTTCAGAAGAAAGGGATAGTCCATCAAACTAGCTGTGCATATACACCCCAGCAAAATGGGGTTGTAGAACGCAAACATAGACACTTATTAGAAACTGCTCGAGCACTGTTATTTCAATCCAGAATTCCAGATCATTATTGGGGTGAATGTATACTTTGTGCTGCTTATTTGATTAACAGAATGCCTTTGTCAAGTATTAATAATCACACTCCTTATAAGCTTCTCTACAAAGAAGAACCTTCTTATGATATACTGAAACCCTTTGGATGTTTATGTTATGTTGCTACCTGCAAGGTTGGTCGATCAAAATTGGATCCCAGAGCATCTCCTTGTGTATTTCTAGGCTACACACCGACTCAAAAGGGTTATAAGGTACTTGATTTGTCCTCAAGAAAATTAACTATTTCAAGGGATGTTATGTTTCATAAACTACATTTTCCATTTCATACAATTGCTAAAGATACATTCTTGACTGATTCTACTGCTATTCACATACCTGCTGTTTCTAGTCCTAAATTTGATCTCTATTCTGACCTTGTGTCATATATACATACTTCAATCCCCACACAGTCCACACAATCTCAATCTCAGTCTTACTCTACAAATGATAATTCACTTTCAAGTTCATCTCCTATACAGTCCACACACTCTGCAGATAATCACTCTATTTCACATTCATCTCAGTCTACTACTGATCATACTAATAATTCCATTCAAACCACTGCTGATATACCAGTTCGACATTCTACTAGAACTAAACAACTTTCTGCATATCTAAAATATTTTCACTGTCCTACTGTTCTTACACATCATACTGCTCTCTCATCTTTATCTCAACTTGTTGAACCTAAAACTTTTAAAGAGGCTAATTCTCATCCTTTATGGAGAGAAGCAATGGACAAAGAGATTGCAGCTTTAACTGAAAACAAGACATGGGATTTAGTACCTCTTTCTGAAGGTAAGAAAGCTATAGGATATAAATGGGTTTTTAAACTCAAACTGAAGGCAGATGGATCATTGGAACGGTGCAAAGCACGCTTAGTTGCTAAAGGTTATAATCAGAGGTATGGGATCGATTATGAGGAAACGTTTTCTCCAGTTGTCAAAATGAATACAATCAGATGTTTAATTGCTCTTGCTGGACATAAGAAGTGGCCGTTATATCAATTGGATGTGAATAACGCGTTCTTACACGGAGATTTATCAGAAGAAGTCTACATGACTGTTCCAGAGGGAATTCCAAATCCAAATAATCTAGTTTGTCGACTTCGAAAATCACTATATGGCCTCAAGCAGGCTTCGAGAGAATGGTTTGATAAATTACTTCATGAACTTACTGCACAGGGATTTGTTCAATCAAAGAATGATTACAACCTTTTTATCAAGAAAGTTGACAACCATATAACCATCATGGCCGTTTATGTGGACGATATTATTGTTACAGGTAATGATGTTACTTTTATACAAAACATCAAGTCTCATCTTCATAACACTTTTAGTATCAAGGACTTGGGAATACTACATTACTTTCTGGGTATCGAAGTTGATTATCTTGATAGTGGTATTACTCTAACTCAGTCAAAGTTTACAAGAGAACTTTTACAAGATTTACCTTTTGATGTTTCTAAGAAAGCCACTACTCCATTACCTCAAAATCTTAAGCTTGCAGCTGATTCAGGTCTTTTGTTTCATGATCCAGAACTTTATCGTTCTTTAGTTGGAAAACTTAATTACTTAACAAACACTCGACCTGATTTGAACTATTCAGTTCAAGTACTTAGTCAGTTCATGCATTCTCCTCGATTAGCTCATTGGGAAGCACTGCAACATACTCTATCCTATGTAGCTCACTCTCAGCATCAAGGCATTCTTCTAAAAGGATCTGATCACTTAACTCTCCAGGCTTATTCAGACAGTGACTGGGCATCCTGTCCTGATACACGACGATCTATTACAGGTTATGTTTTATTACTAGGTTCTTCACCAGTTGCTTGGAAATCGAAGAAACAGAGCACCATTTAACGATCATCTTCTGAAAGTGAGTATCGAGCTATGGCATCTGCAGCTGCTGATGTTACCTGGACAGTTCGTTTACTTGAAGAGCTTGGCCTCACTCAACTCAAGCCAGTGACTCTTCATTGCGATAATCAACCTGCCATTGCTATTGCTAAGAATCCGGTATTCCATGAACGTACTAAACACATAGAAATTGACTGTCATTTCACTCGAGATAAAGTCATGGAAGGCATAATTCAGCTTACTTATCTTCCTACTACTCATCAACTTGCTGATGTCTTCACCATGATTTTACCAGCTCATCAGTTTAAAACATTACTGTCCAAGTTGGGATTGTATTCTAAATCCTCTCCCAACTTGAGGGGGGATATTGAGAATATTGTACATAGAGCTTTACTAGCAAGCAAACAAGAAGGAGACCAAAATAGCAAATTTTTTCACAAATATGCTTCAAACAGAAGGAGAAATAATCAGATAAATAAGCTCAAAAATGAAGATGGTCAGTGGCTGGAATGGGAGAGCGGACTGGCAGAGTTAATGTCGGGATACTTCTCTAGTTTGTTTAAAGCAACAGAGGTTGATTACCAGGAGGTGATTACTTATGTGCCTGAATCAATAACAAGACACCAGAATGACAAGTTATTAACCCCAGTTTCGATGGAGGAGGTTAAGGAGGCTCTTTTTCAGATGAATCCGGACAAAGCACCCGGTCCCGACGGAATGACTCCGGGGTTTTATCAAAAGCATTGGCAGATTGTGGGTCATGATATAGTGGAGCTGGTTCGAAATTTTTTCACTACAGGAACAATAATGGAGAATCTGAATGATACCAACATAGTGCTAATCCCGAAGAAAAATTGTCCAGTGGTGGTAGGGGATCTTAGACCTATTTCTTTATGTAACGTTTTAGTAAAAATCATCACTAAAGTCGTTGCAAATAGGTTGAAAATGGTCCTTGATCAGGTCATCTCAGAAAATCAGAGTGCATTTATGTCGGGAAGGTTAATTTCTGACAATGTGCTCATTGCTTATGAGGTAATGAATACTTTGAAACGCAAAAGAAGAGGGAGAAATGCTTACATGGCTTTAAAACTTGATATGAGCAAAGCATATGACCGTATAGAATGGAGTTACCTAGAAGCTATTTTACTCAAGATGGGTTTTGATGTTAGGTGGGTTCACTTGATCTTACAGTGTGTCCAATCTGTCTCTTATAATATTGTCCATGCTAGAAGAGAAATTGGTCCTATTACTCCAAGCCGCGGCCTACGTCAAGGAGACCCTTTATCTCCGTACTTATTCATCTTATGTGCAGAGGGCCTCTCGGCAATGCTTCATAGATATGAAAAACAAAGCTTGATTCAGGGGGTTAAGGTATGTAGACGAGCTCCTTCCATAACACATATGTTGTTCGCCGATGATTCCTACTTTTACTGTAAAGCAGGAGAGAGGGAAGTTCAGAAAATGATGGAAATTTTAGCGAAATTTGAGCTAGCTTCTGGGCAAAAGATTAACCGGTCGAAGTCCTCGGTTTTCTTTAGTACAAATACTAGCTTGGATATTAGACAAAATCTATGTGATGCCCTGCAAATAGAAGAGGCAAATGATAATTCTATGTACTTGGGCCTGCCTAATATGATGCAAAGAAGTAAGGTGGCTACTTTGGGATTTTTGAAAGAGAAAGTTAAAAGAAGAACTTTAAGTTGGGATGGCAAAATCATCACCCAAGGGGGGAAAGAAGTTCTAGTGAAGTCCATAATTCAATCTTTGCCAACTTACGCGATGAGCGTATTTTTGTTACCTTTGGAAATCACTAAAGATTTGGAAAGAAGCATTTCGCGTTTTTGGTGGAACACAAAGAAAAATGACAGCAAGAGTATCCACTGGATGAGTTGGGAGCGCTTGAGTCGTCATAAATCAAGTGGGGGAATGGGGTTCAGAGACTTTAGAGATTTTAACATAGCAATGCTTGGAAAACAAGGATGGAGATTTATTAAAAATCCTCACAGCTTGGTAAGCAAGGTTTTCAAGGCAAGATATTTTCCGGACTGTAACTTCTTGGATGCAGAAATTGGGAATAATCCAAGCTTTGTATGGCGTAGTATCTGGGAAGCAAAACATGTCATTTCTGCAGGTATGAGATGGAAAATCGGATCGGGGAACTCAGTTAATATTATCGGGCAGCCCTGGCTTCTGGATGATAATAACCCTTATATAACTTCGAGTGCCCAAGGATTAGAAAGCTTTAAAGTTAGTGCATTAATGTCGCTGAAACACAGAGGTTGGGATGAAGAGATTATAAGTGATATGTTCAATGCCCGCGACCAGCAGTGTATTAGACGTATTCAGCTGTTAGAGGACAGCAATGAGGACGAAGTATACTGGGGAAAAGAGGTGTCTGGGCAGTACACTGTTCGTAGTGCATACAGATTAATTCAAGAGCAGAAAAACCTCTGGAGACGAGAGGATCAGAGTAGTACGTGGCGGAAGACATGGAGAGTAAAGGCGCCCCCAAAGATCTTAAACTTCATGTGGAGAGCCCTATCCAACTGTTTGCCTACAATGGTCATGTTGTTGCAGAAAAACGTGGTGGTCAATCCAGTTTGTCAAGTTTGTCGTCGAGGTGAGGAAACAGTGGAACATATTTTATGTTACTGTGACTTAGCAACTCAATGCTGGAATCAAATATTACCTCAAGTAAACTTCAGTGTTAATATGACCTTTTATCAATGGTGGCAAAGAATCCTGGAGGTCTGTGACAACGAAAAAATAGCACAAGTAGCTGCAGTGTGCTGGTCTCTTTGGAAAGCTAGAAATGAGCTAATCTGGAACAAGAATTTTACTCGGTTGAACGTCGTCATTGCAAAAGCAAAGCAGTTTCTTCTACAATGGAATATAGCCCAGAAAAATAAACCCCAATCGCGTTTTCCTTACTATGTCGAGGGAGACGGTCAAGAGTTCTGGGTTGCACCACAGGTTGAATATATGAAGATCTCGGCGGATGCAGCGGTTTTTACTGAGTTTAATGCAACAGGTTTGGGCTTAATTTGTAGAGATGCTCAAGGAGAACTTATCCAAGGAAAAACGCAATACATGCCTGGCTTGATTTCTAGTACTATGGCGGAAGCTTTGGCGATAAAAGAAGCCCTCAGCTGGATTAAATCTAAGGGCTGGAGCAAGGTGTCGGTGGAATCGGATTGTCTAACAGCCATACAAGCAATTCGAAGTAAGGCTCCACTGCTATCTCCGTTTGGACAGGTTATTCAAAGCTGTCGAAACATGTTGGAGGATTTAAACACAGTATCTCTGTTTTTTGTTAAACGGTCTGCTAATATGGCGGCGCATGAGTTATCTCGTCTGTCATATTCTTTCCCAGATCGAGTTTTCGATAGGATATCTATTCCTATTGGGGTTAAAAATGTACTGAGAAATGATTTATCGTTTTAATAAAATTTCTTTGTTTGTCAAAAAAAAAAAAGTTATATTGCAGCTGTCACATCACATTCCAGGCTGGCAAGTTAGTTAGTTTAGTGATTAGATATAGGTAGCTGTATGTATAGAAAGTTTGTTAGAGTCTCTTCTATATAAGAGAACAAAATGGACACATTGTACTTTACTTCTACATTTTCTGCAATATACAACAGTACATACAAATCTTTCTGCAATGTTCTTGCTTCTTTGTTTTCTTACTTAATCTAGTTAGGATGAAGAAAGTTTACAGATGTTGGTGATTATCTGTTTCCAAGGCTCTACCATAATGGACAACGAATAGTATTTACTTGTGCATATCAAATGCCAATGTGCAAATTTTATAGGCCACACGAGGTTGTTGCAAGTGTGGGTCATGCAGATTATCGACTTACTTTACCAGATTTTTCTTGCTTTCATCAAGTGTTTCATGATACGGCTTTGAAATAGATCGTGGCAATGCAGTAGTTTGTTCCCATCTACATCTGTTAAAGACATACAAACTAACTTTTACTGAACCAGAGTTACCCTTAGATACCGGGCAGGTTTGTGAAGTTGGCCAAGTAGCAGGGCCTGTCCTTAGGTGATACCACATGAGAGGACACTGATATGTTGCAGCAGAAAACATATGAACCTTGAGGACAAGGTTCATGTGCTAGCGGGGGGCAATGATAGATCCTCAAAACGAGTTCATGTCCGAGAATAGTTTACATATTTATTATTAGTAATAGTGGTGATTGTTATTAGTGATGTATTATGAGTAGTTAGTAGAAGTTAAGTCATGTATTGGTAGTTGTTATCCATGTCTCTGCTCATGGATGTAGCGGGTAGTTATTTACAAGAAGAATATATATATATGTAGCAAATGTTCTACCAGGATATGAAGAAAAGTTTATGAAAACATATCAGGTTTTATCTTAGCCTTAATAAGATTACTTTCTTAGCTTTGATTGGGACCTAACACACATCCTGCTAGTACTTTCATGCAGACCAGTTTTCTTTGCAATAAGCTTAGGTAAATGGATTTTACTACATACAAATAACACTAACACATGTATATTCAAGCATTTAATACAAAGCCCGACACAATATGCAGCCGCTTGTTCAATGAATTCTCCAAAAGAGAAATGTGCAGGCCATTTTCAGCAGTTAAACCCGTGACATACCGAGAGAACTATTATGAGGATCAAGGCAATCAAAATGCCCAAAACAATCAGTTTGATCTTCATATTCTGAAACCACATTTTCCTGCGGATCTGCGTGCCTGCAGTCCTGAAGTCCTGCGCCTGTTTCAGCCAAAGATATAACGGTTTGTAAGCAGTCTGTTTTGAACCGCAGACAAAGGACATTACTGACATGAGTTATGTTTAGAGAACATTAACTCCAGCTCTAGGCATAATTTTATGAATGCTTCAAATTTGTTAGAATAAAAGGTATTGACTATGCATTCCACTTGCAGTTATTCTGAGGGTAATTTCTAGAGTAGGTGGCAAGTTCTATAATCATTTTCCAAAAAAAAATTCTGCAAAGTTGTAAATTAAATCTTATTATCAAGCACATGCACCATGTCACCAACACAACAGATTAATGAACAACACTGAACTGACCTGATGGTGAAGGTTCTCGGATTTGTCCACCAGAAGCTCTATCTTTTCCCCGCGATCTAAAACCTACAGATAAATACAAAGTACAGGTACCTTAATAACAATAAATTTGCAGTATCATTCAGCTAATATGGTATGGTACCTTCTTTGTGACATTATTTTTCAATATCAATCACTAAAACTTTCTCTATATATGCAAGTCAGCCTGGAAGCTAAATCTGCTACACAAAAATGTCATAATTCACCTAAATGGCATCGATAGAAACTAAATTGAAATCAAGTATAAGAAGGGAGAATACAATGAATGCCACCAATCTATAACCTTTATCAATAATCGAAACCCTTTTTAATTGTACCTCGAAACCAAATTTGGTTCCACCCTTATTTTGGTTTCATCCCTAAATTCCTAATTTCCTAGGATTTTGTATTATCTTTTAATAAAATATAAACAAAAATTGGAATCCTATTAAAATTGTAATTCTGTAATTATAACCTTACTGAGTAACCATATGTTGTATTTTTTTTATTTTCTTAAAATATTCTTAATTAAAAATTAGAAAAAAATAATCTTTATTAATAAGTGAAATCCTGTTTAAATGGTACTTCGATAATAAACTTGATTTCATCTCTATAATGATTTTATAGCATATTCGCATCACCCAGAATTGTTGTAATTCGATTATAATTACAATTCGTACATTATAACTTATTGATTTGCACAAAACCTTTATTAATAAGGAAAACTTCTTTTTAATTGTAATTCGATACCAGATTTGGTTACACTACACCCCTAAATTCCTATTTCTCCTACAATTCTATATTATTTTTTAATAAAATATTGGATTGGAAATCTATTATATTGTAATTTTTTATTATAAACATAATGAGTTGCTCAAATAACGTATCTACTGATTCTGGAATCATGTATGTTGTGTTTTCTAGATTTTTTAAAACATTCTTAATTAAATATGTGATGGTTTCTATCATTTTTTAGGAAAACGTAACAGTAAGTTGCACTTTGTTATTTTTTGTCGCAAACCAAATTTTTGCAAATAATTTTAGAAAATAGTAAAATCACAAAAAATATAAATAAATAAGAGTAAAATTTATGGTAATTTCTCTATACTAAATTAGTGATTAATTTAAATAAATTCTCCCGCTTGGCACGGGTTATCATCTAGTCCACATAAAACATGTCAACCCTTTTATATAGTTTAACATGTCAAAGGAAAAAAGATGTGATTTACTAAACAAATTAAAAAAAATCAGATAATTTAGAGACACTGCCTTCACAATACATATAGTCATCTACTATAAATGAATAAATGAATAGACCAAACTGGAATGTGCTTCTGGGGGAAGTGGTGTTAAATAAACTGAAAAGTGTATACAGACGAAAGGCAGCAAAAACTTCATGTGATATTAAGGCACAAATACTAGCAATGTTTGTTTGCTCAAATTATCATTCAAATTCAGTAGGGCAGAGTTGCATAGTATTAAACCACAAAGCCACTTACCTTCTCGATATTCTCCATCATAACACCTTTGACTTCTGAAACCTGGGCCTTCACCTTAGCCAATTTGCTGATTTCCTCGGGATGGTCAATACAGTATTGCATATGCTCCTTCAATTTTGATCTGAAAAATGAGCTTATATTCAGCATCAGGGAGTTTTAGTGCCAGATAAACTGCCCAATTTAGTCATGATTATTATCAGACAGCATACCCATATTCCTTGGTAAGGCTATTAGCAGAAGCTGTGGCACCCTTTCCACTGCCATATCTAGACACAAAATCATCCTTGACACGCTCTAAAAATGCAATTGGAACTTGTCTACCAGCTGATTCATCTGCGACCACACAATATGCTGCATATCCAAAAAAAATCAACCATGAGATCCTAGGCCTCAATTTAAAAGAACCACAAACTTCTGCAATAGAAACTAAAATTAATAGAGTCTCCACAGATAAAATAAGATTTCTTAAATGTCCTAATAAGCTAAATTTGTCAAATACTCAATTGTGAATCAGATTATTTTGAAAAGGACACTAACTAAACCAGAGAGAACTGCATGTACGCTGAGAACATATTCTCAATTACAGTGTTATGAGTCAACATATTTCCTTTCTGCAACACTTTGACAAGGCTGTTCCATTTTCACTTTCTATTAAGAATCCTTCTTTCAATCCAATGAACTCATAAAAAGGAAATGATTTAAATGCTATAGCAAAAAAAAAAAAAAAAAAAATACTGTCTCAAGTTTCTGCTTACCTTGCAAGTGTTTGTAACCCGCCAACACCAATGCAATGCAAGAGTAAAACGTAAACATTAACCATAGTTATTTATTAAATAACTATGAAGCATTTCCCCTGTAACCAAACAAACTCTATGCACTAAAACCCCATTACAGCATCCAAAACAGTATACTTATATATAAGCACAGAAAAAATAGATCCCCGTGTTACAATCTTACGTGATTACTAAACAAACAATGACTCAAATTGTAGCCTTTTCAAAAGTTTCAATCTACATACCAAATATATTAATATATTAGTTATACTTTTTTGAGAAATATGAATTAACGGATTAGGACTATAAGCTGTATATTAAGCACACCCAAAAGATCACCTCATAACATTTCATTTCTTCTGTTTGGTTGTAGCACCCAATATACAATACATGATAACTTTTTACCCAAAGTAAATAGAAGTAGTGCAATGGTGGTTTTATATTAGAGGAATTGTTCCTGCACACTAGAGTAGACTAGTTATTAGAGGGTAAAATCGCCTTCCTGATATGTGACATTGTGAAAATACCAAGTCATGTTATAGTTGATTTCAAATTTAAAACCTAAAATTTCAATCGGGACCCTATAACTAAACTTAATCTCCAAACCCAAATTATAGTATTATACTTCGATAAGTCATCAAGATCCCACCTCCACATATTCTCTAAAAGAATCCAGCAAGATACATAAAAATAAAAAGATATTGATGCTGCCAGTTCACAAACAAAATTTTCATAAGATTTATTTATCGTTTGAAGCATCTCAAATGCTGCAACTTAAAACCTAAATTAGATCATCAGAAACTTATCAAGATCTCAGTTCAACCATACCAAATACTACAAAAATAAAATACTATATACGACACTACCTCATGTATACGATGTTATGGAGAAAACACCACACAAACATACAAATAAACTGTCTTCACTCTTCACTGAAATAATGGTGATATAACTATCCAGTGTCACTTTCAGACCAATTTTACTAAACCGAAACTAACTTAAACAAATAAAAGCATAACAAACAAGCATCAAATCAGAATTAATTATTAAATAACTGTGAAGCATTTCCCCTGTAACCAAACAAACTCTATGCACTAAAACCCCATTACAGCATCCAAAAACAGAATACTTATATATAAGCACAGAAAAAATAGATCCCCGTGTTACAATCTTACGTGATTACAAATCGAACAATCATTCAAATTGTAGCCTTTTCGAAAGTTTCAATCTACATACCAAATAATATTATTAAATTAGTTATACTTTTTTGAGAAATATGAATGAACAATCTTACGTGATTACAAATCAAACAATCATTCAAATTGTAGTCTTTTCAAAAGTTCAATCTACATACCAAATAATATTATTAAATTAGTTATACTTTTTTGAGAAATATGAATGAACGGATTAGGACTATAAGCTGTATATTAAGCACACCCAAAAGACCACCTTATAACATTTCATTTCCTTTTTGTGCTTATAACTAAAACTTTCACCAAAGTTTCAATCTTTCAATAGCCAATATCATGATTTCCAACAAACAACTTCAAACTACACCTCTATAACCAAAAAATCCTAACTTTTTAACATACAATCAACAGAACAACAAAAACTCCACAAGGGTCATCTTTATTTCAACAAACCAATAGCTAAACAACTTCAAACTACACCTCTATAACCTAAAAATCACAACTTTTTAACATACAATCAAGAAAACAACAAAAACTCAACATGGGTCGTCATTATTTCAACAAAACAAACAAAAAACATTAAAAAGGGAAAACGAAGAACATACTGAAGCCATTATCAACAAGATAATTGAAAGTGTGGCCATCACAATTGTAAGTAAACTTGTTGTTTGAAGAAGGAAGCTTCTGAAGACATTGAAAAGCAATGGAGTTGAAATTGCCACTGAACTCTGTGTACTCTGCTAATACTACACTCCCTCTAGCCACAAATGCATAGATCAAAGATTTTTGTCCCATCCTTTTTTTCTTTTGTGTCAAGATTTGATTTTTATGGTGAAAATATTTGTGGGTAGATCTTGGATTTGGAAGGAGACAGTGTGTTTGTAAACTCTCTTTCTTTTCTTTGGGTTTTCTAGAGAGAGAGTATAAAAGTGGGACAAGTGTTTACAGTGAATTTAAAGATTTGGAAATTAAAAAGAAAGATGAAATGCTTGAAGGTCTAGTCGGTTACAGCTCAGTCATCATAATCCTAGCAAAAGCAAATGTTGGATGCAAACACTAATATAGAATTTTACCAAAACAATTATAATTTTAAAAATTATAATATTATTTTATTGAAATTTACCATCCTTTTTAATATAATAAAATAATTTGAAATTTATTAGTATCTTTTCCATGTAATCATTTTTAGGCTTTTTTATGATTTCATTTTGGGTATCTGAAAGAATTTATGTGCATGAATTGTATTTTTATGGATATATAAAAAAGTGACAAATCAACTTAATTTTATGGCCTTTGACTTTGAGTAAATATAAAGAAAAAATAATTACATTGGCAAAAGGTAGAACTTACACTGTGTTTCGAATTAATGAAAGAAAAGAATAGAAAATGGGTAATTTTCTTTTCTCTTTAAATCTTTCCAAAAAAGATGTTGAAAACAAAAATATAAGGATTTTTTTTTCAAATCTTTAGAAATCTTTTCTTTTCTTTCAACAAATATCTTTTGGGAACAAGCTAAAGAAATTAAATCTTTAACTTTCTTTTCTTTTCTTTCAAAAAAAAGTTTCTGGAACACAGTGTTAGAAATTAGCAACAATTTCAATTAGATTGCAGTTTAATATTCTTTCTATTTTTGGTAATATTTGACGTTTTAATTTTAACACATATTTTTAAAAACATTGTTCATGTATTTATAATTGGGTGAAATCCCCAATTACACATATTTTAATATCCCAAACCCAAAATACCCGTGCGCGCTACAGTCCATCCTAAATTTCCATCGACTACGCATTACAAGCATGCATTTTACTTTCACGCATTACCTGTATGCGTGTTCTATACATAATTCCGCCTTGCACATTCTGGTGGTACTGATCAGATTATGCATCCAGATATTGCGTACAACTTCTATACGCATTTGTATCATGCGTATGTCTTTTTTTAAAAAGAAGTTGATCCACACATCTGCATATGCGTATACTTTAATTGTTTTTTTTAATTGATCACGCATTTGTAATATGCGTGTGGTTCAAATTTTCTTTTTAAATATCATTTAAAATTTATGTTTAAAAAAGTCCGTACATTCTCAATATTTCTAAAATCCAAAATGGAAAAGTTGAACCCCCAAAGGGAATACAAATAAAATTTAAAATTTTAATAAAAAAATTGAATCCGGCAACCTGATTTTTAAACGCTAACGCATTTAAAAATCAGGATAAATTAGGGTTTTGGGTCTAGGATTTAGGGTTGTAAACAACCCTAAACCCTAAGCTCGTATACGGTTTATTCGTCGTTTCAAATATTTCAAAACCCAAAATGGAACTGTTGAACCCCAAATGTTAACCGTTGAAACCCTGAGGGAAAACAGATAAAATTTAAAATTTTAATAAAAAAAAATTAATCCGGCAGCCTGATTTTTAAACGCTAACACGTTTAAAAATCAGGATGAGTTAGGGTTTAGGGTCTAGGGTTTAGAAACCCTAAACCCTAAGTTCGTATACGATTTATTCGTCGTTCCAAATATTTCTAAATCCAAAATGGAAACATTGAACCCCAAAGTTAATTATTGAAACCGTAAGTTTAATTAAAATTTTAATTTTAAAATTTAAAAAAATTAAATTAAATGACCATTTATTTATAAATTTTTAATATTACTTAAAAAAAAAGTAAAAATCCCGATAATTAGCAAGCATCGAATAGTAGTGTCCCAATACTTAGGAACCATCGGATAGTAGTTTCCCGATACTTAGCAACCATCGGGTAGTAAGCATTCTTTTATAAAAAAAAAAAAAAAAAAAAGCTATACGCATTAGTATCATGCGTACACCATATACAAAAAAAAAATAAAAAATATACGCATTAGCATAATGCGTACGCAGTGGAGAAAAAAAACACTATACGCATCATTGTAATGCGCATACCGTGAACATTTAGGGCGGCAAACCACGCTAAACGGCATTTTGGGCTATGGGATGCTGAAAGAGAGGTATTTTGGACATTTTCTCTTTATAATTTTTATCTTTTATAATTTTATTTTTATAAATTAAAATATATATAACTACAATTTTTATTTACAAAAAATATTTGAAGAAAATAAATTTAATTATATAATAAATATGTATACTAAAAAATTAAACGTCAATTATTTCCAAATACATGGAATATATAGAATCAATAATCAATAGTAGAAGGTAGAGTTAGACACTTTTTTATAAAAGATAAAAATCCAACTTGAGCTGCTTTGCTCTTTCATGAGAGTCTATCGACAGTAAACCCCCCGCCCCCCACCCCCTCTCTCTTCTCCCTCCGCCCCCCGCCCCCACCCCCCGCCTCTCTTCTCCCAGTCTGTCTTCCCCCTTCCCCTTCTTTCATTTTCAAGCTTCCTCCCCCTTACTTCTAAATTCAACCTCCCTCCTCCGCCCCTCCCTCTGCCCTTCCACCACCCCTCCGTCCCGCTTCCGACTCTCTCCTCCCTCCTCCCTCCGCCTCACTCCTTCCTTCTCCCTCTCTTCTTCCGATCTTCTTCCTCCTCTCCGGTAACTTGTTTTTTTCCAGATTCAATAAAATAGAGCCTTTATGCTAGGCTTTTGTTTGATTTAGATCTGTTCGGTGTTGCTTTGGTCCCAATTTATTTGGATTTTGATTTTCTCTCCTTCTTGTGAGAGCTTTGTGTGGTTTTGGTTTGTTTTTCAGTGATCTAATGTCAGGGATGTTAGATCTGCAGGAATTTCAAGGTTTTGATTTGGCGATGAAAGTTTTTATGGTATTGCACTTATGGTCGATATTTCAAACCAGATGTGTCGAAGCGGGTACATGTACATATATCAGTTTCAACAAATCGCTTGATATTATATCCAAAAGGTCTAAGAAGACTGGATTAATCTGCGATTGTATCTTTTTACGGTTTGTTCGACTCGATTATTCTTGTAGATGCCGTATGGCTTTTTATTAATGAATTAAATCCTTGTTTCAAAAAAAAAAAAAAGATAAAAATCCAATTTTAAATTTCTTAATAGAAAACTCGAATTCTCAACTAGATTTTTTTCTCTAAATATTTCTTCCTGATTACAGATATTTAGAACACTAATAAAATAAATTGTTAAAAATTTCATTTTCTTACATAAAGTTTGAAAAGTAAAAATAAATGTCTGAAATCTGATTCGGGAAAAAAATAAATTAATAAAAGGCGCGGGAAAATCAGTTTGGGGGTTATATAAACTAGGGTTTGGAAGATGACTAAATAATTGATTGATTATCATCAAAACCCTAAAAATCAAAAATTGATGGCCAATCAAGAAGATGGAAGTGTTGGTAGCATAAATCTGAGCAATGGTGAATCCATAATGGATCTTTCGGGTCGGGTCCATCAGCTACCTTGTTGTATTAAGTTCACTGGGCCTTCCCCTGTTTCTCACTACTTTAAATCCAAATCTACTGGTAACCCATTACTTATTAGTCCATATATGTGTATATAAATGTGTGTATAGATTTAAATTGTGTTTCTTGCATTTTAGTATTTTAATGTAGATTAATTGTTTGAGTGAGTGTAATTTTTGTGATTTTGAGGATGGGATGGATTTCAAGATTTTTTGGTATTATTATGAAAAATTTGAAATTTGGTGTTTTTGGGTTGTGAATATGTTTGATTTTGTATGTTGTTTGTGTTTATGAAGGTGTTGAGGTTGATGGTTTAAGTGTGAATGAGGCCTATTTTAGAGGAAGGAAGTTGGAGGGCACAACTATGCCTCTTCCGCAAGGCTACTCGGGTTAGTACCTTTCGTCTTGCTGATATTGTGTTGTTAAAGACCATGTAGAAGTTAGAAGAGGTGTTAGCGAATATTGTACATGTCAAATTTAAATCTCGGAGGAGTTTGTCATAGAGTTCCTAAAGGCCAAAAGAGGACCTTTGTGTACTTAATGTTCCGTTATATGTGCATTATATGTACTATATTTCAAATTTTGGTTTAAATTACATGACGAAATGAATATAAATGACCCTAAGGACTTGCATAACCACATATTAACATTTTCCTGACTAACTTTTGCATCATTGCCGGTGCATTCTATAATGTTATATTAGTTTGAAGCCTGATGGACTGTTGGTCGATGCTTTGCATTTGTTTGGGTTTTCCCGCTGCAAAAATAATTTTGAACTGACTCATATTGAGTGTGCAGGCAGTAAAAATGTTGTGGGGGGGGGGGGGACTTGTACTTATTGACTGGAATAAAAAAAAGGAGTTAAATTCCTTGATTTATATCATAGTGATTACTCTTTTTTTCCTTTCCTGGTAATAAGAAGTTAGGGAGTCAATGAGACATGTGTGTGTAATATTTAATTTCTGTATTTACATTTCTTGTGAGGGTACGCCGCCAGTATCCCTTGGAAGTTGACAGCTCTGCCCCTGCTCACAGCTTAATTTCATACTTATGTGTCTGGATCATGCATAGGCAATAGGAGATATTATGAACATCATGCAAGTTTTTAGGAGAATTATAGTAGGTTTTATGATTCTACATTATATACTTAAGGGTTTAAGATTATATTCATGTTCGCCTATCTGTTTCGTCCTTTTATTTACAGGATTTGTCATCGGAAAGAAGAAGTTAGGAAAGAGAAAAACTTCTGATAAGTCTGAGGAAGATTCAGGTAGCTGGGAGACGAATGCAAAATTTCAAAATGTAACATTCTGGAATCATGACAGCCTTCCGTCACAAGACGATGCTTTCTTGCGTTCCTTTCATTGGCTTGCTGTTGCCAAAGCGGTATGTTTCTATCTGATGTGATATGCACAAATAGCTTGCAAATTCATGATGGCTATATTCATGCAGTGAGATGCGGTTACTGCCTGCTATATATTGTTACACAAAATTTAAGTGTCATAACTGTAATGGTTTTTTAAAATATGTGTTTTACATCAGCACACGTCCCTATATTTCGGAAGTGACTTGCAAAGAGAGTGCTGCTAGATTTTACAAATTTAGAGTTTGAAATGGTTTGTAGTATCCCGTTAGGTCCTTTAGAAGTCATTTCAGACCACTGTAATAGCTACCAGAGTAGTCTTCTCTTGCAAATAAGAGTGAATTAAAGAATGGTATATGTTTATAGATAATGTTTTTCTTTTCTGTTTTTGTGCTTCAAGGATATGTTTGGTTTCTAAATTAAATATCAGAAGTGTAGATTAAATCTATATAGATAATGTTTTTATTTTCTGTTTTGTGCTTTCTTTCTCCTTGCTCAATACGTTCCTTTTTTTTCATGAAACAGCTGCACCAGCCAGTAACTACTGAAGATTTGGAATCTGCATCAATTCCCCCTTAGCTATAGTCATGTACCGACTTGAAAGCATAGGAGTTGTATTTTTTTACTGTATTTGTGTTTGATATACTCAGTAATCACTTTCAATTCATGAAGCATACTTTCTTAAATGTATACACATCAAGAATATCAGACAAACTTAAGGGAAGGCATTCACGATTGCGTATTATTTTTGCGTATTAAGTTTACCTAGTGGGTTCGACTCCATTCTTTGATAAAGGAAGATAAGGGCTTATTCTGATTAGAATGGTTATGGGTTCCATTTCTGATCAATCCAATATCATCCTCTCCCAGCTGGCCCTCTGATTGAAAGAGAAAAGGCCAATCCTCTGGTAGTGGAAAAGGTTAATGGAAGATGCTCATCTTTATTAACACTTTGTTGGTATACAATACAAGTATAGAGAATATAGAAGGTGATACCAAAATGAAGAGAAGTATAGAGAAAAGTTTAGTCTGTCATATTTATATCTAAAAGTATAAATAAATAATAATATGGACGGACTAAATTAAAAGCCGATAGAAAATGGCCAAAGAATACAAGGAGCAGAGATTCTCGTGAAAAAAGAAAATGGCCAAAGTTTTTTCCTATAATTTTAATAAATGTGTAAAATCCTTTATCCAAGTATAGGTCGACTCGAGCTCAGTCGATGGGTTATTTTTTGGACTTTGATGCCTACACACACACTCTTTATGATATTCTTTTGCATACAATCAAAGGAACATATTCCCATTTATAGTGGAAATTTATTTAATGACAATTTAATTTCCTTTCTCAATGATCTGACAATTATGACTTATAGGCAGAGGCATTCAACAAGTGTGAAATTTTCGTTGGCACACTATCATCTGTTTTTTACACAATGGGAGCATCTCAGAGCACACAACATGATCAGGCTAACTCACAACAATCTATTGAAAATCCCTCTACTCTAACCTCACAAAACTCTGAAGAAGAGCACACTACTCCTACTTCAACTCCTACTCCAACTCTGACTCCGACTCCGAAGGTAATTTCTCAGAAAAGGACAGAACCAGGATCAGAAGTAAAGCCACCTCCTCATAACTATGAAGTCATTGTAAAAGATGCAGCAATTGACAAGTCCTCCACTGAAAAGCTATATCAGCAGCTCTACACTGGAGTGTTACTTAACCAGAAGAAACAGGTAATTCTTGTTATTGACTACCTGTAATCTCAGAACACTAGTACGAATTCATTAACTTAGTATTTGTTTTATATCATAATGACCATATCTTAATTACTCGAACCATGAACCACTTGCAAAAATGTCTACATACGTACATAAATACATGTTAAGATATATGATCCACACAGTCCTTCTTCTTATACCTTACGGTTGTAGAACTTGTAATTTAACAGTGCATACACACGAGTCACCACAATCGTCTTGTAGGATGATTACTTGTATTTGTTTGATTCTGTTGCTGTTAGTGACTATACGTTTTAATTCACTAAAAATAGTAAAACCTAAAACGATCGGGAAAAAGTCCATTCGTAAAGATGACAAAGAGATTGATTAGTTTGAATATTACTGAAAGCATTTACAGTGATGAAATTTCAATAGTAAAATTAAGCATATCATATTGTTTTACTGTACAAGGATCAGAAATCAGCAGACTCTTTTTTTTGCCTTCATGATATTAATAACTTGTTATTGTCGACTTCTTTAATCACAGAAGTATTGGGTGGACAAGAAGTCCCATGCAAACTGTTTCATGTTGTATGCAAGAAGTTTCTCAATAACTTGGAGTGACGACAAACGTTTTTGGCACTGGCCTTACCTCAGTGAAAGGTTTGAAATTTCTGTCGTTTACAAACAAGACCAACAGATATAATCCCCCCCCCCCCTTTAAAATTTACTAATAGTTCTTTTAGATTTGGAGGTTAGAGAGAATTATCATTTGACGATAACTACACTAAACATTGCTTATTGCAGTGATGGTGTGTTTGTCGATGTTGCTGAATTGCTAAACGTATGCTGGCTAGAAGTGCATGGGAAATTCGAGGCATCAATGCTATCACCTGGAGTACTATATGAGTTTGTTTTTGAAGTAATGTTGAGAGATCCTGCATATGGATGGGAAGTTCCGGTAAACCTGAGACTCACTCTTCCTGATGGATCTAAACAAGAACACAAAGAGAATTTGATGGAAAAGCCAAGAGGAAGTTGGATAGAGATTGTCATAGGAGAATTCATGGCGTCACAAGACAAAGGCGGAGAGATTGAGTGCTCTTTATATGAATACCAAGGAGGAAAATGGAAGAAAGGTTTAGTCATTAAAGGGGTTGCAATCAGGCCTAAAACATCCA
Organism: Kitagawia praeruptora; assembly: GCA_037693485.1. NCBI lineage: Eukaryota > Viridiplantae > Streptophyta > Magnoliopsida > Apiales > Apiaceae > Kitagawia > Kitagawia praeruptora. The sequence continues at coordinate 129,187,850 of CM075347.1, forward strand.
CCAAGGTTCAGAATGTCTAGCAACTCACGCATTTAAACATCTAGCTCCTGCATGTACTTGGCTTTTAGTTTGGCCATAGGAGCACTTTATTTTAAAATGTACTGAATAAGAATCTGTGGGAAGCTGGTAGGTAGACAACAGTCGATCAGATGTATTCTCATAGTATCTAAAGTGTGTATCGTATTATTTATGCAACAAATAATAGGGGATGGTTTCCATGACCTTTCTTTTCTCTTCATCCTGTAATTGGCATCATTTTTAACAAATTATCCTGTTGAATGTTCATATTAATTTGCAGGGTATACAGATCGACTAAATACTAACGTAAAGAATTTTTTAAACTAAACGGCATGGTTTCTCTCCTCTAGGCATGGAGGAAAAAGAAAACAAATGATTAAAACTCACCTTATCGCATAACACATTTACCTTGTGTTCAATCATGAACAGATCAAGAATTCTTAATAATGTGTTCTTAAGATTTTCAAATTGTTCTATAAGAAACTAACACTGTACATATAAACTCTTCGGTCTGCTGCCGATCAGGTGTTCCAACATGTATGATTGTTTTACAACTGAATAGGAGTATCAATCTACTTGGAATATCCAAAGAATATTATTGCTCAATTTTAACTATAAGCCTAATTAATAATTAGAGTTAAGAGTTAGAAATTGTAAATTAGGTTTCCATGAAGATCTACATTCAATTTTTATTATTCTTTGGCAAAAGTAAAATCTCCTTAGACAGAATGCATACACATGGAGATTCTGGATATATGCCATTTTTAAAATATTGCTTTGCCATGCTATATATACTACTCATACACTGAATGTGTAAATAACCGAAGTACATACAATACAAAAAAGAAAATCATTATTATTTGGCATCTGAGGAGATGGCACAAGCATTTAGCCACGACGGTATCAGATCATTATGGTCTCAAGGTGAAGAAAGTAAGAAGCTCCATTTTATCTCTCAAGACAAACCGGTAACTATAAAGCCTTAACTTTGCAAAAAGAAAAAAAAACTATAAAGCCTTTGGATCTGAACTTTTCTAGGCATGTAGTCATGATTCAGAAGTTTACTAGCATGCCAGTTCAAGGGTTACTTTGAGTTTATAACTATAAAAAAAAAGTCTTCATAATTACTTGTGTAGTCATGTTATAACCTGCAACTTAATTTACCATCTGAACTCTGAAGTAGTTGTGTATTAATTCCTCATATTTCTTGTATTGTACAGAGTCTTGTGGGACAACTAAATGCAAGAGATCTTTCCATCACTTCGGGTTCAGATCTTCGTTACTGGAAATGGAGTCAGATAAAAGATGGCGTATGGTGAGTATGATAAAGTTTAACAAATTAGTGGCCATGTTAAGTTTATTGGATGTATTTTGAGAGTCTATGGTGAAATCTGCAGCAATAATGACTAGTAAATATTAAATTTCGGATTATCTTCAAAATTTAAGGTCCTAGAACAAGTACTTTGTTATCTGTTCTTCATGTTTTCAGTGGTGATATAAACGAAGTTGCTGAATTGCTTGAGATCCGCTGCCTACAAATTGATGGAAAATATGAGGCAAGTAAGCTCAAAGAAGGACTGTTCTATGAGGTGCATTATGTGGTGATACTGAAGGACAACCACACCATTACTACTCCAGTGAAGCTCGTACTTACTCTTCCCAATGGAGCAAAACATGAAAGCACTAAAAATCTAATGGAAGAGCCAAGAAACCAAATGATAGGCCTCAAACTTGGACACTTTTTAGCCAAAAATTTGAGTGGAGATATCAAGTTCTCTTTAACGGAGAATGGGTCAGCTAAAAAAAGAGGATTGGTTATTATTGGTGCACTAATCGTGCCTAATTTAGTGTAAACATGAGATGATGGTATTAAATTCCATTCATCTAATCTATAATATTATGTAAACTCAATGATAAGTTGTGGTTCTTTAAAGTAAGATGGTACTTGTCACCAGAGGAGTGCTTCATTGCTGCACCCACTCTCTGTCACTGGTCACCAGAGGAGTGCTTCATTGCTGCACCCACTCTCTGTCACTGGTGGGAGGTTGATGATGTGTGCGTGAATAGCCTCATTAAAAACCACGTTTGCCTTTCAGAAAAAGGACACATCTTTGATTCAGATTCAAGAGCAAAAATGATAGCTAACTTTAGTTGCTTATTTTTGTTAAATTTGTCTGATTCCATACACTTAGCAAACTCGAACATACATGCATTAAAGTTGACAGGATCAGACTTTACTGAAGAAAATTATTTTTATCGCAGAACACTGATCAGTGCAAGCAAAATAGAATACACAGATATATTGAATGACAAACAGGGTTTTCAAAGCAAGGCCCCTGCCCCTATTGACTCCTTCTGTCTCCGCAGAGGCTTGAACCCTTAGCTTCCCACCCAAGGAAGAGGGGTGTACAGCACAAGCAGTGCCCAAGAGTAGGATATATAGGGTTCTTAAAATTTTCTGGTTCTAAGTAGAGCGTGACCCTATGTATGTATTCCAATATTTTTCAAAATAATCAATACACTAATGTACGTATACGCAACTCCAAGAGACAAGGAAACATTTTCCAATAATTTCCTCTCTTTATTCGGATATCTGGAAATATGTTACCAGACTCCATGGGACAACAAAAGATATTTCAATGTTTTCTTCTACATTTTAGGATATCTAAAGATATATTCTAGTAATTGACATGCACTACTGTATTCCCAACTCCAAGGGACAAAGAAAGTAAGAAACCTAATCAGATCACTAGCATAAAAGAATAAATAGATGTCGATGGATAAGGATTAATTTATATGTTCTAATAGCATGAAAGATACGTTTGTTTAACTCCTAACTTTGATATTAAACGGAGAATCCCAGTAAATATCAGCCAAGCTAGCCTTGTGCATAAACTGATTTATGGCGAATTATAGCTGTTAACTTCTTTGATTTCAATTTTTTAATTTATCAAAAACTTGATCTATTGCATTTAAATAGTCATCATATGAAAGATTTTCAGTTCAAGTACTTAAAATTTGACACCGAGGTATGATATTCCTCCCGGAAAGAACACGCATTCTGCTTATTAATCAGTTATTTCTTCTTCGCCAAGCACTACATGGGCTAAAGGAATCCAGCTGAAATTAAAAAGTAGTTATGGATTATTTTAGCAATTGCAGAGAAATGTACCACATTATTTCTTTGCATTATACCTTTTAGAATTACCCACAGTTTTGAGCGCTATACAAATGCAGAATTCTGTCAGAGCTTACTCGAATACAACCAAAAGAAAAACACAAGTAATTGGAAGATAGATAGTAGCATTTGCTTGATGATCAGTCAAGAAGATAGCACAAGCAGTTAGGAGTGATCTTTATGAAATGGAAGATGTCGATTTACTTGGGTCTCATGCAAAGGCCCAGGGAAATATTTTGGTAAGCCCCTCTATGGCTCTATGTGAAATCAGAATGTACGTTTGGATAACAGTCTCTTTATGACTGGGCAACTGGGAGGATTGTGAAACTGTAAATGCAATGCAGAATTTTGATCCTAAAGTTCATCGAACCATTAGTTTTGTTTTCTCTAGACATTTTTTTCGATGAATCAGTACCTACAAGGCTACAACTACATATAGATTTTCAATTTTTTTTAATGCTCATTGGCAAAGTTACTGAAGTTGATATATTTCTGTTATCTTCAATGGTCTTTCTTTTGAATTCTCCAGAACAATGTATTTTTATTCCTTCATTTGATGTAATTCACGGTGTGGTAAAAAATGACTAACAACCAAAGGTTTGTCCGATCATCACAAGTCCAATGACTATTCTTGAGTTGCCAACAAATGAAAGGCTGTCTTTTTGTGAAGCATGTTGAACTAAAAATCATTACGAATCGAGTGCTACAGACACCAAATTGGGTACCAAAATTGGGTACCAAATGACATGGCAACAAACACTTGTCATTTTCAAATTTTTTGATTGGCCTTCAAATTTTTTGATTGGATGGCCCTGGCGGGCCCAGTATAACTATAACCAATTAAAACAAAGCCACATCATTTGGTGACAATTTTTGGTACCTAATTTTGGTACCTCTAGCATTTTTCTTACGAATCAGGAGTTGACCATTAATTTAGGCCGGTAATTGATAGCTACATTCTGCAGCAATTTATATAAACCAAAATGTCAACTGATGTTATCCAGCCCTGTATTCCATGTCATGGTCACATTTTAATATCATATTATCCAATGTCAACTTAACCAAGAACCTACATTCGAAGACTATCTTACAGTTTAATGTATATAACACACACATCGACATTACATATTGTACAGACTCTACATAGAAGTTAAGGTATCTAGTAGATCAATAATCTGGCTTTGGAAACTTGTTCAACTGATAAGCAGTCAAAAAGATGTCACGAGCAGGGAGCAGTCATCATGATATTCACGCACTATGGTCTTATGGCCGAGGAAATGAGATGATCCATTGTCCTTCCCAGAACAGCACGGTAAGACCTTGAGAATTTGTTAAAACATATCAGTTATTCATGTCTAAATGTATATTTTCCGCCTAAAAGTCTAAAACTAGTCATGAACATTTTATCTTCATTTTACATGTAGAGTATTGTATCAAATCTGAGGGCAAAGGATAATCTTTGGATTACTTGGGGTTCAGACACCCGCTACTGGAAATGGACTACCGAAGAAATTGGGTGAGGAGAAAAAAAGTCTTAAGTTGAAGTTTTTAGAAAATGCACGCAGTGACATAGTGTTGATGATGATTTTCTTATAATCTTTAAATAGTAGTGCTAGGGACCCCAAATTTAGTCCCCAAAAAAGTCCCCAAATGACATGGCATGAGTGATTTGGCAAATTGTAATGTTTTAATTGGATGGCCCTGGCGGGCCCATTTTAATTATAACCAATCACATTCATTTGGTAACAATTTTTGGTACCCAATTTGGTACCTCTAGCATTTTTCATCTTTAAATGCTCTATAAAAAATTGATTTGAACTAAACATTTTGCAGCGGTGAGTGTGTTAATGCTGCAGAATTAACTAATGTATGTTGGCTAGAACTTGGTGGAAAATATGCAGTAAATACTGAGCTCACAGAAGGAATGACTTACGAAGTGAAGCTCGTGGTGAAATTGTTGGATAACTTAAACATAAACCACCCAGTGAGCTTTAGCATTACTACTCCAGACGGATGCAAGCAAGAACACAAAGTAAACATGCTGGAAATGCCAAGAAACCAAATTATAGGAATAACGTTCGGGGAATTCCAGGCCGAAGAAAGTTATGGACTTGCAGAAGTTGAGTTCTCCATGAAATGCACTGATGGCTCTTGGAAGCGTGGCATGGTCGTCATAGGCGCTCTTGTTGTGCCCAAATTTTGAATTGAACTATATGTTTTGGTGAATTGATCACTGCCTATACCATTGTCTCTGTACCAATAAAAGAAAGTCCACTTAATTTTTTTCGATATGTAACTAAAAGATGCAACTACGTGCCTTATGGTAGAGTGCTTACTGTATTAAGAATAAATCTTGAATAAATATGACTAGATCATACTGTGTATTACTCAAAGCCAAAATTACCAGGCAAGAATCAAGATCATCACCCATTTTACAGTAAAAGAAACACGACATAAAAGAAAGAGTTATAGAGGTTATTTTTAATATCTGACCCCTCTTTCTCTCTCTCTCTCTCTCTCTCTCTCTCTCTCTGAAACACAAACACCCAAATATGCAGACATTAAATCTGATTCCACCCACAATTTGCAAACTCAAATCCTCCATTTCTACAAAGGTAAATCATTTTTCTCATCTGGGTCAAAACTTTTTTTTTTTCTTTCATATTTATCATATCCCTTACAAATATACAACAATTTTTGGTGGTTCTTGTTAAATATGGGAATGATTGAAGGAATGCAAAGGAAAAAGAGCAGCAGCAGAGAATGTTAAACATGAAGTAAGGTTTATGTTTATCAAGAAAATGTTAGCTCCATCTTTAATGGCTGCTGCACTACTTACCTTATCTCCAGTTATCAACCCACCAGGTCCTCTCATTTACACACTCACCAATAGTTAAACTGCCCATAATTTTCTCTGTAAATTACATAATGCCCTTTTCATTTATTTTTTGCTACAAGATAAAGGCCTGAAATATAGAAAATTAAAAATCATTAGTAGATGTGTAGTTGAGCTTGGTAGTTGTAGTAGTATGTAGTATGTTGATGACTTGATGGTGTTAAGTGGTTGTAGTAGAAGATACATTGCATCAAAGTAACGTTTTTTAAGTTTAACCAAACGAGCGATGAAACTAAAAATTCAGAAGTAACACAAAGTAACGTTTCTCAGTTTGTGCTTATAAAACACAGAATAAATTGATTTGGCACTATGTTGGATGAAACTTGTGGCAACGGAGTGCCATTTCATCAAAGTTCGTTTTGTTCTGAAGAATTTCAGATATTTTTAGTGAAGTGCTTGTCGAAGTTCACTAAAATCAAGAAATATAAGAATTTGACTACAGGTTTTAACAAAACATGTTATTGCTACTCTGTTATGTTCATGATTTGTGATAAATTAATCTTAACTATCGACACATTAAGGTCTTCGAGGCTGGCGACTTCCCATGGTAGCAATGGCATTCTAGGAGCTTAAGTTATAGGTAGTTTAAACCTTCAGACACCAACACCAAAGTCTCAAAAATATGGGTTTTTAATTAGATCCAATCTTGGGAACCCCTTTTAAAAAATAGGTTTTCGAGTGAAAGGAATGGAGTGTTAAAAATATGTGATGCATTCAATCCTGTTTAATACCTTGGAGTAGAGTTGGTAAATTAAGTCTTACCATATGATATTAGTTTAGCTTGATCACTTAAATAACTTCATCATTAGGTTATAATATTGGCACTTCTTCCACAATACATATCAGTGAAGATCATTACTCCTCTAACACAACACATGTATGTAGCACTGCACAAACAAGCATATAACGCTCAAGTGTAAAACCTGTGAATGAATAAGAATGTTCATCAAATTTTCTGCCACTGGTCAGTATCTTTTGGACAGACCATTGAAGTACATAAAGGAGCGTCACTGTTTAATCGAGCTTGCATTGCATGTCATGTTGGAGGAGGAAACATAATTCAACCAGTAAGTTTTCTTAGCTTCCACACCCATCCTTGCAAAACTACCATTGAGCGTTTAAACAATGTACTGTTGTCTTGCCAGGGTGCGACGCTCTTCTTAAAAGATCTGCAAAGGTAACTCTAGATGCAAGCTATTTAGGTAGTGCTTTCCTAATTAATACACATGTGTGTCTTTGATATTTTAACCTATGCATTAACCTTATATGTATTCTCCCTACAATATTTCAGCAGAACAATTATTTATTTACTTTTGCTAATACAGCAGAAAATTATATTATTTGATACCCTTCACCATTATGTGGCCTGTTTGACACTTAAACTAAGATAAGATGATTTGGCTGCTCTCTTTTCATACTGCCATTGAATAAATACCCTTAACTATAACTGTTGAGATTTATAGATGCTGAGAGCTCCACCATGTGATCGATCAGCTCAAGGTACGGTACGTAGTTTACTAAAATTTACTACTAAATTCTGCAGAAATGGAGTTGACACAGAAGATGAGATATACCGTGTAACGTACTTTGGTAAAGGAAGAATGCCAGTACGTTCTCCATAATTCTAAATGTTTTGAGTTATTCTCCGCATTTTAGATGAATCTTAACATCTTACGTTTACTTTCTATAGGGGTTTGGTATGGATTGTAAACCAAGGGGTCAATGCACCTTTGGGCCCCGTCTGCAAGAAGATGAAATTAGACTTCTAGCCGAGTTTGTGAAGTCTCAGGCTGATGAGGGCTGGCCAAACATTGAGATTTCTGAAGATTGATATATGTTGGAGAAAGAAAACAATGAAAATTGCCTCCATTTCTATGCCAAACTACCAAGCATCTAATTTTATTATTCCATATATGCAAATGCAGGGATGTTTGTATGCTAGTATTGAAGTGAATGCTATATGAGTTGAAACAAAAACAATGCACAACTCTTTCGGTGAAAAAGATGTGTTTTGGTCATCATGGAATCGTGATGCTGACATCATAGTTCTATAGAAAGTTCAAGCCTTAACGGAATTACAAGCATACCCAGTGTCTCAGCATCTACACGGTCCGAAAAGGTTGTCGTATAAATATATATATGCAGTCTAATACTTATTTATAATAAAGAGACTGTTTATACCAAACTGAACTTTCTGTTTTTAGCTAAATATTCAACCGAGCTTTCGAAGATGAGGAATCAAAAATCTGATTCTGACCATATTAGCGGACTTGTCAGTTGTAATGACAGGAGAAAAAGGAAGCCACAACATACCTTAGTCAACCTCAACCAACAGAAGTGTTGCTTTTGACTTTCATTTTGTACCAAATCGATAAGCCATGTTTTAAACTCAAATGATAGTGTAGAAAAACTGAACTCGATATAAGCACAAGCAAGCACATGTGTGAGCGTATCTTAAGCATATTAAGGATTAGAACTTCACGACAAAGTTAATAGGGTAACAATAAGTAATATTCGATCCAAGCCTGTATTCTTTCCAGAATACATAATTATTTCATACTCCCTCCGTCCCACCCATTTGTTATCGTATCAAAATAGGGTGTTGACACGCATTTTAAGATGGATTTTAAGGATAGTTCCATAACTTATTTTTGAAAGTTTCTTTTTATGTATAAAAATAGAACAATCATATTTTTATACAAAAAAAGAAAATTTTAAAAATAAATTATGGAACTATCATTAAAATTCATCTTAAAATGCGTGCCAGAAAGTGACAAAAAAGTGTAAACAAATGGATGGGACGGAGGGAAATACTCCCTCCGTCCCTTTTTAATTGGTACATTTGCAAAAAACACACATATTAAGAAAGCTTTAATTATATAATTTGTTTCCATACTTGCCCTTAATCTTAACATTAAATGATGAGTTATGAGGGTGTATATTAAATATAAAGTCAAACATTGGTATTAGAAATAAAGGGGTATATATGAAAAATTTGGTAAAAAATGAAAAATTTGGTAAAAAATGTATTGGAACAAGGAATGTGACACCTATTTAGGGACAAATTTTTTTTGCAAATGTGCCAACTAAAAAGGGACGGAGGGAGTATGAACAAATGTACATATCCCGAGTTCATACACAATTGACATTACCAGAAACAACGGACTGAAGGAAATCAACTAGACTAACAGCTGGATTTTACAATCGATTGTCTACTAAGAGCATCTCCAAGGGTAGAAAACTGTTAGCTAAAATATCTATGTGTCATCCCATGTGTCATCTAGGTGGTTGTTTTAGATGATATGTAAAAAATATTGCACTCCAACCATCACCCCTTAGCAATTCAATATATATGTTGAACTAGAAAAGCTTTTAGGTATAATTTTTAGCTTAACATAATTATACATAACACCATTGGAGTGTACATCTGCACTGTTAGCAAAAAAATTGTATAATCCATTTAGATAACCATTATAGCTAACAAATTTAGATTTCATCCTTGGAGATGCTCTAAGTATTAACATTAAGTAGCAGCAATGACAGACTGGCAGAATGTAAACGATTCTAGGAAATATTTTATATTTTATTTGATGATATGTCAGCATACTTGCAACCTGAAAGTTGAGTCATCCACTGTTCAATACGCCTATCATGAAAAACTGCTGCATTTTCATTCATTCAGTTTCGATATCTGATTATCAGTAAAGAATCAGATGGTTTAGTTTCCTTCTTTTTTGTTCGGGTTCACCTAACTGCAGTGAGATAGAAATCTCTTCACATCTACTCGATGCCAGGAGGCTTTTTGATTCTTTATTTTCTTGTTTATTATTTTGATGCATTATAGATATCCCTGCAACACTTGGAATGAATTGATGTTCCACATGTGCAGAAATCTTGGTACCACCTTCTATGTGAAATTCCTTGGGCATAAATTGGGGGGGGGGGGGGGGGTGGGGGGTTGGGGCGGGCGAGTCTGCAAGGAGGTGCACCTTCAGTAGGAGTCAATCCAAAAACAACCAATACTTCAAAAACATAAAAACAACCAATACTTCAAATAAATTTATTATCACAAAAAAAAAAAATTACCAACAAAACTGATAAAACAGACTAGGTGGCTACGTGCCCTACATAATCATAGTTATCCCAAGTCCTGACCAGAGATCGGCCTAATTCTTCTTCCAACTTTTTCTAATGCCAACATGCCTGTACTTGCTTGAACTCCGATCAAAACATATCATATATGCATCTTTTTCCCAATCATAACGTATGGTTTTGCCGTGTATACCTTCTTTTAGCATCAAAATTTCTCCATTTTTAAGGCATGCTAGAGGCCTTAAAGTTAAATATTGAGCAATATCAGAAATAACAAATTTTTTAGTCCATGAATCTTGAACACCATACTCATGCATCACCCATATCTCACATTCTCCACTTTTAGTCAAACTAAGGCAAAGACAACCATCTAGTGATCCAAGCATAGCCGGATAGTACCCCAAAGGTGGCGTTTGAATCGCCTGATCAAATATCTCCTTGTCTGGGTCAAAAGAATGGATGACCTCACAATTACGGTTGAACCAATGACACAGTCCATTTAATGAGACGGGGGAGACGGGAATGGGATGGACAAGGCTGTAAGAATAAGGAAGTTCCCCAAGACTCCTCCATGTGTTAGTCCCAATTGTTTGTATATATGCTTCTACTGGTCCGCCTGCTTGTTTGTTCCAATAATATCCTAACAACTTCAACTGATTTGTCTTTAGAACAAAAATCAGAGCACCTGGCTTACACACTACATCATTGTTCCATATAGCATTTTGTACAACCATATGTTGTCCGGTTATAGGATTATACATATGGTACTGGCATTTGAATTGAGGATCACTCCCACTCCCATACCACGTCGTTAATATCCAACCGGTAGCCTGACAAATAACAAAATCCGAATATATCAGGAAGATTCGACGTATGTTAATATCGAAAATCGACTTTTTACGTATTGAATAATTGGATGGATAGCTTGCTGTGTACAAAGCTTCATCAAATTGAGCCACAACTATATTGGCGTAGTCTATTTTGAGCACCAGTTGGAGAGGAGCTTGTCCTCTGGAAAAGTATACGTGTGGAAAAGACGGTTGGTAAATTAAATTGGCCCATTCTTTGCACACACAACTGCATCTGATGATGGATTTCGCTGGAAGAAAACATAATATATCGAGAATTAATTTCTCGTGCAGATGAGGAATGGGGGTACGTTTATATTTTTTCATGATGGATAACAAGGAGTTTGAAAAGTACTAATGATTAGAGGAGACTCAGACTCAAACATAAGCTTTGTGATCGGTCCTATATATAAGCTTAAGTAAGAGTAATGTTACAGTCACCAAATTGGGTATCAAATTTTGACACCATGGCACTAATTAGTTGGTATTTTGTGATATTTTAATTGGATGACGGCCCATTATTATAACCAATCAAAAATTAATGTCATGTCATTTGGTGTCAAAACTTGAGAACTAATTTGGTGGCTGTAGCATTTTTCGTAAGGGTTTATGTTGTCCAATACGGTAAGGACATTAGTTGGGATGAACTTTACTTATAAAAGGAAGCTTGTAACGTGGATATTGCAAAAGAAATCAATTAATATCAGTACGTTTCAATCAATCTTTATCATGCAAAGAGAAATAATCGCTATCAATATCAAATCGAAATTTTTTATTTTTATAGGATAACCTTGAACATGTGACGTGATGTTTATGAAATTTAGGTGTAATCAATAATCATAGGAAATCATAATAGGTTTGGCTAGGCAACTACCTTGTTTCCCAAAATTATGATGTTCTAATTAGTCTCGTTAGAGCATCTCCAATGGTAAAACCTGTTAGTTAAATTCATCTATATGTGATCTACATGGCATCTATGTGGCACATTTTAGATATTAGGTAAAAATTCAATACTCCAACCATTATCCTATAGATAACTAAAATTGGGCTAGCTATAAAACCTCTAAATCTATTAGGTATAATTTTAGATAATATAATTATATATAATACTATTTGAGTAAACCTAGAACCTCTAAGCTATAGTTTTAGATAATTATTAATATATTATATTATAGCTAACAAATATACATAACACCCTTGAAGATGCTCTTAGAAAAATGTTGGAATCCCGGTATTAGAATTTAATTGTGACTAATTCAATTAATATGATGAATTTTTTGTAAATTAAAACCTTTCAAAATAACACGGGAACTTTATTTATAAACCTTTTTTGGGTTATGTAGCATTGCTCGTTTGATAATCTATATCTATATCTACAATCTACACTATACTGTTGAGTACTGAATACGGTAAAAGAATACAGAGGGGGGGTGAATGGATTCTTGAACTTTTCTTGTATTGAGTCTATGTAGCAGATAAGTGCCTGTGTGTATAGAAGTGAAGGTGCGGATAAAGAAACAACACAAGACACAATATCACTTTAATCTAATGTATTATTAGATAAAGGTTGCTACAATCTGTGAATACAAATGGTAGTATTCTCAGCTTCGTTTTTCTCAGAGAGATATAGCTTACAGTGTATGAAAAACTTGACTCACAAAAGTTACTAGGTTATGAAGTGAGGCTGTGTCCTTATAGAACATGGATACAACCTACTTACTGCAAATAAGGTAGCTAAACAAATTACTTTCTAGTCTGTCTATCCTTTTTGAGTAAGTGTCCAAACGATTACAGATTTGACTTTGCAAAGCCTGTTTAGATCCACTTCTTTAGCTCCTTGTCTCTTCTATATCTCTCCAAGCTTCCTTGTAGGCTTTCCAGAGCACGTTACAGATTGTGGTCCATAAAGTGCATTGGCTTGTTGCAGGTTTCTGACTTGTACAATTTCTTCAGTATTTTGTCTCCAAGAATGTATTCGAGAAGTGACTAAGTAAGTGATTCGAGAACTAGAATTGATTTGATCGATAACTCTGAGTTCTCGAATACTGTTATATTGACATATCGAACCACTTCTCGAATAGCTCTTTTCCATCAGGATTCCTTGAGTTGTCGAATAGAACATTTGACTTATCGAATCCTCGAGATATCGAATAGCTTTCTGAGTCCTTGAGATATCGAATGGAACTTTGACTTGCTGACTCTTTGAGAACTCGAATACCATCTTGACTTGTTGACTTCTTGAGTTCTCGAATAGAGTAGTAGACATATCGAATCCCTGAGATATCGAATGAGATATCGAACAGTGTTTTCAGAGATATCGAATAGTGTCTTGAGATATCGAATCTCCGACTTCTCGAATGCTGGACTTCTCGAATAGACAAATATACTTCTCGAATTGGTACTTAGGCAAATTCTTCATTTCTTCAAATCCCAACTGTGATTATTTGACAGTCCTTAACTCCTTGCTTGAGGCATGAACCTTGGAACTTCTTTCAAGCATTATTTTAGACTCTATTTGTACAATTACATAACTAGGATTTGATGCCTACTACAAGTACAATACAAACAGAAACTCTACAACTAGAGGTTCCCTCAGTTAAGAGGTCATGTAAGTAATGCAAAGCATTACAAACAATTAGGCTTGTTATTAGATGTGTACAGGCATGCCTCTGTAACTAACAATCTCCCCCAAATTGTGAGTGAGACCCTTAGTCACAATTTCATGTCTGATAACAAGCCTAACATACATAAAGATAAAGCTTTTAAAAGTACAAGTATGTATATTGAACACATAAATGGAATTACAAGATGAATGCTCTTACAGTATGATGAGGTACTAGCCATTTTCATTTGATTGCATCTCCATTGCTTTGGCTTGTAGATCATCATATGCTTTCTGTTTCATTTCTTTCTCCTTTCTTGCATTCTCATCTATTGCTCTTATGATTTCTGCCATAGCATCCAATTCTTCAATCATGATAGAATTTTTGAAATCTTCAAGCACTGGCTTCAGAATGTAGGCAGGGTAGTGACTGAGTAGGTTCATTCTTATATTGACATTGTCTCCATTTCTTCTCCTATACTTCACCATATAGGGATCAAGCTGAACTCTACACAATCCCTTTGCCCTTAGCTTTTCTGCTTCAATCTCCAGTCTGTCAATTTCTTTCTCCCTTTCTAACCACTTCTCATAGCCCTTTCTTATCTTTTCAGCATAATCTCTCTTCATTTTCACAAAGTCAATCAATTCCAGCTTCCATACTTTCTCCACCTTGTCTTTAGAGTCCAGCAATGCAATGATTCTTTCTATCTCATACAATTTACCCCAATGTTGACAACCCCCTTGTTTGAATTTCATCTCTCTCCCATCAGTGTACTTGATCTCAAGGTGGTCATCCACAATTGCAGCATAGCATATCTTTTGAGCTCTTAGAAATTGCAGTTGCTCTTCATCAAAGTCTTCATCAAGTGGCTGGAGTTTCAATCCTGGAATGATTGTTAGGGCTCTTGATTTGATTAGCTTCACCTTTCTTGCAACATGTTTAAATTTCATCCTCTTGACATGATTGCTTGACAGAAATCTTTGACCTTTGTTGGTAGACCATAGTAGTATTCCATTAGCAGTTTGCTTTCTGAAACATACACATGGTTTCTTGACTTGAATCTTCTTCTCCTCTTGAGGTGGCAAAACAGTTGCAGAAGCCATAGATGTAGATTTTGCTAGGTCACCACTAACAGTATTCACCCTAGACTTAGAGCCTTGTGTTGTGGTGAGGTTACTGCTAGCAATGCCTAAGGCTTGCTGTTTTCCAATCTTCCTCTCATAGACTCTTCCTTGGTCATCATCATTCTTCTTATCTTTGTCCCCCTTCTTCTTCTTGTCTTCATCACCCTTATTTCTCCTGTGATGTCTTCTCCTCCCATCACCTTTGTCTTCAGAATCATCATCCTTATTTCTCCTGGGTTGAGCCATCTCTGGAATTTCACCAGTTGCAATATAAGTTCTGAGGATTTGTAGTGCCTCAGTTTCTTCAGCATTTCTGGCTCCAACCTTCTTCTGTAATTGATCAATGATAGCAATGATCAGTCTGTGATTCCTAGTGGTGAGATCATGGGGAATGACCAATTGCTTGATATCTTCTATTCTGGTGCCAGACTGATAAATGATTGTCCATGGCTTCTTGATCACTTCTGGTAGCCTTGAAGGTTGGTCATTCCTCAAGTCATCAAACAGACTTTTGTTGTTCTCATTCTTCTTTTCTATAAGCTCGAGTATGGCATCTATCTCTGAGTGTTTCAGTTCTTGTAGAGTCTTGTATGTTAGATGCCATATCTTCAATTTGGATATCATCACTATCTCCTTAATCCATAGATTATTGACTTTCTTAGGAATGACAGTGATGCAATCAATCTGCTTCTTCAGCTCCCTCAGATAGAACTGAGTGTCACCAACCTGTTCCCTTGTGGCTTTCAGAAACTCCAAGAAGGCTTTATCATGATAAACATTGGAGTTAGCAACTTCTTGTAGCTTGGCCTCAGTAACAACTTTAACTTCTACAGGCTTGGCACTCTCAGATGTAGAGGTTGGAGGTTTGTCAGATGGCATACTCCCTGCAACTACTGTGGTAGTTATGGATTGCTTTTGACCTCCAGGAGTAGTGATGTGCACAGTTGGTAGAGTGACAACTGGCAAGGTAGATGGAGGCTCATCCACTTTGGATTTTCCTTTGCCAGGCACATTTGGTAGAGATTTTGAAGCAGCTCTTTGTTGACCACCCTCTTTTATTATTATGCCTTTCTCCCCCTTTGTATTTGAGTTCCCTTTCTCCCCCTTTGAATTTGAGTTCCTTGTCTTCTTCTCCCCCTTAGGCTTGTTGTCAGGCACTGAGGCTGTAGAAATGTCCTTTGGGTTTGAAGATTCATCAGGGAGAGGGAGGCCCATATGCTTCATCATAGCAGCTAACATGGATTGTTGATGCAGAAGGAGATCAGCTGTGGTGGATGCTTGAGTGTCCAACTGGTCATTTAGAAGTGCAACCTTGTCTGTAAGATGAGCATTGGACTTAGTGAGAGTAGCCACCTCCTTCTCAAGTGCATCTACTTTGCTGAATAACTTAGTAGATTTGAAGCCAAACAGGGATTGTTCTTTGAGTCTCTGCACTTCAAATCTAGTCATGTCATGTACTGGGACCTCAGTGAGCAGTCTGTCTCCATATAAATTTTTGAACATGGTCCTCAGCATGGCATTGGCATCTGTGGTCTGATCAGATAGAATTTGAAATTGATGCCCCAGACCTGTGACAGTATCCTTTAGCAGAGCTAGCCCATTGTCCATTTTGGTGCAGGTAGTGTTGCAGTGTTTGATGTCCTTGAACACACTGTCTAGCTGAGGGAATTTAGCATCAAAGGTCCTCTTGATTGCTTCTACTGTGGTGGTGGTCTTATCACACACTCTATTGACCTCAGTTTTGACACCTTTTCCAAGATAATGTGCTGCCTTGAGGAATCCCTTGTGTGAATCATTCATAGCCTCATACACTTCACCAGGTGTCAGAGATTTGGCATTGGAACCCAGTGAAGTGAGGTATTCCTCCCTGAGATACTGAAGTGCTTCATCGAGAGTAATATCATATTTTCCTTGCAACCAGGCATCTATGTTGCCATCTCTCTCAGCATCATCAATGATCTTTGACTTCTGCACCTCCACATCATCCCTATGGCATAACAGAATAGCCTCATAGTCTGGATTAGGCATGTCTACAGTGAGAAGGTTCTGAGAAATCTTTGTGAACTCAGGAATCTGATCCACAATTAAGCTTTGAAGTGCTTCAACCGTCAATTGTTGTGGAACAAACCCTGATCCTGAAGCACTATCATGTTGCACAGGCTTCAGCCATTGTGACATGAAGTCAGAGCTAGAGCTAGGCAAGCTAGACTCCTCAGTTACAGATGCAACTTCTGTAACCGGATGGATTGACTCTACTACTGGTGTCACCACAGAAGTGGGATGAATTACACCAGCAGTTGACACATGCACAGAGTCTCTAGTAAAAACTAGTGGAACCTCTGTGTTTGTGATGGTGTCATCAGGAGATGCCTCAGCATGCATTCCCTCACCATCTAAATGTGGGTTCTGAGTGGTGAACAAAGTGTCATGCACTAAGTCACTTGAAATTATTGGCTCATCAAGAGAAAAGAATTCTTGATGATCAATACCTTGCATCTCAGTTGCCTGAGTTGCAGGTTCCAAAGAAATTTCAGAGTTAGATTCTGGAAGAGAAGTGTGTTTAAGAGTAGATTTTGGCAACTCCCCCTGAGAGATAGAGGGAGTTTCAAATGTGATGTGCTCTCCACTCAATGTTGTGCCAGCCTTATCACTCCCATGTGCTGACTCTATACAAGAAGGTGCATTGGGGAGGATGCTTGATTCTATAGGTGCACCCTGTTGAGAGGATACACCTAGTGAGCTGTGTGCCCCTGATTTTACAACTTCAGCCATTTGTGTGACTGAAGAGGTGGTCTTAGTTTTCTTCTTCTTTGTCCTGTGTAAGGGTGACTCAGGTTCCTCACTTCCTAGACCTAATTCAACAGCTAATGCTGCTTCAGATAAGATATTTAATGGTGCAGACATTACTTCCTTTCTCTTCTTTTTACTAACATCACCCTTTTGAGAGGATGATGCAGTTGGCTCAGTATGTGGTAGAGTGTTTGGTTGAGAGGGTTGGTTAGCATGCCCTGGGTTAGCATTTTGTTCTACTTGCTTGGGCTGTGCTAACTTAGATTTTGCATCAAATGTTGGCATGTTGTGGGGATAAGTCCTAAACAAGCTCTCCATATGGGGAGTTATGTTCAGTCTTACATCCACATCATTCCTAGTCTCCAAATTACCAAAAATGAGTTTGGTCATGGACTTAGGATAGCCTATTTTATTTTTATCAATCCCAGGCAATTCAATCAATGAAGCATTTTTATAATTAAGTACAGATTGAATAAAGCGAGGGAAGAAAATATCAGTACCTCTCTTGGTTGTGTTCTTACCAAGTCTCCCATATAATTCTTGGAGGATGATTTGGCCAACATCAATCTTCTTTCCATAGGCCAAAGCATATCCAATTTGCTGCACAGGTGCACTGATTTGATCAAAACTTGATTTCCTGGCAGTGAAGACCTGGAGAAGAGTTGCAAACACATAGCTCCACTCCTTTCTCAGATTCTTCCTGTTTAGCTTTCCAAGATTGATCCCATCTGTAAGAACCCAGATTTTCGGTAGAATTAAAACTTTTCTTATTAAGAATAAGTATATACGTGAATAGTGTTTGTCATGCGTGAATAGTAATTTATGGATGAATAGTGATTTTGAGGACCAAGAAAATTTTCACGCCACCCTATGTACAAAACATGGTATGGATATTTCGAAGTCATATTAGTGATTCACAGAGCAAATAAGTGTATGTAAAGACGATCGGAATTCAGAAATTCCAATTTGTATTCTGGTGTAATATTTGACCGGGCAGTGAATTATATATTATTATATTCAAGAAATGAGATATTAATTTTGAGAAATTAAGGATTTAATATGTTAGGATTTTATTATATTTGATTCGAGTATTTAGAATGAGAACCACTGAGACGTTACAACAAGATTAAGCGATTGAGCGAACGAAGCATGGATTAAGGATATGGTATATTAAGAGTCCAAGGAAGGATATATTATGAGAAAGAAAGAGGATTGAGAATAAACTCTTAGAATTGAGAAATAGGGAATGCTTGAGAAATCGGGAGAACGTTTTCTGAGATAAAGAGAAATAAACAAGGGATGTTGGAATTAATATTCGTTCGAGGTATTGTGCTATATTAGAGCAATAATATGCAACGTATAAGTTGTAACATATTTATTTTATTCAAGAAACGACAAGGAAATCAAAGCGGTGGAAAAGAAAACAAAATAAAAGGACTTAAGTGCAAGAAACAAGAGACAAGGACTTGGTTGCAATTAGCAAAGGACTTGGTTGCAATTTAAGTGGATAAGAAATCTAGAGGAGCCAATGAGAGGTTGCCACCTAGCAAGGATGAGATGCATCCAACCAAAAATAGATATATATCAAGTGTATGGCATTATTAGAACATAAAACCAAGAACAAAACAATTCTGCCCAGCAGAACACCCTCTCAGTAAAACGGGTCTAGAGACTTCATTACTCAATGAAATTTTTTGTTCTTTATATGGTTAGAAAGCTGTGCAGACGCTCTACAACTGTCATTCAGGATCCTCGACCAGGAAACGAGTGCAAGGGCTTAGTTTTGGCTGATCTTTGGGGCATGTTTTTCCAGTCAGGAAACTCACTTCCATGTTCTTGATTTCTTTGGTGAGATTGAAGATGGTGAGCATAGAGTAAGGCTTTGCCAAGGTTAACCAAGCTTGTTTGAGATTGTAAGAACATCAAGAAGGTATGAAAACCCTAACCCCTCTTGGCCATGTAGTAATTGTGATGTTTAATGTTAGATCCATGGTTATAGTGTTAATCTTGGTTGTATAAGTAATGGATGACATGGATCTTGAGTTTTGATGTTGTGATTGTGATTTTTATGATTGTGGATAGTATATGTATCTCCATGAGTGTTATAAAGCATAAACTAAGTGAATTAGGTATTGGTTGTGTTGTGGAATTGAGAAAATTGGTTGATCTAAGTGGTACATGCTTGCTGAGTTTTTCCAGGAACATTGACCTGTCTTGTAACATGGTTTTGAACCCCCAAATATTGTCCCCTGAGGTCCTACCATATATTGTTGGAAAGATAATTGAATTTAGTTTCTGGAGATGTAAGGTTCATGACTAGATGATGTATAGATTTTGAGTTATGGCCTGAGAAGTGAAATGTGTTTCTGGATTCCGGACTGCACTAAGTGGTCCCCTTGTGAACCTTGTTTGAACCCCTAAAAATTTATGTAGGATCATGGAAAAATTAGAGAAGCTAGTAAATGCAGTTGTGAAGGATACCCAAAAAGAATTGGATTA
The DNA here is from genome assembly GCA_037693485.1 of Kitagawia praeruptora. NCBI lineage: Eukaryota > Viridiplantae > Streptophyta > Magnoliopsida > Apiales > Apiaceae > Kitagawia > Kitagawia praeruptora. The sequence goes on from CM075347.1 coordinate 129,207,898, forward strand.
AAATATGTATTTTTCAATTTTATAAAAATGTTAGAGTAAAATCCGCGCAAGTGAAAAACCACTTAGGAGATTAGTTTAAAGTAGTTTTAAGAATGTTCACTTGAGTTTCGAGTTTGAGGAATAGATTTGAGTCGAATGGGTAACGGAAGTGATAATGTGACGACATGGTCATATGAGAGGGTTAGTGGTCACAAGTGGAGTCGTTAAGTTGGTCTTACGATTTTTTTTAAAACCTTATGATTAAGTAGCGTTGTTAAGGTACTAACGTACAAATATTGATTATGTATAGATTTCCATTCCACTTCGCGAGCCGACCACCCCAACCTCACCAAGGCAAGTTTTCCAACCTTAAGTATTTATTTTCAAAAGATTATATTCTTGATTTTACCTATGCAAGTTTACTTTTCAAAACTTATATATAAGGATTTTCACTGTTGTGTTTATAGCTTCCAAATGTATTATATGCTTATGCTTTACGAGATTATGTTGAAGTTTGAGATATATGCATATGTGTTTGTAAACCCTGGAACTTAGAATGAAAGTGTTTTCTTCGGACAACGACTCTAGCAATAGAGGTCGTAGCGGTCCAAATATACTATTGACCGGGGAGCGGTATATTGTTGTATCGTGATTAAATTGCGAAAACCCGAAGAGTCATTCGGGAAGTATCGTATACCTAAGTAATTATTATTTTTACGTTGTTAAAAATACTCAAAAATATCTATCTTGGATTAAAAGCTTATTTTAATTAAATAATTATTTTATTAACTGTTTATATTAAATCTCAAAATATTATTTATTAATTATCGTTCATTATTTTAAAGATAAAACTAATCCAAGATACCTTTAGCGTTTTCAAACTCGAGCTCTTTCTCACCCAAAATATTTTCGAAAACCCCCGGTCAGGTTTTGCTTCTTGTACGTTTTTCAAGAATTATTGGTCGACTGAGGTCGAACTTCAACTACTCGAATTTTCTATCAAAATGATTTTGAAAAGAAAAGAAAAAGGGGACTCTGGCAGGTGTGGGAATCGTTGACGAACGATTCCCGGGATGTGTAAGCGGCCGTGAGCCAGGCGGTCCATCAACTATTATTCCGGCCCAGGTGTTGCCGAAGGATGATTACGGATGTAGTTTTCATCGAGGGTGATTACAGATGTAGTTTTCACCCAAGGGTAGTTACGGATGTAGTTTCTATCCTTCTACTAGTAGAGAAGACCCGCGGATTGTTGGACTTGGTTGTGGCGACTGATCATCGTCAATCCTTGTCAGGTTTTTATGTTTTCTTCCAGTCCCATCCTCCACTTTGGAAAAATACTCAAACACTGCTTCTTGGGTCCAAGTGCCAAGTTGCCGATAGTGTGGTTTTTGATAAGAAAAATATTAACATCGTGCAGTATCTAGAACTGCAAGATTTTCTATAGAGATTGGCACGTGTTAGTGCACTCTTGTAATTATTTCAAAGAATGAAATGTTTTGAATGAGAAACCTTCTAAGCTAATGGAAGGAAAGAGGTTTTGCATCAATGCATTCCCTGTACATTATGTTAACCGTAGAGTGTTTTGCCGAAACTGATATACCCATACGTATATATTTTCAAACTTGAGATATATTGAAATGAGAACCTTATAAAGGATTCATATGTTATTCTTAAAGCTCCTTAGTGAGTATAAATGTTTTATTCAAACTCGGACATATATATTGTCGAGTTATGTTTTGTAATCTGAGATATATACCCATATAGTTGGGAACGTTTTCGCAATAAACCACATTATTATTTTTCAAAATGGCGAACTTGCTGAGCATTATGTAGCTCATTCTTGCTTTATTAAAACTTTTCAGAAAGAGAAGAATTTGGTTAGTTAACTCCGTACCAGCAGAAGAGGAGTAGAAGATTTATCCCGAGATGACTTAGTTCCGGATAAATACTACAGAGTAAGTCTGATAGGTTTTCAACTGTAATAGGAAGACTCGTCTTCAAGTGTAGTTGTATAAGTGGAAGTGCGTAAGATTCTGGATTGTACAGATGAATTGTAATATTTAGTGTTACTTTTTGTTATCGTTTCTGAGGCTCTAACTTGTATGTGCGTAAAATTGAGGTCTGGATGGATGTATTGTTGAGTTGTAAAGTTAATACAGGTATGATATGGTTGGATGGTGATGTGACGACCTGAATCTTTGACCTCGGATTTGGGGGCATCACAGAAATGGTATCAGAGAGATAAGTTACAGTACTCAGAAACGAGAGTGTTGAGAGTTAAGTCTAAGTAGGAGAATGACATAAGAGATCGTAGTAAACTTATTATTGGACTACCGGAAGAGGTACCGGTGAGTAGAATGGACTGGAGTGTTTACTGGAGGTATTATACTAGGGTCGATAGAATCCTTAGAGACCTTCAGAATGATGAATAGAGGTTTGAGAGTCGTACATGACCTATCATAGGTAATGATATAGGAAGCAGAGCGAAATCTCAAGAGCAACTGAGATAGAGGCGATATTGCCAATATGATCGGATGACTAGGCTGGCATAAATTTTGTGGCCCATAGTCCTCCACAGTTTAGGAGGCAGCATTTTAAGAATCAAGAAGTTTAGACTTCCCTACATAATTAAGGGTACTTAGTACTTGGAATAATGACAGTCTTTTACTTTGGCTATAAGATTCGATTTTCGATAAGTAACGGGTTTACCTGAAAGGTGGTTATTATGCCGTTGTGGATTTCATTACCCTTGATGGCAAATTTTACATGTGTTATACGAGAATGTTATCATAAGACGAGCGTGCTAGATAATTCCACGCATGATTCGGACGCTAGAGCATGGTAGTTCAACTTAGAGAACAAGCAAGTAGAATTAACAAAGGGACTCAAGTGAAGTTGAATATGGTTGCAACGAGCGATACAGTGATCTCAGAGTCTATCAAAAGAAAAGACCAGTGGGTCTAGAGTGGGATCCTTTGATAGAGATGTTATCAGGGACTACGTATATATGTATTGTAGACCTCAATATTTTTGGTATATGTTCAAATGCACACACCCGCCACTGAACCTATGGACTGCACTGAGATCCCTGAGAGATCTCTTTGATCTGTTCCCAAGGGGAACTGGCCACTTATGATTCATGTCGAAATGCATGAAGTAGGACCCTATGGACTTAGCAGGTGTCCCCGGAATGATGTGAAGCTTGGTCTTCAAGATAAAGCACGAAGATGATAGATATATTTGTGAAACCCTAACTCGATAATTGACTCTAAGATGAAGATTGAGAGACGCACTAGTTGGTGTCTTGTATTACGAAGACGAAGAGATGGAGTTACCCTCATAGTGGTGATAATGAGATGCACGAATGATTATTAACTCATTTTGGTAACTACCGGCTGGTTCACTACTTCATTTTAAACTTTTCATTAACCATGTTACCTCGATTAGTTTATATCAGGTAATCCTTCTAGCTTTCTACTTTAAACTTGTGGAATAACCACCAGTGATATACTTTCTCTAAACCGGGACTCATCCAAAGTATCTTATTTGATCCCCGAGTATTTTATTTGAAGTTTATAATTATTTCGTTCTGCTCAGGCCTATTTACACTTTCTTTCAATTATCCAAGGAATGTTCAACAATTGTTTCCTTAATTAATCAATGAATATTCCTAAACGAATATTGATATTTGACTACTTCTTTCATACTTGCACTCTTCAGTCGAGCCCATAAATATTTATCAACTTGTTGAGAACAGGGATGATCTAACATCCAGATATTCCTCATGAATCCTTTCTTCTATTCAAAATGAGATTGTGCGTCGTACATTGAAATCATAGTAAGGATATCATTTTGATATTGGTATTCTGAATTTAATTCTACTGTAGGATCTGATAAAGCATGTGTACGGAGGCACCCTTGGGTGGACCGTTTCATTGGTAGGTAATATTTGATGAGAGGTTATCGATTGTTCCGATACCTAGAACATTCTCTTCAGATTTTATAGTTTTCTTTTTCAAACTTAATAACTTCTTATTTCCATTCGTTGTCCGAGTAGCCTAAAGTTTCTTCAGTGGCTACGATGTTGAAATTCCGTTCTAGCCAATTGAAACTGGCTAGTCGATATGTCAATATGAATGACTAGTTGATGTTCTAACTAGTCAAAATTGTAATGTTGTGAAGAACACCTAGCTAATTGTCCTAGCTAGTGGTGATGTCTCAAACAAGTGAACTAGCAAATTTTGTCTAGCTAGTTGCTAGTGTCTCTTGAAAAGGACTAGTTATTGTTTCACTAGTCCAACTCCCAATTTAATTCATTCAGCAATTCCTCAATGCATTTTGCATGTGGTAAAGTATGATAATGAAAGTTTTGACGAATAACTTGATTGAGACCTAGTGAGGTCGCCCACTCAACTTGAATTCTACCCATCTTCGTATCAGACCTTATGTCACTTGAATATTCTGTTCTTTCATTCATATAATAAAGATTCATTTGAAACCATAGATTACTTGAATGATAAACTGCTTCATTTTTATTGTCATATAGTAGAATTGCTTTCGATCGGTTGACCTTTATCAATGGGACTTTTCAGATCCTCTATTTTTCAAGAGGAAAAGTATTCACCAGATGTAAGAATCGTATAAAGACCGTCTTTATGACTTTTGTATCCAACAATCATTGCCCCCGTGCAACATTCTCTATGATATCACATTACAAAATTATCAGGACATGAAGGAATAAACCTTATTGTATTCTTTCTGTCCATCCTTACATCTCCGAAAATTGAGACTCCTAGTATTTGGAACCATCAACATTCTTGGAACATCCAATGTGGAATTCTTATTGAAATTATCTATTGGACCTTGTTATTTTGAAACCATTCCTTTCAAAAGTCATTACTCTAAGGTGAACGGGAGGTACAATTGTGAACCGTTGCACCAATATGAGATCAAAAACCAAATGTTGTAATTGTGCAGCCAGAGCGTGATGCCGAGTAATTATTTAAAGTAGGAATAACATGTCGGGGCATAACAAAAGACCTTTAATATTAGTGTGAGGAAAGTTATAGGAAATGATGAGGTGGTTGGGAGTACGTTCCTACCAACCGTTGTCAGGATGTTATAGTAATGAATTCTGGAGTTACCAAGCCTTTTCCTGATCCAAGAAATTCAAATCGATTGCGATGTAAGAACTATCCTTAGAGGAAACTAACATGGAAGTGAGATGGACAAGAAATGAAGAAATATCGTGGCAAGAATGTGAAGCTTTACTTAGCTAAAAGGGATTGATGCACATAGCGAGACATAAAGTTTAAAAGGCCCCTAATAGCAAATGGATGCATGGATATATCCCAATGATCCTTCGAGATTACCACCTAATCAAGTTTATTGGGAATCGCAGCAGCATACAGGCCTCAGGCTGATTGGTGCCAGTTGTGAAAGAGGACGAGCGTATGACATCTTACATATACCATCGAGAATCGATACCCCTAACCGGAGATGTAGGAATTGTTGACCGGTTAAAACACGTAGTAGTTTTTCAAAGATAAGGTTGAAAAGCGGGTTTCACCAACTCAAGATCGACCTCTGTACTGTGCCAAAATTGGCATTTCACACTAATATAAACGTTATAAAATTATGGTAGTATCGTTTGAGTGGATTAATGAGTCAGAAGCCTTTATTGATTAATGAACAAAGTTTTGGAATGAAATGAGATATTAGCAACAACCTCGTTGTTAGCTATACTTGATGATAAAAAGAGGACTTTGAGAGTCACGATGATGCATCTTTCAAGAGTTTAAGAGGTGTGCTGATGCAGTAGAAAGGGGATGATAGCCTATACTTCTAAACAACATAAAGGTTACGGGATGTGATATACTAACCGTGAGTCGGGGATTAGTCATGATAGCATTCACGCATAAAACGGAGACGTTAATCTTATAAGAAAAGTGTGAATTTTTTTTTCCCACAAGTGCCTTAAGTATATCTTCATATTAGAACTAAACATAAGAAAGAGAAGGTGACGAAAGGGAGCAGGGAGTATAATGGAGAAATTTGTTATGACCCAAGAAAGGCCAGTGTGGTGGCCGATACTTATAGAAGGGATTATTCGAAATTGGAATTCAGTCAGTATTGACCAAGAAAATAGAGCATATACAATAAAGAATAATGTTAGAGGAAAATGACTAAATTATGGGGAAGGACAAAGATGTATAGAGAATTAAGAGAATGTTTGGCAGACAGGTATGAAGAATGGCATTGGCAAACTATTAAGTACAAACGCGACATGTCGAAAGCAGAATGATAGAGATCTAGTGGATTAATTCCGCCTGTAGAAAATCTTGAACGTGGATAGAATTATAATGAATTTCATAAGTAGGTCGCCGAAGACCGAGCCAAGAGATGGCCCTAGTTGATTTATAATTGTTGAACCAAGTGATTTACCTACGAAAGACTTTCCATTTAGAAGATTATCGATTTATATACGGAAAAGATGGTGGTGCAGTATAAAACTTCTGCAGCGATTACGTCAGATAAAGACTTAAGATTAAACTACGAATATTGAAGGTGCTTCCAAGTATATTTAACGAAGAGATTGAGCATATGTACTAATTTGATCTGTGGCTGACGGACAGGGAAGAAGAATTGTCCAGACGATCGAATTTATAATTAGTGTCGTGCCTTAGATTTCACGGGGCAGTCGAGAATAAAAACTTATCCATAAAATGAATGTTGTTATCACGATCGTCACCATGCGGACGTAAGGACGTCTCTTGTAAAGCGTACTGCAAAAGAAGGAGTTTCGCTTTTCTTGCGTTACGAAGAAGTCAATGAACGAGGGTTATAGTTGCTGAACTGGTTCGACGTATACCGAAGACTATATAGTATCCATAGCAAGTGGTAACGACTGACGGGAGGCAACACATGCGTGCTAATCAAGCCAAGGAATATGAGGAACATCATGCGTATTGACGTTGTCTTAGATTATAAAACACGACCACAAAGTATTCACGGGCCAACGATACAAGGACTCAACAGGGATACTATGAACAAGGTAGAAGAGGAACGTTTAAGTAGTGGGACAGAAATTTTCATTCATAGAACAAGCGATAAGGAATACAGGTCGAGGAGAGCATGCGTTGAGAAACAACATTAAAGTGTTGGCGAGACCGAGGTGAGAGAACAAAAGGGTTGAAGTGTCAACCTGAGAGTTGGAAAGGGTAAAGTTGGAATTGTATCCACAACTGTTTTCCTTAGGTTCTTAAGATAGAATCCTTTTAAGGAGAGGAGACTGCAATAACCCTAATTTTCGTGAATATTCGAAACCTGGATGAATAGAAATTTTATAGGTGGATGAAAATTTTTTTTTGCAATCACGATATGTACGAATTATTAAATGAAGATTTCGAATTGATATTACGTCTTTACAGTGCAGACAAGTGTATGTAAAAGTCATTAGTTTTTTTTTTACGAAACCCATCATTTCGAATTGTCAAATTTTATGAGATATCAAAGGAGTATGAGGTGGGAGACTTCGTGATACTAAAGGTATCTCCCTGGAAAGGATTGATGCGGTTTGTTAAGAAAGGAAAGCTAAGTCTGAGGTTTATTGGACCTTTTGAGATTTTGAGGCGTATTGGGAAGTTAGCCTACGAGTTAGCCTTGCCCCAAGCTTGCAGCAAATTCATAATGTGTTTCATGTGTCTATGTTACGACCCTACCACACCGACTACCGGCATGTGATAGAATACGACCAAGTGGACCTATAACCAGACTTGACCTATGTGGAGCAACCCGTGGAAATCATGGATAGAAAAGAACAAGTGCTGAGGAACAAGGTTTTCAAACTAATAAGGAATTGTGAGAAAATCAAGATGTGGAGGAATCCACCTGGAAGTTGAAAGAGTGAAACAAAGAAGGAGTAACCCCAGTGATTCCTAAACTGATTCCGGGACGGAATCCTTTTAAGGAGGGGAGACTGTAAGAACCCAGATTTTCGGTAGAATTAAAACTTTTCTTATTAAGAATAAGTATATACGTGAATAGTGTTTGTCATGCGTGAATAGTAATTTATGGATGAATAGTGATTTTGAGGACCAAGAAAATTTTCACGCCACCCTATGTACAAGACATGGTATGGATATTTCGAAGTCATATTAGTGATTCACAGAGCAAATAAGTGTATGTAAAGACGATCGGAATTCAGAAATTCCAATTTGTATTCTGGTGTAATATTTGACCGGGCAGTGAATTATATATTATTATATTCAAGAAATGAGATATTAATTTTGAGAAATTAAGGATTTAATATGTTAGGATTTTATTATATTTGATTCGAGTATTTAGAATGAGAACCACTGAGACGTTACAACAAGATTAAGCGATTGAGCGAACGAAGCATGGATTAAGGATATGGTATATTAAGAGTCCAAGGAAGGATATATTATGAGAAAGAAAGAGGATTGAGAATAAACTCTTAGAATTGAGAAATAGGGAATGCTTGAGAAATCGGGAGAACGTTTTCTGAGATAAAGAGAAATAAACAAGGGATGTTGGAATTAATATTCGTTCGAGGTATTGTGCTATATTAGAGCAATAATATGCAACGTATAAGTTGTAACATATTTATTTTATTCAAGAAACGACAAGGAAATCAAAGCGGTGGAAAAGAAAACAAAATAAAAGGACTTAAGTGCAAGAAACAAGAGACAAGGACTTGGTTGCAATTAGCAAAGGACTTGGTTGCAATTTAAGTGGATAAGAAATCTAGAGGAGCCAATGAGAGGTTGCCACCTAGCAAGGATGAGATGCATCCAACCAAAAATAGATATATATCAAGTGTATGGCATTATTAGAACATAAAACCAAGAACAAAACAATTCTGCCCAGCAGAACACCCTCTCAGTAAAACGGGTCTAGAGACTTCATTACTCAATGAAATTTTTTGTTCTTTATATGGTTAGAAATCTGTGCAGACGCTCTACAACTGTCATTCAGGATCCTCGACCAGGAAACGAGTGCAAGGGCTTAGTTTTGGCTGATCTTTGGGGCATGTTTTTCCAGTCAGGAAACTCACTTCCATGTTCTTGATTTCTTTGGTGAGATTGAAGATGGTGAGCATAGAGTAAGGCTTTGCCAAGGTTAACCAAGCTTGTTTGAGATTGTAAGAACATCAAGAAGGTATGAAAACCCTAACCCCTCTTGGCCATGTAGTAATTGTGATGTTTAATGTTAGATCCATGGTTATAGTGTTAATCTTGGTTGTATAAGTAATGGATGACATGGATCTTGAGTTTTGATGTTGTGATTGTGATTTTTATGATTGTGGATAGTATATGTATCTCCATGAGTGTTATAAAGCATAAACTAAGTGAATTAGGTATTGGTTGTGTTGTGGAATTGAGAAAATTGGTTGATCTAAGTGGTACATGCTTGCTGAGTTTTTCCAGGAACATTGACCTGTCTTGTAACATGGTTTTGAACCCCCAAATATTGTCCCCTGAGGTCCTACCATATATTGTTGGAAAGATAATTGAATTTAGTTTCTGGAGATGTAAGGTTCATGACTAGGTGATGTATAGATTTTGAGTTATGGCCTGATAAGTGAAATGTGTTTCTGGATTCCGGACTGCACTAAGTGGTCCCCTTGTGAACCTTGTTTGAACCCCTAAAAATTTATGTAGGATCATGGAAAAATTAGAGAAGCTAGTAAATGCAGTGGTGAAGGATACCCAAAAAGAATTGGATTAAAATATGTATTTTTCAATTTTATAAAAATGTTAGAGTAAAATCCGCGCAAGTGAAAAACCACTTAGGAGATTAGTTTAAAGTAGTTTTAAGAATGTTCACTTGAGTTTCGAGTTTGAGGAATAGATTTGAGTCGAATGGGTAACGGAAGTGATAATGTGACGACATGGTCATATGAGAGGGTTAGTGGTCACAAGTGGAGTCGTTAAGTTGGTCTTACGATTTTTTTTAAAACCTTATGATTAAGTAGCGTTGTTAAGGTACTAACGTACAAATATTGATTATGTATAGATTTCCATTCCACTTCGCGAGCCGACCACCCCAACCTCACCAAGGCAAGTTTTCCAACCTTAAGTATTTATTTTCAAAAGATTATATTCTTGATTTTACCTATGCAAGTTTACTTTTCAAAACTTATATATAAGGATTTTCACTGTTGTGTTTATAGCTTCCAAATGTATTATATGCTTATGCTTTACGAGATTATGTTGAAGTTTGAGATATATGCATATGTGTTTGTAAACCCTGGAACTTAGAATGAAAGTGTTTTCTTCGGACAACGACTCTAGCAATAGAGGTCGTAGCGGTCCAAATATACTATTGACCGGGGAGCGGTATATTGTTGTATCGTGATTAAATTGCGAAAACCCGAAGAGTCATTCGGGAAGTATCGTATACCTAAGTAATTATTATTTTTACGTTGTTAAAAATACTCAAAAATATCTATCTTGGATTAAAAGCTTATTTTAATTAAATAATTATTTTATTAACTGTTTATATTAAATCTCAAAATATTATTTATTAATTATCGTTCATTATTTTAAAGATAAAACTAATCCAAGATACCTTTAGCGTTTTCAAACTCGAGCTCTTTCTCACCCAAAATATTTTCGAAAACCCCCGGTCAGGTTTTGCTTCTTGTACGTTTTTCAAGAATTATTGGTCGACTGAGGTCGAACTTCAACTACTCGAATTTTCTATCAAAATGATTTTGAAAAGAAAAGAAAAAGGGGACTCTGGCAGGTGTGGGAATCGTTGACGAACGATTCCCGGGATGTGTAAGCGGCCGTGAGCCAGGCGGTCCATCAACTATTATTCCGGCCCAGGTGTTGCCGAAGGATGATTACGGATGTAGTTTTCATCGAGGGTGATTACGGATGTAGTTTTCACCCAAGGGTAGTTACGGATGTAGTTTCTATCCTTCTACTAGTAGAGAAGACCCGCGGATTGTTGGACTTGGTTGTGGCGACTAATCATCGTCAATCCTTGTCAGGTTTTTATGTTTTCTTCCAGTCCCATCCTCCACTTTGGAAAAATACTCAAACACTGCTTCTTGGGTCCAAGTGCCAAGTTGCCGATAGTGTGGTTTTTGATAAGAAAAATATTAACATCGTGCAGTATCTAGAACTGCAAGATTTTCTATAGAGATTGGCACGTGTTAGTGCACTCTTGCAATTATTTCAAAGAATGAAATGTTTTGAATGAGAAACCTTCTAAGCTAATGGAAGGAAAGAGGTTTTGCATCAATGCATTCCCTGTACATTATGTTAACCGTAGAGTGTTTTGCCGAAACTGATATACCCATACGTATATATTTTCAAACTTGAGATATATTGAAATGAGAACCTTATAAAGGATTCATATGTTATTCTTAAAGCTCCTTAGTGAGTATAAATGTTTTATTCAAACTCGGACATATATATTGTCGAGTTATGTTTTGTAATCTGAGATATATACCCATATAGTTGGGAACGTTTTCGCAATAAACCACATTATTATTTTTCAAAATGGCGAACTTGCTGAGCATTATGTAGCTCATTCTTGCTTTATTAAAACTTTTCAGAAAGAGAAGAATTTGGTTAGTTAACTCCGTACCAGCAGAAGAGGAGTAGAAGATTTATCCCGAGATGACTTAGTTCCGGATAAATACTACAGAGTAAGTCTGATAGGTTTTCAACTGTAATAGTAAGACTCGTCTTCAAGTGTAGTTGTATAAGTGGAAGTGCGTAAGATTCTGGATTGTACAGATGAATTGTAATATTTAGTGTTACTTTTGGTTATCGTTTCTGAGGCTCTAACTTGTATGTGCATAAAATTGAGGTCTGGATGGATGTATTGTTGAGTTGTAAAGTTAATACAGGTATGATATGGTTGGATGGTGATGTGACGACCTGAATCTTTGACCTCGGATTTGGGGGCGTCACACCATCTGAGTAGTTGATGAACTCAAAGAATTCCTCTAACTCTGCATTAGTGGCCATTCTGTCAAATGACTCTTGTTGTAGGCCCAGTGCTTGGTTCATGTCTGCAGTAGTGATAGTGATTTCCTTGTCTTGAATCTTACAGTAGATGATATATGAAGTGATTGCATTTTCCAGGGCTACAACCTCCTCAATAGCAGTGCCCCAAAACTGTTCCAGAATATCTAGATACAGAGTTGGGTTGGCAGAGAGTGCATCCTTGATATATGACTCAGCCATCCATTTCACAAAGCACTTGAAATTGGCATTGGGTGCTTCAACATCACTAGTGAGAGCGATGAAGTTGGTGTTGAACTTTACTGTTGCCATTTGTGTAGAAGAGAGGAGAGAAATTGAAGGTTGAAGAAGAAATTTGGCTTTTCGTAGCTAGGGTTTCAGGGGTTTAGAGAGTGTAGATGCTTGAGAAATCGAATGAAATGAATCGAATAGATGTGAAATTGTATAAGTATGAAGTACTTGAATTGTCGATTAGCAGAAAGTTTTGTATCGACAAGTCAGGCATTCGAGAAGTAGAAAACAACTATTCGAGAAGTCAAGAATGGCTTAATCGATAACTCAAGCAGATAGAAACTCACAGCTGGCAGTTATCTAACTTAGAAATAATTCTAAATTAAATAAAATATGTTTTTATGAGTGAATTAAACTTTTAGACAAAAGTCCAAAATCGGTTAAAATTCAGCGAGAATTCAGCCTTTTCAAATGATTCGAGAACTCAAATATAGTGTTCGAGAACTCAATCATTCGAGAACTCAGTTACTATATTCGAGAAGTCAAGAATACCTCTATTCGATATCTCAGAAAGACTCTATTCGAGAACTCAAGAGTACTCTAATGAGACTTATTAGAGATGTCGAATAGTGAATCATTCGAGAAGTCTGACTTATCGAACTATACCCATCACTCATAAAAATTTGATTTTCACTATCTTTTAAAATTTACCAGACATATTCATTGAAAAATATCCTAGCAAATTAAATAGTGATTTTCTCAAAATTTCATAGAAATCTTAAGTTAATAGAAATATGATTTTCAACATATGCAACAGATTTGAAATATTTATAAATCATATTTCAGCCAACACTTACTCCAAAAATATTGAGAATTTAGATAAAGTAAGTGTTTACTGCTGCAACAATCTAGATGGTGTATTCACTTAGCCAGAATCTGAAGAATTCAGTATTCCAATCTCACTTACCAACCTTGTGAAGGTGGCTTCATCTAATGGCTTAGTGAATATATCAGCTAGTTGTTTATCTGTAGAGACATAATGCAACTCAATGGTTCCATTAGTTGCATGTTCTCTTATGAAATGATATCTGATATCAATGTGCTTTGTTCTAGAATGATTGACAGGATTGGCAACTATAGAGATTGCACTTGTGTTGTCACACATGATTGGAATTCTTTCCAACACAAGTCCATAATCTCTAAGTTGATTTCTAATCCAAAGCACTTGAGCACAGCAACTTCCAGCAGCTATGTATTCAGCCTCAGCTGTAGAAGTTGACACAGATTGTTGCTTCTTGCTATACCAAGAAACTAACCTTTGTCCAAGAAACTGGCAGCTTCCTGAGGTGCTTTTCCTATCCACTCTGCATCCAGCATAATCAGCATCAGAATAACCAACCAGATTGAACCCTGTGTCCTTAGGATACCATAAACCCAAGTTTGGAGTGCCCTTCAGATATCTAAAGATCCTTTTTATTGCAATCAAATGTGATTCCTTTGGATTTGATTGAAACCTTGCACACAAGCATGTAGCAAACATGATGTCTGGCCTACTTGCAGTGAGATAGAGTAGAGAACCAACCATGCCTCTGTAGACTGAGATATCTACTTTCTTGCCTTTAGCATCTTCATCCAGTTTAGTGGCAGTGGCCATGGGTGTCTTGGCAGGTGAACAATCTTCCAAGTCAAACTTCTTCAATAAATCCTTGATGTACTTGGTTTGACTGATAAAGATACCATCCTTCCTTTGACTGACTTGCAACCCTAGAAAGAATGTCAACTCTCCCATCATACTCATCTCATATCTGCTCTGCATAAGCTTAGAGAATTTCTCACACAGCTTCTCATTTGTAGAACCAAAAATGATATCATCCACATAAATTTGAACTAGGATAATATCATCACCATGCTTCTTGTAAAACAGTGTCTTGTCCAATGTGCCTCTAGTGAATTGATTTTCAAGAAGAAATTGTGATAAAGTATCATACCATGCTCTTGGAGCTTGCTTAAGTCCATACAATGCCTTAAGCAATCTGTAGACAAATTCTGGGAAATGTGGATCCTCAAAGCCAGGTGGTTGTTGCACATAAACCTCTTCTTCCAACTCTCCATTTAGAAATGCACTCTTGACATCCATTTGATAAACTTTAAAGTTTGAATGAGCAGCAAATGCCAAGAATATTCTAATGGCTTCCAATCTGGCAACAGGGGCAAATGTCTCATCATAATCAATGCCTTCCTGTTGAGAGTATCCTTTTGCAACCAGCCTTGCTTTGTTTCTTATTATTACACCATCTTCATCCATCTTATTCTTCAGAACCCATTTTGTTCCAACAATGGTTCTATTCTTTGGTGCAGGCACAAGTTCCCATACTTTGTTCCTTTCAAATTGATTCAGCTCCTCTTGCATGGCAATAATCCAATCTGGATCCAACAGTGCATCATCAAGTTTCTTAGGCTCAACTTATGATAGAAAACATCTATAGAGGCACTCATTTTGAGTTGCTCTCCTAGTCCTTACTCCTGCATTAGGATCTCCAATGATTTGCTCTGCAGTGTGTGATCTATCCCATTTCCTCGAGTGTTCAACCTGACTTCTCATTCTTGATGTTGATTCATCATCCACATCATGGTCATCCTCATTTCCTCCCTCTGTGAAGTTGCCATTACTCACAGGTGTGTCTTGGATGCTTGTTTCTCCACTATCGATTGGCACAAGTTCTTTTCTTGTATCATTAATCACTTGAGTTTGTTGAACTTGAGTTTCAACTCCAGTTTCAGTCTCTTCATCAGAATCATCTAGATTATCAAACTTCAATGGATCTTTGTCTTCATCATTGGCTTCTTCTAGTCCAGGTAGTTTGCTGTCATCAAATGTTACATCTGTGCTTTCCATAACTTTCTTTTGACTGATGACATAAACCTTGTATGCAATTCTTTCCATAGAATAGCCAAGAAAAATTCCTTCAAATGCTTTTGCATCAAACTTTCCAACATATTCAGAATTATCCTTTAGTACAAAGCATTTGCTTCCAAAAGTATGAACATACTTTAGAGTAGGCTTCTTTCCAGTCATCAAGTTGTAAGGTGTCTTTCCAGTGTTTTTGTTGATGAGGGTCCTGTTCTGAATATAGCATGCAGTGCTCACAGCCTCAGCCCAAAAACATGTAGGCATTTTTGCATCAAGTAACATTGTTCTAGCAGCCTCAATTAGAGTTCTATTCTTTCTCTCAACAACTCCATTTTGTTGTGGAGTCCTTGGTGATAATGCACACCTAGAGGGGGGTGAATAGGTGTAAATGGCTAACTATGTTTAACTAAGTCTGATTTTAAAAATTACCAGAAACAGCTTACTGATTTCGTTTTATGCAGAGACAAATGGTATGCTGAATGCACAGATAATCAGTAAAGTAAAGTGCAGAAACAGTAAGCCAAATACAAGCAGTAAGTAAAGAGCAGAAAATAAAGAACACAAAGACTTTTAGCCAGGTTCGACCCCTAACCCCTATGGTCTACGTCCTGGTCCCTTACCAACTTGGTAAGAGAATATATTATTGATCACTGAAATAAGCCAATTACAAGATACAACAATATATCTCCCTCAATACCCAGCTGTTGACAAATGGCGTGCTGAACTCCTGTTTCTGAACTTGCTCTCTAAGCTATACTTCCCAAGTATACTTCTCTAGCAACGTTCACCAAACCCTAGTTCCCTAGCCAAACTGTCCAATAACTAATCCTTACAAATCGAACAATACAATCAATAAAGGATACAACTCAAACTATGAACTCTCTAAGATATAGCACGTATGAATATATTAAGAGCTCGAGAGTATCAAAAGAATATAGCAATGAAAAACCGAGTTGTTTGTAATCTTGTGTGCTTGAAAGATTTCTCTGAATGTTCTCTGGATTGTTCGAAACGAATGAACACAAGAATCAGTTTATAAAGCTTCACAACCAACGTTCAGAAAATCAATCACCAATTTATTCGAACTATTAGAATCAATTTCCAACGTTCAATTGGTTAGAGATTTTACAAACGTTCTTGTGAACGTTAGACAGAAGGTTTGAGAGAAAGAGATCGATGAAAACTTAACCCTTCTGAATTGTATAGATATAAAACGCGTATAGGAGATTTGAAAGAAAGAAAATCTTTTAAATAAGGAAACTCCTATAAGTTTTATAAAATGATTTAAAGAAAGATATTTAAAAAGATTTGAGCTCTAGAATATATTGTGTACGTATTATATAATAAAGAACCCTCACAATATATTGCCTGAAATAAATCCTTGAGAATAAATCTTCATTTTTATCTTCAGAATTTCTGGCAGTTTGCAAATGGCTTGCTGTTTGTGTCTGTCAGTGCACATGGCTTGCCAAACTGTCTCTGTTGTAACACCAAATGGCTTGCTGTATATATATTCTCTGTAAACTTAATATACCCTGCAAAACCAAGTTAGTACAACCATAACACAATGTTTTATATCAAACTACAAGCAAATAGCTTGCTGAATGTGATCATCAAAACCATAGGAGTATCAATCTCCCCCTTTTTGATGATTACACAATATTTAGGAGAAATAAGAACTCCCCCTAAATCCCTGCATATTAGTACATTTTGATATAAAACAGATTCAAGATAAATAAGCATAATAATCATATCTAAACCGAATATCTTGACCAAACAAGCAAATAAATTCTCCTAAATTTCTCCCCCTTAATCCATCAAAAAATTCAACAAAAAGAACATTAGTCCAGGTCTGGAATAAGCACAGAGAAATAAAATTTTAACTGTTAAATCAAGATAGTGACATATAAACAATTCAGATACAAATGGTAAGCCAACGTTACCCATTCTGTGCTTGTCAGCTTGCTGACTACACAGTACACATGCCAAGCTCCATTCGTATGGCTGCAAATCTTTCTTCAGCCAATGGCTTTGTGAAAATATCTGCCAGTTGAACTTCAGTTGAGACAAATACCAACTCAATCTTCCCTTTTGCTGCATTATCTCTCAAGAAATGATGACGAACGTCGATATGCTTTGTTCTTAAGTGATTCACAGGATTCTTGGAGATATTGATAGCACTCGTGTTGTCACAATATATTGGAATCTTACCACACTTGATATTAAAATCCCTTAGAGTTTGAATCATCCATAAAATTTGAGAGCAACAGCTACCAGCTGCTAAATATTCTCCTTCGGCCGTTGAAAGAGCAACAGAAGCTTGCTTTTTGCTTTGCCATGAAACCAAGCTTTGTCCAAGAAATGTACAAACACCACTTGTACTCTTTCTATCAGTTTGAGACCCTGCATAATCTGCATCACTATACCCCACGAGATCAAAAGTATTTGTGATAGGATAGAACAAACCAAGATTGATAGTACCACTTAAGTATTTAAAAATTCTTTTAACCGCATTTAAGTGAGACTCTTTAGGGTTGGATTGAAACCTTGCACAAACACAAACACTATACATGATATCAGGTCTTGAGGCAGTTAAATATAATAAACTTCCAATCATACCTCTATACCTTTTGACATCCACATCCTTACCATTCTCATCTGCAAACAGCTTGCTGTTTTGAGTTATAGGAGTTGTTTTTGCTTTAACATCTTCATAACCAAATCTTTTGAGCAGATTCTTTGTATACTTGGATTGATGCACATAAATACCATCATTGGTTTGCTTGATTTGAAGACCCAAGAAATAGTTGAGTTTCCCCATCATGCTCATGTCAAATTCATTGTACATGCACTTAGAAAACCACTCACACATAGATTCATTAGTAGCACCAAATACAATATCATCCACATATATTTGTACAACAAGAATATCTTTACCATTTTGCTTTGTAAATAATGTGGGATCGATATTACCTCGAGTAAATCCATTTTTGAGAAGAAACTTACTAAGCCTCTCATACCACGCTCTAGGGGCCTGCCTTAAACCATATAATGCCTTCTTGAGCTTGTAAACATAGTCATGAAACTTTTCATGTTCGAATCCAGGAGGCTGTTTGACATAGACTTCCTCATCCAGCACGCCATTTAGGAATGCACTTTTTACATCCATTTGATATAACTTGAATTTCTTGTAGCATGCATAGGCAAGAAGCATTCTGATTGATTCTAAACGAGCTACAGGTGCATATGTTTCTTCAAAATCAATTCCTTCTTGTTGATTATAGCCTTGAGCCACGAGCCTTGCCTTATTTCGAGTAACAGTTCCAAATTCATCCACTTTGTTCTTGAACACCCATTTGGTTCCTATGATAGAAGCATCTTCTGGTGGTTTTACAAGTTCCCAAACATCACATCTCTCGAATTGGTTGAGTTCCTCTTGCATTGCCATGATCCAATTTTAATCTTCTAATGCTTCTTTGATATTTTTGGGTTCTTCTTGAGCTAAAAAGGCAGCATAAGCACAAAAGTTTGCTTTTCCTCTCCTTGTTGTGATTCCATCTGAAATGTTTCCAATGACAAGTTCTGGAGGATGATTCTTTACTGTCCTTGTAGCCTTTGGTAGAGAATGTTGAGCAATTTCTTCATGTGAAGTGATTCTGACCACTTCAGCCTGCTGTTTTGGAGTTCCAGCTTGCTGTTTTCCATTCTCAGTAGTGTTGTTGGCTTGCTGACTTCCAGTAACTTGAGGTTGTATGTTATCAGTTTCGCCTGCAAATTCTTCCTCATCTCTTGGCAGATCATTGTTAGGTTCTTGAAAAGTTACATCAATAGATTCTTCAACTATATGTTTATTTAAGTTATAAACTCTATATGCTCTACTAGTTAAAGAATAGCCAAGAAAAATAGCTTCATAAGATTTAGCATCGAATTTACCATCATTATCAATTGTCTTGAGCACAAAACACTTTGAGCCAAAGATTTTGAAGTAACTAATGTTTGGCTTCTTTTTCCTCAACAATTCATACGGAGTTTTGTTCAAAATAGGCCTGATTATGACTCTGTTCAACAAATAGCACGCTGTATTCACTGCTTCTGCCCAAAAACTTCTAGGCAGCTTGCTTTCTTACAAAAGAGTCCTTGCTGTTTCTTGTAGTGACCTGTTCTTCCTTTCTACCACTCCATTTTGTTGTGGAGTCCTTGGTGTAGAAAATTCATGTGTAATTCCTCTTTTTTCACAATAATCAACGAAGTCTTTGTTGAGAAATTCACCTCCTCTATCACTCCTTATACCTACAAGTCTTGTATTCAACTTGTTCTCAAGTAATTTGATTAGCTTCTTAAACTCATCAAAAGCACAATCTTTAGTACGAAGAAATAATACCCATGTAAATCTAGAATAATCATCTACAATCACAAAACCATATTGTTTACCTCCAATACTCTTGTAAGCTTCTGGACCAAATAAGTCCAAATGCAGAAGCTCTAAGGGTTTAGAAGTAGATACCATTTTCTTTGATTTGTGAGTACTTCGAAGCTGTTTTCCCAACTGGCAAGCTGAACATACTTCTGTTTTGACATACTTTAGCTTGGGCAGCCCTCTCACTAGTTTCTTGCTTGATAACTTTCTGAGCAAATCCATGTGTGCATGACCCAATCTTCTATGCCAAATATATGGATCATTATCCATTGCAGCCAAACAGCATGCTGTTTCCAATAGAACCGGTACCAAGGATTTGAAGAGTTTTGTTGTTCCCAATTGTCACTCTTCCACCCTTTTTCATTTTGAGATTCATAAACTGAGATTTGTCTCCACACATATGTCTTGTGCATCCACTGTCCAAGATCCATTGCTTTGACTTGACCTTAGCAGCAAGGCACATCTACAAAACAAACAAAAGTAACTCAATGTTTTGGTACCCATATAGGTTTGGGTCCAGGTTGGTTAGTAGCAAGAATATATAAAGCATTTAAATCAGATTTCTTGATCCACATTTGGACCACTTTTGGGGACTGATCATTATGTGCTGTTTGTCTTCTGCCAGAAGCATTCTGGTATGCTGTTTGTCTCCTGTCTGATGCATTCTGGTATGCTGTTTTCTGTCTGACTGATCCATTCTAGTATGCTGTTTTCGTCTTATGATATACTCGAACCACACAATTCTTTTCCAGATGTCCTTTTCCACCACATTTGTTGCATGTCTTCCAAGGCATAGCATAATTGTAGGGAATGCCATTCCTTCCATCATATTTGAGCACCTTATCTTTCTTGTTGAAGTTTAGACCAACACCTTCTCTGACCAAAGGTACTTTTGCCTTCTTCATCATTGTTTTTAAAGTGTCTTCACCTTGAACAAAAGTTTCCATGCCCTTCTTGAGATCTTTAACTTCTGTTTCTAGGAGGGTGATCACTTCAGCTTGCTGTTTGATGAGTTCAGCTTGCTGGACTCTCTTTTCAGCAGTTTTTGAGGATTCGGCTTGACTAGATTCCTTCATTTTGTATGATTCCAATGCTTTAGCTTTAGTTTTGACATCAGACCTTAGCTCTTTGATTTCTTCAGTCAAGGTCTTGTTTCTCTTTTCAAGTAACTTGACATTAGCCTCTAAATGTCTATTCTTAGTATTTAGTTCCTTGATCTCTGTAGCTTTACTGAATGAAGTTGAATCCCATTCTTCCATTTTTGGCAACAGATCTTTTACCATTTTGGATAAATAGGCATTCTTATCAGTCAGCTTGCTGATTTCAGCCTTTAGTGCCATGTGTTCTTCAATTGTAACACTATTTTGTTCCTGCATGGTTAGTGAGTCTAACAAAGTATCATCTGAAGAAATATAATCATTAAAAGAGTTTACCTCACTCTGATCTTCTTCAGAATCAGTTTCAGCATACACTCCTTCTGAATTTCCAAGAGCAAATTCATCTTCAATTCCAACAAGTGCTAAGTTCACCATTTCTTCACTTGAGTCATCACTGGAATCTGAATCATCATCACTCCAAGTCAGTAGAGCCTTTGATTTCTTCTTATCCTTGAAAATAGTAGGCTGTTTTGACTTCAGTTTGTAGCAGTTCCTTTTATAATGACCTGGCTTGCCACATTCGAAACAAGTTTCCTCCTTAGAGTCTTTTGAGCCTTTCTTGTTGTTGTAGTAGCCACCTCTTTCCCTTTTCATCATATTCTTCTTTTCTATCAGCCTCTTGATCTTCTTTGAAATAAGTGCAAGTTCCTCATCTGAATCAGATTCATCATTAGAGTCAATTGGCTTGCTGTTTTTAGAATGGAGAGCCATATTCTTCATCTTTTCTGTTGGAGCTTTAACACTTGAACTTCCCACCTGATTTCCATTTATCTTTCTTTCAAATTGCTCTAGCTCAGCAAATACAGCCAAGTGATCCATAGTATCAATAAGTGGTGAGGATTCCAAGGCAGTAACTTTGGCTTCGTAGATAAATGGTACTGCACTTAAGACCTTCATATTGATTTCATCTTGTGGTATAGATTTTCCAAGCCTCTTTAGTGAGTTAATAGTAACTTGAAACCGTGCTTGACTATCCTTGATAGTTTCACCTTCATTAAGCTTGAAGTTTCCAAAGTCATTCATTAGCTTGCTAAGTTTCACCTTCTTTAGAGATTTCGAACCTTCATGATAAGTCTCCAAAGCATCCCACATTTCTTTTGCTGATTTGAGTGAAGATACTTTATCATATTCAGCCTGGTTCAAACCATTCATAAGAGAACTCCTTGCCTTCCCATTGTAGCCAAGTTTGATTAATTCATCCGGAGTAAGATCATCAACATCCTTTGGCTTGCCATCCTTGTCAAGAAAGACATATGGACCTTTTTGCACAACTCTCAGAACTAATGGATCTCTGGATAAATGAGTTTCCATGCTGCTTTTCCACCAGTGGTAGTTGTGTGTGCCATGAAGAAGTGGAGGCCTAAAATCAGATTTTCCTTCGGGATAGTTTTCAGCCATTATGATCGAATACTTTCCTGTTACAGAATTGTTAGTATACCAAATCTCTGATACCAAATGATAATGCACACCTAGAGGGGGGTGAATAGGTGTAAATGGCTATCTATGTTTAACTAAGTCTGATTTTAAAAATTACCAGAAACAGCTTACTGATTTCGTTTTATGCAGAGACAAATGGTATGCTGAATGCACAGATAATCAGTACAGTAAAGTGCAGAAACAGTAAGCCAAATACAAGCAGTAAGTAAAGAGCAGAAAATAAAGAACACAAAGACTTTTAGCCAGGTTCGACCCCTAACCCCTATGGTCTACGTCCTGGTCCCTTACCAACTTGGTAAGAGAATATATTATTGATCACTGAAATAAGCCAATTACAAGATACAACAATATATCTCCCTCAATACCCAGCTGTTGACAAATGGCGTGCTGAACTCCTGTTTCTGAACTTGCTCTCTAAGCTATACTTCCCAAGTATACTTCTCTAGCAACGTTCACCAAACCCTAGTTCCCTAACCAAACTGTCCAACAACTAATCCTTACAAATCGAACAATACAATCAATAAAGGATACAACTCAAACTATGAACTCTCTAAGATATAGCACGTATGAATATATTAAGAGCTCGAGAGTATCAAAAGAATATAGCAATGAAAAACCGAGTTGTTTGTAATCTTGTGTGCTTGAAAGATTTCTCTGAATGTTCTCTGGATTGTTCGAAACGAATGAACACAAGAATCAGTTTATAAAGCTTCACAACCAACGTTCAGAAAATCAATCACCAATTTATTCGAACTATTAGAATCAATTTCCAACGTTCAATTGGTTAGAGATTTTACAAACGTTCTTGTGAACGTTAGACAGAAGGTTTGAGAGAAAGAGATCGATGAAAACTTAACCCTTCTGAATTGTATAGATATAAAACGCGTATAGGAGATTTGAAAGAAAGAAAATCTTTTAAATAAGGAAACTCCTATAAGTTTTATAAAATGATTTAAAGAAAGATATTTAAAAAGATTTGAGCTCTAGAATATATTGTGTACGTATTATATAATAAAGAACCCTCACAATATATTGCCTGAAATAAATCCTTGAGAATAAATCTTGATTTTTATCTTCAGAATTTCTGGCAGTTTGCAAATGGCTTGCTGTTTGTGTCTGTCAGTGCACATGGCTTGCCAAACTGTCTCTGTTGTAACACCAAATGGTTTGCTGTATATATATTCTCTATAAACTTAATATACCCTGCAAAACCAAGTTAGTACAACCATAACACAATGTTTTATATCAAACTACAAGCAAATAGCTTGCTGAATGTGATCATCAAAACCATAGGAGTATCACTTGGAGCTGAGAATTGCTGAGAAATACCATTCTCTTTGCAGAATGCTTCAAGTGTGGCATTTCTAAACTCTGTTCCATTATCACTCCTCAGTGCAATCACACTTGCATCGTTTGCCTTTGCTTCCTTGTCAACTTTCTTTATATGCTCAATAATTACTTGTGGAGCCTCATCTTTTGATGCCAGAAATTCCACCCATGTATACCTTGAAAAGTCATCAACCATTACCAGGGCATACTTCTTTCTTCCAAGTGACATTATGTTGACAGGCCCAAACAAATCCATATGGATGAGTTGTAATGGCTTGGTTACTGATGTCACTGTCTTTGACTTGTGGCTTGATCTTTTCATTTTTCCTTTTTGACAAGCCTCACACACTCCTTCTTGGCAGAATTCAAGTGTGGGCATGCCTCTCACTAACTCTCTTTTGACTAGAGAATTAATGGCCTTGAAGTTCAGGTGTGATAGTTTCTTGTGCCACAGCCAACAATCTTCATTTGATGCTTTTGAGTAAAAGCAACAAATTTTGTCCTTGTTTGCAGAGTTCATATTGGCTATAAACAGGCTTCCCTTCCTTACTCCAGATAGAGCAAAATCACCAGTCTTCTTGTGGCTGATCAAACATTCATCTTTGTCAAAATTCACTTTGAATCCTCTATCAGTAAACTGACCAACACTTAACAGATTATGCTTGAGCCCCTTGATTAGTGCTACATCTTCAATGATGACATTTCCAACTTTCAGCTTGCCATATCCCAATGTGTTACCCATGCTGTCATCTCCAAAAGCAACCATTGGGCCAGCCTTTTCCTCATACTGTGATAGCAGGGCCATATCACCAGTCATATGATTTGAGCATCCACTGTCCAAAATCCACATGACCTTCTTTTCACTTTCTTTGCCCTGCAAACACAAAGGTATTACTTTTCCTTTGGTACCCAAACAAGTTTGGGTCCATGTGACTTAGAGACAGTTTTATCATAAACAACATGCTTGTCAACTTTCTTAGTGTTAGTCCTCTTGTCACTGTTGGAAGTCTTAGAACCTGAGGTTTCAGACTTAGGTGACAAAGGTACCTTCCTAGCTTTAGGAGGACTTGAAGACTTTGACCTTGTGTAGTGTGTGTGAGAATTGTGACTGATACAACCATCAATGAATTGCCTTCTTAAATTAAAACAACTAGTCATAACATTCATATTGCATGGCATACAGTCAAATTTATCACAGAAAGGTGCATCTCTATGACTTAGAGGCACAGAACAATCATAGAAAGGTTTAGACACACTACCAACAGGTTTCTTACATGCATGAGTTAAATGATTGGTACTGAAACAGTTCTGACAAGTTTTCCTAGGGGCATTAGGCATATAAGCATAGTTGTTATCCTTGTTAATCCCTAACTTGCCATTTCTGTTCTGTTTCTTCTTAGTCACTTTCTTTTCTGATTCACTCATCCCAGCTGAGACAAACTTAACAAACTTCTTAGGTCTTGGCCTATCAACTACTGGTTTCTTGGTCTTTGACTTGACACTCTCACTCTTAGAGGATGCTTGCTGTTCACTAGATTGTGCTTCATCCTCATCATTCAACATTTGCTTGATGAGTAAGGCATCCTCATCAATTTCAAATGTTGATTCCTTAAAAATTGGATTTTCAGTTTTTCTCAAAATGTGAGGCACTTTCTCATGAACAGCTGTGTCCTCTTCAATGACAGCATAGCCTTTCCTTTGTTTGAGAGAGTCATAGTCAAGTCCAATAGCTGCTTTGGGTTTAGCTTCAATTTTCTCACAGTAGGATTGCACTAAACCAGATGATTTCTTGAAAGTTTTTAGTTTGAATTCATTCTCAGCTAATTCATCCCTAAGAGCCTTCTCTACTTGACTAGCACATAAAACCTTGTTCTTCAAATATTCAACTTCTTTCTTAAGGTTTTCTACTTGCATTAGCTCAAGTTCCTCATTCTTTTTGGTTAATATTTCATTTCTAGTAGACAGTTTAGCAATCTCCTCATTAGCAGCAGTCATACTAGTATGAATATTAAACATTTCAACAGATAATTGTTCAATCATGCATTTGTACTCAGAAACAGACATGTCTATAGTAGTGAGAGATGGTACCTGAGAATCAGATGAAGATGAGTCATCCTTGGAGTTGGCCATCAAGGCATAATTGCAGAATTCTTGTTCCTCTTCATCACTCTCAGAATCATCCCAACACTTCCCTTCAGCTATGTAGGCCTTACCATGTGTCTGCTTTTTCAGAAGGGCCTCATACTTAGCTTCGAGCTCAAGATAATCTCTATCCTTCTTTTTAGGCTTCTTGCATTCACTGGCAAAATGCCCTAGGTCATTGCATCTATAGCACCTTACAGATGACCTATCCACATAACTGGTTTTGAACTTATTTCTGTTTGGTTTCACAGGTGCCTTGTTCTTGTTGGCTGAATGGTTTTGAGTTTTTGGTTTGAAGGGTTGATTTCTTTTAAATCTGATGTTTGGAAATTTTCTGGCCATGAAAGCATATGAAGTATTTTCCATCCCATCAAGTTCTTCCAGAGTGTAAAACTCTTCTTCTTCTTCCTCCTTTTCCTCAACAGGTTCACTCACCCTAGCTTCAGTTTCTTCATCATCTGCTACCTCCTCTATTCTTAGCTGACTTGTAGATGCTTCTAGGTCCAGAATAGATTTGTTGACAATCAAGGCACATGATGTGTTTATCATCCTACCTTGGTTGGCTTGGATAGCCCTTTTCTGAAGCAACTCAAGTTCATGAGTCTTTAGGACTCCATAGAGCACATCATAGGTGACTTTGTTCAAATCTCTCTCTCTTAGAGAAATGACTCTTTGCTCCAGATGATTTGGTGAAGACAACAGAAATTTCATATTTAACTCCTTGGTGCTGTAAACCTTTCCATTCATCTGCAACTCAGTAACTAGCTTGTGAAACCTTTCAAACATTTCAGTGATGCTTTCCTTGGGCTGTGCCATGAAAGCTTCATACTGTGTGACCAGTATCTGTTTCCTGGTTTCCTTAACCTCATCAGTCCCTTCACACAACACCTCAATGTGATCCCACATCTCTTTAGCAGACGTGCATGATGCAATGTTTGCAAACATTGACATGTCCATGGAATCAATGATAAGCAACATGAGGTGGCTGTCAAGAGCAACCTTCTCCCTTTCTGACTCTGTCCACTTTGATGGATCCTTGGCCTCATAAGTTCTTGGGATAGTTATGGTTCCAACAGTCTTCTCTGGTATCTCTTGTTGTGGAACAAAAGGACCATTCTTGAGAATCTCAGGATACAAGGGATGAGAGGCTTTAATGAACAACATCATCTTTATCTTCCAGAGGTTGAAGTTTTCTTTGTCAAACTTAGGGACCTTCACCGTTCCTGTAGTCTTTGGTGTATTCGAACTCATGATCGTTTCTCTGTTTTTGAATGAACACTACACCACAAATGGTCTATGACAACACCCAAAATAAATGTTAAAAATGCTGAAAAATGTTACCGTAGGATTTAAGGCAACACTTTTGTCAATTTTGAAGGTGTTGGGAATTTGCATGTGGGCTTAGAGGTTAAGCCAACACATTTTGTCAAAACTATGGCAACATCATGTTGATGTTGCCTTAGGCACTTATGCCAACATTTCGTGCAAAATAGCAACACTATTTCCGGTGTTGGCATATAATCTAAGGCAACACTGTCTACTCAACACCAACACCCTTGCGATGTTGCCATATAGCCTATTCCAACATCTTTGCCCCTCTATAGCAACACTAATTGATTTAACAGTTCACATTTTTGCCAACATCCTAACATGTTATAGTAACACTTTTTAGTTTACATTGTTCAAGTTTTAGCAACATTTTTACAGGTTATGGCAACATCTTTAGTAATAATTTTGTAACAGCTTTCTTCATAAATGAAACATCCTATAATATAAAACAAAATCCATCATAAGAATCAAGCAAGACAATTAACAAATGCAACCTCAACATATATAAATAACTTCCAAGTTCAACATATATTGTCAAACATAGTTAGTAAGCCACACTTCTAATTTGAACATAGTTAAAATCTTATCAAATCTTTTGGATAACTAGAATCCCTCCTGGTTTAAAATTCAGGATGTGTCCACCACTACACATGTTGACTTGCTAATTTATAAATAAAATACAAGAATAACGCCCATTTGTGCTCCAATCTCCAATTTGCAAGTCAAATCTTATCATTTGTGCCATGGGTGAGCGCCACAACCACCACGATCACGAAATCCCTCACCCGTTTTCAAGCAAAGATGGTGACAAAATTTAGACACTGACATCAACTTGAGCAATGGCCAATGTGATTTAGCAAAAACAAACTTAAGCAATGTGTATGAATGTGACTACACTTATCCACCATCAAGTAAGCATGCAATTTTCTTTGTAGTATACCTGCCAACTGAAAGTGTTCCAATTGTTTTATCTATTCTAGTGTCAATTAAACAATACTAAATCATAACTTCGAATTTTATCAAGCAGTGAAATACTAGTGTCAATTCTAGTGCCAACATATCGATAAAGGCAAAGCACAACTTTATAATTATATCAAGCAGTGAAATACTCACCTGGTTACTCTTGACATCAATGTCAACCCTTGGATCATTCTCAAGCCTGAAAAAGTAATCCAGGATAAAGTTAGGGGTATGTGCCACAAATTCCAGATTTGCACAGAATAGCTATCTATAGATCTTATAAATACTCAGACCGGAAGACAGTTAACCTAGCTAGTGCACATAAACTTTGTATCTTTTTGCACATCATCTTTTAAAGAAACTGATACTCCATTCAAATCACAAAAAGAGTGATATTGCAACTTTTTACTTACTAGCACTTCATTTATGTTTCACATTTACCCCACAAATATTTGTTTATAGCAAAAGTTGGTGAGATTGCAAAACCAATATCATCTAAGCACTGTATCATTTTTCAAAACAATCAGTTAGATGTTTAACTCTCTAAAAGTTTTTATGGGGGTGGAGACATGACTCACAACATCCTCTGAATTGATAGGGAAATAATATTTGTAGTAGAGTATTTGATTTGATAGCAAGTAGATGTTAATTATTTATATAAAGATGTAAAAACTGATTTAGAGAATTCCACTTTCCTTATGCAAGTTACAAGTTACAACTGTGCGGAATACTTTTTTGTAGTATTTCTTTAGTACCAAGTGATTACGCTCAGCAAAATTAAAGAGCGTTGACTGGACCATTTTATTGGCTAGAGCATGACTGCAGTTTATTGCAAAATTTCATACTAACCTTTGCAATTCCTCTTGCAGAGACTTGCATCTCGTAAGAGTAGTTGAGAAATTGATCGCTAGATGTATATTCACAAGCTTTTGACAAAATTTGGACCTGCAGATATACAACTGTGGCCTTAGAACAGAGTACTTGAGAAAAAAAGATTTTCAATCTTATTTATTAAAAAAGATTACAAGCTCGTTGCAACAATACTTGTGCTAGGATGCTTTTGTGTGCATGCTTTTGGTTCATCCGTTAGCTGACTTAGCTCTGCTTTACAACATTGCATTTTATGATTCATACTGAAAGATACAGTGATAAAATTTTTATTAGACATGGAATAAATCATGTCCTACTATTAAGTGATCAGATTCTAACCAGCCAGTACCAGTGAAATTCAAGTGAACTCTTTGTATATAAAGCCATTGAAATTCAAGTGAACTCTTTGTATTCAGGTAATTATACAAATAGAGAAAAAAAATTTTATAATATCTGATAATATTATTTAATTATCACATGACTTGTAATTAGTGCAGCTAGAAATGGAAATTAAGTAAAGGTCATGTCAAGCTTAGTGTTTAAGAAACTCATTCAAGAAGCATGCAGTGCAGAAAGTAAATGTCCATTTCACATGGTTAATACTAGGACCAAATCAACTATCATCTCGTTTTACTAATTAGGACGGTGAGGACAGCTCATTGAACAGCTGATACACACTTAAACCATCAAGTAGGGTGCAGGTACAATAACGCAATAAGATCAAGAAAATTACTAAGTGGACATGAAAAACAAATCTGTTTTAGTTGTCGAGCTTCCCTAACCCCTAGCAAGACCTCAACTGTAAAAATGAGAACGCGCTGGCATAATACTATAATAGGCAAGCATAAGAACTGACTAAATACACAATGGAGACACGAAATATAGTAGCCAAGTAAATTCAGTATTACCGGCTACGGTGTGATTGGAACATGATGTTTAGATCTGTGTTAGCTGAATATGAGATGCGCAGATTGCAATAACCAACATGGTCTAGAAGCAAGTACCTGGAAATTTTGAGAAGAAAATGTTCTTATCGAGCAAATAGAAAATATAATATGCTTGTAAGTTAAATGAAAGCAGAAGCGGAATGAATCATTATAGGAAATGTTGCTTACCTTGGAATACTTCTGCCATCTAAAGCTTCCCTTGCTGAAAGAGCAGTCTCAGCATCAGTAAACTGGATTAGTGCCTGAAAAGATTATCAAGAATATTTTTAAGGAAAGAACAATTGAAACAACAAAAGTTCTGCAACGTCAAAGTCAGAGTAAAATATAATCTGAAAACCTGCTTCCTTCTCAAAAGTATCAAACTTGTGCACAAATCCAAAAGCCGAGAAGACCTAACATTTTTCAATCGAGATTATGCACACAATCAATGGGCCAAGTAGGAGGAAAGCAAAAGAATTGGCACAAACACATAATTTCAATTTTTCCTAAAATTTACAAACACTTAAAAGGTGAAAAATCCAAAAAGTGGAATGCAAACCCTAAATCAGAACACAAGTAAATTAATCAAATAACAACTCAAATAAACAGAAGGCATACCTCAAATTCAAGGCCAATAGAGAGATGTCAGTGAGACGAATTTGCTCGATAAAGACTCTGAATCGTAGATATAGGCTTCATGAAATAGTCCGGTTAATTGTACATATGCAGGCTCAAAGTTTTAACTTAAAAGAAGGATAAGCAGTTCAGAGTAAGTGCCGCTACCAATTGCATTACTTAATTTAAAATTGCCTTATACCCAGAAAACCTCTCTTTGACTATAAGTCTATAAGCATAAAAACATAAAGCAACAAGGCTATACCAATTTTAAAATCAGGTATTTAACTTATCCCTCTTGTAAGTACAAAGGATCATAAAGGTAACATGTACAAAAAATTCCATACCTATTCACAGAATCAGGTGGTGGTCATGTAAAAGGGGGAAAAGTCATTTAATTTTAAGAACTTCTGCAGTTCCCTGTAAAATTCAGGGCATGTGAAGGTATAATGATCTTCAACAGTACATTTTGAAATTTGAACACTACAAGTCTGCACACAGTAGGTTGCATGTCTTCATTAAAGACCTTAAATTTGTATAACAAGAGCCCAAACGGTATAATTAACTTAATTAACAAGCTAAGCTAACTCTTATGCAGCCATTTACATACTATGTCACAACATCATATCTTGCATATACCTAGATTCCTTGCACATACGAGTATCCAAATTACATTCTACAGATTGATTAATCAAATTATTAAACCAAATACTACCTCATTGTGGTCATGAAGGAGAATAGGAGTGTTTGCCATAGGAGAAAAGCCAATTGCTGGTAAACCTCGATCCCTGAAGTAGCGAGCATCTGTTGAGGCAAGAAAAATCTCAGGCTTTTCAAGTTTTCCATTAGCTTTGGTGATTGCTCCTTCTAATAGTGACCAAATCAGAAACCCAAAATATATCTATCTATCTATTTATGTCTATCTATCATTTGTGCATATAGGAAAAGCTATGTATGTAAGATACATATACACATAGATATACCCAAATCAGATAAAGCAAAACCCTAAAATTGAAACCCAAAACAATTAAATATGAATACCTAAATGGAAAGCCCCAAAATCAAATCCCTAAT
This sequence comes from Kitagawia praeruptora, assembly GCA_037693485.1. Classification (NCBI taxonomy): domain Eukaryota; kingdom Viridiplantae; phylum Streptophyta; class Magnoliopsida; order Apiales; family Apiaceae; genus Kitagawia; species Kitagawia praeruptora. Next base: position 129,239,280 of record CM075347.1, read on the forward strand.
TACCTGCAAAAGAAAACAAATTAAAAGTGAATTGAGAGTGTAAGAGTTATAAATCATTGTAAGAGTTTGTAAATTATGAATTAAAACAAATTACGAATCGGAGATGAATAGCGGAAATGGACACCGGAGACAGAGAAAGATAGCCGAGATAGCCGAGATGAGCGGAGATGGACAGCGGAGATGAATAGCGGAGATGGACACCAGAAAGATGAGAGGGAGAGAAGAGAGTGAGAGAGATGAGAGCCGAGAGAGATGAGAGGGATTTGTGAGAGTGAGAGAGAGAAGAGATCTGTGAGCTTATTTTGTTTTAGATGAGAGCGGGATTTTTAACTTTCAGTGAAAATTTTAGCGGGCTGTTTTATTTCAGTAGAAGCGGCAAGTTTTTTAACATTTTTTCAGGTGTCTAAGGCAACACCCATTCATGTGTTGGCATTGAGAACTAAAATTGCATCTAAGCCAACATGAGCGGCAACATCCGGTTATGATGTTGGCTTATGTCTAATTTATTCAATTTTTAGCATCTAAGCCAACATTTTACATGGCAACATCGATTTTGGGTGTTGGCATAGACCATTTGTGGTGTAGTGGAACAGCCCGCTCTGATACCACTTGTTGAGTATTGAATACGGTAAAAGAATACAAAGGGGGGGGGGTGAATGGATTCTTGAACTTTTCTTGGATTGAGTCTATGTAGCAGATAAGTGCCTGTGTGTGTAGAAGTGAAGGTGCGGATAAAGAAACAACACAAGACACAATATCACTTTAATCTATGATAGAGCATATTTTTATATATATTTTAGATGATTTTATTCTCATATTTATTGTGTTTTGCATTGATTTGGATTTTTATTTAATATATTTGATTGTTTTATTGTAGGAAATAAAGAATTCATGACTTGGAAGGATTTGGAGCAAAAAGAGCTATTTTGGAGATAAAATAGGAGAAAATTCGTAATATTGGGCTACACGGGCTGCCTGCACTGTTTTGGCCATATCTTGAGTTCCAGAAGTCAGATTTTGACGATCTTACTGTCCACGCGAAGCTTGTGGAATTATCTTTAATTCAGAGGTAGTCCAATAAGCAAAATCCAACTGGAAGAGCCCAGAAACAGAGGAGAAAAAGAAGTTACGAATTTTAATTAAGGAATCCTATTCAGTTATGGAATCCTACTTGTAATTTATTTAGAGTATTAAAATACTTTTATTGGGCAAGACTTTTAGAGCCTATATAAACACATCTAGGGTATTATTTTATGAGGAAGGGAAAAGGATGTAATATTAGATCAGATAATATAGTTTTAGAGTAGATTAGTATTATTATTAGTTGGAGATGTAGAGAAACACCATGACTCTTCTTTTGGGTGACAACATTGAAGTTTGAAGGTTTTGTTCTCTTAATCTTTTCTTTGTTCTTATTAGTTTAATTATGTTTTCTTGTTTTACTAGTTGTTTTACTTGTTTAATTATTAGCGAGTAGTTATTTCTAGGGCTTAAAGGGAAGCCATGTTTACACTAATATTGGCATGATTTTCATAGTGGTTTGATTGGTTATGGTTAATTCTGATTGATATGTTTTAATCATTAATTTGTGTAATTGGCCAATATCATGGATTAATTATATGCAAATAGGGGTATGGATCGAGAGATTTACTTACTAGAGGCACACATACGATTAGCAGAATTGAATTTGAGTGCGGAAGCATCATTGGATTTCTGAGAGCGTTAATTCTTGGAAGAGATTAACTTGACTCTAATTACCTGATTGTTTGAATTACTAAAAGTGGTTAATTGTGTTGAATGTTTCGAGAGTGTTAATGCTTGAAAGAGATTAACATACTCTAGTTATAGGATCACATTGATTGCTTTAGCTTAAGAGCCAATTGTGTAAGCATGGTGGACCTGATTGCCCTAGGTTTTAAATAATTTGTTTATCATCTGTTTAGTTAGTGTTAATTTAGTTTAATTAGTTAATTAATATTCTCCAATAATCGTTTGTCCTTGAAACAATTAGCGATAACTGAAAAGGAATTAGTAGAACCTGTCTCCTTGTGGATTCGACCCGCTTGCCATCTGTACTAGCAATAGACACCGTGCGCTTGCGGTTAGACGTAATTTTACACATCAAGTTTTTGGCGCCGCTGCCGGGGAGACATCGAGTTTCTATTGATTTTAATTTAGTTGTTTAGATTGTTTCCATTGTCTCATTGGAACCTTTGTTCCAATTGAGATAGATTTTACGTTTTCTTGGCTTTGTTGAGTGTCTACAGGTTTGCAATGGGTGAAGTTGATACTTTTGCACTACTCTCTTCCATGTTGGAGGCACGCACTCAAGAAATTGCCTCATTCAACCCTACAGAGCCCATTATGCGTCCAATGAGTATCAATGAGATGTCACAAGTGGCCCCTAAAACTTACAACTTCTGTCCAATTTGTGGTGTCCAGGGTCATTATGGTTTGGAATGCTATTACAATGTCTATAATTCTCAGAGTGCTCAGTTGGGACAAATGAATTCTTTTGAAGAAGGATATGGGTACAATCAGTATTCAAACACTTTTGATCAAGAATGCGTGAATCAACCAGATTTCTACTACCAGGACAATGGTGTTCAAAATTTTTCATATCATAATCAGCAACAGTTTGAGCAACAATATTATCAGTCATATGAGCAACTGCCACAGCAAGAATATCAATATCCTCCTCTACAAGATCTACTAATTAATCAATTTCCTTTTTCAGGTTACACATATTATCTTTTCTATTTTCAAGAACTAAATAATTTCCTTTTCCACGTAAAATATAATATCTTTTATATTTTATCTAACTAAAATTTCTCATTTATTAATCAATTTCCTTTTTCAGTTTAAACATATAACCTTTTCTATTTTTCAATAAATAAATAATTTCCTTTTACATTTTAAAATATAATATCTTTTACATTTTATCTAACTAAAACACTACGAGCAATTTTGATTAATAAAATAACATAATTATATATAATTACTATTAACTAATCAATTACCTTTTTCAGTATAAACACATTACCTTTTCTCTTTTCTCCAACTACAATCTCTCTTTTTCCAATTATATCATGGACGGTTACCTTTTTCAGCAAAGCACGTTACCTTTTTTCTTTCTTCTTACTAAAACCTCCATTTTTCTAATTATATTACAGGCGTTTCTATTTAATAAAAAAATAATGTTATAATACTAATAATTAACCAATTACCTTTTCAACTAAAAATAACATAATTATATATAATTATTATTAACTAATCAATTACCTTTTTCAGTCAAAACACGTTACCTTTTCTGTTTTCTCTAACTAAAATCTCTCTTTTTTCCAATTATATCATGGACAGTTAACTTTTTTCAACAAAACACGTTACTTACTAAAACCTCCATTTTTCTAATTATATTACATGCGTTTTTATTTGATACAAATAAAATAATAATATTATAATACTATTAATTAACCGATTACCTTTTTCAGCTAAAATATATCATCTTTTCTATTTTTTATAATTACATTCCCTTTTTTCCTAGATATATAACGGGTAGCGTTAATTTCTCATTTTTAAAAATTATGAACAATTTTATTTCGTAAAATAACATAATTAAATTATAATTATTATAAACTAATCAATTACTTTTTTCACATAAATCATGCACGTTACTTTTCTATTTTCTCTAATTAAAATCTCATTTTTCAATTATATCACGGACGATTATATTTAATAAAATAAACTAATAATATTATAATCTATACTATTATATAAAAACTGAAATAGTAAAAGTTTTGGTACCTAATTTTTGGTACCAGCTTTTTGGTACTTCGTAAATTTACTTATTTATCCTTCATTATAAAGAATAATAAATACACCTAAAATAAATAATAACATAATATAATTAATGGTAATTAATCGATTGCCGTTTTCATATTTACTTTTAATTGAGGATATTACCTTTTATAAACACCTTAAAATATATATCCACCATAATTTTCAAGAAAAATATAACACCTAAATTAAATAATAACATAATATAATTAATGGTAATTAGCTGATTAACATGATAAAATTAATGGTAATTAGTCGATTGCCGTTTTCACATTAACATAATGAAATTAGTCAATTGTCTTTTTCACATTTACTTTTAGTCGAAGATATTACTTTTTATAAATACCTAAAAACATCAATCAATCATTAATATTTCCTTTCGAATTAAAACACACTACCATTTTAATTTAAAACAAATCTTATAATCATTATTATATACCCGAAAATATTAAACCATAATTTTCATGAAAAGTATAACACCTAAAATAAATAATAACATAATATAATTAATGGTAATTAGTCGATTGTACCATTATAATTTAAAACAAATCTTATAATCTTTATTATATACCCGAAAAAATCAAACCATAATTTTCAAGAAAAGTATAACACCTAAAATAAATAATAACATAATATAATGAATGGTAATTAGTTGATTGTCTTTTTCACATTAACATAATAAAATTAAAGGTAATTAGTCGATTGCTTTTTTCACATTTAATTTTAGTTGAAGATATTATCTTTTATAAATAAATTACCTTTTTCGAATTAAAACATGTACCCTTTTAATTTAAAACAAATCTTATAATCATTAATATATACCGAAAAATATAACATCATAATTTTCAAGAAAATTATAGCCCGCAAATATCGCACCATATTTTTCAATTATTAATAAAATACATTAAAAATCATATACGTTGTTTATAAAAAGGAAACATTAGTATAATCCGTAAACATGAGTATATTAAATTATATCAAATTTAAAAAATTATTAAAAATAATGATTATATAAAAATATAATTTTAATATTAAATACAATTTATAACATACTAGCTTAAAACCCGTGCGATGCACGGAATTTTTTAATATTATATGAATTTTTTTATTAATTTAAATTATTTATTTTAAAATATGAATTTTGGAGGATTAAATTTTTTTATGAAATGATTTGATAATAAATATATATATATTATCCGTGATATTTATAGAAAATGAGGGATTTTAGTTAGAAATATAGAAAAGATGATAGGTTTTAGTTGAAAAAGGTAATAGGTTAATTGTTAGTAATTATAAAATAATTATGTTATTTTATTAAATAGAATGTCGGTGATATGATTGGAAAAAGAGAGGATTTAGTTAGAGAAAATAAAAAAGGTAACATGTTCTAGGTGAAAAAGGTAATTGATTAGTTTATAGAAATAATAATTTAATTAAGTTATTTTACTAAATACAATTACTCGTAATATTTTTAGAAAAAGAGAAATTAATATTGTTCGTGATATTTTGATTAAAAGAGGGATTTTAGTTAGAAAATATAAAAAAATGATACGTTTTAGTTGAAAAAGATAATCAGTTAATTATTAAAATTATAATATAATTAGTTTATTGTATTAAATAGAATCGCTTGTGATATACTTGAAAAAATTGAGATTTTAGTTAGAGAAAATAGAAAGGTAACATGAAAATTCAAAAAGTGACATGGTTTATGTGAAAAAGGTAATTAAATAGTTTATAGTAATTATAATTTAATTATGTTATTTTACTAAATAAAATTGCTCATAGTGTTTTTAGAAAATGAGATATTAATGTTGCCCGTGATATTTCTAGAAAAAAAAAGGAATTTAATTTGGAATAAAAAGAAAAGAAGATACGTTTTAGCTAAAAAGGTAATCGGTTAATAATTAATATTATGATATTATTGTTTTATTTTTATTAAATAGAAACGCTCGTGATATAATTGGAAAAAGAGAGGTTTTAGTAAGAAAAAATAAAAAGGTAACGTATTTTGGTTAAAAAAATGTAATCACCCGTGATATAATTGGAAAAAGAGAGATTTTAGTTAGAGAAAAGAGAAAATGTAACGTGGCTGAAAAGGGTAATTGATTAGTTAATAGTAATTATAATACAATTACGTTATTTGATTAAATTTTAAAAAAGTAATGTAAAAGATATTGTATTTTACTTTTTAAGGAAATTATTTTGTTTTTGAAAAATAGAAAAGGTAATATGTTTAACCTGAAAAAGGAAATTGATTAATAAAGGAGAAATTTTAGTATAAAAAATATAAGATATTATATTTTACCTGAAAAAGGAAATTGTTTAGTTATTGAAAAATGGAAAAGATAATATGTTTAGCTTAAAAAAATAAATTGATTAGTTAGTAGGATGAGTGAGGGTAAATAAGTAAAATCAACAGGTACCGTACCGACCGACCGACCAACCAACCAAACTTTTAATGTTTCGGCTTTTATATAATAATATAGATTACAAGAAACCCGTGCATTGCACGAGTTATAAGTTAGTTATAATATTGATGTTGAAATATTGAAAATTTTATCGGTTAAGTTTAGGTACAGTTATCTTAATTAATAAATAAATAATAAAATCATATAATTAATGGTAATTAGCCAACTGTCCTTACTATATTAAAGTCGAAAGATTGAAAGTTTGTATATTCGGTTATCCTAATTATTAAAATAAATAATAAAATCATATAATCTATTATCTATTATATATCTAATGCACCAACAGGGGTTTCCCTGAGCAAATTTAATCACTGGCTCGGACCCTCCGAACCTCACACCAAACCTAACTCTAAATATTTGTAAAAATATTGGTATTCAAGGGGATCGAACCCATGACCTTGCAGAACTAAATTCAACAATATAACCAGTTGAGTTATGTGAGCATTTGAGTTTATTTTAAAAATCATTAGCTACATACATAAATATTTGTATAATCAATAATTATACATACATACATACATAATTATTAATTATACATACACATACATAAATAATTATACATGTATATGTACACACACACACATAAATACATACATACATACACACACTATATACATAATTATTAATTATACATACACATATATAAATAATTATACATGCATATGTACATACACACACACATACATACATCCATACATCTATTATATATCTAATGCACCAACAGGGGTTTCCCTGAGCAAATTTAATCACTGGCTCGGACCCTCCGAACCTCATAATTATACATGCATATGTACACACACACATAAATACATACATACATACACACACTATATACATAATTATTAATTATACATACACATATATAAATAATTATACATGCATATGTACATACACACACATACATACATCCATACATCTATTATATATCTAATGCACCAGGGGTTTCCCCTGAGCAAATTTAATCACTGGCTCGGACCCTCCGAACCTCACACCAAACCTAACTCTAAATATTTGTAAAAATATTGGTATTCAAGGGGATCGAACCCATGACCTTGCAGAACTAAATTCAACAACATAACCAGTTGAGCTATGTGAGCATTTGAGTTTATTTTAAAAATCATTAGCTACATACATAAATATTTGTATAATCAATAATTATACATACATACATACATAATTATTAATTATACATACACATACATAAATAATTATACATGCATATGTACACACACACACATAAATACATACATACATACACACACTATATACATAATTATTAATTATACATACACATATATAAATAATTATACATGCATATGTACATACACACACACATACATACATCCATACATACATACATATTTATTAATTATACATGCATACGTACTATATACATACATACATACATACATTTATGTTGTATAATCTATTAATATTTCATTATTTTTAATCTATTAATTGTTGTATAATTAATATGCATATTTATATATACATACACATGTACAAACATAAATACATATATATATATATTAATTTATGTGGATATATAATAATATATTATAATATTATATACATACATACATACTATATAACATACATACATACATACATACATCCATACATACATACATATATTTATATTGTATAATCTATTAATATTTCATTATTTGTAATATATTAATTATTGCATAATTAATATGCATATTTATACATACATACATATGTACACACATAAATACATACATATATAAATTTCCGTGGATATATAATAATACACTATAATATTACATACATAGATACATACTATATATTTTTGCTTATATATATTAATTATTTGTAGATAAATCTCAGTTGGCTTAACTCCGATAATGTATAATTATTAATTATAATGTATATTTGTAGATAATTATACATTAATGTATAATTATTAATTATACATGCATACGCACGTACATACGTACATACATATATACATACAATATAATTATTAATTATACATGCATAAGTACATACATACATACATGGATGCATACATACATACATATAATATAAACATACATACATACATACATACATATAATATATACATACATTTATGTTGTATAATTTATTAATATTTCATTATTTGTAATCTATTAATTGTTGTATATTTAATATGCATATTTATACATACATACACATGTACAAACATAAATACATACATATATAAATTTATGTGCATATATAATAATCTACTATAATATTATATACATATATAATATATTACTCCCTTCGTCCCTCTAATTTCTTTACGGTTTCTATTTTGGGACGTCCCTCTCATTTCTTTACATACCATAAATAGTAAATTTTAACAATAAAATACATTATTACATCCACTACTTCACTCCACTTTTTCAACACTTTACACTATGATACCCACTACTTCACTTATTTTAACAATAAAATCACTATTACACCCACTACTTCACTTCTTTTAACAATAAAATCACTATTACACCCACTACTTCACTTATTTTAATCATAGTCCTTGGTCTTCGTGAAAAAACCCAACGTAAACAATCACGAGGGACGGAGCGAGTACATAATAATAACTGATATGAACTAATATGTATTTATTATTATGTAATTAATACTTGTATGTATCTCTGTATCCATTCATGTTAATTCTATATATTTATATTTCGAAGTATGGTTTTGATCTTAACATTAACCAATTTATTACTTATTGTTCAAGTTTGTTTTAACAAAACAAAACATAAGTAAAATATAAACATATTTAATTTAACCAGAATTATCATTTGCATGTCACGATCGGGTATTGCATAAATTCTATTTCCTCACAACAATTGTTGCGAAGATATGAACAATCGAAGATATCAGCAATCCAATCCCGCGTGATCACGAATAATTCATAATTATTTGTCATTTAGAGCATGCACGTGCCTTGCACGGGTTACAAAACTAGTTAATGGTAATTAGCCAACTGCCCTTTTCACATATACTTTTAGTTGAAAATATTACCTTTCATAAACACCTAAAAACATTATCATATTTTTCGATCATTAATATTTTATTTCGAATTAAAACACGTTACCTTTTTAATTTAGAACAAATCTTACAATCATTAATGTATACCCAAAAATATCACACCATAATTTTCAAGAAAAATGTAGCACCTAAAATAAATAATAACATAATATAATTATTGATAATTAGTCGATTGCCTTTTTCATATTTACTTTTAGTTGAAGATATTAAATTTTATAAACTTCTAAAAAGATCAATTGTATAATATAATTCAATCATTAATATTTCCTTCCTAATTAAAACACGTTACCTTTTTAATTTACAACAAATCTTACAATATATACCCAAAAATATTAGGGATAAGTTTAAAACTACCCACGTCAACTATTAGATTTTTAAATATATACTACCAACCTTTCTAAAATTCTAAAAATACCGACCTTCTTTTCAAAATTCCAAAAATACTACCTTCCTCAGTTGCAACTTTTGCAACCTCATTTGCAACTTCCAGTTTTCAAATTTCTGATTTCAAGTTCTGGGGTTCAGATGTCATTTTCGACCACTTTTTTGGAATCTAGATATATTTGCAACCTCAGTTGCAACTTTTGCAACCTCCTCAGTTGCAACTTTTGCAACCTCAATTGCAACTTTTGCAACTGAAAACTGAAAGTTGCAAATCAAAAATCCACCAATTATGAGTGCCCCTGGCGGGGCCTTGCAACCCAAATTCACCAATTATGAGTGCCCCTGGCGGGGCCTTGCAACCTCATTTGCAACTGAGATGCTACAAATTTCTGATTTCAAGTTCTGGGGGTTCAGATGTCATTTTCGACCACTTTTTTTGATATATATTCCAAAAAAGTGGTCGAAAATGACATCTGAACCCCAGAACTTGAAATCAGAAATTTGAAAACTGGAAGTTGCAAATGAGGTTGCAAAAGTTGCAAATGAGGAAGGTAGTATTTTTGGAATATTGAAAACATAAAATTATAATGAGGTAGTGTTTTTGAAAAAATGATTTTATAGAAGTGAAAAGATAGTTGGATGGTAGTAAAATTGAAAGTAATTGTTAAAATTTTATGTATTTATGTAAATATCCCAAAATATTACACCATATTTTTCAATTATTAATAAAATATATTAAAAATCGTATACGTTGTTTATAATAAGGAAACAATAATATAATCCGTAAACATGAGTACATTAAATTATATTAAATTAAAATTAAAAAAATTATTAAAATTAGTGATTATATAAAAACATAATCATAATATTAAATAAAATTTATAACATAATATAAGAAACCCGTGCATTGCACGTGTTATAAGCTAGTATTATATAAAAGTCGAAGCATTAAAAGTTTTGGTACTTGTTTTTTGTTTTTTTGTGCTTTGTGAATTTACTTATTTACCCTTCATTATAAAGAAAAATATATACGATATCTATACAATTAAAACTATTAAAATAAATAATATCATAATATAATTAATTACATTTTTGAAAATAAATAATAGCATAATATAATTAATGGTAATTAGTCAATTGTCTTTTGTCACATTTATTTTTAATTAAAGATATTACATAAACACCTAAAAACATAAATCGTCTCGTATCTTCCAATCATTAATATTTCCTTTCGAATTAAAAAAAGCTATCTTTTTTTATTTAAAACTAATTTTACAAGGGATGATGTTGTAGGTCATGTGGTAAATGAGGACTATGTCTTGTCGAAACAGTAAGGTTCGATTCTCCCCATTATCTGGCCTGACACTTAACTAAGATTTATAGATGCTTAGAGCACCACCATGTGATCGGCTCAAGGTACGGTACGTAGTTTACTAAAATTTACTAAATTCTGCAGAAATGGAGTTGACACAGAAGATGAGATATACCGTGTAACGTACTTTGGTAAAGGAAGAATGCCAGTACGTTCTCCATAATTCTAAATTTTTTGAGTTATTCTCCGCATTTTAAATGAATCTAATTAACATCTTACGTCTACTTTCTATAGGGGTTTGGTATGGATTGTAAACCAAGGGGTCAGGTCAATGCACCTTTGGGCCTCGTCTGCAAGAAGATGAAATTAGACTTCTAGCCGAGTTTGTGAAGTCTCAGGCTGCCCAGGGCTGGCCAAACATTGAGATTTCTGAAGATTGATATATCAGTTGGAGCAAGAAAACAATGAAAATTGCCTCCATTTATATGCCAAACTACCAAGCATCTAATTATTTTATTATTCTATGCAAATGCAGGAATGTTTGTATGCTATTGCTAATACTGAAGTGAATGCTATATGAGTTGAAGCAAAAACAATGCACAAACTCTTTCGGTGAAAAACATGTTTTTTGGTCATCATGGAATCGTGATGCTGACATCGTAGTTCTATAGGAAGTTCAAGCCTTAACGGAATTACAAACATACCCAGTGTCTCCGCATCTGCACGGTCCGAAAAGGTTGTCGGATAATATATATGCAGTCTAATACTTATTTATAATAGACTGCTTATAAGTGTTCAAACCGAACTTTCTGTTTTTAGCTAAATATTCAAACCGAACTTTCAAAGATGAGGAATCATAAATCTGATTCTGACCATCTTAGCGGACTTGTCAGTTGTAATGACAGAAGAGAAAAAGGAAGCAACAACATACTGTACCTTAGTCAAACCTCAACCAAACAGAAGTGCTGCTTTCGACTTTCATATAAGCACAAGCAAGCACATGTGTGAGTGTACCTTAAGCATATTACAGATCAGAATTAGCAATATTTAATATTCGATCCAAGCCTGTATTCTTTGCAGAATACATAATTATTTCATATATATTAAATATGAACAAATATACATATCCCGAGTTCATACACAATTCACATTACCAGAAACAACGGACTGAAGGAAATCAACTAGACTAACAGCTGGATTTTACAATCGATTGTCTACTAAGTATTAACATTAAGTAGCAGCAATGACAGACTGGCAGAATGTAACCGACTCTAGGATATATTTTATATTTTATTTGATGATATGTCAGCATACTTGCAACCTGAAAGTCGAGTCATCCACTGTTCAATACGTCTATCATTAAAAACTGCTGCATTTTTATTCATTCAGTTTCGATCTCTGATTATCAGTAAAGAATCCGATGGTTTCCTTCTTTTTTGTTCGGGTTCACCTAACTGCAGTGAGATAGAAATCTCTTCACATCTACTCGATGCCAGGAGGCTTTTTGATTCTTCATTTTCTTGTTTATTATTTTCATGCATTATAGATATCCCCGCAACACTTGGAATGAATTGATGTTCTACATGTGAAGAAATCTTAGTACCACCTTCTATGTGAAATTCCTTGGGCATAAATGGGGGGGCAAGTCTGCAAGGAGGTGCACCTTCAGTAGGAATCAATCCAAAGGGCTCTTTTTCGGTGCACTCTTTAAGTTGTTTATTCGCATGTGCAGATGACTCTTCAAAAGCCGAATTCACTCCACCTGTTGAAGCTTTTCTTTGATCTCGTGCAGATGCTGTTTGGGAACACAGGGAAAAAATGAAAAGAAAAAAAATTCAATCCAAGGGAAGAAGCTATACAAAGTTACAACAATCTATATACAGATAGTATAAAACAAATTCTTGAATTTTATTTAACACCAGAAAAGAGAGTTCAGTTCACTGATATAAGCCATGTATTAGTGATCGAAAAAATCATCCACTTACTGTAACAAGAAGCAAAAACTAATGGAATAAACACAAATTCACCGTCATCGTCATATAGATATATTTAAATTGATAAGGAGAAAATAAAACAGATTGAAATGTTTACAGTTTTCCAATGTAGACTACTCGGGTGAAGCACTATTTTGTTATTTACAGATATAAAGAGTTTAAATCATGACCCAAACCTACTGCGATTAGCAGGCAAAGATGTATAACAAGGCCATGTGATACAGAGAACTAGGTTAAATGTAAAGCTGTAGCAAATTGAAACTGACTGTTCACCTACAATTTAAACTGCCAGTTAGCACTATGTTTAACTTCTTGCATATTAATAAGATTAACATAAATCTTATTTCTGAATAATGACCAGCTCAGAAAGGCCAAGGACATGCATACAAATAAAACTAAATACATAAAGTAGTATAGACTTCTATCTAGTTGACAAAATTAGATATATGTGTTATTTAGATATACAAACCTTGAAGACCTTCTCTGGTTGTTATGAGATCAAGTTCAAGGAGATCAAGAAGGCGGCCCAGATCAACTCCACTTGTCCAATTCTCTGGAGGTTGGCCAACTTTCAACTTTAATCGACCACGATTAGCTGTCCCACCCCAAATGATGCCAACAGGCCTGGGTTTCTCACCATTTTGACCTGTAAGAATAATTAAGCTTCCACTGTCACCTTCAAGATCAAAAGTTTGCTGGTTCTCCCCAACAACAAGAAAGTCAGTAAAGAAACAGATCCCTTTCTCGTCATTGTACTCTAAAGCATAAGCCAATATTGACCCAGTAGTCAAACCAGAGCTTCGTCCTACTTTTACCACTTGTCTGCCAATCAGACTACCAACAGGAGACTGCAAGTCTATGATGTTGACATCGCCAATCTCACCTACGCCTTTTACAGATGTAGACACATTGGATATATTAAAATCTTCAGCAAAAGAAATGAATGCTCCATCGGCGCGAACAAAAGTTTCTGAAAAATCACTAATGTGGTTATATATTCTGGAAGGAGTGCAAGAGAAATTAGCAACACAAACTTGCTTTAGAATCAAAAGTAAAGATGATCGAGTTAAAATAACAACAATCATAAATGGAATTTTTTATTCAAATTAGGAATAAGGTTCCACACCAATATACTACTTTCGAGTAACTGACAACCACAAGCTAAACAGAGAACACTGTAGTGCCATCATTTCCACAATCTCGACCCCAAACCCATTTATAAACAAACTTCTTTCAGTGAGAAATGTACAGGTCAACTTCCACAGGTACCAGCCTAACAGTATTTGTCTTTTGAGCAATATTATATCAACTCCAACTGTGCAGTAAAATACTAGAATATACAGTTGCTACAAGTAATACATATGTGACTTGAGATTAAATACCTGGGTTTGTCCCAGCAAATATGCCATACCACAGATCATCTGTTATGAAAGATGTTGCTCTCTCAACAGCACCCAGATACACCCCAGGTCCAAGGCTTGGTGGCAAAGGATGAAACATTTTCTGGTTAGGGTAATCCAGGTCAACTGCTACATGCCGATTAGTTAGAAAACCAACCTGTCGATTTCCAGTTCGACTTTTCACAATGGCGCCCAAGGTTCCATATGTCTCTTGGCTAGCAACCTAGCTATTGAAGAAATTAACTTTATGAAGAAGATCAACCACGACAATTCAGTAATGTAGTTTACAAAAAAACACTATGAATGATTCTGTAAAGCTCATTATTACTGAAGTAAGGATAAGTTTACAGTTGCCTTATATGAGTACATTTTCAATCATATCCTGAAATAAGATTCTTCCAGCAGCCATTGAAAGACTATAGAAGTTAGCAAAAAACACTTTACTTCTATTTTGTGATGCCTCTCTCCGATATCATGATAGCTAAGTAATATTTTGATTAATTAACATCACAGATGAAGGAAGCAAATATTTCATAGATGAATATCTTGGAAAAGAAGAATGATTATTTCATCAGACTAGCCCTTATCAGGACAACAGCCAAAATATATATGGAGTGCTGAAGAACAAATGCGAACAGCAAACTTGCTACATATGCTAGGAGCAAGGTGGTCCATATAGGGTAAATAGATTATTACTGGTAACAACAGAAAATATAAAGGAAGAAAAGAAAGAAACAATTGTGCTTCTTTATGATAACAGTCAGCCATTACACAAGAAAACAATATTATATGTGTGCATGTATAATATTGCTAACTAATTTGAGTGTATGTCTCCTTCAAAACCTAAATATCAAACATATACGGGAATAATTTATTATATTCAATAGTATAATATCCTAGGATTCTAGCTCATTCCTTTGTAGGTAATGCGTCTGCCGATAAAGCAACCATGTATGAAATTATTAACGAGTAACCAAATTTCAATTATTATATTGTAATTGCTGTTTTCGGAATTCTTAATGTTTAAATTTGTTTTTGTCAACATTATATTATATGAATATACTAGTGAGGGATCACTGTTATTAGATAGGGATACATCGAAAAAGT
Organism: Kitagawia praeruptora; assembly: GCA_037693485.1. Taxonomy (NCBI): domain Eukaryota; kingdom Viridiplantae; phylum Streptophyta; class Magnoliopsida; order Apiales; family Apiaceae; genus Kitagawia; species Kitagawia praeruptora. The sequence continues at coordinate 129,254,830 of CM075347.1, forward strand.
GAAGGCAGCAGCACCAAGCCAACCAAATGATAGACTTCATCACTCCATAATTTATAAGATAATAAGCTTTTCCCTCTAATTTTCAAATTAGACTAATACTTGAACAAGTGAGAGTGTGCTGTAGGAGGAGAGCTACTTTGGATAGTCTGTCCAGTAGCATCAACCACAAATTTCACATTATATAAAATACCATCACTGCACTAACTTGTGTTGGTTATCCTTGATCAAAATAGGTTCCCCTTCCTATAGGTAAGACTCTTACTGTAAGAGAAGGTATCATATAACACAGAATATAATACTGAACCAGAGTACCAATCTTCTTGCACTAATATTCTAAACTAACTTATGCACTTCGAAATCACGAAGAATATAACTGTGTAAATTTTGATAGCTTTCCCTATCACTAGAACTGCATAAATGAAGCATCGTGTATGATCTTTCCTTTATTTAAAAAGAGTCATGCTTGTAACTAAAGAGTGATAAGTATGGCACCTGGGAACCAGAGCCAATGCATGGATCACTTCCACGCAAACCGTCTACGAGCTCTGTGTAAAATTCTTCCTTTGGAGTCGCAGCAGGTGCACCAAAATAAGAGAACTCCACAACATCTACATCGCACCATATACCTCCAGGTCCCTGCTCAATCAGAAGAAGGCAAAATGAACAACAGAACAAACAGCTAACTATTACATTATTTTAAAAAAGGTCAGTTCTTGATAGAGATAGATAGCAGCAATCAGTCGACCCTAAGCATTTAGGGCCAACGTGCTGTCCACATCAGTTATTTCGATACGTACATACACAAGAAGTTATGATATTTTGGTTTTCTCCAGAACCACCATTAAGTGATACTCAAGTCTTGGAAATTAACTCTAATTCCCTAAATTAGGACACTAACACAGTTTATATACCATAGATAGAGCAAGAAACTCAAGAAAAGATGAAGACACAAATTTCAAACCTCAAGAGCAGTGGGTAAACATTGAATGTGTTTAAGCCACTGCCTGTTAACTTTGCGAGCAACAAAGACGAGAATGGCAGGTATATTTGTCAAAACACCACGCCGTATTCGGAAGCCAACTGCTGTGCCAAGACTACAACGGCGCAAGATTTTGCTATGAAATGCCCTGACTGTCAACACTTCAAGCAAAGTGGTAGCCTGCTGCCCCGCAGGCAGTCGCCCAAATGTTTCAGGCAAAACACCCTTTTGTAGGTTTCCAAAGTAATTTGACCTTTCTTCAGCTGCATCATTCAACCGGCTGGTAGTAGGCCATGAGAAGTAGGCAGCATTGCTCTCGGAGAATTGACCACTTGATGTACAAGCTTGGAATGGTGATGGACTACATGAAGGCAGGTCCAGATGTTTGATGTAGCTTCTCTCCAGATCCACAGATGATTCCTCTGATGGTGTCGATCCAAAAGGTTTATTTTTTAAATCGAGTCTTGATTTGTCCATGTTCAAGCTCTCTTCCTACAAAAATTTACCATAATTCACTTCAAAAGTATCACTTACCCTAAAAAAAACATATCTAAACCTTCATAACATTTGGACACTTACCGAGAGAAAAAACAAATTAAGTGGATAGAACTTGATAAATCTAATCATCAAAGATAAGGAAAAAAAAGGAAATAATGAAGTAAATCACATGACAAACCATACACCTTAACATTTAAAACATAAGAACTAAAAATAATGAAGAAAGCTGTGTTTCGATTCTTGAAAGATAGGATATGGAAGAAATTGCAGGGGTGGAAGGTTAAGTTGCTCTCCAAAGCTGGCAAGGCTGTCTTATTGAAGAACGTTGCAACAGCAATCCCGTCTTATAGTATGTCATGTTTTCTTATTCCAAAAACTTTATGCCAGGAAATTGAGCGTATGCTCAATGGGTTCTGGTGGAGTTCAAGTTCAAACAACACCAAAGGAATACGCTGGCTGTCATGGGATAGATTGAGCATGAATAAAGATAACGGGGGATTAGGTTTTCGTAACCTTCATGGCTTTAACTTGTCTATGCTAGGGAAGCTTGTGTGGAATTTCGCTTACAAACCACAGTCACTTGCTGCAAGAGTTTTTAAAGAGAAGTACTATCCCAGGTCTCATATTCTAGATGCTAAAAGGGGGTCTGCTCTGTTGGAAAACAACTCTTGTGTTTCTCTCTAGAAAACAACTCTTGTGTTTCTCTCTTTTATTTCACAAAGTATATTACCACTTTTCTTTTGGTGTGCATTTACAAATGAAACAAATCATTCTATTTATAGGTTACAGATTTACCATGTTACATCATGGCATACCTCATTACATAATAAATATAGACACGTTTTATTTAGACACCAAACTTGACTCTAACTGCTAAGGTTTTGTTTATTCTTGGTTTCATATCTTAGCCTACCTTATTTTACTAGCCACCGTCTTTGACTATTAGAAGTTGCACACCTGCTGTTATTTCCTTTATTCATACTAGAGGGTTTGAATTCTAACACTCCCCCTCAAACCCGACTTTCCATTCCGAGTGATTTCCGAAACTCATAAATCTTTGTTGCAGATAAGCTCTTCGTAAATATATCTGCAACCTGATCTTCAGTCCTGACTGTCTTCATGTCAATATCTCCTTTAAGTACTTTTTCTCGTAAGAAATGATAATGCACTTCGACATGTTTGGTCCTAGCATGAAAAACCGGATTCTCGGCTAAACGGACTGCTGATATATTATCACAGTGTAATGGAACTCCATCTTCGGTTGGTTGGTTCAAGTCCTTCATGAGTTGAGTCAACCATGCACACTCTTGTGCTGCCATCGCTCCTGCTCTATATTCTGCTTCAGTGGTTGAAAGAGAAACAGTAGGTTGTCTCTTACTGCACCATGATATAGCTCCTGACCCAAGATTAAATACATATCCTGTAGTCGACCTCCTTGTGTCATGATCTCCTGCATAATCAGCATCACAGTAGCCGCTGACCTTGCTTTGTACTCCATTCTTGTAGAAGAGTCCCCAATCAATTGTACCTTTAACATATCTCAAGATTCTTTTAACTGCTTCAAGGTGTGTCTTCTTTGGGTTTTGCATGAACCTGCTAACAACACCTACTGCGAAAGCTATGTCTGGTCTAGAAAGAGTTAGGTAGATAAGACTACCTACTATTTGCCTATACATTTTTGTATCCTTCAAGTCTTTTCCATCGTAGGCACACAACTTTAAGTTTGGCTCCATTGGGGTAGAGATCGGCTTGCACTCAGCTAGCCCATACTTTTCAATGATATCTCTTGCATATTTTTGTTGACCAAGAAATATGCTAGCTTCTGTTCTTTCAACTTCCAATCCTAGGAAGTGCTTCAACTCACCAAGCTCTTTCATTTGAAATCGAACTGATAAGTTTGTCCTTGTTCGTTGAATCTCATCTTCATCATCTCCAGTGATGATTAGATCATCTACATATACAAGAACAATTGATAATTTTCCCCCTTGAGATTTCACGAACAAGCTCGAATCTGCTGGGGCAACATGATAACCACTTTGTACTAGGAACTCAGCAATCTTCCCATACCATGCTCTGGGTGCCTGCTTCAAGCCATATAATGCCTTCTTCAACTTGCACACATAATTTGGCTTTTCATGATTCACAAATCCTTGGGGTTGATCAATATAAATGTCACGATCAAGTTCTCCATGTAGAAAAGCATTCTTCACATCCATCTGCCATAATTTCCATGACTTACTTGCGGCTAAGGCTAGTAAGACACGAACTGTAGTAATCTTTGCCACTGGACTGAATGTCTCGTCATAATCTAGGCCATATTCCTGAGCGAACCCACGAACAACTAATCGAGCCTTGTATCGCTCGATCGTACCATCTGGGCGAATCTTTAACTTGTAAACCCATTTACAGGATATGGGTTTAACAGCTTCAGGTTTTGGCACTAAATTCCATGTTTGATTTTGTTTAAGTGCCAAAATCTCTTCTTCCATGGCCTTTCTCCACTCTGGACTCTTTGATGCTTCATCAAAGTTAGTTGGCTCTTTGACCTCAGCATAGGCAGCATCTATATACTTTGGATTTGGCCGTCTATCTCTGTTCGACCTTCGTACTTGTTGTTGCGAAGGCTCTTGTTGTTGCTCTTCCGGTTGATTAGTCTGTACTTCATCTGGTGTTTCATGAACACCTGTTCTCCAAGGGCTTCTTGACTTGGATCGTACCTCCAATTGATCCGTCGGGGATTGTGGTTCCTCTGTATTGCCATTGTTTTGAGATGAATCTAACTGTAACTTGATTTGTAGCTTCTCTTGCAGTTCCTGTGTATCTGGCAATGCTACCTTGTTTGTGTACCATGAAGATGCCTCATCGAATACAACATTTCGTGAGACATATATCTTGTTTGTATTGGGATCACAACATCTCCAACCTTTCTTCTGTTCGTCATATCCCACAAAAATGCAGCGGATAGCTTTCTTATCAAACTTACTACGGTCTTCATCTGCGATAAACACATAACATACACAACCAAATACCCGGAAATAATTGACAGTTGGTTTTAGGTTATACATCTTCTGAAATGGTGAAACAAATTCCAACCTTGGTTGTGGTAGCCTGTTAGTGATATAGACCACCGTCTTCATGCATTCTGCCCAAAACCTTGTATCAACATTCTTGGCATGTAGAAGACTTCTACACGTCTCTGCTAGATGGCGGTTCTTCCTCTCTGCTACTCCATTCTGTTGTGGAGTTTTTGCACAAGTGAGTTGTCTCCGGATGTTGAACTTCTTGAGGTAGTTGTTGAACTCATTTGAAATGTATTCTCCTCCATTATCAGTGCGAAGGCACTTGATTTTTCTCCCGAGCTCGCGTTCTACCGAGTCCTTGAATTCCCTGAATTTTTCAAAAACCTCATCTTTATGTTTTAAGAAGTATACCCACACATACCTCGAAAAATCATCAATGAAGGTTAACAAATATTGATAACCACGAGTTGATGGCTGTTTGATTTTTCCAAGAACATCTGAGTGCACCAACTCCAACGGCTCCTTTGCTCTAAACTTTGACTCCTTGTATGGCAATTGATGCGCCTTACCATATTGACATCCAGCACATACAGTATCATGGCGGATCTCAATTTGTGGGAGTCCCTTCAACATTGACTTTTGCATCATAATCTTCAATTTGCTGTAGTTGACATGCCCGAGTCGTGCATGCCACAAGTCGCCTGTGTCACTCTTTCTGGCCTTGTCTACATAGGCCTCTTCAGCTGACATCACATAGATAGCCTTCATTTTTGGTCCTTCTATGAAAGGTGTACCTATGACTTTTAATTCTTTATACACCTTCACATCATCTGGGCCGAATAATACGTAGTTCCCTGAAGTTGTTAGTTGGGGTACTGACAGCAGGTTCTTTTTCATCCCTGGGACATGATAAACATTTTCTAGTTGTATTCCTTCATGTCCGTGCTTTTGTGGCAGCTGCGTCTTGCCAACATGGGATATTGGCAAATGTGTGTTATCTGCTGTTACGATAACACGATCTCCTATGTACTTCGTTATGCTCGACAATTTTGACTCATCTCCGGTCATATGATTTGAACAGCCTGAATCAACGATCCAATCATTCTTGTAGTCGACTGACTCCTTACATACAACAGTAAGTGCATATTCTTCTGTTGGGCCTTTCCCTCGTGCATCAACAATGTCTTTCTCTTCCACAAAGAAAGAAGTATCGAAGTTCCAATCTTCTTCTCCAGCGTCTTCGGTTTTAGAAGATGTTGCGACATTTCCTTCAATTTTCTTGGACCAACAATTTCTTGCGTAATGTCCCTTCTTGCCACAATTAAAACATTCCTCACTTTGACGATCCTTTTGTTGCCACCGGTTCTGACCACCCTGATTATTTTGAGCTCCTCGAGCTCCCCCTGATTGGAAACCTCTATATTGATTTCCTCGAACGTCTCTTTCTTGACTATTGAATCTCCCGGCACCACGTCCTAGTCCTCGACCTCTACCACGACCACGACCGCGTCCTCGGCCGTCTCTCCTGTTGGTGAAAAGAGCCGTCTCTTCACGAATGGTTGATTGATTAGACAGGGGTTTTTCTAGATCCTCTTCGTTAATTAGCAAATTCTCCAGATCTGCTAAAGTTGGCTCGGTGGCCCAGCCCCGAGTTGCCGTGATAATACTCTTGTATTCCGGCTTTAGTCCATGGATGATAATTCTTTTCATCCGGGTTGGTGTAATACCATTTTCTGGATCTAGTTTGGAAATCTCGTCACAGAGAGATTTTACTTTTGAGAAATATTGACTCACGGTCATATTCTGTTGGGAGATGGACAAAAGCTCATTTTCGAGCCTTTGTAATTTTGCGTCATTCTTCTTAGCGAAAACTCCTGTTAATATGTCCCACGCTTCTTTCGGCGTTTGGGCATCTTTGATTCGCTGTAGAAATTCATCCTCCACAGCTACGGTTAAAGCGTACATGGCTTTGCCTGCCTTAACCTTCCATTTCTTTAAGATCTCAGGGTCAGCTACTTGTTTTTGAGGTGTAGCATCTGGTCGTGCCGGTGTTGAGGTTGAATCGTCGGAACTTGTGACTATACTTTTGGCCTCCCTTGGTGGTGTTGTATCACTGCCATTTACAACATCCCATAAATCCTGTCCAAGCAGATAAAACTTTATACGGGTACTCCATGACCCATAATTACTGTTGTTGAGTTTCTGAATAGAGTTTGTAAAATCTCCCATAATTTTTACAGTGAACAGTATCGTCTGTATGAACAGTATCGTATGAATAGTACCGTATGAATAGTACTGTATGAATAGTACCGTATGAACAGTACCGTATGAATAGTACCGTATGAACAGTACCGTATGAACAGTACCGTATGAATAGTACCGTATGAACAGTACCGTATGAACAGTACTTCGTCTTCTACGGCGTGAACAGTAACTTTGCCGGAATAGTAACTTTCGCCGGAAAATTTGCAGAATTTGCAGATTTTAACAACCAAGCTCTGATACCAAATGTTGGAAAACAACTCTTGTGTTTCTCTCTAGAAAACAACTCTTGTGTTTCTCTCTTTTATTTCACAAAGTATATTACCACTTTTCTTTTGGTGTGCATTTACAAATGAAACAAATCATTCTATTTATAGGCTACAGATTTACCATGTTACATCATGGCATACCTCATTACATAATAAATATAGACACGTTTTATTTAGACACCAAACTTGACTCTAACTGCTAAGGTTTTGTTTATTCTTGGTTTCATATCTTAGCCTACCTTATTTTACTAGCCACCGTCTTTGACTATTAGAAGTTGCACACCTGCTGTTATTTCCTTTATTCATACTAGAGGGTTTGAATTCTAACATGCTCCAAGTTTTGTCTGGTCGGGCATTTTCGCAGCAAAGGAGGAACTCAAATCTGGTTTTAAGTGGGTAGTTGGGGATGGTAATGATATTTCTGTTGGCAAAGACCCTTGGATCAGGGGAAAGGTTGGGTTTATGCTGGACGATGGCTTTGAGTTTGCAAACGAGATGAGAGTATCTCAACTTTTTTGTTCACACTCTCGTACCTGGGACGAAACAAAAGTGAGGACTTTGTTCAGTGAGGAGGATGCATGCCATATTTTGAATATCAGAATCCCTCAATATCAATGCAGAGATAGACTGTCTTGGGTTCATAGTAAAGATGGCTTTTATACGGTCAAGTCTGGTTATCAGATATGGCAGGGAAGAGCCAATCAGCAAGGGGTGAATGGAAGCTCGAGTGGTTGGAAACGTCTATGGAAACTACAGGTACCTTCAAAGGTTAATTTTTTTATATGGCGTTTCTGTAGGAATAATGTGCCTGTGAGAGCTGTGCTTCACGGGAGATGTAATGCTATCCCGTTAAATTGTCCAATGTGCAACAACGATGCAGAACACCTTCTCCATGTTTTTTTTGAATGTAATTTTGCTTCAAACTGCTGGGAAAAGATGGGTATGTCATGGGATATGGGAGAAGTTGAGGATGTATCTGTATGGTTACTTAATAAACTCTCTTCGGAAAGTTTTGCTCAGCTGAAGAACATTGTGATAACTTTGTGGGGCATTTGGTTTTTCCGTAACAAGAAGGTCTGGGAAAAGAAAGTTGTTTCGCCTCAACTTGTTGTTGATTGGAGTTTGCATCAGCTACATGAGTGGAAGGTGGCAAATGTTTCAGTTGTAGCCCCTAATTCGAATGGTGTAAGTCATGTAAACAGGACTGATATCAGGTGGGTTAAACCGGAATCTGGCAAAATGAAGATAAATGTAGATGCAGCCATTGTTCAAGGCAACTCGTTTTTCTCTGTCGGAATGGTACTCAGAGATCGTTCTGGTGTTTTTCTTGGTGGACAAGTCTCGAAGTATGGTAGGGCTGTCTCGGTCTTAGAAGCGGAAGCTATAGGCATTGAAGAAGCTCTATCTTGGATCATATCTAGGGGTGTTCAGGATGTGAGTGTCGAGACTGACTCAATGCTAGCAGTACAAGCAATCAATGGTGGTGATAAGTATCAACTGGAGGTAGGGCACTGTTTTGAAGCATGTAGACTGATTCTAGCTTCCAGGAACGATATTACAATCAGATTTGTTAGGAGATTAGCTAATAGGGTGGCCCATTCGATGGCTCGAATCCCTTGTGTGCTAAACCAACGTGTTAGTTTTATGATTCCTCCACGATCAGTGTTGGATTCGGTCATGTATGATGCAAATCCTTAATGAAAGTATTTGGTTTTCTTCAAAAAAAAAAAAAAAAAAAATATACATCAAACAAAAACTTATTGATTGATTAGGGAAGCAATATTAGATGAGAACAGTTAAAATTCTAATATATTATCTATAATGTACTTTAATCGAACAACGCTAATACTGTAAGGTAAAGTCTCACACGAGAAGTGGCACCAAAAGTTTAAGGTGCACCATTAAGCAAATCAACTCACTCATTCTGCTCCAGCAGACAATGAACACCATTAAACAAAAATGAAGATAGCTGACTAATGAATGGAATAGTGAATCGTAATTGTTGACAGCATGAATAATTTATGTAACAGAAAGTACTGATCAGATTTGTTAAGCAACTTTAATGACCAATTTAAGCAATTATCTACTATGCATTGCAATCTTATCTGAATGGAAAGCAAGTACTGAAAATTCACTAAAATGCAAAACACCCAAAAATTGTACAGAATCAAAGAAACATAATACACACCAATGAGAACAGATCCACCTTCTAAACTAAGCAAAAAACACAACATGGGCCTGAATAAAAATGTAAACTTTGCATAAAAAAAGTTAATAACTCACCTTTTAGCAATGGTGGAAGTGTTGAATCAGAAATCAACAGCAAACCATCTTGAAGATTTTCATTTCCTAGCAACCATTCAATAAAAAGATCAGATTTTGCAAATGAAATAGTCAAGAATCCAATAGTATGGCTACAGTCAACTAGTGATGATAAATTGAAATAGTAAACATCTATTTTTAGTAAGAAAATTCTATATATAGAAACAAAAGATCAATCAATATACATACACATACACTGTCTTCAGTCTTGTTTTCTATAGTATCTGCTTGTTTTGTGCAAGAACTAGTATTTAAAAATGTGATCTTTATTTTGGACTAAAAAATGTGATCTTTATTTATTTTCTTGAAAAAAAAAGATACCCTTTTTATTTTGTATTTTATTTTTTGTTGTCACAATCAATAATTTTCTTTTTTGGCACTCATTTGGGCCATGAGGACTGTTGATGGGGGAGGAGATTTTTAATGGGTGAGGTGAGAGATGGGCAGACAATTATATAATAATATTGGTGGGGTTTGAGAATTTGGAGGATGGGCCATTCTTTTTTGCTCCCCAAAAGTTGCACACACTCTCTTTCCAAATAATTCAATCCCACACTTCCACTCTTTTTACCTCAAGGTGACCTATTCTTTGGACTGTTGGTTTACACTTTTTGTGTGACAATGTTCCTTATTAGTATTTCTTTTGAGGATGATGACCTATCTGATTGATATGATACATTTGTTTTGAGAAAATTTATTTTGTTATTAACAGAGAATACAATTATTGTTAAACCTTTTTTGATTTAATGCTTATCACCCATACAAGAGATTGTGGTTTCAATATCCCAATAAAATGTGTTATCAGTTTCATGTGTTTTCAGTAAAAAAAAAAAAATTGAAGAAGAAGTGCAAGTTATACGGTTTATGCACTATTATAAGAATACAACAATAAGCAAAATTAGAATTGATCTTATATCGAATGAAATTATCGCATAATTACTCTAGCTTGGATGTAAGGCTCTTTGATCATTTTTTTTGATGAAATCATTAAAAATCATCTCCAACAAACTTCTTATGATTTCTCAAAATTTTAAGATCTTCATCCTCTTCTTCATTTCTAAGAGCTCTTTACTCTCTCTTAAATTATTATTTTATTAGAACATCTCCAAGGATGCACAGTCCTTACCAATTTTATGGATTTTTTTCCAAAAAACACTCTACAACCACTTCTCCTCTTCCCAATATATTTTAGGGAAGAAAAAATAGATCCCTACATGTGAGAATCCAAATATCAGCCCCTATCTTTCTCCACGTCATCTATTCCCCTTCCCATTGGTTGATTTATTTAAATTTCAAACTTTTAAATTTTAAAAATTAATCTTTTAAAATATAGGGTATCTATATAGGGATTATCATTGAAGTGAAATATCATTTTGATTTCCTATATTATTAATAATCCTTATTTTAGGGGTTATGGAAAGAGTGTATCCTTGGAGATGCTCTTATATCTCTCTTGAACATGAATAACTTTTGTATAATTAATTAATAAAAGATGAAGAAGGAGTTAATTTAAGAAGAATTGTTGAAAATAATGTATAATTTTATCTCCTAAATATTTTAGAACCTATTTAATAAAAAATTTTTGAGGAGTATATTTAAGAGTTCTTGAAGTTGCTCTTGGAAGGTTAAACTGCAATCACCTTTAAATTGCAAAACAATACAATCCTTTCTCTGTCCTTCTCATTTCTTCATACTACTGGCACTTGGATATCATTCTCAATTCTTTACATTCTAAAGCTTAATCAAAATAATAAAATTTTACTCCGTATAAAATAAAAGTAACTACACCTACTACTTTCCTTCATTAAACTTACTTTATTAAATAAAATATTGATTGATCATTTGATCCTATAACTTTACTCACTTTTCTTATTTTTCTCCACTATTTTACATTTTTTTAATCTCCGTATCCAACTCATTTATAAACAAATGAGAGAAATTGAGAAAGTATAAAAAAAATTGCGAAAATGAATTTTTTTGTCAATGAACTATTCACCTTTTTAGAAATTTACCACTCAACTATGAATTTTTCTTTTTTTACTCACTAACGTTACATCCGATTTTATTTTAGTCATTAACTTAGGTTCAGATTTTGTTTTACTCACTAAACTTAGGTTTGGATTTGATTATTAGCATTATGTTAATTTTTTTTATTCACTAACCTTAGATTCGGAGTGAACCAGTCAATTGGAGATTTAATACTTAAAAATGATGCATTATAGATTACAATTTGTTAAACTTTAATACTTGAAAATGATGCATTAAACTTTATCTTGAAAATAAATCGATTAAATTTAATAAGATAAAATCTGCATTAAACTATATCTTGAAAATAAATCGATAAAATTTAATAAGATAAATTCTAACTTAATGATGTACTAAGTGGTAAGTTTTCCTCTCTAATGCATCATTTTCAAGTATTAAAGTTGCAATCGATTTGTTCATTCTAACTTTCCTCTCAAATTTAATTTTATCTTCCTATATCTTATTAAACTTTATTTTATTATGATTTTCAAGATATAGTAAAATATCGATAAATGAATATTCGTTAAATGAATAAACTTGTTAAATGATTATTTTTTTCCGATCTCAATATAATAGAGACAGTGTATATTTTATCTTGATTAATGAATAAAACAAAATCCGAACCTAAGTTTAGTAAATAAAAAAACCGAATCTAAAAGAAAAATTTATAGTAAAATGGTAGATTTCTAAAAATATCAATAGTTTAGTGATAAAAAAAATTATTTTCCCCAAAAAATTCTACTTACGTCGGGTTTTCCAGTTTTCCACTGCGTTAATTCATACACAAAATATATCTTACGTATTAATCAGGTAATGGTACCAACTCAAAACCACACCCGAAGAAAAAAGAAGGAAGTATATTTGTTGATCAAATATTTATTTACAAAGATTTAACTATATTATTTGAGTATTGTGCATTATTATATTCATTTTTTTTATTCTAACCAATGTCTTCAGTTTTTTTTTTTTTTTTTTGGTCTGCAACCAATGTCTTCAGTTTTACATCAACATAAAAATGAGATTTAGAGCTCTTAATCAAACATTTAGTACGAGCTTAACGTACAACTATATCACTCAAATAAGTACTATTGATCTTATATAGAGCCTGTTTGGCATCTCCCCAAAACGGGCGTTTCCCACTTATCGAGGCAAGAACGGCCTTTTTCAACTCTAATGCACTGTTTGGCAAAATAATGAAACTAACTTATTCTATACAAATAAGTTGTTAAGTTGGAAGTTAGAAATTCTAACTTTCAACTTTCAACTTTCAACTTATTCTTATTTCTCGATATACGCAATATATAATATCCTTCAAATCTTTAAAATCATATATCTTTTGATTCGTTCATTAAAAAATTGATATGTATATGTCAAATTTCTCTACTCATCGAGATCTATCCATTGATATCCACTTATATATATTAAAAAACAAATATTTTGAAAATATTTTATAAAGTTAACTTATAAGTTCTGATTTACCAAACACTCTACTGACTTATAAGTTAAACACCCAAACACGAAAATATAAGTTATAAGTTACAATTACTTATTTCATATAAGTTACTTATTACATTTAAGTGATAAGTAGCTTATTTTAAGATATCCCAAACGACCCCTATATTCGGTGTCCAATCGTTTATATTATCATTACTTGTTTATTCGTTTATAATTTGTGTTTTATGAATTAGACATCTGATTATCCCGTCCTATTTAATTCATATATCATTGTATTTCATTATCATACAGAGTATAATAATTAGTTCACAAATGAAAATAGGAACGTAAATTAGAATTAAAAAAAAAAGAAAAAAAAAGAGAAAACTGGAACGTACCAAACGAACTTGTGACACGTAATTTTGCCCCTGCACCTAGAATTCAATAAATAGGGTACGCAAATATTTAGCGGGCCCATCCATTATTATGATTGGCACCTCCTGTTTGGACTTTGTACCAAAAGATAACGTCATATGGGACATATTTGGCCCATGAACAGCCCACTAAAGAAAATTACTCCCTCCGTCCCACCGGGATCTTTACGTTCTTGGTGGGCACGGGGGAGTGGGTATAAAGTGAGTGTAATATTATAAAATAAATGAAGTAGTGGATATAATAGTGATTTTATTGTTAAAATAAGTGAAGTAGTGGGTGTAATAGTGATTTTATTGTTAAAATAAGTGAAGTAGTGGGTGTAATAGTGTAAAGTATTGTTAAAATAAGTGAAGTAGTGGGTGTAATAGTGTTAAAATTTACTATTTTGGGAATGTAAAGAAATGAATGGGACGACCCAAAATAGTAAGTTTAAAGAATCCATTGGGACGGAGGGAGTATTTAGGCTCTCATATATTGTACATTTGTCTTATACCTTTATTTTAGGGAATTTGTATATTATGTCCCAGATTAATAGATTTATATGTCCCAATATCAACATTTAAGTTTTATAGAGACCAATATATCCTTTTTTATTAATTACTATTATAAGTATACTACAATTTTAAAATTTTAACAAGTAAAAAAAATATTTTTATATTTTTTAGTACATGACCCGCAAGGGGCCCTTTTTATTTTAACCATAAAATAAATGTTTTTTTTTTGTTTTTTACTTACACAAGCCCCGCCAGGGGCACCCTTAACCAAATAAAATATTAAAATTTATAATTTAAATTAATTAAATCATGTTTTAAAATAAATTTGATTTAAAAGGGTACAATGGTCCTTTTCTATTAAAATTTGAATGAAAAACTGATTTTAGCATAGATTTGAAATTTCAAACTAGCATTTTACCCGTGCTACGCATCGAAAGCACAATTTTTAATTTTTTAAAACGTATATATATATTTATATATAGGGGGCTGCTCAAATGAGACCCCTCTTATAATGAGACTCTCCCTTATAATGAGTCCCCCTCATATTTCTTGTTTTCTAAAGGGCCCCGCCAGGGGCCCCCAATACGAAAAAAGCTTAAAATTCTATTCTCTATCCATTCATCAAAAAAATAATTTAAAAAAATAATCTTTTTTACAAAAAAATTGATGATGTGGCGGCAATTTATTTATTTTTTTAAATTTTTTTTCTCAATTTTTTTTTATGAATGAATAGAGAATATAATTATAAGACTTTTTCGTATTGGGTGCCCGTGGCGAGGCCCTTTAGATTAGATGAAATATGAGGGGGACTCATTATACGGGAGGGTCTCATTATAAGAGGGGTCTCATTTGAGCACCTCCCTATATATATATATATATATATATATATATATATATATATATATATATACATATCTGTGTGTGTGTGTGTATAATAAATATAAGTTATGGTAAACAATTAATACCTGCCAAGGAATTAAAAATATATGAAGTTTGAATTTTAATATCCGTAGATGCCAAGCAACGTATAAAACATGAAATAAAAGGATAAATTTAATGTTAGCATCGTAAAAAATATTACATAAAAATACGACGCTTGTAACGTAGCAGGAAATGTTTAAGTGAATATAAATGTTGTACGTCCTAGACCATTTTAGATTTAGTCTTCTTATTAGCTCCATTATCACTTCCGTGCTTGCGTTTATTTGTTGTTGGTTTAGATTCCAAATTGTCAACAATAGCATTGTCATCCTTAGAAGAATCGGGCACCTGTTTCAAAAAAATACATTTTATCAATTTTCATCGATGTGGAAGGGATTTTTGGTGTAGACAACTATCACAATTTACGCTTTTAATTCAAAATTGTACGCTTACCATTATGGGAAGGACATCGTGTGACGTGATCTCAGATATTTTTGAGGATGTTTGAACTTCCTCAATCACATCTGTAGCAAAATAGATCGTATTGCCATGTACTAAGTTTTTCTCATTAAAAGATATAGTGAGTGTCAAATTTTTTCAATTTTTCAGGATACTTGTCATGTTCCCTTCCTGTGATGGAGGTTATAAATTTCACAGAATAAATTTTAATTTCATAAAACATGCGATATTTTCAGGGCTTCATATTTATTCTTTTATGTAATGTTAGTCATTGAATTGTCTCACTTGGATCGGTTACGTAGATCGGCACTTTAAATATGTAAATATTATATGTAATTATTGTATAAAAGATACGAAGATAAGATGTTAAAAATCTCGATTCATCGATCATGATACCTTGGACATCGATCATCGATCATCGATCATGTCCGGGTATGAGCCGATTGTTCCACATTCGCACTTGTAATTATCATCGGTCACAGAGAGTTCCCTTGGACATGAGTCACAGATGTAGAACCACCATTTAGATTGGGCTTTAACACTACAAACTGATAAATGACATAACATGTTAGGAATAATTCATAAGTTGTGATGTTAAGAATAGAATTTACACATTATACTTCTTGTAATCCTGATCTTATAAAGGATTTAGCACTGTATATAGGTTTTATGTGTAAAACAGTTATCTGTATAGTTTAATCAGGAATGAACAGTGTATCGGAGACTACATGTCAGGAACAGAGAGCAAATCCTGATGACGTGTCCAATACTGATGGTTGATCAGATACTGATGCAGTGTGCAGATCCTGATATCAGTCATGCTACTGATGATGTCATTATGGATGCTACAGAAACTGGCAAGTGCTATAAAACAGGATCGTTGTTTGAAGAACAAGCAAGAAGATATTATGAAGGAAAGAGTTTTTCTATTGAAGGAAACTATCGACTAGAAGGCAGAACATTGTCATGTATAGATTATATCTTTCTGTTATTAGTTGATAGGTAGCATTATAAATACTCTCTCAATATCATTGTAAAGAGCGTGAGGCGTGAGGCGTGAGGCGTAAGACGAAATTGTGAGTTCGTGTGCGTAGCTCTGTATAAGGTTTGTATTCGAGAAGTTCGAAACAAACAGAGAGATATTTGTATTGTCAGCAGCTGCTAAAGGTATTGTACACCTTTGGTAGAGTTTATATTTGATCTTATTAATACAAACAAGAGTTTGATTCATTCGTTTATTCTTGTTTTTATAATCAAGCAAAAATCAGACAGGATTATATAACTTGTATTCAACCCCCCCTTCTACAAGTTATTCGAGTTAACAATTGGTATCAGAGAAGGTTGATTTCGAATAATCATAAAGATCTGCAATCATGTCTGGTTACAAGGATGGGAATACTAAGATTCCTATGCTCAAGAGAAACGAATATACTCTATGGGAAGTAAAGATGTTGCATCATCTGGAAGCAACAGATCCTGATTATCTTGACAGAATCAGAGATGGACCTTTTGTTCCAACAAAGGTCGTTGGACAAGCAACTGTTGATGGTAAGGTTGTTCCAGAACATACAGCAGAAAAGCCAAAATCTGAATGGTCAGATAAGGACAAGGAGAGTGTTCTTAAAGATGCTAAAGTGAGAAACATATTATTCAATAGTCTTGATTCTGTTCTCACTAATTATGTTCTCTCTTGTAAAACTGCTAAGGATATATGGGACAATCTTAAGGTTCACTGTGAAGGAACTAAGCCTGTCAGGAAGAATATGAGGACATTACTTATACAACAGTATGAGTACTTTGAATCCAAGTCTGGTGAGTCACTTACTGATACCTTTGATAGGTTTACAAAACTCATCAATGAGATGGCCATGCATGGTAAATATTATGACTTGGAGGATATGAATACAAAGTTCATGAAAGCTTTGCCTGATTTCTACAATGAGAAGATATCTGCGATTGAGGAAGCTAATGATCTGGATGAGATTTCATTAGAGGCAGTCTATGGAAAATTGAGAGCTTATGAACTTGACAAGCAGCAGAAGAAGAGCAGGAGTGAAGGAAAGATGAAGACTATTGCACTTACTGCTCAATCTGAAGTAAAGAAGCTTCCTGAAGAACAGCATGAAGAGATTGCTGTAAAGAATTCGAGGAAGAAGAAAAGCAAAGAAAGTTCTGAGTCAGAGACTACTGATATGGACTCTGACAACAATGATTCTGAATCTGAGATGCAAGAACTCTTTGCTATGTTTGCTAAAGCCTTCAAGAAAGGCAGATTCAACAGGAGAAGATTTAGCAAAGGACCTTTTCAAAAGAAGGAGGAGAAGAAGAGTGACAAGAGCAAAAGTACAATTGTCAAGCTTGATAAGGCCAAGATCAAGTGCTTTAACTGCAGCGAGCTTGGACACTTTGCTAGTGAGTGTAAGAAGCCTAGGAATTCAGGAAAGGGTAATGCACTTATGGTCACACAGAAGGATTGGGCTGATTCCAGTGACTCTGAAGATGAATTGGATTATGAAAACATTGCATTGATGGCCAATAGTTCAGACAAACCTGGATCTCCAAAGAAAACTTCTCCATCCTCTGATAAGGTATCACTTCACTCTCTTGATTCATTTGATAGCTTAAATTCTGATGAAATTAGATCTATCCATGCTGAGTTTAAGAATCTTATGACTAATTTTAGAATTCTTACTTGTGAAAGAGATGAACTTAAGGTTAAGAATGATAAATTAGTTGATAGAAATAATTTTCTTGAATCTGAATTAATTCAAATGGAAGAATACAAGTTGAGTTCTGATAAAGCTAAGCATGATTATAGTGTAATTCTTGAGGCTTATGACTATGTCAGAAAAGAACTAGAAGAAGAGAGAGATGTGATTAAGACCATTAACAATTCCAGTAAGAAGACAATAGAAATCTTTGAGAGTGGAATTCGTGGTAAGGTTAATGGTTTAGGTTTTGATAAGGCTAGACAAGAAGAAATAGTAGCTATTGTCAATAATGATAGTAAGGTAGAAGCTAACACATCTAAATCTGAAGGTAAGAAAATTGTTTCTGAACCTAATCATGTTAAATTTGTTGATTCAAAAGGTACCCCTGTTGTACACAAGAGAATTAACAATAGTTATTCAGATGAGAAAGTGTTAGAGAAACCTAAGAATGTAAACATAGGGTTTCTGTCTAAGTCTCAGTTGAAACAGAGATTAGATGGTCTTTCAGAGTCTAGCAAGATCAAGAGAAATAGGAATGGAAAAGAAGGTATTAACAAAGAGAATAATTACAAGAATGTACCTGATGCACCTAGAAAAAAATGCTATAAGTGTGGAAATCATAATCATTTGGCCCTAGACTGCAATCAAAAACCTTCTTGGAAAACTGAGTCCAGATTCCCCAAGACTCAGAAAATTCAATACCAACCACAAAAAGCTTGTTATCATTGTGGTAGTTTACTTCATTCCATTTACATGTGTAGAGAATATCATGAACTGTATTATGACTATTATTCTTTGAAATCTGAAACTCCTAGTCACAAACAGTTTGTGAGATCAGAGTCTAAAGTTGACTCTGCAACAGGTAAAATAAAGGCAAAATCTTCAAAATCTGTTGTCTCTAAATCTAGTAAGAAAGGATCCAATCAAAGTTGGGTCCTAAAAAATTCTAACTAGTTACTTTTTGTTTGCAGGGCACAGGAAAGAAGCATTCAATTATCTTGGACAGTGGATGCTCTGGACACATGACTGGAAAGAAGTCCCTGCTTACAAAGTTTGAGAGGAAAGCTGGCCCAGTAATATCTTTTGGAGATGGCAACAAAGGAGAAACTCTGGGATATGGCTCAATTATTTTGGGGAATGTCATCATAGAAAATGTAGCACTGGTTGAAGGCTTGAAACATACTCTTTTAAGCATAAGTCAACTGGGTGATAAAGGTTACAAATCAATCTTTGACAGAGAAGGATGCAAAGTCTTGAATATGCAGAATGGAGACATTGTTCTAACTGGTCAAAGGCATGGTAACATATATGAAGCCAGCTTAAGTGATACATCTAAAGGAATTGTTAGATGTCTCTACAGCAAAGCAACAAATGATGAAAGCTGGAATTGGCACAAGAAGCTCTCACATCTTAATTTCAAGAAGCTTAATCAACTTGTTAAATACAATTTGGTGAGAGGCCTACCTCAGGCGAATTTTGTGCAAGATGGACTTTGTGATGCATGTCAGTTTGGAAAGCAAAGAAGAACCACTTTCAAGAGCAAGACTGAAAATTCAATTACTGAACCATTTCACATGCTACATCTTGATCTGTTTGGTCCAGTAAACATTATGTCTATCAGCAAGAAAAGATATGCTCTAGTTATGGTGGATGATTTCACAAGGTTTACATGGGTGTTCTTTCTACACAAGAAGGATGAAGCTCCTCAGCAAATCATTGAACTCATCAAGAATATTCATAATAACTCTGAGTACAAAGTCAAAGTACTTAGGAGTGACAATGGTACAGAATTCAAGAATTCTACAATGGAGGGGTTTTGTGCAGACAATGGAATTACTCAACAGTTTTCTGCACCTGGTACACCTCAACAAAATGGTGTAGTGGAAAGAAAGAACAGGACTCTCATAGAGGCAGCAAGAACCATGCTTGCAGATGCAAAACTTCCAACCTACTTTTGGGCAGAAGCTATTAACACTGCATGTTTCACTCAGAACTGTACCTTGGTAAATAGTCATGGAAAGACTCCCTATGAGATGATCAAAGGAAAGAAACCAAGTGTGAAATATTTTCACATCTTTGGATGTAAATGCTATGTCCTAAAAGTTCATCCAGAACAACTTGGAAAATTTGAAGCCAAATCGGATGAAGCAATTTTTCTAGGATATTCAGCATCTAAGGCCTTCAAAGTTTATAATCTCAGAACTCACATTGTTATGGAATCAATTCATGTTGCATTTGATGATAAGAAATTTGGAATTTTGCAAACTGATGAAAGCCATGACAAATTGGAATTTGAAAATCTGAAGATTTCTGAGATACTCTCAAGTGATGATGAAGGTTCTCCAGAAGGAATTTTTATTGCTTCTCAAAGGAATGCTACTATTGAGGGGGAGCAAATCAATCAGAGAGAACATAGTGATCATCAGGAGCAGACTAGTCTTTCAGAGTCTATTCCATCAGGAATTGATGTTTCAGAGTCTACTCCATCAGGAACTGACCTTTCAGAGTCTACTGAGGAAAGATCAGTAACTAGCAGCAATATAGAATCTACTGATTCTATTGATCAAAGGAGAGTTTTTGAAGGTAGAGAGAATTCTTCTACAAAAGATACCACTAACTTAGGGGGAGAGACTAGCAGAGTTAATCTACCACCTGTTAGAAAATGGACAAAGGATCATACTGAAGATTTGATAATTGGTGATCCAAATAGTGGTGTTCGAACTAGAAGATCAATTCAAAATGAATGCTTGTATAGTTGCTTTCTCTCAAAGAATGAACCTAAGAAGGTTGAAGAAGCCTTACAGGATCCTGATTGGGTAATAGCAATGCAGGAGGAGTTAAATGAGTTTGAGAGAAACAAAGTTTGGAAACTGGTACCAAGACCTAAAGATAGATCTATTGTTGGTGCAAGATGGGTTTTCAGAAACAAGCTAGATGAATCTGGTATGATAGTAAGAAACAAAGCAAGACTGGTGGCCAAGGGATATTCTCAGGAAGAAGGCATTGATTATGATGAGACCTTTGCACCTGTAGCAAGATTGGAAGCAATCAGAATGTTTCTTGCATTTGCAGCTCATTCAAAATTCAAGGTATACCAGATGGATGTTAAGAGTGCTTTTCTAAATGGCAAACTTGATGAAGAAGTATATGTAGAACAGCCACCTGGATTTGTTGATCCAAAGTTTCCAAATCATGTCTACAAACTTGACAAGGCACTCTATGGACTAAAGCAGGCACCAAGAGCATGGTATGAGACTTTGTCTAAATTTCTTCTTGAAAATGGCTTCACAAGAGGTACAATTGACAAAACTCTATTCTTTAGAAAGATAAAAGGTGAATTGCTTTTAGTTCAAGTTTATGTTGATGATATTATTTTTGGTTCTACTAATGAGAAGTTATGTGCTAAGTTTAGCAAGCTTATGCAGTCTAAGTATCAGATGAGCATGATGGGTGAACTAAATTATTTCTTAGGCTTGCAGGTCAAACAGACTGAGACTGGTATTTTCATTAATCAGTCAAAGTATATCAAAGATCTTTTAAGAAGGTTTGACTTTCAAGACTGTGCAGTTGCAAAAACACCCATGACAACAGCCACTAAACTAGACTCTGATCCTAAGGGAAAGAGTGTGGATAATACTAGTTATAGAGGCATGATAGGCTCTTTGTTATATCTAACTGCAAGTAGGCCAGATATAATGTTTTCTACCTGTTTATGTGCTAGATTCCAAGGTGATCCTAAGGAATCTCATTTAATTGCTGTGAAGAGAATCTTTAGATATCTCAAAGGAACTCCAAATCTTGGTTTGTGGTATCCTAGAGAATCTGATTTCTTTCTAATTGGCTATTCAGACTCTGATTATGCAGGGTGTAAAATAGACAGGAAAAGCACTACAGGTACATGTCAATTCTTGGGAAATAGATTGATTTCTTGGGCAAGCAAGAAGCAACAATCTGTTTCAACCTCAACTGCAGAAGCTGAGTACATAGCAGCAGGCAGTTGTTGTGCACAGCTCCTTTGGATAAGAAATCAGTTGATGGATTATGGTATGACACTTAGTAATATTCCTATGTTTTGTGATAATACTAGTGCTATTAAAATTGCAGAAAATCCAGTTCAACATTCAAGGACTAAGCACATTGATGTCAGGTATCATTTTATTAGAGAACATATTGAGAATGGTACTGTGGAACTTCATTTTGTTCCTACTGACAAACAGCTTGCAGATATTCTAACTAAACCACTTGATGAAACTACATTCAGTAGACTAGTAAGTGAGTTAGGAATGTTAAATTTTTAGATCTTTAACATCTGCAAAAGTAGCAAGGTATGTTGTTCTTAGCTTATAGACTTGATATTCTTGTCAGGATCTATATTTGATTGTTAAATGTTTTAGCTATAACACATTGCCTTGATAAATTTCAGTATGATAGACTTGTTAATAATCATCAGGATTGGATTTGTTATCAGGATGCTGACGTCATCAGTATTGTGTCAGTATCAGGATTATGAAAATTACTTCAGATCCTGACGTTTACTTTGTGTAGTAATCTGATTCTGTGATGTGTTAAGTCTATGCTAGCAAGTTTTGATATTTGCATACTGATAATTTATACATCATTCAGAAATCAAAAGACAAGCAGATAACAAGAAATTGTATTTTCATTAATAAAAATCATTACATGGAAATGAAATACAACATCTTTTTGTCTAAATCTCTATTCTATACTTGTCTTTGATATGAACTCTGAAGAACAGGACAAGGAGCATCTCAAGAAATCCATTAGGGGATGAAAGTCTTGTTTGCTCTTGGATTCCTTGTCTGGGCGACTTGAATGAGAGCAGCTAACTTAAATGAATAGCATCTCCATCAAGATCAACCTCAGACTCTCGGCCAAATTCTTCATCCTCAAGTTTTGAGGAGGTTAGGGGAAGATTGTATCCAACAGATGGATGTTCTAGGAGAAACCTCTGGATATTATCGAAAACCAATCCATTCATGATTAGTTCGATGAGAAGAGTCGTTTGTTCAAAAAGATGATCAAGAACAGGATGTTCATCGACCAAGAAAAATCTGAAAAATGGGTTTGAAGGGATTTTTGGTTTGAGAAGCATTGTTGAGAAGAAAAGAAATTGAAAGGTTATGGAGAATGGCATAAGGCGTTTGGTTCTTTTAAAGAAAGACGTGAGAAGTTGAGCAGTCACTTGGAAGTCTTAATGAAGTCAAATGCTAATTATTGCATGAGACTGTATTTCTTGTTTCAAGAAATATTGAAAATATCTAACCAATTGATTTTCTGTTCAGATTAATTGTTTATTTTCTTTTTCAAATAAAAGAAAAATGCCACGTGGAAACTTCATATTAAGTCTCTGATTATATTGATCAGGATTTCATGTGTGACCATCAGGATGTGAAAATCATTGCTTGTGATTAGTTTAATAAGAGGTCATCAGGAAAAGGAAGCTGATCAGTATTGTTTATTTATACCCTGATTTATTTCATGAAAATCAATTTTGGATTTTATTTTCCAAAAATCGTGGGTAACCGCATTTTTCAGGGACTGACACCTGTCAATCTACGTGTCAACGTGGGATAGTGGTCTGAAAGATTTGTAAAATATATTTGTTTTGAAACTCTAATCGTGTAATTGCTTTCTCTAATCTTACATTCTCTAAAGCAAAAATCACTCTTGAGTTTTCAAAATCACTAATCCACTTCAAGAATTTTTCGAGTTTCTTTTCAGATCAAGAATGGCAGCTCAGAGAAGATTACCTAAATCAGTAGCCTTCAAGTTTGGTGACTTTGATTTTATGACAAACAATCATGTTGCAGCTATTACCAACAAGAAAGGAGTGTCATCTGATTTTCATCCAATCATGGACTTTCTGGTGTATGGACCATTAAGTTATGCATTGACAGCATCTCCACAGATTAATCAAGTAGCTGTTTCACAAGCTTGGGAGAATGCTGAGGTAATTGATTCTACTCAGAGTCAATCAGGTAAGATTGTTCTACATTTAGGACAAGATTTATTTGACATTACTGAATCTGTTGTTAGTTCAGTACTCTGCTTACCTGTTACTGATAGTTATGAGAATGTACCATCTGATGATAATATAAGAACTATGTTGTCTGAATTAGGTTATAGTGGACCTCTAGATAACATGAGCCAGTTGAATAGAACTTTTCTTAGAAAGGAATGGTCTTTTTACTTTGATCAAATTGCTAAATGTTTTACTGGCAAATGTAGTTCTTTTCAACAAATTACTTCTGTTACATCACATATTGCTTATAGTTTGCTTTATGACAGAGTAATTAACATTGGTCATATTATCTTAAGTCAGATGAGTATTAAACTTGGGTCAAGAGATCAAAACAGGAAAATGGTTTACTATCATAGATTTATGCAATTGTTTATTAACCATTTTATTCCTGATGTTGAAGCTAGATTTGGTAGGGAACATTGTGTTTCTTCTTATGAACAGCAAAAGAGAATTTTCTCTGATATTACAAAGAAGGACAATGAAAAGAATCTAGATGAAATACCTGCAATTCATTATCCACATCATTTTCAGGTAATTCTTAACACTCATCTTCCTACTATCTACAATTCTTCTTTCTTTTGTGGTGAAATGGCTCAGGAATCTCAATTGGAGGAGAACCCACCTGTGTCTACCCAAGTAGACCAAAACATCATAGTCTCTGAAACAATTCAAGAACCAAATTTTGATCCACAGCCTATTGTTTCAAAGAAACCAACCTCTGGTGTTTCTCAAAAGACATCAGTTGTAAGGAAGAGAAGATTTGTTGTGTCAAGTAGTAGTAGTAATTCTAGTGAAGATGATGATGATTTAACTCTTGCAGAGAGAGCAGAATTGAAGGCTGCAATTCAACTTTCTTTGTTAGCACAAAGAGATGAAAAACCTAGTCACAGCCAGGCTGCAGTCTCTCAAAAGGCTGTAGTTCTTAAAAAGGGAAAACAATTACTGGATACTGTCTCTCAAAAGACTGTGTCTATTGAACAAAGATCTCATCCCAAGATCACTTCTGTGTCTACACCTCTTGAGTCTTCTCAGGATAAATCTTTTGCTCACTATATCAGGAGAACAAGGAGAAAGATTCAATTGTCACCTACACACACAGAGTCTAGTCCAACTAATATCATGCAGGTTTCTACAAATCAAGCTACATCTATGTCAGTATTTGACAAGAGAGATCTGGATATTGATTCTTCATGGGAAACTACATTATCATACAGACTGGCTATGGGACTAATTTCTCTCAAAGTGAAGTTGTCAAGGCCTGTTCTAGACTTTTTGGTTGAAAAAGTACCAAAACTTTTATTTCCAGATGAATATGGACTTCTACATCAAAGACTTGACTTAATGAAGATGTATTTCTATGTATCTGTCAGAAGACAATTAGTCAAGAAATTTGGACTCTCGAAGCATGTTGCACTTCAATCACTTCATGCATATTTATTTGACAAGGATGTAATTATTGAAGATGCTTCAGCTCAAGGTGAACAACTGGAGGAAGTAGATAGAAGAATGCAGTCAACAGAAGATACTATTGCACCAGTGGTGAATAGTAGGAAAGATCAGATCACAGTCACTGTAACACAAGAACCATCTAGTCAGAGGAAGGATGACTCAGGAGCTGTGATAGCTGATGTTGAAAGGTCTTCTGTGATGACTGAGAATGCAAGTGAGATACCCTATGATATGAGAGGAATGACTTTGGTTGATTTTTCTGAAGATCAAACAAATTTTGTTCAGTCAGAGTCTATTCACCTTGAGGGTGTGTCTCAGCAAACAACACTTAAAGACGGTGATATACTAACTATGGTGTCTAATGAAGTATTACTGAAGACATCAGAGTCTAGTAAACAACCTGAAAGTGGTATACTGGAGCCTGTAGTTTCTGAAAGGAAAGAAGATGATTGTATGGGTTCAGAGACTATAGCAGCTCACTCCTTGGAGAAAACCTCAAGCCACATGCCATATGAGGAACCCTCTCTCCATGTGAGTTCAGGTATAAAAACTCCTTCTAAACTCTATTTTTCTGTAGGTCATGAGAGCACTTATCTAAATTTGAGTGATACAGTTGAAAAGATGGACTTAGATCCACAATTTGAGCGGCTGGCTCCTGACCAGGCAAAAGGTGAGGTAGAAAGAGTGTTGACTTTAGAAAGTCAAAGTGAGAATGAGGGTATGGATGATCAACTCCATAGTGAGGGAGAGAAAATTAGGAAACCATCATTTGATTTCTGGGATCAGGTTTTTCCTGAATCTTGGTCTGAAAATTTGGGTATGGATGCTGGTACTTATTCATTCATCAAAATGTATCAGAAGAATGACCTAGCACATCACAATGCAAAGCCAGAAGTTAAAGTTCAGAAGCAAAAGGAGAGGCTTGCAGGAATTATTAACAGAAGAGGTGCCAGGATAAAGCAATCTCTTGATACATATGTACCAGATGAAGATCCTAATGATCCTAGTGTTCCTTTGTATGTACTTCCAATATCAGCTAGAATTGAGACATCAACAGTCTCTGATCACTCTAAGGAGGAGTCAGGATTTGAAGATGTTAGTACACAGAATACTGGTGAAGGAGATGATGATCATGTTTCAGTTCCAGAACAGAAAGATGAAGACGTTGATACTTCTAATCAGGTTTTATTACTTGAATATCATACAACTCAAGCAACTTCTTCTACAAGACTTGAAGATAAAGTTCTTTCTGACTCTGATACTGAAGATACTAGAAGCACTTCCAACATTGAAGTTCATTCTGATGTTTTGAAAGATATTCAGAATTCTCAAATTGCTATTCAAACAAGACTTCAATCACTTGAAGATAACCAAGTCACAATTATGGAAAATCAAGCAGTTCTTATGAATCTCATTTGTTCTGTTTCTGAATCTCTTGGAATTAATGTTGCTGATGTCAAAAAGGGGGAGATAAAGACAATTCAAAGACAACAACAACACTACCAGACTGAAGGAGATAAAGATAAATCTAAAGCTGGGGGAGATAAAGATCAGACAAATAGTAGTAAAAAGAAGAACCAGGAGTGACAGTGGTGAATCTCAATCTCAGCTAGGAAGTGGTAAAGGAAGAGCAGCATTAATAGTTAAAATTCTTTCTTCTAAGTACTGGATAAATGTCTACATCTGAGAAGGAGGTACTTAACTTCATAATTCTACATTCATAAATTCTATTCTGGTTGTATTGTTATATGTTTTGACATCCACAACTTAGATTTATGCTTCAGATTGTAAAGCATAAATAGGGGGAGATTGTTAGGAATAATTCATAAGTTGTGATGTTAAGAATAGAATTTACACATTATACTTCTTGTAATCCTGATCTTATAAAGGATTTAGCACTGTATATAGGTTTTATGTGTAAAACAGTTATCTGTATAGTTTAATCAGGAATGAACAGTGTATCGGAGACTACATGTCAGGAACAGAGAGCAAATCCTGATGACGTGTCCAATACTGATGGTTGATCAGATACTGATGCAGTGTGCAGATCCTGATATCAGTCATGCTACTGATGATGTCATTATGGATGCTACAGAAACTGGCAAGTGCTATAAAACAGGATCGTTGTTTGAAGAACAAGCAAGAAGATATTATGAAGGAAAGAGTTTTTCTATTGAAGGAAACTATCGACTAGAAGGCAGAACATTGTCATGTATAGATTATATCTTTCTGTTATTAGTTGATAGGTAGCATTATAAATACTCTCTCAATATCATTGTAAAGAGCGTGAGGCGTGAGGCGTGAGGCGTAAGACGAAATTGTGAGTTCGTGTGCGTAGCTCTGTATAAGGTTTGTATTCGAGAAGTTCGAAACAAACAGAGAGATATTTGTATTGTCAGCAGCTGCTAAAGGTATTGTACACCTTTGGTAGAGTTTGTATTTGATCTTATTAATACAAACAAGAGTTTGATTCATTCGTTTATTCTTGTTTTTATAATCAAGCAAAAATCAGACAGGATTATATAACTTGTATTCAACCCCCCCTTCTACAAGTTATTCGAGTTAACATAACACCTCCATCTACATAAAGGTTTAAAAAATTAACAATGGAGCATTTTGTAGTCTAACAACTAATTGAATGATAATGCGTAGAAGTCACATACCTCTTTAAGTTCTGAATTTCTGAGGTCTGTGATTTGTTTTAAATTGTAGACGGGCGTTTCTTTACCGTGCAATCACCGATAGAAGATGTATTGTCCGGAACAATTGGTTCATTTATTGCATTTAACCTGTCGTAGCAATGAAACATGATATTATATAAACATATACATGTAGCGCGCATGGACATACAGTCACATTCATACATAAAAATAGAAAATAGTAGCATGCATATGATTGATGATAAATCCTAATTTTGAAGTAAATGTGCAAGTTAATTGATAGTGGTGAAACGAAATTCAATCAAGTAAATCTCATAACATGCATATTTGATTTTTTTAAAAAAAAAACCTACTTGTAACGTAGATTATACACGGCATCATAGTCTGGATTGATATAGTAGTTTGAAGGTGACAGTGTACTCGCCTGTAGTTGTTCTGCAAAATGTAGAGTATTTTGTCAGGATCCCACATATATAATTTTTTTTTGAGAAGATCAAAATATCTTGTATGAATGATGAAACAGTTGTATATAGGTAACTATTCATACCTCGGTATTTTGTTATGCCGCAACTCGTAAGAATGATAATATTATCTTGAGTGTCCATTTTGTCTAGCTCTTCATTCAATTTGTTTGCAAGATCGGCCCATACTGTTACCTTTCCAATTGCACTGCAGTTAAATATATTTTTGTTAGATAGCGAATAACAGTTCTCACTTCTCACTTGCAATACTTGCAACTATTTTTTGTCAAATTTACCTTCCATCACTTATGTCAAATAGCAATATATCTTTTGGCCATGTTGGTGTGTTTCGAATTTGCATAGGAAGCCTATTTTGAACTAAACCCATCAAATCTGAAAATTGCAGAATATATATAAAAGAAAGTATAGCTGATTAAACGAAGAAAGTATATATATAAAAGTACGGATAGCTGACTGTTTATACCGGTTAAAATTTTGGTATCTTCAACCTTATTTCCCAAGGTGTTGAAAGCAGCTAACTCGAACTTATATTTTGGAATCATCTCTTCATCTTCTTTAACTTCAGTCATAGTTGTGAACTTCAAAAAGTATATATCTTTTTTATTTCTTACAGCTTAATAAGAAAATTTTGCATTACCAACACTAAAGTTTGATATGAAATATATTTTTCCTTCTTCAGGGGCACAATCTATTCCATTGACGTAATCCATCCCTGCAAAAGCATGAATATGTGTTTTCTGCGTATAAAAATTAACACTAATTAGTTAATTTGAGGAGCTATATACATATGCACACCAACCAATTATATCAATTATTATCTGTTATAATGGCTCTGCAAAACGTTTGTAGATAAGTATACCGTAAACATGCCATACATACTATCTAAATTGTTGCATGGTCTACAATTTTCACACTAGATACCATATAAAGCAAGGCATGTAAATCTATTCTTAATATTAAAGGCTGAACAATTTTACATATGCAAGAGTGGAAAGGTTTTTTTTTTCTTTTGAAAGAAGTGTTCGGTTTGGTCACGTGAATAAATTATTAATACTTAATTTTAGTTTTTGGAACTATAGCTAATATGAATTTAATTTTGTTTTTTTAAGTGAGTTTTTTATTCTAATATTACACTTTTCATATAAGATGCATGTAATTAAACCATCATTTGAATTGGTATTATTTATGGTAAGATAAAATTCTTTTTTAATAATGTAATATTTTTAACATATTATGAAAATTGTGTTATATAGTATTTTGGAATTTATTAATTTAATAATTCTTTGTACATATTTACTATTGATATGGGCTAAAAGTAAGCCCTAAAGACACATTTAATGTGGCATTAATTAGACCCAATATGGTCAAAACGTGAGGCCCACCAGATGGGCCCAAACCCTATTTATAATATTAATTTCGTAATTAATATTAAGGGTAATAACCAGCTCAGCAATAAGAGTCAAATAAGGATATTACTCCTGCTTGACTTAGCCTCTAAGGCACCCACTTCAACAAGGAAACTGATTCCTACAAGGAAGGAGTCTAGAACATTCCTCAAGGCGGTGACTTGCCCACCAAGTCACCTAATTCTACTACGATTCTAGGGCTTCTCAGCCTATATAAAGGGTCTGACCCCTCATCTCAGAACTACGTCTTGACTTGATTCTCAATACGAGATACGTAGGCACTCTGTGAGGACCGATTAGTCTCGAACACGGAAACAACCATTAAAGCACGAAGCTCCCGAACCCTAGCATTAAATACAATTCGTAACCTAGTTTTTATTCCACAACATTTGGCGCCGTCTGTGGGAAGAAGACATCAACCATGGTTCAAACACGAAGAACAACGTTGACTAGCACCGATCCTATTCCTCTCAGCTCTGCTCCGCCCACCACGGATCCGGTGCCCCCAACGACCGGGACGATCGCTCAACATCAAGTTTCTCAACCCCTAGGGATGACTTCCCATGTTGAGAGTACGTTACCTCCGATCGTCCACACAAATCCAGGAACTAATCCCCTTCAGATGGTGGTTTCTCCCTTGATTGTAGATCCTAACAACCCTCCACAAGGGGTCCAGATCCACACTACGGATCTCCCCGTGAATACCAACCCGATGTATGGGCTGCCTAACTACCCTCCTACTCAAGGAGCTGGATCAAGTGGTCATGCCCTGCATATCCGAGATCGAGAGTATCGTGACTACTCTTGTCCCTATACTGATGAATCGTCTTCTGATGATGATTATCGTGAAGAAGCCCCAAGAAGGCGACGTGCTACCAGAGAACCCCGGAGGAGTCATTAAACTATCCATGATGGACCCCCGTCGACAACTGCGGAAAGGATCAAGGCTCATGAAGCCGAGATCTTAAGATTAAAGGAAGATATGGCAAGAGAACAAGCTAGGTTAAATCAAACTCAACCTCCTCCAACATCAGGGCTGATTCCCTTTATAGATCTGGAGAGGCCTTCAAGAAGGCAAAGAAGGGCTGATGTCCCAACTGGAAAAACAACGAGGGTGGAAACCCCCAAGAGCAACCCCAAGGATCTGATGCCACTTGGGGATCCTGATGATCCCACACCCCCGTTTACTGAGGAGGTGATGAATGCTCGTATCTCAAAGAAGTTTAAGATGCCGACAATTAAAGCTTATGATGGAACCGGTGATCCCGCAAACCACGTTAGGACATTCTCAAACGCACTACTGTTGCAGCCTGCAAGTGACGCTTTGAAGTGTAGGGCGTTCCCTCAAACCCTGTCGGGTATGGCTCAAAGATGGTATAGCCGGCTGCCTGCAAAATCAATTGGCTCTTTCAAGGAGTTAAGCGCTGCCTTTGTTAGACAGTTTATCAGCGGGAAGGTGCATGAGAAAAGCTCTGCATCCCTTATGTATGTGGTACAGGGGAAGAATGAAAATCTTAGAGATTACCTGAAGAGGTTCACTAAGGAAACGTTGAACATCACTGATTTGGAGAATAAGGTGGCAATGGTGGCCCTAGAGCATGGCACCACCGACCTATACTTTAAAAGGTCATTGGCAAAGCATCCTCCCGAGAATATGGCTGAGCTCCAACGAAGGGCTGATAAGTATATCAAGGCTGAGGATAGTACCAAGAAGGAGGCCACAGTGAGCAATGGTCGAGGTAACAGTGACACAAAGAAGAGAAAGCAGGATCAGGAGTATGATGCTAGGGACAAGTATCCCCGTACTAGCAAAGACTCTGAATCAACACCAAAAAAGAATTTTGGACCGAGGTTTTCTGATTATGCAAGGTTGAATGCTCCTAGGAGTCAAATCTTGCAAGAGATTGAGAAAGATAAGGATTTTCGATGGCCGAAGCCACTCAAAGGTGACCCCGCAAAGAGAGATAAGGAGCAATACTGTAGGTTCCACCGAGATGTGGGGCATGATACAGATGATTGTAGGCAGTTAAAGGATGAGATTGATTTAATTCTTGATCCGCAAGGGAAAGTTGAATAAATTTACTAAGGGTGAAGATCGTGGAACCCAAAGAAGGGACTACGATAGGAGAGACAATGACAGAAGAGATAATGATCATGATCGTAACGCGCAGCCCCGAGGGCCAGTTATCAACATGATTTGGGGAGGCCCAACAGCGGCCGGTACAACTCGAAACTCTCTAAAAGCGTATGCCAGAGAGGTGATGCACATTGTGGGAGAGGCCCCGAAACGTGCTAGGACTGAAACAGCGATTGGTTTTGATGATTCTGATCTTGAAGGGGTGAAGTTCCCCCATGACGACCCGTTGGTCATAACCCCTGTGATTGGGAACTCGGAAGTAAAGCGAGTCTTGATAGACAATGGAGCTTCTGTTGACATTTTGTTTCACGATGCTTTTGTAAAGATGGGATACACTGATTCTCAATTAACCCCAACCAACATGCCCATCTACGGATTCAATGGAGTTGAGTCCAAGGTTGAGGGTACCATTCAGTTGCCCATGACTATCGGACAAGAACCTAAGGAAGCTACTCAGATGCTGAATTTTCTAGTGATCAATGCAACCTTGACTTATAATGCAATCTTGGGAAGGACTGGACTTCATGCGTTCAAGGCTGTTGCCTCTACTTATCATATGAAGATTAAGTTTCCTACCCGAAACGGAGTTGGAGAATAGAAGGGCGACCATAAAATGGCAAGAAGTTGTTATGTGTCCGCATTGAGAGCTGACGGAGTCGGGGGGCAGGTACTCCCAATTGAAGACATGGATGTCCGTGGAGACGATGAACACCGAGGGAAGCCAGCGAAGGATTTGATCCCCATTCCTCTAGTGTGACACCCCCCAAATCCGGGGTCAGGAGATTTGGTTGTCACGCAAAAATCCTCAAAATAAAACATCTGCTTAATAATAATCATCCACTTGTGATTGTCCAACACTGGAAATATAACATCTGTGACCCCAAACATACCAAGATCTTTTTAGGTTATAGGGCTAGAAACAAGAATCCAAATTCCATTAAATAGAAAGTATTTCTTTCTTCACAACATTCTCTTTGATCAAATCTTAAACCACTGGTGTAACTTCGATAAGAAGTACGCCAGGCTAACTAGACCATCACATAATAATAATAAATATTATAACTCAAATATATAAATAGATCTTACACTAAATCCAGAGATCCTGAGCCAAGTCATCTTCGAAATAGCATCACGCCTCTTCTCTTTCTGAAGTGTGCGGATAAGTCTCGCCAAATTACTTTACTGAAATGTTAGGATTTACAACAGCAAGTATGAGCGAAAGAAATGCTCAGCAAGCGTATAAAAATTTTGATATAAAATCAGGATAAGTGGGGCATAAAATCAACTGAAATGTAAAGCAGTTTATAGAGAAACTGAATCAACAACTGTGATATAATTCAAATCATAACTGAAATCATTTGGCATGTCATAAAAATGAATCATCTGCCAATTCACAATATATAATAACCATTCTGGCGATATGGATTAGATATATATAAAAACAAAACAAAACCCATTGCCCCCTGATCAGGTTCAAAAGCAATGGGACCCTTTATACTACCACCGGTACATTTCTATACCCGTGTGTATAACCCGGATTTCAAATAAGGGTACCAAAATAGGCAAGTAATGTTAGCCTATAGGAAGATGGAATGGTTACCATATCCTCCTTAAATATTGCTGGACCATAGTAGCAACCATGGCCTCCTACGCTTTCCAATAAATATTGCTGGACCATGAAATCATCGATGGCCTCCTACGCTTTACCATCTTCCAATCCAATAGAGCAATTTCCGAATTCAACAGGAAATGCTTAGTTTCACATACAGTTCACATCCCTATTATTTACTACGATAATAAGGATATGAAGAGTTTATCTTAAACAATTCCCCACATCAAGGATACCAATATCAAGCAACTATTTTCGCATAAAAATATTTAAGAACCACAAATAGCCCTGAACAATAACTATTTGTCATGATATGAAGAAATGAAACAGAAAATAAAAAGTGTTTAGGATGATAAAGAAAATACTTGCCTCTGGTCCTTAGCTGTTACGTAATGCCGAAGTAATACAACTATCTTCTTCTATCTCACGTCATCTCAGTCTTCATTTTCGATCATTCTTTGGTACGACGCTATTTCTGCTGTCACGAGTCTGATCCGTCGACGTCGAGCCCGCGCGTCTACTTCAATATCTCTGCCAGAAGAAAATAATTGGATATGTCCCCTTTGAACATAGACGTTTTCCCGGTGTTAAAACACCTCACAAGTAAACCATCAATTCCATAAACAATACTTTCATCTTCAACCTTCTTTATCACAATCCACAAACAATATTGCATCCATCTCCAACCTTCTTCATAACCCACAAAGAATATTTCATCCACCTCCAACTTCCTTTATTAAACATTTACTTATCTCCGCTGACAAACCTAAGTCAATACTTACCAATTAATCCTTGAAAGATTTATTCAAATCATCGATAAAGAAATAAAAATATAATTACAACGCTTAACCCTCGAAATAACACTTTGATAATTCACATTGCACGTATAAAGACTCGATAAGTAGATCACATAATCACATTAGGATTCATTATCACTGAACAATCCAACTAACTAACACGACACATAATATAAATTGAAATTCTTTTGGCAAAATATTTCGTCATCTATTGACAATATAGATTGAAAATTCTAAAGTCGACTCGCTCTATTATTAGAAATATTTTTGGTTCAATTTAAACGACTTAAATCATTTTTAGAAGTAAATCGAATAATTAAATCAAATTAAAATTATCAATTAATCCCCGAATTAATCAAATAAATAATCCTCAAAATACGATTAATCCTAGAGATAAATCATAAATCCTCAAATTAAATACATTTATATATCACGTAACCAATCAACACATAGCAGATACGACTCACAAATAAAAGAGCACTCAAATTATTTCTAAAGTATTCACAAATCACTAACAGATAATCAAAGAATAATAACATGCAATTCACATAATCACATAGCACGTTTGATCAGATCATAAAAAGATTTTATCTAATATTTTTAAAACAGAAAACGAGTCAAACCCTAATTATCGGATATAACCGACTCAATAAAAAGGTTTGGTAAAAAGTCGACCAAAATTTAAAAGTTGAATTTTAACTTAAAACTATTTTTATAAGAACCGGGTCATTTTTCTAATTCCAGAAATACTTTTCTCGTTGAAAACGGATAAACGGTTTAATTAATACGCAATTAATAAGAATAATTCAATTAAT
The DNA here is from genome assembly GCA_037693485.1 of Kitagawia praeruptora. Classification (NCBI taxonomy): domain Eukaryota; kingdom Viridiplantae; phylum Streptophyta; class Magnoliopsida; order Apiales; family Apiaceae; genus Kitagawia; species Kitagawia praeruptora. The sequence continues at coordinate 129,290,057 of CM075347.1, forward strand.
AATTAAATTAATTGAATATTCAAATTAATTATTTATTAACCAACTCATAAAAATAATAAATCTTTTATAATAAAAAGATTTAAATTCAATGAAGTCAATTATATATTTAAATATTAATTAATTAATATAATTAATCAATTAAAATGAATTAATCAATTAATTAAATCAATTAAATTATTATTTAAAAATAATTAACTAATTAAATTAAATTTTTAGAAATTAAAATAATAATACATAAAAGAATTCTGAATTTTAGAAAATTTTTATAAAATTTTGACCCAAAAACATTTTTCTGAAAAGATTTGAAAATTTTTGAATCAAACAGCACTATTCATCACCATCTCCACACATTCATCACCAAGAACACCAAGAACACTCAACCACCATTAATGGAGGTTCACCGGATTCCGGAATTTTTCCGGCGCCCTAAACAACTCCGGTTAAGCCTTGTTTGCACCCCAAACTTTCACCAACACATTGCATAGCTTCTGGGAACTTTATAACACAACAAAAACGAACCAAACAAGCAAGAAATCATCAAAAACGCACATAATCCGGCGAGCTTAAAGAATAATCCGGCCAAAATTCGTTTTTGCTCGATACTTAACCAAATCACGCACTTGGCATCACAAATCAAAGCTTAGAACACGAGTAAACTAACCCCTAACGCCTCTAACACGAACAATCAACGAATAAGACGAAAAATTGATTCAAAATTTTGGTTAAAACTTTAACAATCGATCTAGCATGTATATGAATACAACATCACAATTGAATACATAAATCGACTCTATACAACCTTATGAAGCTATTGGAACCTTCAAAATCCCTGAACAATCACGAAATCAAAAAGCCCCAAATTCAAGCAAGAACCCTAAAAACGCAGATTTATTCAACAATTCATATAAAATCCGAAACTTACCCTACACGAATTATGATGGAATATTATGAAACTAGAGATTGAGAGCTTCGATTTGAGTATAAGAACACCAAAATCGGATATCGCTAACACCTCCAAATATGGCTTTGATTCTCAAGAACTGTCAAGAACACCACAGAGAATTTTCCAGAATTTTTTTATGAAATAAAATAAAAAAACTGATTTTCTGATTTTTTTATAAATAAAAAAAATTCTGATTTCTATTTATATTAATCAAAAATTAATACCCCAAAAATATTTTTAACCCCCTAATTAAAATTATTAAGCCTTAAAAATAATTTTTATGGGATAAAAATGTAAAAATTTTATTTTTAAACAAATATAATATATATGCCAAAAATTCCCACAAATTATGAATGTTACAAAAATTACAAAATAATACATTTTTGAACAACCCATTATTATATAAAAATAGTTTTATGAAAAACAGGGTCTCGAATTCAATACAGGGGCTGAGTCCAGAATTTAAAATGCAAAATAACTGTATTCTAAAAATATAAAAATTACAGAAAAATAGAATAAAATATTCTATGATACACAGAAGTCACATAACACGTATGGGATAATTTTCCTATTTTATAAAAATCATAACGCGTTTAAATGCATTAAAAATAAACTAACACACATTAAAATCAACTAAAAATATATTTTAATATAATAAATTACACGTAATTTTTCGGTTCGTTACATTCTTCCCCCCTTACAAGGATTCCGTCCTCGGAATCAGCTAAGGCAACTAGTAGGGTTCCTTAACTCCTTCACCATCAACACTTGCTTTGCAAAACTTGGGATAGTGTTCTTTCGTAAACAACTTCTCCAAAATCTCAATTTAACTATAGGGTCTCTATCTGACACAGTTATCACTGGAGTCTTACAACCCATCGTTATTCGTTTCAAATATGGTTCGACCAACTTTCCATTAACATAATATTCTTGAGAGAGAGAGAACTGATTCCATTGATATGTCACTGATATTCTAATCATTTTAGGACTCGTTCTTGCTCTTGGCGATTCCGTTGCGAATCTAATTTCTATCAGCGAATTTCGCTTATCCTGACCTGATTGGCATACCCTTGAAATTTAATAGAGATATCAAGAATCATGAAATTTTGAAGAGAACGGATTCCATATCATAGCAAATGTCCCACAATTGTGGTTATGAATTTTATGAATTTTAAAGCAACCTGATTTGAAATAAGAGAATAACTGAGAGATCAATATGATCACATGAACCCGACGTTATGTGTCTTAGCTCCGACATTTACAATTAAAGGTGATCAGCCTTCTTGTAATACACAACACACCAGTGATGGCGTCCCATCCAACTTCTATCACACAGACAGATATACCTGGTGTCCCCTATAAATAGGGTTGTTCGTCTCAGTAGGATTAGAGAAATATGAAAGGAATTCCAAATTTTTTTTTTCTTCCGAAAAGAAGAACCAGGAAGAAAGTACCGAACAAGCTATATTGCAAATAAGGTTATTAACCATTGGAGAAAACAAAAAAATTGGAAGTCTCAGAAATTTGAAAGTAGGTTTCATAATAACCACTGAAACAATTGAGATTCAAAAATGGAGATTGAACACAAGTGTCAAAATGTCACTGTTTAGAAAAGGAGAAATATCTTTTAACGAATACCTCTTTAGGAGGGATATCAAAATAATTCATAGAAAGAAAAGGTATTGCCAAGGTCACTACTTATGCCTTCTTTGCCAATTCCTTCGATAGCTCGTCATTCGAATTTAAGCTTCTTCCGTTCCACATTTTAAGAATATCGATATCGTATGTCATCGTCAACTCGTAATAATCTCTGAAGATTCCACAGTATTCTTCTCCATTAGCAGGGCGGTCAATCCAGTTCACCACAACTATCTCAAACGAGTACTCCAATCTTAACTTACTAATTGGTACTATATCCAATAGTCCAACAAGAACTCTATATGAGCTCTGACGTTCCTTACTTAGCTATACACACTCCTACGCACTCTCGTTTCTAGTTTACTATAACCTCAGCTCTGATACCAACTGTGACACCCCCCAAATCCGGGGTCAGGAGATTTGGTTGTCACGCAAAAATCCTCAAAATAAAACATCTGCTTAATAATAATCATCCACTTGTGATTGTCCAACACTGGAAATATAACATCTGTGACCCCAAACATACCAAGATCTTTTTAGGTTATAGGGCTAGAAACAAGAATCCAAATTCCATTAAATAGAAAGTATTTCTTTCTTCACAACATTCTCTTTGATCAAATCTTAAACCACTGGTGTAACTTCGATAAGAAGTACGCCAGGCTAACTAGACCATCACATAATAATAATAAATATTATAACTCAAATATATAAATAGATCTTACACTAAATCCAGAGATCCTGAGCCAAGTCATCTTCGAAATAGCATCACGCCTCTTCTCTTTCTGAAGTGTGCGGATAAGTCTCGCCAAATTACTTTACTGAAATGTTAGGATTTACAACAGCAAGTATGAGCGAAAGAAATGCTCAGCAAGCGTATAAAAATTTTGATATAAAATCAGGATAAGTGGGGCATAAAATCAACTGAAATGTAAAGCAGTTTATAGAGAAACTGAATCAACAACTGTGATATAATTCAAATCATAACTGAAATCATTTGGCATGTCATAAAAATGAATCATCTGCCAATTCACAATATATAATAGCCATTCTGGCGATATGGATTGGATATATATAAAAACAAAACAAAACCCATTGCCCCCTGATCAGGTTCAAAAGCAATGGGACCCTTTATACTACCACCGGTACATTTCTATACCCGTGTGTATAACCCGGATTTCAAATAAGGGTACCAAAATAGGCAAGTAATGTTAGCCTATAGGAAGATGGAATGGTTACCATATCCTCCTTAAATATTGCTGGACCATAGTAGCAACCATGGCCTCCTACGCTTTCCAATAAATATTGCTGGACCATGAAATCATCGATGGCCTCCTACGCTTTACCATCTTCCAATCCAATAGAGCAATTTCCGAATTCAACAGGAAATGCTTAGTTTCACATACAGTTCACATCCCTATTATTTACTACGATAATAAGGATATGAAGAGTTTATCTTAAACAATTCCCCACATCAAGGATACCAATATCAAGCAACTATTTTCGCATAAAAATATTTAAGAACCACAAATAGCCCTGAACAATAACTATTTGTCATGATATGAAGAAATGAAACAGAAAATAAAAAGTGTTTAGGATGATAAAGAAAATACTTGCCTCTGGTCCTTAGCTGTTACGTAATGCCGAAGTAATACAACTATCTTCTTCTATCTCACGTCATCTCAGTCTTCATTTTCGATCATTCTTTGGTACGACGCTATTTCTGCTGTCACGAGTCTGATCCGTCGACGTCGAGCCCGCGCGTCTACTTCAATATCTCTGCCAGAAGAAAATAATTGGATATGTCCCCTTTGAACATAGACGTTTTCCCGGTGTTAAAACACCTCACAAGTAAACCATCAATTCCATAAACAATACTTTCATCTTCAACCTTCTTTATCACAATCCACAAACAATATTGCATCCATCTCCAACCTTCTTCATAACCCACAAAGAATATTTCATCCACCTCCAACTTCCTTTATTAAACATTTACTTATCTCCGCTGACAAACCTAAGTCAATACTTACCAATTAATCCTTGAAAGATTTATTCAAATCATCGATAAAGAAATAAAAATATAATTACAACGCTTAACCCTCGAAATAACACTTTGATAATTCACATTGCACGTATAAAGACTCGATAAGTAGATCACATAATCACATTAGGATTCATTATCACTGAACAATCCAACTAACTAACACGACACATAATATAAATTGAAATTCTTTTGGCAAAATATTTCGTCATCTATTGACAATATAGATTGAAAATTCTAAAGTCGACTCGCTCTATTATTAGAAATATTTTTGGTTCAATTTAAACGACTTAAATCATTTTTAGAAGTAAATCGAATAATTAAATCAAATTAAAATTATCAATTAATCCCCGAATTAATCAAATAAATAATCCTCAAAATACGATTAATCCTAGAGATAAATCATAAATCCTCAAATTAAATACATATATATATCACGTAACCAATCAACACATAGCAGATACGACTCACAAATAAAAGAGCACTCAAATTATTTCTAAAGTATTCACAAATCACTAACAGATAATCAAAGAATAATAACATGCAATTCACATAATCACATAGCACGTTTGATCAGATCATAAAAAGATTTTATCTAATATTTTTAAAACAGAAAACGAGTCAAACCCTAATTATCGGATATAACCGACTCAATAAAAAGGTTTGGTAAAAAGTCGACCAAAATTTAAAAGTTGAATTTTAACTTAAAACTATTTTTATAAGAACCGGGTCATTTTTCTAATTCCAGAAATACTTTTCTCGTTGAAAACGGATAAACGGTTTAATTAATACGCAATTAATAAGAATAATTCAATTAATAATTAAATTAATTGAATATTCAAATTAATTATTTATTAACCAACTCATAAAAATAATAAATCTTTTATAATAAAAAGATTTAAATTCAATGAAGTCAATTATATATTTAAATATTAATTAATTAATATAATTAATCAATTAAAATGAATTAATCAATTAATTAAATCAATTAAATTATTATTTAAAAATAATTAACTAATTAAATTAAATTTTTAGAAATTAAAATAATAATACATAAAAGAATTCTGAATTTTAGAAAAATTTTATAAAATTTTGACCCAAAAACATTTTTCTGAAAAGATTTGAAAATTTTTGAATCAAACTGCACTATTCATCACCATCTCCACACATTCATCACCAAGAACACCAAGAACACTCAACCACCATTAATGGAGGTTCACCGGATTCCGGAATTTTTCCGGCGCCCTAAACAACTCCGGTTAAGCCTTGTTTGCACCCCAAACTTTCACCAACACATTGCATAGCTTCTGGGAACTTTATAACACAACAAAACGAACCAAACAAGCAAGAAATCATCAAAAACGCACATAATCCGGCGAGCTTAAAGAATAATCCGGCCAAAATTCGTTTTTGCTCGATACTTAACCAAATCACGCACTTGGCATCACAAATCAAAGCTTAGAACACGAGTAAACTAACCCCTAACGCCTCTAACACGAACAATCAACGAATAAGACGAAAAATTGATTCAAAATTTTGGTTAAAACTTTAACAATCGATCTAGCATGTATATGAATACAACATCACAATTGAATACATAAATCGACTCTATACAACCTTATGAAGCTATTGGAACCTTCAAAATCCCTGAACAATCACGAAATCAAAAAGCCCCAAATTCAAGCAAGAACCCTAAAAACGCAGATTTATTCAACAATTCATATAAAATCCGAAACTTACCCTACACGAATTATGATGGAAGATTATGAAACTAGAGATTGAGAGCTTCGATTTGAGTATAAGAACACCAAAATCGGATATCGCTAACACCTCCAAATATGGCTTTGATTCTCAAGAACTGTCAAGAACACCACAGAGAATTTTCCAGAATTTTTTTATGAAATAAAATAAAAAAACTGATTTTCTGATTTTTTTATAAATAAAAAAAAATTCTGATTTCTATTTATATTAATCAAAAATTAATACCCCAAAAATATTTTTAACCCCCTAATTAAAATTATTAAGCCTTAAAAATAATTTTTATGGGATAAAAATGTAAAAATTTTATTTTTAAACAAATATAATATATATGCCAAAAATTCCCACAAATTATGAATGTTACAAAAATTACAAAATAAAACATTTTTGAACAACCCATTATTATATAAAAATAGTTTTATGAAAAACAGGGTCTCGAATTCAATACAGGGGCTGAGTCCAGAATTTAAAATGCAAAATAACTGTATTCTAAAAATATAAAAATTACAGAAAAATAGAATAAAATATTCTATGATACACAGAAGTCACATAACACGTATGGGATAATTTTCCTATTTTATAAAAATCATAACGCGTTTAAATGCATTAAAAATAAACTAACACACATTAAAATCAACTAAAAATATATTTTAATATAATAAATTACACGTAATTTTTCGGGTCGTTACATCTAGTGCTGGGCGACCATGAGAAGGTTACCTATATATGAGCTTCTCTAAAAGAACCCTTGAAGGGCAAGTTAACGACATTCCTGCAAGAGAACAGTGATGTGTTTGCTTGGACAGCTACCGATATGCCAGGGATTGACCCCCAACTCATAACTCATAGATTGAATGTTGATCCCAAGCAGAAGACAATACAGCAGAAGAAGAGAAATTTTGCTCCTGAAAGGCAGGAGGCCATTAAACAAGAAGTTGACAAGCTCTTAGAGGCTGGGTTTATTGAAGAAATTCAGTTTCCCGAATGGTTAGCAAACCCTGTAATGGTCAAGAAAGTGAATGGGAAGTGGAGGATGTGTATAGACTTCACTGATTTGAATGATGCATGTCTGAAAGATTGTTTTCCCCTGCCAAGGATTGATATGTTAATAGATGCCACAGCTGGACATGAGATGTTGAGCTTCATGGATGGGTTCAGCGGCTACAATCAGATTAAGATGCACCAGGATGACATCCCTAAGGTATCTTTCATAACTAACTTTGGTGTTTTCTGCTACCTTGTTATGGCTTTTGGTCTAAAGAATGCAGTAGCTACTTACCAATGACTGGTGAATAAGATATTCGCCCATCTGATTGGAAAACCCATGGAGGTCTATGTTGATGACATGCTAGTCAAAAGCCTACTCAAGGCAGATCACATTAAGCACCTCAGAGAGGCATTCGAAGTGCTGAGGCACCACAAGATGATGTTGAATCCAGCCAAATGTGCTTTCGGCGTTTGATCTGGGAAGTTTTTGGGTTTGATGGTTTCGAAAAGAGGCATAGAGGCCAACCCCGACAAGATCAAAGCAATCTTAGACATGGAGCCACCTCGTTCTGTGAGGGACGTACAGAAGTTAACTGGCAGGGTGGCCGCTCTAGGGAGATTCATCTCCAAGTCTGGTGATAAGTGCTTGCCTTTCTTTCAGGCCTTAAAGAAAGTGAGAAATTTTGAGTGGACTACAGAAAGCCAAGAGGCCTTTGAGCAGCTGAAGAAATACATGGCTGAGGCCCCGCTGTTGGCCAAACTAAGTCCCGGAGAGACTCTTTGTCTATATCTAGCAGTGTCTGAACAAGCATTGAGTGTCGTCCTCATCAAAGAAGAGAATAAGGTTCAGAGACCTATCTACTATGTAAGCAAGGTGCTCCACGGAGCCGAATTAAACTAGTCATCCATCGAGAAATTTGCTTTGGCTTTGGTAATGGCCTCGAGGAAGCTACGACCATACTACCAGTCGCACAAAATTGAAGTCCTGACAGACCAGCAGTTAAGGAACATATTGCATAGCCCAAAGACCAGCGGAAGGCTAATCAAATGGGCCATAGAGCTTGGAGAGTTTGATATCAAGTATAAGCCTCGGACAGCCATCAAGGCTCAGGCATTGGCTGACTTCGTGGTTGAATGCACCATTAACAACCAAGAAGTCGGGGGCAGGGGATGATAACCACCCCTGAGAATGGAAATAAAGATGAAGAACTGGTAGCTGATCAGAAAGAATATTGGGTGCTCTATTTTGATGGAGCATCAAAAACAAAATCTAGTGGTGCAGGTTTGGTTTTGCAAAGCCCCGATGGGTTCACAGTTGAGTATGCTTTGAAGTTGGATTTTCCTACTACCAAAAATGAAGCTGAGTATGAGGCATTGATAGCCGGATTGGGATTAGCTAGAGTTATGAGGGTCAAGAACCTCAAAGTGTGTGGAGATTCAAGACTGATAGTCTCGCAAGTGAATGGTGAATTTGAGGCCAAGGATGAGACTATGGCGAAATACCTGAGAGTCGTGAAAGCTGTTATGACTCAGTTTGAGGAATGCTGTGTAGAACACATTCCAAGAGAAGAGAACATTAAGGCCGATGCCCTATCTAAGTTCGCTTCTTCTGAAATCGAAAATTATGCGGGAAGTGTTTACTTCCAGGTCTTGAAGGCCCCGACTGTTAATTCCAATTTGGTGGCACCAATTGATATAGGAAGCTGTTGGATAGATCCTATTAAAGCTCACCTTGAAACAGGTTGGCTCCCTGACAATGCCTTGGAGGCACGAAAACTGTCAGTGAGAGCATTGAGATATGCCTTGATCGAAGGCATCCTGTACAAGAGATCGTTTGTCATCCCGTATTTGAAATTCTTGAGGCCCCAAGAGGCAAGAGAGGCTTTGGAGGAAGTTCATGAAGGAATATGTGGGCAACACTTGGGGGGTAGAGCCTTAGCTCACAAGATTACTCGACTAGGATTCTATTGGCCGGAGATGTTGGCCGATGCACAGAATTATGTTAAGAAATGTGACAGATGTCAGAAGCACGCTCCAATTATGAGGCAGCCGCCTGAGATGTTAACATCATTCAGCTCTCCCATCCCATTTGCAATGTGGGGGATGGACATACTTGGTCCTTTCCCTATGGCCTCAGCACAAAGGAAGTTTCTGATAGTCTCTATTGACTACTTCACCAAGTGGATCGAGGCTAAGCCTCTAGCCAAGATAACCACCAGACAATTTGCCCAGTTCTTTTGGGAGAACATAATCTGTAGGTATGGAATCCCGCGAATCCTTATGACGGATAACGGGACACAGTTTAACAATGAGGAGTTCAAGAAGTACTGTGATGAAAACGCTATTGAGCTTCGATTTACTTCAGTAGCACACCCGCAAGCTAATGGACAGGCCGAGGTAGCCAATCGGATCATCCTTGATGGACTAAAGAAAAGGGTCGAGCGCTCAAGGAACACTTGGGTGGATGAGTTGTTGCTTATACCCTGGGCTTATCGCACCACTTGTAAGGTGACCACCGGAGCAACCCCGTTTCTTCTGGCTTATGGAGCTGAGGCAGTTGTACCACTGGAGATTATGCATGCATCACCTCGAGTTGAGGCATTTGAACCAGAGACTAATGAAGAGGGCATGAGACTCGCCCTAGACCTGATTGATGAAGTCAGGGACGAGGCAAACGCTAGAAATGTGGAGCATCAAAAGAAAGCATCCTTTTATTACAACCACAGGGTAAAGGAAAGGTTTTTCCAGTAAGGTGACTTAGTTCTGAGAAAGATCGAGGCTTCTGGAGTTGGCCAGAAGGGAAAACTAGCCCCTAATTGGGAAGGACCATATCGAATCAGGAAAACACTAGGACGAGGATCCTACAAGTTGGAGACTTTGGATGGGAATGAGGTGCCCCGTACCTGGCATGCTTTGAACCTCAAGATTTATTATGTTTGAGCTATCCTTTTAAGGACTTAGCTCATTATCTATTTATTAAGAGAAGTAGAAATAAGGTTCGATGAAACCATTTCAGGGCTTAACGCCCCGAGTAGGACAATAATAAGTTGTGTAAGGGTTGAATCCCATTCTGAGTTATTAATACAAGTTTGTTTTCCATTCCATGATTCTATGTTTTATTTATGTACCGAGCACCTGCTGAGTGTAAGCCTTGAAAGGCCAAGTACCGAAAATAAATGAACATACGAATAAGGGAAACAAATTCATAAATAAAATGCCCCGAAGGGCCACAATTCGAGTTAAGGTTACAACACAACAAAATCAGAGTTTAAGTCCCGAAGGACGCTGAATAAAAAGCTGATAAAGCCACAGGCGGCTAAACAAGGCCGTACAAGGCCGTACAAGGCCATGGGGTGAACCCAACCTACTTAGCCGGGGATTCTTCCTCGCCGCTCTCCTCGCCCGACTCCTCTTCACTTGAATCCTCCTCCTCATCCGAATCGTCATCTGAAGTTTCTTCCTCGGCACCGTCTTGCTCAACAACTACCATCGGCTGCGCGGTAGTCTTCACAACTTCAGTTTCTTCCTCTCCAGAAGATGAGCTTGAGCTGCCTTCATTTCGGATCATTCTCTTGCCTGGGATCGGTTGTCGAACCACTCCAACTTTTCTGGCAGGCGGAGGCTTTTTTCCACGAGATCCCGAAGAGCTTGAATCTTGGCTAGCAACTCGGACAGCTCCCTTAGAGTTGGATCCAGAACGTCGATGATTGCCTTTGGAGCCGGATCCCGATGTCTGAGGAATAACTTTAGTTCCCGAACCAGAAGCTAGATTAGCTGGGATGACACCCCAGTTAGGGCAAGGAAAATCATCCGGGTTGACAACAGAAGGATGCCTATGGCTCACGGCGTTGATGGCCTTATCCCAACCAACAGACATGTTGAAGGGACGCATCTCATCATCATGATCATCGATGAACTTAAGAAAATCTTGGGTCTTATGATAGGCCTGGATCACCTTACCAGCATCAGACGCCTTCTTTCGGGCTAAAGAAGAAAGTTGTTTATGGGTGGATGCAGCATTAGCTTCGGCATGAACAATTTGGGAGTGCAGATCTTCAATCTCTTCCTTGAACCTTGCAGAGTCATTCTTCAAACTAATATTCTCATCCCTAAAAGCCCGGCCTTGAGTTGAGATAGTTTGAAAGTAAGCATTGGCCTACAATATGGAAATGGGTGAGCTATAAGGAATACACAAAGTCGAAATCAATAATAGTATCGAACTTAACAGAGGGAATTTCATACCTGATACAAGGCTTGAGCGCCCATAAGCTGAGACTCATCCATTTTGTCACCTGCGTGCATAGTCACTTGATCGGGAGGAGTGATTGAAAGCTTGGACCAGTCCAGAGCTATATGAGGGCTCTCGAAGACTGAGTCTTGTTCACATATACCCCAAGGAGGTATGAAAGGAGTCCTGACATCCCCGTCAGAGTGCAGCGCTCCAAGAAGGTAGGGATATGAGGCTTGGTAGGATTTAGTAGCTCCGCAGCTTTCTTCTTCATCCTTTTAGTCATAGTCGGCTGGTTTTGAGGACAACTATCAATCTCCTCAACAGCTGAAATACAAAGAGAAAAACATCGGGATAAGAACAAACAGAGCTCATAATAAGCTCAAGTAAGAAAGTTACCCTCAATGGAAAGAAAGCTAAGGCCAGCCTCAATAAGATTCTTTTCATTCAGAAAAGTTTTATAGTGTGTACGGCCGTCGTCAGCAAGAAGCCTATCTCGATCCCACAATTCTGGGTCACTAAGATCACACACGAAATGTGAACTATCTTCTACGGATCCAAATCTCTTCACAAAGTAGTTACCCCAGTCCCCGCCTTTCCATTCAAGAACTACAAACTCCCTTTCCCAGAAATGCTGTGAATCTGGAAAGGAGAAGGGATTCACTATGTGTGGAAGTTTAGCTCGGTGCTTGAGGCTAACCCATCCTTTCTTGTGGTCAGAAGAGTTGCTGGCCCCAAAGATACTACAAAACATTGTAGTAGTCGGTAGAATCTCCAATTGACCTTATCAGGAAAATAGAGATGTACCTCCAAGCGTTGGGATAAAACTGACAAGGATGGATTTGATACTCCGCCAGCAATCTAATAATAAAATTGTCAACTGGGAATCTGAACCCAGCATCAAGAGCACCCCAGGGAACGTAAATCCTCTCAGGATGCCAGTTGCAGGTCCTGTCTGAAGGGTTTGGAAGACAAACCTTAATAGCACTTGGAAAGTGATATGTATCCCTTATTTCTTGAACATCTTTTTCCGACAACTTACTTGGACTGTTAAAAGAATCTAAGCTAGCACAGTTCGGGAATGCTTCCCTCATAATGTTAAGAAGATCTAGCAAGGATTCAAATCTATGTTCAACATATGAAGGAGATTTGATTTGTTATTTACCTTTGGCGGTCCTCATTTTACTCCTCTTCGCCATAGCTTCCATCATGGAGACAGGGGGAGCCATTGGGCGATCACCTTCCGACATCTTGATCTTGAAGCTGAAACTTGATCTTGAATCTGAAACTTGATCTCGAAGCTGGAACTTGATCTTGCAACTTGAAAGCTAGAGAGCTTAAGAATCTGAGAGCTCTGAAATGAAGAAGTGAATTAAAATGAAGGCTACTTCTCCTCTTTTATAGAAAATGCATGACCTGCTACATCAGGTTGAATCTCAGTTGGTTCGCGTTTACAGGTCATCTATCGTTTATAGATGAAAAAAGGACAGAAATTATCCACGTTTTACAGAAATAATCGTTATAATTCATATATGCAAGAAGAGAAATAGCAGATATAACTGCTGGAGCTGCAAAACAAGTGACTTCTAAAAAGCTAAATACGCTTAAGGAGTTAATTAAGGAGATCAACCATAATCACAAGATTAGCAGTGCTAATCATAAGTTGAGAAATAATATCGTCAGAAGTCACGAATGACCAAACTGACGACTTAAGATTAAGAATCAAGGTTCTTGATCCTTAGGACCACGGATGATTTTAGATCCTAGATCCCTGACGACCTAAGATCAAGATCAAGGTTCTCGATCCTCAAGATAACGAAATCACGAATGACCAAGATAGTAACTTGAGAACAAGATCACAAGATTCTTGATCCTCAAGATCACGGATGGTTTTCAGGTCCGGGTTTCCTAGCTAAACCGCGAGGCAATCGACCACGGCGCACGAGGGGCCGTAGCCGACCACCTCCCGGCCGACCATGACGCACGGGGCACCGCAGCCGACCACCTTGGAGCCGACCACCCCCTCTGGAGGAGCTTCGGCCGATCACCTCTTGGCCGATCACTTCTCGGCCGATCACCTTGGATTCAAGCTTTCCGACCGACCACGAGCTGGCCCTAGATCCAGCCGATCACGGGTTGGTTCGTGGTCCTAAATCCCGACTTTTTCAGTGAACCTCGGATAGTTTTCAGTCCTGAATCTCGACTTTTTTTAGTGAATCTCGGATGGTTTTCAGTACTAAAACGAGGTCATTTTAAGCACAGATTAGTGCCGATTAGCACAGATTAGTGCCGTTTAAGCACAGGTTAGCGCCGATTAGTGCTGTTAGTGCCGTTATATGCCGTTTAACATCGTTTAACACTGTTTAAACGTCGTTTAAGGCTGATTAGCGCTGTGTAGTGCCGTTTAAACATTGTTTAGTGTCGTTCAACATCGTCGTAAATGCGTCGGTCGCTCCACGTTTTACATTAAGATGATATTGTTGAAAGTACTCGCGTAAGAGCAATAAACCCTGACCCAATTCTCAGAAAGGCCGTTAAAACTTCAAGGAAAACCTGATCAGTTTTCCTAGAAGTTGGGGGGCAAATGATATGGGCTAAAAGTACGCCCTAAAGACACATTTAATGTGGCATTAATTAGACCCAATATGGTCAAAACGTGAGGCCCACCAGATGGGCCCAAACCCTATTTATAATATTAATTTCGTAATTAATATTAAGGGTAATAACCAGCTCAGCAATAAGAGTCAAATAAGGATATTACTCCTGCTTGACTTAGCCTCTAAGGCACCCACTTCAACAAGGAAACTGATTCCTACAAGGAAGGAGTCTAGAACCTTCCTTAAGGCGGTGACTTGCCCACCAAGTCATCTAATTCTACTACGATTCTAGGGCTTCTCAGCCTATATAAAGGGTCTGACCCCTCATCTCAGAACTACGTCTTGGCTTGATTCTCAATACGAGATACGTAGGCACTCTGTGAGGACCGATTAGTCTCGAACACGGAAACAGCCATTAAAGCACGAAGCTCCCGAACCCTAGCATTAAATACAATTCGTAACCTAGTTTTTATTCCACAACAACTATGCTAATATTAAATTATTTCTTCATTCAACTGATTTTTTTATCTCAAAAACTATTGTACTATCATAAAATATTAATCAAATAAGCTTCCTATTTGTTTACATTTTTATATTAATGTTTATTTTAATGATTAACATACATTAACTGAAGTAAATTAACCAATCTAAAATATTAACGTGCATATGTTATGATTTATAATTGTACATGAACTATTTTTTTAACTAAGGCAAGGTTTCAAAAAAGAATAATTGCAAAAACATATAATTAAAATTATTTTAAGAAAGTATTTTAATGAAAAATATTGTTATAATTATAATAATTGTTATTAAGTTTAAATTGGAAATTCACTTTTAACTATAGACGGAAAAATATATTTGGTAAAGTTATTTGTTGATTTTGCTAAAGTAAAATTGAAAATAAAGCGATCAACACAAAAGAAATTATAAAAGGTTTGTCAAATAAATAAAAAAAAAATTATATTTTAAGATATTTAAGATCTCAAAAAAGATTTTATATTATTTTTGATATTATATTTAATATATTATATTAAATATTATATTTAATATTGAATTTGACATTATATTTAAGATCTCAGAAAAGATATTATATTGTGAGTTTTTTTTTTCTAATATTAGACTTTTTACATGGTGAATGTAATGAAACCATCATTTAAATTTGTATTATTTATGGTAAGATAATTTTATTTTATTTTTTTGTAATAATTTAATATATTATTAAAACCGTGTTATATAGTATTTTGGAATATATTAATTTAATAATATTTTGGACATATTTAAAATGTTACTGTTAAATCATTTATGTATATAATTGATTTTGATTTTTTTACTGATTTTTTTTCCCTAGAAAAATAATAATATTAATAATAATATTAATAATAATAAGTGTAATCCATCATAATTTAATCTAAAATTATGATGGATTATATTAAAAAAATTAAAATTGGATTGGATTACAATGACTGTAGTATTAGTGGTTTTTTTTAAATTGGGTTGGATTACAATTACCATATATTACTCTAGTTGGAGGTAGAGATGGGTTTCAATTGCAAATTTACTTTTAGTTGTAGACAAATTTACTTTTAATTGAAGACAAAAAGATAAATTTCAAAAATATTAACACAAAAGGAGTTTAAAAAGGTTTGCCAAGTAAATTAAGAAAAAATATTATATTTTAAGCTATTTAAGATCTTAGTCTAAAAAAGTTTTTAAAAAATATAGTAATTATAATTATTTTATACATATACATACATTATGTAATTGAAATTAGCAGAGTAGTATTTCTTTAAAAAAACAGAATAATATTGATTTACGTAATATTAAATAAGATTACAAATTTAATTGAAATAATAAAATGAAAAATGAATTAAAAAACTAAATAAAAACTAATTTTAAAATTTTGTAGCTAACAATCCTCTCAAGTTCATGTATCAATAGTATATCTAAATTGTCAATCTATTAATAATAAGATTTCAAAAAGTAATAAGATTTCAAAAAGTAACTTAACAATTGAGAATATTTGCTGTACAATTTGTTTCCACATGAAAACATTTCTGGATATAAAACAGACTGATCACTTGTAATTCACATTCTGATTGTAAAAAAACTTATGTATAAAGAATCATTTTACATATGCTAGAAGCTCAGAATCCGAATTCCAATCTGTTGAATTCTGCCCTGCAGTGGCAGATCACAATTTATGGGAATTCAGCATATATACACTACGCCATAGATGGGTTATCGTTACATATTTTTCATGAATGTTGCTAGAATATGTTATCTTAGCATGTTACTTTGGACCTAATATGACATTTTGTTTTTTGTGTTACCTTAGCCACAAACATGATGTTACCTTAGCTTTAAAGTGTTGGATGTTAGCAACATACATGATATGTTACCTTAGATCATTAATAAACTCAATTTTTTATTTTTTAACAAAAAAATTGTTTAATTATTTAAAAATCACATTTACCTGTAAAATATTTCATTTTTATAAAAATTAAGAGTTTACCAAGTAAATGAGTTTTTATTTTTAAATATCAAGGTATTTAATTATTATTATTTTTCAGGTTCTATTTATTTATTAAATGTAAAATGGATATTTAAAAAAGAAAAATAAAAAAAAAAAAGAAAAACAATTGTAAAAACAAAAAAATAAGAATGGCACAGCTACCCGTGAAATTTTTGAGCGGCCAAATATCGCGCCCCTGTCTAAACCCTTGCACTTAAACAAATTATCTCCCCTCTCATTCTGCTTTCTACCGTCTCACAATCGCTCTCTCTCTCTCCCTATTTCTTAAACCACTCTCTTTCACTCTCATTCTTCTCTAATTTTCTATTAAATTAGTATGTTATTTGCTACAAATTAGGCTGCTCAATTGAATATGGCTTCCGTTTGAGGCTTCAGATTGGGGCTTATTCAAATTAGGGTTTTTTCAGATTAGGGATTCGTTGTTTTGAGTTTAATTGATTCAGTTTTTGCACTTTATTTTCGATTTCAGGGCTTTTCCAGTTTGAGCTTTAGATTTGGGGCTTTTTATGTATAGTTAATGTCATATGCTTACCAATTTCTCTTTGTTGGTGGCAACCGGAAGTGTGTAAGTATATCCTTCCATCCCTTCAATTTAATCAGTATCTTTGGTCTATGTTGTCTGTTCTATTAGTGTCTGATTTTGTTTCTGTGATGTTTGATCTAGAATGAGACCAAAGACTCTATCAACAAGCTTGTCTCGGACTTGAACAATTCAACACTGGAAGCTGATGTTGGTGAGCTTTTCTCGTATTTTGATCTACTGTTATAATAAGTATCTGAGCATATGAATAAAAGTATATTTATTCGGCTTTATAATCTCTATAGTTGACTTTATCCCCTAGAACAGGTTCTAACTTTACATAAATTGTTTTAGGAGTGTAAATGTCTCTGTACTTCAAATTTATGTATGATAACTTCCAGTTGATTTATGAAATTTGATAGTTACACTTTCTCTATCATTAGATTGGACTGTCCAAAATGAAGGGACCTACTCGAAATGGAACTGTACATGGTGTCAAAATCTGCTTTTGTGAAGTTTAAAATGAATCTTATTTTAGTAATGTAGTATGTTAGTTTAATGTAGGTAGTTTTTTGTTTCACAAGGTAGTATTTCTGTTTTATGCAAGTGGGATTGAGATTTAACAACATTAGATTATTGAAATCTACATTCATGCTATATGTGTTAAATCCAATGTTGTTAAATTCAACAAGGTAGCTATATGTGTGTTTTTCACGTAGTGATTTTACTATAAGATATCAACCCTGTCCTTTATTGAAATTGCAGGGGATTTGCCAAGTTCATAACAATTTATGATTATGTAATGGTTGGGCTACATTCTGTTTACTTGCATGCATGTTTAGGTTTTTTTTCTTTTGTGTTATTGATGATTGGTAGGATAACAACAATTAAAGGTTGATGTTGAATTACAAACTAGTGTTCAGGAATGAGGGAATGCACTTCTCTCTACACGGCAGTATGTGGTATATCCGATTTCAGTCTTGTAGGTCCACTTTGTGATGGGTTCCCAGCTCTGAATATCCGTCAATACCTTGAGTCTTAATACACCTGATGGAGTACTAACATCATGTACAAAATAGTAGGTTCTTTTAATTTTGTTATATTTTTTGTTATTTAAAAATCAACCATTTGGTTCTATTCTAGATTTATTCTTATAGTTCGATTGTAATGTGTTTTTACCTCTCGGTACTTATTTTTTTTTGTTATTTAAAAATCAACCATTTGGTTTTATTCTTATAGTCTTAAAAATCACTTACAAGTTACAGCGTGATTTGACTTCGTGTACTTGCATCAAAATCACTTACAAGAACTAGTGTAAGGTGGTTGTCTTTCCATCAAAATAGCAAGTAAATAAAACCAAAAAAAAGGTTCAAACTAGAAAACATATTCTTTTATCAATTGTAAAAGTGGGTATTGGCTGGTTCTATGTTTGTTGTTCAGATTGTGTATCTTAAAATTGATCTGGAGTATAAATTTATAGTTGAGCACGGTTGATACTGATTTATTTTAGGCAGATATAAAGCTAATTAAAAGTCTTAGAATTTTTAAGTGTATACACATGCATGTCATGACCTTACAACACCAGTAAAGGCTATAAGTTAAAGCCTAAAGGCTTAACTCCTCTCCATGCCTCATTTATGATAATTATTTATATGATTGAATTTATACTCCTTTCTGCTGAAATTTTCAAAGCTACAACCTCACCTGTAATTCACCTATGGTGATTTAAAACTTTAAAATACTTAAGATATACTTTAGTTGTCTTGTACTTATTTATCCTTGTAAAATCGATGGCTAATTAGCTAATTAGATAGATGACAAAAAAATTGCTAAATAGATATCTGCAGGAACATGGTATGTTGGATTCTTTAATGGGATTGGAGTAACGAGGACGCAGTCTAAAATTCTATTATCTCATTTACTTATGAAAAGATTATAATCAATAGCGATCATTGTAGTCGTATATATATTTAAATTGCGTAGTGCATATAAAAGATTTATTGTAGTCGTTTAGAGCATTTCATTGAGGTCTTAGTCGTTTATAGCATTTCATTGAGGTCTTTGGCTATACAAGCACCAAAAGTTGGTCGATGGTATATTGCTATTCAACCTGTTAATATTTCAAAGGCACTCAGGGGGCTTCAGGCCACAAATATTAAAGTTTGCTACTTCTTGGATTGGCAAGTGCACTCAGGGTGGATCAAGCTGTTCATTAGAAGCATATGTGCTTCAGGTGGGTTACTCTTCTATTTGAAAGTTTACATATTATTACCAGATGTTAAAGTTACAAAAGAGCAACTGAATATGATTGAATCAAAGAAAGGTATGTCCATACATATTGATATCTTTGCTCCTGCACTCTGCACGATACTGAATTACTATATTTTAATGAACTAATCATGTGATATCATATGATCAAATTTTCATGAAGATTTACCTAGAGATCTCGGTAAAACAAAAATAATTACAAACTACCAAATTGCATACTTCCTTTGTGGTTGCATGCTTAAACGAAATACTTTTCTGCTCAAGGCTACTATGCTGTAAGTTTTAATCAGTATATATCACATACTCTTCTTTTGATTTTGTAGAATATATGGCAGGAGTAATTTATTGACAAGCTGCAAATGGTTCTCTGCAGACAGTTCTCACGACAAATCCATTTGGACCTTTTGAGTCGTATTATTTACCAGTCAGTAACAAGGTCTTTTCAGCAACTGCTAATTTTCTTTTGGAACCTCTGTTGACCAACACATCTTATAGAAGAAGTTTAGATGATGATTGGACTTATTTTCTTTTGGAACGTCTGCTGTTATCCGATGCCTGCAGAAACTACTGATCCTTGATGCCAAAAAACGTCAGTGCTTCTTTAATGTCGATGAAGACAAGGATTATCTTTACAAATGTGGGGAATCCACATGCTCTTGGACAGAAGCCTCTTATT
Organism: Kitagawia praeruptora; assembly: GCA_037693485.1. Classification (NCBI taxonomy): domain Eukaryota; kingdom Viridiplantae; phylum Streptophyta; class Magnoliopsida; order Apiales; family Apiaceae; genus Kitagawia; species Kitagawia praeruptora. Next base: position 129,310,243 of record CM075347.1, read on the forward strand.
CCTCGCCAGGTTTGACACTGTTAACTTTATTACGCTTAAAAATTGCTTTCTCAGTCAATTTAAATATCTACTTAGCAGAGCTCATGATGTTAGCCTTTATATGCATCAATTAGAGTGATCCAGAACTTATATATCTCACAGATATAGGCTGTGATTTTTTTTCTTTCGGTTAACGCTGTATTAGCTCATTATAAGCTAGAATCTAAGTAAGTATATGTTCTGCTGTTCCTAATATGTGAAATGTTAGTTGAATCTTGTGTATTGGTTAAGTTCAGATTTTTGTGGCCGGAAATCTGATGCCCTGTCTTTATTTTATGAACATGATAAACATGGCACATGGCTTGTAGTGCTTTATGATTGTTCAATCACAACTATTGATCCTCTAAAGTACTTTTGCAGGGTGGCTAGTATCAACTGCATAATATAAAAAGTTAGAAGGTCAGTTTCTTAGAACTGCATTAATTTTGTGGTTTCTTATATATTCACCTGCTTGTTTGTCAATTGCTATCCAGATTATCGCCTACTTGTTTTAGCAACTCCGATAAATTCATATTGCAGGAGATAGATTGAATGGTTGTTATTGCCGCAAATATAACAATGTTTGGCATCGAAACGTGGAGGATTTGTAGGTGGCCATGATAAACTTTACAAAAGAGTTCAAGACATATGTGCCATAGACATGAACCAGAACAATGCAATATCTGATCACATTTATGTAATGACAGATTCTTTTTTTGTACTTATAAAACTATCCATAATCTTTTGTAATTACATTTACCTTTGGATTATGAATTATGTAATGTGTTTGATTTGGAATGAATAGGATATTTAATTTGGGATGGCATAATATGTATTTGCAATTTTTTCAATTTTTTCTGGAAATATTGCTAAATAAAAGCTAATGTAACAGAAAAAATGTTACCCTAGGCCAAACAATGTTGCCAACAAAAGTTACTCAAATAGTGGGTCCCATCGTGGGTCCCACTATTTTTTAAAAAAATCTAGGTCTCTAAGGTAACATATATATTAAGTTACCGTAGACCATATTTTTGTTGCTATAGCAAGCTGAGGTAACATAAAACTGCATGTTACCTTAGGGATCAAAGATGTTACCTTAGACACCTAAGGCAACATGCTGAGAGCTATCACCAGAAAAATGTTACCTTAGCTACTTTTTGGCCCTAAGGTAACATATAATGTACCTGTTATAACGTTATTTTTGTGTTACCGTAGGCTGTTTATGGTGTAGTGTATAAAGGATATACAATTTTATAGTCAGCCTAGACTACTAAAAGCTTGTTCGCCGCCTACTACCCAATACAATTGTGCAGTACATCTTAGATACTCCCTCCGTTTTTTTGATTTCTTTACGTTTGCTTTTTGCACGGAGATCAAGATATTGGAGGTAATATTGTTAAAATAAATGTAGTAGTGGGTGTAATAGTAATTTTATTGTTAAAATAAGTGAAGTAGTGGGTGTAATAGTGTAAAGGGTTGAAAAGGTGGAGTGAGGTAGTGGATGTAATAATGTATTTTATTGTTAAAAGTTACTATTTTTAGTAATGTAAAGAAATGGAATGGACGGTCCAAAATAGAAAGTGTAAAGAAATGAAATGGACGGAGGGAGTATTACTTAACACACTGAGATGTTGTCATTTGTCAATGGAGTATGGACAATCACCAATAAAGGATACGTGGCTGCCTTCAGCACTGGCTCAATTATCTGCATTTAGACAGCACGTGTCAGGGTAAATGAAGAAACAATTAATGCATCAATGAGCTAGTGGAAGCATTTTGCTCTTAAGTGTTCCGTCAAAAGAAGATCAGAAACATGCTTATCAAATATAACTATTCAAGATACACTTAGGACCACATGAAAGTATGACAGTAATAGTTTTTACCTTATAAGATTTCATATTATATGCTCAAAAACATATCAGTTTGCTCATTAAAATATTAAAGTTAACCAAGGACCATGTTGTTAAAAAAGAAACGACTATACATAGTCACAACTGATTAGTTACCCGTAGTAAACTCAGGCTTATTTACCTGCTTCACAACATGTATATTTTGCTATATAATCTATTTTCACCATTAAGCAATTGATTATATTTTACGTTAAACTAATCGTACTTGCCACATATACACATAATACGCATCCTAGACTCAATTTTCAACAGGTTTGAAAATTACACCTATAACTAATTATATCCTATATTATATATCAAATTAAACTTTGCAAAAACAAAGTAGATAAGTTAGAAATTACTTGATTTCAAAAAAAAAGTTAGAAATTACTTGCAATAAAGAAAGCACATCATCCTTTTTACCATCTCAATGTACAGTTTTTGAAGCTGCAAAAAATTGCACAGTGCCACAGGTAAATCAAATTCAATCTCTCTCTGCTTTTCAATCTCATCTCCATGGATATTTTGAGCTTGAACTACCCCAAGTAAGTTAACTCACATTAAGAGCAAACAGGCTTATACACTAACCCTTTAGCAACAAGATTCAAAATCGTACCTTGAGTGAGGAAAAACTAAGATGAGCGAAGCTTGAACTTTGTAGCTCTGTACTTATATTCTTCATTATCTTGTAAATGATGTCTCTGTGTAGTCTTCACCTGAAAGGTGGAGTCAGTGAGAGTTGAAGCCATTAAATAAGATAAAATGTTCCTGTGAAAGTTATGGTCGAAAACTAAAAAATATAATGTGCAAACAATAATTTAATTTTGCTTTCTTTGGCCATTCCTATTAAGCCCACAAACAAAGCAGAAGAGTGCCACCTGTGGTGCCTAAGCAATTCTTGATCTTAATCAGTTTAATGTTGTTCTCTGTAATGCTGGTAAGTGTCACAGCAACTTGCAGGTAAGTGTCTTGCACCGACTAAGAAGTAGTTGATCCTAGTATACCACTGCTAATTATGTACAACATAGGATGTGGTTTACTGGTCCAACGATGCTATTTGGATGGAATAGTGTCAGCCGGCCTGATTACAAAGAAGAAAGGATGTAATAGTGTCAGCCGGCCTGATTACACAGACGAAAGGACCACCTTGAGTCTGGTGGATATATGAATACATGATGATATGGTATCTCTAATTTCAGGACCGTTCTTGATATAATCTAACATTTCAATCGATTTAGCTAAGCAATCTGACAATGATTTTCTCAACAAATGTAATTCAAGTCCATTAATAATACATATATTTTGTATATATGATTTTACATTATAGAAATATTTATACAATATTATCTGTATTGCACAGTGCCACAGGTAAATTAAAACCCCATCTCTCTCTGCTTTTCAATCTTATCGGCTTATGCACTAACCCTTAAGCAAGAAGATTCAAAATCGTACCCTGAGATAAAATTAAACTTTGCAAAAACAAAGTATAAAATGATATGAAGTTGAAGAATCCTGATAGACTCATGTGGGTTTTCAGCAGGTTCAAGATAACAATATTTAGATGAACATAAAATTGAGGGTGCAGAGGGTAGACATGTGTGATATACATGAGTTTTTATATACTAAAATATCCATCAGCATATATGCTAGAGAAGTGTGGAACTTGTACCATAGTTAGTTTTAGTTTTATTTTAATTTTAGTTTTTTGTAATTTTATATATATTATAAATTTTTGTTTTAAACCTTAAAGAAATGTTAATTGCATGAAATTTAAGCTTAAACACCCAGATGTTTTGTTGATACAAAGCGTTGAAATCTTGTATATTTCACACTTCCCCTAGCGAAATCAAACCATGGAAACAATATAGGGCAACAAAAATACAGAGCAAAATAATAAGCAGCATAAGATTAGCAAAGCCACAAAATCTTTCCTTTTATTCATAAATTGCATTTTAGTCACAGTTGGTTCAATAGCAAGTCCACTTCTCATGAGGCTTTAATATTTGCATGGTGGGAAAAAAAGATGGCTAAGTTCTTGGTTGCTCAATGATGGCTTTCCACTTCTAATATTTCCAATTTCAGTTTCGTTTTTCAGAAATCGGGAAAAAAATTCTCGAAGTACCACGACCTTTATCACACCGTGGCTTAGGTTATTATAAAGATGAAAGTGCACTTAAGCGGTCACGCCACTAAAAAATTAATATTGAACAATTTCAAATAACTTATCACTTCAAATAATTGAGTTAAAATTTCTAATAATAGCATCAAGTCTGAAAACATACGATATATATACAATTAGAATACAAACATAATTTATCTTAATTGAAGTTCCTATCTTAACTATAATGATTTATATATACATTACTTTTTTGCACGATAGTGGCCTGAACTATAATATTTTTGCACAAAAATGGTCAACCTATAATACTGAACACCCGCATGGCCCAACTCTAATATTTTAAGCACCCGATTGCATTCCGTCAATTATGTGTAACGGCAGTTAGTTTTAGAGGGGTAATATGGGAACACCTTCAAGCCTTTGAATGCTTGACTATCAACAATGGAGGTTGCCGGCCGTAAACCGGCGACTCCATTTTCCGGCCAACACCAAAAGCGCTCCGTTGAGCCTTCTTTTTGACACCAAACTAATACCAAACCAACCCTCAACTTCTGGGCACTCTAAAACACGGCAAAAACGAACCAAACAAACAGTATTTAACCAAAAAACGAATAATTCCGGCGAACTCAAACCCAAATTCCGGCGAAATTCAATTTTATACAAAATGGAAACCAAACTCAATGTTCTTTATATCAAAACGAAGCTTAGAACACGTACAAACTACTCTTGGCAACCAATATTGTAAACAATTAACAAATAAGACGAAATATTGTTTCAAAAATTTGGTTAAAACTAACAACTTTGAATATTACAATCCGGCATTAGAACAATCAAATTAAACACATAGATATGATCCTTAGGATCTCTAGAAGCTTTACAAACAATAAAATCAATAGAAAAATATACTCAATCAAAAAGCCCTAATTTGACTCAAGAACCCTAAAATTCGAATTGACAAAACTAGCAATAGAACGATGAAATTGAACATGGAATTGAACTCCTGGCATCAATATGAAGCTATATAAACAATCATTTCAACCGAAAAATCAAAGAATCAAAAAGCCCTAAATTTCATGAAGAACCCTAATTTTGCAGAATTGAAGAACCCATATTACCCCTCTAAAACTAACTGCCGTTACACATAATTGACGGAATGCAATTGGGTGCTTAAAATATTAGAGTTTGGCCATGCGGGTGCTCAGTATTATAGGTTGGTCATTTTTGTGCAAAAAGATTATAGTTCAGGCCACTGTCGTGCAAAAAAGTCTATATACAATTAGAACTTAAAAAATATGATATATTACCTTGGGGGAATTAGCAAGAGTTGATGCAGGCTTGGAGTTGAAAGTGACAGGCTTCAATTCAGTAGCGGGGAGATCGGAGTTTGTCCGAATTCCTTGAGGATGGGTAGAGACTGTATATGTAATAAGAATATTCAAAATCGTACCTTATAGCAATATAGATACAGAGACAACGACACAACGCAAATATTGAATGAGAAGAATCTAAGACAATAAAAGAAGAACAAAGAATTGGAGACTCACCAATTCAGCAGCGGGGCGTGTAATAACCCAAATTTTCGTACTTGAGATTTTTTTTATAGATGAATAGTAGTTAGTATGAATGAATTGTGATTTTGGGGACTAAGAAAATTTTTCATGTCACCCTATGTACGGGGTATGAAATGGATATTTCGAAGTTATATTAGTAATCTACGAGGTAAATAAGTGTATGTAAACGCGATCGGAATTCAGAAATTCCAAACTTTATTTTTATGAAATATTTGACCGGGCAGTGAAGAGCATTTCAATGCGATCAAGATAAGTGATTTATTTAATTTGAGGATTCAAGGATTTTATATTTTATTATTTTATTAAAGGTGATTTAAGGTTTTAGAACAAAAACCCCTGAGTTAATATAACGAGCATTCTAGGAATCGCTAGAACTTTATAACGAGATTAAGCGATTAAGCGAACGAATTATGGATTATGGATTGAACACATGACAAGATTAAATACCATGCAAGATTATTAAGTGCAACAGATCAAGAGAAGTAGTGTGAAACCAAACAAGATGCAAGTGGATTAAGAATAGTACAAGGTGAGGTGTTCTTGTTAAAACCATGCAAATAAAACACCTAAACTCTCCCATTACTTGACACTTGTGTGGAAGGAGAATATGAAGAGTAGCACAGCTGATAAACATAGCAAAATATCACACTTTAGCTAGAAAACAAGTCAAGAAAGCTAGAGAAAAGCAAGCTAACTCCATTTCTTTCCAAACTGCCCAGCATGAGCTACTACGAAAGAAAAATTCATATCTCCACTTCTATCCATTCATAAATCACCAAATTTGAACCATAGCTTCCTCAATATATGTATAACATTCGTTCAAAATTTCATGGCTAACAAAGGAGTGTAGCCTAGTCAAATCCCTTCCCCAAGTTGAAGAACCAAACCTGTCCAGATTCTGATCAGCAGAAAGAAGAGCCTCAAAACCCTAGCAACCGAGCACCAAATCTTGTGATCTATAGCTCAAAAAAATCCCTTGAAGAGTAGAAGGTGTGGTAAAAATTTGAGAACCAATCTCTAATTTTTCGATTTTATATAGATTTTACAAAGTTGATGATGAATAGTGTTTTAAGTTGGTTTCTTGTTTTGTTCATGGCTTTTAGGCTTTGTTAAGACTACCCAAGGCAATTATAAGGTGTACAAAGCTTTGTTAGTGTTGTGAGAGTATCAAGAAAGGTATAAACCTCAACTTTACCTTTTATATATATGAGTTTTGGTGGAGTTTTGATGTTAGTGTAAAGATGTGTTCATATTAAGGGGTTACTTGATTATTAAGCCTTGTGTTGAGATGTTTATGTTGAGTGGTGGTCAAAGGACCTTACCACTGGCCCTAGGGGCTTAGTAAGATGGTTGGTTTGTAATATTAGAGTATGGGTTGCTTTGTGTGACTTATTAGAGGAGTTACAAAATGGAAACGTTCGATTTATAGCCGTCGTAATGACGAAATTTCGTTAACCCTTGAAAACAGTTAAGGCCTGAGACCATAAACCATTTTTAGACACACCACTGCATATGGTTAAAAATATATGGTTGTCTAGTTTATTTTGCCGCAAGAATCGCATTAAAAGAGTTTACGGTTTAGGAGATATTACCAATTTAGTGAAAGTTGTTCGAGGGATGGAACTACAAAAATGTACCAACTTAGAGGCTATGATTGAGACCCTTAATAGTCGATTTATAATACGAAATTTTGAGGATAAATGTTAAGGACAGTTAGTTGAGTCTATGCGGAGGTTTCGAATCAAAAACATTATTTTCCTATTTTATAAAAATGCGTCAGCCGAGGTTTCGCAAGTGAAAAAGTCTTTTAGGAGATGATACTATTCATTGAAAAACCCCTGCCCTGTTTTGTAAAATTCCGAATAATGAGTCCTCTGACCAGAGCCAAATCTTGAGTCGGTTATCTTCTAGAAATTCTCTAGATCGTGCACGCGAAAACGGTGCATCATTTGAGTTAACGGTTATCGAGTTATGAATGTTTTAGTAAAAGTGGTGCAAATAGTAAGAATCCGCAGTTAACCCAACTTCGAAAATACATTTCACCTATCTAGACCCGTGTTTTTGAATCAAAATTTTTATGATAAATATTACAAATACCAAAGATGATTTTAGAGGCGGTTTCGTATTTAAATAGGTTTCTAGTGATTTATTAAAAGTGTTGGAGTGCGAGTCAAGAAATAGTAATTTTCAGGAAAGTCAACTCTAGATGTGCTACTTTGACCATGCGTTTTGGCTTAGTTAAAAGAGGAATTTCGAGTCGACTAAAACGCGAAACTTGTTAAGGATTATCAAGGCAACGTATTAATGTAAAGAAAGAGGTTATAAATGGTTAAGTACAACATGAATGGGAGGATCGATTTCGGACTAAACTTATGACTTAAGTGTTTGACGATTAGCATGGACCTAGTACGAGTCTAGGGGGACCCCTTAGTGCCTTGTTTGTGATTGGATTAAGTATCTAAGAGTCGAGTTATAAGTGAATCGTATAGGGGATTAATCGCGTATTTTCTTGACTTGTTTAGATTATCGGACTTCGCCACGAGCCCCTACTACCTCCGGAGCACCAGGCAAGTATACTAAACCCTACTCTATTGTTCAGAGTGTATATGTTTCAACATATGGTATATGTCAGTTCAAATGTTTTCTTTACAAGTTGCAAGTATTTCATCTCGTTACTCAAATACCGGATATTGATGCAATTGAATGCATGTATATATATTATTGTTGTGAATGTTATCCGGATAGTATATAAGTATAGTAATATGTCTAAGAGTTATTGGTCCATATGATTGGGACAAGTATCGAGGTACATTGTTCGTACTCGAAGGGAGATAAATGTTTAGAGAAACTATATTGTTAATTATTGGAGGTGATGAGAGATTTGATCTGGATCATTTTATTCGAATCCATGATCAAAGCAGTCATTCATATTTTTCCTCTTATATTTCGAGAGGAGAGTGATTTATTGGAAGTATTAATCGTTCGATTGTTTCCGAACGATAATAATTACCATGAATTGAGGTGTACGTGGAATTATACGTGTCATCTAAGATAAGGAGTATATTGAGGTGCACGTGGAATTATACGTGACATCTAAGATGAGGAGTATTGAAGGTGGTCAGGGGTACTCTGGTACCCCGGGTTCTGGACTAGAGATAATGTAAGAGACTGGTACGGCGGCCAGCCCAACAAAGGTGTATAAAAGCCCGGATGCGGCTTAGGGTGTGATAGGCGGATCATCCTTCTACCGGTAGTAAATTGCAAGATGTATGGACTGATCATCCATTACAGACCAGCGGATAAGAATCTCCTGAATATAGTCCATCAGTAGTGTAATTAATACCACATGCGGGTATTAATTGCAGTATGAATATTATATCCTTACTCAGTTTTTGCGGGTAAATTTTAGTATGTTAAAGAAAATATTGGGGTTCATTTCTTGAAGAAGTTTTGTTGGTGTATATATATATATATGATTCTTGTGTATATAACTTGCTGGGCAATTTTTGGCTCATTCTTGCTATTTTTAAATATTATAAAACAGAGGAAATCAGAGCTGGCACTAGTGCGGCGAACTGTGATAAGGGTAAAGGTCCTGCAACGGACGCATCACGCTAGAAGAAAGGTTCCGGATATGAGAATAAGCTGACAGAAGTGTTATGTAGTGTAAAGCAGACGCGTTGTAGAGACTGTTATGTATTATATTAAGGTGTATTGTAGAGACGCGTTGTACTAAGATTCTGGAGGTTACTCTGATATTGTAATATTTTGGTTAATGTAAGTGAAAGTTCTAAGACTATAACCTGTGGAGTTAGATGCATGGAGATTACTTTTATTGTTGTAGTAGAATATATTGAGAACAGGTATTGCTCTATGAGGATGGATGAAGACGTGGCGACCCAAATTCCTTGTACGGAAGTTGGGGGCGTTACAGGGCGGCTTGAATTCAGCAGCGGGGAGATTGGATTTTGGGGGAGATCGGAGTTTGTCCGGAGTGGGATAGAGGCAGGGAGATCGGTGTATAGGGCTGTAAACCAAGCCGAGCCCAGCTTTGACCGAACCGAGCCAAGCTTTGATTTTAACGAACCGAGCCGAGCTTTGATCTTAACGAACCGAGCTGATTTCTTAACGAACCGAGCCGAGCTTTGACCGAACCGAGCCGAACTCGAGTTGTTCATGAACAACCTCGAGCCGAGCCGAGCTCGAGCTGTTCGCGAACAATTAATTTGGTTGGAGATCTTAGTAGATCACTACTATTCTAACAAGTACTTTGATAGGTCCATAATTCATCATATTTTTAATACCTATTTTATGTCCGTTTTCGTAATTTTATTAATTAATAAATTGTTTTATTTTGTTTTGTAGGAAAATAAATAAAAACAGATTTCTAGCAGGAAAAGGTGTAAAAAGGCAAGGAGGTGGAAAATACTTGAAGTCAAAGAAATTGGAGGAAAAATCAAATGCTTATCCGAGAAGAAAAGGAAATTGAAGAAATTATATTCAATATCAAATTTGTAATCGAAGACCCAAGTCCAATATTTTTCCCTATATATATGGGGCTCCTCTCTTGTATTTGAGACACCACTATAGACATCAATTTAGATACACATAATTTAGGAGTAGGGTTAAAATTTTATTACTCGTTTTTTTCTCAAAGAAATTTTTGTTATCGCAAGTTATTATTTTCTAGTGTTCAATTTTGTTCCGACCTGCTAGTAATTAGTGCTTTGTCACGGATTGCTGTTTCTATTTTTTAAAAAAAAAATATTTCTTGACGATCCAACCGTACGAATGTCAAGATATATCTAATTTAGTGATATTTCCAAATTTTCAAAAAATAAAAAATTAATTTGGTTGGAGATCTCAGTAGATCACGACTATTCTAACTAGTACTAGTAACGAGTGCTTTTTCACGAATTGTTGTAACTACAATTTTTTTAAAAAAAAAGTTAGTATATCAATAGAAAGTACATCTAATCTATGTTACAATGCAACTTTCAGTTTTAAAAAATAATTAATAAATTATTTTTAATATTTAGTCAAATTGGTTAATTTGACCACTAAGAAATCAAAAGAGACATTTAAAATGGGATGAAGGGAGTAATCATTAATTTAAATCAACACAATGTATTTGATAGCAAAATCAATTAAAAAAGTAATTGATAGCAAAATCAATTTACATATTTACATCTCAATTAAAATGATTCATAAAATCATGTTCCAATTTCAATACTTAATTGCAGCTAATATGATTTTATTTTGTAACGTAACAAAATTTTATATTAAAAAAAATTTCTTCGTTTTATCAAATTATATTTGAATAGTTAATTTTAATTTAAAATGTGAAACACAATTGAAAATAACTATGTGCAACAATTGTATATTACTCCATCCGTCTCTTAATGCTACTCTTGTTTCATATGTCGGAACTGTTCATAACATGAAACAAATTACTAATTTACGTCTAATTTATAAGATCAAATATAGTCATGAGTGATCTTGTTTGAGTGATCTTGTTGGATTCATATTTATGAGTACTTTAATACAGTGAAATTTTTATATTTAATACTAATACAAAATTCAAGATATTAACGATCAAAAGTGTGCGTTGGCAAACGTGTCCAGTCAAAACAAGAAAAACATTAAGGTACGGAGGGAGTACATTGGTACTACAACAAAACTTATTACAATAAGAATGATACATTGACTGACTCATTAGACTAGTTACTACTCGATTTTTATGTTAAACAAAGCAATATTTTTCCAACTTTAGACCTACCCCACTTGCACAACAGCAAAAGTCAATAAACCTTATCTTCTTCCAATCTTCCTTGTCGGTAGTCTTCTTCAGTCTTCTCTCTTATCCATTTTTTCTGATCATTTTCTCTTAAATCTTCACTTTTCTTCTGGACATTCAAATTATATAAAGCTTCTTCTCTCTATTTTTGTTCATTATTCCTTCTTTATGCCTGTCTTAAGTGATTTATCGGCGTTGAGATGGTTCGTCGGAGTTGATGAACGGGAACACGTTCCAGAGGGAATTGGGTCGTCATCGAAGGCGGAGCCACACTAGAGGCAGTGGTGGGCTGCAGCCCAGGACAAAAAAAAAAAAACAAAAATTTTCTATTATCCAGCCCAAAAATTTTGGATCCAGCCCAGGACAAAATTGGTCCAGCCCAGTTTTTTTTATGAAAAACACTTCTCATCTTTAGACTGAAGACCGCAGACACGTGATTACGTGAAGACTAAAGACCGAAGAAACAGAGTAAGCTGTAAGCACAAATCGCAATTCTAGGTTTTCAAGCAATTAAGCAAGAAAAAGGAGATACGAGAAAAAGGAGATACGAGATTTACAGGTAACAACTAATTACAACAAGATCAATTCATCTTTTTCTTTATTTATAGATTATATTCTTACAATTTAGGTTTTATAATTTGCAATCCTATTCAATATCTTTTACTCTTTTTTTACAGGATATATAATGGCAAGTCTAGGAAAAAAGAGGGGGAAGACAATGTTTTCATTTTTTAAACCAAGTGCATCTACACCTACTGTTGAGGTACAATCTCCATCTAATGCTAATGTTGTAGAAAATCCCTCTAGTATTGATATTCTGGAAAATCAATGTGATGAACCGATTTCGAAGACTCCAAGAGTTGAAATTGATCTTAATACTCTTGAACGTGACCCTGGAATTCGAGATCCGATATCATGTCATGTTAATCAGCGAGATGAAGTAAGGCGAGCATACATTAAAATGGGTGCGTATCAACCTAAGCTACCTGAGTATCCAAAAACAAAATATGGGTCACAGAAACAACCCCGTAGATTTCAATATTCCTGGTTTGAAAAGTTTAGTTGGCTTGAGTACTCTTCGAAAAAAGATGCAGTGTTTTGTTTTCCTTGTTTTTTATTTGAAAAAAAAACACCTCTTCATCCCACATTTACTATTGATGGATTTAATTGCTGGAAGAGGGTTAATGATAGAGATAGATGTCCATTTTTAATTCATGTGGGACTTCCTACTTCACCACATAGAAATGCTGTACATTATGTCGAAGAATTAATGAAAGTAACCGGACATATTGACAAAGTGTTAAATGCTCAAAGTTTAGAAGAAGTTCAGAAAAATCGGTTGCGACTTAAAGCAACGATTGAAGGTGTTCGATATCTTAGCTTGCAGGCATGTGCATTTAGAGGACATGATGAATCTCCAGTTTCTAATAATCGTGGTAATTTTACAGAGATGGTAAAAGTTATGGGTCGAATGAATCCTGACGTTGGTGATGTAGTCTTAGAAAGAGCTCCAAAAAAATGCAAAATATACTTCAACGACTATTCAGAAAGAAATTTTGCATATCATGGCCAACAGAGTGAGAAGAAAAATTCGTGAAGAAGTTGGAGATTCAAAGTTCTGTATTTTGGTTGATGAAGCCAAAGATTCAGCAAATAAAGAAGTGATGTCAATTGTTTTGAGATTTGTTGATCATCTTGGTATCTTACGAGAGCGTTTCTTTGAGATTGTTCATGTTTCAAACACTACTGCTGCAACATTGAAAGAAAAAATATCCAATGTCCTGTCTCGATATAATTTGCATAGCTCTAATATGAGGGGTCAGGGGTATGACGATGCTAGCAATATGTCAGGTGCTTGGAATGGACTTCAGGCTTTATTTCTTAAAGAGTGTCCTTATGCATATTATATACACTGTTTTGCACAAAGATTACAACTAGATTTAGTTGGAGCTTCTATAAAAGAAACTGGTGTTTATCTATTTTTCTCAAAATTGTCAACCATTGTTAATCTTATTGGTTGTTCTCCAAAATGGCACACTGAATTACATTCTGCCCAAGCTTTGAAAATTGCTCATATGGTGTATTCAGGGGAACGTGATACTGGTAGAGGCTTAAATCAGATTGGCAATCTTCATCAGAGTGGTGCTACTCGGTGGAGCTCTCATTTTGAATCTATTTGCAGCTTAATAGATATGTATGGAGCAACCATTTCAGTTCTTGAAAGTATTATTGAAGAAGGAAATTCTAGTTCATTGCGAGGAGAAGCAACTGGTTGTTTGATAATTATGAGAACTTTTGATTTTATTTTCACACTTCATATGATGCATAAAGTTATGGGAGTCACTGATTTACTTTGTCGAGCTTTACAACACAAATCTCTTGACATCGTAAGTGCCATGGATCTTGTCTCAACAACTAAAGCATTTCTTCTTACCTTGAGGGAAGAAGGATTTGACCATCTCCTTGCGTATGTGTTATATATTTGTCCACAACATGGCATTGAAATTCCAGATATGGAAGCTTTGTACAAAAGTGCAACAGGTCGTTCATGCCAACAAAAAAACTCAATGACAATCTGCCAACACTATCATTTTGACATCTTCAATTCAGCAATAGACTTTCAGCGGGAAGAGTTAAATTCTAGGTTTAGTGATGGAGCAGTAGAACTCCTTGTACTTAGTTCTGCTTTAGACCCTAAAGACATTTTTAAATCATTTAAAGTTGAGGATGTTTACAGGCTTGCGGAGAAATTTTATCCAGAAGACTTCACTGGACAAGAAATGCATTACTTGAAATGTCAACTTGAGCATTATAAGCTTGATGTGATTCATCATGATAGCTTTCGAAACTTATCTACCATCAATGAATTGTGTTGTAGATTAGTAGAAACAAGCAAGTTGCAGCACTACAATTTGATTGACCGGCTGATTCGTCTAGTTTTGACTTTACCTATTTCTACAGCCACAACCGAACGCTATTTTTCAGCAATGAAGCATGTTAAAACTGCTTTGCGCAATAAAATGGAAGAGGAGTTTTTAGTAGATTCTATGATGCTTTACATTGAACGAGACCTTGTTGAAGATATCGATTCAGATTCGATAATAGATGAATTTTATTCTATTAAGAATCGCAAGCTGCAACTCAAATAACAAGTAAGAATTTCTCAAATTTAATAGTTAATCTGTAAATTTTATATTATATAATTAAAAGTTTATGAGATAACACTATCAGGGCTGGTTTTCATTCTTGTTTTACAGGTATAAAGCCTGTTTGTTGCTGCTACTTCTTTATTTCAGTAAGCTCTTATTACCAGTTATATGTTTATTATAGCCCAGGGTAGATTATATTCCTGGCTCCGCCCTTGATTGAACCGTGTTCCGGTACGTACGAAATGTTTCGCGATTCCAGGGGTCGACCCGCGCAACACTGCTAGTACCTTTTGGAAGAAAATATTAAAATTTGCAATTTTTTCGAGCTTTAACGAGCCGAGCTCGAGCCGAACGATCTCGAGTCGAGCTCGAGCCGCACAAGTCAATAGCTCGGCTCGAGCTAGTTTCCTTAACGAACAGATTTTCGTGTTCGAGCTCGAGCTAGCTTAGTGAACGAACCGAGCCGAACTGAGCTCTTAACGAGCCGAGCTCGAGCTTGTTCGCGAACAGCTCAGTTCGTTTACAGTCCTATCGGTGTATGTCGGAAATGTGTAGAGGTTGTCCGTTGATTCTTTAGATTATAATATAATTTTAGGATATCTATTTTTATTTGTATTAGTATATTATTCTTTTTAATGAAATTTTTATTGTAATTTTATTTTTTCTTAACCATGCATTGGTTTAATCTTGGTTATATCAGATTTTAGGTGGTTGGAAGGCTAGTCTCTTATTAGTCCTAAAATAATTACTCGATTCTGATTGGTTAACTGACGTGTGGTAGACTCAGGTATTATAATAAATGATATATATAGGATATATTTATAAACCATGTTTTAAATTTGGACATATTATTAAAAAAACCCTTTATTTTAAGCAAAAGGTCCGATCACGACTCATATCTTAAAATTATTTTTATTTACTTTTGGGTTAAGGAGTAAAAACACCCTTTATGATATAGGTGTAGGAGCAAATACATCCTTATAATTTAAAAAGGATCAAATATATTCCTATATTTAAGTTTATGGTTCAAAAACACCCTTTTAGTTAGTTTTTTTTGCTAACCATGATTAGATAATAATTTGTAATTAAAAACACTTAATATAACTAATATTATTAATTTAGTAAAGGCTTTTTACTTCCAATTTGGAATTTAAAAAACTTGGTATTTAAATTTATTTTATGTTAATATATACAAAACATATATATTTAAAATAAAATTTATTAATTTTTAGATAATCATAATTAAATAAAATTAAATAAAATTAAAACATATATGTTAATATACACATATATAGATTTTTGCTCAAATATTAACCACTCTTATAATAAAAAGTAGAAATTAATCGTTTCTACCAAATTTTTATATTTTATAAACTCTCAGCCATCTATTTAAATATTATACAAATATATTATATGATAAATGCATATATATATATATATATACATACATATTTCCCCTTATTTTACATCCTGTTTGTTTCTTTCGACAATGACAAAAAATGGTGATTTTCTGGGAATAAATTGATGGTTAATTTTTATATTACACACCTATATCCTACTTAATCAGTTAAATGAGAATACTCTAAATTGTAGCAAGATAAGTTATTTTTGTTGATAGTACAGTATTTTATGATAAGGAAATAATATTAAAATTGTGGATAATTACCAAAATATTATAGCTTTCCTATTATCATAATGAGTTGATTCGTAGTAGTTTAAGACTCTATATATCTATTCCTTTGTTCTTTTTAATAGTTGCTTCACAAGATTTATATATATGATTTTAATTTCATGTTATTTTAATCAAATTGAGAGCAAAAAGACCTTATAAAGTCTAGGAGCAATAATACATTAATGAAATTAGTAATATTAAACATTGTTAATTCTAAATTAATTTTTAACCATGGTGAAGAAAAAATTAATTAGAAGGGTTGTTGAGTATTGAACACGGTAAAAGAATACAGAGGGGGGGGGGGTGAATGGATTCTTGAACTTTTCTTGGATTGAGTCTGTGTAGCAGATAAGTGCCTGTGTGTGCAGAAATTAAGGTGCGGATAAATAAACAACACAAGACACAATATCACTTTAATCTAATGTATATTAGATAAAGGTTGCTACAATCTGTGAATACAAATGGTAGTATTCTCAGCTTCGTTTTTCTCAGAGAGATATAGCTTACAGTGTATGAAAAACTTGACTCACAAAAGTTACTAAGTTATGAAGTGAGGCTGTGTCCTTATAGAACATGGATACAGCCTGCTTACTACAAATAAGGAGCTAAAACACATTACTTTCTAGTCTGTCTATCCTTTTTGAGTAAGTGTCCAAACAGTTACAGATTTGACTTTGCAAAGCCTGTTTAGATCCACTTCTTTAGCTCCTTGTCTCTTCTATATCTCTCCAAGCTTCCTTGTAGGCTTTCCAGAGCACGTTACAGGTTGTGGTCCATAAAGTGCATTGGCTTGTTGCAGGTTTCTGACTTGTACAATTTCTTCAGTATTTTGTCTCCAAGAATGTATTCGAGAAGTGACTAAGTAAGTGATTCGAGAACTAGAATTGACTTGATCGATAACTCTGAGTTCTCGAATACTGTTATAGTGACATATCGAACCACTTCTCGAATAGCTCTTTTCCATCAGGATTCCTTGAGTTGTCGAATAGAGCATTTGACTTATCGAATCCTCGAGTTGTCGAACAGCTTTCTGAGTCTTTGAGATATCGAATGGAACTTTGACTTGTTGACTCTTTGAGAACTCGAATACCATCTTGACTTGTTGACTTCTTGAGTTCTCGAATAGAGTAGTAGACATATCGAGTCCCTGAGATATCGAATGAGATATCGAACAGTGTATTCAGAGATATCGAATAGTGTCCTGAGATATCGAATCTCTGACTTCTCGAATGCTGGACTTCTCGAATAGACAAATATACTTCTCGAATTGGTACTTAGGCAAATTCTTCATTTCTTCAAATCCCAACTGTGATTATTTGGCAGTCTTTAACTCCTTGCTTGAGGTATGAACCATGGAACTTCTTTCAAGCATTATTCTAGACTCTATTTGTACAGTTACACAACTAGGATTTGATGCCTATTACAAGTACAATACAAACAGAAACTCTACAACTAGAGGTTCCCTCAGTTAAGAGGTCATGTAAGTAATGCAAAGCATTACAAACAATTAGGCTTGTTATTAGATGTATACAGGCATGCCTCTGTAACTAACAATCTCCCCCAAATTGTGAGTGAGACCCTTAGTCACAATTTCATGTCTGATAACAAGCCTAACATACATTAAAGATAAAACTTTTAAAAGTACAGGTATGTGATTTGATTGAACACATAAATGAAATTACAAGATAAATACTTCTTACAGTATGATGAGGTACTAGCCGTTTTCTTTTGATTGCATCTCCATTGCCTTGGCTTGTAGATCATCATATGCTTTCTGTTTCCTTTCTTTCTCCTTTCTTGCAATCTCATCTACTGCTCTCATGATTTCTTTTCATCCTTGTCCCCCTTTTTCTTCTTATCTTCATCACCCTTATCTCTCCTGTGATGTCTTCTCCTCCCATCACCTTTGTCTTCAGAATCATCATCCTTATTTCTCCTAGGTTGAGCCATCTCTGGAATTTCACCAGTTGCAATATAGGTTCTGAGGATATGCAGTGCCTCAATTTCTTCAGCATTTCTGGCTCCAACCTTCTTCTGTAATTGATCAATGATAGCAATGATCAGTCTGTGATTTCTGGAGGTGAGATCATGAGGAATGACCAATTGCTTGATATCTTCAATTCTGGTACCAGACTGATAAATAATTGTCCATGGCTTCTTGATCACTTCTGGTAGCCTTGTAGGTTGACCATTCCTCAAATCATCAAACAGACTCTTGCTGTTCTCATTTTTCTTCTCAATGATCTCAAGTATGGCATCTATCTCTGAGTGCTTTAGGTCTTGTAGAGTCTGGTATGTTAGATGCCATATCTTTAGTTTGGAAACCATCACTATCTCCTTGACCCATATATTGTTGACTTTCTTGGGGATGACAGTGATGTAGTCTATCTGCTTCTTCACCTCCCTCAGATAAAACTGAGTGTCACCAACCTGTTCCCTTATGGCTTTCAGAAACTCCAAGAAGGATTTATCATGATAGTCATTGGAGTTAGCAACTTCTTGTAGCTTGGCCTCAGTAACAACTTTGACTTCTACAGGCTTGGCACTCTCAGATATAGAGATTGGAGGTTTGTCAGATGGCATACTCCCTGCAACCACTGTGGTAGTTATGGATTGCTTTTGTCCTCCAGGAGTAGTGATGTGCACAGTTGGTAAGGTGACAACTGGCAAGATAGATGGAGGCTCATCTACTTTGGCTTTTCCCTTGCCAGGCACATTTGCTAGAGACTTAGAAGCCCTTTGTTGACCACCCTCGTTGATTATTATGCCTTTTTCTCCCTTTGTCTCCCCCTTTGAATTTGAGTTCCTAGCCTTCTTCTCCCCCTTAGGCTTGTTGTCAGGCACAGAGGCTGTAGAAAGGTCCTTTGGGAGTGAAGATTCATCAGGTAGAGGGAGACCCATATGCTTCATCATTGCAGCTAACATGGTTTGTTGATGCAGAAGGACATCAGCTGTGGTGGATGCTTGAGTGTCCAACTGATCATTTAGCAATGTAACCTTTTCTGTGAGATGAGCATTGGTCTTGGTGAGAGTAGCTACCTCCTGCTCAAGAGTGTTGACCTTAGTGAATAACTCATTGGCCTTGAAGCCAAATAAAGATTGATCCTGCAGCCTCTTCACTTCATATTTAGACAATTCATACACAGGGACATCAGTCACTAGTCTATCTCCATAAAGATTTTTGAACATTATCCTCAGCATGGCATTGGCATCTGTAGTCTGGTCAGATAGATTCTGAAATTGATGCCCCAGACCTGTGACAGCATCTTTTAGCACAGCCAGCCCATTGTCCACCTGAGTGCAGGTAGAGTTGCAGTGTTTGATGTCCTTGAACACACTGTCCAATTGAGGAAATTTAGCATCATAGGCCCTCTTGACTTCTGCTACTGAAGTGGCTGTCTTATCACACACCCTGTTGACTTCAGTTTTGACTCCCTTGCCAAGATAGTGTGCAGCCTTGAGGAAACCCTTGTAGGAGTCATTTACAGCTTCATACACTTCACCAGGTGACAGGGATTTTGCATTGGGGCCCAGTGAAGTGATGTATTCCTCCCTGAGATACTGAAGTGCTTCATTGAGAGTAATATCATATTTTCCTTGCAACCAGGCATCTATATTGCCATCTCTCTCAGCATCATCAATGATCTTTGACTTCTGCACTTCCACATCATCCCTATGGCATAACAGAATAGCCTCATAGTCTGGATTGGGCATGTCTGCAGTGAGAAGGTGCTGAGCAATCTTTGTGAACTCAGGAATCTGATCCACAATTAAGCTTTGAAGTGCTTCAACCGTCAATTGTTGTGGAACAGACCCTGATCCTGAAGCACTGTCATGTTGCACAGGCTTTAGCCATGTTGACATGAAGTCAGAGCTAGAGCTAGGCAAGCTAGTCTCCTCAGTTACAGATGCAACTTCTGGAACCGGATGGATTGACTCTACTACTGGTGTCACACAGAAGTGGGATGAATTACACCAGCAGTTGACACAGGCACAGAGTCTCTAGTAAAAACTAGGGGAACCTCTGTGTTTGTGATGGTGTCATTAGGATATGCCTCAGCATGCATTCCCTTACCATCTAAAGGTGGGTTCTGAGTGGTGAACAAAGTGTCATGCACTAAGTCACTTGAAATTATTGGCTCATCAAGCGAAAAGGATTCTTGATGATCAATACCTTGCATCTCAGTTGTCTGAGTTGCAGGTTTCAAAGAAATTTCAGAGTTAGATTCTGGAAGAGAAGTGTGTTTTAGAGTAGATTTTGGCAACTCCCCCTGAGAGATAGAGGGAGTTTCAAAAGTGATGTGCTCTCCACTCAGTGTTGTGCCAGCCTTATCACTCCCATGTGCTGACTCTATACAAGAGGGTGCATTGGGGAGAATGCTTGATTCTATAGGTGCACCCTGTTGAGAGGATACACCTAGTGAGCTGTGTGCCCCTGATTTTACAACTTCAGCCATTTGTGTGACTGAAGAGGTGGTCTTAGTTTTCTTCTTCTTTGTTCTGTGTAATGGTGACTCAGGTTCCTCACTGCCTAGACCTAATTCAACAGCTAATGCTGCTTCAGACAAGATATTTAAAGGTGCAGACATTACTTCCTTTCTCTTCTTTTTACTAACATCACCCTTTTGAGAGGATGATGCAGTTGGCTCAGTAAGAGGTAGAGTGTTTGGTTGAGAGGGTTGGTTAGCAGGCCCTGGGTTAGCATTTTGTTCTACTTGCTTGGGCTGTGCTAACTTAGATTTTGCATCAAATGTTGGCCTGTTGTGGGGGTAAGTCCTAAACAAACTCTCCATATGGGGAGTTATGTTCAGTCTTACATCCACATCATTCCTAGTTTCCAAGTTACCAAAAATGAGTTTGGTCATGGACTTAGGATAGCCTATTTTATTTTTATCAATCCCAGGCAATTCAATCAATGAAGCATTTTTATAATTAAGTACAGATTGAATAAAGCGAGGGAAGAAAATATCAGTACCTCTCTTGGTTGTGTTCTTACCAAGTCTCCCATATAATTCTTGAAGTATGATTTGGCCAACATCTATCTTCTTTCCATAGGCCAAAGCATATCCAATTTGCTGCACAGGTGCACTGATTTGATCAAAGCTTGATTTCCTGGCAGTGAAGACTTGGAGAAGAGTTGCAAACACATAGCTCCACTCCTTTCTCAGATTCTTTCTGTTTAGCTTTCCAAGGTTAATCCCATCTGAGTAGTTTATGAACTCAAAGAATTCCTCCAACTCTGCGTTAGTGGCCATTCTGTCAAATGACTCTTGTTGTAGTCCTAGTGCTTGGTTCATGTCTGCAGTAGTGATAGTGATTTCCTTATCTTGAACCTTGCAGTAGATGACATAGGAAGTGATTGCGTTTTCCAAGGCTACAACCTCCACAATAGCAGTACTCCAGAATTGTTCCAGAATATCGAGATACAGAGTTGGGTTGGCAGAGAGTGCATCCTTGATATATGACTCAGCCATCCATTTCACAAAGCACTTGAAATTTGCATTGGGTGCCTCAACATCACTAGTGAGAGCGATGAAGTTGGTGTTGAACTTTACTGTTGCCATTTGTGTAGAAGAGAGAAAAGAAATTGAAGGTTGAAGAAGAAATTTGGCTTTTCGTAGCTAGGGTTTCAGGGGTTTAGAGAGTGTAGATGCTTGAGAAATCGAATGAAATGAATCGAATAGATGTGAGATTGTATAAGTATGAAGTACTTGAATTGTCGATTAGCAGACTGTTTTGTATCGACAAGTCAGGCATTCGAGAAGTAGAAAACAACTATTCGAGAAGTCAAGAATGGCTTAATCGATAACTCAAGCAGATAGAAACTCACAGCTGGCAGTTATCTAACTTAGAAATAATTCTAAATTAAATAAAATGTGTTTTTATGAGTGAATTAAATTTTTAGATAAAAATCCAAAATCGGTTAAAATTCAGCGAGAATTCAGACTTTTCAAATGATTCGAGAACTCAAATATAGTGTTCGAGAACTCAATCATTCGAGAACTCAGTTACTATATTCGAGAAGTCTAGAATTCCTCTATTCGATATCTCAGAAAGACTCTATTCGAGAACTCAAGAGTACTCTAATGAGACTTATTAGAGATGTCGAATAGTGAATCATTCGAGAAGTCTGACTTATCGAACTATACCCATCACTCATAAAAATTTGATTTTCACTATCTTGTAAAAATTTACCAGACATATTCATTGAAAAATATCCTAGCAAATCAAATAGTGATTTTCTCAAAATTTCATAGAAATTTTAAGTTAAAAAAATATGATTTTCAACATATGCAACAGATTTGAAATATTTATAAATCATATTTCAGCCAACACTTACTTCAAAAATATTGAGAATTTAGATAAAGTAAGTGTTTACTGCTGCAACAATCTAGATGATGTATTCACTTAGCCAGAATCTGAAGAATTCAGCATTCCAATCTCACTTACCAACCTTGTGAAGGTGGCTTCATCTAATGGCTTAGTGAATATATCAGCTAGTTGTTTATCTGTAGAGACATAATGCAACTCAATGGTTCCATTAGTTGCATGTTCTCTTATGAAATGATATCTGATGTCAATGTGCTTTGTTCTAGAATGATTGACAGGATTGGCAACTATAGAGATTGCACTTGTGTTGTCACACATGATTGGAATTCTTTCCAACACAAGTCCATAATCTCTAAGTTGATTTCTAATCCAAAGCACTTGAGCACAGCAACTTCCAGCAGCTATGTACTCAGCCTCAGCTGTAGAAGTTGACACAGATTGTTGCTTCTTGCTATACCAAGAAACTAACCTTTGTCCAAGAAACTGGCAGCTTCCTGAGGTGCTTTTCCTATCCACTCTGCATCCAGCATAATCAGCATCAGAGTAGCCAACCAGATTGAACCCTGTGTCCTTAGGGTACCATAATCCCAAGTTAGGAGTGCCCTTCAGATATCTAAAGATCCTTTTTATTGCAATCAAATGTGATTCCTTTGGATTTGATTGAAACCTTGCACACAAGCATGTAGCAAACATGATGTCTGGCCTACTTGCAGTGAGGTAGAGTAGAGAACCAACCATGCCTCTGTAGACTGAGATATCTACTCTCTTGCCTTTAGCATCTTCATCCAATTTAGTGGCAGTGGCCATGGGTGTCTTGGCAGGTGAACAATCTTCCAAGTCAAACTTCTTCAATAAATCCTTGATGTACTTGGTTTGACTGATAAAGATACCATCCTTCCTTTGACTGACTTGCAACCCTAGAAAGAATGTCAACTCTCCCATCATACTCATCTCATATCTGCTCTGCATGAGTTTAGAGAATTTCTCACACAGTTTCTCATTTGTAGAACCAAAAATGATATCATCCACATAGATTTGAACTAGGATCATATCATCACCATGCTTCTTGTAAAACAGTGTCTTGTCCAATGTGCCTCGAGTGAATTGATTTTCAAGAAGAAATTGTGATAGAGTATCATACCATGCTCTTGGAGCTTGCTTAAGTCCATACAGTGCCTTAAGCAATCTGTAGACAAATTCTGGGAAATGTGGATCCTCAAAGCCAGGTGGTTGTTGCACATAAACCTCTTCTTCCAACTCTCCATTTAGAAATGCACTCTTGACATCCATTTGATAAACTTTAAAGTTTGAATGAGCAGCAAATGCCAAGAATATTCTAATGGCTTCCAATCTAGCAACAGGGGCAAATGTCTCATCATAATCAATGCCTTCCTGTTGAGAGTATCCTTTTGCAACCAGCCTTGCTTTGTTTCTTATTATTACACCATCTTCATCCATCTTATTCTTCAGAACCCATTTTGTTCCAACAATGGTTCTATTCTTTGGTGCAGGCACAAGTTCCCATACTTTGTTCCTTTCAAATTGATTCAGCTCCTCTTGCATGGCAATAATCCAATCTGGATCCAACAATGCATCATCAAGTTTCTTAGGCTCAACTTGTGATAGAAAACATCCATAGAGGCACTCATTTTGAGTTGCTCTCCTAGTCCTTACTCCTGCATTAGGATCTCCAATGATTTGCTCTGCAGTGTGTGATCTATCCCATTTCCTTGAGTGTTCAGCCTGATTTCTCATCCTTGATGTTGCTTCATCATCCTCATCATGATCATCCTCATTTCCTCCCCCTGTGAAGTTGCCATTACTCACAGGTATGTCTTGGATGCTTGTTTCTTCACTATTGATTGGCACAAATTCTTCTCTTGTATCATTATTCACTTGAGTTTGTTGAACTTGAGTTTCAACTCCAGTTTCAGTCTCTTCATCAGAATCATCTAGATTATCAAACTTCAATGGATCTTTGTCTTCATCATTGGCTTCTTCTAGTCCAGGTAGTTTGCTGTCATCAAATGTTACATCTGTGCTTTCCATAACTTTCTTTTGACTGATGACATAAACCTTGTATGCAATTCTTTCCATAGAATAGCCAAGAAAAATTCCTTCAAATGCTTTTGCATCAAACTTTCCAACATATTCAGAATTGTCCTTAAGTACAAAGCATTTGCTTCCAAAAGTATGAATATACTTCAGTGTAGGCTTCTTTCCAGTCATCAAGTTGTAAGGAGTCTTTCCAGTGTTTTTGTTGATGAGGGTTCTGTTCTGAATATAGCATGCAGTGCTCACAGCCTCAGCCCAAAAACATGTGGGCATTTTTGCATCAAGTAACATTGTTCTAGCAGCCTCAATTAGAGTTCTATTCTTTCTCTCAACAACTCCATTTTGTTGTGGAGTCCTTGGAGCTGAGAATTGCTGAGAAATGCCATTCTCTTTGCAGAATGCTTCAAGTGTGGCATTTCTGAACTCTGTTCCATTATCACTCCTCAATGCAATCACACTTGCATCGTTTGCCTTTGCTTCCTTGTCAACTTTCTTTATATGCTCAATGATTACTTGTGGAGCCTCATCTTTTGATGCCAGAAATTCTACCCATGTATACCTTGAAAAATCATCAACCATTACCAGGGCATACTTCTTTCTTCCAAGTGACATTATGTTAACAGGCCCAAACAAATCCATATGGATAAGTTGTAGTGGCTTGGTTACAGATGTCACTGTCTTTGACTTGTGGCTTGATCTCTTCATTTTTCCTTTTTGACAAGCCTCACACACTCCTTCTTGGCAGAATTCAAGTGTGGGCATGCCTCTCACTAACTCTCTTTTGACTAGAGAATTAATGACCTTAAAGTTCAGGTGTGATAGTTTCTTGTGCCACAGCCAACAATCTTCATTTGATGCTTTTGAGTAAAAGCAACAAATTTTGTCCTTGTTTGCAGAGTCCATATTGGCTACAAACAGGCTACCCTTCCTTACTCCAGATAGAGCAAAATCACCAGTCTTCTTGTGGGTGATCAAACATTCATCTTTGTCAAAATTCACTTTGAATCCTCTATCAGTAAACTGACCAACACTTAACAGATTATGCTTGAGCCCCTTGACTAGTGCTACATCTTCAATGATGACATTTCCAACTTTCAGCTTGCCATATCCCAATGTGTTACCCATGCTGTCATCTCCAAAAGCAACCATTGGGCCAGCCTTTTCCTCATACTTTGATAGCAGGGCCATATCACCAGTCATATGATTTGAGCATCCACTGTCCAAAATCCACATGACCTTCTTCTCACTTTCTTTGCCCTGCAAACACAAAGGTATTACTTTTCCTTTGGTACCCAAACAAGTTTGGGTCCATGTGACTTAGAGACAGTTTTATCATAAACAACATGCTTGTTAACTTTCTTAGTGTCAGTCTTCTTGTCACTGTTGGAAGTCTTAGAACCTGAGGTTTCAGACTTAGGTGACAAAGGTACCTTCCTAGCTTTAGGAGGACTTGAAGACTTTGACCTTGTGTAGTGTGTGTGAGAATTGTGACTGATACAACCATCAATGAACTGTCTTCTTAAATTAAAACAACTAGTCATAACATTCATATTGCATGGCATACAGTCAAATTTATCACAGAAGGGTGCATCTCTATGTCTTAGAGGCACAGAACAATCATAGAAAGGTTTAGACACACTACCAACAGGTTTCTTGCATGCATGAGTTAGATGGTTGGTACTGAAACAGTTCTGACAAGTTTTCCTAGGGGCATTAGGCATATAAGCATAGTTGTTATCCTTGTTAATCCCTAACTTGCCATTTCTGTTCTGTTTCTTTTTAGTCACTTCCTTTTCTGATTCACTCTTCCCAGCTGATACAAACTTAACAAACTTCTTAGGTCTTGGCCTATCAACTACTGGCTTCTTGGTCTTTGACTTGGCACTCTCACCCTTAGAGGATGCTTGCTGTTCACTAGATTGTGCCTCATCCTCATCATTCAACATTTGCTTGATGAGTAAGGCATCCTCATCAATTTCAAATGTTGATTCCTTAAAAATTGGATTTTCAGTTTTTCTCAAAATGTGAGGCACTTTCTCATGAACAGCTGTGTCCTCTTCGATGACAGCATAGCCTTTCCTTTGTTTGAGAGAGTCATAGTCAAGTCCAATAGCTGCTTTAGGTTTAGCTTCAATTTTCTCACAGTAGGATTGCACTAAACCAGATGATTTCTTGAAAGTTTTAAGTTTGAATTCATTCTCAGCTAATTCATCCCTAAGAGCCTTCTCTACTTGACTAGCACATAGAACCTTGTTCTCCAAATATTCAACTTCTTTCTTAAGGTTTTCTACTTGCATAGCAGTTAGCTCAAGTTCCTCATTCTTTTTGGTTAATACTTCATTTCTAGTAGACAGTTTAGCAATCTCCTCATTAGCAGCAGTCATACTAGTATGAATATTAAACATTTCAACAGATAATTGTTCAATCATGGATTTGTATTCAGAAACAGACATGTCTATAGTAGTGAGAGATGGTACCTGAGAATCAGATGAAGATGAGTCATCCTTGGAGTTGGCCATCAAGGCATAATTGCAGAATTCTTGTTCCTCTTCATCACTCTCAGAATCATCCCAACACTTCCCTTCAGCTATGTAGGCCTTACCATGTGTCTGCTTTTTCAGAAGGGCCTCATACTTAGCTTCTAGCTCAAGATAATCTCTATCCTTCTTTTTAGGCTTCTTGCATTCACTGGCAAAATGCCCTAGGTCATTGCATCTATAACACCTTACAGATGACCTATCCACATAACCGGTTTTGAATTTATTTCTGTTTGGTTTCACAGGTGCCTTGTTCTTGTTGGCTGAATGGTTTTGAGTTTTGGGTTTGAAGGGTTGATTTCTTTTAAATCTGATGTTTGGAAATTTTCTGGCCATGAAAGCATATGAAGTATTTTCCATCCCATCAAGTTCTTCCAGAGTGTAAAACTCCTCTTCTTCTTCCTCCTTTTCCTCAACAGGTTCACTCACCCCAGCTTCAGTTTCTTCATCATCTGCCACCTCCTCTATCCTTAGTTGGCTTGTAGATGCTTCTAGGTCCAGGATGGATTTGTTGACAATCAAGGCACATGATGTGTTTATCATCCTACCTTGGTTTGCTTGGATAGCCCTATTCTGAAGCAACTCAAGTTCATGAGTCTTTAGGACTCCATAGAGTACATCATAGGTGACTTTGTTCAAATCTCTCTCTCTTAGGGAAATGACTCTTTGCTCCAGATGATTTGGTGAAGACAACAGAAATTTCATATTTAACTCCTTGGTGCTGTAAACCTTTCCATTCATCTGCAACTCAGTAACTAGCTTGTGAAACCTTTCAAACATCTCAGTGATGCTTTCCTTGGGCTGTGCCATGAAAGCTTCATACTGTGTGACCAGTATCTGTTTCCTGTTTTCTTTAACCTCATCAGTCCCTTCACACAACACCTCAATGTGATCCCACATCTCTTTAGCAGACGTGCATGATGCAATGTTTGCAAACATTGACATATCCATGGAATCAATGATGAGCAACATGAGGTGGCTGTCAAGAGCAACCTTCTCCCTTTCTGACTCTGTCCACTTTGATGGATCCTTGGCCTCATAAGCTCTAGGGATTGTTATGGTTCCAACAGTCTTCTCTGGTATCTCTTGTTGTGGAACAAAAGGACCATTCTTGAGAATCTCAGGATACAAGGGATGAGAGGCTTTGATGAACAACATCATCTTTATCTTCCAGAGGTTGAAGTTTTCTTTATCAAACTTAGGGACCTTCACCGTTCCTGTAGTCTTTGGTGTATTCGAACTCATGATCGTTTCTCTGTTTTTGAATAAACAGCCCTCTCTGATACCACTTGTTGAGTATTGAACACGGTAAAAGAATACAGAGGGGGGGGTGAATGGATTCTTGAACTTTTCTTGGATTGAGTCTGTGTAGCAGATAAGTGCCTGTGTGTGCAGAAATTAAGGTGCGGATAAATAAACAACACAAGACACAATATCACTTTAATCTAATGTATATTAGATAAAGGTTGCTACAATCTGTGAATACAAATGGTAGTATTCTCAGCTTCGTTTTTCTCAGAGAGATATAGCTTACAGTGTATGAAAAACTTGACTCACAAAAGTTACTAAGTTATGAAGTGAGGCTGTGTCCTTATAGAACATGGATACAGCCTGCTTACTACAAATAAGGAGCTAAAACACATTACTTTCTAGTCTATCTATCCTTTTTGAGTAAGTGTCCAAACAGTTACAGATTTGACTTTGCAAAGCCTGTTTAGATCCACTTCTTTAGCTCCTTGTCTCTTCTATATCTCTCCAAGCTTCCTTGTAGGCTTTCCAGAGCACGTTACAGGTTGTGGTCCATAAAGTGCATTGGCTTGTTGCAGGTTTCTGACTTGTACAATTTCTTCAGTATTTTGTCTCCAAGAATGTATTCGAGAAGTGACTAAGTAAGTGATTCGAGAACTAGAATTGACTTGATCGATAACTCTGAGTTCTCGAATACTGTTATAGTGACATATCGAACCACTTCTCGAATAGCTCTTTTCCATCAGGATTCCTTGAGTTGTCGAATGGAGCATTTGACTTATCGAATCCTCGAGTTGTCGAACAGCTTTCTGAGTCTTTGAGATATCGAATGGAACTTTGACTTGTTGACTCTTTGAGAACTCGAATACCATCTTGACTTGTTGACTTCTTGAGTTCTCGAATAGAGTAGTAGACATATCGAGTCCCTGAGATATCGAATGAGATATCGAACAGTGTATTCAGAGATATCGAATAGTGTCCTGAGATATCGAATCTCTGACTTCTCGAATGCTGGACTTCTCGAATAGACAAATATACTTCTCGAATTGATACTTAGGCAAATTCTTCATTTCTTCAAATCCCAACTGTGATTATTTGGCAGTCTTTAACTCCTTGCTTGAGGCATGAACCATGGAACTTCTTTCAAGCATTATTCTAGACTCTATTTGTACAGTTACACAACTAGGATTTGATGCCTATTACAAGTACAATACAAACAGAAACTCTACAACTAGAGGTTCCCTCAGTTAAGAGGTCATGTAAGTAATGCAAAGCATTACAAACAATTAGGCTTGTTATTAGATGTATACAGGCATGCCTCTGTAACTAACAAGGGTGTTTTTGTACCATAAAATAAAATAAAGGGATGTATTTGGTCCTTTTAATATTACAAGTAGGGATGGGCGTCGGGGCACTTCGGGGCCGGGGAGTGCTATCCCCGCCCCCATCCCCGAAATCAAACCCGATACCCGTCCCCGGCCCGATCCCCGTCGGGTACTATTTTTCATTCCCCGTCCCCGGCCCAAACGGGTAACGGGGATCCCCGCGGGGAATCGGGGAATTTTATTGAAAACAAAAAATAATATTAAATAATTTGAAACACTAACTAGTGAGCTCAAATGCACTAAATTAAGATAAAAAATATTACTTAAAGAAACAATTATAAATAATATGGAAATGAAGTTATTTAACTATTAGAAAGACAAACATTTAAAATTAAAATATCATTTTGTTTCCAATATGGAGTTTTGGAAATTAGTTTATATTAATATATGATTATTAATATATATATATATATATATATATATATATTAAAGTGTTGTGGAATCGAATCGGGATTGAAAATAGGGTCGGGTAGAGAAAATCGGGGCGGGGTCGGGGATCGGGCCGGGGACACATAAAAACCCGGCCCCGGCCCGCTCCCCGATTTTTTTTGAAAACTGTCCCCGCTCCCCGGCCCGTACCCGAAAAAATCCCCGAATCCCCGCCCCGTTCGGTGCGGGGATCGGATCGGGATGAATGCCCATCCCTAATTACAAGGGTGTATATGTTCTTACATATATATTACAACTTACAGGGGTGTTTTTGCTCCTTAACCCTTTATTTTTCTTGACTTTCTTTAAGAGTAGAGTTTCCATGATAATTTTCTAATCTAAGTACAGTTTATATATTTAATATTTACTAGCTGATAACGTGTGCGAAACACGGGCATAGATTGAACACGAGCCGAGATTAAAATATTAATATTAATACACTATTTATTTATGTAGTTATAGAGAATCGAATCCGAGATAAAGTTAAAAAAAACTAAAGTAAAAAAATATTTATAATTATGTAGTTGTAAGGAATCGAACCAAGGTGAAGCTAAAAATAATTAAAATAAATAAATCTTGTAAAATTACGTAGTTGTCAGGAATCGAACCCCCCCAAATTTAATGATAACCAAATTTGGTATTTTGGTATTATTATGTACCAAATTTTAGTAGTTTGGTTTGGTACTATTGTGTACCATTAAAACATGATTTTACATATTAATAAATAGTATAGATTACCCTATGAGTAGATAATTGGCAAAAGACAGACCAATTTAACAAAGAGTAGGCATTATCAATCAGACTTTATATGAAATACTAAAAATAACTCGAGATATCGGCAGAATGCAGACACTGACCACCCTTCCTATCCTTCCTGAAATACTATTGCAAGAAATAAATCCTAAAAAATATCTGCACAATCACATTGTGTGGTTTTCGTTTGCTGCTTAGTTCCACTCTGCGAAATTAAACTAACAATAGAACTTATGCGAGGTCTGGTTGGTTAACATTAAATGACAAACCAACTGTAATGAGAAATACAAAAAAAAACTGGCTGGAGTGGGAGGAGGTAATGAGGTGAAAGTTACAATGCAGGCAGGAGAAAGATGATAGATAGTGTGAGCATGCTAGAACTCTGGGATAAAAGACTGACCAAACTTAATTGAGACCGAACTACTAAAGTACTAGAACTTACATTACACTTGTGGAAAGAAATGAAACAACTAATAAAGATTATGAAGATATACACTGGAAAACATTATCCTTTTCAATTTAACCAAAAGAACCTTGTAAAACAAAGCAAAAAGTACAAATCAATATCCGCAACTGGTCATTATATAGATCAAGGTAGGTTTCAAGTATACAAGCATCTAACACTTTCCAAATGCACAAAAACACAAAAACATCCCCCGCTCTATGTTTCCTTCGCTTGCTAGGGAAGAAAGGCAAGTAGAGTAGGCTTGTATTAAGTTTAACATTACCATGAGCAGAAATACACTCAATTGGAGTATGGCATGGGGAGTAATATCTTTAAAGATTTCACCTAGAAATCTTTAAAGATATAGTAAACTACTTTCCTAATCAACTCAAATTCTAATTAGCTAATATCCTAAATTAAAGGATAACAAATATTTTATAAACTAATTGGGCCTCCCAAGCCTTTTATATTGTTGCCAAATACTCTCTTTGGGCTTCTTGACCCACTGTCCTGCATCATTCTCACTACCCAACTGTAAGCTTTGCAGGCTGCATTGATGTTCCACAGTGATATCTACATTACCAACCTGATGGTTTATATCTGCAGTTTCATAATCATTAGCCCCACTAACAACTTGAGAGCTTATTTCATCAATTTTCTCCTTGCCTTCAAATTTTCCTAGGATATCACCTCTTTCATGAGACTGATCTTTTCTGAAATTTGGTCTAATCAGCTTTCTCTTCTTACCTGCTCTACCTGCCAACTCCTCGTCTGTGGCATCAACTGTTGTCGTAGAAGTCCTACCCATAGTAGTACCAGCAGAATCTTTAGAAACCATTTCATCCAGATACTTGTTCTTTTCACTGCGCCGCTTAAATTCTACAACACGTGTCTCTTTTGGCTCGTCACACTCCTCTTCGACCAAACAGTCAACATCAGCTGTCAACTCTTTTATTACCACAGGCTGCTCAACTTGTAATCGATTCAGAAATTTGGGCTCCTCTTCACATCGAACATATACATACCTACTTTTTGCTCGAACTGAATCCTTCACCCAGCGATTGCGAACCTGGTGCAATGAGTCCATAATTTCATCTATTGATGCAAGTCTCTCATCTTCATCAAGAATTCTTCTATTTTCTTTTTTGTGGTTTCTGGTTGCCACACTTAGTCGAGAAAACACGCTAGCTCTTACCACAGTACTCCCACATAGGCATACGTTGGGGTGCGTGGCCGGTGCCTCTGAATACAATGAACCTAGAGGTGGCTCATGTGTTACACATTCACTGCTTGATAAAGGGAGGAAATTTTTATCAGGCACTTGGTGAGAAGAGAGATCTTGAGCTGACTCCAGAATTCGAGGCGAGCATTGGAATTTTATATCTGGGAATTCAGGATCATAAGGAACAGTTCTATCCAGGGCGTCGTTAGATACTAAACCTGATGCAAAATTAGGCCTGATACAACTCTCAACATCACAAGCATTTTCTACCCCATCATCCTTGGTAAACCTGTAATCATCAGCTACAACACTGTCTTCACTTAAAGAGGAGTAACTTGGAAACACAGGTAAAAAGTCTGGCTCTATCCCACCTCCATTGTTGGGCTCTACACCACCTCCATTGTTTGGCTCTATACCACCTCCATTGTTATTAACACTCTTGAATCTCTCCTCAACCACAAGGGGCTCTCTATCTGCTCCAACCACTCCTAACAGAGAGTTGCCAATGGGAAACCTGCCATGATCATCCATTTTTCTCTTTTTAGTCCAATGGAAATCAGGGCTATTAATACCCATACCATGACTACGACCAAAGTTTGATTTTCCCTCCTCCAACCTTCTCGAGTAGAACAGGTCTAGAAGTGCACGAACCTGCAAACAAATTGCAAATGATATGAATCATTGTTTAGATGCTAGCACGTAACTGAAAGCCACATGACAGAAACTTAGAGACCTGCTGTGCAGAAAGCCCAAAATGGAACTTGTTAGGTGAATAGTAATTTTCTTTGATAGCATCCCGAAACACAACTTCAGGAAGCGGGCGACATGACCAAATTGGAGCGATTTGAACCTGGAAAATCAAACCAGAATGCCAACCGATTAAATATAACAACAAACAAGTTCTACATTAGATATATACCTATACCATACCTGAGCAGGAAATTGCTTTCCAGATGAAGTAAATGCACGGGGATTAAGATTAATAGTCCCATCAGATGTAGCCTGAAATACACCATATAGCTCTCTCTTCTCAAATTCAAATAAAAATAAAACCATCCCAGATTTAACCTGCTTTACAAAGTTAGCCCTAGCCATGGGAAGCCCAAAAATTTTACGCTTGAGGCATTCCTTTTTTGTCGCACCGTTTGACATGAAGATTGCACCAAACTTGGGTACTAAACCCCCAACACGATTATCATCCTGATCGAACCCCATGAGATACCTTCCCAACTGCCATTAAATCGATATGACATATAATAACTTTGACAATCTGGCTATTACTTTGTTGAAAGTAGATTAGGTATTAACGATGCAGGACTTTAAGTATGGACGAATTGCAGACGTGGAATCAGTAAAAACTCACACATAAAAGCACAGTGCTTATAAGTAATAATATTCAAAGTAGGAACCTAATTCCTAATAAACTCGGCCCTCGTAAAAGGAAACATTGACGCGTATAATTTTACCACCAGAATTTGGAATCATATATAATAAATCATAATAATTATTTTTATCTAATGTCTCTACTACCATCATAAAGAGAGTAATCTTGTCAAACAAAATAACATTTCGTTCGGTTAATATACGTTGACATGAAACTTATATAAATAACATGATATACTTCACTACTAACTTAAGATAATTCAAACAGAGGAGTGGCAAAAACAACCAATGTCTGATAATCATTCAGTAGGGGGCACAATTATAAATTATACAAGTAAGCTTGTGAAAATAAGGTCCTTAAAATTAAATTTCCACAATCCTGTCTATATCAATAAGGTCAATGTTTAACAGGAAGGAACAACAAAATCACTACCTCGAAGGTACAGACTTATTTCTCAATGTCAGCTTCTTAAAATGTTACATAGTCAACGTGCCATTTAATAGCTTATTACCAAAATAAGCAAATAAAAGTACCTGTAGCATAGTGCATGCACAAGCATTGTAAAAATAACTAACATCAAAACAAAGTATATATGTTCCAGTTAAGACCTGCTCTGTACCTCCCTCGAACTATCGTCATTTCTCTCGGTCCTCTATTCAGAGGCAAACACAAATACTAGCACAAACAAGAACTGAGATGTAAATGAAATATCTGAATTCATTTTGTAGTTGAGACTGCAAATAAATAATAACCGTCGAGTACGACAGTACACCTGGCTATCCCACATTGTGTATATTGTGTATCGATTACACGGCCGCTACCTAACAAACAATAGTTCACTTGACTGATTGTTTCGATTAAATCATAATTTTAGTTGCACATATTTAATATCTCTACTACCATGATACCATCATAAAGAGAGTAATCCTGTTAAACAAATTTACAATTCATTCCATACATATAAATTGAAATGAAACTTATTCCAAATAATACGATATATTTAATTTCTAACTTTAAGAGATTTGGAAGAGAGGAAATTATTGTTATGTTGTAAATACAAACAATGTCTAATTCAATAGAGGGATACATTTAAAAATTATACAAGTGAACCTGGGAAAATAAGATACAAGATATTCCGCAATTCTGTCTAAATCAGCAAGGACGGTGTTTAACGAGATGAACAAGAGGATTACTACCTATAAGGGAATAACGTCATTTCTCAATATTACCTTCCTAAAAGGTTAGCATTCACATGGTCAACGTGCATTTGATAGTGTATTACTAAAGTTAGCATATAAGAAGTACAAGTAACATAGCCTGCATACGAAATGTACAATTAATTAACTCCGAAATGAACTAAAACGTTCCAGTCGAGAAATACAATCGACATTTCTCTCCTTCCTCTATTTTTTGAACAACTGTAGCATAGAGGAGCTAAAATGTAGGCGTAAAAAAATATCTAAATGACTTCGTATTCTAGTTGGAATGCATGTATATAATTGTAATTAATAACCGTATGATAGTACACCTTGCGGAATCGATTATACGCCTACTAATTACCAATTAATAGTTTGCTACTTTGCTCAACTGATCGTTCTGATTAGAGATTAGTCTATTACAGAGAACATATCTATACACAAATATACATACAGAATTAAAATTTCACATAAAACAAATAGTTCAATACTTGTAACAAGGCACTAAATCATATAAAATGCACAATTTATAAAATACACACAGTATTGGCAAAATTATAGTAAATGAAACAGAGAGAGAAAGAGAGGGAAGGAGAGAGAGAGAGAGAGAGAGAGAGAGAGAGAGAGAGAGAGAGAGAAAGAGACGGGGAGGGAGAGAGGGAGAGAGAGAGAGAGGGAGAGGGAGAGAGAGA
The DNA here is from genome assembly GCA_037693485.1 of Kitagawia praeruptora. Classification (NCBI taxonomy): domain Eukaryota; kingdom Viridiplantae; phylum Streptophyta; class Magnoliopsida; order Apiales; family Apiaceae; genus Kitagawia; species Kitagawia praeruptora. The sequence continues at coordinate 129,346,134 of CM075347.1, forward strand.
GAAAGAGGGAGAGAGAGAGAGAGAGAGAGAGAGAGAGAGGGGAGGGAGAGATTACCTAGTGAAGATGAGAAAATGATGTTGTATGTGAATGTGATTGAGAAGAAGGCGAGAGTGATGGAAGATGAAGATTTGTTAGTGTGTGTGTGTTATGGTGGATTGAGGAGAAAGCCAGAAAAGAAGGGGGATGTGTGTAGGTGGTGATATACACAAGCTCTCTGTATCTATAATTTCAGGATACCAAACATGCCCAAAATATGTTTCACACTACTACACTAGCATATCAGGGGTTATTAAAATATTATCATGGAGTATATTTTATATCTGTAATTTTTAAGATTATAGAAAAATAATTATTACATAGATTAAAAACTGCAATTTTACTAAACTATGCTTTTTTAACAATAATTTATTTGAATTAAGTTTTTCGATTAAATTATTATTGGATTATTACAGCTGGAATCTTTAGAACATTCTGATATGATATGGTTCTGATTCAAAACTATGCGGATGCATATATTTTAATTCACTTTGTTAGAATTAATTAATATTTTATTATACAATATAGTATTTTATTCATTTATTTACTCATTGTCAGGAGTGTCTTATTTAATTTTATTTACGTTTAAAGAACTATCAGATAATGATTGTAGTGAAGCCAAAATGAAGGAAATTGAGGTCAAAAAATGACAGCAATGCTATTTGTAGGGATTGGTTTATTCTTGTTTTTGGCCATTACAATTTGTTTCCATTTTATTACACTTAGACATGATTGTAACAATCGGTAATCGGTATAAATCGGTTGAGGTATCGATTTAAGATTAATCGGGTAATCGGGGATTAATCGGAGTACTAATCGGATATTATAATAATATTTAATATATTAGTCTAATTTACAATTAAACATATTATTTTAAATAAATTCATAGGATTAATCGGATTTCAAAAATCGAATCGGTTGGTTATCTTACAAAGCATTAATAGGGGATTAATCGGTTAAATCGGGGATTTTTAGAACCATGCACTTAGAATATTATGTACTCCGTACAAGACTAAAAAGGCCCTTTACATCTAAATCTAAAATATTATGTAAAGGCTCTTTACGTCAAAAAATTACAATTTGTTCTGTCTTTCTCATGCCCCCACTTGAAGTTGATGTTCTACTGTACTTTGACCCTTGTTCCTAATTTAGTAATGTTACTAGAAATTCTTCAATATTCCTGACTAGCTGCTGCTAGCCTCTGCTGCTAATGGTTCTTGACATGACAATAAGTTGAGGTTTCCGTTCCAAACAAGTTACCCTTCTTCTCTCGGTAATAAGAGATGAACACGATCCCCATCCTTATATATCGATAATAAGCAGTGGTGGATCTAGTCGAAAAAAGCTTCCCAGCGGAATCCTTTTGGTTGTAAAAATATAACTTGCAGGATTCGAACTTAGCTTCATGGGTGTGAATAAATGGTTTAAACTATCTTGGCTATTGACAAATATTCCGTATGTAGTAATAATATATAGATAATAGACAAAGAAGTTTAGCATTAATAGTCAAAAAATAAGATATTTTATTCTCTTTGGAAGTCGAACACGGGTCTCCCCGCTTGTAAACAACAAACAAACAAGCTGAGCTACCAGAATATTCAATAAGAAAGGTAAACTATGTGGCTTATATTGCTATATACCCAGCAGAAAAATGAAAATTCTTCCCACCGAATTTTTTTTTTCTCTTGCCCTGCAAAAAAACTGCCCAGCAGAAGTTGGGCCTGCTTTTTCTATGGTCCGCCTCTGATAATAAGAAATGAACACGATCCCCATCTCAAAATTACTACTCTCTCTGTCCCATCCATTTCTTTACAATTTCCTTTTTGGGCCGTTCCACCATTTCTTTACATTACCCAAAATAGTAAGTTTTAACTGTTAGAATAAATCATGTATGTATACAACATAATAATATACATAATAATATACATGAATCTCCTGATCAAGACTATGAGTATAATTAATAGCGGAAGCGTACCTGAATCAAAAGAGGCCATTAATGATCGTGATAGAGTCCGAAAAGCGCAAGTACTTGAGGGCTTTGATCTTCACTATTCTCCTCTATACGTAAGGATGAGGTGTGTGTATTTTCTGAATATTATGAGAAGCGTAACTTTTGTTCTTGCATAAGATTCATTATATAGAGGGAATAATGGAACCAACCCTAATGGGCTAAACCCATAACCGTCCATCAAAGTTATGGGCTTGGGTACTTAAGCCATTATAAATAAATATATCTAAATAGATATATATTAGATGTAATAATTAAATATATATTAAGTGCTATTTATATATTTAATTATTAATTAGGCTCAAGTCTTATTTAGATGATTAATAATAAAACCCGATGGGCCATAAATAATGGATTGGATCCCGTCGAATCCAACATTCTCCCACTTGGCCGAGGGTCAGTATATCATCAACATACATATAACAAGACTTTTATTACTGAGCATTACATCCCATAAGACAGGCTAAATCTTACATCATACAAGAACAGAATTAAAGGTAGTATCATACTCATGTACAAATATGAAACCGTCCTCCAGTTACAATCCAAGTATAATTATAAAACTTAACAGAGATACTAGCTTAAGTCATGAACAACATAATATTTCATAATCAATAGCAAATCAATATGTCCATGAGGTCCTTACATAATTGTTTGTTCCATAAACTTCGAATGTGCACAATAATAGAAGTAACAAACTAAATACTTTGTCCAAAAACCATAACATAAGGTGATCACAATCCTAGTGTCTTACAATAAAATCCATGAATCAATAAGAAAGATTATCAACCAAACCCATGCTAGCAACATGTTCTCGAAAGAGATTGGGCGGTAAACCTTTTGTCAATGGATCCGCCAACATAGCAACTGTACTAATTTGCTCAATAGACACTTGTTGTTTTTGAACTCTTTCTCGCACTACAAGATACTTTATATCTATGTGTTTTGTCGCATCACTTATCTTGTAGTCTTTAGAGAAAGAAACAGCAGCTTTATTATCGCAATAAATTTTCAGTGGTCTAGAAATAGTGTCAACTATTTTGAGATACGTGACAAAATTCCTCAACCATAGAGCTTGCTTCGTTGCCTTATAGCAAGCCACAAATTCAGCTTCCATTGTAGAAGAGGTATGCAGCGACTGCTTAGCACTTTTCCATGATATAGCTCCTCCAGAAAGCATAAAAATGTAACCTGAAGTGGATTTCAACTCATCTTTACACACAGCATAATCGGAATCCGAATAACCAATGACTTCAAGGTTATCCGTCTTTCGATATGTGAGCATAAAATCTGTACAAAAGATTTTATGCTCAGTATAATCGGAATCCGAATAACCAATGACTTCAAGGTTATCCGTCTTTCGATATGTGAGCATAAAATCTTTTGTACCTTGTAAATACCGCATGACCTTTTTAACAGCTTTCCAATGATTCGGACCTGGATTTATTTGGTATCGTCCTAGCATTCCAACAATATATGCTATGTCTGGACGAGTACAAACCTGAGCATACATAAGACTCCCAACTGCCGAAGCATAAGGAATATGCTCCATTTGATCCAATTCTAGCTGATTTTGAGGACATTGTTTCAAGCTAAATTTGTCACCCTTGACAACAGGAGCAACGCTTGGAGAACAATTTTGCATGTTAAAACGTTTGAGAACTTTATCAATATAAGCTCTTTGTGATAAACCCAAAATTCCATGAGATCTATTTCTATGAATTTCAATGCCCAAGACATAAGATGCTTCCCCCAGATCCTTCATATCAAAATTCTTATGAAGGAATCTCTTTGTCTCATGCATTAAATTCATATCACTACTAGCGAGTAGAATATCATCCACATATAGTACTAAAATAATGTACTTGCTCCCACTCACTTTTAGATATATGCATTGGTCAACAAAATTTTCTTTAAACCCAAATTTTCCAATCACATCATCAAATTTAATATACCACTCTCTAGAAGCTTGCCTTAATCCATATATGGACTTCTTTAACCGACATTTCATGTATTCCTTGCCTTTGACTACAAAACCTTCCGGTTGTGACATGTAGACATCCTCATGCAAGTCACCATTAAGAAAAGCAGTTTTAACATCCATTTGGTGTAACTCTAAATCATAATGAGCTACTAAAGCCATGATGATACGAAATGAGTCCTTACTTGAAATAGGGGAAAATGTATCATTATAATCAATTCCTTTTCTTTGTGTGAAGCCTTTTGCAACCAATCTAGCTTTATATCTTTCGATGTTACCACTAGGATCAAGCTTAGTTTTGTAGACCCATTTGCAGCCTACAGCTTTGACCCCTTGTGGCAACTCAACTAGATCCCATACATCATTATCCTTCATGGATTTCAACTCATCCTCCATGGCTACAAGCCATTGAGTTGAATGGTTACTAGCAATAGCTTCTTTATAAGAAATAGGATCAGGTCTCATGCCAAGATTAGACTCAATTTCATCTAAATACACAATATAATCATCCGAGATTGCTGATCGTCTTACTCTTTCTGACCTCCTAAGAGGTTCAGTAGTGTTATTGTCATCTTGAGGTGGTTCTTGATGTACATTCTCATTTGCACCAACATTTTTATCATCATTTTCTGGTGCACTAATATCTGGAATGATAGGAATAGGGACATTCTCCTGAATCTCTTCCAAATTTATCTTTCGAGATGTACTCCCACTGACTTCAGCATCCTCAAAAAATACTGCATTTCTAGTCTCAACTATTCGAGTGGTGTGTGATGGACAATAAAATCTAAAACCCTTAGATCTTTCGGGGTAACCAATAAAATGACAAGTAATAGTCTTAGGGTCCAATTTCTTGATGTGTGGGTTATATATTTTTGCTTCAGCCAAACAACCCCATACATGCATATATCCAAAACTGAGTTCCCTTTCAGTCCATATTTCATAAGGTGTTTTAGGCACGGACTTACTTGGGACCCGATTAAGGATATGCATAGCTGTTTTAAGGGCTTCAACCCACAAAAATTCTGGCAACGTACTTTGACATATCATGCTTCGAACCATATCCATAAGAGTTCGATTTCGTCTCTCAGCAACACCATTCTGTTGGGGTGTACCCGGTATTGTGTACTGAGGAACGATGCCACACTCTCGTAAAAATAAGGCAAAAAGTCCTGGATTCTGTCCAGATTCAGAGAATTTTCCATAATACTCTCCTCCTCTATCAGATCTAACAACCTTAATATCTAATTTGAGTTGTTTTTCAACTTCTGCTTTATAAATTTTAAACATATCGAGTGCTTCAGATTTTTCATGTAAAAGATAAATATAGCCATAACGTGAGTAGTCATCAATAAAAGTAATAAAATACTTATGACCACCTATGCCTGGAGTGTATGGTCCACTAATGTCAGTGTGGATTATCACCAAACACTTAGTGCTACGAGTTGCACCCTTTTTGTTTGTTTTTACAAATTTTCCTTTAATACATTTAATACATGTGTCAAAATCTGAGAAATCTAATGGATGAAGAAGTCCTTCTTTAACAAGTCTTTCCATTCGACTTTTGGATATGTGACCAAGTCGTTCATGCCACAATTTTGAGGAATTCTCATCATTTCTTTTTCTCTTTTTAGAACCAGTTGCAACTTCATCTTGCACATTCATTGAAATTAAGGATTCACTAAAAGAAGCATTCAAACATAATCTGTAAAGGTTTCCCTCTAACAGCCCAGAGCCAATATACTCAGAATAAAGAAACAGAGAAAACCCTTTATTTTCAAATTTAAACGAATATCCATAAGCGTCTAACTTTGAAACAGAAATAAGGTTTCTAGTAATACTGGGAACATAAACAGTATCCACTAAATCCAAATTAAAACCACTTTCCAACATAAGTCGGAAAGTTCCTACAGCTTCAATTTGTACTTTCTCTCCATTTCCAACGAGCAAATATCGGTCTCCTTTATTTAGCTTCTTCACGGAAAGGAATCCCTGCAATGAATTAGTTATATGCACAGTTGCACCAGTGTCTATCCACCATGTATTTAAAGGAGCTTCAGATGTAAAAGCTTCATAACAAACATAAATAGATGCATTACCTTTCTTATCTAACCACTCACGAAATTTGGAACACTCTTTCCTTATGTGTCCTTTAGCTCTGCAGAAGTTACATTTAGGACCTCCAAAGTTCTTTGTGCCAGAAGTCTGTCCCTTGTCTTTCGTGACAGCTGCATCAATTCCCTTTTTCTTTTGACTATTGCCATATTTCTTTCCTTTTCCTTTAGCGGGTGTCGTGGTCACAACATGAGCACTTTCAACCTTCTCAGACTTAAGGCGTTCTTCTTCTTGAACGCACATAGAAATCAACTCGCTCATCTTCCACTTTTCTTTCTACGTATTGTAGTTGATCTTAAAAGGACCAAATTGTGCAGGAAGAGAAGTCATTATGAAGTGGACGAGAAAACCTTCAGAGATTTCCATGTTCATATCCTTTAACTGAGCAGCCATATCATTCATTCTCATAATGTGATCACGAACACCACTTGAACCATTATACTTGAGAGTGACCATTTTCGAGATTAGTGTAGTGGCTTGAGCCTTAGTGGAAGCCTTGAATTGTTCCTCAATGTTCGCTAGGTACTCCTTTGCATTATCAGATTCGGGGATTGCTCCACGAATTGCACTAGTAATGGAGCCCTTAAGAATCATTAAGGAAACACGGTTGCTATGCTCCCATTTTGCATAATCAGCCTTTTGCTCAGCAGAGCTTTCGACTGTAATGGCAGCAGGTTTTGCAACCCTTATGGCATAATCAAGGGCAGTAACTCCCAACGTAAGATCAATTTGCTCTTTCCACTTCTTAAAATTAGAGCCACTCAGTGGTTCAATGTGTGAAAAGTAGTTGGTAAGTGAAACAGGACCAAATGCTGAATCAAGGTTAATCACAATCATGCACATAAGTACAACAAGTACAATAAATATAATCCACATGATGAAAAACAGTTAGTTCACCAAGTAACACATAAGTTAAATAAACTGAGGGATAAACAGTTTATTTAAATAGGAAAAATAAAATACACAAAAATTTTCCTACAATCAAAATTAAATTTAATATTAATATCTTCCGTTGGGCCGATAATCAATACTAAATTAATTTTATCATTAAACATGAGATTACAAAAAATAAAATATTAAATTATATCACCGTTGGGCAGAAAATAATTTAAATTCTACAATTTGAACTTTAAAAATTCCGTTTACAAAATTAATATACAAATCTTCCGTTGGGCCGATTCGTACATCAACTTGTACACGTACATTAGGTGATTTTTAATTCTCATAATAATTAAAGTAAAAGATTTTCGTTGGTCCATCCAATACTTTAATAATTAAGAAATCACTCTATTAGTCCATAAATAAATTAATAATATTTTACATAAGGGACTAATATATTTCATAAATATCCCTTGAAACTAATATTATTATAAATTGATATATATACTAAAAAGTACCGTAAGTCTAGTAACCACAATTTATAAAAATAAAGTAATAAACCATGTCATTAAAGTGAAGCAAACATGCTAATGGTTATGATGTCAGGAAGATGAAACCGTGACTGATTACCATTAAATTATTATTATTATATAATCACATATAAACTTTAATTAAAGCCTAACAACATGAACGTGATTCGTGTGTTCAGACAGTGACAAATTGTAGTACACAAGTATAAACATTCGTACATATGACTACAACTATGCATAATATCCGAATAAGAAACAATAATAATAATACACACGTATACAGATTATAATTTAAATATAATTTTATATCAATCACGATCATCACATAAATTAAAATTTATTAACTCAAAGAATCAATCGAGGAGTCTGCTCGGATACCAATTGTTAGAATAAATCATGTATGTATACAACATAATAATATACATAATAATATACATGAATCTCCTGATCAAGACTATGAGTATAATTAATAGCGGAAGCGTACCTGAATCAAAAGAGGCCATTAATGATCGTGAGAGAGTCCGAAAAGCGCAAGTACTTGAGGGTTTTGATCTTCACTATTCTCCTCTATACGTAAGGATGGGGTGTGTGTATTTTCTGAATATTATGAGAAGCGTAACTTTTGTTCTTGCATAAGATTCATTATATAGAGGGAATAAGGGAACCAACCCTAATGGGCTAAACCCATAACCGTCCATCAAAGTTATGGGCTTTGGTACTTAAGCCATTATAAATAAATATATCTAAATAGATATATATTAGATGTAATAATTAAATATATATTAAGTGCTATTTATATATTTAATTATTAATTAGGCTCAAGTCTTATTAAGATGATTAATAATAAAACCCGATGGGCCATAAATAATGGATTGGATCCCGTCGAATCCAACATTAACACTATTACACCCACTACTTCACTTATTTTAACAATACTTTACACTATTTCACTCACTACTTAACTTATTTTAACAATAAAATCACTATTACACCCACTACTTCACTTATTTTACAATAAAATCACTATTACACCCACTACTTCATTTATTTTAACAATATTACAACCACTTTACACCCACTATCCTTGACCTCCGTGCCCAACCGCCGTGTAAAGAACTGGCTGGGACGGAGGGAGTAGAAAAGATCAAGGCGGAGACATCAATGTCAAGTATTGCTGTTATTACAAAATAGCAACAGAAAAACCATATGGAAAATCAATATTTTAAATATATAGGGGTAAGAAATGTCAAACCTATATAAAAGGGACGGGTTTTATATCAAACTAGGCAATTTTGCCGCGCTTCGCGCGGTTAATAAATTTTTATTATTAAGTATTAAAAATTAATTGATATTTTAAAATTTCCCTAAAAAAGTGATTTAAAACGGGTGTATGAATATTATTTGGAATAATACTCTCATTATATATTAAAAAATTTTAATAATCTTAAAAATATCATAAATATTAAAAGTAGCAATTACAATAATAAATATAACTAAATAACGTTTTGAAAACCGACACCCCTCTCATAACATACATGCTCAATAGTAGCATAAGAATTTATATAATTAGAAGATTTAACCGTAAGAGTATGACCTCAACTAAATTTTTTTTTTTGCACAAAAATGATCCAAATATTTTTTTAAGCAGATGCTTGCATTCCGTCTAAATTAGTCTAAATATTGTTGTTAATTTTTGGGCCATTTTTGTGTTAAAAAAACATTGTTCAACCATCATGTTGTAATTAAATCATAAACTGAATACATTCATCTGTTTTAAAAAATATTTTTGTGCAAAAAAAAAATAGTTGAGCCCATCCTCCTGCAATTAAATCTAATTAGAATAGTAATTTATTATGACTCAATATAATGAAACAACATGTGTATAACATTTTTATCAACTTAATCGGTCAATTAAATGGTTGAGTTTATTATGTAAAAAACAAAAAAATTGTCAATATTATTTTATACAAATTATAGATTTTAACCAAAAGATTATACTTTCTTAACTTATAAAAATTTTCACAATTATTTATTAAAAATTGCTTGAGAATTTAAGAGATCATTTGTCCTATAATCGTCCGAAAAAAGTTTTCAAAAATTTTCAACATGTAATAAAAAATGGTGCAATGCGAACAATTTTAAGTCGTTAATTTACATGAAAATAATCATAATTTTATACACATAATTAATATTTTAAATTTGAATAATAATGATAATGCTCAAATAAAGTTTGTCAATCTTTTCTATAAATAATATGAAGTAAATTTATTATATATATATATGTATTCATAAGTGTAATTAATGATTATTAAGATGTCATTAATATGTCATTAAGATGCTACTTAATGCAGAAAAAGAATTTAATAAAAAAATTAAAAAAAGTGAGAATTCAAGAAAAATATTTTAAACGTTTCTGGTGCATTTCCGATCTCCTGGCATTATAATATATATAGATTGGTCACTTTCTTTGTCAAAAATTATCATTTAACCCACCATTCTCATCGGGGTCTCATTTAAACCACTAAACTAAGAAAATATATCATTTGCCCCCTGCATTCAAAAAAATTAATACAATTTATGGTGGTCTAAGTGATATACAGGGGGACAAATGATATATTTTCTTAATTTAGTGGTTTAAATGAGACCTCGATAAGAACAGTAGGTTAAATGATAATTTTTGACGAAGGGAGTGACCAGTTTGATATAAAACCCTAAAAGGGACAGGATGAATCGAATAAATAGTTATTCGAAACTGGTCATGCATTCAGCTCCCTTCTTCAAATGTTCTGCCTGTAAGCCTGTTCCATATCTACCGTAACATATATGCAACCAAAAAAAAAAAAAACAATTTGTTTGTTGGCTGCGTTGCGATAAGTATTAACATTAGCATGCCATATAACTTTGCCAGGTACTCATTTCTCTTGAACACTTGACAACAACTAAAGTTAACAAACAAAAGAACAATTAAGGTTGCCACACATTAAAATGTAATATTATGAAGGTATTTTTAAAAAAGAAGTTAGAAAATTAAAATGTAATATAATGAAGATATTTTTTTAAAAAAATATTATTATTCAAGAATTTATCTAATTAAAATGTAATTATTTTTTTATCAATATTAAGTTAAGGATTTCAAATTTTGTAAAAATCATTGCAGTGTTAAACCATAATCAATTTTCTTTATAAATTTCTTTTCATTATTTTCTTCTCCTTTGGCTCCGTTATTCTTCTGTAGTTTCTACATATCGTTCACAACGTCTTTTATTACGTTCAATTTTTTGTTTTTCATTTGTAATTAATGATCTTGTATGTGCTTCATAGAAGAATAATGTAATTATAATTCTATTTATTATTGTATTAGGATTTTTTTCCCAATTCATTCTAGAGATCTTATTTATTTATTTATAATTGATTTTAGTTGTTTATACATATTTCACGATAGTAGGTATACGTGGTTAGAATTGAATATCAATATGAATTTAATTTGGATCAAATCTACGTACAGCGTTCTTCTATTTTGTTGTCTGAATTTTGAATTTGTATCTGTATGCATCAATGCTGATAGACACATGGCGGCAATCTATTTTTTACTTACATCCCCGCAGGCTTTTTTTAATATCTATTAAATATATTAATTTTTTAATATTAATATGTTACTACATATCAAATTATTGTTAAAAATTGATATAAATAGGTTTTACACGTTCAATCATGATTATATCCTTCTCATATTATAATTTTCTTTTTAAAATTCAATTCCAATACAAACTTTTTTAATTATATCCTTTTTTAGATAATAATTTTTTTTTAATATGATATAATCTTGATCGTCTATTTTAAAAATATTAGATTCGACGGTTGAGATTATTTGGTACTGCAGTGACCAAACCATAGTGACCAAACTAAAATTATGAATAAGATCTCTCTTACGCTTATTATGTACTAGCTTATAACCCGTGCAACGCACTACTCTTTTCTAATATTTATTATATTATCTTTTTATTATTTATTTGTTATTAGTTTAAATATCAAATTGTTGTTATGAAATTGATATATGGAATATATATAAGATTTTACACGTTCAATTTATTATGTATTTTATCTTGAATTCTTAAAACTTGATTTGTATGATTTTACAGCCTACGTGAAATTAACAAAATAATCTTTAATTTAATGATGATTTAACAATTTTCTCCAATTCAAACTACCAAGAAACAAAAGAGAGATGAAATTGATATTTTTTATATTGAAAATTCTATTCTATTTAGAAAATCTACTTATATTTTGTTTTATTTTAAAATAACCTTCTTATTATTTGAAGATAGCTATACTAACAACCAAATATAGTTTTAATAATAAGTGTTGGAGGGATTTTGTCTAGTTGGTAGTCTGGTCCTCAATACGATAAAATAAATAAGAAACGCTAGATCTTAAAATAAATAGTAAAAAATGTTGGATCTAGCATAAAAAATATTTAATATTTTAACATGTAAACTAAAAATTGTATTTATATTAAAATACGAAAAAAAGCTTGTCAATGATTTAAATTATATATAATTAGGTTTTCTATATTGAATAGGATTATTAATGTAGGTATTCTACACTAAATAGGATTAATGTAAAAAATCGTAATTATATTTTCTCTTGAAATTATGAGTATTTTCATTTGGATAATAATTGTTAAATCATCACTAATTAAAGATAATTTTACGAGTTTCGCGTGTACTGTAAAATCATCCAAATTTGATTTCTATATCTCGAGACAGAGTCTAAATAGTAAATATGGACTTTTTTAATATTAATAAATAAATAAATAAAATTCAGTTCTAATACAATCTTTTATATACTTTTCAGATTATGATTTCTTTTTAAAATTCAATTCTAATACAACCTTTTTAATTATATCCTTTTTAGATTATAATTTATGATATAATCTTGATCGTCTATTTTTAAAAATATTATATTCGACGGTTGAGATTATTTTGTCGGTATAGTTATTATATATAAGGATATAATGTTTGATTGATTGTACTTAAACCCCTCTATTAGTTCGACTAAACATTAGAATCACATTGTTTATTTTGTCCTTACAATTTCACTACGCTCCTACATTATATTTATTTATTTTTGTTTGAAATTGACGGATGGATGAGACCAAGGAGAAGGACGGCAGCAGAAGCATGTCTACTTGATATGCTCTCTCCCATTCAATGACTTAGTGTCACGTAGGCGTGCGGAAGCGCGAAATTTTTCACAAACTTGTCGCCTAGTGATGCGCCAACTCCCCAACCTAGAGCCTGGCCAGCAATGCGCAACTAACCTTTGTGCCTGCAAAGAAGGTTAGTGATAACCACAAGATAAATGAAGACAGAGTTACGGGAATCCCCAACCTTTTTATTACTTCAACAAAAAGGACTAACAATCTAGGCCTGCTGCCCACACGTCGGCACAACTACCCACTAATTGCTAGAATACAAGAAAGCCTAACTACAATGCTAGCTCTCTCTGTATATGCTCTCACTCTCTCTACAATTGTTTAACTGTGTATCTGAATGAATGAATGAGAATGAAGAAGCTCCTCCTTATATAGGCAGCTTTACGGGCTTTGGGCTAGGCTAAGCCCAACCTTAATTTCCATCTTTGCTTGAGATCTTCAAGATATCCTCAATCCTCTTGATTGCCTTTCCTTCCATAGAAGATCCACCCAGATCATATCCTTGATTCTGATAGACTTTCCCTTCTTGCAGATGATTGCAATCCTTGATTGATTCTTCTGGAATGATCTCCAAAGATATGGCCTTATCCCAAATCTGATAAGCCCATTTACACCCTACACCTTGGCCCAAGTCTCTTATTTGCATCCTGCTTCAACCCTTGCCCAACTATAGAATTCTGGCCCAGCTTTGCCTCACTGTATTTGAGCTAGAAGACTCTTCTCCCATGTTGCATGTGTGTCATGGAGGCCCAATGCTTTGGGCTGGCCAGGCCCGTGCTTTGCCTCTATTCCCCTTGCGCCATGCTGCATGACTCTCCTAAGCCCAAGTGTGCCTCTACTCAAGCCCACATTCTCTATGTCTGTGCCTGGTTGAATGCTTCATGCCTTAGACAAGCCCAATCCGTGTAAGTGCCTCAAATGCCCACTTCACCTCAATGCCTTAGTTTTTATGTCAAGCCCCATACTTGACTTCGCCTAGTGTTCATGCCCAAGACAGAATCGCGAACCTCCGGCACGCCTTCGCCTCTACACCCAACACTAGGGCATGAAAATCTCTTAAGGGTCTAACAAACCACCCCCACTAAAAGAGCTCGATGTCCTGATCGAGGGGCGATCCCAATATTTTCGAATTTGATCTTCAAACTGCCACAAGGTCACACCTTTCTCCCAAGTAGCATCAGCTTCTTCCTCGCCTTCCCACTGAATCAGATAATCAGTCCTTCTGTTCTTTTTACTCATCCCTTGAGTATTATGATCCAGAATCTTCTTTATCTTCTTCTCAAACTGTACCTTGACCACTAGAGGTGCTCTTTTCTTCTGTTTCCTCCCATCAAGCAGTAAGTCTGGTTGGAATGGCTTCAAGAAACTCACATGAAAAGTAGGATGTATCTTCAACCTATCGGGCAACTTCAACAGGTAAGCTACATTGCCTACTTTCTTCACTATCTCAAAGGGCCCGTCATACCTCTGAACTAACCCCTTGTGAATTTTTCTGGACTTTATCTTCTTCCAGATCTGTGGTGTCAATTTCAACAACACCTGGTCGCCAACCTCAAATTCTAAGGGACGACGCTTTCTATCAGCGTACTTCTTCATCCTCCAAACAGCTTTCTCCAGACTAGCTTTGGCTTCATCGACCATCTCCTGTCTACCAAACGCGTACCTGTAGGCTGCGGGACAAGTACCACCTGATTTCTGAATTGCCACTTCGTTTGGTGTTCTCGACTGAAACCCAAAAATCACCTCGAAGGGGCTCTTACCAGTCGCCGAAGACTGCTGTAAGTTGTAGCAAAATTATGCTACATCCATCAACTCTAGCCAATTTTTCTGACTAGCTGAAACATAGTGCCTGAGATACTCCTCCAGTAGCTGATTCATCCGCTCCGTCTGACCATCTGTTCGGGGATGATTTGCAGTAGAGAACTTCAACTCACTTCCCAAAAACCCAAACAATGCTGTCCAGAACCGCCCTGTGAACCTGCTATCACGATCACTAATGATATCCTCTGGCAACCCAAAATGTTTCACCACATGCTGAAAGAATAGGCCAGCTGCTATCTCTGCTGTACATACCTTCGGTGTAGGAATGAACACAACATACTTCGAAAACCGATCAACCACCACAAAGATTGACCCCTTCCCCTCCACCTGAGGCAACCCAAGAATAAAATCCATAGATACTGACTGCCACGGTCTATCTGGAATAGGTAAAGGTTGTAGAAGTCCAGCTTCCTTCTTCCTTTCAGACTTGTCAAGTTGGCACACCAAGCACGACTTGACATATGCCTCAACGTCATCCATCATCTTCGGCCAATAGTAGGATCTACTCAGCAATGCTAGCATCCTCGCTACCCCCGGATGTCCTGCCCATTTAGCATCATGAGACTCTTTCAAGATTCGCTGCCGGAGAGTTCCCCCATGTGGGACATAAAGTCTACTACCCTTACAATACAGCAACCCATCCTCCAACCAATACTTGCGAACCACCCCTGTCTTCACTTCCTCCACAAGTTTACCATACACCGCATCTGTCATTTACTGCTTTTTGATCTCCTCTAGGAACTCAGTGTCCACCACTATCATGGATGCCACAGTCTCTTTCACCTTTCTGCTCAGTGCATCTGCTACCTGGTTTTGTGCTCCCGGCTTATGCAGCCATACAAAATCGAATTCAGCCAGAAATTCCTGCCAACGGGCCTGCTTTGGGGTTAGCTTCTTCTGAGTCTTGAAATAAGTGTTTGCCACGTTGTCTGTGCAAACCACGAACTCCGCACCCAGCAAGTAATGCCTCCACACCTCCAAACAATGAACCACTGCAGTCATCTCTTTTTCATGAGTACTGTACCTCTGTTCAACATCTTTTAGCTTTCGACTTTCATATGCCACCGGATGTCCCAACTGAACCAACACTCCACCAATTGCACGATCAGAAGCATCAGTGTGCACTTCAAATGGCACCCCAAAATCTGGAAGTTTGAGCACGGGCTCTGAAGCAACTGCAACTTTCAGCTCCTCAAATGCCGCTTCACACTCATCATTCCATTCCCAAACATGATCCTTCTTTAGCAAATCTGTCAAGACATTTACTTTCTTCGAGTATCCCTGTATAAACTTGCGATAATAGTTAGCAAGACCAAGGAAAGATCTCAACTCAGCTACCTTCGTCAGGGCAGGCCAATCAATGATGGCCTCGACTTTCCTCTTATCCATCTTCACCATTCCTTGGCTCAACACATGCCCTAGGAAATGGATCTCCTCCCTGCAGAACTCACACTTCTCCCTTTTGACATAAAGACTGTGTTCTCGCAGTTTAGTGAATATGCACTTTAAGTGTTCTAAGTGAGCTTCCAGACTATCACTATAGACCACAATATCATCTAAGTACACTACCACAAAACGATCTAGGTACTCATATAGCACATCATTCATCAAATTACAGAACGTTGCAGGTGCATTTGTTAACCCAAATGGTAGAACTAGAAACTCATAAGACCCATACCTCGTTACACATGCGGTCTTAGGCTCATCCCCTGCAGCAATTCTGACTTGCCAATATCCCGACCTTAGATCCAGCTTCGTGAAGTACTTAGCTCTCGAGAGCCTGTCAAACAGCTCAACAATATTTGGAACAGGGTACTTATTTTTAATAGTTACCTTGTTCAAGGCCCGATAATCTATACACATCCGCAATGACCCATCGGCCTTTTTCTGAAACAAGACTGGGGCACTATAAGGAGCTTTAGACGGTTGAATGAACCCGCTCTCCAACAACTCGTCCAACTGCTTTCTCAGTTCAGCCAACTCCATCGGTCCCATACGTTAGGGGGCTTGAGACGGCGCCCGTGCACCCGGCTCAAGTTCAATCTTGTGATCCACATCCCTTCTTGGCGGCAATTTCTTAGGCAACTCTGGGGGCATGACATCTTCAAACTCCTTAAGAGTAGGAACAACAGCATCAGGTATCTCTAACTGATCAGGCTTTTCCTCCACAAGAGCCACTAGATAAGTCACTTCACCATGCTTCAGCCCAGCTTCAGCCTGCATAGCTGACAACATTCCCTCCTTTTTCTCGCCCAAGTCACGATCAAACACACCCTTCACAAAGCAAGGGTTGCTTTCCTCTCCAATCATCACCCCACCAAGATGTGGCATCACCGATGCCTTAGCTTTCCTTAAGAAGTCCATCCCCAATATAAGATCAAAATCATCTAAAGGAACAGCCAAGAGAGTTACCTTTCCAGTCCACGGTTCCATTCTAAGCTCTGCCTCAGTTGATCCCTTGATCACCTGTGTCTCAGAATTTACCGCTTTCACGCGGCTGGTGCTTGCTCCCAAAACCAAGCCAAGAGATTCCACACTCCTGTCAGCCACAAAATTATTGGTAGCTCCAGTATCTACCATAGCCATCACCTCATGACCATTTATCTCAACCTGCACATACAACAAACTAGATGACTTCACCGCCTCCTTTGTCTGTAGTGCATTGACCATTCTAAGCGGATTCACCCTCCCTGGTTCCTCTCCCTCTAACACGGTCATAGTATTCAGCTTCTCCTTCTTTGGACAATCTTTCATCATGTGAGGACCATCACAAATAAAGCATTTCAGCTGCTTCTTTGTTTGCCCACCACCATTCTTGGCTTTGCTAGATTCCTCATCTTGGACCTTTTTCTTGCCTTTGAACTTCTGCCCCTTCTCTTTAGCCCCTTGGGTTTGTTTCCCCTTGCTATTAGAACTTGTTGCAAAGTCCACCAAGCTGTCTGCCGCTACAATAGCTGCTGTTAGGTCCTTGACATTCTGTCTCCTCAGCTCAGCATGTGCCCATGGCTTCAACCCAGAAATGAAGTTGAACAACCTGTCCGCTTCTGCCATGTCACGAATGTCCAACAGATTAGAAGTGAATGCCTTCACATACTCTCGCACAGAACCCGTCTGCTTTAGGTGCTTTAGTTTCTCCCTAGCCATCCATGCAGCATTATTAGGCAAGAACTGCTCCCTAAGCTCCTTCTTCATGGCCTCCCAAGTCTGAATACCGGGTTTCCCTGTGCCATCAACATCCTCCATGCGAGTGCGCCACCACAACTTAGCATCACCCGCAAGGAACATACTAGCCACAGTTACCTGCTCCACCTCTCCAATACGAGATGCTTTGAAGTATTGCTCATGTCCCACAAGAAATTCTCCAATGCCTTGGCATCACGCCCTCCCTCAAACGTCTTCGGGTCTGGCACTTTGAACTTTCTTGCCCCATCACTCGAGGTACTGCCACCAACAGCCACCGCCTTCCTTAGGATTGTCACTTCTTCGTAGAGTTCTGAATGAGAAGTCTCCAACTGAACAATCCTCTCTTCAGACTCACGCATGTGATTCTCCAAGATCAGCCTGATTTGATCAAGATCAGCCTTCATGTTCTCACATTGGGTCTGCAATGGTTGAACATCGGTCGACTCCGGTATGCCAATCAACTCCTCAAGCCTAGCAACCTTCTCACTAAGTGTAGCAACTGTAGGACCAGCCATAATACTCTTTCGCCAATGGTGCTCTAAAAACACAAATCAAGCTCTGATGCCATCTGTCACGTAGGCGTGCGGAAGCGCGAAATTTTTCACAAACTTGTCGCCTAGTGATGCGCCAACTCCCCAACCTAGAGCCTGGCCAGCAATGCGCAACTAACCTTTGTGCCTGCAAAGAAGGTTAGTGATAACCACAAGATAAACGAAGATAGAGTTACGGGAATCCCCAACCTTTTTATTACTTCAAAAAAAAGGACTAACAATATAGGCCTGCTGCCCACACGTCGGCACAGCTACCCACTAACTGCTAGAATACAAGAAAGCCTAACTACAATGCTAGCTCTCTCTGTATATGCTCTCACTCTCTCTACAATTGTTTAACTGTGTATCTGAATGAATGAATGAGAATGAAGAAGCTCCTCCTTATATAGGCAGCTTTACGGGCTTTGGGCTAGGCTAAGCCCAACCCTAATTTCCATCTTTGCTTGAGATCTTCAAGATATCCTCAATCCTCTTGATTGCCTTTCCTTCCATAGAAGATCCACCCAGATCATATCCTTGATTCTGATAGACTTTCCCTTCTTGTAGATGATTGCAATCCTTGATTGATTCTTCTGGAATGATCTCCAAAGATATGGCCTTATCCCAAATCTGATAAGCCCATTTACACCCTACACCTTGGCCCAAGTCTCTTATTTGCATCCTGCTTCAACCCTTGCCCAACTATAGAATTCTGGCCCAGCTTTGCCTCAGTGTATTTGAACTAGAAGACTCTTCTCCCATGTCGCATGTGTGTCATGGAGGCCCAATGCTTTGGGCTGGCCAGGCCCGTGCTTTGCCTCTATTCCCTTGCGCCATGCTGCATGACTCTCCTAAGCCCAAGTGTGCCTCTGCTCAAGCCCACATTCTCTATGTCTGTGCCTGGTTGAATGCTTCATGCCTTAGACAAGCTCAATCCGTGTAAGTGCCTCAAATGCCCACTTCACCTCAATGCCTTAGTTTTTATGTCAAGCGACTTGACTTCGCCTAGTGTTCATGCCCAAGACAGAATCGCGAACCTCCGGCACGCCTTCGCCTCTACACCCAACACTAGGGCATGAAAATCTCTTAAGGGTCTAACACTTAGCCTCAACCACAGTTTCAGATTCCCCGTCTCTCACTACAGAAGCTTTCTTTGAGGGCTACCCGTCTATGGGTTGCGGCTTTTATGATTCCAAGATTGTTTTTGCTGGTTGCCAACTACCACAAGAAGAGGAAACCGAAGAAGAAAACGAGGAATTAGCAGAGCAAAGCAACCATGATGCCGGTTTAGACTATCAAGATATAGTAGAGCAAAGCAACCGCAATGGGCTGTTGACCTTTGATCTCAATACTAAACAACTCTCTTCTGATTCATTCCCCTCCATGCTACGAGGAAAACTCAAGCCTCTCGTTTTTCAACTTCATGATAAACTATACATTATGGACACCGTCTCTGGATATTAAGCTGGATCCTTCGAGTACTTCTATCCAACTACTGGAGAATGGAACCTCCTACGTCAGCCAGACTACGACAGTTTTAAAATTTTACTATACTGTCAACGGGATCGCAACTACCCTTGCTTTGTTTTCGGAAACACATGTTATCTTGCCATTTCCATTTACGATGACAACTTCATCTTTATGCACCATCCCAACCTAACCTACAAATCTTGGTTTGTAGCAGATGTCTTCAGACCTTTCGAGCAGCTTCCCTTCTCTGGCATGGCCACTTTTTGCTATCAAGATGACGTTGATGATTTTCTCATCATCTCCTTTACCAACAGGGCTGTACAAGTCCGTCCCTTTGATATAATTGGCCGCTGTCAGCGAGCCTCCAGCAAAACCCTTTTTACCCTACCATCCTCCCCTGGATCTGTTGGAGACGAACAAGTGTCAGGTTATTTTGCTGATTTTGGAGATGGCATCTTCACCCTTACTGCCTCTGATTCTGTACGCATCTATGTCATCACTTTTAAGATTTTTGGACGAGATGATCCAATTCTGTTTCAGTTGTTGTCTCACCACGAGTACAACTTTGATGCTTTATCTTTGGGAGTGGACATTATCAGTGTTGTTGGCTGCTTTGCACCGTAAGTTTTTTTTTTTTCTCAATCTTTCCTTCAAGTTAATTGATCTTTATAAGCATTTATCTTTGCTTTTAACTTAATGTAGGCAAGTTTTAGCTTTTTTCATTAACAAATTATCATGTGCAGATATCCAAATTCTTCAGCCATCAAGCACGCAGAAAAGGCTGTGAAAGAAAACTACTGGAGGTAAGAATCTACCTTTGCCCTTTGGACTTTTTCCGGAGTCTAAGACTGTTGAACGAGACAATTCTTTTTTTTTTTTTTTAATTAACAATTTTAGTACTCTAGTATTTTGATTTGGGATTGCAACTTACCTAGCTTTTTTGTTTTTTTCTCGTTCAGGTTTGCACAGAGATCTGAGGATGATCCAGATACTTTTGAATTTTGCGGAGTGAAATTTGAGGTATGTTTATTACTATTTTGTTATTGATGACCATGTAATGATTAGTGAAACCATGCATCATATATTCTGCATGATGTTTAGTTAGTTTATATTGTGTTTGCTGAAGACTGAATATGAAAACTTGTCTATGAAAAATTAAATAAATGTGCTTCTTTGGTTCTGCCCTATGTGTGCAATTTTCTTAATGCCCCATGTTAAACTAATTTCTTTTACTACAGATAATGAAATTCTTCACTTGTTAAATGTTGTCTAAAGGAGAATTTTACGTTTTTCAACTTATGAGGTAATTTATGTTATTATGTACATACAATTGGAGATTGGAGATGGGAACTGTCTAATATTTAATCCTTTCGCACTTGGCAAGGAAGTAATTAGAACCCTATATATTGGTGACTTGACATTGTTGGCAGACTTCATTGGCTCAGCTGGGTGGAGATTCTGCTTGTAGTTTATGAGCATATATTGATAGAATATCATGTATTGTAGTAATGCTAAATTAGTCTCTTTTTTCCCCATATATTAAGAGGTGTTAGTCTTCCATTGGATGGGCTGTACGGGTAATTAGGCATCAAATCTTTTAGAAATATATATGGTCTGTGCAATTAACTATTTAAGGTCCCTGATACTACTACTTATCTTTGGTATCTAGGAATCTCAATAACTATGCCCTATTTTCAGGAGTATTAGTGCATATTTTATTGTTTAGTCTTAGTATCATTTGTTAATTGGTAGTAGATGTTACGTGTTGATGAATTGCTTGTAGGCAACAAAACATTTCAGTATACACCAATATATAATGTCATTTAAACCATTTGTTGAACTCTCTGGGTATTTAAACGAACATAATTTCATGTAAACATAACTCCTTGTCATGGAAAAGGAAGCAAAATGCAGTAGATGTGATCTTTGTACCATAACAGTGAAGACACAGTCACATGATAGAGGGGTTGCGTGGTTAATTTGGATCTTCCAAAGGTATATTTCTACAGACCTTTTGGTGACCAAGTGTCACCAGAGCACTAACAGGGAAAGTTGTATCCATGATAACAGGCTACTCAAAGTTTTAGGTCCTTGTATATTGTAATCACCTTAAAATGACTTGCTGGAGAATAATTTTTTTAGCTGGTTTTTAGTTGCATACACCTACTATAAGATTACGGACTTAAAAGCTTTACTTGTAACAGGTCTCTGACTTTTGCAGGTTGCAACATGTGTTGCATCTTGCGGTTTAGATGTCACAGGGGCGACCATATGATTAATTTGGATTTCCAATGATATATTTGCTACAAATTGTTTGGTGACCAAGTCTCAGTAGAGCCCTAAGTCACTAACGGTTTTTAATGTACTCATCAAGGGAAGTTGTATCTATGATAATAGGCTACTCAAGGTTTTAGGTCCTTCCATATCGTAATCATCTTCCATGGTGCTGCACTGAAGACTCCTACTTGACTCGCTCGTTAGCTGACCGACCACCAAAAGCATCACTGTCAGACTCTTGCCGATTAAACCAACAACTAGCAGCTATCATGTAGCGCTTAACGTACTCAAGACAGCCAGTCATATATAGCCCCAGTACTAGTAACAATAACTTTCAATTTCGAAAAAAAGAGTTCATAGAAAACAAATGGTTGGGGTGGATAATGTATAATGTTAAATGTATAGACTTTAAATAACCACCACGTAATTCAGCTACTTGAGTAATGAAAATGAAATAAAAACCTGAATCCCATCAACACGATAATTGTGATATTTTTCCTACATTCGGAAGTTGGAACATACCCTCGAAATGATCTGGTAAATCTGAGAAGTCGTTCTCAGAATAATTTCAGTGCTACTCATTTGAGATAGTGAACATAGTCCGTATTTTTACACAAGTCGATTTCTAATTAGTAGTGTGTATAACAAGTACGTAGAGACTTAAAGAACCAAAGTAGTATGTAGCTACCTAAGTTGAAAAACAAAAAAGGTCCCCAATTATCTTTCAGCTGAACTCCGAAAGGTTCTCTAACTAAATTCTTTATGGTTAACTCAGATTACTTGTAATGTCATAATCAGATCACTAAACTGCACAAGGCACATCAATCTGCTTAACACTTCTGGTGATTCAATGTTTTTAGTGTAGTTTGTGGTGATTAAATATCACTTCAGCTATTTCTAGTGGTTCCACATCAAAGCCTTATTCGTGTTCATTGGAGGAGCCGTTAACAATACTAATTTCCAAGTACCTTGCCTCTTTTTTGGATCTATATATCTTCTTTCGTGATCTGTTAGAAATCGAATGTTTACAATTTTGTTCTCACATTTTCTTGGTTTTGGCCTTCGTGTATCAATTAATTTTTCGAAGCTTGATCACTTTGCACAAAACAGCAGTCTTAAGGCAGAAGTATCCTAGATTAGTTAGCAGGTGATATTGTTGAGTGTAGAGAACGGATATACCAAGAATCACATTTTGATAAGCTCAAAGAGTCAAAGAGTTGTTAATGGTCGAGCTCGAACACTATTTAGACTAGATAATTTTAGAATTGACTGATAAAAAAAAGGCTCAATTTCGAGTCCACTCGATCCTATTTACACTAAAGGTTTTTTATTAAAAAAATAAATTCAATTGTTTATAAAAAAACTAGGTTATAATCTGTGCAAAACACGGTTTAAATACTTTTAAAATTATAAGCTTATAACCCGTGCAATGCACATGTTTCTTATATTATGTTATAAATTTTAATTAATATAACAATTATGTTTTTATATAATAATTATTTTTAATAATTTTTTAAATTATAATTTAATATACTCATGTTTACGGATTATACTAATGTTTCTTTATTATAATTAACGTATACGATTTTTAATATATTTTATTAATAATTGAAAAACATGGTGTGATATTTTCGTGTATATATTAATGATTAAATTTATCCGTGCAATGCTCGGGTTTTTTGTATTATGTAATAAATTTTATTTAATATAACAATTATGTTTTTATATAATAATTATTTTTAATAATTATTTTCAATTTTAATTTCATATAATTTAATATACTCATATTTACGATTATACTAATGTTTCTTTATTATAAATAACGTATACGATTTTTAAAATATTTTATTAATAATTGAAAAATATGGTATGATATTTTCGGCTATATATTAATGATTAAATTAACCCGTGCAATGCTCGGGTTTCTTGTATTATGTTATAAATTTAATTTACTATAACAATTATGTTTTTATATAATAATTATTTTTTTAAAAAAAATTAATTTTAATTTGATATAATTTAATATGCTCATGTTTACGGATTATACTAATGTTTCTTTATTATAAATAACATACGATTTTTAATATATTTTATTAATAATTAAAAAATATGGTGTGATATTTTCGGGTATATATTAATGATTAAATTAAAAGGTAACATGTTTTAATACGAAAGGAAATATTAATGATCGAAAGATATGATACGATTGATGTTTTTAGGTGTTTATAAAAGGTGATATCTTCAATTAAAAGTAAATGTGAAAAAGGCAATCGACTAATTACCATTAATTTTATTATGTTGATGTGAAAAAGGTAATCGACTAATTACCATTAATTTTATTATGTTAATTGACTAATTACCATTAATTATATTATGTTATTATTTATTTTATGTGTTATATTTTTCTTAAAAATTATGGTGTGATATTTTCGGATATATATTAATGATTGTAAGAATAGTTTTAAATGAAAAAGATAACGTATTTTAATTCGAAAGAAAATATTAATGATCGAAAGATATGATATGATTAATGTTTTTAGGTGTTTATAAAAGGTAATATTTTCAACTAAAAGTAAATGTGAAAAGGGCAATCGATTAATTAACATTAATTATGTTATGTTATTATTACTTACTAATCTATTTATTTTAGGTTTTTCTTGCAAATTATGGTGTGATATTTTCGGGTATATATTAATGATTGTAAGATTTCTTTTAAATTAAAAAGGTAACATATTGTAATTCGAAAGGAAATATTAATGATTAAAAAATATGATACGATTGATGTTTTTAGGTGTTTATAACAGGTAATATCTTCAACTAAAAGTAAATGTGAAAAAGGTAATCGACTAATTACCATTAATTATATTATGTTATTATTACTAATTACCATTAATTAGATTATGTTATTATTTATTTTAGATGTATTGATTTTTCTTTATAATGGAGGGTAAATAAGTAAATTCACGAAGTACCAAAAAACATATACCAAAAAACAGGTACCAAATTTTTTAATATTTTGGCTTTTATATAATAGTATAGATATGATTAAATAAAATAGAGTATAATAATTTATTATGAATATAATTTAATTATGTAATATTAATTAATAAAATTATTAGTAATAATAATATTTATTTAATAAATGATATGTATTTATTAGAACTAATAATATAAAATTTTAATGTAAATTTTTTGTTGACGGGATTCGAACCTTGGATCTTTAGAAGAGAGATTTATTAAATATAGAATATTCCTTATTATCTAACGGCTATCATCTATTTACTAAATATCTAACTGTCACTATTATTTTAGATGGTTGAACCAAACAACCAAATTATACCCCTATTTACTTATTATATAATAGTATAAATAGTATTTTTTTTTTTTGAATCCAAAATCAAGAAAATCTTTCACAATTCATAGTTCATTCAAAATTATAATAAGCATAAGCATGAGACTGGAAATCCATAATCCTACACTTGTACAATAGTACTTCTTAAAATCATACTATTAATCTAGAGGTCCAAATTTCTCCTTCCAGCTTCATAAATTAATAATAAAAGTACTTAATAGCAAAAGTTCACATATAGACTATAGCATCAGTTGAGCAAGCATAACTGGATAACCAAAGTTCCCATCGCACAGACCATTGAGAAGTAGCACCTAGACTTGAGGTTTTATGTAATCTACCCAAGAACATCGATCTCACAATTAATACAGAAATATGGCATAGCATCCGCCTCTTCGTTAGTCATATCGACGCACTCCACGTGATACCATCGATCACACTTATCACACTGAACCCAAACACCACTTTCTTCCCCTTCTTCATTTCCACATACTTGACACTGTGTTGATTTTCTGTACTCCTCCTTAACTTCTTCAGGAACCACATGCTTCCTCTGGCCTTCCTCATCAACCAAACATTTTTTCGACGGGTCCTCCACCTCCTTCATCTCCTCCACCTCCTTCCTCCTCTCTTCCTCGCTTTTTGCTCAAATTTGTCGCCATCGGAGCTTTTTTTGCAGACGCCTCATTAACTTCTTCAGGAACCACATGCTTCCTGTGGCCTTCCTCATCAACCAAACATTTTTTCGACGGGTCCTCCACCTCCTTCATCTCCTCCACCTCCTTCCTCCTTTCTTCCTCGCGAGAGATGAAGATGAAAATGGAGAGGGAAGGGGAGGGAGTCACGTTTCTATGTACAAAGTGTCAAAAAAATGGTTAAACTGAAAATTTTTCATTTATTAATAAAATCTCGAACAAATTTCCATGAATTTTGAGTTGTTACAATGGATGACATATCTATATATATATATACATGTTCCTAAAATTTTGGTTTCTCATGGAAAGAAACAAAAAATTAAGTAACAAGAATAAAATAATCATAATATATATACATGAAATTAATTAATAACTGACGACTAATTTTTAATAAGTTTTATAAGCATAATTCATTTGATTTTCTTGTAATATTTTCATTTAGATATTATTTAAATAATCTTATTTTATATAAATCATTTATTTACATGAAATGATAACATGTACAATAAATATATTATATTTATTTGTGAATGCAACGGTAGTGATTACCTATCTTAATTAAAAAACATATAAATATAAGATTTTAAAAATAAAATATGTCCTTTTGAATCGCATACCTCGCACACTACATGTTGTATGTTTTCGATTTGATACATATTAAAAATACATTTTTCCTTTGTCATTTTTTGTTGGTATATATTAATGGAGAATAATCAGTACTACAACATTTCCAAATTTAATCATTAATATCTGATATCATTGCAAACAAAAAAGGTCTTTAATTCTTTTTAATTTTAAAGACAATGATTCCTAAATGTTTGTTTAAATATTGTCTAACATACCTTGCTTCCCGGTCTTTTTTCTTTTGTGCTCTGGTAACATGAAGTGTTTTGTTCAACACCGATTTTCCATTCATTTCGACGATCTACACAAATAATAGACATTTAAGGATCATATAACATTTGTTATTTATATTAGGGGTCTATATTTGGGTCATATATTATATGTATAACTCAATGCAAAATATTAATAGTATTAGGTAGTTATCCTATTACTAGAATATATCTCGTGTCGTGCAATGCATGGATGTTTTTCAAGCTTTTAATCAATATTTATTTAATATAATTTTATAACATATATTTGACATATAGATTCGATTTCTCTCATTTAGCCTTGGGCAATGATGATCCTATGTACATTTTTGTATTCTGCAGTGCATGCCACTGAAGTGCAATATATCTTTCTCTGTAGCATTTTCATCATCGTACTGGATAAAACCAGTGTTAGTCACAGAGGCATGCCTGTATACATCTAATAACAAGCCTAATTGTTTGTAATGCTTTGCATTACTTACATGACCTCTTAACTGAGAGAACCTCTAGTTGTAGAGTTTCTATTTGTTTTGTACTTATAGTAGGCATCAAATCCTAGTTGTGTAACTGTACTTATATAGTCAAGAATAATGCTTGAAAGAAGTTCCAAGGTTCATGCCTCAAGCAAGAAGATAAAGACTGTCAAATAATCACAAGTTGGGATTTGAAGAAATGAAGAATTTGCCTAAGTACCAATTCGAGAAGTATATTTGTCTATTCGAGAAGTCCAGCATTCGAGAAGTCAGGGATTCGATATCTCAAGACACTAATCGATATCTCTGAATACACTGTTCGATATCTCATTCGATATCTCAGAGATTCGATATGTCTACTACTCTATTCGAGAACTCAAGAAGTCAACAAGTCAAAGTGGTATTCGAGTTCTCAAAGAGTCAACAAGTCAAAGTTCCATTCGATATCTCAAGGACTCAGAAAGCTATTCGATATCTCGAGGATTCGATAAGTCAAATGTTCTATTCGACAACTCAAGGAATCCTTATAGAAAAGAGCTATTCGAGAAGTGGTTCGATATGTCAATATAACAGTGTTCGAGAACTCAGAGTTATCGATCAAGTCAATTCTAGTTCTCGAATCACTTACTTAGTCACTTCTCGAATACATTCTTGGAGACAAAATACTGAAGAAATTGTACAAGTCAGAAACCTGCAACAAGCCAATGCACTTTATGGACCACAATCTGTAACGTGCTCTGGAAAGCCTACAAGGAAGCTTGGAGAGATATAGAAGAGACAAGGGGCTAAAGAAGTGGATCTGAACAGGCTTTGCAAAGTCAAATCTGTAACCGTTTGGACACTTACTCAAAAAGGATAGACATACTAGAAAGTAATTTGTTTAGCTACCTTATTTGTAGTAAGTAGGTTGTATCCATGTTCAATAAGGATACAGCCTCACTTCCTTAGTCATTAACTTTGTGAGTAAAGTTTTTCATACACTCTAAGCTATATCTCTCTGAGAAAAACGAAGCTGAGAATACTATCATTTGTATTCACAGATTGTAGCAACCTTTATCTAATAATACATTAGATTAAAGTGATATTGTGTCTTGTGTTGTTCTTTATCCACACCTTCACTCTTGCACACACAAACACTTAGTTGCTACATAGACTCGAACAAGAAAAGTTTAAGAATCCGTTCACCCCCCCTCTGTATTCTTTTACTGTATTCAATACTCAACAAGTGGTATCAGAGCGGGCTGTTTATTCAAAAACAGAAAAACGATCATGAGTTCGAATACACCAAAGACTACAGGAACGATGAAAGTCCCTAAGTTTGACAAAGAAAATTACAACCTCTGGAAGATAAAGATGATGTTGTTCATCAAAGCCTCTCATCCTTTGTATCCTGAGATTCTCAAGAATGGTCCTTTTGTTCCACAACAAGAGATACCTGAAAAGACTATTGGAACCACAACTGTTCCAAGATCTTATGAGGCCAAGGAACCATCCAAATGGACAGAATCAGAAAGGGAGAAGGTTGCTCTTGACAGTCACCTCATGTTGCTAATTATTGATTCTATGGACATGTCAATGTTTGCAAACATTGCATCATGCACATCTGCCAAAGAAATGTGGGATCACATTGAGGTGTTATATGAAGGAACTGATGAGGTCAGGGAAAACAAGAAACAGATACTGGTCACACAGTATGAAGCTTTCATGGCACAGCCCAAGGAAAGCATTACTGAGATGTTTGAAAGATTTCACAAGCTAGTCACTGAGTTGTAGATGAATGGCAAGTTTTACAGCACCAAGGAGTTAAACATGAAGTTTTTGCTATCTTCACCTAATCATCTAGAGCAAAGGGTCATTTCTCTAAGAGAAAGAGATTTGAACAAAATCACTTATAATGTGCTCTATGGAGTTTTAAAAACTCATGAGCTTGAGTTGCTTCAGAAAAGGGCTATCCAGGCCAACCAAGGCAGAATGATAAACACATCATGTGCCTTGATTGTCAACAAATCTATTCAAGACCTAGAAGCATCTACAAGCCAGCTAAGGATAGAGGAGATAGTAGATGATGAAGAAACTGAAGCTGAAGTAAGTGAACCTGTTGAGGAGAAGGAGGAAGAAGAGTTTTACACTCTTGAAGAACTAGATGGGATGGAAAACACTTCATATGCTTTCATGGCCAAAAAATTTCCAAACATCAGATTCAAAAGGAATCAACCCTTCAAACCAAAAACCCAAAACCATTCATTCAACAAGAGCAAGGCACCTGTGAAACCAAACAAGAACAAGTTCAAAACCAGCCATGTGGATAGGTCATTTGTAAGGTGTTATAGATGCAATGTCCTAGGGCATTTTACCAGTGAATGCAAGAAGCCTAAAAAGAAGGATATAGAGTTTCTTGAGCTCGAAGCTAAGTATGAGGCCCTTCTAAAAAAGTAGACACAAGGTAAGGCCTACATTGCAGAAGGGAAGTGTTGGGATGATTCTAATAGTGATGGAGAGGTACAAGAATTTTGCAACTATGCCTTGATGGCCAACTCCAAGGATGACACATCTCCATCTGATTCTCAGGTACCATCTCTCACTACTATAGATATGTCTGTTTCTGAGTATAAATGCATGATTGAACAACTATCTGTTGAGATGTTTAATATTCATACTAGTATGACTGCTGCTAATGAGGAGATTGCTAAATTGTCTACTAGAAATGAAATATTAACCAAAAAGAATGAGGAACTTGAGCTAACTGCTATGCAAGTAGAAAACCTTAAGAGAGAAGTTGAATATCTGCAGAATAAGGTTCTATGTGCTAGTCAAGTGGAAAAGGCTCTTAGGGATGAATTAGCTGAAAATGAATTCAAACTGAAAACATTTAAGAACTCATCTGGTCTAGTGCAATCCTACTGTGAGAAAATTCAGGCTAAACCCAAAGCTGCTATTGGACTTGACTATGACTCTCTTAAACAGAGAAAAGGCTATGCTGTCATTGAAGATGACACAGTTGGTCATGAGGAAGTGCCTCACATTTTGAAAAAGGCTGAAAACCCAATTTTCAAAGAATCAACATTTGAAATTGATGAGGATGCCTTACTCATCAAGCAAATGTTGAATGATGAGGATGAGGCACAATCCAGTGAACAACAAGCATCCTCCAAGAGTGAGAGTGTCAAGTCAAAAGCCAAGGTGTCAGTAGTTGATAGGTCAAGACCTAAGAAATTTGTTAAGTTTGTTTCAGCTGGGAAGAGTGAATCAGAGAAGAAAGTGACTAAGAAGAAACAGAACAGAAATGGCAAGCTAGGGATTAACAAAGATAACAACTATGCTTATATGCCTAATGCCCCTAGGAAAACTTGTCAGAACTGTTTCAGTACCAATCATTTAACTCATGCATGCAAGAAACCTGTTGGTAGTGTGCCTAAACCTTTCTATGATTGTTCTGTGTCTCTAAGACATAGAGATGCACCTTTTTGTGATAAATTTGACTGTATGCCATGCAATATGAATGTTATGACTAGTTGTTTTAAATTAAGAAGGCAATTCATTAATGGTTGTATCAGTCACAATTCTCACACACACTACACAAGGTCAAAGTCTTCAAGTCCTCCTAAAGCTAGGAAGGTACCTCTGTCACCTAAGTCTGAAACCTCAGGTTCTAAGACCTTTAAAAGTGACAAGAAGACTAATACCAAGAAAGTTGATAAGCATGTTGTTTATGATAAAACTGTCTCTAAGTCACATGGACCCAAACTTGTTTGGGTACCAAAGGAAAAGTAATACCTTTGTGTTTGCAGGGCAAAGAAAATGAAAAGAAGGTCATGTGGATTTTGGACAGTGGATGCTCAAATCATATGACTGGTGATATGGCCCTGCTATCATAGTATGAGGAAAAGGCTGGCCCAGTGATTGCTTTTGGAGATGACAGCATTGGTAACACATTGGGATATGGCAAGTTAAAAGTTGGTAATTTCATCATTGAAGATGTAGCACTAGTCAAAGGACTCAAGCATAATCTGCTAAGTGTTGGTCAGTTTACTGAGAGAGGATTCAAGGTGGATTTTGACAAAGATGAATGTTTGATCACCCACAAGAAGACTGGTGATTTTGCTCTATCTGGAGTAAGGAAAGGAAGCCTGTTTGTAGCCAATATGGATTCTGCAAGCAAGGACAAAATTTGTTGCTTTTACTCAAAAGCATCAAATGAAGATTGTTGGCTGTGGCACAAGAAACTATCACACCTGAACTTCAAAGCCATTAATTCTCTAGTCAAAAGAGAGTTAGTGAGAGGCATGCCCACACTTGAATTCTGTCAAGAAGGAGTGTGTGAGGCCTGTCAAAAAGGAAAGATGAAAAGATCAAGCCACAAGTCAAAGACAGTGACATCAATAACCAAGCCCCTACAACTCATTCATATGGATTTGTTTGGGCCTGTCAATATTATGTCACTAGGAAGAAAGAAGTATGCCTTGGTGATAGTTGATGACTTTACAAGGTATGCATGGGTGGAATTTCTGGCATCAAAAGATGAGGCTCCACAAGTAATCATTGAGCACATAAAGAAAGTTGACAAGGAAGCAAAGGCCAACAATGCAAGTGTGATTGCACTAAAAAGTGATAATAGAACAGAGTTCAGAAATGCCATACTTGAAGCATTCTGCAAAGAGAATGGTATTTCTCAGCAATTCTCAGCTCCAAGGACTCCACAACAAAATGGAGTTGTTGAGAGAAAGAATAGAACTCTAATCGAGGCTCCTAGAACAATGTTACTTGATGCAAAGATGCCCACATGTTTTTGGGCTGAGGCTATCAGCACTGCATGCTATATCCAGAACAGAACCCTCATCAACAAAAACACTGGAAAGACACCTTACAATTTGATGACTGGAAAGAAGCCTACTCTAAAGTATATCCATACTTTTGGAAGCAAATGCTTTGTATTGAAAGATAATTCTGAATATGTTGGAAAGTTTGATGCAAAGGCATTTGAAGGAATTTTTCTTGGCTACTCTATGGAAAGAATTGCATACAAAGTTTATGTGTAAGAACCCAGATTTTTGATAGAATTAAAACTTTTTAGTATGTAATAATATGGGAATGAATAGTGGTTATGACTGCGATGTAACGAATGTCTATTAAATGAATGGAATGGATTTGAATTCAATTATTTACATGTCATGCAGAATACTTTTGGTTGACGGCATAGGTAAGAATGATCTATCTCCTAAGGATATAAGTATATTACTTCAAGTAAGATTATTCTTGTGTCATCCAAATCAATATCTATTATAAGTCCAGCGGTTCCGTAAAAAGGTTAAGAAGCACTCGAGAGTGAACCAGGTTCATTTTCCTAATTATAGGAATTAAATAAAAATAAGTGATGAATAGTGATTTTGGTGGAATTTGGAATATTATTATAATAATGTTATACCCGGTATTCGGAACGGATTTCTGAGTTCGTATTAGTGATCCAGGAAGAAAATAAGTGTATGTAAAAGCTGTCGGATTCAGAAAAAGAGCACTTTTATTTTCTCCGAGATTTCCCTGGACACTGCAAGACTTAAGGAGTTATAAAAGGGAATTAAGGAATTTAAATTCGAGAAGTATTAAGTAAGATGAAGAATAGTATTAGAAATATTAAGAAGGTTTTCGGTAAAACCCTAACTAGAAACGAATGAGTTATTCCCTCGAACGATCAACGAACAAGCAAGGAAATTGAGTAATACCCGGACAAAGGAACGAATAAATAACCAAGAGACAAACAAGTGCAATTGGTGGGAAAAGGAGAAACCCAAGTAACATCCTTATAAGTCAACTACAAGATGAGTGGTGTAATTGCATTCTTGCAAAAATGGAGTTGTTTGTTGTAGTGCCAACACTTGGCCCAATGAGGAAGCAACAAGTGGCACCATTGGATTGCCAACAACACATTAAAAGAGATGCATCCATTATATATGCAAGGGTTATACATGTATTAGCCATAAATCACCAAAACAAAACAAACCGCCACCATTTCTCTCCATTTCTTCATAAAAATCTGCCCATTCTTAGCTAATTGGAAGTCCAACTTCCAACCATCACTTGTTCTTCAAATTTTTATGGTAAGTACTACATATCATGGTAATGATCTCGTAGAAATTTCAGCTTCAAATTCATCTTTTATCATTTTCAAATAAATCATCAAAGATGATGATGAATAGTGTTCTTCATAAACTAACTTTTATTTCTTGATTTCTTTTGATTATTCAAGCTATACTAAGGCTAGATAAGGGCTAAACAAGGCTTGATAAGTTCATACATACACCAAGGAAGGTATACCACTCTTGAAAACCAAGCTCTTAGTTTAAGTTTTGGTATTTTAGATGAGTTATATGGATTTAATGCATGTTTAGGACCTTAAGATTGTGATTGGGATTTATTAAATGTGAAATTAGTTTAGATGAACGGAAAGACATTGCTTGGTCTTAGTTCATGGTTGAATAACATGTATATGTTGTTTGGAGTGGAAACTATGATTATTGGATGGTTTGAAATTTGGAAATCATGTAAACATAGCCGTCATAATGCCCGATTGTCGTTAGCCTTAAGAAACCGTGATTAGCAGTAGCATGAACACACTGTACAGTCTCAGATTTTGCCATGAAAGGCTAGATTATGTTATAAGCTTCGTTTTGATATAAAGATCGCATGAAACGGACTTACGGTTTAGGAGTTATGATTAAATTCGTAAAAGTGGTTCGGAACCGTAATCAAAAGTTCGTAACCGAAATTGGATCCCTTTAATATTGCGAAATCAGTGGCGAATCTTAATAATTAAATAATAGAGATAAAAAGGAAGGTGTGGGAGAAGACCTCATGTAAAAAGGATTGTTTTCCGATTTTATAAAAATGTTTGAATCATGGTTAAGTACGAAAGTACCCCTAAAAGGTATACTTGGTTATAACGTCGGTAAACCACTTAGAAAACGATCGATAAATATCGAGGTCTAATCTTTCGACTTTAAAACTTATACGATTTAAATACTTACCACATGTAAGTATAATGCCATGCTTTATTAACGAACAAGTGTCGGATAATAAAAGCAATAATAAGAGTGAATTAGAGGGGTATAACGAAACGACTTGAAACGTGTTTCGATTTAAGTTAAGTTTATACTTAACCTTTTGAAAGGTGTTAAGTGATTAATCCCGAATGCCTTGGCTATTTATAGATCATCAGGCCGACCCGGGACACGCTACCACTACCCCTACTCGTACTCGATTTCCAGGCAAGTTTCAAATCCTTTTTATAAGGCTGTTGTTGTGAATATATATATATATGCTTTCTGTTATACATATGCCATAGCATGCATGCCTACTTTCAAAGTCAAATTGATATACTTGTTCCTAGAATTTATTGTTGGCTTATAAGCTAGATAGTAATATATCAGTTATAAGCCGGATATCACTGAGACCCTTAAGCAAAGGGCAGATGAATCTCATTATTTGATTATAGACCGGGAGTCGATATTCCTTGATATATTGATATTATTTTCAGAGGAAAATATTTAAGTAAATATTTTCCATTTATTATCTGGCGAATATTTTTGGAATATTTCCTTGAGATTATTCGATAAATATTATCTGGATTATTCATCAGATATTTATTCGACGAACATTATCTTTAATATTCATCTAAAGTCAATTTATTATTCGAATATTATTTCGAACCCTCAGTTAAGTTATTGACTTAAAGAATATTCATTCTTATTTACTCAATAGATATTATTTTCGAATATTCATTCGAGTTATTTATTTAATGAATATTATTTTAATATTCATTCGAGCCTTATATATTCAAATGAATATTATTTCGAATATTCATTCAATCTCTATTTATTTTATAAATATTAGTTGAACATTGATTCGAACTCCAGTTATTCGACAAATATTATTCAAAATATTCCCTTGAGACGATGAGTATTATCTTCGACATTCATTTAAAGTCGATCCAATTATTGAACATAATTTCAAATGTTCCTTCGATAATCATTTCTTCTATAAATATTACTGAGTTGAATATCCATTGTTTGTTCAACAAATATTGTCTCAAATATTCAGTCGATCCTTATGTCATCAATGAGTATCATTCTTAAGTATAATATTCATTATTGATTCAGTGAATATCATTTCAAATATCCATTTGATGACTATTTCATCACTAAATATCATTATAATTTGAATATTCATTATTTGTTCAATGAATATTATTCTGAATATTTATTCAAAGATTATTCCGAGCAACACTTTTCCGATATCTGTGACTCAATAAATATTCTTGGAATATTTATTTAATTCTTCTAACTCGTTTCAAAATTGAATTACTTCATTCAAATAGTATTATCGACCTTCGAACACTATATAAATTATTACAGAGCCTTATTATTATTATTATTATTATATTATCAAGGAAGGTTCTCAGTAATTCCCTTCTTCCTGCGATTCTATTGTAAGGGAACCTTACTTGAGGAATGTTATTTATCTTGTGACTGCCCGGTCATAAATTATTCGTTCACTCGCAACTTGGTTGCTATTATTCATGGAATTGTGTATACCCACTCACTATTCGAGGGGCAAGAATGTTGGAACAAGTTGATATCCATTAACAAGCGGTAGCTTGGGAAATATTAGTGAATTTTCCTTTCCAATTAGATACGACTACTTTGTGGAGTCTTATCAACAGGTATTATACTTGGGGAAAGGGAGAAGAACTTTACGTTTCAAAGTTATGGATGTGAAATGAACTAGGAGATGCGTAAGTGACCCAGTGGCGCCGGTCCAGCAAAGTGGCCCAACCGTTGGCCGAGGGGGTTCCAGAAGGCGGTAGACAAGTAAATCCGTCGGTGCTTCCTTCTACATGTAGTAAACAAGAGGTGGGGAGCATAACATGCGACTGATCATCGTGTATATGCTATGTCTCCTGGCGCGTCAAACTCCAGTATTAGTTCATCACTCAAAGTTGGAAATTTTCTGCAACACCATCATAGTTGGCAGAGTTGAAAAGTATTTCAAACTGGAATTGCAATATCATTCTGCAAGTTCTTATTTTTATGAAAATGATGCTATCTTGCTTATTTTGGCATAGCATATGCTTCCACGAAATATATATCTGTTGAGTTACCTTGTAACTTCATCCTTTATATTAAACTGGCAATATTTTCTCTAATGCATGGCATATGATTTCAAAACATATCTTTGAACTGTCTTATATATTACTGCACAGTTATATATTGTTGGTGGGCTGTTGCTCACCCTTGCTTATTTATTATGTCACAACAACAGCTAGGTCACATGGCCCGCGTCAGGCGCACTCGGCGCAAGCAGGATACCCGCCCCACAGGGCTACCCGTTGATATCATTGCTGCCATTGCTGAGGTGGCATAGATCAGCAGCCTTTGATTACCAGTTTAATTATATGTATCAATAATGATTAATCAACGGCAAAACTTTTAAACTTATGATGTTATCCTTTTGGCTTGTAATAACTTTTATTCGTAAACCAGTAATGCAAGACTTATTTCAATTTCATCTCTGGGACTATAACTGTGTGTGTGTGAGTGGTTATTATTGTGGGGTCACAGCAGGTGATTTATTTATTGTGGACTCAAGTAAAGTATTAATCATAGAAAATAAGACCGTGACAACCCGATCCCGGACCCCGGATCTGGGGGTGTTACATTATGTCATCAGCCAAAAGAAAATCATGGAAAGCACAGATGTGACATTTGATGACAGCAAACTACCTGGACTAGAAGAAGCCAATGATGAAGATAAATATCCAGTAAAGTTTGATAATCTAGATGATTCTGATGAAGAGATTGAAACTGAAGTTGAAACTCAAGTTCAACAAACTCAAGTGAATGACAAGAGAACAATTTGTGCCAATCAACAGTGGAGAAACAAGCATCCAAGACACACCTGTGAGTAGTGGCAACCTCACAGGGGGATGAAATGAGAATGATCATGATTTGGATGATGAAGCAACATCAAGAATGAGAAATCAGAGAAATCAGGCTGAGCACTCAAGGAAATGGGATAGATCACACACTGCAGAGCAAATCATTGGAAACCCTAATGCAGAAGTAAGGACTAGGAGAGCAACTCAGAATGAGTTCCTCTATGGCTGTTTTCTATCACAGGTTGAGCCTAAGAAACTTGATGATGCACTGTTGGATCCAGATTGGATTATTGCTATGCAAGAGGAGCTGAATCAATTTGAAAGGAACAAAGTATGGGAACTTGTGCCTGCACCAAAGAATAGAACCATTGTTGGAACAAAATGGGTTCTGAAGAATAAGATGGATGAAGATGGTGTAATAGTAAGAAACAAAGCAAGGCTAGTTGCAAAAGGATACTCTCAACAGGAAGGCATTGATTATGATGAGACATTTGCCCCTGTTGCTAGATTGGAAGCCATCAGAATATTCTTGGCATTTGCTGCCCATTCAAACTTTAAAGTTTATCAAATGGATGTCAAGAGTGCATTTCTGAATGGAGAGTTGGAAGAAGAGGTTTATGTGCAACAACCACCTGGCTTTGAGGATCCACATTTCCCAGAATTTGTCTACAGATTGTTTAAGGCATTGTATGGACTTAAGCAGGCTCCAAGAGCATGGTATGACACTTTATCACAATTTCTGCTTGAAAATCAATTCACTAGAGGCACATTGGACAAGACACTATTTTACAAGAAGCATGGTGATGATATTATCCTAGTTCAGATCTATATGGATGATATCATTTTTGGTTCTACAAATGAGAAGCTGTGTGAGAAATTTTCTAAACTCATGCAGAGCAGATATGAGATGAGTATGATGGGAGAGTTGACATTCTTTCTTGGGTTGCAAGTCAGTCAAAGGAAGGATGGTATCTTTATCAGTCAGACCATGTACATCAAGGATTTATTGAAGAAGTTTGACTTGGAAGATTGCTCACCTGCAAAGACACCCATGGCCACTGCAACTAAGGTGGATGAAGATGATAAAGGCAAGAAAGTAGATATCTCAGTCTACAGAGGCATGGTTGGTTCTCTACTCTATCTCACTGCAAGTAGGCCAGACATCATGTTGCTACATGCTTGTGTGCAAGGTTTCAATCAAATACAAAAGAATCACATTTGATTGCTATAAAAAGGATCTTTAAATATCTGAAGGGCACTCCAAACTTGGGACTATGGTATCCTAAGGACACAGGGTTCAATCTGGTTGGTTATTCTGATGCTGATTATGCTGGATGCAGAGTGGATAGGAAAATCACCTCAGGTAGCTGCCAGTTTCTTGGACAAAGGTTAGTCTCTGGGTATAGCAAGAAACAACAATCTATGTCAACTTCTACAGCTGAGGCTGAATACATAGCTACTGGAAGCTGCTGTGCTCAAGTGCTTTGGATTAGAAATCAACTTAGAGATTATGGACTTGTGTTGGAAAGAATTCCAATCATGTGTGACAACACAAGTGCAATCTCTATAGTTGCCAATCCTGTCAATCATTCTAGGACAAAGCACATTGACATCAGATATCATTTCATAAGGGAACATGCAACTAATGGAACCATTGAGTTGCATTATGTTTCTACAGATAAACAACTAGCTGATATATTCACTAAGCCATTAGATGAAGCCACCTTCACAAGGTTGGTTAGTGAGATTGGAATGCTGAATTCTTCAGATTCTGGCTAGGTGAATACACCATCTAGATTGTTGCAGCAGTAAACACTTACTTTATCTAAATTCTCAATATTTTTGGAGTAAGTGTTGGCTGAAATATGATTTATAAATATTTCAAATCTGTTGCATATTTGGAAAATCATATTCTCTTGTTAACTTGAAATTTCTATGAAATTTTGAGAAAATCACTGTTTAATTTGCTAGAATATTCTTGAATGAATATGGCTGGTAAAATTTAAAAAGATATTGAAAATTGAGTTTCTATGAGTATAATTCGACAAGTCAGACTTCTCAAGTGATTCACTATTCGACATCTCTAACAAGTCTCATTAGAGCACTCTCGAGTTCTCGAATAGAGTCCTTTAGAGTTCTCGAATAGAGGTTTTCTTGACTTCTCGAATATAGTGTTTTAGTTCTCGATTGACTGAGTTCTCGAATACTATATTTGAGTTCTCGAATCATTTGAAAAGGCTGATTTCTCGCTGAATTTTAACCAATTTTGGATTTTTATTCAGAATTCAGAATTACTCATAAAAACATCTTTTACCTAATTTATATTTATTTCTAAGTTAGAAAACTGCCAGCTGTGAGTTACAACCTGCTTGAGTTATCGAATAAGCCTTTCTTGACTTATCGAATAGTTGTTTTCTACTTCTCGAATGCCTGACTTGTCGATACATAACATACATCTAATCGACAATTCAAGTACTTCATACTTATACAATTTCACATCTATTCGATTCATTTCATTCGATTTCTCAAGCATCTAAACTCCCAAAACCTCTGAAACCCTAACTGCAAAAAGCTAAATTTCTTCTTTAACCTTCAATTTCTCTCTCTCTCTTACACAAATGGCAACAGTAAATTTCAACATCAATTTCATTGCTCTAACTAGTGATATTGAGGCACCCAACGCCAACTTCAAGTGCTTTGTGAAGTGGATGTCTGAATCATACATAAAAAATGCTCTATCTGTTAACCCAACTCTGTATCTAGACATTCTAGAACAGTTCTGGAAGTCTGCTACAGTGGAGGTGGTGGCTCTTGACTCTGCAATAACCTCGTACATCATTTACTGCAAGATTCAAGACAAGAATATCACTATCACCACAGAAGACATGAATGAAGCACTTGGGATGGGCACCAAACAAGAGGTGTATGACCCACTAGCTACAAATGCTGAATTGGAAGACTTCTTTGATTTCATCAAATATGCAGACAAAATCAGTCTTGGGCATCTGAATAGGAAGCATTTGAGGAAAGAATGGAGCTATGTGTTTGCTACACTTCTTCAAGTCCTCACTGCAAGAAAATCCAGCTATGACCAAATCAGTATACCTGCACAGCAGATAGGCTATGCTTTAGCATATGGAAAGAAAATAGATGTTGGCCTTATCATTCTGCAGGAACTGTATGGGAGACTTGGTAAAAACTCAGCCAAGAGAGGTAATGGAATTTTCTTCCCTCGTTTTATTCAATCTGTACTTAACTTCTTAGATAATAAATTGATTGAATTAGATGGGATGAATAAAAATAGAATAGGCTATCCTAAATCCATGGCCAAACTCATTTTTGGTAATTTGGAGACTAGGAATGATGTGGATGTAAGACTGAACATAACTCCCCATATGGAGAGTTTGTTTAGGACCTACCCCCACAACATGCCAACATTTGACTCAAAGTCACAGTTAGCACATCCCAAGCAAGTAGGACAAAATGCTAACCCAGGGCATGCTAACCAACCCTCTCTACCAAACACTGAGCCAACTGCATCATCCTCTCAAAAAGGTGATGTTAGTAAAAAGGAAAAGAAGAGAAAACAGGTTGCTTCTACACCTTTAACCATCTTGTCTGAAGCAGCATTGGCTGTAGAGTTAGAAAGTGAGGCACCTGAGTCACCCCTTATCAGGCCAAAGAAGAAGAAAACTAAAACCACCTCTTCAGTCACACAAATGGCTGAAGTTGTAAAATTAGGGGCAAACAGTTCACTAGATGTATCTTCTCAACAGGGTGCATCTATAGAATCAAGCATCCTCCCCAATGCATCTATCTGTACAGAGTCAGCACATGGGAGTGATAAGGCTGACACAACACTGAGTGGAGAGCACATCACAGTTGAAACTCCCTCTATCTCTCAGGGGGAGTTGCCAAAATCTAATCTACAACACTCTTCTCTTCCAGAATCTACCACTCAAATTTCTTTGCAGCCTGCAACTCAAACTATTGAGGAGCAAGGCATTGATCATCAAGAATTCTTTTCTCTTGATGAGCCAATGATTTCAAGTGACTTAGTGCATGACACTTTGCTCACCACCCAGGACCCACATTTAGATGGTGAGGGAATGCATGCTGGGGCATCTCCTAATGACACCATCACAAACACAGAGGTTCCACTAGTTTTCACTAGAGACTCTGTGCCTGTGTCAACTACTGGTGTAACTCATCCCACTTCTGTGGAGACACCAGTAGGAGAGTCAATCCATCCGGTTGCAGAAGTTGCATCTGTAACTGAGGAGTCTAGCTTGCCTAGCTCTAGCTCTGACTTCTTGTTACAATGGCTGAAGCCTGTGCAACATGACAGTACTTCAGGGTCTGTTCCACCACAATTGACGGTTGAAGCACTTCAAAGCTTGGTTGTGGATCAGATCCCTGAGTTTGTAAAGATTGCCCAAAACTTGGTCACCTCAAACCTACCCAACTCTGACTATGAAGCCATCTTGCTATGTCATAAAGAAGATGTAGAGCAACAACAACAGAAAATAGCAGATGAATCTGAAAGAGATGGAAATGTGGATGCTTGGCTACAAGGAAAATTCTCTATACCTCTCTCAGAAGGCCTCCAACATCTAAAAGAAGAATACATCACTTCACTGGGGTCCAATGCCAAATCTCTAACCCCCCAGTGATGTGTATGAGGCTGTCAATGACATCTACAAGGGGATCTTGAAGGCTGCACACTATCTTGGTAAAGGCCTGCAATCAGAAGTGAATGAAGTAGTTGCAGCCACAATCCACCAAGTCAATGAAGTCAAAAGAGAATTCATCTCCAAATTTCCCCAGTTGGAGTTAGTCATCAAGGACATTCTGGAATGCAAGTCTACATGCACCAAGATGGACAATGGTTTGGCTCTTCTAAAAGATTTTGTCACAGGTCTGGGGCATAAATTTCAGGCTCTATCTGATCAGACTACAGAATCCAATGCCATGCTGAGGACAATGTTCAAAAATCTTTATGGAGACAAGCTAGTGACTGCAGTCCCTGTGCATGAACTGTCAAAGTTTGAAGTGAAGAGACTCCAAGAACAATCACTCTCTGGTTTCAGGGCACATGAGCTATTCACTAAAGTGGATACTCTTGAAAAGGAGGTGGCTACTCTCATTAAGTCCAATGCTCATCTTACAGACAAGGTTGCACTTCTCAATGATCAGTTGGACACTCAAGCAACCACCATAACTAATGTCCTTCTACATCAGCAATCTATGTTGGCTGCCATGATGAAGCACATGGGTCTCCCTCTACCTGAAGAATCTTCAAACCCAAAGGTCAATTCTAAAGCCTCTGTGTCTGACAACAAGCCTAAGGGGGAGAAGAGGACAAGGAACTCAAAGAACTCAAATCCTAAGGGGGAGAAGCCTAAAGAAAAAGGAATCATGATCAATGAGGGTGCTCAAAGAACTTCAAAATCAACACCACCTCATGTGCCAGGCAAAGGCAAAGCTAAACTGAATGAGCCTCCAACACTGCCAGTGGTCACTTTACCACCTTTGCACATCACTACTCCAAGTGGCCAGAAGCAAACTGTCACCACTACAGTGGTGGCAGGATCCATGCCAAGTGATCTAGTCTAACCTTCTAAACATGAAGCTGATCCAGTGGAAGTGAATGTGGTTACAGAGGCCAAGCTGATAGAAGTAGCAAACTAAGAGGTTTATCATGATGCTACATTCGTGAAGTTTCTTCAAGCCTCAAAAGCAAAGGTTGGAGGAGATACCATGCTATACAGAAGAAGCCTGAAAGATCAAATCCATTATCTAACAGTTATTCCAAGAAAGCTCAGTCAGATCTACCTCAAGAAAATCATGATGGTGACAAAAGGCAAGATATGGCACATATCTATTGATACCTTGACAGCACTGAAATTCACTAAGATTGATGCCATCTTGGAACTAATTGAGTAGAAAGGGGAGAACAACCAGAGTCTGTATACTGAACTAAGAAATGGTCAACAAGCCAGACTTCCTGAAGTGTGCACCAAACCAAGAACCATCCTCTATCAGTCTGGTACCAAAATTCAAGATGTGGATCAATTGGTTATTCCCAATGATCTCACCTCTAAGAAGCACAGACTGATCATTGCCATAGTTGATCAAATGCAAAAGAAGAAGGGGATAAGGTCAGCTGAGGAGATTGAGGTATTGCACATCCTTAGAGAATTCATTTCAACTGGTTCAATTCCAGAATTGGCCAAGCCGAGGAGAAATAAGGATGAAGATAAAGATGATGACAAGAGTGTTGGAAGGAGAAGACATCACAGGAGTGATAAGGGTGATAAAGTTGAGAAGAAGAAGAAGAAGGATGGCAAGAAAAATGATGATGACCAAGGCAAAGTCTATGAGAGGAAGATTGGAAAACAGCAAGCCTTAGGCATTGCTAGCAGTAACCTCACCACAACACAAGACTCTGAGTCTAGGGTGAATACTGTTAGTAATGACCTACCAAAATCTAATTCAATGGCTTCTGCAACTGTTTTGCCACCTCAAGAAGAGAAGAAGATTCAAGCCAAGAAACCATGTGTATGTTTCAGAAAGCAAACTGCTAATGGAATACTACTATGGTCTACCAACAAAGGTCAAAGATTTCAGCCAAGCAACCATGTAAAAAGGATCAAGTTCAAACAAGCTGCAAGGAAACCAAAGCTATCCAAATCAAGGACTCTGACAATCTATCCAGGCTTAAAACTCCAACCATTAGATGAAGATTTTGATAAAGACCAATTGCAATATCTAAGAGCTCAAAGAATCTACTATGCTGCCATTTTGAATAACTACCTTGAGATTAGATATACTGATGGAAGAGAGAAGAAATTCAAACAAGGACAGTGTCAAAATTGGGGCAAGCTATATGAAATAGAAAGAATCATTGCATTATTGAATTTTGAAGACAAAGTGGAGAAAGTATGAAAGCTGGAGTTGATTGATTTTGTAAAAATGAAAAGAGACTATGCTGATAAGATAAGGAAGCGATGCTTTGAGAAATGGCTAGAAAGGGAGAAGGAGATTGATGGGCTGGAAGTTGAAGCAGAAAAGCTAAG
The DNA here is from genome assembly GCA_037693485.1 of Kitagawia praeruptora. Classification (NCBI taxonomy): domain Eukaryota; kingdom Viridiplantae; phylum Streptophyta; class Magnoliopsida; order Apiales; family Apiaceae; genus Kitagawia; species Kitagawia praeruptora. The sequence goes on from CM075347.1 coordinate 129,390,576, forward strand.
GGCAAAAGGACTGTGTAGAGTTCAACTCAATCCCTTTGTGGTGAAGTATAGGAGGAGAAATGGAGATAATGTCAATATAAGAATGAACCTACTCAGTCACTATCCTGCCAACATTCTGAAGCCAGTACTTGAAGATTTCAAGAATTCTATTCTACTTGAAGAGTTGGATGCCTTAGCTGAGATCATAAAGGCCATGGATGAGAATGCAAGAAAGGAGAAAGAAAGAAAACAGAAAGCATATGATGATCTACAAGCCAAGGCAATGGAGATGGAATCAAATGAGAATGACTAGTATTTCATCATACTGTAAGATTATTTATCTGGTAATTTCATTCATGTGCTCAATCAATCTACATACCTTTACTTTTAAAGTTTTATCTTTTTGTATGTTAGGCTTGTTATCAGACATGAAATTGTGACTAAGGGTCTCACTCACAATTTGGGGGAGATTGTTAGTCACAGAGGCATGCCTGTATACATCTAATAACAAGCCTAATTGTTTGTAATGCTTTGCATTACTTACATGACCTCTTAACTGAGGGAACCTCTAGTTGTAGAGTTTCTATTTGTTTTGTACTTATAGTAGGCATCAAATCCTAGTTGTGTAACTGTACTTATATAGTCAAGAATAATGCTTAAAAGAAGTTCCAAGGTTCATGCCTCAAGTAAGAAGATAAAGACTGTCAAATAATCACAAGTTGGGATTTGAAGAAATGAAGAATTTGCCTAAGTACCAATTCGAGAAGTATATTTGTCTATTCGAGAAGTCCAACATTCGAGAAGTCGGGGATTCGATCTCTCAAGACACTATTCGATATCTCTGAATACACTGTTCGATATCTCATTCGATATCTCAGAGATTCGATATGTCTACTACTCTATTCGAGAACTCAAGAAGTCAATAAGTCAAAGTGGTATTCGAGTTCTCAAAGAGTCAACAAGTCAAAGTTCCATTCGATATCTCAAGGACTTAGAAAGCTATTCGATATCTCGAGGATTCGATAAGTCAAATGTTCTATTCGACAACTCAAGGAATCCTGATGGAAAAGAGCTATTCGAGAAGTGGTTCGATATGTCAATATAACATTGTTCGAGAACTCAGAGTTATCGATCAAGTCAATTCTAGTTCTCGAATCACTTACTTAGTCACTTCTCGAATACATTCTTGGAGACAAAATACTGAAGAAATTGTAAAAGTCAGAAATCTGCAACAAGCCAATGCACTTTATGGATCACAATTTGTAATGTGCTCTGGAAAGCCTACAAGAAAACTTGGAGAGATATAGAAGAGACAAGGGGCTAAAGAAGTGGATCTGAACAGGCTTTGCAAAGTCAAATCTGTAACCGTTTGGACACTTACTCAAAAATGATAGACAGACTAGAAAGTAATTTGTTTAGCTACCTTATTTGTAGTAAGTAGGTTGTATCCATGTTCTATAAGGATACAGCCTCACTTCCTTAGTCATTAACTTTGTGAGTCAAGTTTTTCATACACTGTAAGCTATATCTCTCTGAGAAAAACGAAGCTGAGAATACTATCATTTGTATTCACAAATTGTAGCAACCTTTATCTAATAATACATTAGATTAAAGTGATATTGTGTTTTGTGTTGTTCTTTATCCGCACCTTCACTCTTGCACACACAAACACTTAGTTGCTACATAGACTCGAACAAGAAAAGTTCAAGAATCCATTCACCCCCTCTGTATTCTTTTACTGTATTCAATACTCAACAACCAGTGCCCACTGAGAGGTCAGTAGCGGGGTCAATCAGAAGATGGCATGACAGAATATTCTCACATTGTGAGAAAATTCTATGAAATCCTTCATTGTCAATTTTCCTATCCAAATCTTGAAATAGTCAGAAATGCATTTGATCAAGTAAATGACGAATTCATAGGTGTTTAGTATTGAAGAAATAGGGAAAGCTAACACTACTGGTATGCAATGAATATATGAAATGAACTTGTTTACTTCTTTATAAATCAAAAAACACCAAAAATAGTCACAAAACTGGTTCAGGAACTTGTTGTTCCTGACACACACACACGCACACACATATATTTATATATAGAAACAAGATTACCAATCTGCAGTTTTGGCATAGATTGTTGAACAAATGTCTCCAGCTTTTGGTTTCTTCTTGGTCCGGAAAAAGATCCTGATCAAACTTACGTATGTTATTAAAATACTTTTTAAATAAAAATTTATGTGGATGAACCTGTGCTCGTGGAAGCGTCTCATGTCCCCCCCCCCCTTCTATTTAGCAATAATAATTCCACATATTGAATGATTATACATGATCATAAACTACATAATTGTGTACAAGTATATATGTGAAGCAATAATAATTCTACATATTGAATGATTGTACATGATCATAAACTACATAATTGTGTGAGTGTAAATAAAGAATCAAACAATTTATATAACATTGTTTACTAATATAAGTAAGAAGACAATCAATTTTAGAAAATAACTGTGACGAGTAAACAATCTAACCAGCCTAATACACAGGATGACCATCACGTATGATTTTGGGGACGCGGAGCTAGGAGAGTATATGCACCGGGTGATTAATGATTTTTTATGGTAAAATAATGGCAATATATAGATAAGGGAGATGATTATATCTAATAGGATATCCATTAGAAAGTGCAACAACACATGCTTTAAAAAACACAAGAAATGAGATGGTGAAGCGGGAGGGAAGAGATAAAGAGAACTTCATTGCATTTCCCGTACAAGAGTCGGGAGGGAAGAGAGATAAAGAGAACTCCATGGCACTTTCCGTACAAGAGGTAGATCATAGGTGTGGTTTTGATATAAAACATATAATTGTCACATGTTGAGCAAGATTCTGAATGTCTTAAAATTTATTTGAACATATGAAAGGTCATGTATGTTTCTACAATTCCAACAATTTAGGTATTGGAGGGTAATCGAACACTTGACCTTGTATACACAAGGCAAGGTCACTATCACAGGAAGAGCTCACTGGCTCAAACAGATCTTGATTTATATTTTAACACTATAGTGTGGTTAGTTGGTTGGTTAGTACCTTCCACGTTGGCACCTTCTATAATAAATTAATCTACATATAATTTATTAAAAACAAAAAAAAAACACGTTCCATAGAATTACAAACCTTTTCAATTATACACCGATTAGAATCTCATTAATGTCTATACTTTAGTTGAACCATCCAAAACAAAATTCGCCTTCCAAAATAAATTAGCTTACATAATATTTATTAAAAATAAAAAAAATCATGTGTTCCATAGAATTACAAATTTTTTCAGTTATGCTCCGGTTAGAATTCTCCCCCTACACAATTCTCATACGACTCTTTCTTCTACGATTTTAGGTGTAGTAAACCTAAATAACTCAACAGATAATTTAATTAAGAAAAAAACTTAAGAGCATCTCCAATGCTATTAGGTAAATTGGTTAGCTAAAATAGTATATAATAATAAGCTATAGTATAGATGTTGAAAAATGATTTTGCTCTAATGCTATTAGCTATACTAGTTTATAGCCCATGCAAAGCACGGGTTACTTTGAATTTTTATCGTCTATTTATAGTGTAATATAATATTATAAATATTAATTTTAATATTTATTGGAAGATTTCGAATCTTACATATTTGTATATAACAATTTTTAATATTAAATATAAATTGATATGTTGTTGGTGAAAATTGAACCTTAGACATCTGTATATAACAACTTTTAGTATTGTTATATCTAACGGTCATAATTATAAATATTAATTTTAAAATGTTATTGGAAGAATTTGAACATTACATCTTTGTATATAATAATTTTTAATATTAAATATAAATTAATATGTTGTTGGCGGAAATCGAATTTCAGACCTCTATATAACAACTTTTAGTATTATTGTATCTAACGGTCATGATCTATTTGAGTTGAATAGTTGAAGATCTTAAAGTTGTAAACGAGGGATAACCAAAAATAGGGGTTAACCAAACTCCAAATAATACCCCTTTAGCTTATTATATATACTAGCTTTATACCCGTGGCGATGCACGGCTAATTTTATTAATATTTTATAGTTTAATTCTGATTAAAAAAAAATCTTAAAAAATTGGTTTTATAGCATTTTGAATAATTCATTTTTACTTTTAATAATAATAATACATATGTTATATGGCTTGTAAATATACATTTGTTTTTTTCTTGTAAATGGTTTTTCTATAATTAATATTTCAAAATTTAGGCTAACATATTTTTTAGTATTTCATAATTTTTTTTGATTTTTTTTATTTTGTAAAATTACATATGATATACTTGAAACATATAGGTACTACATTAAAGTAATAATTTATTATTATTTTTTTATCTTTTTGATTATGTAATTTAACGGTTATCTTAAAGGATTTAGATATTTTGTTATAATGTTTTTATAATTTTTAAATGCATTTTTTAATTTTTTTGAAAATATGGGTGGTATTAATTTTTTTATTTGTTTGAATATTGATTATTTTTTCATATTAATTTTATATTTTTGACATGTGTGGTGTTTATTATGTGTTTTTGTTTAGATTAATCTGGGATTTTTATATTGTATTATATTTAGATATCAATATGAATTTATTTTGTGTGTGTTTAGATTGTTCTCTAATTTAAAATATGTTTATTTATTGATTTATGTTCACTTTTTTTAATTTAAAATTTTTCTTTGTAAAGTAAGAATTTATTTATCTGTTGATTTGTCATCATATTTTTTTTAATTTAAATTTTAGAAACATTTTTATTGTCAAACCTAAAAATAGAAACTTTAATGATTTTTATCAAAATAAATTTTTTCTTAAAGCACTTCTATTTTATTTTGTAAACGATTTTTTTTGTAAATTATATTTTAAGTTTTAGCCTAACATATATTTTCATATTTTTTGTTGAGTTTTTTTCTATTTTAATAGAATATATATAATATACTTTAGAAATGTGGGAATTTATTGGTTTAACTCTTTTTTATATATGTGTATATGTGATTATGTAATTATGAACACACATACATTTGTATTTTTTTTTAAAAAAAGTTTGTACTTTATTTTTATGTTTTTGTGTTGATATATATTTGTTTTAAGTGCATTATATTAAAGTTTATTGTTAATTTTAGTTTTCTACATTTAGATTTTTTTTTTGAATTGGTTTTCATTTTGTATATTATATTTTGTTGAATTTTGGTGTCATAAATGTACATTCTTGTTTACTTTTTTTAAAAAAAAGTTTGTACTTTCTTTTTATGTTTTTGTGTTGATATTTATTTGTTTTAAGTGCATTATATTAAAGTTTATTGTTAATTTTAGTTTTCTACATTTAGATCTTTTTTTTTTGAATTGGTGTTCATTTTGTAGATTATATATTTTTGAATTGGTGTTTTTTTAATTATATTTTAAACTTTAGTATAAATTATTTTTGTATTACTTTTAGTTAACAATAATTTTTTCTACTTTAAGTTTTTCTATTTTATCATATGTTATTTATTTTAGTGCATCTTTTTTGATCTTGTTTGTTAAATTAAAAATACCATTAGTTACTTGGTATCATAGTTTTAGTTTTCCATATATTTCACAATTTTAAAATATTAATAAAACAATTTATATTTGTTTATGTTTTTTTATAGATTGCTTTCTTATAGTTATAGATTGCATTTTTTTAGATACACTATTTATTAACAATATGTACCTTCACAATTTTAAAATATCAATAAAACAATTTACATTTGTTTATGTTTTGTTTATAGATTACATTTTTGTTTATGTTTTTTTGTTTTTTTTTTATTTTTTGTTTGTTTTATTGACATTTTTATAATTATAGATTACATTTTTATAGATACACTATTTATTGACAATATGTATATTTGTTTTTCCTTTGACGAAGGTACACTATTTATTGACAATATGTATATTTTTATACAAACACTATTTATTGACAATATGTATATTTGTTTTATAGATACACTATTTATTGACAATATGTATATTTGGTTTTTACATTTGTTTTTTTTATATTTGTCATTTTTGTTTATGTTTTTTTATAGATTACATTTATAATTTTAAAATATCAATAAAACAATTGACATTTTTTTATATTTGTTGAAGATTAAGATTATTTGTTCATTCTTTTTGTTTATGTATATTTTGTCTTGTAAACTTCTTTCTTTTTTAGCCCTCACGACCAGACCACCCAAACTCCCTTACGCTAATTATATATAGGATATAACTAGCTTATAACCCGTGCGAAACACGAGTTTTTTTGGATAGCTTATAAAATTTATTTAATAAAACATATTATATTTTAATAATATATAATTATAATATATATTATTAAAATATATAATTATATCTAGTATTAATAATCTATATAATATCCTTTTAATTATAATTAAAGACACTATACACCTTTTCAAATATGGATTTTATCTATAATTAAGGATAAATAAGTAAAATCAACAGGTACCGTACCGACCGACCAAACTCATTTAATATAAAATTATATTATTTATTAAAATTAAACTCATTATAAAATCAACATTATAATTAAAAGGTATATAGCTTTTATAATTATAATCTGTTTATTATCGAATGTTATCAAGATGATGGTACATCCAGTAGATAGATATGCAGTGTTCTTTATCTTTTGATGCGTTAGAGTCCGAGGGGTCTGCCTTCTTTTGTTGCTTATCCCCTTGATGTTTTTTTTTTATTATTATTTTTTTCTTTTTAAATTCTTTTTTTATTGTGGGATAACCAAAAAAAGGGGATAACCAAAAAGAGGGGGTAACCAACTACAAATTATACCCCTTTTTGCTTATTATAGTATAGTATATATATATATATATATATTATATATATATATATATATATATAGTATAGATTTGTTAGTTATATTTCAAAAATAATATTTTATTATTATAACTATTGGAGGGAGATGAATTGGATATGGAATAAATGTAAAATATTAATATAAAGTTGAAGGGAGATGAGATGGGTATTTATAGATAATGGTACCTTCCTCCCGATGCCCTTCAGTGATTTTGGTTTAGGTTTTGGACAACAAATGTACCCACCTGGTGGTTTTTGTTTAGATTTCGGACATCAAATGTTCTACGGAAAAACATCTCTTAACTTTTTGGAGTTATATTTCAATATTTATTAGAAATTGATTTGGTGGCAAGAACATAAACTTCAATTATGTTTTCATTTAATTCTATAATAGTAACCCGTACCAAGCACGGGCCGATCACGTGCTTAGCGGGTTAAGTATCAAATTGGTTACTGAATTGGAGGCCATATATCAATTTATTTACTGATCTCAACGGGATATCATTTGAATCATTAAAGTCATAATAAGTATCAATCAAATACCTCTATATATGTACTCGGAAAGTAAAAATAATTTTTTATTGAGTTCTATACATTTTTCTGGAATAATACTATAACCAAATGAAAGGTTATGAATTCTAGTATTTTTGATAATATATTTAGATTTTAAGAAATTGATTTACTATTTATTTTCAGTTTTATAAATAATTTATTTGATTTAATTTAAAGTAAATAGTAAATAAATTTTTGAATATCTAAATATATTATAAAAAGGCTAAAATTCATATCCTTTTATTTGGTTATAGTATCATTCCAGGAAAATGTGTAGAATTCAATGAAAAATTATTTTTACTTCTCGAGTACATATATACAGGTATTTGTTTGATATTTATTATCACTTTAATGATTCAAACGATACTCCGTTAAGATCAGTGAATAAATTGATATATGGCCTCAACTTCAGTGACCATTTTGATACTTAATCTATATTATTTTTTGCACATTAATAAAGAATATGGATTTCAATTTTTATTTTGTAAGCATATAAAAAAGATTTGATCTTTGAAAATTTAGATGTATCAAACCTATATCAAACATATATCAATATTCATGCTCATGTCTTCTGCTACTATGTTTAGGGATGGCAATTTGTCCCGACCCGTTCCGATCCGATTGGATCTAATCGAACCCAAAATTTGGATCTGGATCTGGGTTTGGGATTTATTTTTAGACCCGAATAAATTTTGGGTCGGATTTGGGTTTTGTCCTAACCGAATCGAACCAGACCTAAAACCCGAAATTAAACTGAACCCGTATCGAACCAGAATCTGATCCAAAGTACAAATATATATATATAAATATATGTGTGTATAATATAGTGTATATGTAATATATGTTTTAATTATTAATTTTCTAATAGTCTAATTATTTTAATGCTATTAATTTAAGCCCTATTCAACTTAAAGTTACTATATATATAGTTTATCGTAATCTTATCAACATCATTTATTCATTCATAAATTTTAAAAAACCTCATCTTATAGAGCATCCAAGTCAATTTTTGACAGATAAATTTTACAAATTGAGAGACATATATTTAATATTCATCTTCTAATTATATATATTTGGATGATGCATGTGCTTTTTTAGAATTTACATTTACGGGTGGACATTTTATTGAATATATTATTTTAGTTGATAAATTATTGTTTCAAATAAAATGTTGATAAATAATTGTATAAATAAATTGAGACCCGATTAAAATCCGAACCGAACCAAAACCCGATGGATCGGGTCTAGATTTAGAAATTCGGGTTTCAATCGAGTCCGGGTCCATTATACATATTTGGGTCCGGGTCTGGTTTTCACAAAACCCGAACCGATCGACCCGTTTGCCATCCCTAACTATGTTTCTCTATTTACTTATCTATAAATCTTGAAAAAACAACATGTCAAGAGCTATTTTCATATAGGGGTTTTTGATAATTAAAAAAAAAAAAACTATTATCCTTAACCATATACAACAACAATGCACCATAGACCATAAACAAAAACCATGACCATAATCATAACCATAAACATAAATCTTATCTATATTCTAAGTCATGAAAGTTGATTTCATAAAAAAAATTAGATTCCATGAACAAATTTAGAATTTGCTCCTAAAATATATGATAGAAATGATTATAATTTTTGATCGATATATATGAAAAGAATCTACATGGAAACAAGAAAAAAATAAGGAATATTTTCAATGTACCTTTCTGGTTTTGACTTTTTCAAATGATACTATTTCTTCTTTTTGATTTACGAGTTGTACCCGTTTCGCGTATGTATTAAATAATGAAATGATTTTTATTAAGTGAACATGCCATGTCTTTTTAATCTATCTGATGCAATTCATGTACTCCCATATATGAATTTGCACAAAAAAAGAGATGAATTTTCCTATGAGATTTATTAAGTGGACAAGTCTACTAGTCTAGTAGCTAGAAGCCTAGAACAATTGTCCACATATCTTTTCTCTACTAAGTTGCATTTCAATTTTCAAAACAACTCACATGTATTAGGTCTCCCTTCGTCCCAAAATACATATTCCTTTTAAAAAATAAATTTGTCCTTTTTCTTTTTTCAATACAAATTTAAATTGATTTTCCAAAACTATTCCTACATTTATTGTATCTAAAATTTGACTTCTTTCAAACTTAACACTATTCTCATTTTCCAATATATTAATTAAGGATATTAGTTGGAAAATATTATTCAATTAACCTTTACATTAATATGTGTGTTTTTTAGAAAAGAGACTTGTATTTTGGGACGGAAGGAGTACTTGTCTCGCGTTACTTTATTCAAATATTTGAAACACTTTAAAAAAAAAACTGAAAATGCAAAATAATCTTGCAGTATCAGATAGTCATAATTGAAATTTACGTTGGGCTTAAAACCACCTTCAACTTGCGTTTATTCTTGAGCCTAAAAAATAGTCTTTCCAACCCATTATTCTTCACCTTCAAGGCTTCAATTATGATTTATCTTCGAAACGCATAATTTAAACTCCGGTTTTTGAGTCATGTCCAAAAAAAAAAAAAATAGTCACCCGGTTTTTTAGTGCAACAAAGCACCATTTTCCTGGATTCGATTTATTTACGAGAACAGACAAATGAGTTATAAGCCTACTTATTAAAAAAGGAAAATAAATGTGCTCCTTTGGGCTATTTGATTCCAAATTGTGTTACACAAACTACACGAAGGAACTTTTCTCCACATATACTACCCTGGTAGATGCATTTGCTACGGAAAGGCTTTTTGAACTAGCTGAGAAAGTATGCAACTTGCAAGCACGCAACAGCTACAAGGAGCTGTATATATATGAACCTGGCATTTATGCTTATTTATTAAAATGCCCTCATGGAAGCTTACGGATAATGGTCAGTTCTAATTTTCTTGTATTTTGAGATATAAAACCATAATTGAAGTAATATGAATACACTAATGTTTTTTTTTAAATAATCATAAATATTTGTTCTAACAAATCTGAGAGTCAACGAGAATCAAACCCAAATCCTGGGACGACAAGAAATAAGACCTTATACCACTTAGCTATATCATCGTATTCAAGAATACACTACTGCTAGTAACTCGCTTTAAACAAAAATCCTCCTCTTTCTTGATCGGGTTCTTTGAGCCAAGCAGAAATAGACCACCTTGTCTAATGCTTCTTCCAACAGTCATGCATGTTTTCCTTGTGCTGCTGCAGAAATATCTATAAAAGTGAGTCTAAACTAAAACAAGAAAACACAGAACTTACACCAACATTTCCATTCCGTTTTCCATACATTAACATAATCCTCCCGTTCTTCTCCCTGATCATGTATGAACATGACCAATAACTTCCCACAAGCTTCTTTCATCAATCATCAGCCTGCTCCAGAATAGGCAGTGTCCCTAAATGCAAAGAGATTGTGGACCAACTGCAAAAACAGAGTTTCGAGTCAGATACTTTTATATCATAATTGTATGCTAAACATGAAACCAGATGTACTACTTGGACTCTCACCTTGGAGCCTACTCTAGGAACTAGGAAGAACAACTAAAGCCTAAAAGTACTTTCAGCTTGTTCAGGTGAAGAGCATATTGAAGATTCAGCTACCATTACAACAATGCACTGAGTAACAAGTAGACCCACACCATAGTTACATCGTCCAGAATCTCTCAGGTCTGAAAATGTAAATCATAAATCATAAATGCACGGAGTTATTGCTTGCTGTTTGTTGAAAAACTTTTTCGGCTTTGTTACCTTTCCACAATTTTCCTAGATGCAAAAAAGTTTATCATTTTCTGACCAACATCTCTACATTTCTTCAAAATTCAAACACATTGCAATAAGAAGAGTTTGCTAAAGCACAAGGCAGCTCTGACTTGCAATTTCCCAGACCGCCTTGTTTAATGCTTCTTCCAACAGCCATGCAAGTCTTGCTTCTAGTGTAGCATCCACAAACATTCTTTCTCTTGCAGCACATTGGATGTGAACCAAACCGAGCTTTAGATAATATCATGGATCCATGGTGGATGCAAATGGAAGAGCTACAGTTAAACCCCTCCTAATTTATCCATTAATAATAAATTGATGATCAGACTTGTGTCTCGAACCATATCTACTATGATAGTAGTACTATCCTCAAGAAATTGATGATCAGACTTGTGTCTCGAACCATATCTACTATCCTCAAGCATTTTTACACCATGCTTAAATTAATAATTTCATTTTATGGTAAACGTAGTGAAAAGTAACAAAATTATTAGTGAAAAGTAACAAAATTATTAACCAAAAAGATTCTAACTGATATCTAACTGTAATTGACTTTTAACTCTGTAATTTCATTCTTAGCTATTTTGTTCCGCAAAGCAAACAGTTTTTAACTTCTGAATTGCAGGCTAGTAACCTGAGCTAACAAAGAAAATACTGTTTCTAGTCTTCCGTCCTCTAAATACATCAGAGGAACTAATATTAGATACTACACATCCATAAAAGTGTGAGTCAACTAATTTTATTCCAACATTTTCGTTTTCCATACATTGATATAATCCTCCCCTACTTCTCAGTTCTCCGTAGTCATGTTTTCTCCGAAATTTGATAGTGATAATGCAACTATTGGTCTCTTGCCCATTAGTATGTTCAAACCATACTCACCTAAGTGGGCCTTGTGTAATAAAAGTATTTGGCATTGGAGCCCCAGCAGGCAGCGTCACACCAGGAATAACTTGCTGCTCATACCAGTGACCAGATTAATGTTCGTAGACAGAGAAAACAGTATTTAATTACCATTAATATGTGGGAGGAACAAACTCAGAGCAAGAGAATATCCATTTTAAGGAAAAGTAGGCAGGTAAAAATCAATATATTTCCTATTTTCCTTTAACATAGATATAAAATTGGTCAGTTGCTAACAAAATTGATAGATTCAAAGAAAATTGTACAATCTTATTGATATTCAATTATTCATCACCAGATTCAACAGAAAAAAATGATTAACTTCAGACTCATCGTCAAGCAGACTGCTATCAACCCCTCTTATCTTTCTTTTCTCCATTCATCTCCTCAGTAATACTAATATTTATCACTAAATTCAACACAAAAAATAAACAATTAACTTCAGACTCATCGTCGAACAGACTGCTGTCTACCCCTCCTACTTTCTTGATGCTATTCATCTTCTCAATAATTTCCAGGATCAACTTCATTTAGTCTCGCTCTGCCTAACTGTCTTGCAAATGGACAAATCATCAGGTATAATGGGTTCTCTTTATAGTGATTAGCGCTACATTTGGTGCTTTAGAATAAAAAATAGTTAGCATGTTGCACAATACCAGTCCGATTTCTGGAAAAATTCAATTTTTTTAATGTGTTATGTAAATTTTACCAACATAAGAAGGTGAAGATATGTTAATACAACCCCCATACTTGATAGTTGATACTATCACTATTACTAAACCATGTCATGCAATTTATATCAAAGTTAGGATATCAAATGCGTAAGGTAAAGGACGAATCAAGTATCGTTTGTTTCTTTTTCCCTTTGATATGTCCAATGTCCATCTAATCGCGGAAGCAAATACATGAAAATCAACACAGTTTAACTTGATGTCTTTTTACTATATTAAACTTTTGAAGTTAGTTAAAGCACATAAACTATAGCATGAAAAAGAAATCAAAAAATGACACGAGTAATAACATTATCAAGACAAGGAAGGATATTACTTCTGGTGAAAATAAAGTAGGAGCTGTTTGTCCGTAGAACATTTGTTGTCCAAAACCACCCGGAGCAAACATTTGTTGTCCGAAACCTAGACAAAAACCACCAGGAGAGGACATCAGGAGACTAGGGTACATCAGGAGAGGAAGTGGAGTTTGGGGTGTCACTGGAAGTGGCAGCATCTGATACAGACCAAAAGCATAAAATTTTGTTAAAGTGACTTGATCAAACAAGTACAAGTAACGAACACAATTCAACACATAACATTTCCAATGAACATCATGCTTCTGGGTATGGAAAAGAGAAAGAAATATAACTTGGGCCTTGATTCCCTTCTTTTTTCAAGAGTAATACAAAGTGTTTTGCCCAGGATCCTTTCGCCGTTCATTGCACGAAGCTATAGTTATAAGGAAACAAACAGTTTAGCATAATCACAAGTTTTTGGAATAGTTAGAGAAAGATTCTGGACAAAGAACATACAGCTGTAGAAGCTTCTTTATTAGATGCAAATGCAACAAGTCCAGATCCAGTGCTGGTACCATTAGGGTCACGCAAGACCTAAAACCAGGAACTTTAATGTGAATAGTGTACATGCGGAAGAGATTTTTTTAAGAAAAAAAGAAGCAGAAGGAACGCACACACACAAAGAGGACTATCGAACAATACTAACCTTGCACGAAAATAAACATCCAAATGTAAAGAACAATGCCTTGAGAGAATGATCAGTAATGGCTTCGTCTAAGTTTCTGACATGCAGTTGTTTAAGTTCAACTTGATCTCCATCTAACATATCCGCAGCATCCGCATATTTTCAAAAAATCTTATGGTTCGGTGCATCACGAGCAGCTCTTGCAGCATCTTCAGGATTCTCAAAGGTGACAAACCCAAAGCGGTCACCTTTATGATGTGTGTATTCAGATACACTGGCAATGGGTCCATAGGTGGAAAAAAATTTCCGGAGATGAGATATGGATGCTGAGTTGCGAGAAGAAAATAGGACAGACAAAAGCTCGGGATTTGTTTTTCTATGGTGATTCCGCATTGGATGAATTTGAAGTGGCTTGTTGTAAATGAGTGCGCCATCTAGATGCTCAATGGCAGTCTGAGCAGATGCAAAACAATTATAGTAAACCAAGGCAGAGCCTGAGCAGAGGCCAGAAGCATCGGTATCTACCTGGATGTAAAGAATTTTCCCATACTTGGAAAAAATACTGTACAAGGTGGTTTTGTCAACTGATTTGTCCAAATTCTGCAAATATCGGGATATAAACGTAAAGCCAAACATTGAAAGAGAAAAAAAATTATTGCATAAAAAAAGAGAGTACCATAATAGAAAGAAAAGACTCCTCAATATCCTGATGCGAAGGAGAATACAGAACCGAAATGGGGTTATTGTTAAGCAAAGTGGAATCCACAAGGTTAATAGCATTTGCGGCTGAAAGGCAGAGAATGTTAAAAATAGCAGTTGATTATAATAACAGAGTAGCAAATGATCAGTTGGAATAACATACAAGGACATCCTCCAAAAATTAAAATTATACATTTGTCGCAATAATTCATTTATCCAAGTTCTACTTCTGTCGGGATATAAACGTAAAGTCAAACATTTAAAAACAAACGTAATGTACCTTGTTCAGAACTAATAGTCGTACGCTAGGAAGAGGCAACCATAGAAAACAATTTTTTTTTTAAATATAATTGCATAACTGGATTCGCAATTCTTGGAAGTCTTAGCATATCAGCAAAATAAAGTGACAACTTCTCAGCGAAGGAGGTACACTGTTAATATTCAAGAAGATATCACCTGTTTAAAACATATAACATAACCTCTCTTCAAGTTGAATACTCTCCAGCTCCCATTTTTCGTAGCATCTTTGCAAGATAAGGCACCTATTGAGGGAACCATAAGCTCTTGTGATTAAAAGCCAAGTAGAACCACAAACTTTATAGCAGTCCTCATAATATAAAAAAAAAATCGATGAAAACATGCACATTAATGTATTTAGTAAGCCAAGGGTAGCAAGTTGCAAGCAGCATAAAGCCTGTAGGCTCTTTTTAAGTAGCTTTAAACAAAGATACCAAGTGACCGACATATGATTGCCTTCTTAAATGCAAGGACACTGCTGCATAGCAAGGCATCTGGAGCTTCTAATGATCGCATTTGTATAAGTATTCAATTTAAGAAGTATAATGAAGCATGTGCACTCATCAAAAGGTGTAATAATATGGAACTCATGAATGCATCTTCTTAAAAGTCACAGTTAACCATGTTGTCTGTAAGTACACGAGTTCAATATAAGTCTTTTATTGAATACATATACAGATTAGGAACCAAAAGAAATACAATCAGAAACTAAGGATATTGCAAGGGCATTAAAATGCATCAAGTGAAATCAAGACAGTGCTTTATGAAAACATTAGTTCTTGCAGAAACAATCTAACAGAAAAAATCTAACAGGGTAGTGAATGTCGCAGTATTCAATATGTTGCCTTACTCTTACATCTTATTCGAAAAAAAAAAAAGTACTTCATGTATTTGCCTGGCTGACATGTCCATATAACAAAATTCTGAATGTTTGCAATTTCTCTGAGAAGATCAATAGTTATGTCTAATTTATCTTTTATTGCGATATGTATCCATCAGAATGTTATGTGTAGCAACTAGGCTAGCAGTTGATTAAAATTCATACAGGAACATTTGATTGAATATCATAACAGGAAACAGATGTCTCATTTGAAGATTTTGACCGAACAAAAATAGCGATCATTGAGCTTATCAAAGCCCACATTGGAATTATACCAGGTAACTATGTCAAGTACTTCTTACTCAAAGCAAAAAGAGCAGGATCCTGTTCTTGTGATTCAAGTAAGACCAGTAACAAGGACGTGGTATATGCATCTTCTGAGAAGCCGCAGGCATGCATCTCATCTATGAGTACAGTTGCTTTAATGTACTTCTTATTGTGAAAACAGCCGCGGATAAGTGTGTTGTAGGTAGCATCATCAGGCAAGCAATTACTCTCTTTCATTTTCGCAAATAGTTCATTCGCTTCATCAAATAACCCTTCATCACAAAATGCTCTGATCATGGTTGTATATGTTTTGACATGAGGTCGCAAACCTTTTAAAGGAAGGTTGTCAAACAGACTTCTTGCCTTTTCTAGATGTCCATCTTTGCTCAATCCGTCAATCAGAATAGTGTAAATATATATATCGGGGGATACACCTGCAGACTCCATCGTGCGAAAGAACGAGACTGCTTCAGCAACTAAATGGTTATGGAAAAGACCATGCAGCACGATTCTACATGTCACAATATTGAGTTTAAGACCTTTGTTTAGCATACTCTCCTGAAGAAACTTCCGTGCTTCAACAACTCTACCGGTATGAAAATAACCTTGCAAAATAGTACTGCAAATTTCAACAGTGGGTGTCAAACCTTCAAGGGGCATTTGTTTATAGAGATCAATTGCTCTGTCTACTTCCGTTTTCTTACAATAACCATTGATCAATATACCATATGTATGAGGGTCGGACAATATCCCATTTCCCTTCATGGTTTTGAGAACATCTAGTGCTTCATCAATTTCTCCACGCAAGCAATATCCATCCATGACTGAACTGTATGTGACTACAGTAGGATATAGGCCTCTTTGAATCATTAATTCCAACAGACATACTGCATCTTCAACCTTTCCTTCTTTGCCACGTGCATCAATCAATATATTAAAAGTACGCACATCTGGAGAGACATTCCTAGTATTCATCTCTCCTAGCAATCGAATGGTATCTTCCCATCGATCCAAGTGGCAAAGACCTTGGATTAATGTGTTATAGGTTATAATATCTGATGAAATGCCTTTGTGGCTCATTTCAGAAAAAAGACTCATAGCTTGATCGACATGTCGGTCTTTGCATAGAGAATCAATAATGGTGTTATAAGTGACTGTGTTGGGTATACAACCTTTCTTCTCCATAGATCTAAACAACTTAACAGCCACACAAGTATTTGAAGTTTTGCAGAGACCATCAATAATAGTGTTAAAGGTAACCACACTGGGCTGAATCTCATTGAACAAAATAAGCTTCTTACACAAGTGCTCAGCCTCAACAGGTCTGTCATGAGAAAGAAGGCCCTTAATAAGAGTGTTGTAGGTCACAACATTTGGGACAAGACCACTTTTAATCATCCCACCGAGCAACGAAAAGGCATAATCAAGTGTATTATTATTCAAGTGACAACAACAATTGATGACGGTACTAAAAGTTACTACATTAGCAGGAATGCTTAAAACACGCATTTCTCTAAACATAGAGATAGCAACAGAGTACTCCTTCATTTTAACGAGGGCGGCTAACAGTTGAGCGAATTTCATAACAGGGAGCAGAGGTTTGATTTTGAGCATTTTATCAAACACGAAAAGAGCATCATCGAGATTATCGAAACCAACCTTGGATTTATCATAGAGTAATTGTTGCAATTGAGCATTAGGATTCGTTGGAGAAGGAATAAAGGGGTTTTTAGGATGAGGGTCATTATGAAGAGAATGTGAATGAAGAAAGGGTACAAGAAAAGTACCTGAATGTGAATGAAGAAAGGGTACAAGAAAAGTACCTGATGATGTATCTATAGATCTTACAGGTTGTAAGTATCGAGTGCTTGATATTAAGGAACTCAAACTGAACCTCCTCATCGTCGTCGTCTTCTTGTTGCTTCCTTCCCCCTTTCTTGTTCGCTATGATATATGAAAATGTTTAATGAAGAGTGTTTTTTGAGAGGGAAAAGAAGAGTCAAGTTCTCTATTAATCTGATTTAAAATATGATAAAATAATTATTATTTGAATAATTCAATTAAATTTATACAAAAATATGTGAATGTACAAATTTTAATGTAATTTAATAACTTGGAACTATAAATTTATAATAATAAGATTATGATAAATCTGTGTCGTTGAATATATATAGAAAATAGTATTATTATAAAAGTGATATTCCACTATTTCAAATATAATAAAAATTTGTATACAATGTTATTTCGACATAAATTTTTCATCCGTACGGTTGGATTATCAAAAATAATAATAAAATGGGAAATTCCAAATGGTACCACTGTACAATTGGCTTTTCCATTTGGTACCATCCAACATTTTTGACTTCCAAGTGGCACCACTGTACTTTTGCCTTTTCCATATGGTACCATTCAACATTTTTGACTTCCAAATGGTATCACTATACAATTGGCTTTTCCATATGGTACCATTCAATATTTTTGACTTCTGCGTGGTACCATTTTTCTCTGATTTGATTTTAAGTACCGATTTTCTTTAAAATTATATGATTTTTTTCCTTAATTTGAATTAAATTTTTTAAGACATGTATTTTGTGGTTTTAAATTTTTAAAATAATGATTACGTAAATGTTGCCCGTGATATTTTTAGAAAATGAAACATATTCGTTAGAAAAGAGTAAAAAAGATGATAGGTAAAGAAAAGGTACTCAGATTAATTATTATACTAGTAATCCATACTCTTTATGGCATTCATCAAGTGTGAAATTTTCGTTGGCACACTATCATCTGTTTTTTACACAATGGGAGGCTGGGAGCATCTGAGAGCACACAACATAATCAGGCTAACTCACAACCATCTATCGAAAAACCCTCTACTCTAAGAGCATCTACAAGGGTGTTATGTAAAATGGTTAGCTATAATCATTAGCTATAATGATAATGTAAATTTTTTGCTAAGGGTGAACATGTGTGCTCCAAGGAATTATCTATAACTATGGTCATGTAAAATTATACATAAAAACTTTATTGATTCAACAAATATAGCTCACCAAATATCATTATCTATATTTTTTTGTTAAGTGATTAATGGTTGGAGTGCTCAAATTTTTACATATTATCTAAATAGTGCTACTAGATGCCATGTAGATAATTTAGCTAAGGGTTTTACACCCTTGGAAATGCTCACCTCACAAAACTCTGAAGAAGAGCACACTACTCCTACTCCAACTCCCGACTCCAAAATCAGAAGTAAAGCCACCTCCACATAACTACGATGTCATTGTAAAAGATGCAGCTATTGACAAGTCCTCCACTGAAAAGCTATATCAGCAACTCTACACTGGAGTGTTACTTAACCAGAAGAAACAGGTAATTCTTGTTATTGACTACCTGTAATCTCAGAACACTAGTACGAATTCATTAACTTATTAGTATTTGTTTTATATCATAATGACCATATCTTAATTACTCCAACCATGAACCACTTGCAAAAATGTACATACGTACATAAATACATGTTAAGATATATTTCAAAATTCAAACCATACATGAACGCTAAAATTGACATCGAAACGGACAATCATTTGTCTCTGTCTCCTACTGAACTAATTACTTACAGAGGAATTGTCGATTTGTGAGTTGACCAAGTGGAGGACTTCGGTTCTCTAAATAATTAGACGTCATTCCTTGAAGAAGAACCAAACTAGGGTTATAAGTAAAGCAGACATTGAAGCCAGGTTTAGTAACTGGAATGCGCTTGTATGTAAATGTTTTGTGATCATGGCGGTAAATGTTACCGTAACCAAAATATACAATCTCATCGCCATAGTTGAAACCCGGTCGCAAGAACCGCAATTCCGCAAAATGTTTAAATGGTCCGAAACTGTACATCATACTCCAAACACCACCACATCCCTTCTCGTCCAATGAATATATATCAACCCTATCAAATGTACGGTTGTCATAAGTCATCACTGTAAGAAGGTCCTTCATATTCACGACATAATACAATTTACGGCTAATCTCGGAGCAAAACTCAGGCAACAAGTTGAACTTGTTATTTGTAGCATCAAACTTGAGTGCAGCTAAAGATAAAATTTCCTTATCTATAACAGAAGAGTCTCTCGTTACATCTGTCCAATAAGGACAATCCTTTACCATGGTTTTCGGATTTTGTGAATGACCAAATTTTGAAATAAGATTTTCAAATTCAGGATCATCAAACTGACGTTTGAACCAGGAATCGGAATTGGAGGAGTAAATTGCATAACATAGAGGTGATGAAGAAGACAAACGATAGCAAATTGCCACCTTGTAATCATTAGTAACAGGATCAAAACCGAGTCCAGCTCTTATCAGAGAATTAGAATCTAGTAATGGAAGCTGAATTTCCTTAGATTGATGAATTGCCGGGTTCCAGAGCAAGAAAGTGTTGTCACGATGGATACAAACTAAGCCCTTAGCAGAACCAATCAAAGAGTAAGGCTGATCCAAATGGAGTACAAATTTCTCTTCAAAGCGGGAGAAAATAACAATTGTGTCTGAATTTTCAATATAGTGTGAACATTTAGCTACGAGGCAATCATAATCGTCAGGGTTCAGGTGAGCGCTATGCTCTTTTACGAACTGTGGACTGGAGAATAAAGATAGCCATGATTTACAAACAGATTTAAAACGTCCAACCGATTTAATTGGAAGTCGCGTCAGTATCTCCACTTGGACTAATTCTTCCGGAAGCTCCATAGTCTCTAGCAACATACTTATTCTCCTTTTTCCATCCAGCTCTCTAGTCGGTGTCGACGACATTCGTTTTCTTTTTCCACACAGCTTCTGTGGTAGCTCTCTCATCGGCCGTGACAATGTTAACCTTTTTTCGATATGCGGTGACACTCTTTGTCTTTTCTCGTTTGGCAGGTCATTCGTAGGCAGGGACGACATTCGTTTCAATAGTTTTGAAAGGTTTGAAACCCTAGCATGGGGCTGGACAGTCATCTCCGCTCGTCTATTCTATTTCTCTGAAGCCACGCCTATATAATGAGTTCTATTTTTTTATTTGTTTTTGTATTTATATAGGCCTCAAACTCATTAGGATTTTATTCTCATGATTAAAATCTATTTTTGACTAGGGTGAGTTCAATAAATGATTTTTTTTTGGATACATCTCATAAAATAATTCTAATTATAAATTTTGATTTTGTTGTAAATTACTGTGATATATAAATCTATATACTATTATATAAATTCTAGAACATTAAAAGTTTTTGTACCAGTTTTTTGGTACTTCGTGAATTTACCCATTTATCCTTTATTAAAAAGAAAAATAAATATATGATATTTATACTTTTAAAACACCTATAATAAATAATAACATAATATAATTAAGGGATAGTTTCAAAACTACCCATGTGAACTATTAGATTTTTAAATATATACTACCAATCTTTCTAAAATTCTAAAAATACCGACCTTGTTTTCAAAATTCCAAAAATACTACATTCCTCAATTGCAACCTCATTTGCAACTTCCAGTTTTCAAATTTCTGATTTCATGTTCTGGGGTTCAGATGTCATTTTCGACCTCTTTTTTGGACTCTAATATATATATATAGGGTTGGACTCCATAGCAAACACCTTATATAACAAACAACAAAGAACACCTCATATATAATAGATCCATTGCCCCTGGCGGGGCCACCCAATACAAAAAGTTCTTATTTTTTTAGGCTCTACCCATCCAGCAAAAAAAAAAATTGAAAAATTTACTGTTCATCGATGACGTCATCAGTGACATCATCATGAACAGTAAAATTTTTAAATTTTTTTTTTTGCTGGATGGATAGAGCCTAAAAAAATAAGAACTTTTTGTATTGGGTGCCCCTGGCGGGGCCAATGGATCTATTGGAATAAATGATTTTATAGTGTTCTTTATTGTTTGTTATATAAGAGTGTTCTTTATGGAGCAAAGGCCTATATATATATATATATATTAGAGTCCAAAAAAGAGGTCGAAAATGACATCTGACAAATGGAACTTGAAATCAGAAATTTGAAAACTGGAAGTTGCAAATGAGGTTGCAAGGCCCCGCCAAGGGCACTCATAATTGGTGAATTTGGGTTGCAAGGCCCCGCCAGGGGCACTCATAATTGGTGAATTTGGGTTGCAAGGCCCCGCCAGGGCACTCATAATTGGTGAATTTCTGATTTGCAAATTTCAGTTTTCAGTTGCAACTTTTGCAACCTGAGTTGTAACTTTTGCAACCTGAGTTGCAACTTTTGCAACCTCAGTTGCAACTTTTGCAACCTCAGTTTTCAGTTGCAACTTTTGCAACCTCATTTGCAACTTTTGCAACTGAGGTTGCAACTCCTCAGTTGCAACTTTTGCAACCTCAGTTGCAATTGCGGTTTACAACCTCAGTTGCAACTTTTGCAACCTCAATTGCAACTTTTGCAACTGAAAACTGAAAGTTGCAAATCAGAAATTCACCAATTATGAGTGCCCCTGGCGGGGCCTTGCAACCCAAATTCACCAATTATGAGTGCCCCAGGCGGGGCCTTGCAACCCAAATTCACCAATTATTAGTGCCCCTGGCGGGACCTTGCAACCTCATTTGCAACTTCCAGTTTTCAAATTTCTGATTTCAAGTTCCATTTGTCAGATGTCATTTTCGACCTCTTTTTTGGACTCAGTTGCAAATGAGGTTGCAAAAGTTACAATTGAGGAAGGTAGTATTTTTGGAATTTTGAAAACATAAAAGTATAATGAGGTAGTATTTTTGAAAAAATGATTTTATAGAAGTGAAAAGATAGTTGGGTGGTAGTAAAATTGGAAATAATTATTAAAATCTTATTTATTTATGTAAATATCCCTATAATTAATGGTAAGTGGTTGCTTGCCTTTTTTCACATTTACTTTTAATTGAAAATATTACCTTTTTATAAACACCTAAAAACATCAATGTATCTAGCTTCCAATCATTAATTAATATTTCCTTTCGAATTAAAACACGTTACCTTTTTAATTTAAAACTAATCTTCATTAATATTTTACTATTATATAAATTCCGGAATATTAAAAGTTTTGGTACCAGTTTTTTGGTACTTCGTGAATTTACTTATTTACCCTTTATTAAAAAAAAAATATGATATTTATACACTAAACTTCAAAAAAATATCGGCAGAGCAGACAATCAGAAGCTAGCAATACAAACCACAAACATCCCTCAAAATCAGTTAAACTGTTGAACGATAAGGAGAAAGCATCAGCAAAAGCTCGAGTCTTAATTCTTTGTCCTTGGCAGCAGAAAATGAGTTTTACAACTTGCCAACTTAAGTTACTTTACAACACCTGTCCAGAATCATATCAAACTTCCAGATTTGCGACAACTACCTGCTCTGAAAAATTATGAATTACCTAAGCAACTGCAAAAAAAACTGTATTTCACGAAGATTTTAATACTTTTGCAGATCATCCATAAAATTACTACCAACGAACAGTTCCTCAAAACTTCGACCATAAACTAGACTTTGCTACAAATATATACATAGGCCTTTGCTCCATAAAGAACACTCTTATATAAAGAACAATAAAGAACATTATAAAATCATTTATTCCAATAGATCCATTGGCCCCGCCAGGGGCACCCAATACAAAAAGTTCTTATTTTTTTAGGCTCTATCCATCCAGCAAAAAAAAAAAAAAAAAAATTGAAAATTTTACTGTTCATGATGACATTAAATCACAAGACACACACATAAAATAAATATATCTTTCTATGATTAAACTTTTTACATAGTATAGGTAAATCTATGCTAACAATTCTCTATATCATATTTTATTCATGATTAAATCACAAGACATGCACATAAAATAAATATATACACGTCGAAATTGATGAATTAGAAACACGAATACATACAGTTCGGAAGAACAGATCGGCGACAATGACTGAGGCGGTATACACACACAATCGCCAATCAGCAATGGCTATAGCCCACTGGTTGCAAAGGAAGCGCGCCTCACGGCCAGAGGATAGCAGCGAAGGCTGGAGAGTAGGCTAATCGGCGGAGATGATTGATTGTCGGAGGATGTCTGAATGTAATGGGGTAAGAATGTTTTGTAATGGATATTAGAAATTGTAATTGTAATGGATATTAGAAATTATAATTGATAATAAATTGTAATTGTAATGGATATTAGAAATTGTAATTGATAATAGTAATTATTAATGGTAAGGGTAATTAGGTAAAATCAATAGGTACCAACCAACCGACCGACCAACCAAACTTCCTGGCGGGGCCAATGGATCTATTGGAATAAATGATTTTATAATGTTCTTTATTGTTCTTTATATAAGAGTGTTCTTTATGGAGCAAAGGCCTATGTATATATTTGTAGCAAAGTCTAGTTTATGGTCGAAGTTTTGAGGAACTGTTCGTTGGTAGTAATTTTATGGATGATCTGCAAAAGTATTAAAATCTTCGTGAAATACAGTTTTTTTTGCAGTTGCTTAGGTAATTCATAATTTTTCAGAGCAGGTAGTTGTCGCAAATAGGGGTGTAAATGAGCCGAGCCGAGCCGAACTCTAAAATGTTCATGTATCGTTTATTAAAAAATTATCGAACTCGAACTCGAGCTCGAACTTGAATCGAGCCAAAAAATATGTTTGAGCTCGGTTCGTTAAGATAAAATTTTGTTCGCGAACAGTTCACGAACACCTCACGAACCTGTCTCTTGAACTTACTCACGAACTTTTGCTTTCGAACAACTCATTAAGCTTGTTCACGAGCTTGTTCATGTAATTATGCTCACGAATAAATCTTAAACATTGCTCACGAGCTCACTTACGAACAACTCAATAATAATAAATCATCAACCAATAATAATAAATCATCAACCAATAAAATTCTCACATTCCAATTCCAAAAAACAAACAAAGTTTGATTTAAAAATAAAGGGCAAAGAAACGTAATTGTTAACGAGCTCAATTATCGAACTTATCCACGAACATGTTCATGAAGTATGTTCGCGAGCCTATTCACGAACTACGTTCACGAACACGTTAATCGAACTTGTTCACGAGCTATCGAGTCGAACTTTACCGTGATCAAGTTCAGCTCGTTTATAAATCGATCCTAAAAATCATGTTCAAGATCGACTCGTTTATGAATCGAACCGAACCCGAACCGAGTTTTTTTCGAACCGAACACCGAGCCGTTCGCGAGTGTATCGGTTCATTTACAGCCCTAGTCGCAAATCTGGAAGTTTGATATGATTCTGGACAGGTGTTGTAAAGTAACTTAAGTTGGCAAGTTGTAAAACTCATTTTCTGCTGCCAAGGACAAAGAATTAAGACTCGAGCTTTTGATGATGCTTTCTCCTTATCGTTCAACAGTTTAACTGATTTTGAGGGATGTTTGTGGTTTGTATTGCTAGCTTCTGATTGTCTGCTCTGCCGATATTTTTTTGAAGTTTAGTGTATAAATATCATATTTTTTTTTTAATAAAGGGTAAATAAGTAAATTCACGAAGTACCAAAAAACTGGTACCAAAACTTTTAATATTCCGGAATTTATATAATAGTAAAATATTAATGAAGATTAGTTTTAAATTAAAAAGGTAACGTGTTTTAATTCGAAAGGAAATATTAATTAATGATTGGAAGCTAGATACATTGATGTTTTTAGGTGTTTATAAAAAGGTAATATTTTCAATTAAAAGTAAATGTGAAAAAAGGCAAGCAACCACTTACCATTAATTATAGGGATATTTACATAAATAAATAAGATTTTAATAATTATTTCCAATTTTACTACCACCCAACTATCTTTTCACTTCTATAAAATCATTTTTTCAAAAATACTACCTCATTATACTTTTATGTTTTCAAAATTCCAAAAATACTACCTTCCTCAATTGTAACTTTTGCAACCTCATTTGCAACTGAGTCCAAAAAAGAGGTCGAAAATGACATCTGACAAATGGAACTTGAAATCAGAAATTTGAAAACTGGAAGTTGCAAATGAGGTTGCAAGGTCCCGCTAGGGGCACTAATAATTGGTGAATTTGGGTTGCAAGGCCCCGCCTGGGGCACTCATAATTGGTGAATTTGGGTTGCAAGGCCCCGCCAGGGGCACTCATAATTGGTGAATTTCTGATTTGCAACTTTCAGTTTTCAGTTGCAAAAGTTGCAACTGAGGTTGCAAAAGTTGCAACTGAGGTTGTAAACCGCAGTTGCAACTGAGGTTGCAAAAGTTGCAACTGAGGAGTTGCAATCTCAGTTGCAAAAGTTGCAAATGAGGTTGCAAAAGTTGCAACTGAAAACTGAGGTTGCAAAAGTTGCAACTGAGGTTGCAAAAGTTGCAACTGAGGTTGCAAAAGTTACAACTCAGGTTGCAAAAGTTGCAACTGAAAACTGAAATTTGCAAATCAGAAATTCACCAATTATGAGTGCCCTGGCGGGGCCTTGCAACCCAAATTCACCAATTATGAGTGCCCCTGGCGGGGCCTTGCAACCCAAATTCACCAATTATGAGTGCCCCTGGCGGGGCCTTGCAACCCAAATTCACCAATTATGAGTGCCCTTGGCGGGGCCTTGCAACCTCATTTGCAACTTCCAGTTTTCAAATTTCTGATTTCAAGTTCCATTTGTCAGATGTCATTTTCGACCTCTTTTTTGGACTCTAATATATATATATATATATATATATAGGCCTTTGCTCCATAAAGAACACTCTTATATAACAAACAATAAAGAACACTATAAAATCATTTATTCCAATAGATCCATTGGCCCCGCCAGGGGCACCCAATACAAAAAGTTCTTATTTTTTTAGGCTCTATCCATCCAGCAAAAAAAAAATTTGAAAATTTTACTGTTCATGATGACGTCACTGATGACGTCATCGATGAACAGTAAATTTTTCAATTTTTTTTTTTTTTTTTGCTGGATGGGTAGAGCCTAAAAAAATAAGAACTTTTTGTATTGGGTGGCCCCGCCAGGGGCAATGGATCTATTAGATATGAGGTGTTCTTTGTTGTTTGTTATATAAGGTGTTTGCTATGGAGTCCAACCCTATATATATATATATTAGAGTCCAAAAAAGAGGTCGAAAATGACATCTGAACCCCAGAACATGAAATCAGAAATTTGAAAACTGGAAGTTGCAAATGAGGTTGCAATTGAGGAATGTAGTATTTTTGGAATTTTGAAAACAAGGTCGGTATTTTTAGAATTTTAGAAAGATTGGTAGTATATATTTAAAAATCTAATAGTTCACATGGGTAGTTTTGAAACTATCCCTTAATTATATTATGTTATTATTTATTATAGGTGTTTTAAAAGTATAAATATCATATATTTATTTTTCTTTTTAATAAAGGATAAATGGGTAAATTCACGAAGTACCAAAAAACAGTGACGTCATCATGAACAGTAAAATTTTCAAAATTTTTTTTTTTTTTTTTTGCTGGATGGATAGAGCCTAAAAAAATAAGAACTTTTTGTATTGGATGGCCCCGCCAAGGGCAATGGATTTATTAGATATGAGGTGTTCTTTGTTGTTCTTTATTTAAAGTGTTCTTTATGGAGTCCAACCCATATACATATTTACTACTCCCTCCGTCTCTTAAAACTTTTCCTGTTTACTATATCGGGACATTCAAAATACTTTTCCCCTTTCTATTTTAAGCCTTATAAAACAATATTTAACACCCACTACTTCACCCACTACTCCTTAAAAACAATATTCAATACCCACTACTCTATCCACTACTCTTTAAAAATAATATTCAATTCCCACTACTCCACCCACTACTCCTTAAAAACAATATTTAATACCCACTATCCCATAAAAAATAATATTCAATACCCACTACTACTTAACAATAATATTCAATACTTTTTTTCTTAAAACCCGTGTTTTGAAGGAAAGGAGAAACGTTTAAAGGCACGGAGGGAGTATGAGTTTATGACTCATGTTTATGACAAAGCTAAATTTCAGCCACCCACATAAAACACCTTTCAGCATATGGGAGTGTACAGCAAACTGGAGTACAGATATAAACCTATATATATAGTAAAGTTGTCATTCAAGTAATAAATATACAGCATAAATGTGTAGCATAAATAGCATTACTGAGGTTCGTAAAGAATGAATTTACTGAAAAGTTCATATGGAAGCACTTTTTATGCACTCCCTCTGTTTCAAAATAATACCCTTTAGGCAACTTTGGATGAGAGGCGAAAAAAAATTAATATTTAAAACTAAAAATTATTCATAATTTCTATATCAAACAAAATTTTATAATACCACAATTCAGGATGATAAGTAAAACATCCATCATAGGTAGTTAACTTGCCAGAAAAAAAAACATCCCCCCACTCATTTAGCAAAGAAAAATATCCAACAGTTACCAACGGTTTTGATTAAGGATCATAAATTAGTCCGATTTTTTATCCTCTACTGCTTCCACAAATTATTTTGTAATTAACAAAGAGGACAGTTTTGTCAATGACTTACCTTGCAAAAAAGATATGTAGCCTGTAGTTCTTCAAAAGATGGTCCTTTCCATTATGGTGAAGTGCTCCCCAGTGACAATCGTCTTGACAGTGCATACACACGAGTCACCACAATCGTCTTGTAGGATGATTACTTGTATATCTAAATTTTTGATTCTGTTGCTGTTAGTGACTATAACATTACGTTGTAGTTCCGGTAAACCTGAGACTCACTCTTCCTGATGGATCTAAACAAGAACACAAAGAGAATTTGATGGAAAAGCCAAGAGGAAGTTGGATAGAGATTGTCATAGGAGAATTCATGGCGTCACAAGACAAAGGCGGAGAGATTGAGTGCTCTTTATATGAATACCAAGGAGGAGAATGGAAGAAAGGTTTAGTCATTAAAGGGGTTGCAATCAGGCCTAAAACATCCACCAAGGTTCAGAATGTCTAGCAACTAATGCTTTTAAACATCTAGCTCCTGCATGTACTTGGCCTTTGGTTTGGCCATAGGAGCACTTTATTTTAAAATGTACTGAATAAGAATCTATGGGAAGCTGGTAGCTAGACAACAGTTGATCCGATGTATTCTCATAGTATCTAAAGTGTATTGTATTATTTCTACAACATATAATAGGAAATGGTTTCCATGACCTTTCTTTTCTCTTCATCTTGTGATTAGCATCATTTTAACAAATCATCCTGTTGAATGTTCATATTGATTTGCAGGTACAGATCGACTAAATCATCATTATTTTATCTCATAAAACATTTACCTTGTGTTCAATCATGAACAGATCAAGAATTCTAGATGCAGCAAATCTTGCTACAAAAATTTCAGCTCATGCTAAAATTTTATTTCATCACTGTTATTGTTTTCTTAATGTGGCTCATCGATTCCAACCTGGATAGAATTCCTTTTAGTTATGTAAACTTACATTTCTAAAGTAATAACTGGCACCTGAGAATCAGAGTTGCTCCAGGATTAACCTGAGATATTGTAGATAATGTAGTTTTTATGTTTCATGTATAGCTTGGTGTTTGAGCAGGCCAGTTGGTTTAATCTTACATTCTACTCTTGCTCTTCTGTAAGTTCTACATGTTCTGTGAACTCTTAATAATGTCTTCTTAAGATTTTTCAAATTCTTCTATAAGAAACTAACACTGTACATATAAACTCCTCGGTCTGCTGCGGATCAGGTTTTCCAACATGTATGATTGTTGCACAAGTGAATAATATCAATCTACTTAGAATATCCAAAGAATATTATTGCTCAATTTTAACTTTAACCCTAACTAATAATAAGAGTTAGCTGCGGGTTCGAGCCCCGTCAGTCCCGACAGATTCAATAAATACATCAATTCATCTCTCCATTTTCGGCGAAAAGGGGGACAGGGAGCAGAATTTCATTCCCAACGGGGGATCTTTCTTTTATACCCCGTGCTAAGAATCTCTTTTTGTGCGGGTGCGGGCCGTGAGTTGGAATTTGTAAATCAGGTTTCCATGAAGATCTACAATCAATTTCATTAAGCTTTCTCAAAAGTAAAATCTCTTTTGATAGAATGCATCCACATGGGGATTCTGGATATGTGCCATTTTGATTATAGTATGTTACTTTGCCATGCTATATAAACTACCCCTTCACTCAATGTATAAATAACCAAAAAATACAATACAGAAAAGAAAATCATTGTTATTTGGCATCTGCGGAGATGGCACAAGCATTTAGCCAAGACGGTATCAGATCATTATGGCCTCACAGCGAAGAAAGTAAGAAGCTCCATTTTATCTCTCAGGACAAACCGGTAACTATAAAGCTTTAACTTAATTAGCAAAAAAGAAAATAAGGCTTTTGGATCTGAACTTGTCTAGTCCATATAGTCATGATTCAGAAGTTTACTAGCATGCTAGTTCAAGGGTTACTTTGAGTTTTCAACTATACATAAGTCTTCATAATTACGTATGTAGTCATTTAATATGCAACCTAATTTACCATACAAACTCTAAAGTATTTATGTTACAGGTTGTTGGGCCCAAGGCCCACCTACTGAGTAAGGCCCATTAAAAGCCCAATTAGAGTCCTATAAATAGACTTGTATCTCCAACATTGTAAAGGATTGGCTCATTAATATTACTCTTTAACAATGGCGCTAGAAGGAGCTCTTACCTTCTAAAAACAAAAAACAAACACAACAAATTCAAAAATTAAAAAGCAAGGCAGATCATTCATTTTAGTAAGAGATTGGGGTTCAATCACCGCGTAATCGACTCTAATTCTTCGTTCAAAACGAAGAATGGCCGATAACAATCAAAAAACGGACAAGCAGTCCATTCCGGGTACCCAAGACATTTTGAGCATTAAACGAACAACACAATCCAAGGCTCCAATGAAACCTCAAGCGTTATTTTCATCGCCTCCGGGTCCAAGCTTGTCAGATCCGTTACATGGACCTGATAAACGGAAAAATGATTCTCGCCAGTTAGTTCTAACACCTCAAGGGAAGCATGTGCTAACTAGTGATGCTCGGTTGCACCTGGAAAAGATGAAAAAGCAAAGGCGAAATCGGGAGAGCCTCGAGGAGCATCCAGGACGCATTGTTCTTGATGAAGAGCTTCGTCGTCTGGATGAAGAAAGGCAGATGTTAGCAGAGAAAATTCGAAAGCAGAAAGAGATAATTAGATTGCAGAAAGAGCTTCACGAGGTGTCTGAGGGTCGTATTTCCTCCGAGTATCAAACAGAGAGCTACGAACCTTCGTGGAGGACATCCAT
The DNA here is from genome assembly GCA_037693485.1 of Kitagawia praeruptora. Lineage (NCBI taxonomy): Eukaryota > Viridiplantae > Streptophyta > Magnoliopsida > Apiales > Apiaceae > Kitagawia > Kitagawia praeruptora. The sequence goes on from CM075347.1 coordinate 129,421,747, forward strand.
GGGAAGTAAGTATTCTAAAACAGAGGTATCTTCTGATTCATTTTCTTCAAGAAAACGGAGATATAAGCGTCAGCAAAAGGAGTATTCAGATGAAGAGGACGATGACTATGAGGAAGAAGAACCAAACACAGCTGGTTTGTCGACAAAGGAGATATTAAAATTCAAAGAGTTCATAAAATCTCACTCGGGAGAGACTGAGGTCTCTTCGGAGAGTCCGTTTGCTAGAAGTATCGAAAAGGCTAGGGTGAATAGGGATCTTAAGGTTCCATCTATCGATCAGTTCGATGGCTCCACAGACCCCTACGACTTCGTCAACCTCTTCGATGGCAGGATGTCCTTTTTCGGACACAACAGTATAGCCAAGTGTCAATTCTTCCCGACGTGCTTGAAGGGCACGGCCCTCATGTGGTTCAACAATTTACCAGCAAGGTCAATCAAATCATGGGACAGTTTGAAAGAAAAGTTTAAATCGAGATTCTCTACAAACAAGAAAGGCAGAAAGCTGACGGCCTCTCTGGTAAATATTCGCCAAAGGTCAAATGAGAGTTTGAGAGAATACTTGAATCGTTTTCGAGCAGAAATGATCCAAGTTCCAGATTTAGTAGAAAACCTGGCAATGACATATTTAGCAGCAGGGGTGGATAGAACTAGACACAATACAATTTTGGAAGAGTACTTTGAAAAAGAGCCTCAATCACTTCAAGCCGCTATACAGCTATTCGAGAAGAGGCTAACTCTCCAAGAGGCAGTAGGTAGCATTCAATCTTCGAGATCTCCAAGAGCACGAATGAGTAAATTTATTGAACAGACTTCACAATGGGAATATCGTCGAGGTGATCGAGGTGACCGAGGTGCTCGAGGCACAAGAAGATCAAATGTAAGGTCACCAGTTCAATCAAAGAGAAGCGATGACACTTCATATGCATCAAAAAGGTCACCCACGTCACGCATGTCTCCACCCAAGCAACAGCCGTGGATTCAGAAATCACGGGGTGATAAGGACTTCACAAAGCTTAACACTGATAGACTTGCAATACTTGGAATTCTTAAAGCTGATCCAATGTATATACCTCCAAGACCGATGAATCCCAATAGACCTCCGAGCAATAAATTTTGTCATTACCATGAAGACACAGGTCACGATACAGAGAGGTGTTACCAGTTAAAAAATTTAATAGAAGACAAAATTCAGAAAGGAGAGTTATCTCATTTTGTAGAAAGGGGAGATACTATGCAACAGCAGAGAAATGAATCAGACCGCATTATCGACACCATATCCGGTGGAAACACCTCGGGAGGATCGTCGAATAGAGCAAAAAAGGCCTACGCAAGAGAGGTGTTCAGGGTGGACAACAAAAAGTCAAAGAGAAATCCCTCTTTAATAATATCATTTTCAGATGAGGATTATGGAGACAGAATTATTGAGGATCACCAAGATGCCCTGGTAATCACCACTAAAATAGGAACAAATACGGTGAAAAAGATCATGATTGATGACGGTAGTTCAGTTGATATCTTATATCAAGGCGCATTCTCAAGAATGGAATTGGGAGATAGAAAAGTTAATAGCGCGAAAGAGGCACCATTATACGGTTTTACAGGCAATGAAGTTAAAACAGTGGGAGTAATTGACATGCCTGTACTGTTTGGGTCTCCACCTTGCCAAAGATGGCTCATGGTTAAATTTCACATCGTGAATGCCATTTCAAGCTACAATGCGATATTGGGAAGATCAACCATCGCGGCTTTAAAGGGCATAGTCTCCATAACGCATCTAAAGATGAAATTTCCCACAGATTTCGGTGTCGGTGAGGTTTGCGGAGACCAGAAAGTAGCTCGACAATGCTATGTCAATTCAGCACTCCCAAAGCGGTCGGCCAACTCATCGACCTCAGTAAATCAGGTCGTTGAAATGGATCCAAGAGACATAATCGAACTCCCCAAACTTCCAAGTCACGAACCAGTCGAACCTGTGGAGGAGGTTCCGTTATACCTTGATAACCCCGAGAGGGTCGTAAGGATTGGAACGAAATTGCCTCCTGAAATTCGTGAAGCACTCATCCAGACTTTGAGAGAGTTTGCAGATATTTTTGCTTGGACCCCGAAAGACATGCCCGGGATTCCAGCTGAGTTAGCTCTCCACCATCTCAACATAAGATCTGAAGCTCAAGCGGTAAAACAGAAAAGACGAATTTTTTCCAAAGAAAAGCAACAAGCCATCGAAAAAGAGATCGACAGACTGCTTGAGGCGGACTTCATAAAGCCCGTTCAGTTTCCAAAATGGATTGCTAATCCAGTCTTAGTCAAGAAAAGTAATGGCAAGTGGAGGATGTGCATAGACTACTCGGACCTCAATAAAGCTTGTCCCAAAGATTTTTATCCGTTACCGAACATAGATCAGCTCATTGACTCCACTGCTGGAAATGAATTATTATCTTTTATGGATGCATTTTCGGGGTATAATCAAATAAAACTGGCTGCACAAGATCAAGATGACACAGCATTTATAACTCATAAGGGCGTTTTTGGATTTAAAGTCACACCATTTGGCCTATTGAATGCTGGAGCAACATTTCAACATACGATGGACAAGATCTTCGCACCACAGATTGGAAGAAACATCCAAGTGTATGTCGATGACATTATAGCAATGTCACCAACAGCATCAGAACACGTCAAGGACCTCAGAGAGACATTCTCAAAGATAAGGGCGAGTTCTATGAGGTTAAACCCAGCAAAGTGCTCGTTTGGTTTAAGTGGAGGCCGTTTTCTGGGGTTTCTACTCACTCAGAGGGGCATTGAGGCAGACCCAAACCAAGTGAAAGCTATTCAGGATATGGCATCGCCAACATGCCTCAAAGAGCTCCAAGTCCTTGCAGGGTCCATTGCAGCTCTTAGACGCTTCATACCTCAATCTTCGAAGAAATGTCTCCCGATGTATGAGGCCATCAAGGCAGCTTCAAAAAGTAAAACTTTTAATTGGACAAAAGAATGTGAAGAAAGCCTACAGGGAATCAAAGATTTTTTGGTATCTCCACCAATCATGGCTAAACCTTTGCAATGCGAGCCTCTAAAGCTGTACCTATCGGCATCAGATTCGACTTTGGCTGCAGTACTAGTTAAAGAGGTAGATGCAGACCAGAAACCCGTGTACTACACGAGCCATATACTCAAGGACGCGGAGACGCGATACTCCAATATAGAAAAACTCACGTACGCCTTGGTTATGGCTAGCAGAAAGTTAAGACAGTACTTTCAAGGAAGAACAATCATCGTGATGACAAATCAGCCTTTACGACGAGTACTTCATAAACCGGACATGACCGGAAGGTTGGCTTCATGGACTGTGGAGCTAAGCCAGTTTCATTTAGAATTCCAACCAAGAACTTCAACAAAATCTCAGGTTCTTGCAGATTTCATTACAGAGTGCACATTTACCTCTTCCGAACCAGGAGAGATAATTTCAGACTCAAAAGACAAAATTTGGACCTTGTTCACAGACGGGTCATCTACCTCACAGGCTGGTGGAGCGGGAGTTGTCCTAACAAGTCCCGAGGGCTTCACTATTCGACAAGTTATCAAGTTCAAATTCCCAACGACTAATAACGAATCAGAGTATGAAGGTCTCATAGCAGGCTTGGTTCTAGCTCGTCACCTAGAGGTATCCACCATAGACATATTTTGTGACTCTCAGCTTGTAGTGAAACAAGTTTTGGGTGAATTCAAAACCCTCAATGAAAGGATGGCTTCATACAGAAAAATCACTTCAGAATTAATGCAAAATTTTGTGTCATGGACCATCAACAACATTGATAGATCTAACAACAAATGGGCAGATGCATTGTCAAAGTTGGCCACCTCGGAAACCTCAAATACCTTGGAACCTGTATACTTCAGAGAGCTCCACGAGCCATCAATAGCTCGAAGGGAAGTTCTCTGCATAACAGCTCAAGAAGATTGGCGAGTTCCAATCATCAAGTATATCCAGGGAACTCACGAGGAGTTAGATAAACAAGAGACAAGAAAGATAGCTATAAAGGCAAGGCATTATTGCTTAATCGACAACAAACTCTTCAGAAGAGCTCTAGTCGAGCCGCTACTCAAGTGTGTTAATCAAGACGAAGCAAAGATAGTCATGGTTGATGTACACTTAGGAATTTGCGGCGACCATTTGGCCGGGAAGAATATGGCTTTGAAAATCATGAGGCATGGAATCTTTTGGCCCACGATGCGCCAGGATTGTGAGGAGTTCACAAGACGATGCGAACCATGTCAGAAATACGGGTCCATGAACCATAGACCTTCAGTTGCTTTCAATCCAACGACAACTCCATGTCCTTTCTTCATGTGGGGAATTGATCTAGTGGGACCACTGCCCAAAAGCTCTAAACAATGTCAATACATCATCGTGGCAGTTGACTACTTCACAAAATGGATAGAGGCCAGGCCCTTGGCAAGGATAAAAGAGACCGAAGCAGTTCACTTCTTCATGGAACAGATAGTGTTCAGATTTGGAGTACCCAGAGTGGTCATTACGGATAATGGAACCCAGTTCACAGGGAAAAAATGGGTCGATACAATGAGTGAACTTGAAATTCAACATCTCAAAGCCTCGGTCGCTTACCCACAAGCAAATGGACAGGTGGAAATCACCAACAAAGCAATTTTGCAAGGTCTGAAGAAGAGGATACTTGAGGCCAACAGGAATTGGGTGGATGAGCTACCAAACGTGTTATGGAGTCTTCGGACTACACCAAAAGCATCCACGGGTGAAACACCCTTTAGGATGGCGTACGGAACTGAGGCAGTACTCCCAGTGGAAATAGGCTCCAAGTCACTAAGAGTTGAAAGGTTTGATCCAAAATCATCCGAAGAGGGACTAAGGCTCAACGTCGATCTCCTCGAAGAGCTCAGGCACTCCACACAGGCCAACGTCTCCAAATACCAGGAAAGGGTAGCAAAGTTGTATAATTCAAAGGTAAAACCTCGAACCTTCCAGGTCAATGACCTCGTTCTAAGAGAGGCTGCGGCCTCGATGCCTTCAAAACAGAGTAAGATGTCTCCACCATGGGAAGGACCATATAGGGTCACGAAGGTCATCAGTTCAGGTTCCTACCGCCTCGAGCACCTCGACGGAACGCCGGTGTCAAATGCTTGGAACGCCATCCACCTCAAAAAATTCTACCCATGAACTCTCATCTCTAAGTTATTTAAATTAAGGTATGAATTAGGTTTCTAAAAATTTCTTCTTTGTAATCAAGTTGCTTTTGTGGTTCGTTCTATATGAACGAGTCATAATATAAGTCGACATTAGTTCAAATGTTTATGAGGGCCACGGTAGTAGCAAAAAACATCTTAAGTTATTTTACTTTCATCCATTGCAAGCTTCACCATGTTCTACTTGATTAAATTCTATTTCATCATATTGAATTCGCAATTCTATCTTAAAGCGACAACTTTGCAAAACACAAAATATTGAAAAAAGGTGAAGTGCTCCAAAGATGTCTCCAACGCCAGAACAAAAAGAAGAAATAAAATTCGATGAGGTAAGATACTTCAATCATCCCAAACAGCCCAAAAGAGCTCAACATCTCCTCAGAAATATTTTAAATCCGCCACGACTACAAAAGAAAGGTAACAGACACCACAATCGCAACACAAGATCGCCAAGTATCAAAGTAAGGGTAAGGCTGAGGAGCGCCAAAAGACGAAAAAGAAAAACAAAAAATCTACAAAATTTAAAGGGAATACCATGTCAAATCTCCAAAAATTGAGGCAACTTAGATGAAAAGGTATAACCTCCAAATATCAACATACACCAAAATTCGCTATAAAACCGGTAAGGATATGCGACCAAAACAAGGACAAAAGCCAGAGTAAATTCAAAATACTCCAAGGAAGGAATGAAAAAGGACTGGAAAAGCAAGTGAGCCCCATAAACTCAAACAACAGTATACGAAGGTAAAATCATAATGCACTATCAAAAACTCTCCAAAAATCGCCAAAAAGGAAAGATACCTTTATTTATAAAATGATAATCGCCAAAAAGTCTCCAACAGTATACGAAGGTAAAATCATAATGCACTATCATAATACTTCCATTAAAGTCCCAATCTATAGCCAAAAAGGCAAAGCGCCAAAAAGGCAAAATGGCAAGGTAAGACACTTACGACATCTCCACAAACGAATGATAAAAGCATCATACTCCACGATCACAAAAGAAAAAGAAAGGTATAAACACAAGGACAAAAGGAGATTTTTTACCAAGCACCAATTAATACTAAGGTTAATCCAACAAGTTCAAAGGATAAGCAGTTCAAACGAGTTAAAAGAAAAGAAGATTACATAAAAGCCTTTCGGGGCATACCCCAGGCCAACCAAGGATCCACAAAAGACTTAAGCAGCTTCAGAAGAACCTGTCTTCCCAACCTCGCCTTTCTTCGCCAGATCAGCAAGGTATTGGTCAAAACCATGGTCCTTCACATCAATCCCAAACCGGGCGAACCGAGCAACGCTCTCTCCGTAACCATCTTCAAAGGAGGACAGAGATTCAGCCTGACACTTTGACAATTGCGCTGACAGGTCGTCCAGCCTACCCACGAGTTCAGCTTTTTCAGCAATCCAAGCTTCACTGCCTTTAACAAGGTCCTTCTCGGAAGCTTCCAAGGATTTCTTCAGAACCAACATTTCCGACTGCAAACTTTTCACCTGCTCACTCAATACATCACACTCCGTAATCAGTTCAGACTTCTCAGTTAATGCAGTAAAAAGCTTATCGGCAGCGACATTGTTATCATTCTTCAGATTCTGGGAAGACTCCTCCAATCGCTCATTTTGCCTCTTCAGCTCCTTCACTTCTAATCGAAGCTTATTCACTTCAACAACGTCAGTCACATCTTCAAGGGTCAACAACTTCTCCAATTCCATAGACAACTACAAGGGCATACAAGAACGGTCATAGAGGAAAACAAAGTAATAGGTAAAAGCTCACAAAACAAGAAAAAAGAAAGAATACCTTATCAACAAGACCCTTACAGGATCGAAGACCCCCCTCAATAGCCAAACTGGAAGTACCCGTTTTAGCTTTCACCTTGTGAATAGACTCAGTGGCACCCTCAGAAAACAACTCTACCTTACCAGAGCTGGGGCAACTCATAGGCTCTTTCAGCTTCTTTGATGGGTTACTCTTAGAGGTATGACCTTCGCGATGCCTCTTCTTATCACGGTCTTTAACAACAGTAGCCTCAGAACCCCCAACACCGGCCACAGCAGAAACGGGAGTAAGATCTTTCGAGGCCACTTCAGGGCCACTTTCAACTCCAGTACTTGGCATCACAGTCGAAGCACCAGCGGCTTTACTCTTAATTAAACGAGCTAGAAAATCGTCAGTCGGCATGTTCGCAAAAAGATCAACCACTTCAAAAAGCTTCACTCCAGCCACTGTAAACAGGAAAAGAGTAGGTCAAGAAAAGGCAATAAAAACAGAAGGATAAATACAAGCATAGGAAAGCTTACAACAATGATTATTCAAAAATCCAACATCTAAAAATTCCTCAGGCCGATATCTAACTTCGGGACCCAAGAAATTCTGTAGGTCCGAGGAGGTCATAGACCCCAATCGATTCACGGACTTCAATCTCCCTGCTGAATGAGCCTGCCACGGTCCAATTGCTCCCAATTCGGGACCCTCGTACCATGCCCACATCTTATGCCACCCTGAATTAGACACGGGGGCCTCAACAAGCTTTTTGCAGCCTTCCTTTTTATCAACATAGAACTGGGTTCCATTACTCTTGAAGCGAAAGATGGAGAAGAACAAGTCGAGGCTAGGAAATTGATTAAGTTCATAACATCTAGCAATAACCCCATTGATCTGGAGAACCGCATTGGGGACAAGCTGACTTAAACCACAACCTAAGGTTTGAAATATAAATTGGAAAAAGGGGTGTAGAGGCAACCTTAATCCATATTCAAAATACACATCTGGAATGGCATGACAACTAGGACGAGGAGGCCTCCACATTCGGTCACCATCGCTTGGGGCAAAGGCTCTATAACCCCGAGAAAAAGAGACAACTTGACCTAATTTATCAAGATCAGGAGGAAAATTAGAGTAAAAGCTTGGTTTATTAAAGGACTTATTGGATTCAAAAAGAGATCCAGAGCGAGGCATAACAACTTCCTCAACGGAAGGGGTTTGAGAAGCGGACTCCGTGGCAACAGGGGTTTTACTAACAGACACAGGGGAGAAAGGTTCAATTTTCACAGAAGCATAGTTTCGAAGAAGGTAGCGAGGTCGCTTAACCTTTTCAGTGGGTAAATTTTCAAGACTATCTTCACTCTCGACGCCCTCTACACTCTCTGTGGACGAAATCGAAGTTATGGTGGCTCTCATAGTGACGGAAAGAAAGAAAAGCAAGAACAAGAAACAACAGCAAAATGGAAAAGATAAGAGCAGAGAAGGTACCTCAAGAAGTCGAAAGGGATGAACAAAAGAAAAAGGAGAGTGAAGAAAATAATTAACATTTATAGACAAAAGAGGAAAGAAAGGGAAAAGAAATAACTTACACATTCAACGGAAGAACACGACTCCCAAAGACATGGGGAAATGGGCGGACGAAGCTGGCAGTGAAACGTGGAAATCTTTCCACTTCTCCAAAAAAATTTTTATCTACATAGACACGCAATTTCTTTTTTTGTTTTGTAAATTTGTAACGTAGAAAAATTCTTTAAAAAGATCTAAAGATCTTTTTCTTTTACTTAGGGGGGGACTGAATGTTGGGCCCAAGGCCCACCTACTGAGTAAGGCCCATTAAAAGCCCAATTAGAGTCCTATAAATAGACTTGTATCTCCAACATTGTAAAGGATTGGCTCATTAATATTACTCTTTAACACAGGTCTTCATATCTATTGTGTCGTTCAGAGTCTTGTGGGACAACTAAGTGTAAGAGATCTCTCCATCACTTTGGGTTCAGATATTCGTTACTGTAAATGGAGTCATTTAAAAGACGGCACATGGTTAGTATAATAAAGCTTAACTATGACTGGCCATGTTAACTTAATTAGATGTGTTTCGAGAGTCTGTGGTAAAATCTGAAACAAAAATGACTAGAAAATATCAAATTTTGGATTATCTTCAAAATTTCAGGTCCTAGAACAAATACTTTGTAATCTGTTCTTCATGTTTTTAGTGGTGATATAAACGAAGTTGCTGAATTGCTTGCGATTCGCTGCCTAAAATTGATGGAAAATATGTGGCAAGTAAGCTCAAAGAAGGATTGTTCTATGAGGTGCATTATGTGGTGATACTGAAGGACAACCACACCATTACTACTCCAGTGAAGCTCGTACTTACTCTTCCCAATGGAGCAAAACATGAAAGCACTAAGAATCTGATGGAAGAGCCAAGAAACCAAATGATAGGCCTCAAACTTGGGCACTTTTTTGCCAAACATTTGAGTGGAGATATCAAGTACGTTCTCTTTAACGGAGAAAGACTCGGCTAAAAAAAGAGGCTTAGTGATTGTTGGTGCACTAATCGTGCCTAATTTAGTGTAAACATGAGATGATGGGATTAAATTCCACTCATGTAATCGATAGTATTTTGTAAACTCAATGATAAGTTGTGGTTCTTTAAAGTAAGATGGTACTTGTCACCGGAGGAGGGAGGAGTGCTTCATTGCTGATTTGCTGCACCCACTCTCTGTCACTGGTGGGAGGTTGATGATTTGTGCGTGAATAGCCTCATTTAAAACCACGTTTGCCTTCCAGAAAAATATACATATCTTTGATTCAGATTTAAGAACATAAATGATAGCTAACTTTAGTTGCTTATTTTTGTTAAATTTTGTCCGACTTCATACACTTAGCAAACTCGAACTTACATGCATAGTTGACAGGATCAGACTTTACTGAAGAAAATTATTTTTATTACAGAACACTGACATCCAGTGCAAGCAAAATAGAATACACAGATATATTGAATGACAAACAGGGTTTTCAAAGCAAGGCCCCTGCGGCCCTGCCCCTACTGACTCCGTCTGTCTCAGCAGAGACTTGAACCCTTAGCTTCCCACCTAATGGAGAGGGGTGTACAGCACAAGCAGTGTCCAAGAGTAGTATATAAGGTTCTTAAAATTTTGTAGTTCTAAGTAGAGTGTGACCCTATGCATGTCTTCCAATATTTTTCAAATTATCAATACACTAATTTACGTATACCCAACTCCAACTCTCCAAGAGACAAAGAAACTTGTTCCAATAATTTCCTCTCTTTTTTCGGATATCTGGAATTTTCGATTTAGTAATTAACATACACTAATATATACCAAACTCCATGGGAGAGTTAAACATATTTCAATGTTTTCTTCTACTTTTTTGGATATCTAGAAATATATTCTAGTAATTGACTATTGGATTAATCTTAAACTTATTTATTTATTTTGAATAAGTGCAAACTTGGTTTTGCAAACTAGTTGTGAGTTGTCTTGTTTTGAGTCAAGTTAAGATCTTTTAGGATCACGGAGATGGTGGTATTTTCTTAGGAAATCAATCAGTATTTGTAGTATCTGTTAAGATCCTTTTTCTTGCATTAGTTAGTTTTCTTTTCTGGCATTTACCTATATATTGTACTAGCAGTGAAGCAATAAAAGTAAGTCGATTTTGGACTTCAAAACGCTGTTATTCTTTGTTTACATATTCAAACAGTCTTATATATATAAATCTGTCAGAGTGTATACAAGAATTGGTATCAGAGCGAGGTACTGTGTGAGCGTCAGTTCATGTCAAGAACGGCGATGGAGGCAAGTAAAAGCAAGGGAGGATCGATGGGGCTGACTTATCCAATGTTAACCAAAAGTAATTACACCACTTGGGCGTTAAAGATGAAGGTAGTAATGCAGGCACATGGAGTTTGGGAGGCTGTAGAGCCAAGCGATCCAAAAACTGCAACCGAAGAAAGAACGGATAAAATAGCTTTGGCAATGATATATGAAGGGATACCTGAGGAGATATTGCTTTCACTGGCCGAGAAGAAACGATCCAAAGACGCCTGGGAGGCGATTAAAACCTTGTGTCAAGGTGAAGACAAGGTTAAGAATGCAAAAATTCAGACTTTGAAGGCGGAGTTTGAGACATTGACCATGAGGGACAATGAACAAATCGATGATTTTTGCATGAGGCTTAACGAAATTGTGACAAATGTTAGAGCTCTTGGAGAAGAAATGAAAGAAGCCTACGTGGTTAAAAATATTCTACGCGCTGTTCCCGCAAAGTTTTTACAGATAGCATCCACGATAGAACAGTTTGGGAACTTGGAGACGATGACGGTAGAAGAAACTGTGGGATCTCTCAAAGCACATGAGGAGAGATTGAAGGGTCAAAGTGATGGCTCCAGTGGTTCTAGCGGACAGTTGTTACTCACTGTAGAGGAGTGGTCTAAGAGAGAAAAAGATGAGAGTAAACTGCTTCTAACAAGGGAGGAGTGGTTGAAACGAGCTAACAAAGGAGTAGCTGAAAATTCTGGGGGATTTAGAGGACGAGGAGGTCGAGATAGGAGTAAACTCAGGTGCTATAATTGCCAATCATTTGGGCATTATGCAGCTGAGTGTAAGAAACCACGTCGAGCAAGAGAGACGCAGCAGGAAGTTTATATGGCTAAAATGAGTGATGAAGAGCCAGCATTATTGTTGGCTAAGCATGTAAATAACGAAATTATGGTCTTACTGAATGAGGAAGGAGTTTGCCAAAAGTTGACTACTGGGAATGAAAGAAAGGGGACGGAGTCGAACGTTTGGTACTTGGATAACGGGGCTAGCAATCATATGACGGGAGTGAAATCTAAATTTAACAAACTGGATGAATCAGTGAAGGGTCGAGTGAAATATGGCGATGACTCGTTTGTTAAGATAGAAGGAAAGGGGTCGATAATTTTCAAATGCAAAAATGGAGATGTAAGAACGCTGCACGAAGTGTATTTCATACCAACGCTTTGCAGCAATATCATAAGTCTGGGACAACTAGCTGAAGAGGGAAATAAGGTTGTGTTGAACAAGAATTTTTTGTGGGTGTACGAAAAACAGGGGAATTTATTGATGAAAGTGAAAAGAGCTTACAACAGATTGTACAAGCTTATCATAGAGAACGTTGAGCCTGAATGTTTATTGTCGAAGTCAGAGGAAATGTCTAAGATGTGGCACGCACGATTGGGTCATGTGAATTACAAGTCAATGGCTTTGATGCATAAAGAAAATATGGTGAGTGGATTACCAAGTGTTGTAGAGGCTAAAGGAGTGTGTTCAGGGTGCTTAATGTCGAAACAAACGAGGAAACCGTTTCCATCCAAAGCAAACTATTGTTCGGATCGAGTTCTTCAACTAATTCATGATGATTTATGTGGGCCTATTGAGCCTGCAACTTCGGGAGGTAATAGATATTTTTTCTCTTGGTAGATGATTTCAGCCATTTTATGTGGGTGTATTTCTTGAAAAATAAAAATGAGGCATTTGGTGTGTTTAAGAAATTTCTAGCTTTGGTGGAAGATGGCCAAAACAAGAGAGTGAGAGTTTTTAGAACTGACCGGGGGGTGAATTTGTCTCTAAAGAATTTACATCATATTGTGAGGAAGCTGGGATCGAGAGACACTTCACTGCTCCGTATACGCCCCAGCAAAATGGCGTGGTGGAGCGCAGAAATAGAACCATTGCAGAGATGGCGAGAAGTTGTTTAAAGGAGATGAAGATGCCCTCAGTATTGTGGGGAGAGGCAGTGCGCCATTCAGTATATTTACTTAATCGTCTACCAACTCGTGCACTCTCAAACAACACACCTTATGAAGTCTGGAAGGGTGTCAAACCAAATGTTGATCATATACGTGTGTTTGGCTGTGTAGCCCACATGAAGGTCCCGAATGTTCACATGAAGAAGCTGGATGATCGAAGCTTGACGGTGATAAATCTTGGAAGGGAGCCTGGCACTAAGGCGTATAGACTGTATGAACCAACTGCTAGTCGTTTGTATGTGAGTCGTGATGTCATGTTTGAGAAGATGAGAGCTCTCCTGGGTGTTCGTGAATTGGTTTGAGGCGTTTAAGATTAAGGGGGAGATTATTGGATTAATCTTAAACTTATTTATTTATTTTGAATAAGTGCAAACTTGGTTTTGCAAACTAGTTGTGAGTTGTCTTGTTTTCAGTCAAGTTAAGATCTTTTAGGATCACGGAGATGGTGGTATTTTCTTTGGAAATCAATCAGTATCTGTAGTATCTGTTAAGATCCTTTTTTTCTTGCATTAGTTAGTTTTCTTTTCTGGCATTTACCTATATATTGTACAAGTAGTGAAGCAATAAAAGTAAGTCGATTTTGGACTTCAAAACGCTGTTCTTCTTTGTTTACATATTCAAACAGTCTTATATATATAAATCTGTCAGAGTGTATACAAGATTGACATGCTGTACTGTATGCCCAACTCCAAGGCACAAAGAAACCTAATCAGATCACTAGCTTAAAAGAATAAATTGATGCCAATGGATAAGGCATTAATTTATATATTCTAATAGCATGATAGATGTGTTTGTTGATAGATGTGTTTGTTTTACTCATAATTTTGATATTAAACAGAGAGTACCAGTAAATATCATCCAAGTTAGCCTTGTGCATAAACTGATTTAAGGGTGAATTGTAGTTATTACCTTCTTTGCTTGCAATTTCTTAATTTATCAAAAACTTAATCCTATTGGTTTTAATTATGATTGTCATCAAATGAAAGATTTTCAGTTCAAGTACTTAAAAATGACACAGATATATGATACTCCTCCCTTAGCGAACATGCATTCTGCTTACTAATCAATTTTTTCTTCTTCGTCAAGGGCCAAGGACCACATTGGCAAGAGTAATCCAGCTGAAGTAAAGCAGCTAATATGCACTATTATAGTTTCTAAATTTTTATGGTTTAAAAATTTCCAGCGGAGAGTGGGTTGAAGTTGCTAAACTAATTGGTGCTTTGTGATAACAAATTGATGGAAAATGTGGTGTACATAAGCTTACAGAAGGCATGCACTACGAAGTTAAGTTTCTCCCCGTGCTGTTCAATCATTTATAGATGCCTGACCCAGTGAGCTTAGTCTTTCTACTCCAGATGGATGCAAGAAAGAACACAAAAAGAACATGAGGGAATGGTGTAGAAATACAATCATAGCTATCACTGTTGGGGAATTTTAGGGTAAAATTAAGGACGTGGATGGTGGCGGAGAAATCAACTTCTGTACGAGGCACACCAACACTATTATCCCTAAGGGAGGCATGGCGGCTCTACTTAAGCCCAAACATTAAACTAAACATACATATTGATGAATTACTCCCACGTTTGTTTATCCATTAATGAAAATGAAATTATAATGCAATGGAAATCACCTATATACTGATGGTGGCTTGATGAATAATATGAAAGATTGTGAATATCATTACAACTTTAATTTGTAGAATGGGTTGTTATGAAATTTACAACTCAAATAAACCAAAATGTCAATTAATGTTATCCAGCCCTGTATTCCATGTCATGGTGATATTTTAATATCATATTATCCAATGTCAACTTAACCAAGAACCTACATTCGAAGACTAATTTTACAGTTTAATGTATATAATGCACACATCGACATTACATATTGTACAGACTCTAATTAGAAGTTAAGGTGTCTAGTAGCTGATCAATAAGCTGGCTTTGAAAACTTGTTCAACTAATAATCAGTCTAAAAGATGTCACGAGCAGGGAGCAGTCATCATGATATTCACGCACTATGGTCTTATGGCCGAGGAAATGAGATGATCCATTGTCCGTCCCAGAACAGCACGGTAAGACCTTGAGAATTTGTTAAAACATATCAGTTATTCATGTCTAAATACTGAGTGTGTATTTTTTGCCTAAAACTAGTTATGAACATTGTATCTTCATTTTATATGTGGACTGTAGAGTATCGAATCTGAGGGCAAAGGATAACCTTGGATTACTTGGGGTTCAGACACCCGCTACTGGAAATGGACTACCGAAGAAATTGGGTAAGCAGAAAAAAAGTCTTCAGTTGAAGTTTCCCGTTTCTAAAATAATGCACGCAATGACATAGTGTTGATGTTGATTTTTCTCATATTCTTAAAATGCTCTATAAAAAATTGATTTGAACTAAACATTTTGCAGCGGTGAGTGTGTTAATGCTGCAGAATTAACTAATGTATGTTGGCTAGAACTTGGTGGAAAATATGCAGTAAATACTGAGCTCACAGAAGGAATAACTTACGAAGTGAAGCTCGTGGTTAAATTGTTGGATAACTTAAACATAAACCACCCAGTGAGCTTTAGCATTACTACTCCAGACGGATGCAAGCAAGAACACAAAGTAAACATGCTGGAAATGCCAAGAAACCATATTATAGGAATAACGTTCGGGGAATTCGAGGCCGAAGAAAGTTATGGACTTGCAGAAGTTGAGTTCTCCATGAAATGCACTGATGGCTCCTGGAAGCGTGGCTTGGTCGTCATAGGCGCTCTTGTTGTGCCCAAAATTTAAATTAAACTTATGTTTTGGTGAATTTTTTTTTTGAAATAAAGCAAAATATCATTAAAACGTAGAATCCCTCAATACAGTCTCTGCCAAACAATTAGGGAGAGACGACAAATCAACATGGTAATTAACTAAACAGGGCAACCTAGCAATTTCATGCGCTACCCTATTAGCTTGATTCCTATCATAATTTATGGAAGTATGAACTAACTCTTGCATGAGCATATTACATTGATCAAATACTTCCCCCACCTCCAACAAATTTCCTGTCCTCTTCTTAACACCTTGCACAACAAGCATTGCATCAGCCTCTAGCTCCAGTTTCTGGTTATGTAACTGCTTCATTTTGATCCACGAGAGAGCTTCACGAACTGCAATTGCTTCGGCATCTAGAACTGTTGTAGTAGGCTCAAAACATTTGCATCTCCCAGCTAGAAACTTCCCTTCATGGTTCCTAAGGACCATGCCAACTGTGAAATTATTCGAAGATGAGCGAAAAGAGGCGTCCACATTAATTTTTAAAACCCCTGAATCAGGAGGCTTCCACTTATGCACCTGGTTTTTAACTCGATTTTGACATCTCTGATCTCTACTATTGGTCCTGATCCTCTCCCTTTTCCATTCCTCTACATGGTTAAAGCTACTATCAATAGCTATTTCAGCACTCACGCATTTTCCTTCCCAAATTCTCTTATTTCGCCAACTCCAGATGGCCCAAAGAACTATGCAAATCTTAGTGATCTCCTCATGCTTAGCCTGAGATAACATATGCAGGATCCACTCTGAAGCATTCTCTACCAAGTTCATGTCGTACACCAAACCCACATAATTCCAACAGTGAAAGGCAAATTGACGCTCGAAAAAAACATGCACGAGATGCTCGATATCTACATTGCACATAGGGCATGTTGTAGATAAAATCATTCCTTTTGAACTAAGTCTTGATCGAACCGGGATAGTGTTCCGACAAAACCTCCATATAAAGATTTTTATCTTATGAGGAATAAAAATGGACCAGATTTTCTTCCAACCTTGACACTGAGTGAGAGCAGATGTAATATAATTCTGGTTATACCAAAATCTATAACCTTCCTTAGCCGAGTACACCCCTGTACTAGAGTCAGTCCAAACAAGTCGATCATGAACTTGTCGACAAGGCAGAGGGACTGAAAGAATAGCCTTTGCATCTTCTGGGAGAAAGTTCTCACATACTTTTGAGACATTCCAACACCTTGTGGTCGGAATAATGTAATCAGAAACTCGATCCATCCTACCAACATACCGCTGATCGTTTTCAACACCGAAATTTCTCTTTCCTCGGAGCCATTGATCCTTTGTTGCTTTGATGTCCTCTCCATTTCCAACCACCCATCTGAAACCCTGTTTGAGAGAGCTCATCGTTGTCATAAACCCTTGCCAAATAAGACTCGGGTTGCGTCCCTTCTATTTTACTTGCAACAGACAACGTTTCTATCAAAAAAACAAAACTTGGCTTAAAACTTCTTAACAGGTCGTTGAGAGCTTGAACTGTGCGAGGTGACCCAATGCCTCGACAGTTCCAGCTTAGGCAACTCATTTCAAATGGCTAGCTTGCTTAGCAAGCGTAGCCAAAAATTATGGGGAAGACTCTGAATAATCCAAACCAGAAAATCCAGAATCTGTTTCAACCATATTGTTACTGTTACTATTGTCAAACGGCCCATTGTCTCCACTCCTTTGTCTTTTGCGTTCCTCAAAAGTGAGCCCACTGAGCTCGTCCCCCTCTTGAGGCCCATTCCCCAAATTGTGTGAAAATATTCCCTCTTTGAAATTTGAAATATTGTCAACTCCTTTATTCGCTCTTGAACTTTCGGCATTGTTGACTACTTTTTCCTTGTCATGTGGACCTGAGTGCTTAGATTGCAGATTTTGCGGTCCAACTTTCCTTAATTCGCGCTGTTCATAATTATCACTTCCTTGTCTGTTTTCCCAGTCACCGCCGTTGTCATCTCTCAGCCACTTACTCCGGTTACCTCCAGCTTTGCGTCGTGGTGGTGCACGAAGCCATCCTCCCCATTCCCTTGGCTCCGACGTCCCTTCACCATCGACTTTCTTTTTGCAAAATCTTTCCGTGTGGGATATAAGACCACAGATAAAACATAAATCACCCAATTTTTCATATTTGCAGTGCACAATAACTTCTGTTTTGTCTTTTTTACAGATCTTTTTCTTCCTTTTCAATGGATTCCTAACATCGACTCGAATCTTCAATCTCATGTATTCCCTCCATATGGTCGAATTATTCTTTGTGTCATACTCAAGAAACCTCCCAAAGAAGTTTCCTAGTTGTTTTCCTACAACCTCAGACATATAACCAACTGGGAGGGCGTAGATTTGTATCCAAAAATCAATCTCCACTAATGCTACCTTCGTGGGATCTTCACCCGGACCAATGGTGTTTAGCACAAGCAATGCATTATCAAATGACCAGGGACCTCCATTTTTGACCCACTGCAGATCATCTTCTGGTAGAACTGGAAAAGAAACAGCCCCGACTTGATATCTTTAATGGTAATCCCCATGGCAGGCCTCCATATGTCAGCCATCTTTGTCTTCATTATTCTACCATTGATGTTTTTCTCGGTCAAGAAGCGTCCAACCAGACACAAATCGAACCTATTTGTCTCATCTTCCACTCATTCCTCGAAAACAAGCTCTTCATTCTCAATGTCCATAGCCGCCATTTACATTTCAACATCATTGATTGTTGCCATAGAAACACTCTCACTGATCCGACTAAATAATGCAACTACCTGATGGCAGTGTGCTTACTATACTTGCAATAAATATTTACTCTAAATCATATTACTCAAACCCAAGATTACCGGGCAACAATCAAAATCAACACCCATTTTACTATATTTTGTATAACACCTGTGAAACACAACATAAAAAAGGTGTTACAGAGGTTATTTCTTTTCTGACCAATCTCTCTTCTCTCTTCACTCTTCACACAGAAATATGCAGAGATTAACTCTGATTCCACCCATAATTTTCAAAACGAAATCCTCCATTTTATCAAAGGCCTGCCAAACATCTCATCTGGCTAAATTCTTTTTTTGTCTATATTTTCATGTTCCTTATAAATTTATAACAATTTTTTGTTGTTGATATTGAAAATGTTTAAGGAATTCAAAGGAAACAGGGTAATAGCAGAAACTGGTAAACATGAAAAATGTTAATATCAAGAAAAATGTTAGCTTCATCTTTAATGGCTGCTGCACTACTCGCCAATAGTACCTTTTACTTTCTTTCTACATTCAAACTACACATACTTTTCTCTATAAATTACATAGATGAATTGTACATCGACTTGTTACTAAAGACTTTTATGTTTGCATAAGAAAGCTATGTAGAAGATGATAATAATGAGAGAATGTGAAAAACTCAATTCCAGACAATACTGCAATGTTCACATTAAAGGACTACAGACGCTGTTGCATTGTCTCTTATGCTGAGCACTACTGCAACTCTAACAACCAGCAGATTAAAGACTACAATGCCCTTAGCTATGAATAGACTACTTGCTCAGACCACTACTTGAATACATGGCACTGGTGTGACCCCATAAACCATGTAACAACATTACAAGATAAGATACTACTCCTGTTTTATTACATAAAGAAATGCATTGCATGGAAAAACTACTAGGCTCTGCTGTTGCCATCTTGATACTCTTCATTACTCCCCCTCAAGTGGTGTGGAGGTGACAGTTGAGATGCCAAACTTGCGTAACAGATACAGGTGTTGCTTGACTGGTAGCTGCTATGTGAGTAAGTCTGTAACTTGAGAATGGGAAGGCACATGTTCAGTGCTCACAGCTCCTTCAACAATCTTATCTCGAATGAAATGGCAGTCGATCTCAATGTGCTTGGTGCGTTCGTGCTGCACGGGATTCGCTGCAATGGAGAGAGTAGCTTGGTTGTCACTTTTTATGATCGTGGGTGGTAGATCATGCAGTCCCAGGTCCTTCAAGAGGGAAACCAACCATGTCACTTCACAACAGGTGAGGGCCATTGCCCTATATTCCGCCTCTGCTGTGGAGCGTGCCACTACAGACTGTTTCTTTGTCTTCTAGGAGATAGGAGAAGACCCCAGTAACACACAATAGCCTGAGGTGGACTTCCTTGTCACAGGACAGCTAGGCCAGTCACTGTCACAATAAGCAGTGAGCTGGGTAACAGATGAACTAGCCAAGAGAATCCCTTGAGCTGGATTCCCAATGAGGTAGCGTAAAATTCGTTTGGCTGCTTGCATATGAACACTCGTGGGTCGTTGCATATATTGTGCCAATGTATGAATAGGAAATGACAGATCAGGCCTCGTAATTGTGAGGTAAATGAACTTTACAAGTAGACGTTGATAAAGTTGAGGGTCTTGCAATAATACCCCTTTGTTCGATGTGACAGAAAGATGTGTGTGATATGTTTCGGGGCAACAAGCGCAACGGAAAATCGAAAAAAACAATAAAATCCGAAACCTAACCCTAGAATCTTTGTATAAGTTATGGTTGATTATGGAGATCAGAATCTGTACCTTATGAAGCTTTACGATTCGGTTGATAGATGAAGATCCTAGCTTCATTGAACACCACGTATCCCGTATGCAACAATCTACGCTCTATCAGTATCCACGCAGAAGCTCGAACAGAGGATGCTGTGTACTAGCAAAATACTTCGATTATCTTTCTCTCTTTTCTCTCTACCTCTCTAGCAGCTAGGGTTTATAATAAAACGTACAACCCTCTCTTAGCCACAAAGAGATATTATATAGGAGAGACAAAAACGAAAATCAGCTCTAATCCTTATTAGAGTCCATATTAATTCAGTTTTTCTAATCATTGTCTAACTAAGACTTTCTTAGTTAAATAACAACTGTATTTCTGAATTAATAATTCAAATTCGAAATTCTATTTATTACATTAATTAATTCAAACTTAAATTAGTAATAAATAATTCGAATTCCTTTTATTTAATTTAAATCCGAATTCAAATTAAATAATCCTTCGAGCATTCTATGTGTGTGACCCGATAGGTTATTATTACGTTGGTAACGATTTTAAAATCTTAATTAAAATTGTAAACAAAGAGCGGCATCTAGTAATACATCATTACTACCCAAGTAATAATAATTTAAATGGTGATCCATATTAAACCTTTCGTGATTAATGTTTCCGTGTAATATAATCCCTTTAACCAAATATTATAGATTAAACTCGAGGCATGTCTATTGTCATCCTCTTCAACATTTAATCCTGATTTCCTTGATCAATGAGTAGACTATTAAATCAAATCATCATTTGAGCATGGCCATGCATTTCATAGTCTCACTCAATCAAGATGCCAATAATATCGCTCC
Organism: Kitagawia praeruptora; assembly: GCA_037693485.1. Taxonomy (NCBI): domain Eukaryota; kingdom Viridiplantae; phylum Streptophyta; class Magnoliopsida; order Apiales; family Apiaceae; genus Kitagawia; species Kitagawia praeruptora. The sequence goes on from CM075347.1 coordinate 129,442,695, forward strand.
TAATTATAGGAGGGTTAAATTCTTTATCTATCATTCATATTTCTCATACGACTCATAATATACCCAATGTCCACTTTTATCATTACCCGGTTAAAGATAACTTTTAATGTAATCAAAGTATATTAATCTTCGTATAGAAATATAATGATCTCAAGTCTAAGGATCATTACACCATTATCACTGTGAGTCTTTCTAATGACATTAATTATTAACATGTAGAATCTCACTGTGGGTCTATCCAGTGCCATGCATAATATTACATGCACCTATGTTCTTGACTTTTGTATCAATATACCTATGACCAATGAGATGTGGTCATCTTGTCAACAAACATACTAATCTTTACGCATTATAATTGTCCCATGTTATTAATGCTCGATTAGGGATATTTAGGAACATTAACTCTATTCATATAATCTCATTTTTAAGTCACATACTTAAAGATATAGAATACTTGTTACATATTCCAAGGACATTTATTATTCTAATATTTATTTCGCAGTAAATAAAGACATAATAAATCATCATTGGATAATCGATGAAACATAATCATTAAATCACAAAATAGTCTTTCCTAGAAACATAATTACATTGTCTCTAGGGCACTAACACTATCAATCTCTCACTTGCACTAGAGCCAATTACCCATGTATCTAATACCCATGGAACTAGTGTGACCTTCGTGCTTCTGCTGCGATAAAGCCTTAGTCAGTGGGTCCGCAACATTATCATTTGTATGCACTTTACATATGTGTATATCTCCTCTCTCGTTTATCTCCCGAAGAAGGTGATATCTCCTAAGTATATGATTTGCCTTGGAATGAGACCTTGGTTCCTTAGCCTACGCAATGGCTCCATTGTTATCGCAATACAGATCAACTGGATCTGCGATCGATGGAACCACACCAAGTCCTGTAATAAACTTCCGTATCTAAAGAGCCTCTTTGGCTGCTTCATTGACTGCAATATACTCGGCTTCCATTTTAGAATCAGCTACTGTCTCTTGCTTCGAACTTTTCCAGCTTACAGCACCTCCATTTAGGCAAAACACGAATCCAGACTGGGACACAGAATCGTCCCTATCTGTCTGGAAACTAGCATCCGTGTAACCTCTTACAACCAGCTTTTCATCTCCTCCGTATATCAAGAACAAATATTTAGTCCGCTTAAGGTACTTAAGAATATTCTTGACAGCTGTCCAGTGACCCTCACCTGGATTAGACTGGTATCTGCTCGTCATGCTTAAAGCATACGAGACATCAAGACAAGTACATATCATTGCATACATAATAGAACCAATTGCCGAAGCATATGGTACTTTACTCATACGGTCCTTATCATCTGATGATTTATGATAGTTTTCCTTTGAGATCACTATCCCATGAGACACTATCATATAGCCCCTCTTTGCCTCTTGCATCCCAAAACGATGCAATACCTTGTCAATGTATGTACTCTGACTTAAGCCGATTAATCTTTTAGATCTATCTCTATAGATCCTGATCCATAAAATATAGGTAGCATCGCTTAAGTCTTTCATCGAGAAACTTTTTCCCAACCAAGTCTTCACAGCCTGTAGAGAAGGAATGTCATTCCCTATTAGTAATATGTCATCTACATATAATACTAGGAATGCAACATGGCTCCCACTAACCTTTTTGTAAACACAGCTCATCCTCATTTTGTATGAAGCCAAACTCTTTGACTGTTTCATCAAAACGGATGTTCCATCTTTTAGAGGCCTGCTTTAATCCATAAATGGATCGTCGCAACTTACAAACCATTCTAGCAAACTTCTAATCGACAAAACCCTGAGGCTATGTCATGTACACATCCTCTTCTAAGCTCCCATTTAAGAAAGTAGTCTTGACATCCATTTGCCAGATCTCATAGTCATAATAAGCTGCTATTGCAAGCAAAATCCTGATGGATTTGACCATAGCTACCGGTGAGAAAGTTTCATCATAGTCATTACCATGAATTTGTTTGAAACCTTTCGCCACTAGTCTTGCTTTGTAGGTCTGTAAATTTCCATCCATGTCAGTTTTCTTCTTGAAAACCCACTTGCACTCTATGGGTTTTACCCCATCAGGTGGTTCAACCAAAGTCCATACTTGGTTTTCATTCATGGAATCCATCTTAGATTTCATGGCCTCCAGCCATCTCTCAGAATCTGGACTATTCATAGCATCTTTGTAGGTGAGAGGCTCATCATTGTCTACAAGCATCACATCGCCACTTTGAGTCAGGAGAAATCCATAATATCTCTCTGGCTCATGGCGAATCCTACTAGATCTACGAATGACCTGTATTTCTTGAGCAGCATTGTTCTCAACATCTTGAGTCTCATTCTGCTCATGTTCTAACTCTGGTTCAACATTTTCTTGTAGTTCTCGATCCTCATCGAGATCTATTGTCCTCCCACTAATTTTCTTAGAAAGCAGTTCTCTCTCATGAAAAACAGCCGTTCGAGCAATAAACACTTTGTTCTCGGAAGGTATATAGAAATAATACCCTTTAGTTTCTAATGGGTATCCTATAAAATTACATTTGTCTGATTTCGGTCTTAGCTTATCAGAGACCAAACGTTTCACAAACGCTTCACATCCCCAAACTTTCATAAATGAAACGCTATTACGTTTATCAGTCCATATCTCATATGGTGTCTTTTGAACCGATTTTGAAGGAACACGGTTTAGTGATTGTGCAGCTGTCTCTAGGGCATAGCCCCAGAAACTAATTGGAAGATCCGCATGACTCATCATCGATCGTACCATGTCCAACAAGGTACGATTTCTCCTTTCAGACACCCCATTCCATTGTGGTGTTCCAGGAGGAGTGAGTTGTGATACGATACCACACTCTTCTAAGATTAAGTATTCTCCCCCACGATCAGATCGTAGAGTTTTAATACTTTTGCCCTTTTGCTTTTTCTACTTCAACCTTATACTCTTTGAATTTTTCAAATGATTCGGATTTGTTCTTCAAAAGATACACATATCCGTATCTACTAAAATCATCAATAAAGGTTATGAAATAATAAAAGCCACCTCTTGCCATTATACACATTGGACCACATACATCACTATGTATCAGTTCCAATCGTTTGGTTGCCCTCTCACCTTGTCCGGTAAAAGGAGCTTTAGTCATTTTGCCAATGAGACATGGTTCACATTCTTCGTATGATTCAAAATCAAACTTATCCAAGTATCCATCCTTATATAACTTGGAAATACGATTCTCATTTATATGACCTAAACGACAATGCCAGAGGTATGTATGATTTGAGTCATTTGTCTTAAGACGTTTGTTATTTATATTATAGACAGGAGTAGAATTTAAATCTAGAACATATAAACCATTAAACATGCGTGCAATACCATAAGTTAAATCATTGAAACCAAAAGAGCAACAATTGTCTTTAATAGTAAATGAAAAACCCTTCTTGTCCAAACAAGAAATAGAAATAATGTTTCTGCAAATCGCAGGCACGTAATAGCAATCATCAAGTTCTAAAATAAGCCCAGAGGGCAACGATAAATAATAAGTTCCTACGGCTAAAGCAGCAACCTTTGCTCCATTGCCTACTCGTAGGTCTACTTCTCCTTTTGCCAATGTTCTACTCCTTCGCAGTTCCTACACATTAATACAAATGTGAGAACCACATCCAGTATCCAATACCCAAGATGTTGAAATAGACAAATTGACTTCTATAACATAAATACCTGAATCAGTAGAAATCTTGATAGACTTCATCTTCTTCATATCCTCCAAGTAGTTAGGACAATTCCTCTTCCAGTGACCAGGCTTTTTGCAATAGTGAAAATCACCCTTGTCAGCCTTTGCGACATCTCCCTTCGGCTTTCCAGCCTTTTTGAAGGAGGGCTTGGAAGGAGCAAGAGCTTTTGATGCAACCTTTTTCTTCCCCTTCCATTTCCCCTTCCCCTTAGCACCTTTATTGCCCACCATCATTATGGGAGCTTTCTCAGGTGCCTTGACCATATTTGCTTCAGTGGTCCTCAGCATGGCCAACAATTCCATAGGAGTTTTTTCTTGCTCAGTCATGCTAAAAGTCATAATAAACTGAGTATAATCGATGTTCAAAGATTACAAGATTATATCGACTTGAGCCTCTCGCTGAAGTGGGAAACCCAAACGAGAAAGGTAATCACAACACCCAATCATCTTTAGAACATGTGGTCCGACTGGTCCATTGCCCTGCTTGCACGAGAATAGTGCTTTGCTCGTGTTGAACTTTTCCACACGAGCTTGTGATTGAAACATCGTTGAAAGATGTTCAAACATAGCATAAGCACCCATATCAAAATGTTGCTTCTGAAGCTCAGCATTCATAGTAGCAAGCATAAGACAAGCCACATCAGTCGCATCATCAATATGCTTCTGATAAGCATTTCGTTGAGCAATAGTGGCATTGGTAGCAGGGGCTGCCGGTGGAGGAATATCAATCACATAAGATTTCTTTTCCTGCATGAGAACAATTCTCAAATTCCTAGACCAGTCAAAGAAGTTTGATCCTTCCAGCTTGCCCTTCTCAAGGACTGATCGCACAGAGAAAGTGTTGTTTGTGTTTTGTGCCATTTGTTATCTACAATGTTAAAACTGCATAAAATAATTAGTCTACAGAATTGTTAAATTTATGTTCAAGTGATTATTCATATATATTCAAAATATATATCTCCCACTATTTTTATCAAATTAATAGCCCTACCTATCAATTCGGAAAAGTTTCTCTAAACCTTTCTAGTGAGCCAAGATCCATATTTCATCACTATTAAGGTCAGCTTTGGCTTTTCTCCTTAAAATGATTATTTAGGTAGACAACATTTGTCAATTATATCGTATATAACTCTTGGATAGTTTGGTAGAACAACATTTGTTCACACAACAACATTTGTCCACATTTATCCAATAAATCTTACCAAACTCTATGCCTCTAAGTTCACAATCCTATTGTGGTCACTTAGTTAAGTCGAACCCAATGGTCTAACATTTGAGTATCACTAATTTACTCGATCGTGCCTTACCACGATAAACAAGAGTACTCCACTTTGGCGCACCTACCCTTTGTCGATCTAAGTCTTGACGAGTGTTTCCCATTTGGAAGGCATCTTATACTTAATAATTTTTACTTAGGGTTTTAATTAAAACGACCATGATCCCATCATAAAGAGATTCCCAATTTTTCCTTGAATTAAATACGTAAAATCAATATTCACCAATGGTTTGATTTCCAGGTTGTTGGAGGAGTCACAAGTGGCCTCACTTAATACCCAACTTCCTTACAGGTAAAACCCGTTTTTGACAAAATCTCCCCATATCAAAATAATTGAAAATTCATATTTAATTCCGTGTTTCATAAACACAAAAATCTCATGATCGTTATGTTTAATTTTAAAATCTCGAATCGTTACAGATTTTATCTTGTTTAAGCAGGCATGGCATGGGTGATGTATCTAATACATACATGATAAATCTAATTAAGCATGCATCTTTATCTCTACACATATATTATATATCGCATACATTCATATATATATATATGTAAAGTGGAGTAAGTAAACGTGCTTGGTTATGGCCTTTATCCTAAATGATCCTTTTCAAGCTAATGAAAGGATCAAGGTCAATCTATGGTGGGTAAATATAAATACAATTACAAGTCTTCATTCTTCTCTTTCTCCTTGGTTTCTTCTCCTCCTTGATCGTCCTTCAATCTTCAAGTACATTACATTGAATAATTGAATACAACCTAGACTAATGTACTTACATAATAAAACTCGAGTTACATTCGAGGTTAAACAATTAAAAGAATGAAGAAAACGACATGCAAGTCGTATTTATAAAACCAAACCCATAAACCATTAATCTAATGGTCTTAAGGCCATAACCAGCACCATGCTCAAGTAAAAAATCAATAACATATAAACAAACACTGCGGGGGTCCGGGGCGGCAGCCCCGGGCGGGGTCCGGGGGCGGCAGCCTCGGGCGGTGGTCGAGCTCGAACTCGGGATTTTTTTAATTCCAGAAGACTCGTCCTCTTAAGAAATCATCAATTCCTTAACAAAAGATCATATCTTTTAGTCTCTATCGCCACTGCATCATATACAGTTCTGGAAGTATGTATCATATACATTCAAATCATATCCTAGTTTATAGATCGTGTCTATACACAATCTGTCCAACAGTTTATTTCACTATATAAACTAGACAACATGCATAACACACAAAATCACATACTGATCAGTCATGGAAGATTATAAACATGTTGTATAATCATATCAATATATATAGCATAATAGAATCATATATGAGCGACATAACATATTATAATCGACATATCTCATAACTATTTCAAGGCAGATTCATAAAACATGCATACATGCATCGAATACAGTAAACAAGTAACCAAATCAACCCCTTATACACGTAGCTCTGATACCATTGATAGGTTTTGGGGCAACAATCGCAACGGAAAAATGATAAAAACAATAAAATCCGAAACCTATCCCTAGAATTCGTGTATAAGTTATGGTTGATTATGGAGATCAGAATCTGTACCTTAAGAAGCTTTACGATTCGGTTGACAGATGGAGATCCTAGCTTGATTGAACACCACGTATCCCGTATGCAACAGTCTACGCTCTATCAGTATCCACGCAGAAGCTCGAACAGAGGATGTTGTGTACTTGCACAACTTTTCGATTTTCTTTCTCTCTTTTCTCTCTACCTCTCTAGCAGCTAGGGTTCATAATAAAACGTACAAGTAGTTACAACCCTCTCTTACCCACAAAGAGATATTATATAGGAGAGACAAAAATGAAAATCAGCTCTAATCCTTATTAGAGTCCATATTAATTCAGTTTTTCTAATCATTGTCTAACTAAGACTTTCTTAGTTAAATAACAACTGTATTTCTGAATTAATAATTTAAATTCGAAATTCTATTTATTACATTAATTAAGTCAAACTTAAATTAATAATAAATAATTCGAATTCCTTTTATTTAATTTAAATCCGAATTCAAATTAAATAATCCTCCGAGCATTCTATGTGTGTGACCCGATAGGTTATTATTACGTTGGCAACGATTTTAAAATCTCAATTAAAATCGTGAACAAAGAGCGGCATCTAGTAATACATCATTGCTACCCAAGTAATAATAATTTAAATGGTGATCCATATTAAACCTTTCGTGATTAATGTTTCCGTGTAATATAATCCCTTTAACCAAATATTATAGATTAAACTCGAGGCATGTCTATTGTCATCCTCTTCAACATTTAATCCTGATTTCCTTGATCAATGAGTAGAATATTAAATCAAATCATCATTTGAGCATGGCCATGCATTTCATAGTCTCACTCAATCAAGATGCCAATAATATCGCTCCTAATTATAGGAGGGTTAAATTCTTTATCTATCATTCATATTTCTCATACGACTCATAATATACCCAATGTCCACTTTTATCATTACCCGGTTAAAGATAACTTTTAATGTAATCAAAGTATATTAATCCTCGTATAGAAATATAATGATCTCAAGTCTAAGGATCATTACACCATTATCACTGTGAGTCTTTCTAATGACATTAATTATTAACATGTAGAATCTCACTATGGGTCTATCCAGTGCCATGCATAATATTACATGCACCTATGTTCTTGACTTTTGTATCAATATACCTATGACCAATGAGATGTGGTCATCTTGTCAACAAATATACTAATCTTTACGCATTATAATTGTCCCATATTATTAATGCTCGATTAGGGATATTTAGGAATATTAACTCTATTCATATAATCTCATTTTTAAGTCACATACTTAAAGATATAGAATACTTGTTACATATTCCAAGGACATTTATTATTCTAATATTTATTTCGCAGTAAATAAAGACATAATAAATCATTATTGAATAATCGATGAAACATAATCATTAAATCAAAAAATAGCCTTTCCTAGAAACATAATTACATTGTCTCTAGGGCACTAACACTATCAGTGTGTCCATTGGTAACTTGAGTGGAGTGGCATTTGACATGCTAAACTCTTTGAGGAGGTCTGTCACATATTTCTTTTGAGATATGAAAAATCCTGCTTCACTACGGTCGATTTCCAGCCCTAGAAAGTAGTTCACAACACCAATGTCTCTCATACGAAAATGACTTGACAAAAACTCTTTAAGCTCAGTGATTGCTTCTTGACTATTCCCAGATATCAGGATATCGTCCACATAAATCAATACCAATGTTATAGTATCATTTGTAACCTTCGAGTATAAGCTGTAATCAGCTTTTGAGTGTCGAAATCCATCTTTGATGAGTGTCACTGAGAGTTTGTGGTGCCACTGACGTGATGCTTGACGTAAACCGTAGATCGCCTTTATCAACCTACACACCAAGTGTTGAACATCATCATCTCGAGCTTGTTGCCCATTCACAACCACTCTACTTCCATTTCCTGTATAGCCCTGTGGCATCTTCATATAGACAACCTCGTCTAGATCCCCATTCAAAAACGCGTTGGAGACATCTAGTTGATGAACATGCCAATTCTTCATAGCTGCAACAGCAAGTAATGCTCGTACCATAGTCATCTTGGCTACTGGTGCGAACGTTTCTACGTAATCGATCCCATACATCTGTTTGTATCCCAATATCACCAATCGTGCCTTGTACTTCTCTATTGACCCATCTACTCTGAATTTAGTTTTGTATATTCATCTGCACCCAATCGCCTTTCTATCTGGTGGCAATGTGGTTACTTCCCACGCATTGTTTCTTTCTAAAGCCTCCAGTTCCGAGTTCATGGCCTCAACCCAATGAGGGATTTTAACAACTTGATTAAAGTGTGTGGGATCCGCTTGTGGCATTATTGCTGCTAAAAAACATTCGAACTTGGGACTTACCAGTTGAGAGGCAACTGCATCTATGCTTGCAACGTTGTTTGACTTAGGTGTGACATATCCACTAAGCCACCGGGGGGTTTGGTTGCTCTGCCTGACCTTCTTGTCCATTGTTGTTCAGTTTCCTCTCTTGTCTCCAATGATTCATTGTGTAAAGTGTCATTCATGTTACCTCCATCCTCACATTCTTCATCTACTGTGCCATTTTCTTCTACATCATCCAGGTGCGACTCTATGTTAACCATTTCCCCCATTTCCAACTCGTCTTCAAATGCACAATTGTAAGGTGGCTTTACAGGAGATTGTGCAGGTGTCATGTGTACCTTTGCAGGATCTTTGTTGAGTGGGAAAATGTTCTCATAAAACACCACATGCCTTGACACAAAGGGCTGCATATTCGTCAAATTGAGCAGTCTGTACCCCTTCGTAACCGTTGGGTAACCAATGAATGCACACACGATGCCCCTTGGTGCAAACTTGTCTGTTCTATGTGTTGAATTGTAAGCCATTTCTAGACATCCAAACACTTTCAGAGTGTTATAGTCAACCTTTTCTCCCATCAATACTTCAGAGGGAACTTTGAATATCAACACAACACTGGGCAGTCGATTGATGATGTGAACCGCTGTTAGCACGCAATCTCCCTAGAATGAGAATGACAACCTAGATTGGAAACGTAACGCCCTTGCCACTTCAATCACATGCATGTGCTTATGCTCGGCTCTTGCATTTTGTTGCGGAGTGTATGGACAGGACGTTTGTTGTATCACCCCTTTCTCTGCAAAGTATTCATTACACTCCTTGTCTGCAAACTCCAGTGCATTATCCGAACGAATCACCCTTATCTTCCCTTTGTATTGTGTGCTTACATATTTCTCAAACTTTTTCATGCTTGGCAGGTAATCTGACTTTCTTTCCAATATATACACCCATGTCACTCTATTGCAGTCGTCCACAATAGTTAAAAAATATCGAAACTTGCCTCTTGTGGCCACTTTGTAAGCCCCCCATATATCAGTATGGAGCAGGTCAAAGTTGTTAACAGCATGTGACCCACTATTTGGAAATGGCAACCTAGTCATCTTGGAGAGTGGACAGGTGATGCATACCTGCATTTTTTGCTGGTGTATGAATGGTTTGACAACTTCCACATGTTGTAGCTTCGACAATGATGCATGCCCCAACCTTTGATGCCACAATATGTATTGATTTGCTCCTACCTTTTCAGTCACATCTTTGCTCATGTTTACAGACTTTTGACCTATCATAGCTTGGCCACACTCCTCCATCTTCTTATCACAAAGGTAGTACAGCCCCTGTTTCAGCACTCCTACACCCACTGTGCTTTTGCTTTCAGAGTCAATGATTGTGTAGCTGTTGGGTTTGAATAGCACATCACATTTGCTGTCTCGTGCCAATCTTCGAATGGATAAGAGGTTATGATTAAACTGGGGCACATGTAGCACATTGTACAACTTTAAACCATTAGGTAACAGGGCATCTCCAACATGTGTTATCACAGCAGTTGCACCAGTAGGTAAAGTGATGGTGAATGTTGAAGGTGCAAGCTTGATATTCACTAGATTCTTCAGTGACGAAGTCATGTGATCCGAGGCCCCGGAATCTATGATCCACCTAGCTGAATCCAGTGCTTCATTTTTGCCTTAATATACATTTGCCATGCCTGAAAAACCATAATCTATTTCTTCATTCGTATCCACTCCTCCTTCCTTTGCTCCCCCTGTTTTTGGTATTAATTTCAGAATCTGATCCAATTGGTGAGCTGTCATCATTATTGGTTGTGACTCGTCGACATTTCCTTGCACATTGTTGGCCATTTTTGCATTGTTTCCTTTATTTCCCATCCATTTTCCACCAAAGTTTCCACTTGCTCCACCAACATTGTTCTTCTGCTGTGGTTTGTACTTATAATGCCATTTGGGAAGGCCTAATGTTCTCCAGCACCTTTCACTTGTGTGACCTCCTTTGCCACATGTACTGCACGTAAGGTTTCTCTCCACTGCTCCCTTGCTATACATTGCCAATGCCTCATTATCCCCCAGTCTCGGTTGAGCCAACACTTCCTTTTGTGATTCCTCTTGCTGCAAAGCAGCACATGCTTCTTCTACAGATGGCAACGGGCATGACATGAGCAGCTGACTTCTTTGAGCTCCGTACATCTCATCCAAACCATTCAAGAATTGAAATAATTTCGACTCTTCTTTCATGACTTTAATGGCTTTTAATAATTTGGTTACTTCAGGTGTGACTGAGGTGATGGTGGGCAGCACCGTATAATAGTCATTGATTTTCATGCCATTTTGTTTTAGACTAAACAAATCTTTGTTCAACTTATACTTTCTAGATCCGTTTGTCAATGAAAACCTTTTTTCTAATTGCTTCCAAATATCATATGCAATATTTATAAAGAGCACAGATGATTTAATACTATCAGATATGTTGTTATGGATCCAAGAAATTACCATATTATTGCAAGTATCCCATTGACTGGCCTCTGCAACATCTGTTACACTCCTTGTGGCTGACCCATCTACGAAGCCTAGCTTCCTTTTAGCTGACAGCTGTATCTCGAACATCCTTTTCCAAGCTCTATAATCTCCTGGTCCTTGCAGCTTTGAAACACTCACAGATGTGGGTCTATCTGATGGATGCAAGAACAAGGGATTTTGTAGATCTGTGTATGATATCTTATTACCAGCCATGAGTTAATCTGAAACTAAAAAGAAAAGAAATCTTCTTTTTTAGATGGTGAAAATGACAACTCGACCACTACTATCTTCTCTCTAATTCCTCACTATATAATCACTTTCCTCTAATCTAGTCTTTCAAATGCAGCTCTAATACCATAAAGACTTTTATGTTTGCATAAGAAAGCTATGTAGAAGATGATAATAATGAGAGAATGTGAAAAACTCAATTTCAGACAATATTGCAATGTTCACATTAAAGGACAACAGACGCTGTTGCATTGTCTCTTATGCTGAGCACTACTGCAACTCTAACAACCAGCAGATTAAAGACTACAATGCCCTTAGCTATGACTAGACTACTTGCTCAGACCACTACTTGAATACATGGCACTGGTGTGACCCCATAAACCATGTAACAACATTACATGACAAGATACTACTCCTGTTTTATTACATAAAGAAATGCATTGCATGGAAAAACTACTAGGCTCTGCTGTTGCCATCTTGATACTATTCATTAGTTACCCCATAAAATCTTAAAATAAATGTTAGCATGCATGTTACAAATTAAGAAATCAGTAAGGGATATATGAAATTCATCGACTTGTATGCCTAGATTCAAAAATTCAGCATAACAAAAAAAAATTATGATCAACTACCGCGACAGCCAAACGAATTGATTTTTTTTTTTAAGAAATAATACCAAAAGGCTTCTCTGGCTGGATGTTGCACTCCTTGGACACTGAAAGAGTCATGATTTCCTTTTCGTCTGCAATATTATTTAAAGCTTAATTTGGTACATATATAGTTTCATCCAAACAAAACACACCATCCATTGACAACATACCAGTAGTATAAACATGGTCTGAAAAGCCGCTATAAGTGTAAGGGCTATTTGTTTCCGCCATAATCAGGAGGGAAGAGAAGTCCATTTGTTGATTTTGCAGGGTTTTCTTTACAGAATAATAATCTCTATATATAAGTACGCGCTGATCAGAAAAAGTTATTGGTTCAGCTTAGTTTTCTAAACTTAATAGAAATCAGTGTACATGTTTCTAGACTCCCTCAGCAACGTAAACACTTTTTGTAATATTTTGTAACTTTTCATTCCCACTACACCCTCCTATTATTAATTTAATAAAATAAATTATTAATGCACGTAATATGCTTCTGGCCTCTGCTCAGGCTCTGCCTTGGTTACCTATACTTGTTTTGCATCTGCTCAGACTGCCATTGAGCATCCAGATGGTTATTTTCTTCACACATTATAAAGGAGACTGCTTTGGTCTTGTCACCTTTGAGAATCCTGAAGATGCTGCTAGAGCTGCTCGTAATGCACCAAACCATAAGATTTTTAATCGACACTTTAAGTTGTCTGGAAAATATGCGGATGCTGCGGACATGTTAGATAGAGATCAAGTTGACCTTGAACAACTGCATGTCAGAAACTTAGTCGAAGCCATTACTGATCATTCTCTCAAGGCATTGTTCTTTACATTTGGGTGTTTATTTTCGTGCAAGGTTAATATTGTTCGATAGTCCTCTGTGTGTGTGCACGTTCCTCCCTGCTTCTTTTTTTCTTAAAACGTTTCTCTTTCGTATGTACACTATTCATATTAAAGTTCCTGGTTTTAGGTCTTGCGTGACCCTAATGGTACAAGCACCGGATCTGGACTTGTTGAATTTGCAACTAATAAAGAATTAAGCTTCTACAACTGTATGTTCTTTGTCCAGAATCTTTTTCTCTAACTACTATAAACACTTATACTCCTATGCTGAACTGTTTGTTTCCTTTTAACTATAGCTTCGTGCGATGAACGGCGAAATGATCCTGGGCAAAACACTTTACATTACTCTTGAAAAAAGAAGGGAATCAAGGACCAAGCTATAGGTATATATGTCTTTCTCTTTTCCATACCTAGAAGCATGATGTTCACTGGACAATGTTATGTGTTGAACTGTGTTTCAATACTTGTACTTGTCCTCCCATGGTGGTTTTTGTCTAGGTTTCGGGCAACAAATGTTCGCCCCTGGTGATAAGCAGCCCCTACTTTATTTTCACCAGAAGTAATCTCCTTCCTTGTCTTGATAATGTTATTACTCGTGTCATTTTTTGATTTCTTTATAATGCTATAGTTTATGTGCTTTAACTAACTTCAAAAGTTTAATATAGTAAAAAGACATCAAGTTAAACTTTGTTGATTTTCATGTATTTACTTCCGCGATTAGATGGACATTGGACATATCAAAAGGGAAAAGAAACAAACGATACTTGATTCATCCTTTGCCTTACTGTGCATTTGATATCCTAACTCTGATATAAATTGCATGACATGGTTTAGTAATAGTGATGGTATCAAGTATCAACTATCAAGTATGGGGTTGTATTAACATATCTTCACCTTCTTATATTGGTAAAATATACATAACACGTTAAAAAAGTTGAATTTTTCCAGAAATCGGACTGCATGGTATTGAACTATTTTTTATTCTGAAGCACAAAATGTAACGCCAATCACTATAAAGAGAACCTATCATACCTGATGATTTGTCCATCTGCCTTGTGTTAGGGAATAGGGTGATAATAACTTGGATTTTTCTGAAGTCGTGTGAACACTTTCAGATTGAAGTTATTTGTGGTTCACCCAAATAATTCAATCGGATAAAGTCAGAAAATCTGCAAGAAGAGAGAATGTGTTTTGTTGTGAATTTCAAATGAACCAACTATCTCAAAATGATCAATGCAACACCTATTTATAGATGTCAACAGATGTGTCTTTTGCCAATAGACACATCTCAAGATGTGTCTTTTGCCAACAGACACATCTCATTCCAACAGTCATGTCTAATGCTAACAGACACATCTCAAGATGTGTCTTTTGCCAACAGACACATCTCATTCATCTCATTCTAATATATGTGTTTGATGTCAATAGATATGTCTCATAAGCAGTAATACTGAAATCATAACGAACTCGAACAGAGCATGCACTCCGCACTCTCCCGACTTGTTCGATGTAACATTACGATTACATTGATCAACTAGTCAATCCAATTACACTAAAATATCCAACACCTTGAAAGACAGTTAGGCAGAGCGAGACTAAATGAAGTTGATCCTGGATATTATTGAGAAGAGGAATAGCATAAAGAAAATGGGAGGGGTAGACAGCAGTTTGTTCAACGATGAGTCTGAAGTTAATTGTTTATTTTTTGTGTTGAATTTGGTGATAAATATTATTACTGAGGAGATGAATAGCGAAAAGAAAGATACGAGGACTAGGTAGGCATGACATAATAGACAACTGGCACATTCTTTCTCTCTGGTGTGAGTCATGTCTAATATTTAGGTGTGTATATAGCAGATGATGCACGATGCTGTTGTATATGTCAGTCTAGCTGCAAATGTGCAATGCAAAAAAAGCAATGCTTTTTTTTTTTGCTAAATAATAAAAGTCAATGCTTTTATGCTAATTCAAGTACTCAACTTCAATTTTGTATTCAACCTTTGGTTTTCTGTAATTAACTACTCCATTATCACTCAATATTTGATTCAAATCCAGCTCTCTATCAGATCATTTGAAAACTCTAATCTCCTGACCTAAAGGCAGGATAACTTGTCAGAATACAAGACTGGATCCTCTAAGTGTATAGACAAGCTTATTTAATCCCCCAACAAGGATAACTTATCAGAATACAAGACTGGATCCTCTAAGTGTATGGACAAGCTTATTTACACCTAGATTCCCCTATAAGGATATCTTATAGGAATATAGAACCATGTCTTCATACATCCACCTTCATGTTTATACTCTGCAAATCTATTAACAAGAAATATCATTGAAATTGGGCTCAGCAACTCAACTTGACGCGCCAAAAACAATGCTCTAAGCTAGAGCACTACTTTAGGCACGCCAACTTCCTCTTCCACACATCAACCCTCTATTTTGGCGCGCCTAGGACAAAAATGACCACAGAGTTCACATACTCCAACTTTATTCTCCTATTCATAAAATTTGGGTATAACAAGTAGCAATCAATTGCACATTACACTTACCTTCAAACACAACTTGGAAATTATATTTACATTTTACATTTACATTTACATTTTAATAATTAAATATTTAATATATATTACTTAATATTCATAAATTATTATTATTAGTTTATAATTAGTTTATAATTTTATTCTATAAATTAACATTAACTTTTTTTAATCCAGTTTTGACATATAAAATTATAGAAAATGCGTTTTTATACGTAAATGTATATGTGGTGTATTATATTTAATTTAGTAAATTGTTTTTATATAAATATATTTTCATAAATAAAAGTTTAAATTCGTCGTTTGCCACTCCCTCTAACCTATCTGCCGCCGCCCTCCCCCTATTTTGCTTCGCCGCCCTCTCCTCCCCTTCTTCATATCTTCCCTGCCCTCCCCACTTCCCCCTTCCCCCAATCTTCTAATCCCCTTTTTTTGTTCATCCTCACCTTTCATTCCCCTCTTCCAGATCTACCTCATCTTCTCTCTTTTTTTTCTTGTCTCTGGGTGAGATTTTGATTATTTTCGTCCATCTTTTTGGGTGGTTTTATGTCTCTCCTATGTGAGAGTTTTGGTTTTCGCTTCTTAATTTTTAATCTTTACTCACTTTCCATTTTCTTCTCATTCTATCATGCATTCATGCATGCCCATGAAATACTATCAACAATTATCCTTATTAACAAGCTTCATGTACATCTAAAATAATAGTCACTTCGAAAAAATAAAATGTATCTAATAGCATAATTCGATTTCCCCTTAAAATACATATTTATATTGTTTCAAATATGGAATATACGATAACCAAAGAAGAAGAATTTACGAGAATCTTGTTTATGTAGTTTTCGTTTGAGTACTCCAAATTAAACCTTACTAACATATGGCACTTAAGAATTAATCTTAAACTTAAGAATCTTAGGAATCTGACCTATGTTTCATTTGATTTGTTCGTAAATGTTGATCAAGATCGAGTAGTACAAGCACCTTCACTTTTGTAGGTGAGCGTTTGGCAGTTAAATTAATTGTATACACACGTCCATATGAAAGGTTTGGCAGTTAAACCAAAGGCATGACATAATAGACAACTGGCACATTCTTTCTCTCTGGTGTGAGTCGTGTCTAATATTTAAGCGTGTATATAGCAGATGATGCACGATGCTGTTGTATATGTCAGTCTAGCTGCAAATCTGCAATGCAAAAAAATCAATGCTTTTTTTTTTTGCTAAATAATAAAAGTCAATGCTTTTATGCTAATTCAAGTACTCAACTTCAATTTTGTATTCAACCTTTGGTTTTCTGT
Source organism: Kitagawia praeruptora (assembly GCA_037693485.1). NCBI lineage: Eukaryota > Viridiplantae > Streptophyta > Magnoliopsida > Apiales > Apiaceae > Kitagawia > Kitagawia praeruptora. The sequence continues at coordinate 129,459,675 of CM075347.1, forward strand.
AATTAACTACTCCATTATCACTCAAAATTTGATTCAAATCCAGCTCGCTATCAGATCATTTGAAAACTCTAATCTCCTGACCTAAAGGCAGGATAACTTGTCAGAATACAAGACTGGATCCTCTAAGTGTATAGACAAGCTTATTTAATCCCCCAACAAGGATAACTTATCAGAATACAAGACTGGATCCTCTAAGTGTATAGACAAGCTTATTTACACCTAGATTCCCCTATAAGGATATCTTATAGGAATATAGAACCATGTCTTCATACATCCACCTTCATGTTTATACTCTGCAAATCTATTAACAAGAAATATCATTGAAATTGGGCTCAGCAACTCAACTTGACGCGCCAAAAACAATGCTCTAAGCTAGAGCACCACTCTTGGCACGCCAACTTCCTCTTCCACACATCAACCCTCTATTTTGGCTCGCCTAGGACAAAAATGACCACAGAGTTCACATACTCCAACCTTATTCTCCTATTCATAAAATTTGGGTATAACAAGTAGCAATCAATTGCACATTACACTAATCTTCAAACACAAGTTGGAAATCATATTTACATTTTACATTTACATTTACATTTTAATAATTAAATATTTAATATATATTACTTAATATTCATAAATTATTATTATTAGTTTATAATTTTATTCTATAAATTAACATTAACTTTTTTTAATCCAGTTTTGACATATAAAATTATAGAAAATGCGTTTTTTATACGTAAATGTATATGTGGTGTATTATATTTAATTTAGTAAATTGCTTTTATATAAATATATTTTCATAAATAAAAGTTTAAATTCGTCGTTTGCAACTCCCTCTAACCTATCTGCCGCCGCCCTCCCCCTATTTTGCTTCGCCGCCCTCTCCTCCCCTTCTTCATATCTTCCCTGCCCTCCCCACTTCCCCCTTCCCCCAATCTTCTAATCCCCTTTTTTTGTTCATCCTCACCTTTCATTCCCCTCTTCCAGATCTACCTCATCTTCTCTCTTTTTTTTCTTGTCTCTTGGTGAGATTTTGATTATTTTCGTCCATCTTTTTGGGTGGTTTTATGTCTCTCCTATGTGAGAGTTTTGGTTTTCGCTTCTTAATTGTGAGCGGGGTTTTGTTGAAAATGATTTTGTTGATGTTTTGGAGAATCTGGAAAAACCGCATTGAAACTGGATTGGTGGTGATTATTGCAAGAGCTCACCTTTCACAATTAAAGATTGTTCATTTGTTATCGGTTTTCACTTTCGGCATGTTTATAGCTAGTATCCGGCATGTAGATAGCTGGGGTGAAGAATCCATTTTCGACATGTCTATAGCTGGTATCCGGCATGTAGATAGCTGGGGTGTCGCTCCTACACTTGGGGTTTTTGAACACTGGTCTAACAATTGTTTTTATGTGATATGGTCATTCGTGATGCTGCTGCTTTCAGGGATGTTGGTGCAATATGGATTGCTCGGGATGTCTTCGATTTCGTTTTTAATTTAAGAATTTTTAAATTCTATGTGTTAAACGATCAGAAAACAAATTAGCTAATTATGTTTGCTTGTTATTTGTTTCTCAATCTGGTTGTAATGGCAGTTTGAGATTTATTATGACTATATTATGTTATTTTTAATGAAATAATGCATTTTGTCAAAAAAAAAGAAAAAGAATTGATTCTTATTGGATCTATTTTATGGAGGAAACTCCCAATCTATATATATTATAATGCCAGGAGATCGGAAATGCACAGGAAGCGTTTAAAATATTTTTCTTAAATTCTCACTTTTTTTATTTTTTTTTATTAAATTCTTTTTGCATTAAGTAGCATCTTAATGGTATATTAATGACATCTTAATAATCATTAATTACATTTATGAATATATATATATATATAATAAATTTACTTCATATTATTTATAGAAAAGATTAACAAACTTTATTTGAGCATTATTATTATTGTTCAAATTTAAAATATTAATTACGTGTATAAAATTATGATTTTTTAATGTAAATTAACGACTTAAAATTCTTCGCATTGCGTCATTTTTTATTACATGTTGAAGATTTTTTAAACCTTTTTTTGGACGATTATAGGACAAACGATCTTAACTTCCAAAACAATTTTTAATCAATAATTGTGAAAATCTTTATAAGTTATGGAAGTATAATCTTTTGGTTAAAATCTAGAATTTGTATAAAATAATATTGATAGATTTTTTATTTTTTTACATAATAAACTTATCCATTTTATTGACATGCATGAGGATGGACTAAACTATGTTTTTGCACAAAAATCGTTAAAATATAAAAATAGACAATGTGATTACCTAACTATTTTTTAAAATAGATGAATGTATTCAGTTTATGATTTAATTAAAACATGATGGTTGGACAATGTATTTTTAACACAAAAATGGCCTAAAAATAAACAACAATATTTAGACTAATTTAGACGAAATGCAAGCATATGCTTAAAAAAATATTTTGGTCATTTTTGGTAAAAAAAATAGATGAGGCCATACTCCTACGATTAAATCTTTTAATTATATAAATTCTTATGCTACTATTGAACATGTATGTTATGAGAGGGGTGTCGGCTTTCAAAACGTTATTTAGTTATATTTAATATTGTAATTGCTACTTTCAATATTTATGAAAATTTTAAGATTATTAAATTTTTTTGATATATAATGAGAGTATTATTCCGAATAATAATTCATACACCTGTTTAAATCACTTTTTAGGAAAATTTTAAAATATCAATTAATTTTTAGTACCTAACAATAAAAATTTATGAATTAATTGCAAAAAAGTGGCCAGATTTTACACTCATTTATAAAAAAGTGGCCAGATTTTCAATTTTTCAAAATGATGGCCATACTTGCCTTTTTTCTTTCAAAAAAGTGGTTGGAGATGTTTTTTAGCTTATTTGGCAGGGATAAAATGGGAAAATATGTTATTTTACTAAAAAAAAAACTAAAATCCCCAAAAATTATCCAAAAAATCTCCAAATAAATATGTGTCACCGTAGGTTTGATTATATTCGTAATAATAATAATAATAATGCCCTCCATACATGCACATAAATTGATTAATTAAATCTTGACAACTCATATTTGTGAATTTTTTGGTGAATTGATGTGCATACATGGGGGCATTATTATTATTACGAATATAACAAATCATATGGTGACACATATTAATTTGAAAATTTTTGTGGACAATTTTTGGGATCTCTAGCATTTTTTTTTTCCATTTTACCCCTGACAAAAAGCTGAAAATCGCATGCAACCACTTTTTTGAAAGGAAAAAGGTAAGTTTAGCCACCATTTTATAAAATTGAAAGTCTGGCAACTTTTTTGAAAATGAGTATAAAATCTGGCCACCACTTTTTTTGAAAATATTATAACTTTGCATCGAAGCAAGACTTTATCAACTAATTTTATTATTAAAATAGATTGATATACAAATTTTAACGGCTTTTATTATACAGTCACTACCTATTGACATCTATTTTGGGGTCCGGTTGGTAAAAAAAGAATATCCGTATGAAAAAAAGGTAAAGCACATGTCATTGAATAGTAGATCGGAAATGCACTAAAAGCGTGTAAAAAATATTTTTCTTAAATTTTTATTTTTTTGATTTATTTTATTTTATTTTTTCTTGCATTAAGTACCATCTTAATGACATCTTAATGGCATCTTAATAATCATTAATTACATTTATGAATATATATATATATATATATATATTAAATTTACTTCATATTATTTATATAAAAGATTAACAAACTTTATTTGAGCATTATAATTATTATTTAAATTTAAAATATTAATTATATGTATAAAATTAAGATTATTTTCATGAAAATTAACGACTTAAAATTATTCGCATTGCGTCATTTTTTATTAAATGTTGAAGATTTTTGTAAACTTTTTTCGAACGACTGTAGGACAAACGATTTTAACTTCTCAAACAATTTTTAATCAATAATTGTGAAAATCGTTATAAGTTATGGAAGTATAATCTTTTGGTTAAAATCTAGAATTATAAAATAATATTGATAGATTTTTTATTTTTTACATAATAAACTCAACCATATTATTGACCGATTAAGTTGATAAAAATGTTATACACATGTTGTTTCATTATATTGTGTCGTAATATATTAATATTCTTATTAGACTTAATTGCACGAGGATGGACTCAACTATTTTTTTCCCCCACAAATATGGTTTAAATATAAAAATAGACAAAGTGATGACCTAACTATTTTTTAAAACAGATGAGTATATTCAGTTTATGATTTAATTACAACATGATGGCTGTACAATGTTTTTTTAACACAAAATGACCCAAAAATAAACAGCAATATTTAGACGGAATGCAAGGCATCTGCTTAAAAAAATATTTAGGTCATTTTTGTGCAAAAAACAATAGTTGAGGCTATACATAATTTATCGATTTCTTTTTATTTGCAATCTGAGTCTTACGATCAAGTCTTCTAATTATATAAATTTTTATGCTACTATTGAGCATGTATGTTACGGGAGGGGTATCGGCTTTTTAAAGTATCAATTAAATTTTAGTACTTAACAATAAAAATTTATTAACCGCGCGAAGCGCGGCTAAATTGCCTAGTAATATCTTAAAAACGATCTCTTGCTCAACCTAAAAAGAATTGAACATAGTGAGCAAATGTAGAATATCTATAAGAAAATCGGCTAATAATTTTTACACCGTATTTATATTGTTTCTTTTAATTTTATTATAGTTTCTTTATATGATTCGTTCAGAACAAACAAAAATAAAGTTGAAACTTAGTTGTAAAATTTTCGTAATTTTAATTTTTGCTTGGATCAAATTTTAATTTCCATAATTTTAATTTTAACTTAGTGCAGCTGGATTTAATTGTAATGTGAAAACCGGCATCACCAAAACTATCCATCGTAAAGCCCATTAAAAAGCCCAAAACACAAATTCAATCTCAGCTCGTCTTTAACAAAAAAACCCTAGCACAACTTAAGAGAGGGCGTCTGCAGAAAAAAGCTTCCGACAAGTAAAAAGCGAGGAAGTTCCTGAAGAAAGGAGGAGAACAGAAAAGGCAGACAGTGTCAAGTATGTGGAAATGTAGAAGGGGAGAAAGTGGTGTTTGGGTTGAGTGTGTGTGATAAGTGTGATCGATGGTATCACGTAATGCTCAGCCGTCTCTTCCTGGACGCACTTCAGGTGATACCATCAATCACGCTTGTCACACTCAATCCAAACACCACTTTCTGCCCCTTCTAAATTTCCACATACTTGACACTGTCGGTCTTTTCTGTTCTCCTCCTTGACTCCGGAAGAGTGGCTGAGCCATATTTCTGCATTAATTGTGAGATCGATGTTCTTGGGGTAGATTACATAAAAACTCAAGTCTAGGTACCTCCCTTTGATTCAATTTATTAGCATTTTTCATTTTTATTTTTTTGGTTTCGTTCTGGTAGGCAACAAGTTTGATAATATTAGATTATAATGATTTTGTTACCTCTGATGAGCTATGATTCATGGAGCATATTAAGTCTTTCATGTTCTACCAGACTTGGATCTTATCGCCAAAATGACCGACTGCATTGATTTATGATAGTCTGCACTCTGCAGTATCTTAATTCATTAGGTAGAGTTAAGTGGAGAGGGAGGGTGATTTTTGAGATCTTTTATAGGAAAAATAGTATCCTTGTGCGAAACATGGACTTGATAGTTGTTGTTCAATCTGCTCTCATTTGCACGTTTTTAGGAGGGAGTAGCAACTTGGCAGCCTAACCAAAAACCCTGGTTCCATGTTCATCTCCTGATTACATGTGCAAAGCTTTTTAATTGTATTTTTGTCAATTGAGATTTAAGTGTAGATGCTCCGATTATAATTAAATAAATCACCTAATTAATACAACAATGGCATAATTAAGTTCCTTACTGTTAACAACTATTAATTTAGTGGTCAGTGTTAGAGTCTAACAGAGCCATAGAGGACAAACATTAAATTTGTAAATAAATTAGTTGACATAAAGGAATACATACTATGCATAATTGATTATTGATGACAAAGACTGTGTAGGCAGCATACTATTGTCAAATGTCAATATAAGCTGGAGCCCTTTACAATGATAGAAGCCAAAATAAGATGCTGTCTGCCTGGGTGAACAAGCTATGTTCTATACACAATTTATTGAGTATAGCAGCACGTCTTATTGGCGTAAACAGGGATCTTCCGCAATACCATAGCCGTAAAACAATATTATATCAGCTGCTTTGTTTCCGAACAAATTTAAACAAGTTCTGAAATATTCTATAGTTCTTCAATAAATTTAAAAGGAATGTTAAACAAGTTCTGAAATAGAGTTTTACACTCAAAACTCAAAAGGCGACAACGTTTCGATTGAACAATTGACAGCCCACAACTACCATTCCACAATCAGCAGTCACCCTCCAGCACACAGGAGACAAGCTGACTGTAGCCTGGAATCCAACTCTCCCCTTGCTGCTGTGTGATCCAGCTGAGTGCCTTATGCATGCCAATAGCCTCTGCTAAGAAGTTTCCCACTTAGTCTACAGCTATCTACCCTAAACCGAATTTAGGTTCAGTTATAAAACTAGCGACATCACAATTGACCTTAATACTATCAGCGTCTGGTTTTTATATTATTGATTATCTTTGGTTGCAGCAACTGAATCAGCGCTACAGCTGCTCCATTTGATTGAACATACTTTTACAGTTAAGGTAAGCACCTGGACAGCATGCGACCTTAGCTACTAGAAACTTATAATTCCATTATTCCAGACCAGTTCATTGCGAGTCCACCATGTAGATTAGCATGCCATAGCAACTAAGCCAATCTTACTACAGGAGTGAACTATTATCTGATTGACACAATCTCAAAAATTATTAGAATATGACAGTTTATATCTGGTACTGGTACAGACACATATGCACACATGATTTTGTTATTGTCTATTTCAAATCCATCTCATAAAAATTGCAGTAGCTTGTATGCTCCTATAATCCTGAGTAAAAATAACTAATATTTAGAACAAATTTCCTGGCAAGAAAAGAAGTACTAAAAATTAATTTTGCAGCATTTTGCAGTTTCAACTGTAAATCTTAATTCATTAGGTAGAGTTAAGTGGAGAGGGAGGGTGATTTTTGAGATTTTTTATAGGAAAAATAGTATCGTTGTTAAGTACGTGCGAAACATGGACTTGATAGCCACCATGTTGTTGTTGTTGTTCAATCTGCTCCTCTTAGAGTCATTTGCACGTTTTTTTAGCTCATTTTTCTGGACTCCTTATAAACTTTAGTGGACATTTTAATGTGAAGAGACTCACTTCACTTGCCTAAAGTTTGGCACTTTCTAAATTCTAAATAAGGTTCAATGGTAAATTTGTAAATAGATTCAGTTATATCACTACAAGTGCTAGCAGTATCTCTTATTCTTCATTTTTAGTCAACTGCGGTGACTCACAAGGCTCGGTTCATATATAGCGTCATGCGATATTGATTCTTTATCAGGGTGATTATAAAAGAACAATACAGATTTAGCAGAATGACCTTATTTGTGTAATATTATCATGATATTTCACTTTGTACTCTTTTCCCCTAATTCTTGGTGTAATATTTGTAATTATTTATGTGATGCTTTTTAGGGTTTGTGAATTATGATTTGAATCATGAATGTCTAATACCTGCTATTATATCAAATTAGGATATGATTTAAAGTCATTGTTTGATCATGGTTTTGCAACTAATATTCTTGGACCAGATAAACAGATCTCTGAAGTGGACATTGAATATGAACAAAATATTGTTTCTCAAGTTTTTGCATTCATGTGTTTGCAAACATATTGGTATATATCGTTGTGGTAAATATGAGGAATGCATTTCAAGCTCTAGGACGCTAAAAGATGAAGGAAATTAGATTTCTTCAGTAAAAGTATAGTGAGCTAAATATTAATTAGAAGGCTAAAAGATATATACAAGTACAATGTAAATTCTCAAATAAAATAACGCGATCTATGAGTTCAGTTCTCAGTACATTAGATATGTGTAGCTAAATATAGTTCCACTAGTTTAGTGCTGATGTACATAATGTTTCAATGCTTGAAAGCCTAGTGTTTCAGATTATTACATGTCAGCCAATCTGATCCCTTCTAAAATAAATTTCATGGTTGCAAATTGCAACTTACACTTTTGTAAACCTACATGTACTAAAATCAGCATGCAATTGTTTAAAATAATAATTATACGGTCTATTGATTTGTCAACTCATTTCTAAACTTCTAATTATAATTTGTATGTCCATATCTGATTCTTTCTTTTTTCAACTTGCAGGTGCTACTTCTCAATGGTATGTGGTGGAAGGAGAAATTTGGACCTCTACATTAATAGTATGATTTTAAGAAGTACTATTGTACAAGTGTAGGATTATCAGTCTCATGCTTATGCTGACAGTTGTTCGCGTTCAGTTATGTCCATGTACCTTTTGCACCCTTATAGTGCAACTTTCATCTCTTAATTACTCCCTCTGTCCCTTAAAACTCTTCCCATTTCGGCCGGACACGTTTGCCAACGCACACTTTTGATCGTTAATATCTTTAATTTCGTATTAGTTTTAAATATAAAAACTTCACTGTATTAAAGTACTCATAAATACGAATCCAACAAGATCACTCATGACTATATTTGGTCTTATAGATTAGACGTAAATTAGCAATTTGTCTCATGTTATGAACAGGACCGACAAACCAAATGGGAAAAAAATAAAGGGACAGAGGGAGTATAATCTTGTAGATTTTATGTTCCTTTGGTTACAAATAGTACAAATAGATTTTATGTCTATTTTTAACAAAATAGTGCGAAACTCGATCTATTACGACTCTACTCCAAATGTCTTATTATTGTTCTTCCAGAGGAACACATTAGCAACTGAATTTGCAATGTGAAACTAGAATTAAATGGTGAATACACTACTTATATAATGTAAAAGTTAAACCTAAGTTGTGGAAAACATTGCTTTTTGTACTTGCTGGTATGTTGAAATCATTATCTACTTTTTGAGCTCCTACTAGGAAAAACTTTTCGGAAAGTAAATAAAAATATTTTCTTAGTGTTATCTATTTAAGGCTTCCTCTGTATATTAATATAGATTTGTATATTAGTAAAAGCTAGCATTAGCAATACTTATTTTTTCTGATATATTTAGCAAATAAAGGCTAATAATTTAAAATCAAGTTTAAAAATTAAAATAAGACGACAAAGAGTCCCTGAAATACATCCTCCAGTTCTCACTTTATTGAACTGAATATCAAAAGTTGACCATAGGAATATGAAGTCATAAATTAGTAAATACTAATTTTATTGCTTCTAAGTTTGTTTAAGCAATATACTTCCGCCAAACTCCATGTAGTTCCCTGTTGCACGGCCACCTTGACAAGTGAGCCCAAAGATTAATCCCTGAAAAAAGTGTAAAAAACACGTTAATGGTACTACTGAAATGTATAGGAAGGACATCATCGTGATTATTGCATAAAGTAGCAATCCTCAAAGGCTCAAACTAACACTGGCTAAGTTCCAATGGTGCTAATCTCATATTTGGCGAAGATATAAAACTACTTCTGTTGCTATATGAAAAGTTATAGCTCATGAAAATAGGGCTAATAAATCTTTCCAATCCAATAATCATAATATTGATATACTGCCACGTTTCTAATCTAACTAGAATTTTATCCAAGTAGTAATTAGCATGCCATATATAAATCGGCTGTCCCAAAGCAAATGCAGTACTTTGACACTTTTGAAGTTTATCAAAAACATTGTAAACTATAACTTGCAGGGGCTGCATCGGTAAAAAAATAGATATATAAACATAGAAAAAAATATCTCGAGAAAATTCTCAGAAAAAAATTTCTTTAGAAAATTTTCTCAGAAAAAAATTTCTTTAGAAAATTTTCCCGAAATAAAATTTCTTGAAAAAATTTTCCCGGGAAAAAAATATCTCGAGAAAACTTTCCCGAAAAAAAATTTCTCAAAATTTTTTCCGGAAAAAAATTTCTCGGGAAAATTTTCCCGGAAAAAGGTTCTCGAAAAAAATTTCCCGGGAAAAATCGAGAAAATTTGCCCCAAAAAAAAAATTCTCGAAAAAATTTCCCAGAATAAAATTTCTCGAGGAAATTTTCCCGGAAAAAAATTTCTCGAGAAACTATTCTCGAAATAAAATTTCTCGAAAACAATTTTCCAAAAAAAAAAATTTCTAAAAAAAATTTCTCGGGCAAATTTTCCCGGAAAAAAATTCCTCGAAAAAAATTTTCCCAAAAAAAATTTCTCAAAAAATTTTCCCCGGAAAAAAATTATCAAAAATTTTTCTAAAATTTTCCCGGAAAAAAATTCCTCGAGATACAAGATTTGTTGAATGCTTTTTTTTTTTATTTTTTTGCTAAATAAAATTTTATTGAAGAAAGAAAGAATACAAGTATGGCCCCACTACAGAAATGCATACATGCCAAATCTAGAAAGCTATTCAATACAGCATCATTTGCAAACTAGGATCGGACCTAACTTTGAGTTTAAAAGTTGAACAGGAAAGTAACTTTTCTCTGAGTTTCATTTTAATAGCTCCAAGCAATTCGTAGGCTGTAGATGTATGGCCATCATTATGGATCCTTTGGTTTCTTTCCCTCCAGATTGCATGAAAAGCAGCAGCAAGAAACATGCAAGAATGCTATATTCCCCCTGGTGCTGTCTATGGTATCAGAAACATGCAAGAATGCTATATTCCCCCTGGTGCTGTCTATGGTATCAGTAAAAATGTTGCCAGCTATAAGGTTAGACCAGGCCAAGTTAAGGTTAACAGGGCATTCAGCAAGAATAATCTTTGAATAAGGGCAGTTGCAGAATAAGTGTTCATGAGATTCCATGGAGGAGTTACAGAGATGACACATGGGATCAACATTCATGTGAAAACGAACCATACGGTCTTTGGTCAAAAGTCTCTGCTTAAGTATAAGCCAAAGGTTCATGGAGAATTTCGGTACTGAGAATTTGTGCCATACCAAGTGTAACCAGCTGGGAGGTGAATTCTGAGTACGAAGAGTCTGCCATATAATAGACATGTTGACATCCCTGATAGTGCCGTTCCAGGTGATTGAGTCATTAGGACAAAGTTGGATGCAATATTGGTTAGTAGGGCTGAAACTCCATTCGCCATTACTAAGAATAGAACTAACCTTTGCCATGTATGTCGACTCCATGATAGATACAATAGATGCATCAAGGTTTTCAACGATAGCTCTGCCATTAGCCCAAGGGTCGTGCCAAAGAGAAAAAACTGAGTCCCTTCCCAGATTATAGTTGATGAATTGTCGCGCCAGGTCCCTTGCTTTAAAAATCTTACTCAAGCTCCATGCACATTTAGAAGGAATGTTGGTAGTCCAGAATGCTTTTCTCCGAAGAATGCATGCGTATATCCAGTCCACCCAAATGGAATTTACCCGAGTAATAATTCGCCATAACTGAAACAGGATAGCACTAGTGTTCCATATGATTAGATCACGAATACCAAGACCATGCACCCTCCGTCTTAGGAGCACAACATTCCACCCAAGCCACCTTAAAATGACATGACCCACTATTATTACCACTCCAAAGAAACTTAGCAAGAATACTTTGAATTTTCTTTAGGATGCCTATAGAAAGAACTAGATGAGTGGCCCAATATCCTTGTATATTGAATAAGATAGCATTGATCAATTGAACCCTACCTGCCTGACTTATAGATTTGCTGGTCCAATGTTCAATACGACCATTAAATTTTTGTTACACCAAATACGCCCATTGTGTAATTTTCTGTACTGAATTACTAATCCTGTCAAATGTAAGCACCCTGTTTTGTAAATATATATTACTTCAATTTTGTGGAAGCCCCTTATTTTATATATATTTTAGTTAATTTCTGGAGGGGTCGGTCATCTCGCATAGCATCATTGATTCGTAGCATACCTTCAACCCTGTACGTGTGGCCGCACAACAACAGTGGGGAAACTCTTGAATGGAAATGTTTGGGAACCTCACCCCTCCAATCATGTTCTGGCTCTTGAAATGCGCCAATTAGGCAATTACTGTACAGTATGCAGGTACATCCCCAGGATTCTATTTCCTGGGCTGGTATGAAGCATATAAAACTTTCCACAATCTGGGAATCAATCAGGAATCGTAGCTCAGGCCCTCCTTGGCTGCACATTGTCTGGCACCCTTTGCACATTCCTAAATGCTCTTTCATTCTCTGGTTAGCACTAAAAAATCGATTACTTACCCGAGATCGTATGTTAAATTTTGGAATCGCAGTCGATGGAACCTGCCTTCTTTGTAATGTCGAGTTGGAATCAGCTCAGCACCTTCTTCTTCATTGTCCATACTCCCTGCATATTCTGAATTGCAGCCTTGTGTCTATTACTTACTTGTTTATTGGAGTTGCCTTTCATAGTATTTGGCTAGAGAGGAATGCTAGAGTTCATGGCTCCCAGGGAAAGCAGCAAATTGTCTTGTCCAGCATATTAAGCAAACTATTCGTGAGAGAGTTAATTCTAACAGAAAGTTTAGGAACATGGTCCTTCAGGACCCAACTACTACTAGTTTGCTTTTAGTTTGCTTTTTCTAATCTGTATTTTGCATTTTGTTCCCTCTGTTCTTGCTTTTCCTTCTGGTTGTTTGCTGTTTTGCTAGAGAGGGGCATGTCCTCTTCTAGTCCCGGGGTATGCCTTGGGTAATTTGTTTTCTTTGGTCTTTTATAAATTTTATTTAGAAAAAAAAAAATCTATATGCATCTGGTTTTTAAAAGAAGCACAAGATGACACACATGCACACACATATATATGCAGAGAATGATTAAACCTTAATGATGCGGTGGTCAACTCTTTCCTTTTTTTTTTAAGCATAAATACCCAAAAAATTCAAAAAAAGCGGACCTTTGTTTTGAAAAAAGAACTAATACGCATAATTAAGAACATGCATGCATGATTAGATAGAGATTAAAATAAAGGGAAATGCTAACCATAGCCCTTAGGGCTATGGTTAAGGTGCCCCACGTGGCAAAAATGTTTCCTTAAACATAGCCCTAAGGACTATGTTTAGCAGGACCCTAAAATAAATTAAAACCCTGTTTTCGAACTTCAAATTCAGAACAATTTCACTTATACAACAAAACACATCTTGTCGTTTTGTAAATTGTAATACAACGTGTTGATTTAAAGATTTTAAATAAAATATATTGTCATAATGTTTCTATCTGGTTTGAAAATAGAATTAGTGGTCTGACTCAGAGTCAAGAATCCAGGAAATAAGAGTGATCTCGATCGGTTTGTTCCTTGCTACTATAATCATGGGCATAATTCTCAGTCTCATGTTGTTTTTGTGCCTAGTAGGTGTTGATGGTTCAGTTCATTTCAAAATATCTAGTTTTGGCTATGACCAAACCAACATACTCTATCAAGGAGTTGCAGTAGCTTCAGTTGGAGAAGTTGAATTGGTGAATTTAAACCCTTCTAGTGTTGGTCGAGCAATGTATCCGGAAAACTTACAGATTTCACTTCGCATTTCACCTTTGTCATTGACACCCTATCTCCAAACTATTATGGTTCGGGTTTTGCATTCTTTCTTGCTTGCTCCTGTTGGCTTCCTCATCCCTCCCAACTCATCAGGTGGATTTCTACGACTTTTTAACTCGACTGACAGTTATTCATCTGGAAATCATATTGTTGCGGTTGAGTTAGACTCTTACTCAAATCCTGAGTGGGATCCTCCGTATCAGCACATGGGAATCAACAAGAATTCAATTACTTCAGCAGTGACCACCCCTTGGAACACTTCATTGCATAGCGGAGATACTGCTGATGTATGGGTTCTGTATAATGCTACTACCAAAACGCTGTCTGTCTTTTGGTCTTACCAGGAAAACTCTAATTTTCGGAAAAATTCCAGTCTTTCTTATCAAATTGACCTCAGGGAGGTTCTACCAGAGGTCTACTACTGTTGGTTTTACAGCTGCTACAGGCCCAAATGGGGAAATACCTACCTTAAAGTCGCGGGAGTTCACTTCAACTTTATCTATACAGATTTCGAGTTTATCTAAAAACAATTCAAGTGGAGACAAAAGGGTGGTGGTCAAAATTATAGTGATTGCAGCAGTACTATTCGTTGGCATTCTGCTTTCTCTGATTACATTTCTCGTTATAGTTTGGTTTAGGCGAAGACGGGTTGCAAGAAAAGCAGCAGAAGCACCCCTTAATTTGATATCATTCAGTGATGACCTTGAAACAGCAGGACCCACAAAATTTTCCTACCAATCGCTCGCTGTTGCTACGTACAACTTTTCTGATGATCCAAAGCTGGGCGAGGGAGGCTTTGGCTGTGTTTACAAGGGATATCTCCCAGACCTTGATATACCAATTGCTGTGAAAAAGATTTCAAGCGATGTTGGGAATTAATCTAAGTTTGTTTTATTTATTTATGTTTTGTAATATTTGATTTGATTTGGTCAGAATCTTTGATTTGGTAATTTGTTTTGGTCGTAATCTGTTAAAGTAATTGCTATGTGTTAGCTAGCAGTGGAGGTTGATAAGGTAAGTGGTTAGGTTGTTTCAAAGATTATAGCCACTATGAGTGGAAAGTTTGTCTTTTTTCCTCTTATTTAATCTCATGTAATCGTTAGTTTCATTAAGAATAAAGGTAGTAGTTTTTGCTCTCTACATTTTCTCAGTGAGTAATTGATTATCTATACGCTTATATTCATCATTTGGTATCCGAGCTTGGGTCGTTGTATGCCTAAGTATCAGTCCAAACACACAAAAGAAACCATGGAAATTTCTAAGGCAAAAGAAGGCTATGTGGGTTTAAGCTATCCAATGTTAACAAGAAGCAATTATACAACATGGTCCCTTAAGATGAAAGTGTTCATGAAGGCGCAAGGAGTTTGGGGTGCAATTGAACAGAAGGATCCCAAGGCAGCAGTTGACGAGAGGACGGTGCAGGTAGCCCTTGCAGCAATATATCAAGGTGTGCCCGAGGAAATATTGTTGGCCATTGCTGAGAAAGAAACTGCTAAGGAGGCATGGGAAGCGGTTAAGACGATGTGTATGGGAGAGGAACGAGTAAAGGAGGCAAAGGTGCAAACATTAAAGGGACAGTTTTAGTCTATGGTCATGAAGGAAACAGACCAGGTAGATGACTTTTGTATGAAGCTGAGCGGAATTGTCACGAATATACGGGTTCTTGGTGAAACTATGGAGGAGTCGAGTGTTGTAAGGAAGATTTTGAGAGCAGTCCCAGACAAGTTCCTTCAAATCGCCTCAAGCATCGAGCAATTTGGGGATATGAAGGTGATGACAGTCGAAGAAGTGGTGGGTCGTCTCAAAGCTCACGAGGAAAGGATGAAGGGTAGGTCCGAGAGCGTAGGTGGCGCAGGTGGACAACTTCTCTTGGCATCTCAGAATCAAAGAGCTAGAGGTGGTTCTTTCCGTGACAAGAGTAGGATAAAGTGTTACAACTGTAACATCTTTGGACACTACGCCTCAGAATGCAATAAACCACCACGAGACAGGGGACAAAGACAAGAGGTGAATCTTGCACAGATCATTGATGATGAACCAGCATTGCTTTGACAGAATTAAGGCGGCCAGATGGGCAAAGCCAGATGGGCAAATAAATGGTAACCAGACGGGTGAATAAAGTATTGCCAGATGGGCAAGTTTTAGTAGTGTCAGACGGACAAAACGAAAGCCACACGGGCTGATGAACGTGATTGCCATACGGGCTAAAAAAAAAGTTGCAAGCCAAACGGGCTTAGTTCATAACCATACGAGTTAAGTTGAATGTCATATGGGCTATGTTAAGAATCTGCATAAACAAACTTAGATTAAGGGGGAGATTGTTGGGAATTAATCTAAGTTTGTTTTATTTATTTATGTTTTGTAATATTTGATTTGGTCAGAAGTCTTTGATTTGGTAATTTGTTTTGGTCGTAATCTGTTAAAGTAATTGCTATGTGTTAGCTAGCAGTGGAGGTTGATAAGGTAAGTGGTTAGGTTGTTTCCAAGATTATAGCCACTATGGGTGGAAAGTTTGTCTTTTTTCCTCTTATTTAATCTCATGTAATCGTTAGTTTTATTAAGAATAAAGGTAGTAGTTTTTGCTCTCTACATTTTCTCAGTGAGTAATTGATTATCTATACGCTTATATTCATCAAGCGATTCTAGACAAGGTAAAAATGATAATTTCTGAATCAAGCATCCAACAGATGAACAGAAATGAAGAAGCAAGAAGATGAAGATTAAAACTAATATTTACATAATGCTTGAGAGTTTATTACAGGGAGGAAGAAATGTAAAAATGACAAGTAGTTCTAACTAACTCCTAGCCTATAGTATATAAACCAAACCAAACCAAACGTACTCAGTATATCCCGCATGAGCAGGGTCTGAAGGGGGTAGGATGTACGCAGTCATGCTCCTACAAAAAGGTAGAGAGACTGTTTCCGGTTTTTGACTCCCGGCAGGAGTCGAACCCGTGACCTTACGGTTCACGGATTGGGCACTTACCACTGTGCCAACTCAACCCCCTCCTAGCCTCTAGTATATATACACTATAATGACAGCTCATACTTCCCTACTTTCCTATCTTGAGCAGGATGTAAGGCAAGAATGTAAGGCTGTGTTAACTTCAGTATTGGTTGGTTTCAATGTGTTAGTCTCAATACCCCCCCTCAAGTTAGGGAGTGTTGAAAACATGCCTAACTTGGAAAGCAGTAACTGAAATTGAGCAGAGGGAAGGATCTTGGTGAAAGCATCTGCCAACTGATTAGAAGTAGGTAAATAAGTAAGTTGAAGAAGGCCTTCCATCACTTTATCTCGTGTAAAATGAAAATCAATGTCAATATGCTTAGTACGTTCGTGGAAGACAGGGTTTTTAGCAATGTGAAGAGCTAATTGATTGTCACAATGAAGCGTTACTGGCTTAAGTGAAGTAACACCAAGTTCCTCCAGGAGTCGAACTATCCAAGTAACTTCTGCAGCAGCAGAAGCCATTGCCCTGTATTTAGATTCAGAAGAAGATCGTGAAACCGTGGGTTGTTTTTTAGACTTCCAAGCAACTGGGGAGTTGCCAAATAAAAGAATATAGCCTGTGACAGAACGTCGTGAGGTTGGACAAGCAGCCCAGTCGGAGTCTGAATAGGCTTGAAGTGTTAATGAATCAGATGCTCGAAGTAAAATACCATCATTAGGAGAAGAAGCAATGTACTTTAAAGTATGTAGTAAAGCAGCAAGATGTGTAGTACGAGGAAGTTGCATAAACTGACTTAGCACTTGGACAGTGTAGCTTAAGTCTGGTCTGGTATTTGTCAAGTAATTAATCTTACCAACCAAAGTACGATAGATTTCTGGATTGGATAGTAAGACACCATCAGTTGCAGTCAACTTAAGATGTAATGGTAATGGTGTAGTCGCCTTAGAAGGGAGATCAAACGGACAAGCTGCAAGAAGGTCCTTGGTAAATTTAGTCTGACTAAGGGTGATACCATTGGAATAATACCCAACTTCAATACCTAAAAAGTAATGAAGGAAACCCAAATCCTTTATCCCAAAAACAGTGTGGAGATGTTGTTTAATAGAAAGAATAGAATCTATATCATCACCTGTGACAATTATGTCATCGACATAGACATCCATTATAGTTATTTTGGAATTAGAACGTTTGATAAAGAGGCTGTAATCATTTTTAGATTGAACATAACCTTGAGAAATTAATTCCAGAACAAGTTTATCAAACCACTCATGTGAGGCTTGTTTAAGTCCGTAGATAGATTTGACTAACCTGCAGATTATATTTGGACCAACAGAAAGGCCAGGTGGAGGTTTCATATATTCCTCTTGTTTAAATCACAGTGAAGAAACGCATTATTCACGTCTAACTGAAACAATTTCCAACGCCGACTGGCAGCCAAAGCAACAAGACAACGAACTGTGTTCATCTTAATGACAGGAGAGAAAGTATCCTCATAATCAATCCCAAGTTTTTGATTATAACCTTTTGCAACAAGACGAGCTTTACAACGTTTTAAAGAGCCATCAGAATGAAGTTTAACTTTAAAAACCCAGCGATAACCAATCGTGTTTTTACCAGGTGGTAACGAAACAAGGTCCCAAGTGTGATTCAAAGCAAGGGCCTGGAGTTCTTTGTCCATGGCTTCTTTCCATAGAGGATGAGCTGCAGCTTCTTTGTAAGAAGCAGGCTCAGTAAGAGTAGAAAGTGCAACAATGTGGTTTTTATGAACATTGGTAAAATTGTCAGCAGAAACAAAATTACAGTGATGAGTAGGTGTATACAAAGTAGCAATGTTGTTAGGAATAATTCATAAGTTGTGATGTTAAGAATAGAATTTACACATTATACTTCTTGTAATCCTGATCTTATAAAGGATTTAGCACTGTATATAGGATTTATGTGTAAGACAGTTGTCTGTATAGTTTAGTCAGGAATGAACAGTGTATCGGAGACTACATGTCAGGAACAGAGAGCAAATCCTGATGGCGGTCCAATACTGATGGTTGATCAGATACTGATGCAGTGTACAGATCCTGATATCAATCGTGTTACTGATGATGTCATTATGGATGCTACAGAAACTGGTAAGTGCTATAAAACAGGATAGTTGTTTGAAGAACAAGCAAGAAGATATTATGAAGGAAAGAGTTTTTCTATTGAAGGAAACTATCGACTAGAAGGCAGAACATTGTCATGTATAGATTATATCTTTCTGTTATTAGTTGATAGGTAGCATTATAAATACTCTCTCAATATCATTGTAAAGAGCGGACGAAGTTGTGAGTCGAACAAGTGAATGTGCGTAGCTCTGTATAAGGTTTGTATTCGAGAGTTCGAAACAAACAGAGAGAGATTTGTATTGTCAGCAGCTGCTAAAGGTATTGTACACCTTTGGTAGAGTTTGTATTTGATCTTATTAATACAAACAAGAGTTTGATTCATTCGTTTATTCTTGTTCATATAATCAAGCAAAAATCAGACACGATTATATAACTTGTATTCAACCCCCCCTTCTACAAGTTATTCGAGTTAACAATTAGTATCAGAGCAGGTTGATTTCGAGTAATCATAAAGATCTGCAATCATGTCTGGTTACAAGGATGGGAATACTAAAATTCCTATGCTCAGGAGAAACGAATATACTCTATGGGAAGTAAAGATGTTGCATCATCTGGAAGCAACAGATCCTGATTATCTTGACAGAATCAGAGATGGACCTTTTGTTCCAACAAAGGTCGTTGGACAAGCAACAGTTGATGGTGTGGTTGTTCCAGAACATACAGCAGAGAAGCCAAAATCTGAATGGTCAGATAAGGACAAGGAGAATGTTCTCAAAGATGCTAAAGTGAGAAACATATTATTCAATAGTCTTGATTCTGTTCTCACTAACTATGTTCTCTCTTGTAAAACTGCTAAGGATATATGGGACAATCTTAAGGTTCACTGTGAAGGAACTAAGCCTGTCAGGAAGAATATGAGGACATTACTTATACAACAGTATGAGTACTTTGAATCCAAGTCTGGTGAGTCACTTACTGATACCTTTGATAGGTTTACAAAACTCATCAATGAGATGGCCATGCATGGTAAATATTATGACTTGGAGGATATGAATACAAAGTTCATGAAAGCTTTGCCTGATTTCTACAATGAGAAGATATCTGCGATCGAGGAAGCTAATGATCTGGATGAGATTTCATTAGAGGCAGTATATGGAAAATTGAGAGCTTATGAACTTGACAAGCAGCAGAAGAAGAGCAGGAGTGAAGGAAAGATGAAGACTATTGCACTTACTGCTCAATCTGAAGTTAAGAAGCTTCCTGAAGAACAGCATGAAGAGATTGCTGTAAAGAATTCAAGGAAGAAGAAAAGCAAAGAAAGTTCTGATTCAGAGACTACTGATATGGACTCTGACAACAATGATTCTGAATCTGATATGCAAGAACTCTTTGCTATGTTTGCTAAAGCTTTCAAGAAAGGAAGATTCAACAGGAGAAGATTTAGCAAAGGACCTTTTCAAAAGAAGGAGGAGAAGAAGAGTGACAAAAGCAAAAGTACAATTGTCAAGCTTGATAAGGCCAAGATCAAGTGCTTTAACTGCAGCGAGCTTGGACATTTTGCTAGTGAGTGTAAGAAGCCTAGGAATTCAGGAAAGGGTAATGCACGTATGGTCACACAGAAGGATTGGGCTGATTCCAGTGACTCTGAAGATGAATTGGATTATGACAACATTGCATTGATGGCCAATAGTTCAGACAAACCTGGATCTCCAAAGAAAACTTCTCCATCCTCTGTTAAGGTATCACTTCACTCTCTTGATTCATTTGATAGCTTAAATTCTGATGAAATTAGATCTATCCATGCTGAGTTTAAGAATCTTATGACTAATTTTAGAATTCTTACTTGTGAAAGAGATGAACTTAAGGTTAAGAATGATAAATTAGTTGATAGAAATAATTTTCTTGAATCTGAATTAATTCAAATGGAAGAATACAAGTTAAGTTCTGATAAAGCTAAGCATGATTATAGTGTTATTCTTGAGGCTTATGACTATGTCAGAAAAGAACTAGAAGAAGAGAGAGATGTGATTAAGACCATTAACAATTCCAGTAAGAAGACAATAGAAATCTTTGAGAGTGGAATTCGTGGTAAGGTTAATGGTTTAGGTTTTGATAAGGCTAGACAAGAAGAAAAAGTAGTTATTGTCAATGATGATAGTAAGGTAGAAGCTAACACATCTAAATCTGAAGGTAAGAAAATTGTTTCTGAACCTAATCATGTTAAATATTTTGATTCAAAAGGTACCCCTGTTGTACACAAAAGGATTAACAATAGTAATTCAGATGAGAAAGTGTTAGAGAAACCTAAGAATGTAAACATAGGGTTTCTGTCTAAGTCTCAGTTGAAACAGAGATTAGATGGTCTTTCAGAGTCTAGCAAGATCAAGAGAAATAGGAATGGAAAAGAAGGTATTAACAAAGAGAATAATTACAAGAATGTACCTGATGCACCTAGGAAAAAATGCTATAAGTGTGGAAATCATAATCATTTGGCCCTAGACTGCAATCAAAAACCTTCTTGGAAAACTGAGTCCAGATTCCCCAAGACTCAGAAAATTCAATACCAACCACAAAAAGCTTGTTATCATTGTGGTAGTTTACTTCATTCCATTTACATGTGTAGAGAATATCATGAACTGTATTATGACTATTATTCTTTGAAATCTGAAACTCCTAGTCACAAACAGTTTGTGAGATCAGAGTCTAAAGTTGACTCTGCAACAGGTAAAATAAAAGCAAAATCTTCAAAGTCTGTTGTCTCTAAATCTAGTAAGAAAGGATCCAATCAAAGTTGGGTCCTAAAAAATTCTAACTAGTTACTTTTTGTTTGCAGGGCACAGGAAAGAAGCATTCAATTATCTTGGACAGTGGATGCTCTGGACATATGACTGGAAAGAAGTCCCTGCTTACAAAGTTTGAGAGGAAAGCTGGCCCAGTAATATCTTTTGGAGATGGCAACAAAGGAGAAACTCTGGGATATGGCTCAATTGTTTTGGGAATGTCATCATAGGAAATGTAGCACTGGTTGAAGGCTTGAAACATACTCTTTTAAGCATAAGTCAACTGGGTGATAAAGGTTACAAATCAATCTTTGACAGAGAAGGATGCAAAATCTTGAATATGCAGAATGGAGACATTGTTCTAACTGGTCAAAGACATGGTAACATATATGAAGCCAGCTTAAGTGATACATCTAAAGGAATTGTTAGATGTCTCTACAGCAAAGCAACAAGTGATGAAAGCTGGAATTGGCACAAGAAGCTCTCACATCTTAATTTCAAGAAGCTTAATCAACTTGTTAAACACAATTTGGTGAGAGGCCTACCACAGGCAAATTTTGTGCAAGATGGACTTTGTGATGCATGTCAGCTTGGAAAGCAAAGAAGAACCACTTTCAAGAGCAAGACTGAAAATTCAATTACTGAACCATTTCACATGCTACATCTTGATCTGTTTGGTCCAGTAAACATTATGTCTATCAGCAAGAAAAGATATGCTCTAGTTATGGTGGATGATTTCACAAGGTTCACATGGGTGTTCTTTCTACACAAGAAGGATGAAGCTCCTCAGCAAATCATTGAACTCATCAAGAATATTCATAACAACTCTGAGTACAAAGTCAAAGTACTTAGGAGTGACAATGGTACAGAATTCAAGAATTCTACAATGGAGGGGTTTTGTGCAGACAATGGAATCACTCAACAGTTTTCTGCACCTGGTACACCTCAACAAAATGGTGTAGTGGAAAGAAAGAACAGGACTCTCATAGAGGCAGCAAGAACCATGCTTGCAGATGCAAAACTTCCAACCTACTTTTGGGCAGAAGCTATTAACACTGCATGTTTCACTCAGAACTGTACCTTGGTAAATAGTCATGGAAAAACTCCCTATGAGATGATCAAAGGAAAGAAACCAAGTGTGAAATATTTTCACATCTTTGGATGCAAATGCTATGTCCTAAAAGTTCATCCAGAACAACTTGGAAAATTTGAAGCCAAATCGGATGAAGCAATTTTTCTAGGATATTCAGCATCTAAGGCCTTCAAAGTTTATAATCTCAGAACTCACATTGTTATGGAATCAATTCATGTTGCATTTGATGATAAGAAATTTGGAATTTTGCAAACTGATGAAAGCCATGACAAATTGGAATTTGAAAATCTGAAGAATTCTGAGATACTCTCAAGTGATGATGAAGGTTCTCCAGAAGGAATTTCTATTGCTTCTCAAAGGAATGCTACTGTTGAGGGGGAGCAAATAAATCAAAGAGAACACAGTGATCATCAGGAGCAGACTAGTCTTTCAGAGTCTTTTCCATCAGGAATTGATGTTTCAGAGTCTACTCCATTAGGAACTGACCTTTCAGAGTCTACTGAGGAAAGATCAGTAACTAGCAGCAATATGGAATCTACTGATTCTATTGATCAAAGGAGAGTTTTTGAAGGTAGAGAGAATTCTTCTACAAGGGATACCACTAACTTAGGGGGAGAGACTAGCAGAGTTAATCTACCACCTGTTAGAAAATGGACAAAGGATCATACTGAAGATTTGATAATTGGTGATCCAAATAGTGGTGTTCGAACTAGAAGATCAATTCAAAATGAATGCTTGTATAGTTGCTTTCTCTCAAAGAATGAACCTAAGAAGGTTGAAGAAGCCTTACAGGATCCTGATTGGGTAATTGCAATGCAGGAGGAGTTAAATGAGTTTGAGAGAAACAAAGTTTGGAAACTGGTACCAAGACCTAAAGATAGATCTATTGTTGGTGCAAGATGGGTTTTCAGAAACAAGCTAGATGAATCTGGTATGATTGTAAGAAACAAAGCAAGACTGGTGGCCAAGGGTTATTCTCAGGAAGAAGGCATTGATTATGATGAGACCTTTGCACCTGTAGCAAGATTGGAAGCAATCAGAATGTTTCTTGCATTTGCAGCTCATTCAAAATTCAAGGTATACCAGATGGATGTAAAGAGTGCTTTTCTAAATGGCAAACTTGATGAAGAAGTGTATGTAGAACAGCCACCTGGATTTGTTGATCCAAAGTTTCCAAATCATGTCTACAAACTTGACAAGGCACTCTATGGACTAAAGCAGGCACCAAGAGCATGGTATGAGACTTTGTCTAAATTTCTTCTTGAAAATGGCTTCACAAGAGGTACAATTGACAAAACTCTATTCTTTAGAAAGATAAAAGGTGAATTGCTTTTAGTTCAAGTTTATGTTGATGATATTATTTTTGGTTCTGCTAATGAAAAGTTGTGTGCTAAGTTTAGCAAGCTTATGCAGTCTAAGTATCAGATGAGCATGATGGGTGAACTAAATTATTTCTTAGGCTTGCAGGTCAAACAGACTGAGACTGGTATTTTCATTAATCAGTCAAAGTATATCAAAGATCTTTTAAGAAGGTTTGACTTTCAAGACTGAGCAGTTGCAAAAACACCCATGGCAACAGCCACTAAACTAGACTCTGATCCTAAAGGAAAAGAGTGTGGATAATACTAGTTATAGAGGCATGATAGGCTCATTGTTATATCTAACTGCAAGTAGGCCAGATATAATGTTTTCTACCTGTTTATGTGCTAGATTCCAAAGTGATCCTAAGGAATCTCATTTAATTGCTGTGAAGAGAATTTTTAGATATCTCAAAGGAACTCCAAATCTTGGTTTGTGGTATCCTAGAGAATCTGATTTCTTTCTAATTGGCTATTCAGACTCTGATTATGCAGGGTGTAAGATAGACAGGAAAAGCACTACAGGTACATGTCAATTCTTGGGAAATAGATTGATTTCTTGGGCAAGCAAGAAGCAACAATCTGTTTCAACCTCAACTGCAGAAGCTGAGTACATAGCAGCAGGCAGTTGTTGTGCACAGCTCCTTTGGATAAGAAATCAGTTGCTGGATTATGGTATAACACTTAGTAATATTCCTATGTTTTGTGATAATACTAGTGCTATTAAAATTGCAGAAAATCCAGTTCAACATTCAAGGACTAAGCACATTGATGTCAGGTATCATTTTATTAGAGAACATATTGAGAATGGTACTGTGGAACTTCATTTTGTTCCTACTGACAAACAGCTTGCAGATATTCTAACTAAACCACTTGATGAGACTACATTCAGTAGACTAGTAAGTGAGTTAGGAATGTTAAATTTTTAGATCTTTAACATCTGCAAAAGTAGCAAGGTATGTTGTTCTTAGCTTATAGACTTGATATTCCTGTCAGGATCTATATTTGATTGTTAAATTCTTAAGCTATAACACATTGCCTTGATAAATTTCAGTATGATAGACTTGTTAATAATCATCAGGATTAGATTTGTTATCAGGATGCTGACGTCATCAGTATTGTGTCAGTATCAGGATTATGAAAATTGTTTCAAATCCCGACGTTTACTTTGTGTAGTAATCTAATTCTGTGATGTGTTAAGTCTATGCTAGCAAGTTTTGATATTTGCATACTGATAATTTATACATCATTCAAAAATCAAAAGACAAGCAGATAACAAGAAACTGTATTTTCATTAATAGAAATCATTACATGGAAATGAAATACAACATCTTTTTGTCTAAATTTCTATTGATAATTCTATACTTGTCTATTGATATGAACTCTGAGGTACAGGACAAGGAGCATCTCAAGAAATCCATCAGGGGATTAAAGCATCGTTTGCTCTTGGATTCCTTGTCTGGGCGACTTGAATGAGAGCAGCTAACTTAAATGAATAGCATCTCCATCAAGATCAACCTCAGACTCTCGGCCAAATTCTTCATCCTCAAGTTTTGAGGAGGTTAGGGGAAGATTGTATCTAACAGATGGATGTTCTAGGAGAAACCTCTGGATATTTTCGAAAACCAATCCATTCATGATTAGTTCGATGAGAAGAGTCATTTGTTCAAAGAGATGATCAAGAACAGGATGTTCGTCGATTGAGAAAAATCTGGAAAATGGGTTTGAAGGGATTTTTGGTTTGAGAAGCATTGTTGAGAAGAAAAGAAATTGAAAGGTTTTGGAGAATGGCATAAGGCGTCTGGTTCTTTTAAAGAAAGACGTGAGAAGCTGAGCAGTCACTTGGAAGTTTTAATGAAGTCAAATGCTAATTATTGCATGTGACTGCATTTCTTGTTTTCAAGAAATATTGAAAATATCTAACCAATTGATTTTCTGTTCAGATTAATTGTTTATTTTCTTTTTCAGATAAAAGAAAAATGCCACGTGGAAAACTCCATATTAAGTCTCTGATGATATTGGTCAGGATTTCATGTGTGACCATCAGGATTTGAAAATTATATTTTTAAATCACATTGCATTTTGTGATTATTTTGATGAGAGGTCATCAGGAAAAGGAAGCTGATCAGTATTGATTATTTATACCCTGATCTATTTCATAAAAATCAATTTTGGATTTTGTTTTCCAAAAATCGTGGGTAACCGCATTTTTCAGGGACTGACACCTGTCAATCTACGTGTCAACGTGGGATAGTGGTCTGAAAGATTTGTGAAATATATTTGTTTTGAAACTCTAATCGTGTAATTGCTTTTTCTAATTTTACATTCTCTAAAGCAAAAAACACTCTTGAGTTTTCAAAATCACTAATCCATTTCAAGAATTTTTCAAGTTTCTTTTCAGATCAAAAATGACAGCTCAGAGAAGATTACCTAAATCAGTAGCCTTCAAGTTTGGTGACTTTGATTTTATGACAAACAATCATGTTGCAGCTATCACCAACAAGGAAGGAGTGTCATCTGATTTTCATCCAATCATGGACTTTCTGGCGAATGGACCATTAAGTTATGCATTGACAGCATCTCCACAGATTAATCAAGTAGCTGTTTCACAAGCTTGGAAGAATGCTGAGGTAATTGATTCTACTCAGAGTCAATCAGGTAAGATTGTTCTACATTTAGGACAAGATTCATTTGACATTACTGAATCTGTTGTTAATTCAGTACTTTGCTTACCTGTTACTGATAGTTATGAGAATGTACCATCTGATGATAATATAAGAACTATGTTGTCTGAATTAGGTTATAGTGGACCTCTAGATAACATGAGCCAGTTGAATAGGTCTTTTCTTAGAAAGGAATGGTCTTTTTACTTTGATCAAATTGCTAAATGTTTTACTGGCAAATGTAGTTCTTTTCAGCAAATTACTTCTGTTACATCACATATTGCTTATAGTTTGCTTTATGACAGAGTAATTAATATTGGTCATATTATCTTAAGTCAGATGAGTATCAAACTTGGGTCAAGAGATCAAAACAGGAAAATGGTTTATTATCATAGATTTATGCAAATGTTTGTTAACCATTTTATTCCTGATGTTGAAGCTAGATTTGGTAGGGAACATTGTGTTTCTTCTTATGAACAGCAAAAGAGAATTTTCTCTGATATTTCAAAGAAGGACAATGCAAAGAATCTAGATGAAATACCTGCAATTCATTATCCACATCATGTTCAGGTAATTCTTAAAACTCATCTTCCTACTTTCTATAATTCTTCTTTCTTTTGTGGTGAAATGGCTCAGGAATCTCAATTGGAGGAGAACCCACCTGTGTCTACCCAAGTAGCCCAAAACATTATAGTCTCTGAAACAATTCAAGAACCAAATTTTGATCCACAGCCTATTGTTTCAAAGAAACCAACCTCTGGTGTTTCTCAAAAGACATCAGTTGTAAGGAAGAGAAGATTTGTTGTGTCAAGTAGTAGTAGTAACTCTAGTGAAGATGATGATGATTTAACTCTTGCTGAGAGAGCAGAATTGAAGGCTGCAATTCAACTTTCTTTGTTAGCACAAAGAGATGAAAAACCTAGTCACATCCAGGCTGCAGTCTCCCAAAAGGCTGTAGTTCTTAAAAAGGGAAAACAGTTACTGGATACTGTCTCTCAAAAGACTGTGTCTATTGAACAAAGATCTCATCCCAAGATCACTTCTGTGTCTACACCTCTTGAGTCTTCTCAGGATAAATCTTTTGCTCACTATATCAGGAGAACAAGGAGAAAGATTCAATTGTCACCTACACACACAGAGTCTAGTCCAACTAATATCATGCAGGTTTCTACAAATCAAGCTACATCTATGTCAGTATTTGATAAGAGAGATCTGGATATTGATTCTTCATGGGAAACTACATTATCATACAGACTGGCTATGGGACTAATTTCTCTCAAAGTGAAGTTGTCAAGGCCTGTTCTAGATTTTCTGGTTGAAAGAGTACCAAGACCTTCATTTCCTGAAGAATATGGACTCCTACATCAAAGACTTGACTTAATGAAGATGTATTTCTATGTGTCTGTCAGAAGACAATTAGTCAAGAAATTTGGACTCTCAAAGCATGGTGCACTTCAATCACTTCATGCATATTTATTTGACAAGAATGTCATTATTGAAGATGCTTCAGCTCAAGGTGAACAACTGGAGGAAGTAGATAGAGGAATGCAGTCAACAGAAGATACTATTGCACCAGTGGTGAATAGTAGGAAAGATCAGATCACAGTCACTGTAACACAAGAACCATCTAGTCAGAGGAAGGATGACTCAGGAGCTGTGATAGCTGATGTTGAAAGGACTTCTGTGATGACTGAAAATGCAAGTGAGATACCCTATGATATGGGAGGAATGACTTTGGTTGATTTTTCTGAAGATCAAACAAATTTTGTTCAGTCAGAGTCTATCCACCTTGAGGGTGTGTCTCAGCAAACAACACTTAAAGACGGTGATGTACTAACTATGGTGTCTAATGAAGTATTACTGAAGACATCAGAGTCTAGTAAAGAACCTGAACGTGGTATACTGGAGCCTGTAGTTTCTGAAAGGAAAGAAGATGATTGTAAGGGTTCAGAGACTATAGCAGCTCACTCCTTGGAGAAAACCTCAAGCCACATGCCAAATGAGGAACCCTCTCTCCATGTGAGTTCAGGTATAAAAACTTCTTCTAAACTCTATTTTTCTGTAGGTCATGAGAGCACTTATCTAAATTTGAGTGATACACTTGAAAGGATGGACTTAGATCCACAATTTGAGCGGCTGGCTCCTGACCAGGCAAAAGGTGAGGTAGAAAGAGTGTTGACTTTAGTAAGTCAAAGTGAGAATGAGGGTATGGATGATCAACTCCATAGTGAGGGAGAGAAAATTAGGAAACCATCATTTGATTTCTGGGATCAGGTTTTTCCTGAATCTTGGTCTGAAAATTTGGGTATGGATGCTGGTACTTATTCATTCATCAAAATGTATCAGAAGAATGACCTAGCACATCACAATGCAAAGCCAGAAGTTAAAGCTCAGAAGCAAAAGGAGAGGCTTGCAGGAATCATTAACAGAAGAGGTGCCAGGATAAAGCAATCTCTTGATACATATGTACCAGATGAAGATCCTAATGATCCTAGTGTTCCTTTGTATGTACTTCCAATATCAGCTAGAATTGAGACATCAACAGTCTTTGATCACTCTAAGGAGGAGTCAGGATTTGAAGATGTTAGTACACAGAATACTGGTGAAGGAGATGATGATCATGTTTCAGTTCCAGAACAGAAAGATGAAGATGTTGATACTTCTAATCAGGTTTTATTACTTGAATATCATACAACTCAAACAACTTCTTCTACAAGATTTGAAGATACAGTTCTTTCTGATTTTGATACTGAAGATACTAGAAGCACTTCCAACATTGAAGTTCATTCTGATGTTTTGAAAGATATTCAGAATTCTCAAATTGATATTCAAACAAGACTTCAATCACTTGAAGATAACCAAGTCACAATTATGGAAAATCAAGCAGTTCTTATGAATCTCATTTGTTCTGTTTCTGAATCTCTTGGAATTAATGTTGCTGATGTCAAAAAGGGGGAGATAAAGATAATTCAAAGACAACAACAACAACACCACCAGACTGAGGATGATAAAGCTGGGGGAGATAAAGATCAGACAAAGGGTAGTAAAAAGAAGAACCAGGAGTGACAGTGGTGAATCTCAGTTAGGAAGAGTAAAGGAAGAGCAGCATTAATAGTTAAAATTCTTTCTTTCAAGTACTAGATAAACGTCTACATCTGAGAAGGAGGTACTTAAACTTCATAATTCTACATTCATAAATTCTATTCTGGTTGTATTGTTATATGTTTTGACATCCACAACTTAGATTTATGCTTCAGATTTTAAAGCATAAATAGGGGGAGATTGTTAGGAATAATTCATAAGTTGTGATGTTAAGAATAGAATTTACACATTATACTTCTTGTAATCCTGATCTTATAAAGGATTTAGCACTGTATATAGGATTTATGTGTAAGACAGTTGTCTGTATAGTTTAGTCAGGAATGAACAGTGTATCGGAGACTACATGTCAGGAACAGAGAGCAAATCCTGATGGCGGTCCAATACTGATGGTTGATCAGATACTGATGCAGTGTACAGATCCTGATATCAGTCGTGTTACTGATGATGTCATTATGGATGCTACAGAAACTGGTAAGTGCTATAAAACAGGATCGTTGTTTGAAGAACAAGCAAGAAGATATTATGAAGGAAAGAGTTTTTCTATTGAAGGAAACTATCGACTAGAAGGCAGAACATTGTCATGTATAGATTATATCTTTCTGTTATTAGTTGATAGGTAGCATTATAAATACTCTCTCAATATCATTGTAAAGAGCGGACGAAGTTGTGAGTCGAACAAGTGAATGTGCGTAGCTCTGTATAAGGTTTGTATTCGAGAATTCGAAACAAACAGAGAGAGATTTGTATTGTCAGCAGCTGCTAAAGGTATTGTACACCTTTGGTAGAGTTTGTATTTGATCTTATTAATACAAACAAGAGTTTGATTCATTCGTTTATTCTTGTTCATATAATCAAGCAAAAATCAGACACGATTATATAACTTGTATTCAACCCCCCCCCCCCCTTCTACAAGTTATTCGAGTTAACAAATGTTACAAACATAATCTGTAAGATATGAAGGAACTTGACGTGTTCGAGTTGAAACACGTGAAGGAATAGTATGTGTACCAGTGTTTGTGGTATAGGAACTAGTATCAGATTCTGTAGAAGTATTAGAAGAAAAAGATGATTCAGGTGTATGTGTCTGTGTTTGTGTTTGTGATTGTGGAGGAGTGTCTGAATAATCAGTAGAAATAGAAGTAGTACGAGGTAAAAATATGGAATTAGTAGAAGGTTCAGTAGAACTATGTTGGATAAGATGATAGGGAAAATGAAGTTCATGAAAAACAACATCACGGGAAATAGATACCTGATGAGTTGTCAAATTTAGAATTTGTAACCTTTCTGATGAGGTGGATAGCCCAGAAAAACACCAGGCTCAGCTCGAGGATGAAATTTTGAGCGATTAACTGGTTGAGTAGAAATGTAGCAGAGGCATCCAAATGGTTTAAGCAAATCAAAGTCAGGCATGGAATTATATAAACGAAATTATGGTGTAACATTACCAATACTGGACAAAGGCATTCGATTGATGAGATATGTTGCACAGAGAACACATTCCCCCCAATACGAATCTGGAATTTTGGATTGAAAAAATAGAGAACGAGCAGTTTCGAGGAGATGACGATGTTTACGTTCAACAACACCGTTCTGTTGAGGCGTATGAACACAACTTGTTTGATTTATAATGCCATGACGCAGATAAAAAGCTTTAAGAGCACCTTGAGTGAGTTCCAAAGCATTATCAGAACGAATGCATAAAACTTTATGTTTAAATTGATTTTCAGCATACAAAACAAATTTCTCAAGTATTTCAGCAACCTCAGATTTTTGTCTAAGTAAATGAACCCAAGTGAAACGAGTATAATCATCAACAATTGTTAAAAATGAAGTACAATTGGTATAAGTCTTTGTCCGATATGGACCCCAAATATCCACATGAAACATTTCTAGAGGATTAGTAGTCTTGATAGAACTATGTGAAAAGAATTGTCGACATTATCTAGCAGCAGGGCAAATTTGACAAATCGTAGAATCAATACAATCTGAAATATTAAGTTGTGGCTTAACAAGTTTCAGCTGAGGAAAAGGTAAGTGGCCAAAACGAAGATGCCATAGTTGAACTTCTTTCTGAGACTGAGAAAATAATCGAACACTAGAAATAGTTGCAGAAGTAGTAGCTTTAAGAGGAGTAGTAGGCTGAACAGAGTAGAGACCATCACTCATATTACCAAGAAGCATCAGCTACTCTTTCTGAAAATGGTCCTGCAGAAAGCACTTGGAATCAGAGAAAATCAGATTACATTTAAGATCCTTGCAAAGCTTGGTGACAAATATCAAATAGAATTGGAAGTCAGGTACATGTAGAACATTCCTAAGAGTAATGTGATCATTGAGCAAAATAGTCCCTTTGTGTAAAATAGGAATTTTACTACCATCAGGAATGGTAATACAATTATCTGAATTAACAGATTCATATTCCACAAACTGATCAAGACTAGGACAAATGTGGTATGTAGCACCACTGTCCAATAACCATTTGGACTTGGAAGAACTTAAAAGACATATATTACCTGCTAGGAGGGCATGACTAGTAGATTCAGACTGTTGATTAGAAGAAACATGACTGTTGTTGAGAAGATTAACCAACTGAGCATAATTTTCTTCTGTAATGTTCTTAGAAGAACCAGTAGTTATTTCTGAAGACATATCATCTTGTGGCTGTAACTGTGAATGAGAAGTGACAGCTGCAGTTACTCTCTTATCTTTAAAACCTCTGAAACCAGGTGGAAAACCATTAAGTTGAAAACATCTGTCTATGCTATGG
This sequence comes from Kitagawia praeruptora, assembly GCA_037693485.1. NCBI lineage: Eukaryota > Viridiplantae > Streptophyta > Magnoliopsida > Apiales > Apiaceae > Kitagawia > Kitagawia praeruptora. The sequence goes on from CM075347.1 coordinate 129,492,107, forward strand.
CCCTGTACTTTACAATGTGTGCAGAAATAGTTAGCACCAGGTTTAGATGGTCGTTTTGGTGCAGAAAACTGATTGATCTGAGGCCGTGGACTATGCATTCCATGAAATTGATTCATCTGAGCCCGAGGAACATTCATCCCAGTAAATTTCTGAGAATTATTGTAAAGATATGGTCTCTAATTCTGAGTAACATAAGCTCTTCTATCAGCTGCTACAAATGCCAAATTCTCAGTATTTATCGAAATCTGAAAAATGTCCCTGTGACTTTCTTCCTGTGCTATTAGCCTATAGGCTTGAGAAACTGTGGGAAGAGGAACCATCAACATAATATGACCTCTAACAGCACTGAACTTGTCATTCAGTTTTAGCATAAACTGTAATAAACGTTGTTCTTGCTGTTTCTGCAAGAATTTATGTCCCAAATCACATGTGCAGGCAGTACATGTACAACTTGGCAAGGGATTAACATCATCAATACTGTCCCAAACTGTCTTGATTTTAGTATAAAACTCTGAAACTGACTGAGTACCCTGAGTAATTTCAATCAATTGTTGCTCCAAAGAATACAATTCAGTGATTGAAGAACAACCAAAACGTTCCTCTAGATCTTTCCAAATAGCTCTTGCAGTCTTTAAAAACAAAACACTTCGAGCAATAGTTTCATCAAGATTGAACAAGATCCAAGATATGACAAGAAAATTACATCGTTCCCAAGCACTATAATCAGGTGAAGTTGTTGCAGGCATAACTAGAGTTCCATTTACAACCCCTAGCTTGTTCTTCGCAGATAAAATCAACAACATCGATCTTTTCCAGTTATTATAGTTTGTTCCATTAAACTTTACAGAAACAAGTTGTGTAGTATTTGCGTCTGAAGGATGAATATAGTAGACACTCGAAGTATCGATAGTATTCGATTGATTAGTCGCCATTAAAACTCAGAAATTACACAGAAATCTTACTTTTCACAATCTACAATTACGTAAACGATAACGAACAAATTCAGTGCCAAAAATCACAGATTAACAGATAAAATTCACAAATCAACAACGAAATGCATAGATCGGAGCTATTATCAGAACAAGAAGAACAATCTTGAAGAATCAGAACAGAAAACACCTTATAAACGTTGAAATTCTGACTGAGAACGGTGAAATTCCGGCGAAAACACAAAGAATCACGGCGAGATCACAAGAACCATCTCTGATACGATGATAATTTCTGAATCAAGCATCCAACAGATGAACAGAAATGAAGAAGCAAGAAGATGAAGATTAAAACTAATATTTACATAATGCTTCAGAGTTTGTTACAGGGAGGAAGAAATGTAAAAATGACAAGTAGTTCTAACTAACTCCTAGCCTCTAGTATATATACACTCTAATGACAGCTCATACTTTCCTACTTTCCTATCTTGAGCTGGATATCTTACTAATAATAGTATGTAAAGAATGTAAGGCTGTGTTAACTTCAGTATTGGTTGGTTTCAATGTGTTAGTCTCAATAAAAAAAGAATACATAACTGAGGTCAAGATTATTAGCAGGTTAAGACATCGAAATTTGGTTCAGCTCATAGGCTGGTGTCATGATCAGGGTCAGTTCATACTTGCCTATGAGTTCATGCTAAATGAGAGTCTTGATTTTCACCTATTTGGTAAAAGGAGTGCTCTTGTTTGGGCTATCAGATACAAGATAGCACTTGGTTTTGCATCTGCTTTGCTCTATCTTCAAGAGGAGTGTAAGAAATGTGTGGTGCATCGAGACATCAAGTCCAGCAATATAATGCTGGATTCAAACTTCAATCTCAAGCTAGGCGATTTTGGCTTAGCAAGACTCATGGACAACGAGTTAGGTCTTAAGACAACCGTGGTGGCTGGTACTTATGGTTACCTTGCACCAGAATATGCAAGCACCGGTAAAGCTAGTAAAGAATCGGATATCTATAGTTTTGGTGTGGTGATTTTAGAAATTGTTACGGGAAGAAGGTCGAGTGATACACCGGATGATGCAAACCCTGAATGGGGATTGGTGGAGTGGGCTTGGAACTTATATGGAAGTGCAAAGTTTCTTTCAGCGGTGGATGGAGATTGAATATGGTGTTTGACGCCAGACAGGTTGAGTGTTTGATGATTGTAGGCCTTTGGTGTGCTCACCCTAATTGGAATTTGAGGCCATCAATTAGGCAGGCAATTCGAGTACTTAACTTTGAGTTGGTGTTGCCAAGTCTTCCGACAATGATGCCTGTTCCTGTATACCATGCACCCTTAAGTATATCAGAAGCTAGCTCTTGTGAGGTTTCTATGACTTAACACACGTTAAACAAGTATGCAACATAAAGCTGTGAGAGACCACTCACAGAGTCTTAATTTATTTGTTATTAGTATTTCTATATTTCAAGTTTGTTCGAGTAAAATAAGTACTTGTTAGTGCTCCTATAACTAAGCTAGTGGATGTTGTGGATTTATCCTGTAATCTACTAGTTGCTAGAATTTCTCTTAATCACTAGAATTTCTCTGTTCCAGTTATGTAGTAGCCTATATATATAGGCACGTTTCATTTGTTTTAATTGTATTGCAGTTAATGAATAGTAAGACTACTACTTGGGTCTTTATTCTCTTTGGTATTATAACTGCAACATACACACACATATTGCTTATCTCCAAGTTTTACCAACAAATTTGGCATCAGAGCGATGTTTAGAGTGATCAGAGCGAGGTTTAGAATGTTTTCATGTGGCGACGTGCTAGACGAAGTCTAGTTCGTAGTTACGGTTCAAAAGTTATGAACGTTTTAGAAAAACTGCACAACCGTAAACGTCGTTGCAGAGTTTCTTATTGACACTAAGGCTCCAGACTGACTCAATTTGTACTGATAGATTAGTAACTTATTAGTTAGATAGGCTGTAGGGGTAGTGTTAGAATATGCCTTAGCTGCTGCCTTAGTTTGGTTTTTTAAGTGTGTTTATTTAGTTATTGGAAGTTAAGTATATTTGAATAGTTAGTTATTCAGGTTTGTAACTGCAAGCCTTGTAACTGCAGAGCAGGAAGTTAGGTGTATTAGGGTTAGTATGATTTGAATTAGAAGTTATTGTGGTGGTTACAACTGCTACTACTTCTACTATATAAGATGTATTAGTTTGTGTATTACACTACTTCTACTATATAAGATGTATTAGTTTGTGTATTATTAAGGTGTGTGTATGTGAAATGAATAAATAGTTTTGTGAAGTTTTATTCGCTTAAAAACTAACAATTGGTATCAGAGCCCTCTTCTTGAGGGACCTGTGATTAATGCTTCCATGGATTCAGAAATTCCATTTACTGCACTAGCATCACCAGTTTTCAATGATGAAGGTTATCATGGTCGGGCAGCAAGAATGGAGGCTCATCTAGAAGAAAATGACTTGTGGGAAGCAGTGGAGGAGGACTACGAAGTTCCTCAATTATCTGGTAATCCAATCATGGTTAAAACTTCATCGTGTGATGAAGAAGAATAGTTGTTCGTGGCATCGTGTGATGCAAACATCAGCCAAGGTAAATCATGGCCAGTGGACAAGGCTCAAGTTGTGGATCAAGAGGAAGAAGATTTGTTGTTCGTGGAATCGAATCAAGAGGAATGAAAGTTGTTCGTGTCACTGTGTTATGAAAAAATCAGCCAAGGTGAAACATGGCTAGTGGATAGTGGTTGTACAAACCACATGACAAATAATGTTGAACTCTTCGAAGAACTTGATCTGAAATTAATTTCAAAGGTAGGAGTTGGAAATGGACAATATATCTCTGTGAAAGGTAAAGGTTCCATTGTTATTGAAACTCTTATGGGTACCAAAGTTATTACTGATGTGATGTATATTCCTGAAATTGATCAAAATTTGTTGTGTGTTGGACAATTGATTGAGAAAGGTTTAAAAGTGTATTTTGAGGATAAGATGTATGTGATTAAAGATGCAGAAGGCCTTAAATTATTCCATGCTAAAATGAAGGAAAAAAGCTTTCAACTTGATTTTTTTGGAAAAGAGCAGATTGCATACCAAACCTCTGTGAAGATTACTGATCTTTGGCATAAGATGGGAGTTTGCAGCATCAGCGGCAAGGAGAAGTGTTAGAATATGCCTTAGCTGCTGCATTAGTTTGGTTTTTTAAGTGTCTTTATTTAGTTATTGGAAGTTAAGTATATTTGAATAGTTAGTTATTCAGGTTTGTAACTACAGGCCTTGTAACTGCAGAGCAGGTAGTTAGGTGTATTAGGGTTAGTATGATTTGAATTAGAAGTTATTGTGGTGGTTACAACTGCTACTACTTCTACTATACAAGATGTATTAGTTTGTGTATTATTAAGGTGTGTGTATGTGAAATGAATAAATAGTTTTGTGAAGTTCTATTCTCTGCAGTTTATTCTCTTAAAAACTAACAGGTAGAATAGTATTTTCACTTCAGTCTAGTTAGTTAGACAGATCCACTTGTATTTGTATATAAACATTACTTGTACATCACTTTTATTTTCAATGCAGTATGAGAGATTTCTTCTCAATCTTCTTCTTTTTGTTTAAACTAGTAGATAGAACTATAGTTTTCCACATGGTATTACACGTAATATGCATTAGTAAATATAATTATAAGATGGGTATTATCTCATCTTCAAACTTTATACCCATTCTAGCAAGCTGATTCATAATTCCACCTATTCCAGCAAGCTGATTCATAATTCCTTGGAATGCATTCAAGTGATCAGAAATTGAAGTGTCATCCTGATATTTTAGATACATCAACTGTTTATTCAAATACAATTTATTATTTCCTGTCTTTCGAGCATAGAGTTGGTCAAACTTGATCCACAAAGTACGCGCATGTGTCTCCTCACTAATATGGTTCAACACGTTATTGTCCACCCATTGCCGTATATACCCATGAACCTGTCGATGCAAAATAGTCATTCTGACTCTGTATTTGCAGGCTTTTCCATAGAAAACATAGGTAGATAATATTCCTTCACATAAAGAAGATCCTCCATCTTCCCCTTCCAAACATGATAACTAGAACCATTCAAATTAACCATTCTACTTGTATTCGTTTCCATCGTTCAAACAAGTTCAATAAAAACCAAGCTCTGATGCCAATTTGATGGAAAAAGTGACCACAACGGTAACAACTTGTTGAGTATTGGATACAGTAAAAGAATACAGAGGGGGGGTGAATGGATTCTTGAACTTTTCTTGTTCGAGTCTATGTAGCCAATGAGTGCTTGTGTGTGCAAGAGTGAAGGTGCGGATAAAGAACAACACAAGACACAATATCACTTTAATCTAATGTATTATTAGATAAAGGTTGCTACAATCTGTGAATACAAATGATAGTATTCTCAGCTTCATTTTTCTCAGAGAGATATATCTTACAGTGTATGAAAAACTTGACTCACAAAAGTTAGTTACTAAGGAAGTGAGGATGTGTCCTTATAGAACATGGATACAACCTACTTACTGCAAATAAGGTAGCTAAAACAAATTACTTTCTAGTCTGTCTATCCTTTTTGAGTAAGTGTCCAAACGGTTACAGATTTGACTTTGTAAAGCCTGTTTAGATCCACTTCTTTAGCTCCTTGTCTCTTCTATATCTCTCCAAGCTTCCTTTTAGGCTTTCCAGAGCACGTTATAGATTGTGGTCCATAAAGTGCATTGGCTTGTTACAGGTTTCAGACTTGTACAATTTCTTCAGTATTTTGTCTCCAAGAATGTATTCGAGAAGTGACTAAGTAGGTGATTCGAGAACTAGAATTGACTTGATCGATAACTCTGAGTTCTCGAACAATGTTATATTGACATATCGAATCACTTCTCGAATAGCTCTTTTCTTCAGGATTCCTTGAGTTGTCGAATAGAACACTTGACTTGTCGAATCCTTGAGATATCGAATAGCTTTCTGAGTCCTTGAGATATCGAATGGAACTTTGACTTGTTGACTCCTTGAGAACTCGAATACTACTTTGACTTGTTGACTTCCTGAGTTCTCGAATAGAGTACATAGACATATCGAATCTCTGAGATTTCGAATGAGATATCGAACAGTGTATTCAGAGATATCGAATAGTGTCTTGAGATATCGAATCCCTGACTTCTTGAATGCTGGACTTCTCGAATGCTGGACTTCTCGAATAGACAAATATACTTCTCGAATTGGTACTTAGGCAAATTCTTCATTTCTTCAAATTCCAACTGTGATTATTTGAAAGTCTTTATCTTCTTGCTTGAGGCATGAACCTTGGAACTTCTTTCAAGCATTATTCTAGACTCTATAAGTACAATTACACAACTAGGATTTGATGCCTACTACAAGTACAATACAAACAGAAACTCTACAACTAGAGGTTCCCTCAGTTAAGAGGTCATGTAAGTAATGTAAAGCATTACAAACAATTAGGCTTGTTATTAGATGTCTATAGGCATGCCTCTGCAACTAACAATCTCCCCCAAATTGTGAGTGAGACCCTTAGTCACAATTTCATGTCTGATAACAAGCCTAACATACATAAAGATAAAACTTTCAAAAGTACAGGTATGTAGATTGATTGAGCACATGAATGAAATTACAAGATAAACAATCTTACAGTATGATGAAATACTAGCCATTCTCATTTGATTCCATCTCCATTGCTTTGGCTTGTAGATCATCTTATGCTTTCTGTTTCCTTTCTTTCTCCTTTCTTGCATTCTTATCCATGGCCTTTATGATCTCAGCTAAGGCATCCAACTCTTCAAGTAGAATAGAATTCTTGAAATCTTCAAGTACTGGCTTCAGAATGTTGGCATGATAGTGATTGAGTAGGTCCATTCTTATATTGACATGCTCTTCATTTCTTCTCCTATACTTCACCAAATAGGGATTGAACTGGACTCTACACAATCCTTTTGCCCTTAGCTTTTCTGCTTCCGCTTCCAGTCTATCAATTTCCTTCTCCCTTTCTATCCATCTCTCAAGGCATCCCTTCCTTATCTCTTCATCATGATCTCTTTTCATCTTTACAAAAGCAGCTAGCTCCAGTTTCCAAACCCTTTCCACTTTGTCATTAGCATCCAACAGTGCAATCATCCTTTCTATGTCATCCAACTTGGCATACCTTTGACACTGCCCTTGTCTGAATTTCTCCTCTCTTCCATCAGTATATTTGACTTCTAGGCAATCATCAACAATGGCAACATGGTAGATTCTCTGAGCTCTTAGGAATTGCAGTTGGTCTATATCAAAGTCTTCATCAAATGGTTGGAGTTTCAATCCTGGAAAAATTGTCAGAGTCCTTGATTTGGATAGCCTTGGTTTCCTTGCAGCTTGTTTGAACTTGATCCTTTTTACATGGTTGCTTGGCTGAAATCTTTGACCTTTGTTGGTAGACCATAGTAGTGTTCCATTAGCAGTTTGCTTTCTGAAACATACACATGGTTTCTTGATTTGAATCCCCTTCACTTCTTGAGGTGCCAAAACAGTTGCATAAGCCAGAGATGTAGATTTTGATGAATCATTACTAGTGACATCTACCCTAGACATTGAGCCTTGTGTTGTGGTAGAAGTGTCATTAGTAATGTTCATGGCTTGCTGTTTTCCACTCTTCTTTTCATATACCTTTCCTCCACCCTTGTCATCATCCTTCTTTCTGCTTTTATCATCCCTTTTCTTCTTGTCATCACTGCCCTTATATCTCCCTTGATCTCCACCCCTGCTTCCACTTTTATCATGATCATCCTTGTCTTGATTTGACTTTCCACCTTGAGCAATAGGCTTGATGTCTGATTGAGAGTTGATAAACTTCACCAGAATGTTAAGAGCCTCCTTTTCAGATTCAGATTTTCCACTCCTTGAATGTAGAACTCCAGCCAGAAACTTTATGGAGGACATGTTGTTTGCTTTTAGATGTTGGCCAAATCTGAAAGCAACAATGTCTTGATCCTTTTCATATAGAATACAATGAGGCTGAGGAACTACTTGAGGCAGTTGAGATTTCATGCACTTGGTGAGAATCTCTTTGAGCATGTCGTTGTCTAGTGAGTTATTCCTTTCTATCTTCTTGATGATTGTTCCAAGTTCAGAGCTAGATAGAATTTGAAAGGCTTCAATGTGGATGTGAAAGAGGTTCTTGGCAGTGTGAACTGAGACTTCTCTATCATTAGAAAGAATGATGGCATGGGGATTGGTTTGCACAATTTCTCTTCTCACTACAGTGACTAGAAACACATCTTGCACAAGAAGCTTGATGTAGTCAAAGTAATGGAAATTGGCTCTTTTCCTTAACTCTTGTAGATGCTTCAAAAAGGCTATGTCATGGTATAGTCTAGAGTTTGCAGTTTCTTGACATACCCTTTGAGTAAGCACATTTCTGAATTCTGAAGGTTCAGCTTGAAGGGATTGTTTAGCAATGTCAGGGATGTCAAATTCATATTCTGACTTTCCTTCAGTTTCAGATGGCTTGGCAACTTCATCTACAGCCACTTTCTTCAGCTTGTCATCCTTGGATGTAGATTTCTCAGACTGAGATGACTTAGCAATTCTTGGAGATGACTTAGCAGTTCTTGGTTGGCCACCCTCATTGATTGTAATGCCTTTGGTTTGAGATTTCTCCCCCTTAGTCTGAGGCTCCCCCTTAGATTTTGAGTTCCTTGTTATCCTCTTCTCCCCCTTAGGCTTGTTGTCAGGCATAGAGGCTGTAGTAGGAGCCTTTGGAGTTGAAGATTCTTCAAGTAGAGGGATACCCATGTGCTTCATCATGGCAGACAGCATAGATTGTTGATCCAGAAGAACATTAGCAGTGGTAGTGGCTTGAGTGTTCAATTGCTCAGTTAGATTTGTAACCTTGCCTGCCAGATGGGCATTGGATTCTTTGAGAGACACCACCTCCCTTTCAAGGGTATCAACCTTGGTGAACAGTGCAGTGGCCTTGAAACCAGTTAAGGATTGATCTTGCAGTCTTTTCACCTCAGACTTGGTCATTTCATGCACAGGGACTTCAGTGACCAGCTTGTCTCCATACTGATTTTTGAACAGTGTTCTGAGCATGGCATTGGCCTCTGTAGTCTGGTCAGATAGATTTTGAAATCTGCTTCCTAGGCCTGTGACTGTATCTGTGAGGAGGGCTAGGCCATTGTCCATCTTGGTGTAGGTGGTGTTGCAGTGTTTGAGATCTTTGACCACACTGTCTAGTTGAGGAAATTTAGCATCAAAGGCCCTCTTGACTTCTGCTACTGAAGTGGCTGTCTTGTCACACACCCTGTGGACTTCAGTTTTGACTCCCTTGCCAAGATAATGTGCAGCCTTGAGGAAACCCTTGTAGGAATCATTGATAGCTTCATACACTTCACCAGGAGATAGGGATTTTGCATTGGAGCCCAGTGAAGTGATGTATTCCTCTCTAAGATATTGAAGTGCTTCACTAAGAGTTACATCATACTTTCCTTGCAGCCAGGCATCTACATTGTCATCTCTCTCAGCATCATCAATAATCTTGGCCTTCTGCATCTCCACATCATCCCTATGGCATAGTAGGATGGCCTCATAGTCTGGATTAGAGATGTTGGAGGTGACAAGGTTCTGAGCTATTTTTACAAACTCAGGAATCTGATCCACAGTTAAGCTTTGAAATGCTTCAACCGTCAATTTTTGTGGAACAGACCCTGATCCTGAAGCACTGTCATGTTGCACAGGCTTCAGCCATTGTGACATAAAGTCAGAGCTAGAGCTAGGCAAACTAGACTCCTCAGTTACAGATGCAACTTCTGTAACCGGATGGATTGACTCTACTACTGGTGTCTCCATAGAAGTGGGATGAGTTACACCAGCAGTTGACACAGGCACAGAGTCTCTAGTAAAAACTAGTGAAGCCTCTGTGCTTGTGATGGTGTCATTAGGATATGCCCCAGCATGCATTCCCTCACCATCTAAATGTGGGTCCTGGGTGGTGAGCAAAGTGTCATGCACTAAGTCACTTGAAATTATTGGCTCATCAAGAGAAAAGAATTCTTGATGATCAATGCCTTGCATCTTAGTTGCCTGAGTTGCAGGTTCCAAAGAAATTTCAGTGTTAGATTCTGGAAGAGGAGTGTCTTGTAGAGTAGATTTTGGCAACTCCCCCTGAGAGATAGATGGAGTTTCAAGTGTGATGTGCTCTCCACTCAGTGTAGTGCCAGCCTTATCACTCTCATGTGCTGACTCAATACAAGAAGGTGCATTGGGGAGGATGCTTGATTCTATAGATGCACCCTGTTGAGAGGATACATCTAGTGAGCTGTTTGCCCCTGATTTTACAACTTCAGCCATTTGTGTGACTGAAGAGATGGTCTTAGTTTTCTTCTTCTTCTTTGGCCTTAGTAAGGGTGACTCTGGTTCCTCACTTTCTAGACCTAGTTCAACAGCTAATGCTGCTTTAGATACAATATTTAAAGGTACAGACATTACTTCCTTTCTCTTCTTTTTACTAACATCACCGTTTTGAGAGGATGATGCAGTTGGCTCAGTGTTTGGTAGAGTGTTTGGTTGAGAGGGTTGGTTAGCTAGCCCTGGGTTAGCATTTTGTTGTACTTGCTTGGGGTTAGCTAACTCAGACTTAGAGGCAAATATTGGCATGTTGTGGGGGTAAGTTCTAAACAAACTCTCCATATGGGGAGTTATGTTAAGTCTTACATCCACATCATTCCTAGTCTCCAAATTACCAAAAATGAGTTTGGTCATGGATTTAGGATAGCCTATTCTATTTTTATTCACCCCATTTAATTCAATCAATTTATCATCTAAGAAATTAAGGACAGATTGAATAAAACGAGGGAAGAAAATTTCATTACCTCTCTTGGCTGAATTCTTACCAAGTCTCCCATACAGCTCCTGCAGAATGATGAGACCAACGTCTATCTTCTTTCCATAAGCTAAGGCATAGCCTATTTGCTGTGCAGGAGTATTGATTTGATCATAGCTGGATTTTCTTGTAGTGAAGACTTGAAGAAGTGTAGCAAACACATAACTCAATTCCTTCCTCAAATGCTTCCTGTTCAAATGCCCAAGATTGATTCTGTCTGCATACTTTATGAAATCAAAGAAGTCTTCCAATTCAGCATTTGTAGCAAGTGGGTCATACACCTCTCCTTTGGTACCCATTCCAAGTGCCTCATTCATATCCTCTGTGGTGATAGTGATATTTTTGTCTTGAATCTTGCAGTAGATGATGTATGAGGTTATTGCAGAGTCAAGAGCCACCACCTCCACTGTAGCAGACTGCCAAAACTGTTCTAGATTGTCGAGATACAGAGTTGGGTTAACATATAGAGCATTCTTGATGTACGATTCAGACATCCACTTCACAAAGCACTTGAAATTTACGTTGGGTGCTTCAACATCACTAGTTAGAGCAATGAAATTGGTGTTGAACTTTACTGTTGTCATTTGTGTAAGAGAGAAGAGAGAAGTTGAAGGTTGAAGAAGAAATTTTGCTTTTAGCAGTTAGGGTTTTCAGAGGTTTTGAGGGTTTATACGCTTGAGTAATCGAATGAAATGAATCGAATAGCTGTAGAGTTGTATAAGTATGAAGTACTTGAATTGTCGATTAGATGTATGTTTTGTATCGACAAGTCAGGCATTCGAGAAGTAGAAAACAACTATTCGAGAAGTCAAGAAAGGCTTAATCGATAACTCAAGCAGATTGAAACTCACAGCTGGCAGTTATCTAACGTAGAAATAATTCTAAATTAAATAAAATGTGTTTTTATGAGTGAATTAAACTTTTAGACAAGAGTCCAAAATCGGTTAAAATTCAGCGAGAATTCAGCCTTTTCAAATGATTCGAGAACTCAATTATGATATTCGAGAACTCAGCCATTAGAGAACTCAGTTACCATATTCGAGAAGTCAAGAATACCTCTATTCGATAACTCTAAAAGACTCTATTCGAGAACTCGAGAGTGCTCTAATGTGACTAGTTAGAGATGTCGAATAGTGAACCATTCGAGAAGTCTGACTTATCGAAATATACTCATCACTCACAAAGAAAGTTTAATTTTCACTATCTTTTAAAATTTACCAGCCATACTCATTGAAGAATATTCTAGTAAATTAAACAGTGATTTTCTCAAAATTTCACAGAAATTTCAAGTTAACAAAAATATGATTTTCCAACATATGCAACAGATTTGAAATATTTATAAATCATATTTCAGCCAACACTTACTCCAAAAATATTGAGAATTTAGATAAAGTAAGTGTTTACTACTGCAACAATCTAGATGATATATTCACTTAGCCAGAATCTGAAGAATTCAGCATTCCAATCTCACTAACCAACCTTGTGAAGGTGGCTTCATCTAGTGGCTTAGTGAATATGTCAGCTAGTTGTTTATCTGTAGAAACATAATGCAACTCAATGGTTCCATTAGTTTCATGTTCTCTAATGAAATGATATCTGATGTCAATGTGCTTTGTCCTAGAATGATTGACAGGATTGGCAACTATAGAGATTGCACTTGTGTTGTCACACATGATTGGAATTCTTTCCAACACAAGTCCATAATCTCTAAGTTGATTTCTAATCCAAAGCACTTGAGCACAGCAACTTCCAGCAGCTATGTATTCAGCCTCAGTTGTAGAAGTTGACACAGATTGTTGCTTCTTGCTATACCAAGAGACTAACCTTTGTCCAAGAAACTGGCAGCTACCTGAGGTGCTTTTCCTATCCACTCTGCATCCAGTATAATCAGCATCAGAATAACCAACCAGATTGAACCCTGTGTCCTTAGGATACCATAAACCCAAGTTTGGAGTGCCCTTCAGATATCTAAAGATCCTTTTTATTGCAATAAAATGTGATTCCTTTGGATTTGATTGAAATCTAGCACATAAAAATGTAGCAAACATGATGTCTGGCCTACTTGCAGTGAGGTAGAGTAGAGAACCAACCATGCCTCTGTAGACTGAGATATCTACTTTCTTGCCTTTAGCATCTTCATCCAATTTAGTTGCAGTGGCCATGGGTGTCTTTGCAGGTGAGCAATCTTCCAATCCTTGATGTACTTGGTCTGACTGATAAAGATACCATCCTTTCTCTGACTGACTTGCAACCCAAGAAAGAATGTCAACTCTCCCATCATACTCATCTCATATCTGCTCTGCATGAGTTTGGAGAATTTCTCACACAGCTTCTCATTTGTAGAGCCAAAAATGATATCATCCACATAGATTTGAACTAGGATAATATCATCACCATGCTTCTTGTAAAACAGTGTCTTGTCCAATGTACCTCTAGTGAATTGGTTTTCAAGAAGAAATTGTGATAAGGTATCATACCATGCCCTTGGAGCCTGCTTAAGTCCATACAAAGCCTTAAGCAATCTGTAGACAAATTCTGGGAAGTGTGGATCCTCAAAGTCAGGTGGTTGTTGCACATAAACCTCTTCTTCCAACTCTCCATTCAGAAATGCACTGTAAGAACCCGAATTTTCGGTAGAATTAAAACTTTTTTTATATATATTGATGAAAGAATGAACAGTGACTCCGACTACAAGGTATTAACAATGAATGTGAATGGGTATAGATGTAAAAGATTATATCTCATGAAGAATGCAATGGGTTGACAACCTAGATTAGAATAATCTATCTCCTAAGAAATAAGTTATGACACTCCAAAGAGGAAGGAGATATTCTTGTATCATCCAAATCAATATCTGTTGTTAGTCCAGTGGTTCCGTAAAAGGGTTAAGGAATGCCCGAAAGAGAACAAGGACATTTTTATATATATAAGGAATAAAAGAGAATAAGTAGTGAATAGTGTTTTTGGTGGAAATGAGAATATGATTAAGACGACGCTATATAGAAGTATTCAGAACGGATTTCGGAGTTCGTATTCATGATCCAGGAACAAGATAAGTGTATGTAAACGATATCAGATTCAGAAAAATAGCGTTTTCATTTTCTCCGAGATTTCCCTGGACCCTGCAAGACTTAAGGATTTATAGAGGGGATTTAAGGAATTTAAATTCGAGAAGTATTAAGTAAGATGGAGAATGGTATTATAATTATTAAGAAGGTCTCCGGTGAAACCCTAACTAGAAACGAATGAGTTATTCCTCCGAACAAGCAAGGAAATTGAGTAATAACCGGACAAAGAAACGAACAAAATAACCAAGAGACAAACAAGTGCAATTGGTGGAAAAAGGAGAAACCTAAGTGACATGTTTGTAAGTCAACTACAAGCTAGGTGATATAAGTGAACTTTTGCAAAAATGGACTTGTTTAATGTGGAAGCAACACATGGTCCAATAAGAAGCCAACAAGTGGCACCTATAGATGAGTGACAACACATTAAGAAGAGATGCATCCATTATATATCAAGTGTATAGCATTATTATCACCAAAACACAAAAACAAAAACCACCACCACCAAGCTACAAAAGCTCTCGGCCTTGCTCTTTTCCAAAGGGAGATTTCCACTTCCAACCATCCATTCACTTCAATCTTGAGCTTAAATCAAAGCTAGTATCAAGTAGAAGGTAAATCCAAGAGATCATCAACAACCAAGGTGTTTAACTAGATCAAAATCATGATCAAAGTTCTTGATGAATAGTGTTCTTATGAACTAACTTTTCTTTTCTTGATTTCTTTGGCTAGATCAAGCTATATTAAGGCTAGATAAGGACTAACCAAGGATTACTAAGTTCATTCATACGTCAAGGAAGGTATAACACTTGTAGCCTTTGGATGAAACATGAGTTTTCAGGGAGTTTTATAGTTATATGCATGTTTAAGACATTAAGTTTATGTTTGGGCTTTGATAATTGTTAAATTAGTTTAGATGAACGGAAAGACATTGCTTGGTCTTAGTTCATGTTTGAATAACATGTATATGTTGTTTGGAGTGGAAACTATGATTATTGGATGGTTTGAAATTTGGAAATCATGTAAACATAGCCGTCGTAATGCCCGATTGTCGTTAACCTTAAGAAACCGTGATTAGCAGTAGCCTTACCTTACTGTCCAGTCCCGGATTTTGCTATGTTTAGTTAGTTCATGTTATGAGATTCGTTTTGATATAAAGATCGAGTGAAATGGATATACGGTTTAGGAGTTATGGTCGAATTAAGATAAGTGGTTCGTAAACGAGAGCACCAGTTCGTAATCGGAATTGAACCTATATAAATTCGGCAATGCAGTAGCGAACCATCGTAATTAAATACTAGAGATGATAAGGAAGGTGTGAGAGAAAACCTTGCGTTAAAAGGATCGTTTTACGATTTTATAAAAATGTTCGAATCAAGGTTAAACGCGAACGAACCCCTAGAAGCATGCTTGATTATGACTTTGGTTAATAACTTAGAAAACGGACGATAAAACTCGTAGTACAATCTTGATTCGTAAATGATCGATATTAAAACTTACATGGCTTAAGTACGTATTAAGTGTGGGTACAATGACGGGTCATAATAGCGAACGTAGGTCGAACCGCATCGGTGATAAAAAGAGTTACACTAAGAGGTGTATAACGAAATAATTCGAGCAACGTGTTTCGACTTAAGTGAAGTTTATATTTAACCTTGTAAAGTGTTAAGTGATTAATCCCGAATGCCTTGGCTCTTTATAGATCACCAGACTGACCCGGGACACGCTACCACTACCCCTACCCACACTCGATTTCCAGGCAAGTTTCAAATCCTTTTTAAAAAGACTGTTGTTGTGAATATATATATATATATATATATATATATATATATATATGCTTTCTGTTATACATATGCCATAGCATGCATGCCTACTTTCAAAGTCATATTGATATACTTGTTCCCTGAATTATTATTGGCTTATGAGCTAGATAGTTATTATATCAGTTATAAGCCGGAAATTTCTAAGACCCTTAAACGAAGGGCATTTGAACCTCATTCCTTGATTATAGACCGGGAGTCGTTATTTCTTGTTATTGACATTATTTTCATAGGAAAATAATTAAGTAAACATTTCCCATTTATTATCTGGCGAATATTATTGAGATATTTCTTTGAGATTATTTGATAAATATTATTCGGGTTATTCATCAGATATTTAATTATTCGATGAACATTATCTTTAATATTCATCTAAAGTCGATTTAATATTCGAATATTATTTCGAATCCTCAGTTAAGTTATTTACTTAGAGAATATTCATTCTTATTTCTTCGATAAATATTATTTTGAATATTCATTCGAGTTTATTTATTTAATGAATATTATTTTAATATTCATTCGAGCCTTATTTATTTAAATGAATATTATTTCGAATATTCATTCAATCTCTATTTATTTTATAAATATTAGTTGAACTTTGATTCGAACTCCAGTTCATCGATAGATATTATTTTAAATATTCCCTTGAGACGATAAATATTATCTTCGACATTCATTTAAAGTCGATTCAATTATTGAACATAATTTCGAATATTCATTCGATAATCATTTCTTTGATAAATATTATTAAGATTGAATATTCATTATTTATTTAATGAATATTGTCTCAAATATTCAGTCGACAATTATTTCATCAATAAGTATCATTCTTAAGTTGAATATTCATTATTGATTCAATGAATATTATATCAAATATCCAAGGGATGTTTATTTCATCAATAAACATTATTATTTTCAAATATCCATTTAAGATTGGATTTATTTAGTGAACATTATTTTAAACATTTATTTGAGTTTATTTTATTAATGAATATTATTTTGAATATTCATTTAGAGAATAGAGTTATTTAGTAAATAATTCTAAATATTCATTCGAGGATTACTTACGAGTAATATTATGATTTATCCATATTCCTTAATTAATATTGGGTTAATAAATATTTTTGGAATATTTATTTAAATTCTTTTAAGTTCTTTTATAATGATTCATATTATTCAAAGATTATCTGTCACCTTCAGATATGGTGTAAAATATTTTGGGAGTATTTTATGACTATTTTTATCAAGGGGAGGTTCCCAAAACTCTATTTTTATTTAAATCTATCATAAAAAAGATTTAAATACTCTCGCTCAACTTCCAAAAATATATAAGGGGGCCTCACTTGAGAGATGTTATTTATTGGACTGCCCGGTCCTATACTTGCTAAACTATCTTGTCACTCGCATCTTGATTCTTTCAAACATCGATATGAGTCTGTTTGGTTACCTCCTCAACGCTCGAGGGGTAAGATTGATGGAACAAGTTTATATCCATTAACAAGCATCAGCTTGGGAAATATTGGTGAAATTTTCCTTTCCGATTAGATACGACTACTTTGTGGAGTCCTATCAACAAGTACTATACTTGGGGAAAGGGGGACGAACTTTATGTTTCAGAGTTATGGATGTTATTCGAACTAGGAGACGCGTAAGTGGCCGAGTGGCGCCGGTCCAGCAATTAATGGCCCAACCGTTGGCCGGGGGGTTCCAGAGGGCGGGCGATCCGTCGGTGCTTCCTTCTACATGTAGAGAACAAATGATGGGGAGCATGACATGCGACTGATCATCGTAAATGTTGTGGCTCCTGGCGCGGCAAAGCTCCCGTATTAGTTCATCTTCCAAATTAGGAAATTTTCTACAACATTATCATTGTTGGCAGGTTTGAAAAGTACTTGAACTGGAATTGCAATATTCTTCCAGCAAGTTCCTCTATCATGAAAATTTGATAATATCTTGCTTATCTTTGCCATAGCAGATATTTCTTCGGATCAATTATATTTTAAGTTACTTTGTAACTACATCTCATACCTTATATTGGTAATATGGTCGTTAATGCATGGCATATGGTATCAAAAATATTTTGAACTGTTATATATTATTACTGTTCCGTTATATTCTTTTAGGTGGGCTATTGCTCACCCTTGCTTTATTTATTTATATCACAACAACAGCTAGATCAGATGGCCGCGCAAGGCGCGCTCAGTAAGCAGGTGACAGCCGTCAGAGGAATGATCGCTGAGGTCATAGCTACCATTGCTGAAGAGGCAGCTACTGGTAGGCTAGTTGTTAGCATTTGAGTATCAAGTGTATTTATTATATGGCATATACAAATGGATGGCAACGAGTTTGTAATGGTTAATTGTAATTCGTTGGGTTGTAAGAACTCAAACTTGTGATTAATAATATTGTTGGTTACTCTGATTTCATCTCTGGGACTATAACGGGTGTGTTTTATGTTGTTGTTTCGGGTCACAAGGTTGTAATTTAGATTATGTTGGTTTTGTGGATGGACATTGAGACCGTAACGACCAGATCCCTGATCCCGGATCTGGGGGTGTTACAGAAATGGTATCAGAGAGAGCGTTATAAATCCTATAGATGACGTGACGTTAAAACAATAAATTCATTAAGATAATAAGAACTCTTGCCAAGTTCATAGTCAGACTACATAATGTAGTATTGACATATAAAACCCTTATGGGAACCCTAAAGTATCATGATAGTAACTTAGCTCGTTCTTGTATCGACAAGTAAGGCGACAGACCTTGGGGATTACGAGTAGTAACATAATGATGCTTGTTCTGATGCTGAAGATCGGATGAGGGATTCAACAAAGTACCCTAATGAGGACCCGGAAGAGGTTCCAGCAAAGGAGGAGAATCCTGATAAGGATAAGGAGTTTACCCTTAAGGAAATGAGGGCTACAGCCAGAGAGACTATAAGAGTTAAGGTACAGTACTCAGAAAAGTGAGCGTAAAGAACTGAGATGTTATTAAGAGAACTGAAGATGCGTATTGGATTCATAGCTGGACTGCTAGATGAAGTACCGACAAGTAAGATGGATTTGATGGAATTACTTGAGATCTTAAGTTTATTCTGACACTGAATCTTAAATGGATTAGGTAAGGCGAGCAGTGATTGAGATGTAATTGAGAATGCTTTTAGATAAAACTTAAAGGAACAGGTGTAGACCAAGTTCTCGAAGTAAGAATTTGGCAAAATGAAGTCCAGATAATAGGACATATGAGCAATAGGAAGTAGTGATTGATCGACCCCACCATGTTAAAGACAGTTTCAAATGGAGATTGGCCAACCACACCGGCAAAGGTGAGAAATTTAATAAGATTCACGAGGTATCACCCAAGATTTGCTCAGGACTTTACAAAGAGTGTAGTCCCATAACCCGACTTAATTGTAAGACTAGAAGTCTGAATGTACAAGATAAATGGGGAGAAATCTCCATGGAGCTAAAGATGAAATTGGTGACGACCCAGCATTGGCGTTATCTAATGGGGGAAGGAAAAATTTTGGAAATTTATTAGGATGCACCTCGTGCAGGTTTAGGTGTTGTGCTTGTGCAATACGGTGGGGTGATTGCGGATGTATACAGACAGTACGGTTCACCAGATTCGGATAGCCTTGATAGTGCCAATTTTGTGTAATGACTAATTTCAACGGTAGTGTTTCTTCTGAGACTAGTTGTTAGGTAGACTGGCATTTAGAAGCATCGACTATTAGGACGAATATGTACCGGGAAAATGTGGCCTGTTTCAGTTTGGGAATTTTGATTTCCCTTCTAGGGGAGGTATATATATCTGTTTTCTTTTCAATGATTAAACTCCCAAGTTAATATCAATCATTTCGTTAATATAACTGTTTATGGTTCCACCCGCTTGGATGCTCCTAGAAATATTCTTCGGGTATCGAAATGGATCTTCTTAGTATCATTAGTGGGTGGATAGATTGACTGAAATTCCCCTGATTCTAGAAAGAACTTCAACAAATTTTGGCAAACCTCGTCTTTCTGATTATCGAAATACGTCACTGAAGAGAGTGGAAACTGGAGCGAACCCTATGGATTGGGTAAGGTAGCCGCTATACGGGCTGGTAGGCAGACCCCAATTATTACAATTGATAATAGAGACAAAATTTTAAAGTTGAGATTGGACGGAAAAAAGGGAAATGTAATTAAGAAACAAGCCGGACTGAGAAACTCCGGGATTGACTCAAATAAAAAGGCCATTATTCCAGAAGTGTTAATCTTATATGGCACGTGGAATTGATAAAAGTAGTCAAAAGGATAAAAGTAAAGGAAAGGTGACCGGAGATGGTACCGAGAAGTCGATTGAGACTGATATGGAGTAAAGTTTTGAAAAGATCAAAAGGTATCAAAGAAGAAGGCACTCTGCCAGAAATTGCTAGAAAAGCAATGCTATTAGCCAACCCCTAAACTCGCATATTTTAGCATGGCCAGTTGGGGCCAAGTCACTAAGGATTATCAAGTGACTAAACCAGCAATGTAAGGACAAAGCGGGGTGCTTCTAATCAAGTGCCAACCGCGAGGGCTTTTGATATAAAATGAATTGAAATGCAGGATGATGGATTTTATAGATACCTTGGACGTATTAGGATTGAGGATAGTGACCAATGAAGAGTTACGAAGATTGTCAAAGATGGTGCAGGATGATGCATAAATGTTGTCTGAAACTTTGTGTCCTCAAAAGGAGCATTAGGCACTAAGAGATTCACGTTGAACACGACCAATACCTTCCAGAACATCCTTGCTACCATTACCAAGTCCTGTAAGAAAGAGCAGATAGACATATTTTGTCTTTTGGAAGGTCATGTAGACCGACATTCATAAGAAGAGGTTAGCATTAAGCTACCTATAGATTATCAAGATGGGAATGGTTGAAAAGAGACCCTTATTAAGGATATATGATTGAATTGCCAATTACAGGATGTAAATATTCCTTGAAAATAGAATTGAGGATAGAATGTCCATATATTAAGACGAACCCTGGGGGATGCACAAAGGATAGCATCACCCCTAATAAAGACATTGTGAAATCAGATGATATAAGTGAATCGACCAAGGTGTCAATAACCTGTAAGGATTTGTGGAAAGGAGTCTCGAAAAGTACTTAGACAGAATTGTTATAGAATTGATTAATGATGTTTGATACACCCTGTATCTAGAAAATACAGAAAAAAATGATGAGGATGACCTAAGAAACCTTACAAGGAAAAAGGTAATACTCTGAGTTTCAAAATGGAAGTTTGGTAGAGAATGTATGACATAATAATGATGTTGCCGGATGAGGCATGTAAGAAACCATGAGAAGGTATGGATTGAACCAATAAGGTTGAGATTGTTTTAAAGCAAGAAAGACCTGAGACAAAAGATATCCTAGACCTGATGAGGATATTAGCCGGGATAAAAGTTACATTTAAGGATTAAAGCAGTAACTTATGGAAAAAGACTGATGGATATTTTTCCTTCAGCAGAATTTAAGGAAGAATACTTTCACCCAACAGTGATGGGAATAAGGTAGAAAAAGTTGAGTTGAATAGATCAAGAAAACATTGATTGCAAGAAATTATTATCAGGAAAGGCCAATGAGGTGGCCGACGCTTTAAGTATTGAGGAGTAATTATGAATGCTCATACCAAAGAAACGAAATGGTATTGAGAAGGACTTTGAAGGTCAGAACATGGTGGAGGAATTTACATTCCCTCTAATGATTGTGCAAGAATCAACCATAAGAGTAGTTTAAGTAAAGATTCGATTCCTGATGTCGTCTTAAGCATATTACCTTCGTTAGGAGGTCCTATGTTGAGGTAAACCAGGACCTGGTGCGAAATTGACTAAGTAAACCGTTAGCTTCCTCTTCTACTGAAGATATATGATTGATAATTTCGTCAACTTGGCGTAGCTACGATGCTTGAAGCTCTTCTGCAATTTTATCTACTTCATGTAATATCTACATCAAGTTCAGGAAGCGTTCCTTATGGATAGGGAATAGTGATTATTTTGCTTTCCTAGAGGATCTTGGATTGACAATTATGAAACCTGTATGTTTAGCTATTAAAAACACTGCGTAAATGATAAGCAATGATGACCCTTCTGAGAAATTAAGTGTTAACGACTGCGGAAATGTCGAATTAAATCTAAGTTAGAGAAATCGTCCAGGTCAATTTTGGATGGTTTAATTTTGGAGACGAAGGGATATTTGTAATAAATGATCCGACTATGATGGTTCATAGAATGATGATAGTAGAAATGAAGACAAGTGACTGATAGAGATCGAAATAGAATGGAAAATCAATAAGAGAGTCAGATAGGACTCATGAGAAGCTCCAGTAATGAAGCGAGAAAAGTATGGAATTGACAGGGCAAGGGTATTGGCCAAAGCAGAAAGTTGGAATTAGGAGCATAAATGACATACAAATTGACTCCTTTTAAGTTTGGAAAATTCGAGGAAATATGGAATAGATTGATTGAGTAATAAAGAGACTCATGGAATGAAAAAGTGAAATCTAGATGGTTGAACAAAGGAAAATTTGGCCCCAAACGTGTAACACGTATTGAGTAAAGGTGACGAGTGTCTCCACCCTAAGATGACGGTGGAGGTAAACAACAGAAGTAAATAAGAATTAGATAATACGAAGGATGTGATTGATAAAGAAAAGATTGGGAAATAATTATGGAATGTGAAGCAAGGAATGTTATGAATGGATTGATGAATGGGTTTTCCTAACGAGCTCTCGGAATGACAACCTGATGGTGTTAGAATTATGAATATGAAATGGCCAGTGTCGTGGCGTGAAATGCCAGTAATAATAATGTCAAGCGAGAAATCCAAGATTTTAAACTGAGAGGTTGAAGGATTTTCCAAAAGTAAGTGATGCTAATATCGAACAAGAGTATAGGTCCCTAGAATGATGGACAGAGCAGCAAGGACATGCGATATGTGAGATTACGATAAAGTAGTATTTGATACGAATACGATTATTTTTCTTCTCTAATAAACCTCTATAGTTCAGAGGTAAATTCTAAGTATGATATTTTTGTCAATCATGAAAATTTTCTTATATAATTCTTTGAAATTCTTTCCTTTTCTTCTCCCTTATTTATCTTCTTCTAAATTGAGAAGAACAACCCTTTAAGGAGGGGAGGTACTGCTACGTGACTACCTGTCTATGTGATAGGAGTCTAAGTGGAATACCATAGCTTGTCTAAATTGCTTGTCAAGTACTAAAGGCTGGCCACCTTCTGTACTAACTATGCAATAGGACAAATGTTCATTGATCATAGTGATCTCTCAACAAATTCCTCTAATTCTATATATTGATCGAGATTGCGAAGATTAAAGCGATTAGGAAATGCGTAATTACGAGTGAGGTTATCTCCGAAATTCGCAGCGCGATAGTGATACCAAAGTCACTACCGATACCAATAAGGCAAGTAGTATATGACTGAGTATGTTATTCGAAAAGTAGCAAAGTTGATGGAAAAGGATAAAAAATATATTATAGCACTAGTGAGGTGTACTGTAAGAATATTGGAATGATTAAGGATTGACCGGGGAACTGGAAAGTGAAATGACCAACAATTACCCCATTTGTCTTCTACCTGATTCCGGGACGGAATCCTTTTAAGGAGGGGAGACTGTAAGAACCCGAATTTTCGGTAGAATTAAAACTTTTTTTATATATATTGATGAAAGAATGAACAGTGACTCCGACTACAAGGTATTAACAATGAATGTGAATGGGTATAGATGTAAAAGATTATATCTCATGAAGAATGCAATGGGTTGACAACCTAGATTAGAATAATCTATCTCCTAAGAAATAAGTTATGACACTCCAAAGAGGAAGGAGATATTCTTGTATCATCCAAATCAATATCTGTTGTTAGTCCAGTGGTTCCGTAAAAGGGTTAAGGAATGCCCGAAAGAGAACAAGGACATTTTTATATATATAAGGAATAAAAGAGAATAAGTAGTGAATAGTGTTTTTGGTGGAAATGAGAATATGATTAAGACGATGCTATATAGAAGTATTCAGAACGGATTTCGGAGTTCGTATTCATGATCCAGGAACAAGATAAGTGTATGTAAACGATATCAGATTCAGAAAAATAGCGTTTTCATTTTCTCCGAGATTTCCCTGGACCCTGCAAGACTTAAGGATTTATAGAGGGGATTTAAGGAATTTAAATTCGAGAAGTATTAAGTAAGATGGAGAATGGTATTATAATTATTAAGAAGGTCTCCGGTGAAACCCTAACTAGAAACGAACGAGTTATTCCTCCGAACAAGCAAGGAAATTGAGTAATAACCGGACAAAGAAACGAACAAAATAACCAAGAGACAAACAAGTGCAATTGGTGGAAAAAGGAGAAACCTAAGTGACATGTTTGTAAGTCAACTACAAGCTAGGTGATATAAGTGAACTTTTGCAAAAATGGACTTGTTTAATGTGGAAGCAACACATGGTGCTGTTGGTTTCGATCGCATACACGCAGCGGAAACAGTAAATAAAAATCGAAACCAAGCCCGGATCCATGTATAATTTCCGGATGATCATGGTAGATAGAAACATTTACCTTGTAATAAAGCTTTACGAATTAAGAACGATGGAGATGCAATCACAGAGCTTCCTCTTCGAAAACTCCTCTACGGTATCCACACGAACACCTTCAAGAACGTCTCACGATCTTGTCCGGAAGTGAGGTACTAGCCTCTAATGAAAATATGTTTTAGGGTTAGGTTTTGTGTCTGCGGCTTCTTCTGTATTTTTCACGTACCTCATAATCTTCACCCCATATCTTTATATATAGGATAGTATAAAGCCAAAGAGCCCATGTCAAAACCTAGCCCAAATATGATTTAATTAAATAATAAAATCTAATTCTATTATTCAAATAAATAATTAAGTCAAACTTAATTATTAAAATCATATCTCATATATCTTTGTATTTTATTATATCTTAATTAAGTCACACTTAATTAATATAATAAAATCCAACTTATCATTAATTAATTTAAATTCATAATTTAAATTAATTCTTCCTTTAAAATGTTCTATGTGTGTGACCCTGTAGGTTATTATTTATTTTGGCAATAATTTTATTCTCCAATAAAATTATAAACAATGAGCGGTATCTAGTAATACATCATTGCTACCCAATTAAATAATAAATAAATCGTGATTCGATAAACCTTTTGTGATTAATGTTCCCGTGTAATATAATCCCTTTAACCAAATATTATAGATTAAACTCGAGGCATGTTTATTGTCATCCTCTTCATAATTTAATCCGGGTTTACTTGATCCATGAGTAGACTATTAATAACAAATCATTATTTGAGCACGGCCATGCATTTTATAGTCTCACTCAATCAAGAGGCCAATAATATCTCTCCTATTTGATAGGAGGGTTAAATCCTTTATCTATCATTCATATTTCTCATGCGATTCACAATATACCCGATGTCCACTTTTATCATTACCCGGTCAAAGGTAACTTTTAATGTAGTCAAAGTATATTATCCTCGTATAGAAATATAATAATCTCAAGTCAAAGGATCATTACACCATTATCACTGTGAGTCTTTCTTATGACTTAATTAACATGAAGAATCTCACGGTGGGTCTGTCCAGTACCATGTACCCTACATGTACCTATGTATTGACTTTAGTATCTCCATACTTATAACCAATGAGATGTAGTTATCAGTCAAAAACATACTAGTCTATTTATGTATTATTATTGTCCTGTATAATAATACTCGACTAGGGACCTTTAAGAATATGATATATATTATATAATCTCAAATTCAAGTTATAAACTTAAACTATATAATGTGTATCATTATTCTAAGGACATTTATTATGCTAACAAATATCGCAGTAATTAGAGTCATAATAAATACATTTATTTAATAATCAAATGACATAAGGTTTATTCGAGAAACAATGTATTGCCTCTAGGGCACCTACACTAACAATCTCCCACTTGCACTAGAGCCAATCACCCATGTATCTAATACCCATGGAACTAGTGTGACCGTCGTGCTTCTGCTGCGACAGGCCTTTGGTCAGTGGGTCTGCAATGTTATCATTTGTATGCACTTTACATATATGTATTTCACCCCTTTCATTAATCTCTCGTATGAGGTGATATCTTCTGAGTATATGTTTGGATCGGGAGTGCGATCTAGGCTCTCTAGCCTGTGCAATGGCCCCATTATTATCGCAGTATAGATCAATGGGATCTGCAATCGATGGAACCACTTCCAAATCAGAAATGAATTTTCGAATCCAAACTGCCTCCTTAGCCGCTTCACAAGCTGCAATGTACTCAGCCTCCATTGTAGAATCAGCTACTGTTTCTTGCTTTGAACTCTTCCAGCTTACAGCACCTCCATTTAGACAAAACACAAAACCAGACTGTGATACAGTATCATCCCTGTCTGTTTGGAAACTCGCATCGGTGTAACCCTTTACAACCAGTTTCTCCTCTCCTCCATACACCAAGAATGAATCTTTAGTCCTTTTCAGGTACTTTAGAATATTCTTGACTGCCGTCCAGTGACCTTCACTTGGATTAGACTGGTATCTGCTCGTCATACTCAAAGCATACGAAACATCGGGGCGAGTACATACCATTGCATACATGATAGATCCAATTGCTGATGCATATGGAACTTTATTCATGTGGTCCTTCTCATCTAATGATTTCGGACACTGGTCTTTAGAAATCGTTATTCCTTGAGACACAGGGACATATCCCCTTTTAGCATTTTGCATACCAAAACGATGCAAAACCTTATCAATGTATGTACTCTGACTTAGACCGATCATCCTTTTAGATCTATCTCGATAGATCCTCATTCCTAGAATGTAGGTTGCCTCTCCTAAGTCTTTCATAGAGAAATTGCTCCCT
Organism: Kitagawia praeruptora; assembly: GCA_037693485.1. Taxonomy (NCBI): domain Eukaryota; kingdom Viridiplantae; phylum Streptophyta; class Magnoliopsida; order Apiales; family Apiaceae; genus Kitagawia; species Kitagawia praeruptora. The sequence continues at coordinate 129,518,776 of CM075347.1, forward strand.
AACCAAGTCTTAACAGCCTTTAGAGAAGGTATGTCATTCCCCATTAGTAGTATGTCATCAACATACAGTACTATGAATGCCACATGGCTCCCACTAACCTTCTTGTAAACACAAGGTTCATCCTCGTTTTGAATAAAGCCATACTCCTTGACTGTTTCATCAAAATGAATATTCCATCTCCTAGAGGCTTGCTTCAATCCATAAATGGATCGTCGTAATTTACATACCTTGCCAACATTCCTTGGATCGACAAAACCTTCAGGTTGTGTCATGTACACATCCTCTTCAAGGCTCCCATTAAGGAAAGCTGTTTTGACATCCATTTGCCAGATTTCGTAATCATGGAATGCTGCAATTGCAAGCAAAATCCGTATGGACTTGACCATGGCAACTGGTGAGAAAGTTTCATCATAGTCAATACCATGAATTTGTTTGAACCCTTTCGCAACCAGTCTTGCTTTATAGGTCTGAACATTTCCTTCCATGTCATTTTTCTTCTTGAAAACCCACTTGCACCCTACGGGTTTTACCCCTTCAGGTGGATCAACCAAATCCCAAACTTGGTTTTCGTACATGGAATCCATCTCGGATTTCATGGCTTCAAGCCATCTCTTAGAATCTGGACTGTTCATAGCATCTTGGTGTGTGAGAGGCTCATCCTCATCTATGAGCATCAAATCCCCACATTGAGTCAAAAGAAATCCATATCTTTCTGGCTCATGGCGAATTCTACCAGATCTACGAACAACCTGTGTTTCTTGAGCATTATCATTATTCTGCTCTTGTTCCTCCTCAGGTTCAATGCTATTTTGTGGTTCTCGATCTTCATCGAGATTTATAGTTCTCCCACTGTCTCTTTTGGAAACAAAATCTCTTTCCATGAAGACAGCATCTCGAGCAATGAACACTTTCTGCTCAGAAGGACTATAAAAATAATACGCCTTTGTTTCTTTAGGGTATCCCACAAAATTGCACTCTTCGGATTTAGGTCCAAGCTTGTCAGATACTTGACGTTTTACAAATGCCTTGCATCCCCAAACTTTCATAAAGTTCATGCTTGACCGTTTCTCCTCCCATATCTCATATGGAGTCTTTTGAACCTTCTTGGTTGGAACACGGTTAAGTGTGAAAGCCGCTGTTTCTAGAGCATAACCCCAGAAACTTATTGGAAGATCTGCATGACTCATCATCGATCGTACCATGTCCAACAGAGTACGATTTCTCCTCTCTGAAACTCCATTCCATTGAGGTGTACCTGGCGGAGTGAGTTGTGATACAATACCACACTCCTTTAAATACTCTTTAAATTCGGTGCTTAAGTATTCACCCCCACGATCGGATCGTAAGATTTTAATACTTGCACCTCCGCCTATTTGCTTCTCTACTTCAGCCTTGTATTCTTTGAATTTTTCAAAAGAATCGGATTTATTCTTCATAAGATACACATATCCATATCTACTGAAGTCATCAGTAAATGTTATGAAGTAGTAGTAGCCTCCTCTAGCCATCACACGCATTGGGCCACATACATCACTATGTATTAGCTTCAAACGTTCAGTGGCCCTTTGACCCTTACCAGTAAAAGGGGCTTTAGTCATCTTACCAAGCAAACAAGATTCGCATTTTTCGTATGATTCAAAATCAAACTTATCCAAGTATCCATCCTTATGTAATTTGGATATGCGTTTCTCATTTATATGGCCTAGACGACAATGCCAGAGGTATGTTTGATTTGAGTCATTAATTTTAAGTCGTTTGTTTTCTATGTTACAGACATGATTATCTAAATCAAGAACATATAAACCATTAAATAAACGCGCAACACCATAGGTTAAATCATTCAAAGCAAAAGAGCAACTATTGTTCTTTATGATAAACGAAAAACCTTTCTTGTCCAAACAAGAAACAGAAATAATGTTTCTGCGAATCGCAGGCACGTAAAAACAGTCTTCAAGTTCTAAAACAAGCCCAGAGGGCAAAGATAAATAATAAGTTCCTACGGCTAAAGCAGCAACTCTTGCTCCATTGCCTACTCGTAGGTCCACTTCTCCCTTAGCCAAAGTCCTACTTCTCTGCAGTTCCTGCACATTTATACAAATGTGAGAAGCACATCCAGTATCCAATACCCAAGATGTAGAAGTAGACAGATTGACTTCTATAACATATATTCCTGAAGTAGAAGCTTGTTGAGCCTTCTTCTTCTTCAGATCCTCCTTCAATCTATCCTTCTCAAGGATTGATCGAACGGATAGAGAGTTTGTGTTGTTTGTCATTATTTAGTATCTACAATGTTAAAAGCACAAAATAAACATTAGATTGTCTGAGTTATTATTATTATGTTCAAATGATTATGATATATTCATAATATATCTCCCACTATTTTTATCAAATTAATAGCCCTTACTATTAAATCGGAAAGAATATCCCATAAGTCTTTCTAGTGAGCCAAGATCCATATTTCGTCATATCCTAAGTCAACCACTGGAAGTCCTTAAAACATGATTATTTAGGTAGACAACATTTGTCAATTATATCATATATAATTCTTGGATAGTTTGGTGAACAACAATTGTTCATGTCTATCTAATAGATTTTGAACCAAACTCTATGCTTCTAAGTTCATAATAATTGAATATAATCGTTTATTTTCACCTTATTATGACGACTCAGTTAAGTTAAACCCAATGATACAACGGTCGAATATAACCGCTTATATTCGTCACATCTCACCACGATAGACAGGAGTCCCCTGCCACTGGCAGTCATTCTCCTTATCGATCTAGGATTAGATGAGTGTTCATTCATTGGAAAGCATCCGATTAAAACTTAATATTTTGTTAAGGGGTTTCAAAATTAAAACGATCATGATCCCATCATAAAGAGATTCCCAATTTTTCCTTGAATTAAATACTTCAAATCAATATTCATCAATAGTTTGATTTCCAGGTTGTTGGAGGAGTCACAAGTGGCCTCACTTAATACCCAACTTCCTTACAGGTAAAACCTGTTTTTGACAAAATCTCCCCATATCTAAATAATTGAAAATTCGTATTTAATTCCGTGTTTCATAAACACAGAAATCTCATGATCGTTTGTTCATCTTAAGATCTCGAATCGTTACAGATTTTATCTTGTTTAGCATGGCAAGCATGGCATAGGTGACGTATCTAATACATGCATACATCATTAATCTAATTAAAACATGCATACATTTGTTACTCTACACATGCATCATATGTAAAGTGCATCACCTAAATTAATATGCTATGGTTATGGCCCAATCCTATGCGATTTTTTCCAAGCTAATGGAAAAATCAAGGTCAATCTATGGTGGTAATAACTAATTATTACAAAATCTCTTGCTTCGCTTCCAAAGCTACCTTGGTTGCCTCCAAGCTCCTCTTGAAACATTTTACAAAAGAACTCGAGTTGCATTCGAGATAAAATAATTACAAAAAGAAAAACGACATGCAAGTCGTACTTAATTATTACAAACCATAAATTAAAATTAATAAAATAAATTTAAAACTAGGTCTTGGGGCCATAACCATGCATCATGCTCACATAGCAATTAAAAGCATCACATATTGTATGAACACAATTTTATACAATATAAATTAAATATGATCAAATCATAAAATAAATTAACACACTTTAATTAAATAATAACCTAGTAATCAAAATTACTAATTAATAAAAAAAAATTCACGAATTCCAGGTTAAGCATTATCGAATAAAATTTAACCTAGCATTCATAACCCTAGCATGATATTAACAAACCTAACCTGTAAACTGTTACGCATGGCAATGGCACGTATTTTCAGAAAAACTGATAAACAAGGCAGATACGCAGCATAGGAATGCGCATCATCAAAAACGCATCTTCTGAATGCGTATTAGGCTGATACGCATCTTTCGTATGCGTATCACAGGTGTTAAACCTACAGTAGCTGTTCTTCAGTTTTTAACCCAGTTCGTTTCTGTTGCAAAAACTAAGTCCTGTTTTTTATTCCAAATCGTTATTGCAGACTTATGATTACCTTGACAGTATAACACAATCATATATCATATATCATGGTTGGAACGATTAAAAACTAAACCTATAAGCTAGTATATATGAACACGTATATATATGTATATGCATGAACTGAAAATCTGCAAACTGCTCATTATAATCAACTGCAATTCGTTTGTTAGACGTTCAGATTACGATTTAATCTTACTAAGACATGACAGATCATCTGGACGCAACAAAACCAGAAGAAACACAAGCATGCAATTCGTAGATATCATGCAGTAGGGTTCACGGGGGGAAAAAATAAAAATATTCAGAACTGGTAATTCACATAACAGATCGTATACATCATTCATGACCAGATTATCCTATTATACAAACCTGGCTCTGATACCATTGTTGGTTTCGATCGCATACACGCAGCGGAAACAGTAAATAAAAATCGAAACCAAGCCCGGATCCATGTATAATTTCCGGATGATCATGGTAGATAGAAACATTTACCTTGTAATAAAGCTTTACGAATTAAGAACGATGGAGATGCAATCACAGAGCTTCCTCTTCGAAAACTCCTCTACGGTATCCACACGAACACCTTCAAGAACGTCTCACGATCTTGTCCGGAAGTGAGGTACTAGCCTTTAATGAAAATATGTTTTAGGGTTAGGTTTTGTGTCTGCGGCTTCTTCTGTATTTTTCACGTACCTCATAATCTTCACCCCATATCTTTATATATAGGATAGTATAAAGCCAAAGAGCCCATGTCAAAACCTAGCCCAAATATGATTTAATTAAATAATAAAATCTAATTCTATTATTCAAATAAATAATTAAGTCAAACTTAATTATTAAAATCATATCTCATATATCTTTGTATTTTATTATATCTTAATTAAGTCACACTTAATTAATATAATAAAATCCAACTTATCATTAATTAATTTAAATTCATAATTTAAATTAATTCTTCCTTTAAAATGTTCTATGTGTGTGACCCTGTAGGTTATTATTTATTTTGGTAATAATTTTATTCTCCAATAAAATTATAAACAATGAGCGGTATCTAGTAATACATCATTGCTACCCAATTAAATAATAAATAAATCGTGATTCGATAAACCTTTTGTGATTAATGTTCCCGTGTAATATAATCCCTTTAACCAAATATTATAGATTAAACTCGAGGCATGTTTATTGTCATCCTCTTCATAATTTAATCCGGGTTTACTTGATCCATGAGTAGACTATTAATAACAAATCATTATTTGAGCACGGCCATGCATTTTATAGTCTCACTCAATCAAGAGGCCAATAATATCTCTCCTATTTGATAGGAGGGTTAAATCCTTTATCTATCATTCATATTTCTCATGCGATTCACAATATACCCGATGTCCACTTTTATCATTACCCGGTCAAAGGTAACTTTTAATGTAGTCAAAGTATATTATCCTCGTATAGAAATATAATAATCTCAAGTCAAAGGATCATTACACCATTATCACTGTGAGTCTTTCTTATGACTTAATTAACATGAAGAATCTCACGGTGGGTCTGTCCAGTACCATGTACCCTACATGTACCTATGTATTGACTTTAGTATCTCCATACTTATAACCAATGAGATGTAGTTATCAGTCAAAAACATACTAGTCTATTTATGTATTATTATTGTCCTGTATAATAATACTCGACTAGGGACCTTTAAGAATATGATATATATTATATAATCTCAAATTCAAGTTATAAACTTAAACTATATAATGTGTATCATTATTCTAAGGACATTTATTATGCTAACAAATATCGCAGTAATTAGAGTCATAATAAATACATTTATTTAATAATCAAATGACATAAGGTTTATTCGAGAAACAATGTATTGCCTCTAGGGCACCTACACTAACAGGTCCAATAAGAAGCCAACAAGTGGCACCTATAGATGAGTGACAACACATTAAGAAGAGATGCATCCATTATATATCAAGTGTATAGCATTATTATCACCAAAACACAAAAACAAAAACCACCACCACCAAGCTACAAAAGCTCTCGGCCTTGCTCTTTTCCAAAGGGAGATTTCCACTTCCAACCATCCATTCACTTCAATCTTGAGCTTAAATCAAAGCTAGTATCAAGTAGGAGGTAAATCCAAGAGATCATCAACAACCAAGGTGTTTAACTAGATCAAAACCATGATCAAAGTTCTTGATGAATAGTGTTCTTATGAACTAACTTTTCTTTTCTTGATTTCTTTGGCTAGATCAAGCTATATTAAGGCTAGATAAGGACTAACCAAGGATTACTAAGTTCATTCATACATCAAGGAAGGTATAGCACTTGTAGCCTTTGGATGAAACATGAGTTTTCATGGAGTTTTATAGTTATATGCATGTTTAAGACATTAAGTTTATGTTTGGGCTTTGATAATTGTTAAATTAGTTTAGATGAACGGAAAGACATTGCTTGGTCTTAGTTCATGGTTTAATAACATGTATATGTTGTTTGGAGTGGAAACTATGATTATTGGATGGTTTGAAATTTGGAAATCATGTAAACATAGCCGTCGTAATGCCCGATTATCGTTAACCTTAAGAAACCGTGATTAGCAGTAGCCTTACCTTACTGTCCAGTCCCGGATTTTGCTATGTTTAGTTAGTTCATGTTATGAGATTCGTTTTGATATAAAGATCGAGTGAAATGGATATACGGTTTAGGAGTTATGGTCGAATTAAGATAAGTGGTTCGTAAACGAGAGCACCAGTTCGTAACGGAATTGAACCTGTATAAATTCGGTAATGCAGTAGCGAACCATCGTAATTAAATACTAGAGATGATAAGGAAGGTGTGAGAGAAAACCTTGTGTTAAAAGGATCGTTTTACGATTTTATAAAAATGTTCGAATCAAGGTTAAACGCGAACGAACCCCTAGAAGCATGCTTGATTATGACTTTGGTTAATAACTTAGAAAACGGACGATAAAACTAGTAGTACAATCTTGATTCGTAAATGATCGATATTAAAACTTACATGGCTTAAGTACGTATTAAGTGTGTGTACAATGACGGGTCATAATAGCGAACGTAGGTCGAACCGCATCGGTGATAAAAAGAGTTACACTAAGAGGTGTATAACGAAATAATTCGAGCAACGTGTTTCGACTTAAGTGAAGTTTATATTTAACCTTATAAAGTGTTAAGCGATTAATCCCGAATGCCTTGGCTCTTTATAGATCACCAGACTGACCCGGGACACGCTACCACTACCCCTACCCCTACCCACACTCGATTTCCAGGCAAGTTTCAAATCCTTTTTAAAAAGACTGTTGTTGTGAATATATATATATGCTTTCTGTTATACATATGCCATAGCATGCATGCCTACTTTCAAAGTCATATTGATATACTTGTTCCCTGAATTATTATTGGCTTATGAGCTAGATAGTTATTATATCAGTTATAAGCCGAAAATTTCTAAGACCCTTAAACGAAGGGCATTTGAACCTCATTCCTTGATTATAGACCGGGAGTCGTTATTTCTTGTTATTGACATTATTTTCAGAGGAAAATAATTAAGTAAACATTTCCCATTTATTATCTGGCGAATATTATTGAGATATTTCTTTGAGATTATTTGATAAATATTATTCGGGTTATTCATCAGATATTTAATTATTCGATGAACATTATCTTTAATATTCATCTAAAGTCGATTTAATATTCGAATATTATTTCGAATCCTCAGTTAAGTTATTTACTTAGAGAATATTCATTCTTATTTCTTCGATAAATATTATTTTGAATATTCATTCGAGTTTATTTATTTAATGAATATTATTTTAATATTCATTCGAGCCTTATTTATTTAAATGAATATTATTTCGAATATTCATTCAATCTCTATTTATTTTATAAATATTAGTTGAACTTTGATTCGAACTCCAGTTCATCGATAGATATTATTTTAAATATTCCCTTGAGACGATAAATATTATCTTCGACATTCATTTAAAGTCGATTCAATTATTGAACATAATTTCGAATATTCATTCGATAATCATTTCTTTGATAAATATTATTAAGATTGAATATTCATTATTTATTTAATGAATATTGTCTCAAATATTCAGTCGACAATTATTTCATCAATAAGTATCATTCTTAAGTTGAATATTCATTATTGATTCAATGAATATTATATCAAATATCCAAGGGATGTTTATTTCATCAATAAACATTATTATTTTCAAATATCCATTTAAGATTGGATTTATTTAGTGAACATTATTTTAAACATTTATTTGAGTTTATTTTATTAATGAATATTATTTTGAATATTCATTTAGAGAATAGAGTTATTTAGTAAATAATTCTAAATATTCATTCGAGGATTACTTACGAGTAATATTATGATTTATCCATATTCCTTAATTAATATTGGGTTAATAAATATTTTTGGAATATTTATTTAAATTCTTTTAAGTTCTTTTATAATGATTCATATTATTCAAAGATTATCTATCACCTTCACATATGGTGTAAAATATTTTGGGAGTATTTTATGACTATTTTTATCAAGGGGAGGTTCCCAAAACTCTATTTTTATTTAAATCTATCATAAAGAAGATTTAAATACTCTCGCTCAACTTCCAAAAATATATAAGGGGGCCTCACTTGAGAGATGTTATTTATTGGACTGCCCGGTCCTATACTTGCTAAACTATCTTGTCACTCGCATCTTGATTCTTTCAAACATCGATATGAGTCTGTTTGGTTACCTCCTCAACGCTCGAGGGGTAAGATTGATGGAACAAGTTTATATCCATTAACAAGCATCAGCTTGGGAAATATTGGTGAAATTTTCCTTTCCGATTAGATACGACTACTTTGTGGAGTCCTATCAACAAGTACTATACTTGGGGAAAGGGGGACGAACTTTATGTTTCAGAGTTATGGATGTTATTCGAACTAGGAGACGCGTAAGTGGCCGAGTGGCGCCGGTCCAGCAATTAATGGCCCAACCGTTGGCCGGGGGGTTCCAGAGGGCGGGCGATCCGTCGGTGCTTCCTTCTACATGTAGAGAACAAATGATGGGGAGCATGACATGCGACTGATCATCGTAAATGTTGTGGCTCCTTGCGCGGCAAAGCTCCCGTATTAGTTCATCTTCCAAATTAGGAAATTTTCTGCAACATTATCATTGTTGGCAGGTTTGAAAAGTACTTGAACTGGAATTGCAATATTCTTCCAGCAAGTTCCTCTATCATGAAAATTTGATAATATCTTGCTTATCTTTGCCATAGCAGATATTTCTTCGGATCAATTATATTTTAAGTTACTTTGTAACTACATCTCATACCTTATATTGGTAATATGGTCGTTAATGCATGGCATATGGTATCAAAAATATTTTGAACTGTTATATATTATTACTGTTCCGTTATATTCTTTTAGGTGGGCTATTGCTCACCCTTGCTTTATTTATTTATATCACAACAACAGCTAGATCAGATGGCCGCGCAAGGCGCGCTCAGTAAGCAGGTGACAGCCGTCAGAGGAATGATCGCTGAGGTCATAGCTACCATTGCTGAAGAGGCAGCTACTGGTAGGCTAGTTGTTAGCATTTGAGTATCAAGTGTATTTATTATATGGCATATACAAATGGATGGCAACGAGTTTGTAATGGTTAATTGTAATTCGTTGGGTTGTAAGAACTCAAACTTGTGATTAATAATATTGTTGGTTACTCTGATTTCATCTCTGGGACTATAACGGGTGTGTTTTATGTTGTTGTTTCGGGTCACAAGGTTGTAATTTAGATTATGTTGGTTTTGTGGATGGACATTGAGACCGTAACGACCAGATCCCTGACCCCGGATCTGGGGGTGTTACATGCACTCTTGACATCCATTTGATAAACTTTAAAGTTTGAATGAGCAGCAAATGCCAAGAATATTCTTATGGCTTCCAATCTAGCAACAGGGGCAAATGTCTCATCATAATCAATGCCTTCCTGTTGAGAGTATCCTTTTGCAACCAACCTTGCTTTGTTTCTTACTATTACACCATCTTCATCCATCTTATTCTTCAGAACCCATTTTGTTCCAACAATGGTTCTGTTCTCTGGTGCAGGCACAAGTTCCCATACTTTGTTCCTTTCAAATTGATTCAGCTCCTCTTGCATAGAGATAATCCAATCTGGATCCAACAATGCATCATCAAGTTTCTTAGGCTCAACTTGTGATAGAAAACAGCCATAGAGGCACTCATTCTGAGTTGCTCTCCTAGTCCTCACTCATGCATTAGGATCTCCAATGATTTGCTCTGCAGTGTGTGATCTATCGCATTTCCTTGAGTGCTCAGCCTGATTTCTCATTCTTGATGTTGCTTCATCATCCACATCATGGTCATTCTCATTTCCTCCCCCTGTGAAGTTGCCACTACTCACAGGTGTGTCTTGGATGCTTGTTTCTTCACTATTGATTGGCACAAATTCTTCTCTTGTATCATCATTCACTTGAGTTTGTTGAACTTGAGTTTCAACTCCAGTTTCAATCTCTTCATCAGAATCATCTAGATTATCAAACCTTAATGGATCTTTATCTTCATCATTGGCTTCTTCTAGTCCAGGTAGTTTGCTGTCATCAAATGTCACATCCGTGTTTTCCATAATTTTCTTTTGACTGATGACATAAACTTTGTATGCAATTCTTTCCATAGAGTAGCCAAGAAAAATTCCTTCAAATGCCTTTGCATCAAACTTGCCAACATATTCTGAATTGTCCTTTAATACAAAGCATTTGCTTCCAAAAGTATGAACATACTTTAGAGTAGGCTTCTTTCCAGTCATCAAATTGTAAGGTGTCTTTCCAGTGTTTTTGTTGATGAGAGTTCTGTTCTGGATATAGCATGCAGTGCTTACAGCCTCAGCCCAAAAACATGTAGGCATCTTTGCATCAAGTAACATTGTTCTAGCAGCCTCAATTAGAGTTCTATTCTTCCTCTCAACAACTCCATTTTGTTGTGGAGTCCTTGGAGCTGAGAATTGTTGTGAAATGCCATTCTCTTTACAGAATGCTTCAAGTATGGCATTTCTGAACTCTGTTCCATTGTCACTTCTCAATGCAATCACACTTGCATTGTTGGCCTTTGCTTCCTTGTCAACTCTCTTCATGTGCTCAATGATTACTTGTGGAGCCTCATCTTTTGATGCTAGAAATTCCACCCATGTATACCTTGTAAAATCATCAACCATTACCAAGGCATACTTCTTTCTTCCTAGTGACATAATATTGACAGGCCCAAACAAATCCATATGAATGAGTTGTAGGGGCTTGGTTATTAATGTCACTGTCTTTGGCTTGTGGCTTGATCTTTTCATTTTTCCTTTTTGACAAGCCTCACACACTCCTTCTTGGCAGAATTCAAGTGTAGGCATGCCTCTTACTAACTCTCTTTTGACTAGAGAATTAATGGCTTTGAAGTTCAAGTGTGATAATTTCTTGTGCCACAGCCAACAGTCTTCATTTGATGCTTTTGAATAAAAGCAACAAATTTTGTCCTTGTTTGCAGAGTCCATATTGGCTACAAACAGGCTTTCCTTTCTTACTCCAGATAGAGCAAAATCACCAATCTTCTTGTGGGTGATCAAACATTCATCTTTGTCAAAATCCACCTTGAATCCCCTATCAGTAAACTGACCAACACTTAGTAGATTATGCTTGAGCCCCTTGACTAGTGCTACATCTTCAATGATGACATTACCAACTTTCAACTTGCCATATCCCAATGTGTTACCCATGTTGTCATCTCCAAAAGCAACCATTGGGCCAGCCTTTTCCTCATACTGTGATAGCAGGGCCATATCACCAGTCATATGATTTGAGCATCCACTGTCCAAAATCCACATGACCTTCTTTTCACTTTCTTTGCCCTGCAAACACAAAGGTATTACTTTTCCTTTGGTACCCAAACAAGTTTGGGTCCATGTGACTTAGAGACAGTTTTATCAAAAACAATATGCTTGTCAACTTTCTTAGTGTTAGTCTTCTTGTCACTGTTAGAAGTCTTAGAACCTGAAGTTTCAGACTTAGGTGACAGAGGTACCTTCCTAGCTTTAGGAGGACTTGAAGACTTTGACCTTATGTAGTGTGTGTGAGAATTGTAACTGATACAACCATTAATGAATTGCCTTCTCAAATTAAAACAGCTAGTCATCACATTCATGTTGCATGGCATACAGTCAAATTTATCACAAAATGGAGCATCTCTATGTCTTAGAGGCACAGAACAATCATAGAAAGGTTTGGACACACTACCAACAGGTTTCTTGCATGCATGAGTTAAATGATTGGTACTGAAACAGTTCTGACAAGTTTTCCTAGGGGCATTAGGCATATAAGCATAGTTGTTATCCTTGTTAATCCCTAACTTGCCATTTCTGTTCTGTTTCTTCTTAGTCACTTTCTTTTCTGATTCACTCTTCCCAGCTGAAACAAACTTAACAAACTTCTTAGGTCTTGGCCTATCAACTACTGGCTCCTTGGCTTTTGACTTGACACTCTCACTCTTGGAGGATGCTTGTTGTTCACTGGCTTGTGGCTCATCCTCATCATTCAACATTTGCTTGATGAGTAAAGCATCCTCATCAATTTCAAATGTTGATTCTTTAAAAATTGGATTTTTAGCCTTTTTCAAAATGTGAGGCACTTCCTCATGAACAACCGTGTCATCTTCAATGACAGCATGGCCTTTTCTCAGTTTAAGAGTGTCATAGTCAAGTCCAATAGCAGCCTTGGGTTTAGCTTGAACTTTCTCACAGTAGGATTGCACTAGACCAGATGATTTCTTAAATGTTTTCAGTTTGAATTCATTTTCAGCTAATTCATCCTAAGAGCCTTTTCAACTTGACTAGCACATAAAACCTTATTCTGCAAATATTCAACTTCTTTCTTAAGGTTTTCTACTTGCATAGCAGTTATCTCAAGTTCCTCATTCTTTTTGGTTAACATTTCATTTCTAGTAGACAGTTTAGCAATCTCTTCATTAGCAGCAGTCATACTAGTATGAATATTAAACATCTCAACAGATAGTTGTTCAATCATGCATTTATACTCAGAAACAGACATATCTATAGTAGTGAGAGATGGTACCTGAGAGTCAGATGAAGATGGGTCATCCTTGGAGTTGGCCATCAAGGCATAATTGCAGAATTCTTGTTCCTCTCCATCACTGTCAGAATCATCCCAACACTTCCCTTCAGCTATGTAGGCCTTACCTTGTGTCTGCTTTTTCAGAAGGGCCTCATACTTAGCTTCGAGCTCAAGATAATCTCTATCCTTCTTTTTAGGCTTCTTGCATTCACTGGCAAAATGCCCTAGGTCATTGAATCTATAGCACCTTACAGATGACCTATCCACATAGCTGGTTTTGAATTTATTTCTGTTTGGTTTCACAGGTGCCTTGTTCTTGTTGACCGAATGGTTTTGAGTTTTGGGTTTGAAGGGTTGATTTCTTTTAAATCTGATGTTTGGAAATTTTCTGGCCATGAAAGCATATGAAGTATTTTCCATCCCATCAAGTTCTTCAAGAGTGTAAAACTCTTCTTCTTCCTTTTCCTCAACAGGTTCACTTACCTCAGCTTCAGTTTCTTCATCATCTGCTACCTCCTCTATCCTTAGCTGGCTTGTAGATGCTTCTAGGTCTTGAATAGATTTGTTGACAATCAAGGCACATGATGTGTTTATCATTCTACCTTGGTTAGCTTGGATAGCCCTTTTCTGAAGCAACTCAAGCTTATGAGTCTTTAGGACTCTATAGAGCACATCATAGGTGACTTTGTTCAAATCTCTTTCCCTTAGAGAAATGACTCTTTGCTCTAGATGATTTGGTGAAGATAGCAGAAATTTCATATTTAACTCCTTGGTGCTGTAAACCTTGCCATTCATCTGCAACTCAGTGACTAGCTTGTGAAACCTTTCAAACATCTCAGTACTGCTTTCCTTGGGCTGTGCCATGAAAGCTTCATACTGTGTGACCAGTATCTGTTTCTTGTTTTCCTTAACCTCATCAGTTCCTTTACACAACACCTCAATGTGATCCCACATTTCTTTGGCAGATGTACATGATGCAATGTTTGCAAACATTGACATGTCCATGGAATCAATGATAAGCAACATGAGGTGGCTGTCAAGAGCAACCTTCTCCCTTTCTGATTCTGTCCATTTTGATGGATCCTTGGCCTCATAAGATCTTGGGATAGTTGTGGTTCCAACAATCTTCTCTGGTATCTCTTGTTGTGGAACAAAATGACCATTCTTGAGAATCTCAGGATACAAAGGATGAGAGGCTTTGATGAACAACATCATCTTTATCTTCCAGAGGTTGAAGTTTTCTTTGTCAAACTTAGGGACCTTCACCAGGAACTTAGGGACCTTCACCGTTCCTGTAGTCTTTGGTGTATTCGAACTCATGATTGTTTTTCTATTTTTGAATAAACAGCCCGCTCTAATACCACTTGTTGAGTATTGGATACAGTAAAAGAATATAGAGGGGGTGAATGGATTCTTGAACTTTTCTTGTTCGAGTCTATGTAGCCAATGAGTGCTTGTGTATGCAAGAGTGAAGGTGCGGATAAAGAACAACACAAGACACAATATCACTTTAATCTAATGTATTATTAGATAAAGGTTGTTACAATCTGTGAATACAAATGATAGTATTCTCAGCTTCGTTTTTCTCAGAGAGATATATCTTACAGTGTATGAAAAACTTGACTCACAAAAGTTAGTTACTAAGGAAGTGAGGCTGTGTCCTTATAGAACATGGATACAACCTACTTACTGCAAATAAGGTAGCTAAAACAAATTACTTTCTAGTCTGTGTATCCTTTTTGAGTAAGTGTCCAAACGGTTACAGATTTGACTTTGCAAAGCCTGTTTAGATCCACTTCTTTAGCTCCTTGTCTCTTCTATATCTCTCCAAGCTTCCTTGTAGGCTTTCCAGAGCACGTTACAGATTGTGGTCCATAAAGTGCATTGGCTTGTTGCAGGTTTCAGACTTGTACAATTTCTTCAGTATTTTGTCTCCAAGAATGTATTCGAGAAGTGACTAAGTAGGTGATTCGAGAACTAGAATTGACTTGATCGATAACTCTGAGTTCTCGAACAATGTTATATTGACATATCGAATCACTTCTCGAATAGCTCTTTTCTTCAGGATTCCTTGAGTTGTCGAATAGAACACTTGACTTGTCGAATCCTTGAGATATCGAATAGCTTTATGAGTCCTTGAGATATCGAATGGAACTTTGACTTGTTGACTCCTTGAGAACTCGAATACTACTTTGACTTGTTGACTTCCTGAGTTCTCGAATAGAGTACATAGACATATCGAATCTCTGAGATATCGAATGAGATATCGAATAGTGTATTCAGAGATATCGAATAGTGTCTTGAGACATCGAATCCCTGACTTCTCGAATGCTAGACTTCTCGAATAGACAAATATACTTCTCGAATTGGTACTTAGGCAAATTCTTCATTTCTTCAAATCCCAACTGTGATTATTTGACAGTCTTTATCTTCTTGCTTGAGGCATGAACCTTGGAACTTCTTTCAAGCATTATTCTAGACTCTATAAGTACAGTTACACAACTAGGATTTGATGCCTACTACAAGTACAATACAAACAGAAACTCTACAACTAGAGGTTCCCTCAGTTAAGAGGTCATGTAAGTAATGCAAAGCATTACAAACAATTAGGCTTGTTATTAGATGTCTACAGGCATGCCTCTGCAACTAACACAACTAAATGCTGAATTAAACTTCGTTGGACAATACTTATCCTACTCGTATGAACCTTTGATGAAACAAACAAGTAAAGTAACAATAAACAAAAAAAACAAGAAACCAAAATTATACGTGGAAAACCCCCTCAAAGGTAAAGAGTAAAAACCACGGGACCATAGTCCACCCAAACAATTCACTATCACAAATTATATGGGAATACACCAAGTCTTCTCCAGATAAAACTAGAGGAATACAATCACCTTCACACTCTTGGAATGAGTCGTCAAGAAGTATGGAATCAAGTAAGACAACAATGATAAACTAACCGCGGGGAGATTTAACCTCACCGTGGTAAAAGGACGTGGATGGTGGTGGAGAAATCAACTTCTGTACGAGGCACACCAACACTATTATCCCTAAGGGAGGCATGGCGTGTGAAAACTATATGAACTTATGCTAAGAAGATAAGAAAACTCAAAACTCTGTACATTCTCATTGATTGAAGAAGAGTATTTACAATCTTTATTAAGAAGAAAAGATCTAACTACCTATTTATATATACAACTTGACAGTGAGCAAAAGTTAGTTACAGAAAATAACTAACTAATCATTGTGTTGACTAATCTAATCATTGACTAATCATTATGTTGACTGGTGTTGACTTAAGTTAAGTAATATCAACTCTAACACCCCCCCTCAAGTTGGAGGGTGATGCAGTCACACCCAACTTGCCAAGTAAATCAGAATGCAGTAGGCCTGTTAGAGGTTTGGTGCGGATATCAGACAATTGTTGCTTGGAAGGTGTATAAGACAAGGAGATCAAACCAGAGGCAAGCTTTGTTCGGACAAAGTGACAATCTAATTCAATGTGCTTAGTACGTTCATGATAAACTGGATTTCTAGAAATGTAGATTACAGCTTGATTATCACACTTTACAGATATAGGTGCAACATCAGATACTTCCAGTTCATGAAGCAAACGAGATAACCATGCAAGTTCAGTAGTTAATCTTTGAATGGAACGATATTCTGCTTCTGCAGATGATAAAGAGACTGTGTGTTGCTTCTTAGATTTCCAGGATATGAGACTTCCACCAAGAAGTATAATGTACCCACTAACAGATTTACGAGTGTTGGGACAAGAACCCCAATCAGCATCGCAAAACGCTTCAAGAGTAAAAGAAGAATCCTTGTTGAATAATAAACTTGACTAGGATAATTCTTGAGGTATCGAAGAACATGTATAGCTGCATTCTAATGTGGTTGACGAGGTGCTGACATAAATTGACTTAGATGATGCACACAAAAGGCTAGATCAGGTCGTGTATTTGTGAGAAAATTCAATTTTCCTACTAGTTGACGATAACTTGAAGCATCTTGGAGTAAGATACCCTTATCTGGTAGAAGTTTAACTATAATGTCCAAAGGAGTGACCACAGGTTTAGCATCTTTGCATAAAAACTCATCAAGAAGATCCAGTAAACTTACATTGTGAAACAACCATTCCATCTGAGACTTCATTAAATTCCAAACCCAGAAAATAGCACAATTTCCCCAAGTCTTGAATCTTAGAAACAGAGTCAAGATAAGCTTTTATATCAGTTATTTCATTATGATCATTACCAGCCACTAAAATGTCATCGACATAAACAGCTAGATACACCACAAGACCATCACGTTTCTTGTAAAACAAAGAAGAGTCATTTTGGGAGATAACATATCCTCTAGATAACAGAGTTGATTTCAATTTTGTGTGCCATTGACGTGAAGCTTGTTTAAGACCGTAAAGTGATTTCTCAAGCTTATAGACCAAAGATGGATCAAAGAGTATTAAGCCTGGAGGAGGAGCCATATACACGTCTTCATATAAGTCTCCGTGAAGAAATGCGTTGTTGACATCCAAATGAAATAAATTCCAACCTTTCTTTACTGCAGTGGCTACCAGAGAATGAATTGTTGTCATTTTGACAACTGGAGAAAACGTTTTAGTATATTAACACCTTCAATTTAAGTATAACCACGAATAATCAGACGAGCTTTATATCGCTCAATGGTACCATCAGAATTGCGGTTGACTCTAAAAACCCATTTACTTGTAATTGGTTTCTTGCCTGGTGGAAGTTTTACAAGAGTCCAAGTTTTGTTTGCTTCTAGGGCTGAGAATTCTTCTGCAATAGCCTTTTGCCACTCAGGATATTTCATTGCCTCGTTATATGAAGAAGGTTCAGATGGAGGCAGATTAAATGAAGGACAAACAGTAGTTGTATTGCAAGAAGAGATCAAAGAATTTGCACTAGATTCACAAAGAGATGTGATTGTATAAAAACATGAAATAGTAGTATTACAAGAATGAACATAATCATTTAAGTAGGATGGAACTTTAATTTAGTGATTCTTGAAGATTTTCGAAAAGGTTCATATTCAAGTTGAGAACCAGAATTACCTGAATTAGATGAACCAGAATTAGATGAAGTATGTCCAGGATTGGAAAAATGAGATAAATCAGAAGAATTTTTGTTAGTTTGAATTGAATATGTAGGAATAGAAGAATCAGATAGAGGTAAAGGAATAAAAGTTGTAGAAAATGATTTCACAAGTGGAAAAACTGATTCATGAAATACAACATCTCTGGACACATGTATAGAATGATTATCAAGACTTAAACACTTATAAGCTTTCTTCCCATAGGGATAGCCTAAGAAGACACAGGGAATAGCACAAGGAGAAAACTTGTCTCGATGATGTTGAATAGTGGAAATGTAACAAAGACAACCAAAAGGTTTAAGAGTTGAATAGGATGGTTTACAATCAAACAACAACTCATCAGGTGAACGACCATAAAGAACCTTTGATTGAAATATATTGATCAGATGAGTAGCTGTTAGCACACAATTGCCCCAAAACTGTTTAGGTAAATTATATTGAAACAACAAAGCTCGTGCAGTTTCAAGTAGGTGTCTATGTTTTCGTTCAATCACACCATTCTGCTATGGGGTGTGAGAACAAGAAATCTGATGAAAAATGCCTTTTGAAAGGAAAAAATTAGTAGTTGATTTGCTTAGTCCCAACTCTATTATCAATACGAATTGTTTGGACTGTACTATTAAATTTTGTATCAGCTAAAGAAATTAAATGTTTTATGAAGTCTAAAGCATTACTTTTGCAACTTAATAGATGTGTCCAGGTAGTGCGAGTGAAGTCATCAACAAGAGTGAGAAAATATTTCTTTTTATTATATGTTGAACATAATAAGGACCCCAAAGGTCTACATGAATAAGCTGAAATTTCTTTGTGCTATGAATTACATTTCGAGGAAAAGGGAGTCTGTGTTGTCTAGCTTTAGCACAGATTTCACAAGTAGACAAAATAGTTGTACTAGCAGCATCAACATTACAAACAGATTTGAGTTTGGATAAAGACAAATGTCCTAGTCTAGTGTGCCAAGTAATAGCTGAAACATTATTGTGACTTGAGACAGCATTAGAACTGCTTTCAACAGAAGAAGAAGGAGTAGAATTCATGAGATAAAGACCCCTCTGAGAATCACCAAGAACCACTGGCTTCCTCAGAGAATGGCCCTGCAAATAACAAGCATCAGGTGTAAATTGTATGTTACAATCAAGATGCTTAGTTAATTCGCTAATTGACAGTAAATTGTACTTGAAATGCGGCACATAAAGTACATTTTGAAGAGTGACATCTTTTGTTAAAGGAACAGAACCAGTAAGAGAAATATTAATGATTTCTCCATTAGGTAAAGAAATATTAATAGGTTTAGAGAGTGAAGTCAAAGTGGTAAACATGTGTTTTTTAGAACACATATGATCACTGGCACCACTATCCAGGATCCATTTGATAGAATTAGAAGTATTAAAACAAGCATCTGAAGATAATAATGAAATATTACCAGCAAAGCTTGCAGTGCTGACATCAGAAGATTGTGCAGATTTCAGCA
Organism: Kitagawia praeruptora; assembly: GCA_037693485.1. Classification (NCBI taxonomy): domain Eukaryota; kingdom Viridiplantae; phylum Streptophyta; class Magnoliopsida; order Apiales; family Apiaceae; genus Kitagawia; species Kitagawia praeruptora. The sequence continues at coordinate 129,538,534 of CM075347.1, forward strand.
AAGACATGATCTGTGAGCAAAGATCAGGGCTAAGAACAGAAGATGATTGTTCAGAAGTAGTAGCAGCAACAAATGATTCAGGGTTTGAAGATCCAGAGAAAGGGTTTGAAGAACCAGAAAGCTCAACTTGAGCAGCTACCCTTCTAGGTTTAGTAAATTTGAAGTCTGCAGGAAAACCATGCAACTTGAAACACTTATCCATGACATGTCATGTCTTCTTACAGTAGTTGCAATGTAGCTTCCTGGTATCATAGGGTTTCTTATTGCCACCAGAGAAAGAGGTATTGAGACCATTTGAATTCCCATAATTCCCAGTGTTGCAAGGTCTTACAGAATGAACAGTCAAAGATGCAGATTCAGGTAGAAAATGACCAGCAGTATGTATTTCTCTTTGAGTTTCCTCCTGCAATAAGAGACTGTACACATGTCCAATGGTAGGAAGAGGAGACTTCATCAATATTGAACACCTTATAACATTGTAGGAATCATTCAAGCCCATAAGAAACTGTATAGTCCTTTGATCCTGTTGAAACTTGGACAATTTCTGAGAAGCTCCACATGTACAACCACAGGTGCAAACAGGAATTAGACAAAGAGCATCAATATCATCCCACAGCATCTTCAATTTAGTAAAGTTATCATCTATGTTAGAGCTGCCTTGAGAAATGTCTGCAAGATCCTTATGTAAACCAAATAGTTGTCCTCCATTGGAAACACCATACCTCTCCTCTAACTCTAACCACATTTCATGAGCTGTAGTGGAGCAAATCACACTTCTACCAATAGATTTCGATAATGCACCAAGTATCCAGGAAATTACCATATCATTACAACGAGACCAGTTCTTGAAATTAGCAGAAGTAGATAAAGGTTTGTGAATAGAACCATCCACAAAACCTAACTTGTTTCGAGCGGAAAGAGCAATGGACATTGAACGTTTCCAATTACTAAAACCAGATCCATCAAAAGGATCACTCACGAGTTTCATTCCCGGACTGTCAGATGATTGAAGATGAAATGGATTGTCCTGATTAAACTGATTGTGTGTTTCAGAATTATGATTGTTTTCAGAGTTTGTGTGTTCGTTGTTAGTATGTGAAGATTCTTCCATTGTGTTTTGACAAAGAATTGAAGAGAGGAACTTGTTCGATAAATGATCAAACAGATAGTGATCAAGAACATATCAAGAAAAATTGATGTTTGATCAATTAAGAATCAAACAGATAAGCAAAAAGAATGAAGTAAAATGCAGATTACTTAAGTAATCATCTATACAGAGAGGTTTAACAAAGAGATTTCATCACGGAGAGAGAGATCTTAACAAAGAGATTTCAAGAGAGAGAGATCTAGAACACATAAAGATCAATAACAGTGCAAAAGAAGACAAAAAACAATCGATACAGAAATATCAAAGAGATGTACGTAACGAACGATCGATACAAAGAGTTATTCATGTCTAATTATCAGGAAATGAACAATAATACATGTATAGAAGACGCTGATTAACACTAACTCTATATCAAACGAAGAAGATGACGAACATAATGCTATTACGCCATTAAAGAGGAGTAACCTGCTCTGATACCATGTGAAAACTAGATGAACTTATGCTAAGAAGATAAGAAAACTCTGTACATTCTCATTGATTGAAGAAGAGTATTTACAATATTTATTAAGAAGAAAAGATCTAACTACTTATCTATATATACAACTTGACAGTGAGCAAAAGTTAGTTACAGAAAATAACTAACTAATCATTGTATTGACTAATTTAATCATTGATTAATCATTGTGTTGACTGGTGTTGACTTAAGTTAAGTAATATCAACTCTAACATGGCGGTCTTTGAAGCTCTACTTGAGCCCAAACATTAAACTAAACATGCATATTGATGAATTACTCCTACGTTCGTTTATCCATTAATGAATAAAATTATAATGCAACGTAAATCACCTATATACTGATGGTGGCTTGATGAATAATATGAAAGATTGTGAATAATTGAATATCATTACACCTTTAATTTATAGAATGGGTTGTTTGGAAATTTGCAACTCAAATAAGGTAGTTTACTTGCTTTCCTAAAGAGATTTCCCTTGGCCGTGAGCCTGCTTCATCGCCTACGTACTTTTAGATTAAGGTGTGACAAAAATGTGCATTACAAGTTTTATGAGGTGGGGCCTATGGGTGCACGTGCCCCATAGGTTCTCCATAAGTTTTAAAAAAAAATTACTGTATGTAATCCCCACACAATTATGGTACTAAAATATGGGTACTACTCCCCGTGCCCCATGCTCCTTTCCATTTTAATTTTTTTTTCCACCAATTACAAAAGCGGCAAAGACTAAAGCTCCTAAGGCCCAAAAAGGGGGGGAAATTATTGTCCAACTCCATCGAGTCATCGACCATAGTGCTACTGCAATTCACTTTCAACTTTCACTTTCAGATTTCAAAACATCAATTAATCTTTGGTAATTTTCACCTTTAGATCTTTTTAATTCATGTTTGTTTGTTTCTTTGGTGTATTTTTTGTAATTGTTTATGTGAATTGTGATGCTTTTAGCCTTAAGGGTTTCTGGGTTTGTGATTTATGAATTACAGTAGGAATTTAGGATGTGAATGTTTTCTAGGTGTATACTTATATTTCTTTATTAAGTTTAATAGTTTATTGTGATATTGTATGCAATATGAATCCTCTTAGACTTCTAATGCTCACTGCTTTGTGTCTTTATGTATTATATTCATGTGTTCCATTTGACCTTGTGCCCACAGCACGTATAATTAAATGATGCGTAAAGTTGTTCTCCTAAAAATGAAACAACTAACAAGTGCATTACAATTTCAGGGACAATTTTTAACATCTATACTCTACATTAATGTGCAAAACCATGTTTTAATAGTACATGGTACACAATAGTACCAAAGTACCAAATTTGGTTATCACTTAACTCGAGGTTCGATTCCTTCCAACCACATTATTAAATAGCATTTATTTGCTACCAAAAAAAAATGGTTTTTTTTTGTAGTACCAAATTTGGTTATCACTTAACTCGGGTTCGATTCCTTCCAACCACATTATTAAATAGCGTTTATTTGCTATATACTTTTATCATTCAATTCTTTACAAGTTTATATTTAAATAAAACTTATTAATTATATTTTTTTATTTATATATTTTAATTTTTTTAATTTCACCCGTATTCAATTTCATATAATTACATAATTTAATAGTATTTATTTATTATATATTTTTATCATTCAATTTTTTTACAAATACATTTTAAAATAATATTCATTAATTATATTTATTATTGATAATTTACACGTGTCCGTCCGGCCCGTGCTTCGCACGGGTTACCGGTTAGTAATTATAAATGGAGAGATTCTATAAAAGAAAGGCTGAATTGGTTCTTTCTACAGAGGAGCATGCTTCAAGTGCTAAAAAAGATAAGGTGGATAATGAGGAAGTTAAAGGCAGTGACAAGTCAATTAATCTAGCAAATCTTGAATCTGATCCTGGGCTAAGGATTCCAATTGGTGACTATAATGTTAATGACCAAGATGAAGTACGCAGAAGATATTTGCTCCAAGGTCCATGCCAACCAAAAAATCAAATTTTTCCTTTTACAAAATGTGGAGAAAAAGATAGGCGTTTCAACTCAAAATGGTTTAAAGATCATCCCAGCTGGTTAGAATACAGCATTAAAAAAGATGCCCCTTTTTGCTTGTTTTGCTATCTTTGTAAAGGAAATGTTGGGGAGCAGGATTGTTTTGTTAGTAAGGGCTATTCGAATTGGAAGAAAAGAAGCAGATTCAGAACTCATGTTGGTAAACCTGGCACGCTCATAATTATGCTTTGAAAAAATGCAATGCCTTACTGAATCAGAAACAACACATTGCCACATTTTTTTACCAAGCAGTCCAAGAAAGATCAAATTCAGTATCGTATCCGTTTGGAATCCTCGGTTGATTCTATCAGAATTCTTTTACGACAAGGACTTCCATTCCGTGATCACGATTATGGAACTCAATCATGAACTCAATGAAAAATTAATACAACTTGCTGAATTTTATCTGAGTGATTTTTCCTTGACTGAGATTATGGAACTCAATGACCAACTTCATGACCAACTTCAGACATATATTGCCGATATGCACTCAAGTACAGAATTTTCAGAATTAAAAGGAATTGGAAATCTTGCAAGAACTATGGTTAAAGTTGGAAGAGACAAAGTATATCCTTTGATTTATCGGTTGATAACACTGTCACTAATTACTGCAACAGTTGAAAGGTTCTTTTCTGGAATGCAATTTGTGAAGACTAAGTTACGAAATCGCATGGGAGACCAATGGTTAAATGATAGCTTAACTATTTTTGTTGAAAGAGAAATCTTTGCTAGTGTTAGTAATGAATCTATTATGCAAAGTTTTCAGAACATGAAAACTCGTGGTGGGAATTTGTAATTTTTTAGTGAAGTTTATAAATATATTTTGTATTGCTCATTTTGTTACAAATTTGAGATGTGCCCCCTAAGTATAACATCCTGGCTCCGCCACTGATTTTATGTACTGACAATTTGCTCGGAACTCGCCTAGTAGATATTCCGACGTGCCTCATCTCGTGAAACCAGCTAGAAACCGAAAAACTGTGAACCTGTATATGCAATGCAGAATTTTGACCCTGAAGTTTCATGGAACCTTTAGTTTTGTTTCCTTTAGACACATTTTCGATGAATCAGTACCTACAACTACCTATATATTTCCAATATTTTTATAACATGTATAAATAAATTAATGCTTATTGGCAAAGTTATTGAAAATAATATAATTTTATATTTCTGTCATCTTCAATGTTTTTTATTTTGAATTCTGCAGAAACAACTTAGTTTTATTCCTTCATTTGATGTAATTCACAGCATGGTAAAAAAAAGTGACTCTTAACAACCAAAGGTTTGTCTGATTATCACAAGGCTAACGACCACTTCTCGAGTTGTTGTTAATGTACATTTGCCAACAAATCAAAGGCTGTCTTATCGTGAAGCATGTTGAACCCAAATACAATACGAATCAGGACTTGTTCATAGTGTTGACCATTTATTTAGGTCGGTAATTGATAGCTACATTCTGCAGCAAATCTGTATAAACCAAAATGTCAATTAATGTTATCCAGCCCTGTATTCCATGTCATGGTGATATTTTAATATCATATTATCCAGTGTCAACTTAACCAAGAACCTATAAAAAATAAATTAATTTATTTTTCTCATATTCTTAAAATGCTCTATAAAAAATTGATTTGAACTAAACATTTTGCAGCGGTGAGTGTGTTAATGCTGCAGAATTAACTAATGTATGTTGGCTAGAACTTGGTGGAAAATATGCAGTAAATACTGAGCTCACAGAAGGAATGACTTACGAAGTGAAGCTCGTGGTTAAATTGTTGGATAACTTGAACGTAAACCACCCAGTGAGCTTTAGCATTACTACTCCAGACGGATGCAAACAAGAACACAAAGTAAACATGCTGGAAATGCCAAGAAACCAAATTATTGGAATAACGTTCGGGGAATTCCAGGCCGAAGAAAGTTATGGACTTGCAGAAGTTGAGTTCTCCATGAAATGCACTGATGGCTCTTGGAAGCGTGGCATGGTCGTCATAGGCGCTCTTGTTGTGCCCAAATTTTGAATTGAACTATATATTTTGGTGAATTGATCACTGCCTATACCATTGTATCTGTACCAATAAAAGAAAGTCCACTTAATTTTATTTTTATTTTTGAGATGTAACTAAAAGATGCAACTACCTGATGGCAGTGTGCTTACTATATTTGCAATAAATATTTAACAAACATGACTAAATCATATTACTAAAGCATATTTGGGCCCCGTCTGCAAGAAGATGAAATTAGACTTCTAGCCGAGTTTGTGAAGTCTCAAGCTGCTGACGGCTGGCCAAACATAGAGATTTCTGGAGATTAGTATATGTTGGAGCAAAAAAAACAATGAAAATTGCCTCAATTTCTAAACCAATTACCAAGCATAGGAATTCTCTGTTTATTATTCTATGCAAATGTTTGTATGCTAATTTCTAAAGTGAATGTTGTATGAGTAGCAACAAAAACATAATGCACAACTCTTTCGGTGAGAAAGATGTGTGTTTTGGTCATCATGGAATTGTGACACTAGTAAAGAATCAGATGGTTTCCTTCTTTTTCATTCGGGCTCGCCTAACTGCAGTGAGATAGAAATCCCTTCACATCTACTCGATGCCAGTAGGCTTTTTGATTCTTCATTTTCTTGTTTATCAGTTTGATGCATTATAGATATCCCTGCAACACTTGGAATGAATTGATGTTCTGCATGTGTAGAAATCTTAGTACCACCTTCTATGTGAAATTCCTTGGGCATAAATGGTGGGGCAAGTCTGCAATGAGATGCACCTTCAGTAGGAATCAACCTAAGGGGCTCTTTTTCACTGCATTCTTTAAGTTGTTTCTTCGCAGGAGTAAACGACTCTTCAAAAGCCGAATCCATTCCACCTGTTGAAGCTTTTCTTTGATCTCGTGCAGATGCTGTTTTGGAACACAGGGAAAAAAAAGGTAATAATGAAAAGAAAAAAATTCAATCAAAGGGAAGAAGCTATACAAAGTTACACAATCTATATACAGCTAGTATAAAACAAATTTAAAAATTTTATTAAACACCAGGAAGGAATGTTCAGTTCACTGATATAAGCCATGTGTAAGTGATCGAAAGAATCATCCACTTACTGTAACAAGAAACAAAAAAACTAATGAAATAAACACAATTCACTGTCATTTTCATAAAGATATATTTAAATTGAAAAAGAGAAAAAAAAACCGACTAGAAATGTTTACAATTTTCTAATGTGGAGTACTCGGATGAAGCACTATTTGTTATTTAATTACACATACATCCTGCAGAAAGATATATAGAGTTCAAATCACGATCCAAACCTACTGCAAAAATCATGCAAAGATGTGTAACGAGGCGATGTGATACAGAGAACTAGGCTAAATGTATAGCTGTAGCAAATTGAAACTGAGTGTTCACCTACAATCTAAACTGCCAGTTAGCACTATGCTAAACTTCTTGCATATTCATTTGATTAAGATAAATCTTGACCTTGCTAAGAAAGGCCACCGACATGCATACAAATAAATCGAAATACATAAAGTAGTATAGACTTTTATCTAGTTGACAAAATTCGATATATGTGTTATTTAGAAATACAAACCTTGAAGACCTTTTCTGGTCGTTATGAGATCAAGTTCAAGGAGATCAAGAAGGTGGCCCAGATCAACTCCACTTGTCCAATTCTCTGGAGGTTGGCCAACTTTCAACTTTAATTGACTACGATAAGCTGTCCCACCCCAAATGATGCCAACAGGCCTGGGTTTCTCACCATTTTGACCTGTAAGAAGAATTAAGCTTCCACTGTCACCTTCAAGATCAAAAGTTTGCTGGTTCTTGCCAACTACAAGAAAGTCAGTAAAGAAACAGATCCCTTTCTCGTCAACTAATGTGGTTATCATATGGAAGGAGTGCAAGAGAACTTAGCAACACAAACTTGCTTTAGAATCAAAAGTAAAGATGATCGAGTTAAAATAACAAACATCAATCAGCTACTCACAAAGTAAACTCTGGACAGAAGAAAATTATTATTCAAATTAGGTATAAGGTTCCACACCAATATACTACTTTTGAGTAACTGACAAACACATGCTAAACAGAGAACACTGTGGTGCCATCATTTCCACAATCTCGACTGCAAACACATTTATAAACAAACTTCTTACAGTAAGAAATGTACAGGTCAACTTCTACCGGTACCAGCCTAACAGCATTTGTCTTTTAAGCAATTATATCAACTGCAATTGTAAAGTAAAATACTAGAATATACACTTGCTACAAGTAATACATATGTGACTTGAGATTAAATACCTGGGTTTGTCCCAGCAAAAATGTCATACCACAGATCATCTGTTATGAAAGATGTTGCTCTCTCAACAGCACCCAGATACACCCCAGGTCCAAGGCTTGGTGGCAACTGCTACATGGCGATTAGTTAGAAAACCAACCTGTCGATTTGCTGTTCGACTTCTCATGATCGTGCCCAAGGTTCCATATGTCTCTTGGCTAGCAACCTAGCTATTGAAGAAATTAACTTTATAAAGAAGATCAAATCATGACAATTCAGTAATGTAGTTAACAAAAAAACACCATAAACGATTCTGTAAAGTTCATTATATATTACTGACAGGGTAAACCACAAAGTACTTTTATCCATTAATTCATGAGGAAGTGTCATTTTAACAAATGTAGGCTCAGAAATTCAAGACTCAGCAGCAATAAGTAGGTGAATATTGTGAATTCATACATATATAATGTTCCAAAATTAAATACAAACAAAACCCATCAACATATAAACAAGATAAATGGAAATAATCAAGTTATAATGTGTTAACATGCTTAAAACATCTCAAATCTTGAACATAAAAACACAAACTGATGATACATTTCTTAACTAAATAGCTAGAATTATACACATAAATACTGTAAAGAAGGAAAGGGTTGAGCATTTACTTGTGTAAGTGAAAGACAAATAAAAATACTCACATTTTAGTGTAGATTTGTAGTTACAAGATCAAGAGATGCCAGCTGAGTTCATTCAAGTATACGACCTAATTGTTTTCAATTTGGGGATTTTTTCTACTAAAAATACGTCTTCAATTTGGGGCTGGACAATTAGAAACATATGGGCTGGGCTAAGTATATATAACAGGGCTAACATTTAGGCTAAGTGGACTGAATTCATTTTTAAACTATATGCAAACTGGGCTAGTCCAATTCTACCTGGGCTACAGTTAATCCTAGCCCAGTTGGTGGTCCACCCCTGGCCCTGGACACACTTGTTTTATATTAAAGTAGGAGTAAAGTGCACTTTGTGTATATGTAGTTTGTGTGTCAGACCACTTGAGATACTGTACTTCAAAAATTATCACGGGCTATACTATACTTTACTTTTCGTTACACAAAGTGTATCGCCGTCAAATCTGTTTAACTATGTTAGAAAATGCAGGGGTAAAATCGTCTTTTAATCATCTTCTTCTTCATCAACCCATTTCCACCATTAACAATTTATTTAGAACTTGGAGCTTGTATATCTCATTCATTTTTTAACCAAATCATCTCATTTAAATTGCATTAAGATCGTCTCTTTCTCCCTTACGATATGATATCAATTTTGAATAATAAAGATTTGGTTAAAAGACATTATTGAATAATAAAGATTTGAATAATGGGAAATTTACACCAATATTTGCAATGTTAGTTTATAACCTCGAATAACATAATGACACAGACTTCTAAAATTTATAAAAGACAATGTAAACTCTGAATACCTCCCGACTTAAGGTGTACTCTTGAAGAACTGAGAGTGAAAATGTTTTCATTTCATCACAGTTGTCCTTCGGGGATATACTGGTTCCAGGTGGCAATGTAGTGGTCACTCCAGGAGTAACATTTTTGTCCTTAATTTCATACACCGAGTCATCAATGGGAGAAGTCGCCCCAAGTGGCAACGTAGTACTCATTTGCTGTGTATCATCTTTGTAGTTGATGCTATCAACCCGGTCATCCCTTGATACAGTAGAAGACTCCAAAATATTGTCAAGAGCAGCATCACTGGTTCCATTAACATCACAATGACAATTAGTTGCATGATTGGGATATGATGTACGGATGTCTACATTATCTAACACTGACTTGGGTGAAGTGTTGGAACTGTGTGGATCTAAGAGTGGTTTTACAGTTTCCAAGTATGATGAAAACCATGGTGTCCACTGCTTTGCATAGAACAATATATAGGCATCCTGAAAAAGAACTTCAGCTTCTGGAACCCGAAACACCTATTAAGCAACAAAAAAAATAACATTCAGTGTAAAGTGTAAACCATATCTAAGGTAATAGCTAACACAAGTTTCCATTGCTGTGCTAATCTTTGAGTCATCAAACTTGTACCAGGTGCCTGGGAAATTACTTGGTGTCAGATACTTTCACAGCAGGTGGATATGACTATGACTGGGCAATCACTTTGTACCCCAATGGCAAGAAAGAAGAGTACAAACATCATTTAGTGCTTCACCAGGCTGATAAACCCGTAAAATTCAGTCATGGATCATATCAAGCTCATATTTTGAAAGTTAATCTTTATTATTCAAAATTGATATCATATTGTAGAGGAGAAAGAGACGATCTTAATGCAATTTAAATGAGCTGATTTGGTTAAAAATTGAATGAGATATACAAGCTCCAAGTTCTAAATAAATTTTTAATGGAGGAAATGAGATTGATGAAGAAGAAGACGATTAAAAGACAATTTTACCCCTGCATTTTCTAGCAGAGTTAAACAGATATGACGGCGATACACTTTGTGTAACGAAAAGTAAAGTACAGTATAGCCTGTGGTAGTTTTTGAAGTACAGTATCTCAAGTGGTTTGACACACAAACTACATATACACAAAGTGCACTTTACTCTTAAAGTAGCTATCCATTTCAACCAAATGTCACTTATTTGTTACTAGACGATAACGTTCCTAACTAAAAGATATCAAAGTGATCATTTTCTAACGGGTCAAATGAACGAGTGCGCATTTTGATTAAAGGTTTTAAATGATATCATTTTTAAATGGATGATTCAAGTGAGACATTTGGTTGCAATGGGTGGTCACTTTGATATAAAACCCCTTCTTTTATGGTATGACCTTAAGATAAAAGAAGGTACACTGTTTTAGATTGGGCAACTGGTTTTGGCTCCCTTTCATTTTTGGTATAGAAATGAGATGGATTTTAATTTGTGGTACACTTGAAAAAATAAAAATAAAAATGGTATAACTAGAAAAGGTATAGAATACATCACTCTGTTGAATATATTTTCAATATGAATTCCACTTGAAGTGACGTTTCTTATTGCTTTAATTTTTTAATTTTTTTTGTACCCATTTTGTAGAAGGAATTTAATGGTAGTTAATAGTTATTTTAAGTGGCTTAAAAAATGTATTTTCAAATTTATATTTTTCATTTTTTTTGTTCCGTATTAAAATTTTAACGTCCTACTTTACTACAAAGTAAAAATCTTGAAAAAAATAATATGTGGAATAATGGTATTTTTTGGACAGAAAATGTGAAGAACGCATATAATTCATAACAACTTGTTTGTGGAGGTATATTGAAGGGACTAAAAAACATATTTCTACAATTGTTTTTTCATATTTTTGTTCCGTATAAAGTCTTAACATCCTACTTTGCTACTAACCAAAAATTTCAAAAAATAAAATGTGTAACTAAGATATTTTTTTGGTCTGAAAATGACTAAAATACATAAAGATCATAAAAACTTATTTGTGGAAGCATGTTTAGAGGTCTAAAAAACATATTTTACGTATTCTTTATTTCATTTCTTTTGTTTTGTATTAAATTTTGAACGTACTTTTTTGTTACAAACGAAATATTTCGAAAAGATAATTTATGTAATTGTGGTATTTTTTTTTGACAAAGTTTGGAGTGAAATACATCAACCGATAATTTAATGTCGTAATTGTGGTATAGTGTTATTCTTTGAAACGGAAAGAATAGGTATCAATGAAGCTCTATCATGGATTCTTACCCTACAATAATGTCGTGATTGAGAGTGATTCTTTACTTTTAGTAAAAGCTCTGGATAAGCATCATTCAAATGAATTAGAGGTGCTAGTACGTGGGAAATGTTATTGACAGTTCTCGTCCGAAAATAAATAACACATAGGTTGGTTAATTGAGATTGTAGGGGGGAAACTGAACTGCTTAGAAAAACATTATGCAATGCTGGAAGGCTTACCAATTTAAAAAAGAACTCCTATTCGTTTTTCTTGTTTGAAAGAAGCTGCATTGACTCAAAATCTTTGTCCAATTCAACCTTCCTCTCTTCAGATTTAAGTGCCGGAATTTCCTTCCTCTTCTCCTCGAGCACTTTTTCGTACTCCTCCAGAGTCCTTTTCTATATAAGTGTAGTAAAGTAACAAAAAATGCATGTCACGCGATATACTAATATACCAAAGTCAAAAAAGTTGGAATGATCCACATTACAAAGCATAGGTATATGTATATGATGCATTCTCTGAAACAGATATAGCAAATCAACCGTGTTAGATGATATCATCTACAGTTGGAATAAATTGTAACCGTAATAATGATGTGCAATAATGGTTGAATCAGTAGTACTCTAGGTTCATTGAACCAAATTTTGTGCATCAACTGTAACATTATTTACTAGCATATAAAATTATATTCCTTTTTGATAATCAAGGAGAATTTTCTTAGCACAACGTTTCACTCCACTTTTTTAATAATTTCTTCATCACGAAAAATGCTAGTTGGTGTGTGATTGTTCTAGGAAATAGAATTTAGAAAAAAAGAACAAGAGAAACAGTCACCTTTGCCTCAAGCTCCTTCTCTTCAACCTCAGTTACAAGGACCACCATAGCCTCCTTGCCTCTCAAGAGCTGCACCAAGTGTGCCACCAAGAGGCCCACTTAGTGGCACCATACTAGGAATATACCTACCAGCAGGATAAAACGGCCTCATATACATACCAGTAGGCGCAGGCAGACACCAAGGATTAGGTGTGTATGATGGACAAGGAGTCATCTCAGTAGGATGTTGTGGCCACCAAGGATTTGGTATGTATGGGTCATAGCCACCCATACTGGAAAATGTACGAGGAATCGGCAGCTAATGTTGAAGACTAGGGGAGACAACTGCCCCTACATGAGGAATATTTTTCAAAATCAAATCTCCTTGCTAGACATATTCTCTTGAATTTGTTCTAGTGATATTCTACTTACATGGGAAGTTTTATCCACTATATACTAAAAGGAAGTGATACGAAATTCTGTTCATGTTATGCAAGTTATCGCACACCCAATTTTTTCATAGATAACAAATCTAAACGCCCAAAAAGATTTTGATGATTAAGCTCTCTAAATGCACAAATAACAACGCCAATTAGTACCTTCACAATTACATTTCCACTCCCTATATGTTACAATGGACAAATCTGCAAGAATTTGAAGTTGTTACAATGGACAACATATCTATTATATGAAAAGACTATATATGAAGAGATGGGAAAACGTCAATTAATGCCTTCACAATTACATTTCCACTCCCCGTGTTATGCATGGTAGGGTGCCAAAAAGAGCTCGAAATCCTTATGCGCTCCCCCCATAGCATAAGAAGTGTTTAGGGACTCCTGTGCCCTAAGAGTTGTTACAAACATAAAGAAAAATGATACGGTAACGATATCAATTTTTTTGTAGACTTTCAAACTATAATTTTTAGTCAATCATTAAAAAGTAACTAATTATGTCAAGTAATTCGGCCTTTTGTAAGAGTTACCTAGCTTGAAACTAGCTACAAAACAAGAAATTTCCATTTTGGAATTAAGTGCGATCAAATGGATTTAGGAGGGACATCTATTTGGGAAAGTTTGCCAAATACATGGTTATGCTAGGAGTTCAAATCAAGTTAAAGTTGTTCAAATGTTGTTAGCAAGCTAAAACATAAAATGAATAATTTAAATGCATAGATTAAAACAACTAACCATCTTCTCGACGAGAACATAAGTGACATATCCATAACCTACGTGCATACATAAGTAAAAACCAATTCGCCTTGGTGATGGAATACCTCACGTAATTGGCCATCGGTGATACTGGGATGGAGATGTCCAACATAAAAAGAGTACCCGTCTCTTACTACCTGCGTAGTTCAAATTCACAAAAAGAATGTATATGTATAGTCCTCAATTCTAATTTTATTACTCTACTTAATCTATTTAACAAACTAAATTAAATACAACTATATCAAATATGTTGTATGTTCATTCACTAAATTTTTATAAGTATCTATGACTACAAATAGGCATCAGTTTAAATGGCTTGAACTCGACCCAAACTCAATGTCGAGCTCAAACTCGAACACGAGTTAAGTAGCTCAATAAACTCGAAAACACGTTAAAAATCTAGATAAACTTTTAAAATGCAAACGATTAAAATGCAATGCTAGAAATATGTGTATGGAAATAATATGCAAGATATGATAAAATCAAAGGTAGAATTGAATGGAAGCTTGGTGATGGCAAACGAATATTTTTTTGGAAAGATTGATGGCATAATACTGCTATTTTTCAGGTGTCTTTTCCTCGATTATTTGATCTTTTAAATTTCAAGGACTTGACAGTTTATCACACAATTTTATAGTGGAATGCAGCGGGTAGAGATTTAAATAATCACTAACAGTATTAGTGAAAAAGATAGCTTAACATGGACCCATTTCAAGATACGTATACCATAAAAGAATGCTCCCAATTATTAACTGTTAATTCTGTTGAGATGAGATGGAGTAAACTTTGGAAGCTAAAACTACCACCTAAACTTACCATCTTTCTTTGAAAGGTTAAACATGAAGTTCTAACCACTAGACAGTTTCTGAGGACTCGTTTAAATAATCACGCCTTGTGTGAATTAGAAATTAGTAGGTCGAGTGTGATGATTGCAAAACTAACTTTTCTTTATAAACTAAGGAAAAAAATGCAAAAAGGTTTAAACTTTTCTTTATAAGCATTGTATAACAATACTGCATAGGCAAAAAGGAAAAAAATCAAATCACATAATTTTCTTTACTTTCATTAATCTAATACTTAGATAAGTCCCTCTCATAAAGACCTAGGTCAAAACTACAACTACCCAAATAAACACCTCTTCGTAAGTATTCAGAATTACGATATCTATAGCATAGCTGAAATAATCATATTACGATATCGAAAAAATATACAAAACTAATTCCATCAATCAAGTACTTCGATACACAGTCACTTTCATGTACATGCCTAGGTAAAAACTACATTAAATGAAGTGTAATCCCTTTTATCATTTTTAAAATTTAAACAAAGAAATATTTCAAGAAACAGTAAACAATAAAAACTAAAATAATTGAAAGAATGAAAAATTTAAACATAAAACAATACAGCAGAATGAAAGAAAAACTAAAATCAAGAAACCACAAAAGGACCCACACATGCCAACATGCTTATATAAGTTATCAGCAGAATGTATGAAAGTAATGATCTTGAATGCTCCAATTTTTGTTGGGAGTGTTACTTAATATAACACTATTCTTCTTTGTATATACTTGCAATTATCAACACAATCAAAATAGTATAGCTAGTGGATAAGTTAGTTAGAGTTTGTAACAGATTTTTTCGCCATATCTGTATTTACAAATACTAAATAGCTGTAGAGTTCCATATTTTTAATAGCTTGTAACAAACATTTCAATGAATGAAATAATTTTAATTTCCATCTCTGTTTGTCTTCTTCAAATTCACAGTAATAACATTTTCACAATTTAGCATATCCTTTGTCGAGATAACATGCTTTCTTATTTTACAAAAGATTTTATCTATATATTAATTTCTTTTCAATAGTTCTTATATAAACTTGGTTCCAAATTCGACCTTTACTCTAGTGAAGCTTTTTTGTTTTTCCAGGAGATTACCACATTATGTGGATTGCAAAATGGAGCAATTGTGGTAATTGATGTGGTACATCGGCCTGAAAACTAGGCCAGACTTTCTAGACAATGAATCCTTTTGCATTCGTGCAAAGTTGAGGAGTCCAAAAACAGTAGTCAAAATATTAGGGAATGCTGGTTTGAGGTATATAAATCACTTATATAAATTGTTATAGCCAAAATTCAATTTGGGTATTTTAAGATGGATTCGGGTCAATTACGGGTTCAATTTGGGGGTTTCTTACAAAATTAGGGTTTTGGTGAGAATTTGCAGAAGGAGGACGCGCCCTTACTTCCTATATGTGGAAAGCGCGCCCTGGATGTTTGGGAAGCTATTAAATAAATATTATATACTGATTTTATAGGTTGATTAAAGAATTCCCTCCTGGGATATACCAGGAGGGGGATGTCTGTCGTAAAAGGCCTCCAGGGGTATTCCTGGATCTGAAGGCCCCTTCTTGTATTCAGTGGGCCGCCCACACTGGGGAATATGGGTAAATTCTTGGTGTGTGTTTTGGAGTTCTGTTCATGTTATCAATGGGCGTGTCCTCATTGCGAAATTTCGGGGTAATCCTGCACTTTGCACCCAAAAGCTCTGGATCACTTGTCCTGCTATCTGGTGGGTGCTTCTCATTCGGGGGACAAGGATGCGCTCCACACTTGGGGTAAACCATGGCTATACCTACGTTCATGAAATTAGGAAATAACAGGGACTAGTCCTCAACGGGGGAAGTTTCCTTATCTGTGAAGTCTTGAGATCACGGACGTGCCTTTGACCTTTGTGGTTAGGTCTCATAGTGGAACATTCCGGAAGCTGAACCATCAATCCAAGCCCGTTTGGCTTCCTAGCTCTCCAAGAACTATGTATGGCTTGATCCCCTATAAATATTGGGGTAAGTAGGCCGATTGAGGAGTTGGAAGTTGAGATCTCTGAAGCGGCCAAAACTAACCCTAATCAATCTTAGCCACCAATTACATACAACCACCACACACCACCACTTCTCAGGCGAAGAACCAATATCGTAGACCTTGTTTCCGGCGATGTACCTCAAAATTTGTTGTTCCCAAATTCCTCCGTCAACATAAACATGCATTTGAACTCCACCATATCTACTTGTTATATTTTCCGCTCATCTTTTTCTCCTCCAAGTAGTGAAAATATTGGCTCTGAAGAAGTAAAGATGCTATATGCATATTGGACTAAATTTGCTTGTGGTAACTACTTATGTCTAGAATTGCTATTATATATGATCCCTACATTTGCAAATTACCCGTACCTTAGTGCAGCAATCACAACAGGTTTACTTATTGTAGATTAAGCTTTATGAATTATGATCATAAAATGATTCCGAAAAAGGCTGTTGCCATAAGGGAATGTGAGTTCTCATTCTATCATCGAGCTTGAAGTTGACCAGCATTCCAGATTAAAGTATAAAGTTCATGCACTATTTTCCTATCAGAAAATATAAAACTTGTTGAAATATAATTCAAAATAGGTGGGAGGGATTGTAAAAGTGCAGCTTTAAGTATTAAGTTGGGAGTGCTACTGACCTATTGTTGAGGAGGGTTTTGTCCGCGTAAAATGGTGTCGTAGAGGTAGGGTGGGGGGAAGGGGGATAGTTGACCTACTCTGACCATGCAACTTGTTATGTTACAAGTTCCTCCTAAAACCTCAATCTTCACATCCCCTCACTCGAAGGTCCATTATTTGGAAAAAACTAAGAAAGCAAACATAACCACAGGTGTCAGTAATCTATTCGTGCATACTTGAGTAATGGACCAAATTACGTGAGAAAGTGGTGATGATTGCACGCGTCAAGACTTACCATATGTAACTATATGTATTGATTGAGTGAAACACACGCGCTCGTATTATTTGAGAAATAAGATTGTGATTAAAATAAAACAAGGTAATTTGTTTTAAATAAAGAAATTTAAAACATCACAATCAAAGAATACCTGGTACTTACACCAGAAATATGAATCATTTCATATTCTTGTTTCACCCTTCTCTATTTAATCCTTTCAGCTTTGTCCATTATTTCCTTAACCCTTCATTCTCTCCTGAAAAAAATAAGAAAAAAACCCTTCACAGTAAAATTTTACAACAATGTTGAACCTTACCATCAAAGAAAAGAATCTCCATCTCTTAGAGAAAAGAGACATCTTTAGCTATACTCATGAAGAGTTTGAAGCGTTTGACCAGGAAAGGCAGCTCGAGACATTGTGGCTTCAGATGGATGCTTGTCTCGAGGAAATCGAGAAGGAAAAACCTGCAAAAGTGATTGACATCGATGTTGCCCTTCAAGCAACATTAGCATGGCTTTCATCTAAGGCATCCTCATCCAACTCCATCAACCATTGTTAATGAATATGTCACCAAAAATAACCTTATCCCTGTCAACCTCCACCCAAACAAAGTGGCAAAGATGGGATCTGGGATGGCTACTAACAATGGAGTGGTTTGGACTTTATTTTCTGTTGAATAGATTAGTAGATAGAGAACAAAAAGATGTAATCTTTTAATGTAATCTTTTTCTTATTATCAATGAAAAATTCAGTTTCTCTATTCTATTCAATGTTTTCCTGATTTATCATGTTATGAACTGAGATATAATCTGAGAAATAAATATGAGGACTAATTAAAGTGATCACATTATTAGGAGTTCAATAACAATAATCATAGTTTGAATCAGGAAATTGAAATTAAACGAAGACAGTTAGATTCTGAACATAATACTGATAATCGAACCGTCACATCAGGATTCGATGTTGACCACTGTCAGGATTGACTTTCCATCAGTATTTGCAAGTCGTCAGTATCTGATGACTTCTTTCTTTCAAGAACTCTCACAGTCTACCATTCCAAGTTCATTCACCAATTTTGTAAAAGTAGTCTCAGGTAGTGGCTTGGTGAATATATCAGCTAACTGTTGATCAGTAGGAACAAAATGAAGTTCAATTGTCCCTTCCAGTACTTGTTCTCTTATGAAGTGATACCTGATACTGATGTGTTTAGTGAGAGAATGTTGAACTGGATTTCCTGTCATGGCAATAGCACTTTGGTTATCACAATAAATAGGTATTTTTGAAAATGACAAACCATAGTCCATTAGCTGATTTCTCATCCACATGATCTGAGCACAACAGCTTCCAGCAGCAATGTACTCAGCTTCTGCAGTTGATGTTGAGATAGACTTTTGCTTTTTACTAAACCAAGAAACTAGTCTTCCACCAAGAAACTGACAACTGCCTGAAGTACTTTTCCTGTCTATTTTGCATCCTACAAAATCAGCATCTGAGTAACCACATAAATTAAAGTCTGATTCTCTAGCATACCAAAGGCCGAGAGAAGAAGTGCCCTTAAGATATCTGAAAATCCTTTTCACTGCAATGAGATGTGGTTCCTTGGGATTTGCTTGAAATCTTGCACATAGACAGGTTGCATACATGATATCTGGTCTGCTAGCAGTTAGATATAAGAGTGAGCCAATCATTCCTCTGTAGTTGGTTACATCTACTTCTGTTCCTTGATCATGATCAAGCTTTGTAGCTGTAGCTATAGGAGTTAAAGCTGTAGAGCTATCTTGCATGTTAAACCTTTTCAACAAATTCTTTGTGTACTTTGACTGATTGATAAAAATCCCATCATCAGTCTGTTTAACTTGCAAACCTAGGAAATAGCTCATTTCTCCCATCATGCTCATTTGATATCTAGACTGCATTAGCTTTGAAAACTTCTCACACTGCTTAGAGTTAGTTGACCCAAAAATGATATCATCAACATATATTTGAACTAACAGCAAATCCTTACCATGATTCAAATAAAACAAGGTTTTATCAATTGTACCTCTATTGAATCCACTTTCCAGTAAGAATTGAGCTAGGGTTTCATACCAGGCTATTGGAGCTTGCTTTAGTCCATAAAGTGCTTTATCCAGTCTATAGACATGATCTGGATATTTGGGATCAATGAAGCCAGGAGATTGCTCAACATATACCTCCTCTTCCAATTCTCCATTGAGGAATGCACTTTTTACATCCATCTGGAATACTTTGAACTTTTTGTGGGCTGCATATGCCAGAAAAATTCTGATGGCCTCTAGTCTTGCAACAGGAGCAAAAGTCTCATCATAATCTATTCCTTCCTGTTGAGAATACCCCTTTGCAACTAGCCTTGCTTTATTCCTCACAATAGTACCATCTGAATCTGTCTTGTTTCTAAATACCCATTTTGTACCCACAATAGACCTACCCTTTGGCCTTGGTACCAGTTTCCAGACTTCATTTCTTTCAAACTCATTTAGTTCTTCTTGCATAGCTGTTACCCAATCAGCATCCTTAAGTGCATCTTCAATTTTCTTAGGCTCCTCCTTTGAAAGAAAGTTATTATATAAACATTCATTCTGAGTTGCACTTCTTGTCTTAACACCTGCTTCAGGATTCCCAATAATTAAATCATGAGTATGACTTTTAGTCCATTTCCTTGCTGATGGTAAGTCATATCTTGAACTGGATGCTCCCCCTTGATTGGTGTTATCTTCAAAAGAACTAGAATTGCTAGAAGCTCCCCCTGAGATAGTGCTATCTATTCCTGATGTGCTGTCAGGATTGTCACTTGAATCTGTTTCAGATGAATCTCTACTTGATGTTTGAGGTGTATCAGTACTGGTGATGTCTTGCTCTTGCTCCCCCTCAACATTTGCATTATTTGAGTCATTATCAGTAACTGGTGTTTGATCAGGAATTGACTGATCGTCAGGATCTGATGGAGTATCAGTATCTGACATGACTTCATCAGAAATCTTGGTAGCTTCATTTGCAAAGATCAAACTATCATGAGAGTCTTCTATAATCCCTGTTATCTTTCTATCATCAAAAGATACATTAATAGATTCCATGACTGTCTTTGTTCTTAGATTGTAGACTTTAAAGGCTCTTGTTGTTGGATAGCCAATAAAGATGGCCTCATCAGCTTTAGTCTCAAATTTTCCTAGCTGTTCAGGATGAGGTCTTAGAACAAAGCACTTGCAGCCAAACACATGTAAATGCTTCAAACTCGGCTTCTTTTCCTTAATCATCTGATAAGGAGTCACACCATGTCTGTTGATTAAGGTGATGTTCTGAGTGTAGCATGCTGTGTTGACTGCTTCTGCCCAGTGTAGTTTGGCTTCCTCCAACATAGTTCTGCCAGCTTCAATAAGAGTCCTGTTCTTTCTTTCAACTACTCCATTTTGCTGAGGTGTGCCAGGAGTAGAGAATTGTTGAACTATTCCTTTGTATTTGCAGAACTCTTCCATTGCTGAATTCTTGAATTCAGTCTCATTATCACTTCTCAGAATCTTGACTTTGTATTTTGTGCCAGTTTCAATGAGCCTCACATGATCCAGCAGTATTTCAGCAGTTTCATATTTTCTGTGCAGAAAATAAACCCAGGTAAATCTAGTATATTCATCAACAATGACTAGAGTATACCTTTTCTTATTGATGGACATAATATTCACTGGTCCAAACAAGTCAAGGTGAAGCATGTGATATGGTTCATCAATTGAGGATTCAGATTTACTCTTGAATGATGTCCTTCTCTGTTTAGCCTTCTGACAAGCATCACAGAGTCCATCAGGAGTATACAATGCCTTTGGTAATCCTCTACCAAGTCTTTCTTAACCAACTCATTTATATTGTTGAAGTTGAGATGAGAAAGCTTCTTGTGCCAATTCCAACTTTCATCTACAGAAGCTTTGTTGATATGGCATGTAGCTGAATTATCAGTATTGGTGTGAATGTTGGCTTCATAAATGTTACCATGTCTTTGACCAGTTAATGCAACCTTCCCTGAAGATTTGCTGATAACTTCAAAATGAGTATCATTGAAATTGACACGATAACCTCTGTCTGTGATTTGACTAACACTTAACAGATTGTGTTTGAGTCCTTTCACCAGAGCTACTTTTTCAATGATGACATTTCCAATTACAATACTGCCATATCCCAAGGTTTGTCCAATGTTGCCATCTCCATAAGACACAGTTGGGCCAACCTTCTCCTCAAATTCTGATAGCAAGGTTTTGTCTCAAGTCATGTGCACAGAGCATCCACTATCCATGACTAACACATTTTTCTTTTTACCCTGCAATCAGAATCACAAAGAACTCAGTTAGAATTTTTAAGAACCCACACTTGTTGGGTTCTCTTTTCATGCAACTTAACATTTTTAGTAGCAAAAGGTTTATTTTTAAAAACGCCTTCATCAGGATTGAATCCATCGGAATTAGTCTTTTTCTTAACAGATGCATGCTTAGCGTTCAAGTTCTTTGTTTTTCCAAAATTTGCACTTTTATTGAACTTAGGCAAAGGCTCATAATAAGACTTAATTGCAGGAGGATGGCCTCAACTATTTGTTTTTTGCACAAAAATGGCCCAAGTATTTTTTTTAAGCAGATGATTGCATTCCGTCTAAATTAATCTAAAAACTGCTATTTATTTTTATTTTTGGGCCATTTTTGTGTTAAAAAAAATATTGTTCAGCCATCATGCTGTAATTAAGTGACAAATTGAATACACTCATCTGTTTAAAAAAAATAGTTAGGCCATCACACTATCTATTTTTATACTTGGGCCATTTTTGTGCAAAAAAATAATAATTCAGGCCATCCTCCTGCAATTAAGTCCTCATAATAATTATAATACAAATTATGGTATTCTTCACATGTATAAATAGAATGCCATTCACTGCCACAATGGAAACAAGGATTCTGTGGTTTATAAAATACTGATCTATTCCTAATGTCAGACTTAGGAACTACAGTAGCCTTCTTTTTACTCCTCCTACAATCAATAGCAAGATGATTAGAGTTACCACAGTTAAAGCATACTTTCTTTGGTGCATTTGGAATATACTTATAATTATTCTCCTTGTTTATTCCAACTTTACCATTCCTGTTCCTTTTGACAGTTGGAACTTTCTTCCTATCTGTAACATCACAGATTCTGTCCCTTAATTGTTTCTTAGACAAAAGACCTACATTCTTGTTCTTGACAGTTCTAGTCTTAGAATGATGTGTAGAAGTGGATCCCTTATCTGTAGTAGATTTGGGATTCTCTGGATACACATAATTAACAGGTTTTAATTTGGTTTTAGTACTGTCTGTAAGATATCTGTAGGTTTTTAGATTTGTTGAATCATCAACTATAACTCTTCCTGGATTAGATGAAACATCTTTTTCCTTGTCCTTTTTCTCATTCTCTGGCTTATAACCTAGACACTCTTTCCAGTTCTTATCAGTAATGATTTCATGAGTTTTTGTTCCAGAATGTGTCCAAGTTCTGAGTTTTTCATTGGCATCTTTAAGTTGCATTTCAAGTTCATTACATTTAAACTCTATTTCAAGTTTCATGTGTTTAGCATTATCACATGCTTGAACTTCCTGCAAGAAAATTAACTCAGCTTCTAAATGATCATTTCTCTTTATAACCTCTGCCATTTCAGATTTTATCCTTGTATTTTCAAGAGATTGACTCCTAAAACTAATATGCAGAGATTTTAAAAAAGATCTTAGCTCAGAGAGATTATTAGTATCAAAATCAAACAAAATTTCAGGTACCTTATTTTCAGCAGCAGAAGTCTCATCAGTTTTAGCCATCAAAGCATAATTCACTTTCTCTTCTTCAGAGTCAGATGATGAGTCCATCCAATCCTTGCTTGAAGAAATGAGAGCTTTGGTTTTAGTCTTCTTGCATTCAGTTGCAAAGTGACCCATTCCATCACAGTTATAGCATCTGATTTTTGCCTTGTCAAATTTGCTGCTTTTATCTTCTTTCTTCTTGTACCTGTCTTTGTCAGCATTGAAGGTTCTCTTCTGAAATTTCCCTTGCTTCCTAGCCTTTCTGAACTTCATCTTCTTGAAGCCCTTGACTATCATAGCAACCATTTCCATTATATCAGAATCAGTAGAGTCATCATCATTATCAGGATCAGACTCAGTATCAGTATCTGATGATGAGTCATCATGAATTGACTCTTCCACTCTACTCTTTCTGCTAGAAACCTCCTCAGCTTTTCCCTTTGATTTTGATTCAACATTCAAAGCAACAGATTTTGTCTTGACATTCTTCTTATTCTTTCTTTGTTGAACCTCAAGATCATAAGTTCTAAGCATCCCATAAACTTCATCAAGAGACAGCATCTTCAAATCATATTGATGCCTTATGATTGAAGCTTGAGTATCCCACTCCTCAGTTAGAGCTCTGAGAAACTTGGTGTTAGAGTCCTCTGGATCATACTCTTTGCCAACTAGTGATAGATTGTTCAGTAATGTCAAGAATCTATCATACATATCAGTAAGGCTTTCATCAGATTTAGCATCGAACTGCTCATACTCCTGAATCAACAGAGCCCTTCTGTTTCTTTTGATAGATTCAGTACCTTGGCATTGAGTTTCCAAAATATCCCAAATTTCCTTTGCAGTCTTGCATGCTATTACCCTATTAGACATGACATTATCAAGACTGTTATGCAAAATATTTTTTACCTTTGCATCTTTGAGTACTTGAGCCTTTTCCTCTGTCGTCCACTCACTCTTTGCCTTAATGACATAGTGTTCAGCAACAGTCTCTGTTCTTGCAACTAACCTTGTTGGAAGAAATGGTCCATCATTGATCCTATCAAGATAGTCTGGATCAGTTGCTTCCAGATACATCAGCATTTTCACCTTCCATGTTGGATACTCAGTTTTCTTGAGAATTGGAATTTTGATGCTTTCATACTTGCTTATCGACATCTTAAGATCGTTTCTGATTAATATTAATCAGTTTGCTTTGATACCAATTGTTGCCCAGTAAATAACAATTGTAGAAGGGGGGTTGAATACAATTGTATAAGATTTTCGACTTAAACTGAAATAACACAAGTATGAATCAATAACAGCTTTATTAATTCTGATATAAAACTGTTACAAAACTCTCTTAAGAAATACTTATGTTCTTAAGAGCTGCTAGGTTACAGAATAACTCGTGTATGCGATTACAATCATGTAAAACCTAAACTGTGTTTATATAATATACACAGCTGCTCTATCAATTACAAGATATACCAAATCAATTACATACGACTCTTAATACATATCTTGAATGATAGCTGTATTCCTATAATTCAGGAACCGACAAATCAATCTTCCCTTAATCTCTGGACAAAAGTAAATCTGCTTGTAATCCTGATCTGCTCAAATACTGACGATGTGTTACTGATGACGTCAGCATCAGTATCTGATCAGTAATGCCCTGATTCTGATCATCACTTGAATCAATATCTAACACCATGTATTCACCGAAAGATCATTAAAAGCTCGAAAGCTTACCCTCGTACCTTACGGGTCTCATTGTTTCTCATCATAGGAACAGGCCAGGGGTTACCCCCACAGTGATTTGGTCATCATGATTTAGTTGGCCCATTGAACCAAGTTCTTGGGACCTCCAGTCAGCAATGGTTGGGTGTCCACCATGATGCCGTTAAGCAATAGGCTTAAGGCCCATCCCTCTCGATGATTTTACAACTATCTCTCAGTATAACCAGATTCTCTTGGTTTAACCAGATTATCTAAGTTTAATCATCTGGTTTAGTGGATCCACAACATTATCATTTGACTTCACAGAGTCAATCCTGATAATTCTCGTTGAGAGTAGTTGTTTAATGATATTATGTCCTCGTCATAGAGGCGAGACATATCATTACATACATAACAATGTAATCTCCCAATTTGCAAATTATTCAAATAAAATATGCATATTGAAGACACATTTTCTTGTCATTTAGGAATATCCTTTACAAAGTGACTACCAATTCACCCTCTTACATGCACATATATTATGCAAAAGACTCGTATTCCAACATGAATCGAGCTATGTTTAATGATCTATTTAGGATTTCCATGACATGGCTGCTTACGTTAATGTGAACTAAATTCACTAATGACTTTTAAGTTCCTAAAGTCAAACATCTAACATCCATACTATATCCACATAGTACAATTAGATATCGTTTGCAATGCAGCCCAAACTCACGAGTATATTTCAAACACCTTAGTCTCATTGCAATCACTTTCAAGAGACCAATTTTGATTTAACTCGTGCATCTACTCAGCTTACCAACTGTGTAGCCTATGTCTGATTTTGTACCATTTTGAAATGTACAATAGACTTTCAATCATTCTTGAGAGATCCTTGTTCATCTATCCTTAGATAGATACATCATATATATTCATTCTAGATATACTAGATTTAGTTACGTTGATCTCTTCAAGATTTACATCACTAACGTGTGACATGTATCCTTTAAGACTTTCAAAGTTATTAAGATTTTAATCTCCAAAATCAAAACTTAAAGCCTCATCCAAATTGCTAGAGATGATCATCTTGTCATTACTTTTCGTAATGATCAGATCACTCACTTGCAATTACAATAATTTTATCATCCAAATTACTAGAGATGATCATCTTGTCATTACTTCTCATAATGATCAGATCACTCACCTGTAATTACAATAATTTTATCATCTCATGTGTAAATAACATATACACATTTGTCAATTCATTGATTTTCTATCAATTTTACATCTCAACATTGACATGTCACATTTTGGTAATTACTTTACCAGTCATCAGCTAAGGCTTCAAATCGTAATTGACATTACCAATTTTTAGCGTTCCAAAAATTGGTAATTTCAATTTATCTCATTACCAAGTTTAAGCGTCCCTAAACTGGCAATACTCATTCACTCAGTTACCAAATTTGAGCATCCTCAAAGTGGCAACTATATCGTTTGTTATGAAATCATAGCATATCGCAACAATATCAAATTTCATATGCCTATGCCAATTTTCGTATCTATGTTGTTTCAATCAACATAATCACCAAAATATAGACTTTCTACTCTTTCCTTAACCAGAGAAACCAAGAAAGACTGTTCCAAAGTTCATTGATGTACTTCTAAATTTCACAATGCCGATAATTTAAGTATCATCTTGATGAACCATATTCTTGTAACTCAAGAATATAACATAGAGTAAGTTAGGTCTTCTCTTTTGACTATAATCTTTAAATTATCAGTCTGGCCTTTTACTTTCCTTTGACCCATATATTTATTTTCTAAATTTGAAAATTCGTTTGGGCTCAAATGGCATCTATCTCGCAAGAAGATCCATACGTTATTGAATATGATTCTGTCACATAGAATCACACATAAAATCACTTTTCTCTATTTCTTGACATCCTTTTTTCCCCCACAAAGGATATAGAGAGATCATATTAATTTTCTAACATACGTGTTAGAAATCTTGATTTATTGACTTCTTAATCTAGTCAAATTTCTCTACTGACATCCTCTTTCTCGTAGGACCATCAGAGAATTCTCAGGGCTTCTCTCAAGCTTTGAGGTTTACCTTCAAGCAAAATTTTAGATTTTCCAAGGCTTTTGCTCTTTCTAGGTTCAATATCACATTCATCCAATAACTCAAAAATTTATTCGGATAAATTTAATTACAGATTTATAAGGAACTGCTAACTCATCATAGAAGCATTCCTAAATTTTGTAATTGCATTATAATGAATCTTATACATTAGATTCATCTGCAGACCACAGGATATCGATAGACTTCATCGTTGTCAATATATCCATCCAAAATATCACAAATGACTTTTGGAACTCCTTTAACCTTTATAGGTATAGGTATCAAGACATCTTCAAGATACCCCCACATTTTAAATATATCTAAGAATGTTTCTCTACATTCTAGAATTCTCAGAAAATTTTATTATTTTCGCTTCAAGATACCCCCACATTTTAATATTTCTAAGAATGTCGAAACCATTCCAGAATTAATAGGAAATTCTATTATTTCCTTTTAAGGTATCTTGTTTAAGGAATGATTAGTCTCTACGTGACTAATATCCTCATATTCAGTGATAGTCTGAACTGAGCAGCATCGCTTTTGCATCTCCATTAGAGTGCAACTCAACCTGCAGCTACTCCATTTGATTAATGCGAGTAATGTGCAGTAACCTCATGAATATATTCACATTGTGAACAAACATCACCTAGTGGTTATTCAGTATCAAAGTCATTACTTACCCTCTTAATTTCGTATTAAGTTGGTTTTCTATCTTGAGCTTATAGAGCGTAATTATCTCTATCTAGCTTCATTTTTACTCTTTAACGAGTACACATAATCAATGTATTACTATAAAGTAATTACACAACTTGTTATCACCTATCACTAGAGCAGGTTTCAAACGACCATGATCCCATCATAAAAAGATACCCAATTTTTCCTTGAATTAAATACTTTAAATCAACATTCATCAATGGTTTGATTTCCAGGTTGTCGGAGAAGACACAATGGTCTCACTTAATACCCGACTTCCTTACAGGCATGGCCCGTTGTTGACAAAATCTCCCCATATCGAAATCATTGAAAATTCGTATTTAATTCTGTGTTTCATAAACACAGAAATCTCATAATCGTTTTGTTTAATTATAAAATCTCGAGTCGTTACATATTTTATCTTGTTTTTATTAAAACCTCTCAGGTATTAATATCATTTTCAAAGAACTTTCTTGTTCTTCTCACTGAAAAATTCAACCATTGAATTTCTCTTAAATTTCAATTTGATTCATAAAAGAACCTAATTTTCTGGCTCACCAACTGGTATAACCAGTATAACCAAAAGAGGTCCGAGGAAGAACATAAACTTCCAATAAACCCATATTCAGTAATCCTTGATCAATTGATGTGTTAGGGTCAACATTGTTCTGGATTTCTCCAAATTTCAGCATACAGAGCTGATCGCAGTGTCGTATTATGTATCACATAGATCACCATAATAGGCTCGTGTGTCACTGCCACAGCAAACCGACACCAACAAGAGAATATATAATTTAACCAGAAGAACGAATCCAACTATAAAATTATAAATCTTGTGCTGACCCTCATCATGTACTTAATAAGTAACAGGCCTGTTAGGTTTTTCAACATCTCGAAACATCCGACCAAGATTGATATTTCAAAAAAAATAATAATTCTTGCGCTTGTACTTAAGATAGTTCTTGAAATCTTTCCATCCAGGTAGCAGCTTTTCAATTACAGCAACAACTTGGAAAGACTCACTTATGATCATCCATTCAGCATGAATATCATGGATGATCGCTTGAAGTTCTTGCACCTGACTGACCACAGTCTTAGAATCCGCCATCTTATAGTCAAGAAAGCGGCCAACAATCCACTTGTTAGCCCCAACGTCCTCGGTTTTGTACTTATGGTCAAGTGATTCCCATAATACCTTAGCCGTAGGCTTCGTACTGTGCACGTTATATAACAAGTCAGCCAAACCATTCAGCACGTAATTCCGACAGATATAATCGGCGTGCTTCCAATCATCAACAGCATAAACTATTTGCGTGTTACTCTCAGCAGTGAGCAACGGTGGATCCTCCTTAAGGTAGCGATCCATATTCAACGTGGTAAGATAAAACAGCATCTTTTGCTGCTAGCGTTTAAAGTTCGTACCATTGAACTTCTCAGGTTTCTCAGCATGTGCAGCAGGCACTGTAGGAACCGTAGGCACAACAGGTGCAATATGTGTGCTAGGCACGATAGGTATGACAGGCGTCTGTACTACCGATGTTTGCACACCAATAGGCACCGCATGTCCGTTCGTAGGAACGAAACCTGACGGAGTCGATCCAATCGGAACATTAATCTGTCCCACAGGCACATGTCCCAGAGGCACATGTCCAACCGTCGTTGTACCCACATCAGATGTTACAATCTGTGCGATAGGGTTTAACGGAGGCTGGTGATCCCCATCAGATGTTACAATCTGTGCGTTGGGATCAACCATCATGTTTGTGTTGTTCATGTTTTGATTCTCCATTGATTCTGTCACTCAAACAAACAAATAATTACATAGGTACAGATCACAGATATAATATAATATGCTTTAAGATTGTTAGACAATCTGCGATAAATACAAACAGTATAATATTTGTGCGTGTGTGAGTAACAGTTATGTGTATAATTAAAACAGACAAAAGAGGAGACAAGGAACGAATAACCCGAGTCCAGTGCGTGATTGTCTCCTTAAAGCGTATTAGCCCTCACCGTATGTGCGAGCGAAACGCCTCCCAGGATAAAACGGATTGCAGTGAGGCTACAGGAAGCGTCATTTTCAGCGAGCTTAAGACGAGCAAGAACTATCACCAGAGGAAGAGGAGAGACTGTATATAAGAGGAGGATATGTGTTTTCGAGTGAATAATCCTAAGGCTCTATATGAGTATTTATAGGATAGGAAAACTTGTGCGCTACACAATTGCCTTAATTAATTAGCCGCGCTAATCAATTAAATCGGTGGCAATTTCCTTAACACAATTGCCTTAATTAATTATGTTAAGGAGGTGGCAAAAAATACATAGTAAAAACGAAATTGATTTTACCGAATCAATGAATTCAAATTATAATCGAATCCATATCCTAACATATTTAACTAATAAAAAGAGATGTTTAGGCCTACAAGAGAAGAAAGTAGGCCTACAAGATAGGCGCAAGAAGATTAAGAAGAGCAATTACAGGAATTCTGTTATCATCTATAATACTAATTACTTAGGCGCAAGAAGATTTATATTAAATAATTATTAATTTTTATTTAATTAAAAATTTATAAAATTATTTTACAAAAAATATAAAAAAAACTATGTTATTTGCATAAAAAAATTATGCGATTAACAAAATATAAACTTAGATTATTTAATAGAAGTTAATGAAAATACGTTTCAGTTGTTTTCATTGAAAAATATTTAGGATAATTGTTCGTAATCTTTTTTTATTATAAGTTATAATAAAAAAAATTGTTAATACAATGTAAGAATTATAATAATAATAATAAGATTTCAACTTTATTATATATTTTTAAAAAAATTACATATAATCGCAGGGAAGAATGTTCCAAAGTGGTGTATAGAAACATGTCCTAGTTGTTGAAAAATCTTTTGAAAAATTGGTCGTATTATTTTTTTATTCTAAATTATGATAAAAAAATTGTATTATGACTATAATTTTTTATGATAAAAAAATGTATTATAATTATAATAGGATTTCAATTTTATTATTTTATTTAAAAAATAACATAGAATTGTAGTGGAATATGATTTTAGGGATGAAAGTATTTTTTTTATTTAAAGTTGTAATAAATGAATTATAATTACAATAGGATTTCTATTTATTAAAAAACAACATAGAATTATAGTAAAAATATGATTATAGGGATGAAATCAAAATACGGTATGAACCAAAAGTGGTACCGTTAAAGGGGTGTTCCTTGAAAAATATTTTGAAGAATCGATCGTATTATTTTCTGATTCTAAATTATGATTAAAAATTGTATTATAATTATAATAGGATTTCAATTTTATTATTTTCTTTAAAAAGTAACACACAATATAAGGGAATATGATTATCTTCTTTAAAAAATAACATAGAATTATAAGGGAATATGATTATAGGAATGAAACTATTTTTTTAAATTAAAGTTGTAATAAAAGAATTATAGTTACAGTAGAATTTCTATTTTATTAAAAAACATCATAAAATTATAATAGAAATAGGATTATAAGAGTGAAATCAAAATTGGAGTAAAACCAAAAATGATACCGTTAAATGGTGTTTCGTTTATTAATAAAAGTTGTAGATATCAGAATCTATTTTGGGTTAGATGGCTAAAACATCACTTAACTTATGCTTATCTTGCAAAGTGGCTCAAGAAACTCATTTGCATCGAACTCAGTGAAGTATCGCCTTTTACTCCCCCATCAGACACACCCAAGCTAACTGCTAACCCTGCCCACTTTTTATGCCTCTTTCTTTTTTTGAAAATGTTAGACTTACGTAAACTTTCGCAAATAGTTTTATAGAATGGTAGGTATTTTAATTTAATTGGTTATAGATGTTTGGGGAAACTTTTTTCCAGAATAAGTCAACTTATTTTAAGACAAAATTAGAGATTCCTAACATTCCAACTTATTTTCCAACTTACTTTTGCAACTTATTGAATCTCTCAAACATACATTAAATACTTGTATAAAAAAAGTTTATCAAAATATAAAATTTTTACCCGAAAATAAGTCCATAAATCCTTAAAAAAAGTTTTGCCAAACGGGCACTTAATGACTTCCTGCATTCACATCAATATCAACCAAATAAAATCTATATTAGTGGAATCCAGCTCATTCTGTGAAAAAATTGGGTAGTCAATTCTGTGCACCTAGCATTACTTTTTTTATTCTTTTATACACTCTCAGTTTATTAAATTTTTTATGTACAAATATATACTTTTCAATTACCCACGACACTAATAATATCAAATAATCCTTTCATAACTGCTCAATTTTTATGTTTTAATTCAATTGATTTAACACCTTCATCATGTTTCATTAAGTCACTCCATTACAATGTCATTTTTGTAAAAATATTTGCTACGAATTGCTCTTATAAATGTGTTTTCCTTCTTGTGATCCTCTAGTGGAATTGGGTTACATATAAAATTTTCTGTAGATTTGGGTTTTATATAACACTAAAATTCAGATTAAAGATTTTTTTTTCCCCGAAATTTGGATAGGCTAGCCAAATTTCAATACGTAGATTACGACACGAGAGCATGGTTGTAAAAATCGGTAATCGGTATAAATCGGTTGATGTACCGATTTAAGATTAATCGGGTAATCGGGGATTAATCGGAATGATTAATCGGAGTATTAATCGGATATTATAATAATATTTAATTTATTAGTCTAATTTACAATTAAATATATCATTTTAAATAAATTCACAGGATTAATCGGATTTCAAAAATCGAATCGGTTGCCTACCTTTTAGAGGATTAATCGGGGATTAATCGATTAAATCGGGGATTTTTAGAACCATGCACGAGAGCAAAACAATCAAGATTAAAATGGACCTCAAGGCATGACCAGATTTCCGCTACTAGGAAGAGATATTGAACAAGATTTCCACATGACCAGATTCGGGGTCAGGCTCGAGGAAGACCTATTTAACAAGTATGCTTGGTATTATTGTCAAAAAAAAAAGTATGCTTGGTATTAGATTACAGATTTTATCCTAAAAGGTTGGTCAGTTTGTACAATATTAGATCAAATTTCTGTTGTGGAAATTTAAGTCATTGAAAATTTGAGAAATGATCATATGTAATATGCTTATGGTTTTTGTTTTGTTTTTTTCGTAGTTTATTGGTCCTCGATAAATGTTTGATACTTTGGATATGGCCTATGGCTATGGGTAGTAGGAAATATCTTTGATTGAAAGAGATAGTCTACAGTTCCATTTAAATTTGTTACTTTCGAAAATTATTCTAAAAATCTTTCGAAAAAATAGTCGATAAATCAATGATTTATCGTTTTATCATTCAAAAATATTATATCAATTTGGTTTTCAACATTCAATTTATTGCTATGAATTATTTTTGAATGGTGTTAACGGAGGAATTTGGGAAAACAAATTTGGGAAGGGTTGCTGGAATTGTGGTGGTGGTTGATGACGGTGAGCGGCGTAGGATGCTTAGGGTTAGGGTTGGTGATTTGGGGATGACTGAGATTGTATGTGAGAGTTATTGCAATTTAGATTGAATATTGAATTCTCTCTTTTTCGCAAGGGTTGCATCATGACATACAATGTGCCTACGTATCCTATTTATAGGAATCAAGCCAAACGTAGTTCTTGGGGAACAAGTCACCGACATGGGTTAGGTTTCCTTGTTTAGGGAAGTCCCTCGGATTGGGCCACCGCCATTAGTGGAATCATCATGGGCTTTCTAGCCCAACTATTTTCTCGGAGCGTGGCGGTTAAGTCATTGACCCAAGATTGTCGGAGTCAATACCCACCTTGAGCCACCAATGGGAGAATAACTAGTTATAGAGCTAGCCCTCGGGATCACTAATGGGCGACTCCTCAATGGGGAAATTCCTGATAGCCTAGGCAAAGCCATATCTTCTTTTTAGTTTCTTGGGGAAATCCCTCTTTCATCAATAGAGGGCGAGACCCCTTATCTTCATATAAGGTTATTTAGGGGAGATTCCCTTTTCCAGTGATGCGAGGGCGAGGTCCCTTTTAAGGGCGAGATCCTCGTCCTGACTAACCACGGAGAAAGAATAGCTAGTCAGAGGGCTAGTCCTGAGATTGCCAAGGGGCGACGCCCTTCGACCTCCCTAGCAGGGAAATGCCTGCTAGCCTGGATGAGGCCTAGTCCTTCTCCATAGCTGAGATAATAGATGACTTTGGTTATGATCCAAAGTCTTTAGTATCCTCCATGTAACTGTATTGGGGAGATTCCCCCATTCTAATGCCCGAGAGGGCGAGGCCCCTTTGGAGGGCAAGGTCCCTTTGGAGGGCGAGGCCTTCATAAAAAGTGAGAGGCTTGTCAAGGCTGAAAGGCAAGTCTTCTGTTCTGAATGATGTTTCCCTTAGAGGGCGACCTTATTGAGCGGGCGAGGCCGATTCCATCTCCTTCCTTGCTGAAATATAGTAGTTACCTCCTTGCTAGTATGCTACATGCTACGGGCGACACCTCAAAAAGGGGCTACGCCTTTCATGAATGTGGGCTAGGCCCATTAAGAATGTACTTCTGAAATTTCTTCCTTTATATAAGTTGTGTCATATTTCTCCGATCCTTGAGGGCGATGCCTCCAAATAAGGTCACGTGTCTTCCTCCTTAGTAATGGAGATGTCTCCTCATCAGACGAAACCCGAGGGCGATGCCGTTTAAGGAAAAGGGCGACGACCGAGGGCAAGGTCGTTTAAGGAAGATGACGACGACCGAGGGCGATGTCGTTTGAGGAAGAGGACGACCACCGAGGGCGAGGTCGTTTGAGGAAGAGGACGACCACCGAGGGCGAGGTCATTTGAGGAAGAGGACGACCACCGAGGGCGAGGTCGTTTGAGGAAGAGGATGACCACCGAGGGCGAGGTCGTTTGAGGAAGAGGACGACCATCGAGGGCGAGGTCGTTTGAGGAAGAGGATGACCACCGAGGGCGAGGTCGTTTGAGGAAGAGGACGACCACCGAGGGCGAGGTCGTTTGAGGAAGAGGACGACCGACGAGGGCGAGGTCGTTTGAGAAAGAGGACGACCACCGAGGGCGAGGTCGTTTGAGGAAGAGGACGACCACCGAGGGCGAGGTCGTTTGAGGAAGAGGACGACCACCGAGGGCGAGGTCGTTTGAGGAAGAGGACGACCACCGAGGGCGAGGTCGTTTGAGGAAGAGGACGACATCTCATGTAAACATAGGTTAGGCCCAGTTGACATATCCGTTCTCCTTGTTCATGGATTGTGGATCGGGTCGTCCCCCTCCAGCCAATCAAAGGGCGACGCCTCCAAGTAAGGCGAGGCTGATTTTTTGACATAACAACTACCCCCCAGTTTCTTGCAACAATTGTTTGTAAAAGAAACTAAGTCCCGATCTTCAGAAAAATCCCAAGGCAAGCCTTCACCTAGGGTGTCACTTCCTGCTACTGATGTATGCTCTCCTTGAATGCTAAATCTTGAGACAACAACTCACGCTTTATTACTTCTCAATGACTCTTCCAATGTTGATTTCTTAACCTTGGTTACACGTAGGCGACGTCGTTGTAAATGGGAGACGCCATTTGAAAATGGGAGAGACCTTTAGTTGACAGGCATGAGCCATCATCTTTAATATCTCATTATATTCTTCAAATATCAATTCTAACACACATTCTGAACTAGGCCATAAGAGGGCGAGGTCGCTTCAGAAGAGGGCGAGGTTGCTCCAGAAGTGTGCACACAATCTTCAATATCTATTATTTGTTCAGAATCTCAAATTGACCGTTGATACTCCTTCGATTTAATTTCGACGCAGGACAACTTTCAAAATAGCATCATTCCCCGAGGGTCTTCAAAGAAAATATCACCCTGAAGGGTGTTCTAAGCAAAATTACCCCCAAAGGCCTTTCAAATGAAACTATGCAAGAGGCCCTTCCTACTGGAGCCTTATTCTTCAAAAGTGTAAACCTTCGAGAAGACGTCACCTATCATAGAATAATGTCGTCTATCTCCCTGCACTTAAAAGTCTCCATCCTTCTAACAGAAGGTGATGCTTCCAGGTAGACTACCCCCAGTTTCTTGGCAGCCGATCGGTCTGCATGCTTCGCCCCTTCTACTCCTGGTTACATGCTGCAATTCCAGACTGACAACGCTGAGATCATCACTGTTGCTACGGAAGACCTAAGACTGAAAATTGAGGCAGAGAAGACAGCCATGGCCGAGGAGGAGGCGAGAAAGAAAGAAATAGCTGAAGGTGACAACGCTAGAACGGTCTTGCCCACTGATGCTACAGCCAATTGACTATATGAGCTTTTTATAATTACAAACACAATAGGAGTGCGGGCCCTCCTGTAATGGCCTCGCCTTTTGTAACTTTTCTTCAATATATTTGACTTGCTCCCAACTAATTGGAGTGCGCGTCCTCCATTTAAAGACGTTGCCCTTGTATTGACTTGGTTCAATTTATTTTGCATAATTATGTCTTCCTTAAGTATCTGCCTATTTTATCTTGCATTCCACTAGTACTCAATAACTTTAATATATCTCGCCTCTCTGTTAAAATCTCGCCCCTTTATGGGAATCTCGCCTTTCTTCAACTTAATTCATGAAATTAGAATCTAATTCATGAACCTTAATAAATATCTCACTTCAAAGGTAACAACTACCATGTCTTCTCGAGGGTATCTCCCTCTAAGGGAGTCATTTTCCTCAGAATTTAATAATTTTATGATACTCTCCTCAGAGGAGATCATTATTAAGTTCAGAAATACCCTCCTCACAGGAGGTGGATTTTTCGAAACTCGAACCCTGATGAGGCGCCGGAAGTACGGACATCCCCCCCGGAAGTACGGTTTTTGCAAGGATTTAACAATTTGGGATAGTTGTTACGCCATATTTTCGGTTGCCTCTAATATCTCCTAAATTTCCAATATTGTTAATTATTAATTCAGATTAATAATTATAACTTAA
Source organism: Kitagawia praeruptora (assembly GCA_037693485.1). NCBI lineage: Eukaryota > Viridiplantae > Streptophyta > Magnoliopsida > Apiales > Apiaceae > Kitagawia > Kitagawia praeruptora. The sequence continues at coordinate 129,575,258 of CM075347.1, forward strand.
TCGCTAAGTTTTATCCTCTCCCTGAAACGAGAAAATAATCAATCTTAATCAATCAATAATGGAAAATATCTTCAAACGATATTCTTCAAATCAGAAAGATATCACAACAATGAGATTAAATCAGATAAAATCAGTAATTACCCAGATTAACGAAGTTTATCCCTAAAGTCTCTAAGGGATAGACACAAATCAATTTCACAGAACTGCGTTGGCTTGATCCTTATAAATATAAGGTACGCAGGCATCTTAAAAAAGGATCCGATACACGAGACAAATCGAGACACCTCTCAAGTCCAGCCCCAAATATCCAAAATCTCAAATCCCAAATCCCCCTATTTTCATAATTCTTTATTCCAGCAACCTCCGAAATTTGTTATCACCAAATTCCTCCGTTAACAATTGGCGCTAGAAGGAGGGCAATTTTTCGTTTGTGGAGGAAAAACAATACTAAACAACTTATACACGGGGTTTTGGGTTTCGATCGATAAATACACAAAAAAAAATTGGGGTTTATTATGTTAATTACGAAGGCAATCAGCTCGTGATCATGGGCAAGGAACTACTTACAAGATGGATCAAGCAAAACAGAACAATGCGCACAACGAATACAAAAATTGAAGGATTCATGTAGCAGCAAAAAGGCAATCGCGTAAGAAAATAATGACACCAGTAAAATACAAGAATTCAACGGAGGTCATGTTAGCACATAGAAAATAGGATCAGCAAGAAGTTTGTAACAAATAAAAAGGAGATGGAGCTTGTTCGTGGGACCAACAGGAAACTAAAGAAAAATGGAAAAAGACTAATCATGTGAGTCACGTGTGTCAACAGCATCAGGAAAGTGGTGCGGGAAAAAACAAAAATAAAAAAACAAGGCAGCTCGGAAGCATGCGCATGTAACCGGAAGTTCGGAATCGACTCATCGAAAAGATAAGTTTTTCTTATTTTAAATTTTACAACTTAACAAATTAGTATTTATATCAAGAATATTATATTTTTATTATTAATATATTTGCGAGATATAAATTATTTTTGATTAAATATTTTATAAATGTTTAAATTAACATGTTTGTTATGCATGAATTATGTCTTAAATTTTTATTTTGCATATATTATTGCATCATATATATGTCAGAAAATTATTTTCAAATTTGCGGATTGAATTTTCAAAAAAGAAGGCCCCCCGGTATATTATTTTTGAAGTTCCTCTTTTCTAGGGATAAATTTTGAAGGGCTCTTATTCGAAGAGTTTATTATTTTTGAAGGCCCTCCTTTGCAGGAGTAATATTTTGGAAGACTCTTAATTAAAGAGTTTATTATTTTGGAAGGCCATCCTTTGCAGGGGTAATTATTTTGGAAGGCTCTTATTCGAAGAGTTTATTATTTTAGAAGGCCCTCCTTTGCAGGTGTAATATTTTGAAAGATTCTCTTTTAATGAGGGTAATATTTTTTAGAAGACCTTTGGGTATTGCTGATATTTTTTAGAAGACCTTTGGGTATTGCTGATATTTTTTAGAAGACCTTTGGGTATTGCTGATATTTTTTAGAAAACCTTTGGGTATTGCCGATATTTTTTAGAAGACCTTTGGGTATTGCTGATATTTTTTAGAAGACCTTTGGGTATTGCCGATATTTTTTATAAACTTTTCGGTATTGCTGATATTTTTTAGAAGACCTTTGGGTATTGCCGATATTTTTTAGAAGACCTTTGGGTATTGCTGATATTTTTTAGAAGACCTTTGGGTGTTGCTGATATTTTTTAGAAGATCTTCGGGTATTGCTGATATTTTAGAAGATTTTTTGGGTGTTGCAGAAATTTTTTCGAAGAATTTTGGGTATTGCTTATATTTTTTGAGTGACCGTTCAAGTGTTTCTGATATTTTTTAGAAGAATCTTAGAATATTGATATGGCTTTGGGAAGATGACCTCCTCTAAGGAGGGTCTCCCTTATTTTTTGTGTTAGACGACCTCCTCTAAGGAGGGTCTTCGTAATTTATATAAAAAAAACGGTCTCCTTTGAGGAGAGTTAATGGAATAAACTTCGGGAAATCCACCTCCTATGAGGAGGGATATTTCTGGAATGGGGAACGACCTCCTTTGAGGAGGGTATCCCAAATTACCAAAGTCCTTGCAAAAACCGTACTTCCGGGGGGGTTGTCCGTACTTCCGGCTCCTCATCAAGGCACGAACTTCGGGAAATCCACCTCCTGTGAGGAGGGATATTTCTGGAATGGGGAACGACCTCCTTTGAGGAGGGTATCCCAAATTTTTAAATCCTTGCAAAAACCGTACTTCCGGGGGGGATGTCCGTACTTCCGGCGCCTCATCAAGGTTCGAGCTTCGGAAAATCCACCTCATGTGCGTAGGGATATCTCTGAAGCATTTATGGAAATTCTGGTGGATATGACCTTCTTTGAGGAGGATATTTTCCGGAATACGTTATGGAAACTCTAGAATACGTCCTTCTTTGAGGAGGGTATTTCTCCAAGATGCATTCTCTCACACCTATAAAACTTATTATTTACATATCGCATATTGTCTTATTTACATCTACATGTATATTACAGGCACCTATGTGCTACATATTTTTTACTAATCTTCCTCTCCTAACTGTTTTAGTGACTCAGGAAATTTGGAAGATCGAAGCATGCTTAGTTCTCCACTGCAGCAAGCTACACTGAAGAACTGGGGGTAGTTGTTACGCCATATTTTCGGTTGCCTCTAATATCTCCCAAATTTCCAATATTGTTAATTAGTAATTCAGATTAATAATTATTACTTAATCGCTAAGTTTTATCCTCTCCCTGAAACGAGAAAATAATCAATCTTAATCAATCAATAATGGAAAATATCTTCAAACGATATTCTTCAAATCAGGAAGATATCACAACAATAAGATTAAATCAGATAAAATCAGTAATTACCCAGATTAACGAAGTTTATCCCTAAAGTCTCTAAGGGATAGACACAAATCAATTTCACAGAACTGCGTTGGCTTGATCCTTATAAATATAAGGTACGCAGGCATCTTGAAAAAGGATCCGATACACGAGACAAATCGAGACACCTCTCAAGTCCAGCCCCAAATATCCAAAATCTCAAATCCCAAATCCCCCTATTTTCATAATTCTTTATTCCAGCAACCTCCGAAATTTGTTATCACCAAATTCCTCCGTTAACAAATGGTATATTATATTATAAAGAAAATCAATAAATTAAATATTATTTGTCGTCAGTGTAATGCATGTAGCTTGTTTGTGTCTTTGATAATTTACTATTTTTTATCTACTTGATATATTTGATTTTTCTTTTCTATTTTGCTAAGCTCTAACTATGACGTTGATCAAAATTTTAAATGAAGTTATGCAAGAAAAAGAAATGATATCGATTAAGCTTAAAATCTTTTAGATTACAAGAAAATACTTGAATTTGAAAATGTTGATAGGTTTCTCTAAAAATATGTGATTTTCTTCTGCGATTCATGTGTACTGATCTTATTATAATGATGTATCATTAGTTGCTTTAGTTTAAGATTTTGTTGGTTTTTTTTTTTTTTTTCTCTTTTGTTTAGGTCAGGTAACCATGTATATTTAGATGGGCAAAATCTTAACTCGATAATACATATTAGTTAATATCTCCACTAGTTTTTATTTCACTTCGAACATAATTTAAAACATAAGAGTTGGAATTATATGTTCAAGTTTACCTTCTTTCACAATCCAGTGGTATGAATGGTTACCTCATTTCAGCACAAACCATGACCATGATATTTATGATAATGAAGACATAAGGAATTAAATTGAGGTTTGATAAGAAAAGATTTGTATAAATCAAAATGAAAGGTTTGTCCATTCTACTTCTATTTTTTTTTTTTTTTGAAACAATTCTACTTCTATTTCTATTTCGATCCCTAGCTACATATAAATATAAATAGTGAGATGGGGACAATTATTTCTTTGACACCCTTTGAAATTCAAATCTTAAAGCAAATCTAATATGTTTTTAGTGAATATTTTAAAAAAATTATAATTAATAGATTTTTTAGTAACTTAGAATAAATTTAGGAGACCTTACTCTAACAATACTCTTCTTTCATTACAAATTTTTTGTTCTATTTGATTTTTAATGATCAAATTGACCAAATTTTAACCAAATATTACATATATAATATAAATGAAAATTATAATAAACATTATATCATTAAATGTACATTTAATCTATTTCATATGTGTGTTTTTTTAATTTTATAAATTATAAAAGAATAATACCTAAATGTTAGTCAAAGTTTGGTTAATTTGACCACAAAAAATAAAAAGGATAAAAGATTTGGGATTGAGGGAGTAATATTAAAGAGAGAAAAAAAAAGTTGGAAAAAAAGAAGAAAGATGAATATTTTATTGATAAAAATAAAATAAGGAATGACTAGAGTGCCTTAAAAAGACTGAATGCATGACATGAGCTAATTTAATTTTAACCGATCACTTATCACACTCTTAAAATATCTCGGTGTAAAACCTTTAGTTAAAAAATCTATGAGGCATCTAGGTGGAATATTTTAGAGATTATGTAAAAAATATAGCAAAATATATTTGGTAGGCTATATTTGTTGAACCACAAAAACCCTTAACAAAATTTTACATTATTATTGTAGCCATTTATTATAGACAAGTATTATACTTATTGCATTGGAGATGCTCTTAGAATGCAAAATTAAGTTAAATTCCTTAAATTCTAATTTAAGAGATCAAATAAGTAATTTCTTGGAGTTGTTTTTAGTATTTCTCTGATCCTTTAAGCAAGTATAATAGTTTCCATAATTGAGTTCCTAAGTTGCTTAAAGGATCAGAGCTCCAATTCGGTAATGAAAATATGCTTCCAGTGTGTTTAAAATTTGTAATATGTAATTTTCATTAATAATGTAGTAATTCTTCTATAATACCAATTTTGATTTCATCATTAAATTCCTATCTTTATTACTACAATTTTATACTAATTTTGTTTTATATTTTCACGTTATTACATCCTCAACACAATATGTTTCATCCTAAATTCTTATCATTCTTACAATTTTATATTGTTTTTCAATAATATAATAAAATTGTTGGAATCATATTGTAATTCCAATCCTTTTACTATAACCCTATTAAATTGTATTAAAAATTTTATAAAATATAAAATAATAAATTGTTATCAATTGAAAAAAATTCTCTCATCCGTGCAAACACGGATTATCATCTCGTATATTATAAAAAGATATTATCGAATTTGTATATTTTTTTTCGTTATTGACAACTTTGTGTTACTTTTGTGTTAATGCAAAATAAAAAGGTTAATTATACTGAAAATTTCCACAGTAATTAATTATGAAAAGAGTGATCCCCAATTCCCCATCATGATTGATTCTCAAGCAATACAACAAGCTAAGGGTTTAATGACAATTGACATCATCATAAACAGATAGAGAATTGTTAAGGGTTGAATGACATATTTAATGTTACAACCAGAAATCTGTCCAGCCTTGCATCGGTCGGACTTGCAAATGAGAAAAATGTGAGGGATTGACCCCTCGATTCACCTCCGGCGTAAGAATAAGTTAACTGGTTTTTGTAAGGTAATATTGAAGGTAAAGAGTGTGTGTTTTTGTGTCTAATCGTGAATGAATATCAAAACCAGTTGAATCAAACCTTATTCCCTTGTTCCGAGCGGTTACCGAAGAGTGGGGGTCGTGGAGCCACGTGTCCCACGTTCTGAAGTTATCTAAACTGACCGGACCGTTGTAAAAGGAATGGGCAGAACGAACTTTGGGCCTCAGACCATCAGTTCGGCCCATTAAGGAGATGGGCCTCTAACATGTCCCTGGGCTTCGTTCGGAGTTATCCTCAAGACGGAGCCCAAAGCCCGTGGTCCATCTTCGGAATTACCCTTGGTTACTCTCTGTTCGGATAAGGATAACAACCCTTAGTGATAAGACAGTACACGGGGAATCGTGTCTATTTAATGCTGACAGCTGTCACCTCAAGATTTGCGTCTTCATACCTACCCGTTGAATTCGAAACGCCTTGTCCAATCGTCAGTACTTAATGCATAAAATCTCGAGACGCTTCTCTTTATTTTTATTCCAAACCAGAAAAAACCCTCTCGAGTTCCAAGCCTTTTCAAGAACAGCAAGAAACTTCGAAGCATCGTGGACGTGGTATCCACACTCCTCCATTTCAATCCCTTCCAAACTATTCCAGTAAGTTCACTGTTTCCCTTTGTGAAGTTTTTTCGGTACTTTTTACTTTCATCGCATGTTAGCTATGTTATGATATGTAAAAATGTATGTATATGTATGCATATGTATGTATATGCGAGTACAGGAGTTCACATGTATTTTGGGGATGTTTGTTCACCTAATTAAACCGCAAACTCAAATTAGATGTTACCTTCATATGCTAGTTTTTAGAATTGTATAGATTCTCTTTAAGGTTCCTGTAGATTTTAGGATTTTGCGGATTTCTGGGTAAGAGCATCCTTCGGGATCTTCAAACCTCAAGAACATCCCTTCGGTCGGTCAAAGTGTGTTCCCTTCTTGCTTTTATGCCTTTGTTCCTTTTCAAATCCACTTTTCCTTTAACCACAGAATGTCCCCGACCGATCCCAGCCTTTCATACTCGGCTATGCCATCTTTCCCTTTTTTTCTTTTTTATTCACATTCCGAGTACATGGCTGATGTCACTTCATTCTCGAATGCAGGGACATGGATCGGTCGACAGAAGGTGCCGGTCCTTCGATAGGGGAGAGTACCGTTCCTTCGGCCGGGTCCCCCTTCTCCGACGCTGCGCTTTACCCCGTAGCTAATGTCTGCTCAAGATTAACTGAATCCGACATGGCCGCTTTTCACGAAAAGTACTGCATCATTAGGACTCTCTGGCACATATACCCGGCCACTCGTAGAGATCGGATTTATCATAACCCTCCTATTCCGAAGAGCATGGGAGATATGGCCACCGGGATCTCTGAGGCGGCCTTCAAATGTGGCTTTCGGCTACCCATACTCCCTATTCTGAAGAGGCTCCTCAAGGACATGGGAATCGCCCTGGGTCAACTGGACCCTAATTCCTTCATCCATATTAATGTCTTTCAGGCCCGATGTTTGACCGCGAAGATTCACCCCCGGACCTCTCTTTTCTGGTATCACTACGATTTCCGGAAGAACAATAAGAGCAACGAATTCTACACCATCGCCCGTAGGGCCAACCGACCGGACTGGGCACAGACCAACTCCAGCAACAAAGAGACCCACCACAAGTGGTTTTTCATATCTGGGCCCAAAATCGCTGATTTTGCCATATGAAAGGTGGCTGATTCAAAGAAGGAAATGCCCTCGAGTCCAGGGGCGGACAAGAATGATCACAAGATTCTCTGTGATCTGGAAATGACGAGGGTTCCTCTTTCTGACAGCCGAAACAATGACTGGCTTTTCGCCCTTTGGGGTAGCGGTAGTTTTCCCCCTCACCCCTCTAATATTTAAATATGCATACTTTGTTCTCCTGTCTTTCTGTTCTATTTTTTCTGACTTATTTTGTTTTTGTGCAGTGTCTTCACGCCAAGAAATAGTTGAGCGTCGATTGCAGAAAGCTGCACAGCTAGAGGCGGCTGCCTTGGCGGCCGACGGCACATCGAACAATGCCAACACCGAGGTCCTCGAACAAGGTGAGGAGACCGAAGACCGGAATGAACCTTTGAATACTTCTCCTCCCCGAGAGGTGGAGCCTGCGGAGAAGACCCCTTCGGAGGCATCCAACAAGAGGAGTAGGGCGAACGATGAGGTCATTAAGACCTATGTCCCTCAGTGGGGTGTGCTGACCACTGATGTTATTGCTAGCTCTGTGCCTCCTTCTGCTCGGGAAGTAGGTCCTGAGTTCTGTCGAGGTCTCATCCTTCCGCGCGACCGAGCCCTTTACGATAACGTTTCACCAATCGATGCCTGTACCGAGCTGATGGGACTTCTCTCGATGGTAAAACTTTCTTTCTGTATCTTCATTCATTTATATTTTCCTTTCTTTTTATGTGTCTGACTAACTTGTGCTGTCTTCTTTCAGGCTTCTCCCTGGGCTGCAGTGATTGCTGATAGGGTGGGGGATATGCAAACAAAGTTCCAGAAGGTGGAAGAGCTGAAGGCCAGAGCGGTCAAGGCTGAAGAGGACCTCAGAAACTCCAAGTCCGAGGTGGAGAGGGTGACTGGTCAAGACAAGGCCTTGTCATACGAGCGGGATCTTTTGTCTGATCAGGTCAAGGAGATGAAAACTCTGAAGTCTCGGATTGCCCGAAGGAATGATCAATTGAAGGCCAGTAGGAAGGAGCTCCGAAAGCTGAACAAGAAGTTGTTGCGCACCGAGGATCGGGTATACCAGATGGGTTATGATGATGTCCTGAGGAAAGCAAATTCCCTTGGCATTGATCATGTCCCTTTGCTGGAGAAAGGAATGTCCGATCCCGTTGGTCGTGTTGATGTGGACGAACCCTTGATCGTCTCTTCGGATGAGGACGAAGAGTTGGCCTCTGAATAGATTAATCTTTGTACTTTGACTTTTGACTTATTTTGATGGCCTTCGGGCTTGTATTATTTAACTCTGCCTTCGGGCATTTATGACCTGCCTTCGGGCATTTATGACCTGCCTTAGCATAATTATCACCATTCATTTATGCATCTTTGGTCATTTCATTTTGTCTAAGCAATTTCTGTTTTATGCATCTTTGGTCAAATTGTTTTGCCTTAGCATAATTTCTGTTTTATGTATCTTCGGCTTCTACCTAACATAGTTATTCTTACTTTCCTTTTATGCGTCTTCGGCTTAAATTTGCCTTAGCATAATTTTATTTAATTCCATGCATTTTTGGCTTCGGCCTGGCATGTTGTGCATCCTCGGTCGTAACCTAGCTGCCCCCAGTTTTTAAGGGGTTTTTGAAAGATTGAGGTCTTTTTCGGTCGGATCAAAATTTTCCTCCCGGCCTTAATCAATGTCAAAGCTACTTAAAAACTAAGACATTTCGTGAAGATCCAAATTTAACTTGGTCGGCCCCAGATTTGGATTTGTCAATCCTTTGTAACTTAAATTTTAATGTACTTAAACACTAAAACCAGCTAAGGGACTTATGTTTTATTCGGTCGGCCCCAAACATGGGTCCTTTAAGCTTAATATCGTGTACTTAACCTTTCGGCTAGAGATGTACTTAAGCTAATAACAGCAGATAAAAATGGAGCAAACAATCTTTCATTAATCATGCCATAACTTTTACATGGTTTCGATTAAAGATTGATGCTAGCTTAGGGAATTCCGATTGAACTTGCTTAAAACAAAATACTGAATTAAAAAGCAGTAAAATGCGTCCAGTAAGCTTACTGGTCAAAACGGCGAAGGTGAGCGGCATGCCAGGTGTTTTTGATTGGGTTACCGTCCGAATGAGCCAACTTGTAGGTGCCCGGCCGAACCACTTCAATCACCATGTATGGACCTTCCCAATTGGGCATAAGTTTGCCTTGTTTAGCTGGCATAGAGGTGGATAACTCCCGAAGCACTAAGTCTCCAACTTGGAAAGATCTCTTCTTTACTCCCGAATCATAGTACTGTGCTGTCTACAGCTGGTACCTTAAGTTTCTTTGGTGGGCTGCCTCCCTTTCTTCCTCCAGTAAATCCACATTTGCCCGGAGTCCGAACTCATTCGTTTCCACATTAAACACCTGCGTTCGGTAAGACTCTAACCCAACCTCGACTGGTAGAAGAGCATCTGTTCCGAAGGCCAACTTGAAAGGCGTTTCTCCGATGGAAGACCTAGCTGTTGTTCGGTACGCCCACGGGATCCAAGGTAATTCTTCAGCCCAAAGCCCCTTGGCTTCCCCCAGTCACTTTTTGATTCCATCGAAAATAATCTTGTTGGCCGCTTCGATCGCCCCATTTCCCTAGGGGTGTCCTACCGAACTGAATTTCTGTTTGATTCCGAATTGAGCAAAAAACTTTCTAAACTTGCTTCCAATGAATTGAATTCCGTTATCTGACACACACACCATAGGAATGCCAAACCTTAAGATTACCTGCTCCAGCATGAATTTCTTCGCGGCCTCTTCGGTAATGGCCAAAAGGGGTTTTGCTTCTATCCACTTAGTCATATAGTCGATCGCCACAATGCAGTACTTTGCTTGTTTGGTGCTGGTGGGTAAGATCCCCACGATGTCAACCGCCCATATGGCAAATGGAATCGGGCTGAGGACCGAAGACATTTCTTCGGGTGGTTGCTTCGGTACTGTGCTGAATAGCTGGCACTGCCTACATTTCTTGGCATATTCAGATGCATCTTCTTTCATCTTCGGCTAGAAAAACCCTTGCCTGAGAATTTTGAAGGCTAAAGATCTTCCTGCCAAATGTTCTCCACAAATTCCCTCGTGAACCGTCTCAAGGGCTAGCTGCTGTTCCTCTTGGTCTAAACACCTAAGTAGTTGTTGACTTGCCGATCGTCTAAACAAACGGCCCCCGACCAGAGTATAATTCGCCGACCGATGCTTCACTTTTTGTGCTTCCTTTCGGTCAAGTGGTAGAGTCCCCTTCTCTAAAAATGCCCTGATTGGGGTCATCCAGTTGACCCCTTGGTGAATTTCCATGCATTGTTTCTTGTCTATTGAAGGCATTTTCACTTCGGTCAGATATATTGAACCATTCAGGTGTTGGGTTTCTGCCAAAGCTAGCCTTGACAACGCATCTGCTCGACTATTGTTCTCTCTTGCAATTTGACTTAGTTCAAAAGACTGAAAAATCGTAATACTTTCACGTACCTTTGCTGCATATGCCTTCGTGCGGGGGTCTTTCTGTCCGTACTCCCCAGTGAATTGCTTGACCACCAACATTGAGTCACTAAAGGCCCTTAAGTGTTTTACCTCCAAGTTTCTCGCCAAGTCTAAACCTGCTAACAGCGCTTCGTACTCAGCCTCGTTATTGGTTAAAGGAAAAGCAAATCTTATGGCTTGGCATATCTCGAAACCGTCTGGGCTGCTCAAAATTAAGCCTGCCCCACACTTTGAACCTGCGACCGACCCATCAACAAAGAGTTTCCATTTTCCTGGCGAACGGATGAGTATCTCTTCGGGTGTTATGTCTTTCGAGCCGGAAAAAGAGCATTCTACCATGAAGTCGGCCAGGGCTTGTGCCTTAATTGCGGTTCTTGGAATAAATTCTAAGTCGAATTCCCCCAACTCGATTGACCAGGCGACCACTCTTCCCGAAGCCTCAGGCCTTTGTAAAATTTTCTTTAAAGGCTGATCAGTAATTACCTGTACTGTTCTTCCCTGAAAGTTGTGGCGTAGCTTTCTCGCCGCCATGATCAGTCCGTAGGCAAATTTTTCTACATTAGGGTACCTTGTTTCTGCGTCCTTCAGTATGTGGGAGACATAGAACACTGGATGTTGGTTCCCTTCATGCTCTTTAACCAGAACGGCCCCTAGTGTTCGGTCATTCACCGCCAAATACAACTGCAATGTTTCGTTCGGGCCTGGTCTCATTAGGAGTGGGGTGTTTACTAGATACTCCTTGACTTCTTCAAATGCCTTTTGGCAATTTGGTCCCCACTCGAAATTCATCGACCCCCGAAGCACTTCAAAGAAAGGTAGGGCTTTTTCGGCTGACCTGGGTATGAACCTCATTAAGGCTGCTAACCGTCCGGTCAGCTTTTGAATGTCTCTGATCGTCTTTGGTGCTTCCATGTCGATGACTGCTTTGATCTTTTCTGGTTTTGCCTCAATCCCTCTGGCACTAACCATGTATCCCAAAAAATTTCCACTATTTACTCCGAACGTACACTTGTTCGGGTTGATTCTCATGTTGTTTCTCCTAAGTGTTTCGAAACACTCTCTCAAATCCTCAGCATGATCCCTAAAGAGGGATTTGACAATCATGTCATCTACATAACATTCCATGTTCCGACCAATCTGGGCCTTAAACACTTTGTTGATCATCTTCTGAAATGTTACCCCGGCGTTCTTCAGCCCGAAAGGCATCTTAATATAGGCGTAAGTGCCATTCGATGTGATGAATGCTGTCTTTGGAACGTCCTCGGCATTCATGGCAATTTGGTGGTATCCTGAGAATGCATCCAAGAAACTGAATATTTGATGCCCCGAAGTGGCATCTATCAGTTGATCAATATTCGGCAAAGGATAGTGGTCTTTCGGACAATGCTTATTCAGGTCAGTGTAGTCCACACACATTCTCCACTTGCCATTCGATTTCTTTACCACCACCACATTCCCAAACCAGTCGGGGTAGTCTATCTCTTCAATGAACTTTGCTTCCAGCAATTTTTCCACTTCAGCTTGAATTACTTTCTGCCTTTCCATGGCGAAATTTCTCTTCTTTTGTCTTACAGGCTTGGCTTCGGGAGCTACATTTAGACAGTGTTTGGCTACCGAAGGGTCAAACCCTGGCATATCTTCGGGATTCCATGCAAACACATCATGGAACTCCATAATGACTTTGATGACTTTCTCTTTTAGCTCCGGTTCCATGTTCTTTCCAATTTGGATCATCTTTCCAGACTAACCCACATATAGCTCAACTTTTTCGGTTTCGGCAGCCGGCTCGGCAATCGGGCTCGACAGGTCGGCCCCAAATTTCTCCAACTCTATGTTCAGTAGTTGATGGCTGCCCCCAGTGTCATTTTCAGTTCTTTTCCTTTTTCCAACTTCATTCATTTCGACATCTTTATCTTTCTCTAGATCTTCCAACATGATAATTCGGGCGGCCTTTTGGTCGCCTCTCATCTCTTCGACTCCATGTTCGGTCGGGAACTTCAACTTTAGGTGGGGAATGGATAACATAGCCTGAAAAAGAGACAAAGCTGGCCTCCCCAAAATCCCGTTATAGGGGCTGTCTACCCGGACGACATAGAACTTTGATTCTTTAACCATAGTGTACGGAGCCTTGCCCAACAGAATATTCAACGTGATCGTGCCTTCAATCGGTACAGGTTGATTGCCGAAACCATAAAGTGGTGCCTCATGGCACGGCTCCAGCTGTTCTCCACTCAAATTCATCTTGCAATATGTTCGGTGATACAGTATGTTGACCGAACTTCCTTCATCGACCAGCACTCTCCGGATCTTGTTTTCCCCAATGACGGGGTTTATGACAAGAGGGTCTTCATGCGGCCATATCACATCTTCGAAGTCATCTTCCGTGAATGATATCGGAAGTGGTTGCTTGGCTACACTTGACTGGTAGAGACTATAGATTTGCCTTGCATACTTCTTTCGGGCTGTTTTGCTGTCCCGATCGAGTATGGTTCCTCCTGATATTGTTCTGACTTCGCCCCGATACTTTTCTGAACTTTCGGCCTCTCTAGTGTCTCTCTTCTTTTCCTTATCATCTAGCCTGTCTCTCAGATCTCCAACGAACTTGGTTAGTTCTCCTTATTTTATCATTTTTTCAATCAATTTCTTCAAGTGGTAACATTCATCAGTATTTTGACCCTTATCCCGATGATAGTCACAATATTTGTTGTCGCTCCTTCTGCTTTCAGGGGTCTTTAACTTGGGTGGCCTAACGAACCCAGGTTTACCCTTTATCTCGTGGAGAATCTTCGAAATAGGTGTGTTAAGTGGTGTGAACACAATGCTATCTCTATCTCTTCTTCGTTCGGCCCCTTTATCAGGCCTTGCATCATTCAGTCTACTCTTAATGTCACCACGACCCCTTCGATCATCCCTTCTATCATATCTATCATTTTTCTTGCTCTCCTTGTACCCCCCAATTGATTCTAACTTTCTTCTAATAGCCTCTCCTCTCAAATATATATCATTTAAAGATTTAGGAGGCATATCGTAAAGAGAAGATCGAAGCTTCTTACCTTTAACAGGGTCGAGGCCGGCTGCTAGGAATCCGGCTATTTTGACTTTGTCCAAGTTGGTGACCATTCCAGCTTCTTCTTTAAACCTTGCCAAGTAGTCACCCAATTATTCGTTCGGTCCCTGTCTGCAGTGGATCAGGGCTTCGGTATCCTTCTCTCTTCGGCACAAGTGGGAGTAGTGCCTCAAGAATTTCTTCTTTATCTGCTCATACGAGCCTATCGACCTAGGTCTTAATGACCTGTACCACATGGACGCATTCCCCTTGAGGTATGTTTTGAACATCTTGCAGAGCATCACATCACAGTGCCCCATACCAGTCATGAGGGATTCATACTTCTCACAATGGTCTTCGGGGTCACCCTTTCCATTGAATTCATTCATCTTCGGGAATTGCCTTCCTGGAGGTGGTCGGAACTGCTCAACATCCTCGGTCAACACTGGCTCGTGGCTGACCCTTCTTTCTCCAAGCATAGCCTTCTCAATCCTTCGGATACGGTCGTCCGTATGTGGACCCTCTTCTTCCTAATCAGAGGAATAAACTACCTTTGACAGGGTTCTTCTAGAGTTTGATTCAGAGTCCCCTGACTCGTCTTCATCATTTCTGGTTCTCGGCCTCTTGTCCCTTCGGTCATCCAACTCCGTGTCTTCGGCTTCTAGAGCCTCGCGGATTGCTTTCTCCTGCAACTCAATCTCCTCCCTTTGGAGCTTTAGGGCTTCTAGCCTCAAACGGTCGACCTCCCTTTTCTTGGCTAGACGTTCGGCATCCCTGCTGCTCTATTCTTTTTCCATTTCTTTCCGATTCCCCTTGGCCTTTTGTTCTTCTCACCATTTCATGAGTATCTCTCGTTGCTCTTCGGGAGACGGTATATCTCCTTCTTCGTCGAAAGTCAGGAACCTTGGGGTAATGGGAGGAGTGGTGCGATTGTTTCCGGCCACGGTACTATCATCAGCTACTGGTATCTCGGTTTCATTCGTCATGATTGACTGTAGAACTCAACACAAAACGTATCTCTACGTTCACACAGACGGTGCCAAATGTTAAAACCAGAAATCCGTCCAGCCTTGCTTCGGTCGGACTTGCAAATGAGAAGAATGCGAGGGATTGACCCCCGATTCACCTCCGGCGTAAGAATAAGTTAACTAGTTTTTGTAAGGTAATATTGAAAGTAGAGAGTGTTTGTTTTTGTGTCTAATCGTGAATGAATATCAAAACAAGTTGAATCAAACCTTATTCCCTTGTTCCGAGCGGTTACCGAAGAGTGGGGGTCGTGGAGCCACGTGTCCCATGTTCTGAAGTTATCTGAACTGACCGGACCGTTGTAAAAGGAATGGGCAGAACGAACTTTGGGCCTCAGACCATCAGTTCGGCCCATTAAGGAGATGGGCCTCTAACAGTGATGTCATAGTACAACAAGCTTGTTAAATCAAATACAGAAAGTTTTATAATGACTGCCGTAGATTATACGAATGTAGTAAGATCGAGAAAGCTATACATACATGTTGCCGGTATGTTCTTCAAAGTGGGTTGACTACTTGACTCTGATTATTGGGTTCGTTTATTATCGGCAACCTTTAGAAGTTGAAGAGGGAGCTAGTATTAAATTTTTTTCCCCGAGTTATTATTATTATTATTATTTTTATTATTATTATTATTATTATTATTTGAGTACTCCCGAGTTATTAATTTTAAAAAAACTAAATTGTATTTTGATAATTACAAGATTAGATAGTTTACACGAAAATTGCTTAGTATTAAAGATTCAAGTATTCAACACGAAAATATAAACGAAATTGAAGTTTCATGTAAACAGTTGAATACTTGTAACAAGCCACTAAATCATATATAAATGCTCAATTTATAAAAAATATACAGAAATATTGTAAATTAGGAATTTTGCCCGCTTCGCATGATTTGTGGAATTTTTATGTCCTTTGAATAATAAAATATTAGTTATATTTTTTTTTTATTAGTTATGTGGTTGTAATTTTTTGAAATGATGAAAACAAATACAACTATAAAATATTTTGTTACAAAAGATTCCTCGACATCGCCTCCGGCGATACCTCGATTTTTATATTAAAAAATATCAAAGTAATATATATATATATATATATATATATATATAGGCCTTTGCTCCATAAAGAACACTCTTATATAACAAACAATAAAGAACACTATAAAATCATTTATTCCAATAGATCCATTGGCCCCGCCAGGGGCACCCAATACAAAAAGTTCTTATTTTTTTAAGCTCTATCCATCCAGCAAAAATTTTTTTTTGGAAATTTACTGTTCATCGTTGACGTCACTGATGACGTCATCATGACGTCATCGATGAACAGTAAATTTCAAAAAAAATTTTTTTTTTTTTGCTGGATGGATAGAGCCTAAAAAAATAAGAACTTTTTGTATTGGGTGGCCCCGCCAGGGGCAATGGATCTATTAGATATGAGGTGTTCTTTGTTGTTTGTTATATAAGGTGTTTGCTATGGAGTCCAACCCATATATATATATACTATATTTTAGTAACTTGTTCTTTTAATTTTTTACACATATTTTAAAATGCATGAAAATTATATTTCCATCTAATTTTTTTAGTTTTTTTTGTGAATAATATTTATAATTAATAATTCTTTTGAAATTAAAATTGAAAATTTTTAAATAAAAAAATATTTCTAAATACAATAAAAAACGTGCAAAAGTTTAATGAAACGAATTTGTAAGCACATATTAATAACACCTGATACATGTTTCAAAAAAAAAAATAACAACTGATACATTATTATGAGTGTGAAAATAAAGTAATCATGAAATAATTACTCTACGTCACATTTCAATGTGTCATTTTTGCTATAATTAAGGAACCTCGATCTTTATACATGTGTCTGTGTATGATGTATAGGAGGAGAGTCGGTTGTCAATTATAAATTATAAATTCAGATTCATATTAAACTAAAAGTCGTATCAGCTTTCTATTAATAAATTTTAATTGAAACGGGATTATAGAGAAATGTTATTTTCTGAGCACTTTTTTAATTTACCCAAATTTATTTGGAGGAAAAACTCAAAAAGCTATAAAATTTGTGTCACTCGTGTAATAAATTAACCATGAGAAAGAAGAAAAACTCAAAAAGCTATAAAATTTGTGTCACTCGCGTAATAAATTAACCATGAGAAAGAAGAATAAAATATATTTATATAAACTGGATTGCAAAATTTTAACCCCGGAAAACAATCTTTGAATTGCTGCAGAAATATATTCATCAACATCACTGCATCTCATGCTTACCACCAGCAACCATTTACACAAAAAAACAATTTATGACAAATCTTGGTGATTATCAAAAGACTAACGATAGAAAATTGCAAAATAATGTTGCAAAATTTTCACACTACAAACCTTACTTTCCACATTCATATGCATCTAGACTAATCACTCTCATGACAATTATAAGATACTTTTGAATCAACCTTTTGATCTAAGACTTCTCTATGACATATTGACATTGACATTTCTCTAAACCTAGCAAGAGCTTTCTTCTGTATAAGAGTCCGATAGCTATCTCCAGCTTGAACTTCGAGGCTAGGATCCAACTTCTTTGGCTGACTCCCCAATCCTTCTCTTTTCTCAATCGACTGGGCTTGAATAAGCTAGGATCCAATTTTGTGAAATGAATTTAATTAGACACTGCATGCCAATATCAACGCAGTTCACCTTCAACTCTTTGGAGAGATAGACGCTACCAATAACACCGGATTTCAGCCTCTTCAGAAGTTATATGTAATATTTATACAATATTTATACAATACTGATATTGTGCACTTCGGTTTCCCATCATCCCCTAGGTACCTTGTACATGATGTTGAAAATATAAAGTAGATGAAGTATTAACTTGAACTGCTTGAACAGCCTCATATGGTCTAAAAGGTTTGCTAACACTACCATTCAAGTATGAATATCTGGCCTGGACACTAAATATTGGAACAGGTTTGCACAATGTATATACTTTTAAGACAAAGACAACATAAATTTTAGTGGCCACTTTCTTTCGAATAAAAAAACTATGTTATGCTTGTAGTTATAGGCAATGGATACAGTCTCATTTCCTATATGCTTGATTAAGGACAAAACTGAAATTGGGACTTTCAAGTACCTGAAGAGTTCCAAGGCAGAACAAAGTTATGCCAATATTTCTGTGCTTGTCATATGTAATTCTAGGGGAATCACTTGACAACGATGTAGTGCCCCATCCGGCAACACCAACAATGTAGCCTGAAGATTGACAGAAAGCGTGAAGGTAAAACCAGGCCAGATCAGCTGATTTAAATACCTTCAAGTACCTAGCTGTCAATGCCCCCAAAGGCACTAAAATTCCCAAGCCACTGTGTTCAGCACACTATGAAACTGTAAAATCATCACAATCAGAATCCAGTACCGATCATACCCTGATCTATAAATTGATTGCTAATTTTTTGTAAAAAAATCTGTGCACCATATATGAAAATTGTCCCCGATATTAGAATCTTCATCAACAAAGACTTAGCATTAGACCTAGTATCATGGGACAATTTAGTAGTAACAGAGTATTCCCAAGGTCGAAATTAACTCTGGTTCGATCTTCATCACCCTCTAACTCTTATTAAAAAAAATCTCACTATAAACATGGTAGATACTCCTCTTCTGTTAGTAAACATGAAACTGAGGGATACCCCTCTATCATCTGACATTAATTCGACGGATCAAAACACAGTGGAGACTGGAGTGACAAAAAATAGGGGGGTGCTAAAGTTTGACTCTAAAAACAAAAATTTCAGCGGCATGAAATCCATTACACTAAATTAAATTTCCAAACGCAATCATTATAAACATAACATTACTCAAATTTAGAACCCCTCAAAAAGGACCAAGACTAACCGAGTAACAGATTAAAACTCTGGAATGGTTCTCCAGTTTTTGTGTAGCCTCTCCAAAGATTCATTATTCTTGCAGGTACTTTCCATTCATATTTGCCTTTTCTTAAATATCGGAAAAAGTAATACTTTTTAGGAGACATGGATTTGTTTTGAAAATAAGTACTTGAAAATGAACAACTACAACATCACTATACCGATTTATAGATGGTGAGTCTGAAATTGTTTTAATCAAGCAAAAATTTAACTGCAGTAGGAGGACCTAAGGATGCATAACCATCTGGTAAACGCAAAACATGACAACATTTTAGACTTGAAGATAATATGATACAACACATTGTCTTCACAGATTTAAATATGAGGCTACCTGGAACAACGCGAGCAATCTGATCATTCAACGTAACTTCTTCTAAACTTACTTACTTGCACTGGTATCAGTTAAACATGATTTCCCAGTTGAAGTACCTAAACAACCAAAATATATCTTATAACATGGTTAAAAACAACTAACTTACAATCAATATGAAAACGCTGCACACCTAATGATCTGTTTAATTTCTCAGAAACATTGGAAAAGGGAAATCTTACACCGATACAATCATTATTAACACCTGCACTTACACAAATGGAAATATGAATCTTTTGGGTAAACTACTACTCTAAACTAACTATCTCATTTTGTAATAATTATTAAAAACACCATCAGAAATCCAGGCATCCAAAATTTTCATAAAAATTTAATCAAACGGTTGTACTACAACAAAGCACAAACATAATAGCAGTGATTTACATAAGAACATATATGACTTTATGTATAAACTTCGTATCTAATATCATAAAAAAAAATTTGAATCCAAACTTTGTACCTAAATCATAGTAGATATATAAGAGTGATTCCAGTATTACCACAACTCAAAATAAATCTCGAATTAGTTTGTCATTCTCTTAGGACTTCTATCAAACACACTATCTACTTTCATTACAGTTATATGCTTCGTATTAATCATCGAAACTTGAATAGTTTTATCAGAACCATTTTATAACATATAATCGAGATATACATACATATATATGCAAGAAAGATGTACCAATTTTGAGAAGATTTTCAGATTACATACATCAGGTTCGTATGCATTCCATATCTGCAAGGAAGAAAGAAAAATTATTAAAATACATGGTAATAAATATTTTCAAAAGATTTGAAAAGATTAGAGAGAAAGAGAATATTAGAGAGAAAGAGAAAGAGATGAAGATGTATGGTTGAATTTCGAACAAAAATCGAGTTTGATGTATGATAGAGAGGAAGAGATATTTATTTGAAATCTATGTAATTGAGAAATGAGAGAGAGAGATAGAAGTTTAAAAATTTGAAATGTAAGATTGAAATCAGAGGAGGAGATGTTTGAATTTTGAAATTTGAATTTGATCAGAGGAGTAAAGAGAGAGTATATTGTCAGGAGAGAAAGAGAGAGTATTTCAAATGGGGGAGAGTAGAAGCACACGTGCAGTAAAAATCAAGCATGTGAAATGGCAAAATACAGTAGATATTGAAAATGTATAAGAGCAACATGGTAAAACAACAGCGAAAAAGCCTTCAGGTTTTATCATTTAAGTAGATTAAACCAAGAGAGAGAGAGAGAGAGTGAGGGAGAGATTAGGTTAATAATGCACTATCCCAAAAGAAGAAAAGAAAAAGAGTTAGTAATGCACTAAATTCAGTTCAATTCTCATCCGATTCAGACAACCAAACGAATTCATACATGCAGCCATGATGTGCATGTGCATGGATTAATCACTCGGATTCTGTACTTAAGAGACTTAATGATTCATGTTATATTAGGGAAGTAGTGGTATTTCATCTCGGACTGTGTACTTAGGAGACTTAGAGGCCGTTTGGCAACCAGTGCTTAAAGCTAAAAATAGTTTTAAGTAGTTTTTGATCCGTTTGGCAACTACTGCTTTAAGGCGGTTTTAAGTTAAAAAATTTCATTAAGTCATAAGTTTCATTTAGGTACTTTTGACTTATGACTTATGACTTATCGAGTTTTTTTTTTCACGATTCTTCTAAAGTTTAAATATTATGAATTTAAAATGTTTTTAAGTCAAAGTTCATTTTGACTCAAAATTATTAAACCCCCATTTTATTTTCTTCATTAAGTTAAAAACACCTTCATTAAGTTAAAAATAATTTATTTTAAGCAATCTCAAACGGCCTCTTAACAATTCATGTTGTATTAGGGAAGTAGTGGTACTTCATCTAGATTGAGTTTTCATGGTCATTCCCCAATTCAACTACGACTCTCGATCTTTCCTTTTTTATGTGGTGTTTGGTTTAAGGTTAATGGTTTCGGATTTTCACATACACATGCATTAGAGTTTGGTTAACTACATTCTTAGTAGTTTTCTCAATGGATTCCAACCTTTATGGTATTAAAAAATTGTGATGATTTTTTGAACTTAATTTCAATGCTACTCATGTGAGATAGTTAACATAGTCCTTATTTTGCACAAGTTCATTTTTAATTTGGTAGTGTGTATAATTATGATGTATGGACTATAAAAAACCAAGGAATTGAGTATGTAGCTTAAGTTGAGAAATAAAAAATTATCTTTGAGCTAACTCCAGACGGTACACCAATCTGCTTAACACTTCTGGTTAAGTTTCTAGTGATAATATGTTTACAGTTTCCTTCCTAAATTTTCTTGGTCTTGCTTCGTGTATCAATCAAATTTTCATCTCCAGTCTCTCCAAGATTCAATGAAAAAGCTAAAAACGTATATAACTTCGTATCTACTATTAAGGATTTAAGGGTGTTCATTTTGTTTAGCGTATCCAATGAATGCTTTCATTTGAAATGATGGTTCAAAACCAGTAGATAAAATTTATCACACATAAACATATATATATAGGCCTTTGCTCCATAAAGAACACTCTTATATAAAGAACAATAAAGAACACTATAAAATCATTTATTCCAATAGATCCATTGGCCCCGCCAGGGTCCAACCCTATATATATTTTGTATGATTTTGTATTATACTAAGTTTGTGGGATGGTTGTCAAAAAAAAAAAAGTTTGTGGGATGACTATAAAAAGAGTGTACGGTAGTATTTATCCCGGTGTCCTTGTAAGTACGTTTGAATGTTTGATAGATTTAAATGTTACGAATTCTACCCAGATAATCAAAATTATATTCATGATAAATTTCTAGTACTGCATCATGTGTAGACTTTGAAGAGTTAAATTATATCCGATTCAGAATGTGCTTAATGTTTGATAGATTTAATTTTATTTTTTTTGGCTTTCTCTTTTGTTTAGGTCAGGTAATCGTGTGTATATTTAGATGGACAAAATGCTTAACTCGATAATATATATTACTAGTTAATTTTCCCACCCGTTTTTATTTCACTTGCTGTTATATAAAACATGGCTAGCGTTCAAATATAAATTAATCTTAGAATGAAAATTAGAAATCTACACTAAATAAATAATATTTCATTTATTTTAATGGTCCTGTTAGGGGCACCTTCATAAAAAACTAATAAAATTTTTGGCTCTATTCAACAAAAAAATAAAAAAATAATAAAAAAAGGTTACTGTTCACGTGCTGACGTCACTCCATGTCATCACGTGAACAATAACTTTTTTTTTTGTTGAATAGAGCCTATAATTTTATATGTTTTTTGTATTGGAGTACCCCTAGTTTGGTCATTAGATTAGCTTGAAATATTTAATTTAGGTTTAATTTTTAATTTTTATTCTAAGTCAGTTTCTATTAGAACAAGACCCTATAAAACATAAGAGTTGGAATTATATGTTCATCTGCTTTCACAATCCAGTTGTATGTATGGTTACCTCTTTTCAGCACAAACCATGTCCATGATATTTATGATAATGAAGACAAAAGGAATTAAATTGATGTTTGGGAGAAAAGATTTGTATAAATTATTGAAGGATTTGTCTATTCTGGGTTTGGATCCTCTGTCCTCTTCCTCCGTGTCCCCTTTGTGTCCCCTGCTCTTTTTAATACAAAAAGAGTGCCTCTGCGGGGCCCATTTTAACAAATAATAAAAATGGGCTCCACAAGAACATTTTTTTTGTATTAAAAACAACATGGGACACAAAGGAGACACGGAGAAAAGGGACAGAGGATCCCAACTCGTCTATTCTACTTCTATTTCGGCCCCTGCATATAAATAGTGAGAATTGAGATGGACGAAGGGTTTGTCTATTCTACTTCTATTTCGGCTTTTACATATAAATAGTGAGAATTGAGATGGACAGTTACTTTCTTTGACATCCTTTGAAATTCAAATCTTAAAGCAATTCTAACATGTTTTTAGTGAATATTTTAAAGTAGATACCACCACTTTGCTTGAAGTGTTGACAGTCAGGGCGTTTAATAGCAAAATTTTGCGCCATTGTAGTCCTGGCACAGCAGTTGGCTTCCGAATACGACATGGTGGTTTGACTAATATACCTGCCATTCTCGTCTTCGATGTCCCCGCAAAGTTAACAGGCAGGGGCTTAAACACATTCAATGTTTTCCCACTGCTCTTGAGGTTTGAAATCTGTGTCTTTGTCTTTGCTTGAGTTTCTTGCTATATATATGGTTTATAAACTGTGTTGGTGTCCTAATTTAGGAAATTACAGTTAATTTCCAAGACTTGACTATCACTAAATAAGACAAATCACAACTTCCAGTGAATATACTTTTAGAATTAAGTGATGTCGACAGCACGTTTGCCCTAAATGCTTAGGGTCGACCGACTGCTGCTATCTATCTATCTATACTTTCTATATTAAAGCCGAAACATTGAAAGTTTTGGTTTTCTCCTAAGTTTTGGTTTTCACTCTAATTATTTAATTTTAAATTATTTATAATATAAAACAAATCAAATAAATTCCGTTATTATCTTTAATCCTAAATACAAAGTAGTATTTTATATTTACACCATTACTAATACAACTAAACTAAACATTAAAAGTTTTGGTACCTGTTTTTTGGTATTTCGTGAATTTACTTATTTACCCTAAAACAGATCATTAATATTTCCTTTCTAATTAAAACACGTTACCTTTTTAATTAAAACAAATCTTACAATCATTAACATATACCCAAAAATATCACACCATAATTTTCAAGAAAAATATAGCCCGAAAATATCACACTATATTTTTCAATTATTAATAAAATATATTAAAAATCATATACGTTGTTTATAATAAGGAAATATTAGTATAATCCGTAAACATGAGTATATCAAATTATATCAAATTAAAATTAAAAATTTATTAAAAATAATGAATATATAAAAACATAATTATAATATAAAATAAAATTTATAACATAACATTTAATTTTAGTTGAAAATATTACCTTTTATAAATACCTAAAAATAGATAATTAATATTTTCATTCGAATTAAAACACGTTACCTTTTTAATTTAAAACAAATCTTATAATCATTAATATATACCCACAAATATAACACCATAATTTTCAAGAAAAATATAGCCCGAAAATATCACACCATATTTTTCAATTATTAATAAAATATATTAAAAATCATATACGTTGTTTATAATAAGGAAACATAAGTATAATCCGTAAACATGAATATATTAAATTATATCAAATTACAATTAAAAAAATTATTAAAAGTAATAATTATATAAAAATGTAATTGTAATATTAAATCAAATTTATAACATAATATAAAAAACCCGTGCATTGCACGGGTTATAAGGTAGTTATTATATTAAAGTTGAAACATTGAAAATTTTATCGGTTTGGTTTACGTACAGTTATCTTAATTAATAAATAAAAAATAATACAATTAATGTTAAGCAGCCGATTGCCTTTTTTAATTAAAATACGTATCTATACTACTATATTAAAGCAGAAAGATTGAAAGTTTGTCAATTTGGTTATCATAATTATTAAAATAAATAATAAAATTATATAATTAATGGTAATTACCGAACTGCCCATTTCACATATACTTTTAGTTGAAAAGTTTACCTTTATAAACACCTAAAAACATCAATCATATCATATCTTTCAATCATTAATATTTCATTTGAATTAAAAAAAAAACGTTACCTTTTTAATTTAAAACAAATCTTACGATCACTAATATATACCCAAAAATATCACACCATAATTTTCAAGAAAAAAAATAGCAGCTAAAATAAATAATAACATAATATAATTAATGGTAATTAGTCGATTGCATTTTTCACATTTGCTTTTAGTTGAAAATATTACATTTTATAAACATTTAAAAAGATCAATTGTATCATATATTTCAATTATTAATATTTCTTTTCCAATTAAAAATGATACCTTTTTTATTTACAACAAATCTTACAATATATACCCGAAAATATCACACCATATTTTTCAATTATTGATAAAATCTATCAAAAATCGTATACGTTGTTTATAATAAGAAAACATTAATATAATTCGTAAACATGAGTATATTAAATTATATCAAATTAAAATTCAAAAAAATTATTAAAAATAGTGATTATATAAAAACATAATTATAATATTAAATAAAATTTATAGCATAATATAAGAAACCCGTGCATTGCACGGGTTATAAGCTAGTATCTATTAAGAATTGACTTTTAAAAAAAAAAAAGGGTTAGCTGTTTGTTCAGTTGTTCATTTTGCGTCTTTTTTCTGATCAAGCAGGGACCTGGAGGTGTATAGAGTGATGTAGACGTTGTGGAGTTCTCTTACTTTGGTGCACCTGCTGCGACTCCAAAGGAAGAATTTACACACAGCTCCTAGATGGTTTGCGTGGACGTTGTGGAGTTCTCTTACTTTGGTGCACCTGCTGCGACTCCAAAGGAAGAATTTACACACAGCTCCTAGATGGTTTGCGTGGAAGTGATTCTTGCATCAGCTCTGGTTCCCAGGTGCCATACATGTCATTCTTTATTTAAATGCATGATTCTGTTCAATGAAGGAAAATTCATACTCGATGTTGTCAGTCTAGTGATAGGGGAAGGCTAAAATGTACACAGTTGTATTCTCCGCGATTTCGAAGTGCCTAAGTTTAGAATATTAGTGCAAGAACATTGGTATTCTTGTTCAATATTATCTTGAATCATCTATGTTAAATGATACCTTCTCTAATGGAAAGTGTCTTACCTATATGAAAGGGAACTATTATGATCAAGAATCACCAACACACGTTAGTATGCTGATGGTATTTTGTATGATGTGAAATTTGTGGCTGTGGCTGCTGCTGCTGGAAGACCTGCCAAAGCAGATCTCCTCCTAAAACATAATGGCACGTAACAACTTGCCACTAATACTTAATTAAGGACACTTAGTTTGAGTTTTATTAATATAGATGTAAAATGCATATTTTAAGATCATATGTAGTTCAGTGATAAGCTTTGTTCCTGACTAGCCTTTCAATAAGTGGACTGAGAGTATTACTTAGAAATGCAACCGTGTGTGCTTCCCCTACCATAACTCCTATTTACCATTTAGCAAGGACTTGAAGGTTTGTGAGGTTTTAGCAGCAAATGCAACACAATACATGGCATGGCCTATTTCTAAAAAAAGAAACAGATGAGGTTTCTACTAATGAATATGATTATTAAAGTATTAAACTAAAGGAAGAAAAGGTATGCTGTTGCCATATTTAAATGTCCCCAGTTATCGATTCCCTTTGACATGAGCCCAATTACCTGCAAAACAGATGTTCATATACAGTACGTGTATCAGTCCAAATCCAATATTAATAAGGTAAAAGAGAAAAGATTCATTTCCAGGAAGTTGGTGAGAGGATTAATGGACATACTGCATTTAACATAATGATCCTTGCAACATGCTGCAAACCTTCACCACTTTCATCATTCAGGTACCTATGCCGAAATATAAACATGGCATAAGCCCCCACCTAATTAAAGTGATCACAAGTAGAATACATACACGATTAGGTAAGTGAGGAAATGCCTTCAATTAGTATTTGCGGGTTGGGGTAGGGGAAGAGGGAGAGGGAGAGGGAGAGGGAGGGTGAGACAGAGACTATATTTTTGTCTCCCTTTCTTCCTGAATATTTTTATAGGCTTTCTACTATGTCAAATACATATCACAAACATTCCATTCCCTGCTAAACTCCAAGTGATGCGATCGAGATGCTCCACAAATAAATCTTAATACTTTGACATATATTTTCATAAATGTGATTCTTGTCCATTCATAATAAATAAAAAGCACGATAAATCACCGAAAACACCGAAAGAAGAATACTGTGGCATTCTTCTTGATAGTTTGTGTCTTCTGCTTCTTGAGGAATATAAATTTTTAAAAGAGAGCAGTTAGTTGATTAAATTATCTAGCTTGTTAAATAATCTCAACTAAAAAAAATACAATAAAAAGAAAATATCCTAACAAACTTAGACGGAACACAAGAAATTGACATACGAAAACTGGTAAACCAAAATAAATATGTACTCCCTCTGTCCCATCCATTTCTTTACAATTTCCTTTTTGGGCCGTCCCACCATTTCTTTACATTACCCAAAATAGTAAGTTTTAACACTATTACACCCACTACTTCATTTATTTTAACAATACTTTACACTATTTCACCCACTACTTAACTTATTTTAACAATAAAATCACTATTACACCCACTACTTCACTTATTTTAACAATAAAATCACTATTACACCCACTACCTCATTTATTTTAACAATATTACACCCACTTTACACCCACTATCCTTGACCTCCGTGCCCAGCCGCCATGTAAAGAACTGGCTGGGACGGAGGGAGTACTCTATTAGTCAATTGACAAAGGAAACACCAATATGAATTCCAAAGACCCGGATCATAATTTCAAGATTCTTTTTAAATTTCTTATAAATTAGACCTTAACATCTCTGTATCCCTTTCACTACTGCGTAATTCTATTCCTCTGCCCCTCGCGTTTCTTTTATATTTTTTTACACTGCATCTCTCTCTTTGTCCTTCACATAAGTATTAGACCTAAAGATACCATAACCTAAAAAACCTCCATGCCATAGGAAAAACAATAACAATCAATTTCCTTTTTCAGAAAAAACATATTATCTTTTATACTTTATCTAACTATAATTTATCTTTTTCTAAACACACTATTGGGCACACTTACGTTCCCCACTTCGGCACCACACCCGTGTAGGATACTTTGACGGAAACGTCAACACCTTAACCAACTCAAAGACAACTTATGATACAAACTCATGACTTGAGAAGAAAAATATGACAACAGAGAAAGAAAGGATAAAAAAAAAGGGAGGGGAGACTACGAAAAAATACGTGTAATCTGCAAAATCCTCAAAAATCACGTTGTCGTTCAACCAATGCACCAAGTACTGATCCTATTTCTAGAGTTGCCTCGATTACTAATAACTTAGGCCAACAAATTTGCAAAAGTATAGCACAAAAGCATGGTGCAATCAGTTCAGTGAACACAAAAGCATAGCACTTCATTGTAACTGAGTTAATGTAACAGGTGCAAATTACATTTACGTTTCCGACTTCGCCACTGTACCCGTGTAGGATACTGACTGAAACGTCAACATCTTAACCAACTTAAAGACCACATATGATATAAACTTATGACATGAAAAAAAAACATGACAACAGAGAAAAGGAGAAATAGGAAAGGGGGCTGGGACTATGAGAAGAACACACGTGATCAGCAAAGTCCTGAAAAATCATGTTAGCGTTCAACCAATACACCAAGTACTGATCCAATTTCTAGGGTTGCTTCAATTACTTAAAACATATACAAAACAAATTTGCAAAAAGTATAGCACAAAAGAATGTTGGAATAAGTTCAGTAAAACAAAAAAGCATAGCACTTCAGTTAAGTGACTCAATGTAACAGGGGCAAGTTACCGTTCAACCAATGCACCATGTGCTGATCCTATTTCTAGGGTTGATCAAATTAATAATAACTTTGACCAACATATTTGCAAAAAGTACAGCACAAAAGCATGTTGCAATTAATTAAGCAAACACAAAAGCATATCACTTCATTTAACTGACAAAATGTCAGGTGCAAGTTATATTTACATTCCCGACTTCACCACCATACCCATGTAGGATACTTTGACTAAAACTTCAACATCTTAACCAACTCAAAGACCACATGTGATATAAACTTATGACATTTTTTTTTTTGAAAAAAATATAAACTTATGACATGAAATGAAAAATATAAGAAAGAAAGGGAGAAATAGAAGGGAGGGGGGGGCGACTATGAGAAGAACACACGTAATCTGAAATATCCTCAAATCATGTTATCCATTCAACCAATGCACCAAGTGCTGATCCTATTTCTAGGGTTGCTTCAATTACTTATAACTTATAAAAAACAGATTTGCAAAAAGTATAGCAAAAAAGCATTTTGCAATAAGTTCAGTTAAACAAAAAAGCATAGCACATCTGTAACAGGTGCAAGTTACAATTACGTTCTCGACTTGGGCAACTGTACCCGTATAGGATACTTCGACTGAAATGTCAACATCTTACAAACTCAAAGACCACATGATATAAACTTAAGACATGAAAAGAAAAATATGACAACAGAAAAGAAAAAGGAGAAATAAAGAGGGGGGGGGAATATAGAACACGCGTAACCTGCAAGTCCTCAAAAATCACGACAGTGTTCAACCAATGCACCAAGTACTGATCCTATTTCTAGGGTTGCTTCAACTACTTATATAACTTATACAAACCAAATTTGCAAAAAGCATGGCACAAAAGGATGTTGCAATAAGTTCAGTTAACTGACTAAATGTAACAGGGGCAAGTTACCATTCAACCAATGCACTATTGCTGATCCTATTTCCAGGGTTGCTTCAATTACTAATAACATTAAACAAAATATTTGCAAAAGTACAGCACACAAGCATGTTGCAATTAGTTCAGCAAACACAAAAGCAAATCACTTCATTTAACTGACATAATGTAACAGGTGCAAGTTACATTTACATTCCCGACTTCGCCACCATACCCATGTAGGATACTTAGACTAAAATGTTAACATCTTAACCAACTCAAAGACCACATGTGATATAAACTTATAACATGAAAAGAAAAAATATAACAACAGAGAAAGAGAGAAATAAAGAAGGGGGGCAGGGGGGACTATGAGAAGAACACGCATAATCTGAAAAATCCTCAAATCATATTACCCGTTCAACCAATGCACTAAGTGTTGATCCTATTTCTAGGGTTGCTTCAGTTACTTGTAACTTATACAAAACAAATTTGCAAAAAGTAAAGCATGTTGATTGTTGCAATAAGTTCAATTAAACAAAAAAGCATAGCACATCAGTTGACTGAGTCAATGTAACAGGTGCAAGTTACAATTATGTTCTCGACTTCGCCAACCGTACCCGTGTAGGATACTTCGACTGAAATGTCAACATCTTACAAACTCAAAGACCACATACGATATAAACTTGTGAAAAGAAAAATATGACAATAGAGAAAAAAAGGAGAAATAAAGAGGACCTGGGGGGGCTTATGATAAGAACACGCGTAATCTGCGTAGTCCTTAATTTTCATGGTACCTTTCAACCAATGCACCAAGTACTAATCCTATTTCTAGGTCTGCTACAGTCACTTATAACTTCTACAAAACAAATTTTCAAAAGTAAAGCACAAAAGCATGTTGCAATAAGTTCAGTCAAACAAAAAAGTATAGCACTTCAGTTAACTGACTCAATGTAACAGGTTCAAGCCACATTTATGTTCCCGACTTTGCCGGCAACCATACCCGAGTAGGATAATTTGAGTAAAATGTCAGCATCTTAACCAACTCAAAGACCACATATGATATAAACTTATGAAGTGAAAGAAAAATATGATAACAGAGAAAGAAAGGAGAAATAAAGAGGGCGATGGGGACTGAGAAGAACACACCTAATCTGCAGAGTCCTTAAAAAATCACATTTATTATAGCCAATTTTACTACAAAAATTTATCCAGTATCCTTCTTACTAATATATTATGTCCCGTCCCTGCACCCGGTGCTAAAAATAGCAGTCTTCCCACGTCCCCAAAATTCAAAGATTCACACTCCGAGTAACATAGGTTGAAAACACCATTCAATATATAATCGTGTCCGTGAACCTCATGCTTGTAGATGTAAACAATAAAAACAGAGAAGTGTTGGCATGCCGTACCTGGAAAATAGTTGTTAGCACCGGAGCCCCAATAGGTTGTCTCATACGGCCATATATTAGGAAAAAGTTGCTGCGGATGCCCAAATCCAGGCTGTTGTTCAAAGAAAAAACAAACTTTTTCACTAATGTGGAAGGAACAAATGGAAAAGAAAGAGAAAATTAATTATTAAATAACAGTAGGGTAGGCAGGATCAACATAAATATATCCTTGAATATGTATAAAATTGCAATGGTCAGCTAAAATTACAACAAAAAGACTTATATGATACCCTAGAACCTTATCAATAATGAACATTTATTCAACAACAAAAAAAAAATTATTTAATTTCAGAATCATTGTCGAACACACTCCTATCTGCTCCTCTAACCATCTTGCACAACATCTCTTAATTGATTATTCATGATCAATTGCAACTGGTCTCCCCAGGGATATCATTGGATATAATGAATCTTGTCTATAGTGGCTGGCTATATATTTGGTACATAGGACTAAAAGCAATAGGAATATTGCACAATACATCTCGTCAAGTTTGCAACCTTATATATTGATTGTGCTTTATGTATCCTATCCATGTAGTAAGGTGCAGATATTTAATAAATCACATCTATACTTCAGACCAGAACTACCAATAAAACCACCAAAAGGATGTGATAAAGAAGATCTGTCCGTGTTACGCAATTTATCCCACACTGTAAGATTTTCAACGTTATCATATCTAAACACACAAATAGCAGAGAATAAGGGTATCTTTTTGTTGTTTATTATAATTTGATTTGTTCGACTAAAGTTTAGAGGGGAAACAAAAATTTGAGACCATATACAGATTATGAAAGTTCACTTGATTCCTTTGTCATTTATGAAACAGTTGAAGATATTTAGAGCACACAACAGGATCATCAAGAAACCCACAATATGACATGAGTAATGAAAATTTATAATACAAAGAAAGAGAATACTTGGAGCGGAAATTGAGTAAGAAGAGCTTCTGGGTAGAGCGTTTGCTGTCCAAAACCAGGATCAGTAAGCGGGTACATCACAGGAGGAGAGTAGTTTGGGAGAGGAAGAGGGTTCACCGGGAGAGCACCAACGGGAGATGTCAATGAGACTGGACACATCTGAAAGAACTGTGCCTGTGCCAGTGCCTGTATGAGGATTGAGGTTAAATTTGCCAATTTTATCAATGAAGCTGCATGGCAGTGCTGATCCTTGTTCTAGTGTCACTAACGAGTAGTGATTAAGTACTGAAAAACATAAACACTTTCCACTAAAGCATGATGGACAAAAGCATGTTAAAACTTGTTCAGTGAAGCATAAAAGCGTAGCAAATCATGTAAGTGACTTGACCTGAAATTAGTAAATGTGAATAGATGAAACAAGAAAAAAATGTACCTGTGAGGTTTCTGTCTTTAGTTGTTCTTCTTCCTGCGCTAGAAAGAGATTACGATGAAGCTGTTTGGCGACGATCATTTTGGCGTCCATCTCACCAAGCTGTAGTAACAAAGAAATAGAATAGTTAGCATACTCGTAAAAGTTCGGAGGTAGTTGGGAAAAAAGTCTCAACGAGGAACATTACAGCTCTAAAAGTTGGCGTGTCCTCATGAATTCTGCCAACATTACAGCTCTAAAAGTTGGAAGGAGCTCCCGTATGAAAACACTGGTACCATGTGGGATTTAAGGATGGTAAGCTATGAATGAAGATTATACAGGCTGAAAAAAATCAAGATCAAACAGTAGTACTTGGAAAAACACATTGAAAAGGGGTGGTTGTAGCACTTGGATTGGCAAGGGAAAGCAGGATCAAATTGTAGATTTTGGAGGGAAGGTGATTGGAGAGAAGAGGTATTTGGTGTTTGAAATTAATAAAATTGGTTATGCTGAAGCTGGATTAGATTTGAGTAAAATTGGACACTACAAGATGCATGAGTATAGCTTAAGTGGGGATAATGCGGGTTTAAAATTTAAACACGCATTATCCCCGCTTAAGCTATACTCATGCATCTTTTACTGTCCAATTTTACTCAGATCTAACCTAGTTTCACTAGAACCAATTTCATTAATTTCAAACACCAAATACCTCTTCTCTTCAATCACCTTCCCTCCAAAATCTACAATCTGATCCTGCTTTCCCTTGCCAACCCAAGTGCCACAACCAGCCAATGTGTTTTTCCAAATACTACTGTTTGATCTTGATTTTTTATACACTGGTACCATGTGGGATTTAACAATGCTTTTCGGGTGATTAATTTGGGCAAGTTCTGCAACAAAAAAAGAGAGAGAGAGAGAGAGCATAATTGGATCTGAGTAAAGCAAACAAAGCCAAACAAGTGAAGGTGAACAACGGGGAAGGTTGTTAAAGGTGAGGGTGAGGGTGGTGTGTGATTATAGTTGGTTAGTAGCACGTACCTTGATGAAAACAACACAATGTGATAAATGGTGATGGAAAGGAGAAAAGAGAAGTTGAATAGGCTTGTTCATAAGCAAAGTGGAATCCAAGAGCTTCATCGCATCCGCGGCTGAAAGCATATGTAAACGAGGATGTGATTATTACCAAGTGAAACATGGAAAAACCAGATTTAACAACTGAAGATGACGGAAACTGGAGTGTAAAAAAAAGTTGAATTAGTGTAGATATAATGTTACATGTGGATGGTAAGCTATGAATGAATATTATACATGCTAAAAATTTAGTGATTGACTATCAAAAACAAACAAATTAACTAATAGCAAGCATATACATAATCAAAGACAAATTGACAAAACCCTAATTAATAAAGGCAAAGAGTAATAGAAGAAACTGAAGTGAGTACAAATTACAATAGTGATCGATGAAGTGCCTAACCTGTTTCGTAATGATTAAATTCCACAAAACCATAGCCCAGAGATTGATTGCCCCCTTTTTCTTTCTCTCTTTTTCTATTGTGTTTGTAACATTTCTATCTTGCTTGCCTAATATAGGCTGCCCTATCACAATTTGAAACCAAATGTCGTCAAACCTCAAAAACTTGACTTCAAATATTATTTCAAAACAAAGTTGCGTATGGTGTTTTGATTTTTTTTTTAAAAAATGTTACTTTGTACTTCCTCTGTCCCATCCATTTCTTTACAATTTTTTTTTGGACCGTCCCACCATTTCTTTACATTACCCAAAATAATAAGTTTTAATACTATTACACCCACTACTTACTTATTTTAACAATACTTTACACTATTTCACCCACTACTTAACTTATTTTAACAATAAAATCACTATTACACCCACTATCCTTGACCTCTGTGCCCAGCCGCCATGTAAAGAACTGGCTGGGACGGAGGGAGTATAATATTACCTACACTTGGGCCAGGAAAACACAGCTTAATTCAACGTTTTCAAAAAAAGAGGATAAAACACCACTTAAAGTGACGTTACATGTTGTTTCATTTTTTTTTATGCCAAATGCTACTTTAAGTAGAGTTTTGGGTTCAAAACTCTACTTAAAACACCACTTTAAGTGGTGTTGTCGATTTTTTTTAAAATTAAAAAATTAACTCTACTTAAAGTGGTGTTTTGAACCCAAAACACCACTTTAAGTGATGTTATTTATTTCTTTTTAAAATTTAAAAATTGAATATTTCTAAACCTAAAATGGAACTGTTTAACCCCAAAGCGTTGGATTCAATTTTTTAATTAAAATTTTTAAATTTAAAAAATACAATTTTAATTAAATTCAGCGGTTCAATAATTAACTTTTAGGATTCAATGTTTCCATTTTGGGTTTTAGAAATATTCGGAACAACGAATAAACCGTATGCGAACTTAGGGTTTAGGGTTGTAAAACAACCCTAAACCCTAGACCATAAACCCTAACTTATCCTGATTTTTAAACGCGTTAGCGTTTAAAAATCAGGCCGCCGGATTCAATTTTTTAATTAAAATTTTTAAGTTTAAAAATCAGGCCGCCGGATTCAATTTTTTAATTTTTAATACTATTTGATACTCCATAAATTTAATTAACGACATACATGGTTTAAAACTTATATTATAAATTTTTAAAGTTGTTCATGAGATTCGAAACTTGAATTTTTATTAAGGTCCAATAGTATTTTTAGAAAAAGATAAATTTTAGTGAGAGAAAATATAAAAAATAGTGTATTTTATCTAAAAAAAATTGATTAGTTATTAGGAGGAATTTTATTTATAATTAAGTAAGGATAATTAAGTGTTGGAGGTAGGGGAGAGCACGGTTCGGTTCAGTTCGATTTTTGGATAAAACCGAAACCAAAAATCTTCGGTTTTAGAATATGAAAACTGCAACCGTAACCAAATCATCGGTTTCGGTTTCAAAAGCCTCAGTTCGGTTGTAATCGGATCGGTTTCAATTTTAAAACCAAAAATGAAAAATA
This sequence comes from Kitagawia praeruptora, assembly GCA_037693485.1. NCBI lineage: Eukaryota > Viridiplantae > Streptophyta > Magnoliopsida > Apiales > Apiaceae > Kitagawia > Kitagawia praeruptora. The sequence continues at coordinate 129,610,643 of CM075347.1, forward strand.
TTATAATTTGGATAGATAAAACTAGCATATTTAAAAAAGTTGACAATATCATTCGAGTTTACACAAATCAATTTCAAAGTAAACATTGTCCATACTCCGTACACCAACAAAAAGCCCACTAAATTCATAATCAAGGGAACTTCTAAATGCAGAAATAGAGTAGTAGTACTAGTTTATAAACTATTATTAGTACTACTCCTTCCGTCCCACAATTTGTTTACACTTTTTTGTCACTTTCTGGCACGCATTTTAAGGTGGATTTTAAGGATAGTTCCATAATTTTTTTTAAAAAAAAATTTTGTATAAAAATAGGATTGTTCTATTTTTATACAAAAAAGAAAATTTAAAAAATAAGTTATGTAACTATCCCTAAAATATACCTTAAAATGCATATCAGACACCCTATTTTGAAACGATAACAAATGGGCGGGACGGAGAAAATAGTTTATAGCTAAATTTGTACATACTTAAAACCTTCACAGAAATGTAAACTAAAATATAAATAACAAAAAAAAATGAGCTAATCTTAATAAATAACCACATAGAAGTCTTGCACACATGAATATCCAAGAACCAGTGTAGCAAGCTTTGCTATTTAAAGCCTACAGATCCAAAAATCAATACAGGAAGCTTAATAATGTGACCAAATAAGAACTATTGGTATACATGATTCTCTCTAAATATAAGAATCAAAAGCATTTTTCTATCAATGTAGTGACAATAGGGAGACAGACTTAAGTAAACTATGTAATTAAATTTCAAGCTTAAAAATATATGTATAATTTTTATAATAAAATTTTATATATCATATAATATATATAATTATATAAATATATCATAAAAATCGGTTCGGTTTCGGTTTTTTCGATTCGGTTTCACTCCAAAACCAAAACCGGACCATTAGTATCGGTTCGATTTTTTGGTTTTAATTTTTATCGGTTTCGATTCGGTTTCATTTTGGTTTTTGTGTTCAGCCCTAGTTGGAGGCACATCAACTTAGCCAAAAGCCCATCATAATACATCCAAAGCGAGCCCAAGGGGATCCAGCCCAATTACAAGTAATGGACTGTTAGAATTGTTTTTGATGAGAAATAATAAGAAATGGAATGTTGGATTTTTGATTTACTTAATTCTTCTATTTTCGATCCGAAATGAAGAAGGAAGGAAGGATAAATATAAGTTATTAACTTGAAATCCAGTTTTCTTCCAACATTTTCTTGGTCTTTTTTCTTGTATTAATCAAACTAGCATTTTGCCCGTACTTCGTACACGACATTTTATTTAATTTAAAATGATAATACCAAAAATTTAACAAATTTGATTGATTTCTTAAAACATCTTATTTAATTTAAATTGATAATACCAAAAATTTAACAAATTTGATTGATTTATTAAAAAGATATTGTATGCAATTATATAAATAATCAATTCTTAGAAAGATATTATATACAGTTATATAAGTATTTAATAAAATAATGATATGCTAAAATTTATATAAAAAAGTAGCATACAATTCTATTTTAACAATGTTGAAAATTTATTTAATCCATCAAAATCTGCAATAAAAGTAATAAATATTTTTACAAATATTGTTCTCAGATTGAAAACAATAATAAATTGTCTTCATTATTCAAATGCGGAAATGATAATTCCTTCACCCCAATGGCTCCAAAACATTAAACCTCATATAATATCAATAACATATTATATTAACTATGAGACCTCATAGTTAATATAATGTGTAAATGATGGAGAACAATGAGATCACATTTCAAGAAATTTTTAATTTTTTTTTGTTAATTTTTTTTATGAATGGATAGAGGGTAGAATTATAAGATTTTTGTGTGAAGATGCCCCTAGCGGGGCCCTTTAAAATAGCTTGAAATGTAACGAATATGTGTGTTCTCACTGTTCTCATTTTAATTTTTTTTTTGTTAATTTTTTTATGAATGGATAGAGGGTAGAATTATAAGACTTTTTTTTGGTGAAGATGCCCCTAGCGGGGCCTTTAAAATAGCTTGAAATGTAGTGAATATGTATGTTCTCACTGTTCTCATTCTCACCAGAGCGTGACCATTAAACTGTATTAGTAAATTCATGTATGAAAATACAGTGTATATATATTATTAATATAGATTCTTTTATTAAAAATAAGTAAATTATACAATTAAATAAGCAAGTCAAAATATCGGATAAATATTCTAGTAGATTTATAGTCTATGTTCAAATTAAGGTCTTTCACCATGGCTCTCGCTTTCTGAAATTGTTAAATTTTTATTTTATTGGCTTTATTATATTAAAAGTATGTTCTTATTGAAACGAATATAATAATTTGAATTTGAATATATTTTTAAACTACTTATTTTGATGGGGGGTTAATTTTTTTGTGATCAACTTAGAGGGGTGACCAAAAATAAAATTAATAGGAATACATAAGCAAACTGGTACCTATAAGTACAATGACTTTAAACAAAGGTGACGTATCACTGATTGCATGAACTTATTGAATTTTAGAATAGTGTTTTAGTGATTTTGTACGCTTGGAAATTCGGTTGTTATTTTTCCGTGTCATGTAGACAATGGGCCTCTAATTTGAAATAGAAGAAGTATGAGGGATTACTACCCTATAGTACATTAGCACTTAATAGCAAGCTTTGAAGTATGAATCTTACTTTTAGAGAGACGATATCTATACTTCTCAGTTCTCACTAATTCAATTCTACAGAAAATAAAGTATTGTTTATATACAAAGATCATGCATCCTATTTATTTTACAGCTGCTACAGTGTTAAATACCAAAGACCTATCCCACTAAGTGTAGACTGTAGGACAGTTGATGTTTGCAATAGATTCTCACACATTTGTCTGTATAATAAGATTTACATCAGCAGATCAAAACATTTGCTTTTAATAAGACTGCATATATATTCAGTACCAATTAATTTTAAGAAGAACAACTCTCTCTTCATCCACTTTTCTTTGGAGTGCACCTTAGTCAGCTGACATTAACATTGAAAGCCGCACTCCATTCATGAAGAACATTATTCATTGATTGTCTAGACCTTGTAAACATTATTCCTAATTTATTAATCAAACAATTTGCACAGCCCCTGCGGGGCCAGACAGTGTGATGCAAAATTTGCACACACCAGTCAAACTTTCACAGATTTTTGTATGTATTAACTTGTTGGGCTATTAATAATATAATTGATAACAAACTAATCGAAAAATGCCAACCAAATTCTTATTCAGTGCCCTTGGGTAAATATTAAAAAAACCGAAAAGTTGAATACTTTTTTTTATAATGGATTGCCGGGTACATAAAACTATATCAAGGCATCAACAACATTGTCACCCTAAAGGCTGGTAGCTACACTCGGACATATTTTAAAATCATATTTAAGGCTGAAGGCCACTTCTAGTGCTTTAACTGTGACCCTGCCACAATGGCACATTGCAATTTTGTACCAATTGTTACTTTGATGCTTGCAAAAGAATTACACAAATGTCAGTGGTCATTATTATCAAGGTAGAATTAGACAGGTCAGTGGTCTCTGTTAAAGAATCTGGGCAGTTGGCTTGGGAAAATTACGATTGGCAGGAACCAAGGCTTACAGGTCAGAGAGATTGACACTATGTCATTGATTTTTGAAAAATCATATTTAAGGCTGAAGGCCTAAGTGATTATATATAATTAATTAAAAACAAAGTAACGGACACTAATCCAACTCAACCAAAACCCTTATTATGATTACCCATTATTCTAAACAATTTAATACACCACAACATACATCATACCAAAGTAAACAATACTCTTCATACAAACACACACACTATACACCAATAAATATACAAAGCACTATATACAGAGTAGTATGGACACTCTAGTAATAGGTTAACTAATAAAAAAAATCGGGTAATTTATTAAAACTTTAATTCTTAAATTTCAAACCAAAATCAAAACCAAACAAATATTATCCTGTCTAATTTTTAATACTTTGAAATCAATAAAAACTTAACTCTTATGGCCAAACTAAAAACCGGAACCGAATATATATGACTCGTATGGAGGTCTAGTACACATACCTTAACCCTACTTCAGGGGGTTGAGATGTTAATTTGGTGAAAAACCCAGTTTTCAAATCTGAAAAGTGCAAACATTCGTCAAAATCCAGCAGTGTGAAGATTTGAGCGGCTTGGACTTGAAGGTGAAAAACGACAGAGATAGATTTGAGTAATGATAAAACGGAGAATCAAAGAAATAAAGAAAGATAAAAAGTAAAGGATAATAAAATAGTAGAGGTTTAGATTTGGGTCAATCCAATTGGGTTACTCCAAATGTTGTGTAATGACAAAAAATAGTATATGTTTAGATTTGGGTCGATCCAATCTAATTTGGGTCGCTCCAAATGCTATGTAATGGTAAAAAGGGGCATCAAAGAAATAAAGAAGATTAAGAAAATGAAGGATAATAGTATCGTTGACGGAATTCGAACCTTGAAATTTTAGTAAATAAATTTAATCATGCTTTCTGAAATTGTTAAATTTTTATTTTATTGGCTTTATTATATTAAAAGTATGTTCTTATTGAAACGAATATAATAATTTGAATTTGAATATATTTTTAAACTACTTATTTTGATGGGGGGTTAATTTTTTTGTGATCAACTTAGAGGGGTGACCAAAAATAAAATTAATAGGAATACATAAGCAAACTGGTACCTATAAGTACAATGACTTTAAACAAAGGTGACGTATCACTGATTGCATGAACTTATTGAATTTTAGAATAGTGTTTTAGTGATTTTGTACGCTTGGAAATTCGGTTGTTATTTTTCCGTGTCATGTAGACAATGGGCCTCTAATTTGAAATAGAAGAAGTATGAGGGATTACTACCCTATAGTACATTAGCACTTAATAGCAAGCTTTGAAGTATGAATCTTACTTTTAGAGAGACGATATCTATACTTCTCAGTTCTCACTAATTCAATTCTACAGAAAATAAAGTATTGTTTATATACAAAGATCATGCATCCTATTTATTTTACAGCTGCTACAGTGTTAAATACCAAAGACCTATCCCACTAAGTGTAGACTGTAGGACAGTTGATGTTTGCAATAGATTCTCACACATTTGTCTGTATAATAAGATTTACATCAGCAGATCAAAACATTTGCTTTTAATAAGACTGCATATATATTCAGTACCAATTAATTTTAAGAAGAACAACTCTCTCTTCATCCACTTTTCTTTGGAGTGCACCTTAGTCAGCTGACATTAACATTGAAAGCCGCACTCCATTCATGAAGAACATTATTCATTGATTGTCTAGACCTTGTAAACATTATTCCTAATTTATTAATCAAACAATTTGCACAGCCCCTGCGGGGCCAGACAGTGTGATGCAAAATTTGCACACACCAGTCAAACTTTCACAGATTTTTGTATGTATTAACTTGTTGGGCTATTAATAATATAATTGATAACAAACTAATCGAAAAATGCCAACCAAATTCTTATTCAGTGCCCTTGGGTAAATATTAAAAAAACCGAAAAGTTGAATACTTTTTTTTATAATGGATTGCCGGGTACATAAAACTATATCAAGGCATCAACAACATTGTCACCCTAAAGGCTGGTAGCTACACTCGGACATATTTTAAAATCATATTTAAGGCTGAAGGCCACTTCTAGTGCTTTAACTGTGACCCTGCCACAATGGCACATTGCAATTTTGTACCAATTGTTACTTTGATGCTTGCAAAAGAATTACACAAATGTCAGTGGTCATTATTATCAAGGTAGAATTAGACAGGTCAGTGGTCTCTGTTAAAGAATCTGGGCAGTTGGCTTGGGAAAATTACGATTGGCAGGAACCAAGGCTTACAGGTCAGAGAGATTGACACTATGTCATTGATTTTTGAAAAATCATATTTAAGGCTGAAGGCCTAAGTGATTATATATAATTAATTAAAAACAAAGTAACGGACACTAATCCAACTCAACCAAAACCCTTATTATGATTACCCATTATTCTAAACAATTTAATACACCACAACATACATCATACCAAAGTAAACAATACTCTTCATACAAACACACACACACACTATACACCAATAAATATACAAAGCACTATATACAGAGTAGTATGGACACTCTAGTAATAGGTTAACTAATAAAAAACATCGGGTAATTTATTAAAACTTTAATTCTTAAATTTCAAACCAAAATCAAAACCAAACAAATATTATCCTGTCTAATTTTTAATACTTTGAAATCAATAAAAACTTAACTCTTATGGCCAAACTAAAAACCGGAACCGAATATATATGACTCGTATGGAGGTCTAGTACACATACCTTAACCCTACTTCAGGGGGTTGAGATGTTAATTTGGTGAAAAACCCAGTTTTCAAATCTGAAAAGTGCAAACATTCGTCAAAATCCAGCAGTGTGAAGATTTGAGCGGCTTGGACTTGAAGGTGAAAAAACGACAGAGATAGATTTGAGTAATGATAAAACGGAGAATCAAAGAAATAAAGAAAGATAAAAAGTAAAGGATAATAAAATAGTAGAGGTTTAGATTTGGGTCAATCCAATTGGGTTACTCCAAATGTTGTGTAATGACAAAAAATAGTATATGTTTAGATTTGGGTCGATCCAATCTAATTTGGGTCGCTCCAAATGCTATGTAATGGTAAAAAGGGGCATCAAAGAAATAAAGAAGATTAAGAAAATGAAGGATAATAGTATCGTTGACGGAATTCGAACCTTGAAATTTTAGTAAATAAATTTAATCATGTAACATATTTAATCATTAGATCTAACAGTTTTAATTTTAAATAAAAATCTAACGGATATTATTCGTTGTATACGAATTTTTATTATATTTTGTTAGTGGTTAGAAGATATGATGTCATATTTTTGGGTATGCAATTAATAAATAAATTTAATCATGTAATATATTTAATCATTGAATCTAACATTTCTAATTTTTAACTAAAAATCTAACGGATATTATCCGTTGTATACGAATTTTTATTATATTTTGTTAGTGGTTAGAAGATATGATGTCATATTTTTGGGTATGTATTAATTATTACAATATTATGTTTTAAATTAAAAGTCAACGTGTTTTAATTAGAGAGAAAAAAGTTATTGATTGGAAGATATGATATTTTAGGTATTTATAAAAGGTAATATCATCAATTATAAGTAAACATCTTTTAATTGAAAAAGACAATCAGCTAATTATCATTAATTATTATTAATAAAAAAATGAAGGATAATAGTAGAGGTTTAGATTGGGTTGATCCAATTGGGTCGCTCCAAATGCTGATTAGAGAGAAAAAATTTATTGATTGGAAGATATGATATTTTAGGTATTTATAAAAGGTAATATCATATCAATTATAAGTAAAAATCTTTTAATTGAAAAAGGTAATCGGCTAATTATCATTAATTATATTATTAATAAAAAAATGAAGGATAAATAGTAGAGGTTTAGATCCCCTCAGATCTCCTTTATATATTTATATAATAGTTCTAATTTTTAACTAAAAATCTAACGGATATTATTCGTTGTATACGAATTTTTATTATATTTTGTTAGTGATATTTAATTTCCAATGTAAATAAAATTTAAAATGCAATTGAGTTGTATATTTAGTTTTCTCGATTAGTAAAAATTTAAATGCAATTTAGAGAAATTGATTATTTTAATATGTTTTACTCGAAAACAAAAATTGATTAGTTATTAGGAGAAATTTTATTTATATTTAAGTAATGGTAAATTAAGTAAAAACAATAGGTACCGACCGACCGACCAACAAACCAACCGACCGGCGCCATATAATCGGAAAACTATAGGTTTTAGCTAACAGAAATAGAAAAGGTAACGTTTTTTTTAAAAAAAATTGATTATTTTAATATGTTTTACTTGAAAAAGAAAATTGATTAGTTATTGGGAAATTGTTTATTTATAATTAAGTAAGGGCGTCATTTAATTGGGAAAAGAGAGATTTTAGCTAAAGAAAATAGAAAATGTAACGTATTTTAGAAGGAAATTGATTATTTTAATATGTTTTACTTGAAAACAGAAATCGATTAGTTATTAGGATAAATTTTATTTATAATTAAGTAAAAACAATAGGTACCGACCGACCGACCAACCGACCAAACTTTCAATGTTTTAAAATTCAATTTTAAAGGTAAGGATATTGAAATTATATATTTAGTTTCCTCGATTAGTAAAAATTTAAAATGCAATTTAGATATTTACTTTACTTCATTAGTAAAGATTTTATAGGTAAAAAATAATGAAACTATATATTTAGTTTCCTCTATTAGTAAAGTTTTAAAATGCAATTGAGATTTTTTTTAATCATTGAAATTATTAATTCAAAAATTTGAGAAATTTTAAAAAAAAAGAACCGAGCTATTTGACAGACGCCACCTCCCCTCCCCTCGTTTGTCCTTTATATAAGTATACAACAGTTCTAATTTTTAACTAAAAATCTAACAGATAGTATTCGTTGTATACAAATTTTTATTATACAAGCTTAAAACCCGTGCGATGCACGATTTTTTTTTTAATATTATATGAATTTTTCATTAATTTAAGTTAATTTTTTTAAAATATAAATTTGGGAGGCTTAAATTTTTATATGAGATTTGATAATAATTATATAAATGTTATCCGTGATATTTCTAGAAAATGAGGGATTTTAGTTAGAAAATATAGAAAAATTATAGGTTTTACTTGAAAAGGGTAATCGACTAATTATTAGTATTTATATAATTATTATTTTATTTGATTAAATAGAAATTGATATGTTTTAGATAAAAAATGCAATCGGTTAATTATTAATATTATAATATTATTAGTTTATTGTATTAAACAGAACCGCCCGTGATAAAATCGGAAAAAGAGAGATTTTAGTTTTAAAAAATAGAAAGGTAACGTGAAAATTAAAAAGATGACATAATTTATGTGAAAAAGGTAATTGATTAGTTTATAGTAATTATAATTTAATTATGTTATTTTACTAAATAAAATTGCTCATAGTTTTTAGAAAATGAGAAATTAATGTTGCCCCTTAAATTTCTAAAAAAAAGGGAATTTAATTAGAAAAAATATAAAAGATGATACGTTTTAGCTGAAAAGGTAATCAGTTAATTATTAGTACTATAATATTATTATTTTATTTTTATTAAATAGAATCGCCCGTGATATAATTGGAAAAAGAGAAATTTTCGTAAGAGAGGGGAGAAAAGGTAACATGTTTGAAAAAGGTAACCGTCCATGATACAATTGGGAAAAAAGATATTTTAGTTAGAGAAAAGAGAAAAGGTAACGTAATTTGGCTCAAAAAGGTAATTGATTAGTTAATACTAATTATAACATAATTATGTTATTTTATTATACAAAATTGATCATAGTTTTTAAAAATGGAGAAATTTCAGTTAGATAAAATGTAATAGATATTGTATTTTACCTAAGAAGGAAATTATTTAGTTATTGAAAAATAGAAAAGGTAATATGTTTAACCTGGAAAAAGAGTAATTGATTAGTTAATACTAATTATAATATAATTATGTTATTTTATTATACAAAATTGATCATAGTTTTTAAAAATGGAGAAATTTTAGTTAGATAAAATGTAAAAGATATTGTATTTTACCTAAGAAGGAAATTATTTAGTTATTGAAAAATAGAAAATGTAATATGTTTAACCTGAAAAAAGAAATTGATTAATAAAGGAGATTTGGGTCGATCCAATCTAAACTGGGTCGCTCCAAATGTTGTGTAATGACAAAAAGGGACATCAAAGAAATAAAGAAGATTAAAAACATAAAGGATAAAAGCTGTAATTTTCCTGTGTAATGACAAAAAAGGGCATCAAAGAAATAAAGAAGATTAAAAAAATGAAGGGTAAAAGCAGTAATTTTTAAAATACAATACTAGCAGACATTAAGAATATACTGATTTGAAATGATGATTCAAGACCGGTAGACAAAATTCATAATGTACATGCATATCTATCTATACTATCTATACTATACTATTATAAGCGAAATAGGGTATATTTGGTTTGGTACTCTTTTTTTGGTCACTCTTTTTTGGTACTCTTTTTTTGGTCACTCTTTTGATTACAGCAAACAAGTCGTCAAGACGTCAAGTAGTTTGTCTGTTACAGTGCACAATTTTTTTAATCAGCATTAAAATTAATTTTGTCACAAAAAAATTTAAAAATAATTAATTATTAGAAAAGATCGTTTCGAAATTTTGGAGTTTTGAAAGATATAATGGTCTGTTTTATATTAAAAAAAAGACTATCAGTTATATCAAAAACCAATAATCATATTTTATTATCTTTTATAATTTATATTATTACTAATTAATTAGCAAATATTAAAATTATAAACAATCAAATAAAAATATTAAGATAAAAATATTTAAAATGTTAAAAAAAATCTACTTTTATATAATATTTTTATATATCTATACTTTACTATTATAAGCAAAATAGGTTATATTTGGTTTAGTACTCTTTTTTAGTAATAATTAAAATACGTAATTAGAATAACATTTATTTTCATGAAATTTAAAAAATTCAAAAAATATTTTAATAATAAAAACATATATACAACTTAAAATTTTAATGAAATAAGGGTATATTTGATTTGGTACTCTTTTTTTTGTCACTCTTTTATTGTACTCTTTTTTTGGTCACTCTTTTGATTTGGTTAAATCTCTATTATTAATAAAATTCAAAAAAAAAAAAACACACGCACACGGCAAAGCCCACGAGAGTCCTTTCTACAGCAAATAAGTCGTCAAGACGTCAAGTAGTTTGTCTGTTACAGTGCACAATTTTTGTAATCAGCATTAAAATTAATTTTGTCACAAAAAAATTAAAAAATAATTAATTATTAGAAAAGATCGTTTCGAAATTTTGGAGTTTTGAAAGATATAATGGTCTGTTTTATATTAAAAAAAAGATTATCAGTTATATCAAAAACCAATAATCATATTTTATTATCTTTTATAATTTATATTATTACTAATTAATTAGCAAATATTAAAATTATAAACAATCAAATAAAAATATTAAGATAAAAATATTTAAAATGTTAAAAAAAAACTACTTTTATATAATATTTTTATATATCTATACTATACTATTATAAGCGAAATGGGGTATATTTGGTTTGGTACTCTTTTTTAGTAATAATTAAAATACGTAATTAGAATAACATTTATTTTCATGAAATTTAAAAAATTAAAAAAATATTTTAATAATAAAAACATATATACAACTTAAAATTTTAATGAAATATAATTAAACAGTTTACAAGCAACCGTGCATCGCACGAGGTTATAGGCTAGTAAATACTTATTTTAGTTATCCAAGTGTGACTTGTGAGGGATATTCAAAACTTAGAATGTTCATGTTAGTGTGTTTTAAAGATCTAAAATGTTACTCGTAGCTTTTAGTACATAATTGTTACTAAACTCTACCAAGATAATTAAAAATTATACTCATCTTGCGTTTCTAGTACTGCATAATGTGTAGACTTTAAAAAATTACCAAGTCTTAACCTACTAGAGTAATGAAAATATTACGAATGATGTAAATAATTCTAATGGTGCAGTTAATATTGTGGTTAGTACACATAAACCACAATATAAAACTACCATAAACTTTGCTTTAGTATCACAAGTCAATAAAGACTTGGTCAACTTTGTATGGTATTAGTAGAAAGTCAACTTTGACTATTATAGACATTTGAGTATAAATATTCATGGTGATGTAATTTCATAACTAACTTTCATTTCAATAAACATATTTAGTCCTCTTCTTCATTCAATACAAACATGTATGTATAGATTTTCTGTTATTCTTTTATGGTATCAAAGACATCATGGCTGAATTGATCCAAATCTTCGTCTTTCATCGTGATCTGATCATCTTTTCTCTGTTCGTTGTTTACGGTATCTTCTTCCTCGTGTTTTTCTACGTCGATTTTACCGATTAGATCTTGTTTTTGTGCGATTGCGATTGTTGAAACCCTAGCTTTTGTGCAAATTATACAAGTGTTAATTCATTTTCAGTCATGATGCATAATACTTTTGCTAATGTTGTTCAAGGAGTTGGAACAAGTAATCGTAGTGGTAATCGTAATGTTTCTACAAATGTTGCTAATGTTTCTACATCGATTTATCCCCAAAATGATGAAGATGATGTGAATCGTAATGAAGAAGCTCCTGTTAATCAAAATGTTCGTTTAGAAACACCTATAAATCAGATTGTTCAAGAAGAAGATCGTGATTCACAGTATAATCATAGCCTTATTACTAATAATTCACATTCGTTGTATTTGCACAACAATGATCATCCTGGATTAGTGTTGATTGCTAAGAAATTAGTTGGACCTGACAATTATGGTCCATGGAGTCGATCAATGCAGATAGCTTTGAATGCTAGAAACAAGTTTGTTGTTGTTAATGGTAGCTTTGAGAAGCCTACTTCATCATCTCCTTTGTATGTTCAATGGGAACGAGTGAATGATATGATCATTACTTGGATTTTGAACACAGTAGCAGACTACATTAGTGATGGTTTGAGTTATGTTACTACTACTCAGGAGGTTTGGAATGAGCTTCTTGAGAGATTTTCAGGCACTAATGGTCATCGTGTGTATCAGATCTTGAAAGATACTCATGCTTTAGAGCAAGGAAATAGTTCTGTTGAAGTATATTTTCATAAACTCAAAGGACTTTGGGATGAATATGCGGTTTTAGAACCTCATGTGAATTGTGTACGTATGTGGAGCACACAAGTTGCAATTTGAGAGAGATCAGAAACGAAAGTTGTTGCAATTCTTGATGGGGCTTCATGATAGTAATGCAGCCGTAAGGGGGCAAATTCTGATGATGAATCCCTTACCTACAATTTCTCAGGCTTTTGCTTTTATCAAACAGGATGAGAGAGCTAGACAGGGGTACACAAATCTGGTTTCTTCTTCTAGTCCTTTTGTCAATGCCATGGTGACAGGTTCAGAAACTGTCAATAATGTGGTTGCTGCTGTTTAGAATAAACATTTTGGAGCCAACAAAAATGTGTCTGGGAATCAGAGGCCTACAATCAAGTGTACTTACTGCAATTTTAATGGACATACAAAAGAAAATTGCTACAAACTCATAGGTTATCCACCTAATTGGAAGAAGAGAGACAGAGTTACTCCTAATGTTAACTTCATAAATCTTCCAAAAGCTAATCAAGTTTCTGTTGATAATGGTTCACAGTCAGGTGTTGAGTCCAAGTTAGGTGATTCTTTGACACAAATGCAACAACAACTGAATCAGCTAAGCAAAGTGGTGAACATGTTTGTTGGTATGAATCCTTCTTTCAAAAGTCCAGAAGACCACATGGTAGGTATGGCCATTTCTAATATGGTTTTATCCAACACTTCATCACATACATGGTTAATAGATACAGGGGCAACTGATCACATGTGTTGTCAATCTGCTTTGTTCAATAATATGACTGCAGTTGCTACACCTATTCATATAGCACTTCCTAATGGTACTTCTGTGTTAGTTACTCATACTGGGACAATCCATTTTAGTGATTCTTTTGAGATCTCAAATGTTTTATTTGTTCCTAGTTTTCAATATAATCTCTTTTCAGTACCAAGATGGTCAGTTGATACTGGTGAAAATGTGGTTTTTACTCCTGACAAGTGTCTTTTTCAGGCCCAGAACCAGCAGAAAATTCTAGCCTCTGGTAGTCTACAGTTTGGTCTTTATCACTTGGATTCTTCTTCTTTCAAGTGTAATGTACCTTCTCCTTTTCCTGTTAGTAATATTGTGGTTTCAAATCAGAATTCCAATGTTTTATGGCACTTGAGATTAGGACATGTGTCTTCACCTATTCTTCTTAAGATACCTTCTATTGCTTCTTTTATTTCTGCTCAAGAAAATAAACAATGTCCTGTTTGTCCAATATCTAAGCAAAGTAAATTGCCTTTTCAATCAAGTTCATCACATGCTACAAACATTTTTGATCTCATTCATGTAGACTTGTGGGGACCTTATGCTCATGAGACTTTTAATGGTTGCAAGTATTTTTTGACCATTGTAGATGATAGTTCTAGAGCTGTTTGGACCTTTCTGCTTCCTTCTAAACAACATGTTTTTCATCAATTGACTTGTTTTCTTACATATGTGACAAATCAGTTTAAAACAACTGTTAAAGTCCTTCGTTCTGATAATGGAACAGAGTTTTTTTTTAATAATTCTCTGGTTTCTTTTCTTCTTGATAAGGGTATTTCTCATCAATCTTCTTGTGTTCATACCCCAGCTCAGAATGGTAGGGTAGAAAGAAAACATAGACAGTTGTTAGCAATAGCAAGGTCTTTAAGGTTTCAATCAGGACTTCCTATTAAGTTTTGGGGAGATTGTCTTTTAACAGCAACATACATCATTAATAGACTGCCTACTCCAGTACTTCATTATAAAACACCTTTTGAGTGCCCTTTTCACACATCTCCAGATTACAGTGTTCTTAAGGTTTTTGGCTGTTTGTGTTATGCTTCTATTCATAATTCAGATAAATTTTCTCAAAGAGCTATCAGGTGTGTTTTCTTAGAATATCCACATGGCCAAAAGGGTTATAAATTGTTGAATTTGACAACTAAACAACATTTTGTTTCTAGACATGTGGTTTTTCATGAAACAGTTTTTCCTTTTCTAAACAATACACATACTATTGAAGCAAATGATCCTCATGTTTTGTCACATCGGACAAATTTTAATGATCATTTTACTCCACCCAAGGTTTTACAGTCTAACAATAATTCCACTTCCAGTCATTTTTCTGGTGAGTTTGATTTTGATTTACCTGTGACTGCTGATAAATCAGATTGTTCTATTCATTCTCCTTATCATCATATTTCTGAAACATTATCACAACCTCAGTTTTCTCCAGCTGAAACAGTTTCTCCAACCATGACACAAACTCAATTATCTTCATCTGAAAATATTTCTCCAGTTTTTTGTCACACTCCTCCAGATATTGATACATTAGTGTCTTTAGAGCATGATACTGCTGCTATGCAACCTGTTTTGAGACAGTCTATTAGAACCAGAGTGAACCCTATCTGGTGGAATGATTATAATGTTTCTATTCCAAAAACTACTTTTAACTCTGTTGAGAAGTATCATATGTCTCAATTTTTGACATCTCAGTCACTTTCTTCTGCTCATGCTAGTTTTCTTGCTAAGATTGTTCAAAATAAAGAACCAACTTCTTTTGCTCAAGTTGTTTTGGATCCAAATTGGATAACAGCTATGAACAAAGAGTTAGATGCTTTAGAAGCCAACAACACTTGGGTTTTAGTTTCTTTACCTCCAGGGAAGAATTCTATTGGGTGTCGTTGGGTTTATAAGATTAAATATCATGCTAATGGTGAAATTGAAAGATATAAGGCACGTTTGGTTGCTAAAGGGTACACTCAAGAATTAGGAGTTGATTTTCATGATACATTTTCTCCAGTTGCCAAAGGAGTGACTGTTAAGGCTATATTTGCTGTTGCTTCTGCTAAGAAATAGCCAGTCTATCAATTGGATATTAATAATGCCTTTTTACACGGCACTTTAGATGAAGAAGTGTACATGGATATACCTTTAGGTTACAAGTTGCCTTCAAATATTCCAAACAATGTTCATTTGGTTTGCAAGTTGATAAAGTCTATCTATGGTCTTCGACAAGCCTCAAGACAATGGAATACTAGGCTTTCACAATTTTTGCTGGATTATGGGTTTACACAATCTCTTGCTGACTATTCTATGTTTACCTATAAGAAAGATTCCTTGTTTACTGTGGCAGTGGTGTATGTTGATGATATTTTGTTAACTGGTGATAACATAGCTATGATCACTGACCTTAAAAATGCTTTGCATGAAGAGTTTAGTATTAAAGATCTAGGAGAGGCAAAGTATTATCTAGGGTTAGAGGTTGCAAGAAATGAAACAGGAATTTTTCTTGGTCAGAAGAAATTTATTCTGGATATGTTGACACTTGCAGACATGGTAGAAGCTAAACCTTTGTCAATACCCTTGGATCAAAATATAAAGTTGTATGATTCTGATAAATCATGAGCTGAAATTAGCAATCCTTCCTTTTACAGAAGCTTAGTGGGAAAATTACTCTATCTGACATTCACTAGACCAGATATTAGTTTTTCTGTGCATTTATTAAGCCAGTTTATGCACAATCCCAGAGAAAAACATTTATCTGTAGTCTTGAGAGTTCTCAGATATTTTAAGTGTACCATTGGTTTAGGTCTAATATTTCCTGCTAGCAGTGATTTGTCTCTTCAAGGTTATTGTGATAGTGATTGGGGAGGGTGCACATCTACTGGCAGATCTGTTACAGGTTTTTGTCTTAAGCTGGGATCATCTTTAATTTCCTGGCAAGCTAAGAAGCAAACAGTAGTTTCTATGAGTTCTGCAGAGGCAGAATATAGGGCTTTGGCAACAATTACTACAGAAATTATGTGGCTTAAATATCTACTTGCAGATTTGCTTATTGACTGTGCTAAGGCTACACCTGTTTTCTGTGATAATCAAGCAGCAGTTGACATAGCATTAAATCCTGTGCAACATGCTCGGACTAAACACATTGAGCTGGATTGTCATTTCATCAGAGAAAAGGTGCAGACTGGTGTTATTTTACCATTTAAGATTTCTACAAAAATGCAGCTAGCAGATGTCTTCACTAAGGCTCTTGGAAGTTCATCACATTGGTTTCTTTGTTCCAAGTTGGGTTGACATAATCCTTGTATAACTCCAACTTGTAGGGGGCGTATTACGAATGATGTAAATAATTCTAATGGTGTAGCTAATATTGTGGTTAGTACACATAAACCACAATACAAAGCTACCATAAACTTTGCTTTAGTATCACAAGTCAATAAAGACTTGGTCAACTTTGTATGGTATTAGTAGAAAGTCAACTTTGACTATTATAGACATTTGAGTATAAATACTCATGGTGATGTAATTTCATAACTAACTTTCATTTCAATAAACAGATTTAGTCCTCTTCTTCGTTCAATACAAACATGTATGTATAGATTTTCTGTTATTCTTTTAGAAAAGGCTCTACGTCCTCTGTTTGTATCGGAATATCGATCTGGCAAAACGACAATTGTGTTCCCTAGTATGTTGAACGAATTTTAGAATACTTTTCGACTTATTTATGGCAGTCTATTTAGAATACTTTTCGACTTATTTAAGGTAGTCGATCATTATATCAAATGCACTAAAGTTCTTTAGTAAACCTGGGCCAGTGGTACAATTTTCCAAGACTGCGCTATAGCATCAGTAGATTTCTTTTTTTGAACTATCACCCCCCATTGCTACAAAATAGTCTTGATTTAGAACTTTTAACATGCCCAGCACCAGACACAAAAGCAGGCTGGGTCTGATCACTTTGCACAAGAGATTTGAAATAAATCTTGAAATAGGAAATGGCAAGGACAAACTGTAATAAGATAATGCTTAAATTTTTTCGATTAACAAAATAATTTTTTTTTTCAAACTAAAGGATTCAATTCATTAGATCAAATCGGCCGCAGCACAGTACAAAGTATCAGCTGGAATATTTGGTTCCAGGAAAATACAATCAGCGTTTAATCGCGAAGCTCTAGCAATGTTATGAGCAACACGATTAGCGGATCGTTTAACAATCATTAAAGAAACACCAGGCAATGATTTCAGCACCTCTTTACAGTCTTCAACCACTGCTCCAAAAATAGACTTCATGATGTTTGTGCTTCTGATTGCTTGTATTAATATCAAGCAATCGGTCTTCACTTCCTGAATCTTTGTAGGTAGAGTTTTTATCCAAGATAGAACCGCCTGCAGAGCTATACCTTCTGCAACTTCTGGAGCAACTCTTCCCTCTCTCAACCCTGAAATAGCAGCCACACAATTCCCCGTATAGTCCCTGATAACTCCATTATACCCATACTTTCCATCCTGATGTAGGAGTATTTTCAGTGTTAATCGAGGTTCATGACTTGCGAGAAGATAATAGCAAAATAAAGGTATAAGCACGCTGCTTGGTTGACATGAACACGCTGCTTGGTTGACATGAACACGCCGTTGGTTGACATGATCATGCCAAATTGGAAAATATTGGCAGAGACTTTTAGTGAGATCTTGGGGAGATTGTGCATGCTCATGCCTAAAGCTGCATGATCATGCTTATTTTAAATAGTATTTAGTTTTAATTAGAATTTGTTTTTATTTTGCTTTAGGGTTTTACATCCCTATATAAACTATCTAATAATGTAACAGATGATGAATCTTTTTATTGAATTAAACCCTAAGAGTTTTCTCTTTATTTTCTTGTGGATTCAAGAAACTCCTTGTGGATTCAAGGATTGCCTTGTGGATTCAAGGTTTTTAAGGATTTCTCGTGTAAGAGTCCTTGTAAGGTTTAGCGCTTGCTTTTCCTTGGCTTCCGTGCTGCGTCAGTTGTCTCCTTCACTTCAAAAGAACTCGACCCCGAGTTCTCATCTAAAATAAAAGAGGAACAACGTTTGATTGATGTTTATCTCTCCATGGTGGTTTCTTTATAGGCACACATGTTGTTGGAACTTTGTACCTGAAATCTTCGACAAGATCAACATTTTCCAATGACAACACTTGAATTAACCCAACGACATCTTGATTAATCATTGTCGTCAGTCCAGAAATTGAATATCCTTCAACAACTCTAAACTCTTTTGTTGTACCAGTAGATATCACACATACATATAATGACCTCAAGACACCATTTTCTTCCAATGGATACAAAACATAGTTCCCATCAATATTTCTGAAGTCAACTGTTTTTTCCCTACTTTTGTGACATATATTCAAATCAAACTGATATGGTCTACCCAGTACTAAATCGCATGCATCAACATCAAAATTATCAAAAGCTATGATATCCTTGTAGTTCACACTAGCGATGTCAATCACATAATTTTCATTTGCATTAGTACCAACCAAGGGGTTATTCCAAACAACATTAGATGGTGCTACATAAATTTGTAAAAGCAACTTGATTTCACTAAACATCTCCCACAAATTAAAATTCTCATGATATTCAACACCTACCATATTCCCAATAGTTTGAGGACTCGCCTTGCATAACGACTGAACCAAGATATGATGTTGCGAATCATCTAGCGATCTATAAGTGTCCATGGATAAAGTTTGCTCACTTGTAACATAATGTTCATCGTTGCTATCATTCTCATATTTATAGACCTCCTCAAGTTTTTCTTTGTTTTGTTCTTGTACATCATCCTCCTCGTCTTCTTGTTTGACCATGTCAAATCTATCACAATTTGTAGACATGCAATTTTCAGAACCCACAATTGCACACCCTTTTTCGACTATCTGCACTCCTTTCAAATTTTCAGCATGAGCAAAGTCTAACACTTTTCTATCTCCCACACCAAATAAGCTTCCCGATTTTGGTTGAGGACTTTTATCGAACACTTTACTGACACAATTGAGTTCATAATATTTAACCATATCATCGTCTTGCTTTCGCTTTGTATGCATCTTAGACTTATAGCCCTCTGGTAAAAACCTCTCCATCATCAACTGTCTCATTCGTCGCCATATTCTAATCGGTTCTTGCCTTTGCTTCTTTCTCTGTAAAATTAACTTATCCCACCAAGCCACAGCAGTACTCTTTAACTTGATAGATACCATCTTCACCTGCTTACTCTCAGGAACACCCATAACATCAAAGAATCGATCAACATGAATATACCAATTCAGAAACTCATCAACTCCTAGAGACCCATAGAACAACGGTATATCAGCCTTTATAATATCTTTGTCATGGAGTTGATCACCCATAATCGCCTTCGAGCCACAATACTCAGCAACATGATATTTCCTGTCTCGAGGGACTCGATTATGATATTCTCTTCCACCTCTATGTTGTTTGTTATTGTTATCCACTTGGCTCGACAACGTATCTATTCGATCTATGAAAACCTTTAGAGCCACGGAAAAAGCCGACGTAATCTCTGCAAGATC
This sequence comes from Kitagawia praeruptora, assembly GCA_037693485.1. Taxonomy (NCBI): domain Eukaryota; kingdom Viridiplantae; phylum Streptophyta; class Magnoliopsida; order Apiales; family Apiaceae; genus Kitagawia; species Kitagawia praeruptora. The sequence continues at coordinate 129,630,766 of CM075347.1, forward strand.
TTCTTTGGTAATTGGTTCGTCCCCCATAGTGAATCAATAGCGAAAGGACAGGAAAAAGCCTGCTCTGATACCAACTGACGCAGCACGGAAGCCAAGGAAAAGCAAGCGCTAAACCTTACAAGGACTCTTACACGAGAAATCCTTAAAAACCTTGAATCCACAAGGCAATCCTTGAATCCACAAGGAGTTTCTTGAATCCACAAGAAAATAAAGAGAAAACTCTTAGGGTTTAATTCAATAAAAAGATTCATCGTCTGTTACATTATTAGATAGTTTATATAGGGATGTAAAACCCTAAAGCAAAATAAAAACAAATTCTAATTAAAACTAAATACTAATTAAAATAAGCATGATCATGCAGCTTTAGGCATGAGCATGCACAATCTCCCCAAGATCTCACTAAAAGTCTCTGCCAATATTTTCCAATTTGGCATGATCATGTCAACCAACGGCGTGTTCATGTCAACCAAGCAGCGTGTTCATGTCAACCAAGCAGCGTGCTTATACCTTTATTTTGCTATTATCTTCTCGCGAGTCATGAACCTCGATTAACACTGAAAATCCTCCTACATCACATCCTCTTCAAAAATGGCAGCATCAATATTTACTTTGAATCTATTAAGATCTGGTTTCGTCCAAAACTCAGCTCCATCCATCATCATCCAAGAATCTACAGACGGATGAAAAACTTTATCTTGAGCTTTTCTCCACTGTTCAAATGTAAATATTGCATTACTAACCACCTGAGCCGACGTTCTCTTCCTCCCTTTCCAAAGCACTTGATTTCGCGAATCCCACAATGACCAGTAGAGCATGAATGCATGCCCACAATCACTACCATTCATCCCAGAAATGGTACGCATAAACCAGTCCTCGTAACTCCCACCAAACTGATTGAGCTCCGTTCCAACAGTCCTCCAACACTCCTGAGCAAAATCACATGAGATTAAACAGTGCATAATAGTCTCATTTGGCCGATGACAAATTGGGCAAAGAAGCGGGACATCCACGTGTTTCTGATTCAGTTGTACTCTGGTTGGAATACAACCATTCACCACCCTTTAAACGAACTCCTTCACTTTAGGAGGGATTCGTAAGGCCCAAAACTTCTTCCAAACAGACACATAACTTACATTGACCTCCCCCTACTTAATCTGCTTAAGGTGTCTAAAAGCGCTCTTCACCGAATAAGCACCCGAACTCTCAAACACCCAATACCAGTAATCCCTCTCCACAATCGGACTTAACTTAATCCCGAGAATTAGCTTAACATCTCTCTCATTAAACATATCTTTCACGAGGTCTACATCCCAAACTTTTTCCCTGTAACAAACAAAATACTAACTAAAGCACCAGCCAGGCCGGGGTGATTAGAAGTTATTATTGGGTTGACCACATCTGGAATCCATGGATCCTTGCTTATGGAAACTGTTTCCCCATCACCAATCCCCCTCCTAGCTCCTTGACGAACTAAATCCTAAGCAGCGTGAATACTTCTCCAAATGCAATAGAAAAATAATAGTCTACCACTAAACATATTTTGGCCATCATGACATCATCTATCAAATTTTCATCCACATGCAATAGAAAAAAGGACAAAATTCATCAAACATAACCCTAAAACAAGATATAGCATAGAATACACAACCTTGTATGTCATTGTGATTGTCTATTTTTGTAATTCGATATAATAACATCGTATGTTTGTTTACTTGTTTTTGTAATTACCGAGTATGACATGTTCCTGTTCATGTTTGATGATGATATCTTGTGCACTAGTCCTAATCATTCTATTTAACTCCAATCTGTAATCTTCTGCCCTCAGCATCAAATGCCATTAACCTCTTGAATTCCACTATGCTTAATAATAAGTCCATTCGGGTTCAGCTTTCTCCTTGCCATCAGAATAGTGCAGACTGCAGAGTCTCTTCTTGTTATCACGTAATACTTCTTCTGCAATAACTTATCATATATGTATCTAAATTTCCCTTTTTCGTATCTAATATCTTCATCTGACCAGTCTCATTTTTTTTATTTGCAGAACTTGGACCAATCAGTTGACAAGAGTACCTTGCACAACATTTTTTCAAAAGATGGGAAAATCCTTAAACTTAGTGTATTGACTAATGCTTCTGCCTCTGCTCAGGCTCTGCCTCCGTTTACTACAATTGTTTTGCATCTGTTCAGACTACCATTGAGCATCTAGATGGCGCACTCATTAACAACAAGCAAGTTAACGTTTGTCCAATCCAGGTTACCATGAAGAAATAAAACCCGAACTTTTATGTATCATATTTTCTTCTCAAAGCTCAGCACCCAAATTTCATCTCCGGAATTTTTTTCCAAGTTTGGACTTATTGCCAGCGTATCCAAATACACACATCATAAAGGAGACCGTTTTGGACTTGTCACCTTTGAGAATCCTCAAGATGCTGCTAGAGCTGCTCATGATGCACCAAATTATAAGTTTTTTAATGTTAACTTTAAATTGTGTGGCAAATATGCGGATGCATCAGATGAAGATCAAGTTGACCTTAAACAACTACATGTCAAAAATTTAGACGAAGCCATTACTGATCAATCTCTCAAGATATTGTTCTTTCCATATGAATTTTATTTTCATGCAAGGTTAGGATTGTTCTCCCATTTCATTGATAGTGCTCTTTGTGTGTGTGCACGTGTTTGCTAGTGTGGCAGCTCTTTTCCAGCTTTTCTTTTTTCTTTTCTGAAAAAATCTCTCCCAAAAGTACACTACTTACATTAAAATTCCTGGTTTTATCCCACAAATGGTACCAACATGGGATCTGGACTTGTTGCATTTTCAACTAATAAAGAAGCTTCTAGAGCTGTAATTAAGTTCTTTGTCCAGAATCTTTCTCTACTACTCAATAAACTTAAGCTAATCTGTTTGTTTCCTCGTAACTATAGCTTCGTGTGATGAACGAAAAAACGATCCTGGGTAAAACACTTTGTATCACTCTTGAAGAAGGAAGGAAATCAAGGCCCGAGGTACATGTCTTTCCTCTTTAGCACGTCTAGAAGCATGATGTCCATGGACGTGTTATGTGTTGAATTGTGTACGTAATTGTGTTCATTACTTGAACTTGTTGAATTAAGTCACTTTAACAAAATCCTATGCTTTTGGTCTTTATCAAATGCAGCCAATTCCAATAACTGCAATGACAACCCAACCTCCACTTCCTCTCCCGATGCCCCCTCCTGGTGGTTTTGGTTTAGGTTTCGGACAACAAATGTACCCTCTTGGTGGTTTTGATTTAGGTTTCAGATAATAAATGTTCTACGGACAAACGACTCCTACTTTATTTTCAATAGAAGTAATCTCATTCCTTGTCTTGATAATTTATTACTCGTCTCATTTTTAGTTTCTTTATGATACAATAGTTTATGTGCTTTAACTAACTACAACAATTCCATAAATAAAAAAGACATCAGGTTGAAACTCTGAGAATTTTCCATGTTTTTGCTTCCCCTCAGGTGGAACGATCAAACTGAAAAAGAAACAAATGACACCTGATTCCTCCTTTATCTTATTGTGCATTTAGATATGTTAACTTTAAGATAAATTGCATGACTTGGTTTAGTAATAGTGTTGGTATCAAGTATGGGGTTGGATATAACATATCTGCACCTTATTCGTTGGTATAATATACAAAACATGATTAATAAATTGTAGTTTTCCATAAATTGGACTGATATGTTGTGCAACATGCTTTATTATTCTAAAGCACCAAATCTAAACTCATTGTATCTGATGACTTAATGAAGTTGATCCTAGATATCATCGAGAAGACGAATGGCATAAAGATTGGAGGGGTTGATAGCAGTCTGGTCGACCATGAGTCTGAAGTTAATTGTATATTTTTTGTTGAATCTGGTCATCTGATGAATCAATAGGATTGTACGAGTATCTTTGAATATATTAATTATGTTAGAAACTGACCTTTTTTATATCTATGTTCAAGGAAATACGTTAATTTGTACCTGCCTATTTTATTCTTAAAAAATGGAAATTCTCTTGCTTTGTAATTGTTCCTTCCTCATATTAATGGTAATATCTGTTTCCTTTGTCCACGAACAATAGCCTGGTCATTGGTATCAGCAGCAACTTTTACCTGGTGTGAGGCTGCCTGTGGGGCTCCAACGCCAAATACTTTGGTGTGACAACTTAATCCTGGTATAAGGCCGGGTGCTGGGGCTTTATTGCAAAATTCTTTGTGCGAGGCGCCGAGGTACAACATGTCTTTTTTAAAAAAATATTCACATCTACAAGCATGATGTTCATGGACATTGAAATTTCTGAAAATTGTGGACATAGGGACACTGTCTAATGTACACCATCATAAAGATAATAGTGTAATAAACTAGTACATTGGATAAAATTTTGTAGCAGAAATTAGTGATGAACTCAAACTAAACATGGTTTGTAAGACTTTGCAAATATGGCATTTCTTCTCACAATATTTCTTTGCTACTTTGAAGGGCAGTACCTTCTCAAGAGAAAGGTTGTCGAGATAGCATGCCACTCTATGAACACATTGATTGAGAAGCTGACTTGATTGATACAGAAAGGAAAACAATGATATTTCCAGCAAGAGCCTTTTTCCGCAAAGTGAAAAGACTCCTCTGCTATGATAAACTACTATGAGATCAACTATTCACTATTATGCAAAAGTGAATTCATATATTTCAGACAATAGTTAAAAGATAAAACAGTTGTCAATTGTCATCATATAAAGCAGTAAAAGTAGTCAAGTAGACATCATAATTTTCTTTCTACATATAAGTTATGATCTCAGATTATAAAAAATATTTCAGGCTTAATTTCCTCACCATAGCATCTTCCTAATTATATGTTAAATTAATTGTCCTTTCTTGTCAGTCTTTATAAGGCAGAAGTATCCTAGATTAGTTAGCAGGTGTTCTAGTTGATACAATCATCCAATGTAAGTTGTAACCATGCTGACTTCGATTGTCTTGTAAAAGTATCTGTCTCAAAGCTTCTGTGAACTCAAAAAAGTGATACAATAATAGTATCATTTAAATCTATATTCTGTAAGTTTTCTGTTTGTGCCCTGTCTTGGACCAACTCAACCGGTTCTTGTGGGTTATTAATTACAAAATCCCTCAAGGCCGCCTACATATTTGCAGCCAGATGTCTATTCTTCCTTTAAAGATTCAATTATTCTTGAATAATTTAATTTCAGGCAAATGGAATACATGGCTTTGAAGGTTATTAATGAGATGAAAAGTTGTAAGTGTGCACCTGATATTTGCACAATTGCACATATACTTCTCTGGTGAATACATTTGCAAGGGATAGGCTTTGTGAGCATGCTGCTGAAGTATGTGAGCAGGCAACAACTGCAGGAAGCTGGATATGAAACTGACATTTATGCTTATAGATTATAGTACCCTCATGGAAGCTTAACTGGTCATTAGTTAAGTCACTGCTAAATTCTGTGTATTCTGATATATGAAACCATAAAACTGCAGTAATCAGAATACACTTTTGAAATCTGTGCAAATAATATACACCCCCCTCCTGTTTGATGGATGCCTTGGTTGGCAGGTGAAGTCATCCCTGTGTTGGCCAATTAAATCTTACCAATTGTTAAATAGTGGACTCACATTTTTCTGTTACTAGTAGCCGCTTTAAACGAAACGCTTTTTTTCTTAATCAAGTCCTTTAAGTCGAGCAGAAATAGACCCCCTTGTTCAATGCTTCTTCCAACAGTCATGCAAGTTTTCCTTCTGGTGTTACATTTTGAAATATTCTCTCTCATGCAGCACATTGGATGTGAACTAAACCGAGCTTTGAGTAATATCATGGATCCATGGTGGATGCAAATGGAAGAGCTACAACCCCTCCTAATTTATCCGTTATTGATAATTTGATGATAGGAGTTGTGACTCGAACAATATCTACTATCACTCAAGAAAATATATACCACATCTAATGGCAAACAATGTGAAAAGTGAAAAAATTATCAACCAAAAAGATCTAACTTATATCTAACTGTAACCGACTTTAACTCTGTAATTTCATTCTTAGCTATTTTGTTTTGCTAATGCAAACAGTTTTAAATATTTGAATTGCGGGCTGGTAACCTAAGATAACAAAGAAAATATTGTATGGTCTTTCCTACTCTCATTCAATACTGTTATATTAGAGGAACTAATGTTAGATACTCTTGTACTCCACATCCATATAATTGAGATTAAACTAAAACAAGACAACTCATGACTTATTCCAACATTTCCGTTTTCCGTACATTACTGTAATCCTCCCCTACTTCTCCCTAGTCATGTTTCCTCCACAATTCTGGAAGCAAAATCCGTGTTTGAAAGAATGAAGCGGTTAGGGGTGACATGATCAATGAATCTTTACACGCCTCTTTCATCAGTCTATCCTAGAGTTACTAGTGTACCTAAATGCAAAGCAATTATTACTTATAATTTTATGATGGCCTGATTAATCGGCTAATTGATAATTATAGTACACAAATAGCCCTTGTAGATAGTAAGACAGCTATCTATCCAAATTCAACACATATGATAAATACGGTAGTCATTGTAATCAAACAGGCTAGTAGAAGTAATAGCCAACATCATAATCATAGCATCTATTGCATCCAAATTCTCAAAGTAACAGTGTACTTGTTTCACTTAGACACTCGCCAATAACTAAAGTTCACAAACAAAAGGGGAGGGGAAATAGACAATGACAAGAACGCCCAATTATTCATCGCTCAGGTGAACTCCCTTCTGTTCCAAATACGATCTAGAACTGTACTTCCCTCTCATCTAGTGCCTTCCTGCAACACAATCCATGGAAACAAGTTCACATTTATGGTATTATTTCCAATTGATAAAGATGTTATAAACTCAAACCCATTCATACTGTTCCAATAAGAATTAATTACGCTGGATAACTTATGTCTGTGCAGGTGATTACTCGATGAGCTATTCCTGTTTTCTCGAATAATGATAAACTATTACTGTTTTACAGCCTAAAGAAGTTAACACTTCAACAGATATAGGTTCTACCTTGTTATCATACTCATCCATATTTAATCCTCCAAGACCTTCAGGTTCAGTTTAAATTCCCTTGAAAGGAGATCATCCCTGCAAAGATAAGGTCAACACTTGGTTAATATACTGGAAAGGAATATTAGTTCCACAACAAATTATCCATCAACCACAATTAAACAACTTATATCTCATTTTAGTAAGCAGAACGACAATAAGAAAAGAGCATACCGTGTGATCATCAAGTTATAGACACTAGTTACTCCCTTTACAATAATAGATACATCACACACATCAATATTATATGAAACTGTTTCAACAAGGGACTATTTAACTAAATTGTATAATATGCCACATTCAGCACATGAAATCTCAGAAACAACAAACCATAAACCAGGCGATTCATAAAACACTAAGTTTTAGCTTCTCTTCTTGCTTATGTAGGAAGCAAGTTATACTAGGTTGGAGTTATGTAAGTTCCTACAACATTACTATCTAATTGTTTGACTTTTAAGTCATGGCTTACAACACTTGCGGGCTATAGAAATACTATACAAAAATCAATAATAATCGTAATGTGATTCAGATAAGGGTAAGCAACATGAAAGACATTTATCACTTCCGTAACTCCTTAAACACCTTAATGATTAAAGTACAAACTTGTGAACTTTGCACCATTACAGCAGAGGCACTCATATGACTTATTAGTACGCCATATAATGTAGATGAATATTCCAGTTTCAAGTGCACAGCTTCAAGGTAACAAAAAACAGGGGAAACTAAAAGAAATTGTCTCATGCACCATGAGAGGATGCAGAGGTAACATAGCCCAGAAAAGATGACAAACTACACAAGCTTCAGTTTACAAGAAAAAAGAAGTAAGAAATAACATATATACAAAATTAGGCAATATGGAACCTAATATGAGCTAGAAAAAAAGAGACTAAACCATAATAGTGAACCCTTGCAAAACTCAATAATATACTACAATTCATATTTATACATGATTGTGTTTGTTATAAGTCGTATCAACTATCAAGTGTAGATTTCACATTACATATTCAATGTAAAATTGGTGTCCTGGCCAGTGTCATTCATTAATAACTAAAAGAAGAATAAGCAAAAAAGACAATGAATGTCATCGAATAAAACTACAAACCAAACAAGCAACGAACATTTTTGACCTGTTGTGCTTCTGTGGCTTGTCTTGTGATGGCTTCTGCGATGGATTGTCCTCGTCGAGCGGTATGAGACTCTGAGTGAACACATGTGAATCAAACTGATTTGAAATCCCGCGAATCCTAACATTCTTGACCGTTCTCCTCTCAAGGTCATACCACACAAGTTTTGAGCTGTCCACCTCTAAAAATACACTCTGCCCATTCCTGCAAAAAGAAACAGGTCTAACAAACCTCAAATATGCAAGTGTTCCTTCTTTCTCCACAGAGAATGCTTTTGTCCAAGAATTTTCCACCCCAGAATTTGTTATCATCACCCACACATCAATACGAAAATTAGGGTACTTATCAAGAACACAAAGGGATCCTCCATCAGAAACCACACTCTTGGTATTAAAATTGACCGGAGGCCCCTCAATAACAGGAAAAGCGACCTCTTTGAAGTGTTCAAGCCCGAGATCAAAACTTATAATGATATCGTAGCAATTTCTTGTATTCATGAATGCCAACCAATGCAAAGCTCCACTTCCAAACATTCCCCAATCACCGTAGAAACGAATTCTGTTATGAACTGGAACATTCTGAATCCGTTTCCAAGAATTGGTTGTAAGGCTATAGACTATGACCATTATTCCACGAAACTGAAGATAACACTCAGCAATCTTGACAACCTTGTAATCATCATTAACATGATCGTATCCAAAGCCACAAAGGGAAGTCTCAATCATATGAAAAGAACGTGGAAACTCAGCAGGAGCACTTGGTATCTTTCTCGACTTCCTAGTAGATGGATTGAATAGCAAAAAGTCATTCATCTGATTCTTGGACACACAGACTAAACCATTAGCAGCACCCACAAAATCAGCACCAGAGATAAGAGTCTTGAGTGGATCAATGATTTCTACAGCAACAGCATCATCAAAGTCGTCACCACCATCCAAATTAAACTTAAAATCCTCCACCAAGTAAAACTTTCCGCCTTCATTGATAATGAGACCACTAGCATTGCACTCCAGGGCTTTTCTAAGATGCTTTTTGATAAACAGGGTGCTATCGATTAAAGAGCACCATCCTTTAGACACACATCTACACTGAAGAAGATACTTGACAGGAAGGTGGCAGAGTATCTCATCCAACATTTCACAAGGTTGTGCCATTTTTAAAATAAGTGTACAACAAGTACATTATAACAAGTAGAGTATTGTAAAGCTACATTATATACATAAACATTGTAACAAACAGAGAAATGAGGTTGGAAGTGCCATCTTGAAAAAATTATTTAGGCTCTAGTAGCTTTAATGGAATAAAATCTACATTATAACAAGTAGAATAGCAAGTACAGGATAACAAGTAGAGCATTGTGAAGCTACTGCAAAGATTTAAATAGATATATGCCATTTTGATCGAAATTTCACAACAGAGAAAATAGATATATGCATACACATTGTAATAAAAAGAGAACCCATGAATTTACCTGTTTTAAACTGCTGTGTGCTGAATCTCTCTCTTGGTTGCTTTGTGCGGCCTTGTGCCCTAATTTTGGTTCACTACACTACTCTGTGTGGAAATGAGGGACAAAGATATAGTACTGACCTTAAAATATTAAAATATTTTGATTATAATATTATTCTTATAATTATCAAGACTTTTTTTTTTGAGGCCTAATTATCAAGAACTTAAATGTGATTCTTTTATGCATATCTGACATTTTTGTAAATACCTGAAACCGGATTATCGAAAAAAAAACATTTCTCTAAATATATTCATATTAATTTTTTAAGATAATGTGGATGACTTTAAATAATAACAGTAAAAAAATCAAATAATGAAATGAATTTTTTATGAAGTGAACATGCCATGTCTTTTAATCTATCTGATGCAATTTATGTAACATATATGAATTTGCACAAAAAAAAAAGATGAATTTTCGTATGAGATTTATTAATTGGACAAGTCTACTTGTCTAGTAGCTAGAAGCCTAGAACAATTGTCCACATATCTTTTCTCTACTACTGTAAGTTGCATTTCAAAACAACACACATGCATCAGGTATCTCTCCACAATCAACACAACATTGCAAATGATGTCTTGTTATTTTTCTAGCTTAGATTACTCTTATACAACATTGTACTGTGATTTTGTTGTGACTTACAAAACGCCTTTGTATTAACACATTCGGGTGAAATTGAAAATTACAGTTATGGATCCTTTATGGAGGCACGTTCTAGTTGTACAGGAATCCTTTTCAAATTTCCACAACCAAATGTGCGGAAAGTTTTGAGAGAAGGAAGAGCTCCGTCATCAACTTGCAATTCTTGTAGATTGGTTAAATGATTCAATCTTAAAATTTGTAGACTTGGAAATGCTTTGCGGCCCCAAACAATTTTGTCTCCCTCGTACACATCATTCAACTCAAGAGCGGTAAGATTTGATAAATTTCCCAAACTAGGCATCTCATCTTCCGTAAACTTACTCCACAACAGTCTTAAATACATGACTGAACCTGGCAGAAAAATTAAGTCCGATGGATCTTCTATAGGACCAATTAAGGTGACAGTCTTGAGACGATTGCAAGACGAGAGTGGTTTCATTGTTGGAATACTAGTGAAAGCAGAGTATAGGTTGAATGTTTGAAGACTTGTTAATTTAGCTATGGACTCCAAGGTGTAGGCATATCCTTGTTCAATTGTTATATATAGCGTATGGAGGTTGGTGATCATATTGACACAATCAATCTGGAGCAATTGCTTGTACTCTATCTCCATTAGAGTATGGAGCTTCTTTTGGTGCCTACCTATATTCAAACTCCCACTAATTTGGATGTCTAGATACCTCAACTCATGCAGCTCGCATATTTCTCTAGGAAATGTGTAGCACCTCCCCACCGAACCCCGCAAAGTTTGTAGCCTTTTCAGGTTCCCTATACTTGGCGGAATTACTATAGGTAGTATATTACAACCCATTAAACCTAAGAAGTTTAGGAAAATTAGATCCCCTATTTCTTCTGGTATCCTGTCTGATTTTACACTTGTCATATCTAGCACTTTGAGATTTTTGAGTCGGGTGAACATCAACTTCATTTCTTTTAGTTCGACTTTACCTCTGTAATTAACCACTGCAAGTGAATGCAAATGTAAAGAATCAAATCCATGCTCTATTAGTTTCAAGTACTCACCCATTCCATTGTAAATGACATGTCGCCGCTTTCCTTGGATGAGATTTGGACGGTGTTTACTTGAGTCAAAAACACCCAACAACTTGTGCTCCTTGGCTATATTAATGCCAAGTTCTCGTACAAGATCGTGGATTCGGCATCTCCAAGCTTGTCCGTTCCATTCCAAACTTTCAACCTGAATCAAATTGCGACTAATTAGCTCATTCAGATAATCTTCAGCCAAATCCTCCAGCACTACTCCTTCTCCTTGGTCAGATTCTGAGATAAATTCCTCTGCAATCCATAGAAGCTTCAATTCGACAATGTAAATCAAATGGTCTTCCGGGTACCTTGCAAGGTAGAGAAAACATTCTCTCATCTGGGGTGACAATTCATCATAACTCAAGCTCAGTATATCTTGAATCTGAAAAGAGTCACCTTCCTTCAAGTGTCTCCAAATTTGCTCCTTCACCTTTGACCAATACTCATAACTCATGTTGTGCAATAATAGGCCGCTTAGTACCACGATCGCAAGTGGTAAACCTCCACATTTGCCAACCATCTCCTTTCCTAACTTCTCCATATTATGGGTTATTGGTTCCACTCTCTTACAAAATAATTGCCAGCTCTCGTCTTCCTTTAGAAAACGGAGTTGATGGACAAAACACTTGTCATCTACCGTCTGTGCAATTTTTTTGTTTCGTGTTGTAATGATGATTCTACTGCCGTTGTTCTGGTTTGGAAATGCAATTTTAATCTGTTCCCAAGCTTTTATATCCCATATATCATCAATCAATGCGAAATAGCGACCTCCATCTTGCAGTAAATTTGGCAGATACTGCAGTAAATCATGCTCATCCATGTTTGAAATATATTGTTCGTGATCAAGTCCCTTGAAAGACTTTATTATCCTCTTTAGAACATCGATAATGTTATATTCGTTGGAGACACAAACCTTAGCACGAATGTCAAAATGTCTCAACTTGCTAGAGTTGTACAACTTGGTGGCAAGTGAAGTCTTGCCCAACCCTCCCATTCCATGAATGGAAATGACTTTGAGGGAAGGATCCTCGCTGTCAAGTTCAGCCATCAAAGTCTTGATATCATCCTCGAAACCGACCACATCAACCTGGTTATTAATAGCAGTTGTTCTTAACAATGTTCTCCGTTTTTGCTGCACATTTGGAGTGGCTAAGATGTTGTCAATACCGTACTCAATTCTCCTGTTCTTGATCACAATGATTCTTTCCCTGAGCGACTCGATATCCTTGCCAATATCATAAAGCTTAACTTGTTTCTTGTACATACAAACACAGCCCCGAAAACGATCCAAGACACCTGGTGCATGTTCTTGTTGGAGAGCGCCAAAATCACTTAGGATAGTTACTGCATCATGGGCAACATCTCTGACGTTGTTCACCCAATTGCGGATTTGTTGGTCGTCCTGTCTTGATTCTGCATTTCTTAATGAAGATTGGAGGTAGCCCAATTCCTCTTTGAGCCACCTGACACCATCTTTCACTCCTATTCTGATGTTCACTTCTTGGGCAATAAATTCACCAAGCTTTTGAATTGCAAGAGTTACGGTTGAATCAACCATTCTTCTGTGATTTTAAGCGAGATTGGTATATATATTCAAGGGCCAGGCTGCTGTGATTTGTATGTTTTGTCAGGCTTCATGTATGCTTTAGGCCTGTCTTAATTTATGTAGTAAACAATATATAAGCAACATGGTCAGGAGATTAGATTTTTCAAATGATCTGATAGAGAGCTGGATTTGAATAGAATATTGAGTGATAATGGAGTAGTTAATTACAGAAAACCAAAGGTTGAATACAAAATTGAAGTTTGAGTACTTGAATTAGCATAAAAGCATTGACTTTTATTATTTAGCAAAAAAAAAAAAACAATGACTTTTATTGCATTGCAGATTTGCAGCTAGACTGACATATACAACAGCATCGTGTATCATCTGCTATATACACACTTAAATATTAGACACGACTCACACCAGAGAGAAAGAATGTGCCAGTTGTCTAATATATATGTCATGCCTACCTAGTCTTGGGTGGCAGATCATATAGCTATTTTAAACATGTCTCATATCAAAACAATGACGAGTAATATGATATGAGCAGCTAATACATCATTGTCAGTATTAGGAGGCGTTTGGATCGTTGACGGGAAAGCGAATCGGGAATGGGAATGATATAGAATCCAAAGGTACCAAAAAGACTGCATACAGGCCGACAAGGTGGTATTTTAAGCTTTCTATGGAGATTCCTTACACAGATTCTGAACGCCAAATTCGCAAAGTCTTACACAGTACACACCATGCTTAGCTTTAAAGTTTCATCATAAATTTTTGCCACAAAATTTCATCAAAATTAGCAAATTAAATTATGTTGTGTTGTGTTCCCATGTACTCAGATTTTAAAATTTTCAAGTTTTACCCTCGGTCGTGGTTCAAACTATTACTAAACCATGTCATGCAATTTATATCAGAGTTAGCATATCAAATGCACAGTGAGGCAAAAGATGAATCAAGTATCGTTTGTTTGTTTTTCCCTTTGATATGTCCATCTAATCGCGGAAGCAAATACATGAAAATCAACACAGTTTAACTTGATGTCTTTTTACTATATTAAACTTTTGAAGTTAGTTAAAGCACATAAACTATAGCATTATAAAGAAATCAAAAAATGACACGAGTAATAACATAATTATCAAGACAAGGAAGGAGATTACTTCTGGTGAAAATAAAGTAGGAGCTGTTTGTCCATAGAACATTTGTTGTCCAAAACCACCCCAGGAGCGAACATTTGTTGTCCGAAACCTAGACAAAAACCACCAGGAGAGGACAAGTACAAGTATCGAAACACAGTTCAACACATAACATTGTCCAATGAACATCATGCTTCTAGGTATGGAAAAGAGAAAGACATATATACCTTGGTCCTTGATTCCGTTCTTTTTTCAATAGTAATACAAAGTGTTTTGCCCAGGATCATTTCGCCGTTCATCGCACGAAGCTATAGTTAAAAGGAAACAAGCAGTTCAGCATAATCATAAGTTTTTGGAGTAGTTAGAGAAAAAGATTCTGGACAAAGAACATACAGTTGTAGAAGCTTAATTCTTTATTAGTTGCAAATTCAACAAGTCCAGATCCGGTGCTGGTACCATTAGGGTCACGCAAGACCTAAAACCAGGAACTTTAATGTGAATAGTGTACATACGAAAGAGAAACTTTTTAAGAAAAAAAGAAGCAGGGAGGAACGCGCACACACAAAGAGGACTATCGAACAATACTAACCTTGGACGAAAATAAACACGTACCCATATGCAAAGAACAATGCCTTGAGAGAATGATCAGTAATGGCTTCGTCTAAGTTTCTGACATGCAGTTGTTCAAGGTCAACTTGATCTCCATCTAACATGTCCGCAGCATCCGCATATTTTCCAGACAACTTAAAGTTGTCGATTAAAAATCTTATGGTTTGGTGCATTACGAGCAGCTCTAGCAGCATCTTCAGGATTCTCAAAGGTGACAAGCCCAAAGCGGTCTCCTTTTAGGACAGACAAAAGTTCGGGATTTGTTTTTCTATGGTGATTCCGCATTGGATGAATTCGAAGTGGCTTGTTGTAAATGAGTGCGCCATCTGGATGCTCAATGGCAGTCTGAGCAGATGCAAAACAATTATAGTAAACCAAGGCAGAGCCTGAGCAGAGGCCAGAAGCAAAATTAATAATAGGAGGGTGAAAGTAACTCGTGCTTTGCACTTGTAGTATTACAAAACGATTTTACGTTGCTGCGGGAGTCTAGAAACAATGTACACTGATTTCTATTAGGTTCAGAAAACTAAACTGAACCAATAACTTTTTCTGATTAGCGCGTACTTACACATATAGAGATTATTAGTATTCCGTAAAGGAAACCCTGCAAAATCAACGAAAGGACTTCTCTTCCCTCCTGATTATGGCGGAATTAAACAAATAGCCCTTACACTTATAGGGGCCATGTATATACTACCGGTATGTTGTAAATTTAAGCCATATATTGGTTTCTTTTTATGAATTACAAAATCATGTTTGGATTCATAAGTACCAAATTAAGCTTTAAATAATATTGCAGACGAAAAGGAAATCATGACTCTTTCGGTGTCCAAGCAGTGCAACTTCGAGCCAGAGAAGCCTTTGGGTATTATTTTTTAAAATTTTCTTTCAATTCGTTTGGCTACCCTGTTGTTGATCCTAATATTTTAAGCTTACAGACCGCATACAGGCCGACAAGGTGGTATTTTAAGCTTTCTATGGAGATTCCTTGCATGGAAATTAATTTTTTTGTTGGAAAAAAATGGAGCTAGCTAGCTAGTGATTATCACTGGCTAATTTCAATTTTCCAGTTTTGTAAGTTTATACTTTACCCAACTACATAATACTGTGTAACAAAATTCTATTGTTTTGGTTTAGAAACTAATTTAAGACAGATTCATGATAATGAATTTCAACTTTCTACAATTCTTTCAAAATAAGAATTATGAAGAAATCGGCCGGTTTAGGTTCTGTTGTTCCCTTGTGGGCTTATTTTTCAAGTTCCAGTCGACAAGTAAATGTTGTTGTAGATGGCTACAAACTAAACAGGCAAACATGTGAAGGCATGTCTGTTTTTACTTCAGTGTTTTGTTTTAATTTAAAACTGACGGACAAATTGCATAATTGATTTTTATTCAAAAATTATTTGGTTAGCTCTCTTTTTAAATGTGGTTATTTGGTATTATTTGAAACAAGTTTGGCAGCAATGTATGTATAACAGCAGCCCCATTGATATTCAGAATTAGAGTTCTTCTGCAAATATCTTACTTTCAAGTTTTGTGTTTTACTGATTCCACATGTGAACTTCTTCAACATTCTCCTACGATAACTCTACTCAATCTGCTTTTCAACAAAGTAAAAGCTGGATGGTATTTTAATTACCTCTGCCTTTGAACAAGAAACAACAATATGCTGTATCTTTTTTCATTTATTTTGACAAGACAATCTGCACTTGGCATGCAGGCTTTCAAATGTACACAATGGAAACACTATGAATTTTTATAAGACTGGTTGGAGGAGAATATAGATGATTTAGGCAAGTCATTTGACTCAACCTGACTTTCTACACCCATCTTTGGGCAAGTCATTTGACTCAATCATCGTTAGGTTGCCCCAATAACAATAGGTTGTCCCAATAACAAACGGAGTAAAAAATAAAAAGGATACAACACATATGTAATTTGTTGCTTTGACACATGTTTAAATTGAAATTCAGACATCACATACTGAAAATTAGGCAAAGTTTTTTGTGTTAATTAAATTAGTCAACAACTACAGAGCAAGTTTAATGTTTCATTGCAAAGTCCTGCCGGGGTTAGGCTGTGAAGCTTTCCTCAACACCAAGCGACTCCACAAATTTTGCCTTCTTAGCTGCATGATCATCACTACTGATGCTGGCCCATCATATTTGATTTCTTAGCTGGGCATGATTATAAAAGCTGGTCAACAATAGGGTGGAGGTTTTCCCTGTGCATCTGCCATTAAACAAACATGTTATAGTAATAACAAAACAGAATACATTTGCAAAAGTACAGCACAAAAGCATGTTTCCAGTTAGTTCAGTTAACACAAAAGCATAGCACAAAAGCATGTTTGTGATTAGTTCAGTAAACACAAAAGCATAGCAACAAAGTATAGCACTTCATTTGACTGTGCCTGAGCCAGTACCTGTGCCAGTGCATGCTCTTGCGCCTGCAGAGCATTGCTGATCCTTGTTCTAGTGTCACTAACGATTTTATCAGTGCACCTGCAGAGCAGTGCTGATCCTTGTTCTAGTGTCACTAACGATTTGTAATTAAGTATTACGAAAAACATAACCAAGGCATGATGGACAAAAGCATGTTAAAACTTGTTCAGTGAAGCATAGAAGCGTAGCAAAATCATGCAAGTGACTAGATGTTCAGTGAAGCATAAAAGCGTAGCAAATCATGCAACTGACTAGACCTAACATTTGTAGATGTGAACAATGAAACAAGAAACGCAATGTACCAGTGAGGTTTCTGTCTTTTGTTCTTCACCTTCTTCCTGCTCTTGAAAGAGATTAAGATGAAGCTTTTTGCTGATGATCATTTTGGCGTCCATCTCAGCAAGCTGTAGTAACGAGGAAATAAAATTATTTAGCTTACTGGTAAAAGTTGGGAGGTAGTTGGGAAAAGAGTCAAGTCAGAACGAGGAACATTACAGCTCTAAAAGTTGACGTGTCCTCAGGAACTCTGCCAAGATAACCCAAGAGAGGATGAGACTTAAGTGCATCGGCAGCTCTGTCAGCAACTTTGGAATTCTCAAAGGTGACAGCTGCATAGCGTTCACCTTTTGGTAAGAACTCCTTTATGCGAACACTGATAACATCTCCATAGGGGGAAAGTATGTCCCTGAGATGTTTTTCGAATATGTTTCCAGGAATACTAAGAGAGATTTTATTATATGCACGCTCGTGGAACCCATATAATGCGACCATGAGAAATGAAGAAACGTGAAGTTTCTCCTTGTCCTGGAAGATTTTGCCATTCAAGTGTGATATGGCAGTCTGAGCAGCTTCTACACAATCATACCGGACAGTTGCATAGCCAGAAGCATCGGTAGCTAAGTTGATGCGAATGATATTTCCATAAATTCTTAATTCGCGAAACAAGGCTTTTTGGCTGATTGATCTGGGCAAGTTCTGAAAGAAAATTTAAAAAGAATTAAACAAGTGAAGGTGAACAATGGGGAAGGTTGTTGAGTTGGTGTTACGTACCTTGATAAAAACAACACAATGTGATAAATGGTGATGGAAAGGAGAAAAGAGAACTTGAATAGGCTTGTACATAAGCAAAGTGGAATCCAAGAGCTTCATCGCATCCATAGCTGAAAGCATATATGTAAATGAGGATGTGATAGATAAATTTTAAAAGAGTATCTTACTAAGTGAAACATTGAAAATAAGATTATATAGATGACAATCAAGAACAAACAAACTAATACCATACAATATCGATCGAGTGCATGCCTAACCTTTATCGTGATTGTAATATTCAACAAAAGCATAGCCAAGAGACTCTTTGGTTTGAGAATCCTCAACAATGATACAAAAATTCACATGACAATGAGGGGCATGATCTTTCAAGTGGTTATACAACTCTTTATTAGTTACTCTTGAATCCAAATTACCAACATATAGAGTCGCCGGTGCCATCCTTTGTCTCCTGTTGTTGTGTGTCTTTTATGTCTTTTATCAAACCCTAACCCCCCTTTTTATGTATTCCTATCGCGATGCCCAATTTTCATCTTCCCCCTTTTCCTCTTTTGTTTCGTTTTATATCTCTTTTGTTTCTTTTTATATCTACATAAATTAGTTTTCCCTTACTATATCCTTATCTATAATATATTATTAATAAAATTTGTATTACAATTGAATTTTAAAAATAAAATTATAATATGAAAAGGATATAGTTGAAAAAGGTTATAATTGAATGTTATTTATTTTTTTATTAATACTAAAAAAAGTTTATATTTATTATTTGGGCTCTATCTTGAGATCTAAAAATCAGATTTGGATAATTTTACGGTCCACGCGAACCTCACAAAACTATCTTTAATTTAATGATAATTTAACAACTATTATCGAAATGGAAATACTCATAATATCAAGAGAAAATATAATTAATCTTATTCAGTGTAGAAAACTCTTCAATGTAGAAAACCAAATTATATGATTTAATTCATTGACATACATTTTTTCGTATTTAAATATAATACACTTTACAGTTTAAATGTTAAAAAATAAAATAATTTTTATTCTAGATCCACCGTTTTTCATCAATCTATTTTATGATCTAACGGTTCTTATTTTTTTTGTCATACCGAAGACCAGACTACTCACTACCAAAATTTTGGACAAAATCATTCTTACACTTAATATTAAAACTATATTTGATTGTTAATAAAATTATCTTCAAATAATAAGAAGGGTATTTTGATAATCAAAACGAAATAAGATATTTTTTTTTTTTTTGCCAAGAAGAAAAAATTCATTAAACTTTCAAATCATTCTTGAGTACAGAAATAAAATCCGGATGGGTACTATCCCCATGCCAACTACGACCAGCTAGAGAACTAGAATTCCTCGCTATGAAGTGAGCAACTTTGTTCGCGGATCGTCTAACAAACCTTAAAGATACTTCTCTATCTTTTAACTCGACCAACAATTTCCTACAATCTTCAACCATTCTCCCCAAGTACGACAAATTAACCGAGGAGCTTATAATTTCCTGGACACACACCAGACTATCCGTTTCGATTGTAAATCCACTTCCCTGCTGTGCTTTAACCCAGCTTAATGCTTCTTTAATGCCCATAATTTCTGCCATAGCTGGATAAACCTTGTCTACCTTACAATCTGCTACAACATCAATTACTTCGCCCCTGTGATTTCGAGCAACTAGCACAAAACTATAATAGTTAAATTCCATAAAGATGGCAGCATCAGTGTTGAGCTTAACCTTATATACTGCTGGTAAAGTCCAATGCTCATCGCCGTCTTCTTCTGTCATAAGACCTAGAAAATGATTAAAGGTTTTATCTTGAGCACTATTCCACTGGTTAAGCATAGAATTAACTGATGATATAATCTCTGCATAGTCTCCTCCCTTCTGGTTCTATACTAGTTCATATCTGGCTTTCCACAACGCCCAACAGATCATCACTTTCAGTCGAGTCTCGTTTCCTTTATACATCTGCAACACTGCCCCCAACCACTCG
Organism: Kitagawia praeruptora; assembly: GCA_037693485.1. Taxonomy (NCBI): domain Eukaryota; kingdom Viridiplantae; phylum Streptophyta; class Magnoliopsida; order Apiales; family Apiaceae; genus Kitagawia; species Kitagawia praeruptora. Next base: position 129,650,980 of record CM075347.1, read on the forward strand.
TCAAAGCACTGATAAGCATTTGATGTCACATTCATGCCTACTGCATCCCAGCAAGATTTTGCCAAAGAACAATTAACCAGAATATGCATGATAGATTATGGCTCATCATTACAAATTGGACAAGTAATGTTAACAGGCACCTTTTTAGCTCTTGCAGCTCTCCATAAGAAATTCTTTATTTTTTGTGGAACTTTTAGGTTTCACAACTCTCTCCAGAAACCAGAACTGTTGCTTGACTGGTTGTTCTCTACACTGTTCTGCATACTCAAATACGCACTCTCTGTCCCAGCTTCTCATACTTCCAGTACCATCTGTTAGTTACAGAGGCATGCCTGTACACATCTAATAACAAGCCTAATTGTTTGTAATGCTGTGCATTACTTACATGACCTCTTAACTGAGGGAACCTCTAGTTGTAGAGTTTCTGTCTGTATTGTACTTGTAGAAGGCATCAAATCCTAGTTGTGTAATTGTACAAATAGAGTCTAGAATAATGCTTGAAAGAAGTTCCAAGGTTCATGCCTCAAGCAAGGAGTTAAAGACTGTCAAATAATCACAGTTGGGATTTGAAGAAATGAAGAATTTGCCCAAGTACCAATTCGAGAAGTATATTTGTCTATTCGAGAAGTCCAGCATTCGAGAAGTCAGGGATTCGATATCTCAAGACACTATTCGATATCTCTGAATACACTGTTCGATATCTCATTCGATATCTCAGGGATTCGATATGTCTACTACTCTATTCGAGAACTCAAGAAGTCAACAAGTCAAGATGGTATTCGAGTTCTCAAAGAGTCAACAAGTCAAAGTTCCATTCGATATCTCAAGGACTCAGAAAGCCATTCGACAACTCGAGGATTCGATAAGTCAAATGTTCTATTCGACAACTCAAGGAATCCTGATGGAAAAGAGCTATTCGAGAAGTGGTTCGATATGTCATTATAACAGTATTCGAGAACTCAGAGTTATCGATCAAGTCAATTCTAGTTCTCGAATCACTTACTTAGTCACTTCTCGAATACATTCTTGGAGACAAAATACTGAAGAAATTGTACAAGTCAGAAACCTGCAACAAGCCAATGCACTTTATGGACCACAATCTGTAACGTGCTCTGGAAAGCCTACAAGGAAGCTTGGAGAGATATAGAAGAGACAAGGAGCTAAAGAAGTGAATCTAAACAGGCTTTGCAAAGTCAAATCTGTAACCGTTTGGACGCTTACTCAAAAAGGATAGACAGACTAGAAAGTAATTTGTTTAGCTACCTTATTTGCAGTAAGTGGGCTGTATCCATGTTCTATAAGGACACAGCCTCACTTCATAACTTAGTAACTTTTGTGAGTCTAGTTTTTCATACACTGTAAGCCATATCTCTCTGAGAAAAACGAAGCTGAGAATACTATCATTTGTATTCACAGATTGTAGCAACCTTTATCTAATAATACATTAGATTAAAGTGATATTGCGTGTTGTGTTGTTTATTTATCCGCACCTTCACTTCTACACACACAGGCACTTATCTGCTACATAGACTCAATCAAGAAAAGTTCAAGAATCCATTCACCCCCCCTCTGTATTCTTTTACCGTATTCAATACTCAACAAGTGGTATCAGAGCGGGCTGTTTATTCAAAAACAGAGAAACGATCATGAGTTCGAATACACCAAAGACTACAGGAACGGTGAAAGTCCCTAAGTTTGATAAAGAAAACTTCAACCTCTGGAAGATAAAGATGATGTTGTTCATTAAAGCCTCTCATCCCTTGTATCCTGAGATTCTCAAGAATGGTCCTTTTGTTCCACAACAAGAGATACCAGAGAAGACTGTTGGAACCATAACTATCCCAAGAACTTATGAGGCCAAGGATCCATCAAAGTGGACAGAGTCAGAAAGGGAGAAGGTTGCTCTTGACAGCCACCTCATGTTGCTTATCATTGATTCCATGGACATGTCAATGTTTGCAAACATTGCATCATGCACGTCTGCTAAAGAGATGTGGGATCACATTGAGGTGTTGTGTGAAGGGACTGATGAGGTTAAGGAAAACAGGAAACAGATACTGGTCACACAGTATGAAGCTTTCATGGCACAGCCCAAGGAAAGCATCACTGAAATGTTTGAAAGGTTTCACAAGCTAGTTACTGAGTTGCAGATGAATGGAAAGGTTTACAGCACCAAGGAGTTAAATATGAAATTTCTGTTGTCTTCACCAAATCATCTGGAGCAAAGAGTCATTTCTCTAAGAGAGAGAGATTTGAACAAAGTCACATATGATGTGCTCTATGGAGTACTAAAGACTCATGAACTTGAGTTGCTTCAGAAAAGGGCTATCCAAGCCAACCAAGGTAGGATGATAAACACATCATGTGCCTTGATTGTCAACAAATCCATTCTGGACCTAGAAGCATCTACAAGCCAACTAAGGATAGAGGAGGTGGCAGATGATGAAGAAACTGAAGCTGGGGTGAGTGAACCTGTTGAGGAAAAGGAGGAAGAAGAAGAAGAGTTTTACACTCTGGAAGAACTTGATGGGATGGAAAATACCTCATATGCCTTCATGGCCAGAAAATTTCCAAACATCAGATTTAAAAGAAATCAACCCTTCAAACCCAAAACTCAAAACCATTCAGCCAACAAGAACAAGGCACCTGTGAAACCAAACAGAAATAAGTTCAAAACCGGTTATGTGGATAGGTCATCTGTAAGGTGTTATAGATGCAATGACCTAGGGCATTTTGCCAGTGAATGAAGAAGCCTAAAAAGAAGGATAGAGATTATCTTGAGCTAGAAGCTAAGTATGAGGCCCTTCTGAAAAAGCAGACACATGGTAAGGCCTACATAGCTGAAGGGAAGTGTTGGGATGATTCTGAGAGTGATGAAGAGGAACAAGAATTCTGCAACTATGCATTGATGGCCAACTCCAAGGATGACTCATCTTCATCTGATTCTCAGGTACCATCTCTCACTACTATAGACATGTCTGTTTCTGAATACAAATGCATGATTGAACAATTATCTGTTGAAATGTTTAATATTCATACTAGTATGACTGCTGCTAATGAGGAGATTGCTAAACTGTCTACTAGAAATGAAATATTAACCAAAAAGAATGAGGAACTTGAGCTAACTACTATGCAAGTAGAAAACCTTAAGAAAGAAGTTGAATATTTGAAGAACAAGGTTTTATGTGCTAGTCAAGTAGAGAAGGCTCTTAGGGATGAATTAGCTGAGAATGAATTCAAACTTAAAACTTTCAAGAAATCATCTGGTTTAGTGCAATCCTACTGTGAGAAAATTGAAGCTAAACCCAAAGCAGCTATTGGACTTGACTATGACTCTCTCAAACAAAGGAAAGGCTATGCTGTCATTGAAGAGGACACAGCTGTTCATGAGAAAGTGCCTCACATTTTGAGAAAAGCTGAAAATCCAATTTTTAAGGAATCAACATTTGAAATTGATGAGGATGCCTTACTCAACAAGCAAATGTTGAATGATGAGGATGAGGCACAATCTAGTGAACAGCAAGCATCCTCTAAGGGTGAGAGTGTCAAGTCAAAGACCAAGAAGCCAGTAGTTGATATGCCAAGACCTAAGAAGTTTGTTAAGTTTGTCTCAGCTGGGAAGAGTGAATCAGAAAAGGAAGTGACTAAAAGGAAACAGAACAAAAATGGCAAGTTAGGGATTAACAAGGATAACAACTATGCTTATATGCCTAATGCCCCTAGGAAAACTTGTCAGAACTGTTTCAGTACCAATCATCTAACTCATGCATGCAAGAAACCTGTTGGTAGTGTGTCTAAACCTTTCTATGATTGTTCTGTGCCTCTAAGTCATAGAGATGCACCTTTCTGTGATAAATTTGACTGTATGCCATGCAATATGAATGTTATGACTAGTTGTTTTAATTTAAGAAAGCAGTTCATTGATGGTTGTATCAGTCACAGTTCTCACACACACTACACAAGGTCAAAGTCTTCAAGTCCTCCTAAAGCTAGGAAGGTACCTTTGTCACCTAAGTCTGAAACCTCAGGTTCTAAGACTTCCAAGAGTGACAAGAAGACTAACACTAAGAAAGTTGACAAGCATGTTGTTTATGATAAAACTGTCTCTAAGTCACATGGACCCAAACTTGTTTGGGTACCAAAGGAAAAGTAATACCTTTGTGTTTGCAGGGCAAAGAAAGTGAAAAGAAGGTCATGTGGATTTTGGACAGTGGATGCTCAAACCATATGACTGGTGATATGGCCCTGCTATCACAGTATGAGGAAAAGGCTGGCCCAATGGTTGCTTTTGGAGATGACAGCATGGGTAACACATTGGGATATGGCAAGCTGAAAGTTGGAAATGTCATCATTGAAGATGTAGCACTAGTCAAGGGGCTCAAGCATAATCTGTTAAGTGTTGGTCAGTTTACTGATAGAGGATTCAAAGTGAATTTTGACAAAGATGAATGTTTGATCACCCACAAGAAGACTGGTGATTTTGCTCTATCTGGAGTAAGGAAGGGAAGCCTGTTTGTAGCCAATATGGACTCTGCAAACAAGGACAAAATTTGTGCTTTTACTCAAGAGCATCAAATGAAGATTGTTGGCTGTGGCACAAGAAACTGTTAGGTCGAATACACAATAATCAATCAAATACTGTATGAGTAACTTAACAATAACACACTGTTTAACAATTAAAAACTGTTTGGAATTAATAATTCCTCTCTCAATGATGTAAATATCACAGAGAGCTGCTTAGGTTACAATCAAAAGATTTTTCAATGTTCGATTACCCTTCTAGGGTTAACCTAACTGTATTTATAGAACATACAGCTTCGTACAATCAGTAATTGATTCTCCTATAATTAAGCTATACAATTGATATCAATCACGATTGCTCCAGTCTTCCAAGTCAACTCAATCTCTTTGACAGCTTTCCAATCTTCAAAGATATTGCTTCCATGTTTATCTTGAATCAATCTTCAAACACTGTTGACTCTTCAGACAATACCGCTACAGAGTTTAACAAACTCTGTTTGCGCTTCCAGTCAGTGTTTAACTAAACTCTGACTGCTTCCAGCTAAACTCTGTTCTCTGACTTTAGATTCCAAACACTGTTTTCATCAATCATTTCTAACAATCTCCCCCAACTTGTCCATTAGCAAGAATGTACAAGTTTTACAGTAAATGATGATGTCAAAACAAATACAAAGTTTACAGTGTTTAACATACAAACAGAGTTTAAGCTTTTACTTAACAAATTCTACAGAAAATAAGAAAATTCTTACAGACTTTAATTTCTAATCTCTTGTAAATCAGGCATTGTTCTGAGATAGTCTATAAGCAACCTTCTTTCAGCATTTTCAAGCTCTATCTGCATAGCTTCTTTGATTTCTCTCAACTGAGGATCATTCTCATCAGTTTGATAGATAGCAGCTCTAAGATCGTAGATTTTGTTTCTTCTCATCTCATTTCCCAACCTGATATATTTCACCTCTTCAGATTTTACATTGAAATCCAGAACAGTAATCCCAAGATCAGTCTTCAGTTTTGTAGTTCCCTTCTCCATTTCAATCAGATTGCCATTCCAATCTCTGTATTTAGGAACATACTTGCTGTTGAATTTCATTTGCCTTCTTGCAAGGTTTTGAATCATTCTTTGTTGAAGCACATTTGCAACTGACTGAGCTCTTTGATTTCTCACTCTGAAAATATATAGGACATATTCAAGTTCTTCAGCATACTTTAATTCAATATCCTTTTCAGAGACTTTAAATACTGTTCCATCAGCCATGAAATATAGCAAGAAATCCTTTTCTAGACTCTTCTGATATACAAGCTGTACTGACTCCAGTTTGTCCAAACTCTCTTGAGTGACACTACTACCTGGAACAGACAGTGAAGAAGGATCTCTAGGACCAACATATTGCCTTTTATCTCTGTGTGAGCCTATACCTTCTTTGTTGTATCCAACTTTACCAGATAAAGCTCTACCATCAGCAAAATCCATTGGAATTGTAGCTTCTAGTCTTGGATCATGAGGAGCACCCCTCTTAAATGTTGATTTCAACTGAGAAGACAATAATGGTGTGGTCACAACTTGTGCAGCAACAGAGGTTGTGTCTTCATTCTTTTGTACAACATGTGTATCAACAGAGGTTGTAACTATACTTTTCAGCTTTTGCTTGGCTTCTGCATCTGTTGGTTTTCTGAATATTTGCATTCTTTGATTTGTACCAACAGTTTCTTTGATTTGAATGCCTTTAAGAACAGGCTTTGCAGCTTTAGCAACTTTCATATTCTTCTTTGCTTTTTCAGACTTTAGAGCTTTCAGATGCTTTTCTTGTAAACTCTTCTCTTCAGCTTTAGCATCTTCTAAAGTAACTCCTTCTGCATTCTCTTCCATAAAAAGCTTAACAGCTAACTCCTCATCAGTCTTTGGGTTTGATGTTAATTCCAAACTCTTGGTCTTTGAAGTACCTTGAGTTTCAGTGTTTATTCCAACAGACTGTGATTCAAAAGATTTGCCAGATCTCAGAGTTTGCTTTTCAGAGTTTAAGACCTTGCTCTTTTCACTTGCCCCTCCATCTCCAGCATCATCCTTTTGAGTCAGAGTTTGAGAAACTTTGCATTTAGACTTAGTCACTCTCTCCCCCTTTTTGACATCATCAGGTATAAGTATGGATGTAATGAGCTCTAAAGAGTTTGCAATTGAATCAACCTTAGCAAATAAAGCAGTCTGATTTTCTTCAACTTTTCCTAGCCTGGCATAGAGAGTGTCTTGAACTTTAGACAGCTGAACAGCTTTTATTTTAGACTCTCTATCCATCTTCAATTCTCTTGACTGAATCTCAGTCTTCAAGGAAGCAATTTCTTGTTTAGTTTCAGCAAAATTGCCTTCCAGAGTCTTGACTTGTACCACAGTTGCCTTTAAACAGGATAAGATCTCTGGATTGGAAATTTGCTTGGCAGTTTGCTTAACAAACTCAGATGCTCTCCCTTTTGGAAAAATACAGTCTTGTTTATACCAATTTTCAGCAGATTTAGCAAGATGCTCTACTTCAACTGCATGAGATGGACAAGGCTGATTAAAAGGTGTATGCTTATTATCTGTCTGTGCTTGTGCACTCACAAAGGAATCAGAGTTTGCACTACTTTCAGATTTACTCTCAGCACTTGCATTTTGAACTTGAGCATCTGTGTCAGCCACAGTTTCTTCAATAACTGCTGCAACCTTTTCAATAATCACCTCATGTTGCACAGGCTCTGCAACAGAGTTTGCCTTTGTAGCTTCAACAGGCATAGATTCAGAGATTATCTTAGTTGCCTGATCAACTTCATTACCTTTGTCTGCAATAGGAGAAGATACCAGCTCTGTGGGTGATGCGTCAGCTTCAGGAACTTTTACTGCAAGCTCATCAGCTACACAAGGAGCTTCAGTATGAACAATAGGTGAGATAGGATCAGATAATGGTTCAAATGAGTCAAAAATATTATCCATTGGTAGAAAACCATCTCTGTTATCCTCTTCTACAGGCATTTTATCCTCTGTAGGCATTGGAACATTAACATTATCCTCTGCAGGCATTTCAACCTCTGCAGGTATAGCAACATTCACTGTAATTTCAACAAGATTCTCTTCATCTGAATCAGAAAGAATTAATCTCCTTTTCTTGATTGGAGGCACCACATTCTCCTCTTCATCTTCACTTGAGCTCTCTCTTGGTGGTGAAAGTGAAGGTCTGTTTGCTTTCTGTTTCTTCCTTCTTGTATAAACAGCTTCAGGTGTTGTTTGTTTAGCCTTGGAGTGTTTAGTATTTTGGGCGGTGTGTTTCTTTCTTTTTGGCTTGGTTTTGGGTTGTTCAGTAGGTGCTGGCTCAGGGTTTAAGGTTTCAGTGTTTAAGGTGTCAGTGTTTAATGGTTCAGTGTTTAAGTTTTCAGTGTTTGAGGGTTCAGTGTTTAAAGGTTCAGTGTTTAATGGTGTTGTAGGTGTTGGTTCAGAGTTTATGGTGTCTATTGGTTCAGGCATTTGTTGTGGTGATTGAGGTTCTTGGGGTTGGTTTACATAGTTTTGTAAGGCTAAAGGCATAAACATCTCAGGTATTTGCTGTTTAGTGACATCTTTGTTTGTCAAATCAGAAAACATTCTCTTAGCAACTTGAAAAGGCTGAATAACATCAGCTTCATCAATTGGAATGTTAGGCACACAGGCAGTAAATAGCAGTTGACAAAAACGAGCAAAATAAACAGTAGTAGATTCAGACAAACGCTCTCCCAAGTTCATTAGTACTAGTCTACCAAAATCGAAGTTACCTCCATATAGTAGAGCATGACCAATTTGGAGAGTATCCAGAGGAAGTGCATCCCAGTTTGTTGTCTTCTTTCCAAAAGCCCTTGTTATGCAATCGAAAAAGAAACTCCATTCCTTTCTCAAACTTGGCCGTCTCAAAGACCCTATCTTGTTCAAGTTTCCTGCACATCCAATTTGTTCCAACATTGTCCTCAACTGATCATGACCAACAACACTGTAAGAAGTGTGTGTCTCAAAATCCAGAGCATCCCTAACAGTAGTTGGAGTAATAATATACTCTGATTCATCATGAGTGAAAGTTATTGTGGGAGTGCCAGACTCTTCTCCATCATCATATACAGAGTTTGTCCAGAAAGTAGCAATTTGCGAAGCAGATAGTGTAGGTGGTGCTGTTAGAGCTTTCCCTATCTCAGAATCATTCAAGAAATTTTGGAACAAATGAAATGCCTGTGGTGCATTTGCATTCTCCAATGGTGCTGCATAGTTACTAGGGAGAAAAACTAACCCTGCTGCATCAAACGCTTTAGTTGCCATCAGTAACAAGTTGATACGAAGATATGCAGAGAAAAGATGTGTATGCACTGTAAGTGTTTATCAAAATGTGAAGGAGAGTATATGAGAAGTGTGAAAGTGAATGAGTATGCAAGTAACTGTGAGTGGGTGAATGTGAATCGATATGGAGTAAGAGACTAAAGACGATTTGAGTAAAATTAAAACTCAATCGTTTATTTAGTAAAAGCGCGCAACTGTTGTAGAGTAGTGTGTGAGTGGGACACAATCATGGGACACACGTCAAACAACCAATGGATTACTTAATAATTACCGCTGTCATTTCTATAATCACGACACTTACACGAATTAACAGTTGTCAACTACCCCAATTACTGCAAAATAGTCAAATCATCTCAATGAGATTTTACCTCAGAGTACTTAACATAACTCAACAGTGTTTATCAATTATCCAACTTTATCACTAAATACCCTTTCAAAAATTGCACAGTTGTGAATTAAGTGTGTGTGAAGCAGAGTTTACTGAAATCAATTTTTAGAGCATCTAATATTTCATAGAATCCATAACAAAAATCAATAACCACTGAATGCACAAACTCTCATATTAAACACTGATTGTTTGATGAATGCTAAACTCTGTAGTTACTGTAATACAGAAATCTGAAAACTTCTATTCCCTTTGATGTCCATGATTATCCAAGAAAGCACACAGTCTTTGAAGACAAAAAGATCAAGAGATAGAAATCAGAGTTTCATTCAGTGAATAACAGTCATGAACTGGATATTCTCACAAACTCTCAATGCACACAAGTGTTTAGGTGAAGTGTTTACACTCACATTCAATCAGAAATAGCAGAATCTACCATATGCTTGAATGTCCACCAATTCTACACTACTTTGAGTACATGTATTCACAAATCAAAAGGACTTTATTCAGGGTTGGAATAAGATAAGATCAAACAGATGAAAAAGATGTTTTATTCATGAGTGACTTCAAGCTGAACATCTTAATAGAACAAAGTGTTCAGTCACAGTATATATTTGTATAAGATCAGTATATATGCTCTTTTTCTTTTTTTTTTCTTTTTTTTTTTTATTTAGCATATATACTGAATAAACTTTTCTTTTCTTGAGAAATACTCATCTGTTTGAGAGAAAAAAAATATAACTGCTCTTAACACTTCAGAGAATAAGAAAAATGAGCAGTTAATAAGGCTCAAAGAGGTTTACTAAGGATGGAATTTATGAACAGTGTTTATACAGTGTTTGAACAAAGTTCAAAAGAATTTTTGAACAGTGTTTGAAGAAATGGTGAATCCTATTGCCTTTATCATTTTCATGCACACACATATCATGTAGTCTCAAAATGGTCTAATACAAGTTCTAGAGAAACATACTACCTGATGAATATCACACAACAATAAATACTGATTGATAGAAAATATATCAATCACTGATTTGGCTCAAACTCTCACAGGTTGTAGACATGAATCTGAACTCACCAAACTAATCAATGACACATCTCAAGTTTTATGGTTTTCACAAGTACAAACAAGGAATCATCATGAACCATACCTTTGGAAACAGAATGTCACTTATCAGAGTTTAGAGTTCATCAATAACCAAAATTATTTATGAGAGGCAATGCACACAATATTCATAGACTCAGAGTTTAGGACTGAATAAACTAAGAGATGCTATAAATATGAAACAGTATCATGCTGTGTTGATTTACTGCACAAAGTCTGATTAGATTACAGTGACTCAGAAAGAATCATGATTTATTTGCTGAGAATCATGCTTCATACATTTTTCTTCATTGGTGTTTTCATTCAGACAATAATCAATTCTGAATTCACTGAGTGTATCTAACATGTTAACAGTGTTTAACAGACAGACATGCTTAACAGAGTTTAAAAAGTTTTAAACATAAGCATGCATAACAGAGTTTAATACTAAGGTTCAAATAGCACTTAACAATTTGCAGAAACATGAGCAACATATTTTAGAAATAAGTTTTTGAGTCTAACCAACATCTCTAGTCAAAACTAGAGACCATTCCTAGTTCATTGACCAGTCTTGTAAATGTAGCTTCACTCAATGGCTTGGTGAAGATATCTGCAAGTTGTTGTTCTGTAGACACAAAGTGAAGTTCAATGTTGCCTTCCTCTACATGCTCCCTGATGAAGTGATACCTTATGCTGATGTGCTTTGTCATTGAATGTTGCACTGGATTACCTGTCATTGCATTAGCACTTTGATTATCACAGTAAATAGGTATCTTGGTATACCTTAATCCATAATCCAGCAGTTGATTCTTCATCCATAAAATCTGTGCACAGCAGCTACCAGCAGCAATATACTCTGCTTCAGCTGTAGATGTAGATATTGACTTTTGTTTCTTGCTGTACCAGGAAACAAGTCTGTCACCCAGAAATTGACAACTTCCACTGGTGCTTTTTCTGTCTATCTTACATCCAGCAAAGTCTGCATCAGAGTAACCAAGAAGTTTAAACTCTGATTCTCTTGGATACCACAGCCCCAAAGTCATAGTGCCCTTGAGGTACTTGAATATCCTCTTTACTGCTGTTAAATGTGATTCTCTTGGATCTGCCTGGAACCTTGCACACAAACAAGTGGCATACATGATATCAGGTCTGCTAGCTGTCAAATAAAGTAAAGAACCAATCATTCCTCTGTAACTTGTCATATCTACTGATGACCCTGCATCTTTGTCCAATTTTGTTGCAGTTGCCATGGGAGTTGTTGCAGATGAACAATCAAGCATACCAAATTTCTTGAGAAGATTTCTGGTATATTTTGCTTGATTTATAAAAATTCCATCATCTGTTTGCTTCACCTGTAGGCCTAGAAAATAACTAAGCTCTCCCATCATACTCATTTGATATCTTGACTGCATGAGTTTGGCAAACTTCTTGCAGAGTTTATCATTAGTAGACCCAAAAATAATGTCATCCACATATATCTGAACTAAAAGCAAGTCACTACCATTTTGGAAGTAAAACAGAGTTTTGTCAATAGTACCTCTGTGAAATCCACTTTCTAGTAGAAATTTGGCAAGGGTTTCATACCATGCCCTTGGTGCCTGCTTAAGTCCATAGAGTGCCTTGTCTAACCTGTAGACATAGTCTGGATATTTTGGATCTACAAACCCTGGTGGTTGTTCCACAAACACTTCTTCTTCAAGTTTTCCATTCAAAAATGCACTTTTTACATCCATTTGAAATACTTTGAATTTCATGTGAGAGGCATATGCAAGAAAGATTCTGATTGCCTCCAATCTAGCTACTGGAGCAAATGTTTCATCATAGTCTATTCCTTCCTGTTGTGAGTAGCCTTTTGCAACCAGTCTTGCCTTGTTCCTTGTGATAACACCCTCACTGTCAGTTTTATTCCTGAAGACCCATTTAGTACCAACAATGGATCTGTTCTTGGGCCTTGGTACAAGGGTCCACACTTCATTTCTTTCAAATTCATTTAGCTCTTCTTGCATTGCTGTTATCCAGTCAGCATCTTTAAGAGCTTCTTCCACTTTCTTTGGCTCAGATTGTGACAAGAATGCATGAAACAGACATTCATTTGTTGTTGCACTTCTTGTCCTTACTTTTGCATCAGGATCACCAATAATCAAATCAGGTGTGTGAGATTTAGTCCATTTTCTTGCAGAAGGCAGATTGCTTCTGTCATCATGTGATCCTCCCCCTTGATCCATGCTCTCCTGATTTTCTTGGTGTCTTTCTTCATTTTCTGATGCTCCCCCTGAATGTGACTTCTCAGAATTATCAACAGAGTTTGAATCAACAGAGTTTGATTCAGAATTATCAACTGAGTCACTATCAGTGTTTGAATCATCACTTTGATGTGATTCTTCATGCTCCCCCTCAACTGGTTCTTCCCTTGTTTCTGATTGAAGAGTTTCTTCAGTATTTACCAGTAGAGGTTCAGAGTTTAGATGAACAGAGTTTGTCAAATCAGTCTGATCAGAGTTTACTTTTTCAGAGAATAAATCTTCATTTTCAAAGTGCAATTGATCATGTTCATTGACATCTTCAAGTCCAGTTATTTTCTTGTCATCAAATGACACATGAATTGATTCCATGATCACTCTAGTTCTCAGATTATAAACTCTGAATGCCTTTGTTGACAGTGGATAGCCAACAAAAATTCCTTCATCTGCCTTTAGGTCAAACTTGGTCAACTGTTCAGGATGAGTCTTCAACACAAAGCATTTGCATCCAAAAATATGAAAATATTTTAGATTTGGCTTTTTCTTCTTCACCATTTCATATGGTGTTTTACCATGCTTGTTGATCAGTGTTGCATTTTGAGTAAAACAAGCAGTTTGAACTGCTTCTGCCCAGAAATATGTTGGCAACTTTGCTTCATCTAGCATGGTTCTGGCAGCTTCTATCAAGGTTCTGTTCTTCCTCTCCACTACACCATTTTGTTGTGGAGTACCAGGTGCAGAAAACTCTTGTTTTATCCCTTTACTCTTGCAAAATTCTTCCATTGATGAATTCCTGAACTCAGTTCCATTGTCACTTCTGATTATCTTCACTTGATGCTCTGACCCTTTTTCCAGTTGAATTACATGTTCTGTCAGTGTTAATGCAGTTTCATCCTTCTTTGCAAGAAAATATACCCATGTAAATCTGGTATATTCATCAACAATGACTAATGCATATTTCTTCTTTCCAAGAGACATCACATTCACTGGACCAAAAAGATCAACATGTAGTAGATGATAAGGATCAACAATTGACGACTCAGTTTTGCTTTTGAAGGAGACTTTTCTCTGTTTAGCCTTTTGACAAGAATCACACAGTCCTTCTACATTCAACAAGGACTTTGGTAGACCTCTTACAAGATCATTCTTGATTAGCTCATTGATGTTGTTCAGGTTCAAATGAGAGAGTTTCTTGTGCCATTTCCAACTCTCTTCACTGGACATTCTTGTAGACAGACACACTGCTTTGCCATCAGTGTTTGTTGACAATTTGATTTCATAGATGTTATTGTGTCTGTTTCCAACTAGAGCAACTTTCCCTGTAGATTTACTGATCACTTGACAATATTCAGGCTGAAAATCCACATGATATCCTCTGTCACAGATTTGACTCACAGATAGCAGATCATGCTTGAGTCCTGGAACCAGAGCTACATTTGTGATGATGACATTTCCAAGATTAATATTGCCATATCCCAGTGTATGTCCTATGTTGCCATCTCCATAGGAAACTTCTGGGCCAGCCTTCTCCTCAAACTCTGATAGCAGGGCTTTATTTCCTGTCATGTGTCCTGAACATCCACTGTCCACGACTAGGGTACTAACCCTGGTGCCCTGCAATCACAAACAATCACTGATTATTAGTTTTAAGGATCCAGACTTGCTTGGATCCTTTGGCTTTCTTAAATCTGTTAGCTTTTGCAGCGGAATTTTCATTAACAGAGTTTAAGCTAACTTTTTCAGAGTTTACATTTGCAGAGTTTACTTTAACCCATTTCAAATTTGGCTTGGGTTCATAGTAATTATAGTAAATAGCATGATAATCTCTGCAAGTGTAAATAGAATGCCAAGTACTTCCACAGTGTTTGCATAAAGTCTGTGGTCTAGTTCTCACATATTCATTCTTTACTGCAGTTTTAGAAGGCAAAGAATTAATGTTCTTATTCTTACTGCAGAAACTAGCAAGATGATTAGTGCTACCACAATTAAAGCATGTTTTTCTAGGAGCTAATGAAGCAAGCATTGGCTTAATTCCTGATGTGATGCCTACTTTTCCATTTTTGTTTTTCTTAGGCAATCTCTGTTTGTTGACAGATTTTATCTCCTTAAGCTTATGCTTGAGTTGTTTATCTGTCATTAAACCAATGTTAGCCTCTTTAACAAAAGTTTTAGCATATGACTCTTTAACAGCCTTTTTCTGTGCTTCAGTCTTAGGTCCACCTGTTCCCATGACATTACCCTCAGATGAACAATGTGGTCTAACCTTTACCTGATTTTCAAATCTAAGTTCATCTCCTACAGAGTAACCTAGACCTACTGTATCTGACTGAAACACTTCTTGAGTGTCTTTACCAGAGTGTGTCCAAGTTTTAATGATGTGTTTAGTATCCTCCAATTCAGATTCTAGTTGCTTATACTTACCTAGCAACTCCTGTTCAATAAACACTGCATCATCTCTCTCTTTTTGAATTTTATTCATATTCTCTAGCTGTTCCTCAACAAGTTTATTTCTTTCTTTGAGTTGAGAACACTCAGACTTTATCCTTTCATTTTCTAAAGTCTGATCCCTATAACTGATATGCAATGCTTTAAGATAAATTCTCAATTCAGTTATATTATCAGTGTTATAAGCATAGGTAGTTGGAGGTACCTTGAGATCATCATTTTCAGTCTGAGTAGTAGCCATGAGAGCATAGTTGACTTCCTCATCTGAATCTGAAGTGTCTGCCCAATCTCTGCCTTTGGTGTAGAGTGCCTTTTCAGTTTTACCCTTCTTGCACTCAGGAGCATAGTGTCCCATTTCCTTACACTTGTAGCATTGAATCTCAGACTTATCTTTCTTTCCAGATTTGAAGTCCTTTCCCTCAGCTTTCTTGAAATTCTTCTTGTCAGACTTTGAATAGTCCCTTGAGAATCTCTTTCCCTTCTTGAAGTTCTTGTATCCCATCTTCTTGAAGGTCTTTACCATCAATGCAGCCATTTGCATCATCTCTTCATCATCTTCAGAATCAGATGATCCATCAGTGTTTGAGTCAACATCAGTGTTTAATGACTCATTCTCTGAATGTATGACTAAGGCTTTTCCTTTTGCCTTTCTCCTTGATGCCTCCTTCTTTGATGGTTTCTCCTCAACATTAAGAGCAACAGACTTTGACTTTCTACTTGATCTTTTGTTTCTTTGCTCCAACTCCAATTCATGGGTTTTGAGCAGTCCATAAATTTCATCAATCTCTGTTTCACCAAGTTCATAATTATCTCTTATAGTGGTTGTTTTCACATCCCACTTTTCAGGTAGAGAAAGAAGAAACTTGAGATTTGAGTCTTCTAAATCATACTCTTTGTTAACCAATGACAAATCATTGAGCAGTTTACAGAATCTGTCAAATGTTTCTGTCATGGTTTCATCAGACTTTGCCTCAAAGTGCTCATACTCCTGAGTGAGTATGTTTCTTCTGTTTTTCTTGATTGCAGGAGTTCCTTGACACCTAACCTCAAGTGCATCCCATATTTCCTTTGCAGTTGTGCAATTAATCACTTTATTAGACATAACATTGTCTAATGCACTGTGAAGTAAATGTCTCACTTTTGCATCCTTTGCAATAGATGAAAGATCCTCAGCAGTTAGATCTTTCTTTTCCTTTGGAATGACCTTTGATTCCTCACCAGCAGCAGCAGCAGATAATTTTGTTGGTTTGTGAGGACCTTCATATATTCTATCAAGGTATTCTGGATCTGTAGCCTCCAGAAACATGGTCATTTTCACCTTCCAAATTGCATACTCTGATGGCCTAAGTATAGGAACCCTTATTGTCTCATACCTACTAACAGTAGTAGGGGTTTTCTCAGTTGGTGGAGGTATCTCTGCCATTGATTACTATTGTGTTTGGATCTTTAACTGTAATAAAATAACAGATTAGGCTCTGATACCAATTGTTAGGTCGAATACACAATAATCAATCAAATACTGTATGAGTAACTTAACAATAACACACTGTTTAACAATTAAAAACTATTTGGAATTAATAATTCCTCTCTCAATGATGTAAATATCACAGAGAGCTGCTTAGGTTACAATCAAAAGATTTTTCAATGTTCGATTACCCTTCTAGGGTTAACCTAACTGTATTTATAGAACATACAGCTTCGTACAATCAGTAATTGATTCTCCTATAATTAAGCTATACAATTGATATCAATCACGATTGCTCCAGTCTTCCAAGTCAACTCAATCTCTTTGACAGCTTTCCAATCTTCAAAGATATTGCTTCCATGTTTATCTTGAATCAATCTTCAAACACTGTTGACTCTTCAGACAATACCGCTACAGAGTTTAACAAACTCTGTTTGCGCTTCCAGTCAGTGTTTAACTAAACTCTGACTGCTTCCAGCTAAACTCTGTTCTCTGACTTTAGCTTCCAAACACTGTTTTCATCAATCATTTCTAACAGAAACTATCACACCTGAACTTCAAGGCCATTAATTCTCTAGTCAAAAGAGAGTTAGTGAGAGGCATGCCCACACTTAAATTCTGCCAAGAAGGAGTGTGTGAGGCTTGTCAAAAAGGAAAAATGAAGAGATCAAGCCACAAGTCAAAGACAGTGACATCTGTAACCAAGCCACTACAACTTATTCATATGGATTTGTTTGGGCCTGTCAACATAATGTCACTTGGAAGAAAGAAGTATGCCCTGGTAATGGTTGATGATTTTTCAAGGTATACATGGGTGGAATTTCTGGCATCAAAAGATGAGGCTCCACAAGTAATTATTGAGCATATAAAGAAAGTTGACAAGGAAGCAAAGGCAAACGATGCAAGTGTGATTGCACTGAGGAGTGATAATGGAACCGAGTTCAGAAATGCCACACTTGAAGCATTCTGCAAAGAGAATGGCATTTCTCAGCAATTCTCAGCTCCAAGGACTCCACAACAAAATGGAGTTGTTGAGAGAAAGAATAGAACTCTAATTGAGGCTGCTAGAACAATGTTACTTGATGCAAAAATGCCTACATGTTTTTGGGCTGAGGCTGTGAGCACTGCATGCTATATTCAGAAAAGGACCCTCATAAACAAAAACACTGGAAAGACACCTTACAACTTGATGACTGGAAAGAAGCCTACACTAAAGTATGTTCATACTTTTGGAAGCAAATGCTTTGTACTCAAGGATAATTCTAAATATGTTGGAAAGTTTGATGCAAAAGCATTTGAAGGAATTTTTCTTGGCTATTCTATGGAAAGAATTGCATACAAGGTTTATGTCATCAGTCAAAAGAAAGTTATGGAAAACACAAATGTAACATTTGATGACAGCAAACTACCTGGACTAGAAGAAGCCAATGATGAAGACAAAGATCCATTGAAGTTTGATAATCTAGATGATTCTGATGAAGAGACTGAAACTGGAGTTGAAACTCAAGTTCAACATTCTCAAGTGAATAATGATACAAGAGAAGAATTTGTGCCAACCAATAGTGGAGAAACAAGCATCCAAGACACACCTGTGAGTAATGGCAACTTCACAGGGGGAGGAAATGAGGATGACCATGATGTGGATGATGAAGCAACATCAAGAATGAGAAATCAGGCTGAACACTCGAGGAAATGGGATAGATCACACACTGCAGAGCAAATCATTGGAGATCCTAATGCAGGAGTAAGGACTAGGAGAGCAACTCAAAATGAGTGCCTCTATGGATGTTTTCTATCACAAGTTGAGCCTAAGAAACTTGATGATGCATTGTTGGATCCAGATTGGATTATTGTCATGCAAGAGGAGCTGAATCAATTTGAAAGGAACAAAGTATGGGAACTTGTGCCTGCACCAAAGAACAGAACCATTGTTGGAACAAAATGGGTTCTGAAGAATAAGATGGATGAAGATGGTGTAATAATAAGAAACAAAGCAAGGCTGGTTGCAAAAGGATACTCTCAACAGGAAGGCATTGATTATGATGAGACATTTGCCCCTGTTGCTAGATTGGAAGCCATTAGAATATTCTTGGCATTTGCTGCTCATTCAAACTTTAAAGTTTATCAAATGGATGTCAAGAGTGCATTTCTAAATGGAGATTTGGAAGAAGAGGTTTATGTGCAACAACCACCTGGCTTTGAGGATCCACATTTCCCAGAATTTGTCTACAGATTGCTTAAGGCATTGTATGGACTTAAGCAAGCTCCAAGAGCATGGTATGATACTTTATCACAATTCCTTCTTGAAAATCAATTCACTCGAGGCACATTGGACAAGACACTGTTTTACAAGAAGCATGGTGATGATATGATCCTAGTTCAAATCTATGTGGATGATATCATTTTTGGTTCTACAAATGAGAAACTGTGTGAGAAATTCTCTAAACTCATGCAGAGCAGATATGAGATGAGTATGATGGGAGAGTTGACATTCTTTCTAGGGTTGCAAGTCAGTCAAAGGAAGGATGGTATCTTTATCAGTCAAACCAAGTACATCAAGGATTTATTGAAGAAGTTTGACTTGGAAGATTGTTCACCTGCCAAGACACCCATGGCCACTGCCACTAAATTGGATGAAGATGCTAAAGGCAGGAGAGTAGATATCTCAGTCTACAGAGGCATGGTTGGTTCTCTACTCTACCTCACTGCAAGTAGGCCAGACATCATGTTTGCTACATGCTTGTGTGCAAGGTTTCAATCAAATCCAAAGGAATCACATTTGATTGCAATAAAAAGGATCTTTAGATATCTGAAGGGCACTCCTAACTTGGGATTATGGTATCCTAAGGACACAGGGTTCAATCTGGTTGGTTATTCTGATGCTGATTATGCTGGATGCAGAGTGGATAGGAAAAGCACCTCAGGAAGCTGCCAGTTTCTTGGACAAAGGTTAGTTTCTTGGTATAGCAAGAAGCAACAATCTGTGTCAACTTCTACAGCTGAGGCTGAATACATAGCTGCTGGAAGTTGCTGTGCTCAAGTGCTTTGGATTAGAAATCAACTTAGAGATTATGGACTTGTGTTGGAAAGAATTCCAATCATGTGTGACAACACAAGTGCAATCTCTATAGTTGCCAATCCTGTCAATCATTCTAGGACAAAGCACATTGACATCAGATATCATTTCATAAGAGAACATGCAACTAATGGAACCATTGAGTTGCATTATGTCTCTACAGATAAACAACTAGCTGATATATTCACTAAGCCATTAGATGAAGCCACCTTCACAAGGTTGGTAAGTGAGATTGGAATGCTGAATTCTTCAGATTCTGGCTAAGTGAATACATCATCTAGATTGTTGCAGCAGTAAACACTTACTTTATCTAAATTCTCAATATTTTTGGAGGAAGTGTTGGCTGAAATATGATTTATAAATATTTCAAATCTATTGCATATGTTGAAAATCATATTTTTATTAACTTAAAATTTCTATGAAATTTTGAGAAAATCACTATTTGATTTGCTAGGATATTTTTCAATGAAAATGTCTGGTAAATTTTAAAAAAAAAGGATAGTGAAAATCAAATTTTTATGAGTGATGGGTATAGTTCGATAAGTCAGACTTCTCGAATGATTCACTATTCGACATCTCTAATAAGTCTCATTAGAGTACTCTTGAGTTCTCGAATAGAGTCTTTCTGAAATATCGAATAGAGGAATTCTTGACTTCTCGAATATAGCAACTGAGTTCTCGAATGACTGAGTTCTCGAACACTATATTTGAGTTCTCGAATCATTTGAAAAGGCTGAATTCTCGCTGAATTTTAACCGATTTTGGACTTTTTGTCTAAAAGTTTAATTCACTCATAAAAACACATATTATTTAATTTAAAATTATTTCTAAGTTAGATAACTGCCAGCTGTGAGTTTCTATCTGCTTGAGTTATCGATTAAGCCATTCTTGACTTCTCGAATAGTTGTTTTCTACTTCTCGAATGCCTGACTTGTCGATACAAAACTCTCTGCTAATCGACAATTCAAGTACTTCATACTTATACAATTTCACATCTATTCGATTCATTTCATTCGATTTCTCAAGCATCTACACTCTCTAAACCCCTGAAACCCTAGCTACGAAAAGCCAAATTTCTTCTTCAACCTTCAATTTCTTTCCTCACTTCTACACAAATGGCAACAGTAAAGTTTAACACCAACTTCATCGCACTCACTAGTGATGTTGAAGCACCCAATGCCAATTTCAAGTGCTTTGTGAAATGGATGGCTGAGTCGTATATCAAGGATGCACTCTCTGCCAACCCAACTCTATATCTAGATATTCTGGAACAATTCTGGAGTACTGCTATTGTGGAGGTTGTAGCCCTGGAAAACGCAATTACTTCATATGTCATCTACTGCAAGGTTCAGGATAAGGAAATCACTATCACTACTGCAGACATGAACCAAGCACTAGGCCTTCAACAAGAGTCATTTGACAGACTGGCCACTAATGCAGAGTTGGAGGAATTCTTTGAGTTCATAAACTACTCAGATGGGATTAACCTTGGAAAGCTAAACAGAAAGAATCTGAGAAAGGAGTGGAGTTATGTGTTTGCAACTCTTCTCCAAGTCTTCACTGCCAGGAAATCAAGATTTGACCAAATCAGTGCACCTGTGCAGCAAATTGGATATGCTTTGGCCTATGGAAAGAAAATTGATGTTGGCCAAATCATACTTCAAGAATTATATGGGAGACTTGGTAAGAACACAACCAAGAGAGGTACTGATATTTTCTTCCCTCGCTTTATTCAATCTGTACTTAATTATAAAAATCCTTCATTGATTGAATTGCCTGGGATTGATAAAAATAAAATAGGCTATCCTAAGTCCATGACCAAACTCATTTTTGGTAATTTGGAGACTAGGAATGATGTGGATGTAAGACTGAACATAACTCCCCATATGGAGAGTTTGTTTAAGACTTATCCCCACAACATGCCAATATTTGATGCAAAATCTAAGTTAGCACAGCCCAAGCAAGTAGAACAAAATGCTAACCCAGGGCCTGCTAACCAACCCTCTCAACCAAACACTCTACCACATACTGAGCCAACTGCATCATCCTCTCAAAAGGGTGATGTTAGTAAAAAGAAGAGAAAGGAAGTAATGTCTGCACCATTGAATATCTTGTCTGAAGCAACATTAGCTGTTGAATTAGGTCTAGGAAGTGAGGAACCTGAGTTACCCTTACACAGGACAAAGAAGAAGAAAACTAAGATCACCTCTTCAGTCACACAAATGGCTGAAGTTGTAAAATCAGGGGCACACAGCTCACTAGGTGTATCCTCTCAACAGGGTGCACCTATAGAATCAAGCATCCTCCCCAATGCACCTTCTTGTATAGAGTCAGCACATGGGAGTAATAAGGCTGGCACAACACTGAGTGGAGAGCACATCACATTTGAAACTCCCTCTATTTCTCAGGGGGAGTTGCCAAAATCTACTCTTAAACACACCTCTCTTCCAGAATCTAACTCTGAAATTTCTTTGGAACCTGCAACTCAGGCAACTGAGATGCAAGGTATTGATCATCAAGAATTCTTTTCTCTTGATGAGCCAATAATTTCAAGTGACTTAGTGCATGACACTTTGTTCACCACTCAGAACCCACATTTAGATGGTGAGGGAATGCATGCTGAGGCATCTCCTAATGACACCATCACAAACACAGAGGCTTCACTAGTTTTTACTAGAGACTCTGTGCCTATGTCAACTGCTGGTGTAATTCATCCCACTTCTGTGGTGACACCAGTAGTAGAGTCAATTCATCCGGTTACAGAAGTTGCATCTGTAACTGAGGAGTCTAGCTTGCCTAGCTCTAGCTCTGACTTCATGTCAAAATGGCTGAAGCCTGTGCAACATGATAGTGCTTCAGGATCAGGGTCTGTTCCACAACAATTGACGGTTGAAGCACTCTAAAGCTTAATTGTGGATCAGATTCCTGAGTTCACAAAGATTGCTCAGAACCTTCTCACTGCAGACATGCCTAATCCAGACTATGAGGCTATTCTGTTATGCCATAGGGATGATGTGGAAGTACAGAAGTCAAAGATCATTGATGATGCTGAGAGAGATGGCAACATAGATGCCTGGTTGCAAGGAAAATATGATATTACTCTCGATGAAGCACTTCAGTATCTCAGGGAGGAATACATCACTTCACTGGGCTCCAATGCAAAATCCCTGTCACCTGGTGAAGTGTATGAAGCTGTAAATGATTCCTACAAGGGTTTCCTCAAGGCTGCACACTATCTTGGCAAGGGAGTCAAAACTGAAGTCAACAAGGTGTGTGACAAGACAGCCACTTCAGTAGCAGAAGTCAAGAGGGCCTTTGATGCTAAGTTTCCTCAACTAGACAGTGTGGTCAAGGATATCAAACACTGCAACTCTACCTGCACCAAGATGGACAATGGGCTAGCTCTGCTAAAGGATACTGTCACAGGTCTGGGGCATCAATTTCAAAATCTATCTGACCAGACTACAGATGCCAATGCCATGCTGAGGATAATGTTCAAGAATCTTTATGGAGATAGGCTAGTGACTGATGTCCCTGTGCATGAACTGTCTAAATATGAAGTGAAGAGGCTGCAGGATCAATCTTTATCTGGTTTCAAGGCCAATGAGTTATTCACTAAGGTGGACACTCTTGAACAGGAGGTAGCTACTCTCACCAAAACCAATGCTCATCTTACAGAAAAGGTTGCACTGCTAAATGATCAGTTGGACACTCAAGCATCCACCACAGCTGATGTCCTTCTGCATCAACAATCCATGTTAGCTGCAATGATGAAGCATATGGGTCTCCCTCTACCTGATGAATCTTCAATCCCAAAGGACATTTCTATAGCCTCTGTGCCTGACAACAAGCCTAAGGGGGAGAAGAAGACAAGGAACTCAAATGCAAAGGGGGAGAAAGGTATAATAATAAAAGAGGGTGGTCAACAAAGGGCTTCAAAGTCTCTACCAAATGTGCCTGGCAAAGGAAAATCCAAAGTGGATGAGCCTCCATCTATCTTGCCAGTTGTCACTCTACCAACTGTGCACATCACTACTCCAGGAGGACAGAAGCAATCCATAACCACCACAGTGGTTGCAGGAAGTATGCCATCTGACAAACCTCCAACCTCTATATCTGAGAGTGCCAAGCCTGTAGAAGTTAAAGTTGTTACTGAGGCCAAGCTACAAGAGGTTGCTAACTCCAATGTTTATCATGATAAAGCCTTCTTGGAGTTTCTGAAAGCCACAAGGGAACAGGTTGGTGACACTCAGTTCTATCTGAGGGAGTTGAAGAAGCAGATTGATTGCATCACTGTCATTCCTAAGAAAGTCAATAATCTGTGGATCAAGGAGATAGTGATGATATCCAAATTGAAGATATGGCATCTAACATACAAGACTCTACAAGAACTGAAACACTCAGAGATAGATGCCATACTCGAGCTTATAGAAAAGAAGAATGAGAACAACAAAAGTCTGTTTGATGACTTGAGGAATGACCAACCTTCAAGGCTACCAGAAGTGATCAAGAAGCCATGGACAATCATTTATCAGTCTGGCACCAGAATTGAAGATATCAAGCAATTGGTCATTCCCCATGATCTCACCACCAGAAATCACAGACTGATCATTGCTATCATTGATCAATTACAGAAGAAGGTTGGAGCCAGAAATGCTGAAGAAACTGAGGCACTGCACATCCTCAGAACCTATATTGCAACTGGTGAAATTCCAGAGATGGCTCAACCTAGGAGAAATAAGGATGATGATTCTGAAGACAAAGGTGATGGGAGGAGAAGACATCACAGGAGAGATAAGGGTGATGAAGACAAGAAGAAAAAGGGAGACAAGGACAAAAAGGATGATGATGACCAAGGTAAAACATATGAGAGAAAGAGTGGAAGACAGCAAGCCTTAGGCACTGCTAGCAGTAACCTCACCACAACACAAGACTCTAGGTCTAGGGTGAATACTGCTAGTAGTGACCTACCAAAATCTACATCTATGGCTTCTGCAACTGTCTTACCACCTCAAGAAGAGAAGAAGATTCAAGACAAGAAACCATGTGTATGTTTCAGAAAGCAATCTGCTAATGGAATACTACTATGGTCTACCAACAAAGGTCAAAGATTTCTGCCAAGCAATCATGTCAAGAGGATGAAATTTAAACATGCTGCAAGGAGAGTGAAGCTATCCAAATCTAGAGCCCTAACAATCATTCCAGGATTGAAACTCCAGCCACTTGATGAAGACTTTGATGAAGAGCAACTGCAATTTCTAAGAGCTTAAAAGATATGCTATGCTGCAATTGTGGATGACCACCTTGAAATCAAGTACACTGATGGGAAAGAAATGAAATTCAAACAAGGGGGTTGTCAACATTGGGGTAAATTGTATGAGATAGAAAGAATCATTGCATTGCTGGATTCTAAAGACAAGGTGGAGAAAGTATGGAAGCTGGAATTGATTGACTTTGTGAAAATGAAGAAAGATTATGCTGAGAAGATAAGAAAGGGCTGCTATGAGAAATGGTTAGAAAGGGAGAAAGAAATTGATAGACTGGAGATTGAAGCAGAAAAGCTAAGGGCAAAGGGATTGTGTAGAGTTCAGTTTGATCCCTATGTGGTGAAGTATAGGAGAAGAAATGGAGCCAATGTCAATATAAGAATGGACCTACTCAGTCACTATCCTGCCAACATTCTGAAGCCAGTGCTTGAAGATTTCAAAAACTCTATTATGATTGAAGAATTGGATGCTATGACAGAAATCATGAGAGCAGTAGATGAGATTGCAAGAAAGGAGAAAGAAAGGAAACAGAAAGCATATGATGATCTACAAGCCAAAGCAATGGAGATGCGATCAAAAGAAAATGGCTAGTACCTCATCATACTGTAAGAGTATTTATCTTGTAATTTCATTTATGTGTTCAATCAAAATACATACCTGTACTTTTAAAGTTTTATCTTTATGTATGTTAGGCTTGTTATCAGACATGAAATTGTGACTAAGGGTCTCACTCACAATTTGGGGGAGATTGTTAGTTACAGAGGCATGCCTGTACACATCTAATAACAAGCCTAATTGTTTGTAATGCTGTGCATTACTTACATGACCTCTTAACTGAGGGAACCTCTAGTTGTAGAGTTTCTGTCTGTATTGTACTTGTAGAAGGCATCAAATCCTAGTTGTGTAATTATACAAATAGAGTCTAGAATAATGCTTGAAAGAAGTTCCAAGGTTCATGCCTCAAGCAAGGAGTTAAAGACTGTCAAATAATCACAGTTGGGATTTGAAGAAATGAAGAATTTGCCCAAGTACCAATTCGAGAAGTATATTTGTCTATTCGAGAAGTCAGGGATTCGATATCTCAAGACACTATTCGATATCTCTGAATACACTGTTCGATATCTCATTCGATATCTCAGGGATTCGATATGTCTACTACTCTATTCGAGAACTCAAGAAGTCAACAAGTCAAGATGGTATTCGAGTTCTCAAAGAGTCAACAAGTCAAAGTTCCATTCGATATCTCAAGGACTCAGAAAGCCATTCGACAACTCGAGGATTCGATAAGTCAAATGTTCTATTCGACAACTCAAGGAATCCTGATGGAAAAGAGCTATTCGAGAAGTGGTTCGATATGTCATTATAACAGTATTCGAGAACTCAGAGTTATCGATCAAGTCAATTCTAGTTCTCGAATCACTTACTTAGTCACTTCTCGAATACATTCTTGGAGACAAAATACTGAAGAAATTGTACAAGTCAGAAACCTGCAACAAGCCAATGCACTTTATGGACCACAATCTGTAACGTGCTCTGGAAAGCCTACAAGGAAGCTTGGAGAGATATAGAAGAGACAAGGAGCTAAAGAAGTGGATCTAAACAGGCTTTGCAAAGTCAAATCTGTAACCGTTTGGACGCTTACTCAAAAAGGATAGACAGACTAGAAAGTAATTTGTTTAGCTACCTTATTTGCAGTAAGTGGGCTGTATCCATGTTCTATAAGGACACAGCCTCACTTCATAACTTAGTAACTTTTGTGAGTCTAGTTTTTCATACACTGTAAGCCATATCTCTCTGAGAAAAACGAAGCTGAGAATACTACCATTTGTATTCACAGATTGTAGCAACCTTTATCTAATAATACATTAGATTAAAGTGATATTGCGTGTTGTGTTGTTTATTTATCCGCACCTTCACTTCTACACACACAGGCACTTATCTGCTACATAGACTCAATCAAGAAAAGTTCAAGAATCCATTCACCCCCCCCTCTGTATTCTTTTACCGTATTCAATACTCAACACCATCCATCATTTTCTTGTCGTCGAACAGGAATAGACTCTATTAACTGCGCTTCCCTCTGATCCAACATGTCATTCAGAATGTCCATATCCCACCCATCCTCCTCCAAACTAAACAGAGAAGCCACCATTTGATTTTTCAAACCTTCGTGATCAGAATGAATGAAAGGATCCTCATTGTAAGGTAACCATGGCTCACCCAGAATATACACTGATCTCCCATTCCCAATAGACCTCGCTGCTCCTCTCTTGATCACTTCCTGAGCTGCAATAACACTGCACCATATATAACTAGGATTACCCCCCAATTTTGCTGTTAAGAACGATTCATTAGGGTAATAACATGCTTTGTAAATTCTTACAACTAGACTTTCATGGTGCACCATTAACCTCCATCCTTGCTTCCCAACCATGGCTAAATTAAACTCATGCAAATTTCGAAAACCCATCCCCCCTTCAAATTTTCTTTTTGTCATTCTGTCCCAGCTTAACCAATGGATGCCACGATTTTTCTCTGCCCCATTCTTCGAAACAATGAAAATAAGATTATACAGGCTAAAAATATAAGGATGATAATCAAAAACAAACAAATTATACCATACACATAATCAAAGACAATTTAATACAATTGACAAATACAAATTACAATATCGATCGATCGAGTGCCTAACTTTTGTCGTGATTGTAATATTCGACAAAAGCATAGCCAAGAGACTGTTTGGTTTGAGAATCCTCAACAATGATACAAAAATTCACATGACAACGAGGGGCATGATATTTCAAGTGGTTATACAACTCTTTATTAGTTACTCTTGAATCCAAATTACCAACATATAGAGTCGCCAGTGCCATCCTTAATTTCATCTCCTTTGTTTTTGTTTTTGTGTGTCTTTTATCAAACCCTAACCCCTATGTGTTTTTATTGTATGTATTCTTAGAGCATCTCCAATGGTATTGGCTAAAATGGGTGGCTAAAAGGATATAAAATAGTGATTATGTAAAATTTATCGAATCTGTAAGGTGTTGTACGGTATTGGCTAAAATGGGTGGTTAAAATGATATAAAATAGTGATTATGTAAAATTTATCGAATCTGTAAGGTGTTGTACTTCAATGGAGTTGGCTATAATGATTAGTCATATTTTAGAAATAGCAAGTTATTATTATTTCAAATTGTTAAAAATAGAATGTATTATTTTAATATGGTAATATTGATGATGTGGAGTTTTGCTACAGGTCTCTAGAAGTTCGACAAATATAGCCAATATGATAGGATTTTAGAGGATTATCTAAAATTTTAGATAACAGTAATGTCCCGTTGGAGATGATTTTTTCTTTTACACAATATCTATAATTTTTATTTATGGCATGTTTGACACACTTTTAGCTAAGGGATTTCTATGGTTGGAGATGCTCTTATCTTGCTTGCCTAATATGATATATTGATATGCTCAATTCCTCTTTTGTTTCTTTTTATATCTACATACACACGTCATTAGTTTTCATTTATAATAATAATATCTAAAATTTTCAAAATAATAATAATAATAATAATAATAATAATAATAATAATAATAATAAGCAAACTTTAAATCTACCTTTAAGACTCATTTTATTTTAGTGCCAATATTGTAAACTTAATCTTTCAAATCAGGTACTAAAATTAAAATTTTTTGTACCAATAATTTTATATTTATTAAAATTAATTTTAAGATATAGACTTTAAAAATCATGTAATGAAACATGTGATCATTAATTTTACATATATAAAAATTTATATGGAATTTCCAAAAGCATCTTAAATTTTATAATAACTTTGGTGATTATTATATACTCCCTCTGTCCCTCTCATTTCTTTACAGTTACTATTTTGGGGTGTCCCTCTCATTTCTTTACATCCCAAAAATAGTAAGTTTCTCCCACTATTACACCCACTATCTCATATATTTAACAATAAAAAATACTATTACATCTACTACTTTCCTCCACTATCTCAAATCTATTATTAAATATTAATAGATCCCACCACTTTACCCACTTTTCATCTAACTTTACTCATTTTATACACATTTTCTTGGTCTCCGTGTCCATCCCCATGTAAAGAACCATGAGGGACGGAGGGAGTACAAGTTTATAATCTGTATTATGTACGATTCTTTTTGTTATTCTATAATTTCTTCATATGTGTTTTATTGTTAAATATAATTTAGACTAAAATATTATATGATAATATATATTGCTTGTACTTTTATATTTAATAAAATGAATATTTTTTTGAATAAACATATTTGCATTCTCATTTAAATAGAACCAATCACCAATAGATGGTAAATAAAATTCGGACCTCATCTAAAACACCAATAAATTCTCATTTGAATGAATGTTGGACTACAATTTAAGAGCTAAAGTAGATCTACAATTTAAACAATATAAAATAACGGAGGCTACTTCTAAATTAGAGTAAACTAAAAAAAAATTAAGGTATTGAATACAAAGGGAAAGACGGTATTTATAAGGTAGAAATAGGGTTTTAGGGTGTGTTGGGTAGATCTTCACCATGTGGGGTGTGTTGGTGGAATTCTCACCCTTCAAATGTCCTATTTTCCAATTATTCATTTTTGCATCAAACTTTTTTTTTTTTTTTTGCCTTTCTTCATTTTCTTCCTTTTTCTTACTCTTTTGCCCTTCCTTGTCCTTTTTTCTTTATTTTTGTCATTTTTTTAATTTATTTCTGAAATGCAACAAATTAATTTATTAAAATACGAGTTCAAGCAATAAATAGACAATAAAAATATGTAAAAAAATATGCACTAATTATCACCTCCCTTTTGCCACAACCTTGTCCTCAAGGTTGGACTTAAGTACCAGGTTTTGTTGTTATGAAATCATCGTCTATGGTATTATCATCTTCTAATAACAAGAATTCGGCTCCTCGACACTTATGACCTGAAGTGAATTTTTCGTCACAATTGAAGTAGAGACCTTGAGTTTGCTTTTTCTGCATTTCATCCCAAGTGACACATTTTATAGTTGGAGGTGTTGTTGTTATTAGAGATGTCGAATCAATTCGAACACGACAAAATGGTGGAGATTTTATAGTCCTTTGTTGACGATTGAGTTGTTCTTCCTTCATTCGTGCAAAGCTAATTGCATCCTTCAATATTTTTGGCTTCAACATTTTGATGTCATCTGCAATTTCAGGTTTAAGACCTCCCATGAACTTGCCCACCAAAGCATTTTGTGTCCATCCATGCACTCTATTCCCAAGCCTTTCAAATTCCTTTTGATAGTCACGCAATGAGCCTGTTTGTTCCATCGTCGATAGTGCCTCGCCGAAATCTTCACAATCAGTTGGCCCAAAGCGAACCCATACTTCATCGTGAAAGATGTCCTATGTTACTTCTCGTTTTTCTCCCTTGTACGCATGTAGCAACCATTTCCACCACTGATTTGCTTCTCCTTCAAGGTGGAAAGAAGCTAAAGACACATTTTGGGTTTCTAAGGTGCCTTGATACTCAAAAAATTGGTCCACTTTAGTAAACCATTTTGTTGGATTGTCACCTGTAAATTTTGGAAATTTTACAAATTCCTTTTGATAGTCAGGCAATGAGCCTGTTTCTTCCACTCTCGATAGTGCCTCGTCGAAATCTTCACAATTAGTTGCCCAAAACGAGCCCATAATTCATCGTGAAAGATGTCCCATATTACTTCTCGTTTTTCTTCCTTGAATGCACGTAGCAACCAGTGCCACCACTTATTTGCTTCTCCTTCAAGGTGGAAAAAAGCTAAAGACACATTTTGGGTTTTTAAGGTGCCTTGATACTAAAAAAACTGGTCCACTTTAGTAACCATTTTTTTTGGATCGTCACCTGTAAATTTTGGAATTTTGATCTTTGCAAGTTTAGAATAGAATGTTGATTTCCTCGCACTTGACTTGTCACTTATTGTCTTTCCATTGCGATGGTTCCGTCCATGTGCTCCATAGCTGCCATTACCTGAACTGTGACCAATCAACACTCTATTCTGATTGTCTTGTCTTTGTGATCCATGTTGAGTATAGAATACAGTAAAAGAATACAGAGGAGGGGGTGAATGGATTCTTGAACTTTTCTTGTTCTTGAGTCTATGTAGCAAGATCGGTGTTTGTGTGTGCAAGGATTATGAATGCGGATAAAAACAACACAAGACGCGATATCACTTTAATCTAATATTGTGTTAGATAAAGGTTGCTACAATCTTTGAATACAAATGATAGTATTCTCAGCTTCGTTTTTCTCAGAGAGATATGACTTTTCAATGTATGAAAAACTTGACTCCTTAAAAGTTATTAACTAAGGAAGTGAGGCTGTATCCTTATAGAACATGGATACAACCTACTTACTGCAAATAAGGTAGCTGAACAAATTACTTTCTAGTCTGTCTATCCTATTTGAGTAAGTGTCCAAACGGTTACAGATTTGACTTTGCAAAGCCTGTTCAGATCCACTTCTGTAGCTCTTTGTCTCTTCTATATCTCTCCAAGCTTCCTTGTAGGCTTTCCAGAGCGCGTTACAGATTGTGGTCCATAAAGTGCATTGGCTTGTTGTGAGCTTCTGACTTGTACAATTTCTTCAGTATTTTGTCTCTAAGAATGTATTCGAGAAGTGACTAAGTAAGTGATTCGAGAACTAGGATTGACTTAAACGATAACTCTGAGTTCTCGAATACTGTTATATGACATATCGAATCACTTCTCGAATAGCTCTTTTCTCTGGGAGTCCTTGAGTTGTCGAATAGAGCATTTTGACATGTCGAATCCCTGAGATATCGAATAGCTTTCTGAGTCCTTGAGATATCGAATGGAACTTTGACTTGTTGACTCTTTGAGAACTTGAATACCACTTTGACTTGTTGACTTCTTGAGTTCTCGAATAGAGCAGTAGACATATCGAATCTCTGAGATATCGAATGAGATATCGAACAGTGTTTTCAGAGATATCGAATAGTGTCTTGAGATATCGAATCCCTGACTTCTCGAATGCTAGACTTCTCGAACAGACAAAACTACTTCTCAAATTGGTACTTAAGCAAATTCTTCATTTCTTCAAATCCCAACTATGATTTATTTGACAGTCTTCATCTCTTTGCTTGAGGCATGAACCTTGGAACTTCTTTCAAGCATTATTCTTGACTCAATAAGTACAGTTACACAGCTAGAATTTGGTGCCTATTACAAGTACAGAACAAATAGAAACTCTACAACTAGAGGTTCCCTCAGTTAAGAGGTCATGTAAGTAATGTAAAGCATTACAAACAATTAGGCTTGTTATTAGAGTTAAACAGGCATGTCTCTGTGACTAACAATCTCCCCCAAATTGTGAGTAAGACCCTTAGTCAGAATTTCATGTCTGATAACAAGCCTAACATACATAAAGATAAAACTTTAAAAAGTACAGGTATGTAGATTGATTGAAGAAAATACATAGAAGTTTTCTTACAAGTTATGAGGAACAACTAGCCATATCCTTTTTGTAGCATCCCATAATCCGGGGTACAGATTTGGGACCACTAACCACAATTAACATCATACAACCCTGGATATAAACATAGTATAATAATAGAAACCCCTTAACCAAGATCGCATACAGGCTATGGTATGAAACAAATTATTAATTTACATTATTATAGTCAACCTCAGAATAAAACTGTTAAACAATCTTTATGACTAAATAAATCACTGCCTAACTAGATGTCCAACCTTGATAAATTCCCAAACCACTATCCGACGAAATCCATAACCCGAACGTCTCCTCTTGATGCTGGAAGAGTATTACCAACTGACCACAAGGTCCACTAATCATCTCTATTAACTGGGAAAAAAATAAACATTAAAGCAAGAGTGAGCCAACAACGCTAAGCAAGTGCAAATAGTGATAGCAACATCAATAACGACTACAATTCTGAAAACTAGAAGAAATGTCTCATGCTTCGAAAAGAAGCAGTTAAGTTAATTATCTGTTTGCCACAAAGAGCCAACATTTCACCATTAGAATAAGGTGCATCAACAATGAGAACTGATAAAAGTTCTGATAGCAAAATATAATTGACATAGGCTTCAAGAGAATCAGAAGACGAATCAACTCAATCTCAATGTATAGATTAGAATTGGATTTTTATATATATTTAAAAAAACAATAAGGTTAGACTGCTGATCACTCACGCACTAACCCCGGACAAACGCACACAGCAATGTCCTTTAATGGATCCACGGCACATATTGGCCTTATTAACTTCCGACCACGAATCTGGTCCGACCCCTTACGGTCCACATTTTAAAACATTCCAATTCCATATCAAACGCACTAGGTGTCGGGACAATCGACAACCCTTGTTAACCAAACAACTGGAAGCTCCCGTCCAGAATAACAAATTATGCTTAATAGTCAATGAGGAAGTATCTATATCTTCTAGTATCGACAAGTTCGATACAAAACAGGGTGATAACCGAGTAATCAAGATCTTCAATATATACCGATGAGTTCGATAATAAATGGGGGGAGAATATAAAGAACAATATTTTGAATATGTATCAACAAGATAGATATGAGTAATTGGGGACATAACATCATTAATTTGATAAAAGGGAGAATCAATTTGGATAACAATAAAAGATATAAATTGCAATAAGATTATCAATAATTGAAATTCTACATTAGAGCAGGGACATGGTCAAGCACTACGCATTTAATAAAATTTTACAACACACTGTAAGGTTTGAGTCAACATAAGCGAGTAAAACAATTTAAATGTCTATTTGTAAAAATAATTACAGGATGATCAATTGCAAATTAGTTTGAAGAAACATTTTCAAGAAGGGGTTCACTGGATAAATTATGCTAAAAATCAGGGATTTCATTAACATGTATTCATGGGGATTTAAAACTTGGATTCTCTCTATTTAGAAAATCCCTTAAACATTTTTCAAGGAAAATAAAAGAAATGGCATTCCATCGAGGAATCCAATGACATACCATGAGTAAAGCATTTTATGGAAAAAGGTTATTGGTAAGATCCTTTGAAAATTTGGTATTTGAACTATGGGTGGGGAAACATAAACATTTTCACAAACTGAAGAAGTATATCATTTTCTAAACATACTTGATCAATCCGTACAACAAAGGAATTGAATTGCATCACTTGAATGATAAGTGAAGAGCAAGACACTTGCCTCGATTTACGGAGTTCCTGATTTTCACCTCGATCCTCAACTTAGTTTCAAGACAGCCTTTAGTGACTAGCCTTTCATTTGGCCCTACCTCCCTTTCCTACTTCGTAACTCACCAGCTCTCACGTCAGTTTACCCGTCGGCTTTAATACTTGTCCTTCTATTCGTCCTTCAAATTACCCGCGCACTGTCCTTGGCCAGGTCTCCCATTCGAACCTTTACAAGGTTAATCACCATTTCAGTACTAATTCAAGCAAAACCTTATCGTTTGCTCTATTCTACCCATGCACGTCCTATAACGCTTACATATACAATACATATAGACATATTCATTCATATTCACATAATAGTCTTACTATAATCAACTAAGTCACATAAACACATCACATAACCATTTCAAAACAACACAACCACTTAATATTTAAAACCACGACATATTCTCGAAATAATCCACTGATACATATACTTAAACCCTTAGTAATCATAACACACCTTCAAGCATTGAAATTAAATAAGTTAAATAGGTTTTAAATAGATTTGCAAGGGATTTTTAGAAAATTTCGGCATGTAGTATTCGTTTATCGGACTATCCACCTGCTTTTCAATTC
This sequence comes from Kitagawia praeruptora, assembly GCA_037693485.1. Taxonomy (NCBI): domain Eukaryota; kingdom Viridiplantae; phylum Streptophyta; class Magnoliopsida; order Apiales; family Apiaceae; genus Kitagawia; species Kitagawia praeruptora. Next base: position 129,685,616 of record CM075347.1, read on the forward strand.
AACAACTCAAGGAGTTTTAACTATATATTTACCAAAAATCAAGCTGCCTCAACTTGCAGCAACATAAAAGTGCACAAATAAAGAAAGTACCCGCCCAGACATGCGGCACCTAGCACATAAGAAATTCTGCCTCGACATGCAGTAAACACATAATAATTTATATTAGCATTAACTACTACTTACGCTACATCAATAATCGTATCACTCACGCATTTTAATGATACACTTGACAATCAATTATTAATATTCGTAAGCCCTAGGGAACAATCCCTAGCATTAACTATTACTTACGCTATATCAATGATCACATCACTCAAGTATATTAATTATACTCGTGATAGTTAATCATTGATATTCGTAAGCCCGAGGAACTAGTTGAAGAGAATTACACAAGTCCTTAAATATTGACACTTAAGACTTGTGATCTCATTGCAACTCCTCGCAGATAAACAAATAATAAAATGAATCCAACAATTAATCTTTGATAAATAACATTTTAAACCATACAATCAGGAATTAAATTCTCATTTTAAGAAAACTTTGTGAATTAGCCTTTTTTGTAAGTTGGACTATCCCGGGGTCACAACCCCTCAATTTTAATCAAAACTAAATCAAGACATACCACACAGCCTCTAGGGCCAGTGGTACTTTTCAGAAATCATTACTTAACATTTATACAAATATACAACTTAGGCAATTAGATAATTCCTTTATCAAACCATTTGACCACATATAATTTACCACCAAGAATACGATTATTCGACCTATAACACTTAGCACATAGCATTTATAACTTAATAAAACCATATAACTCTAACATATTATCCGACAATTAATAATTAACAATTATCGAATACTAAGCCCGATTATATCATCAAACCAACAATTTCCACCAAAAATCACAATTAACCACCAACAATTATAATTAACTATACTTTCCGAATTAATTCACGAAAATTAAATCATCGCATCACATTTACTTCTAATTTAATTACAACAATATTATCACAATTTAATCTAAAATGAAAATTAAATAATTGCATCGAAAATGAAAATAAATAAACAAATAAAAATATTATACCTTTCGATCCATTTTTTCCCAACAAAATCTCTCTCCTTTCTCTCTCTCTCTCTCTGCCCCACTCCACTCCGCTGCTACACTTCTTCCGCGCCTACAGTGCTCCGCCACAACCTCGCATGTTCCCTCGCCGCCGTCGTGTTTTCCGGCGTCGCTGCTCTGACGTCCCCCCAGCTTTCACAGTCACGACCCTCCTGCCTTTCCCACAATCTCGCACGCACAGCACACACAACATCCACACACTTACACACGCATATATATATATATGTATATATATGTAATTGCTCCCAATCTCTCTTCCTCTTTCTTCTCTTTTCTCTTTTTATTTCTCTCTCCCCGTTCTCTAGAATTCTCTCGACTACTCTCACTACTAGGCTGCTGGTTCCATATATTGGGCTTGGCCCAAAACCCCTTATTATTACTACTCTTATTCCGGCCCAATAAAATACAACTCACGTGCTTTTAAAACTAATAACAACTTTTATAAATCGAAACTACATAGAAAATTCGGGAAATTAAACTTTTTTTAAAATAAAAAATATAAAATTACGAACACCCACATATTTTTAAAATATTTTTCGGATAAAAAATGAATTAAATATGGATTTTATAAATTTTGATCCTTTAAATACAATAAAACTCTTTAAATCATTTTAAAATACCACAACACCCAAATTAAATCATCCAACAATTTTAAAAACTCAATAAATATATAATGGAAATATTTCAAAAGATTCCATAATTTTTTAATCCCTCCGATAATTTTATAAAATTGACAGAGGATTAAAAATACATGATTTAAATATATTTAAATCCTCAAAAATACAAATAAAATTACACAAACCTTCAAAGCTTACCCAAGTCATCATATAATCACATAAACACCATCTCACATACATTTCACCTTTACAACAATATTCACATAATATAATTTATAATTTATAATAAATAAATAATTTTAAAATCGAAAATTTCTAGGGCGTTATACTTTTGGATTCATCTCTTGAGCTTTGGCTTGCAGATTCTCATTTTTCATTTTCTTTTCAGCTTCTTTAGCTTTCTTCTTTGCATTTTCTTCCATGGAAAGAATAATATCATCCATTGCAGTGAGTTCTTCAATTAGAGGGGAGCTTGACAAATTCTTGAGTACTTCATTCAGCTGTTTCTCAGATGAGGAACTGATGTAGTCCATTCTTATCTTTACATTTCTACCATATATATTTCTTGTACTCAATGATGTAAGGATTAAACTTGACTCTACACAGACCCATAGCTCTCAATTCATCAGCCTTAGCTTCCATTTCAGCAAACTCCTCCTCCTTTTTCCTTAGTAGCTCTTCACTGTTCCTTTTCATTTCTGCCCGGTGATCTCTCTTCATTTTAACAAAGTCAATTAACTCCAGCTTCCATACCCTTTCCACTCTGTCTTCAGAATCCAACATTGCAATTATTCTTTCTATGTCATATAGCCTGCCCAGTGCTGACATGTTCCTTGTCTGAATTTCTTCTGTCTTCCATCAGTATATTTAATTTCAAGAAAATCATCAACAATGGTAACATGATAGATTCTTTGAGCCCATAGGAACTGCAGTTGGTCTTCATCATAGTTTTCATCCAGAGGTGGTAGGTTTAGTCCTGGGATTATTGTCAGTGCCTTTGATTTGGATAACTTCACCCTTCTTGTAGCATGTTTGAATTTAATCCTTTTTACATGGTTGCTAGGCAGAAACTTATGACCCTTGCTTGTAGACCATTGTAGTATTCCATTAGCAGTTTGCTTTCTGAAACATATACATGGTTTCTTGGCTTGAATCTCCTTCTCTTCTTGAGGTAGTAAAACATTTACAAAGGCCATGGAATTTGACTTTTGTAGGTCACTACTAGCAGTATTCACCCTAGACTTAGAGTCTTGTGTTGTGGTGAGGTTACTGTCAGCAATGACTATGGCTTGCTGTTTCACACTTGACCTCTCATAGACTTTCCCTTGGTCATTACTATCTTTCTTCTCTCTGTCATCCCTCTTTTTTTTCTTGTCTTCATCTTCCTTATCACTCCTGTGATGTCTTCTCCTCCCATCACTTTTATCCTCATCTTTATCATCCTTATTTCTCCTAGGCTTGGCAATTTCTGGAATTACACCAGTTGCAATAAAGGATCTGAGAATTTGCAGTGCCTCTAGTTCTTCAGCATTTCTGGTTCCACCCTTCTTCTGTAGTTGCTCAATGATTGCAATAATAAGTCTTTGGTTTTGAGGTGTGAGATCATGAGGAATGACCAATTGCTTGATGTCTTCAATTTTGGTGCCATATTGGTAGATGATTGTCCATGGCTTTTTGATTACTTCTGGCAGCCTTGAAGGTTGATCATTCCTTAAGTCATCATACAGACTTTTATTGTTTTCATTTGCATCCCTCTTCTCAATAAGCCTGATCAGTACATCTATCTCTGAATGTTTCAATGTTTGTAGAGTGTTGTAGGTTAGATGCCAGATACTAGATTTTGCCACCATCATCACCTCCTTGAGCCATAAGCCATTGACTCTCCTAGGCATCACAGTGAAGTAATTGATCTGATCCCTCAGCCTCCTTAGATATATTTGAGTGTCATCAGCCTGTTCCCTTGAGACTTTCAGAAAGTTCAAGAATGCATCATCATGGTAGACATTAGAGTTTGCAACTTCTTGTAGCTTGGCCTCAGTAACCACCTTTACTTCTACAGGTTTGACACTTTCAACTTTAGTAGATGGAGAGTTATCAGATGGCATACTTCCTGCAACCACTGTGGTTGTGATGGATTGCTTCTAGCCACTTGGAGTGATGATATGCACAGTTGGTAGAGTAACAACTGGCAGAGTGGTTGGGGGCTCATCAACTTTTGATTTCCCTTTTCCTGGCACATGAGTTAGAAATTTAGATGCACTTTGGTGGCCACCCTCCTTTATCTTTATACCTTTCTCCCCCTTTGTATTTGAATTCCTTGATGTCCTCTTCTCCCCCTTAGGCTTGTTGTCAGGCACAGAGGCTGTAGGAGTGACCTTAGGGTTCAAAGATTCTTCAGGTAGAGGGTGACCCATGTGCTTCATCATGGCAGCCAACATAGATTGTTGATGCAGAAGAACATCAGCTGTGGTGGTGGCTTGAGTGCTCAACTGCTCAGTAAGAGTTTCAACTTTCTCTGTCAGATGAGCATTGGATTGTGAGAGAGTAGCGACCTCCTTTTCAAGTACATCTACCTTGCTAAACAATTCAGTAGATTTGAAGCTAGACAGGGATTGTTCTTTAAGTCTCTGCACTTCAAACCTAGTCAAATCATGCACTGGGACTTCAGTAACCAGCTTGTCTCCGTATAGATTTTTGAACATGGTCCTCAACATGGCATTGGCATCTGTGGTCTGATCAGATAAAGCTTGAAATTTATTCCCCAGACCTGTGACATTGTCATGGAGTAGAGCTAAGCCATTATCCATCTTGGTACAGGTAGACTTGCATGCCAGAATGTCCTTGAGTACAGTCTCCAATGAAGGGAATTTAGCATCAAAAGCTCTCTTAATCTCATGCACCTCCTTGGTTGTGGTTGTACACACTTCATGAATTTCTATTTTGAGACCCTTTCCAAGGTAATGTGCAGCCTTGAGAATGCCCTTGTAGCTGTCATTCACTGCTTCATACACATCACCAGGGGTGAGAGATTTGGCATTGGACCCTAGTGAAGTGATGTACTCTTCTCTGAGGTATTGGAGACTGTCTGAGAGAGGAATATCAAATTTTCCTTGTAGCCAAGCATCTACATTGCCATCTCTCTCAGATTCATCTATTATCTTTGCCTTCTGTAGCTCCACGTCATCTCTGTGGCATAGGAGAATGGCTTCATAGTCAGGATTGGGCAGATTTGCAATGAGAAGGTTTTGAGCAATCTCTGTGAACTCAGGGATTTGATCAACAATTAAGCTTTGAAGTGCTTCAACCGTCAATTATTGTGGAACAGACCCTGATCCTGAAGCACTGTCATGTTGCACAGGCTTCAGCCATTGTGTCATGAAGTCAGAGCTAGAGCTAGGCAAGCTAGACTCCTCAGTTACAGATGCAACTTCTGCAGCCAGATGGATTGACTCTACTACTGGTGTCTCCACTGAAGTGGGATGAGTTACACCAGCAATCGACACAGGCACAGAGTCTCTAGTATAAACTAGTGAATCCTCTGTGTTTGTGATGGTGTCATCAGGACATGCCCCAATATGCATTCCCTCACCATCTAAATGTGGGTCCTGGGTGGTGAGCACAGTGTCAAGCACCATGTCACTTGAATTCATTGGCTCACCAAGAGAAAAGAATTCTTGGTGATCAATGCCTTGTTCTTCAATTTCTTGAAGTACAGGCTCCAAAGAAATATGAATGGTAGATGCTGGAAGAGAAGTGTCTTGTAGATTAGATTTTAGCAACTCCCCCTGAAAGGTAGAGGGAGTTTTAATTGTGATGTGCTCTCCACTCAGTATTGTGCCAGCCTTATCACTCCCATGTGCTGACTCTGTACAAATAGGTGCATTGGGGAGGATGCTTGATTCTATAGATGCACCCTGTTGAGAGGATACATCTAGTGAACTGTGTGCCCCTGATTTTACAACTTCAGCCATTTGTGTGACTGAAGAGGTGGTTTTGGTTTTCTTCTTCTTTGGCCTCTGTAAGGGTGACTCAGGTGCCTCACTTTCCAATTCTACAGCCAATGCTGCTTCAGATAATATGGTTAAAGGTGCACAAGCAACCTGTTTTCTCTTCTTCTCCTTTTTACTAACATCACCCTTTTGAGAGGATGATGTAGTTGGCTCAGTGTGTGGTAGAGTGTTTGGCTGAGAGGGTTGGTTAGCAGGCCCTGGGTTAGCATTTTGTTCTACTTTCTTGGGCTGTGCTAACTGAGATTTTGTATCAAATATTGGCATGTTGTGGGGGTAAGTCCTGAATAGACTCTCCATATGGCGAGTTATTTTGAGTCTTACATCCACATCATTCCTAGTCTCCAAATTACCAAAAATGAGTTTGGTCATGGATTTAGGATAGCCTATTCTATTTCTATCTATCCCAGGCAGTTCAATCAATTGAGCATTTTTAAAATTAAGAACAGATTGAATAAAGCGAGGGAAGAAAATGTCAGTACCTCTCTTGGTTGTGTTCTTACCAAGTCTCCCATACAACTCTTGTAGGATGATTTGACCAACATCTATCTTCCTTCCATAGGCCAATGCATAGCCAATTTGCTGCACAGGTGCACTGATTTGGTCAAAGCTTGATTTCCTGGCCGTGAAGACTTGAAGAAGAGTTGCAAACACATAGCTCCACTCCTTTCTCAGATTCTTTTTGTTTAACTTTCCAAGATTGATCCCATCTGAGTAGTTGATGAATTCAAAGAATTCTTCTAACTCTGCATTTGTGGCCAGTATGTCATATGACTCTTGTTGTAGGCCTAGTGCCTGATTCATGTCTATAGTGGTGATAGTGATTTCCTTATCTTGAATCTTGTAGTAGATTGATAGAGTGTATTTTATATATACTTTATAGGATTTTATTCCTGCATTTACGGTGCTTTTGTGAATAATCGTGTGGATTTAATTAGTTTTTGATGAGTTTGTCGCAGGAAATAAAGAATTACCAAGTTGGAAGGAGTTTAACGATTTTTAGTTGAAGAATTGAGATTAAGGGTGTAGCTCCGTCAGTTTTTGGGAGTTAATTTATGATATGGAATGAAGAATGGAGGCTAATGTCAACTATCAAGAAGTATACAAGTCATTACGGATTAAAGACGGAAGCTCATGTAAAAGGAACGGGAAGAAAAAGTTGAAAAATCGAAGAAAAATCAAATTTCGCAGATTGGGGCCGAGCTTAGAGCTCAACTGGCGCTCTCAGCCCCGTTTTCAGCAGATTGGGCTGAGGCTCTCAGCCTGAACCGCGCTCTCAGCATCGCGGTACGCTGGGAAAATTCCAGTTTTGCCCTTTTTACGATTATGGCCATATCTTGAGTTCTACAACTCCGTTTTGGACGATCTTACTGTCCACGCGAAGCTAACGAGATTCTCTATCATTATAAAGTGGTTCAGAGTTCCAAATACAACTGGAACGTTCCGGAAATACTGAAAAAAAGTCAGCCACGAATTTTCCTTAAAAACAGAATCAGTTTAGGAAACGTATTTTGCAGAAATTCTATTATAATTCTGTTTTGGTATTTTCTTGCTGGGCAAGACTTCAAGAGGCTATATAAACACATCTTGGGACACATTATGAGGAATGTAATATTAGATCAGATAATATAGTTTAGAGTAGATTAGTATTATTAGTGGGAGATGTAGAGAAACACCATGACTCTTCTTTTGGGTGACAACATTGAAGTTTGAAGGTTTTGTTCTCTTAATCTTTTCTTTGTTCTTATTAGTTTAATTATGTTTTCTTGTTTTACTAGTTGTTTTACTTGTTTAACTATTAGCGAGTAGTTATTTCTAGGGCTTAAAGGGAAGCCATGTTTGCACTAATATTGGCATGATTTTCATAGTGATTTGATTGGTTATGGTTAATTCTGATTGATATGTTTTAATCGTTAATTTGTGTAATCGGCCGATATCATGGATTAATTATATGCAAATAGGGGTATGGATCGAGAGATTTACTTACCAGAGGCACACATACAATTAGCGGAATTGAGGGTGATTGTGGAAACATCATCGGATTTCTGATAGCGTTAATGCTTGGAAGAGATTAACTTGACTCTAATTACCTGATTGATTGAATTACTAAAAGTGGTTAATTGTGTTGAATGTTTCAAGAGTGTTAATGCTTGGAAGAGATTAACATACTCTAGTTATAGGATCACATTGATTGCTTTAGCTTAAGAGCCAATTGTGTAAGCATGGTGGACCTGATTGCCCTAGGTTTTAAATAATTTGTTTATCATCTGTTTAATTAGTGTTAATCTTGTTTAATAATTAATATTCTCCAATAATCGTTTGTCCCTGAAACAATTAGCGATAACTGAAAAGGAATTAGTAGTTACTGTCTCCTTGTGGATTCGACCCGCTTGCCATCTGTACTAGAAATAGACACCGTGCGCTTGCGGTTAGTTATAATTTGACACATCAAGTTTTTGGCGCCGCTGCCGGGGAGACAGCGAGTTTCTGTTGATTTTAATTTAGTTGTTTAGATTGTTTCCATTGTCTCATTGGAACTTTAGTTCCAATTGAGACAAATTTTACTACGTTTCTTGGCTTTGTTGAGTGTTTACAGGTTACTATGGGTGAAGTTGATACTTTAGCACTACTCTCTTCCATGTTGGAGGCACGCACTCAAGAAATTGCCTCATTCAACCCTACAGAGCCCACTATGCATCCAATGAGTATCAATGAGATGTCACAAGTGGCCCCTAAAACTTACAACTTCTGTCAAATTTGCGGTGTGCAGTGTCACTTTGGTTTTGAATGCTCTTATAATGTCTATAATTCTCAGAGTGCTCAGTGCGGACAAATGAATTCTTTTGAAGAAGGATATGGGTACAATCAGTATTCAAACACTTTTGATCAAGAATGCGTGAATCAACCAGATTTCTACTACCAGGACAATTGTGCTCAAAAATTTTCATATCATAATCAGCAACAGTTTGAGCAACAATATTATCAGTCATATGAGCAGCCGTCACAGCAAGAATATCAATATCCTCCTTTACAAGAAGATTTACATGTTTCTCAACTCAGTGTAGATGTGCAAGCTGATCAGACAAATGAGATGTGGGATATCTTGAATAAACTGCTAAAGAGTTTTGAAGAATTAGAAACTCAAAGTTTGGCGATTGAATCTCAAATTGCACAATTGGCTAACTCTTCTACTACAGGGCAGCTCGACTATTTACCATCATCATCTATCCGATCCGAAGAGGACCTGACTGCTATCAATCTCACAAGCGATCAGGAATATGATAGTTTCTCCATGTATGTTGATGATGAGGCCATTGATAAAGAGAAGGAGTATGCCACCGATGACGAGATCAATGATGTTGCTGCTACTGAGAACAATGTGACTGATGATGAGGCTACAAAGGAAAGCAATACAGAGATAGTTGTTGTTTCTCTTCCACAACTTGTGACTAAGCTACCATGTATTGGTAAATTTGCTTTTGGTCTGGCCTCTACTTACAAGGCTTATTTGCTCAAGACTACCTATTACAAGGTTGACATGATGATAGTTGTCCAAGATGATATTTCTCAAATTTTGGTTGAGGATCCATACAAAGTGGCTCCTACGTTTCAAGCTCGAGAAGAGGGAGAAGATGGAAGTGTCTTATTAGCCAATGATGTGATAAGCCAAGATGTCCGAATGACTCCAGTGAAAGTGAGGAGTGAAGAAAAGCCACCACCAGAACCTCCACCTTATGTCAAGGGAGTTCAATATTTTCGTGGTTTCGAATTTTATAGCTGTTTTATCACAAAGTTTTCCAAAACTGCACAAGCACTTAATTCTCTATTGCTTATTAATGACATATTTTATTTTACTGATGCTTGTTTGGAGACTTTCTGCAGGATAAAGACAATCACTAACACTCTTGATACTTTTTCTGGTGACGAGTTTATGATCGAGAAAGTGGATATTACGCCTTTACCGGAGTATTTTTTAGGAGGTCAAGCTAATGACTCTAAAAAGCGCTTCTTGGGAGGCAACCCATGGATCATGCTTCTGAAAAGGGGAGTTCTTCTTTCCTTCTGTTTTATATATTGTAGATTTCTTTGTTTAGTTAATGAGTCATTGAGGACATTGACTCGCTTAAGTGTGGGGAGGTGTTCTCGGTGTTCTCAACGTAGTGTATATAAAAAAAATAAAAAAGAAAAAATTAAAAAAATTAAAAAAATTGAAAAATACCAAAAATAATTCTAGCCATGCAATTTGATTAGTTGTATTTTGCTTGATACACCTATGCATGCTTAGGAATCTTGTGTTTATGGATGCTTTTGTATGAGAAGTGATATGTGATGTTCTTGTGCACACACTTTCACTAGCAAGTAGAAGCTAGTAGACTTATTGAATGTGCTAAGTGATTAGAATGACATGAATATGTGCAAGGTAATTTGGTCTATATGCTTTGAGTACAAGTAGGTGCGTTAGAGAGACTGTTACTTGGGATTGATTATGTTTTGTCATACCAAGCGAGTTTTGAGCCTATATGCATATCTCTTGCATGATTTCGTTTGCTTGAGTGTCCACATGTTGTTTGCATTGCTAGCACTTGCTTGAAGTCTTTCTTAAGATGCATGACATTAATTGATGATAACATGATAAAGGCAATTAGGTATAACCTCATATTTCCTATATATCCAAACCATTTATACATGATCCATTAGTTAACCCTTTGAGCCTAATCTTATTTTTTCGGTGACACACCACATTACTTGCCATTATCCTTTTTATTGTATTAGCCTTACATTAAATTTGAACCCAATTGTCAAAGGCTAGGATTGTTCGTAAGGGAGTGATAAGGTGTGCATAAAAAGGGGGTTTTTATTGATGATCATAACTTTGGGGGAATATTTGGGGTTTGGTTCATAGCTTGTTAGTCGAAGTTTGAAATCATATTTATGGGATCATTGTTCTTGCTATTACTAAGCTCTCTTGAAAAAAAAAAGAAAAAAAAGAAAAAAATAAATACGAGAGCATACTTATTCTTTGTGATCCTACTTTGATTCGACTAGTCAAGTTGTTTATAAATAAAAGCTCAAGTGTGGGGAGGTATTTAGTGGTTTTAATAAGTATGGGAGTTGTTTGAATTTCAATGTCAGGTACTAGCTTTTGACTTAACCTTCTTTGGCTTTCTTGACATACCTTGTCCCTAGCCCCGTTACAACCTTAACAAAGACCTTTTGATTGTCATTGATGATGTATGTTGCGTTAAAGGTTAGATTGATAACAAGGACGAAGCATGTTTATGATATTGTTGGAGTTGAGTGAAACACTTACCAATTGTTTTGAGTGAATATTTTTGTGAGTGAACGGTGAGTTGTTGCTTTTGCATAGGATATCCCAGGTTGTGTCTCAAAGATGTGCTCTTGTGTGCTTAGCATGTTTACCAACCTATTCTTACATTTGACATGAATTTCTATGATCTTATGCATCTTCTTTGAGTAGACTATGTGGATACTTGCACTTTAGACACTAAGGCATTGCATGTTCATTTTGATTCTTAAGTTGAAGTGGCATGAGAGGACGGGTGTGTGTGGTGTTGTGTTGGCATTAATCTTTTGCATGGTTGGATGAATTTTGTGGGTATATTCACTATAAACCCTCACGAGACCTTACTCGTCCACTAGGGCTACCTAGGGGTTTAAAGGACTTGTTGCATATGTCAAATGCAACCGTGATCACCTACGGAAGTGGTACTAATTAGTTAGTGTAATTATTATTTTAGTTTGCACGAGGACGCGCAAAGTGCTAAGTGTGGGGATATTTGATAGAGTGTATTTTATATATACTTTATAGGATTTTATTCCTGCATTTACGGTGCTTTTGTGAATAATCGTGTGGATTTAATTAGTTTTTGATGAGTTTGTCGCAGGAAATAAAGAATTACCAAGTTGGAAGGAGTTTAACGATTTTTAGTTGAAGAATTGAGATTAAGGGTGTAGCTCCGTCAGTTTTTGGGAGTTGATTTATGATATGGAATGAAGAATGGAGGCTAATGTCAACTATCAAGAAGTATACAAGTCATTAGGGATTAAAGACGGAAGCTCATGCAAAAGGAACGGGAAGAAAAAGCTGAAAAATCGAAGAAAAATCAAATTTCGCAGATTGGGGCCGAGCTGAGAGCTCAACTGGCGCTCTCACCCCCGTTTTCAGCAGATTGGGCTGAGGCTCTCAGCCTGAACCGCGCTCTCAGCATCGCGGTACGCTGGGAAAATTCCAGTTTTTCCCTTTTTACGATTTTGGCCATATCTTGAGTTCTACAACTCCGTTTTGGACGATCTTACTGTCCACGCGAAGCTAACGAGATTCTCTATCATTCTAAAGTGGTTCAGAGGTCAAAATACAAATGGAACGTTCCAGAAATACTAAAAAAAAGTCAGCCACGAATTTTCCTTAAAAACAGAATCAGTTTAGGAAACGTATTTTGCAGAAATTCTATTATAATTCTGTTTTGGTATTTTCTTGCTGGGCAAGACTTCAAGAGGCTATATAAACACATCTTGGGACACATTATGAGGAATGTAATATTAGATCAGATAATATAGTTTAGAGTAGATTAGTATTATTAGTGGGAGATGTAGAGAAACACCATGACTCTTCTTTTGGGTGACAACATTGAAGTTTGAAGGTTTTGTTCTCTTAATCTTTTCTTTGTTCTTATTAGTTTAATTATGTTTTCTTGTTTTACTAGTTGTTTTACTTGTTTAACTATTAGCGAGTAGTTATTTCTAGGGCTTAAAGGGAAGCCATGTTTGCACTAATATTGACATGATTTTCATAGTGATTTGATTGGTTATGGTTAATTCTGATTGATATGTTTTAATCGTTAACCAACCTTGTGAAGGTGGCTTCATCTAATGGCTTAGTGAATATGTCAGCTAGTTGTTTATCTGTAGAGACATAGTGCAACTCAATGGTTCCATTAGTTGCATGTTCTCTAATGAAATGATATCTGATGTCAATGTGCTTTGTTCTAGAATGATTGATAGGATTGGCAACTATAGAGATTGCACTTGTGTTGTCACACATGATTGGAATTCTTTCCACCACAAGTCCATAATCTCTAAGTTGGTTTCTAATCCAAAGCACTTGAGCACAGCAACTTCCAGCAGCTATGTATTCAGCCTCAGCTGTAGAAGTTGACACAGATTGTTGTTTCTTTCTATACCAAGAGACTAACCTTTGTCCAAGAAACTGACAGCTACCTGAGGTGCTTTTCCTATCCACTCTGCATCCAGCATAATCAGCATCAGAATAACCAACCAGATTGAACCCTGTATCCTTAGGATACCATAAACCCAAGTTTGAAGTGCCCTTCATATATCTAAAGATCCTTTTTATAGCAATCAAATGTGATTCTTTTGGATTGATTGAAACCTTGCACACAAGCATGTAGCAAACATGATGTCTGGCCTACTTGCAGTGAGATAGAGTAGAGAACCAACCATGCCTCTATAGACTGAGATATCTACTTTCTTGCCTTTAGCATCTTCATCTAATTTAGTGGCAGTGGCTATGGGTGTCTTTGCAGGTGAGCAGTCTTCCAAGTCAAACTTCTTCAATAAATCCTTGATGTACTTGGTTTGACTGATAAAGATACCATCCTTCCTTTGACTAACTTGCAACCCAAGAAAGAATGTCAACTCTCCCATCATACTCATCTTATATCTGCTCTACATGAGCTTAGAGAACTTTTCACACAGCTTCTCATTATTGGAACCAAATATGATATCATCCACATAGATCTGAACTAAGATAATATCATCACCATGTTTCTTGTAAAACAGTGTTTTGTCCAATGTGCCTCTAATGAATTGATTTTCAAGAAGAAATTGTGATAGAGTATCATACCATGCCCTTGGAGCCTGCTTAAATCCATACAATGCCTTAAGCAATCTGTAGACAAATTCTGGGAAGTGTGGATCCTCAAAGCCAGGTGGTTGTTGCACATAAACTTCTTCATCCAATTCTCCATTCAGAAATGCACTCTTGACATCCATTTGATAAACTTTAAAGTTTGAATGAGCAGCAAATGCCAAGAATATTATGATGGCTTCCAATCTAGCAACAGGGGCAAATCTCTCATCATAATCAATGCCGTCCTGTTGAGTGTATCCTTTTGCAACCAACCTTGCTTTGTTTCTTATGATTACACCATTTTCATCCATCTTATTCTTCAGAACCCATTTTGTTCCAACAATGGTTCTACCTTTTGGTGCAGGCACAAGTTCCCATACTTTGCTCCTTTCAAATTGATTCAGCTCCTCTTGCATAGCAATTATCCTGTCGGGGTCCATTAGTGCATCATCAAGTTTCTTAGGCTCAACTTGAGACATAAAACAACCATAGAGACACTCATTCTGAGTTGCTCTCCTAGTCCTTACTCCTGCATTAGGATCTCCAATAATTTGCTCTGCAGTGTGTGATCTATCCCATTTCCTTGAGTGCTCAGTCTGATTTCTCACTCTTGATGTTGCTCCATCATCCAAGTCATGATCATTCTCATTTCCTCCCCCTGTGAAGTTGCCACTATTCATAGGTGTGTCTTGGATGCTTGCTTCTCCACTGTTAATTGGCACAAATTCTTCTCTTGCTTCATCATTCACTTGAGTTTGTTGAACTTCAGTTTCAACTCCAGTTTCAATCTCTTCATCAGAATCATCTAGATTATCAAACTTTAATGGATCTTTATCTTCATCATTGGCTTCTTCTAATCCAGGTAGTTTGCTGTCATCAAATGTCACATCTGTGCTTTCCATAATTTTCTTTTGACTGATGACATAAACTTTGTATGCAATTCTTTCCATAGAGTAGCCAAGAAAAATTCCTTCAAATGCCTTTGCATCGAATTTTCCAGTCATCAAATTGTAAGGTGTCTTTCAAGTGTTTTTGTTGATGAGGGTTCTGTTCTGGATATAGCATGCAGTGCTCACAGCCTCAGCCCAAAAACATGTTGGCATTTTTGCATCAAGCAACATTGTTCTAGCAGCCTCAATTAGAGTTTGATTCTTTCTCTCAACAACTCCATTTTGTTGTGGAGTCCTTGGAGCAGAGAATTGCTGAGAAATTCCATTCTCTTTGTAGAATGCTTCAAGTATGGCATTTTTTAACTCTGTTCCATTATCACTTCTTAATGCAATCACGCTTGCATTGTTGGCCTTTGCTTCCTTGTCAACTCTCTTTATATGCTCAATGATTACTTGTGGAGCCTCATCTTTTGATGCCAGAAATTCCACCCATGTATACCTTATAAAGTCATCAACCATCACTAAGGCATACTTCTTTCTTCCTAGTGACATAATATTGACAGGCCCAAACAAGTCCATATGAATGAATTGAAGGGGCTTGGTTATTGATGTCACTGTCTTTGACTTGTGGCTCGATCTTTTCATTTTTCCTCTTTGGCAAGCCTCACACACTCCTTCTTGATAGAATTCAAGTGTGGGCATGCCTCTCACTAACTCTCTTTTGACTAGAGAATTAATGGCTTTGAAGTTCAGGTGTGATAATTTCTTGTGCCACAGCCAACAATCTTCATTTGATGCTTTTGAGTAGAAGCAACAAATTTTGTCCTTGTTTGCAGAGTCCATATTGGCTGCAAACAGGCTTCCTTTCCTTACTCCAGATAGAGCAAAATCACCAGTCTTCTTATGGGTGATCAAACATTCATCTTTTTTAAAATCCACCTTGAATCCCCTATCAGTAAACTGACCAACACTTAGCAGATTATGCATGAGTCCCTTGACCAGTGCTACATCTTCAATGATGACATTTCCAACTTTCAACTTGTCGTATCCCAATGTGTTACCCATGCTATCATCTCCAAAAGTAACCATTGGGCCAGCCTTCTCCTCATACTGTGATAGCAGGGCCATATCACCAGTCATATGATTTGAGCATCCACTGTCCAAAATCCACATGACCTTCTTTTCACTTTCTTTGCCCTGCAAACACAAAGGTATTACTTCTTCTTTGGTACCCAAACAAGTTTGGGTCCACGTGACTTAGAAACAGTTTTATCATAAACAACATGTTTATCAACTTTCTTGGTGTTAGTCTTCTTGTCACTGTTAGAAGTCTTAGAACCTGAGGTTTCAGACTTAGGTGACAGAGGTACCTTCCTAGCTTTAGGAGGACTTGAAGACTTTGACCTTGTGTAGTGTGTGTGAGAATTATGACTGATATAACCATCAATGAATTGCCTTCTCAAATTGAAACATCTAGTCATCACATTCATATTGCATGGCATACAATCAAATTTATCACAAAATGGAGCATCTCTATGTCTTAGAGGCATAGAACAATCATAGAAGGGTTTAGGAACACTACCAACAGGTTTCTTGCATGCATGAGTTAGATGATTGGTACTGAAACAGTTCTGACAAGTTTTCCTAGGGGCATTAGGCATATGAGCATAGTTGTTATCTTTGTTAATCCCTAACTTGCCATTTCTGTTCTGTTTCTTCTTAATCACTTTCTTCTCAGATTCAGATTCATTCTTCCCAGCTGAAACAAACTTGACAAACTTCTTAGGTCTTGACCTATCACCTACTGGTTCCTTGGCTTTTGGCTTGACACCCTCACTCTTAGAGGATGCTTGTTGTTCACTGGATTGTGCCTCATCCTCATCATTCAACATTTGCTTGATGAGTAAGGCATCCTCATCAATTTCAAATGTTGATTCTTTAAAAATTGGAGTCTGAGCCTTTTTCAAAATCTGAGGTACTTCCATCTAAACAACAATGTCATCTTCAATGACAGCATGGCCTTTCCTCTATTTAAGAGTGTCATAGTCAAGTCCAATTGCAGCCTTGGGTTTAGCTTGAATTTTCTCACAGTAGGATTGTACTAGACCAGATGATTTCTTAAATGTTTTCATTTTGAATTCGTTTTCAGGTAATTCATCCCTAAGAGCCATTTCCACTTGACTAGCACATAAAACCTTATTCTGCAAATATTCAACTTCTTTCTTAAGGTTTTCTACTTGCATAGAAGTTAGCTCAAGTTCCTCATTCTTTTTTATTAACATTTCATTTCTAGTAGACAGTTTAGCAATCTCCTCATTAGCAGCAGTCATACTAGCATGAATACTAAACATCTCAACAGATAGTTGTTCAATCATGCATTTATACTCAGAAACAGACATGTCTATAGTAGTGAGAAATGGTACCTGAGAGTCTGATGGAGATGTATCATCCTTGGAATTGGCCATCAAGGCATAGTTGCAAAATTCTTGTTCCTCTCCATCACTATCAGAATCATCCCAACACTTCCCTTCAGCTATGTAGGCCTTACCTTGTGTTTGCTTTTTCAGAAGGGCATCATACTTAGCTTCGAGCTCAAGATACTCTCTATCCTTCTTTTTAGGCTTCTTGCATTCACTGGCAAAATGCCCTAGGTCATTGCATCTATAACACCTTACAGATGACCTATCCACATGGCTGGTTTTGAATTTGTTCTTGTTTGCTTTTATAGGTGCCTTGCTCTTATTGAATGAATGGCTTTGGGTTTTAGGTTTGAAGGGTTGGTTCCTCTTAAATCTAATGTTGGGAAATTTTCTGGCCATGAAAGCATATGAAGTATTTTCCATCCCATCTAGTTCTTCAAGAGTATAGAACTCTTCTTCCTCCTTCTCCTCAACAGGTTCACTTACCTCAGCTTCAGTTTCTTCATCTTCTACTACCTCATCTATCCTTAGTTGGCTTGTAGATGCTTCTAGGTCTTGAATAGATTTGTTGACAATCAAGGCACATGATGTGTTTATCATTCTGCCTTGGTTGGCTTGGATAGCCCTTTTCTGAAGCAACTCAAGCTCATGAGTTTTTAAAACCCCATAGAGCACATCATATGTAACTTTGTTCAAATCTCTTTCTCTTAGAGAAATGACCCTTTGCTCTAGATGATTTGGTGAAGATAGCAGAAACTTCATGTTCAACTCTTTGGTGCTGTAAACCTTGCCATTCATTAGCAACTCAGTAACTAGCTTGTGAAATCTCTCAAACATCTCAGTGATGCTTTCCTTGGGTTGTGCCATGAAAGCTTCATACTGTGTGACCAGTATCTGTTTCTTGTTTTCTCTGACCTCATCCGTTCCTTCACATAACACCTCAATGTGATCCCACATTTCCTTGGCAGTGGCACATGATGCAATGTTTGCAAACATTGACATGTCCATGGATATCAGTCTACAGAGGCATGGTTGGTTCTCTACTCTACCTCACTGCAAGTAGGCCAGACATCATGTTTGCTACATGCTTGTGTGCAAGGTTTCAATCAAATCCAAAAGAATCACATTTGGTTGCTATAAAAAGGATCTTTAGATATCTGAAGGGCACTCCAAACTTGGGTTTATGGTATCCTAAGGACACAGGGTTCAATCTGGTTGGTTATTCTGATGCTGATTATGCTGGATGCAGAGTGGATAGGAAAAGCACCTCAGGTAGCTGTCAGTTTCTTGGACAAAGGTTAGTCTCTTAGTATAGCAAGAAACAACAATCTGTGTCAACTTCTACAGCTGAGGCTGAATACATAGCTGCTGGAAGTTGCTGTGCTCAAGTGCTTTGGATTAGAAATAAACTTAGAGATTATGGACTTGTGTTGGAAAGAATTCCAATCATGTGTGACAACACAAGTGCAATCTCTATAGTTGCCAATCCTGTCAATCATTCTAGGACAAAGCACATTGACATCAGATATCATTTCATAAGGGAACATGCAACTAATGGAACCATTGAGTTGCATTATGTTTCTACAGATAAACAACTAGCTGATATATTCACTAAGCCATTAGATGAAGCCACCTTCACAAGGTTGGTTAGTGAGATTGGAATGCTGAATTCTTCAGATTCTGGCTAAGTGAATACAGCATCTAGATTGTTGCAGCAGTAAACACTTACTTTATCTAAATTCTCAATATTTTTGGAGTAAGTGTTGACTGAAATATGATTTATAAATATTTCAAATCTGTTGCATATTTGGAAAATCATATTTTCTTGTTAACTTGAAATTTCTATGAAATTTTGAGAAAATCACTGTTTAATTTGCTAGAATATTCTTGAATGAATATGGCTGGTAAATTTTAAAAAGATAGTGAAAATTGAGTTTCTATGAGTATATTTCGACAAGTCAGACTTCTCAAGTGATTCACTATTCGACATCTCTAACAAGTCTCATTAGAGCACTCTCGGGTTCTCGAATAGAGTCTTTTAGAGTTCTCGAATAGAGGTTTTCTTGACTTCTCGAATATAGTGTTTTAGTTCTCGATTGACTGAGTTCTCGAATACTATATTTGAGTTCTCGAATCATTTAAAAAGGCTGATTTCTCGCTGAATTTTAACCGATTTTGGATTTTTATTCAGAATTCAGAATTACTCATAAAAACATATTTTACCTAATTTAGATTTATTTCTAAGTTAGATAACTACCAGCTGTGAGTTACAACCTGCTTGAGTTATAGAATAAGCCTTTCTTGACTTATCGAATAGTTGTTTTCTACTTCTCAAATGCCTGACTTGTCGATACATAACATACATCTAATCGACAATTCAAGTACTTCATACTTATACAATTTCACATCTATTCGATTCATTTCATTCGATTTCTCAAGCATCTAAACTCCCAAAACCTCTGAAACCCTAACTGCAAAAAGCTAAATTTCTTCTTTAACCTTCAATTTCTCCCCTCTCTCTTACACAAATGGCAACAATAAAGTTCAACACCAATTTCATTGCTCTAACTAGTGATGTTGAGGCACCCAACGCCAACTTCAAGTGCTTTGTGAAGTGGATGTCTGAATCATACATAAAAAATGCTCTATCTGTTAACCCAACTCTGTATCTAGACATTCTAGAACAGTTCTGGAAGTCTGCTACAGTGGAGGTGGTGGCTCTTGACTCTGCAATAACCTCGTACATCATTTACTGCAAGATTCAAGACAAGAATATCACTATCACCACAGAAGATATGAATGAAGCACTTGGGATGGGCACCAAACAAGAGGTGTATGACCTACTAGCTACAAATGCTGAATTGGAAGACTTCTTTGATTTCATCAAATATGTAGACAAAATCAGTCTTAGGCATCTGAATAGGAAGCATTTGAGGAAGGAATGGAGCTATGTGTTTGCTACACTTCTTCAAGTCTTCACTGCAAGAAAATCCAGCTATGACCAAATCAGTACACCTACACAGCAAATAGGCTATGCCTTAGCATATGGAAAGAAGATAGATGTTGGCCTTATCATTCTGCAGGAGCTGTATGGGAGACTTGGTAAGAACTCAGCCAAGAGAGGTAATGAAATTTTCTTCCCTCGTTTTATTCAATCTGTACTTAACTTCTTAGATAATAAATTGATTGAATTAGATGGGATGAATAAAAATAGAATAGGCTATCCTAAATCCATGACCAAACTCATTTTTGGTAATTTGGAAACTAGGAATGATGTGGATGTAAGACTGAACATAACTCCCCATATGGAGAGTTTGTTTAGGACTTACCCCCACAACATGCCAACATTTGACTCAAAGTCACAGTTAGCACAGCCCAAGCAAGTAGGACAAAATGCTAACCCAGGGCCTGCTAACCAACCCTCTCAACCAAATACTCTACCAAATACTGAGCCAACTGCATCATCCTCTCAAAAGGGTGATGTTAGTAAAAAGGAGAAGAAGAGAAAACAGGTTGCTTCTGCACCTTTAACCATCTTGTCTGAAGCAGCATTGGCTATAGAGTTAGAAAGTGAGGCACCTGAGTCACCCCTTATCAGGCCAAAGAAGAAGAAAACTAAAACCACCTCTTCAGTCACACAAATGGCTGAAGTTGTAAAATCAGGGGCAAACAGTTCAATAGATGCATCCTCTCAACAGGGTGCATCTATAGAATCAAGCATCCTCCCCAATGCACCTATCTGTACAGAGTCAACACATGGGAGTGATAAGGCTGGCACAACACTTAGTGGAGAGCACATCACAGTTGAAACTCCCTCTATCTCTCAGGGGGAGTTGCCAAAATCTATTCCACACAAGGGGAGTTGCCAAACTCTAATCTCAAAGACACTTCTCTTCCAGAATCTACCACTCAAATTTCTTTGCAGCCTGCAACTCAAGCAATTGAGGAGCAAGGCATTGATCATCAAGAATTCTTTTCTCTTGATGAGCCCATGGATTCAAGTGACTTGGTGCATGACACCTTGTTCACCACCCAGGACCCACATTTAGATGGTGAGGGAATGCATGCTGGGGCATCTCCTAATGACACCATCACAAACACAGAGGTTCCACTAGTTTTCACTAGAGACTCTGTGCCTGTGTCAACTGCTGGTGTAACTCATCCCACTTCTGTGGAGACAACAGTAGTAGAGTCAATCCATCCGGTTACAGAAGTTGCATCTGTAACTGAGGAGTCTAGCTTGCCTAGCTCTAGCTCTGACTTTATGTCACAATGGCTGAAGCCTGTACACCATGATAGTGCTTCAGGATCAGGGTCTGTTCCACAACAATTGACGGTTGAAGCACTTCAAAGGTTAATTGTGGATCAGATCCCTGAGTTCACAAAGATTGCACAGCACCTCCTCACTGCCAACCTGCCCAATCCTGACTATGAAGCTATACGCTTGTGCCATAAAGAGGATGTAGAGCTATAGCAGGCCAAAATTATAGATGATTCTGAGAGAGAAGGCAATGTAGATGCCTGGCTGCAAGGAAAATATGACATTCCTCTCTCAGAAGGCCTACAGTACCTCAGAGAGGAGTACATCACTTCACTAGGGTCCAATGCCAAATCTCTCACCCCTAGTGATGTGTATGAAGCAGTCAATGACAGTTACAAGGGAATTATCAATGCTGCACACTACCTTGGCAAGGGTCTAAAGATAGAAGTCACAGAAGTATGTACAGCCACAACCAAGGAGGTGCATGAGATAAAAAGGGCTTTTAATTCCAAATTCCCTCAACTGGAGACTGTGGTCAAGGACATTCTAGCCTGCAAGTCTAGCTGCACCAAAATGGACAATGGCTTGGCCATTCTCAAAGATACTGTCACAAGTCTGGGGCATAAATTTCAATCTCTATCTGATCAAACCACAGACTCAAATGCCATGCTGAAAACATTGTTCAAGAATCAATATGGGGATAAGCTGGTAACTGAGGTCCCTGTGCATGATATGACCAAGTATGAAGTACAAAGACTCAAGGATCAATCTATCTCTGGTTTCAAGGCCACTGAGTTATTCACCAAGGTGGATACTCTGGAAAAGGAGGTGGTCAATCTAAAGACATCCAATGCTCAGTTAATAGACACTGTTGCTGCCCTCAATGAAAAGTTGGACATTCAAGCCACTGCCAATGCTGATGTTTTTCTTAATCAACAACAGATGCTTTCTGCCATAATGAAGCATATGGGACTCCCTCTACCTGAAGCCTCTTCCAACCCAAAGGTCACTACTACAGCCTCTGTGCCTGACAACAAGCCTAAGGGGGAGAAGAGGACATTAAGTGACTCAAAATCTAAGGGGGAGAAACCTAAGGAGAAAGGCATTACAATGAATGAGGGTGGTCAACCAAGAACTGCTAAGTTAAATCAGTCTGAGAAATTAAAGGCAGCATCCAAGGAGGAAAAACTGAAGAAAGTGGCTGTAGATGAAGAGGCCAAGATTCCATCTATCCCTCCATCTGAAACAGAATATGAATTTGACATTCCTGACATTGCTAAGCAATCTCTTCAAGGTGAACCTTCAGAATTCAGAAATGTTCTTACTCAAAGGGTATGTCAAGAAACTGCAAACTCTAAATTATACCATGACATAGCCTTTCTGAAGCACCTACATGAGCTGAGAAGAAGGGCAAACTTCCACTACTTTGACTACATCAAGCTTCTTGTGCAAGATGTGTTCTTAGTCACTGTAGTGAGAAGAGAAATTGTTCAGACTAATCCTTATGCCATCATCACTACCAATGATAGAGAAGTCCTAGTCCATACTGCCAAGAACCTCTTTCACATCCACATTGAAGCTTTGCAAATTCTATCCAGCTCTGAACTTGGAACAATTATCAGGAAGATAGAAAGGAATAACTCTTCAGACAACAACATGCTCAAAGAGATTCTCACTAAGTGCATGAAATCTCAATTGCCTCAAGTAGTTCCTCAGCCTCACTGTATCTTATATGAAAAGAATCAAGACATTGTTGCCTTCAGATTTGGCCAACACCTCAAATCAAACAACATGTCTACAATAAAATTTTTGGCTGGAGTTCTACATTCAAGGAGTGGAAAATCTAAATCTAAAATAGAGGCTCTTGACATCCTGGTGAAGTTTATCAACTCTCAGTCAGACATCAAGCCTATTGCTAAAGAGGGAAAGTCAGACAAAGATAAGGATGATCAAGACAGGAGTGGCAGCAAAGGTGGATCTCAAGGAAGGAATAAGGGTGGTGATGACAAGGAGAAAAGGGATGGTAGAAGCAAGAAGAAAGATGATGACAGAGATGGTGGAAAGGTGTATGAGAGAAAGAGTGGAAAACAGCAAGCCTTAGGCATTGCTAGCAGTAACCTCACCACAACACAAGACTCTGAGTCTAGGGTGAATACTGTTAGCAATGACCTACCAAAATCTAAATCAATGGCTTCTGCAACTGCTTTTCCAACTCAAGAAAAGGAGATGCTATTCAAGAAACCACTTGTGTATATCAAAAAGCATACTGCTAATGGTATACTACAATGGTCCAAAGACAAAGGTCTTAAATTTTTCTCAAGCAACAAAGTAAAGAAGCTGAAATGGAAGATGTCAGCCAGAAGGGCAAGAAAGGTGAAAACATCTACATCTCAGGCACTCACAATCATTCTTGGACTAGACTTGCCCTGTCTCAACATAGACTATGATGAAGATGAGATAGCATATCAACTGGCTCAGAGAATCTATCATGTAGCTATAGTTGATGACTGTCTGGAGTTCAAATACACTGATGGCAGACTCAAGAGATTCAAGCAAGGCATGTGTGAACACTGGGGCAAGTTACATGATCTACAAAGAATAATGGTGCTACTCAACCTTGAGAATGAAGAGGAGAGAAGGTGGAAAATTGAGATAGCTCATTTTATCAAGATGAAAAGAGATCATGAGGAAGATTTGAGAAAGAAGTATGAAGCTTTGAAGATAAAGAGAGAAGAAGAGTTAGCTGCTCTAGAAGCCAAAGCTGAAGAATTGAGAGCTAAAGGGTTATGCAGAGTCAAGTACTATCCTTACATTGTGGAATACATGAAATATGGCAGAAATGTGAAGATTAGAATGGATTACATTAGCTCTTACTCTGAAGCCAAACTGAATGAAGTCATCAGAGATCTATCTGGCTCACCTCTCATTGAAGAACTCACTGCCATGGAAGACATCATCCAGGCAATGAGTGATGCAAAGAAAGCCAAGGAGGAAAAAGAAAAGGAAGATCTACAAGCCAAATCTCAAGGAAGAGAATCAAAGGAAAATGGCTAGTATTTCTTCATAACTGTGAGAATGCTTTCTTTGTAATAATATTCAATAAATTTCATACATGTACTTGTCAAGATTTATCTTTATGTATGATAGGCTTGTTATCAGACATGAAATTGTGACTAAGGGTCTTACTCACAATTTGGGGGAGATTATTAGTCACAGAGGCATGCCTGTATACATCTAATAACAAGCCTAACTGTTTGTAATGCTCTGCATTACCTACATGACCTCTTAACTGAGGGAACCTCTAGTTGTAGAGTTTCTACTTGTTCTGTACTTATAATAGGCACCAAATCCTAGTTGTGTAACTGTACTTATAGAGTCAAGAATAATGCTTGAAAGAAGTTCCAAGGTTCATGCCTCAAGCAAGAAGATAAAGACTGTCAAATAATCACAGTTGGGATTTGAAGAAATGAAGAATTTGCCTAAGTACCAATTCGAGAAGTATATTTTTCTATTCGAGAAGTCCAGCATTCGAGAAGTCAGGGATTCGATAACTCAAGACACTATTCGATATCTCTGAATACACTATTTGATATCTCATTCGATATCTCAGAGATTCGATATGTCTACTACTCTATTCGAGAACTCAAGAAGTCAACAAGTCAAAGTGGTATTCGAGTTCTCAAAGAGTCAACAAGTCAAAGTTCCATTCGATATCTCAAGGACTCAGAAAGCTATTCGATATCTCGAGGATTCGATAAGTCAAATGTTCTATTCGACAACTCAAGGAATCCTGATGGAAAAGAGCTATTCAAGAAGTGGTTCGATATGTCAATATAACAGTGTTCGAGAACTCAGAGTTATCGATCAAGTCAATTCTAGTTCTCGAATCACTTACTTAGTCACTTCTCGAATACATTCTTGGAGACAAAATACTGAAGAAATTGTACAAGTCAGAAACCTGCAACAAGCCAATGCACTTTATAGACCACAATCTGTAACATGCTCTGGAAAGCCTACAAGGAAGCTTGGAGAGATATAAAAGAGACAAAGGGCTAAAGAAGTGGATCTGAACAGGCTTTGCAAAGTCAAATCTGTAACCGTTTGGACACTTACTCAAATAGGATAGACCGACTAGAAAGTAAATTGTTTAGCTACCTCATTTGTAGTGAGTAGGTTGTATCCATGTTCTATAAGGATACATCCTCACTTCCTTAGCAATCAACTTTTAGTGAGTCAAGTTTTTCATACACTGTAAGCTATATCTCTCTGAGAAAAATGAAGCTGAGAATAATATCATTTGTATTCACAGATTGTAGCAACCTTTATCTAATAATACATTAGATTAAAGTGATATTGTGTCTTGTGTTGTTCTTTATCCGTACCTACACCTTGCACACACAAACACTTATCTGCTACATAGACTCGAGACAAGAAAAGTTCAAGAATCCATTCACCCCCCCTCTGTATTCTTTTACTGTATTCAATACTCAACATAAATATAAAAAAAACTCAAAAACTATAATAATTATAAAGTATCCTGTGTACTACCAAATACTTTCTAAATAGAGCAAAAGGCTCTTACATCCTATTAATTTCATTTCTCTTTAAATCTTACTAAATAACAAAATCCAACATGAATTTCTAAATGTAAATAATGGAAAATGAAATGAAGAAATCCTAAACCCAATATCGACAAATCTTGTTCGTGCTAACTGCTTGTATTTATTTAAAAAATATTCAAAATTAAATAATAGAATGTCGACCAACAAACAACATTATGTTAAAACTGAATAGTCCACACACATATAGAAATGGTAAAACTAAATAGTCCACACATGTAGAAATTTGTTCATATATATTCCAAGTTTTATGCCATATATGTGAAAAGTATCGTGAGCTTTTCTAGAACTTGATTTTCTAGGAAATGCTAAGTTATTAAAATTATTTACATATTCGAAATAATTATTACTTAATCTTTTAAATTATTACTTTTTTGTGAGCTTTTATAGAGCTTGTTTTTTGAGGAAATGCTAAGTTATTAAAATAATTTACATATTTGAAATTATTATTATTAATCTTTTAAATTATTTACTTTTTTAGTTATTACCGTATCATTTTTTGTCATTGATTATTATTATGTCATTTGTTCTATGCATTAGCTTGTTGTTTCGTTTGTTTCACGATTTCGTTAACATATATATGATCTCTAAAGTTCAACAATAGACTCAATATAATATTTCATCACAGTTCCATTGACAATTACATTCAAACAACCACACTCAATATAATTTTTGTTACTATTAATTTAGTTATGTTTTGTGAAGTTGAGAAATAAGTGGAAATCACACAACGTTTTAATGTAGATATTTGATTATTTATTTCTTGCAAAAACTAACTACACAATATTGTATTAATCTTGCATGATGTAATGGTACCACAATCACTGAACGTGTCCAACAGCTCATCCTCATCAGTAACCCAAGCATTGAAGTATAGACCTTGCTTCATCTACAGATCTCTTTGTTTTTGTAATTCTTCTAGATAGTGATATGGTCCCACACGTACTGTCCTGCTTCCTAGTAATTTACGATCTAGATTTTCAATAGCCCTTCTAGAACTTTCTTCACTATCATATGCGACAAATCCATATTTTCTTGATTTCTAGCTCTATTCAACTTACAATTAAGAATTTTTTCAAAAGCAAAAAATGTATCTTGAAACTACTACTGGTCATACGAAGAGTCCAAATCGTGAAAAAAAATCAAAATGCCTTATTGTATTAGAGGGATGTAAGTGTAATTTCTGAAAGTATGTGTGCTTATGATCATAGTTAAGGGGTATAAAATGCAATTCACTCCAAAAAACCTTATTGGCAAGTAAAACATAATACTTTGATAATTCTAAATATTCAAAATTAAAATCCCTTTATGGATGTCGAGGGTTCGAACCTTGTCTAGCAAAAATAACTAAGGGACCTCTAAGGCATAAATTTGATGGTTAACCTATAACTTTCAAAAAAAAATACTTTACGAAAAATATATCGGAATTGCTCTCGATTACAACTTTGAAATTGCAAACATATCGGAATGTTTACATGAAGAATTAAAACATAATTATACCTCAAAATATATCCTTGACATCTGAATGAGTTTTGGAGATCGAATTGGCCTCAATATCCCATGCCTTTAGCTTACAACTCATCCGCCTTAATAGTTGCCATAACTATTACAAATATAAAGTAAAATGTACATCTTAGTAGGTCCAAGAAGGTGGTCCCCATGTGAAAATTATATGCAAATATAATATAATATTGTCCAAACTACATTGTGTAATAACCAAAAAAAACATGAATTACAAGTCATAACTAACCATCTTCCACATTGTCGTATCATTAAGAATCTATGATACATTCGTTTTATATACATTTCAAAGTCACACCATTATATCAAAAAATAAATTCACAAAATAGCTATGAATCATATCTCCAAACACCAACCGATTATTTGGAAGCACATTCGCCGGTTGGAAAATCTTCACCAAAGGACCCAAATCATAATTACCACTGTAGGTCACCCAAATTTTCCTATAAATGCTAAGAGGACCTGTCAGTAGTAGATCGGAGTTCAACATCGCATCACCGAATTTTTGAGCCGGTATACCATGCTCATCATGCCTTTCTAAATTCAATCCTGAAGGAGTGAGTAACTCCATAACATCATCGGAGTGTAAATCAGTTTTTCTATCAAATTGCAAATTGAAATTCCAAATACGGGGAATTCCATCTTTATTGCAATGTAGGGAGCCATCATCTTTAATTAAAGCAAAACCAACTTGTATACATTTCATGACATCAATGTTTCTCTTCATTTGATCATAGACATCATCTTTCTTGTAGAAGCGCATGTTATACATTATTCTTGAAAATTCAGTATCAACAACAATTACATCGTTGTTTCTAGTAGCACGTAGAAGCTCTTGAAAATCTCTTTCAAACCTAACATCCCACACATCAATGATATCGAGGTTGGTGTTTGTTGAAGATAAAGAAGCTACCATGGCTACAGAAAAGAGGGGAAAGGTGTCGATTAGGGTCGAAATACTTTTGTATATTTTGTTCTTCGAATATATATATATATCTTAATTATTTAATAGTCCTCAAATTACTCAAATATTATTTTTGTGATTATATAAATGAAAATTAAAAAACATTCGATAATCATTGAGGTAATATAATTTTATTTTTTTGTTGTCTTCTTGTTCTTTCCTTTGAATTCTTTAGTAATAATTTAGAAGTAATTTCATACCGTCATTTGATTAAATTTACAAAGTGAAAAAAAGAAAGAAAGTGATTCTAACAATTAAAGTTTTTTCCATCATCATAAGGTTAATGACCACTTATTTTTTCAGTTATGTACGTCTGAAGTAATTTTTTCAAAAATTGTGTGATCAGAAAAATATTTTTCTAAAGAAATGCTTCTTTTGACACTTATTTTTGTACTAAATTGATAAGTTATGTTTCATACTCAAATGATATTATATTAAGGATCAGAACATTACGACCAATTAATAGGGTAATAATTCAAGTTTTTGATATTTGATCCGAACCTGCATTCTTTGAAGAACACATATTAGAGTAAATTGCAACTTGTTGGCCTAAACAATAATTGTCTTGCAATATGATGGTTGATGATCAAAATCTAGCACTTTGATGGCTTAAAATAATTTTTCTAGCTACTAAAATGACTTCCGTTAAATAAATATATATAAACTCCGTTAGTTGTGTAGGGGTATTGGAGTACATATGTTGTTCTATCATATACACATATATACAGGTCACATTCCCATGTTTATTCATATATATACACATCATAAGTTATTATTGTCACAATAGTCAAACCAGAGCTTCGTGCTACTTCTACCACGTGTCTGCCGATCAGACTACCAATAGGACACTGCAAGTCTATGGTGTTCACATCGCCAATCTCACTATGCCTTTTGCAGATGTAGATACATTGGATTTATTAAATCTTCCGCAAAAGCAATGAATGCTCCATCAACGCGAACAAAAGTTTCTACGAAATCATTGGCGTGATTATCACATGAAAGCAGGAGCATAAGAGAACTTAGCAACACTAACTTGCTTGAGACTAATTAGTTAAGATGATTGAGTTAGATTAACAACAATCATCAATCAGCTACTTACCAAGTAAATTTCTGGACAGAAGAAGATTATATAAGGTTCCACACCAATATATTCTACTTTTGAGTGACTGAACACATGTTAAACAAAGAACAGTATAGTGCCAGTATAATAAAGACATATGATAGTCTTCTTCGCTCTATAATTTAAAAGATAATGACCTTTTACTTCTAATTCTCTATTTAGACTTATACTTGAACAAGTGAGAGTGTGCTGTAGGAGGAGAGCTGCTTTAGCCAGTCTTTCAGCAGCATCAGCCTCAAATTTCACATCACATAAAACACCATCAACATACTAACTTGTGTTGGTGATTCTTGATCATAATAAGTTCCCTTTTCATATAGGTAAGACACTTTCCATAAGAGAATGTATCATCCGACATAAAATATTCAAGAAAATACTAAACTAGTATATTTAATAAAAACGTAAAACTGTCATCTACTGGTAGTAATTTAACATGGAACATAGATATTTTTCATCAGATGCTCCTAATTCATCAGATGATATAACTATTTTTCCCATCACCAATAAACTCGTAAGTAAAAAGAAAAAATAATAGGTACAACATTTTATCACATGTGGATATTCATTTTTATTTAAATAAATTACTGTTATTCTGACAAAATTATGGATAAGAGATTTGTGCTCAGAATTCATCAGATTTAACTATTTACCACATCACCAATAAACACGTAAGTAAAAAAAGAAAATAATAGGTACAATATTTCCTTACAATTACTTTAAACACTACCCAGTCCTGTGTTAGTATAATCCTATAAGTTAGTTGCATCAACGTAAATAGAGAATACTAGGTGAATTAAAAGAATTACTTCATACACTTACCAATCCTGCACCAGCATGATCGGGCAAAAATTTTGCATCGTCACAACGCTCATCATTGATTCTACAATAAAGATTGCATGTGTAGAATAAGATTAATAACTAAATCTGACCCATAACTAAATCTAATTTAAATGGCAAGTCAATGATGACATACAAGCCAACCCTTCTAATCCACGTAAACCTGTTACATCTACCGCAAATAAACTTATTGAGATTTTTGTTTACCAAGAACTGCAGTAGTAATAATCAACATTTTTTATTATAGAGATCGAATAACATTACTGACAAATCATGTAAATCTTTCAGCTTATCTCATTATTTACTTATTATATTTACTCATAAGACAATTCTAAAGAAAGATGTTGAGAATAGTTTCTTGGGTTTTATGCTTAACTATCAAGTCAAGGGTTTTGGTTGTAAACAATAGAAATTTTTGTTTGACATATAAAAAGTACCATTTGTTAATAATAGTTGCAAGCAATCTGAGATACTTAAAATATAATTTATCAAGACACGCTGAGGTTGTAAATGAGTATTTTTTACGAGTAACAAAATGAAAATTGAGAAAATTAAAACACACTCCTTTAGAGCAAGAAAGTTCCTATGGTCTGGAGTAGCTTAGTAATCAATTATCTATTTATATCAAAAATCAGTAAATAAGATGAATTAAAAACTTAGTTCATTACCAACCCACGTTGTAGGGTATGATGTGGCAAACACATTAGGTTTGAATAAAACTTGTTGCAAAGTATGGCGTGTCGCCGATGTTTAATCTACCTAATACACAGTAACTAACTACACTAAATTTCCCAATTTAGAGCATGACCAAACGCCAGAATGACTAAGTTCTCCTCACTCTCTTTATACACACTACAAGATCTACCTAGCCCCTAAAGAGAAAGTACAACACAGAGCTATTACTAACTTGGTGAAATAAATTTGACAGTAACAAGTTTCTTTATTTTTTGCCTTCTTCTTAACACCCTGGCTACCACTATGGCTTCTTTAATCTTATTTGAATTGGTATTATGATAAGTCCTCAGATAGAACAGGAGGCCTACATTGATGTGCTCAATTAGTTACTTAGATATTATTTTTGTTGCTATTATTATTATTATTATTATTATTATTACATTAGTATTAGTAACTAGCAATTAAGTGTGTGTTATTAGTAAAATGTTAATGGTTATTAGCAGTTAGGAATCTGTTAGTAGTTATCATCCATGTTCAGCATACATGTAGTGGGCAGTTGCAACCTGGATGACTATATATAATTGTAGCAGCTGTTTATGAAAGGGGAGGAAATATTAATGAAGATATTTCGGGTTTAATCTTAGCCTTAATAAGATTATTTTCATAGCTTGATTGGGACCTATCATTGGTATCAGATCGATCTACCTTTAACAATGGCAACAAATAGAGAAAGAATTTAAAGTTTTAAAGCAAGGCTTGGAGAACTTTAAAATAGTGTAAGTAGGATGGAGGTAGGAATCGCTGACAAGTTTCAGCAGATCGAAGATGACATATCCAAACTCACAGAAGCTATGTTAGGCAAAGAAAAGGTTGGGAGCAGTGGATTGTTAGTCACAGATACATGCCTGTTTAACTCTAATAACAAGCCTAATTGTTTGTAATGCTTTGAATTACATACATGACCTCTTAACTGAGGGAACCTCTAGTTGTAGAGTTTCTATTTGTTCTGTACTTATAATAGGCACCAAATTCTAGCTGTGTAACTGTACTTATTGAGTCAAGAATAATGCTTGAAAGAAGTTCCAAGGTTCATGCCTCAAGCAAAGAGATGAAGACTGTCAAATAAATCACAGTTGGGATTTGAAGAAATGAAGAATTTGCCTAAGTACCAATTCGAGAAGTAGTTTTGTCTGTTCGAGAAGTCTAGCGTTCGAGAAGTCAGGGATTCGATATCTCAAGACACTATTCGATATCTCTGAAAACACTATTCGATATCTCATTCGATATCTCAGAGATTCGATATGTCTACTGCTCTATTCGAGAACTCAAGAATTCAACAAGTCAAAGTGGTGTTCGAGTTCTCAAAGAGTCAACAAGTCAAAGTTCCATTCGATATCTCAAGGACTCAGAAAGCTATTCGATATCTCAGGGATTCGACATGTCAAAATGCTCTATTCGACAACTCAAGGACTCCCAGAGAAAAGAGCTATTTGAGAAGTGATTCAATATGTCATATAACAGTATTCGAGAACTCAGAGTTATCGTTTAAGTCAATCCTAGTTCTCGAATCACTTATTTAGTCACTTCTCAAATACATTCTTAGAGACAAAATACTGAAGAAATTGTACAAGTCAGAAGCTCACAACAAGCCAATGCACTTTATGGACCACAATTTGTAACGTGCTCTGGAAAGCCTACAAGGAAGCTTGGAGAGATATAGAAGAGACAAAGAGCTAAAAAAGTGGATCTGAACAGGCTTTGCAAAGTCAAATCTGTAACCGTTTGGACACTTACTCAAATAGGATAGACAAACTAGAAAGTAATTTGTTCAGCTACCTTATTTGCAATAAGTAGGTTGTATCCATGTTCTACAAGGATACAGCCTCACTTCCTTAGTTAATAACTTTTAAGGAGTCAAGTTTTTCATACATTGAAAAGTCATATCTCTCTTAGAAAAACGAAGCTGAGAATACTATAATTTGTATTCACAGATTGTAGCAACATTTATCTAATACAATATTAGATTAAAGTGATATCGCATCTTGTGTGTTGTTTTTATCCGCATTCATAATCCTTGCACACACAAACACCGATCTTGCTACATAGACTCAAGAACAAGAAAAGTTCAAGAATCCATTAACCCCCCCTCTGTATTCTTTTACTGTATTCTATACTCAACAAGTGGTATCAGAGCGGGCTGTTTATTCAAAAACATAAAAATGATCATGAGTTCGAATACACCAAAGACTACAGGAACGGTGAAAGTCCCTAAGTTTGACAAAGAGAATTACAACCTCTAGAAGATAAAAATGATGTTGTTCATCAAAGCCTCTCATCCTTTATATCCTGAGATTCTCAAGAATGGTCCCTTTGTTCCCCAACAGGAGATTCCTGAAAAGACTGTTGGAACCATAACAATTCCAAGATCTTATGTGGCCAAGGAACCATCCAAATGGACAGACTCAGAAAAGGAGAAGGTTGCCCTTGACAGTCATCTCATGTTTCTTGTTTTCTTGTTTTCTCTGACCTCATCAGTTCCTTCACATAACACCTCAATGTGATCCCACATTTCTTTGGCAGTGGTACATGAAGTAATGTTTGCAAACATTGACATGTCCATGGAATCTATAATCAGCAACATGAGGTGACTATCAAGGGCAACCATGTCCTTTTCTGATTCTGTCCATTTGGATGGATCCTTAGCCACATAAGATCTTGGAATAGTAGTGGTTCCAACAGTCTATTCAGGAATCTCCTGTTGGGGAACAAATGGACCATTCTTAAGAATCTCAGGATACAAATGATGAGATGCTTTGATGAACAACTGCATCTTTATCTTCCAGAGGTTATAATTCTTTTTGTCAAACTTAGGGAATTTCACCGTTCCTGTAGTCTTTGGTGTATTCGAACTCATGATCGTTTTTATGTTTTTGAATAAACAGCCCTATTTGATACCACTTGTTGAGTATTGAATACAGTAAAAGAATACAGAGGGGGGGTGAATGGATTCTTGAACTTTTCTTATCTCGAGTCTATGTAGCAGATAAGTGTTTGTGTGTGCAAGGTGTAGGTACGGATAAAGAACAACACAAGACACAATATCACTTTAATCTAATGTATTATTAGATAAAGGTTGCTACAATCTGTGAATACAAATGATAGTATTCTCAGCTTCGTTTTTCTCAGAGATATATAGCTTACAGTGTATGAAAAACTTGACTCACTAAAAATTGATTGCTAAGGAAGTGAGGTTGTATCCTTATAGAACATGGATACAACCTACTCACTACAAATGAGGTAGCTAAACAATTTACTTTCTAGTCTGTCTATCCTATTTGAGTAAGTGTCCAAACGGTTACAGATTTGACTTTGCAAAGCCTGTTCAGATCCACTTCTTTAGCCCTTTGTCTCTTCTATATCTCTCCAAGCTTCCTTGTAGGCTTTCCAGAGCACGTTACAAATTGTGGTCCATAAAGTACATTGGCTTGTTGCAGGTTTCTGACTTGTACAATTTCTTCAGTGTTTTGTCTCCAAGAATGTATTCGAGAAGTGACTAAGTAAGTGATTCGAGAACTAGAATTGACTTGATCGATAACTCTGAGTTCTCGAACACTGTTATATTGACATATCGAACCACTTCTCGAATAGCTCTTTTCCATCAGGATTCCTTGAGTTGTCGAATAGAACATTTGACTTATCGAATCCTCGAGATATCGAATAGCTTTCTGAGTCCTTGAGATATCAAATGGAACTTTGACTTGTTGACTCTTTGAGAACTCGAATACCACTTTGACTTGTTGACTTCTTGAGTTCTCGAATAGAGTAGTAGACATATCGAATCTCTGAGATATCGAATGAGATATCGAACAGTGTATTCAGAGATATCGAATAGTGTCTTGAGATATCGAATCCCTGACTTCTCGAATAGACAAATATACTTCTCGAATTGGTACTTAGGCAAATTCTTCATTTCTTCAAATCCCAACTGTGATTATTTGACAGTCTTTATCTTCTTGCTTGAGGCATGAACCTTGGAACTTCTTTCAAGCATTATTCTTGACTCTATAAGTACAGTTACACAACTAGGATTTGGTGCCTATTATAAGTACAGAACAAGTAGAAACTCTACAACTAGAGGTTCCCTCAGTTAAGAGGTCATGTAGGTAATGCAGAGCATTACAAACAGTCAGGCTTGTTATTAGATGTATACAGGCATGCCTCTGTGACTAACAATTTAGTTAATTCTTTTTTAACTTTTTTTTTGGAAGAATTGCAAAATAATATCTTCAAACACCATCAAGTTGATGATTTTTATTTTATTAACATTAATCTTTATTAATGTTTTGCCTAAAATTTCATGTTTTTCTTTTTTTTATATCATTACATCTTTTATATTTTATTTTTTCACTTAATAATTGTATTATAATCTATATAATTAATTTCTAACTTTTTTTTAGAAAAATTCCAAAATAAGATCTACAAATCCAGTTAATAAATTTTGAAATAAGGTGTGAAATTTAATAATATTTTTGATTTCTATCTATTATTATTTAAAAATACAATTATTAATGATACTTCTAAAATAATAAATATATCCCCAACTATCAAATCACATAAATTTTCTTATAGTAATTATATATTAAGATTTATTTATATTTTTTTTGAAATTATTCATTACTTAAAATTCTTCTTGTTATACAAACACGAAAACATCAAAGTAACATAAAAGCACAAGAAAGAAATCTATACTATTATATAAAAGCCGAAACATTGAAAGTTTTGATACCTGTTTTTTGGTACATGTTTTTTGGTACCTATTTTCTAGTACGTCGTGAATTTACTTTTTTACCCTTCATTATATAAAAAATATATATGATATCTATACTATTAAAACTCTTAAAATAAATAATAACATAATATAATAAATGGTAAGTAGTCGATTGCCTTTTTTCCCCCATTTACTTTTAATTGAAAATATTACCTTTTATAAACACCTAAAACATAAATCATATCGTATCTTCCAATCATTAATATTTCCTTTCGAATTAAAACACATTGCCTTTTAAATTTAAAACTAATTTTAGAACATTAATATATACCCGTAATAAATGGTAAGTAGTCGATTGTTTTTTTCACATTTATTTTTTATTGAAGATATTATCTTTATAAACACCTAAAAACGTCAATTGTATCATATCTTCCGATCATCAATATTTTCTTTCGAATTAAAACACGTTACCTTTTTAATTTAAAACTAATTTTACAATCATTAATATATACCCGAAAATATCATATCATAATTTTCAATTATTAATAAAATATATTAAAAATCTGTATACATTGTTTAGAATAAGGAAACATTATTATAATCCGTAAACATGAGTATATTAAATTATATTAAATTAAAATTAATCCATACTATATTATAAAAGACGAAAAATTAAAAGTTTCGATACCTATTTTTTCTATACTATTATATAAAAGCCGAAACATTGAAAGTTTTGGTACCTGTATTTTGGTACATGTTTTTTGGTACCTGTTTTTTGGTACGTCGTGAATTTACTTATTTATCCTTCATTATTAAAAAAATACATATGATATATATACTATTAAAACTCTTAAAATAAATAATAACATAATATAATAAATGGTAAGTAGTCGATTGACTTTTTTCACATTTACTTTTAATTGAAGATATTACCTTTTATAAATACCTAAAAATATCAATCATTTCATATCTTCCAATCATTAATATTTTCTTTCGAATTAAAACATGTTGCCTTTTTAATTTAAAACTAATTTTACAATCATTAATATATACCCGAAAATATCACATCATATTTTTCAATTATTAATAAAATATATTAAAAATCTGTATACGTTGTTTATAATAAGGAAACGTTATTATAATCTGTAAACATGAGTATGTTAAATTATATTAAATTAAAATTAATCTATGCTATATTATAAAAGATGAAACATTAAAAGTTTTGGTACCTATTTTTTGGTATATGTTTTTTTGGATTTCGTGAATTTACTTATTTAACCTTTATTATAAAGAAAAAATATACGATATTTATACTATTAAAACAGCTAAAATAAATAATAACATGATATAATTAATGGTAATTAGTCGATTTCCTTAATTTTCACATTTACTTTTAATTGAAGATATTACCTTCTATGAACACCTAAAAATATCAATCATATCATATCTTCCAATCATATCATATCTACCAATAATTAATACTAGCCTATTACCCGTGCGATGCACGGTTGCTTGTAAATTTTTTAATTATATTTTATTATTAAAGTTTTAAGTTGTATATATATTTTTATTAATAAAATAATTTATAACTTTATAATCCCATGTATATAAATATTATTAAAATTATTTATTTTGAATTATTATAGTTGTATTTTGAATTATTATATTTGTGTATGCGGTGCATATTAATATTAATACATATTATTTAGGCTATGTGTGTTTTTTTTTTGAATTTTATTAATAATAGAGATTTAACCAAATCAAAGAGTGGCCAAAAAAAGAGTACAAAAAAATAGTGACAAAAAAAAGAGTACCAAACCAAATATACCATGTTTTGCTTATATTTTGAATTATTATAGTTGTGTTTTGAATTATTATATTTGTGTATGTGGTGCATATTAATATTAATACATATTATTTAGGCTATGTGTGTTTTTTTTTTTGAATTTTTTTAATAATAGAGATTTAACCAAACCAAAGAGTGACAAAAAAAAGAGTGACCAAAAAAAGAGTACCAAACCAAATATACCATGTTTTGCTTATAATAGTATAGATAGATAGATTATTTAGGCTATGTGTGCTTTTTTTTTTTTAATTTTATTAATAATAGAGATTTAACCAAACCAAAGAGTGACCAAAAAAAGAGTACCAAACCAAAATATATTCTGTTTTGCTTATAATAGTATAGTATAGATATAACCAAAAACATCACATCATATCTTCTAATTACTAAAAAAATATAATAAAAGTCCGTATATTACAAATAATGACGTTTAGATTTTTAGTAAAAAATCAGAATGGTTAGATGTAATAATTAAATATATTATATAATTAAATTAATTTACTAAAATTTCAAGATTCGAATTCTATCAACGACACATATATTTTAAAATTTTATAATATAAGTTTTAAACCATGCATATTATTATTTAAATTTATATTAAATTATTAAAATAAAAATAAAAATAAAATATTATAAATAATGATTATATAAAAATATAATTATAATATAATATAAATTTTTTTACCTATGAAAAATAATCGTGAATCACACGGGTTATAAGATAGTAAACTAGAAAAGTTATAAATTTGAATGCAAGTACAGGAGTATCAAGTACATAAACAAAAGAAGAATGCAAGTGGTAAGGGCTTTTCGATTCAATTCTTGCTCATTTATGAAATTTGTTACAACAGATTAAAAAATATAAAAGAAGAACGATGAAAACTACAAGCTAATAAACAAAAGAGTAAAAAGAATAAAAGAACAGAAACATTCAGAATTGGACAGTTATGTTAAGCCAAAAATATGAATATTACTCCCTCCGTCCTAAGACCCCAAACCCTCTTGTCACACAACTCGATCCATGGTACAAAAAGAATCCGCCATTGGCTAAATTCATTCGTTTGCTTTGTTTCTGCTATATTATATGGCTGGATTTTGGTGTGGTCATGAGGTTTGGCTTGAAACTATTACAACATGTTGCTTGATTTAATTTTCAGTATCTTGATAATTCCAAATCACTCCATTTATAGCATGACTTGTAAGAACATGAAATATATAATATTTTGTTGTGACAAATCCGTTGCACCAGTTATCTCCAACATATGTCACTATATATGTTGATAACATTCATTCGAGTACCCCCACGGGGTATCTGCATGTATGCATGCTATGTAAGACCAAAGCCAGATAACTAGGCACGAACATAATCCCTGTCTTGGACCAACTCAACTGGTTCTGGTTGCTTATTTTCCAATTTGCAAAATCCCTTAAGGCCGCGTATATATTGCAGCCAGATGTCTATTCTTCCTCTAAAGATTTAACTGTTCTTGAATATCTTAATTTCAGGAAAATGGAATACATGACCTTGAAGGTTATTAATGAGATGAAAAGTTATAAGTGTGCACCTGATATCTGCACAATTGCACATGTACTGCTCTGGTGAATACATTTGCAAGGGAGAGGCTTTCTGAACAAGCTGAGGAGGTATGTGAGCAGCTACAGGAAGCTAGCTGGATATGAACCTGACATTTGTTCTTATAAATTAATGCCCTCATGGAAGCTTTACAGGTCATTAATTAAATCAGAGCTCTAAATTCTCTGTGTTCTAATAATGAAATCATAAAACTGCAGTAATATGAATATTCTTATGAGTTTTGTACAAATAATGTTTGAGACGATGACTCAAGGCCAAGGCCAACCAGGAGAAGATGATTCAAATCATGTTTGAGACGTTTAATGTTCCTGCTATGTATGTTGCGATCCAGGCCATTCTTTCTCTATATGCAAGTGGACGTACTACTGGTATTGTGCTCGACTATGGTGATAGTGTGAGCCATACTGTGCCAATTTATGAAGGGTGCCCCCTTCCCCGTGCTATTCTTCGTCTTGATCTTTCTGGTCGTGATCTCACTGATTGAGAGAGGTTACATGTTCACCACCACTGCAGAGCGGGAAATTGTTGGTGACATGAAAGACAAGCTTGCCTGTGTTGCCCTTGGCTACGAGTAAGAGCTTGAAACTTCAAATAGTAGTCTTCTGTGGAAAAGAATTATGAATTGCCTGATGGACAAGTTCACACATTTGGAGCTGAGAGATTCAGACATTCAGTTGTGTAGAGGTTCTGTTCCAACCATCTTTGATCGGGATGGAAGCTGCAGGACTTCACGAATCTTCTTACAACTCCATCATGAAGTGTGATGTTGATATCAGGAAGTCTGTGTGTAAAAGTGCTCAGTGGTGGTTCAACAATGTTCCCCGGTATTGCAGATCGTATGAGCTAGGAAATTACTGCTTTTGCTCCCAGCAGCATGAAGATCAAGGTTGTTGCACAACTCGAGAGAAAATACAGTATCTGGATTGGAGGATCCAATCTTGCATTGCTAGCACCTTCCAATGGTTATTTATCTTCTCTTTCCACTGTGTTTCATATACATTAATAAATATATAAAAAAGCTTCTTTCCGAATTTGTTACACTAGTACTACTTATTATGGACTGTGGTGCCTTCGTATGCTCGACAGTCGTCGTTTGTATCCTGAAAAGTGGTTGCTTACAGACCCCTTTAAACACACGGTATTAGTTTAGCAAGAGGCACAGGGATGTAATTATTAACTAATAAGAAACTGGTGCACGACCTGCAACTATCCAAAGCAAATGTTAAAAATTCCAACAAATTTTTTTTAAAAAGAACATGACCTTTCTTATTACAACAAAAAAGTTAGGAGTAGATGGTAAAGGAGGAGGAGCATAAATCTAATGCAAAGATCAGGCACATTCAGTATTAACAGATGAAAGTACATCACAGACATGCTAACGACATGTGACAGCAACTTAATAGTATTTGAGTCTTAATCAAAAACTTGGGGGATGATTATAACTTATTTATGTGGCGATTGCAGATTTTGCTGATCGAAAACATGACCGTTGCTCTTCTTAGTACTCTTGCTTGCTCTTCTTAATACTCTTGCTCTTCTTTGACATCTTCTTCGTATTTTTGTTACTCGTACTACTAGACCCACAAATGAATGCACTTGTAAAATACGAAAGTAGCCCTCCATCGGTATGCCTCCTATGATGTGGCCTCACTTTTGATTCCCGTTTGACAGCACTCTTAGATAGAAAGAATTCCAGCGTCGTCTTGGCCTGTTGGTTCCTGCTGTGGTCACCACCAGCTTCTATCCATTCGTTGAATACTGCTGTCCCAACACCTGCATTGCCTCCCATTGGTGAATACATCCCGCCATTCTTGAGTGCAACCGCTAAATCTGATGGTAAAGGTTTCATGTCAAAATCAAACGATCCACGTTCAGGATCGCTCAACGTGTTAACATCATCGAGTCCTTCCTCGTCTTCGAGATATGTCGATCGTCTGCCGCTCTCTGAATGACTCAGACGGTGGCCTATTTGTCTAATCATGTATCTTCGTGAAGAATTCTCATCATGTTCATTCAGATTTCTAATTGTAGTATTCACAAGATTAACAGTAACAACCAGAAAACCTTTAATGTCACCTGAAGGACGACAAAGCTGAAGCGTCAATGGCTTTTTCATAATTTCCGAATGAGGGTTTTTCAGCAGAATGTCAATAGGAAGCCATGTGGTTCCAAGGGGCTTATTGCTTAACCTTGAAATATTGTATACTTCCATCATAACAGCTGATGAATCCGATGACAAGAACTTGTCATCGACACTAAATACCATCCTGTAATTCCATGTAGGATTGGTGTTTCCCTTGTGATCCACAGGTGTAATCTGTTTGTGATCAGGGTGTGTCCATGCCGTTACATATGTGTGCAAACGGTTAGAAACAGGTGGCAAGTCATGGCCAGAAATGACCTTGACCTCTAGAATTTTGAAAGGGAATTTATTCATTGATGTCGATGATGGAGTTGTCGTGGATGCCGGATTTGTCATTGTACGTTCCAGCTTCGACATGGTGCTAGCTAGGCTAGTTTGCAGTGATGCTTGCTTGTCGATGGCTGTGGTTTGAGGATGACAAGCAGGTGCAGGGTTACAACGGTTACAGAGAGATAGATTGTATCAAAAAATTGGTGTTCAGAACACAAGAACACAAGGTGTGAGTTGGGATAACATTTTTTCTTATTTCTTTTGATCAATCTACCTGTTTCCTAAATTTGGAAAATGAATAAGAGATGCTACTTTGAGTGATTAGTTTGTGGCTCTGGATTAGTGATCATTTCTTCGGTCAATCTTAATTTAAACCATTGTCCCAAATTTTCTTGACTAATTTAGACCATTAGCAAAACCATCATCCCTAATATCATCCTTGATATGTGTTCAGACAATTCATGTTAAGAACAACTGTACAAGGAAAGACCCTTTCAAACCTTATACCCATTTTGTCCATTTTGAATTTTTGATATATCCAAGTGAGACTCTATTTAAAATCTCTATGTAAAGCATATGTAAACACAGATAAAACTCACAAACTAAACATTCTTTGTTACTGAAATAAACGTACAAAAAGTTGTATCAAGGCTCAAAAGTTAAAGTCTGGAACCATATCTACAATCCGTTATTGATAATTTGATGATCAGAGTTGAGACTGGAAGTCTGGAACAACGATTTCATATTATGATAAACGAGGTGAAATGCTACAAATTATCAACCAAACGGACTAACTGATATTTAATTGTAATACTGACTTCAACTCTGTATTTTCATTCTTAGCTATTTTCTTTTGATAATGCAAGCAGTTTTCATCTTCTGAATTGTAGGTTAGTAACTTAACAAAAAAAAAAATCCTGTGTTGGCCTTTCCTCCTCTAAATAAATACAGTAACATCGGAGAAACTAATTTTAGATACTACGCATTCATAAAACTGAGATTAAACTAAACAAGACAACATACGATTACTTATTACTACATTTCCGTTTTCCAAACATTAGTATATTCATCTTGTTCTTCCTAATCATGTTCTCTCATGCAAAATCTGTGTTTGAAGGAATGAAGTGCTTAGGAGTGATAGGACCAATGAATCCGCATTTGCTTCTTTCATCAGTCTACTCCAGAGCTGGTAGTGTACCAAAGAAATTGTGGATCAGATGCATAAATCTAGTCTGGAGCCAGATTCTTCTACAATGTAAGTAATAGTATGAAAATGCAGGAGATTTTTCAGTTGTTTCCTGCGATAAACATTCCTACACTTTTCGACTCGAAGCCTTACGCTATGAAAAACAACTAAAGCCTAAAGCACTTGTTTCAGCTTGTTCATCAAGTGCAGAGCAGATTGCACAATTCAGCTGCCATTAAAACAATGCACTGATTAACAAGGATATTAAAGCATTGTTACTTCGTTCGCTAGCTCAGCTTCACCAACACCATTGTTACATGGTGCAAAATCTAAGTCCAAAAATTTAAATGGCAAATGTTAGTTACTCTTAATCAACCTCTTCCTTATCTTCCTTTTGATCAGTCTATACAAATTTTCTTGAAATAAAAAAAATACCAAAACAAATTTTTTTGATGAAGCTTCGTCAAAAAACAACTTGAAATAAATTGTATTAAATTAATATAATAATCCTGAAATTTCAGTATTTCACTAATAAACCTTTTATACAGAAGATCCACCAACTTCAGTTTCAATTGGTAGGTTGACACGTAGCATTCACCTACTACTTTGTACTCCTACTACTTCTTTTTTCATTTTTTATGTTTCTACTTTTAGGTTATCTCACTGCACTATCAGTCTATCACTTTACCAATAAAATAGTAAAATATAATAGTAATATTCGCATATAATAAATTGTAATATTTATGGCATATATTAAAATGGTAGTAAAACAATTTCTCCGTAAGAAAGAAAATGAAATACATATTACAACATATAAATTTTACATGAAAAATAATGTTTACATTTTAATATTTTAATGAAAAAATAAATTTTTTTATAACTGAAAAAAGTTTATTTTGTGATAAAATCAAGGTACACAAGTCAAATAAAATAAGCTAATAAATTCAATTAGATCTCTATTTTACCAACTACTATGATGTTGTGTATGACAAACAACCCAATTAAGCCAAACAGCAGCCATATTGACATATACATACAACACTACTACTGTGACAAAAAAGCAGTAGAGGGTGTTGTTTGGTGGGCGATTAAAAAATGGCTATGAGGTTATGGGCATCAAAGTCTGCTTCATATCTCAAGATTTCAGTCTTCAACAGGGGTTTTGCTACTGGTATTTATCAACCCCTTTGATTGCATTTACATGTACTTTTTGTTTGAGTGTGTTTTTATATGTTTTGGTGATGAAAATGGCTTGATCTGTGATTCTTGAATGTAAAGATCTGATTTTTATCAACCGGGTTGTGCTTGTTTTTGTGTTTTGATCGATGTATTGTGAGTTGTTTGGGTTCTTTGTATGTATGGATTGGTGTAGGGTGGCGGAGTGCTGTTTCTTTAAGAGAGTGTGTGTGTGGGTGAGAGAGAGGGAGAGGGGGTGAGACTGAGATAGAGGGAGAGAGAGGGGGGGAGAGAGAGAGAGAGAGAGAGGCCTGAGTCTATAGGTCTCAGAGTATTGTTAGTTTAATTTTTTAATGGGAAGTTTTGATGATCGGTGATTAGAAGTCTTTAGTAGTAGATTAGAAATCACATTTTTTGATATGTACGTGAATCTTTTGTAGGCTACACTAGCTTCACTAAGAATGGGGTTCTGTTGTAATAAAATAATTTGTTAATCTCCTTCAGCAACATTTGTCTATGTAATCACTATCTTCCATGATGGAATTATCTAATAGTAGCTGTCTAATTATATAACTTCAGGTGTTTGTGTGTGTGTGTGTGTGTTTGTGATACTGTGATTGTTTGTTGCCTGAGATGAAAACCATCTCAAGAGTGTGTCAGTGAAGAGTTGATGAAGTACTATCCACATATGTTATTGTCAGATGTGCGAAAAGGCTTAGGCATTTATAATATCGTTTCTCTCTAGCTCTTCTGATTTGGTGTGATGATGTAACATCCGGTGTTTGTGTGTGTGTGTGTGTGTTTGTGATACTGTGATTGTTTGTTGCCTGAGATGAAAACCATCTCAAGAGTGTGTCAGTGAAGAGCTGATGAAGTACCATC
The DNA here is from genome assembly GCA_037693485.1 of Kitagawia praeruptora. Lineage (NCBI taxonomy): Eukaryota > Viridiplantae > Streptophyta > Magnoliopsida > Apiales > Apiaceae > Kitagawia > Kitagawia praeruptora. Next base: position 129,730,420 of record CM075347.1, read on the forward strand.
ACATGTGTTATTGTCAGATGTGCAAAAAGGCTTAGGCATTTATAATATCGTTTCTCTCTAGCTCTTCTGATTTGGTGTGATGATGTAACATCCGGTGTTTGTGTGTGTGTGTGTATGTGTTTTTGTGATACTGTGCTTCGTTGTTGCCTGAGATGAAAATCATTTCAAGAGTGTGTTAGTAAAGGGTTGATGAAATTTTTCAATAGAGTTAATGAGATCATACAGGAGTTCATATCTTAGGCTTTAGTAGTTTCTAACTGTGTATGAGTAGCCATTGCCATCACATGTCTTACCAAATTTGGATGTTCACATTTTTTATATGTATCTCATGGATACAAGAGTAAACTGTTTCACTTCTAGATGTTAGAGGTCTGTTCTGCTTATATGGTTTGTGTGTGTAGATAATTACATCAATTCTGTCGTTTATTCATAATTATGTTACGTATAATTTCAGTCTTGTGGATTCTACTAGAAAGCCACATATATGCAACCTTAACAATTTTATTCTGTTATTGTTATTTTCTGGTCGGATGTTAATTGAAGGTGGCATATTTTCAAGTATTTCCCTAGATCTTGCTAATCGGATTTGCTGGACATGTTTTACCCTTTTTATTTTGCAGTCCTGAAAGATCTGAAGTATGCTGACTCACACGAATGGGTAAAGGTTGAGGGAAGTTCTGCTACTGTAGGCATCACTGACCATGCCCAAGATCATTTAGGCGATGTGGTGTATGTTGAACTACCTGAACTAGGAACTGCTGTTACACAGGGAAGCAGCTTTGGTGCAGTTGAAAGTGTAAAGGCCACTAGTGACATCAATTCCCCTGTTTCTGGAAAGGTGGTTGAGGTTAATAAAGAGCTCGATGATTCCCCTGGTTTGGTGAGTCGTTTGTTGCTAACGCTCTGGCATTTTTTTCATGAACTGGACCTGCTTAACTAAAATTATTATAAATCAGTAATATTTATGTTCAAGTTGTGGAGATGAGGACTGGTTATTGACGTTTCTTTTAAGGCACATCTTGAACAGGCATTTGAATGTTTAGATAATCTGTGACTGTGAGCTTCGCTTTAAATTAACTTTCTGCCTTTTTCTTTTTCTTGAGTATATGTTCTACTATCAAGCTGCATCATTTTTTTTGGGGGGGGGGGGGGTGTTCATGTAAATTTTTTTATGATTTTAAATGTTTATAGTGCTTCTACGTAGAGACAGGTTCATAGTATGTGACACTAGCAAAAACCCATCCATCTGGCTTATTTGAATGCCAAGCTGATACTTGAACATCTTTTGTGGAGTAACTGTTACTGACACATAATGTCATAAGCAAATTGCTCTCTTAAGCTATATAACTGGAAGGTTCAACTTGTGCTCCTCCTTGGGAATGATGACATAAATTTGCAGAATGATTTTGGTATTTTCTCATCATACATTGAAGTGGCTGAGTATTGCAGTTTTTCATAAATGCCTTGGTAAGAAACTGAAGTAAATCTGTGGCTTTGTAACACCAGTCAGCATCTTAGGCTTAGCTTTATATTCAGCAATGTCACTATCAGTAATTTTTCACGCCAAGGTGTCTATCCCAATTACAATACAGTCTAGTTTATATGTTGACTGGCCAAGTCTAGATAACATAGACTCTTAATTAGTTCAAATGTCGATTTGCCAAGTCTAGATGTTTACTAGTAAATTCTTGGTACATGTTAGCCTGTGTTTGCTTCTCATAGCGTTTACCATACTTAAATTTCATACAAGTCGAACAATGTTTTCTCTGATTTAGGTGAACGGCAGTCCATATGAAAAAGGATGGATCATGAAGGTGGAATTGAGCAACAATGATGAATTAAAATCTCTAATGGATTCAGACAGTTACTCAAAGTTCTGTGATGAAGAAGATGCAAAGCACTAGTGATCCATACTACACGGTTAAAGGGAGTTCTCAAATTTGTGCTCCACATCAAGCTTGAATGGAAGTTGATAGAATGCTTTTCTGGATTTGTGTTTTCTCGAGCAAACCAATTAGTTTAGCCGTGTTTTCTTTTTTCTGAGTAAATGTTTTATCTTCGGATAATTTTGTCTTCTATTATAAAGGATATTTTCATGGTTTTCCAGATTCGCTTTGAACCATTTCAACACTACTCATTTACTTGGAGGAGTATGTTTTACAGTTGCAGCAAAATCTCTCACCACCCATTTTTTTTTAATTGAATTTTAAATTTAATTATGAGCTTAATGTGCCTGAGGATGGTCTTAGATAACACCCTAAGGTTAAAACCTGTTATAATACAATTATAAGTGTGTTAATGTAAATACAAATAGAAAACATTAATATTTACAAAAATGTCATCCAAAATTTATGTTACAAATTGACATAATCTCATGAGACACTTGAGTGTCACCCTCAGGACAAATTTTCTCTTTAAATATTTAGGCAAATGTGGGAAAATATAATTTGATTTTCAAATTTTAAAAAGGTTTAAATAAATTGTAGACAGCCATTTTATACATTATATGAAAAATTTAGCCTGAGTTTATAATTTTACATGAAAACACGAAAGTAGATGAATATATATAGCATGATTATTTAAAATTTATAATTCAGGTATATATAGCATGATTATCTAAAGTACGTGAATATATAACATGATTATTTAAAATGTATAATAAAAGGTCAATAAGTATATGAAATTTATATATACTAATTTATTTAGTACTACTATAATTTTATAAAATTAAAGTCAGAGATATAAAAAAATTCTTTATTTTGTTCACAAGTATCACAGAATTTAGTTTGTTTTCTGCTTAGAATATATGAAACAATTTCTAGATCCTTGTCCATAAAATTGACAACGTATATAAACAGACATCCATATAATACAACGATAAAAGTTTAGAAATTTCAATCCTGTTTCAAATAAACATGATGACATATGATTCATGGTTTTAACCTTCCACATGGTGGAGAACAGACAAGGTCAAAAGTCCATTAAAAAGCTAGTAACTTCTGGGATAATATTTACCAAGGAAGCTAAGTATCTATATTTCATTACAAAATAGCACACTTCCCCTTTCCAGCTTGGTCTCGGAGTTCACGCTCTGCTCTCTCTAAGCTCTCCCTCAGTTTAAGAATTTCGTCACTTGATTTCATTTGAGCAGTCTGCGCCATCTTTTGTGCAAATAATCTCGCAGCCTTCTCTTCTGCCAGCTGCTGCTCAAGCCTAGCAGTGGTCTCTCTGACCTTCAACTCAACCTGCCGAACAATGGTCTTATGATCAATTTTTTTTACTGATTACTGAATTTTTCATCAAACATTTTCAATTGTCTCGAGTAAAATGTCTCTAACAAAAGTATATATTTTCAGTACCTACTTATGTCTGTGAAGACTAATACATGCAAAGTGTATCAGTACACAACTTAGATCCTTTTACAACTGATACTTTGCACTTTAATAGCTTGCAATACATAAGGTTACCCAGACAGTTATATTTTTTAAAGGCGATTAAAAATTTCAGAGTATCAACTCATGTTCTCTCTGATACTCAAAAGCAACTACCAGTATTTCACTATGAAGTATAACGGTTAATGAGAGCACTTGGCACCATATGAAATGATATAGGCAAGTAACAAATGTGGAAACAAAATACAGTTAATTAGAGAGATACCATTTCAGTTAATCGCTTAATAAGTTTCTCCTCATTCTCCTGCTTAGAGACTTCTGTCTGATCCTGAAGCATCCTAGCTCCTTTCTGCAAGAGCACTCAGTGTTGTAATCCCTTTAACATAGCAATAACATACGATAACGGCATGAAAAAATTTACCTTCAGTTCCACAAATAACTCATCTGTATATGGTTTTCCACCACTCTTTTCTACAACAAGGTTCACAAGAGAGATTAGCTCTTGAACTTGTTCTTCTTTCTTTGTCCAGTCAGTTGTTCTGTTATTGAAGAGGACCCGCCGATTCTCACATTGATTAAGAAGTTCCTGTAGTAGGTCGAATAAACATATCAGTACAATTTCACTTTAACCTAATATTATCAAAGCATATTTTCAAGTAGATATCTACCTTGAGCACCAACTATAAGTATATACTATTGTTAAGAGGCAGGAATGAGGTAGGGCATGAGATGGGACATGTATGAAGGGGAGCGGAAGTGCATCACTTTTCTAACTAGAAATCACAAACTAGTCACTACTATTTGTGTTTTCAGAAGTAACATATCACAGAATACATTGTTATATTAAATCATTTGCTGCTTTCCGATGCATTATTAAATCTACTGCAATATCAAAATTCATTGTCTTGGAAACAGGAGATCCATCTGGTTTTGGTAAGAAATGATGTGGGATCAATTTAAGCATAATCTTAAACTCTTATATTGTATAAACTAAGCTCTGAATCCGAGAAGAGTTGCTGCATGCACATAAATTTTAGATTTCGGCCTCCAAATTCATGGTAATTTAGGATCTAAAAGGACCAAACGAAGACATTAAATTGTACTAAGATCAAGAATAGTTAATGAAATTATAATTTTGTAGTTATCTACTTATCTTCCAAGCATTTTCCATCTACCTATCTTTGAAAATCAAATTCAACAATAGAAAGCATAACCAAGGCAAAAGAAAATTAACAAAAAAAAAACAAGAATTAAAAAAAAAAACAAACAAACAAACATTCTAATATTTGAAGTCAAAGTTAAGCTTTGTCACATCATAGACCATTCCACTACTGAGAACTAGTCCTAGGACTAGCATCTGATAATTACCCTTTTTAATACTTTATCTTCTGATAAAAAGATGGCAGAAGAAGAGAAAGCATAGAACAAATGGAGTGCCACGACAGTTAAGAGCCACAACAGTTAAGATAGAACTCATAAGACAAATTTTCAGTGTATAATTAACAGGTAATCTGCTAGACGAACAGAAACATTGACTGGCAGCACAAATTACCTTTAATGGTTCAGGACAGTCACGACCTAGGTAATCTTCCAATGTTTTATCATTAAATTCCAGTTCATCGCCGCCAGTGAAAACGATAATCATGTAATCAGTTATTTTGTTCCCAAACAATGTCCTCAGGCTATTGACAGCTTCTGCTTCCTCTTTTGAAAAACGAGTCCGGACTGAAAGAACGACAAGAACTGCATGGATGCCATCCTTGGCCATGTTGATACATTTAACAATTTCTTTGCCAATGAATTCAGTTTCAGCAGAAAAATCAAACAATCCTGCCATAGATATTGTGTAAGATTTAATAAATTCCAGGTCCTTTGGTAGTTTCTTTCATTTCAAATTAAGCACAAAGCACAGTTTCTTCCCTCAAAAACGGAGAATTTCTAATAATAATTATGTACGCTTTAGTTGGGGAAAATAGTAGTGTTGAACTAGACAGCTAGAGAGAAATCGTACCAGGAGTGTCAATAACATTAAGAATCTGTCCGTCTTTTAATATAGTCCTTTGCATCTCACAAGTACGAGTAACACCAGCAGAGTTCGAATCAGAAACAAACGCCTTCTTTTGCAAAATACTATTTCCGGTTGCACTTTTGCCATTACCTGTACATCCAACTAGAACCAGAGTTCGAGGCGCACCGGACGGAGAAGCTAACTCCCAATCATCATCAATTGAACTCCCACCCATTATAGAATCAAGTTACCTAGAAGAAGAATTTCAGGTCAACTTAAACAGTTGGTTTTAAATCAATATACAACGGATATACCACCTAGAAAATAAGGGCATAGACTATTGTTCTCGGTAGCTTGTGTTTTTTCTTAACTTGTTATAGAGATTGTATCAAAGGGTCATGATTCTTTGATAGATGTTATCTAAGAAGACTAGTACAGCTCCATATGCATTCAGAAAACACGATATGTGAAAAAAAGGTCGACCTTTAACACATTTAGTTAATAAAGCCTTGTCCGTTATGACCCTTTACTGCAAATATCTTGTAGAAATCAACCAGTTAATACTACACTACTTGACAATTCTCCAATTCCAATCCAATCACACATCAAGAAACCTACCTGACACTTCCATAACACTCAATACATCCCCTTATCACAATTTTGATGAAAAACAAAAGCAGTCAAATGTTACATAATTTACAACCTTCAAGAACCAAAAGCAATTGCTAACAAATACTGTAGTAACAAAAATAAGTTGAGGTGCTAAATCAATATCAGGATCTAAAAGAATCATAATCAAGTCTTGACTGATAACTATATAGGAATCTCTCCCTCTCTCTCTCTCCCTCTCTCTCTCTCTCACACACACACACATGTATAGACCCACCAAAAATTAAACAGATCAAAGCAAGGATCATAACATTAAAGAATAAAAACCCAGCAAGATTATTAGATAAAAGTAGTACTAGTAGGCAGTAGCTGAAGCAATACCTTGGAGGTTGAAGCAGGGTCTGAAAGAGAGGATGAGAATAATATTGAAACAGGCTTCAAATAATGCTAAATTTTCTTTACTTTACCAATATCTACGTACTATATAATATTGTAAACAGTGACATATGTAGGACCTTGTTTGTGCGAAAGTGAGGTGCAGTAGACCACAGTAGAGTTTGACACCAGCTCTGGTTGAATAAGATTAATATTTAACACTTTATCCTAAATTGTCATATTTAACGCTTTTTTGAAATTTATTTATGCTTGGCTCAATTTTTTTGTTGATTTTCTATAGATGTGTATATTAAATGGGAAATAATGACATATTTGACAAATTTTTTTAAGTTTTGTACCAAAATACCGGTTTCCGGAAAGGGGGTCAAAAATACCACTTGATTACCACTTTGCTGAATGCGTAATACGCATTGGACCCGACCCAACTTCAATTCTCTGCATCGTCGGTGGGACAATTTACTTGATCTCTCATCTCTCTTGTATCTCTGATATCTCTATCATCTCTCTCTGTCAATTGTCATCTCTCTGTGCTCGATCGGGGCCGCAGGCCGTGATGTATGTATGTATGTATTGATCGGGGTTGCGATGTGTGTATGTATTGTGATGATGGTGACGATGGTACTGACTGGTGATGGTGATTCTTCGATATCTTCCCCTTTTGTATGTGTTCCCTTCCTTATTACCTTTTGTGTTTGTCTCTAACTTCTGTTGATGTTACGCATTTTATGAATGTGTAACACCCTTTTACCCAACCCAGCAATGCGTAATAGACTTGTTACCCTTTCCATAAATGCGTAACGTGTATTACCCTGTCTATAAATGCGTAACACATTGGTATTTTTGGCCAAATTTCAACGCACTGTTATTTCTGTAAAACGGATCAGACTTTTCGTTATTTTTGTCATTTACCCATTAAATGGAGATACTGGTGGCTCATATGGTCGAGCAGTGATGCTTAAAGGTTGTTGCCTTGAGGTCACGAGTTCGATTTCTGAAGCGCTTCGGGATTAAGTGGGCTATCATGCTTGGAGGAATGAGTGTGCTAATATGTCCTTCGGATTAGTTGAGGTGTGCGCAAGCTGGTCCGGACACCGAATTATCAAAAAAAAAAAAGAGTAGTGCTAGAGGTACCAAATTAGGTACAAAATTTTGTTACAAAATGACATGGCACTAACTACTTGTCATTTTGAAATGTTTTACTTTTCTAAATTCATAGTTGGTGTGAGATATGCTCAGTCCGGTTGTCACAACCTGTATAATTGGATAGAGTTTTTTTAAAATTTTATTGCACTTTACATCCTTGTAGTTAGATGAAATTATATTTTGCATCATATTGTTTCAATAATTGCAATTTGCATCCCGACTATTTTAATCCCGTTATAGTTAACATCCCTTTAACGATTTTAAATTAATTTTGACCGTTACCATTAATCAAAGTAAGGGTATTTCAGTCATTTATTATTATATTAAACAATTTATTTTCAAAAAAAAAGTAAGAAATAAAATTTAAAAATTGATTTTTTTTAAAAAAAATGAAAAAAAACACAAAATCTTAAATTTATGATATTTATTTAATAGAGAATATTTTGAAAATTAAAACAAATATAGTTTATATTTAAATAATTACGAAAATTTAGTAATGTAAATATTTAAAAAAATCTGAGTTATAAATTATATTTTAAAAAATCTGTGAGCTGTGGATAAAATGTTGGTAAATCTAAAAATATAAAAATTACAAATGTAATTGAAATTATTTAATTTTAAAAATTATTATTAAGTTTAATGACCGAAATAGGGTTAAATCTTAAAGTGCTCACTGAAGTGGAGGGTTAGTATCAAATTACTCACTCTAATTATCGGCATCTCATGTATAGCATTATAGTTGCAAATAAGGACAAAAACGTTGTGTTCGAAAACTAAAAATAATCTTTTCTTAATTCTGCATATTTTTCTTAAATGCTATAACAACCAAATGAAAAATTGTTAAATTCTACTATTTCAGATAATATATTTAGATTTTTTAAAAATTATTTACTATTTATTTTTAATTTTATAGCCATTTTCCTTGTTTTAATTAAAAATAAACAGTAAATAAACTTTTTAAATTCTAAATATGTTATCTAAAATACTAGACTTTAATAACTTTTCATTTGGTTGCGGTAACATTTAAAAAAAAAGTGCAGAATCAACAAAAAATTACTTTTAATTTTCGAACACAACGTTGTTGTCATTACTTGCAACTATAATGGTATACATGAGATGCCGATAACTAGAGTGAGTAATTTGATACTAGCCCTCCACTTTAGTGAGTACTTTGAGATTTAACCAGACCGAAATACCCTCATTTTGACTAAGATAACAGTAAAATTAGCTTAAAATTGTTAAAGATGTGCTAAATGTGGCGGGATTGAAACAGTAGGGGTGCAAATTACAATTGAAACAGTATGGTGCAAAGTAAAATTCCGCCTAACTATAGGGATGCAAAGGGTAATAAAGTCTTTTTTATTAGATACTATATTATTATAGAGCCGATGAACGTGTATATAATTTTGTTTTTTGTAAGTGGTAATGATATTATGCGAGATTTAATTATAAGTTCATTTAATTTACTTGTGTACTTATTTTTTAGGTCATTAAAATATTTTTTTTTAATCCTAAATTGGATGCATTCTTTATTTAGAAAAATAGAATGTGAAGTTTGATGTGAAGTTTGATATTAGTTGTGGAAGGTGCTTAAAAGGATACAGGTTGATATCGAGGCAAGTTGTTATTTCCTCTTTTCTTTTCTCGTTAGTGGGAAATATTAATGTTATATTGGTTTTTCTTTGGAATGGAGAATATGATCTGCTTTTGCTATTTATGGAAATGATTTATACTTGATTTGATTCTAATATATAAATTATATGTGTTAATACAAAAAAAATATTAATATTGTATCCAAAGCATGGACTTATTAATATTGTATCCAAAGCATGGACCTCTATTTTTGTTTCCAAAGGTTATTCTGATGTTGATACATGTTGCCGAAGATTAGAGATGTTGCCAAAGGTTAGAGATGTTGCCAATGGCTAAACTATTCAATATTTGCATCCAATGGCTAAACTATTCAATATTTGCATCCAAAGGCTATACATGCTAATACTTGCTTCCAATGACTAGATTTGATTATATATGTTTGCGAAGGTCATTCACATATGGGCTCATGTTGTGCAATAGTTATCGCATCAAATATCGAAGCCTCTGTGTGCGGCCTAGAATATATTGCGTCCAAGGGCTATACTTAGTTTTTCAGCGTCCGAAGGCTATTATGCAGTAAATGACTTTTCAGTATTTTGTTGCGTCCAATGACTATTCATCATTTTGTTGTGTCCAATGACTACATATTGAAGCGATGCTACATCCAATGGTGTGGGCCAATTACACATACAAATATTTTATAGGCCTTGGATACAGATTGAAGACAAAAAACACCATTACAATATTTATTGAAGTCATCGTCTTCAACAAATACTGGGGACCTGTTGATACAAAATATATTCACTATGTTTCCAAAGGCTGGACCTGCATATTCGTGTCCGAAGATTATTTGCATGTGGGAAATATTAGTCCATCAATATTCGGACCTTCGTCTACAACCCAAAACCATGTTGAGTCCGATGGTTGGATCAAACAAATACAAGGAAGCCTGACGCATATACTGAGTCCGATCCAATAAATAAAAAGCCCATAAATTATTGAGTCTGATGCTTAAAGGCGGTGGAGATAAATTTTGGCATCGGAAACCTAATTCTAAAAGGATCTAAATACTTTCCATTCGGACATTACTTGTTCCTAAAGTATCGGTCACGGGCTGGGCCTAATATTATCAGAAGTACAATCTTAACTCGAATAGAACTACGTGGACTTGATCCCTATAAATAGGGTACGTAGGCACCTTGAGAGGGATCCGAAAATCACACACCCGATTACAAACTCTCAAGAGCAGTCCCAAATATCTCAAAACCCCTAATTGTATTCTTATATTTACATCTTTATTCTTATTATCTCTATCTGAATACCCAAATATAAATTTAATCTTGAAGCTTTGTCCTTGACGAAAATCGGCTTCAACATTTGGCGCCGTCTGTGGGAATCGTTTAGAGAAAAAAGAAGAAGATAAATCTGTATTAAGTCAGTCACCGATGGTTCGTCAAACATCCTACCAAACTCCTATTCGTACCTACAATCCATTCGGCAACTTTATTGTAGGTGAAACGTCTCAACATGACTGATCTACCATCACCTGAATCATCGTTGACAACAATGGTCGTGCAATCCCTCTGGACGGAGCGTCTGATGATGGGCATCGTCATCAAGGTGAACAACAACCCCCAATTAGGGATGCAAGAAATATCATCTTGGCATTAAGAGGCATATCCAATACTCAGGAGGGAAGAGAAGATGTACCTGTAAGGGGAAGAAACCTGGAAGCAGAGTTCAATCGTACGTCGGGCGACGTGAATCGAGAAGCATCGGAAGCAAGACAACGTGAAATTGTAAGGCTCCGTGATAAAGAAATCCAGAGGAGAATTAGAGAAATGGAAGATCGTGAAAATGAACTAGCCGATGAACGACGCCGACTTCGAGAGAACCTAGGCGGAGGAACACCCCCACGTAGTCGGTCACATAATCGACGATCTCCTATAGGTGACCGATCACCAAGGAGGAGGAGATCTAGATCAAGGGATCGGCATCAAACAGCACCCGGCGGATCACCACCCCGTAGAGGCACTCCACCCCATGATGATAATGATCGTAGAAATAGTGGTAGAGGGAATAATAGAGGCCATGGTAGAGGACATGATAATAATGGGGGAGGTCGTGGAAGTAACAATAATGGTGGCTATGGGGACGATGATGAGGATTACCATCATCGACATGATGATTACAGAAGGAATGGGTACGATGCTAATGGTAGAGACTATAATAACAACCAATCTGATGAATCAACTCTTTTATGAGAGCAATTGGAAAAGTTGGAAAGAAAGATGCGAGGAGGAGGAAACGAAGATTATTCAACAGAATCACCATTGATCAAGAATATCAGAGACTATGTTCCAAGGGTTGGTCATGCTATCCCAAAGATGACTTATTACAATGGAAAAACTAATCCTTATGAGCATGTGACCCAATATGAAAGATATATGAAGTGTGCTGGTCACGATGAAATTACTATGTGTAACATGTTCGAAATTTACTTGAAAGATGGAGCGCAAGGCTGGTACCGGACTCTTCTCCCCAACTCAATCTATTCCTATGAACAACTAAGGTCTAAGTTTCTGAAGCATTATGACTACAACAGAAGGATTGGCCAGATGACTGCTTCTCTCAACAATGTGAAACAAAGATCCGATGAGTCTTTAACATCTTATATGAAGCGTTACAAGCAAGAATGTGAAAAAGTGTCATCATTGGATGAAAATCAAGCTATGGGATTCTTCTATAGTGGCCTAGACAACAAAAGAAACAGAAAGTTATTGAAATCGTTATTTGATTTTCCTCCTGCAAGCTTGAACGACATGTACACCAGGGCAGAGAACATATGTCGAAGAGAAGAAGCCCTTGGTACGGAAAGCCCTTGGCACGTCAATCTTTAAAAAGTAGTGATAAGTTATCAAAGAATGATAGATATCCAAACCGCAAGAGGAACTCATCACCCGATCGTTCAAAGATTGACTGATCCAAAGATAAATTCTATGCAGATTGATCAGCGGAGAGGAAAAGGAATAGGAACGGGACTGTTTTCATGTTGCTCAACGCAAACGAGTAATTCATCATCATCGTCAACATCAGATAAGCTTAAATAAAATGATGTTGATGAACCAATATTCTATTTATCTTAGTAGGATATTTATTTGAGTATTTATTAGGATTTCCATTTTGTTATGTGCTATGTGCTAAGCATGCTATGTGTTATATATCAGTAAAATTTTAATTTCTTTCATATATGTTGTTGTGCATGTGTGATTTTTATTATTATGATAGAACTTAGTGGCTTAACTTTATTATTATTGACAAGTCATTGGGGACTGAAAATTTTATCCAACCCAAACAAGTGTTCACCGATGGTCACTAGGGGCAACAAATTCGATGGACTCCCGAATAAGTGACAAATCGTCAAACACTTGGGGGGCATCAAACTGATCTAATCCTAAACTTGTGACCTATCGACAATCAACTAAGGACAAAAATTTGACAAGTCCCGACTTATGATCTATCGACACTCACAAGACTCGTGACCCATTGGCAATCAATTGGGGACAAATATCAATTCATTGTCCCAACTTTGATTTGTCGACACTCACTTGGGGACAAGAGAATCTTCGGTCCCAGACTAGTGATACAACACTTCAAAATAGAAGTACTGCATCACTTGGGGGGAAGGAGATATAGGGCCGGATATACGCTTCAGTGCGAAGCTATGATGGTCCACCCGCCAACTTTTAAAGTTGGGAGATGAGAAAGTGATGATCTACAATTTTTTAGATTTAACATTTTATAGATCACAGAATATATCTCATCGCTGCACAATCCGAACCAAGGGTACTTGTATGGACATTTGAGGATTGGATGCAGAAGCTGAACCGAAAAACTGCGTTTAGTGCTATGATGGTTCAAAGTCACGCAAAAGAATCTGATGGAAAATGAAATGATCATTTAGCCATTGGATTAAAGATGATAACAAACGGATCCAATCATACTCGATCCGATGCAAACACAAAGAAGATTATATCCAATTACGCTCGTTCCGTTGCAAATAGAAAGAAGATTATAAACGCAAATGCTTGGAGTAATTTCGAAGAATTTTAAAGCATCAAGGAAAGAATTGGATCTAGCTATGTAAATGTTACATCGGCAACAACTGTTATTCCAATACACCAAAGTACAAAATGGTATCCGGCGACTTGGTACAAATTGTATGAGATTTTTAACATCAATTGGAAGCAGATGTGATTTTACTCCGAGAATCTTCGGCAACATGCTAGTAGTTATCTGTTTACAGGAATCATATCGACGCAGAAGCAAAACTAACTGGGATTTTATTGCATCGACTACATCATATCCGAACAAAACTAGCGACCATGACATAACTTTTTAGCATTGGACACATTCACGAGAAATATATTTATTGTGTTTCCTAGGCTTATCTGTGCCGAATGGCTTATCTGCGTCCAAGGAGGGCTAATGGTGATACTTGAAGACAAACCAAACACTGGTATCTGATGGCTAACTACGAACTAGTATTCGATGCCTAACTACAAACTACATGAAATTTCAAATATCAATCCACTAGCTCGATATTCTTGATAAAGTACTATTGGAAGCAAGGAATAATATGCATCGGGGACCGTAAAAAACGTGCCTTTAATTATGCATTAGGAAGACAATGTGATATAGAGGTGGAAATATATGTATATATATATATATATATATATGGGACCCCTTCCACAACCACCGCTGGATGGGAATGGGGATTCAACCACCAAATCGTAGCCGTTAATATTTGACAGTAACGGTGTGGATTAAACACTACCTCAATGAAACATTGCGGCTGCCTCAATAAAACATTGCGGTAGCAGAAATATTTAACACTACCTCAATGAAACATTGCGGTAGCAGCAATATTTCATTGCACATTTGTAATTTACATTTTTACCCCTCCAATTAACCCCAGATCGACCTAAAATCAATTTACAAACACTCAAACAAAACACTCCGGCGAATTTGCAGCGATTAAAAGCCTCGAAGCCTCCTTCTTTGACGATTTGAAGCCGAATTTCTCCATTAGACTTAATCTTTCACTACTTTTTACTTCTCTTATTATACAACCACGGCTATTTGAAGCCACAACCACAGCTGACCGATTTGATTTGGGAATTTTTGCTTTTTTACGATTTGGTGGCATTCTCAAGTATTTAGAAATTTAAGTTTGTAGTTTTAGAAATTTAAGTTGTTATTGAATTTCATTTGACAGGTTTTTAATAGCAGTTTATGCCTGGCAGGGGAAAAAAGAAGCAGTTTCTGTAAATTTTCTTACTACCGCAATGTCACAAAGCGGTTACAGCAAAGAAACATTGCGGTAGCAAGAAAAACAGAGGATTCCCAGAGATTGCAAACTGCATAAACTGCATGTTTGTACTAATTTTTGGAAGTTTGTGCCAAAATTATGTAAAAAAAAATTTTTACACCTTCTAAAATCATAAAATGTTATAATAAGTGAAATTTAAAAAAAAAAATTTAATATTTCCATATATTTAAAAAACATTAAAATTCGTTAATTCATTACTAGACAATATAGTAATGTTCTATTAAGATCTCGGACCAAATTAATTTTTTATTTTTTTAAAATTTGGGAATATCATTTAATTAGATATATCTTGACATCCGTACGGTTGCATCGTCGAGAAATAGTTTTAAAAATATAGAAACAGTAGTCTGGGACGAAGCACTAGTTACGAGTACTAGACAATATAGTAATGTTCTATTAAGATCTCGGACCAAATTAATTTTTTATTTTTTTAAAATTTGGGAATATCATTTAATTAGATATATCTTGACATCCGTACGGTTGCATCGTCGAGAAATAGTTTTAAAAATATAGAAACAGTAGTCTGGGACGAAGCACTAGTTACGAGTACTAGACAATATAGTAATGTTCTATTAAGATCTCGGACCAAATTAATTTTTTATTTTTTTAAAATTTGGGAATATCATTTAATTAGATATATCTTGACATCCGTACGGTTGCATCGTCGAGAAATAGTTTTAAAAATATAGAAACAGTAGTCTGGGACGAAGCACTAGTTACGAGTACTAGACAATATAGTAATGTTCTATTAAGATCTCGGACCAAATTAATTTTTTATTTTTTTAAAATTTGGGAATATCATTTAATTAGATATATCTTGACATCCGTACGGTTGCATCGTCGAGAAATAGTTTTAAAAATATAGAAACAGTAGTCTGGGACGAAGCACTAGTTACGAGTACTAGACAATATAGTAATGTTCTATTAAGATCTCGGACCAAATTAATTTTTTATTTTTTTAAAATTTGGGAATATCATTTAATTAGATATATCTTGACATCCGTACGGTTGCATCGTCGAGAAATAGTTTTAAAAATATAGAAACAGTAGTCTGGGACGAAGCACTAGTTACGAGTACTAGACAATATAGTAATGTTCTATTAAGATCTCGGACCAAATTAATTTTTTATTTTTTTAAAATTTGGGAATATCATTTAATTAGATATATCTTGACATCCGTACGGTTGCATCGTCGAGAAATAGTTTTAAAAATATAGAAACAGTAGTCTGGGACGAAGCACTAGTTACGAGTACTAGACAATATAGTAATGTTCTATTAAGATCTCGGACCAAATTAATTTTTTATTTTTTTAAAATTTGGGAATATCATTTAATTAGATATATCTTGACATCCGTACGGTTGCATCGTCGAGAAATAGTTTTAAAAATATAGAAACAGTAGTCTGGGACGAAGCACTAGTTACGAGTACTAGACAATATAGTAATGTTCTATTAAGATCTCGGACCAAATTAATTTTTTATTTTTTTAAAATTTGGGAATATCATTTAATTAGATATATCTTGACATCCGTACGGTTGCATCGTCGAGAAATAGTTTTAAAAATATAGAAACAGTAGTCTGGGACGAAGCACTAGTTACGAGTACTAGACAATATAGTAATGTTCTATTAAGATCTCGGACCAAATTAATTTTTTATTTTTTTAAAATTTGGGAATATCATTTAATTAGATATATCTTGACATCCGTACGGTTGCAACGTCGAGAAATAGTTTTAAAAATATAGAAACAGTAGTCTGGGACGAAGCACTAGTTACGAGTACTAGACAATATAGTAATGTTCTATTAAGATCTCGGACCAAATTAATTTTTTATTTTTTTAAAATTTGGGAATATCATTTAATTAGATATATCTTGACATCCGTACGGTTGCATCGTCGAGAAATAGTTTTAAAAATATAGAAACAGTAGTCTGGGACGAAGCACTAGTTACGAGTACTAGACAATATAGTAATGTTCTATTAAGATCTCGGACCAAATTAATTTTTTATTTTTTTAAAATTTGGGAATATCATTTAATTAGATATATCTTGACATCCGTACGGTTGCATCGTCGAGAAATAGTTTTAAAAATATAGAAACAGTAGTCTGGGACGAAGCACTAGTTACGAGTACTAGACAATATAGTAATGTTCTATTAAGATCTCGGACCAAATTAATTTTTTATTTTTTTAAAATTTGGGAATATCATTTAATTAGATATATCTTGACATCCGTACGGTTGCATCGTCGAGAAATAGTTTTAAAAATATAGAAACAGTAGTCTGGGACGAAGCACTAGTTACGAGTACTAGACAATATAGTAATGTTCTATTAAGATCTCGGACCAAATTAATTTTTTATTTTTTTAAAATTTGGGAATATCATTTAATTAGATATATCTTGACATCCGTACGGTTGCATCGTCGAGAAATAGTTTTAAAAATATAGAAACAGTAGTCTGGGACGAAGCACTAGTTACGAGTACTAGACAATATAGTAATGTTCTAT
The DNA here is from genome assembly GCA_037693485.1 of Kitagawia praeruptora. Taxonomy (NCBI): domain Eukaryota; kingdom Viridiplantae; phylum Streptophyta; class Magnoliopsida; order Apiales; family Apiaceae; genus Kitagawia; species Kitagawia praeruptora. Next base: position 129,747,462 of record CM075347.1, read on the forward strand.
TAAGATCTCGGACCAAATTAATTTTTTATTTTTTTAAAATTTGGGAATATCATTTAATTAGATATATCTTGACATCCGTACGGTTGCATCGTCGAGAAATAGTTTTAAAAATATAGAAACAGTAGTCTGGGACGAAGCACTAGTTACGAGTACTAGACAATATAGTAATGTTCTATTAAGATCTCGGACCAAATTAATTTTTTATTTTTTTAAAATTTGGGAATATCATTTAATTAGATATATCTTGACATCCGTACGGTTGCATCGTCGAGAAATAGTTTTAAAAATATAGAAACAGTAGTCTGGGACGAAGCACTAGTTACGAGTACTAGACAATATAGTAATGTTCTATTAAGATCTCGGACCAAATTAATTTTTTATTTTTTTAAAATTTGGGAATATCATTTAATTAGATATATCTTGACATCCGTACGGTTGCATCGTCGAGAAATAGTTTTAAAAATATAGAAACAGTAGTCTGGGACGAAGCACTAGTTACGAGTACTAGACAATATAGTAATGTTCTATTAAGATCTCGGACCAAATTAATTTTTTATTTTTTTAAAATTTGGGAATATCATTTAATTAGATATATCTTGACATCCGTACGGTTGCATCGTCGAGAAATAGTTTTAAAAATATAGAAACAGTAGTCTGGGACGAAGCACTAGTTACGAGTACTAGACAATATAGTAATGTTCTATTAAGATCTCGGACCAAATTAATTTTTTATTTTTTTAAAATTTGGGAATATCATTTAATTAGATATATCTTGACATCCGTACGGTTGCATCGTCGAGAAATAGTTTTAAAAATATAGAAACAGTAGTCTGGGACGAAGCACTAGTTACGAGTACTAGACAATATAGTAATGTTCTATTAAGATCTCGGACCAAATTAATTTTTTATTTTTTTAAAATTTGGGAATATCATTTAATTAGATATATCTTGACATCCGTACGGTTGCATCGTCGAGAAATAGTTTTAAAAATATAGAAACAGTAGTCTGGGACGAAGCACTAGTTACGAGTACTAGACAATATAGTAATGTTCTATTAAGATCTCGGACCAAATTAATTTTTTATTTTTTTAAAATTTGGGAATATCATTTAATTAGATATATCTTGACATCCGTACGGTTGCATCGTCGAGAAATAGTTTTAAAAATATAGAAACAGTAGTCTGGGACGAAGCACTAGTTACGAGTACTAGACAATATAGTAATGTTCTATTAAGATCTCGGACCAAATTAATTTTTTATTTTTTTAAAATTTGGGAATATCATTTAATTAGATATATCTTGACATCCGTACGGTTGCATCGTCGAGAAATAGTTTTAAAAATATAGAAACAGTAGTCTGGGACGAAGCACTAGTTACGAGTACTAGACAATATAGTAATGTTCTATTAAGATCTCGGACCAAATTAATTTTTTATTTTTTTAAAATTTGGGAATATCATTTAATTAGATATATCTTGACATCCGTACGGTTGCATCGTCGAGAAATAGTTTTAAAAATATAGAAACAGTAGTCTGGGACGAAGCACTAGTTACGAGTACTAGACAATATAGTAATGTTCTATTAAGATCTCGGACCAAATTAATTTTTTATTTTTTTAAAATTTGGGAATATCATTTAATTAGATATATCTTGACATCCGTACGGTTGCATCGTCGAGAAATAGTTTTAAAAATATAGAAACAGTAGTCTGGGACGAAGCACTAGTTACGAGTACTAGACAAAAATAGCTACCGCAATGAAGCATTGCTGTAGCAGCAATGACGCATTGCGGTAGTGATCCTTGCCAGCAATGAAGCATTGCGGTAGTCACCTTGCCAGCAATGAAGCATTGCGGTAGTGATCCTTTTTGGCCATCAGATCCTTTTTCAACGATACAGATAAGATGGCTGTATAAAGATATCCCAACCAGCTATGGTTGTGGAAAAATACCCTATATATATATATATATATATATGCAACAATCTTTTTTATAACAATAGAAAATTGGAAGTTAGGACCTTCGCACACAAGACCCATCAGAATAATAATCCTATACTCGTACAAAATATGTACCCAATGGTGCTTGATGATGTAATGGTGGCCGAAGGAGAATGAAGTAAAAAAGCTAGGACCCGCATGCAACTCAAATAAAAAAAGTGATAGATATGTCCAACTTATAGTCTAATTATGCTCGGGACAAAACTTTTGACTCACTGGAAACACTACTTGATTGTGGGATTGGGGACCAAACGAAAGTTGGTATCCGATGGTTATGTACAAGTTATATGAAGTCTAAAGCATTCATTCCTATATCATTGGAAACAGGGAATACGTATTAGATTGGGGAGCGATCAAATACCAATGGAATCAAACGATTAATAAAACATCCCGAATTTTCGAGACATTAAATCTAATTACGAAACTTAAATAAATGTATATTCTTTATTCAATAATACCAAATATTCCACAAAGTCAAAGCAGTGGTCAAATTCGATAATTCAAAATCATAAAAAAACGGAGACGCAGCTCCATAAATCCAATATTCAATAACAGTCTTTATTCTAATAATGATAAAGAGTCTAATCCAATAAAGGCATCTAACAGCTAGCACGAAAGTCCACAAAATTCACATCCTTATTCTCATTAAGCTTCCAAGATTGAAACCTGAAATATTTTAAACGAATGAGCTACACAGCTCAGCAAGTACAAATTGACTAACCAACACTTCCAAAAACCAATGGGCGTTTTTAATAAAACAATTTTCAAAATCCAATATAAGTTTGCAAAACATTTACGAAAACAATTCCAACCCAAAGTTTTATATTTTCAAAATACAGAATTTAAAACAGAAGCAGAAAACATAAATAAAACTAAACGAAAATCGAAAATCGAAAATACCACAGTCTTGCTCTACGGCCACACTTTGCCAGTGACCGGCATCTTATTCTTATTCTTATTCTTTCGCCACACTTTGCCAGTGACCGGCATCTAAAGTTCAATAATTACGCGCCCTTAATAGGTATCTAAAGTTGCACACTTGTGCGCCTACTAAGGGTATCTAAGGCTAGTTCCGGAACTATAGCGTAAATTACGAACGGGTTCGAAACGTAGAGACTGAGGATTCTAAAATCAAATACTTATATCTTATAAAGTCGAAACAGAATTCTTATATCTTATACGAAAATCAAAAACAGAATATTAATATCTTTTCCGAAAATAAAAGTAAGTCAAAAAGTACTTACCTCGAGGTCGATACTGAATACTGAAAATAATTGCACGAATAATCCTATAAATTTAATAAACCAAACACAATTAATAACGTATTTTATAAACAGATTTCACACATGTACTATCAAACAAACATCCACAGTTATATTATATAAAACCTGACAGAGACCGAAACCTTAAGAATTAATTAACTAAACATCATAATCTTTACACTTAACTTAAATATTATACAAACAATGCAATAAACCATGAAAACAGAAAAACAACACAAATGGGCCTTAAGCCCATCCTGGAGATGCACACGGATATGGCCCAATTAAATGGTAAAATTGTTGAAACCTCCCTAACTTTTCACACTTTAACATGCAACTGTACATCTACTTTAAACCCATGTTAAACTATAATGATGTAGGCAAGCATTCAAACAAATAAGCAAGACAACTTGAAAGTGACAGTATGCAAACATATATTAATATTCAATTAAATACATGTAGCCAGCAACCAAGTAATTGCACTTTAATAACATACACGAAGTGCACACATTTAAAACCAACATGTTAATGAACTGACATTAAAATTAATAACACGTATTACGAATTTAGATATAAAATTAAAGTAAAATAAAACTCAATGATTGATCGTAATAAAAATCTTTTAATAAATTTATAACCTACACTTATCACTGTTATCGTGCATAATTATGAAACATATATATGAATTTGATAATCACATAATTAATTATCACTGAATAATAATTAAGCTAAGAGAAAAGCATGCAAAATTTTCAATAATCATTCAACCTAAGCAAGATACAAACCTAACGACACCGCAATTACAAATCCAATGTTTTTACCTTTAATTTAGTGGTCAATCATGATTTAATCGAACAAGAATTTATTTACTTTTAAAACAAAACATACATATGTAGTGAAAGTTGTGTTAACCGAAGCTATTATAACATATTTACAAACATCTCACGTAGAAATCAAAGTACATGGATCATATACATGACATAAAATCACTTGCTTGGACCTTCTGCATATAATTGTCACACAAATCATGGTCATGTAATCAAATAACTAATAGCATGTCATGCAAAGCAACCAAAATAAACTATTATTTCAATTAACAAAAGCACGTAAGATTCAAGAAAAAAAAAACGTACCTTTCAAAGAATATAAGCAGAAGCTGTACACCTCTTTTCGAGCTTCTAATTAACGAGTTCTTATATAACCACACATAACCCTATTAATTATGGTAATCTTAAAACTTTCGTACAATCTTTTCAACTAATACGTAAATTAAAAATATCTTAATTCACACAAATCTTTTAAATTAAATGATTCTGATTTTCTAATATCTTTTCACACTTCTTTCCTCTAATAAAAAATATCATCCTTATTCAAAATATCTTGCACAAAAAGAATCCTAAAAATTACTAATTAAAATAATTATCTAAATAAAAATGACTTAAAAATCTAATATCTAATAATAAAACAAAATTAAAATTTACGGGGTTTTACATTCTTCCCTCCTTAAAAGAATTTGGTCCCCAAATTCACAATAATAAAATAAAATAAATCACGAAGAAAATAAATCGTACCTTAATAGTTGGTGCGACTTCCAGTAAGCTGAAACACACGTCCAATGCCAACCTTCTTATCAGCTTCCTTCCTTGGTGCAGCTTCATTCCTTGGTGGTGGGTTGTGTGGGCACTCAGAAATCTTGTGTCCTATTTCCCCGCAATGAAAACATGCACCTGTATTCCATCGACAATCCTTGTCCGGATGATTTTTCCCGCACCTTGAACACTTCTCTCGATCACCCTGTCCTCCAATATTATCGTACACATGTGGCTTCTTGAAGGGTCCCCTTTGAGAAGAAAATCCACCAGTTGGAGCGAATCGCTTCTTGTTCCAGTTGCTTGTCGCCTTTTCAGATTCAGCTAGGCCTCTCTCGATTACCAAAGCCTTGTTGAGCACAGCTTCGTACGTCTGAAGTTCAAAAGACGCCACCGAATTCCTAATGTCGGTTCGAAGTCCCTCTTCCAATCTTCTTGCTCGGCTACTTTCATCTGCTACTAAGGTCGGTGCGTACTTCGAGAGCTTTGCAAATTCCGCTTCATATTCGGTAACAGTCTTTCCACCTTGCTCGAGCCGAATGAAGTCCCGCTCCTTTTGTAGACGAACTGTTCTCGGAAAGTACTTATCTTCTAATGCCTTCTTGAACTTTGCCCAGGTGTATGGTTCCGGTTCCCCTTCAGCGGTTGCGGTCTCGTTCTTCCTTTTCTCCATGAGCCACCAGTCATAAGCACTGCCTTGCAATTGATACACAGCTAAGGTGACCTTCTGCTCCTCGTTGCTGCTGAGAAGTCCAAAAGCTTTTTCCATCTCCTGTATCCACATCTCGACTATGGCAGGATCAGTCGCCCCATCGAAAGTTGGCGGGTTCAAACGCTTGAATTGAGAGACGATATTCTGTTGCCTGGGTTGCTGATTCACGAGTGTAGCCAGAGTCTCAGCTAGCTGGTCGAATACATTCCCTCCATCACCATTGTTGTTACCATTCTGATTTTCATTGTTGTTGTCTTCTCCGTTCATCTTTCCTAAGATAATAAAACAATTTTCTCTTACACACAAGTAACAAACTTACAACAATATATAAGGAGACAAAACACAATATTAAATCACATCAATACTTAATTTATTCCCACAAAATCTGAGTATCAAAACAAAATCAAATCATAGGGTTTCTCTTAACTAAACACTTATAATAGCTAAGGTCTTATTTCAAACTATCTCTCACACTCTCGTAAATCTTAACATTACAATCAAATCAATCGTAATCGCGTGCTAATGCCTCCTCTACGTCATTTCGAGTCTTTTTGATCCATCTTCGGGTCACCATGAATATGCTCTTCATTGCCTTCTCTTGTCCCGGACGACACCACTTCCGCAATCGCATTCCACAGACTTTGGTGATGACCCTTTCCACCTTTTCGGTTCGAATCCTCAACGTCTCGATCGCATTCTCTCTCTTTTCATCTTCAAGTGCATTCCTTTCCTTATAGACCTCGAGCTCCTCCTTCAAAAGTCTGATCTCCCTATCTTTTGGATCCTCTTCCATAGAGTCATCAATGGCTTCTTCCAGATGAGGTCGGTTGACGGAGTCGTCACTATTGTAACCAGGTGCCTCGTCCATCGAAAAATGCTCGCTAGGGTCGCTAAAGGACACCTTCTTGCTAAACGAATCGTTTCCTGACATCTACAAAATTTCGAGATAATCAAATAACATAAATAACACCAAAATCCTAAGGCCCAAATTCACAAGTTAAACCTAAAAGGTAGTCTACGAGATCGCATCCTAGGGAATGTACTAGTCCCATACCTAATACACTCCGAAGGAAAACCTAGGCTCTGATGCCAACTAAAACATCCCAAATTTTCGAGACATTAAATCTAATTACGAAACTTAAATAAATGTATATTCTTTATTCAATAATACCAAATATTCCACAAAGTCAAAGCAGCGGTCAAATTCGATAATTCAAAATCATAAAAAAAACGGAGACGCAGCTCCATAAATCCAATATTTAATAACAGTCTTTATTCTAATAATGATAAAGAGTCTAATCCAATAAAGGCATCTAACAGCTAGCACGAAAGTCCACAAAATTCACATCCTTATTCTCATTAAGCTTCCAAGATTGAAACCTGAAATATTTTAAACGAATGAGCTACACAGCTCAGCAAGTACAAATTGACTAACCAACACTTCCAAAAACCAATGGGCATTTTTAATAAAACAATTTTCAAAATCCAATATAAGTTTGCAAAACATTTACGAAAACAATTCCAACCCAAAGTTTTATATTTTCAAAATACAGAATTTAAAACAGAAACAGAAGCAGAAAACATAAATAAAACTAAACGAAAATCGAAAATCGAAAATACCACAGTCTTGCTCTACGGCCACACTTTGCCAGTGACCGGCATCTTATTCTTATTCTTATTCTTTCGCCACACTTTGCCAGTGATCGGCATCTAAAGTTCAATAATTACGCGCCCTTAATAGGTATCTAAAGTTGCACACTTGTGCGCCTACTAAGGGTATCTAAGGCTAGTTCCGGAACTATAGCGTAAATTACGAACGGGTTCGAAACGTAGAGACTGAGGATTCTAAAATCAAATACTTATATCTTATAAAGTCGAAACAGAATTCTTATATCTTATACGAAAATCAAAAACAGAATATTAATATCTTTTCCGAAAATAAAAGTAAGTAAAAAAGTACTTACCTCGAGGTCGATACTGAATACTGAAAATAATTGCACGAATAATCCTATAAATTTAATAAACCAAACACAATTAATAACGTATTTTATAAACAGATTTCACACATGTACTATCAAACAAACATCCACAGTTATATTATATAAAACCTGACAGAGACCGAAACCTTAAGAATTAATTAACTAAACATCATAATCTTTACACTTAACTTAAATATTATACAAACAATGCAATAAACCATGAAAACAGAAAAACAACACAAATGGGCCTTAAGCCCATCCTGGAGATGCACACGGATATGGCCCAATTAAATGGTAAAATTGTTGAAACCTCCCTAACTTTTCACACTTTAACATGCAACTGTACATCTACTTTAAACCCATGTTAAACTATAATGGTGTAGGCAAGCATTCAAACAAATAAGCAAGACAACTTGAAAGTGACAGTATGCAAACATATATTAATATTCAATTAAATACATGTAGCCAGCAACCAAGTAATTGCACTTTAATAACATACACGAAGTGCACACATTTAAAACCAACATGTTAATGAACTGACATTAAAATTAATAACACGTATCATGAATTTAGATATAAAATTAAAGTAAAATAAAACTCAATGATTGATCGTAATAAAAATATTTTAATAAATTTATAACCTACACTTATCACTGTCATCGTGCATAATTATGAAACATATATATGAATTTGATAATCACATAATTAATTATCACTGAATAATAATTAAGCTAAGAGAAAAGCATGCAAAATTTTCAATAATCATTCAACCTAAGCAAGATACAAACCTAACGACACCGCAATTACAAATCCAATGTTTTTACCTTTAATTTAGTGGTCAATCATGATTTAATCGAACAAGAATTTATTTACTTTTAAAACAAAACATACATATGTAGTGAAAGTTGTGTTAACCGAAGCTATTATAACATATTTACAGACATCTCACGTAGAAATCAAAGTACATGGATCATATACATGACATAAAATCACTTGCTTGGACCTTCTGCATATAATTGTCACACAAATCATGGTCATGTAATCAAATAACTAATAGCATGTCATGCAAAGCAACCAAAATAAACTATTATTTCAATTAACAAAAGCACGTAAGATTCAAGAAAAAAAAACGTACCTTTCAAAGAATATAAGCAGAAGCTGTACACCTCTTTTCGAGCTTCTAATTAACGAGTTCTTATATAACCACACATAACCCTAAATTAATTATGGTAATCTTAAAACTTTCGTACAATCTTTTCAACTAATACGTAAATTAAAAATATCTTAATTCACACAAATCTTTTAAATTAAATGATTCTGATTTTCTAATATCTTTTCACACTTCTTTCCTCTAATAAAAAATATCATCCTTATTCAAAATATCTTGCACAAAAAGAATTCTAAAAATTACTAATTAAAATAATTATCTAAATAAAAATGACTTAAAAATCTAATATCTAATAATAAAATAAAATTAAAATTTACGGGGTTTTACAATTAAAGACCGGTATCTAATGCCTGAGTATGAGGTATGTGAAATAAAGCACTAATTTGCTAGTTCAATGTCAACGACATCATTGGAAACAAAAATTTTGGCAACATGGCAACGACTATGAGTCACGAAGCATGAACCAATGCAAAGTTTCAAGTACTGGATTTCTTTTCTGATTCAGGAGTTTGGTTGCATCCAAAGACAATTTTAGTATCAAATGGCTTCTTTTATTGGTGTCCAATGACTATGCTGCGCAATATACGAAATAATGGTTAGTGAGATTTTACTCAACGGATCAGGAGAGCTATGTGAAAATAAATATTTAAGTATTTATTGAAGTCATCGTCTTCAAAAAATACTAGGGACCATGTTAATAAAAAAAATATATTAATTTTGTATCAAAAGCAAAGACCTCTATTTTTGTTTCCGAATGTTATTCTGATGTTGATACATGTTGCCGAAGACTAGAGATGTTGCCAAAGGTCAGAGATGTTGCCAATGGCTAAACTATTCAATATTTGCATCCAATGGCTAAACTATTCAATATTTGCATCCAAAGGCTATACTTGCTAATACTTGCTTCCAATGACTAGATTTGATGATATATGTTTGCGAAGGTCATTCACATATGGGCTCATGTTGTGCAATAGTTACCGCATTAAATATCGAAGCCTCTGTGTGCGGCCTAGAATATATTGCGTCTAAGGGCTATACTTAGTTTTTCAGCGTCCGAAGGCTATTATGCAGTAAATGACTTTTCAGTATTTTGTTGCGTCCAATGACTATTCAGCATTTTGTTGTGTCCAATGACTACATATTGAAGCGATGCTACATCCAATGGTGTGGGCCAATTACACATACAAATATTTTATAGCCCTTGGATACAGATTGAAGACAAGAAACACCATTACAATATTTATTGAAGTCATCGTCTTCAACAAATACTGGGGACCTGTTGATACAAAATATATTCACTATGTTTCCAAAGGCTGGACCTGCATATTCGTGTCCGAAGATTATTTGCATGTGGGAAATATTAGTCCATCAATATTCGGACCATCGTCTACAACCCAAAACCATGTTGAGTCCGATGGTTGGATCAAACAAATACAAGGAAGCCTGACGCATATGCTGAGTCCGATCCAATAAATAAAAAGCCCATAAATTATTGAGTCCGATACTTAAAGGCGGTGGAGATAAATTTTGGCATCGTAAAGCTAATTCTAGAAGGATCTAAATACTTTCCATTCGGACATTACTTGTTCCTAAAGCATCGATCACGGGCTGGGCCTAATATTATCAGAAGTACAATCTTAACTCGAATAGAACTACGTGGACTTGATCCCTATAAATAGGGTACGTAGGCATCTTGAGAGGGATCCGAAAATCACACACCCGATTACAAACTCTCAAGAGCAGTCCCAAATATCTCAAAACCCCTAATTGTATTCTTATATTTACATCTTTATTATTATTATCTCTATCTGAATACCCAAATATAAATTTAATCTTGAAGCTTTGTCCTTGACGAAAATCGGCTTCAACAATATGGTTTGGTGGAAATGTTGGTGAATCAAAATATATAACTTATCTTTTCAAACATTAATACCACTTTTGTTTCTTTCAATTCATGTTCTGTATTTATAAAGTACAGCTTCTGTCTTTCTTCATCTCATCCTTATATGTGTGTTCACATATTTTCTGGTTCAGTGTGGAATTTGAAGGCTGAGCTTTTCTCTTCACTCTTCCTTAATTCACCAAGGATATTAAATCAATTTGTTAGAATCTCGTAAATTACAAATCCTTGGCAAGTGTAATAACGTTTCTTCTTCATTTTGATAGTTCTGGTAAGCTCGGGGTAGTATATTTGATCGTGTTGATCTTACTTATAAATACCATCTATGTTCTGCTATTACTTGCTCATTCTTGTCCATTTGAAATTTTGAAGTTTTGCTTGAAAACTCCTTTAGACTATAAAAACAAAAAATCATTTTGGTTATAGAAATGGTTGTTGTGATCGTTTGTTCTCGTTTGTAAGGAAATTTTTATTCAGTTTAGATGTACACATTTCAAGTTTGTTTCTAGTGATTTTAATTTTCTTCATGGTGTCCTGCTTGAATCACTGAACTGAGCATTGAGGGGGAAGTGAGTAAGTGATCGCGTTAAATGTGAGTTACAAACTTACATTTTATTTGCTTGATGGTTGTTATAGTTCGGGGGACGACCTTTTACATTGCATGCAATGGGGGATCACTATTAGGTTGATCACCTGTAGTGAAATTTGGAGATTTGTTTTGCTCAATTGTGTTTATTGGGTTATACTTAATTATTGATTTTTTTTATGTTATCAAGAAACTCAAATTTTTGAAAGTTATATATTCCTTCAATTGGTGATTTACTGATTTTCGTTATTGCGAGAAATAAAAATATTGAGGTTGCTTCTTTTCCTTTGGGATTATGTCATTTTCATTCGTATTTCTCAATGTATCTGTATCGAGAACTACATGCATCAAACTCTATAATCATTCTATTTTTCATTCGATTGTGATTTACACGATTAGTGATATTACATCACGTTCATTGGGAGTTGCTTCATTTTCATAAGTATTTCTCATCATTTTCTCGAGAAATACATATCTTAAAGTTTCAATTCCTTTAATTATATTTCTCATTGTTGAGTGGGGATTATTTCTCTTGGCATTTCTTTTTTATTTCAGGAGAGACATATAGTAAAGTTTCAACGTTGAGAGTATATGTAGCATGAAGGATATTTTTTTATGTTATTATATTGAGCAATATGTTCTGTCTGAACCTCTCACAAATCTTACTACTCTTAATCCTCAATTAGTTCGTTTAGTTTTTTTTTTTCTGAATTACAAGAATGGTGTATTTATTTTCTAGTTTGACCGCTGGTAGTATTCTTGCTGAGCATTAGTCCGCTCATGTCTTGTAAATTTCTATTGACCAGTTACACACGTGAATATGGAGGAAAACAAGCAAAATGCTGCTAATTTGAATGAAAGTGATCGAATTAAGGTGGGAGGGTAAGTGTTAAAAGATTATAGTCATGCAAAAATTTCTTTTATCTAGTTAAGGGATAAAAGTGTATATGGACATCAAGTTGAGTTTTGTAAACTGGAAATTTGGTTGTTATACCGATGGCTAAACTGTTAATAAATGGTTGTGGTTCTTTATTGTAATTCACACAGTTGATTTTCTCCAAGTGCAGATTAACATAGCTACAAAATTTTACAATTGATAGCCAAAACATTACAATTGCTTTACAAATGTGTACATGTGTATCATTGTATCAATAGAGAGAACTGATAAGCTAATGTAAACATTCTTGCAGAGGAAACGATAATGCCGTTTACGATCTTCCAATTCTATATGACTACTCCCTATTTGCTTTAATAAAATGTTCAAGTAAATTTGCAAAAATGTTACCCCATCCACAAGGAAATAAAGCTATAGCTTGGCTAAAAATAAGTTTTATGATCTATATCAAATTCTTTTTGTTATGTTCTTATAAACAGACAATAGTGACCAATCCTTCACTTGCACATTATTAATGCATGAGTGTTTACTCATACTTTATATGTTACTACCTGCATGATACATTCCGAAATAGATTAGAAATTTGTAAAGCTTGTGATATTAATGATAATGGCAGAGCCCCAAAGATAGTTTCAGGCAATGCCATTAATTTTGACACATGGATATGGACCAACCTTTACATCTGCTGGAAAAAATGCCTAGTACATTTCTGATTACAGTCAGCTAGTAGTTACAGAAAATGAGTCACTGGTAACTCGGTCTAGAACTATTTCTTTTAGGGTGCTGATATATGCACACCCTAAAGTTATAGTTGCACACCCTAAATTAAAATTGGAGTGAATCACCCTCTCATTATACTTTTGTTCGGTCATCTCTTTTATCATTTATCCCCTTTCATTTTTTCGTAGAACTTTCAACCTTGTTTTATTTTTTAAAATAAGACGATATAATATTATATTATTTTAATAATTAGAGTTCTTTTACTTTCAAAATTCTCAAATTTGTTGTACTTGTAAATTTAGATTATAACAAACAAAAGCCAAAAATAGGGTTAAGCATAATTATCTAAAATCGATTCAAATAGATTGATCCGAATTTTTCGATTTTTCATCGATTTGGTTTGGTTTGGTTTTGGTAATTAAAGAATACCATTTTATGGCATTTGGTTTGGGTTCGATTTTCAAAATTTTCACAACTGAAAGTTTTGGTTTGTATCGATGTGAACCTCCAAAATCGCCCAAACATAACCGTGCTTAGCCTAGCGCAAAAAGTATGATTTATTCTTCCTTCATAATTTAAGGAGTAGTAATATAACTTTATTTTACTAAGGTAAGAAAAAGACACGTGAATAATTAATTTACTTCGTAATTCATGAGGGTATTAATATTTATGTGAGAAGACGCATAAATAATAAAAATAAATTTATTTTTACAATTTGAGATTGCGCTTAAATTATTTTTGCATCAGAGTGATGATGACTAATTATAGCGTGAGGTTTAACGTAGTAAATATGTAAAGCAAGGGTAGTTTAGGAAAAATATTATATAAAGTATGCAACTATAAACTTGGGATATGTATATATCACCATCCTTCTTTTATTGCTCTCCCTCATGTAAATGACTTGTCATTGCAGTGTTTGATGAAATAACCACGGACGGAAATTTGTAATTGCAAAGCTGAACATACCAGTTTTTTTTTCTTTTCTTTGAGGGAAAGCAAAACATCACCACTTAATGGCTCTAAATGGGATTCCTCCCCAGTCGAGAAATGCTTTGTCAGCGATCGCCCTAACCTGATGAAATGGAAATGGGCCAAATCTTTCTATGGATTGCTTCTTTCGCCTCTTTCGCCGTCAAAGTGCCTATGGTACCAGTTCATATTTGGTCACCCGAAGCCCTCTCTTAAGGAGTTAAAGAGCTAGAGCAGCTGTTGTTAAAGCGGCTAGGAGCGAAAGAAACTCGACATATTCCCATTCTGCCTGGATCCGGTATCATAAGTCATATCGTTTCTACTTTTTCGGGAAAACCGGTCTTCGGGTATCTAGGCATAACGTGGATCAATTCTTTCACATTCACAGTACTTAAAAAAACAATTAAATGTACTAAATAAAAAGAAAATGACCACCAAGTTGTTTCGAACTTTTCCACCGAAAGCAAAATTCTCTCAATCTCCTTCTTCGGCTTAGTCTTCGCTAGTGAGCTCCTTTCCTCCGGCGGTGGTTTATCCACCGGTCGGAGGCCTTTTCCTGTCTAATTTTCGATTCCTTTCAATAATAATCCTTCTTTGGTGAGGATTGTGAGTGTTTTTGGGTTTTTCTCTCCTCTTGTGGGAGCTTGTTTTTCTCTCCTTGTGAGAGTATGTTTGGTTTGTTTGGTTGGTTAGATCTGCTAAGAATGACTTTGATTATGCTTTGGGGGATCTGGAATGTCCGCATCAAAGCTGAGAAGCTGACGATTATTGCAAAAGCTCACCACTCACAACCAAAGATTGTTCATCATCTTTTGGGGGTTTTTACTTTCGGCATGTCTATAGCTTTTACCGGCATGTAGATAGTTGTGGTATTACCCATCCTTGGGAGGTTCCTATTTACGACATGTCTATAGCTGGTATCCGGCATGTAGATAGCTGGAGTGGAATTCCAACTGAGGCTTCTGAACACTGGGGTATCAACGGATCTTACGTGACGTGGTCAATTGTAACACCGCTGCTCTCAGGGATGTTGGCACAGTTTGGATCATTTCGGATGTCTTCGAATTCATTTTTAGATTCAAGAACTTTTAAGTTCAATTTGTTAAATGATGAGAAAACAATTTATTTGTTTTTCAACCTCGTCGTATCGACAGTCGGGGGTTTGTCCCACTGTTTTATGTTGTATTGGTTTGATTTATGAATATATCCTCCTGCATTTCGTAAAAAAAAAAAAAAATGACCACATACTGCAGAGCAGCAATTCATTGTTCATGTTTCGATAGAGACCGTAACGGTCAATGTTAGTACTATTTTTTAGAAAAATATATGAAAGTTAACAAAACATGTCTTTGAAACAAAAACTAATTACATATTAATTTGGGATAAACTTTAAAATAATGCCTAAAATTAATCTACAAACTAGTAATAATAAAAAGTTATCACTCTAAAAAAAATAATACTTGCGAATTAATGCTAATATAACCTATTTATTTTTGATAAATATGCTCTCAAGGTTATGTTTTATTTATTCGTCAAATCGATACTTAAATACATAAAGTTTAACTTGGAGCATAAGACATACCAAGTAACTCCAATCACTCGTAAGGAAATTCCCTATTATCAATAATATAAATAAAAGCAACATCCCAACATCCCAGAATATAAATATCTTTTAATAATAATAATAATAATAATAATATGCGTTAACATCCCCCCTCAAACTCACGATACTCAATCGGGAGTTTGCCAAAATTATAAAAAAATGTATTATTTGCTCCAATCGACATAATCACCCACTTGAATTAGCTTTCTAGGTGTAATGAGATCTTCATCATCGCTGCCTCCGTTATAGTTTCTATCACGGTTCTCCTCAATATTCCTCTTTTTGTTGTCGTTAATTTGAGACAATCTCTTACACAAATCCACCAGAACACATCATCATTGTCGTTGTGCTTCCATCTATCTCCGTCTTTATTCTCAAGATTTTTCTTTCTTGCATACCCAAAAACTCTCGCTGATTTTTTTTCTCCCACAAACTTTCGTAAGATAGTTTTCTCAAACCCACAAACTCTTGTCGATTTTTTTCCACACACCCACAATCTCGTGTAGGTTTTTTTTTCACACACCACGAACTCTCGTGGTGTTAATTATTCTCACACCTACCAATTCTAGCATGTTTAATTTTACTCGTACCCACAAACTCTTATGGGGATAACCTAGGCTCTGATACCATGATAAATATGTTCTCAAGGTTATGTTTTATTTATTCGTCAAATCGATACTTAAATACATAAAGTTTGACTTTGAGCACATGACATACCAAGTAACTACAATCACTCGTAAGAAAATTCCCTATTATCAATAATATAAATAAAAGCAACATCCCAACATCCCAGAATATAAATATATTTTAATAATAATAATAATAATAATATGCGTTAAAAAATTTTAATATCCCAGAGATGAATACAATTGAATAACCAATCAAAAACTATTACTCCCAAAACCCTGTCCTAGAAGCACCTAAAAATAGTTAAAACATCAAAGTCTAGTAGAGTGTATACACACACTATACACACAGAGCCTTTACTATCTCCCCTTTCTCCGCTACGTGCACGTTCAACACACGCGCAATAATCATAAGATTAGCAATGAATCAAAGACCCAAATCAAAATCACCCAACTCTTCATTCTTCACTCTTTCACCACCCCCAAATGTAAAAACCCTTTCTTTCTTTCAAAAAATGGGTCGAAAAGCTTTTTTGAAGCCAACCCTTTTGTTCGCTCTCCTCATTCTTCTAGCCCTTTTGGCCTTTTTGAGTCTTAGTCCTTTTAAGTATGATTCTGACCCGACCCGTTTTGATATTCAAGAAAAAAGATTGAATTTTGATGGTGAATTGAGTGGAAAAAAGGTTAGGGTTTATATGTATGATTTGCCTAGGAAGTTTACATTTGGGGTTATTGAGAGCTATGCTAAGGCTAGAAATGGGGATGTTTTGAAGCTTAAGTATCCTGGGAATCAGCATCCTGCTGAATGGTATCTTTTTGATGATTTGACCCGACCCGGATCAGAACGGGCCGGGTCACCTGTGATCCGGGTCATGGATCCGGATGAGGCTGATTTGTTCTATGTGCCCTTTTTCTCATCTTTGAGTTTGGTTGTGAATCCTATTAGGCCAGCTG
Source organism: Kitagawia praeruptora (assembly GCA_037693485.1). Lineage (NCBI taxonomy): Eukaryota > Viridiplantae > Streptophyta > Magnoliopsida > Apiales > Apiaceae > Kitagawia > Kitagawia praeruptora. The sequence continues at coordinate 129,764,425 of CM075347.1, forward strand.
GGTCAGTGGGGCCCACTGTGGAGTATAATGATGAGGTGATGCAAGAAAAGTTGGTTGAGTGGTTGGAGGATCAGGTGTATTGGAAGAGGAATAATGGGTGGGATCATGTGTTTATTTGTCAGGATCCTAATGCTTTGTATAAGGTAATTGATAGAGTCAAGAATGGAGTGTTGTTGGTTTCGGATTTCGGGAGGTTGGGGCATGATCAGGCTTCGTTGGTTAAGGATGTCATATTGCCTTATTCGCATCGGATTAATACGTTTAAGGGTGATGTTGGTGTTGAGAATCGGAAATCTTTGTTGTTCTTTATGGGTAATCGTTATCGGAAGGAGGTAATTGTTCTTAGTGAGTATTGTAATATGCTTTGTGTTTTTATGCTTTTCTTTTGAACTGTTAAATTTGGCCGCTTTATTTTGTGATCAGTTTAAAGAATGAACCTTATTTGCTGCCTAAAGATTTAGTACATCAGGTAGTATTTGCTATTTTTGTTGATCCTACTATAACCTAGTACTAAATAATTGATAGAATTCTGTAAGATGGTTGAGTATGGCAATGTAGTAACTGGAGGAAGCATAACAGTGGACTTCAAATCATCTAGAAACACTTACCTTCTGTTGGGCCAGAGGCCCACTTAGAGAGAAAAGCCCATTGTAAAGCCCAAATAGAGCACTATATATATTCTTGTACCCCCAACATTGTAAGGGATTTTGGCAATTATATTCTACTTTAACATTGGCGCTGGAAGGAGGGGTCGAACCTCCGACCTTGTGGTTTAACACCTTCCATCTCAAAGAACGGGGTTGTATTGCAAAGGTAATGGTAAAAATATAGTAATTAGGCGAAATAAGGCAGTTAGTTGGGTTTATCAGATATAATGTCTGTGTTTTTATGCATATCTATTTTTAATAGGGTGCTGCGACAAAAATGGTGCTGATAGAGTACCTGGGCAAGTTGTATGAGTAAAGAGTAAAATGATGTAATTTGGCTATGGTTGCATGTCCTGTGTTATGGGTTTTAAGTCCAAGTCCATGAATATGTTAGATTTTAGCAGGTCGAAGTTGATGCATAGGAGTGGTTACTGAAGTAATCTTTCTTATCTCAATATAAACACTTCTGTTACATTTACTACCTTTTCTTGAAGAGGTTAAGTGGTTCCTGTTTGCTAATGCTGAATAAAAGAACTTCTAATTCATGTGTTTGTCTAACTTTGCACCTGCCTATTATGACATTTTGGATACAAGGAAATAATTTTGTGTGAGATTTTACATATATCTGAATAATTATCTCACTGATGATCAAGCATGCGGGCGAACTATGGTGCCATGTGATCTATGATACTGAAAGATATTAATAATTGTATAGATCTTTCTGAAATTATTGACAAGAAATTTGGTTTCAGTTTTTACTTTTACTGCATTGATGAGTAGCCTAATTGTAGCTCATCCTTTCTGATTTTTTTTTTCGGGGGGGGGGGGGGGGGGGGCATTTGGTAGTCCGGTTCCATAAAGAGTAATAGTCATTGATTTTGTCGTCATATTCTCAGTTGCTCATTGTTATGCTGGACTCGATGCTTTCGTGCATGTTGTTATGCGAACCTTTTTTTGTATGAGGTTTTCTTCTGCATTTGCGACCGTGATTTCATACTAATGCTATTGCCATTTTAGGGAGGAAAAATTCGAGACATGCTTTTTAAATTACTTGAAAATGAGAAAGATATTGTCATTAAACATGGTGCACAATCGAGAGAGAGTCGGCGTATGGCTACACAAGGAATGCATACTTCAAAGTTCTGTTTACATCCGGCTGGTGATACTCCATCAGCTTGTCGACTCTTTGATGCTATTGTGAGCTTGTGTGTTCCAGTGATAATTAGCGACTATATTGAGTTACCTTTTGAAGAAGTCATAGACTACAGGAAGATTGCAGTTTTTGTGGATTCAAAATCTGCTGTAGAGCCAGGGTATTTGGTGGAGTTGCTTCGGAGCATTAAGCCAAAGAGGATTTTGGAATATCAAGAAGAAATGAAAAAGGTATGTCCTACATGTGATTTTTGTGTATCACTTTTCAATATACATCTTTTGCCTGTTAATTGCACTCGATTGTTGTTGCACTTACGGAGAGTGATTGGCAAAAAATATGTGAGTGCATTTTGTAAAGGGGTAAAACAATGCGGTGCATTCACAAAAGAAGTATTTTTCTTTATATTTCTGAATTCCTCTAAGTGATGAACACAAGGTTTTAGAAAAAACGGTACAAGATACAATATACACCATTATAGTTATTAATGTTTAATCTGCAATTATTTAGACCTCTGCATACTTGGTGCATAGAAATTTCAATCGGAATCATCTGGCACATGTATTTTTTGAATTGCAAAGACGAACTAACATTTTTGTTAGCTCTCGTATATTTGGTTTTTTTCTTGGAACCGCTTTTAAAGTAGATTTACATGAACTTTAGTTTGTACTACATCTGTTCTGGGAATAAGCATATACATTATACTTGTTTAATGTAGGCTGTTGATATTTAGGAAAAGTGCACATTTTTTCCGAAGCTGTAAATTTGTTGCATTAAAACATGGTATCTCCTGCAACTCACGTTGGGTAAACATATTATGATAAAGTTGACATATTAATTTGTATATTAGGTGAAACATTACTATGAGTACGAGGATCCAGATGGAACCGTCAACGAGATCTGGCGCCAAGTGTCCTCGAAACTCCCTCTTATTAAACTGATGATCAATCGTGACAAACGGCTTGTAAAGAGGAAATTGACTGAACCAGACTGCTCTTGTCTGTGCTCAAACCAGACAGGGATCCATACCACATTATGATGCTCCTACGTTTTCTTTTTGATACAAGAATATTCCACGATGCGCAAAGACTCCTTATAGAGTTCTTATCAGCGACAAGGTTATATATTTCTGGTTGAGAGGGTTGATCATCAGAATTGTTCTCAAATATCCAAATCAGATGGGGGCGATGATTACATCCTGTCATCTGCACTTTCCTTGGGTAGTTGCTGATACCCGACGGGGAGCAACTATTTAGTTCACTATGCAAAGGTCTTTTTTGAATTTATATCCATTTGTTGTTATGTAGGTCAGGCTCCACCTGGAGATCCTTACCTGATATCTGTAACTATTATTAGGTCAATTTAGTGAAAGTTTTCATTTAATGTTGTAATTAAGTTGTATATTGAAATATTAAAATCACCACTTCTTCCTTTGGAGGGTTTTAAGTAAATTAATTAGCTTCCCTTAGCCTCCGATATTCAATACTTTGTATAGATTACGAGTTCTCTGAACATAAATTTCTATTCAGGATAGAGATAACCGGGTCTTTAGGTAGCGGGGGGAGGGAACTTGAAAATACTGGGTGTTATATATATAGAGTCCTGTTCTACTAGAAACAAATTAGAATAGAAACCTAGAAACTAAGCCCAGCCCAGCAAATATATGTTGATCCAGCCCAACAGCAATACTACGCGATTAAAAAAATTCAAAAAATAGAAAACAAATATAGACACAGATACATACATTCCTCAACTACCGGCACGAAACCCATCATCTCCACTATTTACACCAAAAACTAAAAAATCACTAAATACTTTCAGCAACCACACTAATTCGAAGCTCTTTTCCCCAATTTACAACTAATAATTCAACAATACATCTCTATCATAGTTAGATTGAAGAAAAACGAAAGGAAATCGTGCAAAAACAACTTGAGGCGAAGATTTCCAGTGTAATCACAAAAAAACTCATTGATAATCTCGAAAAAGGTACATTACTGTACATTCATCTTCATATTAGAGCTTAATGTTTCCTGTAAACTATATTTCGTCAAATGCATGTTTGTATTTTCGTGAATTTTAGGGATTCAAATTATTTATACTTAAACTAACTGATTAGTCTTCAAATCTTCTTCTAATTATCGTTATTTGTGTAGTGAAGGGGAAAAAATGGCTAAGACTAGAGGAGGTATGTTAAATTAGGGTTTTGTAATAATTTTTTGTTTTTATTTATGTTTATTTGTGAGCAGTACTTGAAAATTTTATGATTAATTTTATGATTTTGTGATTATGTGTGTTTATTTTGTGATTATTTGTGATTATGTGTGTTTTTTTGTGATTCAGAGTATATTTTGTGATTATTTATATTTTTGTTTTGTGATTCAAATTATATTTTGTGATTTTGTGATTATGTGTGTTTTTTAAGATCAATACTACTGTCTCTTTGTGATTATGTGTGTTTTTTGTGATTCAGAGTATATTTTGTGATTATTTATGTTTTTATTTTGTGATTCAGATTATATTTTGTGATTTTGTGATTATGTGTGTTTTTTAAGATCAATACTACTCTCTCTTTGTGATTATGTGTGTTTTTTTGTGATTCAGATTATATTTTGTGATTATTTATGTTTTTGTTTTGTGATTCAGATTATATTTTGTGATTTTGTTATTATGTGTATTTTTTAAGATCAATACTACTGTACCTTTGTGATTATGTGTGTTTTTTGTGATTCAGAGTATATTTTGTGATTATTTGTGATTATGTGTGTTTTTATTTGATTTTTGTAATTATTTGTAATTTTTGTGATTATGTGTGTTTTTGTAACCTAGCTAGTTACAAGTATTTACATCCTTTTGTACCAACGAATCCTTACTTGTATGCTCTGTATTGTTAATTTAGTATAACAGCTGAGAACTCTAAGTTGTTAAAAATAATGTACCACACATATATTGAAATATTTCAAGGGAGGTAGAGGGAAGCATGTGCATGAAACCTTGGTTTCATAGTTTTTTTCTCTACAGATTCTCTACAGATTGATGAGAAACATTTTTATACAGATCGACACGTAAATCTGTTGTTTATCTAATGTTGCTTTCTGTGTATGTAGAATTACTGTTATTATATCTTGTGATTAGAAGTACTGTTATTGCAGGTTCTACTGGACAATTACGAAGAAGTTCAAGGATAAAACAATTGAGTCAACCAAAAAGGAATGTCAGCCCTGTGTTTGTCAACCTAGAAGATTCTAGTAATCAAGAAAACATGGAACAAGGTATAACAATAATTTGACTTTGTTTAGTTTCTTAATCATCATTATTTATGTCTTAGTTAAGGCTTAAAAACAAATTAGCAATCATCATGCTATAGCTATGTGCTCCATTTATTATTTATGTATTATTTATAGCATCATCTGTGATTGTAATTTTTTAAATGTATACAGAGCAACCTAACACGCCTCCTCCAAGTGTCACTTCGTCAAGAATTTATAGACGAACTAACAACAGATTCAAAGTCACTGCAGGAAGACCTAATGATGTTAGTACTCCATCAATTTTTTTTTTATAATTTGAATCACTGTTAAATACTCCCTCCGTCCCTTTTGATTCTTAACACTTTCTATTTTGGGATGTCCCAATAGATTGTTAACATTTCCTAAAATAGTAAGTTTTAACACTATTACACCCACTACTTCACTTATTTTAACAATACTTTACACTATTACATCCACTACTTAACTTATTTTAACTATAAAATCACTATTACACCCACTACTTCATTTATTTTAACAATATTACACCCACTATCTTGGTTTCCGTGCAAAAAGCAAACGTTAACATCCCATTGGGACGGAGGGAGTAGATGAATAGTAGTAACCATTTTATAAATCTGTTGTACAGAAAAATGAAGAAGAAGAGGATTTTCTGGAAAATCAACAGGAAAATGAAGTAGATGAACACGGCAATGAAGAACATGACAATCAACCACCTAATGCCAAAAAAATAAAAGTTACCAAGTGGAAACGGAAGGCGTTTCAACAGGTAAAATATTTACTATTTTAGTACCAATTTATTACAAATTTATTCCCATAGTATATATTAAAAACTACATTCAAATTATGAATCACTAAACAGTGCTTACCTAATCACTTAAATATAGTACATCAATCACAAGTATATGATTTCAAAATCACTTAAATTTATTGTTTTCATAGTGATTATAATAGCCATAGTGACTATTCTGTTTTGTGTTTTCTGCTAGCTAATGTCTGTTTTACTATATTTATACAAATTGAATGTGTTTTTAATTTCTAACAGAATGTGGATGAAGATAAAGGGCACAAGAAAATAAAGCCAAATGTCAAAATCCCAACAAAGAAAAATGCAAAGCTGAACAATGAGGTAATTTAAACATGAAAAAATATATAGGTAATCTGATTTAATTTTGTCATTAAATTTGTTCTAATTTCTTTTTTTTGTTGCAATTGATCAAGGAAAATAAAGGTGCCAAATATATCAACAAAAGAAAAGATGAAATCAAAATTAGGAATTCTCCAAGAAATTTCAGTGAAATGGTTTACTACCTGTCAAAAGAACAAAAACAGTGGGCAATAAACTCTGGATTCGAACCACTTCTTGATTTTTGTCTGGAGATGTTACCAACAAAGCTGGCATATAGCGTGTTCCAAATTTTTGACAGGAACAGTGTTTCACTAAAGCTTAAAGATAAAGAGCTGCCGATCACAGAAGAGGATGTGTTTGATGTTTTTGGACTTCCATTTGGTGGAGAATCAGTACTACTGGGAACGGTAGATTTTTATCAACCAAGAATAAATCGATGGGAAGAACAGTTTCCAATTGAAAAACGAGACCAAATCACAACTGGAATGGTGGTCCAAGTAATGAAGGGACAAGGATTGACTGAAAATTTTAAGCTCAACTTTTTGATTGTAATGTCAAATGTTCTTTGTGGAACAAGCACGAATTCTTATGTTGACAGACAGCTACTAAGATTAGATGGAGATCTTGATGATTGTTGTAAGTACAACTGGGCAGAGTATCTCATAATGTTCCTAGTTTCTGCAACAGACAGTTGGAATAAAACAAATTCACTTTTCTTCAGTGGATCATTAATCTTTCTCACTGTAAGTAAACATAAAAAACTTAACTCCCTAATTATTTAATTTAGGCATTCTTATTTTGTCATATATGCACTTATCTAATTCTCACTTCTACCTAGTTATTCTATGTTGATCGTGTGAAACACCAAGGACTCACCCTGGTTGATAGGCGCTTCCCATCGTACAAAGGCTGGAATGAAGAAATGCTAAAGAAAAGGCAGGCTGTTGAAGTTTATGATGGTGAATTTGGAGTTGGTTCTATTTTGATACCATTGAAGGATCATTTAGCAAAATTAAAGGACCAGTTGGAAAGAGGAAAAAAGGTATAATATTTTAAACAACATGTTACTTCTACATTTTATTTGCAAATTCTGATTTAAACTTTTTAACTTTGATCTATCAGCAAGAGGACAAAGCTAAAACTCATGAATGGAAAAACAATGAGGATTGGCAAGAAGATAATGACTTCTATTATGAAGATGCAGAAGTACCAAACGTTGATGTACAAGATGTACAACAAACGCAAGAAGAAACTGAGACTGATACAGAAAAACAAAATCAGGTATATTTGATATATATTCTTTTCATAATGTATTGTACATATATTTGATTTTACTGACATAAACTCTTAATGTGATATACAGAATGACAATGCTGCTGAGCCAATAACTGAAGGAGTGAAAGATGCTACAGAAAAAACACAGGGGAAAAAGGTATATTTCACTAAAAAACAAACTACAAATCATTAGTTGTTGAGACATTAATCATTAGTTTTTAAACTGCTAATCACTAAGATATTGTATTTTAAATCACTCTAACTACTCTCACTATAACTCTAATTTTGTCTATAATCCTACAGGATGAAGTGGAACTATTGCGAGAAAGAGCAAATGATTTAATAGATACAAAATTGTTGTTTGACACGGACCTCAGATTGGCCATTGAAAAAGATCCAACAAACAAAGAGCTGCTCTCGATTAGAAACATCATCAATGAAGTATTTCATCCAACAAAACAAGCTGAGCCTTCTATCAACAGAAATAAGAAACCAGCTCAGCAAACCCAACAAACATCATCAAAAAACTTTGACAATGATTTTGAGTTGAGAAATGAAGACACTGAACAGCTTGACCTCATAGAATATCTGCAATCAACAGAACCCAATGTTGACATGTCTAAGATATTTGGTCCAGAACAACAGAATGATGGAATTCCAAGTTTCTCACTTGGAATAGATGAAGATATATATGGTGACATTGATTTAGCTGAGGGAAATGATGATTTCGTTACTCCTAAACCTGCACTGAGAGAGAAGAGCACACGACTTCTTAAATTGGGTCGATTTGGCAAATCACCATACATTGAAAGGGTTGTAGACATAAGTTCAAAATTAACAAGTAAAGATATGGGACTTTGGAGATTTATGATACAAAAAAAAGATCCAATGTAAGTGTTTACCACTTTGCTATTTTTTTTTACCTGTACTTTACTGTACTCATCACATTTCAGCATATTCTTTAATGTTGTTATTATTGACAGGGAACATGTGTTCAGCTGGGATTATTTCTTTTGTATAAGGGAGGATATGCAAACGATAAAAATCAATCATAATCTGGCGAGTTCTGTCATTGACACATGGGCTATAATTTTAAATGATAATGAAAAGTACAAGTCAGAAGAATCTCCAATGCGTCTCTTTTCTACTATTGACTGTGTGGTAATCATCTAGCTCACTATTAAAGATACTACATATCTTTTTTAATTTTAATATAAATCCAAAATTTACAGCATTCAACCTTGGATACTGTTAAGAGTGTTAATGTGACGTATCCAACATTTGCTGAAAACATGGATGAGATGCTGAGAAGATTCAATAGGACAAATCTGGACAGCATAGACATGGTAAATATAAAACATTTAATTAAAAACTAAAAATACTATTTGACTTGTACTTGGTTTAATAACTTTATTATTATTTTTTCAGGTGTTTTTCCCCATTATTGCATATGAGCATTTCTATTTGATTTGCTACAACATGAAAAATCCGTCATATGAACTAATTGATAATATAGCAAGAGATGATGATCCAAAGAGATGCTATGGCCAGAAACCAAAAATTCTGGTATGAAACTTCAATTCTTTCTATTTGTATTTGATATGTTATTTACCTTTATTGTTTTGCTAAATTGAATAACTACTACATTATTTTACAGCATTCACACTTTATGAAGTACTTGAAAGGAAAGGGCCGTTTATATTTGGTTAGTAAACTCAAGAATTTAAATATTGATTACAAGAAGATGCCATGGCAGACAAAATTCAATTCAATTGATTGTGGTATATTCCTCATGAGACACATGGAAACATACAAAGGTGATTTTAAAACTTGGAACACTGGATTTAATGAAGAAAAGGTACTCAAAACATTCTCCCTAGTCATATAACATTATAAAATAGATACGTTATTTCAAATGTATTTAACATAAAATCTCTAACTGATTTTTTTTTTGAATTGTAGAATGGCCAGCAAAGTCAGATTGAAAAGCTGAGAGTTAAATACAACAATGCCATACTAGCTTCACAACTCAATGAAAGAACAGAAGCAATTCTCAAAGAAGCCAAGGAACTTTACGTTGAAGCTGCTTCAAAGAAACTTGTCGATTTGGTGATCCGATCATCTCAACAATCACAAGAAGAAGAAGAAGAAGAAGCAACAATCCAGAAGACAAGTTCAACCAAGAAGACAGTCAGATTTGCAAAAAACTTGACAACTATATTTGATGAAGCAGGGAAGAACAATGTTGAAGCATAGTTTCAATGTTTTATTATCTGAATTTTTTGCCAAAAAATTACACTGTAGATATTATTGCCTTATGGTTCTCTGATTATGCCAAAAAATAGTGTTGTTTGTTATGATCTGAAGGTTAATGGATTGAAAATGCCATTGGTTCAAAAATGCCATTGGTTAAAAAATTCCATATTTTTTATTTCTGTCTGTTTCTATATATTTTTTTTCTATTTTCTATTCCACATTTTTTACTAGTCTTTGTTGACTAATAAAAGTGAAACAAATGGTTGTGATGTTTAATAAAATAAGCATACAAAATTACTAAAAAACAAAAGGGTAATCACAAAAAATAAAACTAAAAAACCCATTGACAAATAGTCAATTAAAATATAAATTTATATTTTTTTAAAGTTCGTATATCGTTTATTCGTCGTTCCAAATATTTCTAAACCCAAAATGGAACTATTGAACCCTAAAGGTTAACTGTTGAAACCCAAGCCCAAAATCGAACTATTGAACCCCAAAAGTTAATTGTTGAACCCCTAAATTTAATTATGCGTGTTTTTTAAATTTAAAAAAATGCAATCACTAAAAAATACAGGTACAATCACTAAAAGGACACAGTGACAATCACTAAAAATACACAGGGACAATCACTAAAAATATAAGGAAAAAAAAAACAAAACATTAACTTTTAGTGAATATTACCTTTTATATTATTAACTAAAAATATTAGTGAAACCTTTTATATATTTACAGATTAAGTTATAATTATCACATTTAACCATAATTCATTATTAACATATTGAGTAAATCTTGGCATACATCCTTATTCACTACTAACACACTACTAGTAGTAAAAGAGTGCCCCTGGCGGGGCCCATTTTAATAAAATAAAAAATAAAAAAAATATTTATAGTGTAATATACTAGTCCTATAATTTAGGTAGTGAGTTAGTAGTGAATAAGAATGTATGCCAAGATTTATTCTTAACATATTTATGAAAACTTAACAAATTGTCATAATATTGAATTGTGGCAAATATTACTAATTTACTTAAAGTAGTGTTACCTTTTTTTTTTTCTTTCTAAATGACGAAACTGAAGTAGAAAAACAAAACAGGGCATACATTTATATAAATTTTCAAGCAATTTCTTGTATAATATATTCCAAATGTTGTAATGGAAATTTCTTAACAGTAATGTACCAAATGTATGTATCATATAAAAACAAGACTAATTAGCTACAATTTATTCTTCTCCTGTGCTCACTTTGTTCTTCTTCGAGCATCTGGACTTACTAGCTGAAATTTCTTCTTCTCTTGACCTCACTTTGTTCTTCTTCAAACAACTACTAGAATCAATAGCTGGAATTTCTTCTGTTGTGCTAACTTTATTCTTATCCGGACAAGTCCTAAAGTCATGAGTTAGCAACCCACATTTTTTACATTTGCGAATTCTCTTTTTTGATTTGGTAACTGCTTTCTCTCTTTCACTAACCAGCCTCTTAAAGTAATTTCCTTTGTTCTTGCAAACCTTTGGTGGGAGAACAGTAACATCTCCTACAGGCTGATCACCAACCATAGCAGCCATATGATCTTTTTTTGTGAAATTAACATCCCCAGAATCATCAAGATCTTTATTCAACTGCAATATAGTTTTGTGAACATGATCAAGCTTGTCTAGTTGAACACCAGCCTTGTTAACGGCTTGACGAAAATCAAACCAAATATTCGTCAATTTCAAAGAAACTTGCTCCATCTTAAAGTAATCATTAGAAACCACATCTGAATTTGATGAACTCCCACTGTCAGCAATTTTCATCCAACGATTCAGAACGAGACTTCTAGGAAACTTTGTAACTCCTATTTGCTTTAAACCACAAAAAGCGTGCCTGCACACTATTCCACACATAACAAATTTTTTGCACGAACAAACAGCATGATTCATACTCACAGAGACCTGTACAAAAAACATAAAAATTAATCAATAAAATACACATGAGCATTAAGTACACAAAATAAAGAAAAATAAATCGAAGATTGCAACATTACCTTAAAAAGTTTATCTTTTACTTTTACGTCCCTAATCTCAAAATGAGTAACCCCATCAACTTCCTCACTCATACGCTTGATTTGCATATCCAGACATGATGCTAGTATTTCTTCCTGAACTTTATAAAATATTGCACGTGTGAATAAATCTGCCGCGTGATCTTCAATATACCATGTCGATAGTGTGGTAGGAGTACTGGAATTGGACTCGTGATCTAACCTAACTGTTTCATTCCTTTGCCTTTCCATTGCACTCTGAAAACGTATCCAAAACTCATAAAGAGTGTCGCCTTGTTTATGAAACTGACCAAAGAAAAAGTTCTCACTCTCCGACCTTGATGTTGTTCTCATCAAACCAAACATTGGCTCATCTCTAAAAAATGCCGGAATCCATGAGGACCTAATAGCATACATATCTGACAACCACTTATTACCCTCTAAATTGAACTCCTTTACAACAGCTTCCCAACCTTTCTCAAATTCATCAATTTCTAAAACTGACGACCAAATGTACTTTTTCATTTTTTTCCATAAAATCAGTCTCCTTACATAGACGATTACCAAGCTGAAAAATAACAGGACAAATTAAAAGCAGGACATCAAGTATAAAGCAAAAGACATGGACTAAAATAATAATTACTAACAGTTACTCACTTAAACAACAATCACTAAATTAAACAACAATCATTAAATATTACTAAATTATTAAACAACAATCACTAAAGTAATAACTAATAATCACTAAAACTAAATATTAATAATCACTAAAAGTATGTCTAACATGACTGTTTATTTTCGTTACTGACCCTATATTTAAAAATAAAAACATTTTCAGCTACTCAAAGACCATGTACTTCCCATCATTATAGTATATTACAATTCTGCCAAATTTGACTTTTTTATAAAATAAAATACACAAATGTTAAAAGTTCAAACGAATTTCAAATAAAAATCAACAAGTATACCTTGATGGGAAATTTTTCCATGATATGCCACATGCATAGACGATGCTTACTCGCAATCAAACCATTTTTCGCAGAAAATGAAGCAGGGACAGCTACCTTCATAGCAGCACACTGATCAGTAACTATTACAACTGGATTTCGTCCCATAGCCTTGACAAAATGATCAAATGCCCATTTATATTCATCTATACTCTCCTGTGATAGAAGGCAAGCAGCAAAAGTAACACATCGGTCGTGTTTATCCACACCAGTGAAAGGTGCAAATATCATATTATACCTATAGCACAGAAATTATAAACCAAAATATTAACACCAGATTTACCAAAAACATTAACTCGAAAAATATTAACAAAGTTATAAACAGTTTTTCTTACTTATTTGTATCAAAAGTCGCATCAAATGATACCGCATCACCATAAACTTCAAAATTCCTTCGACCAATAGGATCAGCCCAGAAAAGTTTCATCAAGTGCCCAGCAGAATCAACATCATAAGCAAAATAAAATGACTCTGAAGTCTTCTGCATTACCTTAAACTTATCTAGTAACATTTGTGAATCTCTTTCACCAACAAACGCTCTCAAATCCCTATTAAAATTTCTAAAATCTTGCAAGGTAGCCCCTACATTAGAATACCCACCAACCATTTCTTTAACAAAGCTGAAAGTTTTGCTGCAACCAATATTAACTTTTGAAGCATCAAATATGATATTTCTCAAATTTGTATTCATCTCCCTACTAGACCTCAAAAACTGCCTACCGGTCTCACTAGCCAAAGCATGATTGTGTTGCTCAACAAAAGAGAATACAAAATATTTATCCGGAAACATATACTTCAACACAAACTTTGCTTTACATCCACACCTTCGAGAAACTGTTCGCCTTTTCTTAACCACTTGATCCTTAGGATCATTAAAACCTTCACAACTACAAACATAATGCTTAAGTAAAATAGTACCATTATCATCCGTCTTTTCAGTTGTTTTCCGAACACTAAATCCACCCAATCGAGCATACTCCTTATAAAATTTGTAACCTTTATTTAAACTTTCAAAAATCTGGTTAACATATGGTATACCGATATCACCAACACAACTAGGTATATAATACCTATTACCACCGGGTGACACGTTATAACTTGTTATGGAACCTTCACTTTCTATTGAAGAGAGATCAGTACTAACAACAGTACTGATTAGACAAGAATCGCCACAACTTGAACCTGAAAAAATGAACGATGTTCAATTAGAACCATGTGGCCAGTAAACAAAACAACTCAAGGTGCACATAATCTACCAACTCAAGGTGCACTCATATATAACTAAACATGTATGGCTAAGACTAAAACAACACCTTGAATTCTATATTATGATATAATCATATTACTTTGGAGCTTCAAAACTATGTATCAATAAGTACATCTCACAATTATTACTAAAATATCATATTAAAATCACTGAACATATTACACAGAACCAGCTAAAATTCAATGAACTTATACTCTACGAAAGTGACTCGATTTAACAAAAAAAATCAAACTGATTCAACAAAAACATCAACCTACACAAAAATCATAAACAACAGCAATTAATATAATTAAAATATCAAAATCACAAAACTACTCCAATTACATGATGTATCATAGAAAATACAAAAAATCTCAACTAAAACTACTAAAACTACACAAAAATCATAAACAACAGCAATTAATATAATTAAAATATCAAAATCACTAAACTACTCCAATTAAATGATGTATCGCAGATAAATAGAACTACTAATTGAACAAAAAAAATAACAAAATCAACATAATCACAAATTATATACAGTAAAGGATCAAAAAATTAATCAAAACAACAAATTATAAACACAGGAAAACAAAATTACCTTGATTATCTCTAATTTTATTCAAATCTGTTGTAATCATATTGACGAAGCGAAAAACACTCCAAAATTGCAATTTTACAACAGAGACAGAGAGATAGAGACTTTAGAACACTCCGATATGCATAACCTAAGAGAGTTTAACATGATAACAGTGAGAGAGAGAGCCTAGAGAGACTGCGGAGAGAGAGGAATATCGTAGATAGAGAGTGGAGAGAGAAAGAGCGTAAAGAGAGAAAGTTTAGAGAGAGAAACAGAAAACGGTTTTATGACGTATTCAATGCCAAAATCATTGTCTTTTATATTTTTATAAAATAAATAAAATCTATGGCTGAGATTAAATGATAGTAATATTAGATCAATGGTGCAGATTAGTTTCTAGTTTATATTCTAATTTTAGTTTCTATTTGACCATTAGCCTATATATATATAGGGTTGGATTTCATAGCAAACACCTTATATAACAAACAACAAAGAACACCTCATATCTAATAGATCCATTGCTCCTGGCGGGGCCATCCAATACAAAAAGTTCTTATTTTTTTAGGCTCTATCCATCCAGCAAAAAAAAAAAATTGAAAATTTACTGTTCATCGATGACGTCATGATGACGTCATCAGTGACGTCATCGATGAACAGTAAATTTTCAATTTTTTTTTTTTTGCTGGATGGATAGAGCCTAGAAAAATAGAACTTTTTGTATTGGGTGCCCCTGGCGGGGCCAATGGATCTATTGAAATAAATGATTTTATAGTGTTCTTTATTGTTTGTTATATCAGAGTGTTCTGTATGGAGTAAAGGCATATATATATATATAGAGTTTAATTTATTCAAATAGAAACCAAATTAAAATAGTAACTAGAAACTAAACCCTAATCTAATATTTAAAGCTAATCTAATTACCAAACTAGGGGATCCCAATATAAAAAGTGTTTAAAATTATTGGCTCCATCTAGCAAAAAAAAAAAAAAATTACTGTTCACTGCTGACGTGGCAGTGACATCAGCGTGAACAATAATTTTTTTTTTTTGCTGGATGGAGCCAATAATTTTAAACACTTTTTGTGAAGGTGCCCCTGGCGGGGCCATTAGAATAAATGAAATATAATTTATTTAGTGTTGGTTTCTAGTTTCTATTTTAAGGAAGATTTCTATTTGATCACTAGCATATATATATATATATGAGTAACATGTACCTGAGGTTGAACTCAGGTAGTACCCTGAGGTTATAAGTATTTTTAATGTAAATGCAGGAGGGTAGATTAGTAAATTCAGGATAAATAATTTGTATTTACAAAAATGCCATTGAATATATATGGGAGAATGATATAACCTCAGGGAAGTTACCTGAAGTCATCCTCATGCCCATTTTTCTATATATATATATATATATATTTGAGAATTTATCGAATATACTGCTATTTCTACTTCACTTTGCAAATATACGGTACTTTTGATTTATTTGCAATTCTACGGCCGGAGGCCCATTTCTCCATCTTCTTTGCAATAATACGACCTCTCAAGTCCCATCATCTTTTTTCATCCATCCCCGACCCCGACTGATTTCCACCGCCTACGACCCGACCTTCCTGACCCACCATCACTCACCACCACCATCACCTTCTCCTCCGATCGGGGCCGCAAGCCTCCGAATGTACCACTGTCTCAATCGCCGATTCATCAACTCAGGCAACAATTTCAACTCCGGCACCCATCTTCGGCTCAAGCAAGTGCTTAATCTTATCATTATACACATATATAGCCAACACTTTGTGCGGTGTTTTCGACATGAGCTTCTCGCAGAGATGGGAACCGATGAATCCATCGGCACCGATCATGCAAATCGTAATTCTGGTGATAGGTTTTTCGTCCAGATCTACTCTCGCCGCCGACGACGCCATTAGAGTATGTACAGAAGGAGAGCCAAAACAACTATGCGACCACTGGTGCTACGAAAAGAGACGAAGGCAGCTTCTAGAAACAATGTTTGAGAGAGAGAGATGATTAGTTAAATTTTAAAAAGATAGTATTTTTGCAATTTTTAAAAAGAAGTTGGTATAATTGCAATTAAGATGGTAAAACTGCAAATAGTTATGGGAAATTCTCAATGGTGCCCTTCTGTTATTGACTTTTCCAAGTGGTGTCATTTCGTGTTTTTGACTTATGAGTGGTACCCTTATATTTTTGACTTTTCCATGAAATACCACTATATCAACCAAAATGTTAGTATCTGAAATTCTCAATGGTACCCTTGTTAGTTGAATAATGAAGGGTACCAACGGAAAAAGGGTACCATTGGCAAAAGCCAAAAGTACAAGGGTAACATTGAGAATTTCCCACCCAATAGTTATTCTTAACAAAAGTAAAATTGCAAAAATTTATTTTTTTTATATATATTTATCAAAAAAGCTCTATTTTTTTTAATAAAAGTGAATAAATTATTTTTAGGCATGTACTCTTTGTAAGTTGTAAGTTGTAACTTATCTCGAAAATATAAATTCATACTGATAATCATGAAATTAACAAAATACCAAATTAGAACAATTTCATTACAAGAAGTCAAGAATGTATATTTATTTCTACATATTTTTACAATGTACAAGAATTTGAGTACTTTGCAAAGAATTATAAGGAGTGATTCTAATATTTCAGACAAAAAGTAAGTGTAAATAAGTAATACATGTTCTAAAATAAATCTCGATTTGAGCCCGAATATATGAAATGTTGTAATACTCCAAGTTATTACCACTCGATTATGCATTATTATTAAATTAATGTAAATTAAGATCGAGTAAATTTTTTGTTTATGAATGCTTTACGATACAAGATTTACTTGACTTGACGATAATAACGATTTTTTTTGTACTTTTAATTTTTATTATGTGTTCGTTAAGTTTGATTATTTTTGTAAATACCGTAAGATTTATTATTAATGAATTATTTTTATTTAAAATAGATAAATTAGTTTTTAGGTTTTGCAAAATCATCTAATCTGAGGTCAATCTTAGGAGTTTTTTTCTTATATTATACATACATTATAGCAACTAGCTTATAACCCGTGCAACGCACGACTCCTTTTTAATATCTACAATTATATTACTTTTATGAAATTTTATAAGTTGTTAATTTACATATCAAATTGGTGTTTAAAAATTGATATATATATAAGTTTTTACATATTCGATTTAATATTTGTACTCTATCTTGAATTTTAAAATTTGATTTGGACGTTTACAGCCCACATGAAATTAACAAAATAATATTTAAATTAATGATTGTTTAATATAATTAAATCTACACAGAAACAAAAAAGAGAAGAAATTGACGATTTTTTAAGTTGAAAATTCTATTTGATTTATGAATTCTACTTATAATTCGTTTTGATTATCAAAATATCCTTATAATTATTTAAAGATAGTTCTACTCACAATCAAATACAATTTTAATAATAAGTATAAGAGAGATTTTGTCCGAAATTTTGATAATCGGTATGACAAAGATCTTAAAATAAATAAATAAAAATCGTTGGATCTAGCATAAAAAATATTTTATATTTTAATATGTTATAAACTAAAAAGTACTTCGTATATATATTTATATAAGATAGATTTTGTCCAAAATTTTGATAATCGTCTATTCCTCCGGACGACAAAGATCTTAAAATAAATAGATGAAAATCGTTGGATTTAGCATAAAAAATGTTTTATATTTTAATATGTTATAAAATAAAAAGTATATTTATATTGAAATACGAAAATGTATATGTCAATGATTTAAATCATATACAATTAGGTTTTCTACAATTGATAGCATTATCAATGTAGAACTTCTACATAGATTAGGATTAATGTAAATTCGTAATTATATTTTTTCTTGATATTCTGAGTGTTTCTATTTGAATAATAATTATTAAAGCATCACTAAATTAAAGATAATTTTATGAGGTTCGCATGGATTGTAAAATCATTCAAATCTGATTTCTACACCTCAAAATAGAGGCCAAATAGTAAATATGAATTTTTTTAATACTAATAAATAAAAAATAAAATTCAATTCTAATACAACTTTTTTTTAATTATATCCTTTTTAGAATATAATTTTCTTTTTAAAATTCAATTATAATACAACCTTTTTAATTATATCATTTTTAGATTATAATTTTCTTTTAAAATTCACTTCTAATACAACCTTTTCTAATTATATCTTTTATAGATTATAATTTCTTTTTTATGTGATCTAATCTTGATCGTCTAGTTTCAATCCAGCGGATCATATAATTTTGGTAGTACAGCGATCAGACCAAAAATTTGGATAAGATCCCTCTTATAAAGATATTTTTAAATTAAACTAGCTTGTAATCCGTGCAACGCACGACTCATTTTTAATATCTACAATTATATTACTTTTATGAAATTTTATAAGTTATTAATTTACATATCAAATTGGTGTTTAAAAATTGATATATATAAGATTTTACATGTTCGATTTAATATTTGTACTCTATCTTGAATTTTAAAATTTGATTTGGACGTTTACAGCCCACATGAAATTAACAAAATAATCTTTAAATTAATGATGGTTTAATATAATTAAATATACACAGAAACAAAAAAGAGAAGAAATTGACGATTTTTTAAGTTGGAAATTCTATTTTGAATAATAATTATTAAAGCATCACTAAATTAAAGATGATTTTATGAGGTTCGCATGGATTGTAAAATCATTCAAATGTGATTTCTAGATCTCAAGATATAGGCCAAATAATAAATATGAAATTTTTTAATACTAATAAATAAAAAATAAAATTCAATTCTAATAAAACTTTTTTAATTATATCATTTTTAGAATGTAATTTTCTTTTTAAAATTCAATTATAATACAACCTTTTTTAATTATATCCTTTTTAGATTATTATTTTCTTTTAAAATTCACTTCTAATACAACCTTTTCTAATTATATCCTTTTTAGATTATAATTTTTTTTATGTGATCTAATCTTGATCGTCTAGTTTCAATCCAACGGATCATATAATTTTGGTAGTACAGCGACCAGACCAAAATTTGGATAAGATCTCTCTAATAAAGATATTTTTAAATTAAATTTAGTTCTAATGATGAAGAAAAAAAAATAAATCGATGAAGAAAGGGTATTATAGTAAATTAACAAAGTAAAAATTATAAATAAATATATAAGGATATTATTTATAATCCAACGGATGACTTTTAATCCAACGGATCATATGTTTTTGGTAGTACAATGACGACGACCAAAAATTTGGATAAGATCTCTTTTATGCTTATTATATATAAGGTATTAATTTAGTTCTAATGATGAAGAAAAAAAACAAATCGATGAAGAAAGGGTATTATAGTAAATTAACAAAGTGAAAATTATAAATAAATATATAAGGATATAATTTATAATCCAACGGATGACTTTTAATCCAACGGATCATATATTTTTTGGTAGTACAAGACCAAAAATTTGGATAAGATCTCCTTTATGTTTATTATATATAAGGTATTAATGAGATGAGAGTAGAGAATCTAAGATATATCTTAAGTAAGTTATGTGAGATATAAAGAATTTTAATAATATTCTATTATTTTGTACTAAAATTTTAGGAAATTACCTAAATGTATCTTACGTTCCTTTTAATGATATACTATCTATTTAATGCAAGCTAAAATAAAAATACAATTACCTACATAATATTGAATAAAATTAACTACAATAATAAAAAATAGTAAAAAATAAAATAAATAAATTTTATAAAATATTGGAAGAAATCCTTGTAACTGCCATTCAGAAGCAGATTTTTGTTTGATTGTCAATTTGTCACCGAGTGGGCAAGCTAAAATATTGGACATATATTTGAGGCCCAAGAAAACTTAATATTCACGCATACACAAACCATTATAAATAGAAAACAGGAGAAAAGAAAAGAAATTTAAAACAGTTAAAAAAATAAATCTCATCTTATTCTGACTAGGGTTATGAATTTGCAGCAATAGCCTCATCCTCTTTATCTCTACACATTGTGGCGTCTCAGTGTTTAAGGCACATCACTTTTTCAAAGGGCTTTTCTAATACATCTTTATTCAATCGAAGGTATATACATACAACCCTCTTGCTTGTATTTTCTTGAACTATTAGTAGCTTTACTTTGTGTTTATAGTGTTCTTGTATGTTCTTGATGAGTTCTTGGTTAAAGATTTGATTTTATGCAAAACCCATGATAAAGATTGTGTCCTTTTTTGCTCTAGTTGCTGATTTTGGATGTGTTTTGATGTTGTTTGTTGAATTTTTGGATAAAGATTCAGGTTTTATATAAAACCCATGATAAATATTGTGTCTTTTTTTTGCTCGAGTTACTGATTTTGCTTGTGTTTTGATGTTATTTGAAACCCATGTAAAAGGTTGCATCCTTTGTACTCTGTTTGGTGATGTTAGATGGGTTTTGATGTTCTTGGTGATGTATGCATATGGGTTTCTTAGAATAAATGAATCTTTGTAGTTTACTTGATTTTTTTAAGTTCTTAGTGATGTACTCTGCCTTTATTGTTGTTTTCTTGTGTGTTCTCATTAAATTGTATAGGGATCCAATTTTTATACAAAACACATTGTGAAAATTGTTTTGATGTTTTTCCAATGTGATTTGATGTTAGCAGTGATGCATGTAGAATGTTTCTCGGAATATGATTAGTTAGAGTTTTACTTGTTCTTTCTTCCAATGTAGTAGCTTTTACTTGGGTACAAATGTGATTAGATTTCTTCTATATTTGAGTTGGCAGTGATGCATGTGATTTTATATTTTTCTTTATGTTCTTATTTAATTATTGATTAATAGATTTTTTTGGGTACAAATCCTATATAAAGATTGTATTTAACTCATGTTGCTGATTTTTTATGTGATTTGATGTTAAGAAGTGATGAATGCAAATAGGTTTTCAGAATATGATCTTCATAGCTTTACTTGTTTTTTAATCTGATGTTGTGGCTTTACTTTTATTTGTATAAAACCAGTTTGTTTAGCAAACCTATAATAAGGATCCTATCTCTTGTATGCAGTTTGCCAAGTTTTGATGTGTTTGGATGTTATTTGTGATTGCAAATGGGTTTTTGAGTTTGAATATATATAGTTTTAATAAACTTCTTTTAATGTAGAAGCTTTACTTTGTCTGGTAGTTTCTTGTATGCTCTCATTGAATTCTTGAATGAAAAACCAATTGTGATACAAAATCCATAGTACTGATTTTCTCCGACTCATATTGCTAATTTTTGATTTATTTTTTTGGTGTTTTTAGTGATGTTGTAAATGGGTTTTTTGATATTTTGTTTTAAAGTATTAAAACCTTTTAATTTTGAGATTTTAATAATATGTTTATCTTGCTTTAGGTTTTGTCAACTTTCAAGTGAGACTTTGCTTAAAGATATGGATTCTGGAAAGAGCTTTGCTAGGAGAGACAAACTTTTGGAAATTGAATCTCAAGTCCGAAAGTTATGGGAAGAGAATGATGTTTTCCGGGCTGAAGCTGGGGCAGAACCCCCCAAGGAGGGGGAAAAGTTTTTTGGTAACTTCCCTTTCCCATATATGAATGGGAACTTGCACTTGGGCCATGCTTTTTCTCTCTCGAAACTTGAGTTTGCGGCTGCCTTTCATAGGCTTAGAGGTGCTAATGTCTTGTTGCCGTTTGGTTTTCACTGTACTGGAATGCCAATTAAGGCCTCGGCTGATAAATTATCTCGAGAAGTTCAGAAGTTTGGCAATCCACCCGTGTTTCCTGTTGCAGAAGAGGAGACTCCGAAGGAAGTGGCATTAAAACCAGAGGAAGTTGAGGGTGCACCTGATAAGTTTAAGGGGAAGAAGTCAAAAGTAGTGTCGAAAGCAGGCGGTGATAAGTATCAGTGGGAAATAATGAGAAGTTATGGGCTTTCTGATTCTGAGATTTTGAAGTTTCAGGATCCTTATTATTGGTTAACATTTTTCCCTCCTCTTGCTGTTGAAGATCTCAAGAGTTTTGGGTTGGGCTGTGATTGGAGGCGTTCATTTATCACAACCGATATGAACCCATTTTTTGACTCCTTTGTTAGGTGGCAGATGTTAAAATTGAAGGGCATGGGGAAAATTGTAAAGGACCTGAGATACACTATTTACTCTCCATTTGATGGCCAGCCCTGTGCTGATCACGACCGAGCTTCAGGGGAAGGCGTTAATCCTCAGGAGTATACTCTCATTAAAATGGAGGTTGTGCCACCGTTTCCCCCAAAATTAGGATCTTTGGAAGGTAAAAAAGTTTATCTTGCAGCAGCGACACTAAGACCAGAGACAATGTATGGGCAGACAAATTCCTGGGTGCTACCAGATGGAAAGTATGGTGCATTTGAAATCAATGAGGAAGAAGTGTTCATTCTAACTGAAAAGTCAGCCCGTAATTTGGCATATCAGAGATTGTCACGGGTTCCACAGAAGCCAACTTGTTTGCTAGAGTTGACTGGTCATGATTTGATTGGTCTCCCTTTGAAGTCTCCGTTGGCATTTAATGACATCATATACTCTCTTCCCATGATGTCGGTTCTCACTGATAAGGGTACTGGAATTGTTACTAGTGTTCCTAGTGATTCTCCCGATGATTTTATGGCCTTGCAGGACTTGAAAACGAAACCAGCTTTTAGGGCCAAATTTGGTGTGAAAGATGAATGGGTTTTGCCATTTGAAATCATTCCTATAATCAGCCACCCAGATTTTGGAGATAAATCTGCTGAGAAAATCTGCACAGATATGAAGATCCAGAGTCAGAATGATAGAGAAAAGCTTGATGCTGCAAAAAAGATAATCTACAAGGGAGGGTTCTATGAAGGAGCTATGGTTGCTGGGGAATATGCTGGCTTGAAAGTCCAAGATGCTAAGAGTTTGATCCGAAACAAGCTTTTAGAGAGTGGCCAAGCTGTTATTTACAGCGAGCCAGAGAAAAAGGTGATGTCTAGATCAGGAGATGAATGTGTTGTTGCTTTGACTGATCAGTGGTATATTACTTATGGAGAAGAAAATTGGAAAAAGGATGCAGAGAGATGCTTGGCAGGGATGAATCTCTATTCTGAGGAGACTCGTCATGGTTTTGAGCACACATTGGGTTGGCTTAATCAGTGGGCTTGCTCTCGTAGTTTTGGTCTTGGGACTCGTATTCCTTGGGACGAGGAGTTTCTTGTGGAGTCTTTGTCCGATTCAACACTTTACATGGCATATTACACTGTATGCCATTTGTTACAGAGAGGGGATATGTATGGTGCTGATACATCTGCAGTAAAACCAGAGCAGCTGACATATGAGGTTTGGGATTTCTTGTTATGTGATGGAGCGTATCCCCGTTCTTCAAACTTACCACCATCTCTTCTTGAAGAGATGAAGAGGGAGTTTAAGTATTGGTATCCATTCGATCTCCGAGTTTCAGGCAAGGATCTTATCCAAAATCATCTTACCTTTTGCATCTATAACCACACGGCACTCATGCCCAAACATCACTGGCCTCAAGGTTTCAGATGCAATGGACACCTTATGTTGAATTCAGAGAAAATGTCAAAGTCTACTGGAAACTTTAGGACCTTGCGACAAGCAATCGAAGAGTTCTCAGCTGATGCTACTAGGTTTTCTCTTGCTGATGCTGGGGATGGGATGGACGATGCTAATTTCGTTTTTGAAACAGCTAATGCTGCTATTTTGAGGTTGACTAAAGAGGTTGCATGGATGGAAGAGGTTCTTGCTTCTGAATCCACATTGCGAGTTGGCCCTCCTTCTTGCTACGCAGACAAAGTTTTTGCCAATGAGATCAATATTGCTGTTAATATGACAGAGAAGAACTACAAAGATTTTATGTTTCGTGAAGCTTTGAAAACTGGATTTTATGATCTTCAAGCTGCCAGAGATGAATATAGGCTTTCCTGTGGGTCAGCGGGAATGAACCGCGATTTGTTGTGGTGGTTTATGGACGTTCAGACAAGGCTGATCACTCCTATATGTCCACATTATGGTGAATATGTGTGGAAGGAGCTGTTGAGGAAGGATGGATTTGCCATTAAGGCGGGATGGCCAGAAGCTGGGTTACCTGATCCAACTCTTAAAAGGGCCAACAAATATTTGCAAGATTCTATTGTCACAATGAGAAAGCTTCTTCAGAAGCAAGCATCTGGTTCAAAAAAAGGTAAAGTGAATGTATCAAGTCAAAGTAAACCCACTGTTGGCCTAATATTTGTGAACGAGCAATATGATGGATGGAAAAGAGAATGCTTGAACATCCTGCGGGATAAGTTTGACAGCAAAACCTGTACTTTTGCTCCAGATCATGAAATCTTAAAGGCATTGCAGGAGAGTTCCATTGGCAAGGAAGGTAATTTCAAGCAGACTCAAAAGCTATGTATGCCTTTCATGCGATTCAAGAAGGACGAGGTTGCTGCTGTTGGTGTTCAGGCCCTTGATCTCAAGTTACCGTTTGGCGAAATTAAGGTCCTTGCGGAGAATGTTGAGTTGATCCAGCGACAATTAGGTCTTGAAAAAGTTGAAGTCTTATCCCCGACAGATCCTGATGCTATTGCAAGGGTTGGTCCAAATGCTTCTCTGTTGAAGCAGAATCCACCATCCCCTGGAAATCCTACTGCAATTTTCTTAAATGAGTGATGTTTAGACTTTTACATTTTGCTGTGATATTTAGAGTTTAATTCCAGTTTCGTTTCAATTTACCAGAAGTACTGTTCTTGAACCTTTTGCTCTCTTGATATTGTAGATTGTTTTAAAGCTATATGATTATGATTCACTGCTTTTTGTTATGGGTGGCTAGACTAGTAGTAGATATTTTATGGTATACATGACAGATTTTTGCTGTACTCGATCTCTTTTACTGCTGTACAAGCTAGTTATATAGTAGTATTACACATGCAAAGAGATAGAAATTGATCTGAAACGAACAATGTTGGTACCAGCTTTATTGCTCTGTGGAAAAATATTAGTTAAGATCACTCTCTCCCGATGAGAGTGATCCTCTCTTTTATAGATCTTTCATTGCCCAAGGCACCTATGAAGTCCTCACCCGGCCATCAGCTAGCTGTGTATCTCTCTAATGACAATCCTATAAAGGTGTGTTACTTTTACTTTTCTGTTGATTGCTTTTCAATTGCTGTTTAATTCGATGTATTTGACCTTTGTTTGCTTTTACTTCTGTTGATTTGATATGATTCCTTTCCCCCCTTAATTCGATGTATTTGACCTTTGTTTGCTTTTACTTCTGTTGATATGATTCCTCCCCCCCCCACCCGAAGTTCTGTTGATATTTGATTTCAGTACTATTGGTTGGTTAGTTTTTCTTATAATGTCTGTTATGTATTGCAGAGTTAGGATTGTTTATGTTGTTTTTATAAGAATTGGCATTATCATTATCACTACTAGGTATGTTATGCATGGGGCGGTAATCTTACTCTTGTAAGGATTGTCATCACAGCTACAAAAATGTCAAAAGTATCTCATGTCTCGAAAATCAGTATATGAATGGCATGAGTAAGTAGAGGTGTATCATACTCTGTCTTTGGTGTTTTTGGATGATGAAGTGAACTGCAATATCTTTAAACCAACTTTCCAAGAGATATGATAAATTATACATGTCAACAAATCCAGAGACGATACATTTTAATAAATAAACAGTTTTCAGAAATTGCATACATTGAACTGTTGCAAAATAGACAGTTCCTGGAGATTGCAAAATGGCACCAGTTACATAATTATAGTCCTTGATCAGCAGGGTCCTGAGGTTGATTGTTATTTCTCTTAAACTAGAACTGAGCTTGTTTACATACGTAGCCCTCCTTTCCAAGCTGCTTCCATCATTCCATGATACATTGATACGTATTCAAGTTATGCATTAGTATTGCCGTCAAAATTTAAAAAAAAATCTTAGTTTCTCATCTCTTTTTCTATTAAAGAGAATTCATTTTTCGATTAGCTCCATCTTTTTGTTTATGTGTTCGTGGCATTTTATTTGAAGTGTTCAGGATTAATTAAACAGAAGAATAGATGACTAGCTGTTCAATTAACACCGGATTGAAGATTAATGGATCAAAGGCATTATTAACTTCATGATCAGATTACTTCCTAAACATATGATTTTGCATTGCACACAATTTATTGGATTTTGCCACTTTGGCCAAATTAGTGACCGTACTTAAAGTATTTTGATCACTTTAGTATACCAGAAGTGATTAACAGCTTAAATTACCTTTAGACAATTGGTATCTAAATGTTGCTTGTACATACAGCATTCTCCAGAACTTAAAGTTGTCAAAAGCAATTCAGCATCTTTCCCAAATTCATTTCTCTTCTCCTTTAGTGTTGTCGGATCACGATAATATGTACATGTTTTGATACTATGTACATGTTTTGATACTCCCAGTCCCAGGATGATTTTATACGCAAGTTTCAGTTGTTTGCTAGTTCTTTACTTAGATCATAGGTTATTCCCATAGGCAGTATTCTCTTCCCGATCAGCAATACTGCAACTTTCTTCTGTTTGTAAGTTCTTTACTTGGAGTGTTCTGTTTTGTGGTGCTGGCATATGATTACAATTTACAATTAATAATATTAGGCTTAAATATCAAATTGGTCACTGAAGTGGAGGCCATATATCAATTCATTCATTGATCTTAACGGGATATCATTTAAATCCCTAAAATCATAATAAATATCAAATAAATATCTCCATATATGTACTCGGGAAGTAAAAGTAATTTTTCATTTGAACCCCTAAAGTCAGTGTGTTTGGAAGGAACTATACATGAATAACATGTTTCATGTGAAACACATTCATTAAAGTTTTACTACTTCATTAAACTGTTAATCTGGCATTAATTATAGACTAAAAAACCAGACCAAAGTTCTAAAGAAATGGATTATTACACACATGAAATATCTCACGAAGTATACATATGATCGACCTATTCATGATCGAGACTCTGAGAGCTACTATGAATTTTACTCCAAGGTATATCTGCAGTACATTAGCTAGAGAGTTGACAGAAATTCATTAGGTAGCCCTAATAAAAAAAAAAAAAACTTCTCCAGATACACTTGTAATGTCCTGAAATAAGTTAGGCCAAGGCACTGTGCTAAAATTAAAATTAGCATTAATTATTATGACCCTCTGGAAAAAAAATACTTAACTTCAACATTCTTACGACCTTTATTCTTTTTCGTGGAGTGTATATATAGGAAGAATTTCCATTTCAGGGATGAGGAGATCTTTCAGACAATAAGATCAAGAACTGTATCTCTATTAATTAAGAAGTTTGAAGTACCATGCAAGAGATGGAAGAAGGTACAAGGCCATCAAACAACGCCTTACTTAGGCGGCGACGAAGCAAGGTTTACTCAT
The DNA here is from genome assembly GCA_037693485.1 of Kitagawia praeruptora. Lineage (NCBI taxonomy): Eukaryota > Viridiplantae > Streptophyta > Magnoliopsida > Apiales > Apiaceae > Kitagawia > Kitagawia praeruptora. Next base: position 129,792,439 of record CM075347.1, read on the forward strand.
GTCTAACAGTCGGAAGTAAAAGACTAGAGTCATTTAAGGTTCTTCGCGACTGCTGGACTGATGAACCTGCAGCTCCCATAGATGGCCGAGGCAACACACTTCTTCATTTATTAGTTATTCGTGGGAATCAGGAAACTTTGAAAAGTCTGATGGATGTAGTTAAGAGTTACGAAAATCTCAAGAAAAAAAACATAAGAGGTGACACTGCACTACATGAGGCCGCAAGGTGTGGCAATGCAAAAGCTGCCGTGATGTTGTTAGACAAGGAAAAAGAGTTGATTTCAATGCTCAGCTGTCCAGTTCGCATGTGTAATTGTAAGAATTGTGAGATGGCATCATTGGCAAAGCAAGATAGTTTAGTTCACACCCGCAATGAGTTGGGAGAAACAGCACTCTTCCTTGCAGCTACATTTGGGCAAATGTCGCTTTTTCAAACAATTTTGCAATACAACAATGAAGATTGCACCACAACAAGAAAGGACGGCTGTACTGTTCTTCATGCTGCCATCACTGGTGAATATTATCGTATGGCTTCTTTCACTTCATCTTTAATTTTTCTTTAGCAAAACTTCCAGCTTTTAAAATGCATAAGTAAAAGCTTAAGTCTCAAAGCCAACTTTCTAAGGCGGATTAACACTGATATGACTGCTCCAATTCATCTTTGAGTCATCCATAAACGGTAGCTGGTAGGTACTCCTGTTTCAGGCCCTTTATGTTTCTGAATGTTATAGATAAATATATGCACACCGGAGAAAAGTTAAAATAGTTTTGAAGGGTTGTGGATTAGCTAGGGAACGTACAATAATTAGGATCACTGGGTGGATCAGCAGGTGTTTTGTTAATTTAGTTAGTATTTTGAAGTGTTTAGTTTTTTTTTTGCTAAGAGAAGTATACACAACACTTCGATATTGTAGTACTTCAAGCCAGAGCTTCTAGTTTTGAGTTTTGACCCCTGTCCTACAAATGCAGGTACGGCTACAAAGATATTGTTAAAACTTCCTGAACTTGCTCATAGACGTAACGTTAAAGGGGAGACTGCTCTAAATCTGCTGGCTGCCTCACCATCTTCCTTTCAAAGCAAATCTGTCTATGTATTTTCGAATATGGGCAAGACATCCTTTGTACCTCTCCAGATTTTGAGGGTTTTATTTTACAAGTGTAAGTGTACTCATTCTCTGTATATTATGACAAACTTTGTTCTTCCTTTTGTTTCCTTCCAAAAAATAAAGTACTACATGTATCTCAATTTTAGAGTATCACTTGCTTGTGCGAGCATCTTAATCTAGAGTACGTATCATTTAACATTCATCTTGTTTAAACTTGTAGTGTCTGAAAATGCTGATAAATGTATATGACTATGGTGGCATAATGTGTGCAATATCTAATCTAGTTTTAATTTGTATGTGCTAAGCAGGTTTACCATCAAAGTATGATATAAAGACGAATGGCGAAAATGATGTGGATCCAGATAAAAAAGTCACTACCACCATCATAGATAAAGAAAGATTGCCGTTCATCGACTATCTTTTGGGTATAGTCCCTCTCCCTCCGGTAATATTTATCCATATATGATGTTTGTGCATACGAACGTATAATCAAGTAGTCAACTACTACACAGACGGCAACATGTATTATTGAATTTGCATGTGCAGTCTGCACATCTCTAATCAAGATAGCTCACCCTTGGAGTTGGTATTTAAATTTTATAACAATGAAATTAGCGTAGTCTGTATTTCTTTTCCAGGATTGCCTTGGATTCAACCAATAGATGATGCAAAACAGAAGAACATGCTTGCAGTAGCACTTGCAAAACAATTGCTAGAGAGGGAGACAGACTGGAGTCGCTACACAGCTTCAACACATAAGTATGATGATGAGTCACCGTCACTAGAAAAGAAGAGAGAAGCAGTAATAAACCCGCTTATACAAGCCATACAGATGGGCATACCTGAGTTAGTCGAGGTTATCCTCAAGTATTTTCCTGATGCTGCAAACTCTTTTGATAAAGATCAAAAGAACGTATTTCACATTGCAGCCGAGCATAGAAGTGGTGATATTTATGAGAAGCTGAAAGACTCTGCCATTAACAAGGACAGAATGTTGTTAGATGTTGATAATGATGGAAACACAATATTGCATCACGCAACAAAAACAAAGATTGTTACTAAGTTTTCTCTTGGAGTAGCAAACCTGATGGCCTGGGATGTCTTTTGGTTTCAGGTATGTAGTCTGCTACTTCAGTATTACTACAAATTCTACGACAATTATAAATTTGTTACCATCTACAAAACCAGTACTTTGGAGCAAGGGAGAACTATTCAGAAAGGAAAAGGCACACAACTTGTTTGCTCACTTGACTTACATTTCTGTGTAATCAGTTAATATAAGTTCTCAAGGGTTGCAAAATAAGAAAATAATAAAAATATATATATGTAGGTATTTGTATGTTGTAAATATATGAATTAATAGGAATGTATGAAGTACTAGTTTGTTATTTCTGATTGAATTGTTATTCTGTTTGTAAAATTGTTTTTCTGAATGTCCATGATGACAGCGTATAAGGCGTGATTGTTCTCCACATCTATTGCATATGCGGAATACTGAAAGGAATACAGCACACGATTTACTTCTAAAAGATTATAAAAGAAAACGAGAAGCAGCTGAGAGTGCAGTCAAAGAAATGAATCAGGGGCTAATGGTTGTGGCTGCATTGGTTGCCACTGTGAGTTTTGCAGCAGTTTTTACTATACCAGGAGGTTTTGATCAAAATAAGGGCAATCCCCTCTTCTACGGTGACAACAAGAGTGTTGATAAAAGGGATCTGAGTCTATTTTTGGGATATGTCGCGCTTACTTTCTTTGCTTCTTTACTCGCGTTGGCAACTCTTCTGTCTATTCAGCTATCGCGATTTAATATGGACGATTTGTACTTCTCATTGCCCCTAAAGTACACGATTGCCATTTCTTTTCTTTTCTTCTCCTCCTGCTCTACGATCACCACATTCCTACAGGCCTTAATTCTCGAAGACTACCTTCCTCCATATTACCTCACGTGCCTCATTGTTGGTGTTGTTATCATGGGTCTGGTTTACTTGGACTCTATATATGATGTCTTAAGTTACTTGGTGGAGGTTTTACGGTATTCACGCACTTACAGGACTCAAGAAACGTAACAGCTAGGCAGCTAGCTAGCACACCTTGGGAGTTTTAGAAATGTGTCTGCCATAAATACAAAACCGGTGTCTCAGTAAGGATCCAGGTTACTGCAAATCTACCCATCATGTATTCTCAAAATGTATTTTGAAATAATTCTTTATATTGCTCATACTTGTTTTGGGTAAATTGTATCGACGCAAAGTAATAATGATATCTCATTTTTTTTTTTCTCTTTTTTCTTTGTACATTTTTTCCAAATTTGAAGTTTCATTATTTCTGATTGTTTTTTTAAAGTTGAATGATCAAATGAGCTAAATAGCTGGTATAGTTAGAACATAAGAAAATTTTAGAGATCTAAGCAAGTAATTTTTGAGTTTGCAATGTGATAGTTCTGAATTGGATGACAAAATGGCTAAGCGTCTTCTTCCTCCCGGCTTAAGTTTTCGAAGTCGTGCCACTAATTCTCCGATACCTTTGTTGTCTCTGGTAAATGATCAAATGAGCTAAATAGCTGGTATACCTATTAAACTCACTCTTAGTCAGATGAGGTTCACACATATCCCATAGTACACCTACTTCATAGTTATATACTGAGGTTCATGCTTATCCCAAATTACACCTACTCATTAACTAATCTCATCAGTACAACTTAAGTGTCTATATATTCAGAAGCTTCAATGGCTACTAAACTCATTAAGCTTATCTCCATCTTCTTCATTCTCATTTCTATCTTCTCAACTCTAGTCGTATCCGAATCATCGGAATGCGAAGATGAAAGTCAGGACAAGTGCAACAAGAAAAAGGCCTTACTGCTAAAAATCATTGCCATTTTTGCTATTCTAATCACTAGCATGATTGGAGTGACATTGCCACTTCTTACACGTTCTATCCCGGTTTTAAGTCCAGATAGAAGCCTGTTTGTGATCGTTAAGGCGTTTGCTATTCTAATCACTAGCATGATTGGAGTGACATTGCCACTTCTTACACGTCCTATCCCGGCTTTAAGTCCAGATAGAAGCCTGTTTGTGGTGGCCAACGCATTCTTGACGACAAGTTCACGATTAAAACGATCGAGCTTCCTAACATCCACCGTCCTGATTTCTTTAGCGTGAGTTTTGGAAAGCTCACGTTTAAGCAGTGCGAAATTAGTCCGTTTCTGAGAGGCAATCTCTCAAGTTCATATAAATATTCAATATTAACAACCAAAATTAGCTTACACCCATATCTTTCACACCCTCCAGATCTTGAGCGCATGATGCAATGATTGATTGTTCTCGATCCAGTTGAGCCATCTTCCTAGCTTGTATATCGGGCCTTGTTTTCGAGTATTGCCGATGCCGATTCGCGCTCTTACAGAAGCCGTATTTATAGCCTCTTAGAGAGTCCTATTTGTTCACTATTCATAACCTTATCTATGGGTTCTTTCTTTTTCAAAAAGAAGTGGAGCTTAGATTGATGCCAATTCTGCGGTGCTGGCCGGCCTAACTGGAATCTCATACCTTTCCGTCTCCATTGAGATTCTTAGATAAAGATGAAAGAGTACTGGAAACATCCTACTACGGAAAAGGAATTACAGCGATGGGAGTACTGCTGTGCGAGCTAGGACATTATTTATCTCGATCAACTCCATCTGTGACCTAACTTGCTGTGATGTATTTTATCAAACTGTTACAGATAAATCGAAACACGATCCAAACCTGCTTATGTAAAGATTAGAAAATTAGACAGAGAACCGTCATCCATGTGACCGGGAGTACGTACCAAAGGTGGCGGAACCAGATCACAAAATAACCGAGCCTAAAATGGAATATTGCTAATTTTTTTAGGCTAGCAGGGTCTTAAATTTAAATTTCTACTAATTTTCAACTAAAAACCGTGATTTTAGTTATACAAATTTTTTTACTAAAATTTTCCGTTTAACCGGGACTTAAACTTATGTTAGCCCCCCTTGGTTCGCCTCATGCGTATCAAGGCTGTTGATTTGCACAGGATCATACAGTGTGTCAGTGTCTATACTTTAAAAGGAGAAGTTTTACTGATCCAGGTAAAGTGAGAACATAGCATCCAACTGATCTGAACCGACCCATTAACTTCTAGCAATCAAAGTGCGACTACATTAGGAATAATAAGACTACAACTGCCACTCATTTCTTACGCTGAAGATGAAGATGTCATTTTCTTTTTTAATTTTCTTTTTTTAAAAATGTCCATTCCATCAATGTTAGCCTCCAAACTCAGCAGCCAAGTCATGTAACAGTTAATTTAACAGTGACAAATCATAGTTCTATCAAGTCAATTTTTTGAACTAAAAGTGTTTGTCATTACTGGTTACTTAAGTGGTGCAACCGAGACCCCAAAAAACCAAAAAAGACTGGGTAAGATATTGATATTTACCCCCAGCTTAACCAAAAAAGACTGGGTAAGATATTGATATTTACCCCCAGCTTCAGTGACCATACTTAATCCTAAACACAATCATAGTAGAGAGGCAAACAAAAGGCTACGGCGCCGTAGAGCAAAACGACTGGTCCATCCTTGAGCTAGAAATACAACACCACTTCATCAGTTCACCTGCACACGAAAATAGGAATCAAAATTAATCAATTACTCTTCATCTTTAAAATCTTTTAAACATGAATTCTGCACCCTAGAACAAGGATAGAATCACAATGATCAAATTTATACCACGGTATTTGAAATTTAAAGAATTCGGCGATTCCGTTATATTAAGTGTTGCGGTCAAGACTCAAGAATGACCATTAATTCCATATTTAATCTCTACTAAATATTTTATCATCAACAAATATGTTAATGAACATGCTGCATCCAAATATAATAAACACAAACAAAACCTTAAATCTGATTAGAACCAGAGTTCTTGTAGAACCTACTTAGTATCCCTATATTTTGGTAAAATCGTTTCTTCACATTAATAAAGAAGTACCCATACAATAATTACAGGAAAAATTTGTACACCTTTATGTTTAAATCAGGCACACATTTAAATAAACAACTTGTAAGGATATCCTTAACATTCTATGTAACCCCATAGATTAAATCTTTTGATAATACTTTGAACCGACGGAGAAGCTTAATGCTAATGTCAATATAAATAACATTCGCAATGGACAAGGCCCTGATGCTAATGTCAATATAAATAACATTGACAATGAACAAGGGACTGGCTACACTTATTGAAATACAACTCAAGCAGCATTCATTATAGGTCTCTAACCCCATTGACAATGAACAAGGGACTGGCTACACTTATTGAAATACAACTCAAGCAGCATTCATTATAGGTCTCTAACCCACTTCCCAGTGACATCGCATTACGTGCCTACTCACATAAAATTGACAAATACTACGGAAACATGTACACCGGGATCGATTAAGCCAATAGATGCCCTAGTTGGCTTTATTTATGGTTAAACAGAATTAATTCTACAGGGCCAGAGGTTTGGCAGATATAAACGATACTTTATCTGCCATGTTCTTTCTCGTCTTTGAGACAATTCCAGACAAATTAATTGGGACTGATGACACTATTTGATGTCAGATCAGTATTTAGATAAATCGGGATAAAAAAACAAACAGTTCATAAGAGTATTTATTAAGAGATGTAGAGACTTGATTAAATGACAAATTGCCCAAACTATATAATAATTAATGCGGCTGCCAACATAGAAAAGTCTAGTCAAAATACAACCAGACAACTTGTTTGATGTGCTTTAAAAAAAGTTTCTGGAAACGATCACACCAGACATTACAGTAACAGGTTGGGCATATTTATAAATACATGAGTTGGATTAAGAGTTCTAGTAATTTCCTGTTAAAAAGTCTAGTCATATACAACCTTAGTATGGTAGTTACCAAAGGCCAAACCTTGTTAAACACAATGGGGGAGGGGGGAGGGGGGGGGGGGGGGGGGGGGCGTGTTTTCAATATCAAATAAACAACACTGGTATGGTAGTTATTATGAATGCTATTGCTAAGTCTTCGGGACAAAGTATACTATACTGTAATATCAAGACATATACTATATCATCTTTTACAAGGAAACATCATAATAACTTGTGAACCATTAAAAATATGTATAGGGGTTATAAACTCCAAGTCCTATAGGAACAAGCATTTCATATGAACAAAGTAACAAAAACAAAAGCAAGGATTATATGATCAACTTGTCTAAAACGCTCAACATATCCGTGCTAAGTCTTCTGAGTGGCCAAACTTATTCTAACTACCTCTTGAACACCCTATTGAATACCACAAATTTACATTGTCACTATATTGTACAATTTCTTAATTCTTATGCTGTACAATTTTAACATCCGTAAATAAGTTATACATCAAGACGGACAGGAACAAAATTCTAGGATTTCACTAGTTACATTAATATATATACAAATACACTAAGATAGTAAGATACCATTCTTTTAAATTTATGTATAAGCAAAATTATAAAACCTATTGTAATGGAACATTTGTAAAAATTCTAACAAATTTTCGTAAGTAATTTATGAAATTACAATATACATTATTAGTTGATTTTTTATAACAAGTATAATCAAAATTAAAAAAAAAACAATTAAATATAGGAATTACCGGAAGGATGCCACGCGATTCAAATATTTATCTGTCTTCTTTCTCAGTTTCCTTGCTTAAAAGATTTAGGACGGACTGCGCTACATGTGCTTAAAAAGGCTTTCTTCACTGGGTCGCACCTAAATGGGAAGGTCTTCACAAACAACTCATATGCAGCTTCATAACTGTTGCTATAGATGATTCCCCGGTCAAAATAATGTCCGAACGATCCAAAAGTAACAAGCGCAAGAGTGAATTCCTTTTCAGCATTTTGAGTTATTTCATCCTTAAAAAAGTGATGAAAGAGAGGAATCAAGTACTTCTCCTTGAATTTAGGAGAAGGGCTAGCCAGCATCCAATGAGAGACAATGTCAGGGTCAGATTCCATCATAGGAACGTAGACTACCTCAAACTTATCAATAGTCCTGCTTGCAAACAGATGATAATATTGTAGTTCAGATAGAAATTCACTAAATCCTGGTGCTCGTGCAAAAAGAAAGACAACCGGAGCCCCAAAGAGTTCAGAGACTTTAAATTCCTCCTGCATGGGCAAAAGCTGTGTTAACAAGAATACAATATATGAATATACATACAGAAAAATTATTATATACACGTAAAGAACCAACCAGTTCTCCTTCAGCATCATCCAAATCCGTAGCCCAAAGTAGCTCAACATTTGGTTCCAAAACCGAGGACAATTTCTTCCCTTTTATTGAAACTGCACACGGTACAACCTTCTTTCCAATAAAAGGATAATTTGTGAATCCAGTCTCCTTCAGGACTTGAAATCCATTTTCCTCAAAGTACTTTCCTTCGGAGTGAATTATGATCAACTTAGGTGCATTATAATCATTGCACATTTTTGTGCGCATGAAGATACGCCACAACTGCCTGCATTTGGGGTCGTCAAAAGGGACCGCCAACCATGGCATGTCGCCAAACACCTTCCAGAATTCTAGCTCGCGTCTCCATTTATATAATCTCACCGGGCGAATAGTGGGATGCTGCCCAAAAGTAATGGGGAACACAACCACCACCTCGAAATCTTTGCGCAGTTCATAAACCTGCTTAAGTTCCTCTGTCCGATTTCTACACTCCAAACTATCTTCATAAAATAAGAGGCAAACAGTCTTCTGCTGAAGTTCGGAAATAGGTACCTGCAAATATGATTCCATATTGTGAAGATGGCACAATATGTAAACTATTTCAAATAGTGACATCACATAAGTTCTTGAAGGGATACTCAAAATGTTGTCACCACGACTCAACTTAAGTTTAACTAGTTTACATCTACTCAAGTTTGTCAAGTGTGAACCCTAAAAATAATAAAATATATTATTTTAAACTTTTGACCTCAATCGGAATTCAAAAGAAAACTTGTACATATAATAGCGGATGGAAGTACCTTTGTGCAATCATTTGAGATCACAAAATCACGACCACGTCCGCACAAAAGGGTTCCTAGGTCATGTTTGCCAATCCGAAAAGCTTCATCTTCCCGTGCCAGTTGTTGGAGCTTTTCTGTGGTAAAAGGATAAGCTTCAGCTCCATACCACTTGATAAAGTCACTGTCGAATATACTGACAACTTTTCTACAGGAACCCTTTATAGGACCAAGGATAACATGGGTTGTTTCCGGATCTTTCGGGAGACCAATCGTACTCGCAATCTGCTTCAAGCATGCATGATCATCTATATGGATATCATGAAACGATGTGCCCAATTTCAAACGCAAATGTTGCTGGTACGGATTAAAGTACTCATCAAATCCCAAATGTTTTCTCTCAAGCTCAACTTGAAAATGTGTAGGTACACATATAACCTCAAATTTACCACCGGAAGACTCAATTTGATGGTGAACGTCCCTCAACATGATAGTATCAAGAACAGTGGAGATCTCCTGAGCAGAAGACATAGGAAGCATAAAAATGCACACATACTTATCTCCATAGAATTCCTGCCACTCCTGTAGATGAAGCAGAAATTGCATTAAACCTTGCTAGGAGAGATGATGACAATATCATGCAAAGTAAAGTTGGCAAAATTTACTCTTAAAACTTAAAAAAGAAGAAGTCCATGTTGTTTATGTAATGTAGCACCGAAGCAATATACTCTATCATAGCATTGGAAACAAGTTTTGATGTATATTGCTTAAACCAGGTGCAGATGGATTAAAATGAAACGTACTTAGAAAGCAAAAGGACAGTACTAAAGTACAAATAAAGTAGGAAAAGAGGATATAAATGGGTGAGTTGTGAACAACCTTGATGAGGGAACGTTCTCTGACTCTCTGTTCCGGGCTTAACAGAATGTTTTCAAGAATAACCTTACTCCCGGGGCTTACTTTTAGAGTGATTGGCTTTGTAGACCAGATTCCCCAATCTAGTTTCTTCCAATCTAACCCCCGGTTGGCTAAATTTACTAACCTCTCCTGCTTCATCCCCTCCTTGTGTTGAATGCTAGTCGAATCTACTAACTTGTTCTGCAACTTGTTCTGCTTCATGCTAGTTTCTATGTTGGTTAAATCTACTAACTTCTTCTGCTTCTTCTCCTTGTCCCTCGCGAGGATATCTTTATAATTAACTAGGACGTAACATTATAGTTTCCTTCACTGCACAGAAATAAATAAATAGTCATAATTCAACAAAGGTTAGGGATAAGAAAACTATTAAGAAAGAAAGAAACAAAGTTATGAAGGTATCCAATCAAAAATAGTGAATCAAAAAAATATAGGTGAACACAATTTCAAGAGTTACGAATGAATGAATGGATAAACTGAGCAAAGAAAAAGATCTTAAGAAATAACTTGCTTAATATTAAATCTTATTCTTACACAACTGTAAACAATCAGTGCATAGGACAGAAAATAGAGAGAGAGAGAGAGAGAGAGAGAGAGAGAGAGATTTTAAAGTTACAAAAATCATAAAAATCGGACATTATTCGTGTATGTGTAGAGCATTACAATCATAAAATTTTACCCCAAATAAAGCCCTAGAATCAGGCAAAATAACATTCTATCATAGGGGATACGTATATGATTTCTTGGGTAAAGAATGAATCAACATTGTATAAATCAAATCCATTTTAGGTGTATAAACGCAGTTATTACCTGATACAAATCACTGAGTGAATTGATGATGAGGGAGAAAACCTTCTGCTTATGCTCTTTTCTTCTGATCTGGGATCCTCTGTCCCCGCAGGGGCACTCATTTTATATTAAAAAAAGGAAGGGGACACGGAGGAGACACGGAGGAAGGGGACAGAGGATCCAGACCCTTTTCTTCTGCCCCGAATGTTAATTATTTCCAGAGCACTTTTTTAATTTCTAAAGCTATACGTCGCCTATTGTGTTAGAATATGCTACATATTGTGAATCACTACCGGAAAAAGTGGTTAAATCCAACGGAATAAATTCAACAGATGATAAATTCAACGAGATCCCGTCTGTTTTATGGTCAATGTCCAATGATTGAGCACCAATTTCAACGGAACAAATTCAACCGACGCTAAATGCAAGGGAATATAATCAACGGAAATCAAATTCAACAGTATCTCGTTGAATTTACTTATGCCACTATTTCACACAGTTCCCACCTAAAGTTAAAGTAAACATAATAAAATCGCCGAAAACAAATGCAACCGTATCTCGTTGAATTTATTTTATGCCTTTTTTTCATGGGCCGACAAAATTCCCACCAAAAAATAAAGTAAATATAATAATACCAGCCGAAAACAAATTCAATCGTATATTCAACAGTATCTCGTTGAATTTACTTTCGCCTTTATTTCACATGCCGACAAAACTCCACCGAAAATAAATTCAAGGGAATAAAATCAATTGAAAATAAATTCAACAGTATCTCGTTGAACATTACTTTTGTCTTTATTAAGATGACTTTGATTTTTGCAAAAAAGAATCTTTAACTTTCTTAAAAAAAATCAATTGATTGTTAATTTTATTATTCTAATTGTTTTTCTATAATATAAAAAAATCTTTAAAATATGGTCAACCAACAAATACACTTTAAATTTCATTTTTACTGATAATTTTTGGAAATTAATCTTTGATATTTAAGAAAATGATAAATATTTATTTGATATATAATTTTAAATAAATATTATCAATACTCGATAATTTTAAAAAGTCATAAAAAATTCACTAGAATGTTAAATTTACATACCCAACATTTTAGAATTTACTTTATTACTCAGATAGATGTGTAACTTTTAAATGATGTAAAATTTTAAATCAATAGTTGACTAGTAATTTCACTATCCAAATTAATTTTTTATTTTTTAAATTTTGGGAATATCACTAAATTAGATGTCTATTGACGTCTGTACGGTTGGATCGTCGATAAATATTTTTAAAAAAATAGAAATAATAATCTGGGACAAAGCAATAGTTACGAGTTCTAGACAATATAGTAGCGTTCTACTAAGATCTCCAACCAAATTAATTTTTATTTTTTAAAAATTTGGGAATATCATTATTTTAGATATATATTGACATCCGTATGGTTGGATTGTCGATTAATGTTTTGAAAAAAATAGAAACAATAATCTGGGACAAAGCACTAGTTACGAGTTCTTGACAATATAGTAGTGTTCTACTAAGTTCTCCAACCAAATTAAATTTTTATTTTTAAAAAAATTGGAAGTATCATTATTTTAGATATATATTGACATCCGTACCGTTGGATCGTCAATAAATGTTTTTTAAAAAATAGAAACAATAATTTGGGACAAAGCACTAGTTGCTAGTTCTAGACAATATAGTAGTGTTCTACTAAGATCTCCAACCAAATTAATTTTTTAATTTTTAAAAATTTGGGAATATTATTATTTAAGATATATTTTGACATCCGTACGGTTGGATCTTCGATTAATGTTTTAAAAAAAATAGAAATAATAATCTGGGACAAAGCAATAGTTACGAGTTCTAGACAATATAGTAGCGTTCTACTAAGATCTCCAACCAAATTAATTTTTTATTTTTTAAAAATTTGGGAATATCATTATTTTAGATATATATTGACATCCGTACGGTTGGATCTTCAATTAATGTTTTTTAAAAAATAGAAATAATAATCTGGGACAAAGCAATAGTTACGAGTTCTAGACAATATTGTAGCGTTATACTAAGATCTCCAACCAAATTAATTTTTTATTTTTTAAAAATTTGGGAATATCATTATTTTAGATATATATTGACATCCGTATGGTTGGATCATCGATTAATGTTTTTTAAAAAATAGAAACAATAATCTGGGACAAAGCACTATTTACGAGTTCTTGACAATATAGTAGTGTTCTACTAAGATCTCCAACCAAAATTAATTTTTTATTTTTTAAAAATTTGGGAATATCATTATTTTAGATATATATTGACATCCGTACGGTTGGATAAATATAATTAAAAAAATAGAAACAACAAATCTGCGACAAAGTACCAGTTAGTAGTATACTAGTCAAATCAATAGTTGACTACTAATTTAACTATCCAAAATAATTTTATTCTTTTAAATTTTGGGAATATCACTAAATTAGTTATCTATTGACGTCCGTACGGCTGGATCATCGATAAATATCTTTAAAAAAATTGAAACAACAATTTGGGACAAAGTACTAGTTAGTAGTACTAGTCAAATCCATAGTTAACTATTAATTTCACTATGCAAATTAATTTTGTATTTTCTAAAATTTTGGGAATATCACTAAATTAGATATATATTGACATCTGAACGGTTGAGTAGTCGATAAATATTTTTAAAAAAAATAGAAAAAAGTATTCCGAACAAAACAACAGTTACGAGTAATGGTCAATATTGTAGCGGTCTACTAAGATTTCTAACCAAATTAATTTTTTATTTTTTGAAAATTTGGGAATGTCATTAAATTGGATGTATCTTAATATTTGTACAATTGGATCATCGAGAAATTATTTATAAAAAATAGAAACATGAGTCCTTAACAAAGCACTAGTTAGAGTAAGTAGAATTTTTGGGATGTTTATATTAAAAGATCATCCAAAATTAATTTGAAATTTTTTAATTTTTTTTGCACATCACTACAATCAATAGATTTCAACAACCGTACAGTTGGATCGTTAAAAAATTAAAAATACGAATGAATTCTACAAAACTAGATATTATTTTAAATATTTAAAGTCATTTAGAAATTCTTCAAAATTATTATTTATTAATAAATATTTAAGAAAATAATATTCTAGTAAAGAATATTTTTCTGAATATTTTAGAATATTTTGAGAATTTTTTATATTATTTATATAATTTTTAAATATTTTTATTTATATTTTAACCGATCAGCGCCTACGTGGCTATCTCTAAGTGGTTCATTTAGTATCACATGGATTGATGAGTAAGTTAATCTGAACCCTTTAAACAAACAAATCCTAGCCATTCATTTAACAAACACACATATATCCCCCCCCCGCAGCCGCCTCCCCAACCCACTTTTCTCAGCTCTCTCGATCTATCTCTCTGCTTTCTATATAGGCACATATACATAAAAATTTAATCTTCAAAAATTCATCTCTCTCAATCTACTCATCCAAAATTAATAATTTATATATGTAGAGTCCCCTTCTAGAGAGGACCTCCTTATATGGAGAATATGAGAGAACCATGTATTTTTTCTGATTCTATAGTAGAACCAATTTTTTTTGTTTTTTTCTGGGTAATTTTTTTTTTTTTTTTTAAAATTTGACCTGCCACGTTAGCACTGCTGACGTCACTGCTGACGTGTCACTGTCACGTCAGCAGTGACATCATCAGTGCTGACGCGGCACTGCCACGTGTCACTGCCACATCAGCACTGATGCCGTCACTGCTGACGTGGCAGTGACACGTGGCAGTGCCACGTCAGCACTGATGATGTCACGGCTGACGTGGCGGTGACACGTCAGCAGTGCTGACGTGACACTGCCACGTAAGCAGACAGATTTTTAATTTTTTTATAAAAAAAATATTTTTTTTTTAAAAATAAAATAAATGTTTGGTTCTATCATAGAATCATCAAATTGGTCTTTTTTTTATAGAACAAAAAAAAAAAGACCTTTTTTTATAGAACCAAAAAATAAAACTTTGATTCTACTACAGAATCATTTAAAATTAGTTGTTCTCTCATATTCTCCATATAAGGAGGTCCTCTCTAGAATAATGACCTATATATGTATGTGTTCTATAAATCGAGCTTATACATAAATCTAAATATTTTTTGGTTTCAAAAATATATTTTTTTGGGTGATATTTGGATTTTAATTCATTTTGATGGTTTTATGGTGTGAAGGTTAGAGGAGGGAACGGCGGCTGGAGATCAGCGTGGGCGGAAAGGATGAACGGAGATTGGAGATTGGGTTGGAGAAGAGATGAAAAGGAGATGGGCAGGAGGTAAAAGGGGTGGTCGGTGTGGTGGTGCTAGGTGAAGGGTGTAGGAGATGGGAAGGAGGCGGTGTGAAAGGAGGAGGGGGCGATTGACGTTGGCAGAGGGAAGAATAATGGTGGTTGTAAGCGGCGGTGGCTAGCTGTTGAAGAAGCAAGAAAAGGGGAGATGAGAGACTGAGTTGTGGGGGTGTTGAGGGGAATACAGAGGAGGTGCGGCGGAGGCATGTGTGAAGAAAGGGACAAGATTGATATTTGGTTTTATATTGTAGAAACACTTGGTGATGAAGCTGTTAATCTGTGTCTTTTTCCTAAATGGTTCTTTCTTGTTAAATTTTATTAGTAGCCCGTGAAATTCTTTTTCTTGCTTGTGGGGTGCTCTATGAGCTATTTTTCTTACCTTTAGTCTTTGAATATTAATGTTGGCGGACGGAGTTGTAATAGAGATTGGAAATCCAATTTATTTTCATGTATCAGTGATGAGGGCCAAGAGTAAATTTTTTTTATTTAAATATATTGTATTGTTAAGATTTAATGTAATCCTAATTAATTCAACAAAATATGGTTGCATTTAACATACTTACAAATAGAGAAAAAAGTTTAATCAAGCCAATCTTGTTGATTTTGGTAAAGTTAAATGTAACAAGATTCGGTTGAATTTAATCTACAAAGACACATGGCAAGATAATATAATCAACGGAAATTGGTTGATTATGGTAGAATTAAATTTAACGATTTTCGGTTGATTATATTACCATTGGCGGGAAAATGAAGTTTTGGCGAAATTCAAAATTGAAATTTCAAATTTTTTTCGAAATGCTCAAGGGCATTTTCAACTGAAAATGGTTGAAAATATGTCCAACAAAATCAACGGGAAGTTGTTGAATTTAACCTTAAATTCAACCGAAATGCTAATTTCAACAAGCTTATATTCAACAGGAAGGATTCGGTTGAATTTATGGTAAACTTAACGGGATCCTGTTGCAATTAAACTAAATTCAACAGAATTTTGCCCGTTGAATTTAGCCGCTTTTCTAGTAGTGAATGCAGGGGAATATGTATTGCTCTGGAAATAAAAAAATGCTCTGGAAATAACATTTCCTCTTTTTAATTGTACTTGGTACCCTTTTTGTGGTTTCACCCTTTATTCCTATTCCTATTTGACTTATTCTTTTACATTATTTTTAATAAAATAATGAAATCATTAGAATCATAATATAATTGCCCTTAGATTCCTATTTCTCTTATAATTTTACATTATTTTTTAATAAAACAATAAAATTATTAGAATCCTATTATAATTACAGTTCTTTGGTTTCAAATACTATATTAACTTAAATAATAAATTATTGATTAATAAAATACGAAATTTCCTAACGGTGCTTTGGTAATCTATACTTACCCTTCATTATAAAAAAATATATATGATATCTGTTAAAACTCCTAAAATAAATAGTAACATAATATGATAAATGGTAAGTAGTCGATTGCCTTTTTTCCCATTTACTTTTAATTGAAGATATTAACTTTTATAAACACCTAAAAACATCAATAATATCATATCTTCCAATCGTTAATATTACGTTGCCTTTCTAATTTAAAACTAATTTTACAATCACTAATATATACTCATAATAAATGGTAAGTAGTCGATTGTCTTTTTTCACATTTACTTTTTATTGAAGATATTACCTTTCATAAATACCTAAAAACATCAATCGTATCATGTCTTCTAATCATTAATATTTCCTTTCGAATTAAAACACGCTATCTTTTTAATTTAAAATTAATTTTATAATCATTAATATATACCCGAAAATATCACATCATATTTTTCAATTTACTTATTTACCCTTCATTATAAAAAATATATATAATATCTATACTATTAAAACTCCTAAAATAAATAATAATGATAAATGGTAAGTAGTCGATTGCCTTTTTTTCACATTTACTTTTAATTGAAGATATTACCTTTTATAAACACCTAAAAACATCAATCATATCATATCTTCCAATCATTAATATTTCGAATTAAAACACATTGCCTTTTTAATTTAAAACTAATTTTACAGTCATTAATATATACCCATAATAAATGGTAAGTAGTCGATTGCCCTTTTTACATTTACTTTTTATTAAAGATATTACATTTTATAAACACCTAAAAACATCAATCATATCATATCTTCCAATCATTAAAATATCCTATTGAATTAAAACACGTTACCTTTTTAATTTAAAACTAATTTTACAATCATTAATATATACTCGAAAATATCACATTATATTTTACATTTATTAATAAAATATATTAAAAATCTGTATACGTTGTTTATAATAAGGAAACATTATTATAATCCATAAACATGAGTATATTAAATTATATTATATTAAAATTAATCTATACTATATTATAAAAGACGAAACATTAAAAGTTTTGGTACTTATTTTTTTGTATATGTTTTTTATGATTTCGTGAATTTACGTATTTAACCTTTATTATGAAGAAACAATATATGATATCTATACTATTAAAACACCTAAAATAAATAATAACATAATATAATTAACGGTAATTAGTCGATTTCCTTTTTCACATTTACTTATAATTGAAGATATTACCTTCTATGAACACCTAAAAATATCAATCATATCATATCTTTCAATCATATCATATCTAGCAATAATTAATATATACCCAAAAATATCACATCATATCTTCTAATTACTAACAAAATATAAGAAAAATTCGTATACTATGAATAATGACCATTAGATTTTTAGTAAAAAATCCGAAAGGCTAGATGTAATGATTAAATATATTATATAATTAAATTAATTTACTAAAATTTCAAGATTCAAATTCTATTAAGGACACATATATTTTAAAATTTTATAATATAAGTTTTAAACCATACATATCATTAACTAAATTTATATTAAATTATTTTTTTTTTTGAACAAAAGAAATCAATCCATTAATCAAAAGCCATACGACATCTACAAAAACAATCGCAAGAACAGACGCTTAAGGGGATCGCTGTTGAATCCTTTCTAAAGGCAACCAAGCGATTTGAAGATAATTGATATATACATGTTTTTACTGCAATCATTGAACTGTTCTGAACCAACGACCATAGATGCGATTCCATAGTAGCCTTCATCTCTGAATCAAAATCATGAAAAACTTGCCGATCTATAACCTCGGCCATGGAAAACTCTCAAATTCAATCCAAACAAAAACCAAACTATCACAGGAAGAGGCAAACACAGCCCAAATAAATTGGGAATAACTGAAACCCAAATAAATTGGGAACTTTATTGAAAGGAAAGAAAGCAAGACAAACGAAAAATGAATTGAATTGGGGCTTTCCACCGGTGAAACCCGATGGAAGCCCCCTCAAAAAACTTTAATGGAGGCTAGGGTAGAAGGGAGAGAGGAGAAGAGGCTAGGGTAAAATATTAGTCATTGTCCTATTTATATTAAATTATTAAAATTAAAATAAAATATTGTAAATAATGATTATATAAAATATAATTGTAACATAAAATAAAATTTGTTACATATCAAAACAAATCCGTGCATCGCACGGGTTATAAGCTAGTATTTATAATAAATTATTGATTAATTTAAATAAGTTCTCTCGGCATTTTTTAAATAAAATACTGAAATCATTAGATTCCTATTATAATTTCAATTCTTTGATTTCACCCTTATATTCCTATTTCCCTTAAAATTTTATATTATTTTTTAATAAAACAATAAAATTATTAGAATCCTATTATAATTACAATTCTTTGGTTTCAACCCTAAATTTCTATTTCCCTTATAATTCTATATTATTATTTAGTAAAATAATAAAATTTTTGGAATTATATTATAATTACAATTATTTTATTATGAACCTACTCAGTTGCACAAATAACATAATTTTATGAGAGTTTTAAAATACAAAATTTCTTAATGATGCTTTGGTAATATTTACTATGAACAACTTTGTTGAATTTTTTAGAAACAAAGCGCATCGACAGACACAAAACTAATCACAATAACACGATACATAAATCGTATTTGATCACATAGATACGAAAATCTATATTAATATGTTTAAAATCTATATTAATATTATACATAAATCTATATTAATATTAAATCTAGTCCGACCCCAGAGGATCACAAATTAATCAACAAGGAAATAATGATCATAGCGAGGCATTTCCAAAAATCTTTATCAAGATGTCTAGTTCTTGAAAATGCACATCTAGAGGGGGTGAATAGGTGTACATGGCTAACTATGATTAACTATGTCCAATTTTAATGTTTATCAGAAACAGCTTACTGATTTCGTTTTAGTCAAACACAAATGGCACGCTGAATGCAAACAGTAAGCTAAATGCAAAGACAGAAAATCAAGTGTAGGAAAAATAAAGAACATCACAATCTTTTAGCCAGGTTCGACCCCTAATCCCCTATGGTCTAAGTCCTGGTCCCTTACCAACCTGGTAAGAGAATATATTATTGATCAATTAATAAACGATTACAAGATACAATAATATATCACCCTTTCTCCCAGATGTTGATACAAATGGCTGGCTGAATAGACCTGTTTCAGAACCTGCTCTCTAAGCTATACTTCCCAAGTATACTTCTCTAGCAACGTTCACCAAACCCTACTATTCCCAACCACGTATACAACAACTAAACACTGATTACAATTACCAGAACAATACAAATAAGAGATTTACAACTCAAACTATAGCTTCTCTAAATATCAATACGTAAAGATATATAAATGAGCTCGAGAGAATCAAGAAGAAAGATTTTGCAAAGTAAAACTGAGTTATTTTGTTCTAGATGTTCTTAGGTTTTTTTCAGCCACCGAAAATCTGAACAAAAACAAGTACATATATAGATTTACATAAACGGTCATAAACTATTCAAACAATTTTACAACGTTCGGATCCAAACCAACGTTGAGAATTTTCATGGATTTATGGATTTTCCTTTTGTTAGTATGTTTTCTAGCTTGAGAATTGTTTCAATTTATGTTATTTCAAATCATGTTGTTAAACGATTTGGGGACATGGCTAGTTTTACTTGTTCTAATCCAGGTGGTACTGCCAATTGGGGGTTTGTCCCGATTGTTTTGAAGTTTTAATGAAATTTTTACTTTCTTGGCAAAAAAAATACAAAATCATAAAAACTGGACATCATTCGTGTATGTGTAGAGCACTATAAGCATAAAATTTTACCCCAAATTAAAGCCCTAGAATCATGCAAAAAAACATTCTATCTTAGGGGATACATATATGATTTCTAGGGTAAAGAATGAATCAACTATGTATTAAATCAAACCCATTCTAGGTGTATAAACGTAGTTATTACCTGATACAAATCGTAGTTATTACAAATCTTTATGTTGCTGTAAGCGAGTGAGTGAATTGATGATGAGGGTGAAAAATTTAACAACTCTAAAATTAAAAGAATTTCGTACATTTCGAGTAATCGTTGTCTCCTCTCTTCTACGTCTGTGTATCTATCTATCGATTGAAAGTTTGGAACATATTATTCAATTATTGTCTATGGAAACTTGTTTCTTTTTTAATATTTTCATTTTCAACATATTAATTTTAAAAATAATATAAATATAAAATGTTAACTTTTAAAATGATTAAATTGGGCCAGCAACATCACGTATGCAGCAGCAGCATAACTTTTAAAAAAATATGTAAATACATATTTTTTTTTTTCTAAAAAGTGGTATTTTTTTCTAAAGAAATATTTACATGTTTATTTTTTAAGAATATTGATTTTAAGATACATATAACATTTAATATTTTGATTCATCGCCACCGCCTAGTAGAAGTCGTCCTTTCATAAAATTGGACTTTATTTGTGTGTGTGAGAGAGAGAGTAAAATAACAAAAATCATAAAAAATAGAAAAAAATTAGACATTATTCGTGTATGTGTAATAGGGGAGAGCAGATGCGGGTTCGGGGCGGTTTTATGGTAAAACCGCAACCGGAACCACATACCCTCGATTTTTAAAATCAAAAACCTCAATCGCCGGTTTGTTTTCGGGTTGGGGTTTAAAAAGCTCGGTTCGGTTTCTATCGGTTCGGTTTCGATTAAAAAACCGCTGTTGAGTATTGAACACGGTAAAAGAATACAGAGGGGGGGGTGAATGGATTCTTGAACTTTTCTTTGATTGAGTCTGTGTAGCAGATAAGTGCCTGTGTGTGCAGAAATTAAGGTGCGGATAAATAAACAACACAAGACACAATATCACTTTAATCTAATGTATATTAGATAAAGGTTGCTACAATCTGTGAATACAAATGGTAGTATTCTCAGCTTCGTTTTTCTCAGAGAGATATAGCTTACAGTGTATGAAAAACTTGACTCACAAAGTTGCTAAGTTATGAAGTGAGGCTGTGTCCTTATAGAACATGGATACAGCCTGCTTACTACAAATAAGGTAGCTAAAACACATTACTTTCTAGTCTGTCTATCCTTTTTGAGTAAGTGTCCAAACGGTTACAGATTTGACTTTGCAAAGCCTGTTTAGATCCACTTCTTTAGCTCCTTGTCTCTTCTATATCTCTCCAAGCTTCCTTGTAGGCTTTCCAGAGCACGTTACAGGTTGTGGTCCATAAAGTGCATTGGCTTGTTGCAGGTTTCTGACTTGTACAATTTCTTCAGTATTTTGTCTCCAAGAATGTATTCGAGAAGTGACTAAGTAAGTGATTCGAGAACTAGAATTGACTTGATCGATAACTCTGAGTTCTCGAATACTGTTATAGTGACATATCGAACCACTTCTCGAATAGCTCTTTTCGATCAGGATTCCTTGAGTTATCGAATAGAGCATTTGACTTATCGAATCCTCGAGTTGTCGAATAGCTTTCTGAGTCTTTGAGATATCGAATGGAACTTTGACTTGTTGACTCTTTGAGAACTCGAATACCATCTTGACTTGTTGACTTCTTGAGTTCTCGAATAGAGTAGTAGACATATCGAATCCCTGAGATATCGAATGAGATATCGAACAGTGTATTCAGAGATATCGAATAGTGTCTTGAGATATCGAATCTCTGACTTCTCGAATGCTGGACTTCTCGAATAGACAAATATACTTCTCGAATTGGTACTTAGGCAAATTCTTCATTTCTTCAAATCCCAACTGTGATTATTTGGCAGTCTTTAACTCCTTGCTTGAGGCATGAA
This sequence comes from Kitagawia praeruptora, assembly GCA_037693485.1. Lineage (NCBI taxonomy): Eukaryota > Viridiplantae > Streptophyta > Magnoliopsida > Apiales > Apiaceae > Kitagawia > Kitagawia praeruptora. The sequence continues at coordinate 129,814,816 of CM075347.1, forward strand.
CCATGGAACTTCTTTCAAGCATTATTCTAGACTCTATTTGTACAGTTACACAACTAGGATTTGATGCCTATTACAAGTACAATACAAACAGAAACTCTACAACTAGAGGTTCCCTCAGTTAAGAGGTCATGTAAGTAATGCAAAGCATTACAAACAATTAGGCTTGTTATTAGATGTATACAGGCATGCCTCTGTAACTAACAATCTCCCCCAAATTGTGAGTGAGACCCTTAGTCACAATTTCATGTCTGATAACAAGCCTAACATACATTAAAGATAAAACTTTTAAAAGTACAGGTATGTGATTTGATTGAACACATAAATGAAATTACAAGATAAATACTTCTTACAGTATGATGAGGTACTAGCCGTTTTCTTTTGATTGCATCTCCAATGCCTTGGCTTGTAGATCATCATATGCTTTCTGTTTCCTCTCTTTCTCCTTTCTTGCAATCTCATCTACTGCTCTCATGATTTCTGTCATAGCATCCAATTCTTCAATCATAATAGAGTTTTTGAAATCTTCAAGCACTGGCTTCAGAATGTTGGCAGGATAGTGACTGAGTAGGTTCATTCTTATATTGACATTGTCTCCATTTCTCCTCCTATACTTCACCACATAGGGATCAAACTGAACTCTACACAATCCCTTTGCCCTTAGCTTTTCTGCTTCAATCTCCAGTCTATCAATTTCTTTCTCCCTTTCTAACCATTTCTCATAGCAGCCCTTCCTTATCTTCTCAGCATATTCTTTCTTCATTTTCACAAAGTCAATCAATTCCAGCTTCCATACTTTCTCCACCTTGTCCTTAGAATCCAGCAATGCAATGATTCTTTCTATCTCATACAATTTACCCCAATGTTGACAACCCCCTTGTTTGAATTTCATTTCTTTCCCATCAGTGTACTTGATTACAAGGTGGTCATCCACAATTGCAGCATAGCATATCTTTTGAGCTCTTAGAAATAGCAGTTGCTCTTCATCAAAGTCTTCATCAAGTGGCTGGAGCTTTAATCCTGGAATGATTGTTAGGGCTCTAGATTTGGATAGCTTCACTCTCCTTGCAGCATGTTTAAATTTTATCCTCTTGACATGGTTGCTTGGCAGAAATCTTTGACCTTGGTTGGTAGACCATAGTAGTATTCCATTAGCAGATTGCTTTCTGAAACATACACATGGTTTCTTGACTTGAATCTTCTTCTTTTCTTGAGATGGTAAGACAGTTGCAGAAGCCATAGATGTAGATTTTGCTAGGTCACTACTAACAGTATTCACCCTAGACTTAGAGTCTTGTGTTGTGGTGAGATTACTGCTAGCATTGCCTAAGGCTTGCTGTCTTCCACTCTTTCTCACATATGTTTTACCCTGGTCATCATCATCCTTTTCATCCTTGTCCCCCTTTTTCTTCTTATCTTCATCACCCTTATCTCTCCTGTGATGTCTTCTCCTCCCATCACCTTTGTCTTCAGAATCATCATCCTTATTTCTCCTAGGTTGAGCCATCTCTGGAATTTCACCAGTTGCAATATAGGTTCTGAGGATATGCAGTGCCTCAATTTCTTCAGCATTTCTGGCTCCAACCTTCTTCTGTAATTGATCAATGATAGCAATGATCAGTCTGTGATTTCTGGAGGTGAGATCATGAGGAATGACCAATTGCTTGATATCTTCAATTCTGGTACCAGACTGATAAATAATTGTCCATGGCTTCTTGATCACTTCTGGTAGCCTTGTAGGTTGACCATTCCTCAAATCATCAAACAGACTCTTGCTATTCTCATTTTTCTTCTCAATGATCTCAAGTATGGCATCTATCTCTGAGTGCTTTAGGTCTTGTAGAGTCTGGTATGTTAGATGCCATATCTTTAGTTTGGAAACCATCACTATCTCCTTGACCCATATATTGTTGACTTTCTTGGGGATGACAGTGATGTAGTCTATCTGCTTCTTCACCTCCCTCAGATAAAACTGAGTGTCACCAACCTGTTCCCTTATGGCTTTCAAAAACTCCAAGAAGGCTTTATCATGATAGTCATTGGAGTTAGCAACTTCTTGTAGCTTGGCCTCAGTAACAACTTTAACTTCTACAGGCTTGGCACTCTCAGATATAGAGATTGGAGGTTTGTCATATGGCATACTCCCTGCAACCACTGTGGTAGTTATGGATTGCTTTTGTCCTCCAGGAGTAGTGATGTGCACAGTTGGTAAGGTGACAACTGGCAAGATAGATGGAGGCTCATCTACTTTGGCTTTTCCCTTGCCAGGCACATTTGCTAGAGACTTAGAAGCCCTTTGTTGACCACCCTCTTTGATTATTATGCCTTTCTCTCCCTTTGTCTCCCCCTTTGAATTTGAGTTCCTAGCCTTCTTCTCCCTCTTAGGCTTGTTGTCAGGCACAAAGGCTGTAGAAATGTCCTTTGGGAGTGAAGATTCATCAGGTAGAGGGAGACCCATATGCTTCATCATTGCAGCTAACATGGATTGTTGATGCAGAAGGACATCAGCTGTGGTGGATGCTTGAGTGTCCAACTGATCATTTAGCAATGCAACCTTTTCTGTGAGATGAGCATTGGTCTTGGTGAGAGTAGCTACCTCCTGCTCAAGAGTGTTGACCTTAGTGAATAACTCATTGGCCTTGAAGCCAGATAAAGATTGATCCTGCAGCCTCTTCACTTCATATTTAGATAATTCATGCACAGGGACATCAGTCACTAGTCTATCTCCATAAAGATTTTTGAACATTATCCTCAGCATGGCATTGGCATCTGTAGTCTGGTCAGATAGATTCTGAAATTGATGCCCCAGACCTGTGACAGCATCTTTTAGCACAGCCAGCCCATTGTCCACCTGAGTGCAGGTAGAGTTGCAGTGTTTGATGTCCTTGAACACACTGTCCAATTGAGGAAATTTAGCATCAAAGGCCCTCTTGACTTCTGCTACTGAAGTGGCTGTCTTATCACACACCCTGTTGACTTCAGTTTTGACTCCCTTGCCAAGATAGTGTGCAGCCTTGAGGAAACCCTTGTAGGAGTCATTTACAGCTTCATACACTTCACCAGGTGACAGGGATTTTGCATTGGAGCCCAGTGAAGTGATGTATTCCTCCCTGAGATACTGAAGTGCTTCATCGAGAGTAATATCATATTTTCCTTGCAACCAGGCATCTATGTTGCCATCTCTCTCAGCATCATCAATGATCTTTGACTTCTGCACTTCCACATCATCCCTATGGCATAACAGAATAGCCTCATAGTCTGGATTGGGCATGTCTGCAGTGAGAAGGTGCTGAGCAATCTTTGTGAACTCAGGAATCTGATCCACAATTAAGCTTTGAAGTGCTTCAACCGTCAATTGTTGTGGAACAGACCCTGATCCTTCAGCACTGTCATGTTGCACAGGCTTCAGCCATGTTGACATGAAGTCAGAGCTAGAGCTAGGCAAGCTAGTCTCTTCAGTTACAGATGCAACTTCTGTAACCGGATGGATTGACTCTACTACTGGTGTCACCACAGAAGTGGGATGAATTACACCAGCAGTTGACACAGGCACAGAGTCTCTAGTAAAAACTAGGGGAACCTCTGTGTTTGTGATGGTGTCATTAGGATATGCCTCAGCATGCATTCCCTCACCATCTAAATGTGGGTTCTGAGTGGTGAACAAAGTGTCATGCACTAAGTCACTTGAAATTATTGGCTCACCAAGTGAAAAGGATTCTTGATGATCAATACCTTGCATCTCAGTTGTCTGAGTTGCAGGTTCCAAAGAAATTTCAGAGTTAGATTCTGGAAGAGAAGTGTGTTTTAGAGTAGATTTTGGCAACTCCCCCTGAGAGATAGAGGGAGTTTCAAAAGTGATGTGCTCTCCACTCAGTGTTGTGCCAGCCTTATCACTCCCATGTGCTGACTCTATACAAGAGGGTGCATTGGGGAGAATGCTTGATTCTATAGGTGCACCCTGTTGAGAGGATACACCTAGTGAGCTGTGTGCCCCTGATTTTACAACTTCAGCCATTTGTGTGACTGAAGAGGTGGTCTTAGTTTTCTTCTTCTTTGTTCTGTGTAAGGGTAACTCAGATTCCTCACTTCCTAGACCTAATTCAACAGCTAATGCTGCTTCAGACAAGATATTTAAAGGTGCAGACATTACTTCCTTTCTCTTCTTTTTACTAACATCACCCTTTTGAGAGGATGATGCAGTTGGCTCAGTAAGAGGTAGAGTGTTTGGTTGAGAGGGTTGGTTAGCAGGCCCTGGGTTAGCATTTTGTTCTACTTGCTTGGGCTGTGCTAACTTAGATTTTGCATCAAATGTTGGCATGTTGTGGGGGTAAGTCCTAAACAAACTCTCCATATGGGGAGTTATGTTCAGTCTTACATCCACATCATTCCTAGTTTCCAAGTTACCAAAAATGAGTTTGGTCATGGACTTAGGATAGCCTATTTTATTTTTATCAATCCCAGGCAATTCAATCAATGAAGCATTTTTATAATTAAGTACAGATTGAATAAAGCGAGGGAAGAAAATATCAGTACCTCTCTTGGTTGTGTTCTTACCAAGTCTCCCATATAATTCTTGAAGTATGATTTGGCCAACATCTATCTTCTTTCCATAGGCCAAAGCATATCCAATTTGCTGCACAGGTGCACTGATTTGATCAAAGCTTGATTTCCTGGCAGTGAAGACTTGGAGAAGAGTTGCAAACACATAGCTCCACTCCTTTCTCAGATTCTTTCTGTTTAGCTTTCCAAGGTTAATCCCATCTGAGTAGTTTATGAACTCAAAGAATTCCTCCAACTCTGCGTTAGTGGCCATTCTGTCAAATGACTCTTGTTGTAGTCCTAGTGCTTGGTTCATGTCTGCAGTAGTGATAGTGATTTCCTTATCTTGAACCTTGCAGTAGATGACATAGGAAGTGATTACGTTTTCCAGGGCTACAACCTCCACAATAGCAGTACTCCAGAATTGTTCCAGAATATCGAGATACAGAGTTGGGTTGGCAGAGAGTGCATCCTTGATATATGACTCAGCCATCCATTTCACAAAGCACTTGAAATTTGCATTGGGTGCTTCAACATCACTAGTGAGAGCGATGAAGTTGGTGTTGAATTTTACTGTTGCCATTTGTGTAGAAGAGAGAAAAGAAATTGAAGGTTGAAGAAGAAATTTGGCTTTTCGTAGCTAGGGTTTCAGGGGTTTAGAGAGTGTAGATGCTTGAGAAATCGAATGAAATGAATCGAATAGATGTGAGATTGTATAAGTATGAAGTACTTGAATTGTCGATTAGCAGACTGTTTTGTATCGACAAGTCAGGCATTCGAGAAGTAGAAAACAACTATTCGAGAAGTCAAGAATGGCTTAATCGATAACTCAAGCAGATAGAAACTCACAGCTGGCAGTTATCTAACTTAGAAATAATTCTAAATTAAATAAAATGTGTTTTTATGAGTGAATTAAATTTTTAGATAAAAATCCAAAATCGGTTAAAATTCAGCGAGAATTCAGCCTTTTCAAATGATTCGAGAACTCAAATATAGTGTTCGAGAACTCAATCATTCGAGAACTCAGTTACTATATTCGAGAAGTCTAGAATTCCTCTATTCGATATCTCAGAAAGACTCTATTCGAGAACTCAAGAGTACTCTAATGAGACTTATTAGAGATGTCGAATAGTGAATCATTCGAGAAGTCTGACTTATCGAACTATACCCATCACTCAAAAAAAAATTTGATTTTCACTATCTTGTAAAAAATTTACCAGACATATTCATTGAAAAATACCCTAGCAAATCAAATAGTGATTTTCTCAAAATTTCATAGAAATTTTAAGTTAATAAAAATATGATTTTCAACATATGCAACAGATTTGAAATATTTATAAATCATATTTCAGCCAACACTTACTTCAAAAATATTGAGGATTTAGATAAAGTAAGTGTTTACTGCTGCAACAATCTAGATGATGTATTCACTTATCCAGAATCTGAAGAATTCAGCATTCCAATCTCACTTACCAACCTTGTGAAGGTGGCTTCATCTAATGGCTTAGTGAATATATCAGCTAGTTGTTTATCTGTAGAGACATAATGCAACTCAATGGTTCCATTAGTTGCATGTTCTCTTATGAAATGATATCTGATGTCAATGTGCTTTGTTCTAGAATGATTGACAGGATTGGCAACTATAGAGATTGCACTTGTGTTGTCACACATGATTGGAATTCTTTCCAACACAAGTCCATAATCTCTAAGTTGATTTCTAATCCAAAGCACTTGAGCACAGCAACTTCCAGCAGCTATGTATTCAGCCTCAGCTGTAGAAGTTGACACAGATTGTTGCTTCTTGCTATACCAAGAAACTAACCTTTGTCCAAGAAACTGGCAGCTTCCTGAGGTGCTTTTCCTATCCACTCTGCATCCAGCATAATCAGCATCAGAGTAGCCAACCAGATTGAACCCTGTGTCCTTAGGGTACCATAATCCCAAGTTAGGAGTGCCCTTCAGATATCTAAAGATCCTTTTTATTGCAATCAAATGTGATTCCTTTGGATTTGATTGAAACCTTGCACACAAGCATGTAGCAAACATGATGTCTGGCCTACTTGCAGTGAGGTAGAGTAGAGAACCAACCATGCCTCTGTAGACTGAGATATCTACTCTCTTGCCTTTAGCATCTTCATCCAATTTAGTGGCAGTGGCCATGGGTGTCTTGGCAGGTGAACAATCTTCCAAGTCAAACTTCTTCAATAAATCCTTGATGTACTTGGTTTGACTGATAAAGATACCATCCTTCCTTTGACTGACTTGCAACCCTAGAAAGAATGTCAACTCTCCCATCATACTCATCTCATATCTGCTCTGCATGAGTTTAGAGAATTTCTCACACAGTTTCTCATTTGTAGAACCAAAAATGATATCATCCACATAGATTTGAACTAGGATCATATCATCACCATGCTTCTTGTAAAACAGTGTCTTGTCCAATGTGCCTCGAGTGAATTGATTTTCAAGAAGAAATTGTGATAGAGTATCATACCATGCTCTTGGAGCTTGCTTAAGTCCATACAGTGCCTTAAGCAATCTGTAGACAAATTCTGGGAAATGTGGATCCTCAAAGCCAGGTGGTTGTTGCACATAAACCTCTTCTTCCAACTCTCCATTTAGAAATGCACTCTTGACATCCATTTGATAAACTTTAAAGTTTGAATGAGCAGCAAATGCCAAGAATATTCTAATGGCTTCCAATCTAGCAACAGGGGCAAATGTCTCATCATAATCAATGCCTTCCTGTTGAGAGTATCCTTTTGCAACCAGCCTTGCTTTGTTTCTTATTATTACACCATCTTCATCCATCTTATTCTTCAGAACCCATTTTGTTCCAACAATGGTTCTATTCTTTGGTGCAGGCACAAGTTCCCATACTTTGTTCCTTTCAAATTGATTCAGCTCCTCTTGCATGGCAATAATCCAATCTGGATCCAACAATGCATCATCAAGTTTCTTAGGCTCAACTTGTGATAGAAAACATCCATAGAGGCACTCATTTTGAGTTGCTCTCCTAGTCCTTACTCCTGCATTAGGATTTCCAATGATTTGCTCTGCAGTGTGTGATCTATCCCATTTCCTTGAGTGTTCAGCCTGATTTCTCATCCTTGATGTTGCTTCATCATCCTCATCATGATCATCCTCATTTCCTCCCCCTGTGAAGTTGCCATTACTCACAGGTGTGTCTTGGATGCTTGTTTCTTCACTATTGATTGGCACAAATTCTTCTCTTGTATCATTATTCACTTGAGTTTGTTGAACTTGAGTTTCAACTCCAGTTTCAGTCTCTTCATCAGAATCATCTAGATTATCAAACTTCAATGGATCTTTGTCTTCATCATTGGCTTCTTCTAGTCCAGGTAGTTTGCTGTCATCAAATGTTACATCTGTGCTTTCCATAACTTTCTTTTGACTGATGACATAAACCTTGTATGCAATTCTTTCCATAGAATAGCCAAGAAAAATTCCTTCAAATGCTTTTGCATCAAACTTTCCAACATATTCAGAATTGTCCTTAAGTACAAAGCATTTGCTTCCAAAAGTATGAATATACTTCAGTGTAGGCTTCTTTCCAGTCATCAAGTTGTAAGGAGTCTTTCCAGTGTTTTTGTTGATGAGGGTTCTGTTCTGAATATAGCATGCAGTGCTCACAGCCTCAGCCCAAAAACATGTGGGCATTTTTGCATCAAGTAACATTGTTCTAGCAGCCTCAATTAGAGTTCTATTCTTTCTCTCAATAACTCCATTTTGTTGTGGAGTCCTTGGAGCTGAGAATTGCTGAGAAATGCCATTCTCTTTGCAGAATGCTTCAAGTGTGGCATTTCTGAACTCTGTTCCATTATCACTCCTCAATGCAATCACACTTGCATCGTTTGCCTTTGCTTCCTTGTCAACTTTCTTTATATGCTCAATGATTACTTGTGGAGCCTCATCTTTTGATGCCAGAAATTCTACCCATGTATACCTTGAAAAATCATCAACCATTACCAGGGCATACTTCTTTCTTCCAAGTGACATTATGTTAACAGGCCCAAACAAATCCATATGGATAAGTTGTAGTGGCTTGGTTACAGATGTCACTGTCTTTGACTTGTGGCTTGATCTCTTCATTTTTCCTTTTTGACAAGCCTCACACACTCCTTCTTGGCAGAATTCAAGTGTGGGGATGCCTCTCACTAACTCTCTTTTGACTAGAGAATTAATGGCCTTAAAGTTCAGGTGTGATAGTTTCTTGTGCCACAGCCAACAATCTTCATTTGATGCTTTTGAGTAAAAGCAACAAATTTTGTCCTTGTTTGCAGAGTCCATATTGGCTACAAACAGGCTTCCCTTCCTTACTCCAGATAGAGCAAAATCACCAGTCTTCTTGTGGGTGATCAAACATTCATCTTTGTCAAAATTCACTTTGAATCCTCTATCAGTAAACTGACCAACACTTAACAGATTATGCTTGAGCCCCTTGACTAGTGCTACATCTTCAATGATGACATTTCCAACTTTCAGCTTGCCATATCCCAATGTGTTACCCATGCTGTCATCTCCAAAAGCAACCATTGGGCCAGCCTTTTCCTCATACTGTGATAGCAGGGCCATATCACCAGTCATATGATTTGAGCATCCACTGTCCAAAATCCACATGACCTTCTTCTCACTTTCTTTGCCCTGCAAACACAAAGGTATTACTTTTCCTTTGGTACCCAAACAAGTTTGGGTCCATGTGACTTAGAGACAGTTTTATCATAAACAACATGCTTGTTAACTTTCTTAGTGTCAGTCTTCTTGTCACTGTTGGAAGTCTTAGAACCTGAGGTTTCAGACTTAGGTGACAAAGGTACCTTCCTAGCTTTAGGAGGACTTGAAGACTTTGACCTTGTATAGTGTGTGTGAGAATTGTGACTGATACAACCATCAATGAACTGTCTTCTTAAATTAAAACAACTAGTCATAACATTCATATTGCATGGCATACAGTCAAATTTATCACAGAAAGGTGCATCTCTATGTCTTAGAGGCACAGAACAATCATAGAAAGGTTTAGACACACTACCAACAGGTTTCTTGCATGCATGAGTTAGATGGTTGGTACTGAAACAGTTCTGACAAGTTTTCCTAGGGGCATTAGGCATATAAGCATAGTTGTTATCCTTGTTAATCCCTAACTTGCCATTTCTGTTCTGTTTCTTTTTAGTCACTTCCTTTTCTGATTCACTCTTCCCAGCTGATACAAACTTAACAAACTTCTTAGGTCTTGGCCTATCAACTACTGGCTTCTTGGTCTTTGACTTGGCACTCTCACCCTTAGAGGATGCTTGCTGTTCACTAGCTTGTGCCTCATCCTCATCATTCAACATTTGCTTGATGAGTAAGGCATCCTCATCAATTTCAAATGTTGATTCCTTAAAAATTGGATTTTCAGTTTTTCTCAAAATGTGAGGCACTTTCTCATGAACAGCTGTGTCCTCTTCGATGACAGCATAGCCTTTCCTTTGTTTGAGAGAGTCATAGTCAAGTCCAATAGCTGCTTTAGGTTTAGCTTCAATTTTCTCACAGTAGGATTGCACTAAACCAGATGATTTCTTGAAAGTTTTAAGTTTGAATTCATTCTCAGCTAATTCATCCCTAAGAGCCTTCTCTACTTGACTAGCACATAGAACCTTGTTCTCTAAATATTCAACTTCCTTCTTAAGGTTTTCTACTTGCATAGCAGTTAGCTCAAGTTCCTCATTCTTTTTGGTTAACACTTCATTTCTAGTAGACAGTTTAGCAATCTCCTCATTAGCAGCAGTCATACTAGTATGAATATTAAACATTTCAACAGATAATTGTTCAATCATGGATTTGTATTCAGAAACAGACATGTCTATAGTAGTGAGAGATGGTACCTGAGAATCAGATGAAGATGAGTCATCCTTGGAGTTGGCCATCAAGGCATAATTGCAGAATTCTTGTTCCTCTTCATCACTCTCAGAATCATCCCAACACTTCCCTTCAGCTATGTAGGCCTTACCATGTGTCTGCTTTTTCAGAAGGGCCTCATACTTAGCTTCTAGCTCAAGATAATCTCTATCCTTCTTTTTAGGCTTCTTGCATTCACTGGCAAAATGCCCTAGGTCATTGCATCTATAACACCTTACAGATGACCTATCCACATAACCGGTTTTGAACTTATTTCTGTTTGGTTTCACAGGTGCCTTGTTCTTGTTGGCTGAATGGTTTTGAGTTTTGGGTTTGAAGGGTTGATTTCTTTTAAATCTGATGTTTGGAAATTTTCTGGCCATGAAAGCATATGAAGTATTTTCCATCCCATCAAGTTCTTCCAGAGTGTAAAACTCCTCTTCTTCTTCCTCCTTTTCCTCAACAGGTTCACTCACCCCAGCTTCAGTTTCTTCATCATCTGCCACCTCCTCTATCCTTAGTTGGCTTGTAGATGCTTCTAGGTCCAGGATGGATTTGTTGACAATCAAGGCACATGATGTGTTTATCATCCTACCTTGGTTTGCTTGGATAGCCCTCTTCTGAAGCAACTCAAGTTCATGATTCTTTAGGACTCCATAGAGTACATCATAGGTGACTTTGTTCAAATCTCTCTCTCTTAGGGAAATGACTCTTTGCTCCAGATGATTTGGTGAAGACAACAGAAATTTCATATTTAACTCCTTGGTGCTGTAAACCTTTCCATTCATCTGCAACTCAGTAACTAGCTTGTGAAACCTTTCAAACATCTCAGTGATGCTTTCCTTGGGCTGTGCCATGAAAGCTTCATACTGTGTGACCAGTATCTGTTTCCTGTTTTCTTTAACCTCATCAGTCCCTTCACACAACACCTCAATGTGATCCCACATCTCTTTAGCAGACGTGCATGATGCAATGTTTGCAAACATTGACATATCCATGGAATCAATGATGAGCAACATGAGGTGGCTGTCAAGAGCAACCTTCTCCCTTTCTGACTCTGTCCACTTTGATGGATCCTTGGCCTCATAAGCTCTAGGGATTGTTATGGTTCCAACAGTCTTCTCTGGTATCTCTTGTTGTGGAACAAAAGGACCATTCTTGAGAATCTCAGGATACAAGGGATGAGAGGCTTTGATGAACAACATCATCTTTATCTTCCAGAGGTTGAAGTTTTCTTTATCAAACTTAGGGACCTTCACCGTTCCTGTAGTCTTTGGTGTATTCGAACTCATGATCGTTTCTCTGTTTTTGAATAAACAGCCCGCTCTGATACCACTTGTTGAGTATTGAACACGGTAAAAGAATACAGAGGGGGGGGGGGTGAATGGATTCTTGAACTTTTCTTGGATTGAGTCTGTGTAGCAGATAAGTGCCTGTGTGTGCAGAAATTAAGGTGCGGATAAATAAACAACACAAGACACAATATCACTTTAATCTAATGTATATTAGATAAAGGTTGCTACAATCTGTGAATACAAATGGTAGTATTCTCAGCTTCGTTTTTCTCAGAGAGATATAGCTTACAGTGTATGAAAAACTTGACTCACAAAGTTGCTAAGTTATGAAGTGAGGCTGTGTCCTTATAGAACATGGATACAGCCTGCTTACTACAAATAAGGTAGCTAAAACACATTACTTTCTAGTCTGTCTATCCTTTTTGAGTAAGTGTCCAAACGGTTACAGATTTGACTTTGCAAAGCCTGTTTAGATCCACTTCTTTAGCTCCTTGTCTCTTCTATATCTCTCCAAGCTTCCTTGTAGGCTTTCCAGAGCACGTTACAGGTTGTGGTCCATAAAGTGCATTGGCTTGTTGCAGGTTTCTGACTTGTACAATTTCTTCAGTATTTTGTCTCCAAGAATGTATTCGAGAAGTGACTAAGTAAGTGATTCGAGAACTAGAATTGACTTGATCGATAACTCTGAGTTCTCGAATACTGTTATAGTGACATATCGAACCACTTCTCGAATAGCTCTTTTCCATCAGGATTCCTTGAGTTGTCGAATAGAGCATTTGACTTATCGAATCCTCGAGTTGTCGAATAGCTTTCTGAGTCTTTGAGATATCGAATGGAACTTTGACTTGTTGACTCTTTGAGAACTCGAATACCATCTTGACTTGTTGACTTCTTGAGTTCTCGAATAGAGTAGTAGACATATCGAATCCCTGAGATATCGAATGAGATATCGAACAGTGTATTCAGAGATATCGAATAGTGTCTTGAGATATCGAATCTCTGACTTCTCGAATGCTGGACTTCTCGAATAGACAAATATACTTCTCGAATTGGTACTTAGGCAAATTCTTCATTTCTTCAAATCCCAACTGTGATTATTTGGCAGTCTTTAACTCCTTGCTTGAGGCATGAACCATGGAACTTCTTTCAAGCATTATTCTAGACTCTATTTGTACAGTTACACAACTAGGATTTGATGCCTATTACAAGTACAATACAAACAGAAACTCTACAACTAGAGGTTCCCTCAGTTAAGAGGTCATGTAAGTAATGCAAAGCATTACAAACAATTAGGCTTGTTATTAGATGTATACAGGCATGCCTCTGTAACTAACAACCGCATTAAATGAAAATGAAAAAATTATTACAAATTAAATAAACAAAACTTATTGGAGCATGGAGAATAAAACTTCATGATTTCTGTCTTTAGCCTATCAAGTTCGTTTAGCTTCTTTTGAGCAGTTGTCTGTTCAGTTGTTCTGATAATTCTGCACTGTACCACAAGAATGAAACAAAAAACAGAAGGCCAAACATTTGGTTCAGTGAAACATATAATTAAATTAGTATTTGAAGACATAGGTTTTGGCCCTTTGTCTTATATTCTGAAGAAAAATTGTCCTAAATATCACAAGCTTTCAAAATGGTCCTTACTATCACAAAGAAACGCATATTTTACAAGCGTTTCTGGAAACATATTTTTATTTCACGTTTACATGGAAACACATTTGTTTAAAAAGTATAAATTAAAAGCAAAACGCATATGGAAATTGCGTTTATGGTGAAAATGCATTCAAAGCTTGCGTTCCTGAGGCTAACACATGATAATCATCCATTTGTTTTGTACTGGAAAAAGTAAAATTGCAGCACACCAGACTCGAACCTATGACATAAGACAAGCTAACTCCTTTTTTACAAGGCGTTAACCGCTGCAACAACAGCACACTCATAACTAAAAAGGAAACCAAGTTCTATTAGCGTTTATTTGTGATATAAAAGACCATTTTTTCAAGTAGCGATATTTTGGGCATTTTACTCCAAAATTGTGATAATAAAATTGTGATAACATGGGTCATTCTCTGAAGACATCTATATATGCTCCACTATAATTTTTGTTGGCAATAACCAAAGGAGGGACACTAAGGTTGCGAACAAGTAAAACTGTAACCGGAATCGCATACCCTCGATTTTTAAAATTCAAAATCTCAACCGCCGGTTTGGTTTCTGGTTTCGGGTTTCTTGTTTAAAAATCTCGGTTCGATTTCGCTTAAAAAATCGCATTAAATGAAAATGAAAAAATTATTACAAATTAAATTAACAAAACTTATTGGAGTAGGGAGAATAAAACTTCATGATTTATGCCTTTAGCCTATCAAGTTCGTTTAGCTTCTCTTGAGCAGTTGCCAGTTAAAAAACAGAAGGCCAAACATTTGGTTTAGTGATACATATAATCCTTTATCCTTTATCTATATAATAGCCGAACAGGGACATAAACATTTTATTCGAAATGACTAATTTGCCCACCTCAATACCACTTTATTATATTAAAAAAAATGCTATCGGTGGGAATCGAACCTGAGTGTAATGATTTTTTTGCACACCTTAATACAACCTTGTCACTTTGCCTTATGTGCTTTTAATCATACATTTAATATGTATGTGTGTCGGATGAATATAGAGAAATTCTATATTTTCATTGTTGCGTTTTATAAATTAACAATTTTTTAATCATATTTCTCCTTTTACATTTATTGTTTCAATTTATAATATTCTATAAAAAAATGAATAATAAATGATATGTAGTCCATTTAAAAATTTTAAAACTATTTAAATTAGTGTTTAGATATTATTAATAATCATAACTTAACGTATTTAAAAAATTCTTATATATTTACTAGATACACACACACACACCTAGCGCAGAAAATGATCTCAAGCTGTCAAAAAAGGATTTCAAGTGGATAGTAGGTAAAGGAGAGAACATCCTTTTTTGGCTAGACTATTGGTCTGAAGAGGGAATATTCTGTGACATCTTTAATAGACTATTCTCCTTATCCTTATGGCAGAATGTTCAGTTGAAGAAATTTGTCGAATATATTAACATTAATGGATTGTTTGATAAATCCCTATGGAAGAGAACTCTCAGGGCATGGGAGATTGAAGAGCTACAAAAATTGTGGGGTATAATCAGTAAGATACAATTCTCTTTCAATGATGATCAATTGATTTGGTGTCCTTCTGGTAAACCATTTACAGCAAAAGACTGTTACCAAGTTATTCTACCTTCACAAAATTCTATTTCTCTAGAACTCAGAATTCTTTGGAGACTCAAAATTCCTCCGCGAATCCAGTTTTTCTTATGGTGTTATATCATGAATTCCCTTCCCACGGCCTTTTTAATATCATCGAGGATTAAAGATAGTTTAATTCCAGCCTCTTGCAGTAGATGCTTGGTCCATATAGAAACGCAAGAGCATCTCTTCTGGGACTGTGAAGATTCTACCTGGATTTGGGAATTTATTATCAGTTGGTGGAACATTAACATCAATAAAGAAACTTGCTGGAAATCAGTTTCAGTAATAAGAAGTCCATCAGTGAGAATGGCTTGGGGTATCACTATCTCTGCTACTCTATGGTCGATTTGGTTGCATAGAAATCAAATTTTATTCGAAGGGAAACGTACTAGCAGAGAATCCTTGAAGATACTCATCAAGTTACGTTCTTTAAAGTGGTGTGAGGTTTCTGAGCTAGTTGAACATAAGTTGCAAAATCTGTGGGATATCAACCCTGTTGGCACCATTCTTCTCAATAGTAATTCAGCAAAAAAGAACTTGATTCAAGAACAAACAGACCTCATGGGTTTTGTAGACGCTTCTTGGAAGAAATCTAAGGAAGGTTTGATTCTCACGGGTGTGGGAGGATATCTATCAGATGCTGCAGGAAATCTAATATTCATTTTCTCAGGCCCCTCAAAAGCAACCTCCATTATATCATGTGAAGCTGAAGCTTTAGACTTTTTGCTGAAACACATTCATAGTTTTGCAGGCGGTAGAGTTCAAGTCAAGATTTTCACTGATAATTCGGAATTAGTGAATGCAGCTCATAATCTCAGATTCTCAACTGTGGATTATTGGTTTCTTAACCCTTACCTTCGAGACACTTTAAAGAATCCGAACTACACAATTGCTAAGATTAACCGTTTGTTTAATCAAGAAGCGGATAATCTTGCATCACAGGGTGTCAGAAGGAACCATATGATTTATGCATGGTGTTGAGTTACTTCTGCAGTTTCTCTACTGCAATTTCTCTTCAGTCTTTTTCTTTGCCCCTGTTTCCTCATTCTAGTCCTTCTACCTGTCTTTGATAGGAAGTCATTTATTTTGCTACTGGTTCTATTCTAGAGGCCAGGTTCCTTTTTGTTTCGAGATTTTGTTGTATTGGGGCGTAGTGGGTTTTTTCACTATGTAATCTTTTTTTCCTATTAATGGAATGCTTTGCTCTTCAAAAAAAAATATATATATAATTTTTAAATAACTATATATATATATAATTTTTAAATAACTATATATATATATATATATATATATATATATAATTTTTAAATAACTATAAATACATGTTATTTGAAAAATGATTACTACACTTATACGGAAAAAAAAGATGAAGTGCATAATATGTATTTAATTAATATTACTATATTTTTTGGAAAATATAGATGAAGTGCATATATGGATACAGGTATATGCTATGTGAAGTATAATCTATATATTACTCCCTCTGTCCCTCCCATTTCTTTACATTTCTTTTTCACTACTCGACACGCATTTTAAGGCTCCTAAAAAGTATAGTTCCATAACTTATTTTTTAAATTTTCTTTTTTTGTATAAAAATAGAACAATTCTATTTTTATATAAAAAAAGAAAATTTAAAAAATAAGTTATGAAACTATCCGCAAATTGCACCTTAAAATCCGTGCCAGAATTACGTCCCCCAAGGTAAAGAACCAAGGGGGACAGAGGGAGTATAAATTAGTGCCCGTTCCTTAGGTTCGGTATCCATATTGAGATTGAGATTAGATTTTTAACTTCATTTTGATCCATGGACTATCCACTTTATAGGTATGGTATCCATTTTAGCTTTGTATAAGATCATGTTATAATTTGACCCATGTTCAGTTATGGAATTTTTTTATATTAATTTTAAGTATCATTAATGTCCATTATATTTTTGGTAGGTTCATTAACAAAAATTTTAATTAATCTTTCAGTTTCAATAATCAAATTAATGCATATCATCACATGCTATATATAACAAAAGTTTGACTAAATTAATTTTTAAATGTATTTATTATATTATGGGGTTAATACTCTTAAGTACGTACACACCTAAGTTAGGTGAAATAAAAATGTTTTTTATTTCAAATACATGGAAAGTACTTTTATAATTGCACGACTTCACTATACAATTACAAATTTGCCTTGTTAGAAATGATTGATGAGAACAGTGTTTGGAAGCTATAGTGACAAAACAGAGTTTAGCTGGAAGCAGACAGGGTTTAGTTAAACTCTGACTGGAAGCGCAACAGAGGTTGTTAAACTCTGTAGCGGCATTGTCTGAAGAGTCAACAGTGTTTGAAGATTGATTCAGAATAAATATGGAAGCAATATCTTTGAAGATTGGAAAGCTGTCAAAGAGATTGAGTTGACTTGGAAGACTGGAGCAATCGTGATTGATATCAATTGTATAGCTTGATTATAGGAGAATCAGTTACTGATTGTACGAAGCTGTATGTTCTATAAATACAGTTAGGTTAACCCTAGAAGGGTAGTCGAACATTGAGAAATTCATTGATTGTAACCTAAGCAGCTCTCTGTGATATTTACATCACTGAGAGAGGAATTGTTAATTCCAAACAGTTTTTAATTGTTAAACAGTGTGTTCTTGTTAAGTTACTCATTCAATATTTGATTGCTTATTGTGTATTCGACCTAACAAGTGGTATCAGAGCCTAATCTGTTACTTTATTACAGTTAAAGATCCAAACACAAGAGTAATCAATGGCAGAGATACCTCCACCATCTGAGAAAGCCCCTACTACTGTTAGTAGGTATGAGACAATAAGGGTTCCTATACTTAGGCCATCAGAGTATGCAATTTGGAAGGTGAAAATGACCATGTTTCTGGAGGCTACAGATCCAGAATACCTTGATAGAATATATGAAGGTCCTCACAAACCAACAAAATTATCTGCTGCTGCTGCTGGTGAGGAATCAAAGGTCATTCCAAAGGAAAAGAAAGATCTAACTGCTGAGGATCTTTCATCTATTGCAAAGGATGCAAAAGTGAGACATTTACTTCACAGTGCATTAGACAATGTTATGTCTAATAAAGTGATTAACTGCACAACTGCAAAGGAAATATGGGATGCACTTGAGGTTAGGTGTCAAGGAACTCCTGCAATCAAGAAAAACAGAAGAAACATACTCACTCAGGAGTATGAGCACTTTGAGGCAAAGTCTGAAGAGACCATGACAGAAACATTTGACAGATTCTGTAAACTGCTCAATGACTTGTCATTGGTTAACAAAGAGTATGATTTAGAAGACTCAAATCTCAAGTTTCTTCTTTCTCTACCTGAAAAGTGGGATGTGAAAACAACCACTATAAGAGATAATTATGAACTTGGTGAAACAGAGATTGATGAAATTTATGGGCTGCTCAAAACCCATGAATTGGAATTGGAGCAGAGAAACAAAAGATCTAGTAGAAAGTCAAAGTCTGTTGCTCTTAAGGTTGAGGAGAAACCATCAAAGAAGGAGGCATCAAGGAGAAAGGCAAAAGGGAAAGCCTTAGTCATACATTCAGAGAATGAGTCATCAAACACTGATGTTGACTCAAACACTGATGGATCATCTGATTCTGAAGATGATGAAGAGATGATGCAAATGGCTGCATTGATGGTAAAGACCTTCAAGAAGATGGGATACAAGAACTTCAAGAAGGGAAAGAGATTCTCCAAGGACTACTCAAAGTCTGACAAGAGGAATTTCAAGAAATCTGAGGGAAAGAACTTCAAATCTGGTAAGAAAGATAAGTCTGAAATTCAATGCTACAAGTGTAAGGAGATGGGTCACTATGCTCCTGAGTGCAAGAAGGGTAAAACTGAAAAGGCACTCTACACCAAAGGCAGAGATTGGGCAGACACTTCAGATTCAGATGAGGAAGTCAACTATGCTCTCATGGCTACTACTCAGACTGAAAATAATGATCTCAAGGTACCCCCAACTACCTATGCTTATAACACTGATAATATAACTGAATTGAGAATTTATCTTAAGGCATTGCATATCAGTTATAGGGATCAGACTTTAGAAAATGAGAGGATAAAGTCTGAGTGCTCTCAACTCAAAGAAAGAAATAAACTTGTTGAGGAACAGCTAGAGAACATGAATAAAATTCAAAAAGAGAGAGATGATGCAGTGTTTATTGAACATGAGTTGCTAGGTAAGTATAAGCAACTAGAATCTGAATTGGAGGATACTAAACACATCATTAAAACTTGGACACACTCTGGTAAAGACACTCAAGAAGTGTTTCAGTCAGACACAGTAGGTCTAGGTTACTCTGTAGGAGATGAACTTAGATTTGAAAATCAGGTAAAGGTTAGACCACATTGTTCATCTGAGGGTAATGTCATGGGAACAGGTGGACCTAAGACTGAAGCACAGAAAAAGGCTGTTAAAGAGTCATATGCTAAAACTTTTGTTAAAGAGGCTAACATTGGTTTAATGACAGAGAAACAACTCAAGCATAAGCTTAAGGAAATAAAGTCTGTCAACAAACAGAGAATGCCTAAGAAAAACAGAAATGGAAAGGTAGGCATAACCTCAGGAATTAAGCCAATGCTTGCTTCATTAGCTCCTAGAAAAACATGCTTTAACTGTGGTAGCACTAATCATCTTGCTAGTTTCTGCAGTAAGAATAAGAACATTAATTCTTTGCCCTCTAAAACTGCAGTAAAGAGTGATTATGTGAGAACTAGACCACAGACTTTATGCAAACACTGTGGAAGTACTTGGCATTCTATTTACACTTGCAGAGATTATCATGCTATTTACTATAATTACTATGAACCCAAACCAAATTTGAAATGGGTTAAAGTAAACTCTGCAAATGTAAACTCTGAAAAAGTTAGCTTAAACTCTGATAATGTGAATTCCGCTGCAAAAGCTAACAGAATTAAGAAAGCCAAAGGATCCAAGCAAGTCTGGATCCTTAAAACTAATAATCAGTGATTGTTTGTGATTGCAGGGCAACAGGGTTAGTACCCTAGTCGTGGACAGTGGATGTTCAGGACACATGACAGGAAATAAAGCCCTGCTATCAGAGTATGAGGAGAAGGCTGGCCCAGAAGTTTCCTATGGAGATGGCAACATAGGACATACACTGGGATATGGCAATATTAATCTTGGAAATGTCATCATCACAAATGTAGCTCTGGTTCCAGGACTCAAGCATGATCTGCTATCTGTGAGTCAAATCTGTGACAGAGGATATCATGTAGATTTTCAGCCTGAATATTGTCAAGTGATCAGTAAATCTACAGGGAAAGTTGCTCTAGTTGGAAACAGACACAATAACATCTATGAAATTAAATTGTCAACAAACACTGATGGCAAAGCAGTGTGTCTGTCAACAAGAATGTCCAGTGAGGAGAGTTGGAAGTGGCACAAGAAACTCTCTCATTTGAATCTGAACAACATCAATGAGCTAATCAAGAATGATCTTGTAAGAGGTCTACCAAAATCTTTGTTGAATGTAGAAGGCCTGTGTGATTCTTGTCAAAAGGCCAAACAGAGAAAAGTCTCCTTCAAAAGCAAATCTGAGTCTTCAATTGTTGATCCTTATCATCTACTACATGTTGATCTTTTTGGTCCAGTGAATGTGATGTCTCTTGGAAAGAAGAAATATGCTCTAGTCATTGTTGATGAATATACCAGGTACACATGGGTATATTTTCTTGCAAAGAAGGATGAAACTGCATTAACACTGACAGAACATATATTACAACTGGAAAAAGGGTCAGAAAATCAAGTGAAGATAATCAGAAGTGACAATGGAACTGAGTTCAGGAATTCATCAATGGAAGAATTTTGCAAGAGTAAAGGGATAAAACAAGAGTTTTCTGCACCTGGCACTCCACAACAAAATGGTGTAGTGGAGAGGAAAAACAGAACCTTGATAGAAGCTGCCAGAACCATGCTAGATGAAGCAAAGTTGCCAACATATTTCTGGGCAGAAGCAGTTCAAACTGCTTGTTTTACTCAAAATGCAACACTGATCAACAAGCATGGTAAAACACCATATGAAATGGTGAAGAAGAAAAAGCCAAATCTAAAATATTTTCATATTTTTGGATGCAAGTGCTTTGTGTTGAAGACTCATCCTGAACAGTTGACCAAATTTGACCTAAAGGCAGATGAAGGAATTTTTGTTGGCTATCCACTGTCAACAAAGGCATTCAGAGTTTATAATCTGAGAACTAGAGTGATCATGGAATCAATTCATGTGTCATTTGATGACAAGAAAATAACTGGACTTGAAGAAGTAAATGAACATGATCAACTGCACTTTGAAAATGAAGATTTATTCTCTGAAAAAGTAAACTCTGATCAGACTGATTTGACAAACTCTGTTGATCTAAACTCTGAACCTCTACTGGTAAATACTGAAGAAACTCTTCAATCAGAAACAAGGGAAGAACCAGTTGAGGGGGAGCATGAAGAATCACATCAAAGTGATAATTCAAACACTGAAAGTGACTCAGTTGATGATTCTGAATCAAATTCTGTTGAATCAAACTCTGTTGATTCAAACTCTGTTGATAATTCTGAGAAGTCACATTCAGGGGGAGCATCAGAAAATGAAGAGAGACACCAAGAAAATCAGGAGAGCATGGATCAAGGGGGAGGATCACATGATGACAGAAGCAATCTGCCTTCTGCAAGAAAATGGACTAAATCACACACACCTGATTTGATTATTGGTGATCCAGATGCAAAAGTAAGGACAAGAAGTGCAACAACAAATGAATGTCTGTTTCATGCATTCTTGTCACAAACTGAGCCAAAGAAAGTGGAAGAAGCTCTTAAAGATGCTGACTGGATAACAGCAATGCAAGAAGAGCTAAATGAATTTGAAAGAAATGAAGTTTGGACACTTGTACCAAGGCCCAAGAATAGATCCATTGTTGGTACTAAATGGGTTTTCAGGAATAAAACTGACAGTGAGGGTGTTATCACAAGGAACAAGGCAAGACTGGTTGCAAAAGGCTACTCACAACAGGAAGGAATAGACTATGATGAAACATTTGCTCCAGTGGCAAGATTGGAGGCAATCAGAATCTTTCTTGCATATGCCTCTCATATGAAATTCAAAGTGTTTCAGATGGATGTAAAAAGTGCATTTTTGAATGGAAAACTTGAAGAAGAAGTGTTTGTGGAACAACCACCAGGGTTTGTAGATCCAAAATATCCAGACCATGTCTACAGGTTAGACAAGGCACTCTATGGACTTAAGCAGGCACCAAGGGCATGGTATGAAACCCTTGCCAAATTTCTACTAGAAAGTGGATTTCACAGAGGTACTATTGACAAAACTCTGTTTTACTTCCAAACTGGTAGTGACTTGCTTTTAGTACAGATATATGTAGATGACATCATTTTTGGATCTACTAATGATAAACTCTGTAAGAAGTTTGCCAAACTCATGCAGTCAAGATATCAAATGAGTATGATGGGAGAGCTTAGTTATTTTCTAGGCTTACAGGTGAAGCAAACAGATGATGGAATTTTTATAAATCAAGCAAAATATACCAGAAACCTTCTCAAGAAATTTGGTATGCTTGATTGTTCATCTGCAACAACTCCCATGGCAACTGCAACAAAATTGGACAAAGATGCAGGGTCATCAGTAGATATGACAAGTTACAGAGGAATGATTGGTTCTTTACTCTATTTGACAGCTAGCAGACCTGATATCATGTATGCAACTTGTTTGTGTGCAAGATTCCAGGCAGATCCAAGAGAACCACATTTAACAGCAGTAAAGAGGATATTTAAGTACCTCAAGGGCACTATAACTTTGGGGCTGTGGTATCCAAGAGAATCAGAGTTTAAACTACTTGGTTACTCTGATGCAGACTTTGCTGGATGTAAGATAGACAGAAAAAGCACCAGTGGAAGTTGTCAATTTCTGGGTGATAGACTTGTTTCCTGGTACAGCAAGAAACAGAAGTCAATATCTACATCTACAGCTGAAGCAGAGTATATTGCTGCTGGTAGCTGTTGTGCACAGATTTTATGGATGAAGAATCAACTGCTGGATTATGGATTAAGGTATTCCAAGATACCTATTTACTGTGATAATCAAAGTGCTATTGCAATGACAGGTAATCCAGTACAACATTCAATGACAAAGCACATCAGCATAAGGTATCACTTCATCAGAGAGCATGTAGAGGAAGGAAACATTGAGCTTCACTTTGTGTCTACAGAACAACAACTTGCAGATATCTTCACCAAGCCATTGAGTGAAGCTACATTTACAAGACTGGTCAATGAACTAGGAATGGTCTCTAGTTTTGACTAGAGATGTTGGTTAGACTCAAAAACTTATTGCTCATGTTTTCTGTAAATTGTTAAGTGCTATGTGAACCTTAATATTAAACTCTGTTCTGCATGCTTATGTTTAAAACTTGTTAAACTCTGTAAGCATGTCTGTCTGTTAAACACTGTTAACATGTTAGATACACTCAGTGAATTCAGAATTGATTATTGTCTGAATGAAAACACCAATGAAGAAAAATGTATGAAGCATGATTCTCAGTAAATAAATCATGATTCTTTCTGAGTCACTGTAATCTAATCAGACTTTGTGCAGTAAATCAACACAGCATGATACTGTCTCATATTTATAGCATCTCTTAGTTTATTCAGTCCTAAACTCTGAGTCTATGAATATTGTGTGCATTGCCTCTCATAAATAATTTTGGTTATTGATGAACTCTAAACTCTGATTAGTGACATTCTGTTTACAAAGGTATGGTTCATGATGATTCCTTGTTTGTACTTGTGAAAATCATAAAACTTGAGATGTGTCATTGATTAGTTTGGTGAGTTCAGATTCATGTCTACACCCTGTGAGATTTTGAGCCAAATCAGTGATTGATACATTTTCTATCAATCAGTATTTATTGTTGTGTGATATTCATCAGGAAGTATGTTTCTCTAGAACTTGTATTAAACCATTTTGAGACTACTTGATGTGTGTGTGCATGAAAATGATAAAGGCAATAGGATTCACCATTTCTTCAAACACTGTTCAAAATTCTTTTGAACTTTGTTCAAACACTGTATAAACACTGTTCATAATTTCCATCCTTAGTAAACCCCTTTGAGCCTTATTAACTGCTCATTTATTTATACTCTGAAGTGTAAAGAGCAGTTATATATATATATATATATATATATATATATATATTTTTTTTTTCTCAAGCAGATGAGTGTCTCTCAAGAAAAGAAAAGTTTACTCAGTATATATGCTAGATAAATAATAAAAAAAAAGCATATATACTGATCCTATACAAATATGTACTAACATTGTGACTGAACACTTTGTTCTATTAAAATGTTCAGCTTGAACTCACTCAAGAATAAAACATCTCTTTTCATCTGTTTGATCTTACTCCATTTAAACCCTGAATAAAGTCCTTTTGATTGGTGCATACATGTATTCAAAGTAGTGTAGAATTGGTGGACATTCAAGCATATGGTAGATTCTGCTATTTCTGATTGAATGTGAGTGTAAACACTTCACCTAAACACTTGTGTGTTTGAGAGTTTTGTGAGATTATCCAGATCATGACTGTTATTCACTGAATGATGCTCTGATTTCTATCTCTTGATCTTTTTGTCTTCAAAGACTGTGTGCTTACTTGGATAATCATGGACATCAAAGGGAATAGAAGTTTTCAGATTTCTGTATTACAGTAACTACAGAGTTTAGCATTCATCAAACAATCAGTGTTTACTATGAGAGTTTGTGCATTCAGTGTTTATTGATTTTTGTTATGGATTTTATGAAATATTAGATGCTCTAAAAATTGATTTCAGTAAACTCTGCTTCACACACACTGATATTCACAACTGTGCAATTTTTGAAAGGGTTTTTAGTGATAAAGCTGGAAAATTGATAAACACTGTTGAGTTGTGTTAAGTACTCTGAGGTACAGTTTCATTTAGGTGATTTGACTATTTTGGAGTAATTGAGGTAGTTGACAACTGTTAATTAGTGTAAGTGTCGTGATGATAGGAATGACAGCGGTAATTATTAAGTGATCCATTGGTTGTTTGACACGTGTCCCATGATAGTGTCCCACTCACACATTACTCTACAACAGTTGCGCGCTTTTACTAAATAAACGATTGAGTTTTAATTTTACTCTAATCGTCTTTAGTCTCTCACTCCATATCGATTCACATTCACTCACTCACAATTACTTGCTTATTCATTCACTTCACACTTCTCATATACTCTCCTTCACATTTTGATAAACACTTACAGTGCATACACATCTTTTCTCTGAATATCTTCGTATCACTTTTTACTAATGGCAACTAAAGCATTTGATGCAGCAGGGTTAGTTTTTCTCCCTAGTAACTATGCAGCACCATTGGAGAATGCAAATGCTCCACAGGCATTTCATTTGTTCCAAAATTTCTTGAACGATTCTGAGATAGGAAAGGCTCTAACTGCACCAGCAACATTATCTGCATCACAAATTGCTGCTTTCTGGACAAACTCTGTATATGATGATGGAGAAGAGTCTGGCACTCCCACAATCATTTTCACTCATGATGAATCAGAGTATATTATTACTCCAACTACTGTTAGGGATGCTCTGGATTTTGAGACACACACTTCTTACAGTGTTGTTGGACATGATCGCTTGAGGACGATGTTGGAGCAAATTGGATGTGCAGGAAACTTGAATAAGATAGGATCTTTGAGACGGCCAAGTTTGAGAAAGGAATGGAGTTTCTTTTTCGATTGCATCACAAGCCAAAGAGAAAGAAACACACTGCTCTAAACACCAAACACTCAAAGGCTAAACAGACATTTCCTGGAGCTGTTTATAGTAGAAGAATGAAGCAACATGCAAACAGACCTTCACTTTCACCAACTAAAGAGAGCTCAAGTGAAGATGAAGAAGAGACTGTAGTGCCTCAAGTCAAGAGAAGGAGATTAGTTCTTTCAGAGTCTGATGCTGAGCAAATTGTTGAAGCTCCAGAGGTGGTTTCTCAGCAAACACCTACTGTTGAGGATGAAGAAAATGTTTTTATACCTGCAGAGGTTGAAATGCCTGCAGAGGATATTGTAGCTGACAAAGTTGAAATACCTGCAGAGGTTGAAATGCCTGCAGAGGATACTGTTAATGATGAAATACATACAGAGGATAAAATGCCTGTAGAAGAGGATAACAGAGATGGTTTTTCCCCAATGGATAATATTTTTGACTCATTTGAACCATTCTCTGATCCTATCTCACCTATTGTTCATACTGAAGCTCCTGGTGTAGCTGATGAGCTTGCAGTAAAAGTTCTTGAAGCTGAAGCATCACACACAGAGCTGGTTTCTTCTCCAATTCAAGACAAAGGTGATGAAGTTGATCAGGCAACTAAGGAGAATTCTGAATCTATGCCTGTTGAAGCTACAAAGGCAAACTCTGTTGCAGAGCCTGTGCAACATGAAGAGACTATTGAAAAAGTTGCAGAAGTTGTTGCAGAAACTGTGGCTGACACAGCTCAGCACAGTGGTTCTTTAAAAGATGCTCAAGCTAAAGATGCAAGTGCTGAAGATGAATCTGACAGCAGTGCAAACTCTGATTCTTTTGTGAGTGCACCAGCACAGACTGATAATAAGCATAAATCTTTTGATCAGCCTTGTTCATCTCATGCAATTGAAGAAGAGTATCTTGCTAAATCTGCTGCCAATTGGTATAAACAAGATTGTATTTTTCCAAAAGGGAGAGCAGCTGATTTTGTTAAGCAGACTGCTAGTCAAATTTCAAATCCAGAGATTTTATCATGCTTAAAAGCAACAGTGGTACAAGTCAAAACTCTGGAGGGAAACTTTTCTGATACAAAACAAGAAATTGCTTCCTTGAAGACTGAGATTCAGTCAAGAGAAATGAAGATGGAAAGAGAGTCCAAAATAAAAGCTGCACAGCTATCCAAAGTTCAAGACACTCTCTTTGCTAGGCTAGGAAAGGTTGAAGAAAATCAAACTGCCTTGTTTGCTAAGGTTGATTCCATTGCTAACTCTTTGGAGCTCATTACATCAATACTCATTCCTGATGATGTCAAAAAGGGGGAGAGAGTTGCTAAGTCTAAATGCAAAGTTTCTCAAACTCTGACTCAAAAAGATGATGCTGGAGATGGAGGGGCAAGTGATAAGAGTAAGGTCTTAAACTCTGAAAGGCAAACTCTGAGATCTGGCAAATCTTTTAAATCACAGTCTGTTGGAATAAACACTGAAACTCAAGGTACTTCAAAGACCAAGAGTTTGGAATTAATATCAAATCCAAAGACTGATGAGGAGATAGCTGTTAAGCTTTTCATGGAAGAGAATACAGAGGGAGTTACTTTAGAAGATGCTAAAGCTGAAGAGAAGAGTTTACAAGAAAAGCATTTAAAAGTTCTAAAGTCTGAAAAAGCAAAGAAGAATGTGAAAGTTGCTAAAACTGCAAAGCCTGTTCTTAAAGGCATTGAAATCAAAGAGAGGTTAACTGGCATTCAAGAAGAAGAAGAAGTTAAAGAAAAGTTGATCAGAAAGTCTTCTCTTGATGCTAAATTGAAGTTAAAAGGGGTAATGAATGAGGAGAACAAAGGTAAAATGATTGTTACAACCTCTGTTGCCACACAAGTTGTACAACCACAAAGTAAACCCTTACCTGGTTTTTCAAGACCAAAGATTCCAGTGCAAGAAGAAGCAGGAGTGACTGGTGGATATCAACATAATGTTACATGTTCAGGAAAGCCACCAGGCAGAAATACTTCTGGATTAGGTTCAACAAGAGATTTGAGATTTAGTAACAGTCCAAGAGATCCCTCTGCACTTGTATCTCTTGGTTCTGGTATTAATCAAGAAAATCTAGACAAGTTGGAGTCAGTTCAGCTAGTTCGTCAAAGAAGCTTAGACATTCACTTTCTGTTATACTTTATGGCAGATGGGTCAGTGTATAGAGTGAATGAAGAAGCAATCAAGCTAAAATTATTTGAGGAACTTCAGTATGTCTTACATATCTTCAGAGTCAGAAATCGACAAACATAGCTTATTGCTAATTCTATAAGGAGGTATATGCAGAATGCTAAAATTGTTACAGGAACAAAGTCTGCTGAAAAGTATGTTCCTAAGTACAGAGATTGGAATGGCAATCTGATAGAGATGAAGAAAGGGACTACAAAGCTGAAAACAGATCTTGGAATTACTGTTCTGGATTTCAATGTAAAATCTGAAGAGGTGAAATACATCAGGTTGGGAAATGAGATGAGAAGAAGCAAGATCTATGATCTCAGAGCTGCTATTTTTCAAACTGATGAGAATGATCCAGATTTGAAAGAGATCAAGGAAGCTATGGAGATTGAACTTGAAAATGCTGAGAGAAGGTTGTTGATTGATTATCTCAGAACAGCTCCTGATCTTGAGGAAGTTAGGTAGACAAAAGTTGTAAGTTTGTTAAGTAAAAGTTTAAACTCTGTTTGTATGTTAAACACTGTAAAACTTTGTATTTGTTTTGACATCATCATTTACTGTAAACTTGTACATTCTTGCTAATGGACAAGTTGGGGGAGATTGTTAGAAATGATTGATGAGAACAGTGTTTGGAAGCTATAGTGACAAAACAGAGTTTAGCTGGAAGCAGTCAGGGTTTAGTTAAACTCTGACTGGAAGCGCAACAGAGGTTGTTAAACTCTGTAGCGGCATTGTCTGAAGAGTCAACAGTGTTTGAAGATTGATTCAGAATAAATATGGAAGCAATATCTTTGAAGATTGGAAAGCTGTCAAAGAGATTGAGTTGACTTGGAAGACTGGAGCAATCGTGATTGATATCAATTGTATAGCTTGATTATAGGAGAATCAGTTACTGATTGTAGGAAGCTGTATGTTCTATAAATACAGTTAGGTTAACCCTAGAAGGGTAGTCGAACATTGAGAAATTCATTGATTGTAACCTAAGCAGCTCTCTGTGATATTTACATCACTGAGAGAGGAATTGTTAATTCCAAACAGTTTTTAATTGTTAAACAGTGTGTTCTTGTTAAGTTACTCATTCAATATTTGATTGCTTATTGTGTATTCGACCTAACATGCCTTCTATTTTTCTCTAATATTATATAAAATAGCATTCAATGGTATTAATATTAGTTGTTTCAAAATTCAGTTAAACCTCGATAAATGAATACGCTCAGGACCGAAAAATTTTATCCATTAATCGAGATTATTCATTTATCGAGGTCAAAAATACACTATCTCTATTATATCGGGACCAGAAAAAATTACTCCCTTCATCCCGACAGATTGTTTACGTTTGCTTTTTGCACGGAGACCAAGGATTATGATTAAAATAAGTGAAGTAGTGGGTGTAATAGTAATTTATTGTTAAAATAAGTGAAGTAGTGGGTGTAATAGTGATTTTATTGTTAAAATAAGTGAAGTAGTGGGTGTAATAGTGTAAAGTATTGTTAAAATAAGTGAAGTAGTGGGTGTAATAGTGTTAAAACTTACTATTTTAGGAAACGTAAAGAATTGGTTGGGACGTCCCAAAAAGGAAAGTGTAAACAATTGGTTGGGACAGAGGGAGTATTCATTTGATGAGGTTATTCATTTATCGAGGTTCTACTGTTTTATTATTTAATCTTTATTAAATTATTTTATTTATTAATTTATCATTATTATGATATATTAATATTTTTTATAAAATTATATTTAAAATTCCGTGTGCGTAGCACGAGCTATAATCTAGTACATG
Source organism: Kitagawia praeruptora (assembly GCA_037693485.1). NCBI lineage: Eukaryota > Viridiplantae > Streptophyta > Magnoliopsida > Apiales > Apiaceae > Kitagawia > Kitagawia praeruptora. The sequence continues at coordinate 129,844,633 of CM075347.1, forward strand.
AAAAAGTTGTAAAAGTCAAAGGGTCAAATGACAATTTATTGTAAATATATAAAAAAATTAGAAGGGTATAATAGTAAACAGTCGTGTATAAATCATTCAAGCTTTATACTTTTAAGTAGATGCACACCGTATAATTGAAAAAAGGAAAGAAAATACCGTATTCCCATCAATTTATGTAAACACATATTTTTTTTCCTAAAAAAAAGTATTTTTTCTAAAGAAATATTTGCATATGTTAAGAAAAATGTCTTTAAAAATATCTTCAACACTATCATGGTCATCGAAGGAAAAATCAAAGATAATTCTAAGGCAAGGGCTGATATTGTAATGATTTGTCAGATACCCGAGTTAGCAATTGATAAGTCGATACGAAAGTATCCAAAAGCATGTTATAGCTTAGACAAAAAGAGTAAAGAAAAAGTGTGTGAGTGGTTGAAAGATCTAAAATTTCCAGATGGATATATGTCAAATATGGGGCGTTGCATCAACTATGTGAATGGGTACAAATTTCATACTCGAGAATATGGTGCTGATAGGTCAACATTCAATAGTGGAGTATGTATCAAAGGATCGAACTATAGGGAGACATCTAATGATTATTTTGGAATAATTGAAGAGATTTTGATTGTGGAGTATCCTCGCCTTCCGGTTAAGAAAACTGTTTTGTTTAAGTGTCAATGGTTCAATCCTACACTTAATGTGGAACAAGAATTCATCCACGTTACAACATAGTTGAGGTCAATAAAGAAAAATATTGAGTGTGTACGAACCATTTATACTAGCAATGCAGGCCATGCAAGTATACTTTTGTAGTTATCTAAGTCTTAAACGAGACAAAATTTATTGGTTGGTTGTATACAAGGTAAAGGCTCGAGCACTTGTTGACCTTCCTCAAACCCCGACATCATATAAAGAGCCGTTTCAGGATGACGTACCTGGACATCTAAGTACGATTACTACAGATGATATTCCTACACATCTAAATTATGAAAATGGAATTGAAGTAGATCTAGATGATGATGACGGAACTTCGGAAGAAGAAACACAATACGAATATGAAGAAGACGAATCTTCCCGAACCGAAGATAGTAATAATTGTGAAAATGATTATGATGATTCATCCGATTAATTCTAATTTGAGCTAACAGGTATGTAAATTTCAAAGTAGTATAATTATTTGTATGCAAATTTTAAATTAGCATATGTACTTAATAATATAGTTATGGGGGGCTATCCACAACCAAGCTTGGTTGTTAAATTTTAGTGAACCAACAAATTTCAGCCCTTCATTTTAAAAATTAACGGGGGAGATTAATTCCTTCAGCAATGAAACATTGCGGATAAGACAATTACCAATTTACCCTCACTAGACTACCGCGATAAAACATTGCGGTAGTCGTTAACAAAACCAAACCCAGAACAGACAGACTAACACATATAAAAACATAAAAAATCAAAGCGGGGCGATTTGTAGGCAATTTCTTGCCATTTGTAGGCGATTTCTTGCAATTCAAACACATTAACTCTGTTCTTCAACTTCATCATCCAGGTATCTTCTTTTAAATCTATATAATACATATACTGCTCAACCTTCCTTTGATAATGTTCAGTTGAATGCTTTGTTTGATGGTCTTTCTGCTCAAGTTGGAGCCAACTCTAAAGCAATCGAATCCTTTCAAACCAAACTGATTTCTATTGAGTCTTCCCTTGCTTCTATGTCCAAATCTATGGAGTTAATGCATTCCAAGTTTGATGTATTAAAAGCTCATGATCGAAGCATCACTCGAAGAATGGATTTTGAATTTGGATCTCTTCAAGAAGGAATGACCCTCACTGCCAAAGCATGGGAAAAAGAGTTTGTTAAACTCATCTTCAAGCTGGGTTCTGAGACTAAGTTTCTGTCTAAACAGCTCACGTCAGTCCATGAAAAACGCATCATTCCATGGCACAAAAAGATAGATTGGATTGGAGATTGCACCCTTGAAGAAATCACTGCATCGCTTCCTCTCCCAGCCATTCCACCTATTGCAGCTTTTGGTCTTACAAAGGAATATTACATGGACAAACTGTTTCAGTGGATGACTGCTCGTGATGGCAAAGCTCCCTCAACTGACTTCTTTGAACAGAACTTCTCTTCATATGGGGAATCTCCTAGGTTCAAAACAAAGGGTAAAGGCAAAGCTACAGTGGACATTCCAGACGACGATTAATTTCGTTTTTTATGTTGATGAAAGGGGGAGAAGTGTATTTTGAATATTTTATTTTTTTTTATCTGCCCTCGAATATTTGTTCTCGAATCTTGGATGCTGATATTTCATGCTTAAATGTTTATTTAGTGTTTGATTATAGTTATCAATTCATATATGCCCTTGCTTAATTCTCAGACTATTTGTTTATATTGTCTCTATAAGTATTTTTGACAGGGGGAGACATATAAAGCTAGATATTAATTCAAAGTTTTCATCATCATAAAAAAGGGGGAGATTGTTATTCCCATGTTTTTAGGATGATTGATAGAGTATATTTTTATATATATTTTAGATGATTTTATTCTCATATTTATTGTGTTTTGCATTGATTTGGATTTTTATTTAATAGATTTTATTGTTTTATTGTAGGAAATAAAGAATTCATGACTTGGAAGGATTTGGAGCAAAAAGAGCTATTTTGGAGATAAAATAGGAGAAAATTCGTAATATTGGGCTATACGGGCTATTCTGCACTGTTTTGGCCATATCTTGAGTTCCAGAAGTCTGTTTGAGGCCCGTAAGCTGTCCACGCGAAGCTTGTGGAATTTTCTACAATTCAGAGGTGGTCCAGTAATCAAAATCCAACTGGAAGAGCCCAGAAACAGAGGAGAAAAAGAAGTGACGAATTTTAATTAAGGAATCCTATTCAGTTATGGAATCCTACTTGTAATTGATTTAGAGTATTAAAATACTTTTATTGGGCAAGACTTTTAGAGCCTATATAAACACATCTAGGGTATTATTTTGGGAGGAGATACATACGTGCTCCTACTCTTAGGAGCTAGGGTTTTGGAGAGGAGACCATGAATTTCATTCTTGTGACAGGATTGATGATTGCAGGTTTTCTTATCTGAATTTCTTCTCAATTCTTATTAGTTTAATTATGTTTTCTTGTTTTACTAGTTGTTTTACTTGTTTAATTATTAGTGAGTAGTTATTTCTAGGGCTTAAAGGGAAGCCATGTTTGCACTAATATTGGCATGATTTTCATAGTGGTTTGATTGGTTATGGTTAATTCTGATTGATATGTTTTAATCATTAATTTGTGTAATCGGCCGATATCATGGATTAATTATATGCAAATAGGGGTATGGATCGAGAGATTTACTTACTAGAGGCACACATACGATTAGCAGAATTGAATTTGAGTGCGAAAGCATCATTGGATTTCTGAGAGCGTTAATTCTTGAAAGAGATTAACTTGACTCTAATTACCTGATTGATTGAATTACTAAAAGTGGTTAATTGTGTTGAATGTTTCGAGAGTGTTAATGCTTGAGAGAGATTAACATACTCTAGTTATAAGATCACATTGATTGCTTTAGCTTAAGAGCCAATTGTGTAAGCATGGTGGACCTGATTGCCCTAGGTTTTAAATAATTTGTTAATCATCTATTTACTTAGTGTTAATTTAGTTTAATTTGCTAGTTAGTTAATATTCTCCAATAATCGTTTGGCCCTGAAACAATTAGCGATAACTGAAAAGGAATTAGTAGAACCTGTCTCCTTGTGGATTCGACCCGCTTGCCATCTGTACTAGCAATAGACACCGTGCGCTTGCGGTTAGACGTAATTTTACATATCAAGTTTTTGGCGCCGCTGCCGGGGAGACAGCGAGTTTCTATTGATTTTAATTTAGTTGTTTAGATTGTTTCCATTGTCTCGTTGGAACCTTTGTTCCAATTGAGGCAGATTTTACTACGTTTTCTTGGCTTTGTTGAGTGTCTACAGGTTTGCAATGGGTGAAGTTGATACTTTTGCACTACTCTCTTCCATGTTGGAGGCACGCACTCAAGAAATTGCCTCATTCAACCCTATAGAGCCCATTATGCGTCCAATGAGTATCAATGAGATGTCACAAGTGGCCCCTAAAACTTACAACTTCTGTCCAATTTGTGGTGTCCAGGGTCATTATGGTTTGGAATGCTATTACAATGTCTATAATTCTCAGAATGCTCAGTTGGGACAAATGAATTCTTTTGAAGAAGGATATGGGTACAATCAGTATTCAAACACTTTTGATCAAGAATGCGTGAATCAACCAGATTTCTACTACCAGGACAATGGTGCTCAAAATTTTTCATATCATAATCAGCAACAGTATGAGCAACAATATTATCAGTCATATGAGCAGCCGCCACAACAAGAATATCAATATCCTCCTCTACAAGAAGATCTACATGTTTCTCAATCCAGTGTAGATGTGCAAGCTGATCAGACAAATGAGATGTGGGATATCTTGAATAAAATGCTAAAGAGTTTTGAAGAATTAGAAACTCAAAGTTTGGCGATTGAATCTCAAATTGCACAGTTGGCTAACTCTTCTACTATAGGGCAGCTCGACTATTTACCATCATCATCTATCCGATCCGAAGAGGACCTGATTGCTATCAATCTCACAAGCGATCAGGAATATGATAGTTTCTCCATGTATGTTGATGATGAGGCCATTGATAAAGAGAAGGAGTATGCCACCGATGACGAGATCAATGATGTTGCTGCTACCAAGGACAATGTGACTGATGATGAGGCTACAAAGGAAAGCAATACAGAGATGGTTGTTGTTTCTCTTCCACAACCTGTGACTAAGCTACCATGTATTGATAAATTTGCTCTCGATCTAGCCTCTACTTACAAAGCTTCTTTGCTCAAGACTACTTATTTCAAGATTGATGTGATAACAAATATTGTCCAAGATGATATTTCTCAAATTCTGGTTGAGGATCCATACAAAGTGGCTCATACGTTTCAAGCTCGAGGAGAGGGAGAAGATGGAAGTGTCTTATTAGCCAATGATGTGATAAGCCAAGATGTCCGAATGGCTCCAGTGAAAGTGAGGAATGAAGAAAAGCCACCACCAGAACCTCCACCTTATGTCAAGGGAGTTCAATATTTTCATGGTGTTGAATTTTATCGTTGTTTTATCACAAAGTTTTCCAAAACTGCACAAGCACTCTCTCTATTGCTTATTAATGACATATTTTATTTTACTGATGCTTGTTTGGAGACTTTCTGCAGGATAAAGACAATCACTAACACTCTTGATACTTTTTGCGGTGGCGAGTTTATGATCGAGAAATTGGATATTCCGTCTCCATCGGAGTATTTCTGAGGACGTCAAGCTATTGACGTTAAAGAAGCGCTGCTTGGGAGGCAACCCATGATTTTTATAAGGTTAGTAGTTTTTTATTTCACTTTCTTATTAAAAAAAAAAATTGTGTTGTATGTGTTCTCTTAAAATAAATAAAAAAAAAAAAAAAAATTTGTTGTTTTTTTCAAAAAAAAAAAAAAAAAAAAAAAATGAATGAACAGTGATTTTCGCGCAGGCAGCACCCCTGTAACGCAGGTTGCTCCTGCGTTACTGCCTTCAGCGCCATTTGCCCCCCTGTAACGCAGGCTGCGCCTGCGTTACTGCATTAGCCGCAGTCTGCAACCCTGTAACGCAGGTTGCGCCTGCGTTACAGACCCCTTCTGCCCAGAATTTTTTTTTGTTTTCCCCGAAAATTGTTGTTTTGCAACATAAAAACACACCCAACCTTATTCTAATTTTTATTCTATCAATTCTTAATTCTTATACCTATCCTACATCAAATTCAACCCATCCCAAATATCTCCTACACTCTAAATTTTTAAATTTCACCTATCCATCATCTTATATTTATACCCACCTATCCATAACAAATCCAATTCCTTTTCTATTTCTTTAAATCTCTAAAAATTCAATTCTAAAGAGGAATTAATTGCAAGTTCACCTCTTCGATTCGTATTGGGTAAATCTTTTTCTCTAATCTTATTTTTATTACGAATTTGTGTTCTTGTAAATTGGAATTTTGCATTATTCTTGGAATTTGGGCTATTTTTTGGTGTGATATTGCTTGAAAATTATTGGTTGAGCTTCTTGTGAGTTGGGAGAGATGGTGCTAGTGTTGGGAAATTGCTACAAACAGGGGATTTTTGCCTAACAAGCATGTTGAGTTGCGATGGGGAAGGATATGTAAGGCGCGCCTTGTAGAAATTAAATTTGAGCAAGCACATACTTCTTCAATATTTTCAAAGGCCACTTCATGCTTATGCACTAGGGGAGTATTCTACACCTTTCTTTGTATATTTATTATATTTATTTTTTTTCTTTTCTTTTCTATATTTGTTCATTGAGGACAATGAAGCGCTTAAGTGTGGGGAGGTGTTCTCAACGTAGTGTATTACTTGTTTAAAAAAAAAAAATCCAAAAAAATTAAAAAATTAAAAATACCAAAAATAATTCTAGCCATGCAATTTGATTAGTTGTTGTATTTTGCTTGATACACCCATGCATGCGTAGAATTCTTGTGTTTATTGACGCTTTTGTATGAGAAGTGACGTGCTTTGTTCTTGTGCACACACTTACACTAGCAAGTTGAAGCTGGTAGACTTAATTGGATGTTGTAAGTGATTAGAATGACATGAATATGTGCAAGATGACTTGGTTTTCATGCTTTGAGTACAAGTAGGTGCGTTAGAGAGTCTTGTTACCTGGGATTGATTATGTTTTGTCACACCAAGTGAGTTTTGAGCCTATATGCATATCTTTTGCATGATTTTTCGTTTGCTTGAGTGTCCACATGTTGTTTACATTGCTAGCACTTACTTGAGATCTTTCTTGAAATGCATGACATTACTTGATGATGAGATGATAAAGGCACTTAGGTTTAACCTCGTATTTCCCATATTTCCACACCTTTTATACATGATCAATTAGTTAACCCGTTGAGCTTAATCCTATTCTTTCGGTGACACACTACGTTACTTGCCATTATCCTTTTTATTCTATTGGCCTTACATTAAATTTGAACCTAAATTGTCAAAGGCTAGTATCGTGCTTAAGGGAGTAATAAGGTGTTCATAAAAGGGGGGTTTTATTGATGATCATACTTTTGGGGAATATTGATTTTGGGTTGATGCTTGCTAGTCGAAATTCATAATAATATCTATGGATCATTGTGCTTATTCCTTAGCTCTCAGAAAAAAAAAGAAAAAAAAAAGAAAAAAAAAAGAAAAAAATAAATAAATAAATAAATTTGAGAGCATTCTTATGTTTGTATGATCCTTTTCATTCGACTAGTCAAGTTATTATAAGGGATATTGAAAAATCCAAGTGTGGGGAAGTATTTGTTTTAATAGAAAGGGAATTGAATAATGATTATTGTTGGGTACTAGCTTTTGACATTAACCTATTTTAGCTTTACTTGACATACCTTGTCCCTAGCCCACGCTACAACCCGAATAAAGACCTTTTGATTGTCATCAGTGATGTATGTTGTGTTGAGAGTGAGATTGATTGCGAGTGTCAAGTTGTGTTTATGATTTTGTTGGAATTGAGTGATACACTTAACCTTGTTCTTGAGTGAATATTCGTTTTTGAGTGAAAGGTGAGTTATTACTTGTTTTGGCATAGGAGATCCCAGGTTTAGACTTAAAGATGTGTTTCTTGTGGGCTTAGCATGATTACCAACGATTTTTACACTTGACATGAATTTTTATGACCTTCTGCATGTTGGTTGAGTAGACTACGTGAATACTTGCACTTTCGACACCAAGACATCGTATGTTTGCTTTGATTCTTAAGTTGATGTGGCATGAGAGGACTTGTGTGTGTGGTGTTGTGTTAGCATTGATCTTTTGCATGGTTAGATGAATTTTGTGGGTACATTCACTATAAACCCTCACGAGACAACACTCGTCCTACTAGGGCTGCCTAGGGGTTTAACGGCTTGTTGCATATGCTCAATGCAATCGTGTCATCTACGAAAGTGATGTTTTTTAGGACTTAGTTTTTATTTCACTTATTTGCCCGATGACGTGCAAATGCTAAGTGTGGGGATGTTTGATAGAGTATATTTTTATATATATTTTAGATGATTTTATTCTCATATTTATTGTGTTTTGCATTGATTTGGATTTTTATTTAATAGATTTTATTGTTTTATTGTAGGAAATAAAGAATTCATGACTTGGAAGGATTTGGAGCAAAAAGAGCTATTTTGGAGATAAAATAGGAGAAAATTCGTAATATTGGGCTATACGGGCTGTTCTGCACTGTTTTGGCCATATCTTGAGTTCCAGAAGTCTGTTTGAGGCCCGTAAGCTGTCCACGCGAAGCTTGTGGAATTTTCTACAATTCAGAGGTGGTCCAGTAATCAAAATCCAACTGGAAGAGCCCAGAAACAGAGGAGAAAAAGAAGTGACGAATTTTAATTAAGGAATCCTATTCAGTTATGGAATCCTACTTGTAATTGATTTAGAGTATTAAAATACTTTTATTGGGCAAGACTTTTAGAGCCTATATAAACACATCTAGGGTATTATTTTGGGAGGAGATACATACGTGCTCCTACTCTTAGGAGCTAGGGTTTTGGAGAGGAGACCATGAATTTCATTCTTGTGACAGGATTGATGATTGCAGGTTTTCTTATCTGAATTTCTTCTCAATTCTTATTAGTTTAATTATGTTTTCTTGTTTTACTAGTTGTTTTACTTGTTTAATTATTAGTGAGTAGTTATTTCTAGGGCTTAAAGGGAAGCCATGTTTGCACTAATATTGGCATGATTTTCATAGTGGTTTGATTGGTTATGGTTAATTCTGATTGATATGTTTTAATCATTAATTTGTGTAATCGGCCGATATCATGGATTAATTATATGCAAATAGGGGTATGGATCGAGAGATTTACTTACTAGAGGCACACATACGATTAGCAGAATTGAATTTGAGTGCGAAAGCATCATTGGATTTCTGAGAGCGTTAATTCTTGAAAGAGATTAACTTGACTCTAATTACCTGATTGATTGAATTACTAAAAGTGGTTAATTGTGTTGAATGTTTCGAGAGTGTTAATGCTTGAGAGAGATTAACATACTCTAGTTATAAGATCACATTGATTGCTTTAGCTTAAGAGCCAATTGTGTAAGCATGGTGGACCTGATTGCCCTAGGTTTTAAATAATTTGTTAATCATCTATTTACTTAGTGTTAATTTAGTTTAATTTGCTAGTTAGTTAATATTCTCCAATAATCGTTTGGCCCTGAAACAATTAGCGATAACTGAAAAGGAATTAGTAGAACCTGTCTCCTTGTGGATTCGACCCGCTTGCCATCTGTACTAGCAATAGACACCGTGCGCTTGCGGTTAGGTAAAATTTAACATATCAATGATGTTTTGAATTGTCTTCGAATTAAATCCTGGAGATTTGATTCTGTGTGCTTATCATTTATCTTGTATATAATCTGTTAGTTACTGTTGTGCCCAAAATCATCATGGGCTGAATTTGGGCCCATTAGGCCCTAGGGTTCAATCCATACAAGCGAGAAGATAGATCTAGTACGGGTTATGAAGATCAGATAGAAGAAATGACTAGGAAACTATGAATATCAGGAGGTTCCTAATGGTCAGGAAGCTGAGCTGATTATTAGAAGACCAGGTTCCTCCTATCAGAAGAGTTCGAGTTAGCATAGCAACAGCCACAGGAAAGGTCAAGAGCATATGAAGATATTGGAAGAGCTATCCAGTCTAACCAGTTTGTTATTTGTGCAGGTACTGATTCCTAAAAGGAGGTTCCTAAGTAGCATGTCCCGAAATAAGGAGGTTCCTGAGAAACAGGCTCCTGAGATATAGGTTCCTGAGCACCAGGTTCCTAGGAGTAGCCAACAGAAACTTCTAGAAGCCATATAGAACAAATAAATGAATTGGTATTGGAGTATAATTCTAGGGCGCAGATGATCCTAGAATATCTCTAGCCAATGAGAGAATTATAGTAGGGTACGAACTCGAGTTCTACTCTACTTAGCCAACTAGTTCGTGAAAGACTCTAAAGGAACCTGAGTCCAACACGAACTAGGTAATCGAATACAGCTATTCCAGCAAGAGTTAGCTTTGCATTAGAACTACGTGAGCTTGATCCCTATATAAACAAGGGTACGTAGGCACCTTGAGAGTAAGACGCATCCAGTTCTCTAATTCTCTCTAAAGGCACTTGAGATTATTGGAGACACCCTCGAGCATAGCTCACCCCCACAAACACAACCCAAATCATCCATTGAACAGTTGATTACTAGCCTTTACAACTCACCGAAAACCTCTCAAAGTTGTTACGAAATCCACTCATCAACATTGGCGCTAGAAGGAGGGGAGTTAACATCTTAAGAGTGGAAAGATGGCAGGCGACTCTGATAGCGAAGCGACCCGTCCTGTGGAACAAATTCACAATGGAGATGAACCTACTCATAAGGCGAAGAAGGTTACACAATAAGATATGATGGAAATCCTAAAGACTGTTGGAGAGCGATTGTCGACCTTGGAGCAAGCTTCAAGCAAAAAGAAGAAAAAGAAAGCAAAGAAGAGTAAGAAATCGAAGGTTACTCCAAAATAGTTGAATTTTGAGGAAGAAGAACCTGAAGAGGAGGAGGAGGTTCCAGAAGACGATGAAGAACCAAAACAGGATAATGGTGATGAAGAACCAGAGAATCCTGAGAAGAATAAAACTCCTACCAAGAAGGGACCTTCCCAAGGCCGTACAGAGTCCAAGGGAAAGAAGAAGGTTAAAATTGGAGGTTCCTCGCAGAAGAAGAAGAAAGACAAGGATCCATCTGTTGAGATAATTGAAGAAGAAGAAACAGACTCAGAAGAGGTTATTGAGGGATCTAGCACTGCAGAGTCGAAAGAAGAGGAAGGAACGAGCAAAAAGACAAAGGCGGAAGCTACTGGAGAGGTAACAGCTGAGGACATTTATCACAACCAATATTAACCCATTTTTTGGCTCCTTTGTTAGGTGGCAGATGTTAAAATTGAAGGGCATGGGGAAAATTGTAAAGGACCTGAGATACACTATTTACTCTCCATTTGATGGCCAGCCCTGTGCTGATCACGACCGAGCTTCAGGTGAAGGTGTTAATCCTCAGGAGTATACTCTCATTAAAATGGAGGTTGTGCCACCGTTTCCCCCATAATTAGGATCTTTGGAAGGTAAAAAAGTTTATCTTACAGCAGCAACACTAAGACCAGAGACAATGTCTGGGCAAACAAATTCCTGGGTGCTACCAGATGGAAAGTATGGTGCATTTGAAATCAACGAGGAAGAAGTGTTCATTCTAACTGAAAAGTCAGCCCGTAATTTGGCATATCAGAGATTGTCACGGGTTCCACAGAAGCCAACTTGTTTGCTAGAGCTGACTGGTCATGATTTGATTGGTCTCCTGATAGAGTATATTTTATAGGATTTTATTCCCACATTTACGGTGCTTTTGCGAATAATCGTGTCGATTTAATTAGTTTTATTTGAGTTTGTTGCAGGAAATAAATAAATGCCAAGTCGGAAGGAATCGAGCATTATTTAAAGATTTTATGTGATTTTTAGCTCGAAGGATTTATTTTGTGAAATTACGAGGAGAAATGGTGGAATTCCGGCTCGTTGTTTAGAAATTTTGGAGCAAAACAAAGCAAATTCCAGGAGCTCCACAGCGCAACAGCGCTATAAAAGAAGGGCTGCTGCTCCACTTGACTTGGCAGAAAAACAAAACAGGAGAATTCCAGGGAGAAAGCTGCGCAACAGTGCTGTACATAGAGCAGCTGCGCATGTTGATACGGCGCAACAGCACCTTGAGCAACAACACCTCTTACTTCCTGCAACAGCCCCAGCGCGACACGCCCACTGTAACAGCTCTAAAAGTTTGCGCACCAGCGCTTAAAGCTCGAGCAACAACACCTCTTACTTCCTGCTATGCGGGAAGATTGTGGAAAAATAGAATTTAATTCTATTTCATATTCTGAATATAATTCTAATAAAAATCAGCTGGGCTCTATTTTTTTGGCAATAATTTAAGTCAATTAGGAATTTGTAAAGACCTCTATATAAACAATTTTAGGGGATACATTGTAGACATCTTGGATCTTGGATCTATCTTTTAATCTATTATCTCTCTTTTCTCTCTCTTTGACACACAACTTTACATACATTATTTTTATAAAACTAGGGTTTATATCTTCTTCTTCAATCCTTGCAAGCTCAATTTATTTCTTGGATTCAATTGTTCTTCATTATTCAAAGGTTTAAGTTATTACTTATCTTCCCTTTAATTATTACATGTTTATTATGGCTTTCTTGATTATTATTGTTAGTTTTAATCCTAGAATGAGTGAGTAATTTAATTCTAGGGTATTAGGGGGAGCCATGTTTGCACCATGATTTGGACTTAATTTGATTAGTAGATTGATGGGTAAAGAGTAATCCTGATTGATATGTTATAATTCTTAATTTGTGTAATTGCGCAATATCACGGATTAATTGATTGCAATAGGAGTAATAGATCGAAAGATTTTACTACTAGAGGCTTACATACAATTAGCGGAATTGAAGGTGATTGTGGAAGCATCATTAGATATTCTGAGAGTGTTAATGCTTGAAAAAGATTAACCATTGCTTTAATTACTTAATCCCATTGAAAAACTATACTTTTGTGATTTGTTTGGTGTAAACATGGTGAACCTGAATTGCCCTAGATTCTTTTATTAATTGAATTAAAACTTTGTTAAATTTGCATTAGTAGTTAATAAAATTCCCAAATAATCGTTTGTGACTAGAAACAATTGATAATAGTTGAATTGAAATTGAAACTGTCTCCTTGAGGAATCGACCCGTATTTGCTAGTATCTACTACAATTGATACCGTGCGCTTGCGGTTAGACATAATTTTACACATCAAGTTTTTTGGCGCCGCTGCCGGGGAGACGCCTAGTTTCTATTATTTTAGTTCGATTGTTTTAGATTGTTTCTCTTGTCTCTTTGGAACTCTTGTTCCAACTGAGACCGATCTTACTACTTTTCCTTGTTTAGTTGTTGATGCCCAGGACCAGGTCTCAAACGAAAGAAGATCAAACGAAAGAGGATACAACTCCTCTTAGTCCAGATTCTGAACTTTCTTGTCAACAATACATAGATCAACAAAGGAAAGAGAAGCAGCAAAAGATACCTGAACCAAAGATTGAGATGGCAGACCCTCCAAAATCTTTGAAGAACTACTCACATCCCTCTCCGAGTGGGGTACCTACTGGCCTTGCTATGCCAGCGATTCAAGTAGCAAATTTCGAGATCAAGCCTGCTTTGCTCACTATGATCCAACAGAATCAATTTGCTGGGCTTGCCTCTGAAGACCCTACAAATCATCTGCAACGGTTTCAATAGCTCTGTTCTACAATTAAACATCAGGGAGTCACTCCAGACCAGTTGAAAGTCATGTTGTTCGGTTTCTCTCTTCGTGACAAAGCTCAAAAATGGTTGAATGATATTGACCTAACTGAGTGGGATAAGATTGCTCAGGCTTTCTTAACTGAGTTCTTCCCTCCTAACAGAACCGACGATTTGATCGACAAGATGATGGGTTTTAAGCAAGATTATGGCGAATCTCTACGGGATGCTTGGGACAGATTCAAGGATTATCAACGTGCATGCCCTCACCATGGTCTTGAGAAGTGGTTTCTGCTTAAACGCTTCTACAATGGTCTTGATTCTGAAACAAAAGGGATGGTTGATAACGCTGCAGGTGGCGTGTTTTTAGACAAGGGAGTTGATGATGCACATGCTTTTCTTTCCAATTTGGCTGCCAATCACTTCAGTAATCCGAGAGCAGCCAAGAAAGGGGGTAAACTTGAAGTGGATGCTTACTCTCTATTATCATCTCAACTCGCTGCATTAACTCAGGAGATCCACTCATTGAAGACATCTCAGCCCTCTACTCAACCTATGAGTATCAATGCATTATCATCCATGGCTCCTATGAATAATTCTGTTTGTGAAGTCTGTGGCATCCAAGGCCACTATGGTAACGATTGCCAATACAATGCTCAAAATTCATAAAATTTTCAGATGGAGCAAGCAAATGTTTTCCAACAGAGGCAGCAGTACAATCCGTACTCCAACACTTACAATCCTGGTTGGAAAGATCATATAAACTTCTCATATAGGAACAATAATGCTCAAAATTCAAATGTTCCTAATCAGCAGCAATATCAGCAGTCGTACCAGCCTCTTCCACAGCAACAGTATAGGCCTCCTCAAGGACCTATGAATCCCCCTGGATTCCAAAGGCCTCTTCAGAATTATGCTTCTCAATAAAATCATGCTGCACAGGCTGATAATCAAGGTGATATGATGAAGATATTGTTACAAATGCAAATAAAGATGAACCAGATGGAGATACATAATAAGATGCTAGAAACTCAGATCGCTCAAATGGCTAGTTCTTCATCTATAAGGCAACAAAGCTCTCTACCAGCACAACCAACTCACCCGAAGGAAAATGTGAATGCCATTGCTCTTAGGAGTGCTCGTACATATGATACTCCTCCAATGCCTACTGATGATGTTCTTACTGAGAAAGAAGAAGAGGATTCTGAGGAAGACAAGGTAGAGAAAGCTGTTGAAGATGCAAAAGAAGGTGAAACTGAGGAAAGCAAGAAAAAGGACAAAGAGAAGACTGCAGTTACTCCTCCACCATTTGTGCCAAAGCTCCCATTCCCTAGTAAGATGAACAGAACTAAGGTGGACGAGCAGTTTGGTAAGTTCATGACACTTGTCAAGAATCTTGAGATAACAGTTCCTTTCACTGATTTAATTTCTCAAGTTCCATCATATGCAAAGTTTCTTAAGGATATTCTCACTAAGAAAAGGTCTTTTGGTGAGGTGGAGACAGTAGCTTTTACTGAAGAGTGTAGTGCTGTTTTACAAAATAAGTCTCCACCTAAGCTTAAAGATCCTGGTAGTTTTTCGATCCCGTGTCATTTAGGTGCATTGTTCATTGATAAAGCTTTATGTGATTTGGGCGCTAGCGTCTTAGTCATGCCTCTCTCGGTTTTTCAAAAACTAAATATGGGAGAATTAAAATGTACACAGATGACTTTGCAAATGGCAGACCGTTCGATAAAATATCCCCTTGGAATTTTAGAGGATGTGCCTGTTAGGGTTGGAAAATTTTATATTCCTGTAGACTTTGTAGTTCTAGATATGGAAGAGGATAGCCAGATACCTATTATTTTAGGTAGACCATTTCTCTGTACTGCAGGTGCTGTTATTGATGTTAAAAGTGGGACTCTCACATTGAGCATTGATGATGATAAAATTACTTTTACTCTAACCTCTGCTCTTAAATCCCCTTTGCTTGAGAATACTTGCTGCATGATTGATGTTATAGATGGAATTGTCCAAGATGAGACACCTCAGATTCTATTGAATGATGCATTGGAAGCAGTGCTCATGCTTGAAGCTTACGAAGGAGAAGGACATGCTGAAGTCGATTCTTTGATTCTTGAGTTGGATGGTGCAGCTGATCTGAATTGTGAGGTAACCAACACTGTCACTTCTTGTGGTGAACCTCAGGTAAATAAGTTAGAGCTTAAGCCTTTGCCATCTAATCTGAAATATGTGTTTCTTGATGATGAAAAGACTTGTCCTGTGATTGTTAGCTCTAGTCTTGATGATAACCAGGTTTTTAAGCTTCTTACTGTTTTGCGTGCGCATAAAAAAGCTATTGGGTATAGTATCGATGATCTTACAGGGATTAGCCCAGACTTTTGCATGCATAGAATTCACTTAGATGATGACCATAAGCCTTGCATACAGGGACAACGCCGCTTGAACCCTAACATGCAAGAGGTTGTTAAAAAAGAAGTTTTAAAATTGTTAGATGCGGGCATCATTTACCCGATTTCTGATTCTAAATGGGTAAGCCCAGTTCAGGTAGTCCCTAAGAAAGGAGGAACAACGGTAATTAAAAATGAAAAAGATGAACTAATTCACACTCGAATTGTCACCGGTTGGCGAATGTGCATTGATTACCGTAAGTTAAACACTGCTACTAGAAAAGACCATTACCCTCTCCCTTTCATTGATCAGATGTTAGAAAGACTTGCTAAGCATAAGTACTTTTGCTATTTAGACGGATATTCAGGGTTCTTTCAGATCCATATACATCCTGATGACCAAGAAAAGACTACATTTACTTGCCCATATGGTACTTTTGCATATCGTAGAGTGCCTTTTGGTTTGTGCAATGCCCCTGCTACTTTTCAGCGTTGCATGATTGCCATATT
This sequence comes from Kitagawia praeruptora, assembly GCA_037693485.1. Taxonomy (NCBI): domain Eukaryota; kingdom Viridiplantae; phylum Streptophyta; class Magnoliopsida; order Apiales; family Apiaceae; genus Kitagawia; species Kitagawia praeruptora. The sequence goes on from CM075347.1 coordinate 129,860,998, forward strand.
TTCTGATTTCATAGAGTCTATCATGGAAGTATTTATGGATGATTTCAGTGTTTATGGGTCTGATTTTGATGTATGTCTGCATAATCTTTCTAAAGTGCTTAAACGTTGTGAAGAGGTGAATTTGGTTTTGAATTGGGAAAAGTGTCACTTCATGGTCAATGAAGGAGTGGTACTTGGTCATTTGATTTCTGAACGTGGCATCCAAGTTGACAAAGCAAAAATTGAGGTGATTAAGAAACTTCGTCCTCCTGTTAATGTCAAGGGAGTGAGGAGTTTCCTTGGTCATGCGGGTTTTTATCGTCGTTTTATAAAGGATTTTTCAAAAATTGCAAAACCCCTCACTCAATTGTTGCTTAAGGATGCCACATTTGTGTTTACTAATGCTTGTTTGGAGTCTTTTAACAGGATTAAGGAAGCTTTGATAAGTGCACTAATCATTCAATCTCCAAATTGGAATCTTCCATTTGAAATCATGTGTGATGCAAGTGATTATGCAGTTGGAGCAGTTCTCGGTCAAAGGAAAGACAAGGTATTGCACGCCATCTACTATGCAAGTAAAACCTTGGATGAAGCTCAAGTCAATTATGCTACGACTGAGAAAGAACTCCTAGCTGTGGTCTACGCTCTTGACAAATTCCGAGCCTATCTCATTGGCTCCAAGGTCATTGTTCACACTGATCATTCGGCACTTAAGTATCTGTTGGCGAAGAAAGAAGCAAAGCCAAGGCTTATTCATTGGATTCTGTTACTCCAAGAATTTGACTTGGAAATCAAAGACAAGAAGGGTGCTGAGAATGTGGTTGCGGATCATCTCTCACGGTTGCGTTTCAAATCTGATATTGCGTCAAGTACTTCTATTGACGATTCTTTTCCAGATGATCACTTGTTTTCGGTTGCTACTCAAACTCCATGGTATGCAGATTTTGCAAATTTCTGTGTTAGTGGATCTCACCCTCCAGAATTGACTTATCAGCAAAGAAAGAGGTTTTATTATGATGCTAAACAATATTTTTGGGATGACCCTTTCTTGTACCGCAAGTGTGCTGATGGAATCTTTCGTAGATGTGTCCCTGAGTTCGAAGTACATGACATTCTCAAGCATTGTCATTCTCTCGCATGTGGAGGCCACCATGGTCCTTCAAAAACTGCTGCTAAGGTACTTCAATCCGGTTTCTTTTGGCCGTCTCTATTTAAGGATGCTCGTGCTTTCTATTTAGCGTGTGATGCATGTCAAAGGACGGGTAATATTTCTAAACGCCATGAGATGCCTCAAACTGGTATTCTTGAGGTCGAGATATTTGACGTATGGGGTGTTGATTTTATGGGACCCTTCCCAAGTTCTTGTGGGATGAGATACATCTTAGTTGTTGTCGATTATGTGTCCAAGTGGGTTGAAGCAGTTGGATCAGTAACCAATGATTCCAAGGTTGTTATGAAGCTCTTTAAAAATATCATCTTCCCTCGGTTTGGAGTTCCAAGGACAGTGATAAGTGATGGTGGTTCTCATTTTTGCCATCGCCAGTTTGAAACTTTGTTGAAGAAATATGGCGTTACTCACAAGGTTGCTCTTGCATATCACCCCCAAACAAGTGGCCAAGTGGAGGTTTATAACTGCCAAATCAAAAGCATTTTGGAGAAAATGGTTGCAAAGTCAAGGAAAGATTGGTATTTGAAGCTAGATGATGCTTTGTGGGCTTATCGTATGGCGTACAAAACACCTATAGGAACCACACCTTATCGGTTGATCTATGGTAAAGCATGTCACTTGCCAGTGGAATTGGAGCATCGCGGTTTCTGGGCTATAAAAGAACTCAACATGGATTTGAAGGCTGCGGGGCAAGCGAGACTTCTTCAACTTAATGAGTTAGATGCGCTTCGTTTTGATGCTTATGACAACTCTCGGCTTTACAAGGAGAGAACGAAGAAGATGCATGATAAGATGATTCAGAGAAGAGATTTTCAGGTTGGTGATAAGGTGTTGTTGTTTAATTCCAGACTTCGATTTTTTCCGGGGAAGCTCAAATCAAGATGTTCGGGACCTTTTACTGTCACCGATGTCAAATTTTATGGTGCTATTGAAATTATGGGACGAGATGGAACAAAATTTAAGGTCAATGGTCAACGCCTTAAATTATATGTGGATGGTGCATTCGTAGGGAAGATGGAAGTGATTTATCTTGACAACCCCTCCACGGAGATCTGAACCAGCTGAGTCGAGCCAACGACGTTAAACAAAAGCGCTTCTTGCGAGGCAACCCATGGATCATGCTTCTGCAAAGGGGAGTTCTTCTTTCCTTCTGTTTTATATATTGTAGATTTCTTTGTTTAGTTAATGAGTCATTGAGGACATTGACTCGCTTAAGTGTGGGGAGGTGTTCTCGGTGTTCTCAACGTAGTGTATATAAAAAAATTAAAAAAAAATTTAAAAAAAATTGAAAAATACCAAAAATAATTCTAGCCATGTGAAGATTACTTGTGTAAATGCACCCATGCATGCTTAGGAATCTTGTGTTTATGGATGCTTTTGATTGAGAAGTGATATGTGATGTTCTTGTGCACACACGTACACTAGCAAGTAGAAACTAGTAGACTTATTGAATGTGCTAAGTGATTAGAATGACATGAATATGTGCAAGGTAATTTGGTCTATATGCTTTGAGTACAAGTAGGTGCATTAGAGAGACTGTTATTTGGGATTGATAATGTTTTGTCATACCAAGCGAGTTTTGAGCCTATATGCATATCTTTTGCATGATTTTTTGTTTGCTTGAGTGTCCACATGTTGTTTGCATTGCTAGCACTTGCTTGAGGTCTTTCTTAAGATGCATGACATTAATTGATGATAACATGATAAAGGCAATTAGGTATAATCTCATATTTCCTATATATCCAAACCATTTATACATGATCCATTAGTTAACCCTTTGACCCTAATCTTATTCTTTCGGTGACACACCACATTACTTGCCATTATCCTTTTTATTGTATTAACCTTACATTAAATTTGAACCAAATTGTCAAAGGCTAGTATTGTTCGTAAGGGAGTGATAAGGTGTGCATAAAAGGGGGGTTTTTATTGATGATCATAACTTTGGGGGAATATTTGGGGTTTGGTTCATAGCTTGTTAGTCGAAGTTTGAAATCATATTTATGGGATCATTGTTCTTGCTATTACTAAGCTTTCTCAAAAAAAAAGAAAGAAAAAAAAAGAAAAAAAAAAGAAAAAAATAAATACGAGAGCATACTTATTCTTTGTGATCCTACTTTGATTCGACTAGTCAAGTTGTATATAAATAAAAGCTCAAGTGTGGGGAGGTATTTAGTGGTTTTAATAAGTATGGGAGTTGTTTGAATTTCAATGTCAGGTACTAGCTTTTGAATTAACCTTCTTTGGCTTTCTAGACATACCTTGTCCCTAGCCCCGTTACAACCTTAACAAAGACCTTTTGATTGTCATTGATGATGTATGTTGCGTTAAAGGATAGATTGATAACAAGGACGAAGCATGTTTATGATATTGTTGGGCTACCTAGGGGTTTAAAGGACTTGTTGCATATGTCAAATGCAACCGTGATCACCTACGGAAGTGGTACTAGTTAGTTTAGTATAGTTTTTATGTTAGTTTGCACGAGGACGCGCAAAGTGCAAAGTGTGGGGATATTTGATAGAGTATATTTTATAGGATTTTATTCCCACATTTACGGTGTTTTTGCGAAAAATCGTGTCGATTTAATTAGTTTTATTTGAGTTTGTTGCAGGAAATAAATAAATGCCAAGTCGGAAGGAATCGAGCATTATTTAAAGATTTTATGTGATTTTTAGCTCGAAAGATTTATTTTGTGAAATTACGAGGACAAATGGTGGAATTCCGGCTCATTGTTTAGAAATTTTGGAGCAAAACAAAGCAAATTCCAGGAGCTCCACAGCGCAATAGCGCTATGAAAGAAGGGCTGCTGCGCCACTTGACTTGGCAGAAAAACAAAACAGGAGAATTCCAGGGAGAAAGCCGCGCAACAGCGCTGTACATAGAGCAGCTGCGCATGTTGATACGGCGCAACAGCGCCTTGAGAAGCGCCCCAGCGCGACACGCCCACTGTAACAGCTCTAAAAGTTTGCGCACCAGTGCTTAAAGCTCGAGCAACAGCACCTCTTACTTCCTGCTGTGCGGGAAGATTGTGGAAAAATAGAATTTAATTCTATTTCATATTCTGAATATAATTCTAATAAAAATCAGCTGGGCTCTATTTTTTTGGCAATAATTTAAGTCAATTAGGAATTTGTAAAGACCTCTATATAAACAATTTTAGGGGATACATTGTAGACATCTTGGATCTTGGATCTATCTTTTAATCTATTATCTCTCTTTTCTCTCTCTTTGACACACAACTTTACATACATTATTTTTATAAAACTAGGGTTTATATCTTCTTCTTCAATCCTTGCAAGCTCAATTTATTTCTTGGATTCAATTGTTCTTTATTATTCAAAGGTTTAAGGTATTACTTATCTTCCCTTTAATTATTACATGTTTATTATGGCTTTCTTGATTATTATTGTTAGTTTTAATCCTAGAATGAGTGAGTAATTTAATTCTGGGGTATTAGGGGGAGCCATGTTTGCACCATGATTTGGACTTAATTTGATTAGTAGATTGATGGGTAAAGAGTAATCCTGATTGATATGTTATAATTCTTAATTTGTGTAATTGCGCAATATCACGGATTAATTGATTGCAATAGGAGTAATAGATCGAAAGATTTTACTACTAGAGGCTTACATACAATTAGCGGAATTGAAGGTGATTGTGGAAGCATCATTAGATATTCTGAGAGTGTTAATGCTTGAAAAAGATTAACCATTGCTTTAATTACTTAATCCCATTGAAAAACTATACTTTTGTGATTTGTTTGGTGTAAACATGGTGAACCTGAATTGCCCTAGATTCTTTTATTAATTGAATTAAAACTTTGTTAAACTTGCATTAATAGTTAATAAAATTCCCAAATAATCGTTTGTGACTAGAAACAATTGATAATAGTTGAATTGAAATTGAAACTGTCTCCTTGAGGAATCGACCCGTATTTGCTAGTATCTACTACAATTGATACCGTGCGCTTGCAGTTAGACATAATTTTACACATCATCTCCCTTTGAAGTCTCCGTTGGCATTTAATGACATCATATACTCTCTTCCTATGATGTCGGTTCTCACTAATAAGGGTACTGGAATTGTTACTAGTGTTCCTAGTGATTCTCCCGATGATTTTGTTAGACAATCTGCGATAAATACAAATAGTATAATATTTGTGCTTGTGTGAGTAACAGTTATGTGTATAATTAAAATAGACAAAAGAGGAGACAAGGAACGAAAAACCCGAGTCCAGTGCGTGACTGTCTCCTTAAAGCGTATTATCCCCTCACCATATGTGCGAGTGAAATGCTTCCCAGGATAAAACGGATTGCAGTGAGGCTACAGATGAGCGTCACTCTCAGCGAGCTTGAGACGAGCAAGAACTATCACCAGAGGAAGAGAAGAGGCTGTATAAAAGAGAAGGATGTGTGTTTTCGAGTAAATAATCCTAATGCTCTAGATGAGTATTTATAGGATGAGAAGACTTGTGCGCTACACAATTGCCTTAATTAATTAGCCGCGCTAATCAATTATAATGGTGGAAATTTCCTTAACACAATTGCCTTAATTAATTAGCCGTGCTAATCAATTAAATCGGTGGCAATTTCCTTAATTAATTAACCGTGTTAATTAATTATGTTAAGGAGGTGGCAAAAAATCCATAGTAAAAATGGAATTGATTTTACCGAATCAATGAATTCAATTTATAATCGAATCCATATTCCAACAATCCCCCACATGGATGAGATTGATATCGTAGTCGCACACACCAGACAGACACGGAATTTGATTTGGTGATAGATTCTTCGATCAGATATAGCATACGATAGGTAGAGGTTTGCTCCTTGAACCTTCGCTTGAGTAAGCATACCGACCTTACTGGTAGACAGTGGAGGTTTGCTCTTTGAACTGTTCGACCGTTTGTGTAAGCGATGATATACTTATCACTATATCCTTTATGACTCGTTCAGCTCTCATGATTATGTCCATTTTGGCCATGGAACATCGTCCTGGTTCTGCAGGAGTTTCTAAAGAATTGTGCCTCGCAATTCTCCTTTGAAGCGGCCCCACTTCTCTCCCACATAGGTGATCTTTATACTTAAAGAGTAACCCGCGTTTACTCAACTGAATTCCATGCGTTCAAACCTTGAACTCCATGTATTCACCGAAAGTTCATTAAAAGCTTAATAGCTTACCCTCGTACCTTACGGGTCTCACTGTTTCCTCATCATAGGAATAGGCCAGGGGTTACCCCCACAGTGATTTGGTCATCATGATTTAGTTGGCCCATTGAACCAAGTTCTTGGGATCTCCAGTCAGTAATGGTTGGGTGTCCACCATGATGCCGTTAAGCAATAGGCTTAAGGCCCATCCCTCTCGATGATTTTACAACTATCTCTCAGTATAACCAGATTCTCTTGGTTTAACCAGATTATCTAAGTTAAACATCTGGTTAGTGGATCCACAACTTATCATTTGACTTTACAGAGTCAATCCTGATAATTCTCATTGAGACTAGTTGTTTAATGATATTATGTCTTCGTCATAGAGGCGAGACATACCATTACACACACAACAATGTAATCTCCCAATTTGCAAATTATTCACATAAAATATGCATATTGAAGACACATGCATTTTCTTGTCATTTAGGAATATCCTTTACAAAGTGACTACCACTTCACCCTCTTACAGATGCACGTACATTATGCAAAAGACTCGTATTCCATCATGAATCGAGCTATGTTTAATCGTCTATATAGGATTTCCATGACATGGCTGCTTACGTTAATGTGAAATAAATTCACTAATGACTTTTAAATTCTTAAAGTCAAACACCTAACATCCATACTATAACCACATAGTACAATTAGATATCGTTTACAATGCAGCCCAAGTTCACGAGTATATCTCAAACACCTTAGTCTCATTGAAATCACTTTCAAGAGACCAATTTCGATTTGACTCGTGCATCTACTCAGTTCACCAACTGTGTAGCCTATGTCTGATTTTGTACCATTTTAAAATGTACAACAGACTTCCAATCAATCTTGAGAGATCCTTGTTAATCTACACTTGGATAGATACGAATTCATTCTAGCTATACTAGATTAAGTTACGTTGATCTCTTCAAGATTCACATCACCAACGTGTGACATGTATCCTCTAAGACTTTCAAAGTTATTAAGATTTTAATTATAAAAATCAAAACTTCAAGTCTCATCAAAATTGCTAGAGATGATCATCTTGTCATTACTTCTCGTAATGATCAGATCACTCATGTGCAATTACAATATTTTTATCATCTCATGTGTAAATAACATATATACACTTGTCAATTCACTGATTTTCTATCAATTTGACATCTCAACATTGGCATATGTCACATTTCATGTGTAAATAACATATATACACTTGTTAATTCACTGATTTTCTATCAATTTGACATCTAAACATTGGCATATGTCACATTTTGGTAATTAACTTTACCAGTCACCAGCTAAGGCTTCAGTTCGTCATATTAACATTACAAATTTTAGCGTCCCAAAAATTAGCAATTTCAATTCAACTTATTACCAAGTTTAAGCGTCCCTAAACTGGCAATATGCATTATATAGTTTTCACGTTTGAGCGTCCTCAAAATGAAAAATTGAGTCATTAATTTTGAAGCCATTGCTTATCATAGCAATATCAAATTTTATATGCCACTATTTTGATGTCTATTTTGATTCACAAAATGTTTCACCTGGTTATAGTCTTTCTACGCTTGCCTTAGCAACAAACCCTCAGGTTATCTTACGTAGATTTCTTTTAAATATCTATTTAGAAAGACTATCTCAATGTTCATTTGATATACTTCTCAATTCCGCAACACGGTAATTTTAAGTATCATTTTAATGAACCTCATTCTCGTAAACCGAGAAATACCATTTCAAAATATATCAGGTCTCCACTTTGACTGTAATTTCTAATTGTCAGTCTGACCTTATACTTTTTCTTTTTTCAAATTTGAAAAATCCATTTAGGTCCTAATGGTATCTATCTCGCAAGAAGATCCATATAATTTCAAACATGATTCTACTTAATAGAACCACTCTCTCTATTCCTTAATATCCTTTTCCCCCACAAGGAATATGGAGAGTTCTTATAACACTGTAGTCCATTTTCTAGCACACATGTTAGAAAATCTTGACTCATTGACTTCTTAACTTTGGCCAATTTCCCTCTTAATATCTTCTTTCATCCAGAATTATTAGAGGAACGCTTAGCTTTTTCAAGCTTTGAGGTTCACCACTAAGCAAATCGTTAAGACATCTCGATGAAGTGTATCTCGATGTGGTACACTTCTAAAATACCACTTTAAAGGGTCGTACTTTGGAACATCAGTTCTCATTCACCCTTTTATCCATTTTGAGCATGTAAATATGCGTTGGAATCCTCTCGCAGAGTAAAATATAATCCAACCAATACACAACACTAACACATAGTGTTTATCACTCAAATAGAGTCTCAAAATGATCTACAACTTAGTCTAAAATACTAAGTTTTTCCAACAATAGTTCATTCTCACATTAATCCAATAACTTAGGAGTTCATTTGGATCACTTACGGATCTGTGTGGAACTACTTAGCTTAATAAATAAATAAACATTCCCAGATTCCGTAGTTGCATACAAATTAGAATCTCATTATTTATATTCATGTATAGGATATCATTAGACACAATCGTTGTCTATATCCATCCAAAATACCTAGATTATTTTGGATCACTTTTAGCCTTTATAGGTATAAGCATCAAGATATCTCCAAGATACCCCCACAATTCAATTATTTCTAGGAATGCTTCGTTACATTCTAGAGTTCATCCAAAGAAAAATTCTCTTATTTTCCCTTCAAGATACCCCCACATTTTAATTTTTCTAAGAATGTTTCACTACATTCCTGTAATATCAGGAAATTCAATTATTTCCTATCATGGTATCTTGACATGTTTAAAAATAATTAGTCTCTACACGACTAACATCCTCATATTCAGTGATAGTCTGAATTGATGAACATCGCTTTTGCATCTCCATTAGAGAGCAATTTAACATGCATGTTCGCACTTATTCACGCAAGAGAACGTGGTCAACAAGTAATATAGAGTAAATAGGATTCGTTCCCACAGAGACTCAAATTGTTTGTAATGTTCACTTATGCACCAGCTTATGATTTACACTCACTGCTAAGACAATCACAATTTTGGTTTTGATTTACTAAAGATTAATTACCAACTAAGCCAATTACGAGGAAATAACTTAACTTTAACTTTATAATAAACAAACATGGGATTTCAATTTCATTTACTACTTCATCTAGAATCTTATGCCCTTTAACCTAGCATGTGACAGAGTTGATTACTGATTAGATGCACTAAACTGATACACACCAACTTTCGTTATGCATATACCATCCTACTGATCATCCACAATTGATAGAAGTCAAGTAGTCACCAAATATGTGTAGTTCCTATACGTCTATAGCAATTGAACACACATCGGTTTAAAATCAAGCATCCATAAAACCACATAGTCAGTGCAAGACGGGTAGAATTACACCACAAATTAATACATGTTCTTCACATGCAAAAACCTATGCTAGCATGAATTGTTCTAAACCCTAGATCCACTTTCGCATTCACTAGGATTAAACTAACAATTACAGGTGTTCGCGACTCACCTATAACGAATAAGCATAAACATACTAGGCAATCAATACAATCAATCACACACCAAGGCATAAATAAAACTCAATTACTAGAATCCATAGAAAAATCCATTAAAACCCCATGATAACGAATTAGCCCATAATCGACCTCATCGCCATCATGGGTTCAATTGATAACATAATTCTAGAACAACAAATAATTAAAAGAAGAGAGAAAATAAGGTTCAGAAATAACTCCCCAAAGTAGAAGAATACAAAAGTTCCAAAGATTACTCCTTGCTTGTCACTAGCTTGGAGATGTATCTTGAAATTGTTCTTGGCTACAATGTTGATGATAAAATAAAAGAGCTGCTAACTGATGATAGATGTACCGTTTTTAGGTCTAGATATTACATATATATATGCCCTAATAAAAATAGGCCCAAAGTGTTTTGACCCGGAGAAAATGACTTAAAACAAAGGCACGCAGCTTGATTACACAGGGGACAAACCGCACAATAGCGCCTCAAATCTTCGCGAAACAGCGCCTAGTTGATGCTCTAGCCCGCGCAAGAGCGCCCCACAGGCGCGCAGCTGCGCTAGGCACTTCCTGGAATTGCACTGGAGCGCTGTTGCCCTTGTTCAAGCGCAGCAGCGCCTGTTCAAGCGCAGCAGCGCCTGTTCAAGCGCAGCAGCGCCTGGTGCCCCCTGCCCAAATTTGTAGACAATTCTCTCCTCTTCGCGTGGGCTTTTGAATCACCCAATTCCGATGTCTGGAACTCCGGTTATGGCCAAAACAGTGAAGTATGCGCATTGAGCTCAAATTCCTGAATTCTCTTGCCCTAGACTTCCTGTAATTTCTACTTTAAGCTCACAGAATACCACCAATACTTCACCAACACCACCAATGCCGCCCGACTATGCAACCTACACAAATTAAATGAAAACACATCAAACTAACACGAAACTTGAGAACTCGCAATCGTTTTAAGTACGAATGGAATGCAAAATAGTGGATATAAAATCCACTTATCAATGCACCTACTCCATTAAATTAAGGGAGGTGATATGTGCACACCCATCACTTATAGGTGCACACCCTTTATAATGAAAGAGACTAAAATACCCTTAACTTAATTTCCTATCAATAGAAGTATATTTTACATATTGAGAAATAAAAAATAATCATTAACGAATATTGATATATGAATATAAAATTATTAAACATATTTTTTATGCATTTTTTTAAAGTACATATATACTTTTTATGCTTGATTTTTTTTACTATGCTAATATGATTTTTGAATATTTAAATTATATTTTTTTTTGACAACAATCGTTTAACAAGTAAAAACTTACCAATTACCAGAAATAATTATTATTTTATTATTACCATTCAATAAAATAATATTTTATTAATTAAAACACATCATGTGCAAAATAGCTACCATTTTATAGTCCAATTACTAAAAATTATTATTTATTATTATTTTTTCAAACCAGCAATAATAGTCATATTTGATTTTCAATGGTCAATTTGACCCATCTTTATTTAAAATATATTTTTTTATTGTAATTTTAGAAAATTCATTATATTGTAAAATGGGTTAAATATAATTTCTTATAATAATACCTAATTTTATAATTTATATATGATTCATGAAAAAGACATATATTTGAATATATCACATATTATTAAATTAAAAATTAAGATGTAAAATTGAAACTAAATTTTACCAAAAAAAAGTTTATTCACTTGTTCAACTAATTTTTTTATAAAATTATAATTGAACTAGTAATTAAATGAAAATGTAAGTTGAGGATATTTTGGTCATATTACTAATATAGGGTGTGCACCTATAAGTATGAGGTGTGCACATATCACCTCCCTAAATTAATGTGAGTAATGTGCACTGACCTCATGAATATATCCACATTGTGAACAAAATCAACCAGTGGTTATTCAATATCAAAGTCAATCATTATCATTTTAACTTTCGTATCAAGTTGGTTTTCTATCTCGAGCTTATAGAGCGTAATTATCTCTATCTTGCTTCATTTTTACTCTTTAACGAGTACACATAATCAATGTATTACTATAAAGTAATTACACAACTTGTTATCACCTCTCACTAGAGCAGGTTTCAAACGACCATGATCCCATCATAAAAAAAATTCCAAATTTTTCCTTGAATTAAATACTTCAAATCAACATTCATCAATGGTTTGATTTCCAGGTTGTCGGAGAAGACACAATGGTCTCACTTAATACCCGACTTCCTTACAGGCATGGCCCGTTGCTTGCCCTCAAGCAATGCAAACTCAACCCTAAAATGATGAATGAATGCAACTAAAAATTAAATGTCATGATAATGCGATGTCCTAATGCAATGATCCCACAAAAGTTACCGAAACCAACTCAACAAGCAAACGCCTCAAAGAATGCAACAGCTCCAAACAGAGCTCGACTAAGGCCCCGTATACTAACAATACATGCTCGGAAACGTGGTGTGTGCATTTCTCACTAAGTATACTCTCGAAACTAGATAAAAGGCATAACTCATCCTTCGCCAAAACAATCACATGTTTATAAACAGAATAGACTTTAGACACTCCATGACTCAAAGACACCGCCATCATCATTCAAGGTAGACAAGGACTCATGCTTTACTACATAAAACACCACAAAACACAAAACACACATGCTTTTGACTGTGCAATGGGTGAGACCCCTAAAGGCTTATACAATAGCACCCTTGTAGCGAGCGTTAGGTTAGTGGATCCCAGACCGAACAAGTCTTAGGTCACTAGGCATAAAATCCCCTCGAACTTACTTGCTCGAGTACTAAAGAGCTCACCCTAGCCAATTAGCATACACACACTCTCACAATCCCTCATTTTTTTATTCTCACAACTCTTTTCTTTTTTTTTTCTTTTCTATTTTTTTTTTGACTCTTTTTCTTGCCTTTTTTTTTCACATGGGTGCACTATCTCACCCCCCTAGACTACTCATATCAAATATGAGCCGGCTACTAGCCATTTGACCCTAGCCATTATTTGACAATTAATACAACTAGCATGAAATCCCTGTTTTCCCCCAAACTTATACTTAAGTGCTCCTACGCCATCAAGGGAATAACGAAAATTCTAGATATAAATAGGTGATTAAATCTCAACAGCCAAACAAGGTATGACTCGATCTAGCCCAAGAGCAAATAGTGAGATCGTGAAAAGAATGTGTTCCCGACACACGCAAGTCAATTTCATAAGTACTTAAATCAACCCTCTATTCATTGTCATCACACTCAAATTAACGTCGACCCATCGAGCCAGAAACAGACACTCATGTGGAATCATATGATATGCATGAACAAAATGATATTACACTCCTAAATAAATCTATATGACATGGCATCCTAAATGCACAATTACTAACATGAACTAGCATGAATATGCAACTATACGCAATGCAATGACTCTTGATACCCTAAAATCACCCCCAAACTTAAAAATTGCAATGTCCTCATTGAAGGTAAAATAAAGGGTACAAGAGATACTCCCCTACTCGCCGGCATTTCCACCCTCCTCGGGTGGTGTGTCTGGTGGTGGATAGACATGGTGTCTCCAACACAACTGTTGTTTTATTCGAAAGCAAGAAATCATGGGTTGCCTCCCACGAAGCGCCTTTCTTTAACGTCTTTAGCTAGACTTGGCCACAATTTTCATCTTGAAAATTTTCTACACCGCATCTCTATAAGGCCATTTAATGATCTTTTCTGGAGCGACATCTTCAACGACAAGCTTTACCCGTATTCGCTCCTCACAAGATCTCTTAACAACATTCCCCCGCCTACCTGAAAAGTTAGCAGCAATAACAATAGCAAGCAAAGGATTTGAATTACAAGAAACATACCCCAGGTGAACTAGCAATGTTTTTAGCTCAAGTTCGGGAGCTCCTTCAAATGATGGCTTAAGGCGCACCTGAGAATTCCAGAGATCTTCCACTCCAAGCAACTTATGTGGAATACGTAGCCCCATTAACCAAGGCACTGTAATCCTCAGTTGGCCATGCTTTGCCTTCTCCTTCTCCGTGTCATACTTTTTACTCTGCCCTGCATCAACCAATTTCAAGCTAAAACACTCCTCATCCTCCGCCGTCAAATTCATGGCTAGAGTTTGCTTCTGAAGCCTCTGTGGATATGGAGGAGGAAAATCGATTTGGACTATCTCCGTAGTCTTCTCCGGAGTAGATTTGTCAACATGAGTGATGCTCTTTTCCTCTTCGGCCTCCAACTGGTCGAAGTCAGATTGCAACGGAGCGGCATTCAATAACTGAACATGCTCTCCTAATTCATCATCTTCCACACTGAGACCCTCTTCATCCTTCGAAGGAAATAGCATAGCCACTTGAGCCTTGGAATTTTCTTGATCTTGGGCTGATTCTTCAAAATTTTCAGATTGCAAAGGAAGTGGTTGCGGCTGATTATTCAGAATCGAGTTTTCTGGACATTCTGAATTTTCTGATTGGTTTGCCTCCGACTCTGCTTCCTTATCAGCTTCATGTTCTGCTTCTTCCCCATCTTTGCCCTCAGACTCTCCTTCATGAACTACGATCATGGTCTCACCCGTGGCTAAGAAAGGCCCATCAAGATTGATAGGCATGTTATTGTCCTCCTGCTCTGCCTCTAGGTCTCTCGTGTCACTTGGAAGGGTTCCCTGAAGACTGTTTAGCAAGGTTGCTATTTGACCAATCTGATTTCCTATTGTCTGGAGAGACAATGCATTGCTTTTAGCCATCAACCTCAATTCTTCTAATTCAGCTTCTTCGGTCGACTGTTGGATAGACCAAGTCTGAAATTGCTGCTGCTGAAATTCAGGAGGTTGAAAGTGTTGATGCACTGGGGCATACTGATGCTGAAATTGTTGCCCCTGTTGCTGCTGAATTCCCCCTGGACTGTATGGCTCATCTTCAAACTGCTGATTTTGGAGCGGGTAGGATGGATATTGAGATTGCTCCATACCACTCTGATTGTAGTCCCAGCTGAAATTTGGCCGGTTTCTGTTATACTCACATTGATGAGTGTAATGTCCACCTGCACACAGCTCACAAACAATTACGAATTTCTGCTCCCAATAATCCATCAAATAAAAAAAAACGTCCGAGTCAGTGAATTTAACCCAAATTGATGACAAGATCATAAACTAAACAAACAATGAACTGAGTCCCCGGCAGCGGCGCCAAAAACTTGTTCGCACTTATTCACGCAAGAGAACGTGGTCAACAAGTAATATAGAGTAAATAGGATTCGTTCCCACAGAGACTCAAATTGTTTGTAATGTTCACTTATGCACCAGCTTATGATTTACACTCACTGCTAAGACAATCACAATTTTGGTTTTGATTTACTAAAGATTAATTACCAACTAAGCCAATTACGAGGAAATAACTTAACTTTAACTTTATAATAAACAAACATGGGATTTCAATTTCATTTACTACTTCATCTAGAATCTTATGCCCTTTAACCTAGCATGTGACAGAGTTGATTACTGATTAGATGCACTAAACTGATACACACCAACTTTCGTTATGCATATACCATCCTATTGATCATCCACAATTGATAGAAGTCAAGTAGTCACCAAATATGTGTAGTTCCTATACGTCTATAGCAATTGAACACACATCGGTTTAAAATCAAGCATCCATAAAACCACATAGTCAGTGCAAGACGGGTAGAATTACACCACAAATTAATACATGTTCTTCACATGCAAAAACCTATGCTAGCATGAATTGTTCTAAACCCTAGATCCACTTTCGCATTCACTAGGATTAAACTAACAATTACAGGTGTTCGCGACTCACCTATAACGAATAAGCATAAACATACTAGGCAATCAATACAATCAATCACACACCAAGGCATAAATAACACTCAATTACTAGAATCCATAGAAAAATCCATTAAAACCCCATGATAACGAATTAGCCCATAATCGACCTCATCGCCATCATGGGTTCAATTGATAACATAATTCTAGAACAACAAATAATTAAAAGAAGAGAGAAAATAAGGTTCAGAAATAACTCCCCAAAGTAGAAGAATACAAAAGTTCCAAAGATTACTCATTGCTTGTCACTAGCTTGGAGATGTATCTTGAAATTGTTCTTGGCTACAATGTTGATGATAAAATAAAAAAGCTGCTAACTGATGATAGATGTACCATTTTTAGGTCTAGATATTACATATATATATGCCCTAATAAAAATAGGCCCAAAGTGTTTTGACCCGGAGAAAATGACTTAAAACAAAGGCACACAGCTTGATTACACAGGGGACAAACCGCACAATAGCGCCTCAAATCTTCGCGCAACAGCGCCTAGTTGATGCTCTAGCCCGCGCAAGAGCGCCCCACAGGCGCGCAGCTGCGCTAGGCACTTCCTGGAATTGCACTGGAGCGCTGTTGCCCTTGTTCAAGCGCAGCAGCGCCTGTTCAAGCGCAGCAGCGCCTGGTGCCCCCTGCCAAAATTTGTAGACAATTCTCTCCTCTTCGCGTGGGCTTTTGAATCACCCAATTCCGATGTCTGGAACTCCGGTTATGGCCAAAACAGTGAAGTATGCGCATTGAGCTCAAATTCCTGAATTCTCTTGCCCTAGACTTCCTGTAATTTCTACTTTAAGCTCACAGAATACCACCAATACTTCACCAACACCACCAATGCCACCCGACTATGCAACCTACACAAATTAAATGAAAACACATCAAACTAACACGAAACTTGAGAACTCGCAATCGTTTTAAGTACGAATGGAATGCAAAATAGTGGATATAAAATCCACTTATCAATGCACCTACTCCATTAAATTAATGTGAGTAATGTGCACTGACCTCATGAATATATCCACATTGTGAACAAAATCAACCAATGGTTATTCAATATCAAAGTCAATCATTATCATTTTAACTTTCGTATCAAGTTGGTTTTCTATCTCGAGCTTATAGAGCGTAATTATCTCTATCTTGCTTCATTTTTACTCTTTAACGAGTACACATAATCAATGTATTACTATAAAGTAATTACACAACTTGTTATCACCTCTCACTAGAGCAGGTTTCAAACGACCATGATCCCATCATAAAAAAAATTCCCAATTTTTCCTTGAATTAAATACTTCAAATCAACATTCATCAATGGTTTGATTTCCAGGTTGTCGGAGAAGACACAATGGTCTCACTTAATACCCGACTTCCTTACAGGCATGGCCCGTTGTTGACAAAATCTCCCCATATCAAAATCATTGAAAATTCATATTTAATTCCGTGTTTCATAAACACAGAAATCTCATAATCGTTTTGTTTGATTATAAAATCTTGAGTCGTTACAGATTTTATCTTGTTTTTATTAAAACCTCTCAGGTATTAATATCATGTTCAAAGAACTTTCTTGTTCTTCTCACTGAAAAATTCAACCATTGAATTTCTCTTAAATTTCAATTTGATTCATAAAAGAACCTAATTTTCTGGCTCACCAACTTGTATAACCAGTATAACCAAAAAAGGTCCGAGGAAGAACATAAACTTCCAATAAACCCATATTCAGTGATCCTTGATCAACTGATGTGTTAGGGTCACCATCGTTCTGGATTTCTCCAAATTTCAACATACAGAGCTGATCGCAGTGCCGTATTATGTATCACATGGATCACCATAATAGGCTCGTGTGTCACTGCCGCAGCAAACCGACACCGACAAGAGAATATATAATTTAACCAGAGGAACGAATCCAACTATAAAATTATAAATCTCGTGCCGACCCTCATCCTGTACTTAATAAGTAACAGGCCTGTTAGGTTTTTCAACATCTCGAAACATCCGACCAAGATTGATATTTCAAAAAAAAAATCTTGAAATCTTTCCATCCAGGTGGTAGCTTTTCAATTACAGCAGCAACTTGGAAAGACTCACTTATGATCATCCCTTCAGCATGAATATCATGGATAATCACTTGCAGTTCTTGCACCTGACTGACCACAGTCTTAGAATCCGCCATCTTATAGTCAAGAAAGCAGCCAACAATCCACTTCTTTGTCCCAGCATCCTCGGTTTTATACTTATGGTCAAGTGACTCCCATAAGACCTTAGTTGTTGGCTTTGTACTGTACACGTTATATAACGAGTCAGCCATACCATTTAGCACGTAATTCCGACAGATATAATCGGCGTGCTTCCAAGCATCAACAGCATAAACTGCTTGCGTGTTACTCTCAGCAGTGAGCAACGGTGGATCCTCCCTAAGGTAGCGATCCATATTCAACGTGGTCAGATAAAACAGCATCTTTTGCTGCCAGCGTTTGAAGCTCGTACCATTGAACTTCTCAAGTTTTTCAGCATGTGTAGCAGGCACTGTAGGAACTGTAGGCACAACAGGTGCAATATGTGTGCTAGGCACAACAGGCATGACAGGCGGCTGTACTACCGATGTTTGCACACCAATAGGCACCGCATGTCCGTTCGTAGGAACGAAACCTGACGGAGTCGATCCAATCGGAACATTAATCTGTCCCACAGGCACATGTCCCGGAGGCACATGTCCAACCGGCGTTGCACCTACATCAGATGTTATAATCTGTGCGATAGGGTTTAACGGAGGCTGGTGATCCCCATCAGATGTTACAATCTGTGCGTTGGGATCAACCACCATGTTTGTGTTGTTCACGGTTTGATTCTCCATTGATTCTGTCACTCAAACAAACAAGCAACTACATAAGTACAGATCACAGATATATATTTAATACGCTTTAAGATTGTTAGACAATCTGCGATAAATACAAATAGTATAATATTTGTGCTTGTGTGAGTAACAGTTATGTGTATAATTAAAATAGACAAAAGAGGAGACAAGGAACGAAAAACCCGAGTCCAGTGCATGACTGTCTCCTTAAAACGTATTAGCCCCCCACCGTATGTGCGAGCGAAATGCCTCCCAGGATAAAACGGATTGCAGTGAGGCTACATATGAGCGTCACTCTCAGCGAGCTTGAGACGAGCAAGAATTATCACCAGAGGAAGAGAAGAGGCTGTATAAAAGAGAAGGATGTGTGTTTTCGAGTAAATAATCCTAATGCTCTAGATGAGTATTTATAGGATGAGAAGACTTGTGCGCTACACAATTGCCTTAATTAATTAGCCGCGCTAATCAATTATAATGGTGGCAATTTCCTTAACACAATTGCCTTAATTAATTAGCCGTGCTAATCAATTAAATCGGTGGCAATTTCCTTAATTAATTAACCGTGTTAATTAATTATGTTAAGGCGGTGACAAAAAATCCGTAGTGAAAACGGAATTGATTTTACCGAATCAATGAATTCAATTTATAATCGAATCCATATTCCAACAATCCCCCACATGGATGAGATTGATATCGTAGTCGTACACACTAGACAGACACAGAATTTGATTTGGTGATAGATTCTTCGATCAGATATAGCATACGATAGGTAGAGGTTTGCTCCTTGAACCTTCGCTTGAGTAAGCATACCGACCTTACTGGTAGACAGTGGAGGTTTGCTCTTTAACAGTTCGACCGTTTGTGTAAGCGATGATATACTTATCACTATATCCTTTCTGACTCGTTCAGCTCTCATGATTATGTCCATTTTGGCCATGGAACATCGTCCTGGTTCTGCAGGAGTTTCTAAAGAATTGTGCCTCGCAATTCTCCTTTGAAGCGGCCCCACTTCTCTCCCATATAGGTGATCTTTATACTTAAAGAGTAACCCGCGTTTACTCAACTAAATTCCATGCGTTCTAACCTTGAACTCCATGTATTCACCGAAAGATCATTAAAAGCTTAATAGCTTACCCTTACGGGTCTCAATGTTTCCTCATCATAGGAATAGGCCAAGGGTTACCCCACAGTGATTTGGTTTTTTTTGTTAAGAGAAGTATACACAACACTTCGATCCTACAAATGCAGGTACGGCTACAAAGATATTGTTAAAACTTCCTGAACTTGCTCATAGACGCAACGTTAAAGGGGAGACTGCTCTAAATCTGCTGGCTGCCTCACCATCTTCCTTTCAAAGCAAATCTGTCTATGTATTTTCGAATATGGGCAAGACATCCTTTGTACCTCTCCAAATTTTGAGGGTTTTATTTTACAAGTGTAAGTGTACTCATTCTCTGTATATTATGACAAACTTTGTTCTTCCTTTTGTTTCCTTCCAAAAAATAAAGTACTACATGTATCTCAATTTTAGAGTATCACTTGCTTGTGCGAGCATCTTAATCTAGAGTATGTATCATTTAACATTCATCTTGTTTAAACTTGTAGTGTCTGAAAATGCTGATAAATGTATGACTATGGTGGCATAATGTGTGCAATATCTAATCAAGTTTTAATTTATGTGCTAAGCAGGTTTACCATCAAAGTATGATATAAAGACGAATGGCGAAAATGATGTGGATCCAGATAAAAAAGTCACTACCACCATCATAGATAAAGAAAGATTGCCGTTCATCGACTATCTTTTGGGTATAGTCCCTCTCCCTCCGGTAATATTTATCCATATATGATGTTTGTGCATACGAACGTATAATCAAGTAGTCAACTACTACACAGACGGCAACATGTATTATTGAATTTGCATGTGCAGTCTGCACATCTCTAATCAAGATAGCTCACCCTTGGAGTTGGTATTTAAATTTTATAACAATGAAATTAGCGTAGTCTGTATTTCTTTTCCAGGATTGCCTTGGATTCAACCAATAGATGATGCAAAACAGAAGAACATGCTTGCAGTAGCACTTGCAAAACAATTGCTAGAGAGGGAGACAGACTGGAGTCGCTACACAGCTTCAACACATAAGTATGATGATGAGTCACCGCCACTAGAAAAGAAGAGAGAAGCAGTAATAAACCCGCTTATACAAGCCATACAGATGGGCATACCTGAGTTAGTCGAGGTTATCCTCAAGTATTTTCCTGATGCTGCAAACTCTTTTGATAAAGATCAAAAGAACGTATTTCACATTGCAGCCGAGCATAGAAGTGGTGATATTTATGAGAAGCTGAAAGACTCTGCCATTAACAAGGACAGAATGTTGTTAGATGTTGATAATGATGGAAACACAATATTGCATCACGCAACAAAAACAAAGATTGTTACTAAGTTTTCTCTTGGAGTAGCAAACCTGATGGCCTGGGATGTCTTTTGGTTTCAGGTATGTAGTCTGCTACTTCAGTATTACTACAAATTCTACGACAATTATAAATTTGTTACCATCTACAAAACCAGTACTTTGGAGCAAGGGAGAACTATTCAGAAAGGAAAAGGCACACAACTTGTTTGCTCACTTGACTTACATTTCTGTGTAATCAGTTAATATAAGTTCTCAAGGGTTGCAAAATAAGAAAATAATAAAAATATATATATGTAGGTATTTGTATGTTGTAAATATATGAATTAATAGGAATGTATGAAGTACTAGTTTGTTATTTCTGATTGAATTGTTATTCTGTTTGTAAAATTGTTTTTCTGAATGTCCATGATGACAGCGTATAAGGCGTGATTGTTCTCCACATCTATTGCATATGCGGAATACTGAAAGGAATACAGCACACGATTTACTTCTAAAAGATTATAAAAGAAAACGAGAAGCAGCTGAGAGTGCAGTCAAAGAAATGAATCAGGGGCTAATGGTTGTGGCTGCATTGGTTGCCACTGTGAGTTTTGCAGCAGTTTTTACTATACCAGGAGGTTTTGATCAAAATAAGGGCAATCCCCTCTTCTACGGTGACAACAAGAGTGTTGATAAAAGGGATCTGAGTCTATTTTTGGGATATGTCGCGCTTACTTTCTTTGCTTCTTTACTCGCGTTGGCAACTCTTCTGTCTATTCAGCTATCGCGATTTAATATGGACGATTTGTACTTCTCATTGCCCCTAAAGTACACGATTGCCATTTCTTTTCTTTTCTTCTCCTCCTGCTCTACGATCACCACATTCCTACAGGCCTTAATTCTCGAAGACTACCTTCCTCCATATTACCTCACGTGCCTCATTGTTGGTGTTGTTATCATGGGTCTGGTTTACTTGGACTCTATATATGATGTCTTAAGTTACTTGGTGGAGGTTTTACGGTATTCACGCACTTACAGGACTCAAGAAACGTAACAGCTAGGCAGCTAGCTAGCACACCTTGGGAGTTTTAGAAATGTGTCTGCCATAAATACAAAACCAGTGTATCAGTAAAGGATCCAGGTTATTGCAAATCTACCCATCATGTATTCTCAAAATGTATTTTGAAATTCTTTCATTGCTCTATAGTACTTGTATATGCTATAAATCTCGCTCATTGTATGTGTCTACACTGTTATATTTTGCTCAATGGCGAGAGTCTTCAAATCATGGGCAGCAACAATTCTTTACATTGCTCATACTTGTTTTGGGTAAATTGTATTGACGCAAAGACGCAAAGTAATAATGATATCTCTTTTTTTTTTCTCTTTTTTCTTTGTACATTTTTTCCAAATTTGAAGTTTCATTATTTCTGATTTTTTTTTAAAAGTTGAATGATCAAATCAGCTAAATAGCTGGTATAGTTAGAACATAAGAAAATTTTAGAGATCTAAGCAAGTAATTTTTGAGTTTGAAATGTGATAGTTCTGAATTGGATGACAATGGTTAAGCGTCTTCTTCTTCCCGGCTTAAGTTTTCGAAGTCGTGCCACTAATTCTCCAGACACCTTTGTTGTCTCTGGTAAATGATCAAATGAGACAAATAGCTGGTATACCTATTAAACTCACTGTTAGTCAGATGAGGTTCACGCTTATCCCAAAGTACACCTACTTCATAGTTATATACCGAGGTTCACGCTTATCCCAAATTACACCTACTCATTAACTAATCTGATCAGTACAACTTAAGTGTCTATATATTCAGAAGCTTCAATGGCTACTAAACTCATTAAGCTTATCTCCATCTTCTTCATTCTCATTTCTATCTTCTCAACTCTAGTCGTATCCGAATCATCGGAATGCGAAGATGAAAGTCAGGACAAGTGCAACAACAAGCAAAAGGCCTTACTGCTAAAAATCATTGCCATTTTTGCTATACTAATCACTAGCATGATTGGAGTGACATTGCCAGTACAAGAGAATCAGGTACTGCTGAAACACTAGACGAATTCCCAGTACAAGGCTCCGGCGTATCTGTTTTAACTATGTTTCCATTCGCAACTACAGGCCCATTCCCTGTACTTGCACCGGTGCTAACATTAGATATTGTCTGCATCCCCGCAAGCTTACCCACATTTGAATTGCATGGATTGTTAACTTTATCCTTTGCAGGGCAAAGCATCTTCTTTTTTGACTTGATAATCTTAGAAATTAGAATAGCGAAGATGAAAGTCACGACAAGTGCAACAACAAGCAAAAGGCAATGTGGTGTCTGTCTACGCCTGGTTTAGAATTTAGTCCTTAGAAAGTAGGGTTGTGTGGGCACTGTTAATATTGTTCCCATGTTTCCTTGATATTTTATGATCTGAATTCAATTTCTTATCAATGTAATGCTCCCACATTTTTCCCTCTCCTTTTTTCCCCTGGTTTTAATCAAGACTGTTTTTTTTTTTCTGGTGGTAAGGCTAACTCTACTTGTTTCTACTTTGCAGAACTTGTTAAATTTAGGGAAATCGGAAAAGATGATAGTGATGTGGTCGAGGATAGTAGTCCAAACTTATCTGAACAGAAGCAATAATATGGTGAGACTCGACAAACTCGTCCAAGTTCATTGGAGACTGAGATAGTTAACTTAAAGTGGAATGTTAATGAGTTAAAAAGCAAGCTTGCTGATGCAAGGTCTATGGTTGAGGTGAAGGAAAAAAAGGTTATTGAACTTGAAGCCTTTTTAAATTCTAATGCACCGCGACAGAAAGAAAACAGAAAAATCATAGAATTGGAACAGAATAATTTAAGAGAACTGAAGTCGGAACTTGAAAGCCTCTTTAAGCAGAAGATTGAAGCTGATGTCGAGTTCCTGGTAGTATCTACTTGTCAAGGTTTGAAAATAGCAGCACCGGATGAAATTACATTTTTGGAAGAACAAAAGACTCTAGTTACAGAACAAGCTGAGATAGTGAACTTCTCTGAAAACATAGGGAACAGAGCGAGCGTGCTAAAGACACGAGTGGACAAGTTAGAAATAGAAGTAGAGACCGTTGAATATGTGAAGCAGGAGAAGAGAATATGTAAATTCGCTTCACTTTTCTTTATACAGTTGGTACTACTATTTGCAGTCCTTCGTTTTTTTGTTTCACAGATGGTTCCTGAATACACTGAGGATGTACCCACCTAATTTCGTAGACTGTCTGTTTTTGTTATCTTCAGCTTGTAGACCGTAGACAATGTGATGTTAGTTGTAAGTTCTTGTGTAAGTCATTATAGACGGTTCGTTTACATATGTTGATTTCTCAATCTTGAGAAGTTGAGCTAATTGATGTATAACATTAGATTTGAATATCTAATGTTAGCACCGGTGCAAGTACAGGGAATGGGCCTGTAGTTGCGAATGGAAACATAGTTAAAACATACGCAGGAGCCTTTTACTGGGAATTCGTCTAGTGTTTCAGCAGAACCTGATTCTCTTGTACTGGCAATGTCACTCCAATCATGCTAGTGATTTTTAGCAGCAAGGCCTTTTGCTTGTTGTTGCACTTGTCGTGACTTTTATCTTCGCATTCCGATGATTCGGATACGACTAGAGTTGAGAAGATAGAAATGAGAATGAAGAAGATGGATATAAGCTTAATGAGTTTGGTAGCCATTGAAGCGTGAACCTCAGTACATTTGTATACCTATTAAACTCACTCATGAGACCGTGTAAAATGCAAACTCAATTTCTTCTTTACGAGGAAGATTGGATGGTTCAGTATCTTTATATTAATATTGTTGGCATGTGTCTGGTTCATATTATGAAGGATGTTTTAGAATAAAGTTTGATTTCCTGCTGGAACCAGATTTGTCTCCAGATTGTAAGATTGTGTGGGCCTGTCCACATTCTCATTGTTTGATGTATTTTTCATGGTAATATACTAATTATTACTTAGAAATAATAAAGGGTCTAAGTATATATATTCGGACTCGGTGTGACCTAATGAGAAGAATTTTTTTTTTTTTTTTTAACCAAACTCAGATATCATATTAATTTATCTCCTTATCTAAAATTTGAAGGTGTTAGTGATAGAAATACTGTTTGGTTTGGATGAATGAAATTGGAAGGAATGGAATGAGATTTCAAGTATAAAATGAGTAGATATTCAAAATTTTCATTCTTTCCTCCATTCCATTCCTAACAATTGATATTATAATTCAAGCATCTCATTTTGAGAAGGAATGCTCCATTCCTTACCACCCCACTTTCTTCACCATTCTTATCATAACAAATTTGTACTATTTCAATTTTTTCCAAATCTTCTCTCTAATCTTCACTAATTTCCTTTAATTTCACTCATTCCATTCCATTCCATTTCATTCACCCCAACCAAACACAACATAACCTGATCATATATTATGTAACAAATATTTTTAAAGTCTTACCTCTTTCAATATTTTTAATTAATTTTTTAAAGCTGAATTAAATTTTAGAGATCTATGCAAGCAATTTTTGAGTTTGGCCTCTGATATTTCTGATTCTGCATTGGAGGAGAAAATGGCTTTATTCAAACAAAGCAGAGTACACTGTTAATAGTGATTATAGAATAGTAATATTGCAAATGAAAGACAATGCTGAATCTTCCTATATGCTTGGTTCAGAGTTGTGGTGGAGATGTGTTTGGAATTTGAATGCATGTGTCAACAAAGAGAAGAGTAGAAGACATTTTATGTGGAAACTATGCTAGATATCGACCAACCAATTTTTCTTTTTATCGTGGGGAAATTTCTTTGGATGATTCGTGTCAAAAGATGCAATAAAAGGGTCGATGGGGATATCTTTGCGCTATTTAGTTTTGTTCCAGAGTGGTTCCAGTATGGAAGAAAGCTGGATTGTGTTAAACGACTAAATGTATTGTTCCAGAGTGGTTCCAGTATGGAAGAAAGCTGGATTGTGTTGAACGAAATGTATGCAATATTAAGGACGATGGCTTCTTGTTCCTCTATAATTTGAATCTTTGTTGTTTTATCTTAGAACCGCTGGTAATTAAAAAATTGATGGAAACAAGATAATTTAATTCCCAAATCTCAAGGCATTGTTGATTGGAGTGTTAAGTTCTTGGCTGACTACAGGATTGTGAATGTGAAAGAAAACATTTCAGTAAGAAGAAGTAATGTTAACTGGTCTTCTCCAGTGCCTGGTCAAACTGAAATAAAGGTCGACGCAGGCCTTGGTTCAGATGAAGGTTGCTCTGGAGTTGGGCGGGCTGCTCGTGATTACACTGGCACACTCATTGCTGCCGGAGCTAGCAAATTTGGTTAATAGATCGACACATGCTTTCCAAGCTGAGCTGCAAGCTATGCAATATGGACTTCTTCTGGTTAAAAAGTCGGATCTTAATGATTTTATCTTAAATCAGACTGTATATATATATGCTGTCGAAATTCTCCAGCAAGGTGAAATTTTGGATGTTTCGAGTTAGATGACATTATTATTTTTCTGTCTAGAGAAACTAATATTCCACGGTCTGTCCAGATGAACCTTCTTTGATGAAATCTATGCTTTTACAAGAACATAAGAAAGCAAACATAATAATAATTCATAGCAGGAAGAATTCTTCAAGTTTCGATACATAAAAACACCAACATATAGGTGATTATTAAACACACTCCATAGTAGCCAAATTAACAAGATATATAATACAAAAACACATCAATAATAATGCTGGCAGTCGGAAATTATTTAGTACACGAGGATCATCCAATGCAAGTTTATCGACTGCCAACAGCTTGCAAAATGACAGCACCAATGACAATAAGGCCAGTCTTCCAAGAAGTACCATCACATCCATTCATCGAAAACTTGACCCTTCTGTTACGAGTGCGAGCGTTAGTGGAAAATTCACCAGCCTTGAGCCCTACCCATGTATTCTTTGCCATTTTGTCCAAATCTACCCTGGTTACTGCGGTCCTTCCGTCGGGACGAGTAAGCTTAAGGGTCACTCTACCGTTCATGCGAAGATTGTTTTTGAGCTTTACAATAAAATACACTCCATATTTCACTTCCTGAGCTAGAGTGTTTACAGGACATTTCCCATCAACTTGTAGCCAGCATACTTCAATGAGTTCAGAAGCTCCAACAGCCTGGTGGCTGTGTGTACATGCAGTAAATAAATATTGAAAGGGAGAGTAATTTACCGGACACCATAACAATTTTCAAATTAGTTTTCATTTTTTGGAAAATGTTTTTCAAATTAGTTTTCATTTTTTGGAAAATGTTTTATTTAATTGAAATCAAACAAATTACACAGTAGAGATAATTTTTCAAAAAAAAAAAAAATCAAATAAACATTAAAAATTAGAATTCCATAAGAAATATTTTAAAAAACTAAACAAACCCCAAAAGTTCTAAAAAAAATATTTTCTTAAAAATTATTTTTTAATTGAGAAAACCTATTTTCTGTAGTATTACATTCGTCCCAATCGTTCAGTGTTCCAATAATCCAATTGTTCGTTTATGAAGAGATTAACAAAAATACTATCCTCTCTGTCCCATATAATTGACTTTTTACACATAATTTAATGGGCATCAAAAAGATAATTCTACTTTTTTTTTTAATTTTTTTCTGAATAAAAATTTAAACAATAAACTTTTATTTACTAGAAGAAAACCTATGAAATAATAAATCGAATTGCCCTTTTTTTACAAAAATTGTACCAAAGATTTTAATTTATGAATGCATAATGGGCATCAAAAAGATAATTCTACTTTTTTTTTTAATTTTTTTCTGAATAAAAATTTAAACAATAAACTTTTATTTACTAGAAGAAAACCTATGAAATAATAAATCGAATTGCCCTTTTTTTACAAAAATTGTACCAAAGATTTTAATTTATGAATGCATATGTATACACGCAGTATCCATCATTTTATTAGAAAAATTACTAATAGGCAATTACACATATGACATATCACTATTTGGTAAAATTTTGAAACAATATTTTTGGCTTCTTTAGCATTTTCTGCTATTTTATTTTTAAAAAAATTTAAAATATAAAGAATTGATTAGGATATACAAAAGTAAAAAGAGAATAATGGGTTTGAGTATGTTCTTAGGGAACCTGAGGTTAAAATAAATTTGTACTTATAAATTAATCATGGCGGAGAATTTTTGTAAATATAAGATTCATCCCTTACATTTACAAAAATGCCCCTAATTTACTAATATATTTCTTTTAATCTTAAGAGTGTTACCTGAGGGCATCTTTAGGAAACAAATTTGTAGTTATAAATCAATCTCGCAGGGGCATTTTTGTAAATATAAGATTCATTCCTTACATTTATAAAAATGCCCCTAATTTACTACTATACTTCTTTTAATGTTAGGAGACAGGAGTGTTAGAGCATCTCCAACAATCTCTTAGTTGTCTCTTAAATATAATATAAATTACATGGCTCTTAGTAAGTTAGTACATAGGTTTTCGTGTCAACTCCAACAATGCTTCTTATCTTGACTCCTAATTTATATTTTATTAATATTTCAAACCTAACTATGACATGCAATTAAATCCAACCACGTGCAAGTGAATATTTTATTGATAGAAAATAGTTAAGAGCCATTTAGTAGCTCTTAAAATTGAGGAGAGAGAAGAGGCTCTTAAGCTTTTTAAGAGTCACTAAGAGTCTCTTGGAGCTTATTTTTTCTCCATCCTCTTTATTTTTGGACTTAAGAATTTATTTAAGAGTCTATTGGAGATGCTCTGGGGGCATCCTTAGGACCAGATTAAAAATATAAAAAATTAATTGGTAAGAAAATACTACTTTATCCCAGAAATATTTTAGTTTGGCTTTATGAAGTAAATAAATTCTACCATTGTAAAAACATCCAAAGCTTTTCATTCATTTACGGTACATACCTGGCTAAAGAAAAGAATAGTACAATACATACATACCTCTTTGGGTCGTTCTCCTGAACCTTTTTCCAGTAACGAGGGTCTGAACCCCAAACTATTGAGAGTTCCTTTGCACTAAAAACCGCAACAGAGGACTGAACCATTTAATCAAAAATGGAGATATTTAACAATTAAATGTACAAATTCAATTTTGACAAATTAGACTTGATGAACAAGTCACATGCATGCATATGATATCAGTGTCACAGTGTGTGTACGGTGCATAGAGTCGAGTACTCGTAAAACTCGGATCCGTTCCATAAATTTATTGAACCTATTTTTTTATTCAAACTTGAACTCGATTTCTTATCGAGTTGTGAGTTTATGGACCATCTTGGTAATTTCAATTACCAAAAAAAATATATATAAATATTCAATATTAACAACCAAAATTAACTTACACCCATATCTTTCACACCCTCTAGATCTTGAGCGCATGATGCAATGATTGTTTGTTCTCGATCCAGTTGAGCCATCTTCCTAGCTTGTATGTCGAGAGCCTTGTTTTCGAGTATTGCCGATGCCGATTCGCTCTTACAGAAGCTGTATTTATAGCCTCTTAGAGAGTCCTATTTGTTCACTATTCATAACCTTATCTATGGTAGTACGACGATGCTAGCTATATTTTAATATTCTTTTCTTTTTCAAAAAGAAGTGGAGCTTAGATTGATGCCAATTCTGCGGTGCTGGCCGGCCTAACTGGAATCTCATACCTTTCCGTCTCCATTGAGATTCTTAGATAAAGATGAAAGACAGGAAACATACTTTGGAAAAGGAATTACAGTGACGTCAGTACTTTATTAAGACTACTGATCCACAGGCCCAGTCATTGATAATGAGTCCAGCCCCTTAAGCTTATTGAAGAATACCAGATGCCAGCTCAGCATAACAAACTCTCATTCTCGAGTTAGTTAGTTATTACTGTATATATATGTAGTGATTAGCTAGATTATAGAGTTAGTCTTCACAATGTATAGTTGATCTTCTTCTTCCAGTTGTTGTAAATACAGTTAAGTTTTTTTACGGATTAAGAAAATGGAGTTCCCTCCACAAAAATATTGTTCATTTTAGCTTTACATTTCCAGAAATAACATGGTATGACGTGTGATCTTTGGGATTTACGCAGGGACGGAGGGAAAGGGGGGCGGGCAGGGGCGATTGTCCCCCCAAAACCTATAGATTTTGATGATTTCATGTATAACTGAGTTGCATTGTTGAACTTTGCCCCTTCATTTTTCTAATACAAAATTGGGTATGTTATAAAGAGAAGTGAAATATCACATAGATAGACACAAAATATGGATGGATTTTACAGGAAAGTAAAATAAAGTACCTACTGTTGCCTAAATAACTAATGTTCTCCAATAATACTTTTGCTAATATTTCAATGAAATTTTATGATGGTAAATTTTTTTCAGTCTCGCCCCTGCAAGTTAATATTCCTAGCTCCGTCCCTGGATTTACGTCTATTACTCTTTTGTGTCCGGTGTCATCTCCGGTGCAAGCTGTGATCTCCGCTGATAGTTGATCGTTCATTTTTCTTTTGTTCTTCCTGCAATCTCGTTCTGTAAACCAGGTGTTTTCTGTTCTTTAATCTTGTGTCATCTGTTTTCTAATCTTGTTAAGATAGATTAGTTTTTTATCATACTTCTGAACAATTTCTTGATAAAAGTCATGAAATCTTGATCTTCTTCATTGTTCGTTACTGTTACTATTTCCAGTGATCGATCTAATTAAATACGAGCTTAAGTACTCGGTTACTTTGATCATATTTCTGAGAATTGTTTGTTATACAACGATTTCATCTTGTTGTGATTGAATCTGAACTCTTCTGCAAATCTGAATCAACATTTTTTCGTTGATTTTCTTGTTAATCATTGTTTTTTTTTTTTCTGAGAATCATCATTTTTTTTCCTGAAATTCTTGTTGATCTGAGATTAGTAATGGCTACTAATTCTACGACTCAAACGAATCATGATCCGTCGAGTATATACTATATACATCCTTCAGATTCATCATCATCTCAAGTTGTGTCAGTAAAATTCAATGGTACTGGATACTCCAATTGGAAAAGATCTATGACATTAACTCTGTCTACTAAGAACAAATTAGGATTTGTGAATGGAACTATATCAAAACCTGAAATCACATCTGCTGATTATGTTGCTTGGGAAAGGTGTAACGATCTGGTAACATCTTGGATTTTGTTCAATCTTGATGATAATATCGCAAGAAGTGTTTTTTTCTTAACATCTGCTAGGTCTATTTGGAAAGACTTAGAAGATAGATTTGGTTTTACATCTATCACTCAAGTTTACTCTCTTGAACAAAAGCTGTCTGATCTTACTCAAGGTAGTCAAAGTATCTCTGAGTTTTACACACAAATCAAGTCTATTTGGGATAATATAGATGATGTTGATCCCTTGGTGTATTGTAATTGTGGAAAGTGTACTTGTGAGGTTAATTCTAAACATCTGAAGAAGCAATAAGAGCAAAGGTTGCTTCAATTTCTCATGAAAATTAATGATAAGTTTTCTATAGTGAGAGGACAGATTCTGATGATGCAGCCATTGCCTATAGTTTCACAAGCTTTTAGACTCATTGCACAGGAAGAGAATCACAAAGAATTCTCAAATTCTGGACATTCTGAAACTATGGCATTCTTTGCCAATAAAAGGCAAATCTATCCTGGTTCTAATTCTTCACCTGCTGCAACATAATTTTCTAGAACATTTGGCTCTTCTGCAACTAATTCTCAGATGTCTACTACAAATAATTTCAAGAAGAAACCTGGATCAAACTATTACTGTACTAACTGTAAAATTTCTGGTCATAGCATTGACAAATGTTTCAAGATCCATGGTTATCCAGCTGGTTTCAAAAATGTTAAGAACAAAAGAGTTGCTGCAATTGCTCAATCATCTGAATCTGATGCTTCTGCTAAAGATGCCACTGCTGCAACAATTTCTGTAGAGCAATACAATCAACTTCTTGAGCTGATCAATAGTCAGAAAATTCAGAATAATTCAGAAACAGATGTTCATGCTCATGCTGTTCTAGCAGGTAAAACTTGCTTGCTGACAGCATGTTCTTTCAATTCTTATTGGCTGTTGGATAGTGGTGCAACAGATCCACTACTAAAAATCTGTTAATAGACATCACAGTTTTTAACATCGATTAAAATAAAACCGATGTTAAAAGTCTTTTTAACATCAGTGAAAATAAAACCGATGTCTTTTAAACATTTAGACATCACTTCATTTGTCAACCGATGTCTAAACGTTTTCTTAAAAATATTTAGACATCACTTCATTTATGAACCGATGTCTAAATCTCTCCTTTAAAAAATAAATGCGCGCGCTTTCCCCCCCTTAGTTTTATTTTCCCCCTTTCTAAGTTTCATTTGCCCGGTCTTTACCAAATCTATTCCCCCTTAGCCAAAATTTTGTATTTCCCCCCATCCCCCAATTCTATTACTACATTCAGACAAAATTAAATCAAAATAATTCATTAAAATTACTAAAAACAAAACCCACCTCTTTCTCTCTCGACAAACCTAGTTAACCTCACCTCTCTCTCTCGCGACTCTCACCTCTCTCGACTCTCACCTTTCTCCACTCTCACCTCTCTCTTTCGACAGTAACCCGCTCCTCCCCCTTTCCCAAGAACACTACCCCCTTTTCTCAATATCAATCGACTCCTCTATATTCAAACTAAATGATTTACTGGGTTCAATTTATTGGTTGGTTCAATTTTTGGGCTTAATTTGTTCACAAATAATTTATTGGTTGGATATTTCTGTATGTATATGTGTATGTGTATGTATTGATTTCTGGGTTTTCATTTTTCAGATCTGAAAACTCGAGAGGAGAGAAAAGAGAGTTGAAGAGAGTAGAGGAGGAGAGAAGAAGAAAGACAGAAAAAGAGAGCCGCTCATCTCCGTCATCGTCTCCTTCTCGCTTCCCCTCTTTATCGTCGCTCGATTCAGGTAGTTCTTTTCACCGTCGCTCGATTCGATTCGTACTTTTATTTTTGGTATACTAACATATACTTTCGTTTTGGGTAATTTCTTATCACCTGTTGGCTATATGCTTGTGAAAATCATCTATCTACATATATTCAATTTGTCAGGTATGACTGGGATGCTACAACTTACAGCGAATTTCTTGCGCAAATATGGGCTTATTGGTAAAATAACTCAACTGATCTTTTAAAATATGTTTGTATTATTCAGTTATTTTATATCTATCATCTGCTAAAATGATTTATCTATATATTTGGCATGAAATTCTGCAAAGTTTTATTTACCATATCTAACTAGAGTTATATTCGACCATCTGATGCACACTTTTCTATTCTGCAAAATTACGCAGCTATATAAGCTTTGTTGGGTTGATGATTAATGTCCAAAAGAATGAGCTTTACAGAGAATGTCAAGGGCCTGTAGGTTGATTTCATTTATTTTACAGAATGAAGTAACTAAATATACATGCATCTCATATGTTTTTTGGTATAAGATTTAAGAATGGGTTTAAGACAGTGGATAGAATCCATCCATAACCTATAACATTTGTTATAACAAATGAGTATGGTAACAAGCAGTGCGTATTTGGTATAACCTTTTTTCCAAAGTAAAAAACATGGTAACAAGCCATTAATGAGGATGTATTAGCAGTAAAAGTTGAAATTATACAAGTTGAGAAGTATAAATGAGGAATGCTGTTATGCCAACTTTATAATGATGTTAATGATGTTTTTATCTACGTCTGGATGTAATTGTATTTCTATGTTGGTCATTATATAATTTTTGTTTGCCTCTGGATTATTCTAAACAGGAAGGAGAATGATCCACTGAAACCAAAACACCCTGTGACAACTTTCTTGTTTATGAATGAGCGTCGTGCTGATTTCTTTAGTAGTGTTTGTTTAGTAGTGTTTGTTGTAGGTGGTGCTATGCTGATTTCTTTTTATGTCCAGGGTATTGGATTTCTTAATGATCCATGAAGGCTGAATGTTGCTTTTCTTTGGTGGTGAACTTGGAATGGTGCCTACTGATAGTTTTGGGTCTGTATCTTCAAGTGCAAATGCTGATAGGAGAAGTAGCCGTTCTAGGGGTATGTTAGATTTTGATAATTAATATTTCAGGCTAATCTTCAGGATGAACTCGTTCTCTGATCTATTGAGTACTACGAGATCATTGCTAGTGGTAGTACTATATAGCAGGAGAAGCTTTCTCATTATTGTTTCTACCTGACTTGTTAATGTTGAGTTAAATTTATAAGTTGCAGGTTCTTTCATGCCACCTGATCCATCCAATGGTACACATAAACCTGGATTGCATCCATCTGGATTGCTAATCGAAGCCGCAAGAACTATGTTAAATGAAGCCGGTCTTCCTACCTACTTCTGGGCTGAAGCAGTCAGCACAGCTTGCTACACTCAAAATAGGACCCTGATCAATAGAATGTATGAGAAGACACCATATGAATTGATGGCCAATCATAAACCATCCGTGAAATACTTTCACGTATTCGGAGGAAAGTGCTATGTGCTGAAAGATGGATATGAGCATCTTGGTAAGTTTGATGCTAAAGCTGATGAAGGCATTTTCCTGGGCTATTCATTGGAATCTAAGGCATACAGGGTCTATGTAATTGAAAGCCAGAAAGTTGTTGAGAGCCTTGATGTGAAATTTGATGACATCAGACTTCCTAGTATTCAGAAAGAAAAAGATGATGAACTAAAGCTATGTAAGCGATGCATCAGACTTCCTACGCCATATGCAATTCCATCTTATCACGGTGCCCCTCCACAGCCATATGCAATTCCTACCCGTGGTGCTGTACATGGACTTGTTGGAGCTGTTCCTCATGTACCTCAGCTAGGAAGTCATTTTGGGATGGCTTTCAGTGTTACATTCTTTGGTTTTTTTTACCTATTTGTGTATAGCCCTATTTTATGGTTGGCATCTTATATTTCATTGATTGCAGGCTTCTCTAAGTGGATATACTGTTGATTATGTTTGCACCACATGTCGCTCTTACAATCACAGCACATGTGCATTTTCGCCTTTAATTATTCTTGAGCCTGATTACATATTCTTCTCACAATTAATATAGCTTTTTGTGTTGAGTGAATGATGATATATTTATACATTATGTGCTTTGCCTGATTTCAGAATTGGAGAAGCATATTCCTGATTACATATTCCTGATTTCAGAATTGGATCCGATCATATTGATCTGACTGCTGCAGCTGCAGCTGGTTTGACAGTTGGTATAAACATCTTTGTACAATACATGTTACCCTTCCCAGTTTAGTTTGGTATAGTGTAATGATATTGTAAACTTAATTTATACATAACATTGAGATATTGTCTACTCTGATTAAACAGTAATTTGCAGAATTCTAACCGTTCCTAGTTTGTAGATAGCTACTGATGCATCTCAACAGACTACGAAGGCATTAGAAGTTGCCAAGCCTATAGCATCGTCAACTGCTGAAACCATCATTTCAACCGACCTCGTGATACTTGCAGGGACTGGTGGATCATTATTTCTTGCCTATTTGCTACTTCCTCCTGTCTTATCTGTCATTTCATTTAACTTTCGAGGATACAAAGGTAAGCTAATACTCCTCTATATCTTTTACCTTGATCATAAATCTCTTCATTTTAGCAAGAAAGAGGATATGTTTCCTGCAAAAAAGTAAGAACTAATAATAAAAATAATAACAGCTCATTGTAAACAAACATTAGGGCATATCCTATTTGCTGAATGATTTTTGTTCTTTAAATTTGTTGTGTTGTACTTACAATTGATTCTGGGCATGTAAGTTCTTTCAACACCTTCATTCATCTTGTCATTTTCTTAAATCAATGCTTGATTACTAAGCTTTCTCTCTGTATATATGTCTATAATTTTCAACGTGTTGTATGTTTACTAAACAATGTATAAAAAATTACAGCTACTCAGATTCAGCCAAAATAGTTGCTGCCTCGGTTTCAACTCCTGGATAGTGGCAGATGGTTTCTTCGGAAGCAAAGGGTGATTACAATATTTGCTACAGCCAGGCAATGTTGGCTAATAATTCTGAATTGGTATGTAATTGTCGTTAATCACTATGGTGCATTGTGTTATGATTTAGGATGTTTCTTGTTGTATTTTAACTGAGCATTTTACTTTACCTGATCTTTTATGATGTACAACGTACTCATTGATGCATTGTGTAGTATCGTTTCGCAAATGTGAGCTATGTTCTGCGTTTTTTCTCACGATTATTTTAGCTCGATCTGTAGTGCTACATCTAACCGTCCAAGCTAATTCCTCATTATAGTATTAAATTTTACTCTTATAATAAGCAGTCCAAGCTAATAGTGTTACTTTACAAGTTTTATATAAATGGTTTTGGTCATTCTATTAATATGTTCTCTAGCCATGTTACCTTCAGGTGCTTGATGGGCATGGTGGTGTCGATGCTGCATCATACACTAGCAAGAACATCCTCGACTTCAATGTTAATATAGTTATATGCTTGCTACAGTCTAGATTTTTTTTGGTATAGGTTTGATTAAAAATAGTCATTTTGGCTTTACTCACTGATGTAAGAATGGTGTAAATGCTAGATTTTTTTTTGTTAATGATATATTCATTTTTGTTTATTTTGGTGCATAAATATAGCAAAATTCTATTGTGTAAATATTGTAGCATGAAATTGATATTCCAATCATTAAACACCAACAGTTACATAATTTTTTTTTAAAAAAAACAATAGTTACATAAAATAAAAGAGATGTGTGTGACAACTAAAGACAACGATTAATTAGAAGAAAGATGATGAATGAAATAAAAAACCGATGTCTATGGGATCTCAGACATCAGTTTTAAACACAAGAAACCAATGTAATGGATATCTTCAACATCGTCTAAAACCGATGTCTAATGTGATATTATACATCAGTTTTCTTAATATCTACTGATGTTAATCAAGGATTAGACATCTATTTTATGAAAAAAAACAGATGTATATGTCGAATTATTCTATGTTTGCTATATGTTAAATAACATCTAAGACCTGTAATATAACAATTAAAAAGTTAACCTCGTGCAGTTGAACCAAGAAGAAAGGACATAAACATCAGAAATATATTTAAAACTGATGTGTTATATGCTAATAGACATCGACCAAAAACCGATGTCTAAACTTTCGACTTTAGACATCATCGACAAAGACATCGGTCAGAATTTTTCAAAGACATCGGTCAGAAACCGATGTCTATCAACGTTTTTTTAGTAGTGATCACATCTGTCCATATCTTGGTGAATTTAATACCTATGGAGATATTGATTGTCAAAGTAATAAAATTACTATTCCTGATGGCAGACAAATTCAAGCTTTACATGTTGGAACTGTCAAACTGAATGATAATATGATATTGCAAGATGTTTTACATGTCCCTGATTTTCAGTTCAAACTGATTTCAGTTCACAAGATGTGTAAAGACTTAAATTGCAAGTAAAATGGACCAGTGTTCTCCTCTGTGACTTGCTGTAATACATTACGCAACCAAATACTCAGACAAGCTGCAGCTGAAGCAGCCATGAACTCAGTCTCGCATGATGATAATGCTACAACTCTCTGTTTCTGTGACACCCAAGTAATTAAGCTCTCATTCAAGTAAAATGCCATCCCACCTGTACTTCGTCTGTCTTCCACCTGCCCTGCTAGATCATTGTCTGAATACCCAGTCAAAACATTGTTTCCATTCTCCTTTGAGTATACCAGGCCAAGTTCTAAAGTGCCCCTGATGTATCGTAATATCCTCTTAACTTCATTCAAATGCAGCACAGTCGGAGCTTCCATGTATCTACTTACAATGCCAACTGCAAAAGCAATATCAGGCCTTGTGTGCACCAAGTATCGAAGTCCACCTACTAGGCTCCTGTACTGAGTGGCATCAACTCGCTTGCCACCCTCATCTTTTCCCAGCTGTTCTTTTGGATCCATGGGATATTTGGTAGGGTTACATTCAGCTAAACCAGCTAGCTTGAGAATCTTCTTTACATACCCAGTTTGCTTGAGCTCAATAAATCCATTTCCCTGCTCTACTTCTATACCAAGATAATACTTTAACTTACCCAGGTAACTCATTTCAAAGATGTTGTTCATTTGCTGTTTAAATGCTTTAATACAGGACACACTATTACCTTTCCCCAGAAGATCATCTACATATACTCCGACTATCAACATCCCATCCTTGTCACTTCTAGTATAGACTGCATGCTCATAAGGGCATCGTTTGAAGCCTAGCTTTTCAAGACAACTATTTAACTTAGCATACCACGCACGTGGTGCCTGTTTTAAGCCATACAAGGCCTTAGAAAGTTTATACACCATATTTTCTTGGCCTTTCTTCACAAACCCTTTAGGGTGTGCTACATACACTTCTTCATTTATATCTCCGTTAAGAAATGCTGTCTTAACATCAAGGTGATGGACCTCCCAGTTGTTCTTTGCAGATAATGCCAACAATAAACGTACAGTCTCTAATCTGGTGACTGGTGCAAATACCTCGTCGTAATCAATACCATGCTCCTGTATGTAGCCCTTCGCGACCAACCTCGCTTTGTGCTTCACAACATTACCACTTGCATCCTTTTTCAGTTTGAATATCCACTTCAAGTCTATGACTTTGTGTCCCTCTGGTAGCTCAGTCAATTCCCACATGTTGTCCTTTTCTATTGAATCCATCTCTCTCTGCATTGATGTTCTCCAATCTCGTTCTTTTGCTACCTGTTCATAATTGTATGGTTCTTCAACACCCAGAAGCATTAGTTCTTCTGCCAACTCCACTGGTTCTATCACATTGTACAATTCTGTGAGAGGTCTGAATCGTCTAGGTTCCTCACTATCATCATAGTCTTCTAAATTGATACTTGCAGTTGGTGAGTGTGGTGGTGTGACATTTTCAGCTCCCCCCATATCCCCCATATTTTCACTTTCAAATTCATTTTGATTTTCTGCTTTTACCTCAAATTCTCCCAGAACTGAGAATGTATTTGACACTTGTGCAATATTTTCTTCTTGCTGTAACCACAACCAACTAACAGTCTCATCAAACACCACATCTCTACTGACATAGACTTGATCACTCACGGGGTCATATAGTTTGTACGCCTTGGTACCAGGCTCCCTCCCAAGGTTGACAACTTGCATACTTCGATCACCCAACTTGCTTGTGTGAGGCTTTGGTGTCTTCATATGTGACACACATCCAAACACTCTTATGTGATCCACATTTGGTTTTGAACCCGTCCATACTTCATAGGGAGTTTGATTTGACAAGGCTCGAGTTGGCAGTCTGTTAAGGACATAGACCGAGTGTCGCACAGCTTCACCCCACAATCTTCCTGGCAATTTCATCTCCTTTAGAAAACTTCGAGCCATCTCTACAACAGTTCTGTTTCGACGTTCTACTACCCCGTTTTGTTGGGGTGTGTATGGTGCTGTATAGTGTCGCTCAATCCCAGCTTCTTCACAATATTTTTTGAAGTCATTCGAGGTAAACTCCCCCCCTCGATCAGTTCTGAAAACCTTTATTCTCTTTTCTTTTCCATCTTCAACTAGGGCTCTAAAATTTTTAAACAATCCAAATGCTTCATTCTTGCTCTTGAGCATGTATACCCACATTACTCGACTGAAATCATCAACTAGGAGAAAAAAAATACTTATTTCCTCCAACTATGACTGGTTCAATTGGTCCACACAAGTCGCCATGTACTAATTGCAACATTTTAGTAGAACTATAACTTGACTTCTGTGGAAAGCCTTTTCTCGTTCGTTTGGACATCAAACAACCTTTGCATATTTCTTTAGACTGAGTTATATTTGGCAATCCATACACCATCTGATTCTTGCACATTAGTGACATAGATTGATAATTTACATGCCCTAATCGTGTGTGCCACAGTTTTGACAACTCCTTAGACTTAGACAATAAACACTACTTTGTTTCCTTTCTCAGACATTTGACCCAGACTTATTATGTTACTACACAATGTAAGAAAAAAGAATACCTCGTGTAGCTTTCGTTCTTCTCCTGTCTTGCATTTGAACACTATCGAGCCTTTCCCTTCTATCTTCACAGTTGACCCATCTCCAAACTTCACCACCCCTGTGACTGCTTCATTTAGATCTACGAACTTGTCTTTGTCTCCTGTCATATGGTTGCTCGCACCATTATCTAAATACCATAAATTTGAAGCTTCTCCCTTTTCTTTGCCATTGGTTGCCAGTTTTGGAGCTACGTTCTTCTCGACCAGCATTATTTCTTCACAATCTTTCTCGTGTTTAGCCATCAACAGAGCTGACTCATATTCTTCTGTCTGTGCCAAGAGAACTTCTTGTTTTTCTTCTTTTGCTCGTCTTTGTTATCGACAATCTGCTGCAAAATGACCAAACGTTTGACAATTATAACACCTGACTTTACTCTTGTCTATTCTTCTTCGTCCTCTCATGTTTGATGATCCTTCATAGCTTCCCATGTTCATTCTTTTCTGCCACTACTCTTTTGTTAGCAGCAATTTATTGCTTTCATCATTTTCTTTCTTACGCCATTCCTCCTCTGTAAGTAACAGTTGTACTCCAGCAACTTCAGCCTGTCCTTTTGTTCTCTCCTCATGTGCTTTAAGTGACCCTATTGCCTCCTCCATTGTCATCGTCTACAAATTTCCAAATTGCTCTATAGTTGAGGCAATTTGTAGAAATTTAGATGGAACAACACGTAACAATTTCTTTACCACATATGACTCCTTCACCGTCTCACCAAGTGCTCGAATATTGGTGACCAGGCCTGTAAGCTTCATACAGAAATCATCCAATTGATCTGTATCTTTCATGCTCATCGCCTCAAACTCCGCTTTCAAAGTTTGTATCTTTGCCGCCTTTGCCCGTTCGGCACCTTGACACATAGTTTTTATCGCTTCCCATACCTCTTTTGCTTTCTTTCTTTCTGCTAAAGAGAGTAACATTTCTTCTGGTATACTTTGATAGATCATGGCAAGAGCAATCTTGTCCACCTTATCTTCTACAACAATCTTTGGGTCTGTTGATTCCACTGCTTCCCACACTCCATGTACCTGCATGAAGACCCTCATTTTCATTGACCAAACAGTGTAGTTTGTTCTGGTTAGCATTGGATAACTCAGCCCCATCGTTCCTCCTTTACCCTTGCCTGCATCCATTGTGCCTGACTTCGACATGCACTCTTTAAACAATTACAAACACCTATGCTCTGATACCAAATGATGTTTGTAATCAGTGTTTAATCTGCAAATGTAAAGCTCAAACACACACTCACACATATGATTCACACACACATATGTTTGAGAACTCGGTTTCTCATTTAATTTGCAGAATGAAAAGTACAAAGATAATAAAGCAATCGTCCACACAAATCGTGGCTAGAAAGTAGGATCTAACAGACTCCTATCAGACCTCCCTACAATCATGATTTATTCTCTCAAGATCCCTACAATCATGCTAACAACCACTGACCAGTGCAGCCTCTACTAATGCACACAAAATAAAATAAAACATATGATAATAAATAAGTAAGAAGTTCAAGATTATTCCAACAAGTTTTAGGCTCGATTAAGTGTAAAATTAAACGAGCTGGCTCGCCCGACTCGTTAAAACCGGCTCGTTTAGCTAAACGAGCCGGCTCGACTCGACTCGTGAAATTAAACGAGTCGAGTTCAGGCAGAAGTTTTGGCTCGATTAGTTAAACGAGCCGGCTCGACTCGGCTCAATTAATCCTAGCTCGTTTAATGTTCGGCTCGAAACTCGGCTCGCCCGACCCAAATTACAGCCCTACTTCTGTGCGAGCTAAAATGGAATATCACTAATTTTTTTACGCTAACAGTGGCTTAAAGTAAATTTTTTATTGATTTTCAACTAAAAATCGTGATTTTAGTTATACAAAATTTCTTACTAAAATTTTTCGATTTGATCGGGACTTGGTTTGCCTTAGTTCGCCTCCTGCGTACCAAGGAAGCGAACCAAGGCTGTTGATTTGCACAGGATCATACAGTGTCCATACTTTAAAAGGGAGGAGCCTATTCCCAAACTGACCTTGTTCATCGTTCTTTTTCCCAAACTAACCTACTTTGTACAATCATTCCCAAACTAACCTACTTTACTATTTAAACTCAGTTTTTTAGTTTTTTTTTCTTTTAATAGTTTTCTTAATTCATTTTCACTTAATTTAATGTATATAAAATATTATATAAATATATAATAAAATTCTGATAAACTTTAAATGAAAATATAAATATTAAAAACAATACATTTAATAAATAATATAATAAAATAGGCGAACTACATCTTGTATGGCCTTTAATAAATTAATATGTGTCACCATATGATTGGTTATATTCGTAATAATAATAATAATAATAATAATAATAATAATAATAATAATAATAATAATAATAATAATAATAATAATGTCTCATGCATGCACATAAATTGACTAATTAAATCTTGACAACTCGTATTTGTGGATTTTTTTGTGAATTGATGTGCATACATGGGGAGCATTATTATTATTATGAAAAATTGAAAATGAAAATCTGATCACTTTTTTGAAAATGAGTGTAAAATCTGACCATCACTTTGAACTTTGAAGTTTACTCTATATATATATATATATTTAAGAAAAATGGTAAATGAATTAAAATTAGAATAAAAAACAATAAAGAAAAATAATGAGTTTGAATAGTAAAGTAGGTTAATTTGGAAATGATTGTACAAAGTAAGTTAAATCGGGAAAAGGAACGATGAACAAGTTCAGTTTGAGAATGAACTCTTAAAAGGAGGATCGAGTTTAATTTACTGATCCAGGTGTACTGGGAAGATAGCATCCAACTGATCTGAACGGAATCATTAAGTCCTAGCAATCAAAGTGCGACAACATCAGGAATAATAAGACTACTAATGCCACTCATGACTCACGCAACTAGTAGGGATGGCAACGGGTTGGATCGGGTTGGATATCTGTGATATCCAAATCCAAACCTGAATCCTTAATCCAAATCTAAACCCGATTCAAATCCAAATGGATTTGGAAATTCAAAATCCAAACCCGATCCACCGGGTTTGGATCGGGTTCGGGTTTTATTTAAACCCAAAATTTTTAATTCTTTGTAAAAAAGTAGTAATATTTTTTTAAACTAAATTTCATAAAAATTAAAATTACAATAACAAATAAATATCTAGATTTCAGAGACATGAAAATAAATAAGTCCAAGTTACATCACTATTAATATCTAAAGACATAAAAATTAAAATACAATTGCAAATAAATATCCACATAAATATTCAGAGACAGAGTGTAGACTAGAAGACTAGCTAGCACAGCATGTGTATCAAAATTGCCTGAACTAAGAAATTTCATAGTAGCACAACATGTGTATCAAAATTGCCTGAACAAAATTACCTAGTGTAACTAAGTAACGGGTATTTATTTTTAAGGAATAAATTATAATATATAAATTATAATTTATATATGTATATATATCGGGGTTTTTTTCGAGTTTCGGGTTTGGATCGGGTTTTCGGGTTTCGGGTTTGGATCGGGTTGGATATAGCTAATATCCAAATCCAAATCCAAACTCTTTCGGGTTTAAAAATCAAATCCAAATCCAAATTCAAATCCAAAAAATCGGGTTCGGTAAGATCCAATCGGGTCGAATTGGATCGGCTATCCGTCGGATCGGTTTTTTTTGCCTTCCCTAGCAACTAGCATAAAAAAACGTGGACATTACAATTCACACTTTACACTGATCTTGATTTCTAGTATACATATTAAAAAAATATGGTTTTCCATATGCCGCTAGTCTGCAACCGATAATTCAGTATGATGTATATTTTCGTTTGAAAAATGCTAGAGGTACCAAATTGGGGTACCAAAAATTATTACCAAATGACATGGCATAGATTTGATTGGCTATAATTATAATGGGCCCGCCAGAGCCAACCAATTAAAACATTTCAAAATGACAAGTAGTTAGTGCCATGTCATTTTGTAACAAAATTTGGTACCTAATTTGGTACCTCTAGCATTACTCTTTTCCTTTACTACGCAAATGTTGTGTGCATTTTTTATACAATAATGTTTTGCGATAGCTTTAAAAAATTGTTGAACACTTTCTAAAATTTGTATCCAATTTCAATGCATGATACCTTTTTATATTATTCTCTCACACTTTAAACAATTGTTTAAATTTTCAATTGTTAAAATTTGTTCTCTGTATTGTGTGATCCTTGAATAGTTGTCAACACCGACAAAAATTAAATGTTTATGTTTTCGGTACGATTTTTCCCAACAAGACGGCCCTTTTCTTTATTATAGCTAGTAAGGAACAGATATACAGTACTGAAGGTACTTGCCTACTCCTATGAGTGTTTGCTCATGAGTATGTTTCTTATTACTAGTTACCTAAATGAGATGGGAATGAAATAGCTTATCGTGTTTTTGAGCAATCCTAGCAAATCAGGAAGCTAGAGCATGCAATGATAGTGTAGCTGCTTTGCTAAACATGAATGTTATATTATCAATGGAATCAGAACAAATTAATTAATTAAGTAGTATGTACATGTACATTGTTTGTCAGGGTCTTGCGAGTCCAAATCTTCTACACCATTTTAGGTGTGCCACTCCATGTGCTATTGTTGTTGATTGAGTGGTTGATGTGAATGCAGGGGGTCCCATGACCCCATGTATTCACACCAACCACCCAATCAAAAACAATGGCACATGGAGTGACACACCTAAAGTGGTGTAGAAGATTTGGACTCGGTTCTTGCGGCTAAGCTATCAGTACTCCCTCTGTCTCAAAAAACTCTTCCCATTTTGACTTGACACGTTTGCCAACGCACATTTTTAATGGTTAATATCTTTAATTTCGTATTAGTATTAAATATAAAAACTTCACTGTATTAAAGTACTCACAAATACGAATCAAACAAGATCACTCA
Source organism: Kitagawia praeruptora (assembly GCA_037693485.1). Classification (NCBI taxonomy): domain Eukaryota; kingdom Viridiplantae; phylum Streptophyta; class Magnoliopsida; order Apiales; family Apiaceae; genus Kitagawia; species Kitagawia praeruptora. The sequence goes on from CM075347.1 coordinate 129,905,963, forward strand.
TGATTATATTTTACTTATAGATTAGACGTAAATTAGTAATTTGTCTATTGTTATGAACAGTCCCGACATATGAAAGGAGAAGTGTTTTATGAGACGAAAGAAGTACTACAATAATTCAAGGCTTTTTTTTATAGATTAAACAGTACTTCTTGTGACAGACCAGTGAAAAGCACAAACTTTTGACAAAAACATTATTATATCAAATATAACATGTGACCAAACACAATATCGATCATAAAATACATATTTTAGTATCTCTTTACCACCAAATAAAAAAATTAATATTCTCATGTCGTTATTTTTCTCCATTATCAAAAATCTTAGATCCGTCTCTGCTTGTGATCGTATTACAAGAGTTAAAATAAACATCGTATCACAAGAGTTAACATAAACATTATATTAAGAAATGGTAACTTTTGATAATCAAATAAGTATGAAACTAAAAGAGTAAGAATAAAGAGCAGCACAAGAACTTTATAGATCTGGAAATGAACATTACAAAATGCTGAGGATAGAATGCAGTACAAGAGTTCCTTTTATCAGTACAATGACAACGCACAATTCTAACAAACTACTAGCCTGAAATTACCACACTATCCCTATACTTGAAGAAGACATTATCAGCTGGAGGTGGTCCAAATAGGCAAGAGAATAATGTTGAAAAGGCAGGGACCCTACAGGATCACACATGAGACAATTTGCACAGAAACGTATGTGATACCTCACTGCATTATTATGCAAACAAAATAAAAATAAATTAACTAGGTTGGCTGCTCTCTGAATGGTTGCATCATTACTCCCCCTCAAGCTGCACGTCAGTGGGAACAGTAGTGCAAAGCTTGCCAAGAAGATAATTATGTTGCTTAACTGACAAAGGTTTAGTAAAAAATGTCAGCCAATTGATCATAAGAAGAGACATGCTGAGTTACATTAATTGAGCCCGAGTTGATCTTGTCTCGTACAAAGTGGCTGTCCACTTCTATGTGCTTAGTACGCTCATGAAGAACAGGATTTACAGCAATTGACAATGCAGCCTGGTTGTCACACTTCAAAACAGTAGGTGGAAGATTGTGTAGTCCAAGATCTTTAAGAAAAGTAGAGAGCCAAGTGATTATCCACGTAGTCAAGGCCATTGCACAGCACTCTGTTTCTGCTGTTGAACGTGCCACAATGGATTGCTTTTTTGATTTCCAAGATATTGGTGAATCTCCCAACAAAATGCAGTATCCAGAAGTTGATCTTCTTGAAGCAGCACAGCTGGCCCAGTCACTATCACAGTAGGCAGTAACCTGAGCATTAGATGAAGCCAACAAGATACCTTGATTGGGATTCCCTACAAGGTACCTCAAAACCCTTTGTGGTGTTCAGCAAGTTGTAATCTTTATGAAGATCTGTAGTGTATTTTCTTTGAGAGATAGAGAATCCTGATGGAGACCTGCTAATTTCCAGGCCCAGAAAGTAGGTAACATCCCCTAAATCATTCATATGAAAAACTTTAGAAAGCATAGATTTGAGAGAGTTGATGGATTCATTATAGTTCCCAGAGATCAGCAAATCATCCATATAGATCAATACCAGAGTTATTGAATGATTTTCAGTGAGAATAAATAAATTGTAATATGTCTTAGACTGTGTGAAGTTCATGGAGAGAAGGGTGAGTGACAACTTACTAAACCAATTTCTTGGAGCTTGCTTTAGCCCGTAGAGGGATTTTTTCAGTTTGCAGACCAGGTTGCCATTTGACTTGACAAGACTAAAACTGACACTGATTCTGCTACCAATTCGAGTATAGCCCTGTGGTAGGTGCATACAGACAGTTTCATCCAGCTCCCCATGGAGAAACGCATTGCTCACATCCATCTATACAGCAGCCCAATTTTTTATAGCAACAACAGCCAGAAGTGCCCTGATTGTGGTCATTTTTGCCACTAGGGGAAAGGTTTTACCATAATCTAGACCAGAAATCTGTCTACAACCTAAGATTACCAATCTAGATTTGTATTTATCCACTGTTCCATCTGGCAAATACTTGGTTTTAAATAACCATTTACAAGGAATGGCTCGTTGTCCAGGTGGCATGATGACTACTTCCCAAGTGTCATTTTTTTCCAAAGCATCCAGCTCACAATTCATTGCATCAATCCAGTGTTGGTGAGGCACTGTTTGTTTAAAGGACACTGGATCATCATTAGTAACTAGAATGGACCGGAAGCAGTGAAACGAAGATGGTATGAATTAAGTTGTAACTTGATTTACAGGTGCAATGTAGTCTTGAAGCCACTGTGGTTTTTGATTTTGTCTAGTAGATCTTCGAGAATATTAGTAGTAATGGCAGTGGTTGAAGTGTTTAGTTGATTTTGTATGGGATCAGGTCTCTGAATGGTTGCAGGCAATGTTTCAAATACTTCATCACAGTAGGGATCGGTTGGTACAAAAGGCAATTTAACTGGAAGAGATTGCATATATGGTTTATTGGTGTTAGGGTTCAAAGGCATAATGTGTTCTTGAAAAGACACATTTCGAGAGATAAAAGTTTCAGATGAGATGAGGTTCAAAAGTCTGAATCCTTTTTGTGAGGGTGGATAGCCCAGAAACACACAAGGGACACCTTTTGACTTGAATTTGTCAGTTGTGTGTTCATTATTGGTTGCAAAGGCCAGACAACCAAAAACCTTGATATGATCATATGTGGGGGGGGTCGGTATAAAGCATCTCATATAGGGTTTTATTGTCAAGAACTTAACTAGGAATTCTGTTGAGAAGGTGTGCTGCTGTGAGTACACAGTCATCCCAGTACTTGAGAGCAAGACCAGACTGAAATTTCAATGCTTGAGCAATTTCAAGAATACTTCTGTGCTTCCTTTCCACCCTGGCAATCTGCTGAGGAGTATAGGGGAATGAGGTTTGATGAGTTATACCATTTTCAGTAAAGAAAGCTTTACTAGCAGCATCACATAGTTCAAGAGCATTGTCTGATCTGACAATCTCTACTGACTCATGGAACTTTGTCTTAATGTGATTGTTAAAAGTTCAAGCTGTCCAAAGCATCATTTTTATATTGCAACAGATATATCCAAGTCATACGAGAATAATCATCAATGATAGTAAGAAAGTACTTATACTTGTCTTTTGTGCACAACTTATAGGGGCCTATTAATATGAATGAGTTGAAATGCAGAAGCAGCATGTGAAGTACTTATAGGAAAGGGCTTTTTGGTGAACTTTTCCAAGGGGCAGGTAATACATATGCTTTTGGACTCATTGACATATGGCTTAATTTCTGGAATATATTTGAGCTTTGAGCCAGGAGCATGACCCATTCTGTGATGCCACAAGGTATACATGTCTGAAGATGCAGTACTTGAAGAGCCTACAACACAGCATTGAGACTCTGTTGTCTTATTCTGATCCAAGTAATATAGATTGTAACACCTCCAGATCCGGGGGTCCGGGATCGGGTCGTTACGGTCTATTTCCATGATTGATACTTAACTTGAGTCCACAATAAGTAAATCACATGCTGTGACCCCACAATAATATCCACTCACACACACACACACAATTATAGTCCCAGAGATGAAATTGAAATAGGTCTCACATTACGGATTTACGAATAAAAGTTATTACAAACCAAAAGGATAACATCATAAGTTTAAGGTTCTTGCCATTGATTAATGTTATTGATACATATAATTAAACTGGAAGCAAAAGCTGACTATCTGTGCTACCTCAGCAATGGCAGCAACAATATCAGCGGGGAGTCCTGTGGGTCGAGTAACATGCTTGCACCGAGGGCCATGTGACCTAGCTGTTGTTGTGACATAATAAATAAGCAAGGGTGAGCAATAGCCCACCAATAATAATATAACTGTATCGTGATATGTATGACAGTTCAAAGATATATTTTGAAACCATATGCCATGCATAAACAAAAATAGTGCCAGATCAATATAAAGGATGAAGTTACAGGGAACTCAAAATATATAAGTTCTGTGGAAATATTCGCTTTATCAAGATAAACAAGATAACATCATTTTCATCAGAGAGGAACTTGCAGAAAATATTGCAATTCCAGTTTTCAACATGTTTCAACACTGCCAACACAGACCGGGTTGCAGAAGATTTCTAATTTTAAAAGATGAACTAATACGGGAGCATTGCCGCGCCAGATGCCCTGACGTTTACGATGATCAGTCGTATGTCATGCATCTCATCAATCGTTCTCTACATGTAGAAGGTAGTTCCAACGGATTTACTTGTCTATCGCCCTCTGGAACTCCTCAGCCAACGGTTGGGCTATTGCTGGACCGTCGCCACTCGGCCACTTACGCGTCTCCTAGTTCATTTAACATCCATCATTGTGAAATGTAATGTTCGTTCCCCTTTTCCCCAGGTATGATACCTGTTGATAAGACAAGGTAGTCGTATCTAATGTGGAAAGGAAAATTTACCAATATTTCCCAAGCTATTGCTTGTTAATGGATACCAACTTGTTCCAACATTCTACCCCTCGAATAATTCCATGAATAATAGCAACCAAGTTGCGAGTGACACGAATAATTTATGACCGGGCAGTCACAACATAAATAACATTCCTCAAGTAAGGTTCCCTTATAATAGAATCGAAGAAAGAATGGAATTACTGAGAACCTTCCTTGATAATATAATAATAAAAAATAAGACTCTGTAATAATTTATATAATGTTCGAAGGTTGATGATACTATGTGAATGAAATCAATCAACTTTGAAACGAGTTAGAAGAATTAAATAAATATTCCAAGAATATTTATTAAGTCACAAATATTGAAAAAGGGTTGCTCAGAATAATCTTTGAATAAATATTTAGAATAATATTCATTGAACGAATAATGAATATTCAAATTAATCATAATATTTATTGATGAAATAATCGTCAAATGAATATTTGAGATAATATTCATTGAATCCATGATGAATATTTAACTTAAGGATGATACTTATTGAGGAAATAATTATCGACTGAATATTCGAGACAATATTCATTGAATAAATAATGAATATTCAACTTAATAATATTTATCGAAGAAATGATTATCGAATGAATATTTGAATTTATGTTCAATAATTGAATCGACTTTAAATAAATGTCGAAGCTAATATTCATTGTCTCAAGAGAATATTCAAAATAATATTTATCGAATGACTGGCGTTCGAATCAATGTTCAACTAATATTTATAAAGTAAATAGAGATTGAATGAATATTCGAAATAATATTCATTTAAATAAACAAGGCTCGAATGAATATTCAAAATAATATTTATCGAGTAAATTAGAATGAATATTCTTTAAGTAAAGAACTTCACTGAGGGTTTGAATTAATATTCGAATATTAAATCGACTTTTAGATGAACATTAAAGATAATGTTCATCGAATAATAAATATCTGATGAATAATCCGAATAATATTTATCAAATAATCTCAAGGGAATATTCCAACAATATTCGCCAGATAATAATTGGGAAATATTTACTTAATTATTTTCTTCTGAAAATAATATCAATATATCAAGGAATAACGACTCCCGGTCTATAATCAAAGAATAAGATTCACTGCCCTTCGCTTAAGGGTCTTAGTAATTTCCGGCTTATAAATGATATATTAACTATCTAGCTTATAAGCCAACAATAATTCAGGGAACAAGTATATCAATATGACTTTGAAAGTAGGCATGCATGCTATGGCATATGTATAACAGAAAGCATATATATATATATATATATATATATATATATATATATATATATTCACAACAACAGCCTTTAAAAAGGATTTGAACTTGCCTGGGAATCGAGTGCGGGTAGGGGTAGTGGTAGCGTGTCCCGGGTCAGCCTGATGATCTATAAATAGCCAAGGCATTCGGGATTAATCATTTAACACCTTTCAAAAGGTTAAGTATAAACTAAACTTAGATCGAAACAGGTTTTTAAGTCGTTTCGTTATACCCCTCTAATTCACTCTTATTCTTGCTTTTATTATCCGACACTTGTTCGTTAATAAAGCATGTCATTACACTTACATATGGTAAGTATTTGATTTGTAAAAGTTTTAAAGTCGAAAGATTATACCTCGAGATTTATCGATCATTTTCTAAGTGGTTTACCGTAGTTATAACCAAGTATACTCTTTAGGGGTACTTTCGTACTTAACCTTGATTCGAACATTTTTATAAAATCGAAAAACGATCTTTTTAATACGAGGTCTTCTCTCACACCATCCTTATGATCTCTAATATTTAATTACCAAGATTCGCCACTACGATACATATTTTACTTGGTTCAATTTCAATTACGAATTCGCATTCTCGGTTTCGAACCCTTTATATTAGATCGGCCATAACTCCTAAACCGTAAGTCCATTTTATGCGATCTTTATATAAAAACGAAGCTTGTAACATGATCTAGCTAACCATGGCAGAATATCAAACTGGACAGTGATTTTTATTAACTGTCAAGCTCGGATTTCAAGATTAAACGAAAATCGGGCATTACGACGGCTATAAATCGAACGTTCTAATAATTGTAACACCAAAACCAAGCCACACCGGGCACCAATACAACTTATAAACATGATTCTCATCTCAAAAAGTTCAAGAAAACAATATTATACCAACATAATCATCATATCTTAAATCCATTAGATCTACTACATAATCATGTTTATAACATCACTAACATCACCACTAAGCTAGATCAACCAGGAACATGCTTATAACTCAAGACAAGAGCTAGGGTTTCAAGTGGTTTACCTTCTTGAGAGTGTTTACTAGCCTTACTAAGCTTTGTATGATCCTTAGGAGTGCTTAAGCTTGCTAAAACAATCAAAAGAAACATGAAAATCAAAGGTTAGTTCATAAGAACACTATTCACCCTCCTCTTTGATGATTTTTTTTGAAAATGGAAAAAGATGAGTTTGATGCTAAGATTTTGAGGAGATCATTTTTATGAAATGTAAGACTCACCATAAAAGTTTCAAGATCAACAAATGGTTGGAAGTTGGATTTTGAGTTTGGAATTAAGGCCTTGGCCGAATGGATGTAAATGGAGAGAGTTTGATGTTTATGGCTTGGTTGCTCTTGAATAATGATGTGTAAAGTAAGGTTTTTAGATAATATCTCATGTAAAGTAGCTTTATTAAAGGTGTGATGCACTAGATGAGGTATTTAGCAAGCCATGTGTTGATATTTTGGTGGTTTAAGGCTAACCAAGTGGTTTGATTGCTAAATACTTAGTTTATTCACTTGATTCTAGTTACTCTTGTAACTATGTTGGTTACTAGATATTTTCTAGTAGCTTATGCATGACTCTTGCTCCCTCTGCTTGTTTCTTTGTCCGTTTATTGCTTAATTCCTTGATCGTTTGAGGGAATAACTCATTCGTTTCTAGTTAGGGTTTTACTGAAAACCTTCTTAATAATTATAATAGCATTCTCCCTCTTTCTTAATACTTCTCGAATTTAATTTCCTTAAATCCCTTTAATAATTCCTTATGTCTTGCAGTGTCCAGGGAATTCTCGGAGAAAATAAAAGTGCTATTTTTCTGAATCCGACAGCCTTTACATACATTTATTTTCCTCCTGGATCACTAATACGAACTCAGAAATCCGTTCCGAATACCGGATATAGCATTATTATAATAATATTCCAAATTCCAACAAAATCACTATTCATCACTTATTTTTATTTAATTCCTATAATTAGGAAAATGAACCTGGTTTACCCTCGAGTGTTCCTTAACCTTTTTACGGAACCGCTGGACTTATAACAGATATTGATTTGGATGACACAAGAATAATCTTTCTTGGAATAATATAACTTATATCCTTAGGAGATAGATCATTCTTATCTATGTTGTCAACCAAAAGTATTCTTCATGACATATAAATATTTGAATCTAAATTCATCCCATTCATTCAATAAACAGTCGTTACATCGCAGTCATAACCACTATTCACTTCCATATTATTACATAAGAAAAAGTTTTAATTCTATCAAAAATCTGGGTTATTAAAGTCTCCCCTCCGTAAAAGGATTCCGTCTCGGAATCAGTTTGAAAACAAATGGGGGTACTTTTCCATCATTGCGCTTTCTAGCTCCCAGGTTGATTCTTCTATGTTGTGGTTCTGCCACAAAACTCTGACAAGCTTGATGACCTTGTTTCGGAGCACTTGATCTTTTCTGTCTATGATTTCCATAGGTTGCTCTACATAGGTCAAGTCTGGTTGCATATCCACGTGCTCATATTACACAATGTGCTTGGCATCTGGGTTTTACTTCCTCAGCATTGAGACATGGAACACATTGTGCACTTGCTGCATGTTCAGGGGCAATGCCAGTTCATAAGCTAGCTCCCCAATACGTCTTAAGATCTCAAACAGTCCAATATATCTAGGGCTCAGCTTTCCTTTCTTTCCAAATCTCATTAATCCTTTCCAAGGGGACACCTTCAGGAACACTAGGTCTCCTACTTCATATTCTTTTCCTTTCCGAGCTAAGTCGGCATATTTCTTTTGTCGATCCTGGGCTGCTACCAGCCGTCCTCTGATTAAATCCACTGCATCCTTTGTCCGTTGGACCATCTCAGGCCCGAGCATCTTTCGCTCTCCAACTTCATCCCAATATAGGGGAGATCGGAATTTCCTTCCATAAAGGGCCTCGTAAGGCGGCATTCCTATGCTTGAATGAAAGCTATTGTTGTAGGAAAAATCTAGCAATGGCAAGTGATCATCCCAACTTCCTTTAAAGTCTATAGCACAGACTCTCAACATATCTTCTAATGTCTGGATGGTCCTTTCACTTTGCCCGTCTGTCTGGGGATGGTAGGCCGTACTCATGTTTAGCCTGGTTCCTACACATTCTTGGAAGCTCCTCCAAAATCTGGAGTTGAATCTAGGATCTCGGTCGGATACTATGGCGACTGGAACTCCATGTCGAGCCACTATCTCTTTTAGGTAGATATCTACCAGCCTGTCGACCGTATACCTTTCGTTGATCGGTAGAAAGCGAGCTGACTTTGTTAGTCGGTCTATAATCACCCATATGGCGTTATGGTTTGCTTTGGTCTTTGGCAAACCTACTACGAAGTCCATAGCTATATGTTCCCATTTCCATTCGGGAATCTCCAAGGGGTGTAGAAGTCCGCTGGGCCTCTGGTGCTCTGCTTTCACTTTCTGGCAGGTCAAGCATTTACTTACCCACTCTACAACGTCCTTTTTCATGTTGGGCCACCAATAGTACTCTTTCAAATCCCTATACATCTTGGTGCTACCAGGGTGCACTGAGTACCTTGAGCTGTGTGCCTCATATAAAATTTCAGCCTTGAGTTCCTGATCATTTGGGACCCATATCCTCCACATGTATCTCATGATTCCTTCTGTATCTTTTTCACACCTAATCTCTTCTCCAGTCATTATCTCTTCTGTCGAGTTCTTTTCTTCTTCCAATATCCGTTCTTGGCATAGCTTAATCTTTTCCAATAATGGAGGCTGGATTAGAATTTCCATCAACTTTTCTTGACCTTCTTCAGGTATCTTAATCTCAATTTCCAGCTTCTCAAAGTCTTTTATCAACTCTTCCTCCGTAGTTATCATTTTGAGCTTCTCTTTCCTACTAAGGGCGCTAGCCACCACATTGGCTTTACCCGGGTGATAGCGAATTTCACAGTCATAATCCTTGATTAGCTCTAGCCACCTTCTCTGGCGCATGTTAAGCTCTTTCTGCGTGAAAATGTACTTGAGGCTCTTATGGTCAGTGTAAATTTTGCACTTCTCTCCATACAAGTAGTGCCTCCAAATTTTTAAGGCAAAAACGATTGCTGCCAATTCCAGATCATGGGTGGGGTATCGGATCTCGTAATCCTTCAATTGCCTTGACGCATACGCTATTACCTTACCGTGCTGCATAAGCACACATCCCAATCCTTTATGTGAAGCATCGCTGTAAATCACGAAATCTCCTTTTCCATCAGGCAACGCCAACACTGGGGCCGTTACCAAACTCTTCTTTAGCTCTTGAAAACTCTTCTCGCATTTTTTAGTCCATTCAAATTTCTCAGTTTTACGGGTAAGTCGGGTTAATGGGGCTGCAATCTTTGCAAAATCTTGAACAAATCGTCTATAGTATCCTGCCAACCCTATGAAACTCCTTACCTTTGTTGGAGTGGTTGGTCGCTCCCAATTTGAAACTGCCTCTATCTTGGAGGGGTCAACTAGCACTCATTCTCTGTTAATTACGTTCCCTAAAAATTGCACCTCATTTTTCCAGAACTCACACTTTGAGAATTTGGCATATAACTGCTCCTTCCGGAGTGTCTCTAAGGTTATCCTCAAATGTTCAGCGTGTTCTTCCTCCGTCTTTGAGTAGATCAGAATATCATCGATAAAGACTATAACAAACTGGTCCAAATATTCCTTGAACACTCTATTCATTAAATCCATGAAAGCTGCTGGGGCGTTGGTCAATCCAAACGACATTACCAAGAACTCATAATGTCCATACCTAGTACGGAATGCAGTCTTTGGAATATCTTCAGGTTTAATCTTTAGTTGGTGATATCTGGTTCTCAGGTCAATCTTAGAGAAATATACAGCTCATCTTAGCTGGTCAAACAAATCATCAATCCTGGGTAACGGGTACTTATTCTTTATGGTTAGCTTGTTCAACTCTCGATAGTCGATGCATAATCTCATACTCCCGTCATTTTTCTTAACAAACAACACTGGTGCGCCCCAAGGTGACACACTGGGTCTTATCATACCCTTATCCAACAATTCCTGCAATTGCTTTGCTAGCTCTTTCATTTCCACTGGTGCTAATCGGTACGGGGCCTTTGAAACTGGTGCCGTCCCCGGGGCTAACTCGATAGCGAACTCAATCACTCTATCCGGTGGTAGTCCGGGAAGATCTTGAGGAAACACGTCTTCAAATTCGTTAACTACCGGAATGTCTTGAATCTTTGGCGCCTCTTTCTGGGTGTCTATAACGTAAGCTAAATAAGCCTCGTTCCCTTTTCGTAACAACCTCTTAGCCTGCGCCATGGTTAGAATATTTTGGGTCTGTCGTACCCCTCTAAACACTATTTCCTTCTTCCCTGGGGTTTTCAACTTAACCTTTTTCCCTTTACAATCTATTTGCGCATTATTACGAGACAACCAGTCCATTCCCAAAATAACATCGAATTCCCCTAGCTTAAAAGGAATCAAATCCACACAGAAGGATCGTCCTCCTGTTTCTATTTTACAATCGGGGTGAATCTGATTAACTGGAATGACTTCTTAATTAGCTATTTCTACTTGCAAAGACTCCCTTAGCGGTTGAGTTTTAAGTTTCAATTTACATGCAAAATCTTTAGATATAAAAGACTTAGTTACTCCAGAATCAAGCAAAACATTTGCACTGACTGAATTGAGGGAAAATGTACCTGCTATCACATCCGTGTCCCTCACGGCATCTTGCACTGTCATGTTAAAAGTTCTAGCAGTTGGTGGCCTTTTGGAGGCAGCTCTGCTTGCCCCTGATGCTGCTGTCTTGTTCATCGGGCAATCCCTCCTCATGTGACCTGGACGACCACACTGAAAACAAGTAGTGCCTTTGCTGACAGTAGGAGCAATCGCGGTACACTGGTGGGCATAGTGGCCTGCTCGCCCACACTTATAACAGATCGTCTGTTTCTGAGTACACACCCCGGAATGTCTCTTCCCACAAGTGGCACATACTGGAAGTGGGGGTCTGGAAGGGTGGGAACGGGACACTCCTGATCGCTGGCCGCCCTGGCTCACAGTTGCACTCCCAGATGGTTTAAACCCAACACTCCTCCCAGGTAGGGAAACTTCTCCTCGGTTGAACCTATTCGGGGTCTTCCCCCTGCGGAACCTCCGCCCATGCTTGCATGCTTTCTCTTTAATCCCCCTTTCTCTCTTTCTCTCTGTGCCTGATCACTCCCTGCTTCCACAATGGTTTCCTTTTGCACCAAGGTGGCATAATCAGTAATCCCTAAAACTGCCACTTTGTTCTGAATCCACTGTTTCAGCCCTTGCTGAAACCTGCTAGCTTTCTTTTCTTCAGTGTCCACAAACTCTGGTACAAACCGTGATAACTCAGTAAACTTGGCTTCATAATCAGCCACTGTCATATTGTTCTGCTTCAGTTCCAAAAACTTAAGTTCCATCTGGGTTTTCATGAACCTCGGAAAGTACTTCTCAAGAAACAACTGTTTAAACCTATCCCAGGTTACTATAGCATCTGTCTCCATATTCTTCTTGGCCTCCCACCAATAATTTGCCTCTCCCTTTAGTAAGTAGGTGGCAAAGACAGTCTTCTGGGCCTCATCAATGCTTAAAATCTCAAAAGATTTCTCCATCTCCTTGATCCATGCCCTTGCCTCAACAGGATCAGCCGATCCGAGAAACTCTGGGGGTTTGAGAGACTTGAAGGCTCTAAAGGAATTGGCCACAGTGGTATTGTTTCCTTGGGGTGGTTGGGGATATTGGTTCAAGTTCTGCCTGAGCAGATCCATAAATTGTCCCATGGGGTTCCCGCCCTGGTTCTCCCCATGCTGCTCAACTTCAGTTTCCCCTTCTTCTACTTCCTCTTCGAACTCCACAGTATAAAAGGTTTCATCCCCTATCCCATACTGGGAATCCTCCTGTTCATTGTAATCCTGGTCCTGTTCCTCATTATACTCAAGGTTTTCCTCAGGTTGATTGTGACTTTCTTGGTCAGTAGACTCATGGGGGTTAGCCCTAGTACTCATTCTTCTCGGAGGCATTTTACTGAAAATTTGGACAATATACATTAGGTTTATTTACCTGTTTTAGAGGGTTTCTCCTCACAATATCGATGCATAATTGGATTTAGGATCCCACAGTTCTATATATCATGGCAGTTTTAATCGAAAGCATTATATGCAGATATTATATAACAAGCTAGTAATTGCGTCATAGAGAGACAGGAATAACTGAAAGGGAAATAAATATATACCAGGTACCAAACGGTACAATATCCGACATACAATAACGGTTTTAAAAAGTACAACCATCCGAATAATAACTAGTCAAAAGTGAAATAAGCTGTCTATCTGTCTAGTCTGCAACAGGGAACTACAAGCTGAAACTATCCCTACCAAAAATCGGTGCTACTATGCCGTACAAGACTAGACAACTAGACCAATACATCACTATCACTGCAATCAGCCACGACGGTGGGCCAAAGCTCGAACCCTTCCCATAGCAAGGCGAAATATCTCCTCTGCATCAGCCCTGGATACCCTGCCGTGACCATCACTGGGTAACTGTCGCACCCTCACACGAGCCCTAAGCTCTATGCCGGTCACTTGTCTATACATATCTCTGGCCCTGGCACGCCCCCTGCCCTGGTGCCTTAACCGGGCCTCCCTCTCTGCCGCTAGCTCTCTGCGGGACTCTACCAACCTGGCCTCAACCACGGCTACCTCAGTAGTAAGTCTGGCCACAACATAGTGGTGTACACATGCTGGGACTCCCTCAGCTGGAACATGGGGTGTAGGGGCTGGATCTGCTGGAAGGGCAGTCTCTGTCTGCTGCGGCTCTGGTGTCAGCTCCTCGAACTCATCAGAAAATGGGCTCCCATGAAGTAGTGGTGGGGTAGGGGCTCTCTCACCAGAGAGGGGTGGCACACTAAGTCCGGAACTCCCTACAACGTCATCTGCAGGCTCATCAACATCTCCCTCCGCACCCTCATCTACAGTCATCACCTGCTCCGTGGTCATGTCGGTGTCCTCCCCCAAAGTCCTAATCTCAGATACAACCCAGAAATCCTCTCCCTCAGCAACTAACTCAGCATCCTGCCCTGCCTGGACCTCCTCCGGGTCCTCCTCCTCCTCAGACTCAATGACATCAGTATCAGCATCAATTTGGACCTCAGGGTCCTCCTCCTCTGACTCATCAACCTCAGTATCAGCATCAATCTGGACCTCAGGGTCCTCCTCCTCTGACTCATCAGCATCAGTATCAGCATCAATCTGGACCTCAGGGTCCTCCTCCTCTGACTCATCAGCCGGCAAGTGCTCATAGTATGGGTCTCCGGTCCGGAACATGTCCTCATCATGCTATCTAGCAGATGCCTCCTGGGCAGCCATGTCGCTCGCCTACACAAGATGAACTATATTACTATCATGATACTTAAAAGTTCCCATAAGGGTTTAGGTGAATTTGGCAAGAGTTCTTATTATATTAGTGAATTTATTATTGTATAACGTCGCATCATCTCTTGGGATATATAACTCTCTCTCTGATACCATTTCTGTAACACCCCCAGATCCGGGGGTCCGGGATCGGGTCGTTACGGTCTATTTCCATGATTGATACTTAACTTGAGTCCACAATAAGTAAATCATATGCTGTGACCCCACAATAATATCCACTCACACATACACAGTTATAGTCCCAGAGATGAAATTGAAATAGGTCTCACATTACGGATTTACGAATAAAAGTTATTACAAACCAAAAGGATAACATCATAAGTTTAAGGTTCTTTCCATTGATTAATGTTATTGATACATATAATTAAACTGGAAGCAAAAGTTGACTATCTGTGCTACCTTAGCAATGGCCGCAACAATATCAGCGGGGAGTCCTGTGGGTCGGGTAACCTGCTTGCGCCGAGTGCGCCTGACGCGGGCCATGTGACCTAGCTGTTGTTGTGTCATAATAAATAAGCAAGGGTGAGCAATAGCCCACCAACAATAATATAACTGTACCGTGATATGTATGACAGTTCAAAGATATATTTTGAAACCATATGCCATGCATAAACGAAAATAGTGCCAGATCAATATAAAGGATGAAGTTACAGGGAACTCAAAATATATAAGTTCTGTGGAAATATTCGCTTTATCAAGATAAACAAGATAGCATCATTTTCATCAGAGAGGAACTTGCAGAAAATATTGCAATTCCAGTTTTCAACATGTTTCAACACTGCCAACACAGATCGGGTTGCAGAAGATTTCTAATTTTAAAAGATGAACTAATAAGGGAGCATTGCCGCGCCAGATGCCCTGACGTTTACGATGATCAGTCGTATGTCATGCATCTCATCAGTCGTTCTCTACATGTAGAAGATAGTTCCGACGGATTTACTTGTCTACCGCCCTCTGGAACTCCTCAGCCAACGGTTGGGCTATTGCTGGACCGGCGCCACTCGGCCACTTACGCGTCTCCTAGTTCATTTAACATCCATCATTGTGAAATGTAATGTTCGTTCCCCTTTCCCCCAGGTATGATACCTGTTGATAAGACAAGGTAGTCGTATCTAATGTGGAAAGGAAAATTTACCAATATTTCCCAAGCTGTTGCTTGTTAATGGATACCAACTTGTTCCAACATTCTACCCCTCGAACGATGAGTGGGTACACACAATTCCATAAATAATAGCAACCAAGTTGCGAGTGACACGAATAATTTATGACCGGGCAGTCACAAGATAAATAACATTCCTCAAGTAAGGTTCCCTTATAATAGAATCGAAGGAAGAATGGAATTACTGAGAACCTTCCTTGATAATATAATAATAAAAAATAAGACTCTGTAATAATTTATATAATGTTCGAAGGTCGATGATACTATGTGAATGAAATCAATCATCATTGAAACGAGTTAGAAGAATTAAATAAATATTCCAAGAATATTTATTAAGTCACAAATATTGAAAAAGGGTTACTCAGAATAATCTTTGAATAAATATTTAGAATAATATTCATTGAACGAATAATGAATATTCAAATTAATCATAATATTTATTGATGAAATAATCGTCAAATGAATATTTGAGTTAATATTCATTGAATCCATGATGAATATTTAACTTAAGGATGATACTTATTGAGGAAATAATTAGCGACTGAATATTCGAGACAATATTCATTGAATAAATAATGAATATTCAACTTAATAATATTTATCGAAGAAATGATTATCGAATGAATATTTGAATTTATGTTCAATAATTGAATCGACTTTAAATAAATGTCGAAGCTAATATTCATTGTCTCAAGGGAATATTCAAAATAATATTTATCGAATGACTGGCGTTCGAATCAATGTTCAACTAATATTTATAAAGTAAATAGAGATTGAATGAATATTCGAAATAATATTCATTTAAATAAACAAGGCTCGAATGAATATTAAAATAATATTCATTAAATAAATAATCTCGAATGAATATTCAAAATAATATTTATCGAGTAAATTAGAATGAATATTCTTTTAAGTAAAGAACTTCACTGAGGGTTTGAATTAATATTCGAATATTAAATCGACTTTTAGATGAACATTAAAGATAATGTTCATCGAATAATAAATATCTGATGAATAATCCGAATAATATTTATCAAATAATCTCAAGGGAATATTCCAACAATATTCGCCGGATAATAATTGGGAAATATTTACTTAATTATTTTCTTCTGAAAATAATATCAATATATCAAGGAATAACGACTCCCGGTCTATAATCAAAGAATAATATTATACCAACATAATCATCATCTCTTAAATCCATTAGATCTACTACATAATCATGTTTATAACATCACTAACATCACCACTAAGCTAGATCAACCAGGAACATGCTTATAACTCAAGACAAGAGCTAGGGTTTCAAGTGGTTTACCTTCTTGAGAGTGTTTACTAGCCTTACTAAGCTTTGTATGATCCTTAGGAGTGCTTAAGCTTGCTAAAACAATCAAAAGAAACATGAAAAATCAAAGGTTAGTTCATAAGAACACTATTCACCCTCCTCTTTGATGATTTTTTTGAAAATGGAAAAAGATGAGTTTGATGCTAAGATTTTGAGGAGATCATTTTTATGAAATGTAAGACTCACCATAAAAGTTTCAAGATCAACAAATGGTTGGAAGTTGGATTTTGAGTTTGGAATTAAGGCCTTGGCCGAATGGATGTAAATGGAGAGAGTTTGATGTTTATGGCTTGGTTGCTCTTGAATAATGATGTGTAAAGTAAGGTTTTTAGATAATATCTCATGTAAAGTAGCTTTATTAAAGGTGTGATCCACTAGATGAGGTATCTAGCAAGCCATGTGTTGATATTTTGGTGGTTTAAGGCTAACCAAGTGGTTTGATTGCTAAATACTTAGTTGATTCACTTGATTCTAGTTACTCTTGTAACTATGTTGGTTACTAGATATTTTCTAGTAGCTTAGGCATGATTCTTGCTCCCTCTGCTTGTTTCTTTGTCCGTTTATTGCTTAATTCCTTGATCGTTCGAGGGAATAACTCATTCGTTTCTAGTTAGGGTTTTACTGAAAACCTTCTTAATAATTATAATAGCATTCTCCCTCTTTCTTAATACTTCTCGAATTTAATTTCCTTAAATCCCTTTAATAATTCCTTATGTCTTGCAGTGTCCAGGAAATTCTCGGAGAAAATAAAAGTGCTATTTTTCTGAATCCGACAGCCTTTACATACACTTATTTTCCTCCTAGATCACTAATACGAACTCAGAAATCCGTTCCGAATACCGGATATAGCATTATTATAATAATATTCCAAATTCCACCAAAATCACCATTCTTCACTTATTTTTATTTAATTCCTATAATTAGGAAAATGAACCTGGTTTACCCTCGAGTGTTCCTTAACCTTTTTACGGAACCGCTGGACTTATAATAGATATTGATTTGGATGACACAAGAATAATCTTTCTTGGAATAATATAACTTATATCCTTAGGAGATAGATCATTCTTATATATGTTGTCAACCAAAAGTATTCTTCATGACATATAAATATTTGAATCTAAATTCATCCCATTCATTCAATAAACAGTCGTTACATCGCAGTCATAACCACTATTCACTTCCATATTATTACATAAGAAAAAGTTTTAATTCTATCAAAAATTTGGGTTCTTACATAGACCTCCTTGAGCTTAGCCTACAGCCTTTGGTTGAGAAGTCTTGGAGTCAGAGATAACACAGGTAGTAGGATGAAATTGAACTGAGCATTCATTGTCTTTAGACAGCTTCTGTATTGACAAAAGGTTGTGCTGAAACTTAGGCTCAAATAGAACATCCTTTAGAATCAAACCTTTCAACTCTGCATCACCTATGTGAGAGATTGTAACTGCAGCTCCAGTTGGTAAATGAATCGTATAATTTGGAGGAGCCATTTTGACATTGTGAAGATGATTCAAAGAGTTTGTCATATGGTCCGTAGCACCTGAGTCTAGAATCCAGTCGGTGGTTTTAGCATTAATCAAATAGCAAGTGACCATGCCAGAGAAACAATTTTCAAGTTCATCATCAGTATCTCCCCCTTTTGCAGACTGCAAACTATTAGCGGTAGGAATTAATTTCAAAAGATGTTCCAGCTGCTGTGATGTGAGTGTCACGGAGCTTGAATCACCTTTTTCCATGTTCCCCTGAGCCACATTAACTTGTCGTTGACCTTCATGTTTAGGCCACTTTGTAGGCGAATTATTCCCCTTCTGAGTATTTGGCTTATACTGTGGATGCCATCGAGGAAAACCAATTATTCTCCCAACATCTGTCGATCACTGGTGTGATATTTGCCTCCACAATTAGTACATGATAGATTCTTAGCCGTGTTGGTTCTCACAGTCATAGCTGAAACCTCAAAATTAGATAATTCACAGGTGTTCAAGACATCTCTCTATGATTTTTCCTGTTGAATCGTAGAACAAGCCACCTCAACTGAAGGTAAGGGAGACCACATCAATAGTTGACTTCTCTGAGTACCAAACTTCTCATCCAAGCCATTCAGAAATTGAAACAATTTACTTTCAGATTTGTGAGTATCAATGGCTTGTAACAACGCAGTAATTTCAGTTGTACAGACCATTCATCGAATCTAATTCCTGCCATAGGCTGCTCAACTTAGTGTAATATTTTGAGATAGATAACTTGTTTTGTTTCAAAGCATACAAGTCTTTGTTGAGTTTATTACGAGAGCCATCTGTTAACGAAAAATGCCTCTCTAAATGATTCCAAATCTCACTAGCAGTATTAATAAACAGGATAGATGATTTAATGTGCTCAGAAGCATTATGAAGCCAGGAGATTACAAGATTATTGCATTGATCCCATTGAAGACCATCAGTCTGATCTGTAATACTTCGGGTAACAGATCCATCCACATACCCCAGTTTTTTCTTTGAGGATAGTTGAATCTCAAATGATCTTTTCCAAGATCTATAATTTATGGCACCTTCCAACTTTGGTACGCTCATAGAGAGAGGCCCATTATATAGGTGCAGAAACAACGAATTTTTCATATCCGCAAACGTAAAACGAGCTCCATTAGTCATGGAGTAAAATAATAGTATGCACAAGCCTGTAGAACAACACAAACAAACAAAAAAATGAGCAAATTATAATTCCAGAAAACTACCACTCAAATAAAACACCACTCGTGTTTAAACTCAGGTAAAATCATGCTAGCTCTGATACCATGTTAACTTTTGATAATCAAATAAGCATGAAACTAAAAGAGCAAGAATAAAGAGCAGCACGGGAACTTTATAGATCTGGAAATGAACATTACAAAATGCTGAAGATAGAATGCAATACAAGAGTCCCTTTTATCAGTACAATGACAATGCACAATTCTAACAAACTACTACCCTGAAATTATCACACTATCTCTATACTTGAAGAGCACACTATCAGCTAGAGGTGGTCCAAATATGCAGGATAATAATGTTGAAAAGACAGGGACCCTACAGGAACACACATGAGACAAGTTGCACAGAAACGTATGTGATACCTCACTGCTTTATTATGCAAACAGAATAAAAATAAATTAACTAGGCTGGCTACTCTCTGAATGGTTGCATCATTATGAAATAGTAGGGAACAAGAGACTCCATGGATAATATTTCATTCGCTTAGCATAAATAATAATAGTTGGAAGCTAATTAACTATGATATGCATATGGCACATATAACCCTGTCATAAATTTATTCTGGGATATACCCTGTTCTAGTGATTCCATTTACGTACTGATAGACACTGGTATGCACAAATACAATCCGACAACACCCTAATTGCAATCCATGATATCTGTGATCTCGCCATGCTTTATGAATTTTTGCATGTCACTCTCATTCAAACTCACCCATGCTTCAATCCCTCCCCCGGATTTCTCATCAACCAAGACTACTAAATTTTTCATGGGGATGTTGGCAGCACTGACCCACATGGGTTTTCCCCAGCCAAAATCAGCTTCATAGAGTGGAAACTTACACCAGCTGCTAAACGTACCGGAAAAATAAATTTCAGGATTTGAAATAATTTTAAGCAGCTCGCTCAATTCCTTACTTAGCAACGTATTTCCTTCCTTCTCTACTGATAGAAGTACGCCACAGTTATCGGCAGCTCTCTTGACAGAGTTGGAAAGGCAATCAACGAAACATGGAAGCCCCACTCCTTCGTGACCTGCCACTGATTGAGCACATGCTATTAGGTAGAGATTTCCGAATTGATTTTTGGGAAGAGGTGGAACTGTTCTGTCTCTCATATTCACTGCTTGAATTACTACATATCCTTTTGGGTTTTCTGGGTTGGCCACATGTACATCAATAATAGCCTTCCCTATTACCCCGAATACGGATTGTACCCTTGTAGGTAATATCTTGCTTGAATTGTCTACTTTGGCTCTTTCTCGAATGCTCGAAATCTTACTTTGGCTAAAGTAAAACATCTTTGTGACTATCTTATGATCTTCAATATTTTCTTTATCCCGTGAAAGTCCAGAAGGTAAACAAGGCAACTTTTGTCCTGGAAACAGCAAAGCTGAGTCGAAGTTCCAGGAGTTTGGCAGGTAATTATCGTCAACATGCCCGAGTTCTTGCTTTGCAGCAATAGCCCATGCCTTGACAAATGATATTGTTGTTGACATGTCAGCAATTCTGTGTGAACTACACACTCCAATAGCAAATCCTCCACAACTGAAGGCACTCACTTGTACTGCAAATAATGGATCGGTGTATTCATCTAGTGCACCTAATGGGCACGGAAGTAAATCATTGAGCACCTCGATTTTCAAGTTCTTCCTTTGGCTGAGAAGATCATCAAGCTGAACATCAACTTTGGCTTCCACAAATTCAGCACCTTGATCACTACAATCAACAGAGTGACTCTCTACTCTGTATCTTCCAGCAAAAGGATAGAAAATAGTTAACGCCTTTGGTAGTGACTTCTTCAAGTGCTCGTACCTCAACGTAGTGTTAATAGCATCATCTTGATCAGTAGCTTGGTAATAGAAAATGGTTGGAACATTCATATTTGGAGACACTTCATCAATTAATGAAATATTGTAGTTTCGAAAGCTGGGGGAAGTAGCAGTAGTATATGGTTTTATGAGCTCTCTAGATAGGATCTCAACTTTCATCTTCATTGATATAGTTTAAGTATTGATTTTGTGCTATATTCGTAACAAAAAGGAGTCCATATATATATAGGGAAAACATCTATGAAATCAACTTCTGTAAAAATTATGTTTGCTGGCAGACATTTGTGATTCTTGAAAATTATCTAAACAAGTGTAAAGGAGCCAAGCTCCATTTTGTTGAAACAAGCTACATAGATTTTTTTTTGATTGGTTGAAAAGTAAAAATTAAAGGGACCTGGCCTTGATAATTAGTAGGCCTCAGTCATTTCAAAATTCTTTTTTTTTTAAATTTCAATAGTTGTCTTTTTGAATAAATTTTGGGTTAAGTTGAACCCATATTTTGACTTTAAATTGCAAGAATAATTAATAATTGACATTTTGAAAAGTAAAAATTAAAGGGACCTTGATAATTAGTAGGCCTTAGTCATTTCAAAATTCATTTTTTTATAAAATTTCAATAATTGTCTTTTTGAATAAATTTTGGGTTAAGTTGAACCCATAGTTTGACTTTAAATTGCAAGAATAATTAATAATTGACATTTGAAAATGTTGTTTCTTGATCTGACAAGACGACTATACTAAATGGTAATTAAGTGGTAAAGTGTGCTAGCTTCGCTTAAACTAATTAAATTAGCTAATTTTACAAATTTTATCTAAACATTCTAATATATTCTGTGTCAAATTTGTATCTTTACAATATTAGCTAGTTGTGGATTTTTTTTTCTTTCTACTATGCTGAGCTAAATCCAGACGTATAAACACTAAACATATTATTATCCCAAATTAAGAGGTTTAATTTCTTATGTTGAAATTTACCTAAAAATCATGTTTTTAACATTTGAATGTTGTACATGACTTAGCAGATTAATGATGGATTGATTTGATCTTTAAAATATTGTAAATGTTATTCACTCTAATAATGATTATTATTATCTCTAAATTAAATTATCTAATCATTAATATGCTTATTATGAGAAAAACAGGAAAAATGACATTTTAAGTTAGAGAAAAGGACCCCCTGAGATTGATCTCGGAATTTCTCTTATGATATTTAAAAAATACTTTTTAAATTTAATTGGGTTTAAAAAATTTTGATTTTACAAAATTGTCCATCCCATATTTGCATATAAATTTCAAGTAACTTACCTGAGATATATTATTCACCTATATAAATATTAATTTTGTTTGTAATTGGAGCAAATTCTAAATATATATTAATACTTTTGTACATGCGAAAACTTGAACCCTAACTGATCTGTCTTCACGGACAAAAGACATTTTAAAGTTCGGTATTGGACACAATGCAAGAATTATTAAGAAATAGTCTAAAGAAAGGGTGAGTATAAATGCTGTTTATCGAATTATGTATTGTGTTGATTAATTTAGTTGAATTCAGATAATTTTGAAAGAAAATTATTCTGATATATAATTTTCTTTTTTGTAAAATTGTTTTTAATACAATATAATATTATGGATGGAGTAAATTTTGCACAAAACAATCACAAAATATTTACAAAGCAATGACATGATACACACTTCATAAGATTGATATAGGTCTCACAAATTATATGTTATGAAACTTTATAATTTGTAATAAACAAATATTTAATGTATGTTTGAGATTTAATAAGTTGCAAAAGTAAGTTAGAAAATAAGTTGAAAAGTTAGGAATCTTAATTTTCAACTTAAAATAAGTTTGACTTCTTCTGGAAAATAAGTTTCCAAACACCCCATTATTAATTTTAACTAATATAATATTCTAAATATTAATTTTAATATGTTATTGGAAGAATTCAAACCTTACATCTTTATATATAATAATTTTTAGTATTAAATATAAATTAATATATTGTTGGCAGGAATCGAAGCTTGTACTCTGTATATAACTACTTTTAGTATTATTATATACATGATTTATTTGAAAATGGGATAACGAATTTCATTTATTATATATTATAGTATAATAGTATAGATAGTACAAAGTACTATCTGATTTAGTGTAACTTATTACATTAAATTGTACTCATTTGTTTATGACTTAGAAATTGATTTACTTATTTGGCCTTGAAAATATTGTACACGTAATTCACTGTAAACATGAGTAACATTCTGAGTAACATTAACCATAAAATATTGTTTATGACAAAAACGTGAAAACGGAATAAGAAATTAGTATTATATAAACCCCACTTGTCCACAAATAAATAAAGAGTAATGCTACAGGCATCAAATTGGGTACCAAAATTGGGTACCAAATGACATGGCAATAAACACTTGTCATTTTCAAATTTTTTGATTGGATGGCCCTGGCGAGCCCAGTATAACTATAACCAATTAAAACAAAGCCACATCATTTGGTGACAATTTTTGGTACCTAATTTTGGTACCTCTAGCATTTTTCATAAATAAATATATAAAAGAGTACAGTTTAGAGCTGAGTGTGATCATGCACCCATCATATATCACTTCTTCTACTATTCTGGTAATTAACTAATTTTCTGAGAAGTTAAGATGAACATTCATTGGGCTCGATCAGCATGAATTAATTAACATTGGCATGCAAGAATTAGAAATTCTTAAACACCCTAAGATGAATTAATTAACAATGGCATCACGATCTGCCGGATCATATTTGAAGATGATGGCATTGAGGAAGATAACAGAGTTCTTTGAGTTGTTGTGAATATCGTTCCAGTGACTCTCTACGTTTGCAGCTACTTTCGTTGTTTCACCGTCTTTGTTAGATTGTCCAGTATGCACTTGTTTCGTTGTCTACAGCGTCTTTGATCAGTCCGTTAGAATCTGTGTTGTGTTAGGACTTGGGCCATTGTCTTGAGTCATTCTAGTGGTCCTTTTGCGGCTTTACTTCATGACAGGACTAGAAATTCACTCTATAGAGTGATAAGATAGGTAAAGTATGTGGTAAGAGGTTATCTCTTGTCGTCCTAGATTTTGGGTTCGATTCTCGCTCATCCCGAGATGTGTTAAGATATTCAATTGTAAAGCATATAAGCCTAATTATTCAAAAAAATAAAAAAAAAAATCCCTCTATATGGATCTTGTTGTTTGTACAAAATACTAGAAAACTTTCCATAACTGTGAAAATTAATTTGTTTTAACAATCACGTGAAATAAAGTTTTTCACTTGATTAACTTAGATAATCCTCACAGCTAAGTTATTAGACATGGCTGGACATATATACATGCAGTGAATGAAATCAAAAAGATTATTAATAATATGGGTATTACTCAAGGTGATCACCATTTCTGAAAGATGCAAGCTGCATCAGACAGATCCACTACAACAATATATGCTTAGTTGTAGAAGCAGAACAACTAATTTATTCGACTCAGACTAGATTTATCAAGTCATCGTGACAACATGCTATAAAGAAAATGAGAGGACAGATATCTATCAAAGTTATTGCAGTTCATTTTACACCTTAGTTATGATTCACCGATTATATCTGCAATATCGCCTTGCTGTATGAATTTGTGCATGTCATTCTCATCCAAGCATACCCATGCTTCAATTCCTTCCCCGAATTTGTCATCTATCAAGACTACTGTATTTTTCATGGGAACGTTGGGAATACTGACCCAAATCGGTTT
Organism: Kitagawia praeruptora; assembly: GCA_037693485.1. Taxonomy (NCBI): domain Eukaryota; kingdom Viridiplantae; phylum Streptophyta; class Magnoliopsida; order Apiales; family Apiaceae; genus Kitagawia; species Kitagawia praeruptora. The sequence continues at coordinate 129,931,025 of CM075347.1, forward strand.
TCCCCAGCCAAAATCTGCTTCATAGAACGGAAACTTACACCAGCTACTATACGTACCAGCAAAGTAAATATCAGGATTTGAAAGATTTTTTATCAGCTCAGAACTCCCATGACTTATCATCGATTGCCCTTCTTCCCCTAGCGATAGTACAATTCCACAGGCATCCACAGCACCCTTGACAGCTTTGGAAAGACAATCGACAAAACTTCCAAGCCCCGGTATCCTTTCGGGACCTACCTCTGATTGAACGACGGCTGTTAGGTAGAGATTTCCAAATTGATTTTCAGGAAGACGCGGAACTGTTCTCTTTCTCATATTGACTGGTTGAAGAAGTGTATAGGTCTTTGGGTTTTCAGGGTTGGCAACATGTATATCAATGATGGCCTTCCCTATCAGTCCGAATATAGACTGTACCCTTGTAGGTAACATGCTTGAATCATCTAATCTGGCCCTTTCTCGAATACTAGAAATCTTACTTTTGCTGAAGTAGAACATCTTGGTAACAATCTTGTGCACTTCAATATTTTCCTTATCCCGCGAAAGTCCAGAAGGGAGACCAGGCACCATTTTCACTGGAAACAGGGAACCCGAGTCAAAGTTGAAAGAGATTGACAGGTAAGTTTCATCAATGAACCTGAGTTCTTGCTTTGCAGCAATAGTCCACACATTGATAAGTGACATTGTGGTTGACATGTCAGAAATTCTGTGTGAACTACATACTGCAATAACAAATCCACCACAACTAAAGCCACTTACTTGTACTGAAAGCAATGGATCGGTGAATTCATCAAGTGCACCTAATGGGCAAGGAACTAAATCATTTAGCACTTCAGTTTTCAAATTCAGTCGTTGGCTAAGAAGATCATCGAGCTTAACATCAACTTTGGCTTCCACAAACTCAGCGCCTTGATCACTACAATCAACCGAGTGACTATCAATGCAATATCTTCCAGCAAAAGGATGAAAAACAGTTAATGCCTTCGATAGAGACTTCTTCAAGTGCTTGTATCTTAAACTACAACCATTAGTATTATCTTGATCAGTAGCTACGTAATAGAAAATGGTGGGAACATTTAAATTTGGTGATAATTCATCTAATAATGATATTTTGTAGTTGCGGAAACAGGACGGTGTTGCAGTGTGTGGTTTTATGAGCTCCCTGGATAAAATTTCAACTTTCATCTTGCCAGAACTTGTTCAAGTATTAATGAACTTTGTTCTATAAAATGTGTAAATTAAATAGGTGTTATGTTTATAGAACCCGAAGTTCATATTCATACATGAAAAGTCTTTTTGCCGAAACAAAATATTGATATGGAATGCTGATACAACCAGGATACGCACTTGCATATTTGATTATTCGAAATCTTGAGCCTAACTTGGATTTTTTTATAATTTATGCAGAAATTCCATATTTGTGTTCTATGATAAGTTAACTTTACAGGAGTATTTCTTTTGAAAAAATATAAAGTTATGTATTAGTTCTCCCTTGACGACTTTGGAAGAAAAAAAAAATCAACAAATTGCCATACATGTTGTAACAGGCTACTTGGAAAATTAACGACAAAACATTTTGTGCCTAAAACTTAGATCTTCTCATTTCAATTTCTTACGAGATTTGTACAGCTATATATACCTGCAACGCGCAAATCATTAGCTACGGAGTTATAAAATTTAAGGTGTGAAGGATAAAATAAAACGAAATTTATAAATGTACACTTTGAAATTTATGTTTTCGGTGGGAGTTGGGGACTAAATTTTTTCCTGTATTTGGACATTTGTAGGTAAATTTTTCTGTCTTCGACTTCAGACTCTTCTAGTTCTTCTGTAACTTGCAAATCAGCATATTTATGTACTTCGAAAAGTAAGGAAATTATGATGTTATTGGAGTCATGAGATTCAGGCAGGTCAGTTTGTTGATCTTCGACACAAAAGTCCCTTACAATGTCACTATTGCATTACCCTATCAGCATCATTATGGGGCAGCAAAACAGATTTGGTATAAGAAAATGACAAATTTCAGGTTGATTGGGCAGGATGTCTACAGGATCAAAAGAGTACTTTGGGGTACATAGTTTTCTGGTGTTCTAAGAAGAAGAATGATGCAGTTGCATTATCGTCGTCAGAAGCAGAGTACATTATTGTTACAGGAGCATCTTGTCAATTTGTATGGTTACCTGGATTAACAAGCTGATGTTATTTGAGTCCGAGAAGGTGCAACTGATATATTTTGTGACAACAAAGCAACCATTGCAGTGACAAGAAATCTAGTATTTTCATAGCATGAAAAAACACATAGATATTCGTTATCAATATGTTCAAGACTCCTTTAAAACTTAAAAGTGGAGAAGTAGTCCTGAAATATTGCAAAACAAATTATCAAGTTGCAGATGTTCTTACAAAGTCTTTGTTACAAGCTAAGCACTAATTCCTCCATCTTCAGATGGGAGTAACAAAATTTGGAGCAAGGGAGGTGTTTGAATAAGCTTCAAACTGTGTTAGTTGTTTACATAGTATATTTTCTAGTATCGTCAGTTGGTGATGGCAGTGAAGTGTTCGTATTAGTTTCATATTCATTGCTTCTCCGGATAGCAGTTATTCTAGCAGTTGTTCAGTAAGTCTTATATGTACAGAAATTTTATTTACTTCTTTCACGAAAATGCAGCAATATATGCCTTGAATTTCCTTGATCAGTTTCTTTTCTCCATCACCTACTTCCTATCTAGCGATTTTTACATACAGAACTTTAACAACTACAGGTTTATGAGTGGATCAAGTGTTGTGCTAGTCATCCGAACATCATATTGAACATCATATTGTTAAAATTACGTTTGATCCAGAATTTATAACTGTGAAGGATTCAGGTTTGGTTGATGTGTGATCTTTCAGGACCATGTTTCTTTTAGCAATGAGGCTTAAGGTCATTGAAATTTGAATGTTTTCTGAGCTCGTTGTTATCTACAAGGTATTTTTCTAATATCTTAGTTAAGTCATAACTCAAATTTTGTGTGGCCGTGATACCATGTAATTAGACATGCAATAATGAAAGCTTAGTGATGATCATTATTTATAACTCAACCTGCTCACCTTTACAAAGAAATGCAAGTCATACACAGGACAGAAGCTTGCAAAATAAGAAGTTAGGAAGAACTAAGAAGAAGGCACATGTATTATGTATATAGATATAAAATAAAACAGAACATTGATTAGGAAACAGAGAAATTAAGCAATTAGCTAGTAAAATGACATGATGAATGCTCTATACCCTCTAGCAACCAACAGAAATTATCATGTCAACTTCAACATACTAATGAAGAAACTGAGTGGATAGATATATATATCGAAGTTACCCGCTTCTTGCTTTGAAGTTTTCCCCAGCCAAAATCAGCTTCATAAAATGGAAACTTAGACCAGCTAGTAAACGAAGCGGCAAAAAAGATATTAGGATCTGAAAAACTATTCGTCAGCTCATAGACCTCATGACTTATCATCGTTTGCCCTTCCTTCCCTGGTGATAACACAGTTCCACAGGCATCCACAACTCCCTTGACAGATTTGGAAAGACAATTAACCAAACTTACGAGCCCTAAAACTCTTTCAGGACCTACCACTGATTTAGCACAGGATAATAATATATAGAGATTTCCAAATTGGTTGTCGGAAAGAGATGGAACTGTTCTTTTTCTTGTATTCACTGCTTGAATAATTGTATAAGTGTTTGGATTTTCAGGGTTGGCAACATGCACATCAGTGATGGACTTCCATATTAATCCGCATATAGACTGTACCCTTTCTCGAATAATCGAAATCTTACTTTTATTAAAGTAGAACATCTTTGTGACAATCTTGTGCACTTCCATATTCACTTCCATATTTTCCTTATTCCTTGCAAATCCAGAAGACAAGGCAACATTTTCCCTGGAAACAGAGAACCTGAGTCAAAGTTGAAGGGGATTGGCAGGTAACTTTTATCAACGTACCCGAGTTCCTGCTTTGCAGCAATAGCCCCTGCGTTGACAAATGACATTGTGGATGACATTTCAGCAATTCTGTGTGAACAACAGACTGTTATAGCAAACCCTCCACAACTAAAGGCACTCACTTGTACTGCAAGTAAAGGATGGTCGACTCGTCGTAGCCATCAATTGGTGCCCATTGGGCATGGAAGCAGATCATTGAGCAGCTCAGCCTTCACATTCATCCGTTGGCTGATAAGAACATCAAGGCTAATATCAACTTTGGCTTCCACATATTCAGCACCTTGATATTCACTGCAATCAACCAAGTAACTGTCTATCCAAAATCTTCCAGCAAAAGGATATGAAAACTAGTTATGATTTTCGATAGCGAATTCTTCAGGTGCTTGCACCTTAATGTTACATTACCAATTTACCAGTACAATTCTGATCAGTGGTTGAGTAATAAAAAAAAGGTGGGGTTGGAGTACATGGTTGTAGCTCGAATTTTTTTTGTAAAACCGTACGAAATATAAACCAAAATGGGCCTGGAAAACAATTTTAACAGCATAGTCCAATCCAAAAGAAAGATAAAAGCCTGCCATTTTTGAACTCAAGATGCTCCGCCCAGGCCCAAAACCAGAGGTCGTAATAGAATTATTTTGGGGGTGTTTGGGGAACTTTTTTACGGAATAAGTCAACTTATTTTAAGATAAAGTTAGAGATTATTAACTTTTTTTTGAAAAAAGTTAACTTTTTTTTACAACTTATAGAATCTCAAACATACATTAAATATTAGTATTAAAAAAAATGACATTTTTACCATTTTTTTAACTTTTTGACGAGAATATCATTTCTGAATTTTTTGGCCAAAAATGAGAACGTATTACGCATTTCAAAAATGGCTAATAGTGTTACGCATTTGTCAAATGGATAATGCGTATAAAGTAAAAAAAATTAAAACAAATTTAAACAAAATAATAAATTTACTTGTGTTACGCACTTCAGGATTGCGTAACACCTTCAGAATTGGGGTGTTACGCATTCCCAGAATGCGTATCACAATTATTTATTTTTCATTTATTTTTTTTCGTTTTTTTGAAATTTTTTTACATGATACTCATTCCACAAATTCGTAATAGCATTACCCATTTTGAAAATGCGTAATAGGCTGGTATTTGTGGCAAAAAAATCAAAATTGGTATTTATGTAATAAAATCTTGAAAAAATGGCATTTTTGGCCATTACCTGCCTGAGGGTGACCTCAGGATTCTACCTGAGATTAAAACAAATTTCAATATAAATTTAAGGCTATTTTTGTAAATTATTGAAAAAAGTTTTATATTTACAAAAATGCCCCTACGGGACCCTTTACTTTATAGGTATATTTTGTTATAACCTTATGGGAGATCCCTGAGGTTGTCCTCAGGCCCAGTTTTCTCAATTTTATTATTTATTTATTTTGGTGTAGGAGTTTGGTAAGTAAAAAATTGGCTTCTTATTGTATTCGATTTAAATTTAAGTAGCTTATAGCTCGTGCAATGCATTGATATTTTTTTTATATTTATAATTAAATTAATTTATGATTTTTTTTAAAATTTAAAAATATTATTAATATATTTGTTTGAATAATATTAATATTCATTTTCAATATGTTAATTATAAATACTTGCACGATTTTACTGCTCACACGAAATTATCTTTAATTTAATGATGGTTTAACAATTATTATGTGACGGAAACTACCCATAGAAAATAAAGTTACAAATTTTTACATTCGATTCAATATAGAAAACCTATTTATATTTGGTTTAAATCAATAAAATATATACTTTTTAGTTCGTAAAATAAATAAAAAAAATAGAAAAAATGCCAACATTTGGATAAAAATTCATACACACCCAAGCCCAAGTATTCATACTCATTATGAACACTACAAAACAACTAAAAATAGTAGTAGTAGTAGTAGTAGTAATGAAAGAACTGATTTTGGCAAGAGAAAAAGAAACGGTCCAATAACTTAAATTTAAATTTAAACAATGACGATGTTAAACAATGACTACTTTGGTATGTATGAATTTATGTTAAAAATTTGCCATTTTTCCTATTTTTGTTTAATTTTTTAATTTATTTTACAAACTAGTTAAAAAAAGGGAAAAAATAAAAAAATGGAAAATTAGTGAAAGTAGGGTAACATTCATCACACAAATAGTGAGTATGACTAATTTGGTGTGTATGAATTAATGTTCAAAATTTGGCTTTTTTCCTATTTTTATTTAATTTTTAAATTTATTTTACAAACTTGTTAAAAAAGGGGGAAAAATCATAAAAAAGGAAAATTAGAGAAAGTATCATAACATTCATCACACAAATATTGAGTATGACTACTTTGTTGTGTATGAATATATGTTCAAAATTTGGCTATTTTCCTATTTTTATTTAATTTTTTAATTTATTTTACAAACTTGTTAAAAAAGTGGAAAAATCATGAAAATGTAAAATTAGTGAAAGTAGGGTAACATTCATCACATAAATAGTGAGTACGACTACTTTGGTGTGTATGAATTTATGTTCAAATTTTGGAATTTTTCATATTTTTATTTAATTTTTTAATTTATTTTACAAACTAGTTAAAAAAAAGGGAGAAAATTAAAAACAAATAGAAAATTAGTGAAAATAGGGTAATATTCATCACACAAATAGTGAGTATGACTATTTTGGTGTGTATGAATTTATGTTCAAAATTTAGTTTTTTCCCTATTTTTAAAAAAATCGAAACCTTGAACCCTGACGAAACCCTGTTTAGGGGTTTTAGTCAAAATACTAGTTGACCGTTAAATTACCAAATCAAATAAAAAAATCTGAAATTTTGGCAATAACATTCAAAAGGATGCATCTTGACCTTCGTACGGTTGGGTCGTGGAGAAATAATTTTGTTGAGTATTGAATACAGCAAAAGAATACAGAGGGGGGTGAATGGATTCTTCAACTTTTCTGGTTCTTGAATCTGTGTAGCAGATAAGTATCTGTGTGTGCAAATGTGTAGGTGCAGATAAGAAATGACACAAGACACAATATCACTTTAATCTAATATATATTATTAGATAAAGGTTGCTACAATCTGTGAATACAAATGATAGTATTCTCAGCTTCGTTTTTCTCAGAGAGATATGACTTACAATGTATCAAAAACTTGACTCTTCTAAAGTTAACAACTAAGGAAGTGAGGCTGTATCCTTATAGAACATGGATACAACCTACTTACTACAAATAAGGTAGCTGAACAAATTACTTTCTAGTATGTCTATCCTTTTTGAGTAATTGTCCAAACGGTTACATATTTGACTTTGCAAAGCCTGTTCAGATCCACTTTTTTAGCCCTTTGTCTCTTCTATATCTCTCCAAGCTTCCTTGTAGGCTTTCCAGAGCATGTTACAGATTGTGGTCCATAAAGTGCATTGGCTTGTTGCAGGTTTTAGACTTGTACAATTTCTTCAGTATTTTGTCTCCAAGAATGTATTCGAGAAGTGACTAAGTGATTGATTCGAGAACTAGGATTAGATAACTCTGAGTTCTCGAATACTGTATGATTTACATATCGAATCACTTCTCAAATAGTACTTTTCTCCAGGGTTCCTTGAGTTGTCGAATTGAACACTTGACTTGTCGAATCCCTGAGATATCGAATAGTTCATTCAGAGTCCTTGAGATATCGAATAATTCATTCAGAGTCCTTGAGATATCGAATGGAACTTGACTTGTTGACTCTTTGAGAACTCGAATACCACTTTGACTTGTTGACTTCTTGAGTTCTCGAATAAAGCATTTAGACATGTCGAATCTTCTGAGATATCGAATGAGATATCTAACAGTTCATTCTGAGATATCGAACAGTTCATTCTGAGATATCGAACAGTGTCTTCTTAGATATCGAATCTCTGACTTCTCGAATTCTAGACTTCTCGAATAGACAAAAGTACTTCTCGAATTGGTACTTAGGCAAATTCTTCATTTCTTCAAATCCCAACTGTGATTTATTTGAAAGTCTTCATCTTCTTGCTTGAGGCATAAACCTTGGAACTTCTTTCAAGCATTATTCTTGACTATATAAGTACAGTTACACAACTAGGATTTGATGCCTACTACAAGTACAGAACTAGTAGAAACTCTACAACTAGAGGTTCCCTCAGTCAAGAGGTCATGTAAGTAATGCAAAGAATTACAAACAATTAGGCTTGTTATTAGATGTAAACAGGCATGCCTCTGTGACTAACAATCTCCCCCAAATTGTGAGTGAGACCCTTAGTCACAATTTCATGCCTGATAACAAGCCTAACATACATAAAGATAGAATTTGAAAGGTACATGTATGTAGATTGATTGAAGAAAATACATAGAAGTATTCTTACAAGTTATGAGGAACTACTAGGCATATTCTTTTGGATTCATTGTGACAACCCGGGTCAAATCCCGAGCCTTTTTCGAAAATCGGGTCGAGTCCCGATTTCGAATCGGAAATAAGCCAAAGTAAACTGGCCCAAATGCAACCAACTTGGGTAATCCACAAGCCCACCACAGGCCCCCAAAAGATCATGATTTGTTGGTGCACTTAGTAGTAGTACTTTGCCTTATAAACTGAACTAAAGCCCCAAATCTCCTCGATGTGGGATTGGGGTGTTACAAACTCCCCCACTTAAACTCCTGACATCCTCGTCAGGCCGAACGGATATCCCATAGGTCCAAGATCGTTCCTCTCTAGCCATTGTGGGATAATAACGGCTGGCTTCGTGTCCCCACCTCCGGACCTCTGTCCATTGTGGGATAATACCACCAGCCTTCGTGTCCCCACCTCCGGCAACTTGACGAATCAAGCTTTCGAGAGTCAGCTCTGATACCATATGTGACAACCCGGTGAAATCCTGAGCCTTTTTTTCGAAAATCGGGTCAAGTCCCGATCACGAATTCGAAATAAGCCAAAGTAAACTAGCCTAAATGCCGCCAACTTGGGTAATCCACAAGCCCACCACAGGCCCCCAAAAGATCATGGTTTGTTGGTGCAATTAGTAGTAGTACTTTGCCTTATAAACTGAACAGAAGTCCCAAATCTCCTCGATGTGGGACTGGGGTGTTACAAACTCCCCCACTTAAACTCCTGACATCCTCGTCAGGCCGAACGGATATCCCATAGGTCCAAGATCGTTCCTCTCTAGCCATTGTGGGATAATACCGGCTGGCTTCGTGTCCCCACCTTCGGACCTCTGTCCATTGTGGGATAATACCACCAGCCTTCGTGTCCCCACCTCCGGCAACTTGACGAATCAAGCTTTCGAGAGTCAGCTCTGATACCATATGTGACAACCCGGGTCAAATCCCGAGCCTTTTTCGAAAATCGGGTCGAGTCCCGATTTCGAATCGGAAATAAGCCAAAGTAAACTGGCCCAAATGCAACCAACTTGGGTAATCCACAAGCCCACCACAGGCCCCCAAAAGTTCATGATTTGTTGGTGCACTTAGTAGTAGTACTTTGCCTTATAAACTGAACTAAAGCCCCAAATCTCCTCGATGTGGGACTGGGGTGTTACAAACTCCCCCACTTAAACTCCTGACATCCTCGTCAGGCCGAACGGATATCCCATAGGTCCAAGATCGTTCCTCTCTAGCCATTGTGGGATAATACCGGCTGGCTTCGTGTCCCCACCTCCGGACCTCTGTCCATTGTGGGATAATACCACCACCCTTCGTGTCCCTACCTCCGGCAACTTGACGAATCAAGCTTTCGAGAGTCAGCTTTGATACCATATGTGACAACCCGGTTAAATCCCGAGCCTTTTTTTTCGAAAATCGGGTCAAGTCCCGATCACGAATTCGAAATAAGCCAAAGTAAACTATCCCAAATGCCGCCAACTTGGGTAATCCTCAAGCCCACCACAGGCCCCCAAAAGATCATGGTTTGTTGGTGCAATTAATAGTAGTACTTTGCCTTATAAACTGAACAGAAGTCCCAAATCTCCTCGATGTGGGACTGGGGTGTTACATTCATCTTTTGAGATTTGGCTTGCAGATTCTCATTTTTCATCTTTTCTTCAGCTTCTTTAGCTTTCTTCTTTGCATTTTCTTCCATGGCAAGAATAATGTCTTCCATTGTAGTGAGTTCTTCAATTAGAAGGGAGCCTGACAAATCCTTGAGTACTTCATTCAGCTGTTTCTCAGAATAGGAACTGATGTAGTCCATTCTAATCTTTACATTTCTATCATACTTCTTGTACTCAATGATGTAAGGATTAAACTTGACTCTACACAGACCCATAGCCCTCAATTCACCAGCCTTAGCTTCCATTGCAGCAAACTCCTCCTCCCTTTTCTTTAGTAGCTCTTCACTATTCTTTTTCATTTCTGCATGGTGATCTCTCTTCATTTTGACAAAGTCAATTAACTCCAGCTTCCATACCCTTTCCACTCTGTCTTCAGAATCCAACATTGCAATTATCCTTTCTATGTCATATAGCCTACCCCAGTGCTGACATGTTTCTTGTCTGAATTTCTTCTGTCTTCCATCAGTATATTTAATTTCAAGAAAATCATCAACAATGGCAACATGATAGATTCTTTGAGCCCATAGGAACTGCAGTTGGTCTTCATCATAGTTTTCATCCAGAGTTGGTAGGTTTAATCCTGGAATTATTGTCAGTGCCTTTGACTTGGATAACTTCACCCTTCTTGCAGCATGCTTGAATTTAATCCTTTTTACATGGTTGTTAGGCAGAAACTTACGACCCTTGCTTGTAGACCATTGTAGTATTCCATTAGCAGTTTGCTTATGGAAATATACAGATGGTTTCTTGACTTGAATCTTCTTCTCTTCTTGAGGTGGCAAAACAGTTGTAGAAGCCATAGATGTAGATTTTGCTAGGTCACTACTAACAGTATTCACCCTAGACCTAGAGTCTTGTGTTGTGGTGAGGTTACTGTCAGCAATGCCTAAGGCTTGTTGTTTTCCATTTTTCCTCTCATAGACTTTACCTTGGTCATCATCATCCTTCTTGTTCTTGTCATTCTTCTTCTTCTTCTTATCTTCATCACCCTTATCTCTCCTGTGATGTCTTCTCCTCCCATCACTTTTATCTTCAGAGTCATCATCCTTATTTCTCCTAGGAAGAGCCATTTCTGGAATTACACCAGTTGCTATAAAAGATCTGAGGATGTGCAGTGCTTCTATTTCTTCAGCATTTCTGACTCCACCTTTCTTCTGTAGTTGATCAGTGATAGCAATGATAAGTCTGTGATTTCTAGAAGTGAGGTCATTGGGAATGACCAACTGCTTGATGTCTTCAGTTTTGGTGCCAGACTGGTAGATAATTGTCCATGGCTTCTTGATTACTTCTGGCAGCCTTGAAGGTTGATCATTCCTTAAGTCATCATACAGACTCTTGTTGTTCTCATTTCTCTTCTCAATAAGCTCAAGTATGGAATCTACCTCAGAGTGTTTTAGGGCTTGAAGAGTCTTGTAGGTTAGATGCCATATCTTTGAATTGGATACCATCATTATCTCCTTGAACCATGAGCTATTGATTTTTCTGGGTATAATAGTGAGGCAGTCAATCTGATCCTTCAGGCTCCTCAGATAAAATTGAGTGTCACTAGCCTGCTCCCTTGAGACTTTCAGAAACTCCAAGAATGCTTCATCATGATAGACATTTGAATTTGCAACTTCTTGTAGCTTGGCCTCAGTAACCACCTTTACTTCTACAGGCTTGGCACTTTCAGATTTGGAGGATGGAGGTTTATCAGATGGCATGCTCCCTGCAACCACTGTGGTAGTGATGGATTGTTTCTGGCCACTTGGAGTGATGATATGCACAGTTGGTAGAGTAACAACTGGCAGAGTGGTTGGGGGCTCATCAATTTTGGATTTCCCTTTCCCTGGCACATTTATAGGTTTTGGAGCCCTTTGGTGACCACCCTCATTTAGCTGTATGCCTTCCTCCTTAGGTTTCTCCCCCTTTGGATTTGAATTCCTTAACCTCTTCTCCCCCTTAGGCTTGTTGTCAGGCACAGAGACTTTAGGAGTGGCCTTTGGGTTGGAAGATTCTTCAGGTAGAGGGAGACCCATGTGCTTTATCATAGCAGACATCATAGATTGTTGATGCAGAAGGACATTAGCTGTGGTGGTGGCTTAGGTGTCCAACTGTTCATTGAGAATTGCAACCTTGTTTGTAAGATGAGCATTGGTTTCTTTGAAAGACACCACCTCCTTCTTAAGAGTATCCACTTTAGTGAATAGCTCATTTGCCTTGAAACCAGATAAGGATTGGTCTTACCGTCTCTTCACTTCATACTTTGACATTTCATGCACAGGGACCTCAGTCACGAGCCTGTCTCCATATAGATTTTTGAACATTGTCCTCAGCATGGCATTGGATTCTGTGGTCTGATCAGATAGAGCTTGAAATTTATGCTCCAGACCTGTGACAGCATCTTTGAGAAGAGCCAAACCATTGTCCATCTTGGTACAAGTAGATTTGCATGCTAGAATATCCTTGATTACAGTCTCCAATTTAGGAACTTTGGCCTCAAAAGTCCTCTTGAATTCTTCCACTGTAGTGGCTGTCTTATCACACACTCTGTTGACCTCAGTTTTGACTCCTTTTCCCAGATAGTGTGCAGCCTTGAGGAATCCCTTGTGTGAATCATTCATAGCCTCACACACTTCACCAGGAGTCAGAGATTTTGCATTGGAACCCAGTGAAGTGATGTATTCCTCTCTGAGATATTGAAGAGCTTCATCAAGAGTAATATCATATTTTCCTTGCAGCCAGGCATCTATATTGCCATCTCTCTCGGCATCATCAATTATCTTGGCCTTTTGCATCTCCACATCATCCCTATGGCATAGCAGAATGGCTTCATAGTCTGGATTAGGCATGTTGGAGGTGACCAAGTTCTGAGCAATCTTGACAAACTCAGGAATCTGATCCACAACTAAGCTTTGAAGTGCTTCAACCGTCAATTGTGGTGGAACAGACCCTGATCCTGAAGCACTGTCATGTTTCACAGGCTTTAGCCATTGTGACATAAAGACAGAGCTAGAGCTAGGCAAGCTAGACTCCTCAGTTACCACTACGCCACAAATGACCTACGGCTACGCCCAAAAAAGTGTGATTATAGGCCAAAAAGTATTGCTAAAAGAGCCTGAAACCACCTATGACTACACTTTGACCAAATTTGGGAGTGTTACAAAAATGGGTGCTACCATAGGGGTCTATGCTAACACTTTTTCAATTTTTGGTAACATGGAAGAAAAGTGTAGCCGTAGACACCTATGCCTACACTTTTCTGATCTGTGGCTACACCTTATAAGATGTTGCTATAGATCTATGGCTACACCATTATCTTTGTAGTAACACTATTAAAAGTGTTGGTGTAGACCTATGCCAACACTTTGCTAATCTTTTGCCAACACATAATGATCAATACTTTAGAGCCAATGGCTACATTTTTACAGGCTCTATACCAACATTTTAAATAAAGAAAGGCAACATGTAAAATTGAAAAATAAAGATTCTCATTCAAAATATTGTCAAACATTCCAATACATAAAGGCTATCCAAAAGCCATTCCAATACATAAAATCTCATCCAAAATAACTACATAAATCCACAAACCAACCATCTAAAACCTACCTAAGTTAAATGCCGTGGAATAGCTAACTTGAGTAGTTTAAAAGTTAAGTAGCAACTTATTAGCGACCTCAACACCTTCGGTTTGCAGGGCTTATTCTCGTACTCCTTTATAAGATTAAAACTCCAAAATGCCCATCTATCACCGCTTCTCTATAAGATTAACCTCAACACCTTCGGTTTCTATAAGCTGGTGTTTTATTCCAAAAGGCCTGCAAAACCTCTTCTCTGGCACGGTCCTGCCAATCTGTATGCTGACTCAGTAAAATCATTGTCCAAACAAGTAGAGTTGAAGTTGTCTCTTGTCCAACCAAATAGAAGAGCTTACACTTTTCAATAATGTCATCAACACTCATTCCAGATTTCATATTTTTATTTGCTTTAATTTCTTCAGAATTTGATTGCAATAAAATAACCAACAAGTCGTCCTGAACACAATCTCCTGCTTCCATTGCCTTCAAACGCTTGTTAATGATCCTCCTTAGTGCATTTCTCACCTCGTTATGAATCTCCTTAATCCTTTTGTTTCTTTTGGTTGGCAAAAATCTGCATTTAATAAATATGAGTAAACAAGCAAGGAATAGGGGTGACTAAAAGGTTTTATCCTAGTCGCATGCTGAAAGAAATATGAAAAAAAAACAGCAAAAATGTTAGAAAATAACCTCATTCCAGGGAGGTACACTGACTGTGAAAGTGGCATCACTAGCTCAGATTGTTCTTTCTGGAGTTCAAATATCTTTGATCCTTCGGTATAGCTACTGCCAAACACTATACGCGAGATGACATCACTAGTATACGTTTCAATATAGGGCCATACATCCACTTCACATTGACCTTTTGCATAAACCATTTCCTCCCATTTCTTCATGATGTCGTTGCAACTTAAGTAAAAGGCTGGCAGCATATTCTGTACATGTATAAACATCAGAATTAATACCAAAAATGTTTTAGTACCAAGTTGAGATTTTGTTAGATACGCTACTCGGTTTACACCTAATGTACTTCACTTTTTGATAACCTTAAGTATTATCAGACAAGAGACTTTATCCCCTATTACCTATTAACAATTATATATCCAAATTATTTCATAATGCTACAAGTAGATACTGGCTCTAATGACTCTGCAAGGATGTCTGTTTCGTGCAGGGTTGGAAGCCGCGGTACTGAAACTGAGTTATGTCCGGCACTACAGTAATAGAAGTTACATTTGCGCAATAACCTAGTACCAGTTATCTAATCCTATTTATTCAGTAAAAATACAAGCATTTAGGTACGCTAAAGACAATGAAATGCCCAAATTTATGTAGGATGGACAAAATACCTTCTCCTAACAGTGAAGACATTAACTGCGTGCAACCTTTTCAAATTTTTCCTTTACACAGAAACTGAACTAGCAGGCTCTGTGCTCTAAATTTCTAAGGTCTTAAAAGTTACTGTTAGGAATATGTTGTAGTTGATGATAACTTAACATTCAAGCAAAATTGTATAAGTCAAGTTTTGTAACTGTCAACGGATGAGACCTTATATCTCTATTCGTTGATAGGTAGCTCATCAACGGATGAGGTTTCGTAGCATACTACAATATCTCTATTTATCAATTGATAGTGTTTTTATTCAGAGTCATGTTGACCATCAATGGATAGGCAGAATAGGGTAGCCAATTGTAAATAAGCTATGCTATGTAATTCTGTCTAAGTGAAAGTGTATCAACGGATAAGAACAGGGCTCTATCAACGGATACAACTCAAATCTACTCAATCAACGGATACAGCTCAAACTACCGTCAACGGATAATTGTGCACAACATCAACGGATAATTATTGTTACTTTATCCTATGCTAGCTGGGAATTAGCAGTTGATAAGGACAGGTTTGACTGACAGATCACATGGGTTGATAGTAGGTATAAAAAGCAGTATGGCAGCCATACTTTGGAAACACAGAAGAAAGAAGCATTCCATTTACACAGTACATACAAGAAAGGTGCAGGGGACATATCTGTTCACAAGGACAACCTTTCGGCTACATGTGGATTTGGAGTGGAGTAGCAAGTCAACTTGAATTAGATTAATATTATCTTATTCTTGTAGCACTTGTAAACTTGGGATATATAACCAAGTGTAGCAACTCGTTAGACTGTAAGAAAACAGACATATTTGCTTAGGGTTTCTTGAATATTCTTAGAAGCAAAGAGTTGTAAAACAGAAGCTGTGTACATTTGTATCACAGGGTTTTCTTCAAATAAAAGTCTCAGGTGGTACATTTAACCACCTGATTTTTTATGTGTTTATGAACCATTTCTATTCAGCAATTATTTCTTTATAGATTTCTGTGGTTTTTATCAGAAATTTATAACTATCAAGAATTGTATTCAACCCCCCCTTCTACAATTATACAAGTATGTAATCTGGGAATAACAATTGGTATCAGAGCAAGCTTCTAATATATCTGAAGTTTAAAGATCAACATACTTCCAACATGTCTAAGAAGGATTATGGAGTGAAGATACCGGTTCTTGATAGGGAAAATTACTTTCACTGGAAAGTAAAAATGCGTCTACATCTCATGTCTATTGATGTAGGCTTTGTAGATTGCATTGAGAAGGGTCCTCATGTTCCAATGAAGGCTGCTTCGAGAGTTGGTCTTGCTGCAGATGCACCAGACACGTACATCCCAAAACCTGTTTCTGAATGGAGTACTGAGGATGT
Source organism: Kitagawia praeruptora (assembly GCA_037693485.1). Taxonomy (NCBI): domain Eukaryota; kingdom Viridiplantae; phylum Streptophyta; class Magnoliopsida; order Apiales; family Apiaceae; genus Kitagawia; species Kitagawia praeruptora. The sequence continues at coordinate 129,947,365 of CM075347.1, forward strand.
TGCAGAAGTTCACAAAGATAAAAAGACCATGAATATTCTGTTTAATGGTTTAGAAATAGACATGGTTGACAATGTTATCAACTGTACTACTGCCAAGGAAGTATGGGACATTGTTCAAACCCTTTGTGAAGGTACATAACAGGTAAGGGAAAACAAGATGCAGCTACTGATCCAACAGTATGAGCACTTCCATTTCAAGAATGGAGAGACATTGAATGACACATTTAGTAGATTTCAAAAGCTACTGAATGGCTTGAAACTGTATGGAAGAATCTACCAAGTGAAAGATTCTAATCTCAAATTTCTGAGATCACTGCCCAAAGAGTGGAAGCCTATGACTGTTTCTCTAAGAAACACTCAAGAGTACAAGTCATTTACTCTTGAAAGGCTCTATGGAACTTTAAAGACATATGAACTAGAAATGGAGCAGGATGAAGAAATTGAGAAGGCCCAAAAGAAAAGTGGGTCAGTTGCACTTGTTGCCAACTTGGAGCAGAAGGAGGAGAAGAGGACTGAAGCTGCTAAATCTACACCAAACATGGAGGTTTGTGAAGGTAGAGCAGAATCAAGCAAAAGCAAGGAAAAGGTGTCTGAAGAAATGAGTGCCCTACAGCAGTATGAATTGGATGAGATAGATGAGCATTTAGCCTTTCTATCTAGGAGATTCTCTAAGCTAAAATTCAGAAGAAACTCTGGGGTGGCCAAGCCATTTAACAAGGATTTTTCTACAAGCAATTATGTGGATAAATCCAAAATTAAATGCTACAATTGTGGAATTGCTGGTCACATGATAAGTGAATGCAGGAAGCCTAGATCTGAGAACAAGGGAAAGCCAACTGAAACTGTTGACTACAAGAAGAAATATTTTGATCTTCTTAGACAGAAAGGAAAGGCATTCATGACCCAAGAGTATGACTGGGCTGCTGATGGAAATCATTCTGATGATGATGCTGAGTTTGTCAACCTTGCATTAATGGCTGATTCTAAGCAGGAAGCAAGTTCAGCTAGCAATCAGGGAAATAAGAGGAATCTATGGTACCTAGACAGTGGATGTTCTAGGCATATGACAGGAGATTCAACCCTACTCACAGAGTTCAAGGAGGAAGCTGGCCCTAGAATTACCTTTGGAGATGACAGCAAAGGATATACTAAGGGATATGGCTTGATTACAAAGGACAATGTCATCATTGAAGAAGTGGCTTTAGTTGAAGGTTTGAAGCACAATTTGCTGAGTGTCAGACAGATTTGTGACAAAGACTATGAAGTAAAGTTCACTAAAGAAGCCTGTGTTGTTTCTACCAAGGAAAACAACAATGTGGTTTTGACAGGCTTTAGAAAAGGAAATGTTTACATAGCTGATTTCAACTCAGTATGCTCAGAATCCATTACTTGTCTCTTCAGCAAAGCAAGCAAGGATGAGAGTTGGCTATGGCATAAAAAGTTGTCTCATTTGAATTTTAAAGTTATGAATGATTTGGTAAGAAAGGATCTTGCTAGAGGAATCCCTCAATTGGAGTTCATCAAGGATGGATTGTGTGATGCCTGCCAATTAGGGAAGCAAAAGAAATCATCCTTCAAGAGCAAGACAGAGTCATCCATTGTTAAGCCCCTTCAATTGCTATATATGGACTTATTTGGTCCAGTAAATGTCATGTCCATTTCAAAGAAGAAATACTGCCTGGTGATTGTGGATGATTTTTCTAAGTTTTCATGGACCTTCTTTCTGCACTCCAAAGATTGTGCAAGTGAAATCATCATCAATCATCTCAGACTAGTAAACAATGGTTCTGAAGTAAAAGTACAAAGAATCAGGAGTGACAATGGCACTGAATTCAAAAATTCCACAATGAAGATTTTCTGTGAAGAGAATGGAATTGTCCATGAGTTTTCTGCTGCTAGAACACCTCAACAAAATGGGGTTGTTGAAAGGAAAAACAGAACTCTCATTGAAGCAGCTAGAACAATGTTAAGTGAATCAAGATTGCCAACATATTTCTGGGCTGAAGCTGTCAACACTGCCTGCTTCACACAGAATATTTCCTTGATCAATCAAGCTAGAGGAATGACTCCTTATCAATTATTCACCAACAAGAAACCAACGTTAGCTTTTCTTCATGTCTTTGGATGTAAGTGTTTTGTGCTAAGAAATCATGGAGATAACTGGGCAAATTTGAAGCAAAGGCAGATGAAGCTATCTTTGTTGGAAATGCAGCAGGGAAAGCCTATAGAGTCTACAATCTAAGAACCAACATTGTTATGGAATCTGTACATGTTGTGTTTGATGATCAAAAGATTCTAGGTCTAAATGATGAAGGCTTCCATGAAAAGTTGAGATTTGAGAATGAGGTAGAAGGAAGAATGTACATTGATGATGATGAGGAAGATGAAGATCATGGCCTTGGAAATTCACCTAGAGTTGTTGGTCCAACTAGAAGTGATGCTAACACTGGAAATGAAGCATCCGTTGACAGTCATACTAGATCATCAGATGCATCCGTTGACAGGCATTCTCATGTATCCGTCGACAGGCAAAATGGAGCATCCGTTGATAGACAAAATGATGCATCTGTTGACAGTCAACTTCATAACTCCTCAAGGACAACAAACTCAGGGGGAGTTTCTCAAAGTCAAAACTCAATATCCAATCAACAAGATCATGCTCACGTAGATGAAGCAACCTCATCTAGATCAAACCTTCTACCTTCAAGAAAATGGACCAGAGATCATCCTTTTGAGTTAATCATTGGTGACTCAAACTCAAGAGTCCAAACTAGGAGGGCCACACAAGAAGAATGCCTATACAGTAGTTTCCTGTCTCAAGAGGAACCTAAGAAAGTGGAGGATGCCCTTCTAGATCCAGATTGGGTCTTAGCAATGCAAGAAGAGCTAAACCAATTTGAGAGAAATAAAGTATGGAAGCTTGTGCCCAAACCTGATGATAGAGGTATCATAGGTACCAAATGGGTTCTCAAGAATAAGACTGATGAAAATGGCATAATTATGAGGAATAAAGCTAGATTAGTGGCAAAGGGCTATTCTCAAGAAGAAGGAATAGATTTTGATGAAACTTTTGCTCCAGTGGCAAGACTTGAGGCCATCAGAATTTTCCTAGCCTATGCAGCACATGCCAACTTCAAAGTCTATCAGATGGATGTTAAAAGTGCCTTCCTAAATGGGGAACTGGAAGAAGAGGTATATGTCCATCAACCTCCTGGCTTTGAAGATCCAGAATTTCCAGATTATGTATATCTTCTCTTGAAAGCACTTTATGGTTTGAAGCAAGCACCAAGAGCCTGGTATGACACTTTATCTCAATTTCTTTTGGAGAATCACTTCACTAGAGGTACAGTAGATAAAACCTTATTTCATAGAAATGTCAATGGTTATTCAATACTTGTTCAAATCTATGTAGATGATATTATTCTTGGGTCTACAGATGAGAAGCTTTGCAAAAGGTTTGCCAAACTTATGCAAAGTAGGTATGAAATGAGCATGATGGGTGAATTAACTTACTTTCTTGGTTTACAAGTAAAGCAAGTTAATGAGGGAATTTTCATAAGTCAAACAAAATATATTTATGATCTCTTAAAGAAATTTGACTTAATGGATTGTGCCTCTGCAAAAACACCTATGGCCACTGCAACTAAGCTTGAGTTGAATACTAAGGAAAAATCTGTGGACATCTCAAGCTATAGAGGCATGGTAGGCTCACTTCTATATCTAACATCTAGTAGACCTGATATAATGTTTTCCACTTGTCTTTGTGCTAGATTTCAAGCTGACCCTAGAGAGTCTCACTTAATTGCTATTAAGAGAATTTTCAGGTATCTCAAGGGAACACCAAACCTTGGCATTTGGTACCCAAGAGATTCTGGTTTTGATCTAATTGGCTATTCAGATGCAGACTATGCAGGTTGCAGAATTGATAGGAAAAGTACTACAGGCTCCTGTCAATTTCTAGGGAATAGGCTTGTGTCATGGTTCAGTAAGAAACAGAACTCAGTCTCCACTTCTACAGCCGAAGCTGAGTACATTGCTGCTGGAAGTTGTTGTGCACAAATTCTTTGGATGAAAAATCAACTTATTGACTATGGTCTAAAAATTGAGAAGATTCCAATTTTCTGTGACAACACTAGTGCTATTGCCATCACAGAGAATCCAGTGCAACATTCGAGAACCAAGCATATTGACATCAAATACCACTTCATTAGAGAGCATGTGATGAATGGTACAGTAGAAATGCACTTTGTGCCAAGTGAAATGCAGCTTGCAGATATCTTCACCAAGCCTCTTGATGAATCCTCATTCACAAGGTTGGTAGGTGAACTAGGTATGCTTAATTTTTCATAATTCCTAGTGATATCTAATCATACTGTATTGCAGCTAGAAATGTGTTTTGGTTTACTTGAGAATTAAAAAAACTCTCAGAAAAACTCTTAGCAGAAATTTTGTTTTAGGCAAAATTTGCTTATCAACGGGTATCCTTTTATCCGTTGGTAGTATAAACACATTACTAGATTTTCGTATGTCAACGGATAACAGGTTGTCCACGTCATCGATGGATAAACTGTTTTCTCAACCGTCCAATCTTTATCTGTTGATATACATATTTCTTTTTATAGCCATTGGTAAACGTGTATAATTAGTCACGGCTGTACTTCTTTTCTTTTCATTTATTATCTGACAGTTACTTTTGTCCAATGGGGTAATTATTTTTAATTATTTCATTTTTAATTCTTGGAAAATATAAAAGGCTGTCTTGTGCTCTCACATCTCACCTTTATTCATTTTCAAGAATCTCATAAGTTAACTGCATCTTCTTCACTAAAACTCTCTCTGCAACAAAAGTTCAAACACTTCAATGGTGCCTACTGTCAAGATGATGTCTTCCACTGGGTTTACCTATGAGAAGAACAATTTCGCAGCCTTTGTTGACACAGCGAACGCTCCAGAAGTATATCACATCATAATGAATTTCGTGAAGAAATGCAAACTGTCATATGCTATGACTACCACCACACCCCTCGTTCATGAAGTAATTGAGGAAATGTGGACATCGGCTGAATTTAATGGTAATGATGAAACTATCTCTTTTTCTCTTAAGGGTAAAAATTATGTGGCTAATTCTGATGTCATTACTGCATGTTTAAAATTGCCTGAAAATAATTGTACATCATTTCCAACCGATGCTGAAATAGTTACCATGCTAAACTCAAGTGGATATGCTTTTAGTACTGACAATTTAGGCAAAATTGTTAGGAAGGGTATGGTTAAAGAATGGAGTTATCTATGTGATGCTTTCATTAAAACTTTTTCTGGTAAAATTAGTAATTTTGATGCTGTTACTAAAACCATGCTAGTGATGCTTTGTATGCTCTTAACTGATAAATATTTCAATTTTGGCACACTAGTGATGTATGAAATAGCAGCTAAATTAGGTAACAAAGAAACAAGGGGCAAAAATATTTACTTTGCTAGATTTTTGATGCTCTTAGGCCTGCATATGTCAGAGAATGAGCTATCCCTCTCTAACCCGGATAGCAAGTTCAGTTGTTTTGTACAGGAGAAGAGAGTCCTCAGTGACTTGATTCGAATGAATCTGAATGCAGGAGTGCAATTGGTTTATCCACCAATTGTTCAGGTAGCTTCTAATCTTATTACTCCTATCTCTACCCAAATTTCTTTGTCTTCCATTGTCACAATGGAGTCTGTAGTTGTGACCAAACAGGCTCCTACCCAAGTGACTAAATCCAAAGTTTCTAAACCACAATCTAAAAGATAAACCTCAGGTGTCTCTCAAAAGGCACCTGTTGCAAAAACTACCAAAACTCTTGAGGGGAGTGTGAAGGTGGTAGTGAGTGGTGAGGGACAGGGTGAACATCAAAGACGCCCTAAGGATAAGGAAGGTGAGGCGGGTGCAACCAACATTTCAGTCTCTCAAAAGACTGTTAATGAACCTTCAAGAGAAATTCTAGTTACATCCTCTCAACAGGGTGTGACTACTGATTTAAGTTCCACTCCAGGAACACTGCACAAAAGGGGAAGAGACACAGATAACTCTCACTCAAAAACCTATGGTAGAAGAGTAAAATCCAAAACCATTGGGGAATCACAGGGTGCACACACTGTACAGCAAACTGTACCTTCTCAAACTCAGTTTGATGTGACTTCAATAAATGTGGAGTCACAGCCCCTTGATCTTAACCTTCAAATCGATACACATTTTGATCCACCATCACCAACTCCATCTCTGGATGTGGATATGATATCTACATCAATTCCTGATTCTCCATCTTTAAAATTCTTGGAGAAGCCCCACTCAACAATTGGTGGTCATCATCTTTTAGATGATTTGTTTGGCCATCAATCTTCCATTCCTGAATTCACAACACTATCTGTGGCCTCTTCCTTAAAATCAATCACCACAGATTCAGTGTTGGTTTTCACTTCAACGGATACTCGTTTTCCTTCATCAACGGATATCCTTCATTTGTTGACAAGTGTTTCTCCATCAACGGATATGTCTATAACTAATTATCCGTTGACAGCAATAGCTACTACATCAATGGATACACTTTATCCGTTGACAACTCTCTCTACCAATGCAAAATGTGACATTCCCATGTCAACTGTGGAGGAGTTTGTAGTAGTTGAAACACTTTTAGGAATGAGGGAAGGGAGTGAGAGGCTGCCTTGTGAGCAGGCAAAAGGAGAGAAAAACAATGAGAGGCTGACCATTTCTTCCGGTCAGGCAAAAGGAGAGCTAAAGAGTTCCACCTTAGTAGGTGAAGGTGAGGGTGTGAGAGGTGTGAGCTAACGGGAGCCCCTGATGCAAGAAAAGAGAGATGAGAGGAGAGAAGGGACTACAGGAGAAATAAGGAAGGAAGATTCAGCCATTGCAAGTGAGTTAATGGAGGTTAATGAAGCTTCCAAAGAGATGGAATTTAGACAAGAATATCAGTCAATTATTGACTCCATCTCTTTGGATCCTGAAACCTTTACTCATCCTGTTTCTGCCTATCAAGTCATGGCACAATAGGGCAATGTGGAGGCAGAGAAGGCAATGCACCTAGTGCACACCTCAGAATCTCTTCAAAGAGCAAAAGAAGCTTTACAAACCCTGTCTCCAAGTGCTGGAAGTGAAGAGTTTGGCAGTGATGATAGTCAAAGTTCAGATGGTGAAGAAATCAATGAGGATGAGACTCCAGGATGGATGTTTTCCAATGCCACTGAACTTGGGAATCTCAATGTGGAAATCATGAAGCAATATCAATCTGCTAAGGCTGAGCACCAAACTGCAGACCCACAGAGAAAGACTGTTCTTAAGCAAGTTATGGCCTCCTTGAAATTACAAAAGATGCAATCTGTTATTCAAAGAACACAACAGGAGGAGGTCAAGTCTGCAATTAGAGATATGAAGATAGCACTAGATGCTAGGATTGAGGCACTAGCTCCTACTACCACTCAGAAGGTGCTTTCTAGCAAACTTCTCAAAGAAGATAGCCTGGCTAAGTCTGTTCAGCTTCTTTCCTCCAGAGTGGATAGTATGGAATCTCAAATGCACACTATCATTGCCAATCAATCAAAACAGACTCAACTACTGGAAATGCTACTTGCAGCTTCAACCCCAACCCTTGATGCTAACAAAAAGGGGGAGAAAATGGGAACAAGCACAGAAGAGGCTGCAACATCTACTGGCCAATTTCAAGCTACCAGTAGTGAGATAGCACAGATTGAGGGGGAGCAACAGCCAACTGTGGTGGTCAATCCAACAGAATTTGAGATAAAGGCTTCCCCTGTGAAGAAACAAGTGGCTTTGCCTGAGATTCAAAGTTTAGAAAAAATCTCAGATGGTGAAAGGCAAGCCAGAATAAAAGCTTTGGAAAAGATCAACAAGGAGACTAGTGAAAGAATTCTAAGGATAGAGAGGATGATCAATGAATCAATTGCATCATCTCTGTTTCTTAATGCTCAATCTTCTGCTCCAACAATATCAACCACAATCATGAAGGTGCTCACTCCAAAGATTGTGGCTCCTACATTCTATGATGCTGAGCCATCATTTGTCAAAGAATTTGAACCAACCATCAAAACCAAAGCCTACTCACCACCAAAGGAAAATGGGAAGAACAAGCTTCAATTGGACTACCCATTTCCCAAGAATGATGAAGAAAAGCTAATGGGAAAAACAATCATGGAGTTCAAAGTATAGACAAATAAGAGTGTAAGAGATTGGATGGCTGTAATCATGAGGAATGGAAAAGTATTAAATATATCCAACAGCCATCCTAGATTTGTGGAAGCTAAAAGAGAAGAAGTCTCCAGAATCCAAAGGGAAGCTCATCCAAGTACAGAAAATCAACATGAAAACTCAGATGAGAAGCAAGCCAGGCTGGCTCAAGAGTTAATGGATGAGGTAGAGGTTGAAATGAAGGAACCTGAGGAAGTTTCCAAAACCAAACCTAAGAGAAGGAAAGCTAAAACCAAAAGGGTTCTTTCTCCAGAACCCTTTCCAGAAAAAGAAACTACTGGCTCATCAGTACCTATATCTGTAATAGTAATCGACCCAACTGTAAACTTTCATGGTGACCCCATAATGCCCAAAGAAGAACCAATGAATATTGATTCAATTAAAGTTCCTTCATTCTTGCTGAATCCAAAACAGAAGAAAAGGGCTCCAAAGAAGCAACTTTCAAAGGGACCAGTTCAAGTTGCTAGGGTACCTGCTATTGTCAAACAACCAATCTTGGAAAACAAAGAAGACTTTATCTATCAGGCAGAAATTGAAGAATACTCTGGCATGAATCTATATTTGGATGAATTGTCAGAAGTAAGAGGAATTGACAAGTACAAGAATCAGCCTGAGAGATTAGTGTTTGTCTACAAGGGAGGAAGTCAGAGGACATGGCCATTACAGAAGGTTCTTGGAGAGAATTATCATACACTGACCAAAGTGTTCTCAGCATTCAAGAGACACACAGGGTTCTCTGAGACAGCCAGAAGGGAGATAATCAGCAGAATAGAAGAAATAAGGAGAGAATGGAACTCACCCTCAAGTCTACCAAAGAAAATGAAGATCCCATATAATGGACAGAAAATCCACATTCAACCCTTTTGGATGATGGAGTTCAGGGATGAAGAGGGCACTAGGAGATTCTTCAGGTTAGAAGACCAACTGTCAAAGGCTAGTTCTGATTACCTAAGATGGTTACAACTAAAGCTAAATCCAAAAATTGTTGAAGAAGATACCTTCTATAGGCAACTTCAAGTGCAAATTGAGTCCAACTCTGCCAAGGAAGGAAAGTCAAGGGTGCAGCCAACCAGAGAGAGGAAACATCATTAATCTGCTCAATCTAAAGGAGCACATCTCTGATAAGTTTCTTAAAGCTTTCTGTTTTTAATTTTTGCAGCTTAATACAATTTTTGCATACTGTAGTGTGTATATATCTTTAGGAATGTTTTGTTATCATCAAGGTTCTGAATTTATGCTTCATTGCCATCAAGTATAAATTGGGGGAGATTGTTAGGAATATGTTGTAGTTGATGATAACTTAACATTCAAGCAAAATTGTATAAGTCAAGTTTTGTAACTGTCAACGGATGAGACCTTATATCTCTATTCGTTGATAGGTAGCTCATCAACGGATGAGGTTTCGTAGCATACTGCAATATCTCTATTTATCAATTGATAGTGTTTTTATTCAGAGTCATGTTGACCATCAATGGATAGGCAGAATAGGGTAGCCAATTGTAAATAAGCTATGCTATGTAATTCTATCTAAGTGAAAGTGTATCAACGGATAAGAACAGGGCTCTATCAACGGATACAACTCAAATCTACTCAATCAACGGATACAGCTCAAACTACCGTCAACGGATAATTGTGCACAACATCAACGGATAATCATTGTCATTTTATCCTATGCTAGCTGGGAATTAGCAGTTGATAAGGACAGGTTTGACTAACAGATCACATGGGTTGATAGTAGGTATAAAAAGCAGTATGGCAGCCATACTTTGGAAACACAGAAGAAAGAAGCATTCCATTTACACAGTACATACAAGAAAGGTGCAGGGGACATATCTGTTCACAAGGACAACCTTTCGGCTACATGTGGATTTGGAGTGGAGTAGCAAGTCAACTTGAATTAGATTAATATTATCTTATTCCTGTAGCACTTGTAAACTTGGGATATATAACCAAGTGTAGCAACTCGTTAGACTGTAAGAAAACAGACATATTTGCTTAGGGTTTCTTGAATATTCTTAGAAGCAAAGAGTTGTAAAACAGAAGCTGTGTACATTTGTATCACAGGGTTTTCTTCAAATAAAAGTCTCAGGTGGTACATTTAACCACCTGATTTTTTATGTGTTTGTGAACCATTTCTATTCAGCAATTATTTCTTTATAGATTTCTGTGGTTTTTATCAGAAATTTATAACTATCAAGAATTGTATTCAACCCCCCCCCCCCTTCTACAATTATACAAGTGTGTAATCTGGGAATAACAGTTACTGTATATTGAAACATATTTCTAAGTTGCAATATATCTAACATAACAGACCGACAGTATATTCATATTTTTAATGACCATGACGATATTTGCTATAAAATCATATGTGATTTTTTTCAGATTGACCATATAAATTCTGAATCTGCTATAGGTTGAGTAGAAAAGAGACAAACAAAAGAACAATCTAAAAGGTAGTTACGAAAGAGATGCAAGAAAGCAGCATCCTATGGCCGTTCTATAACAATCTCTACATTAACGTAAAATTTCAATTATATATTTACCTAACAATGATGTTCTAAATATATTTTAGAATTTTTACACTATTAAACTTCTCCAAGTTAGTGCATACATATGCAAGCGCAGTCTGACAAACGAAGAATGAAACATATTTCCACTCATTACCCAAAAGTGAAAAAGTGGCAGACGCTAAAGTTGCCATTTTCGTAATAGTTATGTACATAGGCAAGTATATGAAGACTACTTACTGACAAGTAAAACTGTCCCGGGCAAGTATATTTTTACGACTGAGGGTACTTCTAATTCTTCTTCGCTTGACAACTTGCAGCAGATGTGGTACCTGGTAGAAGACACCAACAGATACCATTTTTGGAAAAAAAGTCTTCATTACTAAAGTCTTAAAGATGGGACACATAAGAAAGTTTTGATAAATTAAATCAGAGTGAACAAAACAATGAAGTAATGGTGGTGTAGTGCTGTAGCAGTATAAGCAGTGAATTAACTGAACAATCTTCCCCATACAGCCTAAACTCATCCCCAGTAAGAGAGAGTGATACAACAAATCACACTTCCTAGTTCCATACCCTTAAAACGGCAGGTATGTAGAAGGATCCACTAGGAGAACTGACACTCTGATCATAATATTCCAGAACATCAGCCTGTAGAAAACAAAACATTTACTTCATTTCAAAGTATTAATGCATTCCCCTAAGTACATAATCAGAGCAAAAACCAAAAAAACAGCCTAGATCCAAATCTTGAATATCACAAAGATTATGACCGAAGACAAGTCAAGACAACTCCCTATCAAACAATCCATATTATAACGAGTTTTCTGTAGGACACGATAATAAAAGATCGATTCAATGTGAGACGAAAATTAGTCTAGTAATGTGCTCAAAATATAATACTACATAGTCTTAATCAGTTAACATCACGAAGTCCGTATTTGCAATTTGGCACAATTACTAACAGCAAAGGTAATAACTAAACTTAATAGACCAAAAATCTACAAAAGAATAGGATTAGTAGTCCATTTAAACAAAAATCATTTCGACCTTGTCCATAAACTCCAAACAAATAGCACGTTTCCAGCCGACAACATTTATAGGCCTGAAACAACATACACTATAAACATTACACACTTATTACAAAACAATTTACATTAAATATGAGGGTAGGAAACTAGGAGGTAAGCAATCACTATAAACCTGTAAGACACATCCAAGACTAGACCTCAAAAACAAGACAATTCGTCTGTAACATAGTCCGGATCATCGAAAAACAGATCATAAGCAACATTATAGCTGCTCTCAACATCTTCTTTGAGCTTATGATCATCTGGTGATGGTGACATAGATGATGAAGATGAAGAAAACAACTTAGTAGTAGTAGAATTAAATCTAATTTTACGTCGATATCTGGGTTCGAAACCAATCAGCATTTCGTGGCCATTGAAGAATGGCATTTCGTAGTTCATATTCCAAAATGCCCAGAAGACATGTATATGGACTAAAAAAGTTCATCACTAAGCCCTAAAAACTATCACGGTTTTCAAGAAAACAATCCTAATGCAAGAACAAACAATCAAGAAACTAACATTTTTATAAATTTCATATTTTTATTACTCATAACAATGTAAAATCCATTTACCCAATAAGCAATTACAGAGAGAGAGAGAGATGACCCAATTTGACAGTAACTTACTTTCTCATCTCGCATTTCTTTCTCAATATCAACAATAACTTCATACCCCTCTCTTACATATTTGAAATTTGGGCATTTTACCTTCACGGTTCAGACCCCAGTTGACCCAATTTGGTTTATTGGCTTTCAACTGGTACATTGAACTAAATCCAGAAACTTACCAATTTCTTTGTACTTCTAAAATCACACAATCAATCGATCAATCAATCAAAATTCAGCAATTAACAATTCAATATAAACTAATGAAATTAATGAAACATAGAAATAGAGAGAGATGGATAGAGAGATTATGAGATCTGAGAAGAAATGCTTTTGACCTAAATAAAAGCCCCAAATTAAAAGCCTCAAACTGAAAGCACCAAATTCACCTGCAAAATTAAAAAAAAAAACAAACAATGAGTGGAGAGTAAACAATAGGATCAAGAAAATATGTACTTAATTTACCAATTCATAGTTATAGTTGTAGTTGTGAGAGAGAGGTATGAGCTGGGAGAGAAGTTTAGTTGGAGAGTTTGAGAAATAGGTGTATGCGGCTGGAGAGTTTGAGGTAGGAAAATAGACTATAAAATTTTCATTTAGGGGGGAAATTATCCGCCCTTTTTTTCACCTCCAAACATGTGCCAGGGTTTTGTCAAAAAAACAGGTGCCAGGGCTTTATTGATTTGTTTATCTTTTTTTATGTAATTTGTTTATATTAAAAATTGATTAAGATTTTTATATTAAAATATGTTATATTTCTCCTAAAATGTGATAAAGTTAATATCTCATATTATTTAAAATTTAAAACCTATGATATATCAAAGATTTGTATTTTTCTAATAATATTTGTGTGTTTTTATAATATTCAACAAATAACTATAAAAAAATTAAAATTTTTAATTAATTTATAAAATAAAAAATGTGATATTTATTTATATTAAATATACATAAAATATGTATATAAAAAATTAAGATGCCGACCAAATACAAGTTCGCCTATTTTTTCCACTTTGGTAACATTTTTTTTAATGATCAATGGTAACACCGATTTTGGTGTTACCATAGATACCGATTTATGGCTATGGTAACACCGGTTACTATCAATTGTAACATCAAAAAAAAGTGTTACCGTAGACCAATTTTAAGGCATTTATGCCAACACTTTTGCTTGTAACACTGAAAAAAGCGTTGCTGAAGCCCATTTGTGGCGTAGTGTATAGATGCAACTTCTGTAACCGGATGGAATGACTCTACTACTGTTGTCTCCACAGGAGTGGGATGAGTTACAACTGTAGTTGACACAAGAAAACAACATATTAAAATATGATTTTTCAACATATGCAACAGATTTGAAATATTATAAATCATATTTCAGCCAACACTTACTTTAAAAATATTGAGAATTTAGATAAAGTAATTGTTTACTGCTACAACAATCTAGATGATATATTCACTTAGCCAGAATCTGAAGAATTCAGCATTCCAATCTCACTAACCAACCTTGTGAAGGTGGCTTCATCTAATGGCTTAGTGAATATGTCAGCTAGTTGTTTATCTGTAGAGACATAATGCAACTCAATGGTACCATTAGTTGCATGTTCTTTAATGAAATGATATCTGATGTCAATGTGCTTTGTTCTAGAATGATTGACAGGATTGGCAACTATAAAGATTGCACTTGTGTTGTCACACATGATTGGAATTCTTTCCAACACAAGTCCATAATCTCTAAGTTGATTTCTAATCCAAAGCACTTGAGCACAGCAACTTCCAGCAGCTATGTATTCAGCCTCAGCTGTAGAAGTTGACAAAGATTGTTGTTTCTTGCTATACCAAGAGACTAACCTTTGTCCAAGAAACTGGTAGCTACCTGAGGTGCTTTTCCTATCCACTCTGCATCCAGCATAGTCAGCATCAGAATAACCAACCAGATTGAACCATGTGTCCTTAGGATACCATAAACCCAAGTTTGGAGTGCCCTTCAGATATCTAAAGATCCTTTTTATAGCAATCAAATGTGATTCTTTTGGATTTGATTGAAACCTTGCACACAAACATGTAGCAAACATGATGTCTGGCCTACTTGCAGTGAGGTAGAGTAGAGAACCAACCATGCCTCTGTAGATTGAGATATCTACTTTCTTGCCTTTTGCATCTTCATCTAATTTAGTTGCAGTGGCCATGGGTGTCTTTGCAGGTGAGCAGTCTTCTAAGTCAAACTTCTTCAATAAATCCTTGATATACTTGGTTTGATTGATAAAGATACCATCCTTCCTTTGACTGACTTGCAACCCAAGAAAGAATGTCAACTCTCCCATCATACTCATCTCATATCTGCTCTGCATGAGTTTAGAGAATTTCTCACACAGCTTCTCATTTGTAGACCCAAATATGATATCATCCACATAGATCTGAACTAGGATAATATCATCACCATGCTTCTTGTAAAACAGTGTTTTGTTCAATGTGCCTCTAGTGAATTGATTTTCAAGAAGAAATTGTGATAGAGTATCATACCATGCCCTTGGAGCCTGCTTGAGTCCATACAATGCCTTAAGCAATCTGTAGACAAATTCTGGGAAGTGTGGATCCTCAAAGCCAGGTGGTTGTTGCACATAAACTTCTTCTTCCAACTTTCCATTCAGAAATGCACTCTTGACATCCATTTGATAAACTTTAAAGTTTGAATGAGCAGCAAATGCCAAGAATATTATGATGGCTTCCAATCTAGCAACAGGGGCAAATGTCTCATCATAATCAATGCCTTCCTGTTGAGAGTATCCTTTTGCAACCAACCTTGCTTTGTTTCTTACTATATATCACACCATCTTCATCCATCTTATTCTTCAGAACCCATTTTGTTCCAACAATGGTTCTGTTCTTGGAAAGTATTGAATACAGCAAAAGAATACAGAGAGGGGGGGGTGAATGGATTCTTGAACTTTTCTGGTTCTTGAATCTGTGTAGCAGATAAGTATCTGTGTGTGCAAATGTGTAGGTGCGGATAAGAAATGACACAAGACACAATATCACTTTAATCTAATATATATTATTAGATAAAGGTTGCTACAATCTGTGAATACAAATGATAGTATTCTCAGCTTCGTTTTTCTCAGAGAGATATGACTTACAATGTATGAAAAACATGACTCTTCAAAAGTTAACAACTAAGGAAGTGAGGCTGTATCCTTATAGAACATGGATACAACCTACTTACTACAAATAAGGTAGCTGAACAAATTACTTTCTAGTCTGTCTATCCTTTTTGAGTAAGTGTCCAAACGGTTACAGATTTGACTTTGCAAAGCCTGTTCAGATCCACTTCTTTAGCCCTTTGTCTCTTCTATATCTCTCCAAGCTTCCTTGTAGGCTTTCCAGAGCACGTTACAGATTGTGGTCCATAAAGTGCATTGGCTTGTTGTAGGTTTCAGACTTGTACAATTTCTTCAGTATTTTGTCTCCAAGAATGTATTCGAGAAGTGACTAAGTGATTGATTCGAGAACTAGGATTAGATAACTCTGATTTCTCGAATACTGTATGATTTACATATCGAATCACTTCTCGAATAGTACTTTTCTCCAGGGTTCCTTGAGTTGTCGAATTAAACACTTGACTTGTCGAATCCCTGAGATATCGAATAGTTCATTCAGAGTCCTTGAGATATCGAATAGTTCATTCAGAGTCCTTGAGATATCGAATGGAACTTGACTTGTTGACTCTTTGAGAACTCGAATACCACTTTGACTTGTTGACTTCTTGAATTCTCGAATAGAGCATTTAGACATGTCGAATCTTCTGAGATATCGAATGAGATATCGAACAGTTCATTCTGAGATATCGAACAGTTCATTCTGAGATATCAAACAGTGTCTTCTTAGATATCGAATCTCTGACTTCTCGAATGCTAGACTTCTCGAATAGACAAAAGTACTTCTCGAATTGGTACTTAGGCAAATTCTTCATTTCTTCAAATCCCAATTGTGATTTATTTGACAGTCTTTATCTTCTTGCTTGAGGCATGAACCTTGGAACTTCTTTCAATCATTATTCTTGACTATATAAGTACAGTTACACAACTAGGATTTGATGCCTACTACAAGTACAGAACAAGTAGAAACTCTACAACTAGAGGTTCCCTCAGTCAAGAGGTCATGTAAGTAATGCAAAGCATTACAAACAATTATGCTTGTTATTAGATGTAAACAGACATGCCTCTGTGACTAACAAATTTTAAAAAAATCGAAATACTAAACCCTGACGAAAATCCGTTTTGGCGTTCTAGTCAAAGTACTAGTTGACCGTTAAATTACCAAATCAAATAAATTTATTTTTTTCTTAAATTTTTGTAATAACATTAAAAAGGATGGATCGTGACCTCCGTATGGTTGGGTCGTGGAGAATATTTTTTAAAAAATCGAAACATTGAACCGTGACGAAACCCTATTTAGGGGTTATAGTCAAAGTACTAGTTGACCGTTAAATTATCAAATCAAATAATTTTTTTTCTGAAATTTTGGCAATAACAATAAAAAGGAAAGATCTTGACCTCCGTACGGTTAGGTCGGTAAGAAATATTTTTAAAAAAAATGAAACCCTAAACCTTGACGAAACCATGTTTAGGGTATCTAGTGAAAGTACTAGTTGACCGTTAAATTACTAAATCAAATAAATTTATTTTTTTAAAAACTTTTGGCAGTAACATTGAAAAGGATTCATCTTGACCTCCGTATGGTTGGGTCATCGATAAAATATTTTTAAAAAAATTGAAACCCTAAACCCTGACGAAACCTAGTTTAGGGGTTCTAGTCAAAGTACTAGTTGACCCTTAAATTACCCAATCAAATAAATTTATTTTTTTCTGAAATACTAGTTGACCGTTAAATAATAATTGACAAAAAAATTTTATTTTTTTTACATTGTAGTTAATTTCACAAAAAATTCAAAAATGCCGCATTAAAACAAAAAATTTTAAAAATGACGCCTAGAGTCATAACCTACCGTAAGTTGCTAGGAAATATAAAAGATATTGGTGGGAAATCATAATTTCACAAAAATTTAAAAATTGCGCCTAAACCCAAATTTTCAAAATTGGAGCCAAAACTTATAACCTACAGCAAGTCGGTAGGAAATGATAGTTCACGAAAAATTCAAAATGAGCGTCAGAACCAAAAATTCGAAATGAGCGCCCAAATCAAAATTCAAAAATGGCGCCCAAAGTCATTTCCTATCGTTAATCGGTAGGAAATGATAATTCACGAAAAATTCAAAATAAGCGCCTAAACCAAAAATTCGAAATGAGCGCCAAAATCAAAATTCAAAAATGGCGCCCAAAGTCATTTCCTACCGTTAATCAGTAGGAAATGATAATTCACTAAAAATTCAAAATGAGCGCCTGAACCAAAAATTCAAAATGAGCGCCCAAATCAAAATTCAAAAATAGCGCCCAAAGTCATTTTCTACCGCAAATTGGTAGGAAATATAAAAGTGCGGTAGGAAATGTGTAATTCAGATTTATAAAACAATAACTTTCTTCATTCCCCTTCACTTCAACTCTTTTCTCCACCTCTTTATCTTATACCACTCTTATCAACTCTCTTCGATTCTTTCATCTCGATTTTCTTCTTCATCACCATTATTTAGGTACAAATCTTTACCCTCTTTATATGTACAATTAATTTACATATAATATGTCATCTCGATTTTCTCATCACCATTATTTATGTATAAATCTTTATCCTCTTTTATATATCTATTTGATTTACATATAATATGTGTGTGTTTGTTCAATTTGAATAATATTTGTATGTTTTTTTTTCCTAATCAGTAATATTTGTATGTTTGATTTAAATATAGTATTCTTCAATTTGATTAGTTCAAACTTTCATTTTGTTTGCTATTTGAGCCCATTAACTTTCATTTGTGTATGTATGTATAATTTTTTGTTCCATTTTTTATGTAAATTGTTAGGACTTGATACAAATTAAAGAATTTTTGGAAGAAGGCCAAAAAGAACTTTTCGGATGAAGGCGATGTTGAAGGCAATGACAAAGACAATGATGATGACCACTTCAAGAGTGATTAGTTTAGGTTTTAAATTTTTATTTTTCTTTGTTGTAATGGTTGTATTTTAGTACATTTGTACAAATATTTTGTAGATGTAACTTTAATTTGTTAATTTTATGGTGATGAAGGCGGATTACGATTTATGTTAGATGTTTGATATTTGGTTTTGATTGTATGCATGTGAATTAGATATTAATTTTGTTATGCAATGTGTATGCTTTTGAATCAATGAAGAACATTTTTTTTAAAAGTTGCCCAGTATTTCCTACCGTCTACAAGCCATTTCCTACCGTTGTTACCATTCGAAACCCAGAATTTCCTACCGTCTTCAAGCCATTTCCTACCCCGTACTGCATCTTGGTGAAACCATTTCTATACAACTCTTCAATCATCCTTTCGTTGTCTTTGTTCCTTTTATTTAAACAAAGGGATCCTAATAGAAGCATCGAATACTCGAACATAGTATTTGCAAATACTCCTTCGCTTATTGTCGATGCCGCTTCTTCTTTTATGTTAGATGAATGTACTCTCCTCCATTTTGTTGAAGACCTAGTTTGCAAAGCTCTGTCATACGCAGCTTCCAAGATAGGACTCAAAATCACCCTATGTGTCGCAACTGAACTTCGGTTCGCCGAAGATCCACTGCCAAACTTGACTTCTTCAAGAACTACTTTCACTACAAGAAAAACGGGCTTTTCCTACCGATTATTTCCTACCGACTCATTTCCTACCAACCAGCTCCTACCGATTTTCAAGTCAAAAAGTCATTTCCTATCGTTAATCGGTAGGAAATGATAATTCACGAAAAATTAAAAATGAGTGCCTGAACCAAAAATTCAAAATGAGCGCCCAAATCAAAATTCAAAAATAGTGCCCAAAGTCATTTCCTACCGCAAATTGGTAGGAAATATAAAAGTGCGGTAGGAAATGTGTAATTTAGATTTATAAAATAATCACTTTCTTCATTCCCCTTCACTTCAACTCTCTTCTCCACCTCTTCATCTTATACCACTCTTATCAACTCTCTTCATTTCTTTCATCTCGATTTTCTTCTTCATCACCATTATTTAGGTACAAATCTTTACCCTCTTTATTTGTATAATTTATTTACATATAATATGTCATCTCGATTTCCTCATTACCATTATTTATGTATAAATCTTTATCCTCTTTTATATATCTATTTGATTTACATATAATATGTGTGTTCAATTTGAATAATATTTGTATGTTTTTTTTGCTAATCAATAATATTTGTATGTTTGATTTACATTTAGTATTCTTCAATTTGATTAGTTCAAACTTTCATTTTGTTTACTATTTGACCCCATTAACTTTTATTTGTGTATGTATGTATAAGTTTTTGTTCTATTTTTTATGTAAATTGTTAGGACTTGATACAAATTAAAAGAACTTTTAGGAAGAAGGTCAAAAAGAACTTTTCGGATGAAGGCGATGTTGAAGGCAATGATAAAGACAATGATGATGACCACTTCAAGAGTGATTAGTTTAGGTTTTAAATTTTTATTTTTCTTTGTTGTAATGGTTGTATTTTAGTACATTTGTACAAATATTTTGTAGATGTAACTTTAATTTATTAATTTTATGGTGATGAAGGCGGATTACGATTTATGTTAGATGTTTGATATTTGGTTTTGATTGTATGCATGTGAATTAGATATTGATTTTGTTATGCAATGTGTATGCTTTTGAATCAATGAAGAACTTTTTTTTTAAAAAGTTGCCCAGTATTTCCTACCGTCTTCAAGCCATTTCCTACCGTTGTTACCATTCGAAACCCAGAATTTCCTACCGTCTTCAAGCCATTTCCTACCTCGTGCTGCAACTTGGTGAAACCATTTCTATACAACTCTTCAATCATCCTTTCGTTGTCTTTGTTCCTTTTATTTAAACAAAGGGATCCTAATAGAAGCATCGAATACTCGAACATAGTATTTGCAAATACTCCTTCGCTTATTGTCGATGCCGTTTCTTCTTTTATGTTAGATGAATGTACTCTCCTCCATTTTGTTGAAGACCTAGTTTGCAAAGCTCTGTCATACGCAACTTCCAAGATAGGACTCAAAATCACCCTATGTGTCGCAACTGAACTTCGGTTCGCCGAAGATCCACTGCCAAACTTGACTTCTTCAAGAACTACTTTCACTACAAGAAAAACGGGCTTTTCCTACCGATTATTTCCTACCGACTCATTTCCTACCAACCAGTTCCTACCGATTTTCAAGTCAAAAAGTCATTTCCTATCGCTAATCAGTAGGAAATGATAATTCACGAAAAATTAAAAATAAGCGCCTGAACCAAAAATTCAAAATGAGCACCCAAATCAAAATTCAAAAATAGCGCCCAAAGTCATTTCCTATCGCAAATTGGTAGGAAATATAAAAGTGTGGTAGGAAATGTGTAATTTAGATTTATAAAATAATCACTTTCTTCATTCCCCTTCACTTCAACTCTCTTCTCCACCTCTTCATCTTATACCACTCTTATCAACTCTCTTCATTTCTTTCATCTCGATTTTCTTCTTCATCACCATTATTTAGGTACAAATCTTTACCCTCTTTATATGTATAATTTATTTACATATAATATGTCATCTCGATTTCCTCATCACCATTATTTATGTATAAATATTTATCCTCTTTTATATATCTATTTGATTTACTTATAATATGTGTGTGTTCAATTTAAATAATATTTTTATGTTTTTTTTCCTAATCAATAATATTTGTATGTTTGATTTACATATAGTATTCTTCAATTTGATTATTTCAAACTTTCATTTTGTTTACTATTTGAGCCCGTTAACTTTCATTTGTGTATGTATGTATAATTTTTTGATATGTTTTTTTATGTAAATTGTTAGGACTTGATACAAATTAAAAGAACTTTTAGGAAGAAGGCCAAAGAGAACTTTTCGGATGAAGGCGATGTTGAAGGCAATGACAAAGACAATGATGATGACCACTTCAAGAGTGATTAGTTTAGGTTTTAAATTTTTATTTTTCTTTGTTGTAATGGTTGTATTTTAGTACATTTGTACAAATATTTTGTAGATGTAACTTTAATTTGTTAATTTTATGGTGATGAAGGCGGATTACGATTTATGTTTGATATTTGGTTTTGATTGTATGCTTGTGAATTAGATATTTATTTTGTGATGCAATGTGTATGCTTTTGAATCAATGAAGAACATTTTGTTTTAAAAAAAAGTTGCCCAGTATTTCCTACCTTCTTCCAGCCATTTCCTACCGTTGTTACCATTCGAAACCCAGAATTTCCTATCGTTTTCAAGCCATTTCCTACCGGATTCATAAGGACTGTAGGAAATGGCTTTTTATTTATCTTCTGGAATAATTCCTACCAACTTGTTAAAGGATGGTCGGTAGGAAATGGGCTACCAACATGTCTCAAAAATTCACGTGACGTATGACGTGGTAGCTGACTTGGATGGGACCCACCTACGTGGCACATGACTTGGCAACTGACGTGGATGGGCCCCCACTCCACGTCATCATCCAAGGTGGCAGGTTATGTCAGCGTGTGGGACCCACACCCGATCAGCTTCATTTCCGACCAGTGACATTTCCGACTTAGGCTTTTCCTACCGATCAGGATCGGTAGGAAATGGGTCATTTCCGACCGATTTAGGGCCTTTTCCTATCGATTCGTCGGTAGAAAAAGGCCGTTTTTCTTGTAGTGTTTTGTTAGACATTGTCGAAAGAAAAGTGAAAATGAAAGTAGATGGAGTTGAGAGTAAGAATATAAGAATGAAAGTGAAAGAGATAGATGAAGAAAATGAGAGAATGTGTTTTCGTTTTTGATTCTAGGATTATATCTTTTGGAAGGGGGGGCTGGGGGTTTAGTGCAGGTATTTGTTATTGTTGAGTTCTTTATTTAAACTTCACCAACCTATCTGGTACTTCATTAAATTTGTGATATTTATCCCCATAATAAAGTACCTATACAATAAGTACTGGAAAATTTTGTACACCTTTTCGTTTAAATGAGGCACTCATTTAAAGAATCAACTTGTAAAGATATCCTTAACATTCTATGTAACCCCATAGATTAAGAGGTCGTTTGTTTCATCTTTAAGCTAAAAAGTTAGAAACTGACTTAAAGTTAAAAAAACAATTTAAAGTCAAAAGTAAGTAGAAGGTACTTTTTTGAACAGCTTATTTTATTTTATTTGATGATTTTATATGATATAAGTTAATATCTTAATTCAAATGGACAATAACCCCAATTTACTTTTATTATTACATTTTTTCATAAGTTACCCATTATATCCTTTTTGATAAAACTAGCTTTTAAAATTTATAATATTAAATTAAATTAAAAATATAATGATAACATTCATAAATGAAGTTCACGAAAAAACTACATTCATAAAATTAATTAAGGAAATCAGGCCACAATCGTCAATACATCACATACATGATACATGTTTCATTACAAAAAAGCTGGACACGTACATTGTTCACTGTTAGAGCAAAAGACAAACAAACTGTCAATAATAAACACGATGAATTAAGTATTAAAGTGGTCACTGAGCCGGAGCGCATATATCAATATTTTCATCAGTCTTTTTGGCGTCTCATCCGTACCACTCTAGTTGAAAGTAATAACAGTACCGTTAGATCTAGACCATTGAGTTAACGGAAGAAAGGTTGACTCTGACATGGACAAACATTGAATCCGACTTGGTCGATTCAGCATGGGTTATTATGACATATAATGCAGATGGATCAATTTGTTACAAGCTAAGCACTAATTCCTCCATCTGCAGATGAGAGTAACAAAATTTGGAGCACTTCCTATCTAGTGGTTTTTGCATATAGAACTTTAACGATATAGGTTTATGAGTGGATCAAATGTTGTGCTAGTCATCCGAACATCATATTGTTAAAATTAGGTTTGTTCCAGAATTTATAACCTTGTAGGTGACTGTGAAGGATTCAGGTTTGGTTGATTTGTGGCCTTTCAAGACCATGTTTTTTTTAATAATGAGGCTTAACGTCATTGAAGTTTGAATGTTTTCTGAGCTCGTTGTTATGTATTAGACATGCAATAATGAAAGCTTAGTGATGATATTCACTACAATCAACCAAATAACTGTTGTCTATTCGAAATCTTCCAGCAAATTAAAAGGATGAAAACTAGTTATGATCTTCGATAGCGAATTCTTCGGGTGCTTAGCATGGGGAAGGTGATGTCTTATAAGGACTAGCCCTCTAGCCTTCTTGCCTTCTAGGAGATGATAAAGCAGTCTTAGTCCCATCATCACCCAACGTTATACTTTCTGCTCTGTCAGCAGCATCGGATACAGCAACTCCATTCCCAGCAATCAACCGATGGAACCGCTCTTTCATGATGAAGTGGATTGCCGTTGAACAGCTGTCCTCGAGTATAGGGTGATTAGTCAGGCAGAAATCAACCAAACAAACTCTTTTTTCTGATTGGCTTTCATCTCGTCGTTCCTTAGCGTATAACACTAAGTAAATAAACTTCCTGTAGCTCTTGTTTCTTGCTATTTCCTCTGTAATATATGACGGTAGTCTGGTGTGTACATTGAGTTGCTTATAACTCTCATTCTGTAGCAGAAAGGGAGCTAGGAGCATACATAAGCTACTTAGAGCATACAAGACTCTGACAGCTACTTTGCAATAAATAGATAGGGCACCTAGGTTCTTCGGATAGATATCGACTTAAAGTGCCTTGAGTCAGCGCGGGTGACGTCTAGCTTCCAAACATGGGATATCCGGGAGAGGATGAAAGCAAATTTGCTTTCAACATGGGCGGAGGCAGCCATATTATAGAAAGATTTATGACCGATGGATCTGGTACTGGATAATTGATTCATTATTTAGCCCTCCCGGTCAGTGTCAAGCGGATGGCACTTCGTAAGATGGATTCCAATAGCTTGGTCTCTTTCTCAAGTTTCCACCCATCACGGTCTTCACTTCTTCCATAGGCCCACAGAGAGAGGGGGCGTAAAACTCGCACATTGGACCTGGGAGTGGAATGAAGAGATTTGGATTAGAAGTGGGATGGCAAAGGATTGTACCTAGAGTATGAAGATGCAGGGGGAGATGGCCACAGATCCTTACGTCGAGAAAAGCAAAAGCTTCAGTCAGCCCCTTTCTTCCTATTCTAATTGGATTTATTTTGAATTCCGTTTATATGCCAATAAGAGAGGCCTTTCTCGAGGGTTGTGAGACCCCCATATTCGACCCTGTAAATTGCCGTTATAGGCTCAAAAGAAAGCTTTAGCTAATCGACGGCATGCTAAGGAGCTTCCTTGGAATGAACGAAAAAAGCGTTACTCCTTAGTTCCTCTTTACTTCGATAAACAAAGAGCTTTCTAAAGAGAGTTTCTTACTACGAATTCCTTTCTTTCAGAACCTCGACCTAAAGTAAAGTAGCTATAAGAAGAAGTCGGGGAGACCTTTATCCTGTGTCGAAGGTTGGGTGTTAATTAAAATCACATTTTTTAATAATTATATTTTTCGGATGAACATAAAAGAAAAGGGTAAGATTTCCAAAAGCTATTTACGTAGGAGAATAAGTCATCGCTTGCGGCTTCCAGCTTTCAATTAAAGGGGCAGGGCATCTTTCTGTTGCCGGTTAGGTTAACCTCAAAAGTTCAATAGGATAAGCTGCTAGCTCTAACCGAACTTTCGGGTATATATAAGTCCGACGAAAGACAACCCGCTTCTCAAAGGCGAGGTTCTGAAAGAAAGCAAGCGGTGCACTTAAATATAAATAGGGTGGTATGGGTGAGAAAGATAAAGCGAAGATCTAGACAAAAGACCTACTCGATGGGAATTAGCCAATGTGTGCTCCTAAAGTTAGAAAACGTCCCGGCAAGGGCTGTCAGAATTCATCCCATAAGGTAAATTACCCTTTCTCTTGTGCCTGCATTCGTTATTCCTATTCCGCGAAAGCTTTTATGCCTAGCCCCAAAAAACCCAAAAGAAAGGGTGCGGAGAAGAATAGGGAGCCCGAGGTGCCCCCTTTAAAAAGGGCAGAAATCCAGGAGCTTGCAACCCAAAACCGGACCGCCAATAAAATAAAGGAGCTGCTGGAGACCCGGTGGAGCGGGTTATCTCAAAAGATTCCTACCCTCGAGAGTATAAAGCGGGCTGCCGCGGAACTGGGCTACGACCCGAGAGCCATATTTGATTCTCTCGAGCCCAGCAGCGAGGGGAAGTGTTCAATCATTTTTCTTAAAATTGAAAAGGAAAATTCTTGAATTGCGCAAGTAGTAATAATAGTCTAAATTGATCTTCTAAGAGATCGACGCGAAACCTAATCCACCTACCCGCTCATCAATCACGGTGTTCAGCTTACTTGCACGGATAGACCCCTATTGTCTTGGAATTAGGCGCCCATCTTTTGACTGTTGTCAGCTAATCTCTTCAATGTTCGATTCTACTCTATGTTAGAACATTTCTGTGAATGCTATTCTGATCTAAGTGGTCCTATTCTGTGTCCCGTGCTAGGAAGCATTACTCCTCTTTTCATTCCAAATTAAAGAATACGACCGATACGATTGATTGGTCTGTGTGCCTCTCTTATTACTTTTTTGTATCCCATTGTTCTTCGGATACAATTCGATCCTTCTACGGCCAAATCTCAATTTGTGGAAAGCCTTCGATGGCTTCTTTATGAAAACATTCATTTTTATTTGGGTATAGACGGTATCTCTTTATTCTTCGTGATATTGACCACATTTCTGATCCCTATTTGCATTTCAGTAGGTTGGTCTGGTATGAGAAGTTATGGGAAAGAGTATATTACAGCATCTCTAATTCGTGAATTTCTAATGATCGCCGTGTTCCGCATGCTGGATCCTCTACTATTCTATGTTTTTCCCGAAAGCGTGCCAATCCCGATGTTGTGCGGAGCTGAGCATACAATTCTGATCAGTGGTTGAGTAATAAAAAAAGGTGGGAACACCGAACATTGGGTTCGTTTGGATTGCGGGTTGAGAAGGGTTGGATCGGGTCGGGTTCAAATTTAAAAATTCGTTTTTGAATTTTTTTTTAAAGAAAAAATGCTGAATTTTGGATTTAATATATCATATTATTTTAATTTTTTCATAAATTACCAAAACTCAACACTTTAGTTTTAAAATTTTTTTAAAAAAGAATTTGTAACTTTGAAACCGACTCAACCCGACCTTTTTTAACCCCCAAATCGAAACGAATCCAAACGAAGCCTAAGATTGTGGGGTTGGAGTACATGCTTGTAGCTCGAATTATTTTCATTAAATTTGATAAATATATTTTTTTAAATCAAATTCTTAAGCCGCTTATATTTACCTATCTAATCGTGGCTCTCAAAACCCTAGATTTTTATAATCACATCGCCATTCAATCTGCCTCAATTCGGTAATTACATTTCTTTGTTGTTTCTTCGCTTTTTATGCTCTTCTTTATGTATCTGTTCACTCAATTTGATGTTTTATACTGTAACAATTAGTTTAATTTTTTGAGCAATTTTACACTAGCAGCTTAATTTATCTTTACATTTGTGTTTTTAATACGAGGTATGAATACACCAAGTATCTGTTTAGCTCTGGTGTATGTAATTGTATGTATATATGCGTGTGGTTAAATTAGTACTTGATTAGTGTTCTAGTAGAGGATTTGTTATATTTTTGGATCGAATAGAATGAGACTTGATGTAGGGAGTATTGTTATTATTAATTGTGTCGGTAATTGGTTACGAAAGATAAATTTAGATATAATGTAGGGAGTATTGTGTCTGTAATTGGTTATGATAGAGAGAATGAGACTTAATGTAAGGATTATTGTATTGGTAATTTGGTTACGATATGTGGAATGAGAGTTAATGTAGGGAAAGGGGATATTGTTTCGGTAATTGGTTACGATAGGTAGAATGAAACTTAATGTGGGGAATATGGTTATGGGGTAGAAGGAGAATTGATGTAGGGATTATTGTTATTGTATCGGTAAATAAGTTTTATATGTCTTTGTATGAAGTTTGGTTATTGTGCGTAATACGAAAATGTTTATTTAGAGATTGATGTTAGTGGATTTTAGTTTTTTGGTATGAATGTTCGTGTTGGCTCTCTGTCTGAGGGTTTTTCTTTATTTTTGGCAGAAGTGACGAGTGGGGAAGCTGGACAGAGATATTACGTGAACATGAGTATGCGAGTGGGAGAGAATGAGGTGGTTGGAAAGAGTGGGAAGAAGAGTAAGAAGATAGAGATGGATGTGGTGGAAGAGATGGGTGGTCGTGCCGAGGTTGGAGAAGATGGAATTCGAAAGGTTGGGAAGAAAAGCAAGAAGAGTAAGAAGAAAGAGATGGGTGTGGTGGAAGAGATGAATGATCGTACGGATGTTGAAGATGTGGAGCTCGAGCAGAACTTGGAATCTGGACATAGAAAGAAGAAAAAGAAGAGTAAGGGGACTGACATGCTTACTGGTGAGGAATATGTGAATGGGGAGAGTTTAGGACAGTTTGATACAGATTACCAGCCGGAAAAAGTTAAGAAGAAGAAGAAGAAGAAGAAAAAGAAGAATATGGGAGACATGGTTGCTGGTGAGGAATCTGGGAACCAGGAGAGTATTAAGTTCGATGCAGAAACTCAATCCGAGAAAGTTAAGAAGAAGAAAAAGGAGAAAAGAATGTCACTATCTAGTGAGGAGGTAATTGATTGTTTGGGTGCAGTGGCAACGGAAGAGGCAAGTAGCTTAAGTTTGAATAAAAGAGAAAAGAAATTGAAAAATGTGCATGGACACGAGGTGCCATTGGATTCTTCACCGAATGACACTCAAGATGTAGATAAAACAGTTGAAAAACAAAAGAAAAAAAAAACAAAGAGGAGAAGTTCTGAGACTAGTGAAAATTCAGATACTTTGAATGAGAAGCCCGAAACTGATGCCAAAGAGAACAGTAATGTTGTAGGGAATGTGGAGAAGAAGAAAAAGAAGAAGAGGAAAAGGTCGGTGGAAGAAGAAGATGATAATGACAAAGAAAAGAAGAATTCAGTGAGGGGAGAAGATGTTGAGAATTCTTTAGTTGATGACGGTATGGTTGCTACAGAGAAAATCAAGAGGAAGAAGAAGAGGAAGAACAAGGAAATTACAGATAAGGATCGACATTCTCGTAAGGCACAAGATACTGAAGCCACGAATGTCTCGAAAAAGAAGGAGAAGACCAAGTCAGTAGATAATGATCCCAACAATCCAAAATCCAAAGAAAAGAAGAAAGTTAGGTTTTCTGATGATGTAGAGGTTCTCAATGAAGAGAATGAAAAAGGGTGCCTAGTCCAAGGCAAGAGATTCACACCGGAAGAAGATGAGATTTTGAGAGCAGCTGTTAAAAAATATATAGAGTCACATTGCTTAGGTGAAAATGGTCTGGAAATGGTTTTGAACTGTAGATCTCACCGACAAGTAAAGAACTGTTGGTCTGAAATAAGGGAAGCGTTACCACATAGGCCTAGAGCAGCGGTATATTACCGTGCTCATATATTGTTCGAGGGAGGCGAGAGGCGTCAATGGACTGAAGAAGAACAAGAAATGCTCCTGGAACATTATAAAAAACATGGTAACAATTGGAAGATGCTGGCTAAAGAATTTAAGAGACATAGATTTCACGTGAAGGATACATGGCGTAGAATAAGAATGAAAGGAAATAGGGGACATTGGTCCCAAGAAGAATACCAGAAATTGTTTGATAACGTGAATATTGATTTGCGAGCTAAGGTTAATGAAGAGAAGAAATCAAAGCATGGCATGTTACGAGATAATATATGTTGGGGTGCAATCAGTGACAGAGTGTCAACTAGAGGCGATGCAGTTTGCTGTATGAAATGGTACAATCAGTTAACATCTTCTATGGTTGCTGAGGGTATATGGGCTGATGCTGATGATTACCGTCTGCTTGATGCACTTTTCAAGTTAGATGCATGCTGCATAGAAGATGTGGATTGGGATGATTTAATTGATCAAAGGTCTGGTGATGTGTGTAGGAAGCGGTGGGACCAAATGGTGCTTCACATAGGCGCTCATAAGGTCAAGTCTTTTGCTGAGCAAGTTGAAGTTCTGTCAAAGCGATACTGTCCGGAACTACTCGAAGCACGGGAGGTTTGGGACAACAAACCTTTGGTCCCATAAAATAGATTCAAGGAAAACCTTTGAAGGCTATAAGCTAGCACATACCATAGTTCTATCTGGGGTATGCATCGTAAAAATATTTAGCGATGTTTATGTTTGCGTATTGTTATGGAGAATCCTTTAAGTTAATGCATGATTATGGAGATTACAAGTCAAGACGGCAGTTCGAGAAAGACCGGGATGAGGGAGAAGTTTGGCTCTGAAACAGCTTATGTTGCTGCCATATTTTTTTTATTAGAAAGTTTTTAGTGAACTGCTTGTTTTTGAGAATTTGATGTATCAGACTCAGAGTGAATGAAAAGATTGTAGCATTCTATTATATTAAGTATAAAATGGGTTAGTATCCTATTTCATTTTATTAGTTCTAAAATATACTGGTGTTAAGTTCCTGTTTACTTAAATTTTCTTATTTTCTCTTGCCTTCCTATGCCTTTTGTCATTATATTTGTTTGATGTTGATTGTTGAATGATCCTTTTATCTTATAAAGCTCGATGGTCGTGTTAAAACATTACATCCAAGTCCCAACATGCATCGAGGAATTCTTGCTTAAAGGGACCAAAGCCATCACATGGAAGCTCTTGATAAGCATGGAATCGGTGAGTTTTTAATCAAATCTGTAGCAAGTAGCAACTTCTTCGCTGTCACTCACACATACAGACTCAACTCATTTTAGCATCTTTCACATGCTATTCTGCTGCAAATCTTTACAAAAATTTACTCCGTAATTGTTTCTGCACCATATAATTTTCCAAAAAAAAAACAGTGGCCACCTCAAGAAATCACTAAAAATTCTAGGGGTACCTCTCCTAAAATCCATTTGCTTCCCCCTCCCAAACAAAAAAAAAAACAGAAAAAGAATTCTTGAAAGAATTATTTACTCTCAATTCTTTTTGTGTTTTGCGGACCCTTAGTAGTAAAGAAACTACTTCATTTATTTTTAAACGAAGCAGTTAACTCTTGGTTCAGGCTAAATTCCTATATATTAAGAATTTTTACACATACTGATTATATTCATGCAACAGCTAAGAACTTATCCTGCAGGCACATTTGATGTTGTGATCGTGAACTTTTATCCTTTCTATGACAAAGTTTCCTCAACCGAAGGAATATCATTTGAGGATGGAATTGAGAATTCTGACATTGGTCGGCCTTCCATGATCAGAGCTGAAGCGAAGGTTTATCTCAAATCGACTACTAATGCTGTCGTATTCTGCTTAAAGTCATGCTCTCTTTTTCCATCATAGGTACCTTTATACACCAGTGCTTGTGTTTTTATGTGGGCGCGTGTGCAAGCGTGTGGGCTACATCTCATTGTACACTTAGCTTTCATTAAACACATTAAACAAAATGAAAAGAAATTCGAAGTTAGGATTGATTTTTACTATCTGTAAGTTCCCGGTGTCTGGACCTTTTCAACTAATCACTGTGATTACAGTACTTATGGTGACAAAACTGTGATCATATTCTTTCTTTAGTTCCCGGTGTCTGGACCTTTTCAAGTAACATGGTGTGCTCCTCTTCGTGTTGCAATACGTTTCTTATTACAGTGACCAGTGAGCATGAAGAAGTTGATTTCTTTTGTTGGACTGCATGGATTATTTAATCTTAGGCACTTCTGTGGTATGCCAGTATATGTGATAATGGACCAGTATTGCATTTACTCTGTTACTAAATCAAGCTGACAGTATTATTTTCCATATGCTGCAACTTTAAAGAATCACAAGGATTTTGTGGTTGTGGTTGATTCACAAGATTATCTTGAACTTTTAGATTCTCTTAGAGAGAATAAAGTCGATGAGCATTTTAGAAGGAAGCTAGCATGGAAGGCTTTCCAACATGTTGCTACTTACGATTCTGCAGTTTCAGAGTGGCTATGGAAGCTGACTGAGGGAGGTAATTCTTTTCCTGCAACTTTTTCAATTTAGCATATGCCATTTGTACTCCAATTTGGAACCAAGTGTTTCATTAGAATGAAAATTTCCAACACATTACCATAGACATGATTAGCATCCACAGGAGGATAGAATACTAGAATAGATGACCAAATCCAGAGTGCATATGACCCGTGGAACTATCTAAAATGGTATTCATACTCAGAAACTTATCATGCCTGTTCACGATGCCGATTTCTGGGATATATTTTATCATGATAGGCAATTGGGCATGGCTGCCAATAAACATTATAATAGTCACCAAGTTGCAATATTTTAAATCCTGCAGGCTGCAGCATTTTCACTGTTCGGTTTAGTAAAAGAGAGATGCTATGATTTTTTAGTACTATCACTAACGGGTCTCTTATATAATAGTATAATACTCATCTGGTATGACAATCACCTAAAAAACTCAAGACCACACACACACACAATAAATGTATGACAATCACACTTCGATTAGTCTGTAGTTTGCCCCTAAATTAAATTCGAGCTTTTATTGGCAACTCATAAGCAGTTTGTTTGGAGATAAAAAGAAAAAAGCTAATCTAAGTCTCTGAAAGCATGAGTTTGTGTCGCTCTACTATTGAAACTGCTGCAAGCATTCAATTTTTGCATGATCTGTCCTTTGTGTGCTGCCTTTTAACTCAGTTTGTGGTGTATAGGAGGCTACATATTTCACATATGTCCTCCAATTTGTTGATGTGTAGAACAAGTAGTTGGCTTCTTCATTTCTACAAGCAACTACCCCATTAGATACTACCTTCATGTATTTATTCGAGAATCATTAAAGTTAATTACTTTTAATCAAGCATTCGAGAGGCAGGAACATTGTGACATACATACATATATTATAGTACTCCCGAACTCTTTTCCTCTCACGTCTGAAATCTACATGTACATCTCCCAGTTGGCTATTGGGTCCGGTGGTTTCATATGGGTTGGACGACAATCTCTAAAATCTAACAAGCGGCAATGCGACTGGATATGACTTCGTCACATTTTCATATCATCTAACAGTGGATATGACAATCAGGACTGCTGATTATTTGTTAGACCACAAGCGACCACAGATATCATCAAACACTCAGAACATTATAGAGTCTGCTTCCACAGACACTAATTTTGGCTACCTCTCTCCCTACATGTTGAGTTTTAGGTCATTTTACCAAAAGGGCAATGCCTTATTCCCAGTTTGTAACAAGTCATTTTCCTCGGCAGGTCTCATAAAAAAGAATCTCTATATGCTGACTTCGTGGAAAAATAAATGGGTTCTCGAGAAATGACTGCTCAGTACTCAGAAGGGTAGTAATATAGTCCCCACCTCACTGAAAGAATTCTGGTCGAAGGTAGAAATGATGCAAAGTGCTCGCACTCTCAAAAACCAAAGATATATGTGTGAGCATGTATAAGTGTGTGTGTAAAGAACAATACTTCGATCAGATACTACTACAGTTACTTACAACTTGGTGACAGTTGATGAATCTTTACTTATACTAAGAGTTCATTGATTAGTTTCTTTTAACAATAATTAATTTGTATTATTTTAATCATTTTCTTCCATGCAGGCTTGCCGAGTCTTGAACTGAAGTGGACCAAAATTATGGAAGACAATGTTCCATGGTGCTCGACTTGGTTAAGAAGTTATGGCTGATCAACTTGGCAGACAAAAAAAAAAGTAACTCATTCATAACACAACCTTCTATTCCAAACCCTTCACGGCACTTTGTTGGAATGAACTTGGCTGTTGGTGAACAATAAAGCATCCCGGCCTCAAATGTATAAACTTTACTTACTAATTAATGACTATCTAACTATACAAGTGCAGCACTGTAGAAATCTATATAATCATTCATGATGTGCTACCCATAATTCACGGATTGTAACATCATCAAGCCTGAACCCACCATAAAGAATTATGAGCCTGAACCCACCATAAAGAATTATGAATTCGAAGAACACCAATAACATCAGCTTCTACTAGAGCATGCCCGTACTTTACACGGGTTACAAAGCTATTTATTAATGAAAGATTGAAAGGATGATTCTTATCCTAGTAGTGCTAATATTGATCAATTAGCCAAATCCTCCAGCTCCAAACTTTCAGTTGCATCTTTTTCAGACACACAGCAATACAGTACACTGAAGCGTTTAAGATCAAGCCACTTGTTTCGTGGTGGTATTCTTTTAATTTATTATTATTGAATTTAAAATTTTTAAAATATTGAAAAATTATATTAGATATATTTTTAAAATTTTATATTAGATCTATTCTTGTTTCGTGGTATACTGAATCTAATGACTGAATGACCAACATTAACGGTCAAAGTTAATGAAAATTCGTTAAAGGAATGTATAATGTAACGGATTACAAAGGTGAGGGATGTGAAATGTTAATTTGCAAAATATGAAATCCAAATTACAATTCTCTAAAAGCACAGGGTTGCAAAATGAAGATACTCTAGTTTAGTTTATACCAAATGCAATTTTGACATTCTTTTAAAATAAAGCAATTACTCCCTCTGTCCCATCCATTTCTTTACAATTTCCTTTTTGGGCCGTCCCACCATTTCTTTACATTACCCAAAATAGTAAGTTTTAACACTATTACACCCACTACTTCACTTATTTTAACAATACTTTACACTATCTCACCCACTACTTAACTTATTTTAACAATAAAATCACTATTACACCCACTACTTCACTTATTTTAACAATAAAATCACTATTACACCCACTATCTCATTTATTTTAACAATATTACACTCACTTTACACTCACTATCCTTGACCTCCGTGCCCAGCCGCCATGTAAAGAACTGGCTGGGACGGAGGGAGTACAAGTTTACGTAATATCTTAATGATTTTGAAAATTGTAAGCATATGCACATAAAATTTGGTTATTTAATCACTCCAACCAAAACACAACATAAATATTTAGGAACGTATATTTTTACAGAAATAATCTCTTCCGGATATATTTATAAACAAATACTATATTGCAGCCTAAGGCATCAACAAATCAAAATATAAGATCCACAGTAGATATAACCAAAGGAGTTCTTCCAAGTAGAATCCCTGGATTCGAATTATGGGAGGTTGGAATCTTGATAAAACATGTTCATGAATTTCCAAGAAGGTATAGCAACTTGAATTAGTATATTTACATCTGAAGCAGAGCAGATGTTCGAAAAGTAACAATTCTCTAGTGCCATGTAAAATTGTAAATCGACCTGATGTGATACTTCAGTACTTTCTGCATCTGCAACAACGTAAAATTATGCTGAATGCCGTATCAACATCACACAGATTAATCACATAATATTAGCTGACGAAAGAGTATACGAATACACATCGATTTTTGGTCCTCAATATGGCAAAAGCTTTAACTATATTTTTTGGAACATAATTGGGTGATAATGGTTGGCAACTACTACAGTCTGTTCACCAAAACCAAAACGTTCACGCATATATTGTATGGCAACCCTATATCTATGTGATCTCCCACATAACAGCAATAAAGCACTTCACTCTTCCATGCATGTAACATAGTGCTAAGCTTGACTATAATCACACCTGAACAATGGATCAAGTGTTGAAGCTGAATATGACTACAAGTCTACAACAAAAGAAAATTTTAATATCCACATTTGATTCTCGCAATGATAAAATGAAGAACTTCTCGGCAATACCACTAATGCAAAAGGTAACTGAGTTTTTTCACAAATGTGTATTAATATCAATCCACAAAATTCTATAGTTATTAGCTAGAGGGAGGTATGGGAAAAATATTAGATGAGCGCAGGTACTGGACTACCCTAGTTGGCTAAGCTGTTTCACTAATATTCGGTTCAGGATTTTGTCAGGTCTGACCAAGTAGGAAAGAGGCCTCTTATCATGGTTACATGATTCGAGGATCAAGGGATAGCCTAGTAACAAAGGTGTAATTCTTCCCACAACGAAGTCATTGGTTCGAATCCGCACTCCCACATCCCCTAAAGAATACGTGTAACTATCAAAACATCATTGCACTTGCAAGTCAAAGTAGCAAATATACAACTGCCCAACAAGATCCAAATATAACCGATTATTTGTTATAATAATACACTGACATTGAGAATATGTAACTAGAGTTTTGAGATGTATGTAATTACAAAAGTAAATACCAAATGGTCCAAACAAACCAAACATACCCCATGTATCCCACTCATAGAAGCTGCTTGCATAACATTACAAAGGAAGGAAGCTACCTACTACTCAGATGAAGCTATTTGCATAACCTCAGAAAGGAAGGGTTATAGGCTTATAGCCCAAGTCCCCAATTCAACAATCTTAAAAGATGATGTGAGGTAGATTTGTTTATCACGAAGCAAGATTTTCTACAGTTACATTTTAAGCAGGGTTAAATTGTCGGCATAATGATTTTCTACATTTACATTTTAAGCAGTGTTAAATTATCTGCACAATTTCCTCTCCCTCTCCCTCCCTCTCGCTCCCACTACCTTGTTTTTCGTTTTGAATGTCAAACATTGGATAATGCATGCACCATTGTTTATTACAGCCATTTTATAACATCGGAACGTGGGAGGAAGCTACTTGCACAACATTAGAAGCTACTTGTATAACATTACAAAGGAAGGAAGCTACCTACTAGTCAGATGAAGCTATTTGCATAACCACATAAAGGAAGGGTTATAGGCTTATAGCCCAAGTCCCCAATTCAACAATCTTAAAAGATGATGTGAGGTAGATTTGTTCATCACGAAGCAAGATTTTCTACATTTACATTTGTTCATAATTAACACTGCATAAAAAGAAGAAAAGTATATTGTAGGAGTAACTTTGAGATGCATGCAGGCAAAAACAATTAAAACGATCAGCAACATTGCAAAATGTAAATTCATGATTTGTATAACATATTTAAGACAAATTATATATCCAATGCACACACTTTTAAAAGAACAATAACATGGCATTCAAAATTGCATAACAGATCATAGCTTTCATCACTTTCAATAGAACTTCTCTTTCTGCTTGACACCAGAATTGCAACTATATCCAAGACTAAAGCTTGTATCAGTAAACTGTGTAACTGTCTGCTATCTAAAGGTATTTTTCTCATTCATCAAAACAGATAGCTGCAGTAATGAACAGAATACACGTGGACACTGAATTAAAAATGAACCATGGGTAAAAAGGTTACAGGGAAACTGTATTAACTACAAAAGAAAAAAGTAGTTGTTTGAAAGATTAACAAACACAGATATCACCGTGTTAGTAAAAGTTCAGTGATCTAAAAAAGAAGAGTTGATTTCTCAATAACACGGAAAAAGACGAATAGAAGGAAAGGAATAACCTACCATTTTTTAGTATTTCCATCATTGCGTAAACATTCAAAATAAAATAACAAAGAACAAAAGCAATAGCCCAGCCCTAAGATGATATGTCAATTCTTGATTAATATTTCTGCTCTACGAATACAGAAATTAACAAGATCAAACAATTATCATTTTGCAAGTTCATCAACTTGAAACAAGTGACCTCTAAGATGTTTCATTTATCTCATTATCGATTATAAAGGCAAAAGATATGATAACTAAGAAACAATAACAAGATTCAGAAAGCCGAACAAATACCCCTGATTAATTTGTAGCTCACTCCATGACAACTTTGGCACCAAGAGCTTTCATCTTCTCAATAATCTGTTCTCCTTCTTCTTTAGACACACCCTTCTTAAACACTGCAGGAATCTTCTCCACCAAATCTTTAGCTTCCTTGAGACCCAAATCTGTAAACGATCTCACTTCTTTAATTATCTTAATCTTTGCAGGTGCATCAAACGACTCCAACTTCAGCTCAAACGCAGTCTTCTCCGGCTTCGCCTCCTCCTTAGCTGCAGCCGGTCCCTTCATTGCACCCATAGCACCCAATCCAGCACCACGTTTCATCACACCGACAATAGGGGGTTCCTTCATACCCATCTTCTTCATTATAATCTGCCCCAACTCTGCAACTTCCATCAACGTAAGTCCCGTTATTTCATCAACAAGCCTCCACACACGTTCCGTAGGAGGACTACGATGCTCCGTCGGATCAAATGTAGCCGGGTCATAATCAGCCGGAAGCCTCCTTTGGTCATACTCAACTTCTTCATCCTCCTCTTCCTCAACTTTCCTTGCAGCTTGAGCATATTTCCGTACCAACCCAGATGAATTATATCCACCAGTACCACTAACATCAGGTCTTAAAAATATCGCATTCGGCAAAGCCCCTCTTAATCTCAAAATCAAACTCATTTCAAGAATCTTGATTTTACCCTTTCCAATTCAAGAATTCGAAAAACCCAGTCCTACGCACCTAAACATACAAAAGATACAAACTTTATAAAACTAAACACAAACAGAAACCATTATACTCCATTATCACAAAAAATTGAGCTCATTTCCAAAATCTTGATTTTGCCCTTTTCAATTCAAGAACTCAAAAAGAACAATCATAAGCCACTTAATACATACAAAAGATACAAACTTTATAAATTCAAACACAAATACAAACAAGTACACTCCATTATCATACATAAATACTGAAAAAGAACACAACTAAACAGGTCTATACTTACAAATGAATATACAATATATACACACAGAATTAATGGTGGGTAAGGGGGGTTTTGCATTTGATGTAGATACATGGTATAGATATAAAAATGTGTGTGTGTATGTGCATAAAGACATGGATTTAAGGAGAGAAATCGAGAGTGTACCTGAGACCTGAGAGACCCAAGTTTGGGTTTAGCAATGAGGTTTCTCTATTACGGTATTACCTATTGCTTTCAACATTTTGCAAAAAAAATTTATAAATCAAGAAAATATATTTTGTTAAAAGAATAAAAGATAACAATTATTTTCTGGAAACAAATATTATTGTTTTTAAAAACATTTTTAAAAAATAAAAGACAGCGAGCATAAAAAATTTAGGATCCTAAATTGATTGTTGGACATCCAATTTTTTATATAATTAAAATAATCTTGATCAACTAATAACTATTGATTAATCTTTTCTTCTGATAATTATTGATTTGTGTTTTTTATTAGAGAAAAAGGACCCTGAGATTGATGTCAGGGGAACTTTTCCTGAGATAGTTAAAAATATACTATAAATTTAACTGAGCCCACAGGGCTAATTAAAAAATTGTGATTTTACAGAAATATTCATCCTATATTTACATACAATATTCTATGTATCTCAGGTAACTTCCCTAAAATACATCTCAGGTTCCCCAATCTATTTTTATTATATGTCTTTGGCTATGATTGGTGTCTGGTGTATGATCTATATGAATAAATTTAAGAAATTAAAAAAAAAAACCTGTTAACTATTGAAGACTTGAAGTACAATTATGGAGACCGTTTGGGAAATCTTAAAATAAGTTACTTAACACTTATATGAAGTAAGTAATTTATATGAAGTAAGTAATAAGTTACTTACAACTTATATTTTCGTGTTTGACTTAATTGCACTTTGCACCCCTAGACTTTGCCGAGAATGCACTTCGCATCTTACTGTTCCACAATTTGCAATTTGCACCCATAATATTTCAAGCCCGCTACATTTTGCATCCCTTTTCACATAACTCCGTCAAATACGATCGTTACCGTCTATTTTCTGAGGGTATTATTGTCAATTTACTGTTGTACAACGTTAAATGGGCTGAAATGGGTTTGACGATCCTTTATCCCTTTAATTTCTTTACTTTTCCCTAATTGAAAGCGCTATCGCCTCTCTATAAACCCTAATTAAAACACTAAGTACTCAGCAACCAAATCAGATAAAGACGGTGAAATGAGAAGTAAAGCGCGGCTATGCGATGTTGATTCTGAATTACAACTTCCTGATTATAAATCGATCATGGCAAATCAAAGCTCACTTCCCGATGATCAAGGTATATAATCGAACACTTTTCACATGCATATATTCCTTTTTTGTTTGTCGAATACTTGAATATAGTATATTGCATGTTGTCCTTTTCTGGTAATCGAACCCTTTATGAATATTGTATGTCTTCTTGTATAATGTTTGTCTGTGGTCCCTTATTGTATAATTTTTTTAAAATTTGTAGTGGGTGCTGCTTTGTTTACCATTAAATTAATCTTTGGAGGCGACTTTGATGAAATATTTGATAGTTATATTGGTGGGAAAGTGGCATATTTTGACTATTGTTCTGAGCGCAATGTGACTATGTCGGAACTGAACCAAATGGCCTTGGAAGTAGGTTTAAAAGAGTCTTCATTTGATCTCTGGTTCCTATTGCCTGACCATGTCTTAGAGGCTTCAGCTATACAACCAATAGCTGAAGACAGTGATGTTGCTAATCTAGTTAAAATTGCGTCAATTTATGGGAACATAATTACCCTCTACACATCAACTACTGTCGAAGGTTATGGAGGTTTTGGAGGCAGTGATCTCCAGGACTTTTCATTTACACAATTAGATAGGGATAAACGAGAAGTAAGAATTTCAGGAATGATAGAGGAATGTGAGGGAAGTAAAGTTGTTGCAAAGCATGATGATGTAGAAAAAAGTTCACATGAAGGAATGTTTCTAGCTGATACTTCAAACATGGACACGACTGAAACTGAAGCACCTGGTCCAGTAAAAAGAAGAAGGAAAACTCCTCCTCCAAATCCTCCTTACAGAACAAGAAGAAAGGGTAGATATTCAATGCTTAGAGTAAGTTTTTGACCTGAACTTTATATGTTAAATTTATGCTTCTTGTTACCAATACTAATTGAGTTTTTTATCTTTTAATTGCACAGGGATTGTTTAAAAATACAGAGGATACACCAGTTGTGTTGGAAGATGATACACCAGTTAATGTGAGGGAGGTGGTACATGATGGTAATGTAGTTAGGTATGTAGGTGAAGGTGATGTGGTTGATGATAAGGCAATTAGTAATGAAGCTAGTGAGGCTGATGATGAATCTGATGGTCCTTATGTACAAGATGAAGCTAGTGAGAGCTCTGAAATCTTGTATGACAGCAATGATGAGAGGATGGCAGTGTCCTCCTGTGATGAACAAGATGTGCACTATCCAGAATTTAATGAAATCAATGACATGGATGATCCAGTTTTCAAGCTTGGGATGTTGTTTAGTAGTGGAAAAGTATTTAGGGCTGCTGTTAGAAAGCATGCTATAATGCATCAAAGAGGGGTGAGGTTGAAGAAAAATTTGTCTGACAAGATCAAATGGATTTGTGTTGAAGGCTGTAATTGGAAGTGCTATGGAAGTAGACAACAAAGGTCAACTAACATTCAGATCAGAACATTGGTGAACAAACACACTTGCATGCCTATCTGGGACCAGAAACAAGTCAACTCAACCTGGTTAGCAGATCACTATGAAGATGAAATTAGGCTAAACCCTACATGGAAGCTGGAGTCATTTCATTCCAAGGTTGTGAATGACTTAAAATGTGGCATTTCTTACTCAATGGTCTACAGAGCTATGAGGAAAGCTAAGGAGAAAATACTTGGAAAGCATGAAGAGGAGTTTAAGAAGTTATATGAATATGGTAATGAAATCAAAAGGGCCATGCCAACTAGTACTGTGAAACTAATGACAGAGTCTGCAGAGCATGGAGTTGAAGGGAGAAGATTCAAGAAATTTTATGTATGCTTGGGGCCATTAAAGGATGGTTTTCTGGATGGTTGTAGGCCACTTATAGGCTTAGATGGATGTCATCTAAAGGGCCCTTTTGGTGGAATCTTATTGACTGCTGTAGGAACTGATCCCAACGATGGGATGTATCCTATAGCATGGGCCCAGGTTGAAGCTGAAAACAACAATAGTTGGGAGTGGTTTCTTGACAATTTGAAAGAAGATTTAAGAATGGAGAATGATGGAGGCTACACTTTCATATCTGACAGGCAAAAGGTAAACCTTTTACCTGTTTTTCTTTGCTTTCCAATTTATGCAAGCACTTTACATTTGCTCTGGATACAAATGAATGTAGGGTTTTGGTGAATGCTCTGGATAAAATTTTCCCATCTGCTGAGAAAAGGTTTTGTGCAATGCATTTAGCCAACAACCTAAATGGTATTGTAAAGAGCAGTGCAGTGAGAAGTTCCATGTGGTTTGCAGCCAAGGCAACCACTGATTATTTTTTCAACTTGCACATGGAATCTCTGAAAAAGGTAACCCTTAAGACTCTATCTCCTAATTATTATAGTTTACACTGTAATCATTTATGCATTCATACTCTATTCATTTATGCATTCTAACAGCTCAACAATGACCACATATGCACCTTTCCCCCATGAATGATGTGTTTGTAGAGCTCAATTGAAAAAATGGTGAAAAAAAGCAAAGAGAGGGCAGAGATATATATACACAGTTGTTATTTAACCGTTATATAACATAATACCAGTTATACCCCTCATAAACGGTCATATTTGACGGAATTCTGTGAAAAGGGTGCTAAATGTAGCGGGCTTGAAACATTAGGGTAGAGCTGGAAAAAAAATCCGAAAAATCCGATATCCGTCCGAAAAATCTGTATTCGTATCCGGAAAAAAGCGGATATTATCTGTATCCGGAGTCAACCGGATATTATCCGTATCTGAATCCGAGAGTTTAGGATACGAATATGGATATAGTTAC
This sequence comes from Kitagawia praeruptora, assembly GCA_037693485.1. NCBI lineage: Eukaryota > Viridiplantae > Streptophyta > Magnoliopsida > Apiales > Apiaceae > Kitagawia > Kitagawia praeruptora. The sequence goes on from CM075347.1 coordinate 129,989,634, forward strand.
ATCCGTATCCGAAAATATCCGTATCCGAAAATAATTATATATAATATATTTTTAATTTTTATCATTTACTCTTAAAAATAAAATATAATAAATTTGATATAAAATGAAATAAAAATTAATCTACACCATAAGTAAAGTAATAATCTAACTATCTAAAGAGTAAAGTAACGTAGTCTAATAATACCTAAAACTCTAAAAGTAACACATTAACACGTACACCTAAATACCTAATTCATCAGACCATCGCTTCCTTCCGCCGCTCCATCGCAAATCTTCAGGTCTTCGATCTTCACCAGCACCGCGCCACCGCCCACATCACCGCTCCATCGCAGATCTTCAATCCAATGGAACAAGGTAGATATGTTCTTAATTCAATTGGTTAAGACTGTATCTATTAATTGAAGTTTTAAGTTAATTCTTATTAAGTTCAATCTTTCTGTAACCTTAGTCCACCAAGTCCTTAAGCTTTATTTATATACATGGACGATGCATCAGAGTATCAGACTGATTAATTAAGTAAGATGCATCAGACTGATTAATTAAGTAAGTTTCTGTTCTGTTTAAACTTTTACCAAACATGCTAATCAAATCTCTACTTCAATCATGCTATATTATAAGGTCCTTCACTAGTTCACTAGTTAATTACGTATTTAATTACTTTTTGCAAGATTTTCACTGTTACTTGTAATACTGATTTAAAATGATACATGTCAAGAATGAATTAGCTAATTTGTTATAGGCCAATCTGGAAAAGCTGTCGAGGATGCGACTTGTGATTTTACTTCTAATGAATGGGACGTCGATTTTTAAGCCTCCAATCTGGACCATCTGGTAACCTCATGTATTTCTGATAATTCTGCATTTCTACAATGATTTACTGATATTGATGCTATTGCTGAGGTATTATATTAAGGTTGTTAAGCTCAGAAGCAGGCTGGTTTCTGGAAGATCACATTCTTGGATTTTATTCTGCACTGGATTAAAAGAGATGAACTCCTTATCTTCATATACGATTAATATATTATATACTTCCACCTTTAAGTAAACAATACGTGAGATGTTTGCTTTGTCGCACAGTGCTTCAAAATAATCATCACTAGCCAAATAAAACAAATTTATTATATGCATATGGTAACAGGTTGGGATTCGCTGTGTATCCCTTTTAATTTAGGTTAGGCATTTTCTTCTGTGGATTGTAAAGTTTTATATGTTTGTTGGAAAGAATTGATTAGTGTTGTCTGCAACCTGATATCATTCTTGCACCACTATTTGTTGATGCTAACCATTGACATTGTGTATTGGTGACATTTATGTTCTATACAAAGTTTATTAATGTTGGTGCTATATTGGGGTGCACCATACCAACCCGAATTCCCTCCCCTTTTCTGTCCGCAACAGGAGGTACAGCTTAACCTTCAAAATAACCCTTGAATAAAAGTGAAATAAAGATTTTATACCTTTATATTTTAGCTGTTCTTTTATTTATAAGAGTACTAGGATGTTAGAGTAGTTTTTTTTCTCTCGTCATTTATTACATGTAAATGACTATATATCATGAACATGTAAATATGTAAATGAACATAAGATTCCAAACTTACGTAAATATGTAATGACGTATTGATGCTATTGCTGAGGTATTATATTAAGGTTGTTAGCATCTCTTTTAGTCCACCATTAAACACCAAGTAACTAGCTGGCTGCATTAAACACTTTGTACATAACAACTTGCCAAAGTCCATATTATGAATGCTTATATAATCTTCCAAGTTGTGTTGCAGATAAAATCACTATGGAGCTCTCTGGTGGATCATTTACATTAGACGCTACGCTGCCTACTTCATGCAATGATAATCACACTCAACTTGTTGATTTCTTTTCGTAGGAAACTCGAAATTTTCCTGATTCCTTGCCATTATCATTTCTGAGCTCTCAAAGAAGTGAAAGTGTCGAAGTGATACTATTTATCGAATTCCCATTGTAAATTTGTAATAAATTTTGATGAACTTGCAAGTTATTTAGAGACGATGATGTGTAATTTTGTGTACATGGTTTTTGTAATTTGGATAAAGTATATGCCTTTTTTTTTGCAAAATATGCCTGCTTTTTTATAATAATGCAAATTTCAGCAAAAAAAAATTCTTTTTTTGCAAAACGGATTCGGATTCGGATATTATCCGTATCCGGATAATATTTGGCGGATTCGGATAAGGTTTTTTCGGATATTCCCGGATACGGATTCGGATACGGATACGGTTGTAAAAAACGGATCCGGATTCGGATATAGCTGTATCCGTATCCGTATTATCCGTTTTCCACCCCTACATTAGGGTGCAAATTGCAATTTCCGTAACAGTAAGATGCGAAGTGCATTTTTGGCTAAGTCTAGGGGTGCAAAGTGCAATTAAGTCTTTCGTGTTTGGATGTTTAACTTATAAGTTAAAGGTGTTTGGTAATTATGACTTATAAGTTATTAATTTTTTCTAAATAAGTATATTTCTAATTTGATTCATAATAGATTTTCTTAATACATGAATATTTTGAACTTAATATTTGGTTGACAAATTACTTTTAAATTTTAAATAAAATATTAACCAAAATTTATAAGTTTACAATAATTCGGATGAACAATAATTTATGTTCTATAATAAATTATTTGTGAACAAAATTTACGTTCTATAATAATTTTTAGGAAATGAAAAAATAAAAACTTTCGAACAAAGTACGTGAATTTATAAAGTAGTACCATAAATTTATAAAGTAGTCATTTGAAAAAAGAAGATAAGTAGAAGAAGATAAGTACATGACACCCAACTTTTCAGTTATGCTCATTTAAGCTCGTTTCCGATCCATATGAGCCGGTACCCAAACACACCTGCATAAGTTGATGTGAACTTATGCCTCATATACGCAACTTATCTGACATGCCAAACAGGCTCATGGTTATAGTTCATATAAGCTCTTATTTATTTCACTTTGATTTATATGATCTAATAATTTCATCATCTATATAATAAAAATTATAGAAAAACTAAAGTAGACATCTTTAATCATTTAAATTTTGAACGAAATTTTTTAATCCATAATTTAAATAATATATTATTATTAATTTTATTATATATTTTCATCTCAACACATTAATTAGCTTATATTTTGATGTATGATCTTTATGATCATATTTTTTCTATATTTTTAGTTAATTTTACGTGAAATTGGATTTTTATTTAATTAATTTATATGTTTTATTGTAGAAAAAAGGAATTCCTTATAAAAAAAAAAGGATTGTGACTTAAATTGCAAAATTTGAAGTGAATTTTAGCAAAATTCGGATTTTCGAATCAGCTTGCGTAGTGTTCACTATTTTGGCTATAACCGGAGCTTCGGATGTCCGATTGAGGTGATTCAGGCGCCGTTGGAAAACTTACGAGAAGACCTTTAATTCAAGTATAGTCTCAGATTTTATTGATGTACCAAACTGTCCAGAATATTGCCAAAAGCAGATAGCTTGAATTTTCTATGTTGGAATCCTACTCTATAAAGGAAACTCTTTTGTTTTATTATTAAATAAGTAAATTATATTATCATTATATAGAAGTCAGTTATATATAATCAAATAGAGGGGATAAATTATAAAAACACAAATATCGGGGATGAGACAGCGGTTACTGCAGACAACAGAGAGACAAAGCACAAGAAGAACAGAATCATTCAAGGAGAAAAGCATTGATTTGGAGGAGAAAGAATTCTAGAGTTTTATCTTTTCTTCTTCATCTTTTTTTTTTTTTTGTAAACTTGATATCATGTCTTTTTTCTTGTATTTAGTGTTCTCTTTTGTGATGTTGAACTAAAAATCTTTCTAGGCCTTTAATGGATCCTTGTGTTTATAAATAAGAATATTCTTCTATTCTCTTTGTTGGTATTCTTATTAGTTGTTTATATGAATTTGTGTTTAATGCTTTTCAAGGAATTATCAACCTTGAAATTGATTTGGCAAATTAGGTTGACTTGGGGAAGAAAACCTAATTTAAGTCATAATTTGTATAGCTTGGGATTGGTAATATGCTAATTTGTGTTTAAGATAGGAATATACTTAAACACCCTAGGTAGTCATTTAAGGTGGAGATTAATGTTGTTAAGACTCAAATTATTCATAGGAATATGGAAATTAGTTGATGAATTAGAATCACTTGAGATTCGGAAGGTCCTTGTGATTAGTTTAAAACCTTAGACTAGCAATTGCAGCACTAAACTAGAGAATAAAAGAGTAACTTATTGAAGAGCACAAGTTGAAATTAAAAACCTGGTTTCATAAATCTTGGAATATTAATTGTGTTTGCGTAATATTTAGTGATATAGTTGATGTTTATAAACCTCTTGTTATTTTGACTTGAATTGAAAGAAAAATAGTGTATGGTACTTAACAATTTAGAATTAATCCTCGTGGGAACGAATTTATATATTATTTGTTACGATACGTGCACTTGCATTCGAGTTGTAAAATCGCTAACATATTTTCAAATAATCTTTTGTTAAGTTCATATTTATAATAATCAATATGTTAATAATTTATGTATTATTATTAAGTTTATTAATTACCTAATTAGTGTGTACATATAGATTATTTATATAGAATAAAGTTCTATGGAGTACTGTTTAATTGGAGTACTTGGAGTACATATACGTTCTGCATTCAAAATATTTTAAAATTTAGTATTTTGCAAACCTTGTTACATGAATATCATAATTTCATTGATAATCTTGAAAATCATGTATGTTTTGTAATATGTTCATCTTGAAAATTCTTTATGTTTTGCAATCGGAACATATATGTTTTGCAACATAAATGTGTTTCGCAGAACAATTCGTTTTGCAATATTTTGCTAGCAAAACATACAAAATTTTCAAGATTTTCAATGAAATAATGATATTCACGTTGCAAAACAATAAAGTTTCAAAATTTTGAATGCAGAACGCGTATGTTGTAATAACCCTAACTTTGGAAAGGCTACAGTGCCCAAATGAATAGTAAATTTTGAGGATTTAGAGAAATGGTATATAGGTACTCTATAATGGAAAGGGAAAATGAATAAACAGAAACTATATTAGTAGTGTACATTGGAAATAAGTGACTCGAAATGACGTTAGATTTCAGAAATTCCTGAAGCATGAAATTTTGAGGATTTTGAATTCGAATAAGCTTCTATTGGACACTAAGGAGCATGGAAACATTATAAGAATTATATATTGAGGGATTAGTGAATTTAGAATTGAGCCAGGGGATTTTTAAGTTAAGAGAATACCAATGGAATTTGGATTGTTAAATGATCTCAAAACCACTGAGATAATGAGGTACATTCGTAACGAACCACAATTAGACGAATGTGGAGATTAAGCAACCAAGATTTATAATATAACAAGGAGACATACCACATTATTTATCAATGTACTTAGCATTTCACTTAGAAAATCTAGAAAAACAAGAGATGAGATCATTAAGATTACATCACATTCCACTAACACTAGTTAAGGGTAGATTAGTATTTTCACATAGTTTTAACCACAAAATATCTAACTAAGCTTCCAAGGTAAGCTAGAAGATCAAGATTAAGACAAGACCAACACAACAAAATACAAAACTCTCTCCCCCATTTCCATTAAACCATTCGGCACTTTCCAAAAAAATAAAAAAAAAAAAAAACAAAACCCTAGCAAACATTAACAACAAATCAAGGGATAATTCATGGAGCTTCTTGGAGGATAAGAAGGATCACCCACCAAGTTTCATAGCCATCCATCATTGTTTAGTAAGGTAAAGAAATTCTCAAAGTTGCTTGATGAATAGTGAAACCTTGGAATTAACTTTGTTTTAATGGTTTATTTAGTTGATTCAAGCTATATTAGGAGTGTTTAAGGAGTACCCAAAGCTTATTAAGTATTCTTCAAGCTTCATAGAGGTATAACAATCCTTTCCCCTTTGTATTTATGATGATTTTTGAGATGGTTAGTGGTTAGTTAATATAAATGTTAAGTTATGATGATTTTGTGATATAAATGGTTGGAATGGACATGGGAAGTTTGTTGTGAACTTGTAACCATGGTTGGGAGGTAGCCCACATGGTGTAGGGTCTGAAAGGAGTATGGAATGAGGGTTTTGGAGTGGTGAAATTTTGGAAAGTATGAAATTACAGCAGTTATAATGTCCGATTTTCGTTAGAACTACGAACTGCCCTGTTTTTGGACACCAATGCAGTACGGTACCTTACTGTCTAGCACACTTAGTGACCATGAAATGATAGAGCTTAGTTCATAGATCGTTTTGATATAAGGTGCGTTAAAATCTGACGTACGGTTTAGGAGAAAAGTCAGTTTTAGTGAAAGACGTTCGAAAGTCGAGAAATCGTAATTGTACCAAATTTGAGGTTATAGTTACCATACTTTAACATGTTTAAAAGCCACGAAATTTTGGGATATGGTAGTAGTGTGGTCAAAGAACTAATACCAGTTGACCTTGCATTAAAATTCGAATTCTAAAATTTATAAGAAATTTTACAGTCGAGTGTGGTTGTTAGGGGAAATGGTAAAAACCCCTGAAACTTCGATTGAACTTATAAATGGTTAAGTTCTTGAACCTTTGGGATAATAATAACACATTAAACATATGTTGAAGTGTAAAGGGTTTTGTTATACAAGAGGATAGTGAGTAAGAGATGTAGTGTTCTAATGACGGTCCTTTTTGTGTTTATAGAAATTCCGGAGGAGGAACCAGCCCCACTGTCAGGATACAGAAATCGAGGCAAGATCCTTCTATCCCTACTTTAAAAATTATTTATTTTCGGAATAATAATGATATCATGGAATATATGTGATGCTTTTGTTGCTATATTGCAAAGAATATATTTTCTTGATTGTGGGAAGTTAAAGAGAGATGATTATGAATGGAGCGAATATGCTCTAGGGTAAAAGAGATATGAAAGAGAATGATATCAGTTGTTATCTAGGGTTATATGATTTATAATGCTATATTATAAACATTCTTTTAGTGTATGTTATATACATATATTTTATAGAAGTAATGTGCGAGAATGGAAATGAGATAAGTGAATGACATATGGAAATGTGAAATGGTGTTGATAAATTGAATAATGATCTTATAAAAAGGGGGATTAGCAACAAACTTGCATAAGAGGCTATGTCAGGGCTGTGTGCGACATAGTCTAATATTCATGATTCGGCACGAAGATGCCAAGGGAGGATGTTAGCAGGTGCCTTCCTCCAGGAGGATGTTAGCAGGTGCCTTCCTCCAGGGATGATGTTAGCAGGTGCCTTCATTCCTTCTACTAGTAGTAAACAGAGAGCGGATACGGTCAGGCGACTGATCATCGTCCTACGTATCTGGCACCAGTTTATATCCCCAAAACTTGAAAGGAAGAATTGAAAATGGTTTTCAGATTTCTATAACTGAAAACAGAAAAGTGATATGAAACGATGAAATTATTGATATAGATGAAGAGAAACTGATTTTATATTAATTTATAAAATTACTGTACAGAAGGGAAATGAGAAGATGATAGTGAGAGATTTACTCAAGTATTTATGTTATTTTAAAATATTACACTGAAAGGGTATGTTGGTTGTTATAATATTTAAGAAGAGAAACTGATACTGTATTACTTTGGATTTCTTTCTTATAATAGTAAGTGGATGATGTATTATTAAATAAGAGTTTTATTCTTCCTTAAAGTTTATAAATTGGTTACTGCTTACATATGTATATATATGTATACTTGGTTACATTTTAAATTCTAGTTATCAATATTATCTTGCTGAGCTATTATAGCTCACTCTTGCTACTTATCTATATACAGCTAGGTATGCCCATACTACGCAGAACGCCCCGCAAGAGGGTAAGGGAAAGGCGACCTTCTGAGAGCTCGTTAGCATCAATCCCCGAGGTAGATGACCATCGCAAGGGGTTTAGTGGGCTTATGTATATTAAGTGTGTAAGTTTGAAAGATTGTAATAAATTTGGTTGTTGAAATGCTTCTTGTAGAAGCATCACTCAACAATGTACTGAAGTATGATTCTGGGTTGTAATAACTTTTTAAATTCTAAACTCTTATTATGGTGAATGTTGTTCTCTGAGCATATGACTGGTGTGTGTGTATATTACTGTGGGGTCAATTGCATAAGTTTAAAAAAAAAAAACAAGAGATATTGAATTTGAATGGAGGATGGTTCATGATGGCCCAAATTCATGACCCCGGATTTGGGGCTGTCACAGTTGGTATCAGAGCTAAGAGTCATAATGCTCAAGAACAAGAGTGATAATAATATTGTATCATTTATAATATTAAATTTTGAACTTCCATCAAGTTCAAGGGTGGTATATCGCAGGTAGTTTTATTTTTAAGCATTGATTATAATTTTATAAATTATTACTAATATAGTTTATGTTTACCTTATAGGGAGAGGAGATGGGAGAGCCCAGTCATGTTCGTGAGATGGGTGAGCCGAGCCGAGACCCCCAGTGGCTAGGACTACCCGAGCAGGAGATTAGAGATTTGTTGCTGGTAGGTGTAGAGGTTCCAGAGTATGCTATTGATGACCTCAGGGAGAGACGACGGGCGAGTGCTAGAGAGAGATATGAGCAGAGACTGAGGGAGGAGGCTGAGGAGCGCAGGCAGAGGGATGCTGTGGCCATAGTGCCATATTCTGGTAGACCATATGTAGGACCTGATGGGGCCGGACCTTCCCGAGTGCGGACGGATATTCCTGAGGAGGAGATGCCTTTACGTAAGAGGCCTAGGTTATCTGTTATACCTGAGGAGCCGATTGAGTGGAGGGACATTCACGTGACTCCTACTCCTGTCCCACCTGTCCCAGTTCCATCTCCTTTACCTAGCCCCGACCCTTTTGAGGATCCAGCTGAGCAGTTCACTCCACCGGGACACTTTATCATGTCAGAGGATGAGTTGGAGGATGACCCTTCCGAGGATGCGGACACAGAGCCAGTTCCTCCATCCCCACCATTTGCACCACCACCACCTCCACCAGTGGATGCACCCCCACTTGTAGATGTACCTCCCCCAGATGCTATGCCACCTCAGGAGGCACCTATGTTTCCAGCTGGCCAGTTGCCAGCTATTTTCTTGTCAGAGTACTTTGCCCTTCAGGGACAGCTGGATGAGTCCCGTCGGACTATAGATACGCTTATACAGAGGTTAGACAGGGCGAGAGGAGGAGGAGGTGTGATACCAGATGGGTTGAATTTGAGCATAGTCAGTATCGAGCTACGGGCACTCGGTGACATTAGGACGATGTTGGGAGACAGAGGGGATCCAGTATGGAGGGCTCAGATAGTTGCTACAGTCACCACTATGGTAGCGCAGATCAGGGACGTTATCAGGGCGTCGTTACCATGATTAGGAGTAGTAGTTTTGGATACTAATCAGACTAGTCATCTTATGGATGTCATTTTGGGGATTAGGTTAGTTGTTTACTGTCTTAATCCCAGTCTGATTAGAGGACAGCTAGTAGTGCTTTTGTTATAGCGAGTTAGTATGTATAGTTATGCTTTTGGGGTTTCGAACCTTGTACCTTATGATGTATGATATTAGTAGTAAAAGACGTTGTACCCAAGTTGTAAAATATTATGTAAATTAATGAAGTTTATGTACTTTGCCTAATTTATTCGTATTTTGATATTAAATGTTGAGATTCGAAAATGTTGATATATATGAGGTGATTGACTTAAATGAAAAGATTATTGTGCTAAAGGTACTAAGCTTATTTGTTAAAGTTGTATTATGACTAAATATTACTTGTGTGGAGTTAAAAATACTGGGATACATAAATAAGATTAACTAATGATATAGTGTGCATATATGGAAATGATGTATATTGTACCCTAAATTTGGGTGATTAATGAAGAATATTATTATATACAGAATCATGCCGCCTAAGCGTAATAATAGGATGAATGCAAGGGAAAATGAGAGAGAGGAAGCAAGTCAGAATAGGCAGGGTGAAAATGCTCATAATGAACAAGATCATGAGGAAGAAGAAGACGAATCAACTGGCCAACAGGGAAGTCAGGGTGGTAACCTTTTTAACCAATTTATGGAACTAATGAGGCAGAATTTAGCTAATCCACAGAATCAGCCACAGCCACCTGTTCTTCCCAACCAGGCAGCTAACTCTTTTCGTGCTTTTAAGTCACTAAAACCCCCAGAATTTGAGGGAACCACTAACCCAGTAGCAGCCAGGGCATGGCTGAAAGAGATGGAGAAGGCTTTTGAGATACTGAGGGTAGAGGAAGATCAGAAGACAGTTTTTGCAGCCTATCTCCTAAAGGGAGAGGCGAATTACTGGTGGGAAACTAAAAAGAATCTGGAAGGAGCGGGAGTGATAACTTGGGAGCGTTTCACTAGGGTATTTCTAGACAAATATTCCCCTAGGTATTTGGAGAATCAGATGGAAATAAAATTTTTGGAGCTAAAGCAGGAAAACCTATCAGTGGCCGAGTATGAAACGAAATTTACCGAACTGTCTAGGTTTGTTCCAGAATTTGTGCGTACTGAAGAGCAACGAGCGAAGAGGTTTCAACAAGGATTGAAACCATGGCTACGTACTAGAGTGGCACCATTTGAGTTGACTGATTATGCTGCGGTGGTTCAGAAAGCATCTATTATCGAAGCTGAGAGTGAACAGACTCAAATAGGACGAGAGAGTAAGAAAAGAAAATTTGAAGGTCAGAAGGGAGGTTCAAGTGAGGGAAGCTATTTTAACAAATTTGGTAAAGGACAAAAACCCCAGTTTGGAGGAAAGTCAGGGAATAATAAGACTACCAGTGAGACTGTGAATCAGGGTGGTAGATCCACAGGAACTTTTCAATCTAGTCAATCTCGAACACCATTTCCAGACTGTAACACGTGTGGTAGGAAGCATACGGGAGTGTGTAAAGCGTTAGAAATAAACTGCTATAACTGTGGACAAAAAGGACACTATTTTAGCCAGTGCCCATCTGCTAATACCAATCCTAAGAGGGACATCAAGTGTTACCAGTGTGGGAAACTAGGGCACATTGCTAGAGATTGCCGTTCAGGGGGATCATCTATGCCGGAACAGAGTATGACTGCTTCAAATAAACCTACTGCCAGAGTGTATAACATGACTTTAGGAGAGGCATTGAGAAAGCCGGATACAGATGCAGGTGAACATTTTTCTAGTATTTAAATTTTTAGTGTAAATGGTTGGTTAGGGATCAATGTGGTCAATGAATGGTATAGGTAGGTTGATAATCTAGATAAGGAAAATCAGTATCTGTTAGGGGTTAGAAATTCTATGAAAAGGAGAATAATAGTATTTTGGGGTAACCACAGACTTGTTTATATACGAACAGGAAATATATATTATAGGAATATTTTCTTACAATTGTTTCAAAGAATCTTATTCTAGTTGGATTTCTGGAAGATTTTACAGAGACAAGGTATAATAAGAGCGAAATATGTATATTTTATGTCATGATAGAGATCAACATAGGGATAAACCATAAGTGAGATACACTACCATTCAGGAGAGGCCAATATGGTGGCCAATACCCATAACTAAAAGAGGGATGTTGATGAATGACAAGCAAGTTTATGTTGGTGTAATTTTACGCAAACAAGATAGAGATATTATGAAGGAAAAAAGATGGAGAAAGTGATATAGAAGTGATAAGGTGTAAATGAAAAGGTATCTATGGACATTTTTGACGTGATTCCGGGACGGAATCCTTTTAAGGAGGGAAGGATGTAATAACCCTAACTTTGGAAAGGCTACAGTGCCCAAATGAATAGTAAATTTTGAGGATTTAGAGAAATGGTATATAGGTACTCTATAATGGAAAGGGAAAATGAATAAACAGAAACTATATTAGTAGTGTACATTGGAAATAAGTGACTCGAAATGACGTTAGATTTCAGAAATTCCTGAAGCATGAAATTTTGAGGATTTTGAATTCGAATAAGCTTCTATTGGACACTAAGGAGCATGGAAACATTATAAGAATTATATATTGAGGGATTAGTGAATTTAGAATTGAGCCAGGGGATTTTTAAGTTAAGAGAATACCAATGGAATTTGGATTGTTAAATGATCTCAAAACCACTGAGATAATGAGGTACATTCGTAACGAACCACAATTAGACGAATGTGGAGATTAAGCAACCAAGATTTATAATATAACAAGGAGACATACCACATTATTTATCAATGTACTTAGCATTTCACTTAGAAAATCTAGAAAAACAAGAGATGAGATCATTAAGATTACATCACATTCCACTAACACTAGTTAAGGGTAGATTAGTATTTTCACATAGTTTTAACCACAAAATATCTAACTAAGCTTCCAAGGTAAGCTAGAAGATCAAGATTAAGACAAGACCAACACAACAAAATACAAAACTCTCTCCCCCATTTCCATTAAACCATTCGGCACTTTCCAAAAAAAAAAAAAAAAAAAAAAAAACAAAACCCTAGCAAACATTAACAACAAATCAAGGGATAATTCATGGAGCTTCTTGGAGGATAAGAAGGATCACCCACCAAGTTTCATAGCCATCCATCATTGTTTAGTAAGGTAAAGAAATTCTCAAAGTTGCTTGATGAATAGTGAAACCTTGGAATTAACTTTGTTTTAATGGTTTATTTAGTTGATTCAAGCTATATTAGGAGTGTTTAAGGAGTACCCAAAGCTTATTAAGTATTCTTCAAGCTTCATAGAGGTATAACAATCCTTTCCCCTTTGTATTTATGATGATTTTTGAGATGGTTAGTGGTTAGTTAATATAAATGTTAAGTTATGATGATTTTGTGATATAAATGGTTGGAATGGACATGGGAAGTTTGTTGTGAACTTGTAACCATGGTTGGGAGGTAGCCCACATGGTGTAGGGTCTGAAAGGAGTATGGAATGAGGGTTTTGGAGTGGTGAAATTTTGGAAAGTATGAAATTACAGCAGTTATAATGTCCGATTTTCGTTAGAACTACGAACTGCCCTGTTTTTGGACACCAATGCAGTACGGTACCTTACTGTCTAGCACACTTAGTGACCATGAAATGATAGAGCTTAGTTCATAGATCGTTTTGATATAAGGTGCGTTAAAATCTGACGTACGGTTTAGGAGAAAAGTCAGTTTTAGTGAAAGACGTTCGAAAGTCGAGAAATCGTAATTGTACCAAATTTGAGGTTATAGTTACCATACTTTAACATGTTTAAAAGCCACGAAATTTTGGGATATGGTAGTAGTGTGGTCAAAGAACTAATACCAGTTGACCTTGCATTAAAATTCGAATTCTAAAATTTATAAGAAATTTTACAGTCGAGTGTGGTTGTTAGGGGAAATGGTAAAAACCCCTGAAACTTCGATTGAACTTATAAATGGTTAAGTTCTTGAACCTTTGGGATAATAATAACACATTAAACATATGTTGAAGTGTAAAGGGTTTTGTTATACAAGAGGATAGTGAGTAAGAGATGTAGTGTTCTAATGACGGTCCTTTTTGTGTTTATAGAAATTCCGGAGGAGGAACCAGCCCCACTGTCAGGATACAGAAATCGAGGCAAGATCCTTCTATCCCTACTTTAAAAATTATTTATTTTCGGAATAATAATGATATCATGGAATATATGTGATGCTTTTGTTGCTATATTGCAAAGAATATATTTTCTTGATTGTGGGAAGTTAAAGAGAGATGATTATGAATGGAGCGAATATGCTCTAGGGTAAAAGAGATATGAAAGAGAATGATATCAGTTGTTATCTAGGGTTATATGATTTATAATGCTATATTATAAACATTCTTTTAGTGTATGTTATATACATATATTTTATAGAAGTAATGTGCGAGAATGGAAATGAGATAAGTGAATGACATATGGAAATGTGAAATGGTGTTGATAAATTGAATAATGATCTTATAAAAAGGGGGATTAGCAACAAACTTGCATAAGAGGCTATGTCAGGGCTGTGTGCGACATAGTCTAATATTCATGATTCGGCACGAAGATGCCAAGGGAGGATGTTAGCAGGTGCCTTCCTCCAGGAGGATGTTAGCAGGTGCCTTCCTCCAGGGATGATGTTAGCAGGTGCCTTCATTCCTTCTACTAGTAGTAAACAGAGAGCGGATACGGTCAGGCGACTGATCATCGTCCTACGTATCTGGCACCAGTTTATATCCCCAAAACTTGAAAGGAAGAATTGAAAATGGTTTTCAGATTTCTATAACTGAAAACAGAAAAGTGATATGAAACGATGAAATTATTGATATAGATGAAGAGAAACTGATTTTATATTAATTTATAAAATTACTGTACAGAAGGGAAATGAGAAGATGATAGTGAGAGATTTACTCAAGTATTTATGTTATTTTAAAATATTACACTGAAAGGGTATGTTGGTTGTTATAATATTTAAGAAGAGAAACTGATACTGTATTACTTTGGATTTCTTTCTTATAATAGTAAGTGGATGATGTATTATTAAATAAGAGTTTTATTCTTCCTTAAAGTTTATAAATTGGTTACTGCTTACATATGTATATATATGTATACTTGGTTACATTTTAAATTCTAGTTATCAATATTATCTTGCTGAGCTATTATAGCTCACTCTTGCTACTTATCTATATACAGCTAGGTATGCCCATACTACGCAGAACGCCCCGCAAGAGGGTAAGGGAAAGGCGACCTTCTGAGAGCTCGTTAGCATCAATCCCCGAGGTAGATGACCATCGCAAGGGGTTTAGTGGGCTTATGTATATTAAGTGTGTAAGTTTGAAAGATTGTAATAAATTTGGTTGTTGAAATGCTTCTTGTAGAAGCATCACTCAACAATGTACTGAAGTATGATTCTGGGTTGTAATAACTTTTTAAATTCTAAACTCTTATTATGGTGAATGTTGTTCTCTGAGCATATGACTGGTGTGTGTGTATATTACTGTGGGGTCAATTGCATAAGTTTAAAAAAAAAAAACAAGAGATATTGAATTTGAATGGAGGATGGTTCATGATGGCCCAAATTCATGACCCCGGATTTGGGGCTGTCACATATGTACTCCAAGTACTTCATCGAACTTTACTCTATTTATATATGCTATAATATGACTCAAAAGGATGAAAAATCGTTGGAATCTACAAAAGATCAAAATGGATAAAAGACAAAAATGAGAAATATTTTGATAAAAAAATATTAACAATAAAGTGCGAAATAACTAATTTATGTTATGCATATATAACTACCCAAAATTTAATCCCAATTTTATAAAATAGAATTTACTATTCAACAGGCACGATGCATGCTCATATATCTGTTTAGACTTTTATTTAATACTAGCCTAAAACCTGTGCGATGCACGGATTTTTTTTATATTATATAAAAAAATTCATTAATTAAAATTAATTTTTTTAAAACATGAATTTTGGAGGCTTACTTTTCTATATGAGATGATATGATAATAATTATATAAATGTTATTCGTGATATTTCTAGAAAATGAGGGATTTAGTTAGAAAATATAGAAAAGATGATAGGTTTTAGTTAAAAAGAATAATCAATTAATTATTAGTAATTATAAAATTATTACTTCATTTTATTAAATAGAATGCCCGTGTCCTGATTAGAAAAATAGAGAATTTAGTTAGTGAAAATTTAAAAGGTTACATGTTCTAGGTGAAAAGGGTAATTGATTAGTTTAGAGTAATTATAATTGAATTACGTTATTTTACTAAATATAATTGTTCGTAATATTTTTAGAAAATGAGAAAATAATATTGTCCGTGGTATTTCTATTATAAAAGGAATTTTAGTTAGAAAATATAGAAACGATGATATGTTTTAACTGAAAAAGGTAATCGGTTAATTAATAATATTATAATATTATTATTTTATTGTATTAAATAGAACCGTCCGTGATATAATTGAAAAAGGATAGATTTTAATTAGAGAAAATAGAAATGTAACGTGCATGATTTACGTGAAAAAAGTAATTGATTAGTTTATAGTAATTATAATTTAATTATGTTATTTTACGAAATAAAATTGTTCATAGTTTTTAGAAAATGAGAAATTAACGCTACCAGTTATATTTTTAGAACAAAAAAGAATGTAATTAGAAAAAATAGAAAAGATGATATATTTTAGCTGAAAAGGTAATCGGTTAATTATTAGTATTATAACATTATTATTTTATTTGTATTAAATAGAAACTCCTGTAATATAATTAGAAAAATGGAGATTTTAGTAAGAAGAAAGAAAAAAGGTAACGTGTTTTGCTGAAAAAAGGTAACCGTCCATGATATAATTGGAAAAAGAGAGATTTTAGTTAGAGAAAAGAGAAAAGGTATTGTGTTTTGACTGAAAAATGTAATTGATTAGTTAATAATAATCATATATAATTATGTTATTTTTTAGCTGAAAAGGTAATTGGTTAATTATTAGTATTATAATATTATTTATTTTTTTTATTAAATAGAAACGCGTATAATATAATTAGAAAAATGGAGGTTTTACTAAGAAAAAAGAAAAAATGTAACGTGTTTTGCTGAAAAGGGTAACCGTCAATGATATAATTGGAAAAAAAAAGATTTTCGTTAGAGAAAATAGAAAAGATAATGTGTTTTGACTGAAAAATGTAATTTATTAGTAAATAGTAATTGATATTCTATTTTAAATGAAAAAGAAAATTATTTAGTTATTGAAAAATAAAAAAGGTTATATGTTTAAACTGAAAAATGAAATTGATTAATAAATGAGAAATTTTAGTTAGATAAAATATAAAAGATATTGTATTTTACCTGAAAAAGCAAACTATTTAGTTCTTGAAAATAGAAAAGATAATATGTGTAATCTTTAAAAGGAAATTGATTAGTTATTAGATCTGTAATTGGGTAAGGGTAATTAGGTAAATTCAATAGGTACCATTGAACCAAACTTTTGATGTTTCGGCTTTTATAATAGTACTAGCCTAAAACCCGTGCAATGCACGGATTTTTTTATATTATATAAAAAAATTCATTAATTAACATTAATTTTTTTTAAAACATGAATTTTGGAGGCTTACTTTTTTATATGAGATGATTTGATAACAATTATATAAACGTTATTCGTGATATTTCTAGAAAATGAGGGATTTAGTTGGAAAATATAGAAAAAATGATAGGTTTTAGTTAAAAAGAATAATCAATTAATTGTTACTAATTATAAAATTATTACTTCATTTTATTAAATTGAATGTCCGTGGTATGATTAGAAAAATAGAGAATTTAGTTAGTGAAAATTAAAAAGATTATATGTTCTAGGTGAAAAAGGTAATTGATTAGTTTATAGTAATTATAATTGAATTACGTTATTTTACTAAATACAATTGCTCATATTGTTTTTAGAAAATGAGAAAATAATATTGTCGATTTTAGTTAGAAAATATAGAAAAAATGATATGTTTTAGCTGAAAAAGGTAATCGGTTAATTAAAAATATTATAAGTTTATAAGTTTATTTTATTAAATAGAACCGTCCGTGGTATAATTAAAAAAAATTTAGTTAGAGAAAATAGAAAGGTAACGTGCATGATTTATGTGAAAAAAGTAATTGATTAGTTTATAGTAATTATAATTTAATTATGTTATTTTACGAAATAAAATTGTTCATGGTTTTTAGAAAATGAGAAATTAACGCTACCCGTTATATTTCTAGAAAAAAAAGGGAATGTAATTAGAAAAAATAGAAAAGATGATATATTTTAGCTGAAAAGGTAATCGATTAATTATTAGTATTATAATATTATTATTTTATTTGTATAAAATAGAAACGCCTGTAATATCATTAGAAAAATGGAGGTTTTAGTAAGAAGAAAGAAAAAAGGTAACGTGTTTTGCTGAAAAAAGGTAATCGTCCATGATATAATTGGAAAAAGAGAGATTTTAGTTAGAGAAAAGAGAAAAGGTAACGTGTTTAGATTGAAAAAGGTAATTGATTAGTTAATAATAATTATATATAATTATGTTATTTTTTTAGCTGAAATGGTAATTGGTTAATTATTACTATTATAATATTATTATTTTTTTTATTAAATAGAAACGCCAGTAATATAATTAGAAAAATGTAGGTTTTAGTAAGAAGAAAGAAAAAAAGTAATGTGTTTTGCTGAAAAAGGTAACCATCCATAATATAATTGGAAAAAGAGAGATTTTAGTTAGAAAAAATAGAAAAGGTAACGTGTTTTGACTAAAAAAGGTAATTGATTAGTTAATAGCGATTATATATAATGGTCGTAGAACAGAGTGGGGTTCAGGATTAGAGGAGGTTGTCACAGATTACTTTAGCCATCTGTTTGCTACTTCTCATATCAACTGGGAAACTACTACTAATTGTTTATCTCACAAAGTTTCAGAGGAACACAATGCCATCCTTCTAGCAGAGGTTGAAGAAAAAGAAGTCAATACAGCGTTATTTCATATGCATCCAGATAAATCTCCGGGCCCCGACGGGATAAGCCCGGGATTTTATAAGAAATGTTGGAAGATTGTCAAGTCAGACATTGTTCAGATTGTTCGTCGTTTCTTCGAAACAGGCGAGATTGATTCAGAATTAAGGAATACCAATATAGCCCTCATTCCAAAAAAGCATCAACCTACTCTTATGACTGATATTTGTCCTATTTCGTTATGCAATGTTGTGTATAAGATTATATCCAAAGTGCTTGCGAATAGGCTAAAACAGTTCATAGACTATATCATCTCCGACACTCAGAGCGCTTTCATTCCTGGCCGTTTGATCACGGACAACATAATGGTTGGCTTCGAAGTTATGCATTATATGAAACGAAAAAGGGGTGGTAAAGACAGTTGGATGGATCTCAAAATAGACATGTCCAAAGCTTATGACCGCGTTGAATGGGGTTTCCTAGAAGCTGTGCTATCAAAAATGGGATTTTAAAATAAGGTTATTCATCTTTTTATGCAGTGTATGTCATCTGTTCAATACCAAATTGCCCATGCAGGTCGTATTTTTGGCTCCATCATTCCAGAGAGAGGTCTTAGACAGGGAGACCCCCTCTCGTCATACCTTTTCCTTATATGCATAGAAGGTCTCTCAGTACTGCTTCAAGACTTCGAAAGAAGAAACCTAATTCAAGGTATCAAAGTTGCCCGTTCAGCACCTTCAATTTCTCAAATGCTGTTTGCAGATGATGCTTACATTTTCTGCAAGGCCAACGAGCAGAGTGCAGAATGCATCCTACAAGTTTTAAATCTCTTTGAAAATGCTTCTGGACAGCAGATAAATATTGAAAAATCTTCAGTGATGTTTAGTAAAAACGCTTCCAGTGTCTTAAAAGCAAATCTTTGTGAGAAACTTCATTTTCAAGAAGCCAACTCTCAGAGTTTTTACTTGGGCCTTCCAAACATTATAGGCAGAAATAAATCATCTTTATTTGGCTTCTTAAAGGAGAAGCTTCGAAACCGTATTCAAGGGTGGGAAAAAAAGACGTTATCGAAGGGTGGCAAAGAAATTCTCTTGAAATCCTCGGCTCAAACTCTCCCCAATTATGCGATGGGGGTCTTCTTGCTTCCCATAACCTTATGTCAAGAATTAGAGAGAATGATGTGCAAATTCTGGTGGCACACCAATTCGTCAAAAGACAGAGGTATTCACTGGTTTAGCTGGGGCAACATGAGCAAGAAAAAGTCTCTCGGAGGAATGGGATTTCGTCATCTTCGAGATTTTAACATAGCCCTCATTGGCAAACAAGGCTGGAGACTGTTGTCTCACCCTGAAAAACTGGTCAGTAAAGTGTACAAAGCCCGCTACTACCCTCATGGATCTTTTCTTAATGCTAAGATTGGTCACAACCCTAGCTACATTTGGAGTAGCATCATTGAGGCCCAGTCACTGATTAAGCAAGGTCTAGGCTGCAAAGTCGGTAATGGCTCGTCTATTAATATTGCTCAAGATCCATGGCTCCCGTCAGAACAAGATCCATATATTCATACTCAAAATCCAAGTTTAGAGAATCAGTTGGTGTCTTCCCTTCTGGACAGCAATAACAATTGGGATGCAAACCTTATCAACAACATTTTCGAAGAAAGAGATGCAAGTTTAATCTTGTCCATCCCTCTAAACAATTCCCTTCATGATTCTTGGTACTGGAGAAAAGAGAAAATGGGTGCTTATTCAGTTAAAAGCGCATATTCTTTTCTGCAGGAGCTCAAGCCTAACCAGGGTGCAAACCCAAATTCAGGATTCTGGACAAAACTTTGGAATTTAAAGGTCCCACCTAAAGTAAAAAACTTCCTTTGGCGAGCTACTACAAATAGCCTTCCAACCAAAGACCTCCTCCGTGCGAAAAGAGTCCCAGTTAATGTCCTGTGTCCTACATGCAATGCTCTTCCAGAAACTATCCTTCATACCTTGATTTCTTGCCCTTATGCAGTTTCATGTTGGTCTAGAATCCACTCACAGCCAGTTCGTGGAGATTTTCACTCCTTCTACGAGTGGTTACAACTGGTTTTCGATCAACAAAAGAAGGATAATATTCTCATTACCGTAATGACTTGTTGGATGATTTGGAAACATCGCAACGAACTTGTGTGGAACCAACGTAGTTTGGAGATTTCGGAGATAGTGGAATCAGCAAAATCTATTCTTAACCAGTGGAATAGCGTTCAAGACAGAACCTTCGATCACTTCATGGCCTTCATGAATCATAACGATGGTGACGAACGTTGGCATACCCCTACGATTAATAGAGTTAAGATCAACGCAGACGCTGCTCTCTTCGAGGACACCAACAACTTTACCTACGCCTTTATTGTTCGTGATCACGAAGGCAGACTAGTTGAAGCACGTTCAAGAAATTTCCGTGGACAACCAGGACCAGATCTAGCAGAAGCTTTTGGCATCAGAGAAGCCTTAAGCTGGGTTAAAAACAACAAATGTAACGGTGCAATCGTGGAGTCTGATTGTTTGCAGGTAGTCCAGGCTATATGCAGCTCAACATCATGTTTATCATATCTGGGAAGAGTTGTTCAAGAATGCCGAGACTTACTAGCAAGCTTAAGCAACAAAAACGTATGTTTTAGATTTGTTAAACGATCCGCGAACAAGGTTGCTCACTTCTTAGCGAGAAATCATTGTTCAGGAGCTGATCGTATTTGGAGAGTGGGAGATGTCCACTCCGATTTTAATCATGTAATTTTGGATGACTTGCGGTTTTAATATAATCGTATCATTTTCTGGCAAAAAAAATTATTTTTTTAAAACAAAATTGCTCGTAGTGTTTTTAAAAAGGAGAAATTTTAGTTAGATAAAATGTAAAAGATATTTTATTTTAAATGAAAAAGGAAATTATTTAGTTATTGAAAAATAGAAAAGGTTATATGTTTAAACTTAAAAAGGAAATTGATTAATAAATGAGAAATTTTAGTTAGATAAAATAAAAAAAAAATTGTATTTTACTTGGAAAAAGAAATTATTTAGTTCTTGAAAATAGAAAAGATAATATGCGTAACCTGAAAAAGGAAATTGATTAGTTAATAGATCTTTAATTGAGTAAGGGTAATTAGGTAAATTCAAGGAGAGTGGGAGATGTCCACTCCGATTTTAATCATGTAATTTTGGATGACTTGCGGTTTTAATATAATCGTATCATTTTCTGGCAAAAAAAAAGTTATTTTTTTAAAACAAAATTGCTCGTAGTGTTTTTAAAAAGGAGAAATTTTAGTTAGATAAAATGTAAAAGATATTTTATTTTAAATGAAAAAGGAAATTATTTAGTTATTGAAAAATAGAAAAGGTTATATGTTTAAACTTAAAAAGGAAATTGATTAATAAATGAGAAATTTTAGTTAGATGAGAAATTTTAGTTAGATAAAATAAAAAAAAATTGTATTTTACTTGGAAAAAGAAATTATTTAGTTCTTGAAAATAGAAAAGATAATATGCGTAACCTGAAAAAGGAAATTGATTAGTTAATAGATCTTTAATTGAGTAAGGGTAATTAGGTAAATTCAATAGGTACCAACCAACCAAACTTTTAATGTTTTGGATTTAATATAATAGAACTAGCTTATAACCCGTGCAACGCACGGGTTTCTTTTAATATGTTATATAAATTTTATTTTATGCTATAATTATATTTTTATATAATCATTATTTTTTAAAAATTATTTTAATATTATTTAATATAATTTAATATAAATTTAGTTAATCATAATTTAAAATTTACAATATTATAGAATTTTAAGTTAAATATGTCGTTGACGGGATTCGAAACTTGAATTTTTAGTAAAATAATTTAATCATAAAATATATCTTATAATTGCATCTAACAGTTCTTATTAATTACTAAAAATCTAACAGTAAAATGGTTTAATATTTTTCGGTATACATTAATGATTGCAAAATTATGTGGTTTAAAATTTATATTATAATTTTTTTTTAAATATGTGTGACAGAATTCGAACCTTGAAATTTTAGTAAATTAATTTAAACATATAATATATCTAATCATTAGATCTAATGGTTCTGATTTTTTACTAAAAATATAACGGTTATTATTCGTTGTATATATATGTCTATTATCCTATTATCTTTTGTTAGTGATTAGACGATATAGTGTTATTTTTTTGGGTATATATTAATAATTGTAAGATTATATTTTAAAATAAAATTTAACTTGTTTTATTTATAAAGGTAATATCATCAATCAATTAAATGTAAACCTTTTTAAATTAGAAAAAGGCAATCGACTAATTATCACTAATTATATTATTTTACTATTCATTTTAATAGTTAGGATGACCGTGCTAAAGATCGAACGGACAAACTTTCAATGCCCGTGTGATGCACAGGTTTCTTTTATTATATCATATAAATTTTTATTTAGTATTACAATTATGTTTTTATATAATCATTATTTTTAATATTTTTTTAATTTTAATTTAATATAATTTAATATTCTCATGTTTACGGATTATACTAATGTTTCCTTATTATAAACAATGTATACGGATTTTTAATATATTTGATTAAATAGTGATATAGTTGGGAAAAAAATATTCTAGTTAGAGAAAAGATAAAAGATAAAAAATTAATTTATTAGTTAACAGTAATTATAATTTGTTTTTTAATTAGAAAAAATATAAAAGATATTATATTTTACTTGAAAAAGAAAACTGTTTAGTTATTAAAAAAAAGGTAACATGTTTAACCTGAAAAAGTAGATTGATTAGTAAAGTAAAAAATTTAGTTAAATAAAATATAAAAAAAGATTTTTAAAAGGTAACCCGTGATATAATTGGAAAAAGAGATATTTTATTTAGAGAAAGGAGAAAAGATAATTTGAATGAAATAATTAATTAATTAGTTAATAGTAATTATAATATGCTTTTTAGTTTAGATAAAATATAAAAGATATTTTATTTTACTTGAAAAAAGAAACTGCTTAGTTATTAAAAAGGAAAGAAAAGGTAACATGTTTAACCTGAAAAAGGAAATTGATTAGTAAAGCAAAAAATTTTAGTTAGATAAAATATAAAAAAATATTTTATCTATAATTAAGTAAGGGTAAATTATTAAAATCAATAGGTACCAATCAACCAAACTTTTAATGTTTCGGCTTTAATATAATAGTAGTAAATTAATTTAAACATATAATATATCTAATCATTAGATCTAATGGTTCTGATTTTTACTAAAAATATAACGGTCATTATTCGTTGTATATATATGTCTATTATCCTATTATCTTTTGTTAGTGATTAGACAATATAGTGTTATTTTTTTGAGTATATATTAATTATTGTAAGATTATATTTTAAAATGAAAGTTAACGTGTTTTATTTAGAAAGAAATATTATTGATTGGAAGATACGATATCTTAGATGTTTATAAAAGGTAATATCATCAATCAATTAAAAGTAAACCTTTTTTAATTAAAAAATACAATCGACTAATTATCACTAATTATATTATTTTACTATTTATTTTAATAGTTAGGATGACCGTGCTGAAGATCGAACGGACAAACTTTCAATGCCCGTGTTATGCACTGGTTTCTTTTATTATATCATATAAATTTTTATTTAGTATTACAATTATGTTTTTATATAATCATTATTTTTAATATTTTTTTAATTTTAATTTAATATAATTTAATATTCTCATGTTTACGGATTATACTAATGTTTCCTTATTATAAACAATGTATACGGATTTTTAATATATTTTATTAAATAGTGATATAGTTGGGAAAAAAAATATTTTAGTTAGAGAAAAGAGAAAAGATAAAAAATTAATTTATTAGTTAACAGTAATTATTATTTGTTTTTTAATTAGAAAAAATATAATAAATATTATATTTTACTTGAAAAAGGAAACTGTTTAGTTATTAAAAAAAAGGTAACATGTTTAACCTGAAAAAGTAGATTGATTAGTAAAGTAAAAATTTTAGTTAAATAAAATATAAAAGAAGATTTTTAAAAGGTAACCCGTGATATAATTGGAAAAAGAGATATTTTATTTAGAGAAAGTAGAAAAGATAATTTGAATGAAAAAATTAATTAATTAGTTAATAGTAATTATAATATGTTTTTTAGTTTAGATAAAATATAAAAGACATTTTATTTTACTTGAAAAAGGAAACTGCTTAGTTATTAAAAAGGAAAGAAAAGGTAACATGTTTAACCTGAAAAAGGAAATTGATTAGTAAAGCAAAAATTTTAGTTAGATAAAATATAAAAAAATATTTTATCTATAATTAAGTAAGGGTAAATTAGTAAAATCAATAGGTGCCAAACAACCAAACTTTTAATGTTTCGGCTTTAATATAATAGAATAGATAGAATAGATAGATTATTGTTTTATTATCTTAAAAAACATAAAACATAAAAATGTTGTTACAGTATCTAAAATCAAAAAATTAATTGGTAATTTAAAACTCTCACGATGTACTTATCCAACCTTTCACCTCATTATTACCATAACTGCATAATATTTTATGAATAAAAGCTGTCAAACTTGATTTTGAAAAAATATTTACGGGAAAGAATTGTCAAAAAAAAAAATGACCGAAATATCTCATTTTTTATGCTTATTTGCTTAAAATATCTATTTTAAAAAATATTAACCGAAATACTCAGTTCAATCGAATATTCCATTTGTAATGAAATATTAGAGATGATATTTTTTATCTAATATTTACCGAGTAGATATTCGACCTAATCTATCTATACTATACTATTATAAGCAAAACCGGGTATATTTAGTTTGGTACTCATTTTTTGGTCATTCATTTTTTGTACTCTTTTTTTTGTCACTCTTTGGTTTGGTTAAATCTCTATTATTAATAAAATTCAAAAAAAAAAACACACGGTAGACACTCTCTTTAAATACATTAAATCTTTATTATTAATTATTAAAAAAAACATACACCTCTAATTAAACACTTCAAAAATCTTAAGTAAACTGAACACTAAAAACACATTGAACACAAACACTACAAAAACATCCACATCACGTTTCCAGCGTCCATTTTTAACACTTCAAAAGTCCTAATCGAAGCTTCTGTATCACTTTGATGCTCACGCCATTAAGCGAAATAATATATATTTATAATATTTATAATATATTAAGCGAAATAATATATTTATAATATTTGAATTTCGCTTATAATATATTTATCTATCTATACTTCTATACTATCTATCTATACTATAGTATTATAAGCGAAATAGAATATATTTGGTTGGTAGTTTTGTACTTTTTTATGGTACACTCAATAACAACTGTTGGTTTTTGAGACAGATTAATGAGAACCATGTATTGCTTAAAAAATATTCTTTCTATAATATATAAAATACTTCTATAGCTTCAAGGTTCAAATCCCATGAACAACATATTATTATTAAACATTTATATCATCTTAAAGTAATATTTATATACGTATTAATACGATAATATTTATATACATGAGATTTCTGAAGTAATATTTTAATAATAAAAAATATATACAACTTAAAATTTTAATAATAAAATATAATTAAAAAATTTACAAGCAACCCGGCTAGTATTCTATTATTATTGACCTGATACTTCATCGATAATGAAAGGGTTAATTGGCATTTTGGTCACTCAACTGACAGGAAACTTGCAATCGGGTCATCAAACTTAAAAAGTTTTCAATCACATCATTGTACTCTTAAAAATTTTCATTCAGGTCACTAGCCGTTACACTTCGTTAAAAATTTGACGGAAAGTTGACTAAGTTTTGTGAGTTAGCTTGAATAAATCCATTGTTGCATGTACAGTCAGCTGAAGTAGCGTTTTGATCACCAAACTTACTAGAAACTCAGCTGACTGCACATTAGTTGAGTGACGAAAAACGCCGCTTCAGCTGACTGTACATGCCACGGTGGATTTATTCAAGCCAACTCACCAAACTTAGTCAGTTTTCCGTCTAATTTTTAACGGATTGTAACGGCCAGTGACCTGAATGAAAATTTTTAAGAGTACAATGATGTGATTGAAAACTTTTTGAGTTTGATGACCCAATTGCAAGTTTCCAGTCAGTTGAGTGACCAAAACGCCATTTAACCCGATAATGAAATATGTCCCTAATACTACTTTGGCACTGACGTGTTATGTTAATATTTCATCACCGAGCGGATATTTAAGACCATATATTTATTAAAGACATTAACTTTCAGCCGATGCCAAAGTGAAAATCGACCCATCGGTATCATGGTTCATGTAAGGAAAGGCTGAGACATCAGACATCCGATTTTAGCCTAGTGTCCAGAAAGAAATAGGACACCGTTTCCTGAGCCTGCTAATGTGTATGCAGTTGCTGGATATATATATATAGGCTAGTGGTCAAATAGAAACCAATCTTAGAATAGAAACTAGAAACCAACACTAAATAAATTATATTTCATTCATTCTAATGGCCTCGCCAGGGGCACCTTCACAAAAAGTGTTTAAAATTATTGGCTCCATCCAGCAAAAAAAATTACTGTTCACGCTGACGTCACTGCCACGTCAGCAGTGAACAGTTTTTTTTTTTTTTTTTTTTTGCTGGATGGAGCCAATAATTTTATGAACTTTTTGTATTGGGGTACCCCTAATTTGGTCATTAGATTAGCTTGAAATATTTAATTTATGTTTAGTTTCTAGTTTCTATTCTTATTTAGTTTCTATTAGAACAAGACCCTATATATATATAGTCTTCTTAAGTATAAATATTTTTCTTCTGAATGAAAATTTAAAATTTAATTTTCACTGAAAAGTAAATAAAAATTCAAAATAACATTTTAATACCTTAAAACGTGCAACAAGTTAAATCAATCTATCTATAATAGGGGCTTCTCCAATACAAACCTCATTAAAATACAAACATACAAACCAAGCATAAACTAATATTTCAAGCTAATCTAATGACCAAACTAGGGGTACCCCAATACAAAAAACGTTTAAAATACTTGGCTCTATTCAACAAAAAAAATTATAAAAAAAAATTAAATCACTGTTCACGTGATGACGTGACAGTGGATTTCACTGGTTAACGGTGCTTCGCACCTTCTTGTACGACGCTTCGCGCCTTTATCATTCTAAAGTTGTAAGGAATGACAATCAATGGTAAAGGCAATAGACGATTCACGGGTGTGTCGAGAGCCTTCGGCCCTCATGACTACCTAACTCATCCGTTTACTGTCTTAAATGCTTCGCATTTCCACGGCAAATTTTTTTTTTGTTGGATAGAGCCAATTATTTTAAGCAACTTTTGTGAAGGTACCCTTGGCGGGAACCTTAGAATAGATATATATTATAATGCCAAGAGATCGGAAAATTATCGGAAGCGTTTAAGATAATTTTCGTATTTCTGAATTTTTTAATAAAATTGTTTTCTTGCATTAAATAACTCTTAATAACATATTAATTAATCATTAATTAGACCTAATAAATATATATTAATTTTTTTTTATTTATTTAATAAATAGAAAACTTTATTTCAACATTATAATTATTATTTCAATATTAAATATTAATTACATATATAATTAAGTTTATATTTAGGTAAAATAACGACTTAAAATTGTTTACATTGCGTCTTTTTTTCCTATCGAATACCATTACAATTTCTTTTTGAATAATTATAGTAAAGATGATCATTAACTTCTCAAACAATCTTTATTATTAGTGATTATGAAAATCGTAATAAATTATGAAAGTATATAAATCTTCGTTTAACACCTGTAATAAAGGTAATACAAATAGTTTTTTATGTTTACACATGAATAATTATACATGGGTTACGATCAAATCGATTAAATTGAAAAAATTCAATTTTATCAATAGATTAAATCGATAAAAAAGGTATATACCCGTTGTTCATTATATTATGTCGGAATAAATTATTACTCAAATTAAATAAATTATTACACTACTATTGAACATGTATGTTTTGAGAGGGGCGTCGGTTTTAAAAAGTTTAATGTTTATAATTTTTTATCGTAAAGACTACGTTTGTATTATAATTTCTACTTTTTATGTTTATGATATTTTTT
Source organism: Kitagawia praeruptora (assembly GCA_037693485.1). Lineage (NCBI taxonomy): Eukaryota > Viridiplantae > Streptophyta > Magnoliopsida > Apiales > Apiaceae > Kitagawia > Kitagawia praeruptora. Next base: position 130,018,236 of record CM075347.1, read on the forward strand.
AATATTATCAAAATTTTAGATATATAATGACAATATTTTTAAACTTATAATTCATAGAGAAAATGACCAAAATTTGAGGTACCCATGACCCAAATTACTGATTTTCGAAACTGTTGGCCCTCCCTACCCACGCAACACGCTACTGCGTGTAGCGTGTTCGAAGTACTATTCAAAATACTGTAGTAATCTCTGTGTCTCTTTCTCGTCTCCCATCTCTCTCGAATGATGAATCTCTCCGAACTCCCTCCGTCTCGTTCGCCTCTCTCCGGCCATCTCCACTTTTTTTGAGCATACCAAATCCATCACCATACCTTCCTCTCCATTTCCTCCAACTGATTTTATCGAAATCTGGCCCAGAAGAAGCATCTACGAGCTCGACGGAAATTCGAGAGAGAGAGAGATTGGGTTCGAATTGGGGGTTCAATTTCGGGCGAATTAAATGGTTTGAAATGGGTATGAACGTGTAGATCGTCGAAAGACGATTCGATTGGTGTATAACACGTTATGGGAAGGTGTCTGGGAACGAAGTTTTGCCGAATTTTTTCTTTTTCTGATGAAATCGCCAAAATCGCCACAGAGGGAGAAGCTGCCATGATTTTTCAGCAAAAGTGATGATGATGTCATCTGACGATCACACATGTCACAAAGACCAATCAATTCTAGGCCATCACCCTAATTCATATAAATTATTTTGAATCAATTTTTTTAGAAAATCTTAAAAGACCAATCAATTTTTAAAAATAATAAAAGTTAATTTATCTATTTTTAATATTTTAAAATGAAAATTTATAAACCGCGCGAAACGCGGATAAGCTTCCTAGTAAATATTTTAATATAGAGCGAATAATTAAACTAAAAAAAAGGTTCAATTTGGTAGTATATGTTAGACCAGTGACCGCCGACTGGTCAAAAGACACGAGCAATACCACACATTCTACTTTTTTGGTGGCTGATTGGGTGAAAGATATTTGCTAAATATTTTTAGATGAATTTTTGAATAATTAAGTTTATATGTTTTTTTAATAAATTTTGGAATTTGAAATAACAAGATACTCCCTCCGTGCCATAAAACTCTGTTCGTTTGAAATGTCAGGACTGTTCATAATATGAGACAAATTACTTATTTACGTCTAATCTATAAGATCAAATATAATCTTATTGAATTCATATTTATGAGTACTTTAATACAGTGAAGTTTTATATTTAAAATTAATAGAAAATTAAAGATATTAAAGATTAAAAGTGTGTGTTGGCAAACGTGTCCAATATAAATGAGAAGAGTTTTTTGGAACGGAGGGAGTATAAGTTTTTACTAACCAAACCAAACCAAACATACCCAGTATGGATCTGGGGAGGGTAAATTATACACAGACCCTACCATGAAAGTAAGTAGGGAGGCTGTTTCCGTGTTGACCCCGACTTAGTGCATAGTGCATAAAAATGTCATATAAATTTTTACTATTTGAGCTAAATATTTTATGACGAATTTATTATATTAATCTTTCGAATACTAATTGTGCTATTTCTTGACCAATTTCATCATCCACTATTCATCCAAATTTTTTGTAATGCTTTCTTTCAACTCCTTTTTTTTACTCAGTGTCCATACCTAACAATCGACTTCGCAATCTTTTTTTTTTATTTTTTCAAAAACTATTTTATTTAAATATACGTTGAATGAAATAGCAGAATATAAAATTATTTGTCTACAGATTTAATTTAGATCTGAAGTGTCAATTTTTAATTGCAAAACTAATTAAATTGAGTTTTCTAGTATTAATTTGTAGATATAAAACTCAACTTATAAGATCTCATTTGTTGTCATCTCTCAATCCCAGATTTATAAAGCATATAAGATTATTTATAATTTAAAACAATATTTTAATTGCAATAAGCAAATTAATCGTAGTTTCTTAAGTTACTTAATCAGCTTTCCATCCCTGACTTAGAGCAGGTTTGGGTTTTTTTTTTCTTCTTTCCTTTTTAGCCCACTTAAAGTAGTTTAGGGTTGTTTGGCTTAACTTTAATTATAACCATTATTTTTATTTTTTTTAAAAAACTTTTCAGAGGATATAATAAAAGATGGGAGAGAGAACAGGGAGAACTCCAAAAATTTCAAATTTCAAATTCTCAACGTTCTCATCGTCAGGCAAAGAAGATGAAGATAGTAAGTGGAAAGCTATACAGGATGCGATGAAATACTGGTTTCTCTTGGATAAGGAACTTTCAGATGCCTTAGCAAAGGGTAGAGTTGAACTTTTGGATCTAGCTTGAGGGAGAATCAATTTTTTAAAAAATGAGGTTGATCCTACACTCCTGGAGGCTGGGATCTCTGGTGATGAAGAGGCTCTTTGTAAAATTCGTTGGTTCTTTATGAACCATGGTTGGTGGGAGAAAGCAAGGAATCTGAATCTCAAAGCGGTGGGATATTACTATGGAGAAGAGCATGAGCAGCGTGCAGAGAAGGAAGAGGATGATCTGATCTGTTTCATCCTAAGTAAGAAGCATATGGTTCACTCTAATGTTATCAAAATGGTTCAACGACATGATAATGAGGGTATTCGAATGGCTTTAAATCAAATTCACTATGGGTCAATCCAAATGTCTAGAGAATTGAAATCTTCAAACCCGGATCTAGGAGATAAGGGTCCGCAGATTGCCAGGGAGTCAGACTGGAAAGAAGTGAAGCGAAAGAAATTCATGAAAGGCCCACTTAAGCAAAAGGCTATTATTGAGCTGGATTTTATTAAGGAACATGGGAACTTGGTTGATAAATGGATACTCGCAGAGGCGATGAAGGGGGAAGATTTCTTCATTAATAGAGCTCTTTGCCAAATTCACTCCAGGAGTTGGGGCAGTTTACATAAGGATTCTCCTTCTCCAATTTCAGACAACCCCCATAAAAACAGGGTTGTCTCCAACTCTGTTAAAACATTCAAGGAGGTACTGCTATCAGACAGTTTGGTATCTCCGCAGGTGCACTATAGTAAATCTCCGTTTCGCAATAAGGGCAAAGGAAATCGAGTTAAGAATTTGGTCTTTGTCTCAAACCTTCCGCTTTAAGTGCAGGTAAGTGTCATTTGGTTATTCTTCAAGAAAGTGTGTATGGTTAGAGATATTATTTTACCAAAAAAACTGGATAAGTTTGGTCGGAGGTTTGGTTTTGTAAAACTTCACTCAGAAGGGGAGGCAACTCTGTTGATAAGTAGTCTGTCTGGGAAGTCTTTTGAAGGAAATACTTTAAAATTGGATCTTGCCCTAAAAAAAAGTCATGTTAGATCAGAGTCTAGCAATGGGATTGCTGAGAATAGTGCGAAATCTCCTCCTTTGTCCAGCAAGAAGGTTGTGTCTAATAGGGCAGATATCTCTTCTATTCGACGGGAGAAGAATGACTCCCTCATACCGATCTCTCTTAATCAAAGCATAATAGGGGAGTTGAAGACTAGTGTAGTGGTTGAGACATTGGCAACTAATACGGTGACTGACATAATGGGCCAATTGGATGCTTTAGGATATGACAATATTGTTATTAGAGGTATTTCCAGTACCAAGTTCTTGCTTACATTCTTAGATAAGCAAGATTTTGATAAGCTGGATGTGGATCTATTGAGTCTTGGTTTCCTTAACTGCAACTTGGTTAAACAAGACGACTTGTTCATCCCAAGGATGGCTTGGGTAGAGATAATTGGTCTACCTGTTAACACATGGTGTTTAGAGACATTCAAAGTGCTCACTAAGGGTTGGGGCAATATTGTTGGTTCCTCTGATATGTTGAATGAGGATTTTTTCTTCCAAAATCCCATTGTAGGTATTAGTACGACACAGAAGGATAAACTGAGTTCTAGACTCCTGGTGCAATTGGCAGACAAGGTAATAGAGGTTTACTTAAATGAAGTAGAGAAACAAGCATCTTTGTCTGCTATCAGCAAGGATTATGGTGAGAATCCTATTGAGCCACGTAATCATAATACATCAAATGAAGTGGCTGCAGATCAAAATACGCATAACAAAGATGATGATGATGATGATGATGATGAGGAGTCATCAGTTATTTCAAACTCATCCAAGGATCATTCTGCTCCCTCTCATTTCAACTCATTTAAGGATCATTTGGATCCTTCTCATTTCAGTGGGGATAATGTGGTGGATCATGTCACAACTTCAGTTTGGAAATTGAGAGACTCTTCTGAAAACTCTCACCTTTCCCTCAGTAAGGGTGAGATCATCAATTCGGTCTCACTTTCCTCTAACTCGGAGCTCAAGTCAGGTAACTCTTTAGGCTCTGTCCTACAGAATTTCGATAGGCTTAAGGTGATTAAAAAAAGGGGCAGACCTAGGAAGCTCTCGAACAAAATTGTGAAGGCATTCCAATTGCCTAGAAGGTCGAGGAGAAAATCTATGATAGGAGCTCTGAACCCTGGTTTCAACAGGGAAGCAGTAAAAGTATTGGATTCAAGTTTGCTTTTAGGCCTGTCAGTTTCTGGCAGTAGAGAGGAGGCAGTGGCGGATATCAGTAGGAGATTGCAAAGTTAATCCTCTATTGTTTCCTTAGTACCTTCATTATTTAAGTTTATTTTATGGATTGGCTATCAGTGCTCAGTTGGAATGTTAGAGGATTGGCCTATGATCTGAATAGGACTAATGTTAGAAATTTTGTCAGAAGCTGTAAACCTGGGGTGGTATGCCTGCAAGAATCAATGTGTAAAGACTTTTCTGGAGTTGCAAGAAGGGCTATAGGTGTTTATGAAGATTCATGTTGGGCTGAGGTAGCTTCTGAGGGTATGTCGGGTGGGTTAGTTATGTTTTGGGACCCCTCTATTGTTTCTGTGTCCAGCAAAGATAATGGAAGGTATTGGCTAGCAATTAAAGGTTTCTTTGTACCTAATGGCATGAGTTTTACCATCTATAATGTTTATGCGCCTCAGGAGACTCAAGATAAAATTGAGTTGTGGAATGTGCTAAGTTCTCGTCTTGTTAATAGCTTGGAAGACCTAGTCTGCATCATTGGTGATTTTAATAGTGTTAGAAACAACTCTGAAAGATCGAATTATCTGTTTCGGGATTCAGACTCAGCGGCATTTAATGAGTTCATTGGAGATAATGAATTGCTAGATATTAAATTCTCTAATTCGAACTTCACTTGGTGTGGAAGAGATGGTAAGCAAAGTAAGTTGGATAGATCTTTACTCAATTGGAGATGGTTTGAGCAGGGTGATTGGACTGTCCAGGTTTTAGATAGAAAGAACTCTGATCATAGAGCTCTTCTATTGTCTGTATGCAATACAGATTGGGGTGCCAAACCTTTTAAAGTTTTTGACTGCTGGTTAGATGATGTGAACCTACTTAAATCCATTGAGGAAGCATGGATAGATCTTGGGAAGCGTAACATCCATCTGAAATTTAGGAGGATTCACAATTTGATCAAGCATTGGAACACTCATGTCAATGGTAATGTGGATCTGAACATCAAGAATTTGGAGATTGAGCAATTTAGAGCAGATGAGTTGGGCCTCCTAGATGCGCAGAAAGTAGAGGTTCTGTCAAGACTTGAACATCAGTATCAAATGAGAACTAAGATTCATAGGCAGAAGGCTAGGGTGAGATGGCAGCTGGGTGGAGATAAAAACTCTAAGTTCTTCCATAATATGGTTAAATATAAGTGGAGGAAGAATCAAATTCTTGGCGTTTATTGGAATGGTAATTGGTGTACAAAGCCAGGACAGATCAAAGATGCATTTTTTAACCATTTTCTCTCTAATTCTAAGGATATTATGTCTCCTCGCTGTCTGCAATTGGGTCACTTAGCAGTGCCAGCTCTATCTAGGGAGGAGTCAGAATTCTTGGTGAGAGATTTTTCTTTATTAGAACTGGATGTAGCCCTTAAAAATTGCCCATCTGATAAAGCGCCTGGCCCAGACGGATTGAGTATGGGATCTCTAAAAAAAATGTGGCCTTTTTTAAAAAAGGATGTCTTTGATTTTTTAGTAGATTTTCAAGTTCATGGTCATATCCCTAAGGGTATGAACTCTTCTTTTTTAACCCTTGTTCTTAAAGGTCCCAACCCTAGTAAAGTCTCTGATTATCGCCCTATCAGTCTGATTAATTCTTGTATGAAGCTAGTTACTAAATTACTAGCTGAAAGGTTAAAACAAGTGCTGCCTAAGCTAGTTGCAGAACAACAATCAGGTTTCATGCAGGGCATGAACATCTCTGATAGTATCCTATTGGCAAGTGAAGTGATTGGCAGCATTAAAAGCAAGAGAAGTAGAGGCTTAGTATTTAAAATAGACTTTGAAAAGGCCTTTGATAATGTTAGTTGGTCCTTTGTTTTCCATCTTTTGGAGAAAATGAACTTTTAGAAGAAATGGATAGACTGGCTCTCGTCTATTTTCTACTCCTCTAGAATCTCTGTTCTGGTTAACGGGTCTCCGTCTCAAGAATTCTCTCCAGAACGTGGATTTCGACAGGGTGATCCTCTATCCCCTCTATTATTTAACCTTGTTGCTGAAGTTCTGCATGTCATGCTCTCAAAGGCAGAGGAAGTAGGCATTTTTAAGGGGGTAGCTCTAGGGTCGGAAGGGTTCATAATCTCTCACCTTCAATACGCAGATGACACTATTATTTTTTTAAATAATGACACATCCTCTGTTGAAGGTATTAAAAGTGTGTTACAGAGTTTTTTCGTTCTTACTGGGCTAAAAGTTAATTTCCAAAAAAGTTACCTGCATGGATTTCATGAGAGTGAGGACTCCATTCATTTCTGGGCATCTTTGTTGGGTTGCGAAGTGGGAGGTAGCTCTATTAGTTACTTGGGAGCTGACATTAGCTCGTCACCTAAGCACGTTAAATTCTGGGACCCTTTGATGGCTAAACTCAGAAAGAAGTTGGCTGTCTGGAAAGGTAAGTGGATCAATCAAGCTGGGAAGGTGGTACTCTTACAGTCGTCATTAGATAGCATACCGGCTTATTGGTTTAGTCTATACATTATGCCTAAATCTATAGAAAGCCAGATTGATCATCTTCGTAGACGTTTTTTCTGGGGTGTTAATTCGACTAATGACAGGGAGACTTCGAAGATTCATCTGTTAAAATGGGACCGAATCTGCAAACCAAAGGAGTGTGGAGGAATGGGTGTGGCTTCTCTGAAAGATCGTAACTCAGCCTTCTTATTTAAGTGGTGGTGGCGATTTTGTGAGGAAAGAAGTAAATTTTGGAATAAATTTCTACAACACAAATATGGGCCAGACTTCTCATTAAGGTTGCCAAGTTTGATCTCCAATAACGACTCCTCTTACATATTCAAATGTATTATTGAGGTAGGTATGAACACTATTGCAAATGGGCGCTTTGATCATACTTTTAGATGGAGAGTGGGACAGGGGCATAAAATTCTCTTCTGGGAAGACTTCTGGTGTGGCTCCAGGCCATTAAAAGAGGAATTTCCTAGACTCTATGAGCTGTCCTTGCTTAAATTCTCCAATATTAGCTCATTTCTTCAATCTTGGTTTTCTGATAACAATAATCGACATCAACTTTGGAAGCGTGGTCTTAGGGCTTGTGAAGAATTAGAACAACAATCTCTTGGAACCTATATGGATCAAATTGGCTCTAATTCCAATATAGACAAGCTTGTATGGTTGCATAATAATAATATCTTCACCACTAGAGATTGCTATCTATCACTGGTTTCTGACTCAACTCAAGCTTCCTTTTGGAGGATGTTGTGGCAAATCAAAGTACCTCCCAAGGTACTTATCTTCTTGTGGAAAGTTGAGCATAAGATTTTGCCTACTAATCTCCTACTGAGTTCTAGACTGCAACTACCAGCTAGTTGTAAATGGTGTGGTTTTCAAGAGGAGTCACTTGATCACTTGTTCTTTCGCTGTGAGTTGGCATCTTGGTATTGGCAATCTTTTAGTTCCTGGTGTGGCTGTAATTCTCCTATCAAATCCAATGCCTCATTCTCCTTAAGTGGCCTCATGACTCGCTCTAACAATTCCTTTAGTTCCAAGGCCTGGCGAATTTTAGTTTCAGTGATCCTATGGACTATTTGGTTAGGTCGCAACGAATATGTCTTTACAGGGTCAAAATGCAAGAAAGAAGATTGCCTCAGATTAATTAAAATTCGTTCCTTCAAATGGTTTGAAGCTATCAACTTGGTGAGTCAAAAATATAACACTTTGTGGGAAGTTAACCCATCAGGTTCTCTTAGGTTACAAGTCTTTGATGCTAAATCAAAGTTTTGGGCTAATCTATATGCCAATAATGATCTAGTATGCGCTGTTGATGGGTCATACTCCCATAATGCATCTCGTGGATCTTTAGCAGGCATTGGAGGGTTTATCAAGAACAACATTGGGGAGCTGAAATACATCTTCTCAGGCCCTGTTCATGTGGTCAGTGTTCTTGCTGCAGAAATCGAGGCAATTGAGTTTTTGGTCCAAGTTGTACTAGCTGCGAGTTTAGAAAATACAAAGTTAGTTTTTTGCTCAGACTCTCAAGAAGCTGTACAACTTTTTATAAAAGATGGTTATATGGAGATTTGCAGAATCTTTTCTCTCCCAGGGTGGTTATTAACTTTTTGCATGTATCTCGGGATTACAATTCTGAGGCTGACTCACTGGCAAAAGGGGGGTCACAGAGAGCAACCTTGATTGGGGCATGGATTTAATAGGGTCTAGTATCTTTTTGTTCTTTTTCCAAGGGATAGTGGCATATATCACCCAGTCTCTCTTAGTTTAGAATACTATATTCATCCCTGGCACATCTTGTACTCTCCCTTGTAGCATGCGTGGATTTTGGCGGCTGGGTTATCATGACAGTTAGGCTAGAATGCTGAGCCTTCTCTGCTATATTAGGCATTTGTCACCCATTCTCAATTTTCAGCCTTTCTATTCATCTCTTCTCATTTCTCGTTTGCTTAATCCCAGCTTTAAGATGAACAACCTGAAAATGTCACCAAAATTAACGTTCATGGGGTATTCGACGACATTCCATGGGCCAATGGTAACTTCAGTGGCATTGGTATTGTGGCTAGGGATCATGATGGGAACTTTCTTTGGGGTATTATGGGCCCTCTTAAAGGTATGAATGGTTTGCAGTCCCAGGTTTGGGCTATTCATATGGCTATGAAAATGGCGTTTGTTAAGGGGATTCAACAGGTTGGTATTAAATGTGATAATGTGGTGGCATTTGATATGTTGGTTGAGCAAGATGCAGAGGAGTTAGAGGAGGAGGGCTTAGTGGTTGCTGTTCAACAAATTAATATTTTGTATGCTGAATTTAATAAAAGGAGGAGTGATATTTCCTCCCAAAGAAAGTGCAGACTTCACTCGGTTTATGCAACTAGGAACGCTGCTCCTGCATATCTGGCTGAGTTCGGTCTCCATAACTGTTCTAATCTAGTTGAGGTCCCCATTCCATTTGGTAGATTTGCAGAGATTCTGCATTTAGATAGGGGTTTTGGACCTCACTTGCCTGCTTTCAACATTCTCCCCAACTTTGGACTCGGTGAGGTGTTGCACCCAGAACAAGGAGCAGATCAATATAATGCTTTCAACTGGGCTCCTGCTTCTAACCCATCTCTGTTTTGGGGTAATTTTCAGTTGTTTGACGTGGAGCAAGTGCAGGGGTCTGGTCTTGATGCTTCACAGGGGGAAATGCCTGTCCAGAATCAGTCTCATGGGTTCAATTCTAATCTTTAGTCCTGGGTGAATCCTTTTACTGGCCCTGCTTTAGCTTTGCCTAGTCAGGCAGGGGTGGTGATCAATGAACCTGTTCAGTCGATGGGTTTGAATATGTCTCTGCCTCATAACTACAAGGATAAAGGTAAAAGCATTATGGTTGAGGAGTCAAGGCATTGTAACCTTCTGGACTATCGCCCCTCCAGCCAGGTTTTGAGTACGGGTCTTCCCTGTGGCGGGTCATCTGCTTCTTTTGAAATTGGGGGTCCTTCCCATGGCACTATCAAATCTGAGGAGGTGATTGTCTTAAATGACTGTGAGGTATTGGGTACTGTAGCTTCTCTTCATCTAGGTAGTATGTCTTTTATCCGGTTAGATGCTAGTTAGGTGCTAGTGTTAGCTTTTGTTTAACCGGTTGCTCTATCTCCTAGCTTATTAGCTATGCTTTGTAAGTGCCGTTATGGCTCCTTTTAATATTAGGCTTATCTAAAAAAAACTTTAATTATAACCAATTAAAGTGGAATTGGGCTTTAAAAAAAAGTACGTTTGAGGTACTTTTTTTCCCCAAATTAAAGTAGAAACTCATTTTTCAACTACACGCAACGGCAACTGCGTTCTTTCACGTGAGCTCTGCAGGACACATGCTCGTCTTCTCTTTCACCGAGAAGCTTGAAGAATTCGTTTTCATTTAAACTTCGATCTATCAACGACGATTAATTTAAGTTAAAATTTACCAAAAACCAAAATTACTTTAAATTAATTTATCCAAACACATACATTTAACTTAAAGTTAAAATTTTCACTTTTACCTTAAAATGAATAAGTTACAATTTAAGTTATAACTGATTAATTTTAAGTTAAGCCAAACGAACTCTTAATCAGCTTTCCATCCATGAAGACTTAACCACCAAAATCTAATTAAACCCTTACCCTACAGAAAGAACAAAATATTTAGTGCCTGTTTGACTCACCTTTTCTTAAGGACTTATGAACTTATTTTTGGGTAAAAATTTTATATTTTGATAATTTTTTTAATACAAGTATTTAATGTATGTTTGAAATTCAATAAGTTGCAAAAATAAGTTGGAAAATAAGTTGAAAAGTTAGGAATCTTAACTTTCAACTTAAAATAATTGACTTATTCTGAAAAGTAAGTTCCCCAAATACCCCCTTAGTCAGTAACACTAGTTGATATTAAAATAATTAATCGTCAAATTTCAAGTCAATTTTATGGAATATTCCTTCATGTTCCCCAATTTTTAAGTAGGTCAGTTCAGTTGGATGGTGATTGTAGATTATGATCGTAATTTAAAATTAAGAATATATGATTTTATATGAGAAAGTGGGAGTTCAAATTGTACATTACAAGTGTTAAAATGGACATGGTCAAAGAAAACGAAATGGACAGGTACAAAGTCTTTGCACGTTTAGGTTTCAGTCCTTTCTTTATTTTCAAAAAGTTATAAACCCAATTTTGAAAAAAAAAAAAAAAATTATAACCCAAAATCTATATAGGGTATAAATTATATATCATAATGCACACTTATAAAAAATATGTTTTTACTACTAATTGTAGTATTATGTGTTTTGCAATCTATCTTAGTTTAATTTTTTTTTTTTTTTTGTAATTTTGTAAAGCCTACATGAAGCTGGTAGCATTCTTAAATCGAACATTTTAAGTGTAGCTCCCAGTAAAAAGGATCAGATGAAGTAGGTTTTTATTGCATATATACATGTGTATCAAAGTTTTGGTTGGCACTTTTTGAAACAAACCAAGCTAAGAAATGCAATACAATTATACTGTTGTTGGTCAAAATTGGGAAATACAAATGAAATTTCTTGAGTTTTTTTTTGGATCGACGTAACTTAAAACTTGCTCGCTACGATTGGTCCACACATAATAGTAGGTGGTCTGCTTAATTTAGAACATGTCAACCACTGCTCTATCAAAGAAAATTCACAGATACATTAGCAAATTAAAAAAAAAAAAAATCACAGTTACGCCTGTAAAAGTAAAATTTGCCGAGGGATGCAACGAATCTGAAAATCTGGAGGACTTTGTAATCTGGCACTTATATTGAAGTCTTCTCATGCACCTCAAATTAGTTGAGAAGTGTTATAATTTAGGGCTTTTTTCAAATTACCTAAGTTGTAACAGATTTTTTTCAAAAATACGATTTGTAACTTTTGCAATTCTTTTTTTTTTTCGAGCAACCTTTTTTTGCCTGCGTGTTTTAAGTTCATTTGCAACATTTTCCACTTGCGTTATCAGTTTTGCAACCTTTGCAACCAAAATATCGTATTTTTGTATATACTTTCAAAAAATTAGGTAATTTTGTAAATATCCCTACAATTTATTGATGATATTTTATTTTTCGAAAGCTCCCATTTGGAACATGTACTTGTAGGTTTTTAATCTGATATTTGTTCTTTCTATTATCTGTTTTATTATTTGTTTTCGAATAAATCGACAATGTAGTTTGTCTGGTATGTGTGTTGTTTAACTGGTCATGTGGCTGGCTAGTTTGTTGCAGCTGAGGATCGAGTGTAGTTGCAGTTGATAGGATCGAGTGTAGTGTTAGTAGTTGATTAAGAGTCTTTCTATTCCTTATCTTTGTAACAGTTCTATATATGTACTAGTAGTATCAATAAAAAACGTAAGTCTTTGGACGAGTAATCTTTTCTCAGTTTTATATCATACACTTATATATATAAGATTGCAGATTGGAAACTAGAATTGGTATCAGAGCTTGGTACGTAGGTGAATGCCAAAGTACATATCTAAGATGACAACACCAGAGACAAGTAAAACGAAAGGTGGTTCGTTTGGTTTAAATTACCCAACATTGACAAAGGAGAACTACACAACGTGGGCGATGAAAATGAAAGTATTCATGCAGGCGCATGGGGTGTGGGATGCTGTAGAGACAAGTGATCCCAAAGCGATAACTGATGATAGAACGGATAAGGTAGCCTTGGTCAGATAGTATACCAGAAGAGTGGCTACTCTCTCTTGCTACCAAGAAGACTGCTAAGGAGGCATGGGATGCGCTCAAAACAATGTGTCAAGGAGCTGAGCGTGTCAAGAATGCAAGAGTACAGTCGATGAAGTCTGAGTTTGAATCACTTAGGATGGAAAAAAGTGATGAGATTGATGATTTTTCCATGAAGCTTAATGGGCTTGTAACCAATATACGAGCCTTAGGAGAAGAGGTGACTGAATCGTATGTGGTGAAAAACTATTACGAGCAGTGCCAGCAAAATTTCTTCAAATCACTTCTACCATGGAGCAATTTGGAGACCTGGATAAGATGACAGTGGAGGAGGCTGTTGGTTCTCTGAAAGCTCATGAAGAAAGAGTGAAAGGCAAAACTGTTGGCAAAACTGTTGCAGGAAGTGGACAATTACTTCTCACAGAAGAAGAATGGTTGAAGAAAGAAAGTGGAGAAAAAAAACTGTTACTTACCAGGGAGGAGTGGCAGAGATGAACGAACAAGACTGATAATAACACAGGTGGTAGTCAAAGAAGAAGGGGAGGTCAAGACAAAAGTAGAATTCAATGCTATAATTGTGGCATATATGGACACTACGCAGCCGAATGCCATAAGCCAAAGAAAAACAGAGAACAAAGACAAGAAGTAAATATGACAAATGTGGAGGATGAAGAACCAGCTTTACTGTTAGCAAAATGTGATAGAGAAGGAGGAGACACGATGCTGTTGAACGAGAAACAGGTGGTGCCTACTATTTTGACAGATGGTGACAAAAGGCGTGAGGGAATGAGGGAATTACTGGTTTGGTGCGATTTGGAGATGGCTCGACTGTGAAAATTGAAGGAAAGGGCTCAATCATCCTTAAGTGCAAGAACGGGGAGGAACGTGTCTTACAAGAGGTATATTATATCCCCAATCTCTGTAGTAATATTATCAATTTGGGACAAATGTCTGAAAGTGGAAACAAAGTAATCCTAAAGGGGGAGTATTTGTGGGTGTTTGATAAAAGTGAAAAGATACTCATGAAGGTGAAGAAGTCACCGAATAGACTATATAAGATACTAATAGAGACTGTTGAGCCAAGGTGCTTGATGTCAAGTTCAGATGAAGTGACTCGCCTATGGCATCGACGACTTGGACATGTGAATTACAAAGCTATGAAGTTGATATCACAAGAATGTATGGTGAGAGGTCTACCAGAGATAGTTCACAACACTACAAGAAAAAGTTCAATAGACATCACGCTTTAGACATCAGTCGTAAATGCCCGTGATGTTAAAATATGTAATAACATCACCCAGAATTAAACTGATGTCTGTGCTTTTCGTAGACATCACTATTTTTAAAACTGATGTCTAAAATTCGACTTAAAAATTTCAGCGCGCGCCCCATTTCATTTGTTTCCCCCCTTAGTCAAAATTTCCCCCCTTTTACACCAAATATTCTCCCCCCTTAATCAATTTTCCCCCCTTTACCGATTAATTATTCCCCATTTCAGACAAAGGTAATTAAAGTAAAACTAAAAAACACTCACACTCTCTCGACCGTCCTCTTCTCTCTCTCTCTCTCTCGATTGAAACTCTCTCTCTCTCTCGACCGTCCTCCACCCTCCTCTGCTCTACTGACCTTGTTTTACTCACCTCCGCCCGGCCTCACTTTGCTTTACTCACCTCCGTCCAGCCTCACATCTGCTCACATCTGCTCGCGCGTCCTTGGTAAGCTTTAATTATTTGTCTTAAAAGCACGAATATGGTCTTCTCTATACGAATAGGGTCTCCTCTGCTATGTCTAGAGTTTTCTCTAATTTGGGGTTTTTTAAAATCAAAACCCTAATTTCTTAAATTGGGGTTTTTTAAAATCAAAACCCTAATTTCTTAAATAGTGTGTTTTTATTTACGTGGATGTATTCGTTATACCTAATTATTTTGAATTTATTATTTTTACAGGACGTCATTCACTTGGTTGTGGTTGTGGCTGCTAGTTTAGGTAATTTTAATTTTTGAATTTCATGTTAGTTTAATAGATTCACATTTTGTTTTTGTTTCCTGTTGTTTGTTTAGTTGCATTTTGAGTTCGAGCTGCTTTTATTTGCTCTTACTAGACTCGTTGAACAAGTTTTTAAATTAGCATTTTGTAAATATTGATTATATGATTGGATGATTAATTTGATTTTATTCGTATAGATTTTTTGCCTGTTTTAGAAAGTCAGAATTTGAGTTCAGGTTCCTTCGTATTGGAGAAATAACTGTTAAGAACTCAGGAGGACTGTTTGAAATATTATTTATGATCAGTAGATTCGATGAAACGATGTTCCTTATATTTGATGTGCAATTAATGACATGATTTACTTTTTTGTTTGAAAGTATAAAAAATTTGGTTTAATTGAACCACATTTTGTGTGTGTGTGTGTGTGTGTGATATTAATTTAATTGGATTATGATTTATAATATATAGTGGAACTCAGAAGATTTGTGCAGGTAGTGGAACAGTTGGGGGTGGATAAGGCAGTCCCTTCAAGAATCTTAGAGCTTATGGGAATTGATTGTTTAACTCGTCATAACATTGCCAGCCATCTTCAGGTTCATATGCGTAATTTTATCTACTGGACTTCTTCTCTTCCTGTTTTGATTAGCAATACAATATTTTATATAGCAAAAATGCATGAATTGAAAATCTGGTAGAAATTTGTGGCTAAATTTGTGTTTGTGAGCTCATACTACATATGAATCATTTGTTTACTACATGGACTAAATTAATAAAAAGTGAATCATATGGTAGCAGAAATATCGATCTCATCGGAAGCCTTTGCTAGCACGAGAAGCTGAGGCAGCAAGCTGGAGCCAAAGGCGACAAATATATAGCGGTGGTAGTGTTGCCTTGGGAGGAAGCAAGAGAGAAATGATTGGTAATCCCAATTGGTTTACACCCACCATAGGCTTCCCGCCAGTAGCACCCATGCCTCATTTCAGACCATTGCACGTATGGGGTCATCCGTCCATGGACCAAAGGCACATTTGGCCTAAACACAATTTCCCTCCTAATTCACGACCACCAGTTTTATGGCCTGCACCTGCAGCAGCCCCATCTTCCCACCTACAACAAGTAATTAATACAATTTTTATTTTATTTTTGTTAACAGTCAATTGTAGAAATCAAATTGGTCGGAAAGAGATCATTTCATTCTTTTCCGACCAATTCTATAACGCTTGTTTAAGGGTCATTTCCATCCACATCATCGGTGGGATATATTTATCAAGCCTACTTGCTAACTATGAATGCTTGTTGGTGCCAATTTTTATATAGGTTCCAAATTCTATGCCACATGGAGTCATGCTACCACCTCCGACACCAACGGTAACTACTCATGCAGTCATGCTATCAGCTATATATATCTACACAATTGTACATGCACAATGTTTATCTTGTACTCAACGTGGGACATGACACTAGGGAAACATACCATATAGTAACAATTGCTAGTTTAAACATGGTGTTCACTGTTCAGGCCATAAGAATTCTTCGCAACAGTATATGTCATCATACCCATGACCCCATGAGCCATTGCCTTTCCTGACCCTAATAATGCTTCATGTCAATGTATCTATTCCTTGCATCGTGCTATTGTAGGGAATATGAGGGCATAGACGTATAGTTACTTGCTATTTCTTTGCTCTGATTTTCAAAGTAAATCAATTAGTCACCTCTTTCTAGTGATACCATCCGGCCAAACCAACCGTTTGCTAAAGGTTAAAGATGTTTATGATTTATGAAATAAAATAGTTGGTGAAGAATAACCTATACTTTAGCATATTTAGCTGCTATAGTGCTTTAATATCGCACTTGTTAACCAAGAAAGTCAACTAAACTAAGTATTCCCTGCTTTAACCTATATAGAGCATCATAGATTTACTCATGCAGTTCTGTCAGGACAAAGGGAGTGTAATCACCATAAACAATCAATTTAGTTTCATTTTTTTCCACTGTAAAATATCATTAATGCACAAAGTTTTGGTAACAGATACATGGAAAATACAAAACTTCAAGGAGAAGTACCAGCTTCTTTTTTCAGTGCTCAACTGCAGACTGTGTGAGTTTAGTATTTGTATTCATGAGTTCTTTATATATCATATCAGATGTAGACTGTAGTGGACATCTAGCTTATTTGTTCCTTTTGTTAAACTATATTATTATGACAGATTATAATTTACTTTACAAGAACTAGTGCATATCTTAGATAATGAATATGGTAATGGTATCACATCGTACTAAAGGACAACCGGCTTAGTGGATCATTGGATCTCGGATCCAGCTACAGCGACCAACTTCGACTTCTTGATTTGCAGGGAAATTTGATTGATGATTTCAAACAAGGATCTGGGTACAATATCGACTTGATGTAAGCTTTTTTGTAATTTCTTTACATCTTATCCTGACAACTAATATTCTTCAATATAATAATTATTATTATAGTTGTTCTACTGGTAATAATAGGCTCCTAACTAACATTTATGTGCTGTTGCTGCAGGTGTTTTTTTAAGAAGGGGTTTGTGATTATCTAATAATCTGCAGACAATGCTTAATTAGACCATAGAGGATTTGGAGTAATATTGGTGGCTATCGACATTATTATCATCATCTCTTGAAGCTTGGCCATTGATATATATATATATGATGGTGAACATGTTTCATTTTTTGGTGATTTTATTATGCAATATTATCAATATCATCAGTAGTGTAGTGGTGAAAGTCCATACAGATATTTCCATTGGCATGTCACTTATGGTGACATCTTCCCCGTTGGGTGTTAACTAATAATAGGCTCCTAACTAACATTTATGTGCTGTTGCTGCAGGTGTTTTTTTTAAGAAGGGGTTTGTGATTATCTAATAATCTGCAGACAATGCTTAATTAGACCATAGAGGATTTGGAGTAATATTGGTGGCTATCGACATTATTATCATCATCTCTTGAAGCTTGGCCGTTGATATATATATATGATGATGAACATGTTTCATTTTTTGGTGATTTTATTATGCAATATTATCAATATCATCAGTAGTGTAGTGGTGAAAGTCCATACAGATATTTCCATTGGCATGTCACTTATGGTGACATCTTCCCCTTGGGTGTTAGGCAAAGGGTACGTACTTTATTCTATTTTTCTGCAGAACACACACACACCCAGGATTTTATGATATCATGTGCATTTATGATGAAAAATGCAGGGGGTTTTGATAAATGGGCAATTTCCTGGACCTCAACTACTTTGTGTTACCAACGACAATCTCGTTATCAATGTTCATAATCACCTAGACGAGCCATTCCTCCTCTCTTGGTCAGTACTACATGCATGTGTGTTTCAACTGAATTATACATACTTGGTCATCTCATCTATGTCCTAGGTAATAGTATGCAGATGTTATGTGTTTCTTGTTTGTGTGCATTTCTTGATGTAGGAATGGGATTCAACAAGGAAGAAACTCATATGAAGATGGAGTGTATGGAACCACATGTCCTATTCCACCTGGCACCAACTTCACATACAAGATGCAATTAAAAGATCAAATTGGTAGCTTCTTTTATTTCCCTTCTCTGGCCCTCCATAAGGCTGCTGGTGGTTACGGCGGAATTCGAGTTCTCAGCAGGCCCAAAATTCCTCTTCCATTTCCATCTCCAGATGGTGATTACACTGTTCTAATTGGAGATTGGTACAGATCTGATCACAAGGTAATTATCTTATTTTTTTTATTATTAATTTACTAATCATCTCCTAAATGTTTCTACTGGTATGATGACATGATTGTCAATATTTCGTATACATGCTAGTGGTTATAGCCAGCCTCCTGTGTATTCTGTTGATGGCAATGCAGCTCCAGCTTCTCAAACTGTTCCACCTAATGTAGCTGCCGGAAGAAGCATGTATCAGGGAAGATGACTCCAACGTGTTATTCTACGGATGAAGAGGTATAAGCACTTCGGATCTGTTGCCAGAATCGTGGATTTCTAGTGTGAATTTCTAGTGTCTTGACAGTTTGGTATGCTTGTTAAGTGATGTAGTAATTGTCAATGGTAGTTTTATTTTACGGATTGAATTGCTAGTTGGTAGGTAGTTCTGCAAATCCTTTAGTGTGTTTTGCCGATTGAATGCTGATGGATATGTAGTTAGTTTTGCGGAATGATGATGATGGATGTATAGTTAGTTTTGCGGATGTGTTGGGTGGTTGGATGTATTTTGGTTGGACGGATTTTTTGAATGCTGTAATATAAATAGTTGGATATATATTGTGAATGGTCTAGTTTTTAATTTTTTTTACGCATGGAAAGATAACTAATTTTTTTTTTCTACAATGTCTGATGTCTAAAAAACAAATAAAATTCACTTTTTATTTATAAAATATGATGTCTAAGTGACACATATAAATGAGTTTTTTCAGAAAAACCTGATGTGTATACCCACAGTAGACATCAGTAAAGGATGAGCTATCAGTCTAGGATGATGTCTAAGATAGCTACACACATCACTTTTTTTAAAGGGAACAAACAAAATATCCAGATAGACATCACCCTATCGGCTAAAATTGTGATGTCTAATATCTATATAGACATCACCTTATCTGCTAAAATATGATGTCTAATATCCAGATAGACATCTTTTTCAAAAAACGAAAGTGATGTGTATGAGAAAATTAACTTAATTTATTATATGTTTTCTAGAATATAAGGCATGCAAGTTGTTTATAAAATTAATTATATGTAACCTATTTTGCAGAACACCTGATGTGTATTGATCAAATACTGATGTCTAGGTGATGTCTAGGTTAGCACAGACATCAGTTTCTGACTGATGTCTAGTATAGACATCTCCAACCTAGACAACACACTGAAAACAACATAGACATCAGTCAGAAACTGATGTCTATTGACCTTTTTCTTGTAGTGCAATGATAATGTTTGTGATGGATGCTTGATGGGGAAGCATACGAGAAAACAGTTCCCATCACAAAGTAGCTATAGGGCGACTTGTTAGGTCGAATACACAATATGTAATCAAGTATTGTATGAGTAATTAACAAGAACACAAGTTTTAACACTTAAAAACTGTTTGGAATTAACAATTTCTCTCTCAGTGATGTAAAATATCACAGAGAGCTGCTTAGGTTACAATCAATGAATTTCTCTATGTTCGATACCCTTCTAGGGTTAACCTAACTGTATTTATAAAACATACAGCTTCGTACAATCAGTAATTGATTCTCCTATAATTAAGCTATACAATTGATATCAATCACGATTGCTACACGTCTTCTAAGTCAACTCAATCTCTTTGACAGCTATACAATCTTCAAAGATATTGCTTCCATATTTATCTTGTATCATTCTTCAAACACTGTTGACTCTCAGACGCTTCCGCTACAGAGTTTAACAACCTCTGTTGCGCTTCCAGTCAGTGTTTAACTAAACTCTGACTGCTTCCAGTTAAACTCTGTTTTGTTACTTTAGCTTCCAAACACTGTTCTCATCAATCATTTCTAACAATCTCCCCCAACTTGTTCATTAGCAAGAATGTACAAGTTTACAGTAAATGATGATGTCAAAACAAATACAAAGTCTATAGTGTTTAACAAACAGAGTTTAAGCTTTTACTTAACAATTTCTACAGAAAATAAGAAAATTCTTACAGACTTCAATTTCTAATCTCTTGAAGATCTGGCATTGTTCTGAGATAGTCTATAAGCAATCTTCTTTCAGCATTTTCAAGCTCTTTCTGCATGGCTTCCTTGATTTCTCTCAACTGAGGATCATTCTCATCAGTCTGATAGATAGCAGCTCTAAGATCGTAGATTTTGTTTCTCCTCATTTCATTTCCCAACCTGATATATTTCACTTCCTCAGACTTCACATTAAAATCCAGAACAGTAATTCCAAGATCTGTCTTCAGCTTTGTAGTCCCCTTCTCCATTTCTATCAGATTACCATTCCAATCTCTGTACTTAGGAACATACTTACTGTTGAATTTCATACTTCTTCTTGCAAGATTTTGAATCATCTTTTGTCTGAGTACATTTGCAACTGACTGAGCTCTTTGATTTCTTACTCTGAAAAGATACAGAACATATTCTAGTTCTTCCCAGTATTTTAAATCAATATCCTTCTCATCAACCTTAAACACTGTTCCATCAGCCATGAAATATAGCAGAAAATCCTTCTCTAAACTCTTCTGATATACAAGCTGTACTGACTCCAGTCTGTCTAAATTCTCTTGAGTGACACCATGACCTGGAACAGCCAATGAAGAAGGATCTCTGGGACCAACATATTGTCTTTTGTCTCTGTGTGAGCCTATACCTTCTTTGTTGTATCCAATTTTACCAGATAAGGCTCTACCATCAGTGAAATCCTTTGGAACTGTAGATGCTAAATTTGGATCATGAAAAACTCCTTTTCCAAACTTTGATTTCAACTGAGAAGACAATAATGGTGTAGTCACAACTTGTGTAGCAACAGAGGTTGTGTCTTCATTCTTCTGTACAACATGTGTATCAACAGAGGTTGTAACAACATTCTTCAACTTTTGCTTAGCTTCTGCATCTGTTGGTTTTCTGGACACTTGCATCCTTTGATTAGTACCAACTTGTTCTTTGAATTGAATGCCTTTAAGAACAGGCTTTGCAGGTTTAACAACTTTCACACTCTTCTTCAACTTATCAGACTTTAAAGCTTTTAGATGCTTTTCTTGCAGACTCTTTTCTTCAGCTTTAGCATCTTCTAGAGTAACTCCTTCTGCATTTTCTTCCATGAAGAGCTTAACAGCTAACTCTTCATCAGTCTTTGGATTAGATATTAATTCCAAACTCTTGGTTTTTGAAGTACCTTGAGTTTCAGTGTTTATTCCAACAGACTGTGACTTAAGAGATTTGCCAGATCTCAGAGTTAGTGACTCAGAGTTTAAAGCCTTACTTTTGTCACTTGCTCCTCCATCTCCAGCATCATCCTTTTTGAGCAGAGTTTGAGAAATTTTGCATTTTGACTTAGCAACTCTCTCCCCCTTTTTGACATCATCAGGAATGAGTATAGATGTAATGAGCTCCAAAGAGGTAGCAATAGAATCAACCTTATCAAACAAGGCAGCCTGATTCTCTTCAACCTTTCCTAACCTGGCAAAGAGAGTATCTTGGACTTTAGAAAGCTGTGCAGCTTTGATTTTTGACTCTCTTTCCATCTTCATTTCTCTAGTCTGTATCTCAGTCTTCAAAGAAGCAATTTGTTGTTTTGTGTCAGCAAAACTTCCATCCAGGGTTTTGACTTGTACCACAGTTGCTTTTAAGCATGATAAAATCTCTGGATTGGAAATTTGACTAGCAATTTGCTTAATGAAAGTAGCTGCTCTCCCTTTTGGAAAAATACAGTCTTCTTTATACCAGTTAGCAGCAGATTTAGCAAGGTGCTCTTGTTCAATTGCATGAGATGGACAAGGCTGATCAAAAGATGTATGTTTGTTATCAGTCTGTACTGGTGCACTCAGAGAAGAATCAGAGTTTGCACTGTTTTCAGCTTCATCTTCAACACTTGCATCAATAGCTTGAGCATCTTGTAAAGAACCACTGTGCTGAGCTTTGTCAGCCACAGTTTCTGCAACAACTTCTGCAATCTTTTCAATATTCTCCTCATGTTGCACAGGCTCTGCAACAGAGTTTGGATTTGTAGCTTCAACTGGCATAGATTTAGAGTTATCATTAGTTGCTTGATCAACCTCATCACCTTTGTCAGGAATTTGATAAGCATCAGATATCAGCTCTGTGTGTGATGCTGCAGCTTCAGGAAGAATAACTGCAGGCTGATCAGCTACACCAGGAGCTTCAGTGTGAACAACAGGTGAGATAGGATCAAGGATTGGTTGAAATGAGTCAAGAATATCATTCATTGGTGAAAAACCATCTCTGTGACCCTCTTCTGCAGGCATGTTAACCTCTGCAGGCATACCATTCACAATCACAGCATCCTCTGCAGGTATTTCAACCTCTGCAGGTATTTCAACCTCTGCAGGTATTTCAACCTCTGCAGGTATTTCAATCTCTACAGGTATATCATTCACTGCAACCTCAACAGTAGGTGTTTGCTGTGAAACCACCTCTGGAGCTTCAAGTACTTGCTCATCATCAGATTCTGAAAGAATTAATCTCCTTCTCTTGGCTTGAGGCACTGCAATCACCTCTTCTTCTTCACTAGAGCTCTCCTTAGTTGGTGAAAGTGAAGGTCTGTTTGCCCTTTGAATCTTTCGTCTGGTATAAACAGCTCCAGGTAATGTCTGTTTTGCCTTTGAGTGTTTGGTGTTCTGTGCAGTGTGTATTTTTCTTTTTGGTTTGGATTTGGGTTGATTAGTAGGTACTGGCTCAGAGTTTATGGATTCAGAGTTTATTGGTTGAGAGTTTATTTGTTCAGATTGTGGTTGATGAGGTGTAGTAGGTACAGTGGTTGTGGGTGTTGGCTCAGGTGCTGGTATAGGATGAGAATGTATGGTGTCTAATGGTTCAGGCATTTGTTGTGGTTCTGATTGTTGTGATGATTGTGTAGATTGAGAATCTTGAGGTTGGTTGACATAGTTTTGTAAGGCTAGTGGCATAAACATAGCAGGTATTTGCTGTTTAGTGACATCTTTATTTGTCAAATCAGAAAACATCCTTTTAGCAACTTGAAAAGGCTGAATGACATCAGCTTCAGCAATTGTAAGATTAGGCACACAAGCATTGAATAGCACTTGACAAAATCGAGAAAAATAAACAGATGTAGGCTCAGACAAACGCTCTCCCAAATTCATTAGAGCATGACCAATTTGGAGAGTGTCAAGAGGAAGTGCATCCCAATTTGTTGTCTTCTTTCCAAAACCCCTTGTAATGCAATCGAAAAAGAAACTCCATTCCTTTCTCAAAAGTGGCCTTCTCAGAGATCCCAGCTTATTCAAATTTCCTGAACAACCAATTTGCTGCAACATTGTCCGCAAGCGGTCGTGACCAACAACACTGTAAGAAGTATGAGTCTCAAACTCCAGAGCATCCCTAACCGTAGTTGGAGTAATGATATACTCTGATTCATCATGAGTAAAAGTAATTGTTGGAGTGCCAGACTCTTCTCCATCATCATACACAGAGTTTGTCCAAAAAGTAGCAATTTGTGAAGCAAAGAGTGTTGGTGGTGCAGTTAAAGCCTTCCCAATTTCGGAATCTTTCAAGAAATTTTGAAACAAATGAAACGCCTCTGGAGCGTTTGCATTCTCCAGTGGAGCTGCATAATTGCTAGGAAGAAAAACTAACCCTGCTGCATCAAAAGCTTTGGTTGCCATTAGTGAGATATGATACGAAAATATTCAGAGAAAAGATGTGTATGATAAGTGTTTATCAATATGTGAAAGAGAGTAAACAAGAGTTTTGAAAGTGATTTAGTATGCAAGTAACTGTGAGTGAGTGAATATGAATCGATGTGAAGTGAGAAAACAAAAGCGATTAGAGTAAAAAAAACTCAATCGTTTATGTATTGTAAGCACGCAACTGATTTTAGAGTAATGTGAGAGTAGGACACAATAATGGGACACGCGTCAAACAACCAATGGATCACTTAATAATTACCGCTGTCATTCCTATAATCACGACACTATGACATATTTACACTAATTAACAGTTGTCAACTACCCCAATTACTCCAAAATAATCAAATTATCTCAATGAAACTTTACCTTAGAGTACTTAACACAACTCGACAGTGTTTGTCAATTTTCCAACTTTATCACTAAAACCCTTTCAAAAATTGCACAGTTGTGAATATGAATGTGTGTGAAGCAGAGTTTACCAAAATCAATTTTTAGAGCATCTAATATTTCATAAAATCC
This sequence comes from Kitagawia praeruptora, assembly GCA_037693485.1. NCBI lineage: Eukaryota > Viridiplantae > Streptophyta > Magnoliopsida > Apiales > Apiaceae > Kitagawia > Kitagawia praeruptora. The sequence goes on from CM075347.1 coordinate 130,042,793, forward strand.
ATAACAAAAATCAATAAACACTGAATGCACAAACTCTCATAGTAAACACTGATTGTTTGATGAATGCTAAACTCTATAGTTACTGTAATACAGAGATCTGAATACTTTTATTCCCTTTGATGTTCATGATTATCCAAGTAAGCACACAGTCTTTGAAGACAAAAAAGATCAAGAGATAGAAATCAGAGCATCATTCAGTGAGTAACAGTCATGAACTTGATAAACTCACAAACTCTCAAAGCACACAAGTGTTTAGGTGAAGTGTTTACACTCACATTTAATCAGTAAAAGCAGATACTACCATATGCTTGAATGTCCACCAAATCTACACTACTTTGAGTACATATATGCACAAATCAAAAGGACTTTATTCAGGGTTGTAATGTAGTAAGATCAAACAGATGAGAAGAGATGTTTTAATCATGAGTGAATTTCAAGCTGAACATTTTAATAGACCAAAGTGTTCAGTCACACTGTTAGTACATATTTGTACAAGATGATCAGTATATATGCCCTTTTTTTTATTAACATATATACTGAGTAAACTTTTCTTTTCTTGAGAAACACTCACCTGCTTGCATTTGATTTTTCAAAAGAATATAACTGCTCTTAATACTACAGAGTTTAAGAAAAATGAGCAGTTAATTAGGCTCAAAGGGGTTTACTAAGGGTGGAATTTATGAACAGTGTTTGAACAGTGTTCAAAAGAATTTTGAACAGTGTTTGAAGAAATGGTAAATCCTATTGCCTTTATCATTTTCATGCACACACATATCATGTAGTCTTCAAAATGGTTTAATACAAGTTCTAGAGAAACATACTTCCTGATGAACATCACACAACAATAAAAACTGATTGATAGAGAATGTATCAATCACTGATTTGGCTCAAAATCTCACAGGGTGCAGACATGAATCTGAACTCACCAAACTAATCAATGACACATCTCATGTTTTATAGTTTTTACAAGTACAAACGAGGAATCATCAAGAACCATGAATTACCTTTGGGAACAGAATGTCACTTATCAGAGTTTAGAGTTCATCAATATCAGAAATTATTTATGAGAGGCAATGCACACAATATTCATAAACTCAGAGTTTAGGACTGAATAAACTAAGAGATGCTATAAATATGAAACAGTATCATGTTGTGTTGATTTACTGCACAAAATCTGATTAGATTACAGTGACTCAGAAAGAATCATGATTTAATTACTGAGAATCATGCTTCATACATTTTTCTTCATTGGTGTTTTCATTCAGACAATAATCAATTCTGAATTCACAGAGTGTATCCAACATGTTAACAGTGTTTAGCAGACAGACATGCTGACAGAGTTTAACAAAGTTTAAACATAAGCATGCATAACAGAGTTTAATACTAAGGTTCACATAGCACTCAACAATTTGCAGAAACATGAGCAATATATTTTAAAAGTAAGATCTTGAGTCTAACCAACATCTCTAGTCAAAACTAGAGACCATTCCTAGTTCATTGACCAGTCTTGTAAATGTAGCTTCACTCAATGGCTTGGTGAAGACATCTGCAAGTTGTTGTTCTGTAGACACAAAGTGAAGCTCAATGTTGCCTTCCTCTACATGCTCTCTGATAAAGTGATACCTTATGCTGATGTGCTTTGTCATTGAGTGTTGTACTGGATTACCTGTCATTGCAATAGCACTTTGATTATCACAAAAAATAGGTATCTTGGTATACCTCAATCCATAATCCAGCAGTTGATTCTTCATCCATAGAATCTGTGCACAGCAGCTACCAGCAGCAATATACTCTGCTTCAGCTGTAGATGTAGATATTGACTTCTGTTTCTTGCTGTACCAGGAAACAAGTCTGTCACCCAGAAATTGACAACTTCCACTGGTGCTTTTTCTGTCTATCTTACAGCCTGCAAAGTCTGCATCTGAATAGCCAAGTAGTTTAAACTCTGATTCTCTTGGATACCACAGCCCTAGAGTTATAGTGCCCTTGAGATACTTAAAAATCCTCTTTACTGCTGTTAAATGTGGTTCTCTTGGATCTGCCTGAAACCTTGCACACAAACAAGTGGCATACATGATATCAGGTCTACTAGCTGTTAAATAGAGTAGAGAACCAATCATTCCTCTGTAACTTGTCATATCTACTGATGACCCTGCATCTTTGTCCAATTTTGTTGTAGTTGCCATGGGAGTTGTTGCAGATGAGAAGTCAAGCATGCCAAATTTCTTGAGAAGATTTCTGGTATATTTTGCTTGATTGATAAAAATTCCATCATCTGTTTGCTTCACCTGTAAGCCTAGAAAATAACTAAGCTCTCCCATCATACTCATTTGATATCTTGACTGCATGAGCTTGGCAAACTTCTTACAGAGTTTATCATTAGTAGATCCAAAAATGATGTCATCAACATATATCTGAACTAAGAGCAAGTCACTACCAGATTGAAAGTAAAACAGAGTTTTGTCAATAGTACCTCTGTGAAACCCACTTTCTAGTAGAAATTTAGCAAGAGTTTCATACCATGCCCTTGGTGCCTGCTTAAGTCCATAGAGTGCCTTGTCTAACCTGTAGACATGGTCTGGATATTTTGGATCTACAAAACCTGGTGGTTGTTCAACAAACACTTCTTCTTCAAGTTTTCCATTTAAAAATGCACTTTTCACATCCATCTGAAACACTTTGAATTTCTTATGAGAGGCATATGCTAGAAAAATTCTGATTGCCTCCAATCTTGCAACTGGAGCAAATGTTTCATCATAGTCTATTCCTTCCTGCTGTGAATAGCCTTTTGCAACCAGTCTTGCTTTGTTCCTTGTGATAACACCCTCACTGTCAGTTTTATTTCTGAAAACCCATTTAGTACCAACAATGGATCTGTTCTTGGGCCTTGGTACAAGAGTCCACACTTCATTTCTTTCAAATTCATTTAGCTCTTCTTGCATTGCTGTTATCCAGTCAGCATCTTTAAGAGCTTCTTCTACTTTCTTTGGCTCAGATTGTGACAAGAATGCATGAAACAGACATTCATTTGTTGTTGCACTTCTTGTCCTTACTTTTGCATCTGGATCACCAATAATCAAATCAGGTGTGTGTGACTTAGTCCATTTTCTTGCAGAAGGCAAATTGCTTCTGTCATTATGTGATCCTCCCCCTTGATCCATACTCTCATGATTTTCTTGGTGCCTTTCTTCATTTTCTGATGCTCCCCCTGAATGTGACTGCTCAGAATTATCAACAGAGTTTGAATCAACAGAGTTTGATTCAGAATTATCAACTGAGTCACTATCAGTATTTGAATTATCACTTTGATGTGATTCTTCATGCTCCCCCTCAACTGGTTCTTCCCTTGTTTCTGATTGAAGAGATTCTTCAGTATTTACCAGTAGAGGTTCAGAGTTTAGCTCAACAGAGTTTGTCAGATCAGTCTGATCAGAGTTTACTTTTTCAGAGAATAAATCTTCATTTTCAAAGTGCAGTTGATCATGTTCATTAACATCTTCAAGTCCAGTTATTTTCTTGTCATCAAATGACACATGAATTGATTCCATGATCACTCTGGTTCTCAGATTATAAACTCTGAATGCCTTAGTTGACAGTGGATAGCCAACAAAAATTCCTTCATCTGCCTTTAGATCAAATTTGGTCAACTGCTCAGGATGAGTCTTCAATACAAAGCACTTGCATCCAAAAATATGAAAATATTTTAGATTTGGCTTCTTCTTTTTCATCATTTCATATGGAGTTTTACCATGCTTGTTGATCAGTGTTGCATTTTGAGTAAAACAAGCAGTTTGAACTGCTTCTGCCCAGAAATATGTTGGCAGCTTTGCTTCATCTAGCATGGTTCTTGCAGCTTCTATCAAGGTTCTGTTCTTCCTCTCCACTACACCATTTTGTTGTGGAGTGCCAGGTGCAGAAAACTCTTGTTTGATTCCTTTACTCTTGCAAAATTCTTCCATTGTTGAATTCCTGAATTCAGTTCCATTGTCACTTCTGATAATCTTCACTTGTTTCTCTGACCCTTTGTCCAGTTGTATTATATGTTCTGTCAGTGTTAATGCAGTTTTATCCTTCTTTGCTAGAAAATATACCCATGTGTATCTGGTATATTCATCAACAATGACTAGAGCATATTTCTTCTTTCCAAGAGACATAACATTCACTGGTCCAAAAAGATCAACATGTAGGAGATGATAAGGATCAACAATTGAATACTCAGATTTGCTTTTGAAAGAGGCTTTTCTCTGTTTGGCCTTTTGACAAGAATCACACAGGCCTTCAGCATTCAACAAAGACTTTGGTAGTCCTCTTACAAGATCATTCTTTATTAGCTCATTGATGTTGTTCAGGTTCAAATGAGAGAGTTTCTTGTGCCACTTCCAACTCTCTTCACTGGACATTCTTGTTGACAGACACACTGCTTTGCCATCAGTGTTTGTTGACAATTTTATTTCATAGATGTTATTGTGTCTGTTTCCAACTAGAGCAACTTTCCCTGTAGATTTACTGATGACTTGACAATATTCAGGCTGAAAATCTACATGATATCCTCTGTCACAGATTTGACTCACAGATAGCAGATCATGCTTGAGTCCTGGAACCAGAGCTACATTTGTGATGATGACACTCCCAAGATTAATATTGCCATATCCCAGAGTATGTCCTATGTTGCCATCTCCATAGGAAACTTTTGGGCCAGCCTTCTCCACATACTCTGAAAGCAGGGCTTTATTTCCAGTCATGTGTCCTGAACATCCACTGTCCATGACTAGGGTGCTCTCCCTTATGCCCTGCAATCACAAACAATCACTGATTATTAGTTTTAAGGATCCAGACTTGCTTGGATCCTTTGGCTTTCTTAATTTTGTTAGCTTTTGCAGCGGAATTCACATTATCAGAGTTTAAGCTAACTTTTTCAGAGTTTACATTTGCAGAGTTTACTTTAACCCATTTCAAATTTGGCTTGGGTTCATAGTAATTATAGTAAATAGCATGATAATCTCTGCAAGTGTAAATAGAATGCCACGTACTTCCACAGTGTTTACATAAAGTCTGTGGTCTAGTTCTCACATAATCATTCTTTACTGCAGTTTTAGAGGGCAAAGAATTAATGTTCTTATTCTTACTGCAGAAACTAGCAAGATGATTAGTGCTACCACAATTAAAGCATGTTTTTCTAGGAGCTAATATAGCAAGCATTGGCTTAATTCCTGATGTTATGCCTACCTTTCCATTTTTGTTTTTCCTAGGCATTCTCTGTTTGTTGACAGATTTTATCTCTTTAAGCTTATGCTTGAGTTGTTTATCTGTCATTAAACCAATGTTAACCTCTTTAACAAAAGTCTTAGCATATGATTCTCTAACAGCCTTTTTCTCAGCTTCAGTCTTAGGTCCACCTGTTCCCATAACATTACCTTCAGATGAACGATGTGGTCTTACTTTTACCAAATTTTCAAATCTAAGTTCATCTCCCTCAGAATAACCTAGACCTACTGTATCTGACTGAAACACTTCTTGAGTGTCTTTACCAGAGTGTGTCCAAGTTTTAATAATGTGTTTAGTATCCTCCAATTCAGATTCTAGTTGCTTATACTTACCTAGCAACTCCTATTCAATAAACACAGCATCATCTCTTTCTTTCTGAACTTTATTCATGTTTTCAAGCTGTTCCTCAACAAGTTTATTTCTATCTTTGAGTTGAGAGCACTCATTCTTTATCCTCTCATTTTCTAAAGTCTGATCCCTATAACTGATATGTAATGCTTTAAGATAAATTCTCAATTCAGTTATATTATCAGTATTATAAGCATAGGTAGTTGGGGGTACCTTTAGATCATCATCTTCATTCTGAGTAGTAGCCATGAGAGCATAGTTGACTTCCTCATCAGAATCTGAAGTGGCTGCCCAATCTCTGCCTTTTGTGTAGAGTGCCTTTTCAGTTTTACCCTTCTTGCACTCAGGAGCATAGTGACCCATCTCCTTACACTTGTAGCATTGAATCTCAGACTTGTCTTTCTTTCCTGATTTGGTATCCCTTCTATCAGAATTTCTGAAACTCTTCCTGTCAGAGTTTAAATCTTTCTTAGAAAATCTGTTTCCCTTCTTAAAGTTCCTGAAACCCATCTTCTTAAAAGTTTTTACCATCAAGACAGCCATTTGCTTCAACTCTTCTTCATCATCCTCAGAATCAGATAATGCATCAGTGTTTGAGTCATCATCAGAGTTTGATGACTCACTTTCAGACTTTATTACTAAAGCTTTTCCCTTAGCTTTCTTCCTTGATGCTTCCTTTTTTAATGGTTTCTCCTCAACCTTAAGAGCAACAGATTTTGACTTTCTACTTGATCTTTTGTTTCTATGCTCCAATTCCAATTCATAGGTTTTGAGCAGTCCATATATTTCATCAATCTCTGTTTCGGCAAGTTCATAGTTATCTCTTATAGTGGTTGTTTTCACATCCCACTTTTCAGGTAGAGAAAGAAGAAACTTGAGATTTGAGTCTTCTAAATCATACTCTTTGTTAACCAATGACAAATCATTTAGCAGTTTACAAAATCTGTCAAATGTTTCTGTCATGGTTTCTTCAGACTTTGCCTCAAAATGCTCATACTCCTGAGTGAGTATGTTTCTTCTATTTTTCTTGATTGCAGGAGTTCCTTGACACCTAACCTCAAGTGCATCCCATATTTCCTTTGCAGTTGTGCAATTAATCACTTTATTAGACATAACATTGTCTAAAGCACTGTGAAGTAAATGCCTTACTTTTGCATCCTTTGCAATAGATGAAAGATCCTCAACAGTTAGATCTTTCTTTTCTTTTGGAATCACCTTTGATTCCTCACCAGCAGCAGCAGCAGATAACTTTGTAGGTTTGTGAGGACCTTCATAAATTCTATCAAGATATTCTGGATCTGTAGCCTCCAGAAACATGGTCATCTTCACCTTCCAAATTGCATACTCTGATGGCCTAAGTATTGGAACCCTAATCGTTTCATACCTACTAACAGTAGTAGGGGCTTTCTCAGAACTTGATGGAGGAGGTATCTCTGCCATTGATTACTATTGTGTTTGGATCTTAAACTGTAATAAAGTAACAGATTGGCTCTGATACCACTTGTTAGGTCGAATACACAATATGTAATCAAGTATTGTATGAGTAATTAACAAGAACACAAGTTTTAACACTTAAAAACTGTTTGGAATTAACAATTTCTCTCTCAGTGATGTAAAATATCACAGAGAGCTGCTTAGGTTACAATCAATGAATTTCTCTATGTTCGATACCCTTCTAGGGTTAACCTAACTGTATTTATAAAACATACAGCTTTGTACAATCAGTAATTGATTCTCCTATAATTAAGATATACAATTGATATCAATCACGATTGCTACACGTCTTCTAAGTCAACTCAATCTCTTTGACAGCTATCCAATCTTCAAAGATATTGCTTCCATATTTATCTTGTATCATTCTTCAAACACTGTTGACTCTCAGACGCTTCCACTACAGAGTTTAACAACCTCTGTTGCGCTTCCAGTCAGTGTTTAACTAAACTCTGACTGCTTCCAGTTAAACTCTGTTTTGTTACTTTAGCTTCCAAACACTGTTCTCATCAATCATTTCTAACACGACTCATATACTAGAACTGGTTCATGGTGACCTCTGTGGACCCATCTCGCCTGATACAGCAGCTGGGAACAAGTACTTCTTCCTGCTTGTTGATGATTATAGTAGATACATGTGGGCATATCTATTGAAGAGCAAGGATGAGGCCTTGAACGCTTTTAAAGGTTTTGTGCCAAAGTGGAAAACAAACCAGGGAAGAAAGTACAAGTTTTTAGAAGTGACCGTGGAGGGGAATTCTGCTCAAGAGATTTTAATTCGTACTGTGAAGAAAATGGGATCGTGAGGCACTAAACTGCACCTTACACGCCCCAACAGAATGGGGTTGTGGAAAGGCGAAACCGAACTGTGGTCAAAATGGCCCGTAGTTGTCTTAAAGAAGCAAATTTGCCTTCGAAACTGTGGGGTGAGGCGATCAGACATGCTATTTATCTTCTAAACAGGTTACCTATAAGGGCATTATCTAGTCAAACTCCCTATGAGGCGTGGTTTAAGACGAAGCCAGGCATTGGACATGTGCGTGTGTTTGGATGCATTGAACACATGAAGGTGCCAGTTTGTAAACGGGAAAGTTAGATGATAGAAGCATGAAGGTTGTGAACTTGGGTAAGGAACCAGGGACCAAGGCATACCGTATTTATGACCCCGTGAGGAACCGTGTTTGTGTAAGTAGGGACGTGATATTTGAAGAAGATAAAAGGTGGTTGTGGAATGATCAGGAAAGAGGCAATGTTTGTGACAACTGGTTTTCTGTCCCTGAAGAAAGCAGAGAAAGGGAAGGAAACGCACAAGAGCCAGACAACGAGAGTGACACTGAGACTAGTGACAACGAGACTGATACCGAGACTAGTGTTCAAAGTCTTGCACAAGTACAAACTCCACATGCCACTCATATCAGCAGTGACAACTACGATGATAGTGAGCCACCCAGAAAATTTAGAGCTCTGGCAGATATTTATAACAATACAAAACCTATTGAGATGGATGAGGAATTGCTCTGAATGGGAGTTGAGGAACCTACATGTTATAGACAAGCTATACGAAGATGAGCGAGTGGAAGCAAGCAATGTCTAGAGAAATGGAATCTATAGAGAAGAACAATACATGGAAGCTGACTGAACTTCCTAAGGGGCACAAGGCAATTGGTTTAAAATGGATCTATAAACTTAAAAGAGATGCAGATGGAAACATAGTCAAGTATAAGGCAAGACTCGTCGCGAAATGGTATGTCCAAGAGCAAGGGGTTGATTTTGACGAGATATTCGCCCCTGTGACAGACATTGAAACTGTTCGCCTCTTGTTGGCATTGTCTGCTAAAAATGGTTGGAGAGTACACCATCTAGATGTGAAAATGGCTTTTTTGAATGGTGCAATACATGAAGAAGTATACGTGAGTCAGTTGGAAGGTTTTGAAAGGAAGGGAAAAAAACATCTCGTTTATAAATTGGCCAAAGCATTGTATGGCCTGGGACAAGCACCACGTGCTTGGTATGCAAAGTTGAATAAGTGTCTAGAGGATCTCGGTTTTGTTCGATGCCCATATGAACATGCTGTTTATACAAGAAGGGAAGATGATAATGTCTTGATTGTTGGCGTTTATGTAGACGATCTTCTGATTACAGGATCGAACATTTCAGTTATTAAAAAATTTAAGGTGCAGATGAGTGAAATCTTTGAAATGACAGACTTGGGTGAATTAAGTTACTATCTGGGCATTGAAGTTCAACAGGGCAATGGTTTTATTGAGCTAAAGCAAGCTAGGTACGCGAGAAAGGTCCTCGAAAAGGCTGGGATGGCAAACTGTAATTCTTCAAAGTATCCCATGGATCCGAGCATACTGCAGATCAGTAGAGATGAAGGTGGGAAGACAGTCAATGCCACAGACTACAAAAGTCTTGTTGGTTGCTTGAGGTATCTTGTGCACACCAGACCGGATATCTCATATGTTGTTGGAATAGTAAGCAGGTACATGGAGAGGCCCACAGTCTTGCACATGGAAGTTGTCAAGCGTATACTCAGATACATAAAGGGCACAACTCATTATGGCCTACTGTATTCTAAGGGAACTGGAAATCAGTTGTTAACTGGGTTCTCAGACAGTGACTTAGCAGGTCAAGTGGATGACAGGAAAAGCATCGGGGGAATGATGTTCTATCTCAACGAAAGCATGATTACTTGGGTTTCACAGAAACAAAGATGTGTGGCGCTTTCTTCGTGTGAAGCAGAGTTTATGGCAGCCACTGCAACGGCTTGTCAAGGGATATGGCTTCGGAATGTCTTGGGTCAGATTACTGGTGAAAAGATAGGACCTGTGATCATTTACATCGATAACAAGTCGGCTATAGATTTGGCCAAGAATTCGGTATTCCATGGACGCAGCAAACATATCGATATTCGATATCATTTTATTAGACAATGTGTGGAACGTGGAGAGATTGTCATTAAACACATTGGTAGCGAAGGACAGAGGACAGACATTTTGACAAAGGCCTTGGTGATAGTAAAGTTCGAGAGGATGCGTAGTTTGCTGGGAGTCAAGAATTTGGACAAACAAATTTCAGATTAGGGGGGAGAATGCTGGTTTTTAATCTGATATTTGTTCTTTCTATTATCTATTTTATTATTTGTTTTTGAATAAATCGACAATGTAGTTTGTCTGGTAGGTGTGCAGTTGAACTGGTCATGTGGCTGGCTAGTTTGTTGCAGCTGAGTTATCTAGGATCAAGTGTAGTTGCAGTTGATAGGATCGAGTGTAGTGTTAGTAGTTGATTAGGAGTCTTTCTATTCCTTATCTTTGTAACAGTTCTATATATGTACTAGTAGTATCAATAAAAAACGTGAGTCTTTGGATGAGCAATCTCTGGTGTCTTACATTCTTTTCTCAGTTTCATATCATACACTTATATATATAAGATTGCAGATTGGAAACTAGAGTCCTATTCAACGTGCATGCTGTTCAGATTTCTTCTGGTTGGTGAATGGGGATACCGGATACAGTCTCGTATTACCAAATCTTACGTTTACATAAAGCCAGTTCGGGCTTAAAATTCGAGTTTAAAGTAATTTTTGACTTGAAGTTGTAAAATGATTTTTGATATTAAATTGAAAAATGTCTATTTGTATAATAAGTTAGAAAATGATTTAAAGTTAAAAAACAGCTTAAAGCTAGAAGTTGGTAGGAGGTACTTTTTTTGAACGACTTATTTTATTTTAATGATTTTATTTGGTAAAAGTTAATAACATCATTCAAATTAATTATTTATCAAATTTATTTTTATTTTAACATTTTTAATAATTCATAGTTTACCCATAATACAAAATTACCCAAACAGATATTGATTAATTTTTTTTACTTTTCATTTATCACTTTAAGCAACTTTAAGTTATAAGTAATAATTTTAAATTTAGCCAAACGAGCTCATATTCTGTCCAATGTTATGAAAAGCAGAATTCGGAATTAATCGGAGAATACACGGAACAGAGATTAATCGGATAATCGAGGATTAATTGGAATGATTAATCGGATCATTAATCGGAATCAGTTTAATATTATTTTATATATATAATTATTTTAAATATGTAATTATTTTTTATATATAATAATCTTTTATATATAATTTTTTATGAGTTTTAACTTTTAAATTTTTTTTAAATTTTGTCCGAACTTTATTGATCTTGTAACGAATTAACCGCATTTTGACCGATTTTTTCCCTCTTATTGACCGATTTTTAAAACAATGATTTTTGACCCGATTTTCTAAAAATCCATTTTAATCACCGATTTTTAGAACACCGTTTATGTCCGTTCTAATACACTTTTCACGTTTTTTATTTTAAAATATCACATTTATTTTTTTAGCATTTCTTTATAGTATTCCATTTTTCCCTTTTTTCATTTTTCTTAAATTTTCAGTCCAATAGAAGGTACCGAAATGAAGAGAGTATTTAACATTATTTTTTAAATAAAAAATTGATACTAGGTCAAATATGTTCACATATGTAATATTACGTAATTTTTAAAATAATAAAAAAAATAATAGAATAAAAAATTTAAAATAGATAATAATTAAAATTCAATTAGAATAATGGGCCTAAAATACGGATAATTGGTAGGTTGGATTAGGATTTTGTAATGCTACATAGACATCTTATTTTTCTTGCTCATCTTTATTATTAAAATTTGTAGATTTTTTAAACACAAAGCAGTTGTCTTGTAAAATTCGTAAAAAATTCATCGTAAGTCAGAATTAGGAAAGATTTTTTTGTTTTCTATATGATTTTCGCTCTTTGAGTTCTTCAAGATTGTTTAGAGAGTCAAAAAGGTTGAATACATATAGGGTTAGAATTGAAGACAAGATTAAGGATGATTTGATTCTTGAATTGCCGCATAAAGATAAATTTTCTGATTGATCTATCTAGTGTTTTTAAAATTATGGGGTTAAATATCAAAATGGTCACTGAAGTGGTGGCCAGATATCACTTTACTCACTGATTTCAACGGGGTCTCATTTGAATCACTTAAATCAGAATAAATATCAAACAAATACCTATAAATATGTGATCGAGAATTAAAATAATTTTTTGTTAAGTTTTATACATTTTTCTTCAATGCCACCATAACCTAATGAAAAGTCATAGATTCTAATATTTTTTATAATATATTCAAAAATTTTAAAATTTATTTACTATTTATATTTGATTTTCTAGTTATTTTCTTTGATTTAATTAAAAATAAATAGTAAATAGATTTTAAAATTTTTAAATATATTATCTAAAATATTAGAACCCATGAATTTTCATTTGGTTATGGTGGCATTGAAGAAAAATGTATAGAACTTAACAAAAAATTATTTAAATTCTCGATCACATATTTATAGGTATCTGTTTGATATTTATTCTGACTTAAGTGATTCAAATGAGCTCCTGTTGAAATCAGTGAGTAAAATGATATATGGCCACCACTTCAGTGACCAATTTGATATTTAATCCCAAAATTTATGTATTATGTGTACGTATTTGTTATCAAAACTTGGGCTAAATTATTAGATTTTGAAGTTATATGTATTATTGTATAAATGTGTTATGTGTAAGTAATAGTCTTGGGATTCTGATTTATGTCATATTTTGTGAAAATAAAGATTTGGGACCAAGTTACCAGGTTGAGTGACAGTTTTCTGAAAATTTATAACCGTTGTCATCGGGATATAATGATCGTGGTATGAATTATAGGTTTTAAGTTATTATTATTATGTGGTGTCGTATCGAATAGGAATAAGTGCATCGTAAGTGATTATTTTGTGTGTCGTTACCGTATTGTATTGAATATTATACTATATATATACGTATCTTATATGTATAGGTATTACTTGAACCTACTAATTATTGGATTATTTGGTTTCTTGCTAGATTGTATATTTCATTACTTACAATTTTCAAATTTCTTATAAGATCGTGTGAATAGCATTAGAGTTCGAGTAGCTTATGCTCGGAATACATTAATTTTTAAATAATCATTCTTAACTGCGCTTTTATAATAAATTTTTGATTGAATAAATTATATTTTAATTTTAATTTTAAATTTTAAATTAAAAATTAAAAAAATCGGGCTCTTACAATACACAACACACCTCACTCCCATTTAGTGATCGATATTTATATGTACACAACTTATATCCAAGCTCTGTTCTAAAAATCCCCGATTCAGCCGATTAATCCCCGATTAATCTTCTGGAAGGTAACCAACCGATTCGATTTTTGAAATCCGATTAATCCTTTTAATTTATTTAAAATGATATGTTTAATTGTAAATTAGACTAATATATTAAATATTATTATAATATCCGATTAATGCTCCGATTAATCCGTTCGATTAATCCCCGCCTACCCGATTAGGCGCTAGGCGGTACCCCAACCGCCCTGGTCCGCCTAGCGATTTCTGGAACACTGTATCCAAGTGATCATATATTCATATTTAATAAATTTAGGCTGTTTCCTGGAAGCAGCGCATCCTTTTTGGTCAGGAGCCAGCCTTCCGGTATCTAGAGACATTATAGTACATTAGTACCAAATACCATTCAACATTCAGCATGCTCTTATCTTGACTTTGACCATAACATTATAAAAATTCCACTATATAAACCATTCAAACTATGCTTAAAAATTGATACCTAACTATCTCAACAACCATGAACAATACTAACAATGCTTCCACTGATCACTATCCGTGGTTGCATTACTATCAACAGACCACCTCCCCTGCCGCTAATCCGGTGGTCGTGACCACCTCTGTCAGTGGTGGTACGGGGCCGGGTTTTTCGGATACTAATAGTACAATAGTAACCACAAGTTTTACCACAAACAATACTTCAAGCCCTAATAAATCAACTTCTTTAGGTAATAATACTGATCCTCATCTCAACCCTCAAGCTTCGGTTGGCAAACCCATTCGTCGAAGGTCCAGAGCACCTAGGAGAAATCCGACAACGCTTCTTAATGCAAGCACTGCAAACTTTAGGTCCCTTGTGCAACAATTCACTGGTTGTCAAAATTTAAAGGCATCATCTTTTGGTTCACGAAAGGGTCCGGTTAACTTGAGCTTTGGCATGCCTAGGAATCAGAATGATCATCCGATAACTAGTACAAGTTCAAGAATGGCGCCAATGGGATCCGAGTATTTTCATGATCAGGTGTTGAATCCAGTTGTTCATGATCAGCATCAAGGACAGCAGTGGCAGAAGCAAGAAATGTTGGAGAAATTACAGATTAATAACAAGAACATGCAGAGTAATGGGCTGGATGAGTTTGCTATCGACGATTTACATAAACTTATAAATGAATCTTCTTCATTCAGTAATACTACTGTTAATAAACTGGATGGTAACTACTACTTTTGATCAGGGTATATCTTGAATTTTAGTTATATATATTATGATCAGGATCATTCATATATGATCAGCAGCAATGTAAATATAGTTTTTTTTTTTCATTTTTTGTTTTTGAATTTTGTGGTGTTGAAATATAGGATCTAATTCAGCAAATTAAAATAGCAATATGTACTCATAGCTATAATTTTAAACATGTAATGCATGATTTCTTTTATCTGTACATTTATAGTAGTGTATTAACTATATATATTGAATTAATTTTTCCAGCAAATTAATAGTTCATAGCTTGAGTTGTTAATAAAAGTGAATAAAGAACTAATTAAATGTGTAAACTGGCCCAACTGGAGTACTTAATAAGTAGATGATTGTTTCAAAAACTCGGAGCTAATTCATTTGCTTATGAGAGTGAATGAATCGTAATGCGCTTATGATTCATATGTTCACTGAATTTTGTTTTATTGCATCCTATTACATTTAAACTTTTAAAGTAAGAGTTTTGGAATCAATAAAAAGAATTACTTTATCAATAGTAAAAGTATAATGCCTTCATCAGCCAATAAAAAAAAATGTGATAAAAAAATGTAACAACGTTCAGTTTATTTACGATTGATGCGCGTCGGTCATTATTGGTCAATAATGATCAAAACTTGATAATTATCGATCAGTTGATGATTCGGTAAGGACTATTTCTTGTAGATCTGGTTAATTAAGCTCATAGTACAGTGGCCATGATCTGTGGAGACCGTAGACATCCTTTCGATGAGTTGAGGAGAATGACAATTGATGAAGGAGACGAACAAATGAATATTGTTTAAGGTACTATAACATGATACGTTAGGCTTTAAAGAAAATTATATTAGAGCAAGTCTAACAATGTCCTAAATATTGTTTCTTAATATATTAGGACATTCATCTCATTTTTTTTTTAAGGTATCTCTATACTTGTCCTAAATAATTTTTAACAATAAAAAATTAACTTCCCTCCTTTTTTACGCTTCTCTCTCCTCTCTTTTTTATCTTCCCTCCAATTCTAATTCAAATATATTATTATTTTAATTTATAAGGCACAAGTATAAGGTATGTTGTTGGAATTGATACACAAAAATCATGATTTAAATCACTATGATACTATATTTTATTATATTTATAAGGCACCAACTAGGTAACATAATGAACAATTCAAGCATCATAGACATGAAGGCACCATGCAATAGTCAAGTGTGTGAGTGTTCCCCGTTAATAGTACGTGAGGTGAAATGTCGGATGCACCAGAATCGAATCCATGACGATTAATTAATGTAGTATCAAAATTTCGAATCACAAAAATGCATGAAATTTAGTAACTATCTCGCAACTAGGGCTGTCAAAAAAATCCGGATATCCGGATATCCGTCCGAAATATCCGAATCCGTATCCGAAAAATTAGGATATTATCCGTATCCGAAAAATTAGGATATTATCCGTATCCGAATCCGACATATCCGTATCCGAAAATGTAATAACTGATATATATTTATATATAATATTTAAAATTTATAATATATTAATATATGTCTTTGTTCAATAATTAATATATTTTTGTTAGATATATTTAAGTGTAGACATTTTAAAAGATTTATATGTTATAAATATGATATATGAATATATTATTTTAATATATTATATTATTAATATATTATATTAATAAATAATATTAATATATTATATATTATATATCATATATCATATATGAATATATTATATTAATATATTAATATATATTATATTAATATATTAATATAATATATTAATATATTAATATATAATATATTATATGACATATATTAATATATTATATTAATATATTAATATATTATATTATATATCATATGATATATTAATATATTATATTAATATATTATATTAATATAGTAATATATTATATTAATAAATATATTAATATATTATATTAATAAATTATATTAATATATTATATTAATATATTATATATTATATATCATATATGAATATATAATATTAATATATTAATATATAATACATTATATATCATATATCATATGATATATTAATATATTATATTAATATATTATATATTATATATCATATATCATATTATATTGTATATTAATATGTCATATATCATATGATATATTAATATATTATATTAATATATTGTATTAATATATCATATATCATATTAATATATTAATATATTATATTAATAAACTTTAAATATGATATATATCATCATTTATATATTTTTGTAAAAAAATATCCGAAATATCCGAATATCCGTCCGAAATATCCGTATTCGTATTCGAAAAAATTAGGATATTATCCGTATCCGAAAAAAATTACCCGTATCCGTATCCGAAATATCCGTTTGACAGCCCTACTCGCAACATATCAAATTGTAAAATTCATGGGAATGACAGATTGACAGTCTCTACTCTCTAGTTAACTGAATTTGATGTGTCATTTAATTACCTTGTCAACCTTTGTGGTAACAAGTCTGTTTGGCCATACTTATTTTAGGTTTTTATGGACTTATTTTCGGGTAAAAATTTCATATTTTTATAAAAAAATATTATACAAGTATTCAATGTATGCTTGAGATTCTATAAGTTGCAAAAAAAAATTAATTTTTTCAGGAAAAAGTTAGAAATCTCTAACTTTATCTTAAAATAAGTTAACTTATTCTGGAAAAAAGTTCTCCCAAACACCCCCAAAGATATCTTCTTCTTAATTATTCCTTCTATTTCCTCCTTGATCCTTTATCTTTTACTCCCTCTGTCCCATAAAACTCTTTCCACTTTCCTTTTCGGGACATTCAAAATACTCTCCCCCTTTCTATTTTAGGCCATAAAATAACTATATTCAATACCCACTACTCCTTAAAATAATATTAAGTACCCACTATTCCACCCATTAACCCTTAAAAACAATACTCCCTCCGTTCCTTATTTCTTTTTCTACTTTCCTTTTAAGGATATTCAAATTAATTTTCTTGTTTCTATTTTAGTCCATAAAAAACAAAATACTCTACTCTTAAAAAATACTCCCACACCAATTCCCACAATATTTTATTCATACCCCCACCTACTCCCATTTAACCCTAATCTCATTTCTCTCCGTCTTTCTCTCTCGTCCCTTCGTCTCTCTCTATTCTCCGCCATCAAACCCTAATTACTCTATAGAAAACATGAGTTTACATTATGGGTTTTCCGATTCCGATGATGAATCTGGTAATACAGTTAAGTACGAGTGCTCAGATCCTGATCATTGTGACAAAGGTGATTCTTGTGATGGGGAACACGGTTATAGTGGTCAGTATCTGCGATTAAAGTTTGGTCCAATTGATTACGAGGAATCGGTGCCCAAATCGGATGTGACGGTGGATCAAAACCCTCGATCGCCGTTACATGAAAGTGTTATTCAAGTCCCCTTGGATGAATATCAAGCTCCTCCGTCCACTGTTTCTTCCGATCCAGTTGAAGTGGTCGCCGTTGTTGCTCCGGAACCGTCGAGCGATGACTTGGATCTGGATGTTGAGGCTGATTCAGATGATGCATGCTCTCGGTCCTAATCGGAGTAAAGATGTTCTATCTTCCACTTCTTTCTGCTGTTAATCGCTTGTAATTATAGTTAATTGCTTGTTTGTCTAGTTAATCGCGTGTAATTGTAGTTAATTGCATGTTTGTGTAGCTACATTGAAGCGGTTGTTTTTATATTGACTCGCTTGTTTATATGCTTGTTTTTGTAGTTAATCGAATGTCATGTAGTTAATCGAATGCCCTGTTTTTAATCGAATGCTTGTTTGTTCTTGTTTCAAGTCCCCTTTAATGCTTTCAATTTATATGTGTACTACTTAGATTTGATTGGTTGTTCAATTAGTCTCTTGGAATCGTATTGGTGGATATATTTAATTAGAGTTGGCAATTCGTTTCGTGTCGTGTACTTCGTGTCATGTACTTTCGTGTTTCGTGTACCAAGAGATAAAAACGAAAACGAAACGAAATAAATTCGTGTACTCAAATTCTAAAACGAACACGAAACGAAATATTTCGTGTAAAGACGAAACGAAATGAAAAGTACACGAAATATTTCCGTTTACACGAAAATGAAACGAAAAACGTGTACTTTCGTTTACTTTTCGTGTACTTTTCGTGTACGTTCGTGTACTTTTCGTGTATTTTCTATTTATTTTGTAAAAAAGTTAAATATCTAATATTTATTTCTAATATATATTTATATAATTTAAAATATTTATTTAAATATTTATTTATTTCGTGTATTTTCGTTTCGTGTCGTGTACCCAAGGGTAAACCCAAAACCGACACTAAATTCATCCGTGTAATTTCGTGTTCGTGTACTTTCGTGTTCGTGTACCGCAAAGGTCAACCCAAACCCGTAATTTTCGTGTCGTTTTCGTGTTGTGTTTTCGTGTTGTGTACGAAATTGCCGGCTCTATATTTAATTGTGGATTGGCCCTTGTAATTCAAGATTAGGCAGTAATCTCATTTCCCACTTCTTTTTTGATCTATGATGATAGTTCAATTTGCTGCGACAATGTATGCCCTAGTGTGCCATAAGCAACCAATTTCACTGAATGGAGGCCTGTGTGTGCTTAGTGGTTGTACTTATATGTCGATGATGTTTGGGGACGATCTGAGATCAAATAAGTATATGTACATGTGTTAACACAAAATCACGCAAGTGCACGTGGTCACAAGTAATATAGATATAAATCAAGTTCGTTCCACAGAGATCTGGTTTAGGTTTCAATTCAGTAGATGTACCTATGCAACAATGTATGATTTTAATTCACTGTTAAGACAAATAACAAATTGGGGTTTGATTATCTAAATTAATCTAAGATGCAAATTATAAAACTAAGAATTAATTAACTAAAGAGAATTAAATCAAATTACTTATATGAGAATAAACATGGGACTCTAACTTCATTATCTACTTTGCCTAGAGTTGACGCCTTTAATCCATGCATGTGATGGTTTTGATATCTGATCGGATAACATGAAACAAGTACACGCTACCTGTCAGCATACGTATA
Source organism: Kitagawia praeruptora (assembly GCA_037693485.1). Classification (NCBI taxonomy): domain Eukaryota; kingdom Viridiplantae; phylum Streptophyta; class Magnoliopsida; order Apiales; family Apiaceae; genus Kitagawia; species Kitagawia praeruptora. Next base: position 130,062,372 of record CM075347.1, read on the forward strand.
CCAAACTACCCATACATCCACAAAAAAGATAGAAGATGAATAGACACCAATTATGCTTAGACCCTATATGTCTATAGAATTTGAAAACGTAACGGTTGAAGAGCAAGTTATCCATGAAGATCACACAGGGCAGAATAAGTATTTTCATCTTACACTACGAATCATATTGATAAACAATTATGAACCTATGCTGGCATGACAAGTTCTAAACCTCAAGATCCACTTTCACTTCACAAGAGATTAACAATTCAATTTAGATGTTAGCTACGCATCTAAAAGCATTAAGATTAACCATACGAGGATATCAAGAATTCACCACACACATATCTTTAAAGCAATCAAACTACTAAGTTACATAGATAAATCCGTTAGAATCCCATGATAACGATTAGTCCATAATTGAACCGTTCGTCACCATGGGATTTGATGAAAACATGTTATTAAACAAAGTATGAATGGAAGTAATAATATTAATAGGAAAAGAACACAAAAGATGAAGTAGATCTTGATCCGTTGCTCGTCACGAGCGTTGAATCTCCTTCTCCTTTTCTCCCTTGCAATTCTATGTTACAATAAAATAAACGATGATCCGATTTACAAGGCTAATATGTGTTTTTATAGGCCTAGATATCTTGCCCAGCAAGAAAAACAACCTACAATACAATTAGAAGTAGGTTTGGATACCAAAAATACAATTAGATTTTGAATAGGGGCAAAACTGTCAAAAATCAGCTTTTTCTGGCCGGCCAAGCGCTGCCTGCGCCTCCTGGAGCGCAGCCTACGCTTCATTCTCTGTTCTGGCACTATTTGGGCGCTGCCAGCGCTCCTCCATGCGCTGCCTGCGCTCGAGTTGCTGGCAGTTGCTCATTTTCTGCCTTTTTCTTCGTTTTAAAGCCTTTTTCTTCCGTTCTTCTTGCACTAACTTCCCGTCTTTAATTCCGTGACTTGTAATCCTCTTGATAGTTGATATTAAGACGCCATTCTTCATTCCATATCATAAATCAACTCCCAAAACAATGGAAAGTTCACCCCTAATAGACATTTCTTCAAACCTGCACAATTAAATAAAACACATCAAAACTACGACAAACTTGAGGCCAAGTACACCAATTTAAGCCGATATGGAACGCCCCAAATGGATTTAAAATCCATTTATCACACCTCCAAACTTAAACCGATGCTTGTCCTCAAGCATAAACAATTACATCTAACTAACTAGTACCACTTCCGTAGGTGATCACGATACCCCTAGGCAGCCCTAGTGGACGTGTAAGGTCTCGTGAGGGCCTATAGCGAATGTACCCACAAAATACATTTAACCTAGTGCAATGCAATGCATGAATGCAACTAATATGAAAAATGCAAAGATCCCCTTCAAACTCACTAAAACCAACTAACAAGCAAACATCTCAAAGAATGCAAATAAATCCAAGCAGAGCTCGACTAAGTCCCCGTATACTAACAATACATGAACAGAAACGTGCGTGTGTGCAATGCTCATCAGAAATACTCCCAAAACTAGGTCAAAAATCACAGGTTTATAAAAAGAATAGACTGTAGACACTTCATAACCTAGGAACACCTCCATCCTTATTCAAGTTAGCCAGGAATTCATGCTTTATTACTACGGCACTATATACAATACGCATGCTTATTTAACCGTGCAATGAGTGAGACCCCAAAAGGCTTATACAATAATACCCATGTAGCGAGTGTTAGGTCAGCAATCCCAAACCACAAGGGCTTTAGGTTACTAGGACTAAGTCCCTTCAGACTTAATTACTCGAGTATTAAAGAGCTCACCCTGGTTAATTTTGCATATAAACAAAGTAAACAACTATTTTTTTCTTTTCTTCTTCTTTTTTTTCTGATTTTTTTTTCTTTTTTTTTTGTATGCAATCTGGAATGAGAATTCTCAATTCCAACCCTAGACTACCCATATAAATATGAGCCGGCTACTAGCCATTTGACACCTAGCCATTATTGACAATTATTAGCATGAAATCCCTGGTTTCCCCCAAACTTAGACTTTAATGCTCCTACGCCATCAAGGGAATAATGAAAATTCTAAATATAATCAGGTGATTAAATCTCAAAACATCCAAACAGGCATGACCTCAACCTAGCCCAAAAGCAAACAATGAGTTTGTGTAAAAAATTTGTTCCCGTAACATGCAAGTCAATTTCGTAAGAACTATAAATCAGCCCTCTACTCATCATCTCCACACTCAATTAAACATCTACCTATCAATCAGAATCAGCTCGTCCTAAAGGATCATGAAATATGCATGCCATGAAAATGCAACTAAAATGAACTCACATAATAAAACAAAAGAAATAACAGAATGTCCTATATGAAACAAACGTAGATAACACAAACAAAACAATCATGCATGAACTACCATTACTATGCAAAACATGATATCTATATGAACACAATGACTCACATAATCACAACTAACTATATAAACATTACTTATCCCCCAAACCACCCCCAAACTTAAAAGATTCAATGTCCTCCGCATTGAATGGAAGTAAATACGAGGGATAGTAGAAAACATACCTAAAAATACCGAAACACATGGTGTTGTGCCCAAAAATCTCCATGGGCTAGATTTAGGCCCATTAAGCTATAGGGTTCGATCCATACAAGCTAGAAGAATGATCCAGTACGAGTTATGAAGAACAAATAGAAGAAATGAATAAGGAAGTATGAGTATTAGGAGGTTCCCAATGGTCAGGAAGCTGAGTTGAGCACTCGAAGACCAGGTTCCTCCAAGCAGAAGAGTTCGAGTTAGCATAGCAACAACCATAGAGATGATAAAAGCGTATGAAGAGTTATCCAGTCTAACTAGTTTGTTATTTGTGCAGGTACTGACACCCAAAGGGAGGTCCCTAAGCGATATGTCCCAAAATAAGGAGGTCCCTGAGAAACAGGCTCCTGAAACGTAGGTTCCTGAGCACCAGGTTCCTACGAGTTGCCAACAGAAAGTTCTAGAAGTCATCTAGAACAGATAAACAAATTGGTATCTGAGTATAATTCTAGGGCGCAGATGATCCTAGAATAACTCTAACCAATGAGAGAATCATAAGTGGGGTACGAACTCGAGTTTTACTCCACTTAGCCAAACTAGTTCGTGAAAGGCTCTAAAGGAACCTGAGTCCAACACGAATTAGATGACCGAATGCAGCTATTCCAGTAAGAGACAGAATCATATTAGAACTACGTGAGCTTGATCCCTATAAATACAAGGGTACGTAGGCACCTCAGGGTACGACACATTAAGTTCTCTGATTTTCTCTAAAGGCACCTGAGATTATTGGAGATACCCTCGAGCTCAGCTCAACCCCCACAAACACAACCCAAACCTTTTCATAGAACAGTTGATCGCTAGCCTATACAACTACCTGTAAACCTCACATAAGTTGATTACGAAATCCACTCATCAACATTGGCGCTAGAAGGAGGGGATAGTTAATATCTTAAGAGTGGAAAAGATGTCAGGCAACTCGGATAGCGAAGCAACCCGTTCTGAACGAGAGATTCATGAGGGGAACACATCTCCTCCTAGAGCACCGAAGGTTACTAAAGCAGCCATGATGGAAATCTTAAAGACTGTGGGAGAACGTTTGTCGACTTTGGAGCAGGCTTCAAGCAAAAAGAAGAAAAAGAAGGCAAAGAAAAGCAAGAAGTCGAAGGTTACTCTGAAACAATTGAATTTTGAAGAATCTGAGAATGGTGAGGAGGTTCCAGACGATGGTGGAGAACCGAAGCAAGGTAATGGTGATGAAGATATGGAGAATCCTGAGAAGAGTAGACCTGGTAGCAAGGATCGTACAGGGACCAAGGAAAAGAAGAAAACCAAGACTGGAGGTTCCTCAAAGAAAAAGAAGAAAGATAAAGACCCATCTGTCGAGATAATTGAAGAAGAAAGCACGGATTCAGATGAGGATACTGAAGAATCAAGCGCCGCAGAGTCGCAAGAGGAAGAAGGAACGAGTAAGAAGACAAAGGCGGAAGCTATTGGGGAGGTGACAGCAGAAGATGTCAAGAAAATTTTGGCTCAACTCAAGGACGAAAAGAATCTTGCTGTGAACCCTATAACAGCTTCTCCTTTCACCAAGAAGGTTCGAAAGTCGGCTCTGCCTAGGTCTTATAGGCCTTCGAATGAGTTGAAATTTGATGGGACTACTGACCCCATTGAGTACCTTAGCCGTTTTGACACAGAGATGGATGTTTATCAAGTGAAGGAAGCCACCAGGTGCAGGTTACTGGCTGCAACTCTACAGGGCGGAGCCCATCAATGGTTCAAAAGGTTACCTGCAGATTCGATTGGTTCTTGGGCAAGTATGGGGAAGCTCTTTGTCACTCAATTTAGAGCATCTGTTGCATTCGCACCACCAACCAATACCTTAGCCAATATCAAGCAAAGACCTAGTGAGACATTGACAGAATATTTCAAGAGGTTTAATGCGGAGGTTCCTAAAGTTAGGAAAGCATCTGAGGAAACAATAAAGAATTTCTTAATTGCTGGAGTCAAAGGAGGCTCAGATTTTTGGAAAGCACTGCAAGGAAAAGAACCAGAGACGTTGGCAGATTTTTATGCCCAGGCAGAACCCTTTCGACTGGTGGAGGAATCTCTAGCTGAATTAAGGAAGGATCCAGATTTTGTAAGGCAAAGTGGAAGCAAGAGGTCGAGACAAAGAAGCCCCAATGGTCGTGACAATAAAAAGGTGGTTAGTCGCACATCCCAGGTGAAGCCTGAAGCTGTGAATCCTACTAAACCTGTCATGAGTCAGGTACCGCCACCAGCTTCCTATAACAACAATAAACATGAGAGACCTGTCTATGAAACTTTCACTCCTTTGGTAGCTCCGATTGATCATATTTACGCAGTGAATGAGAAGTCCTCATGGTTTAAGAAGCCTTTCAGAACCGGTCCCCCAGGGAATAAGAATGAACGCCCATACTGTGACTTCCATGATAATAATGGGCATAATACTGCAGATTGTCGTCACCTCTGAGATCTAATTGAAACTCTAATCAGACAAGGGCAATTGAGTGAATGGGTGGCTCAGGAAGGGAAAAAGTATAGAGATGAGAAGACTCAGAAGACACAGACGCAGGAACCTGTCGTGATGGAAGGACCACCTAAGGCTGGGTGCATACGCACAATTATAGGAGGTCCCCACATTGGAGGAAGCAGCAGGAATGCCATGGAGAGGTATACCCGTGAGGCTAAAGAACGTCCTTTGACCAGTATTTACAATCTGTCCCAGAGGTCCCCAAAGTTGTTCGAAGGAGAGGATGCAGATATTACTTTCACTGAAGAAGATGCTTCCTGGGTACATCATCCCCATACTGATGCTTTGGTTGTTGAGGCAGGAATTGGGTCTTATGAAGTTCATCGAGTGCTAGTTGATAATGGAAGCTCTGTAAACTTGTTATCTTACACAGCTTTCAAGAAGATGCACTTTCTGGATAAAGATTTAACTCCAACAAACGATACCTTGTACGGATTTACTAATAATCAGGTTCCTATCAAAGGTAAGATTCGTTTGCCAGTAACTTTAGGTGATAAACCATGTTGCATTACACAGTTGGCAGAATTCATCGTTATAGAAGAGAATATGAATTACAATGCTATTTTGGGAAGACCCATTTTGAAGGAGATGAGGGTAATAACCTCCATTTACCACCTCACTATGAAGTTCCCGACACCAAATGGAGTTGGTATGGTTCGAGGATGTCAGTATGAGTCTAGAGAGTGTTACACCAAAGCTTTGCAACATGCTGCTAGAGCTGCTAAACTGCCTGAACCTATGGACGAGGTTCCTGATAGTTTTCCAGGAAAGAACCCAGATAAAATAACGGTCGACCTGCGTAGTCCGCCCTTGGAAGGTTTTGTGTCAGCATCCTGTAGAGCTATCAGAATTGAAGAGATAATAGAAGAGGAACCTCATGCTGAGGTTCCAGTTTTTCGGGGACCGGATACCCCCTACTTACTGATAGAAAGTGCACCCCCTACGGACAAGGATGGTGATGTGTGTATGGTAGAAGGATTGGATGAAGAAAAATCCCGGAAACTGAAACATAATGGATGCAATGAAGACAGTCAGCCGGCATCAAAGAGAAGGAATGTCATACACGAAGTGCAGGAACCGTCTACCGTCCAGGAACCTCAAGAGGACTCAACCACAGAGATGGAGGTAGACTTAGATCCTCGAATGCCAGAAACCATGGTTAAGGCTGGACCAGCTGGTGAAACTCTGGATGTGAAGATCAATGACAAAGATGGTACAAAGGTGTTGAAGATTGGAGCTCAACTTGATCCAGCCTTAAAGGAATCTCTCATTACCTTTTTGGGCAAGAACCTGGATGTGTTCGTATGGTGTCATGCAGATATGGAAGGGATAGATCCAAGGGTCATGTGTCATAAGTTGAATATTGATCCAGAAAAGAAAGGAGTGAGACAGAAGCGAAGACCAGTTAGTGGAGAAAGAGCTCAGGCATTGAAAGAAGAGGTCGACAGATTATTGGATGCAGGATTAGTTAAAGGATCTTTTTACCCAGTATGGTTGGCAAATCCTGTTTTGGTAAAGAAACCTAATGGAAAATGGAGAACCTGCGTGGACTTCACAGATCTCAACAAAGCATGCCCGAAGGACAGTTTCCCACTACCACGGATTGATCAGTTAGTGGATGCAACAGCTGGACATGCCCTCCTCAGCTTCATGGATGCATATTCAGGTTACAATCAAATCCCTATGTATGAACCTGACCAAGAGCATACTTCTTTTATTACGGATAGAGGTCTTTATTGCTACGTATGCATGCCATTTGGATTGATTAATGCTGGAGCCACATACCAACGGTTAGTGAACATGATGTTTAAAGACCAAATTGGCCATACTATGGAAGTATATGTGGATGATATGCTAGTTAAGTCTAAGGAAGCTGTTGACCATGTGAAGCACTTAGAAGAAATGTTTGGAATCTTGCGGAAGTACAGAATGAAGCTGAACCCTCAAAAATGTGTGTTTGGGGTAGAATCAGGAAAGTTTCTGGGTTTCATGGTAAACCACAGGGGTATCGAAGCCAACCCAGCCAAGATTAAAGCATTGATTGATATGAGGTCACCGAGAACTGTGAGAGAGGTTCAGTCTCTTACAGGAAGGGTTGCAGCCTTGAATAGATTCATTTTGAGGTCCACTGATAAGTGTCAGGAGTTCTTTAAAGCTATAAAGAAAGGAAACAAATTCGAGTGGACCGCAGAATGTGAGATAGCGTTTGGAAAGCTAAAAGAGCATTTGGGGAGCCCCCCACTGTTAGCCAAACCTGTGGATGGAGAAACATTGATACTTTATTTGGCTGTGTCAGAATATTCCATTAGTGCAGTTCTGGTTCGAGAAGAGAATGGACAGCAGAGCCCAGTTTACTATGTTAGTAAAAGGTTACTTGATGCAGAAACGAGGTACACAGGAATGGAGAAGCTGGTTTTCGCGTTGATTCTGGCTTCCAGGAAGCTGCGACCTTATTTCCAAGCTCACAAGATTGAAGTAAGAACCTCATATCCACTTAAGCAAGTGATGCATAGGCCAGAAACTTCTGGAAGAATGTTAAAGTGGGCTGTGGAGCTAGGACAGTTCGACATAGAATATAAGCCAAAGACAGCAATCAAAGCTCAAGCTTTAGCAGATTTCTTAATCGAGTTTCCACCTCATGTAGAGGTTACTGGCCAAGAGGAGCCAAAAGAGGTGGTGGAAAAACAGGCAGACAATGACAACTGTGCACCTTGGTGGACATTGTATGTAGATGGAGCTGCTAACAGTGGTGGAGCAGGTGCAGGCATAGAACTAGTTAGTCCAGAAGGACACCAACTCTATAGCTCGATTCATTTTGCTTTTAAAGCCACGAACAATGATGCAGAATATGAGGCATTGATTGCAGGCCTCAAGTTGGCTTTGGAGATGAAAGTAGAGAATATCAGAGTGTTTAGTGATTCGATGTTAGTAGTTTGGCAGATTCGTGGTGGTTTTCAGGCGAGAGGGCCAAGAACAGACTTATATTTGAGGTACTCCCAGGAGTTGATCGCAAGGTTCAAAGAGGTGAAGCTAGATCAAGTACCTCGAGGAAAGAATACCAAGGCTGATGCATTGGCCAAGCTAGGGTCACAAAGAGAGTCTACGTTATTGGGAGTAATTCCACTTCAAATCCAGGAGCAACCAAGTGTCTTCAAGGAAGAGGTAATGGACATTGAATTTCCAGTTGAAGATTCCTGGATGACCCCAATACATCGTTACCTGGACAAAGGGGAGCTACCTCCCAATCAAAGTGATATCAGGAAGCTGAGGTATCATGCAGCCAGGTATGTAATTTATGATGGAGTTCTGTATAAACGAGGATTCAATCAGCCTTTGCTCAAGTGTGTAGCTGGAGAACAATGCAAGTATATCCTCGAGGAGATTCATGAAGGAGTATGTGGGAATCACTCGGGGGGTAATTCTTTAGCCATGAAAGTCCTTCGACAAGGATATTATTGGCCAACCATCAAAGCAGATGCTACAAAGTTCGTGCAGGCATGCAGTAATTGCCAGAGGTTTGCAAATTTTGATAGTCGTCCTGTAGCCCCTATTAAACCAATTGTTAGCCCTTGGCCATTCGCTGTTTGGGGAATAGATCTCATTGGAGAGCTCCCGAAAGGAAAAGGAGGAGTGAAATACGCAGTGGTTGCAGTCGATTACTTTACAAAGTGGGCAGAAGCAGAACCACTTGCTAAGATTACAGCGTCAAAATTGACTGAGTTTGTGTTTCGAGCCATTGTATGCAGGTTTGGCATTCCACAGAAGCTGATTTCTGACAATGGGAAGCAGTTCGATAGTAGAGAGCTTAGAGGATTATGTGAGCAGTTTGGAATCAAAAAAGCATTTTCAGCAGTGTATTATCCGCAGAGTAATGGACAGACTGAAGCAGTGAATAAGATTATCAAGCACACTTTGAAGACAAGGCTTGAAGATAAGAAAGGAAGCTGGCCAGAGGAGCTTCCTGGAGTCTTGTGGTCGTATAACACCACGCCTAGAACTACAACTGGTGAGTCTCCTTTTACCCTCACTTATGGTTGTGAAGCTATGGTACCTGTGGAAGTTGGAACAGGTTCTTTGAGAAGAAAGTATTTTGATCCCGAAAGCAATGAGGTCAATCATAGACTGTATTTGGACATGGTCGAAGAGTTGAGAGCAGATTCGCAAGTGAAGTTAGCAGCATATCAACAGAGAGTTCGAAGATATTACAACAAAAAGGTGAAGGCAAGACCTTTTAAGGTTGGAGACCTAGTTTTGAGGAAAGTCATGCCAAATACCAGGGTTCTGGCGCATGGAGCCTTTGGAGCAAATTGGGAGGGACCTTACCAGATAAAGTCAGCAATTTGGGAAGGAACCTACCACCTGATGGATATGGATGGGAACCTCATTCCGAGAGCTTGGAATGCAGAACATCTCAAGAAGTATTATCAGTAATTCTTTTATGTGTTTGTCTTAGGAAAAGTAAGGCTCTTTCAGCCCACGAATAAAGGCAGCTTATTAGTTATAGCTGACCAGTATTTTAATTCCAGTATTTAATTATGCATGTACTCGGGGGGTACTTAATGTGAACCTCTCTACTTGCAAGACAATTTTTTTCAAGTATTGAGCGATGTATAGCTCTACGTTGAATATTTTAAGTGCATTATTTGCAGCTATAGCTCCTTAATAGTTCTTTTACGTAATAATCATTACCCAAAAGAACTGGGGGGTAGTATTCCTACTTAGACAGTATTGCACATGCTATGATTTGATATTTCATATGCCAATTTGAAATTTTTGAAACAGGTTACCCAGATTAACAGGTTCCTGTAGCATTGTGTTGCATTTTGCAGGTTACCTAAGCTGACAGGTTCCTGTAGCATTGACAGTATGTGTGAAGTATGAATATGAATTGACAGAATATGCAGACTACGATTGATTGATCAGAATTAGCTTGTAGACAGATTGTGTTGAGCAAAGTATTAAGCCTTGGGCAGCTTCCCGAGCAAGCATTGAGAAAAGTCCCAGGTAGCTTCCTGGGCATCGAGCAAAGTCCCAGGTAGCTTCCTGGGCATCGAGCAAAGTCCCAGGTAGCTTCCTGGGCATCGAGCAAAGTCCCAGGTAGCTTCTTGGGCATTGAGTTAAGTCTCAGGCAGCTTCCTGAGCATGAATTAAGCCTTGGGTAGCTTCCCGAGCATGCATTGAGAAAGCCTCGGGTAGCTTCCTGAGCAAATGTGATTGAAAAGCCTCAGTTGACTGAGCACGACATTGTTGCCAAAAGCCTCAAGTTCCTTGAGCACGTGAATTAAAGTCCTGACAAAAGGCACCTAAAGTCCTGACAAAAGGCACCTTAAAGAGAAGCCTAATAAGCTCTCCCTCATGTGGAACCGCCTTTGGCACATGGGAAGAAGGGGTAAAATCCTTAGCATTTACCTTCATAAGATGTCTAGCCTGACACATGGAGAAGAGGAATCTGTGTGGACTCCCAGAACGGCACACAGGTTCCTAGACTCGCCTCGAGGCACAAAAAGGAACCAACATGCCTCGAGGCATGTTGGAACCTAGAGAATAGGATTGGGAGCCAAGCAGGCAACCTTTCCAAGAGATGACCCGAACTAAACAAGAGAAAGCTTTTACTAACGTTAACTGTTTTTTGTTTTATGTTTATTTTGCAGGATTAATACTCGAGGAACCTGGTCTTGATGAAGAAGAAATTACTAAAGAAGGCTACGGTTTAGATTATCGATACAAAATATAAACACAGAGGTTCCAGGTTTTACAATTCAGCTGTAGTCTGTTGCATTTATTTTGAGAATAGACAAGTGGAAATATGCATGTGTTCTGTTTCTTACAATGGGTTAGCCCACGTAAGCTTGACCATATGAATAAGGAAGCTGAATTATTCTCTAGTGCATAACAGCGTAGTATTTCATAAGGTTTTGAAGAAAAGTATGCAACAAAAAGCAAATATCATAGATCATAAAGAGAGTTATGGGTACAGAGACCCAGAAAACCAACATAAAAGTTATTGGCACGAAGGCCATGGAAACCAAATTTAAAGATACATCTTGCGAGGCGTTACGAGGAGCCCGCGACCTCATCAAAAGTTATTAAAAGTTATCAAAAGTTTGAACATATGGATCTTGTTGAAATTACGAAGGAGGAACCTCATCGGAACCCTTGGTGGCCACAGGAGGAGTTGGAAGGATAGGTTGAACAATTTCAGGAGTAGGAACCTCTGCAGTCTCAAGGTTGGCACCTGGAGACCTCTCAACCGTTTTCACGGGAGGTACAGAGGTTGCAGCAGCAGCTTTCTCCTCGAAATCTCTAATCATCCCTACTACGTCTTCACCCAGGAGGGACCAGTCTATATTGGGCATCTTCTCCCATGTGGAACGTATGTAGTCGTTAATACCTTCATCATAGCCTTCATCATATCTGGCCTTCTCCTTGATAAGTATGGATGACTTCACAACTTCAGCAGCAGCATTCAAGGCATCCACCTGGGTTTCCAGTTCATTGGTTCTTTCCAACATCGACAGTTTCTCGTCCCTAAGGATCTTGACCTGACCTTGAAGTTCGATTTTCTCATCTCTTAAAGAGGTCTCCACAATCTTTGCATTTCTGACAGCCACAGTGGCAATGTTTGCCTTATCCACACTAGCAGCTAGTTCTGTTTTGAGTTTGCGAATCTCTCCTTGAAGTTGAAGGTCATATTGGGTCTTTACAGCAAACTCGTCGCAGTATCTGAGAGCAAAGAAAGCAGATTGAGCAGTAGCAAATCTCATGGCGTGCATGGCTTCAGTAGAACTCATTTTACTCCAGGCAGCTATCGTCTCTGTAGGAACATGGGTGTCAATCATGTCCTTGAACAAGTTGGAGGATTGATCAGGGTCGGTTTTAACTGCTTTGCTTTTCCTTGACGAGCGAGTCTGGGGAGCTGCTGAGATATCAAGAGTTGACTGAGTAAACTTCCTCTTTGAAGAACCAGAATGAGTAGTTTGGGAAGCAGGAGTGCCAGGAATTTGATTAATAGGAGTTGCATTCAGCGGAACCTCCTTAGTTTCAGTCTTGAAAATCTCATCCACGTTCTTGGACCTTTTGATAAACGATGGGGCTTTTGGAGCCATATCTGCGAAAGAAAATACAAGAAAGTATCAGAGATTTATATACAGAATAAGCAGGTAAAAGTACAAATGTATAACAATAGAAAAGAAAGGACAACAACAGGGAAACTCATACCAGAAGCTGAGGGTATAAAACCTAGGGCATACAAATTACCAGGGGTCAATAGAATCATACAATCTCTTATAGCCGAAGAGTGCTTCAAAGCCTCTTCAGCTCTCATTAAACAAGCTCCAGTAAGAACAGTCTGTTTTGGAATTAATGGACGGCAATTGAATTCAAAGCGGATAGAGGGGCAATCAAAGCAGTAAAGGAACTGCTCTTGCCATTGATCAAAGTTCTGTTTAACACCTTTTATACATCGGCCTTGATGACTAGGCCAGGCAGTCAGATAGAAACAACCAGAACCCTTCCCGGTGTCCTTCAATCTGAAGAAGTAACCTAATTCATGTGCAGATAGTGGGGTTGTGAACATGCTAGTATACAGAATGTAGGTACTAATGGCTAACCTATATGAGTTAGGTGTTAATTGGAGAGGGGCCAAGCCATAGAAGTCAAGAACCTCTCTCAGGAAAGGATGTAGAGGGAAGTATACACCAACTTTGAAGAAGGCAGCAGAGGTTACAACATTTGGAATACCTCGATCAGGTATCTGGGTATCAAACTTGTGAGCTCTCTCACCTGGCTTAGGGATAACAATGGAGCAGGATGGACGATAACATTCCTCATACAATTTCTCTAACCTAGTCAAGGTCATAAGAGAATCCATTTTTTCACAGAAAGGTACAATTTCTTGCTTATACAACTCCCTTTCAACGGACACTTCGTTATCAAAATCAGGATCTGGGATCAAACTATGATCAGGCTTAGACACTTCTTCTCCGTCAGAGGGCCAATCATCCCCCAAATCTACAAAGGAAGGGGTAGGAAGATTTGTAGAGGGTAAGGTCGAAGGTTTGAGAAGGATATTTCCAGGTTCGTCAATGTCTGGAACAACAACCCTAGACCTAGTTCTTTCCCCTATTGGCATCATAGAAGGTTGAATTGAAGATAAGTGGTCAGAATGTGTAGAATCAGAGGACATCTGCAAAAGACAGACGGAGAAAAATCAGGTTTTGAGTCTTCTAAAAGAGAAAACAGTGGTTCTAAAGTTCTTGGACAGACATAACTATGAGACACAGGGTAGTCAGTGAATTACACAGAAGCTACGCACCATTAAAACGACTCACATCAACTACAGTATAAATCGAAAACATGTGTGTACAGAATATGAATGAACAATGTTGAGTCCCAGAAGAAGTCAGGGTCACAAGACCGTAAATCGATGATCAAACAAACAGGGTATAGTAAAAGACTGTGTGAGAAGCATGGAATAGATACAAATGTATACATACAAAAATTAGAAACGAAGAACATCGACATGCAAGACACGAAAGTGCAGACAGTACGAAATGAAGTCAAAAGAGCAGAAAGCAAGTCATACCTTAATTAGAAGAAAGCGGCGACGGAGAGTTTGGATTGAGTAAGTGACCGTCGGATTTCTTTTTCCTCTTCTCTCTCTAAGGGTTTTGGAAGATATTTGGTAAAGGTAAAAACTAGACTTGGAGTTAGAAGTGTGTTTATATAATCAAGACAGTTCCGTACACGCGTCAGAGCCTTAGTGGAGCGGTAAAAACGAAGAGGTATATGTGTGAAAGGCGTGTGAACCTTAGGAAGTCATGCATTAACTACAGCTTTGGTAAGTGATAAGTTCAACTCGAACTTTGAGTTATCTCCAGCTGCCAACCATTATCTCTTCCTATAGATTTTTAAATTATTAAATTTAAAGAGACGTGGAGTTGAGTGACGAATTAGATTCCCAGAGGAGCTAAATGCAAGCATCGAGTTGACTTCGAGAGCAGCTATCTGAAGAAGAAAATAGCAAGATAACAGGTTCCTTAATGCAAAGGAAGCTTACTCAAGATTATATTAAGCTGAAAATATTTTATGTCCTGTTTCCTACGCCGAGTTAACTCATGTAGGCTTGGATATAAAATGTGGAAGCGAGGTATTGTTACTAGAATGGTTTAGCATTGAACTTTTGATCGTAGAATTAGAATAGGTTCCTTTCACATTACATGATTTCAAGGAACCGGGGGGTACTTGTTGTGCCCAAAAATCTCCATGGGCTAGATTTAGGCCCATTAAGCTATAGGGTTCGATCCATACAAGCTAGAAGAATGATCCAGTACGAGTTATGAAGAACAAATAGAAGAAATGAATAAGGAAGTATGAGTATTAGGAGGTTCCCAATGGTCAGGAAGCTGAGTTGAGCACTCGAAGACCAGGTTCCTCCAAGCAGAAGAGTTCGAGTTAGCATAGCAACAACCATAGAGATGATAAAAGCGTATGAAGAGTTATCCAGTCTAACTAGTTTGTTATTTGTGCAGGTACTGACACCCAAAGGGAGGTCCCTAAGCGATATGTCCCAAAATAAGGAGGTCCCTGAGAAACAGGCTCCTGAAACGTAGGTTCCTGAGCACCAGGTTCCTACGAGTTGCCAACAGAAAGTTCTAGAAGTCATCTAGAACAGATAAACAAATTGGTATCTGAGTATAATTCTAGGGCGCAGATGATCCTAGAATAACTCTAACCAATGAGAGAATCATAAGTGGGGTACGAACTCGAGTTTTACTCCACTTAGCCAAACTAGTTCGTGAAAGGCTCTAAAGGAATCTGAGTCCAACACGAATTAGATGACCGAATGCAGCTATTCCAGTAAGAGACAGAATCATATTAGAACTACGTGAGCTTGATCCCTATAAATACAAGGGTACGTAGGCACCTCAGGGTACGACACATTAAGTTCTCTGATTTTCTCTAAAGGCACCTGAGATTATTGGAGATACCCTCGAGCTCAGCTCAACCCCCACAAACACAACCCAAACCTTTTCATAGAACAGTTGATCGCTAGCCTATACAACTACCTGTAAACCTCACATAAGTTGATTACGAAATCCACTCATCAACACATGGGTTGCCTCCCACGAAGCGCTGTCGTTAACGTCACTTAGCCGGACAAATATGATTCAAAATCATGGTGACTCGAAGATTGCATTTGATTTGTCCTTAGCAGAAGGACCATTCACCCATTGTTTGACAACCTTCTTGCTATCTTCCCACATCTTTTCTAAACCAAAATTTTCTTTGACTCTTCCTCCAATCAATTTTTTCTGTTTCTTCTTCACATCTCTAAGGTGCTTATGCTTCTCAGTTGATTGATAAGAACACTCTTCTACCTCATTATCCATGATCCACCTTCTTAATACATTATCTTGACACTCTTTAAAAATAACCAACTCAGCATTTAGAAGGACATACTTCAAATGGGATGGAAGTTTTCCGAGCTTGACATTCGAGAGATCTCGAACTGAAGAATTTTTAATGGAATCACTGATGTGATGCTTTAGCATGTGCGTGTCCGACTTTGCACCCATCAACTGATAACACTTCTTTCTCTGACCCGTATCAACCATTTCCACACTGAAACACTCTTCATCCTCTGTCGGAAATTTCATGGCCTTGAACACATTAAAGGTGGCATTCTGATCATGCACCCTCATTGTAAGCTCTCCTTTTTGCACATCGATCAAAGTACGACCCGTAGCTAGAAAAGGCCTTCCCAAGATTATCGGAATCTTCTTGTCTTCTTCGAAATCTAGAATCACAAAATTGGCAAGAAATATGAGCTTATCAACTTTCACCAAGACATCCTCTACAATACCCCTCGGATAAGTGATCGACCTATCAGCCAACTGCAAGGAGATGTTGGTTGGCTTCGGCTCCGGTAGACCAAGTTGCTTGAAAATAGACAAAGGCATGAGATTAATACTAGCTCTCAAATCACATAAGCATTTGTCAAAAGACAACTTCCCAATGGTACATGGAATTGTAAAGCTTCCCGAATCCTTAAGTTTAGGAGGCAATTTCCGTAGCAACACCGCACTGTACTCCTCTGTCAATGCCACTGTTTCAAATTCTTCCAACCTTCTCTTTCGTGACAAAATATCCTTCATGAACTTTGCATATGTAGGCATCTGCTCCAATGCTTCAACGAAAGGAATATTAATGGATAGTTTCTTGAAAACATCCATAAACTTCTGAAACTGTTTTCCTTGATCTTGTTTCTGCCAACGTTGAGGATATGGATTAGGAGGATAGATTTGGTTCACCCACTTCTTCGGAGGAGAGTTTTCAGCAGAATTTTGCTTTTGAAGTCTTTTTGGGAATGGAGGGGGTGGATAGATCTGATTGCTCTATTTAGACTGCTTTGGAGTAGATTTTTCAACAGGTCCCTTGCTCTTTTCTACTTCACCATCTAGCTGCTCAATTACCAAGTCAGATTTTTCAATTCCGGGCACTGCTGATTTTCCAAGTTGCTGATTCTGCCCTTCTTCATCTTCCACAACTGCTGATTTTTGATCCCTCGTGACTTTTCCAGATCTCAAAGTAATTGTATTGACCTGTTCTTTGTTGTCTCTACTACCTGGATTAGCCTCTGTATCGCTAGGAAGAGTTCCTTGTTGCCTACTAAGTAAGGCACTTGTAAGCTGTCCCATCTGATTTTCCAAGGTCTTTTGAGAAACTGACAGGCTTTTAATCATCATCCTCAACTCATCCATTTCTGATTTTTCATTAGAAGATTGCCCCGTATTAGCCTGGGGTTGTTGCTGAAAACTTGGAGGTTGGAATGGTTGCCTTGGAGCATACTGCTGATTATATTGTTGTCCTTGCTGTTGAAAACCTGAAGAATTGTATGGCTGAGCTCCATATTGCTGACCTTGAAACTGCTGATAAGACTGTGGTTGTTGTGCACCTTGATTGTTGCCCCAGCTGAAATTAGGATGATTCCTGTTGTTCAGATATTAGGTGGCTGGAACTGGTGTAGCAGGTCTCTGATAGTTACTTACGAACTTTGCTGATTCAGGAGAAATAACACACTGATGATCGTCTCATGTGCGCCCGCACATAGCTCACAAACACTGGCCACCTGCTGAACTCCATAATTTTCAAGAGAATCCACCTTCATAGTCAAAGCCTTCAACTGAGCTGCAATTGCTGAAGCTGTATCCACTTCAAAAATACCTGCTACCTTGCCTTGAGAAAGCCTCTGGGTTGGATTCTGATATTCATTAGCAGCCATCGTCTCAATAAGATCATAAGCTTCATCGTAGCTCTTAGCCCATAGAGCTCCACCTGATGCTGCATCTAGCATAGGTCTAGACTGTGCTCCCAACCCATTGTAGAAACTATTAATAACCATCCAGTCAGGCATACCATGATGTGGACACCTACGAAGCATCTCCTTGTAACGTTCCCAAGCCTCACACAAAGATTCTCCAGATTGCTGCTGAAATTGAGTTAGTTGGTTCCTTATTGCTGCAGTTTTCGCCATAAGGAAGAATTTAGTAAGAAACTTTTGAGCAAGATCCTCCCATGTAGTAATAGAACCAGGTGGTAGAGAGTGTAACCAGCCCTTAGCCGTATCCCTCAAAGAAAATGGGAAAAGTCTCAATTTGATAGCATCGTCCAGAACACCATTGAACTTGAAAGTATCACAGATCTCGATAAAGTCCCGAATGTGCATGTTAGGATCCTCCGTAGGAGCTCCCCCAAACTGAACCAAATTCTGTACCATCTGAATAGTGCCCGGTTTGATTTCGAAGTTGTTAGTCGTGATGGCCGGTCTGATAATACTAGACTGGATATCATTGATCTTCGACTGAGAATATTCCTTCAAAGCCTTAGCTGCTGCTGCATCTGCCATCTCTACTGGAGTTTCAGATTCCTCTTTCTTATTCTCTATATTATCTACAAGATCGTCTTCTGCCAGTTCTTCCAAACGAGCTTGTAAGCGTGTTCGCATACAAACTTAAGTACCTGAACACCACGAAACAACAAAATAAGTAAGAAACCCGAGTCAGTGAACGCTAATGACCACTATTCATAAGCACATAAACTAAAAATAAAACACCGATGATCCCCGGCAGTGGTGCCAAAAACTTGTTAACACAAAATCACGCAAGTGCACGTGGTCACAAGTAATATAGATATAAATCAAGTTCGTTCCACAGAGATCTAGTTTAGGTTTCAATTCAGTAGATGTACCTATGCAATAATGTATGGTTTTAATTCACTGCTAAGACAAATAACAAATTGGGGTTTGATTATCTAAATTAATCTAAGATGCAAATTATAAAACTAAGAATTAATTAACTAAAGAGAATTAAATCAAATTACTTATATGAGAATAAACATGGGACTCTAACTTCATTATCTACTTTGCCTAGAGTTGACGCCTTTAATCCATGCATGTTATGGTTTTGATATCTGATCGGATAACACGAAACAAGTACACGCTACCTGTTAGCATACGTATACCAAACTACCCATACATCCACAAAAGAGATAGAAGATGAATAGACACCAATTATGCTTAGACCCTATATGTCTATAGAATTTGAAAACATAACGGTTGAAGAGCAAGTTATCCATGAAGATCACACAGGGTAGAATAAGTATTTTCATCTTACACTACGAATCATATTGATAAACAATTATGAACCTATGATGGCATGGCAAGTTCTAAACCTCAAGATCCACTTTCACTTCACAAGAGATTAACAATTCAATTTAGATGTTAGCTACGCATCTAAAAGCATTAAGATTAACCATACGAGGATATCAAGAATTCACCACACACATATCTTTAAAGCAATCAAACTACTAAGTTACATAGATAAATCCGTTAGAATCCCATGACAACGATTAGTCCATAATTGAACCGTTCGTCACCATGGGATTTGATGAAAACATGATATTAAACAAAGTATGAATGGAAGTAATAATATTAATAGGAAAAGAACACGAAAGATGAAGTAGATCTTGATCCGTTGCTCGTCACGAGCGTTGAATCTCCTTCTCCTTTTCTCCCTTGCAATTCTATGTAACAATAAAATAAACGATGATCCGATTTACAAGGCTAAGATGTGTTTTAATAGGCCTAGATATCTTGCCCAGCAAGAAAAACAACCTACAATACAATTAGAAGTAGGTTTGGATACCAAAAATACAATTAGATTTCGAATAGGGGCAAAACTGTCAAAAATCAGCTTTTTCTGGCCGGCCAAGCGTTGCCTGCGCCTCCTGGAGCGCAGCCTGCGCTTTATTCTCTGTTCTGGCACTATTTGGGCGCTGCCAGCGCTCCCCCATGCGCTGCCTGCGCTCGAGTTGCTCGAGTAATTCAAGATTAGGCGGTAATATCATTTCCCACTTCTTTTTCAAATTTGTTTACTTTCCCTCTAATCATTTGCTTGCATAAAAACCTGTGATAATCAACAAACAAGAAAAGAAAAAGGGAACAAAGGGAGTATTCAATACCCACTACTCCACTCACTACTCTTTAAAAACCCTTATTTCTTAAAACCCGTGTTTTTCCCCAAATGAGAAAAGTTTTTAGGCACGGAGGGAGTACTACTTATCTATCTGTCCCTCTACTCATGGTATGAAATATGTTTCCGACTTGTTGGACTTTTGAGAATCAGCAATTTTGAAACCAAGTGTGTAAAGCATAATGTAATGTAATATGTAATAGAGGACATATATAACTCAACTAGGATAAAAGATAAATAATATTAACTCTATACAGGGATCGTGAAAGTTGAAGAACAGGCATCAACAAGGATCAAGTCGCTGAAAGAAGTTCATTAACATGATCAAGCCTCAGTGACAAAATAAGATGTACAGATGATTCAGTTGAAGGGCCAAAAGATTACAGTGGTCTTAAAGACATGATACAAAGACCATGAGTGAATGTTAGTCGTCTGTGAACCAGACTAGTTGCACTAGGCGTCAACACTTCACAAAGGAATCGAAGTATCTAACTCAGAAAAACTGTTAAGAGGTATGATTGAGTTTAGAGCAGTATTGATATCCTCCATTTTGGAAGCTGCATATTTAAGGATGTCAAATTAAGAGGAAAATGAATAGTATTCAAAATCACTATTCATATGAATAGTAACCAAAAGCACTATTCATATGAATAGTAACCGAAATCACTATTCACATGAATAGTAACCGAAATTACTATTCATGAATAGTAACGAAAATTACTATTCATCCGGGGCCCACGTGAATAGTACTGTTCAAATAGTGGCTGGTGGGGCCCACGTCCAAAATATTTTCAACAGACACGTTTTTGTGGTTGTTGGAATAGTGTTACTATACAGGTGGGGCCCACGGGGGTTGTTGAAATAGTGCATCATAGTGACTTTCTAAAACCTATAAATAGGCCTGTTGTATTTCATTTCAAAACACACCTGAACACACAACTTTCTATTCTCTCTCTTATATCTTCTCTGTGTAAGCTGCTAGACAGTCCATCTAGTAGGAAAGCCGGCTTAGCCCGCTTTCAGGAAGTGTCGGGTAGAAGGTCCTCGTGCCTAAACTATCCTAGGAGTGTTTGATTTTGTAGCTGATCCATATATAGGATTAGATTGTGTAGCAAACCTCCGGGTTTTATCTATTTAAAGATATTTCCCACACAGTTGTGTTATTTCGATTTAGTATTTTTGATTTCATATCCACATCAAAAATCGAAATATTTTTAAATAACGTATTCAACCCCCCTTCTACGTTATTCCGGACCTAACAAAGTGCTAACACTGTGTTCCAGAATTTTGAAAGAAAAGAAAAGGATGTTAAAGAATATGAGGGGAAAGAATAGAAATTGAATATTCACAAATTTCTCTCTTGTATTCGTGAACCACGTTGAAAAGAAAAGAAAGGGATCAATTATTCGTCTGTTCCCTAATGGTAGAGAAAATAAAAGAAATTTTATCAATTTACAATTTTATCCTTGTTATAGCAAATAATGGGAACGTGAAAAAGAGTAATACAGATATTTTGAGATTATCTCATCTTCAGCTGTTTTTGCTTCTCTCCCAATCTTCCCAATTTTGGGAAGAAAATATCCGAAAGAAAATGATCCGTATTTTCCTCAACTTCCTTTACCTTTCTATCTATCAAAAAGTTCGGGAACAGTTTACAGAAAATTTATATTGATGATTCCCCCTCTTTCTTTTCTTTTCTTTCTAAAAAATGGTTCCGGAACACAATGTAAGAGAACAATTTTGTAAAGAAATGCGGCATCTTTTAGAGGCCGTTTGAGATTGCTTAAAATAAGTTAATTTTGAATTAATGGAGGTGTTTTTAACTTAAAGTAGAAAGTAAAGTTGTTTACTTTAAGTTTATTGAATGTGTTTGGGTAATTTTACTTAAAGTTAAATGGGGGTTTAATAATTTTGACTTACAATGAAATTTGACTTAAAAAAAATTTAAAATTATAATATTTAAACTTTACAAGAATCGTGAAAAAAAAAAACTCAATAAGTCATAAGTCAAAAGTACCTAAATGAAACTTATGACTTAAAGCAGTTTTTTAACTTAAAGTCAGCTTAAAGTCACCATTGCCAAACACCCCAAAAACGACTTTAAAACTATTTTTAGCTTTAAGTCCCCATTGTCAAACACCCTCTTAATTTGATGAAATAATGAACTTTGGCCGACTAAAATAAAAAATTTAATAATAAAAGAAAATATGTGTATGCTTGTCTCACTTTCTCAATTATTTTTATTATTCGTAATCATTGATTCGACTAAAAAGAAATTTTATTAAAAGAAAATATGTACTCCCTCCGTTATTTTATGTGAACCTCTTTTCTTTTTGGTACGTCCCAAAAAGAATGAACATAATATACTTACTATTTTTAACACTACTTTTTACTATTACACCCACTACTTTCTTTCACTATCTCATATTTAATAGTAATAAAAAACACTATTACACCCACTACTTTCATCCACTATCTTAAATCTATTACTCCCTCCGTCCATTTCATTTCTTTACACTTTCTATTTTGGGCCGTCCATTCCATTTCTTTACATTACTAAAAATAGTAACTTTTAACAATAAAATACATTATTACATCCACTACTTCACTCCACCTTTTCAACCCTTTACACTATTACACCCACTACTTCACTTATTTTAACAATAAAATTACTATTACACCCACTACTTCATTTATTTTAACAATATTACATCCACTATCTTGGTTTCCGTGCAAAAAGCAAACGTAAAGAAATGAAAAAAACAGAGGGAGTATTAATTATTGATAGATCCCACCACTTTACCCACTTTTCAACTTACTTTACTCTATTTTTACTATCTTTTCTTAATCTCCGTGAAAGTCAAACTAATTCATTGTCTCACTTTCTCAATTATTTTTATTATTCGTAATCATTGATTCGATTAGGGGTGTTTGAGGGAACTTTTTTCCAGAATAAGTCAACTTATTTTAAGACAAAGTTAGAGATTCCTAACTTTCCAACTTATTTTCCAACTTATTTTTGCAACTTATTGAATCTCAAACATACATTAAATACTTCTATTAAAAAAAATTATCAAAATATAAAATTTTTATCCGAAAATAAGTCCATAAGACATAAAAAAAAGGTGAGGCAAACGGGGCCTAAAAAGAAATCGCCACTTGTCTTGACCACTTTCAAGATTTATAACTCAGGACCACAGTTTGAGGACCTACATCATCAATTTTCATAAAATCAATCACTTCAAATAATTATGCTCAGCTTGCTCTTTATCTTAGCACTTCTATATTATTATACTCCCTTTGTCCCATCCATTTATTTACAATTTCCTTTTTGGGACGTTCCACCAATTCTTTACATTACCAAAAATAGTAACTTTTAACAATAAAATACATTACTACATCCACTACTTCACTTTTTCAACACTTTACACTATTACACCCACTACTTCACTTATTTTTATTTTAACAATAAAATCACTACTACACCCACTACTTCATTTATTTTAACAATATTACATCCACTATCCTTGATCTCCGTGCCCAGCCCCATGTAAAGAATTGGCCGGAGGGAGTAAATATTATACTCATTGTTATTGTTTTATAAAACCATAAGTTAAATTTAATTTATTATATCATTTTCATCTTATTTATAAAAAGATTATAAAGAAAGCAATTTCAAAATAATAAAAACAAGAAATTAGTGTGCTCTTGTTAAAATTAAGAACATATATAACTCAGGTAAGATTGAAATGAATACAAAATAATAAAAGCCAGATCTATTAAGCACTTGATGAACAATTTTTTATGTAAATAAAAATAATTTCAATTACTAAATTTTTAAAATTGTATCTATGGTTGATATCAATTGAAAATATGATTAAAAAATTACAAATTATATTTTTGCAAATAGTTTTTTAAAAATTGATATTTAAAAAAAATAAATTAAAAAAATAATATTTTTGCAAAAATTTATATGATATTAAGTATTTTTGAAAACCCCAAAATAATAATAATATAATACGAATTTGGGTAATTATATCGAATAAAAGAACTATTTTTTTAAGAAAAATAAAACTTCATCATAGTTTCTAAATGCAACTCAGAATTACTTAATGCAGTTTGTTGAAATTACATTACTAACCTTCTTAATTTTTTGTGCAAGAACGTGAACAGTGAATCATTCAATTGTTTTGTGTGTTTTCATATAATACTATGTACCCTAATAAATGCACGGTTCGTACAACAAGTAAATAATGTAACTATGCATATTTTTTATTATTAGCATATATGAATATATTCACCTAGTCTTTTTAATATTTCTTTTAATATTTATTTAATATTTTTATTGTGAATTTAATATAGAAAATATATTATTATTAATTAAATATATTTTTAAAAAAAACTACTTCACTTACATTTCTAAGATATTAAATATATTAAATATAATAAATTTATAAAAATTATTTCGAGCTATGGCTAAAATATCCGATCAACATTTTTTTTTGCAATTTTAGCCGTAAATTACATTTCACATAATTATCAAATAAATTTTATAATATATAAATTTTTTAATTAAAATTTAATTATGATAAATCATTTAGCAATACAAATATGAGTAATAAAGGTATTAGTTATCAAATTATATTCATATATATGAAACTGGAATAAAAGAATTATTTGGCATATTTTGTATTTTCTTTTGTAAATTTCACAAAAAATTTAAAAATAAAAAATATAATTATTATAAAAAAGCTGGTTTAATACATTTAAATATAGTATAATAAAGTAAATTTAATAATAATATAACAATAACATGAAACGAAATAATAATCGTAGAATACATATTTTTAAAATAAATAATATACTTGAAAAAACTAAAATTTTAAAAAATAATTAAATTTATATGAATAATATTTACAAATATTGGGTGAATTGTATAAAACTAGTAAGTACTGATGAATTTTATAATGCATTTAATATAAACAACGTTAAGCGAAACCTAATCAACAATATTAATAGACCTGGCACATTTAATACTGTTGAGGATGTAAATGTAATATCCTCAAACTGCATTAAGTAAAATTGAACTGCATTTAGCATAACCCAACTTCATCAGTTTTGAAGAAGAGGGGAAGGCAAAGAGCTGAAGCCTCACCTCAGTAGCCCAAATCTTGAAAAACACACACACAAACACACACTGATTCATTCAGTGTAAAACACACAAACACACACTGTTTTTATGATGGCAAAAAATGGTGAAGAAGAGGGGATTGACAAGAAAAAGGATGGCTACAAAATGAACCCACCTCCAACAGACAGGCCAGTTCGTGTATATGCAGATGGTATCTATGATCTTTTTCACTTTGGCCATGCTCGTTCTCTTGAACAAGCCAAAAGATCGTAACTTTTTCACCTTTACTCTGTTGGGTCTTCTTTAATTTCACTTTTCATGCTTGTTTTTGTTCATTTTCTTGATTTTTGTGGGTGATTTAAGGGTTGTTTTGATTTTAGCTTGTTTGAATGAATTGAAAAGTTGTGTGTATATGTGCATATGCTGTAGTGTCTTGCTTAAATGCGAATTATGCTCAAGATGACAAGAATATTTGGTTTCGTAATTCTTCGGTTCTTATTTGGGACTGACCCTTTATGTGTACTTGATATGGAATTGTTCACTAATTATGATTTTAGTATTCTGTTTGTTGTTAGGGGTTTTTTGGGTAGCAAATGTTGCGTCAATTTTTAGTAAATTGGACATTTCTTGGACTAATTTTGAATTTGTTATTGTATGGCTTTATTGAAATTATTGATTTTGATGCAATTATAGTGGTGGAATGTTTTGCGGAACAATTGTCTTTTTTAGTATTGTACTAGTAGGTATATCATATCTCTGAACAATGTATTGTTAATGTCAAATCTTATAGGTTTCCGAATACTTACCTTCTTGTCGGATGCTGCAATGATGAAGTTACCCACAAATTCAAGGGCAAAACTGTAATGACTGATACGGAGCGCTACGAATCTCTTCGACACTGCAAGTAATTTATTTGAAGTTCCTGATTTGTGACTTGTTATATGTGGATGATGTCCTTTGAATTGTGTTATGTCTTCAATGGACCACATTCCTGATAGTCTTACGTTATAATTTTAATATTTTTGGTTCTTCATGGTTTTGTTTTGTATTGATTAAGCAGAAAAACAAATTACAGTAGGTTTTAGCATTATGGACAAAGGCAGAAGATGTTCTTGTGTACTCCACTGTCTAAGCTATTTATAGGACTTCTTTGTCACGTGTTACTGCACATGTTTCATAATTAGAGTTACATGTCGTTTTCTAAATTTTTTGAATTCAGAGAAACATTTTTACATTTCAAAGAAAGAAACTACAAACTTTCCGATATGGCCCTCACTCTCCATGGTAAATTAAGTATTGTGACTCTGTCATAACACGGGAGCTAATGTCACGGATACTTTAGGACAATTAATATTATCCTTCAAAATTGTTATGTATATTTTTGCTAATTTGGAATGCTGGAGATATCTTTTAGTGTCAATCTTAGTGTAGTTGCCTACTTGTGAGGATATTAAGATCTTTAAACTGATTCTTTTAATGCAGGTGGGTAGATGAAGTTATTCCTGACGCCCCATGGGTGGTTACAATAGAGTTCCTTGACAAACATCGGATCGATTATGTGGCACATGATTCTCTTCCGTAAGTACCTTTGTTCTATTAATAGAAACTTATTCTTGCAGCTATATTTGTTGGATTCTTTTCTGGAGTAAGTCTTCATCTTATATGGTCTATAACGTATGCAACAATTAGAAGTCAAGTCCAATACCTTGGGTATAGGCTTCTTCACTAGTTTTTCCTGATGTTGATTTGGGTAAGTGGATAGAGTGTTGGACAAAGAAATAAATATATAGCAGTCACCTCTCTATTGGTTGTTATATTGTGATATGCGTGGCTACATTGTTCTTTCTAATGATCTATTGATATGTACATGTGCAATCCCTCGAGCTGATTATTGCGTTAGGCATTTAATTTCCCTGATGTAGTAGAGATTCTGCTATTCTGGGCACCTGTTATTACGTCCTCCGAGTACAGATACCACATATCCAGACACCAAATACCTGTGACTACTTTCTGTGATCTATTGTTATTATATTTGACCTTCTGGGATTGCTGGATGGTAAAAACAGTAGTCTTTTGGTAAAAGTGTCATCAGGTTTTAAATGTGAACATTGAATCATGACACCAAATACCTGATCGTTTGTATATAATAGTGTGAAGCTGTATTAGATCAGTTAAGTCTTTGTATTTCCTAAGTATCTTGTTTCATTTTCATTTTCAGGTATGCTGACACAAGTGGGGCTGGAAAGGATGTTTATGAATTTGTATGTTAAACTTGTACGGTATATATGTCATATGTTATATGCGAATGTATATGGTCTTCAGAGTTTGGTGCCTCGTCCTTCGTAATTGCATGGGTTATACTTATATGATCTGTGACTTATCTTAAGATATATACCTCTGTCAGAATTCTTTTTTAGTACAAGCATACTTAGTATGTCCCACTTGGAAGTAGGGTCTGGTTGGTGAGATGTAATCAGACCCTAGTAGTAGAGAGTCTGTTTTCTTGAAGAAACCTGGTTGTAGTATTGACTGTTCATAGAATTATTACTTGAGTTACTTGGGTGGTTGTACTTTATTGTTCTTAATTAACTGGAGTTGTATAATAGACAGTACCTAACTTTCTCATACAGGTCAAGTCCATTGGGAAATTTAAGGAGACTAAACGGACTGAAGGGATCTCAACATCAGATCTCATTATGAGGATTGTCAAAGATTACAATGAGTATGTAATACGGAACTTAGAGCGGGGGTACTCTAGAAAAGATTTGGGTGTCAGTTATGTGAAGGCATGTCCTTTTCCAGTAACCATTTTGTCTTTTTACCATATTCTACTCTTCTTAATGATTTTCATCTTACAACTTTTCTTACATTCCATCAGGAGAAGAGATTGAGAGTAAACATGGGATTAAAAAAGCTGCGGGAGGAAGTCAAAAAACAACAAGAGAAAGTGGAAGAGAAGGTATTAACATTAGTGATATAATTGATTGAATTTCATTCTGCAGAAGTCTTATAATAAAATACGTCCTCCATTGATTTTATACTCAGCTAGACCATCTTAAAGCTTAATAAAGCAGAGACATAGTTTACAGTTTCAACTTTCAACAGTTTGCAACCTGGTATGGATTAATGTTTGCTACAAGTGGTCTAGACTCTGGATATATCTAGACGACAATAAAATTCAAAATAATTATTGTGATCATAAAAGTCAATTAGGGGACACTTGTTACAGGTTGGGTTGAGTATGTCCATAAAATAATATATTTGCCCGTTAGTTATAAGTCTTCATATATATTTGATACTGGATTATCTTAAAACTAAAGGTTTTTTTGAGGTTAATGGTTATTATTTAAATTTAATTATCCCATTTGGGCCTCAAGTGGCTATCGTAACCTTTAGACCTAACTCCTAAGACCGTCAAAATACCGGGAGAAAAGGTGATGCATATGGATTATAGAGGTTAGTCACCTATTGAGGTAGTATATCAACTTGTATATGATCCATTGATCAGTCTGATGTAGTGGGCTACAGGAACTTGTCATATTCGATAGAAGCGACTGTTCAAAAACTGTTCTAGGGAGCATCAGAATAATAAGAGTTTCCATATATTGAACAGATACAATCACATTGGCATACATTAGACATGTTTCTGATCAATGCTTTATATTTCTTGAACTATGACACGGAGTATATATCAGTATTGTGTGTATATGATATCAACATTACCCATTATCAAAAAGTTGCTAACCCTCTGATTTAGAAGTTTCTTTTGCGACACTGGCCAGTCCTTTTAAGGGTTTAGTATTATCTTGTGAATAGTAATGTTAGCTGAATTAATGATTAGTAAGGATAACATGGTATGTCCGTGAACTTTGAAAAACAGATGCAAACAGTCGCAAAAACTCGTAACATGTGGGTGGATAATGCTGACCGTATGGTTGCTGGTTTTCTTGAGATGTTTGAAGAAGGGTGTCATAAAATGGTAACTCTCTCTCTTACTTGCATATTTTTCTGCAAGAGTTGATAGCTTTTGATTATCATCATACATTGGTCTTCCATTAGGGAACTGCCATCAGAGACCGAATTCAAGAACAATTGATGGTGAAGGATAAGGAAGGTTATTATGATGATGATGACGATGAGGATTATTACGATGCCAGCACTGATGAAGAATATGATGACAGCAGCATTGGTGTTAAAGAATAAGATGTCCTTTTATCTTGATGTTATGTGCAAGCAATATACCTTAAGGTTTGAAAAGCTTAGAATCGGATGTATATGTACTTCCTACCAGTTTGTTAGGTCTATTACCATAAGTTTTTTCATTAATATATAATGAACTTTGGTCATATTTTACTAAAAATTCTATAGATATATGTTGTATTCTGATCTATATGTTGCTTAATGGATGTTTGAACATCAGATTTTGAGTGGAACATTTTCTGTGTAGATACTTCATGCAGTAATTACTTTAAAAGCTTAAAATGAACCAAGGATTTACTATGCTCTAAAATATTATTTTATTTACTAAAATAATTGGGCACAGAAACGGATCTGAAATTAGGAAGAATCTCCAGCTTAAATTATTGGCCATAAAGCAGAATCTGGATCTACAAAAGTCATAAAAACTGCAAGTGGAATGCTTAATAAAATCATTATACTGAACGTGAATACATCACGTTCCACAGAAAAGACACCACTAAAATCTTTGTATAAAAACATTGAAAGATATGTTTGTGTTTCCCATTCTTTCAAGACATTTTTTTACATAGATGTAGTACCGTCACAGTGTCACTCCCTCACAAGCGATGTTAAATAATTTAGCCAAAAAAGGTAAAAATTTAAAAAAAGAATTAGGTATTCACTATTTAGTGTAGTAGTTGTTAAAGCTATTAAGCTATGAGGTTTTTTTAAAAGTTTAGAGTGGTGAAAGAAAATATCAATATTCGAAGTTGTAGGTTATAGCGAAATATATCGAAATATCGAATTTGTTAGTGAATAATTAAAATCCGAGAATTTTAGAAAAGAAAAAATGACAATTTTACCACACAAATAACACTTCTGTTACCAAAATAACACATCCCGCACAGATGGCCAATAATACCAGGATGTTACGCATGTGGCAGGAGCTTAACACTTGTTACGCATGTGGCAACAGCATAACAAAAAAAAAAAACAAATCCCACCCCCTATTACCCATGTCACAGGAGCTTAACAAAAAAAAAAAAAAAATACTACCCCCTATTACGCATTCCTTGAATGCATAACTAAAAAAATATATATGTTACCCCTATGCCAAATGCGTAACACCTTACAACTCATACATGAAATGCGTAATAGTTTAATATTTTGGGTTAAATAGTTTCCATTTGGGGTTCAACGGGTTCCAATATTTGGGGTTTAGAAATATTAAATTTTTAAATTAAAATTTTTAAATTTATTTGTATTTCCTTACGGGTTCAACAATTAACTTTTGGGGTTCAACTTTTCCATTTCGGGTTTTAGAAATATTCGGAATGACGAATAAACCGTATACGGACTTAGGGTTTAGGGTTTAGGGTTTAGGGTTGTTTACAACCCTAAATCCTAGACCCAAAATCCTAATTTATCCTGATTTTTAAACGCGTTAGCGTTTAAAAATCAGGCCGCCGGATTCAATTTTTTAATTAAAAACTTTCAATTTTATCTTTATTCCCTCGGGGTTTCAACGGTTAACCTTTAGGGTTCAACAATTCCATTTTGGGTTTTAGAAATATTTGGAATGACAAATAAAATCAATTATAAAAATATTATTATTTATAATTTTTTTTATTATTTATATATAAAAAAAATTATTACATATTACCCCAATGAAAAATGCGTAATACCTTGTTACGCATCTCACAAATGGGTAATAGATTGTATTACCCTCCTGAAACATGCGTAATAGCAAAAGAATAAAAAAAAAATAATATGTTACCCTCTTGAAACATGCGTAACAGCAAAAAAAGAAAAAAAAGAATGTTAAGCATTTCTAGAATGCGTAATAGCTATTATGCATCTGTCAAATGCGTAATAGACTGGTATAATTGGCCAGTCCTGTGCGCGCGTGGTATTCCAGTAACGAGAATTAAAAAAAACGTTATTCTTGTCCTTTACCCAAAAGAAAAATATCGTATATATATCATATTTAACATATTAGATTCCGAGTTCTCCAATTATTAAGAAAAAGATATATTCCCTCGTCTTAATTTATGTGAGTTATTTTCTTTTTTTGGATGTATCAAAAATAACGAACTTACCGTTTTTACAACTAATTTAAGATTATTTTAGCCATACATTCATTACTTCTTTAATTATGTGGTTAGAAATGAATGATAATGAAGTTAACTTCAAACTTTTTAAATAGCATCTAATATCGATCGATTCATATAAATGAGATGGAGGAAGTATAACGTGTATAAATCATACACATCTGAAAATTTTAATTTTGTGAATCTCCTAAGTCTTATTTTAGTCGTCTGGACTGTACTCCACTAAAATAGAATGCGTATGTAATTTAAGTCTAAAATTTTTAAATTGACTTTTCAGAGAAAGATAAATAGGAAGTCACTGATTCAATGGCAGCTGGAATGTATTTAATTATATAAGATACCAGTGCCAGTGTATACTTAACGAGTAATACAATGATTCCGCAAAAGAGGTTGAGCACGCAAGAAAATTACAAAAAATAAAAAAATAAAAAAAGAAGAATGGGATGACGAAGCTATGCATTTTCACAATGTGGCCAACCAACATGCATGCAGTTGAAGCCTGCGAGTCACTATACAATTTTACAATTACAATTATATGTGGTGGATATTTAACCTTGATTTTTTTTTTAAAAAGCAATCAATTCATTATCAAAAGTTATTCGGTATTTATAAATATAATTAAAATTGGACAGATACTTAAGAAAATAATATTGTTGTTGAAATCCTTCCTTCCTAGAGAGACAACCAATAATTTGAATGTATGTAATTGTTTCCACTCGACTGTTCTTTCTGTGCATTTTGTGCAATCAACCATAAATGCGATCACATAATAACTTTCATCCTTTAATCAAACACATGAAAATTGTGTCCATCTGTAATCTCGATCAAGAAGAACACCAAAACATAACAAAACAAAAACCAAACTCAGAAAGACTAACAAAATCCAAATAAATTGAAAATTTATTGAAGGAAAAACAAGATTTTAAATAAAGAAAATGAAAAATAAAGGGATTGGGCTTTCCACCTGTAAAACCGATGGAAGCCCCATTAAAAATCTTAAATATTACGGACAAGATCGATGAAAATGATGAATAAATATTATCCGTAACATTTAATATCTACAAAATCATTATTTATTCCATCCTTTTTTACATTTTTTTTGTGAAAATATTTTAATTATTTTTCTAAATATTTATTAGAATAATAAATTCTTCTGGGTTAATTTAAAGATTCCTAGACCGAATCCGAAATTAAGAATAAAATCCCTGATCAAGGACGGATTCTCCCCCAGGCCTACCTAGGCTGGCTGCCCGTGGGATCTACATGAATGACTTCCTGTTTTGTTTTGGATTTTATTGGCCCACCTCACGAGCCACTGCACCAAGTAGTAGTAAAATAAAACTCATGTATGGTCTCATATTCACTCTTGGCACGCACTCACAACATGTCTATATATAACCACTTGCGTGGCCTCCTTGTCTTTTGCTTCTCTTGAATCTTCTTTTTACTCTTCAGAAGCCACTCTTGTTTCATTCATTTCCAGCCATGGCTTCTCTCCATCCTTGCAACACAAATATTGTTTTTTGTGTTGTGTTTATCTTGTTTTTCTCTCTTGCTTTCTCTCTTGAAGAACCATTGCTGCTCATTTCCAATGACTCTCACTTGGGTAATTTTTTTTTCTATTGTTTTATGAGTTTTTGTTTGGTGATTAAGATACCCTTTTTGTTTTACTTCAAGAATATGTTGAATTTGTGTTTTTTTATACTGTGATGTTGTTCTTGATTCTTGATTGTGATAGTTTTTTTTTTTTTTTGATAAGCTTGATTGTGATAGTTGCATATTGATGTGTAGATTTATTCATGTAGCGGCCAAACAGGACTTATAGTTATTGTTATTATTATTAAGTTGTTTTTAGTACTATTGAAGACTCTATATGTGGATTGTTTTGTTGATACATAGGAGTATTTGCATATTAAACAAGTTGCTTTGTTGTTTTGTTTGGCTGCTTGTTTAATATGGTGCAAATTAGCCATCTTTGACCCTTTGGACTAAGCATGGTTACTGCAATTAAAGGGATACCCTTTATTTTTTTGATGATGAAATCTTAATTATCTCGCATTTTAAACATAATATGGTATCATGGAATGCTTAAATATTTACCTTTTTTAGGATAAAAAAATAGTTTACTTTGTGTTGTGTTTAATTTGTATTTATTAAGTAATACTTGGATGTAGCTTTTGAAGCTCTTTGATTTGATCAGATATTGGTCATTCTGAAGTTCAGAAGACTGAGTTGTTCCCGGAAATTTTGAGGGATGAGGCAGTTGGGAGACTTAATGAGCTTGGACAGGTGATTGATAAGACTTTATTCTCTTCACATGTATAATTTACAATTTTGAGGGGTTTTTTTGAGCAAAGTTTATAGGATTGGAGTTGTAGAAGTTTTGTACTTCTTGAAAATAGTGTCTAATGCATAAAAACAGTGGCTAATGATTAGACCAAAATGAATTGTTCCATAAAAACAGCACCAGGGAGAAGGTGCCGGAGTATGGTTGATAGGTTGAGATGTACATTGAGCATAAAGTTGTATGGTAGAACTAGCTTAGGTGGGCGTTTATGGTTTTTGGATAGCACATTTGATATGGTCTAAAGTCCCATACAGATGTTAAATAATATGCAAGTATAAGTATTTATCAACAATAAAAAAAAAAGGACAAGTGCAAAACAGGTCAGCCGAGCATCCATCTATTGTTGTGCACTTGAAGGACAACTTCGAATTAAACGTGTTTGTGATGATAAGATATACAAAATTATAATTAAGAACATTAACCACAAGAGCGTGGTCCAGCTTGCAATAGTTATCGCTAATCTTACTCTGTAAAGAGTAACAAAATGACAGTAAGGTTCAGAATACTATCCTTACTGGTGAGCTAACATGCTTAAAACTTTAAAAAAAGACAAGCTACTTGTGTTGCCTTGGGCACAGTCATATATCGTTTTTTCTTTCAGATGATTAAGTTGATTACTTATGAATAATCTTTTTTTCTTAGCAAATGGGTTTCTGCTGAACCTTTCGCTCTTTGTAATGTCTCCTCTTTGCTCCACCAGTTAAAATCTGGGGAAGTTATATGCTTAAAAGACAAGTAAATTTAAAGCACTGGGGGTGGGATCTCCCTAAAACCGAGGTCTGATACTACTTTAGCTACCATCTCCTCTAAAACCTTAAGGTGTTAGGTGGAGGTTGTAATTGGATCATATGGTATAACTAACATACATTACTCTTGAGACACAAACCTTTAACTCTATTCTCCTCTGGACCTCCTTTTTTAACCCTGTTTTAATGCTGTGAATCCCTACGCGTTAGATCACTGTAAATCAAATTTTACATATTGCATGGCAGGTAAGTGATGCACACAGTTATCTTGAGAGGACTTTTTTGAGCCATGCTTCTGTTAGGGCTGGAAAACTGATTTCCAAGTGGATGGAGGATGCTGGTTTAACTACGTGAGCTATTGACTTACTTCAAAATCTTTGAAAAGAATGCATATACTCAATTCAGTCTTCTGTTATTTAGGTGGGTGGACTCTATGGGAAATGTACATGGTCGAGTTGGAGGGGTGAACCCAAGCAGCAAAGCGCTTTTAATTGGTTCCCATTTGGTGAAGCATATACTTTGTTTATTTCATTTTTTTGATATTCTCTATTTTTTCTCGTGGCTAGTCAACTCAAATAAATATTTAGGCTAGTAGTTGATTCTTTGGTTTTCCAACAGGATACTGTTATTGATGCTGGAAAGTTTGATGGTTCACTTGGCATAGTTTCTGCTTTGTCTGCATTGAAAGTTTTGCACGTTAATGGAAGACTAGAAAAGCTGAGACGGCCAGTTGAGGTTAGCTAAATATTCTCTTACATTTAAATGAAATTTTGTTGGATAAAAGTTTGGTTTATTTTATATTTTCCCATTGGATATTTCAAATCATTATCAAGTATATACTTTTAGTATAAGTTATTTTCTGGTTGTTGCTATTATTTTAATAAAAGACACTCAGTTATGGTGGATTTAATCATTTACGGATTGTTTTTGTACACTTTTACCATGTTTGAAAATTTGCAGCATTGTCTAGTTAATATCAGAAAAATTCTATCGCTTATCCTAACTCTTGAATGTTACAGGTGATTGCATTTAGCGATGAGGAAGGAGTTCGATTCCAGTCTACATTTCTAGGAAGTGGAGCTATTGCTGGTATACTACCAGTTACATCATTGCACATACGTGATAAGAGGTTTATATAAGTCATTTTCATCGTATATCTTTTAGTAGTACCACTAATTTCTCATTATGTTTTACAATACATTATTTTCAGTGACGTGACAGTTCAAGGTGCTCTAAAAGACAAATCTATCGAAACCAATGAAGATGCTCTTTTGCATCTCAAGTATGATCCTGAATCTGTTTTTGCTTACATTGAGGTATGGGGTCCAAGTTTATATCTAGCACACTATAAACGGAACGATTTTTTTTTTAAGAAAAAGGATTCTGTTCCTTTTTTAAAAGTTATATTCTGATGTAATATTGCGTTTCACAATTCAGGTCCACATTGAACAAGGACCTGTTCTAGAGTCAGTTGGTCTTCCTCTCGGTGTGGTAAAAGGAATTGCTGGACAGACGAGACTAAAGGTATGTGTGTGGTCTTAGATTGAAACTACTTAATTTGTTTTTGCAAGCGTAGATATGACGTATATGTTACTGGTTTAAAATTGAACTTACACAAAAGAGCAAGGATAACAAAGTACAGGGAAAAGGTAGACTAAGTTTGTGGTTTCACCTTATATATTACTTGGTCAATCTATATATTTTTTCTTTTTACTGAAAGAATGTATCCTTCTATCGATTTCGAGATACATGCTTATGCTGAAGGAGTCACCACCGGTAGTCTCAGATCTCTTTTGATATGCCAGCTCTTCTCAAGCACATGAAACTGTTCCCAAATATAGATTAAAATGTGATAGATTGCTGGTTTTTAAGTTTCAGATGGTCGAAGTTGTTACATGCACAACTTTTCTTCTTTCTTTTCTTCGATTAGGTTTGTTCAGGTTACTTGTAAGTTGCTTACCTTCTTTCACTTTGCAGGTGACTGTGAAAGGTTCTCAAGGACATGCTGGTACAGTGCCCATGTCAATGCGCCAAGATCCTATGCCTGCTGCAGCAGAATTGATTGTATTGTTGGAAAGTCTTTGTAGATATCCAGATAACTTCATATCTCACAGTGGTCAGTGTGATGCTTCTGTTGTGGAATCTCTTAAAGGTTCTCTTGTCTGTACTGTTGGAGAGATATCAAGCTGGCCAAGTGCAAGTAATGTCATTCCGGGACAGGCAAGTTTTTGTAGTTGTCTAGGCTTTCAACTCAGATGGCTTTCTTCGATATGATTTGCATAATTGATTTTTTGCTACTAGTAATGGAAATTAAGAAACACAATTTAACGTAGATAAAAGATATGTAGAAGGAAGACCATCATAAGCAGGATTTTCTCTTGCAGGTCACATTTACAGTAGATATACGTGCAATGGATGACTTGGGTAGAGCGGCTATCATCTATGAATTGTCAAATAGGATGTATCAAGTGTGTGATCGCCGTTCAGTTTCTTGTCTCATTGAACCAAAGGTGCGATACTTTAAAATCATCTTCTCGTTTGCTTCTGCTGCAGTTTGTTCTTTTTTCCCATGCTCACTTGTAGATTGGAACGATTTCAGCATGATGCCAATGCAGTGATTTGTGATACTGGATTGAGTTCCCAGTTGAAATCCGCAGCTTATGCTGCTGTAAAGAAAATGGCAGGCGAAGATATAGGTGATGTACCTGTGTTAATGAGTGGAGCTGGACACGATGCGATGGCAATGTCTCATCTAACAAAGGTTTGTATTTTATTTTATTTTTGTTTTAATCCCCCGTTTGCAACTAGAGATGGAACAAACATTTTGCAGTAAAGTCAAATATTTTACCTACACAAAACAAATACGTGGACTATGTAAAATCAGTAATCGGATTTCTGTTGGGTCATTCTTTGTTATAACATAAATATATACACTGAAATGTTGGTCAGGTTGGCATGTTGTTCGTTCGATGTCGAGGAGGAATAAGCCACTCCCCTGAGGAACATGTATTAGATGATGATGTCTGGGCAGCTGGTTTGGCAATCTTGTCATATTTAGAAACACAACTGTACATGTAGCCATTGCATTTGCCAAAATGTATATAAACCATAATGCATAATCATGCATTAGTTCATCTGTGTTCTTTATTTCAGATTCCTTTAGACATAAGGATCCTGATTACTGTTATTGTTAGTCTTCAAATTGCAGAATGGGGGCAAAAATGTATATTCCAAAAACAATATTTCTCCCAGTTTTGTATAACTATATAATAATTCTTGTAATATAAAAATTAGGTAGAATATGTTGATCAGATTGCTGTATCTGTATTGTAACACAGCTTTGTTGCTAAATAAAATGACATCATTGTATTATCAAAAAGAATACAATTATTATGACTACTAAAGGGAGTGACATTTAAACTTGTCAATTTTGTGTTTCCTAAATTTAGAAATCAATAAATAAGCTTTGGGTAGAAAAATTCTAGTGTGCAAGTCATCTTGCTTTCATATTCAGGTCGATCGAGTTGTAAGCTGGCTTTGAAATTTTTGACCATGTTGATAATTGGAGTCATGTCAACAATCGAATCAAATTCGAGTCCAGGCAGATATTGTTACTCATGTACTGAACCACTGTGTTACTGGAAAGAAAAAGGACTCAGCGTGAAAGCTGCCCTGAACACCGGACTACAAAAAAAAAGGACTTGGCTTATATGTTAATAAGAATGATCATGAGGTACTGCAAAAGAAGAGACATTACATAAATTTTAAGCATACAACACCAGCCGGAATTTTGTCCGAAAACTCTTGATATAAATGAAACATCCATGACATGTCAAAGATAATAATAATAATAATAATAATAATAATAATAATAATAATAATAATAATAATAATAATAATAATAATAATAATAATACAACAAACCAACAAGTGGAACTACTGCTACCTCAGTAGTGACCTAACCTTTTACCAAAAACAAAAAAAAAATTAAAAATTTAACTAACCTGCTACAACTATGGCTACTAGTATCCTTGCTACAACATTAATTTAGACGTGTAAGATCTAAATTAACGTTGTAGCAGAACTTACCAACAATAATACAGGCAAGCAAGGAAGCTGTTCCGAAAGGACTTATTGCACGTAGGAATAAAATTTCTGTAAACCCCATGTTAAATAGACATCACAGAAAAATATTAGGCCAACTGCTGCAGCTGGTGAACAACATGCGACATTCTAGGTCGCATTGATGGTACATGCTGTGTGCACGAATATACAAGGTCAACAACCTTCTGGATGATTCCAGCTTCTGGAATATGCGAAGAAGAAGAAGATATGAGAGGGTCCAGAAGCTCAAGGTACCGGTGGGACTGGACAAGAGGTGTAGCCCATTCAAATATACTTTGATAACCCACTGAATCAACAGCCTGTGCTGGTCTGCGTCCACTGACAATCTCAAGCAACAAGACTCCAAAGCTGTAAACATCACTCTTGGTTGTTAGCTCGTTCTTATAAACAAATTCTGGAGCAAGGTAACCGTGAGTACCACCAGCCATAACGGTCCTCTCATGCATCACTTCCCATGGCACAAACTTTGATAGACCAACCCCCATCAAATGTGCACCAAAATCTTCATCAAGAAGCACGTTACATGCACGAATATCTCGATGGACAACTTGTGGTTTGACCTTGTCATGGAGAAATCTACAAAAAAAAACATATAGAAATAAGAAGGAATACACAGACAGTGAAACTGCATACAGACAATTAAGCAAAAAAAACCTTAATGCAGCAAGTGATGAGGCCTATCCTAAACAATGTAACACTGCTATCAGCTATACCCACTTTTGAAATAGGAAAATAATCCACGTACTAACAAGTTTGCAATGTGATATGACACTGCTTCAAATTTTAGTCCATCGAAAAAAAAAAGACTACATGCATGACACTCCTTCATTTTTTAGGCAAACTAATAGAATCAACTTACGCGATTCCTTGAGCAAGAGTGGTGGCAACTTTCATCCTCATGACCCAGTCTAAACTTCTACCTCCCTTAGGAATGTGGTGTAGCCATCTGTCTAGTGGGCCATGTACTATGAACTCGTACACGATGTAGCGATCACCATGATCATAGCAGCATCCTTTCATGGAAACCAAATTTGGATGATGAAGCCTTGCAACCCTACCAATTTCAGTATAGAATTCCTTTTTTCTTTGAAAACTTGATCTCTTTAACCTCTTAACTGCCACCCTCGAACCATCAGGCAGAAGCCCACTATATGTGCCACCTGTTTTAGCATCCCCAAGAAGACGGTTTCCTTCACTGAAATTCTTGGTTATTGACCTTAATTCTTCGCGTGTGAAGATTTTCCATGATGGCGGGACCAATGCTGATGCTGCTGGATTAGACATCTTGCGAGATTTTTTACGTCTTTTACTCCGCTTAAATACTAGGAGCCAAACCACAACACTTAAAGTTGTGCAAAGTATTACTCCACTCACAACAGCAAGGCTGATGAGATACTCTCTGTGACAGTGCATATGATGACATCTATTCTCTGAAAGATACACAGGGAAATAATGTTATTTCTTGACATGGTAACCAGAGTATTTGCACTCAGCTATATTAAGAAAAATTTAAGTCTCAGAGTTGTATAACCATCCAGACTTCCAATAGAAACAGGAAAGAAAGGAAAACAAATTTTCAGAGATAGCCTGGTAAGAGAAGGTAATGGGATACCTATATAAATCATACAAATATAAGCATGCGATGAATTGCATCTCCCTGTATTGAGACTTGATTCATTAGTCGCTGAAGTTAGCGTACACAAAGATAGCTTTTCCTCATTCTGGCATGACAAATCTTTACAACTAGACCTGAAATGTGTCTGAGGAATAATAGATCCATTCCAAGATGTATTATCTGACCATCTCCAATCGACAGCCATTGTACTTTTGTTGCTTCTGCCTCCAACCCAGCATCCATTTACAACTTCACCACATAGCTTTTGTACAAATCTTAATTCTTGAAGTGACTCAACTGCCGCTAGGTGTCCATGATTACCTTGACAGTGGCTCTCCGATTCATCCCATGATGTAGAGTTTTCTATATAACGAAAACACTTTTTCTTACTCGGGCTCATAGACCAAACGGAAGGGCATAGTCCTGAATGAACAAAATGGATTAAACAATATCAAAATTTCAAATCTAAATTCATTACAAATAACAAAGGTAGATATATCATCTCTGACTATCTCATGCCATATTTGTAACAAGTTTTATTGGATAGAACAAGTCTTCTTCAGTAGTTTTTTTTTTTTTTTTTTTTTTTTGTGCTTGGTATTTTACATGTTCAAAAACCATATCTTTATCTGACAAGAAAATGTAAATGACAGTGTCACACTTAATATGTAATAAAATGCAGTATTAATGGGGAGACATTTGATCATTCTAGATAACTCAGAGGAAATATGTTTATAGCAATACTTTTGGATTAAATTTGAGCTGACAACTCTTAGGAGACTACTATTATTCACCCGATCAAGAGGGAGAGGATGAGCAAAACAGGCTTTTCCATTGAAGATCACTTATCTTGTAGTAACTAAGGGATCGTTAAACAACAAATATGCATATATCACATTAAGTGAAATCCACTTGTAAGTAATTATATCACCAAGCAAGAAAGATACTGTATCAAAAAATGTATCATTGGTACTCTTGACAAAAGGAGACATGGATCAACCCAAGTTGAGCTTTGGGTGCTAAATCTAGGCACATAAGAAACAAACAACAATAAAAAATTGGTCCTAGGATCTTGTTAAATTCAATATTCAATAAAAGTCATACACTAACAAATCATTTCTAAAGTTCAAAGTATCTAATTCCGAGTCCTTTTATCTACTCGAATTACACTCTTTCATCTCTAATAAGTCAAATGAAATCAAGAAGAAAATAACCATCTTTTTACGAAAAAATTAGACTGCAACTGAACATAGCAAAATGGAAAACAAAACAACACTCAGTTGAGTATCTTCTATTAATACTTGCAAGCAGCTCCCCTAATTTGGGTGGAAATTAAAATAAACCAAGGCAACACAATAGCCACAAAACATTTAATAAATCACTTTGTAAACTCCGAAAGACATTAAATTTCGAAAACAAGTACTCGAAAGGTACCTGCACTACTAGTTTCATTACCAGAAGAAGCTACCAACACCTATAAACCATGTTAAAAAACCAACAAAATCAATAATTATCAAATCAAATTAATTTCACAAAACAATTCTCATTTCATAAAGTTCAAAACTTTTTACCCTGCTGGACTCTCCAAACTGAAGCACAAAGCAACCCACCAGAAGGGAAACAAACTGAGCATAAAGGAGCTGCCTTTCCATATTAAACAAACCCTAAACACCAAAAAATGCACAATTAATATCAAATTACACAAAAAAATCATCAAATCTTGAAATTTAAGAAAAATATAAACTTACCCAACAAAAACATAAAGATCATATAGGTGATTACAGTTAAAAAGATTCAGAATCTGAGTAAACAAGAAAATGAAAATGGTATAAACATTACTAGTATTTTGTTTAGCTAATGGAGTAAGAAAAGTGAAGAGTATTTATTAGTACGGTAGTAGTTTGCAGTGACCCACATTAGTCAGACAGGAGTAACTTTTGGAAAATGGTGGTTGTATCTTGTATGTAGGCTGTAGCTCTGTACTTGTCTCAATCTCTATGGTAATAAAGTTTTTGTTTAATACCAGTAGAATTTATTTTTTTGAAGTAAATTCTCAATTTCAAATAAAAACTTTTTTTTGTATAAAGTTTTAATAAAAGATTTCTTGTCATTAAAAAAATGTCCAAATTATTCTAGTGTTATCCAGGCATAATTAGTGTTTTTCAGAAAAACTAAATTGCTTATTTTCTATTTGTGCACGGTTTTTTTAAAATTTTTTAATTACATATTGTTAAAGAACAAAAGTGTTAATTCAATAATAAAAAAACCATACAACATCTACACCAATGATAAAGTCAAATAAGCAGTAAATTGCAATCGTCTGTTCTCATGGAGAGACAATTAAACGATAGTTTGAAGATAATGTATATACAAATACAAGTATCTACTTCATGCATTTTCGTTGGATTACTTGTATAACCTCTTCATCATTCCTCGATGGAGCTATTGTTTAAGTTATCGACCAGAACTGCAATTCCATACAAAATTTCATTACTAAATCAAGACCCCCGCTCACAATCAAGAAGCGAATACAAGCCGAAAACCGAAATAAAAACAAACTGAAAATGCAAAAGAAAATCCAAAAAAAACTTAGATCTGACAAACGAAATCACAAGATAGGCGATTAACTCTCGAATCCAACAAGCTCCGTTTGAATCGAAAAAAAGAAAAAGAAAACCGGAAACTCCGATAATGTAGATCTAAAAAAACAATGGAGACAAAATCTAGGATAAGATAACTAAGATATAATACATATGGGTTTGATTCAAATGAGAACCACTACCTAAAAGAGAATCAGAGAATCAAAGAACCATTGGATCATACTGCAGAACCTATTTTGTTTCGTAATAAAAATATAGTGTTCTGCTACTGAAAAAAGTTATGCACATGAAAAAAAAAATCTACAACTGAACTTGCTTCTTCTATAAAATTCTACAACTGAACTTACTTACCATTGAGTTCTACTGCAAATCTATTTTATTTCATACTCAAATATAGTGTTCTGCTACTGAATGTCAAAGTTATGCACATGAAATTAAAAGTTCTATAACTGAACTTGCTTTTTCTACAAAGTTCTACAAATGAATTTACCTTTTTAACACACATTCTGCTGTTGAACTTAAAAGTCTAAATTTAAAGCTATGCACATGAAATTAAAATTTCTACAAATGAACTTGCTTCTTCTACAAGATTTTACAACTGAATTTACTTACCATTGAGTTCTACTGCAAAATCTATTTTTTCCGTACTAAAAAAAATAATTTTCTGCTACTGCACTTCAAAGTTATACACAAGAAATTAAAAGTTCTACAATCGAACTTGCTTTTTATACAAAGTTCTACGACTAAACTTGTTTTTTTCAACATCATTCTGCTGCTGAACTTAAAAGTTATGCATCTGAATTTTGAAGTCAAACACATGAATTCTAAAATTCTGCTACTGAAGTTTTTAGAGTTCTCAGATTCTCCGTTTAATGATTCTCCAAGGAACATGACCTACATACATATTGTATATAGTAGTTTAGAACCCATGTAATATAATGCACCACTCTTTTTTAATATTTATAATTATAAAAAGGTTTTATTTTATTAAATAGAATTGTCCGCAATGTTTCGAGAAAGGGAGAAATTATAGTTAGATAAGAGTGCCTTAATACCCACTTTTTATTGT
The DNA here is from genome assembly GCA_037693485.1 of Kitagawia praeruptora. Classification (NCBI taxonomy): domain Eukaryota; kingdom Viridiplantae; phylum Streptophyta; class Magnoliopsida; order Apiales; family Apiaceae; genus Kitagawia; species Kitagawia praeruptora. The sequence goes on from CM075347.1 coordinate 130,105,911, forward strand.
TTGATGTCCAAAATGTCCAAATCCTGCGCTGCGCGACCAAAATACACATGGGATACGCCGCCTATGACAGAGGAGTATCCCCGGATACGTCTTTGATAGAGGTGTAAATTGTAGGATACGCCCATAACAAAGGAGTGAACAGTGGTTTACACCCATGGCAGAGCAATATATAGTTGAGATACGCATTCCGGTAAGGAGTATCAGGTGTCACGCATTTGTGACTTGCGTGATGATATCAGCTGACGTCATCATCACTTTTATCAGAAAAATCGAGAGCTCTGGCGATTTGGGCGATTTCTGGCAAATCTCCGGCGAGTCTCGTTTGACACCATCAGTCAGTTTCCATTCTAGTTTAGATTCGTCTTTCAAAGCTCTACAATCCAATATCAAAGTTAAACGAGTTATATTCCCGGATTGTGAACCCCCAATTCGAACCCAAAACCCAATTTTACGACGAACAAAAATTCCCTCCGTTCGACCATCTCCGTTAACCTCCGTTGATGTTTTATAGCCCATTAGATTCGCATCTCAATGATCTACATTCCTATACCAGTATTGTAATGTTTTATTGCCGAAATCACAAACCCCCAATCGGAGAGAGAACGTCGAAAGAGAGAGAGACGGGGAGAGGAAGAGAGTTTGAGGTTGCTACAGTAAACATAAGATGCGCTGTTTCCGAAGGCATATCAGGTGGGTATTTTGGGCTGTGTTTTGAAAATTGGGCAGTGGGTACTAAAAAAGTGGGTATTTTGGGCAATTTTTCAAAGATAATGTGTTTTGTCTGAAAAAAGGAAAGTGATTAGTTATTAAAAATAGAAAAGGTAATATATTCTAATCAATAATAAATAATTAAATAAGGGTAATTAAGCAAAAGAAACAAGTACCGTACTGACCAATCAAACTTTTAATGTTTCGACTATTATATTTACTAGCTTAAAACCCGTGTGATGCACGGATTTTTTTTAAATATTATATGATTTGTTTTCATTAATTTTTTTTTTAAAACATGAATTTCGCAGGCTTCAATTTTTATATGAGATGATTTGATATTAAATATATAAATGTTATCAGTGATATTTCCAGAAAAGGAGGGATTTTAGTTAAAAAATATAGAAAAGATGATAGGTTTTAGTTGAAAAAGGTAAATGGTTAATTATTAGTAATTGTAAAATTATTTTTTAATTTAATAAATAGAATGCCCGTGATATGATTAGAAAAAAAATAGAATTTAGTTAGAAAAAATTAAAAAGTTAACATGTTCTAGGTGAAAAAGGTAATTGATTATTTTATAGTAATTATAATTTAATTACGTTATTTTATTAAATACAATTGCTCGTAATATTTTTAGAAAAGAAGAAATTAATATTGTCCGTGATATTTTTATTAAAAGCGGGATTTTAGTAAGAAAATATAGAAAAGATGATACGTTTTAGCTGAAAAAGGTAACGGTTAATTATTAATATTATAATATTATTAGTTTATTGTATTAAATAAAACCGTCTGTGATATAATTGAAAAATGAGAGATTTTAGTTAGAGAAAATAAAAAAGGTAACGTGAAAATTAAAAAGATGACATGATTTATGTGAAAAGGTAACTGATTAGTTTATAGTAATTATAATTTAAATATGTCATTTTAAATATGTCATTTTACCAAATAAAATTGCTCATAGTTTTTAGAAAATGAGACATCAATGTTGCCCGTGATATTTCTAGAAAAAAGGAATTTTATTACAAAAAATAGAATAGATTATGCGTTTTAGCTGAAAAGGTAATCAGTTAATTATTAGTAGTATAATATTATTATTTTATTTTTATTAAATAGAAACGTCCGTGATATAATTGGAAAAAGAGAGGTTTTGGTAAGAGAAAAGAAAAAAGGTATTGTGTTTTGGTTGAAAAAGGTAACCGTCTATTATATAATTGGAAAAAGAGAGATTTTAGTTTGAGAAAAGAGAAAAGGTAATGTGTTTTGGCTGAAAAAGGTAATTGATTAGTTAATAGTAATTATAATATAATTATGTTATTTTATTAAACAAAATTGCTCGTATTGTTTTTAAAAAGAAGAAATTTTAGCTAGATAAAATTTAAAATATATTGTATTTTACTTGAAAAAGAAAATTATTTAGTTATTGAAAAATAGAAAAGGTAATATGTTTAACCTGAAAAAAGAAATTGATTAATAAAGGAGAAATTTTAGTTATATAAAATATAAAAAATATTGTATTTTACCTGAAAGAGGAAATTATTTAGTTATTAAAAAAATAGAAAAGACAATATGTTTAACCTGAAATTGATTAGTTAGTTGGATGAATTTTATCTATAATTAAATAAGGATAAATAAGTAAAATCAACAGGTACCATACCGACCGACCAAACTTTTAATGTTTCGGCTTTTATACAATAGTATAGTATAGATTTTAAAATTCAATTGTATTACAACCTTTTTAATTATATCCTTTTTAGATTATAATTTTCTTTTTAATATGAAATAATCTTGATCATCTACTTTAAAAAATATTAGATTCAACGGTTGAGATTATTTTGGCGGTACATGGACCAAAATTATGAATAAATATATAAGAATATAATTTACAATTAATCCAACGGACGGTTTTTAACCCAACTTTTTAATCCAACAGATCATATTTTTTTGGTAATACAATGATTAGACCAGAAATTTGGATAAAATCCCTACTAAAAATAACTTACATTGCAACAAGAACAAGTGATGAAAACATGAGTTAGAATTGAAACAATTAACAAAAACTTTGGGGCTAAAAAAAGTATACAGTTAGAAAGAGAAAACACTATTTTGTATGTGATTGTTGTCATGTGTATACCTGGGCTAGAAAAACAGTTAATGTAATATGTTGTTATTAAAAAAACACACCAAATTTTATACGGTATAGTTGGTAATGTGTATATAATTATAAAAGAAAAAGTTTAGCAAAAAAAAAATTATAAAAGAAAAAAACATTAAATTGTATGCGATATAGTTGGTAATGTGTATGCTCGAAATCGTGGACTAGTAATACAACTAACGTAATGTGTGATTATAAAAAGAAACACTAAAAGATTGATTATGTCACATGTGTATTCTTGATGTTGATGAAGTGGCTTGTTATTGTTTATGTCGTAATAAAAGTACATTATATAGAATGAAAAAATATAAATAGAACATAAATTTGCACACATTCTGGGAGTAAAAGAAAATAGGAAACATGAAAAAGTTAATAAAGGACTACTAAAAATCTTGAGTACATTGTTTTTACACAAATTTTAGATATATTTTTAACATTTAATTGACTCCAAAACATGTTTCAATGGTATATCAAAAGGACATCTTTTTACAATGGAGTGACTGGGTCCGAGACTCTGAGTAAACTAATCATGAATTAGTGAAACTTGACAAAAATCGGTTGTTCACTCTCTTTCCTTTCCCACGTATGATACAATGAATGCCACTGATATGCAGTGTTATTACAGATGGTGATGTTAAACATTTAGCTGCTTTGGTATCTTTGAAGAAACAACACAAGGCTAATATTCAGCATGCTCTAGTTCAGCAAGTAAATAAGGCTATTGCCAATACTGTGTGGACTTAGTCAATTGTATGTGACAGCTGGATGTAATATAGGCGGGAATTCTGTTAGGAGAGTTTGTCTATTTGTGGACTATAAATTCAGAACTTTGTATCGCATTTCATAACTTTTGCTAATACAGAACTATTGTTACATACATTTTGTCTTCTTCATACAAATCTATACATACATCTGTTAGTTGAGTAGATTTATGCAAATCTATTAAATGTCATTAACATTTTCAGTTATTTCATCTTCTTTGTTATTAGCTGCAGCTGCCACCACATCTAGCTTAAACAGATTGTACATTATTTCCAGGAGAATCCATCTAACTTGGTGAAGGGGTTCCTTAATTCTCCATAGCAACCTCATTGTTAGTTAAAACTGCATTTTCAGCAAAAATTTCAACAGCAACCATATCATGATCAATCAAATAATTTCGCTGTCCTTAAAAGCTGAAAATGCACCATTAACAGCAGTAACACTTCAGCTGTGTTAGGTTCTTAGCAGTAACTATAGATATCTAAGATAACATCAAAACACAGCCTAAGGTAACATAGCAAATGTGGTTACTAAAGACCTCTATAGTAACATCTTAAACACTCTACAGCAACATAGTTTGTGTGTTACAATAGAGGATATAATTTTGCACATGGACAACTGTGGGGCCCACATCTAGGTGGGGTCCATAATCTATTGTAACACCCTCTTTTACCAATTGTAACAAATTGAGTGTTACATAATTAAAATCATTTATAACTAATTTTAATAACAAAAAAAATTATGACATTTAAATATTCAAGAACCAAATTAATTACATTTCAATAACATCATCCAACATCATTTCAATAACATCATCTAGTACAAAACCAACCAAATCACAAAATAATTTCAAAAGATAACCAGTGTCCAAGAGCTAATAACAAAAAAAATTAATAAAAAGATGCATCCAAGAAGACCTATACAAGAAAAAATAATTCTAGTTTTGATTCTTCATGGCCACCATTGGCAACTCCATGAGTAGGCAATGACCCTTCTCTTGCATTTGTTACCAAAATGCTCTTTTCCATGTCTGGTTCATCTTTATGGATGTGTATAACCAAATCACGTATAAGGTTGTGCACTTCATGCTTGATACTAGCATTAGCAGACGGAGGATAATGACCAGAATTATACTTTAAAGCTAACGACTCTGGCCTGATTCCAAGAAGTTCGGTAACCTGCAATGCAAAGTGCAGCAGATGTAGTAACTAACAATACAACCTTTTTCTCTCCAAATGGCTATTAAACTTTATTGATCATTAATAATAGTAGTCATCTATGTTGCTTGTGTTTATGTTCGAAATACATATCTGCATTGTTTAGTATTCTATTTTGCAAACTCCCTACTCCACATCCCCGTGCTTTAATCTTAAAACAATCAACGAACAAGAGAACATAACTAGATCAACCAATTTTACCAACATATCAGAAACATGAATGAGAATTACTGAAACATAACATTATAACATAGCAAATCAGAAGTTCAGAACCAACCTGATAGATGCCATTTTCATGTGCAAAAGCATTGGCTCCAACTATAGCCTTGCATGCTTGCACAAGAAGCCCACTGTACTCTACTACCTACGTAAATGATAAACAAATTGAAATTAATCTAGTATAACGTTATGTGATTTTGGTACAGTTCAAACTGAAGAGGGAGGAGGGGCTATGGAGATACCATTTGGTAATTTGAAAACTATTTAAGGAGATGAAGACATGCACAAAGCTAACTGCTCGTAAAGTCTAACCTCTACTGACATATTCATGTAGTGACATGTACAAAATAATAACAGGACTGTATGTTTTACATTGGCAGCTCCTCAAATGCTGCACATATTTCCTCAACAGTAGTAGAGAAGTATTTGACAGTTTTTTTACCTTCACAGCGAGCTGCCAATTTATTTTTTGCATCAATAGTAAATTCCTGAATATCGGCAGGAGCAACAAAAGTTCTATGAACAAAAGATCCAATAAATAATTGTGAATCAGAAGCATTCAGATACAAAAACGAAACCCCTTTAAGGAGGCTACTGACATCATAGCTATCAAATTAGGAAAAATTCACAATATCTTTCCATACCATGTTCCTGACAACCTAAAATACTACATAGGGACAATCAAAGCATAACCGATTATAGACACATAACGTGCATTTCTTATTTAAGCATATCTAATTAGTAATTACTGATTACTTCTTGATACAGCTCACTGTTACCGCAAAAGTTAAATTTATCAAGGAAATAATTAAAGGAAATATTAACGAGATAGAAACATTGTTGTTAGTATGATAAAAAATAACAACAGAAAAGATATCCAGAATTTAATGCCGTGTGTAGAAATATATGTATACAAAACCAATATAAAACATTTATAGTTTATCCAGAATCTCCAGTTATACAAGAAAAATAACTGAACACTAACAGCAATAAAGAATATATAAGACGAGGGCCCAGGCTATGAATATAATATTTGTTTGTCAATTTTAACTGCATTATTGGGTACAAAATTAGGAGTACTAAATTACTAATTAGCATGAATATTTTTGCTAGAATTCTATTTTTGTTATTGATAGACTAATTTATTAACAAACATATGATTAACCCTCAAAATTTACAACTATCTGGCAGTTTGAAGTTAAGTTACTCTTACAATTAAACATTCTTATTAGTATAAAAATATTGATAGAAAAGATTCTAGAAGCATGTCACTATACTTGTGGAAAAAAAACTTCAAGACAAACATATAAGAATGTGAAACAGAACAAACCTTAAAAATAATCCATCAGAAACGCTTGCCTGCAACAATGGTACAACATTTACAAAAATATAAAAAGGTAAACTGCAGCTCATAAGGCTTAATATTTAATCAAAACCAGTTCTATTTAGCAAAGATTAAGTATAAAATCACAAAAATATAACACTGCAACAAAAATAGTATTTAAACAACTTATAGATGCAATTTTGAGTGGGAGGCTGAACAAATGAGTCACACCAGGCAAAGAGAAGCGTCTGACAACCTTGATTGCATCCCCAACAATATAAACTTTAAAGAGGACACCACCTACAAGCACAAGAGGTTTTAGATTTTGCCTTCACAGAGCAGCCAAAGCATTATGCACATCAATTACTACAGCTGCACATACTAGCATACCACCATACCATGATTCACGAATTCCTCTTGCATGACTGCACCAGTAAAGGATAGAAAAACAATCAGAACTAGTAGGATTTTGTGCTTATTAATAATCGTGCATCAAACATGTTTATATAACACTAAATTACCCTAATAAATGGAGCTTCATGGTAGCCTTGTATTGAGAAGGAATTTCCATTAAAGCTGATAGAGCAATTCAGTTTCTTTTCGCGATGTAGAAAGTTTCTTTGACATGATTTCCGTGAAATTCACAAACTAAAACAGAAGATTGCGATGTCATTCAACTCGAGCACTAGAAACACCAATATATAACATGAAGAGAGTGACAACTGACATTGATAAAATTATTTATAAAGTCAGCATCACTTACTTGAAAATTATCGAAGCTCGAGCTGGAATATTATCATCAAAGTCCTTCATCATGTCCCAGGGTCCATCTCTGACACCAACTAATATCATATCAACCATCCACCGATTTGGGTATAATAATAGGTACAAAGGTTACATTTTTTTAAAAGTTATTTGTTACCTAAAGTTTGTTAATGACTTTTATGTAAAAGTAATTTTTAAGTTGTAATCTATTAACATATCTATAACTTTGGAACCATATGCCAGAGAGCACACTATATTGATTGTTAGTTACAGAGGCATGCCTGTATACATCTAATAACAAGCCTAATTGTTTGTAATGCTTTGCATTACTTACATGACCTCTTAACTGAGGGAACCTCTAGTTGTAGAGTTTCTGTTTGTATTGTACTTGCAATAGGCATCAAATCCTAGTTGTGTAACTGTACTTATAGAGTCTAGAATAATGCTTGAAAGAAGTTCCAAGGTTCATGCCTCAAGCAAGAAGATAAAGACTGTCAAATAATCACAGTTGGGATTTGAAGAAATGAAGAATTTGCATAAGTACCAATTCGAGAAGTATATTTGTCTATTCGAGAAGTCCAGCATTCGAGAAGTCAGGGATTCGATATCTCAAGACACTATTCGATATCTCTGAATACACTGTTCGATATCTCATTCGATATCTCAGAGATTCGATATGTCTATGTACTCTATTCGAGAACTTAGGAAGTCAACAAGTCAAAGTAGTATTCGAGTTCTCAAGGAGTCAACAAGTCAAAGTTCCATTCGATATCTCAAAGACTCAGAAAGCTATTCGATATCTCAAGGATTCGACAAGTCAAGTGTTCTATTCGACAACTCAAGGAATCCTGAAGAAAAGAGCTATTCGAGAAGTAATTCGATATGTCAATATAACAGTGTTCGAGAACTCAGAGTTATCGATCAAGTCAATTCTAGTTCTCGAATCAACTACTTAGTCACTTCTCGAACACATTCTTGGAGACAAAATACTCAAGAAATTGTACAAGTCAGAAACCTGCAACAAGCCAATGCACTTTATGGACCACAATCTGTAACGTGCTCTGGAAATCCTACAAGGAAGCTTGGAGAGATATAGAAGAGACAAGGGGCTAAAGAAGTGGATCTGAACAGGCTTTGCAAAGTCAAATTTGTAACCATTTGGACACTTACTCAAAAAGGATAGACAGACTAGAAAGTAATTTGTTCAGCTACCTTATTTGTAGTAAGTAGGGTGTATCCATGTTCTATAAGGATACAGCCTCACTTTCTTAGTCAATGAACTTTGTAACTTTGTGAGTCAAGTTTTTCATACACTGTAAGCTGTATCTCTCTGAGAAAAACGAAGCTGAGAATACTATCATTTGTATTCACAGATTGTAGCAACCTTTATCTAATAATACATTAGATTAAAGTGATATTGTGTTTTGTGTTATTCTTTATCTGCACCTTCAATCTTGCACACACAAACACTCTTGCTACATAGACTCGAAGAAGAAAAGTTCAAGAATCCATTCACCCCCCCTCTGTATTCTTTTATCGTATTCAATACTCAACAAGTGGTATCAGAGCAGGCTGTTTATTCAAAAACAGAAAAATGATCATGAGTTCGAATACACCAAAGACTAAAGGAACGGTGAAGGTCCCTAAGTTTGACAAAGAGAATTACAACCTCTGGAAGATAAAGATGATGTTGTTCATCAAAGCCTCTCATCCTTTGTATCCTGAGATTCTCAAGAATGGTCCTTTTGTTCCACAACAAGAGATACCAGAGAAGACTGTTGGAACCACAACTATCCCAAGATCTTATGAGGCCAAGGATCCATCAAAATGGACAGAATCAGAAAGGGAGAAGGTTGCTCTTGACAGTCACCTCATGTTGCTTATCATTGATTCCATGGACATGTCAATGTTTGCAAACATTGCATCATGTACATCTGCCAAAGAAATGTGGGATCACATTGAGGTGTTGTGTGAAGGAACTGATGAGGTTAAGGAAAACAAGAAACAGATACTGGTCACACAGTATGAGGCTTTCATGGCACAGCCCAAGGAAAGCATTACTGAGATGTTTGAGAGATTTCACAAGCTAGTTACTGAGTTGCAGATGAATGGGAAGGTTTACAGTACCAAGGAGTTAAACATGAAGTTTCTGCTATCCTCACCAAACCATCTAGAGCAAAGGGTCATTTCTCTAAGGGAAAGAGATTTGAACAAAGTTACATATGATGTGCTCTATGGAGTTTTAAAAACTCATGAGCTTGAGTTGCTTCAGAAAAGGGCTATCCAAGCCAATCAAGGTAGAATGGTAAACACATCGTGTGCCTTGATTGTCAACAAATCTATTCAAGACCTAGAAGCATCCACAAGCCAGTTAAGGATAGAGGAGGTAGTAGAAGAGGAAGAAACTGAACCTGAGGTAAGTGAACCTGTTGAGGAGAAGGAGGAAGAAGAGTTTTACACTATTGAAGAACTAGATGGAATGGAAAACACTTCATATGCTTTCATGGCCAGAAAATTTCCAAACATCAGATTCAAAAGGAATCAACCCTTCAAACCCAAAACCCAAAACCATTCATTCAACAAAAGCAAGGCACCTGTGAAACCAAACAAGAATAAGTTTAAAACCAGCCATGTGGATAGGTCATCTGTAAGGTGCTATAGATGCAATGACCTAGGGCATTTTGCCAGTGAATGCAAGAAGCCTAAAAAGAAGGATAGAGATTATCTTGAGCTTGAAGCTAAGTATGAGGCCCTTCTGAAAAAGCAGACTCAAGGTAAGGCCTACATAGCTGAAGGGAAGTGTTGGGATGATTCTGACAGTGATGGAGAGGAGCAAGAATTCTGCAATTATGCCTTGATGGCCAATTCCAAGGATGACACATCTCTATCAGACCCTCAGGTACCATCTCTCACTACTATAGACATGTCTGTTTCAGAGTATAAATGCATGATTGAACAACTATCTGTTGAAATGTTTAACATTCATACTAGTATGACTGCTGCTAATGAAGAGATTGCTAAACTGTCTACTAGAAATGAAATGTTAACAAAAAAGAATGAGGAACTTGAGCTAACTGCTATGCAAATAGAAAACCTTAAGAAAGAAGTTGAATATCTGCAGAATAAGGTGTTGTGTGCTAGTCAGGTTGAAAAGGCTCTTAGGGATGAATTAGCTGAAAATAAATTCAAACTAAAAACTTTCAAGAAATCATGTGGTCTAGTGAAATCCTACTGTGAGAAAATTGAAGCAAAACCCAAGGCTGCTATTGGACTTGATTATGACACTCTTAAACAGAGAAAAGGCTATGCTGTCATTGAAGATGACACAGTTGTTCATGAGGAAGTGCCTCACATTTTGAAAAAGACTGAAAATCCAATTTTTAAGGAACCAACATTTGAAATTGATGAGGATGCCTTACTCATCAAACAAATGTTGAATGATGAGGATGTGGCACAATCAAATGAACAACAAGCATCATCCAAGAGTGAGAGTGTCAAGTCAAAAGACAAGGAGCCAGTAGTTGATAGGCCAAGACCTAAGAAGTTTGTTAAGTTTGTTTCAGCTGGGAAGAGTGAATCAGAAAAGAAAGTGACTAAGAAGAAATAGAACAGAAATGGCAAGTTAGGGATTAACAAGGATAACAATTATGCTTATATGACTAATGCCCCTAGGAAAACTTGTCAGAACTGTTTCAGTACCAATCATTTAACTCATGCATGCAAGAAACCTGCTGGTAGTGTATCTAAACCTTTCTATGATTGTTCTGTGCCTCTAAGACATAGAGATGCACCATTTTGTGATAAATTTGACTGTATGCCATGCAATATGAATGTAATGACTAGTTGTTTCAATCTGAGAAGGCAATTCATTGATGGTTGTATCAGTCACAATTCTCATACACACTACATCAGGTCAAAGTCTTCAAGTCCTCCTAAAGCTAGGAAGGTACCTCTGTCACCTAAGTCTGAAGCCTCAGGATCTAAGACTTCTAATAGTGACAAGAAGACTAATGCCAAGAAAGTTGACAAGCATGTTGTTTATGATAAAACTATTTCTAAGTCACATGGACCCAAACTTGTTTGGGTACCAAAGGAAAAGCAATACCTTTGTGGTTGCAGGGCAAAGAAAGTGAAAAGAAGGTCATGTGGATTTTGGACAGTGGATGCTCAAATCATATGACTGGTGATATGGCCCTGCTATCACAATATGAGGAAAAGGCTGGCCCAATGGTTGCTTTTGAAGATGACAGCATGGGTAACACATTGGGATATGGCAAGTTGAAAGTTGGTAATGTCATCATTGAAGATGTAGCACTAGTCAAGGGGCTCAAGCATAATCTGCTAAGTGTTGGTCAGTTTACTGATAGGGGATTCAAGGTGGATTTTGACAAAGATGAATGTTTGATCACCCACAAGAAGACTGGTGATTTTGCTCTATCTTGAGTAAGGAAGGGAAGCCTGTTTGTAGCTAATATGGATTCTGCAAACAAGGACAAAATTTGTTGCTTTTACTCAAAAGCATCAAATGAAGATTGTTGGCTGTGGCATAAGAAACTATCACACCTGAACTTCAAAGCCATTAATTCTCTAGTCAAAAGAGAGTTAGTGAGAGGCATGCCCACACTTGAATTCTATCAAGAAGGAGTGTGTGAGGCTTGTCAAAAAGGAAAGATGAAAAGATCATGCCACAAGACAAAGACAGTGACATCAATAACCAAGCCCCTACAACTCATTCATATGGATTTGTTTGGGCCTGTCAACATTATGTCACTAGGAAGAAAGAAGTATGCCTTGGTGATGGTTGATGATTTTACAAGGTATACATGGGTGGAATTTCTGGCATCAAAAGATGAGGCTCCACAAGTAATCATTGAGCATATAAAGAAAGTTGACAAGGAAGCAAAGGCCAACAATGCAAGTGTGATTGCACTGAGAAGTGATAATGGAACAGAGTTCAGAAATGCCATACTTGAAGCATTCTGTAAAGAGAATGGTATTTCTCAGCAATTCTCAGCTCCAAGGACTCTACAACAAAATGGAGTTGTTGAGAGGAAGAATAGAACTCTAATTGAGGCTGCTAGAACATTGTTACTTGATGCAAAAATGCCTACATGTTTTTGGGCTGAGGCTGTAAGCACTGCATGCTATATTCAGAACAGAACCCTCATCAACAAAAACACTGGAAAGACACCTTATAATTTGATGACTGGAAAGAAGCCCACTCTTAAGTATGTTCATACTTTTGGAAGCAAATGCTTTGTATTGAAGGATAATTCTGAATATGTTGGAAAATTTGACGCAAAAGCATTTGAAAGAATTTTTCTTGGCTACTATATGGAAAGAATTGCATACAAGGTTTATGTCATCAGTTAAAAGAAAGTTATGGAAAGCACAGATGTGACATTTGATGACAGCAAACTACCTGGATTAGAAGAAGCCAATGATGAAGATAAAGATCCATTGAAGTTTGATAATCTAGATGATTCTGATGAAGAGACTGAAACTGAAGTTGAAACTCGAGTTCAACAAACTCAAGTGAATGATGATACAAGAGAAGAATTTGTGCCAATCAATAGTGAAGGAACAAGCATCCAAGACACACATGTGAGTAGTGGCAACTTCACAGGGGGAGGAAATGAGAATGACCATGATGTGGATGATGAAGCAACATCAAGAATGAGAAATCAGGCTGAGCACTCAAGGAAATGGGATAGATCACACACTGCAGAGCAAATCATTGGAGATCCTAATGCAGGAGTAAGGACTAGGAGAGCAACTCAGAATGAGTGCCTCTATGGCTGTTTTCTATCACAAGTTGAGCCTAAGAAACTTGATGATGCACTGTTGGATCTAGATTGGATTATTGCTATGCAAGAGGAGCTGAATCAATTTGAAAGGAACAAAGTATGGGAACTTGTGCCTGCACCAAAGAACAGAACCATTGTTGGAACAAAATGGGTTCTAAAGAATAAGATGGATGAAGATGGTGTAATTATAAGGAACAAAGCAAGGTTGGTTGCAAAAGGATACTCTCAACAGGAAGGCATTGATTATGATAAGACATTTGCTCTTGTTGCTAGATTGGAAGCCATCAGAATATTCTTGGCATTTGCTGCTCATTCAAACTTTAAAGTATATCAAATGGATGTCAAGAGTGCATTTCTGAATGGAGAGTTAGAAGAAGAAGTTTATGTGCAACAACCACCTGGTTTTGAGGATCCACACTTCCCAGAATTTGTCTACAGATTGCTTAAGGCATTGTATGGACTTAAGCAGGCTCCAAGAGCATGGTATGATACTTTATCATAATTTCTTCTTGAGAATCAATTCACTAGAGGCACACTGGACAAGACATTGTTTTACAAGAAGCATGGTGATGATCTTATCTTATTTCAGATCTATGTGGATGATATCATTTTTGGTTCTACAAATGAGAAGCTGTGTGAGAAATTTTCTAAACTCATGCAGAGCAGATATGAGATGAGTATGATGGGAGAGTTGACATTCTTTCTTGGGTTGCAAGTCAGTCAAAGGAAGGATGGTATCTTCATCAGTCAGACCAAGTATATCAAGGATTTATTGAAGAAGTTTGACTTGGAAGACTGCTCACCTACAAAGACACCCATGGCCACTGCCACTAAATTGGATGAAGATGCTAAAGGCAAGAAGGTAGATATCTCAGTCTACAGAGGCATGGTTGGTTCTCTACTCTATCTCACTGCAAGTAGGCCAGACATCATGTTTGCTACATGCTTGTGTGCAAGGTTTGAATCAAATCCAAAAGAATCACATTTGGTTGCTATAAAAAGGATCTTTAGATATCTGAAGGGCACTCCAAACTTGGGACTATGGTATCCTAAGGACACAGGGTTCAATCTGGTTGGTTATTCTGATGCTGATTATGCTGGATGCAGAGTGGATAGGAAAAGCACCTCAGGTAGCTGCCAGTTTCTTGGACAAAGGTTAGTCTCTTGGTATAGCAAGAAACAACAATCTGTGTCAACTTCTACAGCTGAGGCTGAATACATAGCTGCTGGAAGTTGCTGTGCTCAAGTGCTTTGGATTAGAAATCAACTTAGAGATTATGGACTTGTGTTGGAAAGAATTCCAATCATGTGTGACAACACAAGTGCAATCTCTATAGTTGCCAATCCTGTCAATCATTCTAGGACAAAGCACATTGACATCAGATATCATTTCATAATGGAACATGCAGCTAATGGAACCATTGAGTTGCATTATGTTTCTACAGACAAACAACTAGCTGACATATTCACTAAGCCATTAGATGAAGCCACCTTCACAAGGTTGGTTAGTGAGATTGGAATGCTGAATTTTTTCAGATTCTGGCTAAGTGAATACAACATCTAGATTGTTGCAGCAGTAAACACTTACTTTATCTAAATTCTCAATATTTTTGGAGTAAGTGTTGGCTGAAATATGATTTATAAGTATTTCAAATCTGTTGCATATTTTGAAAATCATATTCTCTTATTAACTTGAAATTTCAATGAAATTTTGAGAAAATCACTGTTTGATTTGCTAGAATATTTGTGAATGAATATGGCTGGTAAATTTTAAAAAGATAGTGAAAATTGAGTTTATATGAGTATAATTCGATAAGTCAGACTTCTCAAGTGATTCACTATTCGACATCTCTAACAAGTCTCATTAGAGCACTCTCGAGTTCTCGAATAGAGTCTTTTAGAGTTCTCGAATAGAGGTTTCCTTGACTTCTCGAATATAGTGTTTTAGTTCTCGACTGACTGAGTTCTCGAATACTATATTTGAGTTCTCGAATCATTTGAAAAGGCTGATTTCTCGCTGAATTTTAACCGATTTTGGATTTTTATTCAGAATTCAGAATTGCTCATAAAAACATATTTTACCTAATTTAGATTTATTTCTAAGTTAGATAGCTGCCAGCTGTGAGCTACAACCTGCTTGAGTTATCGAATAAGCCTTTCTTGACTTCTCGAATAGTTGTTTTCTACTTCTCGAATGCCTGACTTGTCGATACAGAACATACATCTAATCGACAATTCAAGTACTTCATACTTTTACAACTTTACATCTATTCGATTCATTTCATTCGATTTCTCAAGCATCCAAACTCCCAAAACCTCTGAAACCCTAACTGCAAAAGCTAAATTTCTTCTTCAACCTTCGATTTCTTCTATCTCTCTCTCACACAAATGGCAACAGTAAAGTTCAACACCAATTTCATTGCTCTAACTAGTGATGTTGAAGCACCCAACGCCAATTTCAAGTGCTTTGTGAAGTGGATGTCTGAATCGTACATTAAGAATGCTCTATCTGTTAACCCAACTCTGTACCTCGACATTCTAGAACAGTTTTGGTAGTCTGCTACAGTGGAGGTGGTGGCTCTTGACTCTGCAATATCCTCGTACATCATCTACTGCAAGATTCAAGACAAAAATCTCACTATCACCACAGAGGATATGAATGAGGCACTTGGGATGGGTACCAAAGGAGAGGTGTATGACCCACTTGCTACAAATGCTGAATTAGAAGACTTCTTTGATTTCATCAAATATGCAGACAGAATCAGTCTTGGGCACTTGAACAGGAAGCATTTGAGGAAGGAATGGAGTTATGTGTTTGCTACACTTCTTCAAGTCTTCACTGCAAGAAAATCTAGCTATGACCAAATCAGTACTCCTGCACAGCAAATAGGCTATGCCTTAGCTTATGGAAAGAAGATAGACGTTGGTCTCATCATTCTGCAGGAGCTGTATGGGAGACTTGGTAAGAATTCAGCCAAGAGAGGTAATGAAATTTTCTTCCCTCATTTTATTCAATCTGTCCTTAATTTCTTAGATGATAAATTGATTAAATTAGATGGGATGAATAAAAATAGAATAGGCTATCCTAAATCCATGACCAAACTCATTTTTGGTAATTTGGAGACTAGGAATGATGTGGATGTAAGACTTAACGTAACTCCCCATATGGAGAGTTTGTTTAGAACTTACCCCCATAACATGCCAACATTTGCCTCTAAGTCTGAGTTAGCTAAGCCCAAGCAAGTAGAACAAAATGCTAACCCAGGGCTAGCTAACCAACCCTCTCAACCAAACACTGTACCGATTACTGAACCAACTGCATCATCCTCTCAAAAGGGTGATGTTAGTAAAAAGAAGAGAAAGGAAGTAATGTCTGCACCCTTGAATATCTTATCTGAAGCAGCATTAGCTGTTGAACTAGGTCTAGAAAGTGAGGAACCAGAGTCACCCTTACAAAGGCCAAAGAAGAAGAAGAAAACTAAGACCACCTCTTCAGTCACACAAATGGCTGAAGTTGTAAAATCAGGGGCAAATAGCTCACTAGATGTATCCTCTTAACAGGGTGCATCTATAGAATCAAGCATCCTCCCCAATGCACCTTCTTGTATTGAGTCAACACATGGGAGTGATAAGGCTGGCACTACACTGAGTGGAAAGCACATCACACTTGAAACTCCCTCTATCTCTCAGGGGGGGTTGCCAAAATCTACTCTACAAGACACTCCTCTTCCAGAATCTAACACTGAAATTTCTTTCGAACCTGCAACTCAGGCAATTGAGATGCAAGGCATTGATCATCAAGAATTCTTTTCTCTTGATGAGCCAATAATTTCAAGTGACTTAGTGCATGACACTTTGATCACCACCCAGGACCCACATTTAGATGGTGAGGAAATGCATGCTGGGGCATATCCTAATGACACCATCATAAACACAGAGGCTTCACTAGTTTTTACTAGAGACTCTGTGCCTGTGTCAACTGCTGGTGTAACTCATCCCACTTCTGTGGAGACACCAATAGTAGAGTCAATCCATCCGGTTACAGAAGTTGCATCTGTAACTGAGGAGTCTAGTTTACCTAGCTCTAGCTCTGACTTTATGTCACAATGGCTGAAGCCTGTGCAACATGACAGTGCTTCAGGATCAGGGTCTGTTCCACAAAAATTGACGGTTGAAGCACTTCAAAGCTTAATTGTGGATCAGATTCCTGAGTTTGTAAAAATAGCTCAGAACCTTGTCACCTCCACCATCTCTAATCCAGACTATGAGGCCATCCTACTATGCCATAGGGATGATGTGGAGATGCAGAAGGCCAAGATTATTGATGATGCTGAGAGAGATGGCATTGCAGATGCCTGGCTGCAAGGAAAGTATGATGTAACTCTCAGTGAGGCACTTCAATATCTTAGAGAGGAATACATCACTTCACTGGGCTCCAATGCAAAATCCCTGTCTCCTGGTGAAGTGTATGAAGCTGTCAATGATTCCTACAAGGGTTTCTTCAAGGCTGCACACTATCTAGGCAAGGGAGTCAAAACTGAAGTCAACAGGGTGTGTGACAAGACAGCCACTTCAGTAGCAGAAGTAAAGAGGGCCTTTGATGCTAAATTTCCTCAATTATACAGTGTGGTCAAGGATCTCAAACACTGCAACACCACCTGCACCAAGATGGACAATGGCCTAGCCAAACTCACAGACACAGTCACAGGCCTAGGAAACAGATTTCAAAATCTATCTGACCAGACTACAGAGGCCAATGCTATGCTCAGGACACTGTTCAAAAATCAGTATGGAGACAAGCTGGTCACTGAAGTCCCTGTGCATGAAATGACCAAGTCTGAAGTGAAAAGACTGCAAGATCAATCCTTAACTGGTTTCAAGGCCACTGCACTGCTCACCAAGGTTGATACTCTTGAAAGGGAGGTGGTGTCTCTCAAAGAATCTAATGCCCATCTGGCAGGCAAGGTTACAAATCTAACTGAGCAATTGAACACTCAAGCCACTACTACTGCTAATGTTCTTCTGGATCAATAATCTATGTTGTCTGCCATGATGAAGCACATGGGTATCCCTCTACTTGAAGAATCTTCAACTCCAAAGGCTCCTACTACAGCCTCTGTGCCTGACAACAAGCCTAAGGGAGAGAAGAGGATAACAAGGAACTCAAAATCTAAGGGGGAGCCTCAGACTAAGGGGGAGAAATCTCAAACCAAAGGCATTACAACCAATGACAGTGGCCAACCAAGAACTGCTAAGTCATCTCAGTCTGAGAAATCTACATCCAAGGATGACAAGCTGAAGAAAGTGGTTGTAGATGAAGTTGCCAAGCCATCTGAAACTGAAGGGAAGTAAGAGTATGAATTTGACATCCCTGACATTGCTAAACAATCCCTTCAATTTGAACCTTCAGAATTCAGAAATGTGCTTACTCAAAGGGTATGTCAAGAAACTGCAAACTCTAGACTATACCATGACATAGCCTTTTTGAAGCATCTACAAGAGTTAAGGAAAAGAGTCAATTTCCATTACTTTGACTACATCAAGCTTCTTGTGCAAGATGTGTTTCTAGTCACTGTAATGAGAAGAGAAATTGTGCAAACCAATCCCCATGCCATCATTCTTTTGAATGATAGAGAAATCTTAATTCACACTGCCAAGAACCTCTTTCACATCCACATTGAAGCCTTTCAAATTCTGTCTAGCTTTGAACTTGGAACAATCATCAAGAAGATAGAAAGGAATAACTCACCAGATAATGATATGCTCAAAGAGATTCTCACCAAGTGCATGAAATCTCAACTGCCTCAAGTAGTTCCTCAGCCTCATTGTATTCTATATGAAAAGGATCAAGACATTGTTGCTTTCAGATTTGGCCAACATCTAAAAGCAAACAACATGTCCACCATAAAGTTTCTGGCTGGAGTTCTACATTCAAGGAGTGGAAAATCTGAATCTGAAAAGGAGGCTCTTAACATTCTGGTGAAGTTTATCAACTCTCAATCAGACATCAAGCCTATTGCTCAAGGTGGAAAGTCAAATCAAGACAAGGATGATCATGATAAAAGTGGAAGCAGGGGTGGAGATCAAGGGAGATATAAGGGCAGTGATGACAAGAAGAAAAGGTATGATAAAAGCAGAAAGAAGAATGATGACAAGGGTGGAGAAAAGGTATATGAAAAGAAGAGTGGAAAACAGCAAGCCTTAGGCATTGCTGACAGTAACCTCACCACAACACAAGACTCTAAGTCTAGGGTGAATACTGTTAGTAATGACCTAGAAAAATCTACATCTATGGCTTCTGCAACTGTTTTGCCACCTCAAGAAGAGAAGAAGATTCAAGTCAAGAAACCATCTATGTGTTTCAAAAAGCAAACTGCTAATGGAATACTACAATGGTCTACAAACAAAGGTCACATGCTACTGCCAGGCAACCATGTAAAAAGGATCAAATTCAAACAAGCTGCAAGGAAACCAAAGCTATCCAAATCAAGGACTCTGACAATCTATCCAGGCTTAAAACTCCAACCATTAGATGAAGACTTTGATGAAGACCAATTGCAATATCTAAGAGCTCAAAGAATCTACTATGCTGCCATTATGAATAACTGCCTTGAGATTAAATATACTGATGGAAGGGAGAAGAAATTCAAACAAGGACAGTGTCAAAATTGGGGCAAGCTATATGAAATAGAAAGAATCATTGCATTATTGGATTCTGAAGACAAAGTGGAGAAAGTATGGAAGCTGGAGTTGATTGATTTTGTAAAGATGAAGAGAGACTATGCTGAGAAGATAAGAAAGGGGTGCTTTGAGAAATGGCTAGAAAGGGAGAAGGAGATTGATAGGGTGGAAGTTGAAGCAGAAAAGCTAAGGGCAAAAGGATTGTGTAGAGTTCAATTTAATCCCTATGTGGTGAAGTATAGGAGGAGAAATGGAGATAATGTCAATATAAGAATGAACCTACTCAGTCACTATCCTGCCAACATTCTGAAACCAGTACTTGAAGATTTCAAAGACTCTATCATGCTTGAAGAATTGGATGCTTTGGCAGAGATCATAAAGGCCATGGATGATAATGCAAGAAAGGAGAAAGAAAGAAAACAGAAAGCATATGATGATCTACAAGCCAAAGCAATGGAGATGGAATCAAATGAGAATGGCTAGTATTTCATCATACTGTAAGATTATTCATCTTGTGATTTCATTCATGTGCTCAATCAAATTTCATACCTGTACTTTTCAAGTTTTATCTTTATGTATGTTAGGCTTGTTATCAGACATGAAATTGTGACTAAGGGTCTCACTCACAATTTGGGGGAGATTGTTAGTTACAAAGGCATGCCTGTATACATCTAATAACAAGCCTAATTGTTTGTAATGCTTTGCATTACTTACATGACCTCTTAACTGAGGGAACCTCTAGTTGTAGAGTTTCTGTTTGTATTGTACTTGCAGTAGGCATCAAATCCTAGTTGTGTAACTGTACTTATAGAGTCTAGAATAATGCTTGAAAGAAGTTCCAAGGTTCATGCCTCAAGCAAGAAGATAAAGACTGTCAAATAATCACAGTTGGGATTTGAAGAAATGAAGAATTTGCCTAAGTACCAATTCGAGAAGTATATTTGTCTATTCGAGAAGTCCAGCATTCGAGAAGTCAGGGATTCGATATCTCAAGACACTATTCGATATCTCTGAATACACTGTTCGATATCTCATTCGATATCTCAGAGATTCGATATGTCTATGTACTCTATTCGAGAACTCAGGAAGTCAACAAGTCAAAGTAGTATTCGAGTTCTCAAGGAGTCAACAAGTCAAAGTTCCATTCGATATCTCAAAGACTCAGAAAGCTATTCGATATCTCAAGGATTCGACAAGTCAAGTGTTCTATTCGACAACTCAAGGAATCCTGAAGAAAAGAGCTATTCGAGAAGTAATTCGATATGTCAATATAACAGTGTTCGAGAACTCAGAGTTATCGATCAAGTCAATTCTAGTTCTCGAATCAACTACTTAGTCACTTCTCGAACAAATTCTTGGAGACAAAATACTAAAGAAATTGTACAAGTCAGAAACCTGCAACAAGCCAATGCACTTTATGGACCACAATCTGTAACGTGCTCTGGAAAGCCTACAAGGAAGCTTGGAGAGATATAGAAGAGACAAGGGGCTAAAGAAGTGGATCTGAACAGGCTTTGCAAAGTCAAATCTGTAACCATTTGGACACTTACTCAAAAAGGATAGACAGACTAGAAAGTGATTTGTTCAACTACCTTATTTGTAGTAAGTAGGGTGTATCCATGTTCTATAAAGATACAGCCTCACTTCCTTAGTCAATGAACTTTGTAACTTTGTGAGTCAAGTTTTTCATACACTGTAAGCTGTATCTCTCTGAGAAAAACGAAGCTGAGAATACTATCATTTGTATTCACAGATTGTAGCAACCTTTATTTAATAATACATTAGATTAAAGTGATATTGTGTTTTGTGTTATTCTTTATCCGCACCTTCAATCTTGCACACACAAACACTCTTGCTACATAGACTCGAAGAAGAAAAGTTCAAGAATCCATTCACCCCCCCTGTATTCTTTTATCGTATTTAATACTCAACATTGATGGGGATAATGCTGATTTAGCTCTACACAAAACAGTAACAAAGTTGAATAAAGAAGATGCCATGACAAGTGTTATCATGTAAATACCTAAGCAGGCTATTAGATATCTCTCAAAGCAATACAATGCAAAAGCTTCATAGTAGTCCCTGATAATCTCACAGTTAAATGCAGAATCTAAATTCAATAGTGATAGAAACTGTAGCTGAAAAGAAATAATGATTAATCACGATGCAAATAAGTTCAGTCAGCAAGTTCATATATATTGGGAGGCGTTTATAATTTTCTTTCTTTCTTTTTCTTATCTAACAAGTCCCAGAAGTGATGTGTGTGTATAGACATACTGAATATATAAGCTGGAAATATCATAAAAACTTAAATTGCTTAACAAAGTTTTAAGCCCATAAAATTAAACAGAGAACTTACCTCTCCCAGAAAGATATCCAGTTCCTCTCCTTGCATTATTATGTATGAACACTAAACATAATTAAAATTAAACAATTTTTCTTACAAGTATCATACATTGAAATTTATACAAACGCATACATGAGAAAGAGAGAGGGAGAGGGAGAGAGAGGGGGGGAGAGAGAGGGAGAGAGAGGGGGGGAGAGAGAGAGGGAGGGGGAGAGAGAGGGGGGTACATACAACACCCATGAATCATAGAGGTCAAACCCAGCTCGAACCCTAATTGAATCGTGGAACCAAACTTTGATTGAACCTGCTTGAACCCTAATTGAACCCTAAATTGCTTGTGAGAGAGGCGAGAGAAGTGTTTGAGAGAAATGAACGTGAAGTGAATTGAAAGTGTTTGAGAGAAAATGATAGTGAAGTGTACTAACTCTAATTTTTCCCCAATTCTAATTTTTGTTTGCCGCTCTCTGTTTTCAGTTTGCCTGCTCACTGTTTTCAGTTTGCCGCTCAGAACTGTACTCTCCTTTTTATTTTCTAAATATTATAAATTTATTTTTTTGCTAAATAATTTATTTTAATTTCTTGAAATTAAAATATAATTGTTAAATATATTATTTTCATGATTTTGTAATAATTCACAATTTATACAAAATTTAGTTTTCTTTATTAAATTTTTTAATGAATTTAGTTAAAATTTAATAATGTTTGGATATTACTTTATTTTAAAACCTTTTTTATGTGAAATTTATAAACAAAATTTAATATTTATGAAAAATCAATAACTTAATTATTTGATGGAATATTACGTTTTAAACTGATTATTTCAATGATTTTGTTAAAATTAATTATTTTTAAAGTCAAATAATTATTAAATCATTAATTTTAAATTAAATAAAAATTTTGTTAATGAATACTCTATGGTAACACACCTCATGGTGTTAGCCCAATGTAACACCTTTTATAACTAAAGTAACATACTTTTGTGCCTATGGTAACACCACAATCAAAAGGTTGCGATAGGTCAAAATTTTCATAGCTATGGTAACATCCATAGTGGTAACACCCATGCCAAAAGTTTGCTATAGGCCATCTATGGCGTAGTGTTTCTAATTCTGGTAACTCTTCAACAGCAGTCTCTCCTACAGGGGTGAAGAAATCTGGTTCTCCCTTGAAGTGTAGTTACTGCAATTTTAATGGGCATACCAAGGAGAATTGTTACAAGATTATTGGGTATCCTCCTAATTGGAAGAAGAAGAAGGATGAAGTCGCAACTACATAGGCTGGTGGTTTCAGATCCTTGCCAACTCCTCCCAAAGCTAATGCAACTGTGTCTCATTCCGATCAATCAGGGGACAAGATAAGTCAAATGCAGCAACAAATTGCTCAACTTAGCCAAATGATGACATTCTTTGTTGGGACTGGTAAACCATCTAACAGTCCTGAAGACCATCTTGCAGGTATGGTTACTTCTAAAGTCAATTTAGTGTCTTCTACATGTTCACAATATGCTTGGTTGATTGATATTGGAGCCACAGACCACATGTGCTGCAATTTATCCATGCTTACAGAAGTGAGAAAATTGCATAATTATGTTAGTTTAGCATTACCTAATGGGAGTAGTATTCTAGTTGATACTGTTGGAACTTTTGTTATTCATCCTACCTTACATTTGGTAGATGTCTTCTTTGTTCCTAGCTTCAACTACAATCTTTTATCTGTTTCTAAATGGGTAAAGCAGACAGGGGGTTCAGTTTCTTTTATGCCTGATTCTTGTCAATTTACCATTCCTTCTGAGAAAGATGCTATTGCTACTGGTAAATTCATAGATGGCTTATATCATTTAGAATTTCAAACTGTCCCTTCACCTCATGCTTCTGTTTCTTTTAGTTCAATCAATTCTGTTTTATCTAAGACTCAGTTAAGTGCCTTATGGCATTTGAGGCTAGGTCATGTATCTAGTCCAGTTTTGTCAAAAATCCCTGGGGTTAGTGATTCGGTGATAGTTAGTCACAATCAGTTGTGCCCTATTTGTCATTTGTCCAAACAAACAAATTTACCTTTTCCTTTAAGTTCTAGTCGTGCATCACATGCTTTTGATCTTATTCACGTGGATGTATGGGGGCCTTATGCTCATGAAACGCATAATGGTTGTCGTTTCTTTCTTACCATTGTTGATGACCATACTTGAAACATTTGGACATATCTTCTTCCATCTAAACACCATGTTATTTTTCAACTTAAGTCTTTCTTTGCTTTTGTTGAAAATCAATATAGTACCACCATTAAGTGTTTTCGTAGTGATCATGGCACTGAATTCTTCAACAAAGACTTTCTTGCTTTCCTTATTGATAAAAGGGTTGTTCAACAAGCCTCATGTGTCAATGCTCCTGTACAAAATGGACGTGTTGAACGACGACATTGTCAGTTATTGTCTATAGCTCGTTCTTTGAGATTTCAATCTGGTTTACCTATCAAGTTCTGGGGGGAGTGTATTTTGACTGCTACATACATTATTAATCGACTTCCCACACCTGTCTTAGAGTTTAAAACTCCTTATGAATGTTTGCATCATTCATCTCCAGATTATAGTGACTTCAAGGTTTTTGGTTGTTTGTGTTTTGCATCAATACATGAACCAAACAAGTTTAGTCCTCGAGCTATTCGATGTGTGTTTTTGGGGTATCCAAATGGGCAAAAGGGTTTCAAATTACTCAATTTGGAAACCAAACAACAGTTTGTTTCTCGTCATGTAGTATTTCATGAGGTTGTGTTTCCTTTTCACAATAATACTCACACTGTTCAATCATCTGATCCTCATTTCTTACAACAATGGGTGGATGATGAGCCTGTTGAGTCATCTGATAATTCTATACATCCTTCTGCTATCGACTCTACTAGTATTCCTTTAGATACTTTAGTCTCTGTTGACAATACCGTCCCTATGGATCCTGTTGACAGTACTGCATCACATTCTTCTTCTTGTCTTTGGGACAATTTACCACCAGATTGTGATACTCTTACTACTATGAGTTCTGATTTGGATTTATCAGTTGATTCTTCTAAACCTATTGTTCGTAAATCTAGTCGAGCACGTCAACATCCACGATGGTGGGGTGATTATTTGGTTTCCAACAAATCTGGAGTTCCATCTACAAATGTTACTATTTCTTCTAAATATCCTTTGATCAATTTGGTTTCAGCCTCCTCTTTTTCTTCTGGACATGCTGCTTTTCTTACTCAGTTAGTTAAAAATAAGGAACCAACTTCATTTGCATAAGCTGTTGGTGATCCTTTGTGGGTAGAAGCCATGAACAAAGAGTTGGCTGCTCTTGAATCCAATAACACATGGACTTTAGTGTCTTTGCCACCTGGAAAGCAGACTGTTGGTTGCAGGTGGGTGTTTAAAATCAAGTATCGTGCCAATGGTGAAATTGATCGATACAAGGCACGATTAGTTGCTAAGGGTTACACTCAGGAGCCTGGTGTTGATTTTCATGACACTTTTGCCCCTGTAACTAAAGGAGTTACTGTCAAGTTAGTCATGGCTTTAGCAGCGTCTCACAATTGGCCTATTTTTCAGTTAGATATCAACAATGCATTTCTGCATGGTGATCTTACTGAAGAAGTTTATATGGATCTTCCTCTTGGTTACATGGTTGATTCTACAGTTCCTAATTTGGTTTGTCGATTGATTAAATCTATATATGGTTTACGTCAAGCTTCTAGAGAATAGAATAAGACGTTATCTCAATTCTTATTGACTCTGGGTTTTAAGAAGTCTTTGGCTGATTATTCTTTGTATACTCATCAACAAGGCTCTTCTTTTACTGTTGCTGTTGTTTACGTTGATGATATTCTCCTGACTGGTAATCATGTTGCTTTTATTGAGTCTGTTAAAACAGAGTTGCACAATAAGTTTAGTATCAAGGATCTAGGTCAAGCAAAATACTATCTTGGGTTAGAAATTTCCAGAAATGATACTGGTTTATTTCTTAGTCAGTAGAAGTTTGTTTTGGATATGCTTCATGCTACCAACTTGGTTGATTCCAAGCCTTTGTCTATCCCTTTGGACCAGAATAATAAACTTTATGGTGATGTTAAATCTGGTGCTTTGGTCAAGAATCCTTCTTTATATCGCAATTTAGTTGGCAAATTGTTATATCTTACATTCACTCGCCCTGATATCACTTATTCAGTACATCTCCTTAGTCAATTTATGCAGTCCCCAAGAGTTAAGCATTTTGATGCCTTATTGCGTGTCTTACGTTATCTCAAGTGTACAGCTGGTCTTGGTCTTCATTTTCCAGTCCACAATGATCTTACTCTTCGTGGTTTTTGTGATAGTGATTGGGGGGATTGTACTGTTACTGGGCGTTCTGTTACTAGGTTCTGTCTTCAGTTGGGATCTGCTCTAGTTTCTTGGCAAGCTAAGAAGCAATCTGTTACTTCTCAAAGTACAGCTGAAGCTGAATATCGTGCATTAGCATCTATTACAACTGAGATTATGTGGCTTCGTTATTTGCTAGCAGATCTTTGTATTCCTGTTACTAAACCTGTTCTTGTTTACTGTGATAACCAGGCTGCAGTTGATATTGCTAATAATCCAGTTCAACATGCTCGAACAAAGTATATTGAACTTGATTGTCATTTTATTCGAGAGAAGGTTGAGGCTGGCATCATTAGTCCACAAAAGATTTCTTCTAAAGAGCAATTAACTGACATTCTTATCAAGGATTTGGGTGGTGCTGCCCACTGGTTTATCTGTTCCAAACTTGGTTTACACAATCCTTGTGTAACCTCAGTTTGTGGGGGGGGGGGAGTATTACAGATGGTGATGTTAAACATTTAGCTGCTTTGGTATCTTTGAAGAAACAACACAAGGCTAATATTCAGCATGCTCTAGTTCAGCAAGTAAATAAGGCTATTGCCAATACTGTGTGGACTTAATCAGTTGTATGTGACAACTGGATGTAATATAGGCGGGAATTCTGTTAGGAGAGTTTGTCTGTTTGTGGACTATAAACATTTCATAACTTATGCTAATACAGAACTATTGTTACATACATTTTGTCTTCTTCATACAAATCTATACATACATCTGTTAGTTGAGTAGATTTATGCAAATCTATTAAATGTCATTAACATTTTTAGTTATTTCAGCTTATTTGTTATTAGTTGCAGCTGCCACCACATCTAGCTTAAACAGATTATGCATTATTTCCAGGAGAATCCATCTCACTTGGTGAAGGGGTTCCTTAATTCTCCATAGCAACCTCATTGTTAGTTAAAACTGCATTTTCAACAGCAACCATATCATGATCAATCAAATAATTTCGCTGTCCTTAAAAGCTGAAAATGCACCATTAACAGAATCCGTAATTGAACCACCATCACTATCTTGTGAACAGCAAGTACATCAGTTGCAATAGCATTAGTTTCAACTGCGGATACTTCCTGTTCAGTAATCTATTATATATCTAATACTACAACATACACTTTCCTGAAACATTTTATTCCAACTCAGCAAGCCATGTCAATCCAACTCAGCAGCCAAGTCAATATCCAATAAAAATCTGCTGTATATTATTGCTAATGTATGTACATGTCATCAGAACGCTTCGACATCTGCGCCTGATCTTGACGTTGCCCTATCAAACCTAGAATCCATTTGTATTGCTGCTCTTCATGTCCTGTTGTCCATCTCCCCATCTATCCGCTTCGCGACTTTAGATATCCATCCCAGTCAAATTGAAAAGGTACCGGGCTTCACCTTGTAACACATACTCTGTTTGTGAAAACTAAAAGGATGTGATGGAGAGGAGAAGACGGAATTGGGAAAAGAGGTAGGAACTTTAATCGACTTATGATCTATTGGTTTAAATTTGGCGATAATTTTTTTTTTGTGGTTTACATCTATTTGCTTTTGTATTACAGAGCTTGGTCTTTTAGTAATGTTTTACTGCAAATTTAACAAATTTAGTTGCCGGTACTATTATTTATTAATCAATATGTTTCCCTTAAAAGCAAAGTTTCCTACCCTTGATCAATTTTATCTGCTTGAAGATGCAAAATGCTGAGCATCTTGTATTTAAAGTTTTGTCAGTCTAGCTAATACTATATGGTTGAATTGTTTTTTGGTGGCTTGTACCATGCAGGGAACTAACTTAAACTTGGTTGAATTTAGTTAGAAAGTAAGGGCATATAGGAAATCATCATTTTGGAACTCTCACGAAACTTGCAAGTTACAACCCTTCATTATAGAATGAAGGAGCAAATTGGTGGAGGATAATATGAAGCTACAATTAATTTATGAAATGGACTTAATATCCAGGAATATTTCACTTTTGTACTTATACGTGATCTTGTACTGTTTTTGTAGACTAAGGCAGCTCTTGGTTGATGAATCATGGTGGCATAGGTGTTTATATTAATAGCCAAGTGGCAAAACCAAACATCCAAGCTTTTGTGGAAGGAGGTAGATACCTACTCCATAAAATCATCTTTCATGCACTGTTAAATACCAAATTTTGTCACCAAAACAATTTCAAGTATTGTTTCAAGTCTCCAACTTCGGTGTGTTAATATTAGTGTCTTTGTGTGAGTATAATACGAAGTGTCTAATGTACAAATATTCAGGATTTGGTATTTGTGGCGACTAAAACACTTAAGAGCATACCCGGTACATTTTTTCTAAAGAATATAAATACATTAGTATATTGAACTATCTTTTTAATATAAAGCTATCTTTATCTTTTTCCCCCTTTGGCTCTTAAAGAACATGTTCATGCAAAATATATGTTGGCAGAGCAATCATGGTTTATAAAAATGCTAGGCGAAAAATTGAACATTGTTGTGGTTGCAGATTTGATTCAAGAAGTTGAAGTCAGTATCTGCTCATGTCAAAACTTAATTATGCGCATAGAAACTTTCATGGAATCAGACACATTGTTATACTCGTAGATGGTATAATTATAGAGAAGCGAAAGAAGGCAGCTAATTTGATGTCAATGGGTACAGATGGAAACATTTGTCTTGATGGCAAAGACGCAAGAGGTTGCGGTCAATATATGATCATGTCACAAAAATTAAATTATCCGCACAGAAACGCACGCGTAATCACTGGTATCTTTGTATAGAATCTTGTCATTTATCTAAAAGGTAGTTTATCTGTGTCTTCGGGTACAAAGCGTAGCCCTCTTTTCTTTTGTTAACTATAATAATTCGTTTCTTAAGGAGAGGAAAAGCCAAAAAAGGTGGAAAACATTCGTGGAGAGGCTCCTGCTGATACACCATTGCTTCTACAATTAAAGCGCATCTACTATGAAGTAGTGCTAAGGTATGTTAACGTTTTAGAATACAAATCTACGGTTTTTAGTGTATCTTTCCGGTCTATCTTTATATATCTCCCTCGGTATTATGATTTCTTAGCTTGGATTATCTACAAAATTGTACATTCGTGAGAAAAATTAACAGGCTTATGTAGTAGCTTAGGAAATATAGTTATTGGTCTCAAGTCTGTTTCAAATATCACATAATTTATTGTTATTTATTTTGTGGATATTGTGGGCCACATTTATAATTACATTGCACAGTGGGTAGTTTTTAATCGGCATTATCAAGGTGCACTATATTTCAGCCTCCCCTGTTTTTAAAGTTTTTGTACCCTGACTTTCAGCTTTTTCCCTCAGCAAGTACATTATACCTATATCGGATTGGAAAGTTAAAATTCAAACTCAAACTTGAAACAAGATTCCAGCAGAGCATGGCTAACTCATTGAAGTATTTGTGTGAAGACAAACCTCTTCGATAAAAACATCCAAAAACTCATGACGAGTATTAAGGCAATGTTTCTGGAAAGTTGCAAAGGCCCTTGTAAGAGAGTCGGAGGATAACCAAATTGTATTATGAACAAAATAGAGAGGTAATCAGCGAAATCTATTATTATACATCTAATCTAATGCCACAACCTTTTGACTTATGATAGGTTTTTCAAGTCTCTACTCCCTTTGGTTGTTCCATTGTTGCCGTTTAAACCAAATTCACATCAGGTTATGCAGTCTACATGAACACTGCTTTTGGCATTTTTAATTGAATCAGGTAAATCTATAACCAATGTATACATAAACACTATTACTTTTCAGGAATTGCATAGTGTGATTTTGTGCAATGGATAGTGGATACTGAAAAGATCTCCTAGCTGCCATGTTACCCCCATATTTTTTATGGAAATTCGGTTGTGGTAATTCATGAATGCATATAATTTCTTATATTTGTCATTCTTGTCAACGACAAGCTATATCACCTTTCTATCGTACAATAAAATGTCATAATAATGAGTATTACATATTGATGTTCATTTTCTTAGCATTAGTCTCTTCTATTCTTTCTAATTTAAGATTGCAACAACTGTTGAGGCTCCTTTAGCTTTTCTGATTGTGCCAATGTAAGGACTTGGTCAAGATGGTTAAAAGATAGCAGCCACATTGATGCGTATACATAGTGGTGGGAGGTAATGCATGAAGATCCATTTATGTTGGACTTCTTTATATACGTTGCAAGTATTAGATAGTACTTTGTTTTACTTGTATATCAGTTCTGCCATTTGTGCTCCAGGTATGGCACTGAATTGTGAAAAAATATCATAATTTTTTTGTAGCTGTAAATTATTTTGCGACTGAAGCCCTATACGTCTCTTAGGTAGTTTTAGCTGCTGGGGTAGCTGCTAATAAAGGTATTTGTGCAGTATGCTATAGCTATACAGCACTGATTTTTCTCTAGCTGCTAATTCCTTTTAAGGTGGCATCGTCAACACCTGGTGTGGGATAATCTTATTTTCTTTGATCCAACAGCTAGCTACCATAGTGAGGAGTGTTGAAACGCTTGCAATATCCTTCACCATCCGCAAAATCACCCATTTTCTTACCAATTATTTCATTATTTAAGAAGGTAGGCTACCATCCTATCACAATAATTGTCTTGATTCTAGAAATTGGATTTCCAAAGCAGTTTGCTTAGATTCATTTTTTCCCTAATTTTTTTTTGTTGTGATTTTGGCCATTACTACCTAATTTATTCGAAATCGGAATTTCAATAACGAATCATATTAGTTTGCTAGATACCATATAACTACTTATGAGTAGTGTTAATATGTTAGTCGTATTAGTTCACAGCTCTTACTTCTTCCATGTATGATATGATGATTCAAATTAGTACAAAAGAGGAATAATTCATTTTGTTTTACATTTGAGCATTTATATTTTGTTCTACATTCCACAATGGTGCTTCCTTAGAAACTTTTATAACTTGTAATTTAAATTTAAACTTTTAACTATCTCATATTTTTTGTGAAGTTTCGTGAATACATGAGTTGGTGGAATGTTACCTGGCTGTATATGTTATATCATAATAGGAGTAGACGCAGATGGCACACCAGTTATTAAAGAAAAGACCATCAGTCAACCAGTTATTTATTTAATCAATGTCATCAAGCTGATTAACTCCCATTCGCAACCGACATACATAAATATGTGTACATATACATATTATTCCTTTAAATCTTTAAAACTCTCCCATAAATCCTAATGTAACTCCTCACGTGAATCACTCAATCGCTGGTAAGTGTCAGTTATAGCTTCTATCAGGTAAGAATGTGCTAATTATAAAACCTAATTGCCAATTTTGACAACTGATTATAATTATATTTGGGCTAAGAGTCGTTGTCATCATAGTTCTTGTAACCTAGTGTGTTTTTCTGTTAATTCTTTGTCTTGCATAGGTTTATTCAAGTACTATGATCTTGATTGATTTTTTATTTTCTCATTTTAAAGGCTTCAGTTAAGTCCTTTCTATTCATGTCAAGGTTTAAAGACTCATCAGGCAAGAAACCATTAACACAAGCCCTAAAGACTATCCTCTAAAAACAGTGGAAACTTAAATTTACATGCAAACGAACGGAGCAATCTGATTTATATCTTCAAAAGCAGGCCAACTTCAAATCCACATGCTACCAATAATAAAAACTTCAGTACCAACTTTGGTTTGGAGAAAAACAAATCCTCTAAAAAGTAATTGTAGCAATTTGAGAAATATTCTATTGAATTCTCTTTATTGGAAAGATCAGGTTCTGCAATACTAGAGGCCTAGAGGGTGATGGGATACCATGAAAAGCAAAATATGTACAATATCAGGTACATTTATATATTTACAACTTCAGTTAACACTATCCATTGATAATATATTGAAGGCAGATATATACCAGAGAAAACTGGGTTCCATGTTCAGACACTAATTCAAGCGTCTAGCTCCCAAAGGGCATCCTGCGGTAAGATCTCTTCTTTCTACAATGCCTTCGTTGAGCTGGCATATCTAATTGCATGCATAATCAAGCAATTTTTATAATATGAAATGCACATAAAAATTACTCCCTCTGTCCTGTCCGGTTCTTTAAATTTCGGAGAGGGTGTTTGACACGCATTTTAAGGATGGTTCCATAACTTATTTTTCAAATTTTCTTTTTTTGTATAAAAATAGAATTGTTCTATTTTTATACAAAAAAGAAAATTGTAAAAATAAGTTGTGAAACTATACTTTATATGTATCTTAAAATGCGTGCCAGACAATCTCTCCGAAAGGTAAAGAAATGGTTGGGACAGAGGGAGTATATATTATGTAGATAGATATGAGACCCTAACCTTAAGCTGAGATATTTTATATTTGACTTGGCTGTCATTTCTCAAAGGTGCTGAGACATGAAATTTAGAGGCAAATGGATTTTAAA
Source organism: Kitagawia praeruptora (assembly GCA_037693485.1). Classification (NCBI taxonomy): domain Eukaryota; kingdom Viridiplantae; phylum Streptophyta; class Magnoliopsida; order Apiales; family Apiaceae; genus Kitagawia; species Kitagawia praeruptora. The sequence goes on from CM075347.1 coordinate 130,138,670, forward strand.
TTTTTTTTTCTGTGGATGTTTGATTGTTTATTGGTCTTTTATTCGACTCATCTTTTTTCTTGCTTCCACTTTTATGTGGCTTTTAAATTTTTGGCATATTACAGTGTTTTAAGCAAGAGCATGTTAATGGTTTGTTATAATTCTTATATGTATATATTAACTACATGATCTTCTTCTTTCGGACAGGTGGTGAAAGCATAGTAGTTGCATACATATCTCTACCTATAGTTGGCCTATAGTTGGCGTGGTAGTCGAGCTGTTTGGTTGTTCAAAGTGGTAGATTCATTTTGGGGCTATTATTTCTCATGTTGGACATTCCTCAGGTTCATTTTTAAATCTAATGATGCTCGATTGATTGAAACAATGGCACTATTTTGCCTTTGAAATATTTTTTACATGGTTTATTTATTATTCAAAAAAAGAGAGTTAACGTTTCTTGCCGTGAATGGTAGCTTAGCGGCCATGTATTTTGTACGCAAAGTATTTTGTCTTGTACTACCAAAAAATATCCACTTTGTGGCAATGTATTTCTAACCAATAAATATTTAATTCATAATGCTAGAAGGTAAACTTTTTTGGTTTCTCGAATGACTCTAACCTATAGAGGCATTCAGTAGAATGAAATGCAATCCGTAGCCATAATGCATCCACTTGAATTACATTACAGGGTCAGTGGCCCTCAACTGATCATGAATACACTTAAAAAAATTTAGGTTTGTACTAATTTCTTCACTTAAAAGCGTTCAAAACTTTTGTACCAGTTCTCTTCATAGGTTGGGGCAATGAAACATTGAGGAAATTTATCGTGTTCGTGTCCATGATGTAAATATTTGCAGGTATCCATGATGTAAACAAGACTCGTGAATTCCTACATCTGCATTACATTAGAGAAAGCTCATGAAATATTTGTTGATAGCCATGTGTGACAGCTGCAAGGCAATGTCAATGTACATGCCTTGCCTTGAATTTCTGACTAATACATGCTTTTTGAGTTGCTCACCATTTAGAGGTTGTAAATAGTTATTACAGTTGCCTTAGTTTAAACATTTCTTTCAGGATAGTAGCACATTGAAAATTATACATATTTTCAGTTGTATAGTTGTTATATACATCATGCTCAGACAATCCTCTTTGGATCTTTTATGCATTTTAACCATCCCCACATATTGCAAATACCATTTAACTATAAAGCATCATAAATACATAAAATCATGATTTTACTAGCAAGCCTGTGCCTTGCACGGGCGATAAAGCTAGTTTTATATTATATGACACATTATTACTATTTGAAGCACAAAAACTTCTTCGTTTTAGCATTAGTACTTTTTTGCCGTTTGGTTTCAAAGCAGGAAAACTGGAATAAATCTCAGTGGGAATTGGATTTTCTTCGGTGCCTTCAGTCTCTTTCCCGTCAGAATCATGAACATAGGGAACATTAACAAGTTCACAAGGCTTAGGTGTCCCTTAAACGACCTCATTTTCCTTGGAATCTGAGAAGATGGTATAATCAGGAGGGGCCATATCAGGTTTCACTGAAACCACCTCACTGTCCTTCAATTCCAAGAAGATATTAAAATCATGAGGAGCCATCTTTGAACCACCAACATCTCAATCTTTGAATCCAGTTTAAGTACGCAAGGGACAGAAACAACAAATTCCACAGCCAGTTTAGTTTCAGATTCCAGACTGGTCTCTGTGCAGTAAATTCTACTTTCTGTTACTGTTATTTTGCAATTCCATGAACTGGTTTGTGTTTGCTAGCTAATTAAACTTCTGATTTGAAAAAAAATAATTACATTGAGAATATTTACTAATAAATATTCTGAAAAATTAATGTAACTTAAGCCCAAAATATGTACACTATTTTTTGTTTTTGATTTATTTTTCTTCATGTTCCGTTTTTCTTGCTATTCTTGGTACTAGAATGTGACATATAAGTTCAGAAAACAGCTATGCCTGATGAATCTTCCTACATTCCCATACTTCACATTTTCAGCATCATGAAAACTTCCTCGAAATCAATGGTTCCCTCCTTTTTTTTTTTGAATATCCTTCAACTATATTAATAAAGATAAGGGAAAATGAATTTTTTTGTCACTGAACTATCGACCTTTTTAGAAATCTACCACTCAACTATGAAATTTTCTTTTTTAGTCACTAAACTTAGGTTCAGTTTTGTTTTACTCACTAAACTTAGGTTCGGATTTGATTATTAGCATTATGTTAATTATTAGCATAAATTAATAATTCCTTCATAATCATAAAAATATCTATTACACTTATATAAAAAATGATTCTAATTAATTTACTTTACAAAAAAAAATTCTAATAAATTTAAATTTATATGAAACTCATCCCTAATCTTTTTTATTACATCCAAAAATTCAAATATGGTATTTTTGTACTCCATCAAAAAAATATTAATTAATGTTTTTAAGTCTTGAATACTTTTTACGTGCAACAGATCTAAAGATGTGGTATTATCTTTAATATCGTCAACAACATATTACAATTAAAATTTATCGATTTATTTTCAAGATAAAGTTTAATGTAGAGTTTATCTTATTAAATTTAATCGATTTATTTTCAAGATAAAGTTTAATGCATCATTTTCAAGTATTAAATTTTAACAAATTGTTTTCTATAATGCATCATTTCTAAGTATTAACGCATCAACTGACTTTTTCACTCCGAACCTAGGGTTGTGCGTAAAAAAAACTAACATAATGCTAATAATCAAATCCGAACCTAAGTTTAGTGAGTAAAACAAAATCCGAACCTAAGTTTAGTGACTAAAAAAGAAAAATTCATAGTTGAGTGGTAGATTTCTAAAAAGATCAATAGTTCAGTGGCAAAAAAATTCATTTTCCCTAAAGATAATCCATTCTTTACATCAAAATAGCCATAATTTCTAGAACAAGAAAAGCGAGCGTTTCAAAAGCTTGGAGTTGCATACAATCTTATTCTCTTTTTGGCACGAAGGTAGGCTCTGGTAGTTCACGCTCCTGCTCCATAACCGTCTCAATTATTCCGAAAATTGGTTGATTCACAACTTCTCTTTTGAAGAAAATGGTACGGAAGTAAATGATAAAATTTTTCACGCAACACTTTCTGATCAAATTTTTCATGGAGCACCTTCTTCATTGCTTTTAAAAGTCACCACTAATCATCAAGGCTTTGGAAGGAGCAGATCATGTTACAGTTGTCTTAGTAATAGCGGGCGATAAATGTTAGGGACGTGTAGTTATAGCAATCAAGTTATACTGACAATAGATTCGCAAAATCAGGTGAACTGATTTATGCATTTAGATCATCATGGACTGGTCGGAGACAATACGTTATACTCAAAGATTTTAATCTCAAAAAACGAGAATAAGTAGGAAATAGAGACAAATGATATTTCGATTCTAGTAGCACGGTGAAGAAGGAAGAAATGTAGCACCAAAATGCTGAATTTTTTGTGGCATAACCGATATTATGTATATTTGATGATTTGGCTTGTTATTGTGTATGTTGTTTAGGGTAGAGTAAAAAAATGTGCAATTTTCATTGAAATAAAAACAAGCAACGAAAACATGGGGTATAAAGGAAACAATCAACAAAAAAGGTGGACCGAAAAACAACTAGTGATATATGCGATTATAAAGAGAAAATAATAAATTTTATGCGGTACAACTGGTAATGTGTATATTTGAAACCGTGAGCCAAAAAAACAACTGAAGTTGTAGCTATAAAGAGAAAACACTAGTCACTACCAGCTATATATGTTAGGTTAAAGATAATCACTGTATACACAACAATTTTAAATCAACAGGCTAAAACTCATACTAAAAAGATTAAAGAGAAGTATATTTCCTTTAGGGTTAATTGGCAAATTCATAATTAAACTCGTACTCAACTTGCAGTTGGATAATCAAACTCAAAAAGCTTGCAGTCAACTCATCAAAGTAATTAAAACTTGCAGTTGGGTAACCGCCGTTAACTCCATGTAACGGCCTTGACGGAAAATTGACGTGGCATGTTGATTTGTTAAAATTATACACGTGGTGTGTTGATTTGTTAAAATATTTTTTTCTTTCTTATTTTCTAAATTCCCCAAATAATTCATTTTATTATTTTATTTCATTACATTTTATTATAATTACTACATCACCCTCCTCCCTAGTTTCCGGCCGGCGGCAAAACTTTCCGGCGAACGTAACACACACACACATGTCTCTGCAGTTTAATACCTCTGCAGTTTACTAATTCGTACATATACACAACCAGATAAAGCTATAGGAAGCAACAAATTCGCTGAATAATCACTAATTTAAAAATCCCCAATTTGACCTATGAACCCTAGAATCGATTGGCTGAAATCAAATTATTATTCTAAATCAGATTTGAGTTTGAACAAGTTAACAGGCCAAGTACCAAACTCATTCCAAGATTTTGCATCATTACAATACCTGTAAGTTCGATTTTCTGTCTAATTCACTGCATTTTTGAATCAAAATGGTGTTTCTCCATTCAATCATCTGTTCAATACTGGCCACACATGATTATAGGATGAATACACTAACATGGTTTCTTTGTATCATAAGAACTTTGAGTTCTTAAGATAATTGTGTTCATTTGGGATTGGCAAAATAATTTGATGATAGTATTTGGTTATTGATTGCAGATTTCTAGGCAACAATGACTTAAACGGGGAGCTACCTGAAAGTATCATTAGTCCAAATTTTATGGCTCTGTAATTCCACACATTCTTTTGATTTATGGCCCTGAATCATGTATTTAGTTTTGCAAATAGAACTAACAAAATAATTAGATAATAAGTTTGTGAATTTTTGTGGGTGCGTATATTTATATGTATATATGTGAATATATAAGTTGAATGGGTTATGTTTGATCCGGGTTGAAGTGATTTATTTGTTTCTTTCATGTATACTTATTTGGTAGCTTATCTGGCAGCTTATCTGGCGGATTTAACGGACTTCCGTCTAAAGTCAATGCGAGTTAACGGCGTTGCAAGTTATTTCGTGTTTAGTGATTCAATCGTAATATATTATTAGTGTACTTACCTATTTGCAAGTTTTTTGAGTTCAGTTACCCAACTGCAAGTTGGACACGAGTTCAGTTATGAAATAGCCAATTAACCCATTCCCTTTATCAGCTGAAATATACATGAGTAATAAACATAGCATACATTATTCTTCTAATATGAGATGAAGCAGAATTTAAGCATCGGCGCATTGTGCATGCTGATCCAACTCCGAGCTCAACATATGATGAAGGAGCATTTCAACTCTCTGACTTCGTGTTTTCGTTCCAGCAGAACGTCGTCGTGACTCCTTTCCTTCGCCTTCGTCGTCCTTACCACTACATTTCTCCGCATCTTCTATTTCCATTTCGGCAAAGAAAGCCTCCAAGACAAATGCCACTACCAAATTCAGAAGCAGTAGAAAAGTTACAAGATAAAAGCTGACAAAGTACATGTAAGACCAGGCTGATGTCAACTCTTTGTAGCTCTGCATCCAAGCTTGCCAATTTCCTACTAACAAATTAAATAAGGTTACCATCCCACTCGGGTAGTCGTTAAAATTGAAAAGTAGATAGTCATTATCTTCAAGATCCGTCTCTGCCAAATGAGGGTTTCCACTATTTACCAACCCGCCAAAGATCTGCACCCCCAAAGAGCAATACATGCACAGCACACAGAATATGGTACCAAGGTAAGGCATTAAACTTGGTATCAGAGTGAGGAATGTGGCAACAAAGGCTCGGTAACGACGAACAAAAGTCAAGAGCCTTATTAGTCTTAACATCCTTACAATAAGAAGATAGCGAATCCATTCTCCAGTTGAGAGAAATGGCAATCCTTTAGGAGACACAAAAGTTGTTGTTTCAACTACAACTATAACCATGGTGATAATGAAGTCAAAACGGTTTTGGACATCCTTCCAATAAGTACACTTTTAGCACCATTTCCAAGAAATACAACCACCCAAAGACAAACTCAAGCTGTTGCCAAAAATTCTGCCCAGAGCTGTCTTGTATGTCAAGAGTCGTTTCAATAACAACAGCAACAAGATTCAGCATCAAAACGAAAATTACCACGTATTCAAATTTGGGGTCCCGAACAAAGGTTTTTAACTTCTCTGAGAAGGTTGCCCTATAGAATGAGTATTTCATTAACCAAGGCAGGGAATCCTCCTTTTGAAACTTAAGTGCTATGGCATTGCAAATATCAGTGAATTCTTGGAAATTAATCCTGAAGTCATGGCTATCATCCAACTCATCGAATATTAATCCGAAATCTTCTTCTGAGATATTTGGCAGTGACCTGTAGCTACCGAGTTCTTTAAACAAACTAATACATTGTTCTTTATTTAAAGAATTGGATTTATTGCTATCTATAAGATCAAATGCCTTTTTCAAAATCCCAGTCCTTATACGGTCCTTTGCTACAACCTGTTTGACTAGCTGACCCTTGAAGTTATCGTACACAACGGCAAGAATCAAGTTGGTGACAACGTAAACACCCAAGAGCACGTAAAGGATGAAAAATAAGGAATACCAACGTGATGCTTTGTATGCAGGAATCCAGACATCAGGATTGTTCAATGTGGTAAATAGGACAAACATATGATATGTTGTTGCACCGTATGAGGTAAATACGGTTGTTCCTTGTTCTGTATCCTCAAACATGACATATGCTAACCAACTTGAGAACAGAAGAAACAGAAGTCCTAAAAGCTGCAATTGACACACGTTTAGAAATGAAGCCAACCAGTCTATGAAAATTAACAAGTAAACATAAAACAGCTTCTGGTATTCAAAACAACATTGCAACCTTCCTGTTAAAATGGAGTACAGATATAGTACAATTTAAAATAGAGATATAGACATGTAGTGAAGACGTACCAAAACATTAACATACGTGGCAACCATTCCAGCAAGGATAACTAGCGTATCTCGTAGATCCCTGAAGTAAATTACAATAACAATTATCAGGAAGCTAATCAGATTTGTATGTACATCAGGCATGCTTGTGTGCACCACAATAATATCATTTGACCCTCACAAAGACACTTATTAGGTACATTCAACCACTTCTACCTCATGTCATTTTGAAACATAAAATTATCTTTTGCCACCAAAAAATTGTCTTACAAAGCACAATAGAAACTTCGATAGAGGTTGGCACTTGGCAGACAGAATTTAATTTATATTGCATTATGAAGTACAATGATATTGAAGGCCCTAAGATTTCCCTGGTTTTCTTAAAAGATATTCTTCAAGAATCATGTTCTGGAATCTGGTATATAATTTCAAAATTTTGATAACATGTAAGAAAATCATTCGTTTGTTATCCTTGATCATTGTGTATGAAACTTCTTACTTTCAAATTGGATATGTATCTTCTGAAAGAGTAAATACTACGAAGGGTTAAATAATTTTAGATTTCTAAAGAGTCAATGTAAGGTCTAAAGAAGTTCAAAGTATGATATTTTCAATATTTATTAGATATAACATGCAATGATGAATAATCTGTCTCGAATTAAGATGCCAGATCTAGCCAGTAATACCTGATGCTCAGAATGAAAAAAACAACCCGGACATAAGGCGCTATTCTGAATGGGAGAGAATAGAAAGCCACTGGAGATAGATAAAGCACATAAATGAAGACATCAACAACCAGAATCAGCAGGAAAATGATCTGAGAAGTAAATAAAAGGTATAAACAATATTAGAAAGGGATCGTCTTTTTAGAGAGAAACCAGTACCACCGATAAGTGGTGTAAACAAAAATCATAGAGGTTATAAGATCAAGTTCAGAATTCCATCACCTACAAAACAAAGAATCTTTATTCGACAAAAATATGCTTCATTTGATGATTGAACAACAATGCACAGTAGAATATGGTAAGATATTAAGCACATTAAGTTCAAAAGTTTGTGCCCGCCTAAAAACAAAATTTTTTTTTGTAATAACATATTATGACTAGAGAAATAATTTGTAACCGACTACTACCATATTAATGTCCAACATCATAACTTGTATTCTCCTATTAGGATTGGCCGACCAGCAATATAAAATGAATATCTATTTTATTTTTGTCCGAGCGGTTTGATTTTTACCTTTTTCTCCTCTTCCTTACCGGGAGGGTAATCTTCTCTTAGAATTAGGCTTCAGCTCCAGCTCTAGCTAAGGCCCGTTCCGTACTTTTACTTACGAGCTCGTGTAGTACTCGTCTTTCTCGCTCCTGAACTCTGCGGCGAGTTCAGCCACAACGGAGGAGCCGCCCCCACCAGGCAAAACCACCCATTCCAGTTTGAGGCTCATCAGAACCACAAAGAAGAAAGGCGGCTGACGGGAATTCTACTCTATCTTATCTGACTAGTACGGCTTCTTCTTTCTTTGTCCCTGGGCTGGTACAGTTTGGAGGGAGGCGGGCGTCGACCCAACCTTATGGTCAGGCTTCCCTTCCCGGTTGTCCTGTTCAATCCGCTGTTCTTCCGGTCGGGTTCGGTCAGGAGGGACAAAAGAGAGATGAAGCAAGATCTCCTATTGTGTTTAACCAGTCTGCTTTTGGATGCTTCTGATCAACAGGAAGAGGAGGAAAATAAATAGCTTATGATGACCATCTATTTGAGATTCAAACTGGTGAAATGGTTGAATTTGGCAGGCAATTTCCATTTTTCTGTCCTAAGACGCAATTATACCTTCTTCTAGATCACAATGTATCTGATCAAACATGCAATGTAATAAATTCGAAATCTACTTGACCCTACTTTAGATACTATTTTTATAGAATCAAAAAGTGTAAAAAATCTGGCATTCGACTTCTTAGCTTAGCCCACAAATGATGATTCTTAGATATTATATAAAGCATGTCGCGAAATATAGGTTTTTTTTTATTTAAAATGCCCAACTCATCCTGACATCCTCTGTTCACAGCAAGACTTTGGTCAACTCAGGTGATGATTGCCATTCTATCCCAGAACTTATTGGGTAGACTGTACACATCAGATGATAGTTATTTTTACAGTTTTACTTGATGAATTAAATCAATGACAAATTTCTTTCATTCTGACTGCAAAAAATTTCCCAATTGTTATATTTAAAAATGAAGGACTCTGATATAGATCTTGTATTTCGAATTTGTTAACTCATTCTTCTTGCCCACAAACGAACCACACATGCAATGAACACTAACAGGACATTATCTTTGTTAACAAAGGGGTATACAAATTGTGCAAGCTGTTAGAGGAAGGCCTTACCAGGATCTGTTGGAATATTAATATAAGATCCCGGTAAGGCCTTCCTCTAACACCTTGAAGTTTTAGAGGAAGGCCTTACCAGGATCTTATATTAATATTCCAACACAAGCCATGTCCACATTATCTACATGACAAAACCGTTGATATTGTAAATTGGCAACTACATCACTGTAAGCAATGTAAGTACCTAGTTCTTACTTTTTGGTGCAGTCAGCTTAATCAGTATTTGCTCATAATTTAATATAATATCTTACAGTAATCACAAAATCTAGTTCACTTGTTGTAACAGCCAAACACAATGTTTCCAATAATCCAGTTTTACTATGTCCAGTTAAACCTACATGGCTTAAATTCACATATATATTGTAACTTGGTAATTTCAAACAAGTATTCTATGAGAGAAGATATTCATGTCTCAAAAAGTTTATACTACTAATGCAATAAAGGAATGCAAAGCATACATCAGGGGTTAAGAAAAAATAGGCCACGAGAGCATGATAGAAGAGTACTTACCTTTAGTTTATTAAGATGAGACTTCCAGTAGAGCTTAAACCCTTCGTATGAAATTGGGAAGAACATATTTGCCATGAGAATAACAAGACTAACTCCCTACAAAAATAATGGAGAACTCATTGGTGGTAGGGACATGTCACACATATAGGCTTAACTCTTATTGGTTGAGAACAAGTGAACAACAATATGTAAGTTAGATAAGTTACATTAGGAGCATAAGTTCATTCAAAATCTTTTTAGTACACAGGTGCCAAACTAGAAGGTATGATGGATTTCTTTGGCTCAATAACATGTGTGGGAGTGAGAGAAATGAAAGAGCAAATGCAGTCAATTAATGGAATTGCACCATAAAGCAGTGACGTAACCAGAAATTTCATTTAGTGGGGTCAAATTTTTTAAGGTCAATTACGGGAATAAGATTTTTTTTTGTGATTATAAACATATTAATGTAAAACTTAAATTTTAAAGAGCAAAATTAGCTAACGGCACAATATGATGGGGTCAAATTAACTTTTATTACTACAAAATTAATTTTTTAATGGGGTCAAATTGAATTTTTCCATTAAAGATATTTTTGTGAAAATTTTTTTACATATAAAATTTTTAATTTTTAAAATTTCAGTGGGGTCGATTGCACCCACTGCTAATACTCTGGCTACGCCCATGCCATAAAGCCTTGAATGTTCTCATTCGTGCAACTACTGGCAGCATATTACCTCAAATTTATTTAAACTATTTTGGATAAGCATTGAGAATTACTACCATTGCGTTAAGCAGTTAGTGGAAACACACTTTATGAATCTCAACCTTCTAGTGCACTTTTCTAGTTTAATCTCCTTCATAAAAATGTTGATTAGCAAACCTATGGACCAACAGCATCATGTTTATACATAGTGTAGAAAGAGACCAAAAATCTGATTGTCTTCATACACAATAATTGTTCAGGCCCCTTATATGACATCTGAATGATTTTGGTCAAAGTTACATCTTGGTTGAGTAGAGTAATAGTGGCCATATTTGAAGCACACACTAATTAGAGACATATCTTGTTATCTGCTGATATGTTGAGGGAAACTTTTGAAGCTGTATAACAATTATTTTTACTGTGGTTGGGGGTTTATAATGTGACATATAATCTTGCGCAGATACTGCATAGTGGTCATCGGTGGTGAAATTATTCGACACATTTAACAAGATCCGTACCTCATATATATACAAGAGACCCAGCACCACTTAAGTAGGGCAGCTGTCCAAGAAAGTAGTAATCCCTGTCATCGCAAGATATTGCCAAATTCTGGCTGCACCACAGTGGTTTCTGCGAATATATATGTAAAAATCAGAATTTAACTGAGTAAATAAATGAAGTATATGAGTTGAAACTCCAGTAGCCTTTATAGTCTGAAGACCATAGAGCATCATTAGCTCATCAAATCTTGACCAACCTCCAAGAAGTTGAGCAATAACAACGCAAAGTAGTTAAGGGACCAGATGATGTCAAATCGAATAAAAAAGAAGTAGAGTTTTGCAGCCTCTGCAAAGCTTGCTTCATCATCAAGAATCTCCTCCGGTAATCCAATGCCATCTTCAGCCTGGAAAAGTGAGGGCATGTACCATTTTCAAATATGCAATAGTCAGGATTCATGTCCGTATCGGCTCTAGGAAAATGATGCTTCTACTTTAGAGCAAGTGCGCACACATGTATATGCATGTGTGAGGGCATGAGTTGGTAAATATTATCAATACAAGTTGGCCATTATCAATACAAGTTGTCCATTATTTCATACTTTAACTTTGTATACTCATTATCTAGGGAACTTAACTCCTGAAATGTGTGATTTCAAATTAAAGATGTCTTAAGGAAACCGGTGGTGTACATGCAAGGGGAAGGCATGTCTTCTATATCTTCCCATGATTATATGGTAAAGATAATTAGCCTACTGATTAATCCTCTAGACCTCTACCCCTCCGGCCCTCCCCTTCAGATGTTTCTTACCCCCGTACCCTAAAAACAGAGCAATGTATTGTCTTAATGACCTGATATACTTACTGAATTATGCCTCATGTATGTCATTCTAAACGTTTATATCAAGAAGGCAGTTGAAACCTAAATATTTTAAGATAACGCAGTACATGATCTTTATTTTCTTGGCCCCTGGAGCCTGTAGGAAAATAATGTAAGCATTCGACCAATGTTCCTCGTCAGTGTCAATTTTTAACGGACATTAAAATGTCTCAGAAACTAGTTTCAGCAACAAATGCAAATGAAATAGGAGACATAAAGGGAAAGAAACGAACACACCTACAGGGTTTTCCTACATCATTGCATCAAACACTATGGCATCCTTAACGAAGTCATGAACGGTATCATTCTACACAACCTTGAAACAACAAAATTCTTAATAAACTCTCGAAACTATTTCAAGTCACATGGCACATGTAAATTTAGGTAGCAAATGAATTTGCAAGTACAATTACAAAAACTACTTAAAGCTAGAAAACAAAAGTGATGTGTTTGTTGGATTATTTATTATTCTAAACCTATTTTATGTTTGTTTATTTCATTGTTTGAATAAGTCAGCTGTATTAAACGTGTGTGTATGCAGCTAGAATCTAAGGAGTTCAGTTATATTATTATTAGGAGAGTTGTGGAGACAAATCAGGGCTGCAGTTCCTGGTTTCTAGTAGCCACCTGCGTTGTTTAAATATTTCTGTAGTTAGTCAGTTTACATTGTGTCCTATACATCTTGTTTTATATCCAATATCTGGTATCAGAAGCTCAGGCACGTAGAGGTCACATGTTCGACGCATTAAGTTCCTTTTTTTATTTGTAGCAAACAAATAGTTAGTTTATCTCTGCGACCCCAATATTCCTCCAAAGATGAGCGCCTGTGATCCACTCTTCGACCCATTTTCAACCCATAAATGGCCTTTCAAATGAGGAGAGTACTAGAATACAATATAAGATCCGGTTGAGGCTTAGCGACTAGTTACTTAACAGTGTTACATAAACAGCACATAATAAGAAACATCCAGATCAATGTACACATGTCATAAGATATAGTACTGAATATGTATATATATTTGATCAGAGAGAGGGAGGGGGAGGGGGAGGGGGAGCGAGATCAACAAGAGCAGCAGCTTTCTGATAGGAAGAACCATAAGCAATGGCGTCGGACCTGCGTTTAAAAGCGGGTAAACGATCTCTCAACCGACCCTCTCCCTCTCCTCTGAGTAGTAGATGTGTTTCCATTTTGGTGTAATAAAATTATACTAGGATTCTGTTATTCATACAAACTTAACATAAAGTTTTTTTTTTTTTGCTAGTTGATATATATATATTTACCTCCGGGCCAGTTTACGCGTACCTCGAGGTGTCCCGCTTATGTGCATGCGCTCAACGGGAATCGAACCTGGGATCTTGGAGTGGTAAGCTCCTAAAGTCCTGGCCTAACCAGCTGAGACACCGCTAAAGTCCTGGCCTAACCAGCTGAGACACCGCTGCGTGTTAACTTTCTTGATCCTCCATTGATGGAGGTAGACAAGCATCAAATATTAACAGAATTAACATAGAGAAGAAGATAGAACAAATAGAAATTGACTGTATTTGTATTTACAATCTAACAGAAACGGTTACACAACTTGAGACTACATTGTGACTTTAACAACTTGACTAATAGAACAATGGAATGGAACTATATATAGACGAATGCCAACTAACTAATGTGGCAAGTGCTAGCTAGACATGAGTTGGATAATATATCTCAACATCCCCCTCAAGTTGGAGGTTGGAAGAATCTGTAAACCTTCAACTTGGAACTTGAAAGCAACAGCAACACTTTGAACAGAATTTACAAGGCAAGCAGTCCAGTAACTCAGCATGAAGACAACATTGTTTAAGCTTTGAAGCAAGGACAAACCCACATAGGGGTAACAAACTCAAATGGGGTAAAGCCAACAATATTTGCAACACTTTGATGTAGTAACAATGGCAACCACAAGAACAGCACAACACACATATCATCAGCACAGCAAATGGTAAAAAATAGCCACTAAAAAGGCACAAATTCAGAGATAATGAAGACCTCACAGAGCCATAAAGTGAACAGACTTCAGAAACTTGTAACTAAACCATTCATGTCCGCAACTTTTCACGTACACTATACTCAGCAACTTTGGTATCAAACAAAACAACAAGTAACTTCAGAATGCACACAGCAACAATCAGGTAGAATGATCAAATCATCAGGATTAGGAAATTCATCAGGATCAGAAATCAGAAGGACATCACAGAGTCGTAAAACGAACTCAAACGGCCAAATCAGAAAAGGATTAGAACCTACAAAGAGGCTTTGAAATGATCAGAACCTACAAAGTAGGCTTAGAACTCACCAAGGAGTTTAGAATCAGAACTTACTAAGGAGTTTTAGAAAAAGAAATCAATCACAAAGTGAATGATGATTAGGAATCCACAAGGATTAAAATTGAGAACTCACAAAGGAGTTTTAAAATGATTGCTAGCTCACAAAGGAGACAAGCCAAATCACAAATCGAACAAATCGTTACAATCATCAAATATCGACAAACACACCAGAATCAATTCTCCAAATCTATCACCAAAACAACAACCAAATCTCAAGCTGAATACTATCACTCAGTACCAGAATTTCACACTGCAAATCAACTAAAAAAATTGATCCAACAGTATAACTTTGTTCCTATATCAATCCATCACAGCTTACACAAGAGCTCACTAATCAACAATTTCAGTGATTAATCACTCAACATCAGGCTATTTCGCCAAATCACAACCAAAACATTGTTTTATTGTTTCAAGAGTAAATGTACTCAATGCACTGAATTTTCGAGTAAATAATGATTGAAGTGAAATTGTAGTGATAACGCGGAAGAGATCGATTGTTTAGTGTATGGTAATAAGGAGATTTACAGGATGTTGCAGATATACGATAATAAGGCAGAGATTTATAAGCGGAAAAAAAAATCAAACAGGTTGTGTGCACAAAAGAAATGCAAGAATTAATACAGATTGAAATATTAGGTACGTGAACACTGTATGGATCTTGAGTCAATTCCATGAGTTAACTCGTATAGATGCACAGACGAAAGAACGAATATGAACAAGTTTTGAGTCCGATTAAGAAGATGAACACAAAGACACTAAAGATAATTTCAGATATTAAATGATCTTCAAAGAAGAATCAACAACAAATTGATTCAAGCAAACAATCACAAGAAACAGCCAGTACGGATCGATTCTGTACAAATCAATTTGAGCAAATAATTGCAAGAAATGAATAAGAATCTG
This sequence comes from Kitagawia praeruptora, assembly GCA_037693485.1. Classification (NCBI taxonomy): domain Eukaryota; kingdom Viridiplantae; phylum Streptophyta; class Magnoliopsida; order Apiales; family Apiaceae; genus Kitagawia; species Kitagawia praeruptora. The sequence continues at coordinate 130,153,776 of CM075347.1, forward strand.
TTCTAAAAACAGAACAAAAAAAAATTACGAACACGAAATCGATCGCAAAGCGAGAAGATTAGATCAAGAAAGATCTTACTTGATGAAGTAAATACGAAGAAACAGTAAATCAGTATAGAAGACGATTGTCAGATGTGGACGAAACTGTAAAATTAGAAATGGAGAACATGATCGACGGTCGATTCAACGGAGAGATGACGATCACGGACTCAGAACTCGATGAAGACGACGATGAAGATAAACGCGCAACACATGGCGGATCTCACCGCTCTGATACCATGTTAACTTTCTTGATCCTCCATTGATGGAGGTAGACAAGCATCAAATATTAACAGAATCAACATAGAGAAGAAGATAGAACAAATAGAAATTGACTGTATTTGTATTTACAATCTAACAGAAACGGTTACACAACTTGAGACTACATTGTGACTTTAACAACTTGACTAATAGAACAATGGAATGGAACTATATATAGACGAATGCCAACTAACTGATGTGGCAAGTGCTAGCTGGACATGAGTTGGACAATATATCTCAACACTGCGGGACAACATAAAGTTGTAGTTTGATGACTTTAAATATTCCGGTGGTATAAATATCTCTCACTCCGGACAATTCACACTCAAGTTAGTTAAATATGGGGTTAAGTATTAAAGTGGTCACTGAAGTGAAAGCCAAATATCAATTTGTTCACCGATCTTTATGGGGTATCATTTGAGTCATTAAAGTCATAATAAATATCAAACAAATACCTGTATATATGTACTTGGGAAGCAAAAGTAAATTTTCATTGAGTTCTACAAATTTTTCTTAAATGCTACTATAATCAAATGAAAGATTATGAATTCCAGTATTTTTGATAATATATTCGGAATTTAAAAAGTTTATTTACTATTTATTTTTAATTAAAACAAGGAAAATGACAGTAAAATTAAAAACAAATAGTAAATGAATTTTTAAAAATCTAAATATATTATCAGAAATATTAGAATTATTAATCTTTCATTTGGTTATAGAAGCATTCAAGAAAAATGTGTAGAACTCAATGAAATTTTTTTTTTGCTTTTCGAGTACATTTTAAAGATATCCATTTGATATTTATTATAACTTTAATGATTCTAATGATACCCCATAAAAATCGGTGAACGAATTAATATACGGCTTCCACTTCAGTAACCACTTTAATACTTCTCACTATTTTTCTCGACAAACAACTAAAGATGTACTCATGTAGGTCGGTCATGATCATGACCCTATTTTATTTGTAATTTGTACCGTTTATGTTCATTTATATTGGAAGTCGCAAATTAAAATTTCAGTTGGAATTTTTTATTTTGAAAATGCCAATTCTTTTTATAACGGATAGAATACTTAAAAATGAAGAAGGTTTATGTGTATATAACGTGTATATAATATTTAATATTTTAAAATTTCAAAATTGTTAACATTGCTCAAAATTTACGTTAGACACGGATTATGTACCACAAATTCAAAATATTATTGTGTAGTTTGATAGAAATTATATCCTATCCTATTATATAATAAGAGTAAGAAGGATAATGGAAGAGTACCAAAGGATTGATTCCTAACAACTATAAAATATAGGGGTTTTTTCAAAAATACCCATCCTTCAAATTATTTTTTTAAAAATATTACCACTTTTGAAACTATTTATAAAAATACCTTTCTTTAAGATTCTTTTTTCAAAAATACGATTTGCAACCTGTGCAACCATTGCAACCTCATTTATAACTTCTGGCGGCGCAGCCGTGTGAGTTGCAAATGTTGCAACTGAAAACTGGAGGTTGCAAAGGTTGGAAATTCGTTTGCTCCCCTATATAGCATATAAGGTTGCATATGAGGTTGCAACCTCATATGCAACCTTATATGCAACCGAAAACTGAAAACTGAAAATTGGAAGTTCAAGTTCCAGTTTTCGTTTGTCATTTTCGACCTCAATTTTGAAATCTACGCAACCTATGCAACCGGAAACTGAAAACTGAAAACTGGAAGTTCAAGTTCCAGTTTTCGGTTGTCATTTTCGACCTCAGTTTTGAAATCTATTATATAGTAGGGATCTAGAGAAAACCCCTTTAAAAGGAGAACTTAGAAAACTAAATTAAAATAAAGCACATATGGTATTCAAACTGATCGTTGGGAGATGGAGAAAAATGTGGTGAAATTAGATTTTAAAAAAATATCACCGATTGACGGGAAAAATCAAATTAAAAACGGAGGGGATTAGGTGGGATTGTGTGTGAGGGTGTATTTGATTAGTGTGTGGGTGCCCCTGGCGGGGCCATTGATTATAATACATCCAATGGTTAGGATTAGTACCTTAGTTTTCTTCAAAAAAAGAGTTATCTTTTGATCATTTGCCTATATATATATATATATAAGCAGTATTAAAAATAGTATTTAAAGTAAGAAGTGGCTCAGCACATGAGCATAAGAGAGAATAGAAGAAAGAAAAATATTATTCAAGCGTACTGAAAATGGTTACAAGACTCTCATTATATAGAGAGACGAGGGGGGAACTCTATGATTAAAGTTCACACCAAATTATCAAAAACAAACAAACAACTTTTAATAAAGGTGAATTATTGAAGCCGGGTACTCTCTTTGGGCCCCATCGACACTTTAATAATTCTTACAGGCAAACACAAATAAACTAAAATACAAAGAAACTTTACTAAAGCAAATATAATTGCAATCACCACTGAATAAAGCAGATTCCATTATCTTCAAAAGCAAACATTATTGCTGGAAATCACCTTCACCCAATTTGCTTTAACCTGTCAGGTTGGCTTCTTCTAAAAGAATTATTCTGCAGGATTGATATTTCAATTTAATATCACATCTTCTGTCAAAAAGCATGTTGAGCTCAGCAAAATCTACAGCGATTTGTAATGTAGATCTATTCTTTTTCTCCTCTAAAGTTTCTTGCTCATATTTGAGAGTAAAGTTATCAATAAGATTGTTAAGAGAAATTAATTGTTTTTCTTTTTTCTTCATTACCCTGAATTTCCAAAGTAATGGAGACATCATTTAGCTGGACCTTTTCCTTTGCCAGAATTATTTGGCTGCTGTCCCTGCTGAACTACAGATTGAACTAAGGCATCCCAGAAATATTCTAGGGATGGATCTTCTTGAACCGATTCTTCTGCTTGAGATTCTCCTGCTAGACAATTATAAGTATTAGAATCCATTGATCCCTGCGATGAAGCAGTCTTCATAGACTGATCTTCTTCTTTTGAAGGTTGAGAAGGGAAAGAACTAAAAAATTGTTCTTTCATGAATGCTAAAACTCGAGCCATAATTTGTTGTTCTGATTCTGTGGGGTATTTGTGATGAAAATATTCTCTCAGATTTGCCAAAGAGGGCTGGTTCTTTGGAGCTGTAGAAGCTTTACCCATTTCTGTCGATATATCAACCTGAATATTGGAAACTATAATTTTAATGTCTTCTTTGGACATATTGGTCCACCATTTGAAGAAGAAATTTCTCTGGAGAATTGAGATTTTTAATTTTTTATCCTCTGCAATTCATACCGTCCACCTCCAAATCCAAGGGATTTGAAATTTGGTAAAGAACAATAAAGGACATTGTCCATAAATCAATTTGGTATATTTTAAGACCAAAGGACTACTGTCACTCCATGGAGCATATAAATCATAAATTTCTCCCGGTAAAATTTCTAGCGAGGGTCCAAATTTTGACCACCATTCATAGAACTAATTTGTAATGTGTTTATTACACACTTCAGGATTTATAGAGAAGAACCAAGAATGCTTGTTCTTCGGGTTTTGATAATAAAAAGCTTTAGTAAAAGCTTGGATATAATCCCAATAATTGAAATAGATGTATTTATCTCCAGCTATTCTGATAGCTTTCTCCGTATTAGGACTTAATCCCCATTCTCTGGGTAGCAATATCTTATTGATATGCCATTTGCTGAAGTTCATAAAACTTTCAGGATTGCTATTTTGAAAAGTATGAGTGATAGTTACCGATTCGGTAATTGTTAGAAGAATTTCTAAATTATGTCTGGCTTGATTTTGAAGCCCTGGGTATCCTCTGGATTCAAGGTACCTAGTTCTTAATGACCAACCATCTTGGTTCATTAGAACATCTTCTTCTTCTTCAAGAAACAGAATATTTTCTGTAACAGGATTCTCGAAATATTCTTTTTCCTGTAAGCTGTCATTGACTGCTATATCTTTGTAAGATGTTTCTTACTATTAGAAGAGGAAGGTATATCTTCCTTTTTTGGAGGTGCAGGTAATTGCTGCAAATTTCTAGCCCGATTATGGTAAACTGTCCAATCTCCTATTAGAGGAACAGTTGATTCAGCACGGGGCAACATATTGTTACTCCCATAACCTCGACCACGGCCATATCCGCCGCGACCTCTTCCCCTAGAAGGGGTTGCCATTAGTCACCCTGTAAAAATTCACGGGTTAAATAATCAGCAAGAGAATTATTTTCTCCTTTTAATAAAAATTTCTGGTTTAATAAATCACCTTGAAATTTTGAAATACATTTGATTATAGAAAGCATTTCTTTCTTCACAATCGAATATTTAGACTGAGTAGGATTCCATTTTCCTGAGGTAAATCTAACAAGAACTTCTTTAGAAGTTTCAGGAATAACCTGTTTTAAAATACCACCATATCCTATCTCGGAGGCATCTGTTTCAACAATTTTTAAATACTTAGGATTAGCTAAAGATAAGCAAGGTAGGCATTTTACCTTAGCCTTGATCTTTTGAACCGCCTGAGAGTGGTTCTCAGTCCAAGGTTCAGGTTTCTTTTTAAGTCTAGAATACAATATTGCTGTATCTTTGGCTAAGTCTTTATAATATTCTGAAATATAATTCAGACTTCCTAAAAATCTTTGCAACTATTTTTTATCAGTTATCTCATTAGGAAATTTTGAAGCAAATTCAATACTTCTATCTATAGGAATAATTTTTCCTTGATTTATCATATGACCCAAAAACCTAACTTGAGTTTGAAATAATTTCATTTTTGGGGCAGATATTACTAAACCATTATTCTTTATTAAACTCTTAAATATTTTTAAGTGTTTAATATGCTGATCTATAGTTTTAGAAAATACTAAAACATCATCAATATAAACTATTATAAATTCAGAATAATGATTAAATATATCATTCATAATATTCTGAAACTCAGAAAGAGCATTCTTCTGACCAAATGGTAAGACATTCAATTCATAATGTCCAAAAGGAACTGTAAAAGCTGTTTTATATCTATCAGATTCTTTAATCTGAATTTGCCAATATCCTGACTTCATATCAAATTTAGAAAAGATTAAAGCATCGTTTAATCTGTCTAACAAATCTTTTTTGTTAGGAATAGGATATCTAATCCATTTTAAAACTTTATTAAGAGGTTTATAATTAATAACTAATCTAGGCACACCTCTTTCTTTTTCAGCAGCATTATTAACATAAAATGCTGTACAACTCCAAGGAGATTTAGACTTACGAATTAAACCTTTTTCTAAAAGAGAATTAATCTCCTTTTTACATAATTCTAAGTATTCTTTATTCATTTGAGCTGGTCTAGCTTTTGTAGGGATTTGGTTTTCATTAAAACCATCTATATAAGGAAGAGAAATAACATGTTTCTTTCTATCCCAAAAAGCATTAGGAATGTCATTACATACTTCATCAATAAATTGGTTTTCTATGATTTTTATCTGATTTTTAATATCAGATTTCTTGAGCTATTCATTTATGCTCAAAACTTTTATTTCTTCTTTAAGAAAACATAATTGGTTTTCTTTACTAAGAAGGCGATCATTAACTTCATTAATTATACGAGTTTGTGGTTCTGAAATAAATTCAAATTTTATTTTCTTTCCTTCTATTATGGTAGAAATCCCACTTTGATCAACATTGTTGAGAGGCATAATATTATGAAGAAAAGGGTTTTCTAAAATTATTCTATGGTTCATATTCTTTATTAGAATAAAAGAGGTAGGAAGACATATATCTTCATTACAAATATATGTATTAGGAAGCTTATAGCTAACTTGGAGTTTTTCCCCAGCAGCATGAGATATGGATTGGGTTGTTTTCTCAAAATATTTGGTAGGAATTAATCCTTCTTGAATACAATTCAAGTCAGCATCCGCTATCAACAAGGGCTATTTCATCTTTGAGAATAAACTCTCGACTTACCACTAGGGTAACTTTGATATACCATCGTTGAGATGTCACTTGTTCTAATAAAGCTAAATATTCTGTCTCTTTAGTATTACTAGAAGAGGGAATATCCTTTAATTCACTAGCTATTACAAACTTACTTTCTAAAAAAGTAATTCTTTGGGTTAATAGAGTATTATTCTGTTTTATCTGATTAATTTCAGATTTTAATAAATTAACTTCTTTTCTTAAATCATTTAAAGAAACAGGAGTTTCTTTAATAGCAGATTTTTGAAATCTTTCTAATACCTCACTTAATTGATAAGGTGCTTCTATGACTATAGGAACTTCTTTTTCCTTATTATTTTTAATAAGGGCTTCTAGCATTTGCTTCTTAAGCTCAAAGTCGGTAATTGAATCTATAATTTTTAAGGCTCTATCTTGATCAGCCGTTAAGACATTCAATCCATTCATGTCTACTATAGATTTATAATAATTTAACTCATTACACTGACACTCATTGTTATCAGATTCTTGTGAGTCAGAATCACTTGAACTTTCATAAATTAAAGCTAAATCTTCATCATTAGAGGATTCTCTTTCTTCTTCGGAACTATGAAGCAAAACCTTTTCTAATTGTGAGCGTAATTGCTCATCCTCTATTTCATTGAGAGCTTTTTTAGTCCAACATTGGTCGGCATAATGACCAACTTTGCCACATTTATGACAAGTTATATCTATCCTTTTAGCTTTTCTTTTTCCTTTATTAGGGACAAAAGGTTTTTTCTCTGATTTATTACAAGATTTTTTCTTATAATTCTTTTTATAAGAATCTTTATTAAAAGGATATTTTGATTTGTAAGGATTATTCTTGTAAGATTTATTTCTTTTATAAGCAATCTTTTGCTTTTTCTTATCTGGATATCTAGGGAATTTTCCTATATCAAAGGCGAATTGATCACAAAATTCACCTAATTGGTGCTTCTCCGAAAGCTTTTGCTTTTTTAACTGATTTCTTAACTTTATGTCATTACATAAAGCTAATCCTTCATTAATACAATGACTAACAATTTCTCCATATGTTAGAGAATTATAGTTAATATTTATTCCGTCATTTTTATTTCTTAAGGATTGCCTTACCCTTTCAGCAAAAAGATGGGGTAATCCGTCTACAAATTTAGACTTCCAATGAATGGAATTAGAGTCACTTAATTGGTAAACCCTAGATAAAAAGGTATCCTTATACCATCTAAAATGGGTCAAGGAAGGACATCTAAGATTTTGGAGAAGTGTACATAACTTCTTTGACACAGGGGTATTAGCTCCTACAAAATGTTGTAGAATTGCGATACACAGAGTATAAACTGCATCTTCTTCTCCTGTAGTTATAACTCCATTTTCTATTTTAAGAATCTTCTTATGATTAAGAATTTGTAATATTTGTTCTAAGGTAAGATAATGTTCCCATCATCCTCTGATTTGTCCTACAAATCCAGCGGATATAAATGATGCAATTGCACTATCAGTGCTTCCATTCTGTTTACAAACAGTGGAGTACATCATTATTCTATGTATAACATCGAAGATTTGTTTTTCATTTAAACTATCTATATTCCATTCATAGATAGCTTTTCCTGAATACGAGGTTTGAATATACTCTGGTTCTTCAAATAGAAGATCTTGAGGAGAAGGTCTTTGATAATAGAATTTTTCTAAAGGTTTTGGAGCATAAATAGGATTTATCTCCACATTATTAATCTTTTGTTTAGCAAACATAGTTGCTAAATCATTAATCTCTTCTATTTCTTCACCAGGTTCTGAATTTTCAGACTGCTGAGAAGAATTATCTTTAGACAAGACTGCTAAATTTAAATTCAAATTTTCAAACTTTTGTTGAAGAAGTTGCAGAAATTCTTCACCACTAGTTTCTGTTCTAAACCCCTTAATATGAATTGGAGGTTGAATCATAGGAATATCGTCTCTATTGGATGATGATTCTGGATTTTGTTTTTCTATTAATTTTTTAATAGAATTTAATTCGTTTTCTATAAATTGTTTAAGAGATATTATCTCTTTTTCTAAAGTTATACATTGGTCACCTAAATAGACAAGAAAGGTGTTAGTATAGTTTTGTGACTTAATAATCGCATTTAAATCTTTTACAGTAGCTTGAGTATTTTCAAGTTTTTGAATACTTGTATAAGATGTAGCTTATGTATTATTGTTTAAGCAAATCGTTTGCTCTGGAGGAAATGGAGAACTAACAGTTTCTCCCTTTGGAGTTTTCCAAGGTCTTTGTAACACTAAGATCTCTTTTTTAGTGTTATCAAGATAGGTTTTTATAAACCAATTTACAAAAGGTGTATAGTCTTCTGTTTCAGCTATGTAATCATAAAATTCATCTTTGAATCTGTCTAGGTCTTTCGAAGAGTATTTCTTAAAATACCATTGCCTAAATTGGGCATGCTTTTCTTGCTGAAATTCCTTATTAAGGATTTCTCTCATTCTACTTCCTGGGGATAAATCAATCATTTAAATGGAAACTCATGTCTGATTGAGTAGGGGATTCTCTACTTTTTTCATAAATTCATTCTGGAATTTGATTTTGACTAATTCTTATTGAGTTGACAGATTCTATCTCTTCTCTTATTTGAGAAGTAGATGCTCTAGATGGATCTAGAACACTAGGGGCTGTGATATAATCACTAGAATGGGAATACCTAGCAGATATAGTCCTGAGTAATCTAATAGATCTTTGAGGAGTAAATATAATTTCTACATCCCCTTCAGTTGTCTGAATAATCTGATCAATATCTTTATTGACCTGTGGTTCTGGTTCTAATTCTTGAGGAAGAGACCAAGTTTCTGGAAAATTAATCTCTTTCCATTTTATCAACCTATTGGTTGCTACATTCGAGGTTAACAAATTGGTTTGAACTAAGGTTGTAGTTCCTTGAAAAGTAAATTGTCTAGCCTTAGGATTTAAGGTATTTAAAACCTTATAATAAATTCTATAACATATGGCTATCACCTCACTTCCTGGTTTAAAATTATAACCACTAGTGTGTATTGTTAGTTGCATAGCATCTAACAAATTACTATCAGATAAAGATAGTGTCAAATTGGGAGCTACATCGAAGTAGACGGGTCCATGACATAGACTGGTTTCTATTAAAGCAGCTAGAGATTGTTTAAAATCTCTACATCTACCATCCCTAACATGGGCCATAATACTTGAATTTAAACCCATTAAAGTTAAGGGTTTAAAGGCTATTTGAATTAATCCAATATGGATAAAATTATAACCTTTATGAGGGAGTAAATCTTTTTTACTCAGTAATCTAATTGTTTGATTAGAGTCAGAAATCCTAATTGTTTGTTCCATTGTTTTGATGACCTGACGAGATTTAAAGTCAAACATACAAATAGTATAAATTGGACTAAAGGGAACAGAGGGTATAACCCACTTATTTAACTTATCCAAATTTTTTGGATACTCTACTAATTCAGCATTTTTAATCAAATCATTTTGATTTTCATTATCATCAATATCATGCATACTCATGGAGTAAGGGAGCTAAGACTGTTGTGGTTGGTTGGATCTTCAAAGGGGTGTTAAGTATGTTTATTTTTACAAAAAAAGTAAATTTAACATAAAAGTACAATATTTTTGGTTATCTTTGCAAACGACTTACTCGTTTAACTATCAACCAGAGGGATAGACGGATAAAATCCACAAAAACAAAGATATGAAATATTTTAGCAAAACATTCTTTTATAAAATCATCAGAAAACCTCCCATTTTTTCACTTCGGGATAAAAGATGATATTTTAAGAAGACACTAAAATATTTCGATTTTTTACCCCTTTTTTTTTTACATACTTAAGTAACCTTAAACATCCAACCTTCCACAACAGGGATTTAGCTACTAAAACGCATTTAATGAAACAAAGAGATAATAGATAAGTACCTTTATCAGCAAGCTAACAGTAATGGCTCTGATACCAAATATGCGGAAGCAGGAAAGCAGTATTAAAAACAGTATTTAAAGTAAGAAGTGGCTCAGCACATGAGCATAAGAGAGAATAGAAGAAAGAAAAATATTATTCAAGCGTACTGAAAATGGTTACAAGACTCTCATTATATAGAGAGACGAGGGGGGAACTCTATGATTAAAGTTCACACCAAATTATCAAAAACAAACAAACAACTTTAATAAAGGTGAATTATTGAAGCCGTGTACTCTCTTTGGGCCCCATCGACACTTTAATAATTCTTACAGGCAAACACAAATAAACTAAAATACAAAGAAACTTTACTAAAGCAAATATAATTGCAATCACCACTGAATAAAGCAGATTCCATTATCTTCAAAAGCAAACATTATTGCTGGAAATCACCTTCACCCAATTTGCTTTAACCTGTCAGGTTGGCTTCTTCTAAAAGAATTATTCTGCAGGATTGATATTTCAATTTAATATCACATCTTCTGTCAAAAAGCCTGTTGAGCTCAGCAAAATCTACAGCAATTTGTAATGTAGATCTATTCTTTTTCTCCTCTAGAGTTTCTTGCTCATATTTGAGAGTAAAGTTATCAATAAGATTGTTAAGAGAAATTAATTGTTTTTCTTTTTTCTTCATTACCCTGAATTTCCAAACTAAAGCTAAATTAAATATTTCAAGCTAATCTAATGATCAAATTAGGGGTATATCAATACAAAAAACGTTTAAAATTATTGGCTCTATTCAACAAAAAAATAAAAATATATAAAAAATATATAAAAAAGTTATTGTTCACGTGATGACGTGGCACGTGAACAGTAACTTTTTTCTAAATTTTTTTTTAATTTTTTTTTTCTGTTGAATAGAGCCAAGAATTTTATAAGTTTTTTGTGAAGGTGCCCCTAGCGGGGCCACTAAAATAAATGAAATATAACCCGAATTATTTATTCTGAAATATTTTTTTCCGAAATATTTATTCGGAAATATTTTTTTCCGAATTATTTAATCGGTAATATGTTTTCCCGAATTATTTATTTCGGAAATATTTTTTTCCGAAATATTTATTCGGAAATATTTTTTCCTAAATATTTTTTCTCGAAATATTTAATCGGAAATATTTTTTCCTGAAATATTTATTCCGAAATATTTTTTCCCGAATTATTTATTCGGAAATATTTTTTCCAGAATTATTTTTTCGGAAATATTTCTTTCCGAATTATTTATTCGAAAATATTTTTTTCCGAATCATGCTGATGTATGCACTGACTTGATTTTTTCATTTTTTTTTATTAATTTTAACAATTTGATGATTCTGCTAGATTTTGGTGATATGCTTTGGGGACTAAGTTCTCATTTTAAGAGTGGTTCTCATTTGAGCACTTGCCTATATCCCGGTCTGGTGCAGACGTTTGCTAGCAGTATGCTGGGTAACACGTACCGCAGAAACTTTCCGCGGTACGTGTACAGTACTGTTTTTGATGTGAAAACAGGGGGGCATTTTCTGCGGTACGAGGCTCGTACCGCGGAAACTTTCCGCGGTACGGTGGGATTTTTATTTTAAACCCCAGCCGTTGGATCGTTGATCCAACGGTACGATCCAACGGCTGGGAAACCGTATGATGGGTAACAGTACTTTGCATACGTATGTACTGGACCATTTGCCTATATATATATATATATTATTACTCAGTGAAAAACACCTTTTTATAAAAAATAATAGCACAAACATCAAATTTTTTTTACATAAAATTGAATTTAGATCCTAATTTTCTTATCAAAAATGGTTTTTATGAATAAAAATATAATATAACAAAATATTATGATCAAATATAATATGATTACACATAATTTTATTATTACAAAAATGTATATAAGATTCTATGTAACACTTGATTTTTAAATTTAGATGAGATTTTATATTGGATTCGATATTTTAAATGTAATTGTTGTTAAAATATGTGATTATTATCATAACAAATTTTTTTTATAAAAAGTAAAATAGTTCTTTATATTAGGTTTTCTTTCTAGAGTATATATATATATATATATAAACTAGAAACTAATCTTAGCCCTTAGATCAATCTAATTTTATAGCCACGCTAGAAGCACCACACACAAATCCAATGCACTGTTACATACACAATCCCACCCCTTCGTTTTAATTTGATTTTTTACGTTAATTAGGTCACTCAAAGTTACCGCCTCTCCAGTAACCGGAAGCCCCGTCAACATGTACACATCTTCAAGTGTCACCGTCATCTTCCCTAAATTAAAGTGAAATGTGTTGGTTTCCGGCCTCCAACGCTCCACTAATGACGTAATTAAAAGACACATCATTTTGCATAACGATTCTTGGGTTGGTAAACATTCTGAAGCCCCAATGTTGTAAAAGATGAATTTGATATGGCTCTAATTCCCATTTACTAAGCAACGAGGTACTTTGACGGATTTTAAATTTATCTCGATGATCCCCAACCCATATTCTACTACTTATATGGTTATCTTGGTCGGTAAGGAGAGACCGATCAACCGGACCGCAAAAATCTTCCATCTAAAATCCAATACATATAAAAAACTTGGGATTTTTTCATAAGTATATAGGAAAAAGTAAAAATTTGCAAAAATACTATCATTTTAAAGTTCTATTTGCAAAAATACCATCTTTTGAAAAAAATTGCAAAAATACGGGATTCAACTACATTCAACCAGATGCAACTATTTTAAAAATTTAGTAAAAATGCTTTCTTATTTGTAATGGTTGCGCAACAGGTTGCATGTGGTTGCAACAGGTTGCATGTGGTTGCAACTAGTTGCATATGCAACTGAATGCAACTGGAATGCAACTAAAATTTGTAATTTTTATTTTTATTTTTTTTACTAACTTCCATCTCTATATAAGGGCGCAGCAGCAAAAAATGAAATTTAACTTTTAGATTTTAGTTGCAACTAGTTGCATATGCAACTGGAATGCAACTAAAAATTGTAATTTTTATTTTTATTTTTTTTACTAACTTCCATCTCTTTATAAGGGCGCAGTAGCAAAAAATAAAATTTAACTTTTAGTTTTTAGTTGCATTCAGTTGCAACTAGTTGCATATGCAACTGGAATGCAACTAAAAATTGTAAGTTGAATTCAAAGCTCCAATGGTGGTGGTGGAGTTATGAGTGCCCCTGCGGGACCAGAAACAACTAAAATCAACTGGAATCAACTGATTTCAACCTCCAAAATCCGGCGAGCTCAAACTAAAATTCGGCGAGCTCAAACCAAAATCCGGTGAAATTCATTTTTCCTTATTCCTAAACCAAATCATGTGTTCTCTATCACAAAACGCAGCCCATAACTCGTATAACCTAACCCCTAACACCTTACATATAAATAATCAACACAAGCTATAAACGAATGATTCTTATTTTCGATCAAACTAACAAACTTGAATATCACAATCCGGCATTAGAACAATCAAATTAAACACATAGATACGATCCTTAGGACCTCTAGAAGCTTTACAAACAATCAAATCAATCGGAAAATTACTCAATCAAAAAGCCCTAATTTGACTCAAAAACCCTAGAATTCGAATTGACAAAATTAGCAATAAAAGGATGGAAGGCGGAGAATGAAGATGTATGTATATGTGTTTGTGTATAGGTTAAAAGATAGAGAGAGAAATTTGAGGGGTTAAAAATGAAGAAGAATGTGAGTTTGCTGGGTTCTAATCGAAGGAAGAAGAAGAAAGGTAAAAGAAAGGATGCTCGGAAGGAAAAGTACGAATATGTGAAGAGGAGTAACCAACAAAGATAAAGTAAGATAGTATTTTTGAAAATAAAATTTTTTAATTTTGAAAAGATAGTATAAATGCAATTTAATTACAAAGATGGTATTTGTTGATGAGTGGATTTCGTAACAACTTTTGTGAGGTTCTCGATGAGTTGTAAGGCTAACGATCAACTGTTCAATGGATGGTTTGGGTTGTGTTTGTGGGGTTGATCTGAGCTTGAGGGTATCTCCAATAATCTCAGGTGCCTTTAGAGAAAATTAGAGAGCTGTTATCCGTCCCCCCTTCAAGGTGCCTACGTATCCTTATATAGGAATCAAGCTCACGTAGTTCTAATGCGACTCTGTCTTTGCTAGAATAGCTGTGTTCGATTACCTAGTTCGTATAGGACTCAGGTTCCTTTAGAGCCTTTTACGAACTAGTTGTGGGAATAGAGTAGAACTCGAGTTCGTACCCCATTCTAATTCTCTCGATTATTGGAGATATTCTAGGATCATCTGCGCCCTAGAATTATACTCCAATAATAATACGTTTATCTGTTCTAGATAGTTTTTAGAACGTTCTGTCGGTCATACTTAGGAACCTGGTGCTCAGGAACCTATATTACAGGAGCCTGTTTCTCAGGAACCTCCTTATTTCGGGACACATTGCTTAGGGACCTCTTTATAGGTACCTGTACCTGCACAAATAGCAAACATGTTATGCTAGATAACTCATTCAATATCACTGTATGTTCTTACCTCATTTCGTGGCTGTGACTGTATTAATTGAACTCTTCTTCTTAGGGGAACCTGGTCTTCGGATGATTTACTCAGCTTCCAGACCTTTAGGAACCTCCTGGTATTTATAGTTTCTTTATCATTTCTCTGTCTGATGCTCATTTCTTCATATCTAATTCCTCATATCGTGTACTAGATCTATCTTCTTGCTCTCGTGGGTTAAATTCTCAGGCCTAATGGGCCTAAATCTAGCCCATGGTGATTTTGGGCACAACAGTATTTTTGCAAGATGAAAATTTAAACCTAGTATTTTTGGTAAATTCCAAAAACTTTAATCCAAATAAAAAAATCCAAATTACACAATACATACAAAAAAAATTCAAACTTTATCCACAAATCCAAACTTTATCCACAAATTCAAAATTTAATCCAATAAACTTTAGGGTTAAATATCAAATTGGCCACTGAATAACTTGACATATCTCAGATTTCACATTGATAAGTTCGGGGTCTCATTTAAAACACTTTTAAAGACATAAATATCAAACGGATACCTTTAAAATGTACTCGAGAAGTAAAATAATTTTCTATTGACTTCTACACATTTTTCTTGAATGCTACCATAACCAAACGAAAGGTTAATAATTCTAGTATTTCTGGAAATTTTGATAATATTTATTTTAAATTTTATAGTTATTTTCTTTGATTTAATTAAAATTAAATAGTAAATAAATTTCTTAAAATCTAAATATATTATAAAAAATACTAGAATTCATGATCTTTCATTTGGTTACAATAGCATTTAAGAAAAATGTAGAACTCGATGAAAAATTACTTTTACTTTCCGAGTACATATATAGAAGTATCTGTTTGATATTTATGTCTTTAAAAGTGTTTTAAATGAGATCCCAAATTTATCGATGTGCAATTTGAGATATGTCAAGTTATTCAGAGGCCAATTTGATATTTAACCCATAAACTTTAAAATGCAAACTTTATCCACAAATCAAAATCTATTATATATATAATGCCACAACATGTACCATTTTAATCCAACTTAAATTACTATTTTGACCCTCTATGGATTAAATTTTTTTCAAAAAATTGTTGCTCATGAGAATCGAACCTAGGTCTTTAGGTTCATTTGCACATCACCTTACCACTAGGCTAACACATCACACGTGTTATAAGTCATAAAATATGCTATGTATGTTGGGTGATGAATGAAGAATCTTTGGTATTTTGATTTCTAAGATATTTTAATCATTTTTCTTCGTTTTACATTTACATATTTATATTTTATTATGTTATAGTTTAGTATAAATGAGTGATATATGGTATTTAGTGAACTTAGATATTTTGAAATTATTCGATTTAATAAAATAATATTAATGACCCTCTATTATATATATAATGCCACAACATGTACTCCCTCCGTCCCTAATTAGTAGTCCATTTTGAAAAAAACACACATCTTAAGAAATATTTAATGTCATATTTTGTTTCCATAGTTGCCCCTACTTATTGCATTAAATATGAACTTTTGAATGTATAATTAATTACAAAGTCAAACATTGGAAATAGAAGTGTAGGGGTAATTTTGGAAAAACTTGAAAAACATGCATTGAAATATGAAAAGAGACAACTATTTAGGGACATTTTTTTTTTCTCAAAATGGACTACTAAATAGGGACGAAGGGAGTACCATTTTAATCCAACTTAAATTACTATTTTGACCCTCTGCATTCATTAATGCACATCAATTAAAATTCGTATTTAATATGTATATTCATTATTATACATCATTTAATACTATCTACTTAATTATAACACTTTTGTTATGTTGCAATTAACTAATCATTCGAAGAAATTTGTGTGTCGCACGAGTAAAGAGCCTTACAACTCATTATAAGTGATCTAACATTATTGAAGAAATAATATTGGAACATTAACTTCAGATTGCTAACAGCATATATATTTTTGCTATACAATTTACAGAATAAATTAAGAATAAATTAATTTTGTGACTGTAATTTAGTATTTTTACTTTATAGAAATGTGTCTAATACAATATTTTTTTTATGCTTTCTTGGCTCCGGTGCATTACTTGACAATCTGTAATATCAAATACAACATATACATGATTTAAGCACTTTGGAAAAATAAAAATCACATCTGAATGTTTTAATCAAAATGAGAGATCTTGAAAAGGGGACAAAATAAATGTTGGTTAGAAAAGAATGCGATAAACTGAAAAGAATTTTAGACATCACAATATCAATTGCTAATATTAATATCAAACATAACGAGAAAAAAAATACCAATTACAGTATAAATAGAGCAATTCCGTGCCTTGCACGGGAATTGAAGCTAGTTTTAATCCTAATAATTCGAAAATTATTGATAAGTGGATTTTATACCCACTTGGAGCGTTCCATATCGGCTTAAATTGATTGTTTTGGACTCAAGTTTCTTATAGTTTTGATGTGTTTTGCTTAGTTGTGCAGATTTAAAAGAATGTTGATTAAGGTTGATGCTTCTATCGTTTTCAGCGATCTTACTGCCCACGCGAAGCTTGAGAGATTTTCTACAACATGGAACAGGTGTTGCACGTGCAATTTGCGCGTGGTGGGGGTAGGAAGCACGACAAACAGAATGTTGGAAGTAGTGAAATTACTGTTTTGCCCTTTTCAAGTTCTAATTGTATTTTGGGCAGTTTTTAGCACCTTAATTAAATTCTAATTCTAATAGAAAGTAAATTCTTGCTGGGCAAGAAATCTAGAGCCTATAAAAACACATCTAAGCATTGTAATTTGTATCAATAGTTTTATTATTGTAACATAGCTTAGATCTGCAAGGGAGAAAAGGAGAGAAGGATTCAACGCTCGTGACAAGCAACGGATCTAGATCTACTTCATCTTTTGTGTTACTTTGGATTATAGATTTGTTTTCTCAACTCTTGTTTTATTAATATTATTGCTTCTTTTATTCATATTTTGTTTTATATCATGTTTTCAACAAATCCCATGACGATGAACGGTTCAATTATGAGCTAATCGTTGTCATGGGACTCTAACGGAGTTATCTATGTAGCTTAGTAGTTTGATTGCTTTAAAGATTATGTGTGGTGAATTCTTGATATCCTCGTATGGTTAATCTTAATGCTTTTAGATGCGTAGCTAACATCTAAATTGAATTGTTAATCTCTTGTGAAGCGAGAGTGGATCTTGAGATTTAGAACTTGCCATGCTAGCATAGGATAGGTTGATGCTTTAGCATCATGATTTGTGGCAAGAATAGAGATATTATGCTGCCCTATGTGATCTATGTGGATAACTTGTGCGCAAACCTTTATGTTTTCAAATTCTATAGAGATATAGGGTCTAAACATAATTGGTGTCTACCCATCTTCTATCTCTTTTGTGGATGCATGCGTAGTTTGGTACTAGTATACCGAGAGGTAACTTTTACTTGTTTCATGTTTTCCGATCAGATATCAAATCTCACATGTGTATTGATTAAAGGCATCAACTCTAAGTGAAGTAGATAATGAAGTTAGAGTCCCATGTTTTTATTCTCATAAGTAATTTGATTTCTATTCTTATTAGTTAATTTCATTCTTAGTTTTATAATTTGCATCTTAGTTTAATTTAGTTAATCAACCCCAATTTGTTAATTGTCTTAGCAGTGAATTAAAACCATACATTGTTGCATATGTACTAAATTGAAGTAAAAACCTGATCTCTGTGGGAACGAACTTGACTTATATCTATATTACTTGTGACCACGTGCGCTTGCGTGATTTTTTGTTAACAAGTTTTTGGGCGCAGCTACCGGGGATCATCGGTGTTTTATATTTAGTTTATGTGCTTGTCAATAGTGGTCGTTAGCGTTCACTGACTCGGATTTCTTACTTGTTTTGTTTGTTTCGTGGTGTTTCAGGTGCTTAATTTTGTATGCAAACACGTTTGCAAGCTCGTTTACAAAAACTGGCAAAAGACGATCTTGTAGAGAATTTAGAGAATAAGAACGAGGAAACGGAAACTATAGTAGTGATGGGTGATGCAGCAGCTAAGGCTTTGAAGGAGTATTCTCAGCCGAAGATCAATGTTATCCAGTCTAGCATTATCAGGCCAGCTATTGTAGCTAACACTTTCGAGATCAAGCCGGGCACTATTCAGATGATACAGAATTCGGTTCAGTTTGGGGGTGCTTCTACGGAGGATCCTAACATGCATATTCGGGACTTTATCGAGATATGTGATACTTTCAAGTTCAATGGTGTTTCGGATGATGCTATCAAGTTGAGGCTTTTCCCATTCTCTTTGAAGGATAAGGCCAAGGGCTGGTTACACTCTCTACCACCTGGGTCTATTTCTACATGGGAGGATCTTGCTCAGAAGTTTCTTACTAAATTCTTCCCTATGGCGAAAACTGCAGCAATGAGGAACCAACTAACTCAGTTTCAGCAGCAATCTGGAGAATCTTTGTGTGAGGCTTAGGAACGATACAAGGAGATGCGTCGTAGGTGTCCACATCATGGCATGCCTGACTGGATGGTTATCAATAGTTTCTACTGGATGGTTAACTCAGTTTCTACAATGCTAGATGCAGCATCAGGAGGAGCTCTATGGGCTAAGAGCTACGATGAAGCTTATGAAATTATTGAGACGATGGTTGCCAATGAATATCAGAATCCAACCCAGAGGCTTTCTCAAGGCAAGGTAGCAGGTATGTTTGAGGTGGATACAACTTCAGCTATTGCAGCTCAGTTGAAGGCTTTGACAATGAAGGTGGATTCTCTTACAAATTATGGAGTTCAGCAGGTGGCTAGTGTTTTTGAGCTATGTGTGGGCGCACATGAGACGAATCAGTGTGCTATCTCTCCTGAATCAGCACAGTTCGTGAGTAATTTTCAGAGATCTGCTGCACCAATTCCAGCTACTTATCATCCTAACAATAGGAATCATCCCAATTTCAGCTGGAGCAACAATCAAGGAGCTCAACAAACTTATCAGCAGCAGTTTCAGGGACAGCAAGCAAAGTCATTCAATCAAGGCTATCAACAGCCTTATGCTTCAAGGGCACCATATCAACCTCCTGGATTTCAGCAGCAACAGCCCCAGGCTCATGCGGGGCAAACTTCTATTGAAAAATCAGAGATGGATGATTTGAGGATGATGGTGAAGAATCTGCAAGCTTCTCAAAAGATCTTGGAGATCCAGATTGGACAGATTTCAAGCGCTTTATTTAGTAGGCCACAAGGAACTCTTCCTAGTAATACGGAGACTAATCCAGGTAGAAGGGAAAGCAAAGAGCAGGTCAATGCAGTTACTTTGAGATCTGGAAAAGTCACGAGTGGTCCTAAATCGGCAACTGAAGAAGATGAAGATGTTCAGAATCAGCAGCACTACAAGAAAAAGTTCAATAGACATCACACTTTAGACATCAGTCGTAAATGCCGCTGATGTTAAAAGATGTAATAACATCATCCCGAATTAAACTGATGTCTTTGTTATTTGTAGACATCACTATTTTTAAAACTGATGTCTAAAGTCACTCTTTAAAAAATTAAAAAACGCGCGGCCCAATTATGTTTTCCCCCTTAGTGAAATTTTCACCCCCAAAATCAAAATTCCCCCCCCCCTTAACCAAATATTATCCCCGCCCAAGCCCATACAGTACAATTATTGAGCTCTCAGACATATTAACATAACAAAATCTAATTTAATTAAAATTTTCAGACAAAACTCTCTCTCTCTCTCGACTCTCTCTCTCGACTCTCTCGACTCTCTCTCACTCTCTCGACTCACTCTCTCGACTGAAACTCACCTCGGTACCACTCACCACCATAAACTCACCTCCGGTACCACTCACTACTCTACTCACCACTGCTGTCTACTCTAATCACAGGCCACTCACCTTCGGTGTACTGCTCGTGTTGAAATTGGTAAGAATCGGTAATACTCTACACGAATAAGGTCTCCTCTGGTATTTCTAGGGTCTTCTCGATCTATTGAGAGCTTCAATTTGAGGGTTTTTTCAAGTCAAAACCCTAATTTCTTAATTTGGGGCTTTTTAATTCAAAACCCTAATTTCTTAATTGTGTGTTTTTATTTACTTGGATGTACTACCCTAATTGTTTTGAATGCATTCTTTTTACAGGACCTCATTCACTTGGTTGTGGCTGTTCGTTAGGTAATTTTAATTTTTGAATTTCTTATTTGAATTTCTGATATGTGTTATATCATATGATTATTTGTATGTTATTTAATTGGATGCATGTTATTATTTGTTTATTATATTGTTGGATTTTTGGCATGTCATCTAACAGTGCTATTGTTTGAGTACTACTGTCATCAATTTCAAATTATATGAGTTGGATGTATTTTAGTTTCATACCTTGTTAATTATTTTATTGCTGGCTGGAGGTTTATGTTTTAGTTTTCGAATTTTACGAAAACCTTAAATATTGTCGTTTGAGTTTTTATTGTTTGGCTGATATTCAGGGATATTTTTTGGTTTGCGAAGAAGAAAGGATAGTTCCTAGCTGTTGTTCACGGTGTTGACCTAGTGCTTCTACTAATTAAGAGGTACTCCCGCTCCCTTTCTTGTTTATATAGCGACTTTTTCTGCTTTGTGTGTTTGATTGTCATGATTGCTTATTCCAGTGCTCCGTTCTTTATTAGAACTCAAATAGTATATGGTAGCTGTACTTTCTCTATTGCCATGTACAAATTTGAATTATAGAAATTGCATGCCTTTAGTTAAACGTTAATTACATGTTGCCTGTTATTATTAATTTAGATTAAAGATTTGTGTTCCTTTTCTTTTTCTTATGTCTATCATGTCCTATTTGTGATTATTGCTAGATATTATATGTCATACGTCCATTTTGATGAATATAAACTATTGGATTTTTATTATATGGATAAGGCTACAATAAAACTATTATAGATCAGAATACATAATAAGTAATCACTAGCTATAATTATACTAAAAACTTGACTGACATACCAGGTCGTTGGAAATTAAATGGATAAGTCTTGGATAAAAGCGGATAGGGATTCATTGCAATATGAAATTGGAGTCGAAAACTTTTTGATATTTGCTGAGGATAATGCTAAAAACCCAAAGAAAATCCCTTGCCCATGTGCACGCTGCGTTAACTTCAAGAAATATTCTATCAAAATAATCAGAGGTCATCTATATGAAGCGGGTTTTAGTTTAGGGTATTATGAATGGATTTGGCATGGAGAAGAGGTTGTTAAAAGTACTAAGTCATCAGTTGGTAGTACTTGTCCTCCCTCGAAGCCCACACTAAATTCAGAAACATTTAACGTATGTGAAGCAGCCTATAATAAGGAAGATTTCGATAATGAATCAGATGAGTTTAAGAGATTTGTTGCCGATGCGGAACAACCTCTGTTCGAGGGAAGTGAGTGCACTAAACTTGAGTCAGTGTTAACACTACATAATTGGAAGGCTAGGTTTGGAGTTAGTGATAAGGCCTTCACTGATCTGCTTGGATCTATTGGCTCTTTTCTTCCAAAAGATAATGTGCTTCCTGCTAATATGTATGAAGCAAAGAAAACCTTAACTGATTTAGGATTCGAGTATGTTAAATTCCACGCTTGTCCAAATGACTGCGTATTATACAGGGGTCCAATTCTTGAGTCTTCTTCTGAGTGTCCCAAATGTGGTCTCTCTCGCTGGAAAGTTGGGAAAGATGGAAAAATTAGGGTTAATGTGCCAGCCAAGGTTATGTGGTATTTTCCGATAATCCCCAGATTTAAACGATTGTTTAAATCTGCTTCTACTGCTAAATTAATGAGCTGGCATGCAGATAATCGATCTGAAGATGGGAAGATGCGTCATCCATCTGATTCTCCTTCTTGAAGAAATGTAGATTATAGGTGGCCTGAGTTTGGTAGGGAGGCTAGAAATATACGCTTAGGATTAGCGGCTGATGGTATAAATCCACACAGTAATGGATTAAAAAACCGGTACAGTTGTTGGCCAGTTATGTTAGTAATATATAATCTTCCTCCATGGTTATGCATGAAGAGGAAGTTTATCATGTTATCAACATTAATTTCTGGCCCGCATGAGCCTGGTAATAATATTGACATATATCTACAGCCACTGATTGATGATTTAAAAAAATTATGGGAGGAAGGGGAACCGAACGTGTACGATGCGCATACAAAATCTTTTTTCACCTTAAGGGCAGTTCTGATGTGGACAGTAAATGACTTCCCAGGATACGCAAATCTGTCGGGCTGCATCAATAAGGGTTATAAGGCTTGTCCAATATGCGGCGATAAAACTGTGGCTAAATATTTAAGTCATAGTAAGAAAATGTGCTACCAAGGTCATCGTCGGTATTTAGATAATGATCATCCTTTTAGGAGGCAGAGGGCATCTTTTGATGGAGAACAAGAATTTGGTCATGCACCTGAACCGCTTAGTGGAGAAGAAGTGTTGGCGCAACAACAACAACTCAAATTCAGTTTTGGGAAGGGGGGGAAGTCAAAAAAGGTGGAATCTGCATGGAAAAAGAAATCGATTTTTTTTGAGTTAGAATATTGGAAGTTTCACCACGTTCGTCATTGTTTAGATGTTATGCACATCGAGAAGAACGTGTGTGATAATTTAATTGGGACACTTCTTAATATGAAATACAAGACTAAAGACAGCACTGCCTCTCGTCTTGATATGGTTGAGATGGGATTAAGGGCTGATTTAGCTCCTCAAGTAGGTGAGAAAAGAACATACTTGCCTCCTGCCCCTTTTAATTTATCCAAGAAAGAAAAAAAAATTATGTTGTCATCATTTTCCAATATAAAACTCCCATATGGACATGCATCAAATATTAGAAATTGTGTATCAATGACTGATCTAAATTTGAATGGGCTGAAGTCCCATGATTGTCATATCCTCCTCCAACAGTTACTACCAGTTTCTATTCGTTCTGTGCTTCCAAAAAATGTTAGGGTTAGTATCATAAGATTGTGTTTTTTTTTCAACTCTTTGTGCAACAAAGTTGTGGATGTGTCGAAATTGAGTAAACTACAAGCAGATCTGATTTTGACCCTGTGTGAGTTGGAAAAAATATTCCCTTCATCATTTTTCGATGTTATGGTACATCTCACTGTCCATTTAGTAAGGGAATTGCGTTTATGTGGACCGGTTTTTTATAGATGGATGTTTCCATTTGAACGATTCAATAAAATATTGAAGAGTTATGTAAGAAACCGATTTTATCCGGAAGGTTGTATAGCTGAAGGTTATCTCAAAGAAGAATCAATAGAATTTTGCACTGAGTTCTATAGTGAGAGTAGTAGAACTGCTGGTCTTCGGAAAGATGAAGACAACAATTCTGGTCCTATAGGTGGTGTGACAATGAAGTCGGTACCAGAAAAAGAACGAGATGAAGCGCATCTTACAGTCCTCCTCAACAACACTGAAGTGGAACCATATGTTATGTATGTAACATTTTTAAAAGTATATTTTTAAGTTTCAAAGTTCTTTTTCATGCGGTCTAATCTTATCTGATTAAATTGTCAGGTTGCATAAGAAATATTTGGAAGGTATTTACCAAGGGAAAAAAAAGAGTGCATAGTGGCTATTGGGAGAGCACAATCGACAATTTGCTGATTGGTTTGAACAAAAAGTTAGTTTACATTCTTTCCTTTTTTATTAATTTTTTCTGTAAGCAGTCATGTTTTTAATTGAAGTCAACTTATATGCATTGTGACTTTTACGTGCAGGTAAGTACAGAAATGAGGGAGAATTCCGAAGCCGTTTCTGAAACAATAAGATGGTTGGCAGGAAAACCTTCATTTTCAGTGTTGACTTACGAAGGTTATGTTGTTGACGGGGTCCGATACCACACAAAACAGCGAGATAATGCAAGGGTAGTTCAAAACAGTGGTGTGTCACTAGTTGCTAGGACAGTCCAAGTCTCTAGTGCTAAGGATATAAATCCTATAGAGACTGATTTAACATTTTATGGGGTTATCGAAGAAATATGGGAGTTAGATTACCACGCATTCAAGGCCCCTTTGTTTTTGTGTACATGGGCAGCAAGTGATAGAGGTATCAAGTCCGATGATCTTGGTTTCACGCTTGTGAACTTCAATCGACCAGGTCACAAAAAGGACAAATATGTCTCTGTTGACCAAGTCAACCAAGTCTTTTATGTTGAGGATCCAGCTGATGCTAATTGGTCTATTGTGCTATCGTCGACAAATCGAGACTATCGTGATGCGTATGATGAAGATGCCCCGGAAGAGACCTCCTGGAACCCTCCTCCGTTCTGTTCTAATATCCCTATATGCGACCCAACTGATTATGATGATGCAAGTGTCAGCAATAAAAGACAAAATGTTGAAGGGATTTGGGTGAAAAAATCATAGGTCATAGGTGCCTAGTCATATGTTTAGTGCCTAGCAATTTAGTTTTAATTTGCTTCCACTTTGTAGTTGTTCATTATATTTTTAATGACAATTGTCTATCATTTTGCTTATCTCTGATTTTTGCATATTTTCAGTGATAATTAACTGATAATTTTGCATATTTTCCATGATATTAACTGATTGCATATTAAAATTGTTTCATTTTGCTTCTCTGATTTTTGCATATTTTCAGTGATAATTAACTGATAAGTTTTTACAGATTGAAGGAAAGCAAGAGAAATGGCACCGAATAAAAAGCAAAAGAAAACAAAAAAGGCAGGCTCAGATAAGGTTACCACTAAACAGCTGGAGATCGAGGTCAAAGAAGCGAAAACTCATGACTCACAGACAGCTGAAGCATCAGAACATCAACAGGCCAACTCAGAACAACCCACGGTTACTACAACCGACACTGTTGGATCAAAGTCTAAAGGTAAGCGTGGTGTATGCGCAATGTACAAAGTGGTTGTGAAGAAAGCTTGCGGGAAAAAGACTAAAGTCACATTCAATGATTGGGGAATTGCTGATGGTGAAACTAGGGCGCGATTGCAGTCATATATTGGAATGTTGGCCAGGACTACGATTCCAATCGATATTACTAGTTGGCCAAATGTGGATCCTGAATTAAAATCAAAGCTTTGGCTAGATCTTCAGGTGCTCTAGCATTTGTAAATTTTACATTTTACTTGTGTTCTCTATTTTTACATGTGTTGATAATTTCTCGTATTTAAATTTCTCATTTTACTTGTGTTTTATCCAGTCTACATTCAAAGTGAAACCACATTGTGAGCACTTTGTCCTAAAGTCTGTTGGTTGTAAATGGCGACAATTTAAGACTGATTTGACGAGGAAGTTTGTGCGGCCATATGTTGGACAGAAGGCGATATTGAGTAGGCCCCCACAGGAATATGCTTTTGTTAGTAAGTCAACCTGGAAAAGATTTGTGAGACAGAGGACTGATCCAAAATGGGAGGTATGAATTTATTTTATAGTTTTATTTTGTATTCGATAATTCTATTCATTTTATATTCTGCACCTGTATATATGATATGTAATTCTATAATTTTGTTTTTAGGAAATACATGAAGACCATAGTGAAAGAGTTTCTCATCGAAAGTATCATCACCGCTTGTCAAGAAAGGGTTATATTGGTTTAAAATAAGATGAAGTAAGAACTAAGTCAATATTGTCTTGTTGAATAAAAATTTAGAATGAATTTTTATATTTTGCTTCATTTTCAACAGATAAAAAGTGGAAAGTTGGAGCCGGGAGTTGAACCTGATAGAGCAATTTTTTGGAAAAAGGCTCCTAAGCGAAAAAATGGCCAAGAGGTTGAAGATGTAGATGAAGAGTTACAAGGTGTATGCGATACAATTGTAAGTCTCCTATTATATTGGCATACTAGTAGGGCATCATTTATAATTAATATGCTCTTAGGCTCTTTGTAATTTGGGCTAATTATTTTCATATTAATAGGATACTTTGTTGGAAAAGAAAGAGAAGGGTGAAATACAATTTTCTGGAGCTGAAGATGTTTTGACTACGGCTTTGGGGAGTCTTGAGCATTCTGGTAGGGTCCGTGCTGTTGGAGGGTACATCACTCCAAAACAATTTTTTAATTTGCCACGAGAGAAGAAAGTTCGAATAACGAAGGAAGAGTTGATGGCCCGTGATCGTCAAAGGGATGAAAAGACGAAAGCTCTTGAGGCAGAGATTGCTGAGCTGAAGTCATTGATTACTTCCGGCCAGAATCATCACTCCCCAATGCAGTCTGAAAAGGCAAGTTTCCAGCCGAAAAACAATCAGCCTGCTGCAGTTGTGCTAGAGTTGGATAAGGACTGTGTTCCTACAGATGCTCCCCCTAGGCCTTCACCTCCTGGAAATTTGGTAAATTAATCCTATAATTCTATAATTTAGTATTTTATTTTATTGCTTAAGCTCTATGAATTGATGATTTCTTAGTATTCCTTAGTATTTTTATTTGTTCATTTAAATATTGTAGGGAAACAGAATGTGTGACCTATCTGTCGAGAGGATAGAGAACAAGGTTGCATTTGGCATGGTGTATCCTCGCGAGGCTGGAGGAAAAGTCCATGGAATTGATATACCACTTGGACATCAGTGTGTCTCTGTCGATGGCATCATCAAACCAGATGCCTTGCTTCCAGTGCCGATCCGTGGTGAATTGGAGACAGTCCGCGATGCACTTGGCTCTTTTTTAGCATGGCCTGAGGATTTAATAAGCTACACAACTACCGAGGTATAATTTACTATATGTGGTCTGAAATTGAAATAAAAATGGTGCTTGTGAGGATATTACAAATGAAATTGTTTTAAAAATTTTTATGGTTTGATGATCTACAGATTAAGAAAAAAGAAAGGGTGCGACCAAGTGGAGAAAACAAAAACAAGAATGATGAGTTGCAGAAATTGAGGGCACAGTTCTTACATGCAAAACCAGGTGCCAAAGTGCCGAAGGGCTTTAACTTACTGTATAAACATGTAACCAGCTGGATGGAAACTGCTGGGCTTTCGATACAGGTTGACTGCAAGTCAGAAGTGTTTGGGCAAGAAAAGACAATTTATTTGTTACATGAGAATGTTTTGGCGTTGTTGGAGTTTGATATGCTAGGGCAAGCTGTAATTTCAGCGTACATGGCGTAAGTTACAATTTTTTTTTTCCTGATATGCATTCTAATGTTAGTATTTTTCCAATTGCATGTCTCTACTTCTAATGTTGGTATCTTTTTTTGGTAGGCATTTGCATGATGAGATAAGTGGAAGACCAGAACTGGCAGAAACATTTGCTTTTATTCACCCTGGATCCTTATATAATTTGAATGCTGATTTTGAAGCTGGAATTGTTGAGCGCTTGAAAGAGGGCAACCCGGATCGGCTGTTCTTTTTGCCGTATAATCAGGAGTAAGTTCTAGCTTATATTAAGTTACGATACTAAAAAACTGGATAGAGTACTAAAAATCTGTCTTTGGTATGTTTTTTTAATGAAAACAGTATGCATTGGATTTTGGCTATTATATGGGAAGGTGAAATTTATTTTCTCAATCCACTCCCTCACCCAACACAGTTTACATTACTAGAACTAGCATTATCAAGGTAAGGGCAGTGAAATTTTGGACACAGTTTTCATGATTTTCTGTGTACATTGGATCAGTTTTTATAAAACTTACATGAAAGAAATTGTACTGAATGTGAAACTGTACATTCAGGGCAGTGAAAAGTTACAATTGTGAAACTGGTAGGGGCAATCGGAAGCCGGCCAAGGCAAAGTTTCTGAGTGTAAGTACTTTTACACTTCAACACTTCAACTGATCAGTTCTAGTAAATTTATTTTTCTGATGCATTTTATTTTTTGGAATTAATAGGGATCCCCCAAGCAACCCGGTGGTACTGAATGTGCTTATGTAGTAATGCGCTACATGAAAGAAATTATCAGTGATACAAAATTGACTTTTGCTACAAAGGTGTGCGTCTTTGTGTTTAATTGTGTTTCTGATGCATTTTAATTGTGTTTGTTTCTGATGCATTTTAATTGTGTTTGTTTGTTGCCTTTAGTGGCTGCCGAAGACTCGAAAGACGTACACCGAGGCCGAGCTTGATGAAGTACGTATCCAGGCTCTCAAGTTCATCCAAGACAAGATCTGATAGTTTCTAGTAGGTCTCTTTAAATTGACGTAAACATTTGGTTAACCGCTTGAATTGCTAGTTCTGCGCTTTTGGTAATCTGTCTTGGAGATGTAGTTTGTGATGTAGTAATTCAAGCTGTTATGCTTTTTATGTTTACTTTTGGTTGCGCACTTAGTTAATTCTAGTGCCCAGTGATGTTTGGTATCTTGTTAATGGAACAGATACATTGTTGGTGTATTTTGTGACTGGTTTAATCTAAATGCATGGTTGGATATATTGTGAATGGTCCAGTTTTTTATTTTTTGGTATGCATTGAAAGACAACGGTTTTTTTAGTTGCACTCAGAAACTAATGTCTAATTGTAACAAAGACATCAAAAGTTTTACAAAATAATGATTTCTAAAACAATTATATACATCACTTGTTTCTACGGTTTCTGATGTCTAAAAAACAATTAGAAATCACTTTTATAAGTAAAATCTGATGTCTAAGGGATACATATAAATGAGTTTTTTCAGACAGACCAGATGTTTATACCTACATTAGACATCGGTCTAGGATGATGTCTAAGGTCACTATACACTTCAGTTTTTTAAATAAGAAACTGATGTCTATAACAGAATTAGACATCAGTCTAGAGTGATGTCTAAGCTCACTATAGACATCTTTTTCAAAGAAAAAAGGTGATGTGTATGTGAAAAATAACTTAGTTTATTATATGTTTTCTAGAATATATGGCATGCAAGTTCTTTATAAAATTAATTATATCTAACATATTTTGTAGAACAACTGATGTGTATTGACTGAAAAACCGATGTCTATGTTAGCATAGACATCGGTTTCTGACTGATGTCTAGAATAGACATCTCCAACCTAGACATCACATCCAAAATAACATAGACATCGGCCAGAAACTGATGTCTATTGACCCTTTTCTTGTAGTGCAGGTTGAAAAATCTGGAGTGCTAGTAATTGAGAAATCTGATTTAGTGGATGATCAGCTTGATGGTGAGAAGAGCAAGAAACCTGTTGAAAAGTCTACTTCGGAGCAATCTTCAAAGAATAATCAGGTCTATCCACCTCCGCCATATCCTGGACGCTTGCAGAAAAGTCAAGAGAAACAGTTTCAGAAATTTATGGATGTGTTCAAGAAACTGTCCATTAATATTCCTTTTGTTGAAGCATTGGAGCAGATGCCGAGATATGCAAAGTTCATGAAGGATATTTTGTCACGGAAGAGAAGGTTGGAAGATTTTGAAACAGTGGCATTGACAGAGGAGTGTAGTGCTGTTCTGCAATAGAAGTTGCCACCTAAGCTTAAAGATCCGGGAAGTTTCACCATTCCTTGTACTATTGGCAACCTTTCTTTCAACAAGTGTTTATGTGATTTGGGAGCTAGTATTAATCTCATGCCCTTGTCTGTTTTCAAGCAACTTGGTCTACCGGAGCCAAAGCCAACTAATATCTCTTTGCAATTGGCTGATAGGACGATCACGTATCCGAGGGGTATAGTGGAGGATGTTTTGGTGAAGGTTGATAAGCTCATCTTCCCTGCTGATTTTGTTATCTTGGATTTTGAAGAAGTCAAGAAGATTCCCATAATCTTGGGAAGGCCTTTTCTAGCTACGGGTCGTACTTTGATTGATGTGCAAAAAGGAGAGCTTACAATGAGGGTGCAAGATCAGAATGTCACCTTTAACGTGTTCAAGGCCATGAAATTTCCAACAGAGGATGAAGAGTGTTGTAGTGTGGAAATAGTTGATACGGGTCAGAGACAAAAGTTTGGTCAGTTGCTGAGCGAGAAATCGGACAGTTCTTCAATTCGAGATCTTTCGAATGTCAAGCTTGGGAAACTTCCACCACATTTGAGGTATGTCCTTTTGAATAATGAGCTAGTGATTTTTGAAGAGGGGCATGATAACGTGTTGCGAAGGTGGAAAACCGATGATAAGGAAGAAGAAATTTTTGTTCAGCCGGTTGAGTCGAAGAAGCACCTTAGAAGTGTGAAGAAGAAAAAGAAGAAGATTTGGTCGTTGGGTAGTAAAATAAGGTGGAAGACTGAGGGGAGAGATTTCTGGAAAACAAACAATCAAGATGTCAACGTTCGTATGAGTGGTTTGTCTGTTGAAGATGGTTTAGTTATTCTTTTGAAACCGCCTTGATTTGAGGAAGTAACGTCAAGCTATTGACGTTAAAGAAGCGCTTGGTGGGAGGCAACCCGCATTAGTATAAGAAAAAAAAAGGAAAAAAAAAATCTGTGAAAAAAAAAATTGTAAAAAAAAAAAAAATCGGATTTTTGGTGTGTAATGCATGATGAGCCTGCGTTTCAACGCAGGTTGCGCTCCTAATGCGCAACTTGCTCATGCGTTACTGGTATAGCCGCAAATTGCCTCCCTGATGCGCAAGTTGCGCTGGCGTGTCTGTACTGTGCGCAATTTGCTCTCCATGCGCGCAGCTTGCGCATGTGTTCCAGTGATCAGAAAAAAAAAATTCAGCGTGGGTTGTGTTGTGCGCCTGTTCACCCCTGTTGTATATATATAAAAAAAAAAAATTCTTTCCACCCCATTCTATTTATACCCCCATTCTCTCTAATTCTTTTCATATTTCTATTTCAAAAACCTCCCATCTTTTCTTCAAATCTCTAAACCTATTTCTATTCTAATTCATATTTATTATTATTATTATTATTATTATTATTATTATTATTATTATTATTATTATTATTATTATTATTATTATTCATATTTATTATTTATTATTATTATTATTATTTTATTTTTTATTTTTATTTTTTTCCCTAAATCCTATTTCTATCATACATCATACCTTCTCAAATTTTTCCTTTCCACATTAAAATATTTTTTTTTATTCATCATATCACTCCATTATATATATATATACCCACCTATACATACAAATCCAATTCCTCTTCTATTTATTTAAATCTCTAAAAATTCAATTCTAAAGAGGAATTAATTTCAAGTTCACCTCTTTCATTCGTATTGGGTAAATCTTTTTCTCTAATCTTATTTTTATTACGAATTTGTGTTCTTGTAAATTGGGGTTTTATAGTATTCAGGCAAGGTGGCCAGTCTTTGGAGCTCGTACGCACTATCCTCCACCAGATTCATTCGAGGACGAGGACGGTTAGGTATGTTTTCTGTTATCCCTCGTATTTACTTCCTTTCAATGCGGACATTGAATATTTTAAGTTTTGGGGTGGTTTGAGGGATTAGTAGTTGTTGTATTATGTGTTCATATAGGATTTCATGCTTTGCATATTAGTAGTAGTAAATTATGCATGATTGTTATGTTCGTGTTATTTATGTTTGTTTCATATAGGACATTCTGTTTTTATTTTCTCGTATACCATGTGAGTTCATGTTAGTGGCATTTTCATGGCATGCATAATTCATGATCCCTTAGGACGAGCTGATTCTGATTGATAGGTAGATGTTTAATTGAGTGTGGTGATGATGAGTAGAGGGCTGATTTATAGTTCCTAAGAAATTGACTTGCATGTTACGGGAACAAAATTTTTACACAGTCTCATTGCTTGCTTTTGGGCTAGGTTGAGGTTATGCTTGTTTGGATGTTTTGAGATTTAATCACTTGATTATATTTAGAATTTTCGTTATTCCCTTGATGGCATAGGAGCACTAAAGTCTAAGTTTGGGGGAAACCAGGGATTTCATGCTAATTGTTAATTGTTAATAATGGCTAGGTGTCAAATGGCTAGTAGCCGGCTCATATTTATATGAGTAGTCTAGGGTTGGAAATGAGAAAGGCTCATTCCAGATTGCATGAGGGGACTTAGTCCTAGTAACCTAAAGCCCTTGTGGTTTGGGATTGCTGACCTAACGCTCACTACATGGGTATTATTGTATAAGCCTTTTGGGGTCTCATTCATTGCACGGTTAAATAAGCATGCGTATTGTATATAGTAGTATGTGTTGTAGTGTAGTAATAAATCATGAATTCCTGGCTAACTTGAATAAGGATGGAGGTGTTTCTAAGTTATGAAGTGTCTACAGTCTATTCTATTTATAAACCTGTGATTGTCTTGGCGAAGGACATATATGATTTTTGACCTAGTTTTGGGAGTATTTCTGATGAGCATTGCACACACGCACGTTTCTGCCATGTATTGTTAGTATACGGGGACTTAGTCGAGCTCTGCTTGGATTTATTTGCATTCTTTGAGATATTTGCTTGTTAGTTGGTTTTGGTGAGTTTAAAGGGGATCTTTACATTTTCATATTATTTGCATTCATGCATTGCATTGCATTAGGTTAAATGGATTTTGTGGGTACATTCGCTATAGGCCCTCACGAGACCTTACTCGTTCACTAGGGCTGCCTAGGGGTTTAAAGGGCTTGTTGCATATGCCAAATACAACTGTGATCACCTACGGAAGTGGTACTAGTTAGTTAGTTAGTTGTAATTGTTAATGCTTGAGGACAAGCATCGGTTTAAGTTTGAGGGTGTGATAAGTGGATTTTATATCCACTTGGAGCGTTCCATATCGGCTTAAATTGATTGTTTTGGACTCAAGTTTCTTGTAGTTTTGATGTGTTTTGCTTAGTTGTGCAGATTTAAAAGAATGTTGATTAAGGTTGATGCTTCTATCGTTTTTGGAGGATTAATTAATTAAAATTCAGATTTTCTGGGACGGTTGCGCAGTCTACACTGTTTTGGCCATATCTGGAGTTCTATAAGTCCGTTTTCAGCGATCTTACTTCCCACGCGAAGCTTGAGAGATTTTCTACAACATGGAACAGGTGTTGCACATGCAATTTGCGCATGGTGGGGGCAGGAAGCACGACAAACAGAATGTTGGAAGCAGTGAAATTACTGTTTTGCCCTTTTCAAGTTCTAATTGTATTTTGGGCAGTTTTTAGCACCTTAATTAAATTCTAATTGTAATAGAAAGTAAATTCTTGCTGGGCAAGAAATCTAGAGCCTATAAAAACACATCTAAGCATTGTAATTTGTATCAATAGTTTTATTATTGTAACATAGCTTAGATCTGCAAGGGAGAAAAGGAGAGAATGATTCAACGCTCGTGACAAGCAACGGATCTAGATCTACTTCATCTTTTGTGTTACTTTGGATTATAGATTTGTTTTCTCAACTCTTGTTTTATTAATATTATTGCTTCTTTTATTCATATTTTGTTTTATATCATGTTTTCAACAAATCCCATGACGATGAACGGTTCAATTATGAGCTAATCGTTGTCATGGGATTCTAACGGAGTTATCTATTTAGCTTAGTAGTTTGATTGCTTTAAAGATTACGTGTGGTGAATTCTTGATATCCTCGTATGGTTAATCTTAATGCTTTTAGATGCGTAGCTAACATCTAAATTGAATTGTTAATCTCTTGTGAAGCGAGAGTGGATCTTGAGATTTAGAACTTGCCATGCTAGCATAGGATAGGTTGATGTTTTAGCATCATGATTTGTGGCATGAATATAGATATTATGCTGCCCTATGTGATCTATGTGGATAACTTGTGCTTAAACCTTTATGTTTTCAAATTCTATAGAGATATAGGGTCTAAACATAATTGGTGTCTACCCATCTTCTATCTCTTTTATGGATGCATGCGTAGTTTGGTACTAGTATACCGAGAAGTAACTTTTACTTGTTTCGTGTTGTCCGATCAGATATCAAATCTCACATGTGTATTGATTAAAGGCATCAACTCTAAGTGAAGTAGATAATGAAGTTAGAGTCCCATGTTTTTATTCTCATAAGTAATTTAATTTCTATTCTTATTAGTTAATTTAATTCTTAGTTTTATAATTTGCATCTTAGTTTAATTTAGTTAATCAACCCCAATTTGTTAATTGTCTTAGCAGTGAATTAAAACCATACATTGTTGCATAGGTACTAAATTGAAGTAAAAACCTGATCTCTGTGGGAACGAACTTGACTTATATCTATATTACTTGTGACCACGTGCGCTTGCGTGATTTTGTGTTAACAATTATCCACAAATCTAAAAAAAGAAATATAATCGAAAAATTCAAACCCTAATTTGATCCTAATTCTAAATTAATCCAAAAATTCGAACCCTAATTCGAAATAATCCAAAAATTTGAAATATATATACAAAAATCTACATACATACATGTACATAAATCTATAATTAGATTATGATGATGATGATATATACATATACATATATACATGTACACAAATCTACACATATTAACAATTATATGATATATAGATACACGAAATGATGAAATTACGCACTTTATATGAAGAAATGATGAGCAATTTCCGGTGAATTTGCGCTTTACTTCCGATTTTCCGGTGATTTGTGGAGATTTACTTCCTATATATATATATAGTAGGGATCTAGAGAAAACCCTTTTAGATAGAAAACTTAAGGAACACCATCTTAACCATTGGTTTATATATAATTTAATCTAATTGAATAAATAAATGAAAATGGCAAATTTGTGATTATCTTGAAGTTTAGGTGCATATATAATATTACAATCTTATATCATATCAGTGATTGGATAGGATATTAATCACAATCTTTTTTTACTTCAGGAAATAAACCTACCCGTGATACATATCACAATTCACAATCACACAATTCATATAACACAACATTTGAAACTTGAAATACGCTGTTGGAAGAAACTAGAAGCAAGACAATGAATCACAAGGTGAAACGTGTCATAAAAAAATCCGTTTCGACTAATTGAAGTGTTCTTTTAAGTGTTCTTAAATGTATTTTAGTGTTCTTCATGAAGTTCTTTAAGTGTTCTTTTAATTCGAATGTTAAACCAGGTGCGTGATGATGATGATGTTGCTCTTGTTTGGATTCAAGGTATCTTTCAAGTACAAGAAAGGATTTTTCTCTACTGAGAGATGGATTAGAACGGAGTACAGAGTACTCATATAGAACAGCAGAGCAATCTGAGTATGTCGTAGGTAGGAAAGTATATGTACCAGCGATGACGCCAAATGATGGTTATGATCTTTGAAGGTCGCCATAGGGATTATAAGCTGTTTTCACCGCTATCACCGGGAGAAGTAATTCTTGTACTCTTGTCTCTTGAACCATAGTTATTTAACTTAAGATCCAATACTACCAATTAGATCAAGTTTTTTAGTTTAACAATCCCTTCAGGGAGTTGTGTAAGATGGTTGGAGGCTACAATCTTCAAAGTTTGTAGATAATACATATCACAAACCGATTCCAGCAATTTTTTTAATGGATTTAAGGATAAATTGAGGTACTTGAGGTTTATCACTTGTTCAACTTTCTCAGGATGTACGCATTTGATGAAATAACGCATGAAACTGCATCAACTTGGCTTACAATTGGTGGAGAATCATAGTAGGACTGGACCCAGAATGTATGCAGTTTTTTTGAGTTTTCAAAGCTTTCATGGAAAAGGGTATGCACAATTCTCCACAAATTAATGTTTTAACAGACTGTCGGACTTCACAATAACACGTTCATTTTTAATGAATAATTGTGCAAAATCGTGCACAATGTGGTGCATCTTTTCTTCTTGTAAGTTGTAACAGTACCACTTTCTTTATCTTTTTCCAGATTCTGGAAAAAACACCTCATTATCAACTCATCCAAGTAACTACTACCTATTGCTTCAATATTTGCTTCTGTAATATTGTGCGTTACTCTGTGGTAATAGGAGATCATACTACAAAAGTTGTGAATATAAGTGCTAGAAATAATTGTTATCTTTATGCGTGATTATATATTATGTTATCTAGAATGGTGTTACAATTGATACTTACTGCACATATATTTAAGACTTCAAGTCGAACAGCTACAGAGATCTTTATCATTAGCATCGATCTCTAATAGTATTTAATCATAGTTCTACCAGTATTAAGTATTGGCTACATCCGCAATGCGGTATCAGAG
Source organism: Kitagawia praeruptora (assembly GCA_037693485.1). Taxonomy (NCBI): domain Eukaryota; kingdom Viridiplantae; phylum Streptophyta; class Magnoliopsida; order Apiales; family Apiaceae; genus Kitagawia; species Kitagawia praeruptora. The sequence continues at coordinate 130,190,480 of CM075347.1, forward strand.
AAGCATACATGGTACTGAAATTGGAAGGGAAAGAATGTGTAATTGGTCCCTGTCTACCCTACCCTTTCGTTGTCACGTTTCTTCGCAGATGCGTGGATGCTCTTCCTTAAAGAGGAAGTGTACATTGAGTGATTTGAGAAGGATGGATTTATGAACGTTCAGCTAAAGAGGAGTGGTCCAAAATAGTATCGCAGGGTTCCCAGTCATGGTTTGATCAAGGGATGTTTTGTTATAGGTGCTAAGCCTGATAGGTCATAAACAGCCAAGGCCCAACAGGGAGCCCAAAGCAATAAGCAAATCATCTCAAGAGAATAAGAATGGCCCAACCCAGAGTAATGGACCCCGGGCCCGGCGCCACCACCACGTGGCAGGGTCCCCACCCCGGACTAGGGGACCCCCCGACTTGTGGCACTCAGTATACGTGGCACCCCACCTCAGCTGACACTCCTATTTGTGGCGCTGACCAACACTAAAAGACAAGGGAAGACACGTGCCAGATCATGCCCACCACAACATGGCCACACTCCAGTCAACGGTCACCCCAGACAAGGCCACGCGTTCTACATCCCGGGAGTTCAGCGGCTTGTCCCCCAGATCCAACGGTCGGGGGTGAAGGTAACCTCCCCCTAAACCCTAGGCCTAGGGCTATAAATACCCCTAGTAAATAGGATTTAGGGGTTAGCCATTATTACACACCCACGCACATTGATTACTTTGTGATACTCTACTTGATTATTACCTTCCAAAGCCAACTCTTATTCTCACGCCGGAGGCACCTCGGGGCCAAACCCCCCCTCCGGTGTTGTTTTGCAGATACCCCACTACAGCTACACCACTTCCGAGGCAGGAGTTGGCGAGGAAGTACCCGATCAAGATTCAGAGTTATCATTGGCGCTAGAAGGAGGGGAAACCTCCGAACTCCAAAACCCCGAACTACCTAAAACCGCAAACCATGCCTCGACCAAGCTAATCCACCCAACGCCCAGCAAACAGCACCCCGAGGGAAGAGCCCCTGGCTCCGATCCCGGAGCAGATCCCGCAAAACCAGGTCCCGGTCCAGGAGAGGCTCGGGATCAGTCCGAATGATGCTCGGGTCACGGTTGAAGTGAACCGGTACAAGTATACCGACGTACCCCTTGACTCTGCCCAAATGGAGAATTTAACCCCGGAGGAACTCGCCGAAGCAATCCGGGCTTATCGAAATCGCCCCCATCCGGAACCTGAACCCGACCAGGCGGAAAACTCCGAAGGATCAGCCAACTCCCACAACTCACGAGCCTCGGTCTTCGCTCGCCTCGGGAATCAAGGCCAAAGAAACGAAGGGGACCATCCAACCCGGAGTAAGGTCAGAAATGATGAGGCTGACGAGCTAAAACGGATAAAAAGACTCCGGGAAAAAATAAGACAAGAGGAACAAGCTAAGTTGGAGCACAGAATCCAAAGAAGGCTCCAAGAAGAGGAGGAAAGAATAAGAAAATCCAGATCCAAAAGAACCCGGAGAGAGGTAAGCCCGGAGATTATCTCGGACGATGAAGAACATCCCAACAACCTGGTTCAAATGATCCAGGAGCTACAGAGGAAAGTCAACAATGACTCCGGGTTTGAGATCCAAGACACACTCACCCCCTTCAGCCGCTCTCTCGAAGCCATGCCCCGGCAAAAGAACCTCAAGCACTACAACTTTGACCCGGAAGAGCATCTCAACTACTTTGAGCAAATAGCCCTGATATACCTTTATAACGACCTAACCAAGTGCAGGTTCTTTGCCTCCACACTAAAAGGAGCAGCTCAGAGATGGTTCAGCCGGATCCCTTCCCGGAGCATACATAGCTGGAAGGAGTTCAGGGAAGCTTTCCTCCGGAGGTTCCGAGCCAACAAAACCCCAGAATATCACATGTGCCACCTTGAGACAATCAGGCAACATGACAACGAAGCACTTTCAGCCTTCATGAAACGGTTCCAAGAAGCCATAAACCAAGTCACGAATCTGGATGAAAGGGAAGCCTTGAGCATCTTCCGAAAGAACCTAGACCCGGAGCGTAGCGAGCGCTATGTAAATGAACTGGTAAACAAAGAGCCCCAGAGCCTGGCTGCAGCCTATTCTATGGCCGCCAAGTTCATCAAGGAAACTGATATCCTACAAGCAATGAGGATGACCCGGCAGGGCACCTCCTCGGGAAGAAGTAAAGATGATCGCTCTAGAAATGACCACAACCCAGACAAGAAGTTTAAACCCAACAAGCAATACAACTATATCCCAAGTCACCAACTGACAGTCCCGGACAAAGACCACTCCTCCAGGGCCAAATTTGAAGCCAAGCCCCCGAGACCGGGGAGAGCAGAGCCGAGCCGAGGCCAGAACCAGACTGGACACCCTTGAACCGGCCACGAGCTGACATACTAAAAGAAGTCCAGAACAAACCATTCTTTTATCCTCCCAAACCCTTGGTATCAGCCCCGGAGAACAGGCCCCGGAACAAACACTGCGACTATCATGCAACTCATGGCCACGAGACAGAAAGTTGTGTCTCCCTTAAGTTCTTTATCGAAGACCAGGTCAAGAAAGGAAATATGGGCCAATACCTAGCTCGAAGAACCACGGAAAGGGGAGAAGGATCCGAGGCCCAGAAGACCAAGCATGTGGTGCACGTGGTATTGGGAGGATCCAATTCCCCTCCGGCAAGTCCGGGCTCCGGAGATGAGGTAATGATGATAGACTCGGCCCCAGAACAAATCATATCTTTCAGTAATGCTGATTTTGAAGGAGTGGATCCTAACCACAATGAAGCCCTAGTGGTGACCTTAGACATTGCTGAAAATGAGGTAAAGAGAATCCTTGTTGACAATGGCTCCTCTGTCAACGTATTATTCAAACACACCATGGACAGAATGCAGCTCGGAAATGTCAGAATGAACGAGTGCAGGGAAGACCCGCTATACGGCTTCGGCCACAACTTGGTCCCCATCCAAGGAACCCTTTACTTGCCTGTCCAATTCGGTACCGCCCCGAAGCAGATAACCCATATGGTCAAATTCTACGTGATCAATATTCCTTCCTCCTACAATGTGATCCTGGGGCGCCCAACCTTGACCAAACTCCGAGCCATAACCTCAACCCCACACCTTAAATTCAAATTTCCCACGGCTTCCGGGGTTGGAGAGGTAAAGCGCGACACTGAAACAGCTAGCCGATGTTATGGCCAAGCCCTGGTCATGGCAGAAACAGACCCGGAGAATAAGAGGAAAGCCTCCTCTTACCAGAAGAATCTAAGCAGAAAGAAACACAGAGCCACAACCTACAAGAACCCCAAAAAGGAGGTACAAAACATTGAAACAACAAGGACCCCGAACCAGGAACCAGGTACATCCGAGGCCCGGGAATACCTAGCCTCGAACTCCCATGCCCGGGTCCAGAAATCATCCCTGGTGAAAGATCAAGCCAAGCTAGAGCCTGTCGTAGAAATTGAGACAATCGAGCTCATTCCGGGAAACTCAGAAAGAAAAATCAAGATCGGAACCAGTCTAGAAACTGCCTTCAGGCAAGAATTAATCCATCTACTCCGGGAATATGCTGATGTTTTTGCTTGGAGCCCATCTGACATGCCCGGGCTCCGGGAGTCCCTTGCCATGCATAGCCTGGATGTTGATCCCAGAAGAAAACCTGTGAAACAGAAAAGAAGGAACGTCGCCCCGGAGAGGCAAAGAGCTATAGACGAGGAAGTGGACAAACTACTCAAGGCAGATATTATCTGCGAGGTCAAGTACCCGGAGTGGCTAGCCAACGTGGTTTTAGTCAAAAAACCTAGTGGAAAATGGAGGATGTGTGTTGATTACACAGACCTAAATGAAGCCTGCCCCAAAGATCCATATCCACTACCAAGTATAGACCAGCTCATCGACGCCACCGCCGGACATGTGATGCTTAGCTTTATGGACGCCTTCTCCGGGTACAACCAAATCAAGATGAACCCTGCAGATATAGCCAAAACTGCATTTATCACTCACAGAGCTGTCTACGATTATAAGTTCATGCCCTTTGGACTCCGGAATGCAGGGGCTACATACCAAAGAGCCATGGTTGAAGTCTTCAAGGACCAAATTGGCCGGAATCTGGAGTCCTATGTCGATGACATCATTGCCAAGTCTAAAACCGTCAAGGAACATGTCCCCGACCTACGAGAATGTTTTGAAAACCTCAGAAAAAATGAGATGAAGCTAAATCCGGAGAAATGCACCTTCGGAGTAGCAGCAGGAAAATTCCTAGGCTTCATGATCAGCCAGAGAGGGATCGAGGCTAATCCGGAGAAGATAAGGGCCATCTTAGATATGCAACCACCCCGGACTCAGAAAGACATTCAGAAGCTAGCCGGATCATTGGCAGCCCTAAGAAGGTTCATATCCAAGTTGGCAGAAAAATGCTTACCCTTCTTCAATTTGCTCAAGGGGGCCAGCAACAAGAAAGAAATCACTTGGAGCCCTGAGTGCCAGCAAGCTCTTGACACTATAAAGCAATATCTCTCATCACCACCCCTTTTAACGAAGTCGGAGCCCGGAGAACCCCTACATCTATACCTCTCCGCCGGGCCCCTGGCTGTGGCCGCAGCCCTAGTCCGGGAAGTCGAAGGAAATCAATGGCCGGTGTACTACGTCAGCCAAGTCTTAAAGGATGCAGAAACCAGATACCCCAATCTGGAGAAATTTGCCTTTGCCTTAGTCACGGCCTCAAGGAAACTTAGGCACTATTTCCAAGGTAGAGAAATCAAGGTTGTAACAGATCAGCCACTAAGACGGATAATCCATAAGCCGGACGCATCAGGAAGATTGATAAATTGGGCAATTGAGCTAAGCCAATTCCACTTGACATTCGTACCCCGGACAGCCATCAAGGCACAAGCTCTGGCAGATTTCATAGTAGAATGCTCCTTCCCAGAACCGCAGCAAGCTACCACAGTAGCTGACAATGTGGCAAACCAGAACCAAGCCCCGGGATCATGGACTCTCCATATTGATGGATCCTCAACAGCTGATAGGTCCGGGGCAGGAATAATCATGAAAAGCCCGGAAGACTTCCAAATCAAACAGGCCATAACATTCAAATTCCCGGCAACCAACAACCAAGCCGAGTATGAAGCTCTTCTAGCCGGGCTAAGGTTAGCACGGACTCTGAAAATCAACAGCCTGGACATCTATAGTGACTCACAAATCGTGGTGCGGCAAACCAAAGGTGAATACATAGCCAAAGATAAAAAACTAGCCCAATACCAAGCACTTGTCAAAAGCTACTTAGCCACCATTCCGGAGTACCGAATCAATCAGGTCAACAGAGAAGAAAACTCCGAAGCTGATGAGCTATCCAAACTAGTCCAGAACTCAGCCGAACTAGGAAGCTCGGTATACTTTGAAGAATTGGGAACCCCGGCCATCGACCAAGAAGTGATAATGGAGATAGACGATACCCCGAACTGGATGACCCCTTTCATCCTTTATTTGGAAAAGGGAGAATTGCCCGAAGATAAGAATGAGGCCAGAAGGTTGAAAAACAAGGCTTCAAAATGCTTCATAGAAGACAACCAACTCTATCGTCGAACCTTCTCATCTCCAATACTGAAGTGTGTAGGCCCGGAAGAAGCCACTTACTGTTTACAAGAAGTGCATGAAGGGATTTGTGGGGACCACATGTCCGCAAAGGTCCTTGCATACAAAATCATAAGGCAAGGTTACTACTGGCCAACAATCCACTCAGATGCAATAGAATTCGTCAAGAAGTGTAAAAACTGCCAACTGTTCAGCAATATACCAAGGCAAAGCCCGGTCCTGCCATCTTCAGTTCTATCACCTATCCCCTTTGCTGTATGGGGCATCGATATAGTAGGGCCTTTCCCCCGGGCCAAGGGTGATCTGAGGTACCTCCTTGTAGCGATTGACTACATGACTAAGTGGGCCGAAGCAAAGGCAATGAGGACCATAAATCAACAAGATTGCATCAAGTTCATGGACAACATATTAATGCGGTTCGGCCTACCCAGGGTCCTGGTCTCAGATAATGGTCCCCAGTTCGTCGGCTCAGATTTTGAAAATTACTTGAAGGAAAGGGAAATCAAACACAAGAAATCCTCAGTAGCCTATCCCCAGGGAAATGGGCAAGTGGAAGTGACAAACAGAATTTTGCTAAGGGGAATCGAGAAGAGGCTGAAGGAAAGCAAGAACAAATGGCCCGAAGAGCTACCAAATGTGCTATGGGCATACAGAACTAGCCCGAAATCCGGAACAGGGGAAACCCCATTTAAACTAGCATATGGAACTGAAGCAATGTTGCCAATTGAAGTGGGTTCTCCCTCCCATAGAGCAATTAACTTTGATGAAGATGCAAATGAAGATGGGCTACGAGTTAATCTGGAACTAGTTGATGAGGTCCGGGACAAAGCAGTACAGAGAATGGCGAAGTATAAAGAGAAAACAAGAGAGTACTTCGGGAAGAAGTCAAGGGTCAAAAACTTCCAAATCGGGGACTTAGTACTCCGGGATACCGAAGCCTCAGACCCCACTAACACAGGAAAGCTTATGCCCAAGTGGGAAGGTCCCTACAGGGTTAAAGAAATACTTCGCCCCGGAACCTACAAGCTCAGTCACATGGACAACACTGAAGTCCCCAACACCTGGCACGGCCTCAGACTACGAAAGTACTATCAGTAAAAGAAAATAGCTTTAGCCCATATATGGGTACTTTTTGGGAATTGTACTCGGAAATCATGTAATCGTTCTGTTATCAATGAAAAAGAGTTCTAGTTCTTACCTGGCACTTCAATCTTACAGTTATTACCAAATTCCTACTTGGAAAAGTTTCCATCCTTTCCAAGTAGGCCAAAGCCCGGGACCTTAGCAACGCTTGGGCCCGGGAAGCCATAGGCATCCAAATCCTACTTGGAAAAGTTTTCATCCTTTCCAAGTAGGCCAAAGCCCGGGACCTTAGCACTGCTTCGGCCCGGGAAGCCACAGGCATCCAACTCCTACTTGGAAAAGTTTCCATCCTTTCCAAGTAGGCCAAAGCCCGGGACCTTAGCACTGCTTCGGCCCGGGAAGCCACAGGCATCCAACTCCTACTTGGAAAAGTTTCCATCCTTTCTAAGTAGGCCAAAGCCCGGGACCTTAGCACTGCTTCGGCCCGGGAAGCCACAGGCATCCAACTCCTACTTGGAAAAGTTTCCATCCTTTCCAAGTAGGCCAAAGCCCGGGACCTTAGCACTGCTTCAGCCCGGGAAGCCACAGGCATCCAACTCCTACTTGGAAAAGTTTCCATCCTTTCCAAGTAGGCCAAAGCCCGGGACCTTAGCACCGCTTCGTCCCGGGAAGCCACAGGCATCCAACTCCTACTTGGAAAAGTTTTCATCCTTTCCAAGTAGGCAAAAGCCCGGGGACAAACCACCACTCCTCAATCCGGGATACCCGAATTAAAGAGTGGGGGGCAGTACAAATTATAAACAGACAAACCCAAAAATACATAAATGAAACGGGCCGGGCTGACCAACAGCCCGAAACACCCGGCAGTTATACAACAGAAAGATTCAGAGTTATACAGCAAATTCGTCAGAATATTAAAAGATTACAAGGGCATAGCCCGAATTATGGACACAGCCAATACGATGAATCAAGCTTCAGGAGGAGGAGAGGAATCAGGAGCACCGAAAGCTTTAGGCTCGCCTTCACCCCGGGCCAAGGCATCCTCGGCAGCAAGGTACTCCGTGATGAAGTTGTCCCAGGTAGCGGTATCAGGAGCAGTCTTGAACATTCTTTCAGAGATGACCCAGCAGCGATGGATCTTTTTGGACGCCACGGCTGCCAGATCATCATCATAAGCATCTGACCCCCGGAACTCGGCAATCACCTGCTCCTCGGGATTCTTGGCCTTCAACTCATCCCGGAGCCTCTTCACCTCAGCCTTATAATCAACCACCTTAGCCTTGGCCGCGTCCCTCTCGTCAACGGCCTGCTTGATTCCGCCCTTAAACTTCTCAATCCGGGCATCCGTCCGCTCCTTCAGCTCCTCAAGTTGCTGCTTCAGCTCAGCGATTTCCTTCTCTTTCTCCGAGGCCGAGCTTAAAGCAACTTGGGCCTCCTTCACTTCCCTGCATGCTTTGGCAGCAGCTCCAGCAACCCGGACCCCAAGCTACGAAGGTAGGAACGTAAGTTAGAAAAATTCAGAATCAATAAACAAAGACAGAAACAGCCCGGAGAAACGTATACCTGGCCGAAGACCCCCATCATCTCCTGCAGCAACTCGGTGGAGGTAGACTTGCTCATCTCTTCCCACTCTGACTTGCTGGGAAGGTCAGCTAGGAAGCCAATGAAATTTCTTTCCTCCGGAGACACGGGAGTCGGCTCATGAGGACGAAAGTTCTTCGGACCACCAGCAGCCGAACGCTCCTACACAATCTCGCAATCGGAGAGCATAGTCCCAAATAGTTCAGTCCGAGCCGATGTCACCCTCGGCCTCTTCCTTGCTACCAGTCCAGAGTCTTCAACCCCGGTCTCCGGGTCCGCAGGCTCAGGGCGCGGTACCCTATTCTCAGAAGCCCCCTCTTGATTGGATTGGGAGCCGCTAGTATCTCCAGGAGCCTTGGTATTGTCACGAACGTGACCAATACCCCGGAGAGCAGCACCAAGAGCTTTGCTTGCTTTGCTCATCTGCACAATTCTCTCAAACTCTGGGCTGTATCCGGGAAGGCCTGAAATCATGAAAATAAAACATTAGTCCGGAGTAAAAGGAAACATTAAGAGCAAAAGTAAAAGCAAGATACAACCCAAACTTACATCCTATCTCAAACAGATACTGATGACTCATAAGGTCATCCCGAGTCACCTGCCTTCCGAGACCCCGGCAAAAAGCATGAACCCGGTCTATTGCCGCATCCTGAAGATCGAAAACCTCAAAGTTCATGGCAAGAGGATTCTCCTTAAAGGTGGGCATGAACCGGATGTCAACGCCCCGGAGGAAGACGAACTCCCCGTTCCAACCCTTTAGAGTGGGGAGCATAACCAGAGGCTTTGACGCCGAGGAAGGATACCCGCATGCTTTACCCCGGAACCTAAACTTGAACATGGGTACGTTGTTGGAGTGTACCAATTGGAAGACGTGGTGAAAAAGTTTGAAAGTGGGCAGCACCCCAGCTTTCTCACAACAACCAAGAAAATACGAGATCCACTTCACCGCGTTCGGGGTCAGCTGGGTGATAGGAATCCCATACTCGAACAAGCATAAAGATTTAACAAACTGGTGACACCTAGGCCCGTACCCCGACCTCAGGTGCTCCAACCACACTCCAACCCAACCCCCCTCCGGCCTGTGATAAATCTTCTCACCGGGCTCCGGCCATCTCCACTCTACATCGTTATCCAAATGAAATGTGGCCCGGAAAATGGGATCCCAATCGACCGGCTCCTTTACGTACTTACTTCGGAACGGACCAACGTCCATCCCGGAACCCGGTTTATCCCCGAACCTAGAATCCAGAAAAGCCTCATCATATCTAGTCATTTCGGCCACATCTGGATTCTGAGAAAATTCCGTGCTGAGGTCCCTAAAGAAGAAAGCTTGGGGGATCCCCGGGTCCTTTCTAACGAAATAATATTTACTATGGCCCCAACTACCATCTGGCTCGCTGAGGCTATACCCCGGGCCCATATCCTTTGTCGCAATACTAGTAAGTACGGGCAGACTACTCTTCTTTTTCCCCATTATACACCACTCTAGATCTATTAACTCTACACTACTATCCGAAGAACTAACACTAGCGGAGGAGGTACTGGGCTCGGAAAGAGGGGTTAACACTCGGTTGGCAGTTACACGTCGCCTAACCATACAAGGACGCTACCCCGGGCTACCCAACACAATAAAAGAATGAACGTAAGAAGCTACAAAAGGGCGACCTATGGGAGTACCAGAACCCCGGAAAAGAAAAACGGTAAAATTGACAAGAGTCCGGGTCAAGAGGACTTACAAAAAGTAGAGAGGCCGGAATGGAGAAAGCAAGAAAAACCGAAGCGACGATAGCCCGGAGCACTGGTCTTCAGAGAAGCAGAATAACGGCAGCAAATCAAAAACGCGTAAAAGAAAAAATGAGAGGAGATTGCCACTATTTATAGGCAAAACCTGAATTCTAAACGCCACGAACACGTGGCGGCCCAAAAAATCGGCCCACTATCTCCAAAATCCGGAGATAGTGGATGATAGCTGTTATTTTTCAAAAAAAAAAAGAGAAAGAAAAGAAAAGAAGAAATCCAAAATGCATATATGCAATATTATATATATTCATATATGTACATTTTCGCACATCTACAGAAGACGAAGCCCCGGGATGCACACTTCAGTACCAACCCCGGGCCGGGGGGCAGCCAAAGCAACAAAGCCTTCAAATTCCAACCACTAGCCCCGGGCATACGTACTTCAGTGCACACCCCGGAACTGGGAGCAACCAAGGCAAAAATTTCTCCCCCAAAGAAGACACGGACTCACAGAACAACTACAAAAACCTCCAGCCCCGAGGACATATGTTTAGCACTCTAGAGAATCCAGAAAATTCACTCTCCAAGGCAAGAACAATCCTCACTACTCTCCCATCCGGAGAATCCGCATGAGGGAGTGGGGGGCAAATGATAGGCCATAAACAGCCAAGGCCCAACAGGGAGCCCAAAGCAATAAGCAAATCATCTCAAAAGAATAAGAATGGCCCAGCCCAGAGTAATGGACCCCGGGCCCGGCACCACCACCACGTGGCAGGGTCCCCACCCCGGACTAGGGGACCCTCCGACTTGTGGCACTCAGTATACGTGGCACCCCACCTCAGCTGACACTCCTATTTGTGGCGCTGACCAACACTAAAAGACAAGGGAAGACACGTGCCAGATCATGCCCACCACAACATGGCCACACTCCAGTCAACGGTCACCCCAAACAAGGCCACGCGTCCTACATCCCGGGAGTTCAGCGGCTTGTCCCCCAGATCCAACGGTCGGGGGTGAAGGTAACCTACCCCTAAACCCTAGGCCTAGGGGTATTAGGGCTATAAATACCCCTAGTAAATAGGGTTTAGGGGTTAGCCATTATTACACATCCACGCACATTGATTACTTTGTGATACTCTACTTGATTATTACCTTCCAAAGCCAACTCTTATTCTCACGCCGAAGGCACCTCGGGGCCAAACCCCCCCTCCGGTGTTGTTTTGCAGATACCCCACTACAGCTACACCACTTCCGAGGCAGGAGTTGGCGAGGAAGTACCCGATCAAGATTCAGAGTTATCAAAGCCCGTGTCAGAACTCAGGCGATTTACCTCTGCAGGTAACCCTTATGTTCTGTAATTGTTTCATTATATCTGTAACCAATCTGTAGGCATCTTCTTGTGTTATTCGCCTTATTTTCTCTTCAGTTTTGTTATTTTTTATTATGTCATTGATAATGCAATGTAAGAATGTACCTCGACTATGATATCATTTGTTTGTGGTATCAAATTCAGCACCTGCACCTGTATAATATCGTGGTACTCTATTCTGGAGTGTTACTCATCAATATTGAAAGAAAAATTATAGGGGGTTGACTGGAGTGTTACTAATTTTTTTGAACTCTACTGGACTAGTAAACTGTTTAATTTTTGAAAAGTAGTTCAAATGCAAAAATATGGTTCTGTCTAATCTAATCAACTTCATAAGGAGTTCGTTTCATAATATAGTAATACTTCGGAAACTTAGCACAATATATAAAGCATTGCCTTAATTTCTAAAGAAGATCATAGTAGCTGAACATTATAAGGAGAGGAAAGATCTTCTGCCCCTTTAAATTGACAGAATTCACTCTTTAAAACATCCCTCCAATTTGCTAAAGTACTTTTTGAGCGCATGAGACCACCAATAATATATGCAGAAAGAGGTAAAACTTTGCATTTGCGTGAAATGTCTCTACCAAAATTTTATAATTCTTCTTTCTCCTCCTTGGTCTTATCATTGAATGCTATGCGAGTGAACAAGGTCCAACATTATTGATCAGACAGTTGCCCAAATGGGTGAATGTATGAGCTATTCATCATCCTGGCAACATTCTCATTGTGTGTGGTCATCTACGTTCTGCTTGTTCTAGATGACGTGGATGAGTACGACCGCAAATCTTGGGAACAACTGGAGTGCAATCTGAAAAAAGGAGTCTGATATGGTTGACGGTAAGTATAAGAGTCATGTTCTAACTATCATCTTAATACATGTCCAAATTTATATATGTATCACTCATCAGATGTAGGTTGCCAATTGAATTTATTAAATTATTTGAACCATCCAAACAATCCAAATGGAGGTTGCTGTTTTGTGTCTATTTTATGCGCATATCATAAACCAATCTTGTCCACAGGTTGCAATTGAATAGGATGCGACTTGAATAGGATACCATGATCACAACAATCTTTAACGAACGACGTAAAGTAGTATTTGAAAATGGTGTTGGAAATGACAATTGAGTTTGGGTCTGGAATATACTGTAGTTGATGCCGGCAAACGAGTTGTTATGCATGTAGTGGAAGGTCCTGTAGTGATGCTGGCACACTAATTTATTATGGAAGATCTAAATTTGGGGAAAGGGTTTTCAGTTTAATGCAGTTGGTTTCGTAAGATGGTTCCAAAAGTCGTTGAATATCATATTCTTTTCCATCATCAGCTTCAGTAGTGTATTTTTTTGGCATATTTATGTAGTTCTATGTTTCACGGACTGGTTGTACTGGTACATGTAGTCTCCAACTCTTTTGATGTTAGTTTGACTTTATGTTTAAGTCTAGTGATTCAATTTTGCAGTAGAGTATCATTTCATTTTAATTTAAAACATCATTTTTCAAATTCAGATATAGTAAAAGAGTAACATGTACCTGAGGTTGACCTCAGGTACTACCTGAGCTTATAAGTATTTTTAATGTAAATGCAGGAGGGTAGATTAGTAAATTCAGGATGAATAATTTGTATTTACAAAAATGCCATTGAATATATATGGGAAAAGGATATAACCTCAGGGGAGTTACCTGAGGTCATCCTCAGCCCATTTTTCTCTATAGTAAAAAGTACCTTCATACAAAAATTAGAACACATACAAGAATTTTTCAACAAATAATTTTGAAAAATCAGGCCATTTTGAAAAATGTCCTAAACTAATAAGAAAAATAAATAGTCCCTTGAAATTATATTAAAATAACCTAAAAGAACATTATAGTTTTTAAAATTATAATAAACAAGGAACATTTAAAAGAATATTATAATTTTGTAAATTTTATAACATGCTATAAATATTCAGAAAAGATAACTTTTTAGAACACTTAAGAGAACACTTAGGAAAACACTTTAATTTATTTAATATTTTAATTAAATTTGAAATGATTTTCAATCTTTAATAGAAAACTTCAAAATAAACGTTATTAGTATTTTAAGAATATTGCGTGTTCTTTAAAAATAAACAACACTTCAAATAACAAGTTATTAGTAAATTTAAAAAATTGTGTGTCGTTCTTTTAAGTGTTCTTTTAATTGTGTTAAATATTCATACAAAATAATCATACAACAATCCTTACTAAAATTCTTTAGCTAATACTTTAGACCACTTAATAGAACACTTAAAAGAACGATAGAATAATTAAAAACACTTTTATTAAGTGTTCTTTTAAATGATTTTGTAATTGTTCTCTAAAAAGGTCATAAACTAATAAGACAAATAAAAAGTTCCTTGAAATCATATAAAAAAAACCTAAAAGAACATTATAGTTTTAAAAATTATAATAAACAAAGAACACTTAAAAGAATATTATAATTTTTAAATTATAATATTGGTGTTCTTTCATTTCTTATAAGGATTCTGTCTTTCTTTTAAGTGTTCATTTAATTGTGTTAAATATTCATACAAAATAATCATACAACAATCCTTACTAAAATTCTTTAGCTAATACTTAAGAAAATTTAGGTGATTATTTTAAAAGTATTTTTGAAAGATCACATAGAACACTTAAAAAAATAAAGAACATTTTTATTCAAGTGTTCATGAGGTAAGAATATGTGATGGAACACATTTCATAAAAACACGAGAACAAATTTCATAAAAATTTGCTTAGAGAACATTATTCATGCAATTGAAAAGTAATGTTAGATAGCATCATAAAAAATCTATAATTCAGAAAATACTTTAAAAAACAACTGTTTCTTCCTGCAACATTCTTCACTCTCATGCTAAAAAAATTCAATCATCAGTCCCCGCTTCTTCCGGCAACAAAGTTGGGTCATTGATTTCATCCAGTATAACACCATAGTAAGAGAATTATTTGCCGTATACTGTCAAATACAAAATGAAAAACGAGTTAGACAAGTAAAATTAAATAAAACTATTTTTCTGCCTTCACACTTACATGCTTGTTGAGATATTTTATAAAAGAAAATGTTCATATTGGTGGAAATATCATTATAATTTTTATAAAAACCATTTAAATAATTAAAAACACTTTTATTAAGTGTTCATATTGGTGACAATATCATTATCATTTTTATAAAAACCGTTTAAATAATTAAAAAACACTTTTATTAAATGAGTTTTTAATTGTTTTCTAAAAAGGTTATAAACTAATAAGACAAATAAAGACTTTCTTGAAATTATAAAAAAATACCTAAAAGAACATTATGGTTTTTAAAATTATAATAAACAAAGAACACTTAAAATAGAACACTTAAGAGAATACTAAGAAAAACGCTTTAATTTATTTAATGTTTTAATTAAATTTGAAATGATTTCCAGTATTTAATAGAACACTTCAAAATAAACGTTATTAGTATTTTAAGAATATTTGTGTGTTCTTTAAAAATAAACAACACTTCAAATAATAAGTTATTAGTAAATTTAATCAATTGTGTGTTATTTTATTTTTTGTAAGGATTCTATTCTTCTTTTAATTGTTCTCTTAGGTGTTCTATTAATTGTTAAAAAAAAAAATTAAAGTGTTTTTTAAGGTGTTCTCTTAGGTGTTCTTTTGTAAGGATATTAAAGTGTTCTCTTAGGTGTTCTATTAATTGTTAAAAAAAATAAAATTAAAGTGTTCTTTAAAGTGATCTCTTAGGTGTTCTTTTGTAAGGATATTAAAGTGTTCTCTTAGGTGTTCTATTAATTGTTTTATTATATGTTCTTTAAATTACAAAAATTAAATTTATAGCATGTAAAATTATAGTATTCTTTTAAAATTATAATCTAAGAACCTTTAACAACTTAATGAGCCATGCAAGAATTCGTCAGTCATCTGATGATCAGATGCTAAACTCCAATATAAACATGCATTATATAATATATGACAATTCCTTATGCAACACTGCTTGAGTACAAAAACAAGATAAGTGATTTGAAACAAAATTAATGTAAATATGTAATACATGAATCTCTCATTAAATTTAAAATTCACTATAGCATCAAGTTGCTCAATCTGATTAAATGTTCCAGGTTGGCCAAGGATGAATTTCTACTTTAAAAGATACAATTGTACAGGTACAAGAGTAAGGTAACCGTATCTTTTCCTTGTGCAGAAACTTTTCCAACCAAGCCTCTTATCAACATCGCCTTGGGATCATAATCAGATGTCCTTCTCCACAATGCTAACACCTTGTCCTACTGCGATCAAAACTTTCTTGAGCTCCATTTTAATAATATCCTCGACCTCCTAAACAACCACTTTCTACTCTTCCACAATTTAAGCGTCCCTGACATCCTCTACGAAATTCATGTGAAACCATTGCTGAACTTTCTACGATAAGGGGACTTGGTGCTGAGATACTATGGCTCTGATGATCAACCTTAAGTTCCTAGCAACTGCATCATTCACAGTTTTAGCTGCACCAAATCAGGTAGTAAGCTACCAAGATATGTCAACATCAACATTACGCTCTTTGCTCTATCGTCATCTTAACTTCAAATGTGATGGGCAACAAAGCAATAACAAAGCATAAAATGGCAAACTATTGACTTATCTCACATGCAGGGTGGTCTAAGGCTTAGGAGACGGCTTCATACTCCCATCTAGCATTATTCTTCCCTGAGTAAAGGGGATTTTACAGTTGCGCAGTGACAAAAAAAGTTTGACACTTCAATATCCATGCAGTCAGTCCCATTAAAGATTCACCAACTTGCTATCTTCTGAATTCCGATCCATACACTCTTAGGTTATTTCAGCAGGAGAGTCTTCAGCAATCATGCCACTTCCACCTCCCCATAAGAATATTTTGTAACTGCATTCTTACACTGACTATAATTTTCTAGTTCACTCAACTTCCTGTTGGTCACTTGTATCAGCTAAGAAGTTTAACATACTCAAATTCAACAAAATGATTTCCTATTGGAAAGGAGTTGAACACAAGCCGAATTTGTCTGTGCAAAGGCAGATACTATTGTTGGACAATCTGTGAAAATAGTACAAATTTAGCAATCGTGTGTGTGAATAACAGAACAAATAAAACAAATAAGAAGGAGGCAGGAACAGAAAAACCCGAGTCCAGTGCGTGACTGTTTCCTTAAAGCGTATTTGCCCTCACCGTATGTGTAAGCAAAACACCTCCCAGGATAAAACAGATTGCAGCGAAGCTAAACAGCGTCACTCTCAGCGAGCTTGAAACTGAGCAAGAATATCACCGAAGGGAAGAAGAGACTGTTTGAGAAGAGGATGTGATTTCGAATGAATAATCCTAGACCCTAAGGGGGGTATTTATAGGATAGACAAGACTTGTTCGCTACACAACTGCCTAACTTAATTAAACGCGTTAATTAAGATAAGACTGTAACGAAAAGATAATGATAAAACTTGTGCGCTACTCAATTACCCCAATTAAAAAGTCGGTGGTAATTTTCCTTTATTAATTAACCGCGTTAATTAATTAAGGTAAGGCGGTGACAAAAAATTCGTCATAAAAACAGAATTGATTTTACCACAATTAATTCCAAATTCGAATTAATTAAGTCAAATTTTTAAGTCCAAGCCCAGTGGAAATAATAAAATATTTTGCAAAACTAGTCTGGGTTTAATCGGCCCAATTTTCTGCTGCATTCGTGTCCGCAGGTCGCACACGCGGAAAGCCCGAAGGCTTGCGAAGCCACGAATTTCCCTCGAAATCCCATGATTTACACCCCCCTGCGCGCACGTAGGAGATGGAGCAACACTTAGCCAACACAAGTGAACACTACTCATGTGTTGTACTATATAAAGCAAAGGAAACTCCTTTTCCATTTCAATGTGGGACTTCAAGTTCCATTCCATAATTTCCACTTCCAAGGGAGCAACTTTGGATAATCATAACTCATCCATCCCTTAGTCGTTTTGAGTGTTTAAACATGCATTGGAAAGCTCTCACGGAGGAGAACATTCTCCAAGCACAACTTGTTGCAAACACGCACACAAGGCACACTTAAATTGGAGCTCAAAATGACTCGACAATGTGGGGCTAAAACCCACATTTTATAACAATCCCCCACATGGATGAGATTGATATCATAGTAGCACACATCAGACAAACAGACACGGAATTTGATGTGGTGATAATTCTTCGATCAGATATAGCATACGATAGGTAGAGGTTTGCTCCTTGAACCTTCGCTTGAGTAAGCATACCGACCTTACTGGTAGACAGTGGAGGTTTGCTCTTTGAACTGTTCGACCGTTTGTGTAAGCGATGATATACTTATCACTATATCCTTTCTGACTCGTTCAGCTCTCATGATTATGTCCATTTTGGCCATGGAACATCGTCCTGGTTCTTCAGGAGTTTCTAAAGAATTGTGCCTCGCAATTCTCCTTTGAAGCGGCCCCACTTCTCTCCCACATAGGTGATCTTTATCTTATAGAGTAACCCGCGTTTACTCAACTGATTTCCATGCGTTCAAACCTTGAACTCCATGTAATCATCGAAAGATCATTAAAAGCTTAATAGCTTACCCTCGTACCTTACGGGTCTCACTGTTTCTCATCATAGGAACAGGCCAGGGGTTACCCCCACAGTGATTTGGTCATCATGATTTAGTTGGCCCATTGAACCAAGTTCTTGGGACCTCCAGTCAGCAATGGTTGGGTGTCCACCATGATGCCGTTAAGCAATAGGCTTAAGGCCCATCCCTCTCGATGATTTGTCAACCAATTCTCTTGATAACCCTTTCGTTAGCGGATCCGTGATATTATCCTTTGATGGTATAAAGTCAATAGTGATAATTCCGGTTGACATTAACTGTCTAATGGAACTATGTCGTCATCGAATGTGACGGGACTTTCCATTATACATTGTGCTCTGTGCTCTGCCAATAGCAGACTGACTATCACAGTGCAGTCCTATTGCAGTCACAGGCTTTGGCCATCTCGGAATGTCCTCCAGAAATTGGCGTAAGTATTCAGCCTCTTTGGCACATTTATCTAATGCCACAAACTCAGCTTCCATTGTGGAATGAGTTATTACCGTTTGTTTGGAGGATTTCCATGACACTGCTGCTCCAGCTAGTGTAAACACATAACCACTCGTAGACTTTAATGCCTTCTTACTAGATATCCAGTTTGCGTCAGTATAGCCCTCTAGTACTGCTGGATAACTGCCATAATGCAAACCATAGTCTCGAGTTCCCCTCAAGTACTTTAGTACTCGTATGATCGCTTTCCAGTGATCAGCTCCTGGATTACTCGTAAATCTACTCAACTTGCTAATTGAGTATGCAATGTCTGGTCTTGTACAACTCATTAAGTACATCAGACTTCCAATTATTCGTGAGTATTCCAGCTGCGAGACTCCTACACCTTTATTCTTGGATAGATGCAAGGTCAAATCCACAGGTGTTCTCGCTGTCTCGACATCATCCTTGAGAAATTTCTCAAGAATCTTGTCAACATAATGTGGTTGACTTAAGGCAAGACCCTCCGAGGTTCTAGAAATTTGAATTCCCAGAATTACATTTGCTAGACCCATGTCTTTCATGTCAAATCTTGCCTTAACATGTCCTTAGTAGATTTGATCACTTTATCATTGCTACCGGCAATAAGTAGATCATCTACGTACAATGTCATCATAACATATCCGTTTTCGTTATCCTTGTAGTAGGCGCAACTATCACATTCATTGATCTTGAAACCACTGGCTAACACAACCTCATCAAATTTCTCTTGCTATTTCATAGGCGCTTGCTTCAAGCCATACAATGATTTCACCAATCTACAGACTTTTCTTTCTTGTCCAGGGACAACAAACCCTTCAGGTTGTTCCATATAGATTTCCTCATCTATATCCCCATTTAGAAAAGCTATCTTCACATCCATTTGATGTACAGTCAACTTTCGCATTGCAGCGATAGCAAACATCATCCTTATAGATGTTATTCTCGATACTGGAGAGTATGTATCAAAGTAATCAAGGCCATGTTGTTGCTTGTATCCTTTGATTACAAGTCTGGCCTTGTACTTATCGATGGTGCCATCAGGTTTCAATTTCTTTTTGAAAACCCACTTGCTACCGAGTGTTTTACTACCGGCTGGTAAGTCCACTAACTCCCAAGTATGATTCTGTAAGATAGAATCTACTTTACTTTTGATGGCCTCTTTCCACATAGGTCCATCAGGTGATGTTACCGCTTCCCTATAGGTTTTCGGATCACCTTCTTCGAGCAAATAAGTCAGAAACTCTGACCCATAGGATTTCTCCTTCCTTTGTCTTTTGCTCCTTCTCACTACCCCCACATTTCCGTCTTCACTTTCATCATTCTCATTGTCATCTTCTAAAGATTCATGAGGTCGTTTAGACGTCGTAGGGCGTTCGATTCCAGGATTACAAGGAAATACATTCTCAAAGAATGACGCATTCCTTGACTCCATAATCGTATTCTTTTGAATGTCAGAAATCTTCGATTCATGAACAAGAAACCGATATGCAGTACTATGTGGTGGATATCCGATGAAAATACAATCCACAGTCTTTGGACCAATCTTCACCGTCTTAGGTGTAGGAATTAGTACCTTTGCAAGGCACCCCCACACTTTCAGATTTTGATAACTTGGTTTCTTTTTCTTCCACAATTCATAAGGACTTTCATCCTTATTCTTGCGTATCATCATATTTAAAATATGTGTCGCACTTAAAATAGCTTCCCCCCACATCGACTGCGGAAGTCCAGAGCTTAATAGCATCGCATTCATCATCTCCTTGAGAGTGCGATTCTTCCTCTCAGCCACTCCATTAGACTGAGGGGAATATGGTGCAGTGACCTCATGGATTATACCATGTTGTGAACAGAATTCCCCAAAAGGTTCAACATATTCACCTCCACGATCACTCCGTATCATTTTGATTTTCTCATTTTGTTGTGTCTCAACTTCTTCCTTATAGATTTTAAATTTATCTATAGCTTCGTCTTTGCTTTTAAGCAAATATACATAGCAGTATTTTGTACAATCATCTATGAATATAATAAAATACTTGTTTCCTCCTCTAGTTGGAGCGAATTTCAAATCACATATATCACTATGTATTAGGTCTAGCACCTTGGTGTTTCTTTGCACGTGTTTAAACGATGCTCTTGTTAATTTTGCCTCAACACAAGTTTCACACTTATGTTTTGAATCAATATTCAATTTTGGTATGTAATCTTTTGCACTTAAACGTCGTAAAGTGTCAAAATTAACATGTCCTAATCTAGCATGCCATAAATTAGGAGACTCAAGCAAGTAAGCAGAAGAATTCTTTATTTCATTATTGTCCTTAACGGACATCACATTGAGCTTAAAAAGCCCATCGGTTACATAGCCCTTGCCTACAAACATACCATTCTTAGACAAAATAACTTTATCTGACTCTATTACAATACGAAAGCCATGCTTATTCAACAATGAACCGGACACAAGGTTCTTGCGAATATCAGGCACATAAAGTACATTCTTCAAAGTCAGATCCTTTCCAGAAGTCATCTTCAGAATCACCGTGCCTTCCCCTTCAATGGTTGAAGTTGCTGAATTCCCCATGTAGAGCTTCTCACCAGCATCAGAAGCTTTAAGGCTAGAGAAAATCGCCTTGTCTGAACAAACATGCATTGTAGCTCCCGTATCAATCCACCATTCCCTTGGATTAGAGCCAACCAGGTTCACCTCAGAGACCGTAGCACAGAGGTCTATGTCACCCATCTCCTTAGAGATATCATCGACCATGTTTGCTTCTTTCTTCTTGTTAGGCTTCTTAGGCTTCTTACACTCAGAAGACCTATGACCCACTTTGTCGCAGTTAAAGCACTTCACTTGAAACTTCATCTTCGAAATTCCTCCCTTGGGTGCCAACTTTGCCCCTTTACCAGAATTATTCTTCTTGGGCTTATGTTCCACCATGTTTGCCTTTTCAGTGGCAACATTCATCTTCTTCTCAGATCCCCTGTTGTCTTCTTCAATACGAAGTCTAACAATCAGATCCTCCATAGTCATCTCCTTTCGCTTATGCTTAAGGTAGTTCTTGAAATCTTTCCATCCAGGTGGCAGCTTCTCAATCACAGCAGCAACTTGGAAAGACTCACTTATGATCATCCCTTCAGCATGAATATCATGGATGATCACTTGCAGTTCTTGCACCTGACTGACCACAGTCTTTGAATCCGCCATCTTATAATCAAGAAAGCGGCCAACAATCCACTTCTTAGCCCCAGCATCCTCGGTTTTGTACTTATGGTCAAGTGACTCCCATAAGGCCTTAGATGTTGACTTTGTACAGTACACGTTATATAACGAGTCTGCCAAACCATTCAGCACGTAATTCCGACAGATATAATCGGCGTGCTTCCAAGCATCAACAGCAAAAACTGTTTGCGTGTTACTCTCAGCAGTGAGCAACGGTGGATCCTCCCTGAGGTAGCGATCCATATTCAACGTGGTCAGATAAAACAACATCTTTTGCTGCCAGCGTTTGAAGTTCGTACCATTGAACTTCTCAGGTTTCTCAGCATGTGCAGCAGGCACTGTAGGAACCGTAGGCACAACAGGTGCAATATGTGTGCTAGGCACGATAGGTATGACAGGCGTCTGTACTACCGATGTTTGCACACAAATAGGCACCGCATGTCCGTTCGTAGGAACGAAACCTGACGTAGTCGATCCAATCGGAACATTAATCTGTCCCACAGGCACATGTCCAACCGGCGTTGTACCCACACCAGATGTTATAATCTGTGCGCTAGGGTTTAACGGAGGCTGGTGATCCCCATCAGATGTTACAATCTGTGCGTTGGGATCAACCACCATGTTTGTGTTGTTCACGTTTCGGTTCTCCATTGATTCTGTCACTCAAACAAATAAATACGTAAGTACAGATCACAGATATAAAATAAAATAAAATACGCTTTAAGATTGTTGGACAATCTGTGAAAATAGTACAAAACAATAGCAATCGTGTGTGTGAATAATAGAACAAATAAAACAAATAAGAAGGAGGCAGGAACAGAAAAACCCGAGTCCAGTGCGTGACTGTCTCCTTAAAGCGTATTTGCCCTCACCGTATGTGTAAGCAAAACACCTCCCAGGATAAAACGGATTGCAGCGAAGCTAAACAGCGTCACTCTCAGCGAGCTTGAAACCGAGCAAGAATATCACCGAAGGGAAGAAGAGACTGTTTGAGAAGAGGATGTGATTTCGAATGAATAATCCTAGACCCTAAGGGGGGTATTTATAGGATAGACAAGACTTGTTCGCTACACAACTGCCTAACTTAATTAAACGCGTTAATTAAGATAAGACTGTAACGAAAAGATAATGATAAAACTTGTGCGCTACTCAATTACCCCAATTAAAAAGCCGGTGGTAATTTTCCTTTATTAATTAACCGCGTTAATTAATTAAGGTAAGGCGGTGGCAAAAAATTCGTCATAAAAACGGAATTGATTTTACCACAATTAATTCAAAATTCGAATTAATTAAGTCAAATTTTTAAGTCCAAGCCCAGTGGAAATAATAAAATATTTTGCAAAACTAGTCCGGGTTTAATCGGCCCAATTTTCTGCTGCATTCGTGTCCGCAGGTCGCACACGCGGAAAGCCCGAAGGCTTGCGAAGCCACGAATTTCCCTCGAAATCCCATGATTTACACCCCCCTGCGCGCACGTAGGAGATGGAGCAACACTTAGCCAACACAAGTGAACACTACTCATGTGTTGTACTATATAAAGCAAAGGAAACTCCTTTTCCATTTCAATGTGGGACTTCAAGTTCCATTCCATAATTTCCACTTCCAAGGGAGCAACTTTGGATAATCATAACTCATCCATCCCTTAGTCGTTTTGAGTGTTTAAACATGCATTGGAAAGCTCTCACGGAGGAGAACATTCTCCAAGCACAACTTGTTGCAAACACGCACAGAAGGCACACTCAAATTGGAGCTCAAAATGACTCGACAATGTGGGGCTAAAACCCACATTTTATAACAACTATAGCACACAAACAATAGTGAACAAGAAGTCATTTCTAACTATCATATATACAAATCAAACCTCTTAATAGAGAAGAATTGTGATAGCTGATGAAATCGATCAAGGACAGGAGAATCTATAGCACACATATCAGCTACATCGATCAGCTACATCACCCCAGGACGTAATTATCTGCTCCGTTTTCATATGGAGTAGGATCTGCCTAACCTTCTCCCCTGTCAACAAATCCCCGTGTACATTGCATGCACTTAGTAGAGTTTCTACAGAGAATGGCATCTCGCTCAACCTGCATATTATCTATAAACTTATACGCTTCTTCTAAATGCCCAGCTCGACCAAGAAGAAATCAACGATAAAGCCATAGTGTTCTACAGTTCTGCACCCACTAGCATAAAGTTCTCCAAGATAACATTTATTGAGAGAAAGAATCTGAACAAATTAATACTAAGAAGGGAGGTGTTTGTTTCTATTATGCTAACTTCCTCCCTCTCGTTGTCGAGAGCCCAGTAATCGCAGTCCTCACCACAAGCAACCAGTCCTTTTCATCCGGAAAATCTGCATCCTCAATCACAAACAATACTCAACACATTATTATCCTCCACTTTCTGCTTTTTCACACCAGAAGGCTTCAATCTATCATACATAGACATCTTCGGCTTTGCAGGCACCGAAGATAAAGGCTGAACCATAATCGCCTCATTCATGTCTTTCTTTACAACAATCGTTCTCTTTACCACCCCCCATTTCAACATCCCCCACTTCACACTCTCTCTTCACCTTAATTACACCCTTACACTCACTTCCCCACTCATCATTAACACAAGCCTTCTCATCGACAATTTCTCGAACACTTGGCACGCATTCACACCCAATCCTACCACCACCTTCTTGCTTAAACTCCTTTTAAGTGTTCTAGTAAGCGGTCTTTCTAAATTACCGCAAAAGAAAATCTCTTTTAAGTGTTTAACATAACAATGATTTGATAATGTTTTTGATTGTCGTCAACAAGTCACTAAACTTTTGACTAATTGATAACGTTTTGGACCTAGAAAAGCTAGCTGTTCTTGATGCACAAACACTAGCAGAGTTTTTGTGTCTAACTAAATAGAAAGGGTTGAGAATCGATGAAGACGATATGAAGATAAAACAAAAGCCTATCTCCACCCACTAGCGGAACGACAAAAATATTATTAAAATAAGAAAGTTATAATTAAAAATATAATGGAGATTGATTGAATCATAAATTGATTGTATAAGATATGTATAAGTTAAAATGTCTGTATTACCCCTCTAGTTAATTGTAAGTAAATATAAGAGATTGATATCAGCCATTGGATTGATGAAAGATCAATGGACTAGAAAAGTACCTTAGTTTTCTCTAAAAAAAAGGTTTTCCCTTGAGCATATGCCTATATATATATATATATATATATATATATAAATATATATATATATATATAGGGTATGATTCAGGAAAGAACATGTATATGTTGGAGAACAATGAGAACACCACATTTCAAGCTATTCTAAAGGGCCCCGCCATGGGCATCCAATACGAAAAAGTCTTATAATTCTACCCTCTATCCATTCATCAAAAAAAGAAGTTTAAAAAATTTGTTTTTTTAAAAAAATTTAAATATGATGACGTGACAACATTTTTTAAAAAAAAATTATTTGCTAATTTTTTAATTTTTATTTTATGAATGGATAGAGGGTAGAATTATAAGACTTTTTTGTGAAGGTGCCCCTAGCGAGGACCATTAAAATAGCTTGAAATGTGGTGAATATGTGTGTTCTCACTGTTCTCACACTAACATGTGTTCTCACTGGAGCGTGACCCATATATATATATATATATAGGCTTTTGCTCAAATACAAACCAATCCTTAAATACAAACTACAAACTAACACTAAATTAATTATATTTCATCTATTCTAAGTTTCCCGCCAAGGGTACCTTCACGAAAGATGCTTAAAATAATTGGCTCTATCCGACAAAAAAGAAAATCCCTGTCGTGGAAATGCGAAGCATTTAAGACAGTAAACGGATGAGTTAGGTAGTCATGAGGGCCGAAGGCCCTCGACACACCAGTCAATCGTCTATTGCCTTTACCATTGATTGTCATTCCTTACAACTTTAGAATGATAAAGGCGCGAAGCGCCGTACAAGAAGGTGTGAAGCACCGTTAACCAGTGAAATCCACTGCCACGTCATCACGTGAACAATGATTTTTTTTTTAATTTTTTTAATTTTTTTTTTGTTGGATAGAGCCAATTATTTTAAGCATTTTTTGTATTGGGGTACCCCTAGTTTGGTCATTAGATTAGCTTGAAATATTAGATTAGTGTTTAGTTTTTAGTTTATAGTTAATTTTAGTTTGTAGTGGAGTAGGACCCTATATATATATATATAGGGTCTTGTTCTAATAGAAACTAACTTAGAATAGAAACTAGAAACTAAACCTAAATTAAATATTTCAAATTAATCTAATGACCAAATTAGGGGTACTCCAATACAAAAAACGTTTAAAATCATTGGCTCTATTCAACAAAAAAAATTAAAAAAATTAAAAAAAAGTTACTGTTCACGTGACGACGTGGCACGTGAACAGTAACTTTTTTTTATATTATTTTTTTTATATTTTTGTTGAATAGAGCCAAGAATTTTATAAGTTTTTTGTGAAGGTGCCCCTAGAGGGGCCATTAAAATAAATGAAATATACTTTATTTAGTGTAGGTTTCTAGTTTTTATTCTAAGATTGGTTTCTATTTGAACGCTAGCCTATATATATATATAAGGTCTTGTTCTAATAGAAACTAACTTAGAATAGAAACTAGAAACTAAACCTAAATTAAATATTTCAAGCTAATCTAATGACCAAATTAGGGGTACCCCAAAACAAAAAACGTTTATAATTACTGGCTCTATTCAACAAAAAATTTAAAAAAGTTACTGTTCACGTGATGACGTGGCACGTGAACAGTAACTTATTTTTTGATTTTTTTTTTTATATTTTTGTTGAATAGAGCCAAGAATTTTATAAGTTTTTTGTGAAGGTTGTTTCTATTTGAACGCTAGTCTATATATATATGTAGGCTAGCGTTCAAATAAAAACCAACCATAGAATAGAAACTAGAAACCTACACTAAATAAATTATATTTCATTTATTTTAATGGCCCCGCTAGGGGCACCTTCACAAAAAACTTATAAAATTCTTGGCTCTATTCAACAAAAATATAAAAAATAAATAAATAAATAAGTTACTGTTCACGTGCCACGTCATCACGTGAACAGTAACTTTTTTTTTTTTGTATTTTTTTGTATTTTTTTGTTGAATAGAGCCAATAATTTTAAACGGTTTTTGTATTGGGCTACCCCTAATTTGGTCATTAGATTAGCTTGAAATATTTAATTTAGGTTTAGTTTCTAGTTTCTATTCTAAGTTAATTTCTATTAGAACAAGACACTATATATATATATGGCTATTCTAGTGAGATCCCTTTTATAGTGAGAACAACACATTGGGTCGCCTAAAAAATGCCCAATAAACATAGGCGTGCGCTCGTCGATGTAAAAAGAAGCATCCCTCTCCCCCTTCTTCTCTACTCGTTGTTCACCTCCAATCAACCACGCTACCACCAAATTCAACCTCACCTCCGACCACGCTACCACCACCGAAACTGCACATCACCGCTGCCTCGTTCTACAGCTTCCGTCAAACCAAATTTTAATCAACTGATATCCAAATTAAATACTCTACCCATCAATAAACACATTACATGAACCCAGGAAGTATTCTAAAAAAACCCATCATCTAATATAAAACCCTTTACACACACTAAGAAACCACAAATATCAACGCTTACCAGTTACCCAAAACTTCTAAACTAGTACAACAATATAGCACAAGAGATACAATATTGCATGTTCTCAAACAATGAACTCTAAAAATCAAGAACCTTCACCATTTAAAGATACATACAAAAGAACACAAGCAAGAACTCATAGAATCACCAATGTCGATACCACCATCACTCCATAACTACCATCACTCCATAACCACCATCAATCCATAACCACCACACCACAACCACATATCACTGAATCACCACCACTCCTATCACCAATAGAATTACCAATTTTCGGTCAAAATCACCAAAAATTCAAAGCAAATCACCAAAAAATTCAAATATTTATCATCAAAAAAATTTTAGATCTGAGACAAGACAAATCACAACACCACCATCTCCGTCACTCCATAACCACCACACCACAACCACATATCACCGAATCACCACCACTCCTATCACCCATAGAATCACCAATTTTTGGTTAAAATCACCAAAAATTCGAAGCAAATCACCAAAAAATTCAATACAAATCATAAAAAATTCCAGCATAAATCATTAAAAAAATTTCAGATCTGAGACAAGATAAATCACAACACCACCATCTCCGGTCGCCACCACCACCACCATTACTAACCACCTGTTCATTTCAGATTTGTGACGAGTTTTTCAGTCAAGTCTCCACTGTCTTATTCATCTTAAACCACGTGTTCAGTGTTCACCGAACGGAGGTCGAACCATGGATTGAAGCTTGTCGGAGGAAGACGATGAAGACGGTGCACCTACGGAGCTCGTCGGAGGAAAATGTTATAGATGTGCCCCTACAGGGCCAGATGTCTGAAAAGAAAAAGGAGGTGGTGCCGATCGCCGGAGAAGAGGATCGGTGCCGCTGCCGATGGGGATGGGGGTGGGGGTAGAAAATTGACGTAGTCGGTATTAATAGATTGTGTGGTCCAGATTAAGTAATATAATATAAAGTGGAAAGTTCTCGGTTCTCACTATAAGAGGGGGTCTCATTTGAACACTTGCATATATATATATATATATATATATGATCTTACTCAACTACAAACCTATCTTAAACTAGAAACTAGGGACATAATTGTAAATGTACTTTTTCAACCACATCTCCCGACACTTGCCCCACCCCTAATATACATATATTGTTGTGTATATTATATCTTCCTCACCAAACAAACACCTGAATTGCTTTTAATCAACACAACAGCCTCCTTTGATCACCATCTCCGACTACATCCACCACCTCTAGCTCCGATCTAGTTTCGATAAAAACCAATACCATCATACTACCAAGTTATTGTATCATGCCTTACTATTACAATCACATTTGTTCACCACCAGCATCTCATCATTGTATACCATCGAGCTTAGATCTCCAGCTGCACCAACCTTTACAATTATTGCAAATATGTGAATTACCAAAGTTTATTTAGTAGAAATCACTATGTAATACTACAGTAATCACTATTTTATACTACATAGATCATTAAATCGTAATAGGGCAATCACCAATTTTGTACATTAAAATCATCATTTTTTAAGTTTTGATAACTATAAATAGTGATTCGTTGACGATGTTTTTCAACGACTAAGTCACCAGAAAAGAGAATTGTGTTTAGATTGATGTATTGAATAAAAAAAAGATAGGCTGATTGTTAATACAATACGGATATCAAAAATATTCAAGTAGATGTGGTGTTGGCAGGAAGGTAGTTGGAGGGAACATAGAGATGAATGAATTTAGAAAAAAAAAAGAATAGTTAGTGAGAAAGAGAAATAGAGAAGGAGGAAAGTAAACATCCTGTGTATATGTGTATGAATGTTGAGGAGAGATAGATATTTAAGTCAGGAAAAAGAATAAATATAACGAAGAAAAAATCAGGCACACACCCTTATCTATCAAAAACGACGGAGATAAGTTTCTATAAATGATGAAGATGGTGCTCCAGCGGGGCCAGAGGTTGGAAAGGAAAAGGAGGAGCTAGATCTGCAAATTTCCAGCTCGTCGGAAAATTAGAGCTCACCGGAGAAGATGACCGGAGGTCGGAGAAGATGATGGCAATAGCAGTGGGTGTGGATAAGCTGGGTTTGTGTGTATTTAAATTGCATGTGAATGTTTAAATGGGGCCATTAGATTTAATTTGATCCTAAGGTTAGTAGAGGTTTCTAGTTTTTATTTTAAAAGTGGTTTCTATTTGATCACTAGCATATATATATATATATATATATATATATATATATATATATATATATATATATATATATATATAGTCTTACTCTAATGGAAACCATTCTTAGTTTAGAAACTAAATACAAAATTTCCTAAATCACGTCGGAATATAGCACATATGATATACAATCTGATCATTGGAAGATGTAGAAAAATACACTGAAATAGGATTCTAAAAAAACCTCATCGAATGACGGGAAAAATCAAATTAAAACGAAGGGGTGGGATTGTTTATGTGAGGGTGCATTGGATTTGTGTGTGGTTCTCCTAGCGGGGCTATTAAATTAGATTGATCTAAGGATTAAGATTAGTTTCTAGTTTTTATTTGAATTTTGGTTTCGATTTGATCATTATATATATGTATGTAAGATTCCGGGGAGTACCCTCTTAAAAATATTTTAAGAACCAGAGAACATAAGATTGAAAAAGAGATTCTAAATATTCTTTTTACGAAATGATCATATTTACATTTTCATTATCATTAAATAATTTTTAAAATCAAATTTGAAACATTAATTGAATATTGTAAAATATTTATGCATATTTTTCAAAAAATTTAACTGAGATTCAGAAATAAATTCATGAAATTTATGAGATTCAAAAACAAATTCTTAAAATTTATAAGATTCAAAAGTAGATTCTTAAATTTTTTCATAATTTTCTTAAATATTTACAAATAAATTGTTGTTTATAATTAACTTTTTGGAAGCAAAATAAAGATAAAAAATAATTTTTTTTTCAAATTTTAAAATAAATTTTAAAAAGTGATTCTCTCCTCTTTTTAAGTTTATTCTCTCTAGAATCATGGCTTATATATAGGCTCATGCTCAAATAGATACCAAAATTAAAATGGAAACTAGAAACTAATATAAGCCATTAGATTAATCAATCTAATGGCCCCTTAGAGGCACCACACACAACCAAAATGCACCCTCCCACACACAATCCCACGTACTTCTCTTCGTTTTTAAGTGATTTTTCCCGTCAATCGGTGAATTCTTTTTAAGATCCGTGATAGGTCCCGAATGTGGGTATGATAAGCTAGAGGGGGTTGAATAGTTTATCACCTTTTTAAAATTTGAGCTTGGCGTTTTTAAATTTTCTTTCTCCTTTTTAAAATTAATTACTTATAAACAAGTAATATAAAATGCGGAATATAAAAGTGAGAAAGTTAAAGAGTTTGACTCGATCGATTTATCCTGGTTCGCGATGCCCGCAATCCCCTAACGGATTCGAACACTTGTACTCCAGTCCTCGAGCTCCTCCCAAACTCGAGGTTTCTTCCACTATAAGTATAAACACTCCTTATAGTAGGCGGAGAAACCTTTACAAACACTATCTATTTATCTTAGAGCTTAACTACCCGTTACCTTCTCAAAATACTATAGTTACCCCTTATAAGATTATCTTGGAGCGTAACTCCCCGTTACCTCCTCAAATGCTATGTAAGTAAATCCCTTACGAGTTTATCTTGGAACGTAACTCCCCGTTAATTCCTCACAACCACGTAAGACCTTACGAGTTTATCTTGAAACGTAGCTTCTCCACTACCTTCTTAAAATCACGTAATATAAACCACTTACAAGTTTATCTTGGAACGTAACTTCCTGTTACTTCCTCACAACTATGTAAGTCAAAACCTTTGCATAGACTTCGTATCTACACCCTTTAACGGTCTTGGGTCTTAGGTCTTAGATATTGGATCTTTTCTCCTCCTCACGATGCAAAGACACCCAACTCCCCGTCGACGTGTCTAAGACATGGGTCTTAGAGTAAGAATCACCTTACTTCACTTCACCTCACGTCAAAAGATATAATACAAGTACTACGACTTGTGAATCCCTTATAAATTTGACGATTAAAAATGAACTAGTAAAAGAACTAGATCAAGAGAGCAAATATAAATATTAACGAATTAGACTCTATTAGTATAAATAAAATTTGAGTATATTAATTTGAATAAGTATTCGGTTTGGGCTGAATATAAATAAAATTAAATATACAAATTACTTGTGTTGAACAACACAAATAAATTCGAGATAGAGCAAGTTAAAAATATTCCGTAGAATATTAAACAAGCTACTAACTCAAGTTATACAAGTGTTAAACACCCGTATAAAAAAATTATTTAGTTTCTAATTTCTAGTTTAACAAGGGTTTGTAGTAGAATAAGACTATATATATATATATATATATATATATATAGGCTCATGCTCAAGAGAAAACTTTTTTATGGAGAAAACTTAAGGTAACTTTGTGGTTCCTTGATTTAATATCAATCTTAAAATAATTTCACTATATTCACCTGATTGTGGTTGAATGGATATATGGCAAAATCATTTTAATTAACAATTTTTCAAATTATTTCCTTAATTATCAACCTAAATAATAAATGCATGTTTCAAATTATTTCCTTAAATTAGAAATTGACTTTTACTTACCAACTTCAACAAAATTTGTCATTATTTAATTTATTAAACATCAAAATCTTCATTGTATAATTCATGATATGTCCAGTTAATGAAATAATCAAGATTTTATTAAGTGTTTTAATAAAAATGTTGCAGACATTATATTAATCATTAAAGATTAATAAAATTAAAAAAAATTTAATTAATAATTTATATAAAATTTGTGAAACACCTAATAGAATCTTAAACGAACACTTAGTGAATCTTCGAAGAACACTTAAAAACGCTTAAGAGAATTTAATTTAAAATTTAACAAATGGAACACGTAAAAGTATCTTAAAAGAACACTTAGTAGAACATTTAGTTGAATCTTATTTTTTTTAATTTTTTTATTAAATCCTATCTTAAAATAATTAATAAAACACTCAATAGAACACATGATTGAATCTTATTGTTGTTTTATAATAATATGAATTAAATTAAATTTTATTTAACCAATAACTTACATAAGATTTGTAAAAACCTTAATAGTAATCTTAAAAGAACACTCAAGTAATCTTGAAAGAACACTTAAATTTTTAAGAAGTGTTCCACAAATTTTATATAAGTTATTAGTTAAATAAAATTTAATTTAGTTTATATTATTATTAAACAATAATAAGATTCTACAATGTGTTCTAGTGAGTGTTTTATTAATTATTTAAAAAACAATTTAATTTAAATTTATTAAGATTCAACTAAATGTTCTACTAAGATATTAAGATTTCTTTAAGTGTTCCACTATTGTAGAATCTTATTATTATTATAAAACAATAATAAGATTCTACAATGTGTAATCTTATTATTATTATAAAACAATAATAAGATTCTACAATGTGTTCTATCGAGCGTTTCATAATTATTTTAAAATAAATCTAATTTAAATTTATTAAGATTCAACTAGGTGTTCTATTAAGTATTTTACTAAAATATTAAGATTTCATTGAGTGTTTTGCTAAGTGAGATATTAAGATTCTATTGAGTGTCTAATAATAAGATATTATTTTCATGTCTTCTACTAAATATTTTTAGATGTGTTCAACTTTAATGATTATACAAAAAAATTAAAATATAAGTAATAATCAAGTTAACTTAGGTAATAAAGAATTTAAAATCTTAAATTAATTAGTTCAATCTGCCATAGTTAGCAAAATCACAATCTTTAATGATTGTTTTAATTATGGTACATTCTAGATTACTTAAATTTAGAAATATAATCTAAATATAAAGGGAAATTCTCAATGGTACCCTTGTACTTTTGGCTTTTGCCAATGGTACCCTTTTCCCGTTGGTACCCTTCATTATTCAACTGGCAAGGGTACCATTGAGAATTTCAGATACTAACATTTTGGTTGATAGAGTGGTATTTCATGAAAAAGCCAAAAATATAACGGTACCACTCGTAAGTCAAAAATACGAAATGGCACCGCTTGGAAAAGTCAATAACAGAAGGGCACCATTGAGAATTTCCCAAATATAAATAGACGGCTAAGATGGGTTCTCTAAGTTTTATCTAAACTAGTTTTCTTTAGATCTCTACTCTATATATATATATATCATCGATTTTATTTTAAAAAATGTGGTGAAATTAGATTTTAAAAAAATATCATTGATTGACGGGAAAAATCAAATTAAAAACGGAGGGGATTAGGTGGGATTGTGTGTGTGAGGGTGTATTTGATTAGTGTGTGGGTGCCCCTGGCGGGGCCATTGATTATAATACATCCAATGGTTAGGATTAGTACCTTAGTTTTCTTCAAAAAATGAGTTCTCTTTTGAGCCAAACCCTATATATATATATATATAGGCAAGTGCTCAAAGGAGATCACTCTAAAAATGAGAACTTAGTCCCCAAAGCATATCACCAAAATCTAGCAGAATCACCTTAAAATTAATGAAAAAATCAAGTCAATGCATACATCAGCATGATTCGGAAAAAAATATTTTTGAATGAATAATTTTGAAAAAAATATTTTCGAATAAATAATTAGGAAAAAAATTATTTCCGAATAAATAATTCTGGAAAAAATATTTCGTGAAAAAATACTTCCGAGTAAATATTTTGGAAAAAATATTTCCGAATAAATATTTCGAAAAAAATATTTCAGAATAAATATTTCGGAAAAAAATATTTCCGAATAAATATTTCGGAAAAAAATATTTCCGAATAAATATTTCTGGAAAAAATATTTCCGAATAAATATTTAGGGAAAAAATATTTCGGGAAAAAATATTTCCATATAAATTTTTCCGGAAAAAATATTTCGGAATAAATATTTTGGTATAAAATATTTCCGAATAAATATTTTGGGAAAAAATCAATAATCCGGGAAAAAATATTTCCGAATAAATATTTCGAGAAAAAATATTTTGGATTAAATATTTAGGGAAAAAATATTTCCGAATAAATATTTCGGAAAAAAATATTTCCCAAAAAATATTTCGGGAAAAAATATTTTCGAATAAAGATTTCGGGAAAAAATATTTCCGAATAAATATTTAGGAAAAAAATATTTCCGAATAAATAATTCGGAAAAAAATATTACAGAATAAAAATTTCGGAAAAAAATATTTCCGAATAACTATTTCGGAAAAAAATATTTCCGAATAAATATTTCGGAAAAAAATATTTCCGAATAAATATTTCGGGAAAAAAATTCAGAATAAATATTTCGGAAAAAATATTTCCGAATTAATATTTCGGAAAAAAATATTTCCGAATAAATATTTCGGGAAAAAATACTTCCGATTAAATATTTCGGAAAAAAATCTTTCGGAAAAATATTTCTGAATAAATAATTCGGGAAAAAAATTTTCCGAAGAAAAAAATATTTCTGAATAAATATTTCGGGAAAAAAATTTTCGGAATAAATATTTCGGAAAAAAATATTTCCGAATAAATATTTCTGAAAAAAATATTTCCGAATTAATATTTCGGAAAAAAATATTTCTGAATTAATATTTCGGAAAAAGATATTTCCGAATAAATATTTCTGAAAAAATATTTCAGAATAAATATTTCGCGAAAAAATATTTCCGATTAAATATTTCGGAAAAAAATATATTTCCGAATTAATATTTCGGAAAAAAATCTTTCCGAATAAATAATTCGGGAAAAAATATTTCCGAATAAATATTTTGGAAAAAAAATTTTCCGAATAAATAAAATTTCTTACAAAATTTTTAGTGATTTTGGGGTTGTATTTTACTGATTTATGAATATTTACTGATTTTGGGGGTGTATTTTACTGATTTCAAGTGGGTGGGGTGGGGGTGGGGTGGGGTGGGGTGGGGTGGGGTGGGGGTGGGGGTGGGGGTGGGGGTGGGTGGGGGTGGAGTGGTGGGGGGTTTGGGTGGGGTGGTGGGCGGGGGGGTTGGGTGGTGGGTGGTGTTTGTATTTTTGTGATTTTGGGGGTGTATTTTACTGATTTCAGGTGAGGTGAGGTGAGGTGGGGTGGTGGTGGATGGTGGTGTTTGTGTTTTAGTGAATTTGGGTGTGTATTTTACTGATTTCAGGTAGGGTGGTGGTGGATGGTGGTGTTTGTATTTTAGTGATTTTGGGGGTGTATTGATTCTATGTTGGGTGGGGTGGGTGAGGTGTGGTGGGTGGTGGGTGGTGGGGGGTGGAGTGGGGGCGGTGGTGAGGGTGGGTGGGTGGGTGGGTGGGTGGGTGGGGTGGGGGAGTGGGTGGGGGTGGGGTGCAGTGGTGGGGGAGTGGGGGTTGGTGGTGGGGGTGGGTTGTGGGGGTGGGTGGGTTAGGTGTGGTGGAGTGGTTGGGGGTGGTGGTGGTGGTGGTGGTGGGGGTGGGGGTGGGTGGGTTAGGTGTGGTGGAGTGGTGGTGGGTGAGGTGTGATGGGTGAGGGGTGGGGTGGAGTGGTGGGGGGTGAGGTGTGGTGGGGGGGGGGGGGGGGGGTGGGGTGGAGTGGTGGGGTGGAGTGGTGGGGTGGGGTGGTGAGGGTGGGTGAGGTGTGGTGGGGGGGGGGGGGTGAGTGGGGTGGGGTGGAGTGGTGGGGGGTGGTGGAGTAGGCTTTTGCTTAAATACAAACCAATCCTTAAATACAAACTACAAACTAACACTAAATTAATTATATTTTATCTATTCTAAGGTTCCCGCCAAGGGTACCTTCACAAAAAATGTTTAAAATAATTGGCTCTATTCAACAAAAAAAAAAAAAAATCCCTGCCGTGGAATTGCGAAGCATTTAAGACAATAAACGGATGAGTTAGGTAGTCATGAGGGCCGAAGGCTCTCGACACACCCGTCAATCGTCTATTGCCTTTACCATTGATTGCCATTCCTTACAACTTTAGAATGATAAAGGCGCGAAGCGCCGTACAAGAAGGTGCGAAGCACCGTTAACCAGTGAAATCCACTGCCACGTCATCACGTGAACAGTGATTTTTTTTTATTTTTTTTATTTTTTATTTTTTTTGTTGGATAGAGCCAATTATTTTAAGCATTTTTTGTATTGGGGTACCCCTAGTTTGGTCATTAGATTAGCTTGAAATATTAGATTAGTGTTTAGTTTTTAGTTTGTAGTTAATTTTAGTTTGTAGTGGAGTAGGACCCTATATATATATATAGGGGGCTGCTCAAATGAGACCCCTCTTATAATGAGACCCTCTCTTATAATGAGTCCCCTCATATTTCATCTATTTTAAAGGGCCCCGCCAGGGGACCCAATACGAAAAAGTCTTATAATTATATCCTCTATCCATTCATCACAAAAAAAATTCTAAAAAAAGAAATTTTAAAAAATAAAAAAAAACTGCTGCCATGTCATCATTCTTTTTTTTTTGAAAAAAAAATTAATTTTTTCTAAATTTTTTTGATGAATGAATAGAGGGTAGAATTATAAGACTTTTTTCTATTGGGTGCCCCTGGCGGGGCCCTTTAAAATAGATGAAATATGAGGAGGACTCATTATAAGAGAGGGTCTCATTATAAGAGGGGTCTCATTTGAGCACCTCCCTATATATATATATATATATATATATATATATAGGGCTATTCTAATGAGACCCCTGTTATTGTGAGAACTGCACATTGGGCCACAAACCAGGCCCAATAACCAAACGCGCAGGCATCACTTTTGCAAAAAAAAGAATTTGTTTTTCAAATTACACAGAGCCTAACTACCTTCTTTATTACTCATCGTTATCGATAGACACACCCTTTCTGTTGCAAAATTATTCACCATTATCTTTGTTGTTCACCGTTATCTCTGTTGTTCACCTTCAAATCACCCCCAAATTTGCTCTAATCAAGCCTCTAAATAGGGGTGCCCATAAACCGATCAAACCGATTAAACCGACCCAACCCACCCCTACTTTTAGCCGACCCAACCCGATATTATTTAAACCGAATATTGAATGGGTTAAATATTAAAAAAACCGAATTAAATGGGTTGGGTTAGGGTTTTGATAATTTTAACCCAATCCAACCCGACATATATTATGCACTAATGAGCCGTACTACTAATTTACTACTTGACTTAAAGTTAAGATTTTTTGGGTATATTATTACATGTTCCACACTAAAATTATGAATTAAAGATATTGAATACAATGATGTTCTACTTATGTGTAACGTAATTTAGTTTTGTAGATTGTAGTACAATTTGCACATATGGTGATAATTGTATAATTGCATACTAGATTAAGTTGTACATGACTTTAATTCTTGGACTTCGAGTTGTTTTTATCACTAACCAACAAATATAAATATGTGTTGCACTAACTTCTACTTTATATTTAACCCGATCAACCCGATCAAGCCGAACCAACCCAACCCGACTTTAGTAAGATTTACGATGGGTTTGAATTTTATAAACCCGAACTAATTGGGTTGGGTTACTAAATTACTTGTAACCCGCCCAACCCGACCCGCGGGCACCCCTACCTCTAAACCGTTCGAAATCTTCATAACACTACAATATCGGTATTATATGCTTCATTATTCTTAAAATTACGACTACAAATCACTTTGTTACATTGGGGAAGAAGATGACTCACTTTACAAACTGTTTTCGCTCATATTTTGCTTGAATCAAGTTTTATTATACTTGAATCATATATTTTTGTTTTTTTTACAGAAATCGAAGGAACGAATTGAGGAAACAAAAACAGAGGTAAATCTCCTTATACAACGCGTAATTGACATTATTTGCATGTTACAACAAAGAATATTTTTGTTTTAAGTGATTTTTTATGTTTATGTTTGTTTCATTTGATTTTAAAGTGATTCCAATGTGTGTATGTATGTTTATTACTATTTTTTGCAGGATCTATTCACTCATTTTTTTCAATGGATAATAGTAAATGAGGTAATATTTTTTTAATTTTTGTAATGAATGAGTATTAGAAATATTGATTTTCTATATAAAACTAATATAGAACAGTGATTTGTGATAATATATTTGTGATTTATGATGCAGAAAAGTGATTTGTGATATAGAACAGTGATTTGTTATTTCTGATTTGTGTGTATGTGTTTGTGATTTATAAAAACAGTAATTTGTTATAATAAAAGGTGACTTGTGAGTTATGATTATATTGTGATTTTTTGTATATAGTGTAGTTATTTGTTCAGAGGTGCTAGTTCTTTTTAAAGTAGTATAAAATAGTGATTTGTGATTATAATAAGTGATTTGTGATTTTATTTGTGATTTGTAATGTGTGATCGATTTGCGATTAAATAGTAATTTTTTATATGTACTGATATAAAATCAGTGATTGTTATAATAAAAGGTGATTTGTTAATTGTGATTATATTGTGCTCTTTTGTTTATAGTGTACTCATTTGTTTAGAGGCTATTTCTTTTTTAAAAGTGATATAAAAACTGTGATTTGTTATAATAAAAGTGACTTGTGAGTGGCATGCTACAATTACTTTATCGGTCTCATTTACTCAAGGCGATCATTGAATCAAGTAAGAAAAAACCAAAAGCAAGAAATATTCAGAAGGGAACGGTGTTGTTTTCAGAGGATGTTGCAGATGCAGATCATGTTGTTGTTGCTGAAGCAAAGGACTGAAATGAGTGATTAAACTCTACTAGATAGAAAAATAAAGAATTTACATACTGTATCGTGTATATATATGTTCAAATTTGATTTAGATGTTATCGTTGACAGTGTTTCCATTTGACATTGTTCCATTCAGAGATAATCATTTGACATCATTCATATTAATATTACAGTAATATGAAACAAGCTTGTCTTAAGTATTTGTTGGTTAAATGTGATTTGATGTAATTTGACATTTGGAAGTTTATTCCGTCTTGACTTCGTTTTGTATTTTAGGACAATTTATCTTTGTGTTTTCATGGAAAACATAAGATTGTTATACCAAGTCACCTTTAATTCATATTTTAAATAGAAATCACTTTTTTTGAAAGAATAAATCTTGGTTTACACCCTTATACACTACTAAAACACTACTAGTATTAAAAGAGTGTTCCTGGAGGGGCCCAATTTAAGAAAATTAAAAATATAAAATTTAATTATACAAACATAAAAAAAGGGAAAATATCATAAAAAATTACAAACATATCAATAAAAAAATAAAAAAATACAAACATATCATTTTTGAATCCCCAATTTAAATATAAATCACCTTTTTTCTAGAAAAGTCACCAAAAACTTATATTCAAATTACACTAACTCACCAAAAAAAAATAATAC
Organism: Kitagawia praeruptora; assembly: GCA_037693485.1. NCBI lineage: Eukaryota > Viridiplantae > Streptophyta > Magnoliopsida > Apiales > Apiaceae > Kitagawia > Kitagawia praeruptora. The sequence continues at coordinate 130,230,182 of CM075347.1, forward strand.
AAAACATATGATCTTAAAATTGGATATCATAAATCACCTTTAACACTGAATTATTGTTTACTCTTTAAACAAAAATTATTTTGAAATTTAAAAGCAAATCACCTTTTACAAAAAACAAGTCACCAAAAAAAACTCATTCAAATGACATTAACAACTCCATATCAATTTACACCAAGTTCTTGTCTCTGGATAGCAAAAATGAATAAAGTTTCTACTGTTACACCATATGTATTGAGATTAATATCTACATTGAATATAATAGGAGATAGTTTTGTTTACTAAACTAATTATTTATTGTTGCTTGATCTTCATTTGCTGCATCAACTGTTACTCGATCTTCATTTGCTGGATCAACCTTGGCAACCGATGTAGTTGGTTTTATTCTTTGTGGACATGTTCTAGCATCATGCATAGACGAAGTACATAACTTGCACTGCCTAGGTTTTTTTTCCCTTCTTTGTTTGCCTTCTCCCTTTGACTGACCAACCTCTTCAAACCAACATAAAAACACAAATGTACATAACTTGCGCTGCTAACACCTAAACGAAAAACATAAAAAAACAAATGTAATGAGCTACGAACAGGACAACTGCATATCACTAAATAAAAAACAATTGACTAAAATAAAAGAAACTATTAATCAATAATCACTACTGTTAACACCTAAAGAAAAAACATAAAAACACAAATATAATGAACAATGAACAGGAAAATAACAAATCACTTAAAAAGTTATGCTTATATATTTATATAATAAATTCATGTAAGCTACTGTGAACTTGTTAAAAACACAAATCACTAAAACGAATCAACACAATTCTAACAAATCAATAAAAAACAACTAATCACCTCCAGTACCACAACCGCCACCAAATACCACCACTAATCACCGTTATTGTCATCACATTTTCCACTATGGAACCACCACCATCGTCGTCACTTCACTACCACCACCACAAACATAACCACTTCGATTAACTACCGTTACAATCGCCATTTCCATCACATACAAAATCATTATCACTATCTTACATAATGAATCACTAAATTTTAGTATAAATCATGAAAAAATTAGCACGAACCACCAAATCTCAACACGGATCACCAAAATATTTAAAGACAAATTACTTAAAATACATTTTCTCTACTATACATACCACCACCATATCAACCATCTCCGACATAATCTTAATCCCCATGCCTCTTATACTGCCGACATAACCGTCATAATTACCATCTCTACTAAAATTATTAGATCTGAAAAGTTACTTATCCAAATCAGGCCATACACGATATGCTTTATATTTAGACTACGTTAGTCGGAAACAAAAGGTGAAAACGTCAAACAGTGATCGAGAAACAAGGATAGATCGGCAAAATACAGATCGAAAGTGGTGTAGCAATGTTATTGACTTACTCTTCATGACGATATTTTTCGATGACGATGTCGGTGTGAAGAAAGACGACCAGAGTGTGTGGAGAAAATATGAGTTTGCCGGAGAAAAGTATATATACGTGTGTATGTATATAAGTATGTATGTATGATTGGGGTTGTGGATTAACTGTGTTGCAGATCTGATAAGTGTTGGTAGGAGATGATGGGAAAACAGATGTATGGTCCAAATTAGAAGATAATGTTATAAAATAGAGGGCTAAAATTTGGTCTCAGTTCTCATTTTAAGGGAGGGTCTCATTTGAGCATCTGCCTATATATATATAGGGCTACTCCAATGAGACCCTACTTATAATGAGAATTGAGACCCCAATTACAAAATTATTACAAATATAGATAAAATATATAACACAAACGTATTTATCACCGCTTCCATACCACTGCTACTATAGACGAAGTCACGAGACTCTCATCACAACCACAAGCATCATAAGCACAACCCACAACCATCAGATCATCACCATCAAATTTACTGTCGCCTAAATTATCCCCACCATTATCACAACACATTTATTGTCATCATCATCACTACAATATTGTCACCACCATCACTACAAGTTACCAAAATCAAATCGAGAATAATTAAACTCAAATCACCATTAATGTACTGTTATCACACGACCTTCAAATCATCAAATTTCATTTCGAATCACCAAAACTTTTACAAAATTTACCAAAATTTAAATCAAATCACCAAAAATTGAATGTAAATCACTAAAAACAATTAGATCTAACTATCGTCACCACCAAAATTTCACCATAACACCACCACTACTTCAAACTGATCAGTAACTGTCCTCAACACCACCCACCCACAATATCCAGCACACCGTTACTACTATATCTTTATGAATGACCAAAATTATTTCCCAAATTATCAAAAATTCAACACAAATCACTAAATTTCAGTGCAAATCACCAATTTTCTGTAAGCAAATCACTAAAAAAACTACTAATATCATATTTATCACGAGCATCTTGACCATATCCTTCGTCATCAGCACCATCTCCACCATAAACACCATCTTCCTCTCCCCCACCGTCACCATATCCATTGTCATCGCCATAACCATCCATTAACAAACAAAATTCAGATTTAAGCAGTTATAAGTGTGAAGTACGCCTTACGTGATGTGATGTGTATCTTCAGTGGCTAAATCGATTGGTGATAGTTTAATTAATTGAAGCAACGATAGCAGATCGGAGTAATGATGACAGATCGGAGCAAAGATGACAATAACAAGTGGTGACGTCGTCTGATGGTGGTAACGATGCTTCTCCGGTGATGACCACATGGTAACAACGAGATAGAAGAAGATTGATGGTAGTGGGTGAAAGTGAGAGAGATAGAAATGGGGTTTGGAAGAACCGAGGGAATATAATTAGATTTATATTATTTGTACGGTTAAGATTTTAATCTTTTAATTAAAATGTGAAGCTGGGATTCATTCTCAGTTCTCATTTTAATTGGGGGTCTCATTTGAGCACTTGCCTATATATATATATATATATATATATATATATATATATATATATATATATATATATATATATATATATATATATATATATTATTCTACTGGAAACCCTTGTTAAGTTAGAAATTAGAAACTGAATAATTTTTTTGTAAATCACGTTGAAATATCACATAAAACAACAACACAACACAACGTACTCAGTATATCCCGCATGAGCAGGGTCTGAGGGGGTAGGATGTACGCAATCATGCCCCTACACAAAGGTAGGGAGATTGTTTCCGATTTTTGACCCCCGGCAGGAATCGAACCCGTGACCTCACGGTTCACGGATTGAAATATCACATATGATATGCAAATTGATCATTGAAAAATACAGTAAAATCGGATTGTGAGACAGTCTTTTTGGAAGATTGTGAGACAGTCTTTCACTTATAGATTTTGGTGATTTATCAAGTACGAAAAATGAAAAATTAAATTAAATTTAAAGATGATACACAATTTTTTTAAATAAGCAAATTTATATGTCTTACAAATAGTATTTATTCTTCTAAAATGGCAAAATCCATGATCATACATTAAAAAACAAGACAAAAGAAACGAGATCTGAAATAACATTTCTGAGCATAAACCGCTTGAGGAATCTGATGGAATAAAAAAAAAGTCATTGGTCCTGTTGCCAGCAAACTTTAAAAAAAAATCATGGAGGAAATTTGGTTTGCTCTCTGCAAACGCTGAACAAAAAGTAAAAGCTATTATCAAAATGTAGATGTCCCCGGAGTTTAAAAGGAAAATTATTAAAGTTCAATTTCGTTGGACCATTGTTGGGCATTCTCATAAGAAATTTTGCTTGAAATATTTTGACGAAATAAAAAGGGAGCTATCAAGGTCAAATGCTACAGCAAGAATGATGCCTTCTTACTTGATTTAGCAGGAGGTACCTGGTGGTGGTGGGTAACTTGGGTCTCTTGGCAAGCATTATGAATGCACCAAGGAGAACAAGGTGGCCGTGAGGAACAGTGGTAACAAAGGAAACTGGTAACACGTTCTAATCTGTTTTTAGGTTCTGGCCAACTGGGCTGTGGTTACAAGTTGTGAACTCCAATGGTACTATTTTACCATATTGCAACAACCTCAGAATAGGCTGTGTGGTAGGAATTCAGTAGAAATTTCCAATAGAATGGATGTCCGTGAGTAAACGAAGCCATAGTGCAAACGGTATTCGACAAATGTTGCCCAGTGCGGAAGATGTGCCTAGAAAGGACACAAGGATCATGGTCTAGCCAATTTTCAGATTTTCATATTTCAAAACACTCAGACAAGTATCAAAGTGCTCAAACAAATTGACCGGTCAATTTGAGACTCCTATGTACCCACAAGTCCCATAACACCCAAATTGATCAACATAAACCAACCTTAGCACATGAATATATTCAACCTTAGACCTGAATTATGTTATATAATATATACTCTAGAGAACAAGAGATATGCTTAGAGAACCTGCAACAAATTCATAGAGGATAAAAATCAAATTCTTGCAGTAAAACTGAAAGTTCAAACATAACTTGTGACACACTCCCATTACAAAATAGCCATATTTTATAATCTACGCAAGAGAAGAAATAGCTTTTCGTCCACATTGTAGTTTCCGATCTTAGTAGGATCCCCCTTTAACTTCATTTGAAGTCCTCCAAACGAAATATACACCTCCCTGAGGCCAGAAGCAAAAAAAGAAGCCGGAAAACAAGAAACTATGTGAGATAAGTCGATAAAGCTAATGTTGCCTTAAAAATCATCTAATTCACCCAACCAAATGTAGTAAATTTAAATAAGTTATTAATCGTTATTCAAAAGATTGAGAGGAATAAGATATATGCGCACATTTAGGGTGATTGTACAAATCGTTGATTATAAAATCATTACTAGCTTATGTTGCAAGAGTAATTTACTATCATAGATTATTGATCCTTCAAAAATTGCACATTTACAAAAGCAACACAAAGATTTGCAATTTACAAATACATACGCTGCAGGATCGTGACCAGATGTGCCCTCTGACATCTTATATAACAGCCCATGCATAACATACTCAAATTTGTCTGCAAGTGATTTCTGCTTGTCCTGAAATTGGATTAAACAGTCATCATAATGAAAAAATTATCCCTTATTTCTAATGGGCCACTCACACAGCAGATAATATACAGTCACGCAGTGTACTGCAGTGCACCTAATCTTTTGTTATTTAATGTAGTACACCCGTCATGTTATTGCCATAATTGGATTTTTAAAAGAAAGTATTGTCCAGAAGGTGTCACTTAGAAAGTTAAAAGTTCTGAATTCTAATTTCACAGAGAAATAATTACACGCTCACATATTTTTTATAACACAATTAGTACAGTTACTGCAAATATGCATGATATGAGGAAATTTGACTGCTACTCATGACTTAGCTTTGGGTTTCCTTCTAAAAAATACTAAATCTATAGGCTCATTAGAGAATCACAAACCCTTGGATGATTATTTATCTTGCATTCTTTCTATTTACTCTAACAAAGTCAATAGTCCAAAAGCCTCTACTGTCTATACATGTATTCAGATAGTATAAACCTTAAAGTAGATATTATAAACTTACATAATAATTAAGAACTCCGCTGAGGAGAGAATGAATTCAATTACAATATATAGACAAAAGACTTCACAAGAAAGACAATAAACTTAAGTCAAGTTGAGCAGGTAATTTTTTGAGCAATATTATCATGTAAGCATTTCTGAGATCCAAACAGAGAAGTGAAGGTAACACTTTGGATTTACTTTGGGACAGTATACTAGCTGCATATACTTCTATACTGACTAATAATTGAAAAATATTTACACATAATTACATATTTATACATCATTCAAAAAAAATTTAGAAAGTTTCTACAATCATTTATAGCTCCTTACATCAAGGTGAACTCGAAAGGCATAAAAGAATTATTACCTGGGGGTTATGCACTGTAACAGTTGAATCTGGATATAAAGACTTGGACAGAACCATTCTAAACCTGTCCCCATCATGTATAGGATATATTTCCGTATTCACATCTAGTACCAGGCTCATGTCCAAATCCTCACTCTGTGCTTTAATGCGAGAAACTGAACAACAATGAACAGAATTTTGAGCTAGATAGCTAATAGATACTTAAGCATTATCAAAGTAATACAAGAATGTCACAACCCACGTAGTCTAGAAAGTTCAACAAATCTGAAGTGAATTCAGTTTAAAGAACTTAAAAAAGACGAATATCCTGAGAGATGAAGAAGAATCAAAGAGAGATTCATAGAGAAAAAGATAGTTGTGTACTTCATAGCATGAAATTATTTCAAGAGAGACAAATGTTATACTCCAAAGCTTGGAGAAAGGGTGCAGCCCCAGAGGAACATTTAGAGGTCACCAAAAGTATTCTCATTACCCAAGACCCCCATAACCAACTCCTAACAATTAGAAAAATAGAAACTAGTACAAAATGTAAATTAGTTGTAGCAAAACAAATGGAGTAAATAATAATAATGATATTAAAAAGTTTAGCCTAACTAAACTTAAGGAAAGTTGATAGGCTACTAAAAATTCGTCTTCCGCCCCATGACCAAGATCATCTCCCCCTTCCCACATGACCAAGGTCAGGGTTTCAAATCCTCATACCACCCTGGCCCCCCATATACTTATAATCCTAGTGCATTGATAGAATTTGTAAGGTAATATAAAAATGTGATGGAAAGGAACCTTAATAAAAAAAAACGCTCACATAGCTTCCAGATTATACAACAAAATGTATCTACTGTCGGAATGAGAAGACAATATATAACTAGTAAATGGTTAATATATCTATATACATCGGTCATCTCTACGTAAATCATTAATTTTCTGTTGACGATTACAAATTAATATATAATTATACGCACAAATCTTCAATGATACACGTTAAGATTAGTCTAGTAGAACTGTAGAAGCTAGTACAGAAAATTGTACCTTTGTCATACTTTTTGTCATCTATCTCCTTAACCTTGATAACATCATCAAAGGAAAGTTGAACCATCCTTGCAGAACTTCACTTCCACACAAGCAAACGTAACCTGACAATAGCACAAACAACAGTAAAACGAACACTCTACACATGATTAAAATATACATAAAAATGTATTAAAACCGAAGAAACCACAATCAGCTTATAAGTACAAATATGTCGAAATAAATAAGTGAAAACTACAGGGGATACATTTTTATAGCATAATGTTGAAAAACTAAACCCGAGTGTGTACATTAACATTAATAAAAACGAAACTAATTCCGTAATATAGTTACAATCGAGACTCCGAATACATAACCAAAACAGATATCAAGAACACTAATAACGAATAAATACACAAGAATCATACATTTAATTTACATTTAATATACTAAATTATTCAGCAAATCAAGAAAAATAAACAACACACAAATACAATTGTAAAATAGCACAATCCAAACTGATGCATATATATACAAAAATACACAAAAATATTATGTACAAATCCCCAATCGATAACAACAGAACAAAGATGATTGAATTATACAAGAAAAAAACTTCGATCCAGATTCAAAAACAAGAAATTAAAACAACCCATTTGATGAATAGATAGATAGAGAAAATGCCCAAAATGCCACAAAAATAGGGGGTGGATGTCCAAAATAGCACTTTTTGAAAAAGAGGCCCCGCAGGGGCACTTTCTTCACGCATGTATTACTGGCGTTTGGGGGTAACGCATCTGGTAGATGCGTTACTCGTGTTTTTTTACAACACCCAGCTGAAAAATCACCAAAAACGCAATAAACACTGACGTTTTGAGGGTAACGCAATTGCGTCATGCGTTATGGGGTAACGCATCACGCACTTGCGTTACCCTCAAAACGTCAGTGTTGATTGCGTTTTTGGTGATTTTTCAACTGGGTGTTGTAAAAAAACACGAGTAACGCATCTACCAGATGCGTTACCCCCAAACGCATGATTAACTGGCGTGAAGAAAGTGTCAGTGGAGGGCAGTGTTTTCAGATTGTGCCATTTTGGGCATTTTTCTCCCAAATTGTGCCATTTTGGCACTTCACCCGACAGATACATACCTGGTATTTGCCTTGCGAGACAAAGAGGTACCGTGGTTTAAAGACAGCTTTCTTTTTTAATTATTTTGAAGGGGTTAAATATCAAATCCAACGCCATATATCACTTTACTCGCTGATTTTAAAGAGGTATCATTTAAATTACTTAATTCAGAATAAATATCAAACAAATACCTATAAATATGTGATCGAGAATTAAAATAATTTTTTGTTAAGTTTTATACATTTTTCTTCAATGCCACCATAACCAAATGAAAAGTCATAGATTCTAATATTTTAGATAAATATTCAAAAAATTTATGTTAGGTCGAATACACAATAAGCAATCAAATACTGTATGAGTAACTTAACAAGAACACACTGTTTAACAATTAAAAACTGTTTGGAATTAACAATTCCTCTCTCAGTGATGTAAATATCACAGAGAGCTGCTTAGGTTACAATCAATGAATTTCTCAATGTTCGACTACCCTTCTAGGGTTAACCTAACTGTATTTATAGAACATACAGCTTCGTACAATCAGTAATTGATTCTCCTATAATTAAGCTATACAATTGATATCAATCACGATTGCTCCAGTCTTCCAAGTCAACTCAATCTCTTTGACAGCTTTCCAATCTTCAAAGATATTGCTTCCATATTTATCTTGCATCAACCTTTAAACACTGTTGATTCTTCAGACAATACCGCTACAGAGTTTAACAACCTCTGTTGCGCTTCCAGTCAGTGTTTAACTAAACTCTGACTGCTTCCAGCTAAACTCTGTTTTGTCACTATAGCTTCCAAACACTGTTCTCATCAATCATTTCTAACAATTTAAAATTTATTTACTATTTATATTTGATTTTCTAGTTATTTTCTTTGATTTAATTAAAAATAAATAGTAAATAGATTTTAAAATTTTTAAATATATTATCTAAAATATTAGAACACATGACTTTTCATTTGGTTATGGTGACATTGAAGAAAAATGTATAGAACTTAAAAAAATTATTTTAATTCTTGATCACATATTTATAGGTATCTGTTTCATATTTATTATGACTTAATTAATTCAAATGAGATCCTGTTGAAATCAGTGAGTAAAATGATATATGGCCACCATGACCAATATGATATTTAACCCTAATTGCATAAGTTACATGCTACTAGTAGTAAATAATGATGCGACACGTCAAATGAAATCCAGATCATAGAAAATTAGTTCGACTAGCCTACCACCGGCGAAAAAGGGAAAAGAATTTCGAATAAGAAAAACACAGTGACAGTGGGGTCTAGGGCTGTAAACGAACCGAGCTGGTCGTTAAGATACTCGACTCGACTCGGTAAGAAACTCGACTCGGTTAGGTTCGTTAAAGAACTCGAGTTCGAACAGCCAATTTTATTCGATAAGCTTAACGAGTCGGTCCGAGTTTTTTTTGTTGTTCGACTCGACTCATTATCGACTCGAAATCGAGTTCGACTCGATAAACTCGGTTCGACTCGGTAAACTACTTGCATTTTAAAAAAAATATCTCCCAGCACCAAAAAAATTAACATTCATATCTGATGAGACAAGTTCAAACTTGAAACTTGAAATGAGACAATAGATTCTAAATATACTCTTACATAATAGCTAAAACACTGATATAGTGATATTACAAATCACATACACCAGTACACCACTTAACAGTTAACAAAAGTTACACCACTTAACAAAAGTCGAAATTCCAAATATTAGTACAATAGTACTATACTACTTTAGTACTCTAGGTTACTAGCACTTTGGTGAATCTGCATAACATCATAAGTCAAAATTAACAAAGTCAATGTTAGAGGTCCCATCTCTTAATGGGCCGAACCAATGATCCAATGTTAAGCCCAAGGAATAAAACAACCTGTTTTTACATGAACGGTCACATGGCTTTCAATGGCCGACCATGGCCATGATGAAAGGTATTTTACCTTTAAAAGGAGATAAGTTTGTTCATAAAATCCAGGACTACACACACAACAACACAAATTCTCTACGTTCAAACTACCTTACAAAAAACCGACTAACTTATTCTCACACCGGAGGTGAATCGGGGGGCTCCACCCTCGCATTCTCTTTCTACAGGTCCTACCGAACGAAGCCTGGGAGAAAACTGGTCGTAACATTTGGCGCCGTCTGTGGGAACGTAGAGATATACTCGTATTAAAAGACCTACCAGAAAACTATGACGATTGAAGAAACACCCATCAATGATAGCAGCACCGTGGCTGGAAACAGTCGTTCCGTTCCTCCTATATTTCCGAGGACAACCCCACCCATTCCCCCAAGGCTGCTAAACTTTGATGAAGAAGGAGATATGCCAACTCCTGAGGAACAACAAGAGATGCTCGCGAAATGGAGAGAGCAATAAAAGGCGAAAGGGAAGCATAAGGAGATGGAAAAGAACAAAGAAACTGAACATCTGGCAAAAAGAAGGGAAGCCGATCGTTTGAGGCTAGAAGGCCTAAAGCTCCAAAGAAAAAAAATCGAGTTGCATGAGAAGTCACTTCGTGAGGCCCTCGAGGCCGAAGACCCAGAGCTCGAAGAAGATCGGAGAGAAAAACGAATTAGGAACGACGATGATGAATCTGGACAGTCCGAATCTTATTCAAAACGTACCCGATCGAAGGCACTCGACTCATCCGATTCGGAAGAAGGCCCCCACACTGACGACCGAATCCGAAGGCTAGAGAAAGTCATGTTCGGAGAGAAAAAGATCAGCCATGAACCTATAATCACCGAAGAGGTAGAACAGTTTCGGCCACCACCCGGAAGGCAGTTTCCAAAAATGCACGAATTCAACGGAAAAGGTGACCCAGAAGACCACTGTGAGAAGTACGAATCACTCATGACTGGTATGGGACATTGTGATATGATGCTTTGCAAGATGTTCAAAACCTATCTCAAAGGAAACGCGTCCATGTGGTATCGATCGCTCAGACCCAGGTCGATCGGCTCGTACGAACAAATCAAGAAGAAACTTTTGAGGCACTACTCTCATTTGTGCCAAAGAGAGAAAGATACAGAGGCCCTGATTCATTGCAGACAGGGGCCGAACGAAGATCTAGGCGATTACTTGGCGAGGTTCAAAGAGGAGGCTGGAATGGTCACCAATTTAGATAGAATAAAGGCGGCAGGTTTCCTTGCGGCCGGCCTAGACCCCATTAAAGGCAAGAAACTCCGATCCTCACTCTACGATGTACCTCCCAAAAATTTGAACGACATTTATCTTAGAGGAGAAGCAATTAGAAGGAAAATTGAATCGATCGGGGGATACAAAGAAAGTAAGAAAAATGTCTCCGATCGAGACGATAGGAGAAATGACAGAAGAGACGACCGAAGGAGTCGAGGCGATGTTAAAAGTAGATTGAATGACACAAGGCCTGATAAAGGAGCCGAACGAAGGCGGGACAGAGATAATGTTGTGTTCACACCGCTCAACACACCCATCTCAAAAATTCTCCATGAAATAAAGGGTAAGCCCGGGTTCGTTCGACCACCCAGGCTAAAGACCCCTGAAAGTAGAAGGGACGAAAACAGACACTGTGAATATCATCAGGATAAAGGTCATAACACTGACGAGTGTTACCACTTGAAGAAATTAATTGAGAGAATGATAAAAGACGGAGAATTGACCAAATTCGTCGAAGATCTGAGAAACAAACTCGGACCAAAAGAGAGAAAAAGAGAAGACAAGGAAGCCGAAGGATCTGAAAAGTACAGAGGTGAAGTTCGAACAATCTCCGGAGGAACCATACTGGATCGGGACAGCAAGTCGGCCCGAAAGAGGTATGCAAGGCAAATCTACAACCTTTACCAATCAACTGCAGCCAAACAACCACTTCCGATCTCATTCACGGAGGATGATTTCGAAGACGTGATATGGCCACATGAAGACCCACTCGTTATAAATCCGGTGATAAGGGAGAACAAGATCTGGAAAGTATTGGTCGACGAAGGAAGTTCAGTCAACATCTTGTATCACCGGACCTATTGCAAAATGAACTTGGGGGGCGAACAACTAGAGCCATGCCATGAAGCACCGCTATACGGCTTCGGTAATCAACCTGTACCGATCGAAGGAACTATAACACTGAACGTCTTATTGGGGAAAGCACCATTCACAGCGGTGAAAGAAGCGAAATTTTACGTTGTTAGAGTCGACAACCCGTATAATGGGATCCTGGGAAGACCGACTTTATCCCTATTCCAAGCTGTATCATCTATCCCCCACTTGAAATTGAAATTTCCAACCGAACACGGGATCGGAGAAATGAGAGGCGACCAAAAAGCCACACGAATCATTATGTTGGAAGACCTAGAGAAGGAAAAAGATGTCGAAATGACCGAAGCGGGGAAAAGGAGAAGAAATGAGGCCGAAACAGGAGGCAGTCACCAACTACTGAATATCGAGTTAGAGAAATTTGGAGCCGACCTGTCAAATCCGATAGCCGAACCGGCTGTCGAAACCGAAGAAGTTGAATTGTACGTAGGCCAAGCAGGGAAAATGATTCAGATAGGAAAGAACATGGAGCCAGAGCTGAAGGAGAAAGTCATCAAAGTCATTAGGGAGTTCCACGATGTATTTGCATGGAATCCCGAAGATATGCCGGGTTTGGATCCATCGGTAGTCAAACATTGTCTTAACGTAAAAACCGAAGCCCAGCCCGTGAAACAGAAAAAGAGAAATTTTTCCATGGAAAGACAGAAGGTCATTCAGGCCGAAGTCGAAAAATTGCTAGAGGCAAAATTCATCGAAGAGATAGACTACCCAGATTGGTTGGCGAACGTGGTTGTGGTGAAAAAGTCCAACGGCAAATGGAGAATGTGTGTGGACTACACCGACTTAAATAAGCACTGTCCGAAGGATCACTACCCTCTACCGAACATTGATCAACTGATAGATGCAACCTCGGGGCATCAAATACTCAGTTTCTTGGACGCGTTCTCGGGATATCACCAAATCGCCATGAACACCAAAGACATACCAAAGACAGCGTTCATCACCCCGAACGGCACTTATGCTTACATAAAAATGCCCTTCGGACTGAAGAACGCAGGGGCCACTTTCTAAAAAATGATCAACAAAGTATTTAAAGCTCAAATCGGTCGGAATATGGAGTGTTATGTGGACGACATGATTGTCAAATCTCTCTTTAAGGACCACGCTGAAGATTTAAGAGAATGTTTTGTAACGCTCAGGGAAAACAACATGAGGATAAATCCAAACAAATGTACGTTCGGAGTCAACAGCGGAAAATTCTTGGGGTATATGGTTAGCGCTAGAGGAATTGAGGCAAACCCAGAAAAGATCAAAGCGGTCATCGATATGGAAGCACCGAAGACGATCAGGGATATTCAGAAGCTGACCGGACGGTTAGCCGCCCTGAGGAGGTTCATTTCCAGATCGGCCGAAAAGGCCTTGCCATTCTTTGAAGTACTTCGGGGACCCAAGAACTTCGAGTGGGGGCCCAATTGCCAAAAAGCATTTGAGGAAGTTAAAGAATATCTAGTAAAAGCCCCACTCCTAATGAGGCCCGATCCGAAAGAAACTTTGCAGCTGTACTTAGCTGTGAACGACCGAACGCTCGGAGCAGTGTTAGTCAAAGAACACGAAGGGAACCAGCATCCGGTGTTCTACGTTTCTCATATTCTCAAAGATGCAGAAACTAGATATCCGAACGCAGAGAAGTTCGCCTACGGATTGATAATGGCAGCAAGGAAATTAAGACACTATTTCCAAGGAAGGACGATCAAAGTAGTAACAGACCAACCCTTGAAGAAAATCTTACAAAGGCCAGAAGCATCAGGCAGAGTGGTAGCCTGGGCGATCGAACTTGGGGAGCACGACCTGGAATATACACCAAGAACTGCGATCAAAGCCCAGGCACTTGCAGATTTTATGGTAGAATGCTCATTTTCGGAACCGAAGGATTTGACTCCCGAAGAACAACTAATTCCGGCGCCAGGAAAATGGAAATTATTCGTTGACGGGTCGGTCGCCAAAGAAAAGTGTGGGGCCGGTTTAATTTTAACAAGCCCAGAAGGATTCGAAATATGCCAAGCTATCAGGTTCACTTTCCTTTTAACGAACAATGAGGCCGAATATGAAGCACTTCTGGCAGGCCTAGATTTGGCGAGAAATTTGGAGGTTAAGCACCTAAGAGCATTCAGCAACTCAATGTTGGTGGTAAAACATTTCACAGGAGAGTATGGACAAAAAGATCCCCGAACGAAGGCCTACGCCCTTAAGGTACGCGAGAAATCTCTACTATTTGAATCATTCAAATTAAATCAGGTAGCAAGAGAGAACAACAATCGGGCAGACGCTCTATCAAGGTTAGCCTCGGCAGAAACCCAAAGCCTCAACGGGTCAATTTATCTGACCGAAGTAAAGACTCCTTCGATAGACAAAAAGCAATGCATGGAAATTCACCAAGGAACCAACTGGATGACCCTAATCAGAGCATTCCTAGAGAAAGGAACTTTGCCACTCGAACGAAGGGAGGCACAGAAGGTAAAACATCGATCGGCCAATTATACTATGGTTGGAGGCCGTTTGTTCAGAAGATTGGTGACGCAACCCCTTCTTCGATGTTTAAACAAAGATGAACAGGTTTTAGCCCTCGAAACAGTTCATGAGGGAATTTGCGGAGAACATCTAGCAGGAAGGTCTTTGGCCCTTAAAATTCTAAGGCAAGGGTTTTTCTGGCAAAAAATGAAGGAGGACGCGACCGAATACGCCAAAAGATGTATACAATGCCAGTTATTCAGCACTATACCGAAGCAACCACCCGAGGAGATGTCTTCAGTCCTTAGCCCCATTCCATTTGCTATGTGGGAGGTTGATATTGTAGGGATTTTGCCCACCAGTACCAAACAAACCAAGTACTGCATTGTGGCGATCGACTACATGACCAAGTGGATAGAAGCCCGACCACTTTCATCCATTACCGAAGAAGCAGCAAAGAAGTTCATGTTAGAACAAGTAATATTAAGATTCGATATCCCTATGGTATGTGTATCGGACAACGGAACCCAATTCATCGGAAGCAAATTCAGAAAATTCTTAGCTCAATTCGGGATTCGGCAAAAATTCAGTTCGGTCGGACATCCCCAGGGAAACGGGGCGATCGAAGTTGCAAACAAAATTATCTTCGACGGAATAAAGAAAAGGCTGGGAGAAGCCAAAGGACTTTGGGCCGAAGAGCTACCATGGGTTCTGTGGGCATACCGAACGACACCAAGGTCATCAACAGGAGAAACACCCTTCAAATTAGCTTTCGGCACAGATGCTCTTTTGCCAGTCGAAGTTTGCCTAGAATCTTACCGAACACAAGTTTTCAACATAGAGACAAACGAATGTGGTCTCCGAGCGAATGTGGACTTACTCGAAGAAGAAAGGGAAGCAGCTCACCAAAGGAACTTAAGGTACCAGCTTCAAGCAGCACAACACTACGATTCGGGAGTAAAAAAGAGATCATTCCGAATCGGAGACTTAGTGCTTCGAGAATTGGCCACATCAATGCCCACAAAACTAGGCAAACTTATGCCCAACTGGGAAGGCCCTTATGTGGTAAGCGAAGTGGTTCGACCGGGCACTTACAAGTTAGCTCATTCGGACGGCAGCTTGATTAAGAACACCTGGCACGCTGCTCGCCTTCGCCGTTTTTACCAGTAAGCTTACTGGAAACATTTTATTACCCTTTTAAATTTGTGGTTTAATGCAAGTTATCTTTTGAATTCCCTAAAGTAAGCATCAATCTGTAATACAAAACCATGCGAGTCCCACATGATCAATAATAGATTGTTCGCTACATTTTTCTACATGCCATAATTAAGCAAAATGGACCCATGTTTGGGGCCGACCAAGTAAAACATGCGCCCCTCTAACTTGTTTCTAGTGTTCAAATACATTCTGATTTAAGTTACCAATACTTGACATATCCAAATTCGGGGCCGACCGAACGAAATTTGGACCCTTACAAGAATGTCCTAGTATTTAAGTGGCTTTGTCACTCATTAAGTCCGGGAGGAAATATTTTAACCGACCGAACGGGGCCTAAATCCTTTACAAAACCCCTTAAAAACTGGGGGCAGCTAGGTTACGACCGAAGACGCACAACATGCTAGGTTACGACCGAAGACGCATAAAAAATGAAAAATTATGCTAAGGCAATTGAAAGCCGAAGACGCATAAAAAATGAAAAATTATGCTAAGGCAATTGAAAGCCGAAGATGCATAAAAAATGAAAAATTATGCTAAGGCAATTGAAAGCCGAAGAGGCATAAAAAATGAAAAATTATGCTAAGGCAATTGAAAGCCGAAGATGCATATAACAATTATGCTGAAGCAAAAACCGAAGATGCATAAGAATGAAAAGAAAAATTATGCTAAGGCAGAAAAAGCTAAGATACATTAAATTGTGCCAAGGCAAATATAAAAAGCCCGAAGGCACCAATTCGTAGACTAAAGGCAAATGTTAAATTACAAAGCCCGAAGGCCATAAAATAAATATAAGGCTACTCCATCGAAGGCTCATCAGGAAGCGGCTCATCTTCTCCCGAAGAAATAACTTCAGGGTCATCAGACTTTTCCCTACCCACTGGATCAGTCATACCCATTGCAGCATCAAGCAGTTGGGTATGATCAAAACCAAGTGAATGGGCCTTCACCACAGCATCATCATAACCCATCTGGTAGCATCGTTCCTCTGTCAAAAGAAGCTGCTTATGCAATTTCCGAGCACTCTTTCTTGATTGCTTCAACTGGGTGTTCCTCCATTCGATGCGCCTTGAGCTTGTGGCCTTCAGCTTCTCCAACTCTTCCTTAAGGGCATCCCTTTCGGACCTTAAAGCCTCAGCCTCGGTAGAAGAGTTCCGAAGATCCTCTTCGGCTTTGACCGCTCTTACTTCCAGCTGATCAACTTGCTTCAGTCTGGTTTGCATCCCTTCTACCCGTTCGGTCACCACAGCTGACCAGGCAGCGCCCTGAACACAAACATGGAAAACGTTAAAAATATCTAAGGCAAGTATATACGTACGAAGGAAAAGAAACTTACCATAGAAAGAAGGGTCATCATTTCAGTACAAGCTTCAACATCATTCAGCTTGGCGATAGTTGGTCAATCGGCTGGAAGAACGAGGCCACGACATAGATCAAGACCCACATTCTTTGCTGAAGAAGGAACTGGGACAATGATCTGGTCGGTCTCCAAAACACTCCATTGAGGAGAATACACATTTAATTCCATATTCTCCGACCGAGGTCACTTCCTCGGTTCGACAGGAGTATCCTGATTTGTTCCCTTCGAAACTGACTCTCTGGGAGGCGAAGAAGTAGGTGGAGTAATGACCAAGCTTTTTTCCCCTTGATCAAGAGCCAAGGTTTCCGCCCCTTCGACCTGCTTAGCAGCATTTGCTTCGGCCGCCAGAGCAGCAGCAGTTAGGTCGGCCGCCTTCTTCCTCTTTCGTTCCAGAATATCCTCTCGAGTTGTCACTATACAAGATAAAGAAGAACATTATATACAGGCTAAAGGCAATAAACAGGAGTTATCATACTTTCGGAAAGATAAATTGCAGAAAAGAAGAACAGAATGAAGGAATGTTACCATTACCCCAAATACCAACTAACCAGTCTCCGTCCCTACTATCCGATAATGGTACCTTGTCCATAACAAGGTCACACAGTAATCGGTAGTCATGCTTATCCGCCTCCGTGAGTTCGGGATATACAAACCTCGTAGGATCGACCACCTTCCAAACACCGAACTTCTCCAACTTCGGGCCGAAAACAAAAACCCATTTAATATGAGCCTCCTTATTATTCGAGTTTGTAAACGACCAGTCAGGCCTGCCCACCCTCCGAGCGATGGTATAAAAACCCTTACTTTTCGGATTCCGGCAAAGCTCGTAATGATGCCAGAACAGAGACGTTCTTGGAGTCACTTTACTAGCCATGCATCGAGCTTGGAAAGCATTTACATGAATAAAACTGTTCGGGTCCAGCTGACCGATAGCGATGCCCGACTGCTTCAAGACACTCTTTAAAATACGCAATATGGGCAATCGAAAGCCACATTTGAATGCCGCTTCGGATATACCCGTAGCGAACCCTCCCCCACAAATAGCTGCGACTTGGGGATTTTGCCAAATCCTATCATCCTTCCTTGGGGCGAAGAAATACCATACATATTTCAACACACAATAGGTCGAACAGAAATGCTCTATATCGTCTTCGGTCAGTTGAGAAGGACGATTGGCGGCCGGATACTCTACGACATTGCTAAAAGGAGAAGAGACCGAAGGATCTGTACCTTCGTTTGACCGGTCCATATCCCTGCATTCGGAAATGTAGAGATTAGCCATGTACTCGGACAAAAATGAAAATAATCGAAAGGAAGAAAAAGATCGAGTACAGAGGGCTAGGACCGGCCAAAAAATCCCTACCATCTAAAGATAAAGTGATTCAGACTCACGACAGTCCGAAGAACACTCGACAGATTCAAGCATCCCGAAGGATATGTCACTCCTAAACAATTTATAAGTTCCAGAAATCCTAACGAAACATGCAAATGGGGCAAAGGGACACTAACACGCCTATTTCTTATCCAAAGAACACAGGTGAAATCATGCGTATACTCACATATATGTGTATATAGATACTTACATACAGATGCCTACATACATATTCAAGAATGTAAAGAGACGACATACAATTAATTGAAATGAAGAGTATAGAGACTTATTGTTCTGAAGATTGCTGATGAGATCGAGTTCTCGGGGGTAAAACGCTTGAATGTGGACGTCAACCGGAACCGGAGAGTCAAAAGAAATCGGTGACGAAACGACGGCTCCGATGGTTGCTAAAGCTTTTCTCTGAAAGGATTCTTTTTCTCTGAAATTATGAGGGCGTATGCGTAAAGGGGAAAAGAAAAGAGATAAAGTTTTAATAAAGGGAATGTGACGGTTGGATGATTGGCGTTTCAAATTCAACGGTTGAGATTGGGGCGTGAATCTTGAGAAAAGGCAGCTGTCAGTCATAAAGGGACACGACTTCCCAAGAAAAGACTCGACCTTGTCCTTCGTTCTCATTATCCAGATAAATACAACCGAAGGCCGACTCAGTTTTTAATTTTCGTCCTGAAAAGTAATTTTTGGAAGGGCGTCCGAACGAATGTTCCGAAGATGGGCCTAGGCATTAACTTTTCTTTTTAAAAGTAATTTCGGGCGATCCGAAGGGGATATTCCAAAGAAAGACTTAGGCTTTAGCCTTCGTCCTGAGGATTACTCCGAACGAAGCCTAGGGACATGTTAGAGGTCCAATCTCTTAATGGGCCGAACCAATGATCCAATGTTAAGCCCAAGGAATAAAACAACCTGTTTTTACATGAACGGTCACATGGCTTTCAATGGCCGACCATGGCCATGATGAAAGGTATTTTACCTTTAAACGGTCACATGGCCCCATGATCCCAAGAATATTTGATACTCTGGAAAGCAGATCTACATCTCAACAACTGCAAAGAAAAATAAGTATAAAAGGAGGTAAGTTTGTTCATAAAATCCAGGACTACACACACAACAACACAAATTCTCTACGTTCAAACTACCTTACAAAAAACCGACTAACTTATTCTCACACCGGAGGTGAATCGGGGGGCTCCACCCTCGCATTCTCTTTCTGCAGGTCCTACCGAACGAAGCCTGGGAGAAAACTGGTCGTAACAGTCAACTACTCAACTTTAGTAAGAACTAAGAAGTAATCAATTAAACTTAAACAAAAAATAAACATTTTTTATTCATCTAGTTTAAAGCAGTATGGTGCTGACTGTAGAGATGCTATTAAGATGCTTGTGATTTACACTCGCTCTTCTGGGAGTAAACTTGTAAATGGACACAAATTCCATGCAGCTTCTGATGGGATGCTTATAAATTGTTTTATTCTTTCAACTGAAACCATTCGGTTTTCCACAAAACAACTCAAATATACAGTCCAAAATAGGACACCATTCAATGATAGTCCATAGGAAAGAGTCAAACCAACATTCTCTGCAACATACAGATCCAAGTCATTATTTGGCATTACAAACTATGTCAGTTTTGTGAAAGTTAAATATTACGCTGGAAATTGGAAAATGTATGTAATAAGTTTTCTTCCATATTGCCAATCCACTTACTATTATGCTTTTCCTTCGAAGTCCAAATATTAACGAATAACAGTTACAGAACTTAGATCAGTGCTGAAGTAACAATTCTGTGAGAGTGAGAATCACGAGCATGGAAATTATAAGATAATATAATATACAGGACATGGGCATGGATTTATTAGTTGTTGTTCTTATCCTATTATTAGAGATTGCCAATCCACGTTAAATACAAGTATGTGAGGAAAAGTGTATACCTGGTTTAACTCGATTTCATCTTCAAATAATCAAATTTTTATACTCGGTTGATTCAATCGATTTTTACAAAAGCTGAGATCGTGTGTTTACATTATATCCAAAATTACAATTTCTTCCCCTCCATTTATAATTCATTAATTTGTACTGTTTTTATAACTCACTAGCATCTAAATATAGAGCGAGTGTAAATCACAAGCAGTGAACTTAAGAGTTTATTTGTTATTCATGTAGGGAAAGGGGAGTCGGCCCTCTAAATTAAATGGCATAGATATGGCCAGTGAAGCCAAAGAGAGAGGGAAAGATTATCTAACAACACAAAACCACATATCTACTTAGACTACTTGAATTCATGTATGACAAGAGATTTCTACTTGTATTAACACTCGGCATAGCCGCATAAACAACCAAACAAATTAATAGATACAATCGTACATGATACATACATATATATAAACCCTAAAACAAATTCATCAAATAGAGAATGAATTAATAGATAAGAATTATACCAAAAGAGGATAATCGAACGACGACGACCATGGATTGACGGAAGACAGAAGACGGGAACTCGGAAGAGGAAGTCGTATAATAGATCTGGGACGATTAGGGATTTAGGGGATAAGATAATTGAATTTTACTTTTTAATTTTTAGTTTTATACTTTTAATTATGTTGTTTACTTTGGTTTTGGGTTGTTTGGTCGCTTGGGCACCAACAACAAAAAAAAAAACTAAAGTTTAACGATTTGCTCGACTCGACTCGAACTCGGGATCGATAGAAAAGCTCGTTAAAAACTCGGTACTCGACTCGGTTGATAACGAACTCGAGTTCGAACCGAATATTTTGGTCGATAGTGTTAACGAGCTTGGCTCGACTCGATTAAAAAAAACTCAACTCGAACTCGAACTCGACAAAACTCGGTTCGACTCGGTTCGTTTACAGCCCTAGTGGGGTAACATGATTATTAGGGGTGTATTATATTAAGATTTTTAAAGACTTTTAATGATTTTAAAAGTTATGGGGTATTCAATTCTAACTTTTAAAGAGTCTTTAAAAGTATGGTGTTATTCAATTAAGACTTTTAAGAAGTATTTAAAAGTAGGGCGGTATTGAATTTAGACATTTATAGACTCGTTATAAGTATCGTGTTATTCAAAAAGTCAATGACTTTTAATGAGAATGACTTTTAATGACTTTTAACAAAAATTATAACTACATCCCTTGAAAAAAAAGTCACGAGCTTTTTGATAAGATTTGACATGACTTCTAATAATTCTATTAAAATCATCTTGAATAAAATTGTTTCATTTACTGTCAATAATTTTTTTAAAATTTCCTGTTGCTTTTCTTCTCTTTCTTCCTCTTCTTCCATCTCTTTTTCTTCCTCTTCTTGGTTTTCAATTTCCATATTACTCCCTCCGTCCCATTTTGTACAACACTCTTCTTTTTGCACGCATTTCAATGTGCTTGGACGGGGTACTTATAGATAATATTTTTAATTTTTTTTTTGTTTTGTATAAAAATATAGATTCTATATTTTTATACAAATCAAAAAAAATAAAAAATATAATTCACAAGTACCCGGTCCGAGCACATTGAAATGCGTGAAAAAGTCAGAGGGTCTTACATTTTGGGACGAAGGGAGTAGTAAACAATATTATTGAGGGTGCGATCTTTTGCAATTTTGTAAAACTAGATCATCTTTTGCAATTTTGTAAAACTAGATCATAACACAAAGAGTAAAATAAAAATCCATCAAACATTATAGTAATTCATGGGCTTCTTAAAATATTGTGCGTGCAAAAATTCACATAAAACATCCATAAAATAGCTTTGCATCATAAAAATGTTGTTGGCTAATGACATAGCTCTGCATCATCATTAGCTATGAATAATGACAAATATATAATTCTCAGATAAAAATATGCAATGAACACTATTAAATACTTGTATAAAAAAATTATTAAAATATGAAATTTTTACTCGAAAATAAGTCCATAAGAACTTAAAAAAGGTGAGCCAAACACCCCATGATCTTTGTAGTTAGTCTAGTAAACCACAAAATCTCTCAAAAAGTTTAAGAAAGTTTATAGAAGTCATTTCATTAGGAGTAATCAAAAGTATTTCGAAATTTTAGTTACTGGACAAGAATTATTAAAAGCCATTAAAAGTCTATAAAATCTGTAAAAGTCATTACCCCAAAAATTATCATTAAAAATTATAATACAATATCACCCCCTTAGTAAAGACTAGCGAATGTTGAATTTGAGGTGTCATTAGTCAAGCCATTTATCAGCAGCCACATGTTGTCGGCAGGCAAAAATCATCCAGGGCTACTTGTCACAAAATAATACTCAGAGTAGTATTTTTTTTTTTTTGAAACTGGTTTGTTGCAGTATTGTAAAAAGCGAGAATCGGACTTAATCGATGAAGGCATTGTCCAGGGATTAATCGGGTAATCGAGAATTAATCGGAATGATTAATCGGAACTAATTTAATAATATTTTTAAATATAATTATTATTAATATATGTAATTATTTTATTATTTTGATTATACATGAATAATTATCATTTATTTATACAAATATATTTAAAATATATAGCATTATTAAAGTAAATATAAATTTTAAGATCTAATTTTTGAATTGGGTTCGATATGAGAGAAAAAATTGATAAAATTCATGATTTAACCTGATGGAGAGTTAATTGTAATTATTATATAGATAATAAGATTAGGGAAAAGATCTAGAATGAGGTGAAGATAACATTCATTAAAATATATTTCTCTCCTTTTAGCAGGCACAACTCTCTAATTTACAATTGTCAACCCCTTTACAAGTGGGGTTTGATTAGTATTTATAGGGGATCCCTTGTGGGACCCCTAATACCTAATTTACTTGGCCACTAAGTTTACACTTGTGGGCTTCCAGGCCCTAATGTAAATACAAGGGTTAATGGGCCTAATACAATCTAAATTGACCTTTACATGGGCCTAAAACATATTCTAAACTAGTCCATTAATCTAAATACAAATTATATCATTTGGGCTTCATGGTCCAACATAACCGTTTAAAATATTAATTTCGTATATGAGAATAATATTTTTCTTAAAATTTATTCAATTTATACTTTTTGAATTTTGTTTTTTTTAATTTTTCTAAAAAAAAATCAAAATTTTACCAATAAGGCCGATTTTTGACCGATTAATCCAATTTTTGACCGATTAATCCCGATTTTGGCCGACTTTTGAGCAATTTTTCGAAAAATGATTTTTTAACCGATTTTTATAAAATCCGTACGGTGGCCTACCGAACAGCGATTAATCGGCGATTAATCCTGATTAATCACCGACTTTTAGAACAGAGGTTTGTTGTATTAAATCGTCAAACTCTCTCTTCCAAGGGGCTCCAGCACAACCTGTGAAGAAGTCATGAGATCAATAAAGCAATTAATTTCACAAAGTATCGAACCCATGACCTTGGGAACTAATTTCACTACCATAACCAATTGATCTATCTTAACATTTGAGTCTATATTAAAAATCATTAGCTACATATATAAATATTTGTATAATGTATCATTCCAATAATTATACATACATAAACACATACATACATACACACATACATACATACATAATTATTAATTATACATACAGATACATAAATAATTATACATGCATACACACATACATACATACATACATACATACATATACATACATACATACATTACATTACATACATAATTATTAATATACATACACATACATAAATAATTATACATGCATATATACATACACACATACACACATACATAATTATTAATTATACGTGCATACGTACTATATACATACATACATACAGACATTTATGTTGTACAATCTATTAATATTTCATTATTTGTAATATATTAATTGTTGTATAATTAATATGCATAAAATGCGTAATAGTTTAATATTTTGGGTTAAATAGTTTCCATTCGGGGTTTAACGGGTTCAATATTTTGGGGTTTAGAAATATTAAATTTTTTAATTAAAATTTAAAATTTATCTGTAATCCGTTACAAGTTCAACAATTAACTTTTGGGGTTCACTTTTCCATTTTGGGTTTTAAAAAATATTCGGAATGACGAATAAACCTTATACGGATTTAGGGTTTAGGGTTTAGGGTTGTTTACAACCCTAAACCCTAGACCCAAAACCATAATTTATCCTTATTTTTAAACGCGTTAGCGTTCAAAAATCAGGCCGCCGGATTCATTTTTTTAATTAAAATTTTAAAATTTTATCTGTATTTACTCGGGGTTTCAATGGTTAACCTTTAGGGTTCAACAATTTCATTTTAGGTTTTAGAAATATTTGGAATGACGAATAAACCGTTTACGGACTTAGGGTTTACAACCCTAGACCCAAAACCCTAATTTATCCTGATTTTTAAATGCATTAGCGTTTAACGCGTTTAAAAATCAGGCCGCCGGACTAATTAAATTTTCATTTTTTAAAATATAATTTTTAAATTTATCTGTATTCCATTAGAGGTTCAACGATTAACCTTTGGGGTTAAACTTTTCCATTTTGGATTTTAGAAATATTAGAATAACGAAATTAATACGTTTTTTTAATAGTGTTTTTAAATATATATTTAGAAAAAAAAAATTAATGCATATTACCCCAATGAAAAATGCGTGATACCCTATTACGCATCTCGAAAATGGGTAATAGATTGTGTTACTCTCTGGAAAAATGCGTAATAGCAAAAAAAAATAAATTATGTTACGCATTTTGACAATGCATAACAAATGTTAAGCATTCTCAAAATGCGTAACTGAGTGGTATATTTGGCCAAGAATTGTGGAGTCGGCATTCTCGTCACTTCCTTTTTAGAAAACTGGTAAAGATGGCCTTTTCCCCCCAAAATTCGAAGGTAAAAATCGAAAGAAACATTCAAAAACCATAATGTAAACTGTAAAGAAATGAATGGATGATTTGGAGTAATGCTGTGCTCTTCTATTTGCTTTTGTTTGGGCTCCGGCGGCTAAATCCCAAAATTGATGATGACCCACGACGTGTTTTTGAGCTTCAGAGGCAAAGACACCCGCCACAAATTCATGCACAAGCTCTACACCGCCTTGCTTCGTTCCCAAATACGCACCTTCATGGACGATGATAAACTTCCCAGAGGCCATGAAATTTCACTCCAATTGCTCAAAGCCATCGAAGAATCCAGAATCGCCATCGTTATTCTCTCCCAAAACTACGCCGATTCCAGATGGTGCCTCAGTGAGCTTGTCAAGATCATTGACAGTAAGAACACAATAGGGCTTTTGGTTTTTCCAGTGTTCTATGCCGTCGATCCTTCCGCCGTCAGCCGGCAAACTGGGAGTTTTGCGGCGGCGTTTGAGAGTCACGAGAAACGTTATGGTGGTCAGATGCGTATGGTGGATGGGTGGCGCGATGTGCTAAGGGAAGTGGCTAATTTGCCTGGATGGCGTTTTCCCAGTGGATCTTCAAGTGGGTAAATAATTGCTCAATCGATTTAAATTTTATATTTTATATCTATAATATTATGTTTTGATGATTAAGGAAGTGTTAAGTTAACGTGTACTGAAAGAGTTTTTTAGTGCTGAATAATTATTTCCCCCGACGAGAAGTTTAATTGCTATCTCCAAGAGGATGAGAATCGGAAGAATTGCGCGATGTAATTACTAATTACGTTCCAAATATCACATCTCCCCAACTTATGTAACCTCATTTCTAACGTACACATCCACAAGGATAACTGAGTAAGCATAACGAATCAATAACGAAATCGACAGCAAGTGCCACATTGCCACCCAAAGCAAACAAGAACAAACAACTACGTAATAAACCACTGAACGAAGTAATAATGCCATAATCTAGCCGAAAAAGTAAAGAGGTTGCAAGTTTAATCATTGAATTAAATTATGTTTGAGTTTACTTTATCTATCTATTTATATAAGGGAATGGACGAGGCAGGCAGTTATTTGTATTTCTCTGTAACACTCAAAGACAAAGGAACAAGAAAATTTTACAGGCACGACATATTTTTAGGGAGGGGTAGCTGCTGCAGTTTTTAACAACCAGTGTTTGAATGAATAATAATCCATCAAGTCATGTAAAGAGAAGGTGGAAGCCATTTACTCTTCCCTCCCTAAACGGTTACGCACCACTCCTTAAATGGTTACATCCTCTGCAGGCAAATGCTCAACTCTCTTACAGTTAGTTTCCTAGAAATTATTCATCGGCAACGGTGGGCATTGCCAGTAAAGAATCCAAATACCTGACTGAATACTTATTTCGAGATTTTATAATTTAGCAAGTGGTGCTTCCTGTACTCTATCCATTTATAATGGCAGAACACAGTCGAGGTACTTTTCTCTCTCTATCACTGCATCCATTTATGAATTTCGTACTCTCATCTGTTGCAAAAATGCCGACTGAATACCTAATTTTAAAATTTCCTGTGTTTGTCCATCTATATACTTTATCCTTATTGAGTAGTTGAGTTTCTGTTTGACACATACATAATCAAATTACATTTCCAGCTTAGTAGAAGGACATATCACATAATTTAACGACTATTACAAGGTGATGTTGGTAGAACCACGCGACACATAGTTTAATTGCACATGTTACCTTGCCTCATACATAGTTTGATATCGTACGATAATATATAAGCAGTGTGATGATAGAACCAATGCTATAACTATGGCATTAACTTAATAACTTTTTCCTTTAATCGGACTACAAGATAAAGCTAGAGATTCTTGCCTATAAGACATTCTGTTTACCATTGTTTTAATGAATGTATATTTTATTTTACCTAATGTTTTATCAACATATATAAAATATAATTATATTCTGATTTCTGAATAAGAATAAATATAAGTCTTAATCTTAATTTAATTGGGATCGGCTACATGGATTTTTCTTCGTCATTCCATTCTATTAGAGAGATGCCCCAAGCACAGATTATTCAAGTATCGAGAAGTAAGGGTGAGCAACGGGTCCAACCCGACCCGAACCGAACCGGACCCGAAAGAACCGAGAACCGAAACGAACAATTTTTCAGAATCGAACCGGACCCGAAATTGTGATGGAACCGGACCCGAACTGTGAATTACTGTTCAGTTCGGTTCCAACCCGAAAGAACCGAAATATATATATTAATACATAATTAATAATATATCTAATTAATTACTAATATATATAATTATTAATAATATACAATTAATAATATATATTATTAATATATATTTAATATATTATTTAAATGTATTATATAATTTCGGTTCGATTCGGTTCTTTCGGGTTTTGGATGTCAAGAACCGAACTTTTCTCAATTTCAGGAGCTGAACCGGACCCGAATTATAAAAAACCAGAACCGGACCCAAAATTTCGGTTCGGTTCGATTCGGTTCCCGGTTCTAACCCGAAAAATGCTCACTCCTATCGAGAAGTCCATTTTCGAGCCCAGTCATTTTGGTGAAGATGAAAGACGGCTCGTGGAGGTTCTGTGTGGACTACTGAGCTTTAAATAAGGTAACAATTCCGGATAAGTATCCTATTCCGGTTATCGATGAGCTCCTCGATGAATTACATGGGGCAGTTTATTTCTCAAAATTGGATCTCAAATCGGGTTATCATCAAATTAGGATGAAGGAGGAAGACGTGTCCAAAACAGCTTTTCGTACCCATGAAGGGCACTACGAATTCCGGATAGTTCCATTTGGTTTAATGAACGGGCTAGCCACTTTTCAAGCACTGATGAACGAGATATTCAAACCATTTTAAGGCGTTTTGTCTTAGTATTTTTTGACGACATTTTGGTATATAGTCCCACGATGGAGGCTCACAAGAAGCACTTGACCTTGGTGTTGCAAACTCTACAAGAACACAAACCGTATGCTCATTGTAAGAAATGTGCGTTTGGGCGAACCGAGGTGGCTTAGGCCATATCATTTCATCGAAAGGAGTAGCTCTGGATGAAGAAAAGATAAAGGCAATGGTTGATTGGCCAGTGCCCCGAAACGTTAAGGAGCTGCGGGGTTTTTTGGGACTGACCGGTTATTATCAGAAATTCATAAATGGGTATGCTAAGGTAGCACTTCCTCTCACCGAACAGTTGAAGAAAGAGAATTTTGCTTATGATGACCAACCAATCTTGGCCTTACCCAATTTCGAGTTACCTTTCGAGGTGGAGACGGATGCCTCTGGTTTTGGGTTAGGAGTTGTTTAGTCACAACAAGGCCACCCAATAGCATTCTATAGTAGTACGTTGGGGCAAAGGGCGAGGCTGAAATCAATCTACAAAAAAGAATTGATGGCGATTGTCTTACCAGTGATGAAATGGAGACATTATTTACTGGGACGGAAGTTCACCATTAAAACAGACCAACAAAGCTTGAGATTCCTATTGGAGCAAAGGGTAATTGGAACCGAATACCAAAAATGGGTCTGTAAATTGATGGGGTTCACATTCGACATCCAGTACATGCCCGGACCTTCGAATTTGGTGGCCGATGTATTGTCAAGAAAAGCTACAAATGGAGCAAAACTAAGCAGTATGGTGTCAATCCATGGGGCTAATTGGGAAGGAGTGAGGACACTGGTACAAAACGACCCTTATATCGTCAAGTTAAAACAGGAGATAGGGGCGGGAGGATAGTGTTCTAAGGGGTTCACAGTGGAGCACGAAGTGGTTCTGTACAAGGGGCGACTAGTTTTGCCAAAAGGATGTAAGTTTATTGCAGTGGTCTTACATGAGTACCATACTTCTGCAGTTGGAGGCCATGCTGAGGAATTAAAGACATACCAACGCATCGCCAGAGAATGGTTCTGCCCTGGCATGCGCCAAGAGATTGCAAAATATGTGTAGGCTGGCACCACCTGTCAGCAATATAAAACACTAACTTTGAAGCCAGCTGGACTGCTCCAGCCCTTGCCAGTACCAACTAAAGTGTGGGATGATATCTCGTTGGATTTTATTGAAGGCCTCCCAAGATCTCAAGGATATGATGCAATTTTGGTCTTGGTTGATCGTTTTATAAAATATGCCCATTTCATAGCACTTAAACCTCCATTCAGTGCTCAGTCTGTAGCCATGGTGTTTGTAAAAGAAGTCGTGAGGTTACATGGTTTTCCTTCGACCATCGTCTCTGATCGCGATAAAATTTTTCCAAGTGTGTTTTGGAAGGAAATCTTTCGTCTACAAGGAACACAATTACACAAAAGAACTGCTTACCATCCTCAATCCGATGGCCAAACGGAGGTAGTTAATAAAGTTTTAGAGACGTATTTGAGGTGTTTTGTGAATGGGCAGCCACAAAAATGGGCGGAGTGGCTTGCGTGGGCAGAGTTTAGCTACAACATGGCAGTTCATTCTGCCACTTCATTCTCTCCTTTTCGAGCACTGTATGGGCGATGCTAGATGAGCTCCGTTTTAATCTGCTACGAGCTCAACAACGAATGAAGATACAGGAGGATAAGAAAAGGAGGGAGGTGGAATATATGGTTGGGGACTGGGTGTACTTGAAAATTCAACCCTATCCCCAACAGTCTTTAGCCCATATGTTAGGTCCGGAATAACGTAGAAGGGGGGTTGAATACGTTATTTAAAAATATTTCGATTTTTGAGATGTGAAAAATGAGGTCAACAACTGAATTGAAATAAAACAATTGGTTCGGGAAAATATCTTTGAACTGATAAAAACCCAAGGGGTGTTACAACTTCTAATCCAACGGATTAGCTTCAAAAACTCGAACACTCCTAAGGATAGTTTAGGCACGAGGACCTTCTATCCGACACTTCCTGAAAGCGGGCTAAGCCGGCTTTCCTACTAGATGGACTGTCTAGCAGCTTACATAGAGAAGATATTTAAGAGAGAGAGAAAGTTGTGTGTTGAGGTGTTTTTTGAAATGAAATACAACAGGCCTATTTATAGATTTTCTAGAAAATCACTATGCTGCATAGTACCCCATTTAATAACGTAAGGGGTGACGTTTTGTTGGCTGCTGCTGTTTTCAATTTCAAATCTCCTGCCAAACTTTGATTTTTCAAAGTTTCCAAAATCAAACATGTGGGCCCCACATGTTTCTTACTTTATGAATAGTACTTTTGGGTACTATTCATGAATATTAATTTCGGTTACTATTCATATGAATAGTACTATTCATTCATATGAATAGTGATTTCGGTTACTATTCATGTGAATAGTGATTTCGGTTACTATTCATATGAATAGTGATTTTGGATACTATTCATTTTCTCTCTTCTGTTTATTCTGCTGTTTTAATTCACCTTAGAAAATAATTCAAGTACCAGATTAATTTAATTATTTTGTTATAAATAATTAATTAATCTGTTACTTATTTAATTTTCAGAGTAAATTAACTTTTGACAATACCTTGAGATATTATGTTTGTCCTTGATCGTCAATAGGTTTTGGCAATTCTTTCTATGAATTAATGTGTTGATCCTTCCCGTATGTGTTGACACTTGGTGCACTGGTCTGGTTCACAAGTGACTATCACTGATCTTGATCTTCACACCTTCGTTACATTCCAATTTATTAGCCTGTAGCAATATCTTTAAATACATGAAATCTTTTGGCCCTTCAACTGAATCATCTGTACATCTTATTATGTCACTGAGGCTTGATCATGTTAATGAACTTCTTTCAGCGACTTGATCCTTGTTGGTGCCTGTTCTTCAAATTTCACGATCCCTGTATAGAGTTAATATTATTTATCTTTTATCCTAGTTGAGTTATATATGTCCTCCATTACATATTACATTTCATTATACTTTACAATCTCCCCCTATTTGATTGTTAGGGTTTGACAAGCAATTACTTAGAGGATAACTCAACTGATACAAATAAAATACAAAGATAAATAATATTAAAGTGCATTCTGGATCATATATATACATTTTCCAGATTTCTAAAAATTAACCAAGTGCAAGACAATTGTTCCTGTAGACTGAACATATCTTCAAGTTTGCCTTTACTTTCTTTCCACATTGCACGAATATTCCAATTAGCTTTTCCTTTCCCAAAATAGAGTTAATTCTGTGTCAACAACCTTTTCCTTGCCCTTATTACGCCTAGTAGCTTCTTGATCATCCACCTTCTCCCCATCAGTTGGGTTATCCTCCAGAGTAGTAGGATGTGGAGTTGGTAAATTAGACGAAGCTGTCTTCCCCAAGGAATGAATTGCATGACTAAACTGGGATGCCATGGAACTTAATTGAACCTGGAATATATGCATCATGTTGAATAAGTTGCAAATTTTTAATTTCTGCAATGGACTTACAGATATTTTGCAACTCTTTCTCCATTGTTTGGACCCGTGTAAGGAGTCTGCTATATTCCTTTCTGGTTACAGGTGCATGTGGTTGAGTAGGTTGCTCACTTGTACGTTCGGCAGGTGTTTCACTCAACACTCTATATTCACTCGGTTTAGTGGTTTGGGTTACACTTACATGTTCTGTTGGTGTTTCCCTCAACTTTCCTCTAGAGCTTCCACCGATATGTGTACCTGCAAATGAAATCATCCTAGCCCCTTTTTCAGAGGTCGCGGATGGTGCAATGAAAGTTCGTGAGCTTCCGTCCTCGCGTGAAGCGAGTTGCCGACCACTGGTAAAAAGTGGTAAATCTCGAAAGAGATCCAGAGATTTTCCCTCTGGGAGGTTAAACTTGAATCGATTAGATGGCACAAAACCCAAGTTTCCCTCGTACGTCTGTGAAGACACTTGGTTCATAAAAGAACCTCCCACCGATGGATCTGTCCGTAAAATGGAAGATTCACCAGCAGTTATTGAGGCAGGTAATTCCACCTCAGATGCCTGTGAAGGCATGTGATCTTTAGAAAGATCAACAACCACTCTTATGTTCCGTGAAATGGAACTCAAGATAGTTGTTCCCGTCAATTCATCCTTATTTACATTTTCACACATTGGATAAGAAAGAATTGCTTCACTAACAGTTGCCGTTACCTCAGGTTCATTGGGTTTACTTCGTTTAGAATGAGGTAGAGCGGCTTTTGTAACTAACTCCTTATGTGGTGCT
Source organism: Kitagawia praeruptora (assembly GCA_037693485.1). NCBI lineage: Eukaryota > Viridiplantae > Streptophyta > Magnoliopsida > Apiales > Apiaceae > Kitagawia > Kitagawia praeruptora. The sequence continues at coordinate 130,262,751 of CM075347.1, forward strand.
GCTGAGGCACTATCTCCCTCAATAATGTGGATGACTGGTCGTTTAAGTGACAATTGAGGTGTAGGAGTTTGTTGTGTTTGTGTTTGCATTTGTAGAATGGGCTCTTCGACCTGTGTTAGAGTCGGTGGGATTTCCTGCTCTTGGTCGGGTAAGATGGCCACTGGGGGCTGTAGAAACTGTATTTCCTGTGACACAATAGGGAATACAAAGGTTGGAATAGCAGGGATTGAAATATTACCTTGTCGTATACCTGCTCTCACTGGTCGTGGTAACAACGGAAGTGGGACAGTCTTTAGATATTCAGTTAGGACTGTAGGCACATCCGTATATTTCTTTTTGCTTATGTAATTAATTACATTCGTCTTCATGGAAGAACATTCCACCTTTTGACCATTTTCCAAGCGTACCCTGTCTTCATCATTCAAAAAATCATTCAATATTAACTGTAGAAACCTTGGATATAGACATTTGACATTTTGAGTCCGAACGTCTCTTGTTCCCAAGCGTTTCATTTTTAAAATGATTTGACCAAGCACAATTTTTCCAAGATTAATCCCCAAATTATTGGCGACCGCATACCCTATTATTTGAATAAATTCAGGTATTCGATCTTGATTTGTTCTATCTGAGGAAAAAACATGGTTAAGAGTGTGAAAGAAGAAATTCCAGTACTGGGTTAGAAACGTTCTAGAAAGATTACCAGTATTGAAATTGCCATCTTGGTACCTTATAAACGAAAGAACATTTCAATCTGTTCGGGTGTAGGATCAGAAACGAGATTTTCCATAGGAAAATGAAGAATTCGATTAACATCTCGTTCAGTGACCCTAATCGACCTACCAAATAGTCGATATGTGAATGCACACCCGTCCTGTCCAGAAGTGTTAACCGCACTGCAATATAGTTCACACAATGCATCATGGTTAAGCTGCACCTGTGTAACTAAAGCATAGCGGATTAATGAATGTTCATTCATAAATTATGTCCAAGCCCGAAATTGCTCATCCTGAATGGTTTCGATTTGCTGAATGGAAACAGGATTAACTTTAGCAATTAAAAAGCTTCCCTGCAATGCCATTTTCAAAACTTTGAGGAAATTCAAAAACAAGGGTTAGTGCGTATAACAAGAATATGAAATCCGCTCTAAACACCACCAGCTAGATTGTGGGATCTTTCCGATCAAAGCTTGAAATATTCAGCAACTGTGTGTGTATGCTCTGTATATCTGAAAAATGATGATGTTAAACACAAACAAAAACTCATCATTTATAAGGTTTCAAGTATTAGTGGGTTAGGTGTAATAGCGACAGGTTATGTTTGAAAAATAACATCGCTCCATAATTTCTCACCTAACTACCTAATTAGCCGAAAAAACATCTTATCACCGAAACCTGTCGGCCGAAAAAACATCTTATCGCCGAAACCTATCAGTCTATACACATACACATATAATACTTCTAATTATTATGGATTTAAAAATAATCACACAGTAAATCAAGAATTAATCCACAATAATCAGATAAACTCACAATTAAATAGACATAAAATTAACAAAATATCATTAATTGATATATGTCAATAAAATATTTATTTAATTATGCTACAATTAACTCAATTATTTACTAACTAATTACCATAAAATATAGCATTTATAAGCGTGGTAATTAATATAGAGATAACTATAAAAAGAGGACTGGATGCAAAGTAAATTCACAAGTCCTAAAAATATGGACATTTAAAATACCTGTGAATTTATAACAAATTGCAGTTATTGATTATCCAAAATTAATTAGACAGATTTAACATCCCAAGTTCACCAACTAACCTGGAGAAAGTGGATTCATCCAGTGGTTTAGTAAAGATGTCTGCAATTTGTTGATCTGTGGGAACAAAATATAATACCACAGTTCCATTCATGACATGCTCTCGTAAGAAATGATACCTGATATCAATGTGCTTAGTCCTGGTGTGTTGAACTGGATTGTTGGCAATGGCAATGGCACTCGTGTTGTCGCATAGAATTGGAATTTTGTCCAACATGAGTCCATAGTCCTGAAGTTGATTCCTCATCCACAGGATCTGAGCACAACAACTACCTGCCGCAATGTATTCTGCTTCGGCTGTTGAGGTAGATACTGAGTGTTGCTTCTTGCTGTACCAAGATACCAACCTTCTTCCTAGAAACTGACAGCTTCCAGAAGTACTTTTCCGATCAATCTTACAACCTGCGAAGTCAGAATCTGTATAGCCAACTAGGTCAAAACCTGTTCCTTTAGGGTACCAAATCCCAAGATTGGGGGTTCCCTTAAGGTATCTGAAAATACGTTTAACAGCTATAAGATGTGAGTCTTTAGGGTTAGCCTGGAATCTAGCACATAGACAAGTTGCGAACATAATATCTGGTCTACTAGCAGTTAAGTACAAGAGAGAGCCGATCATACCTCGATACTTCGTGATGTCAACTGACTTACCAGATTTGTCTTCATCAAGCTTGACTGCATTTGGCATCGGGGTCTTGGCAGTAGCTGCTTCTTCCATCCCATACTTCTTCAGAAGATCTTTTATGTATTTTGATTGGCAGATGAAAATACCATCAGGCTTCTGAATAACTTGAAGTCCAAGGAAGAAGGACAACTCACCCATCATGCTCATCTCGTACCTACTCTACATTAGCTTAGCAAATCTCTTGCATAGCAAATCATTAGTAGAACCAAATATTATATCATCCACATATACTTGCACCAGAATTATATCATTTTTATGCTTTTTATGAAAGAGAGTTTTGTCGATGATACCTCTTGTAAAACCATTTTCAAGTAAGAACTTGGAGAGAGTATCATACCATGTTCGAGAGGCTTGCTTGAGACCATAGACAGCTTTGAAGAGAAAGTACACAAAACCTTCAAATTCCTTGTCTTCGAACCCAGGGGGTTGTTCAACATAGACTTCTTCCTCTAGATCTCCGTTCAAAATTGCACTCTTCACATCCATCTGAAAAACCTTAAAGTTGGAGTGTGCAGCAAATGCTAAGAACATCCTGATTGCTTCAAGCCTTGCAACTGGAGCATAGGTTTCATCATAATAAATTCCTTCTTCTTGAGAGTAACCCTTTGCTACCAATCGAGCCTTGTTCCTCGTAACAATACCATTTTCATCCAGTTTATTCCTAAACACCCATCTAGTGCCAATTACAGATTTATCTTTTGGTCTTGGCACCAGCTTCCATACTTTCTGCCTTTCGAACTGATTGAGTTCTTCCTGCATTGCAGTTACCCAATCTGGATCATCAAGAGCTTCATCAACCTTTTTAGGTTCAATTTGAGATAAAAATCCTGCGAAATTGCATTCATTCTGTGTTGCTCTTCTAGTCTGTACACCCGTGTCCGGTTCACCAATGATCTGTTCAAAGGGATGCGCTCTACTCCATACCCTTTGTCTTGGCAGATTTGATCTTGATGATTCTCCAAGTTCATGATTGTGTTGAGTGTGATGACTAGTAGATCCAAAATCATTGTTTGCTCCCCCTGAGCTGTTGCTTTCAGAGTTTGATGAATCAGAGTTTAATGAACCAGCAGATGCATTCTTTGATGTTTCTTCACTTGATTGGGGTTCATTTTCATTGTTCACTTGCTCCCCCTCAACATGTGCTGCTGTCTGATCTACTAGTATAGATTGAACAATAGAGTCTGAAAGAGTATCAGAATTTTGTTCATTCTCAAATCTCAGCTGGTCATGTTCATCAAAATCTTCAAGTCCTGTTATCTTTTTATCATCAAAATACACATGGATAGATTCCATGACCACTTTTGTTCTCAGATTGTAGACTCTGAATGCTTTTGTGGATAGTGGGTATCCAACAAAGATTCCTTCACCAGCTTTTAAATCAAATTTGGAAAGCTGTTCTGGATGAGTCTTAAGAACAAAACATTTACATCCAAACACATGAAAGTACTTCAGGTTCGGCTTCTTCTTTTTCACCATCTCATATGGTGTTTTACCATGCTTGTTTATGAGTGTAGCATTCTGTGTGAAACAAGCAGCTTGCACAGCTTCAGCCCAGAAGTAAGTTGGCAGCTTTGCTTCATCAAGCATGGTCCTTGCAGCTTCTATGAGAGTCCTGTTCTTTCTCTCTACTACTCCATTTTGTTGTGGAGTTCCAGGCGCAGAGAATTCTTGCTTTATTCCATTTTCTTTACAAAACTCTTCCATGACTACATTCTTGAACTCAGTGCCATTATCACTCCTTATGATTTTCACTGTATGCTTAGATCCTTTGTCCAGTTGTCTGACATGCTCTGTTAAGATTGATGCAGTTTCTTCTTTCTTGTGCATGAAATATACCCATGTATATCTGGTGTATTCATCAACAATAACCAAAGCATATCTTTTCTTTCCAATAGACATTATATTTACTGGACCAAATAAATCAACATGCAATAAGTGATATGGCTCAAGAATTGAGGATTCAGTCTTACTTTTGAATGAAGTTTTCCTTTGTTTTGCCTTTTGACATGAGTCACATAGGCCATCTGGAGTAAAAATTGATTTGGGCAATCCTCTCACAAGATCTTTCTTCACTAGCTCATTAATGCTGTTGAAATTCAGATGAGAAAGTCTCTTGTGCCAATCCCAGCTTTCTTCAATTGATGCTCTACTCAGTAGACAGATTGCAGAGCCATCAGAGTTTGTTGAAAGCTTGGCTTCATAAATGTTACCATGCCTATATCCCTTCAGAACAACTTTTCCTGTAGATTTGCTTACAACTTCACCGTGTTCTTCAAGGAAATCCACATGATAACCTCTGTCACAGATTTGACTCACACTTAGTAGATTATGTTTGAGTCCTGAGACTAGAGCTACAGCTTCAATGATGACATTCCCAAGTTTGATATTGCCATATCCCAGAGTCCTTCCTATGTTGCCATCTCCATAAGAAACACTTGGGCCAGCTTTCTCCACAAATTCTGATAGCAGGGCTTTATTTCCAGTCATGTGTCCTGAGCATCCACTGTCCAGAACAAGGATATTTTTCCTGTTACCCTGCAATCACAAAAACCACTAATGATTAGTTTTAAGGACCCAGACTTGCTTGGATCCTTTGGTCTTATTAAGTTTGTTAGCTTTTGCAGCAGAAGTCTTATCAGAGTTTGTGCTAACATTCTTTTTATCAGAATTTATACATGTAGAATCAATCTTGAATTTATTCAAAGAGGTTTTAAGTTCATAATAATCATAATACAACTTATGATACTCTTTGCATGTATAAATAGAATGCCAAATACTACCACAGTGAAAACAAGGATTCTGTGGCTTAAACCTAACTGAACCACTCTTAACTCCTGACTTAGGAGGTGTAGAGTTTATATTTTTATTCTTCCTGCAAAAAGCAGCAAGATGGTTAGGACTTCCACAGTTATAACATTTCTTCCTAGGAGCATTGGGAATAGGCATATAGTTATTGCTTTTACTGATGCCTACCTTTCCATTTCTGTTTTTCCTAGGTTCTTTTACCTTGTTTATTCTTTTTAACTCCTTCAGCTTGTGTTTAAGCTGTTTCTGAGACATTGAACTAATATCTACTGATTTGGCTTTATCCTGTTTTGGTTTGTCAGATTTTGGTACAAACCTCACATGATTAATTTTGGGTTTTGCAGCCTTTTCAGTAAATACAGGTTTAGAGGTCTCAGCTTCTAGGTTGACAGTTTTCTTTTTATCAGTGTAACCTAGACCTTCTTTCCAACAATCATTGTCTATGATATCCTGAGTTTTCTTACCAGAGTTAGTCCAAATTTTAAGAATGTTTCTTTCTTTAACAAGTTCAGATTCAAGATAAGCATGCTTTTTCAATAATTCATTTTTAACAAAAATAGCATCATCTCTCTCTTTCTGAATTTCTAACATCTGGACTAATTCTGATTCTAGATAATCATTTCTCTTTCTAAGGTCTAGACTTTCAGATTTTATTCTTTCATTTTCTAAAGTCTGATCTCTATAGCTAACATGCAAGTTTTTAAGAAAGAGTCTTAACTCAGATATATCAGTAGTATCAAAAGCTAGAATAGAGTGAGGTACCTTGGTCTCAGTAGCTTCAGAGATACTATCAACATTTGCCATCAAGGCGTAGTTCACCTCATCTTCAGAGTCTGAAGTGTCAGCCCAGTCCTTCTTCTTTGTGATGTAAGCTTGACTTTTATCAGCTTTGGCTCTCTTGCACTCAGGTGCAAAATATCCTTTCTCACCACAATTATAGCATGTGATCTTGGACTTGTCGACTTTCCCAGACCTGTTTTCCTTTCCCTCAGCTTTTCTGAAATTCTTCTTGTCAAAATTTGAATCTCTTCGTGTGAACTTCTTTCCCTTCCTGAAGTTCTTGTAAGCCATCTTCTTGAAGCCTTTCACCATTAGGGCTGCAAGTTGTATCATCTCAGCATCACTACCATCATCATCAGAGTCTGTGAGATTGTCAGAGTTTGAGTCATCATCAGAATTTGATGACTCAGTATCAGACTTTGTAATTAGAGCCTTTCCTTTGGATTGACTCTTTTTCACAGCAATTTCTTTAGAAGCTTTCTCCCCAGCTTTAAGAGCAATTGACTTGGTCTTGCTTCCATGCCTCTTGCTTCTTTGTTCCATCTCAAGCTCATGAGTCTTAAGCATTCCATAGATTTCATCAAGGGACATGTCTTCTAGATCATGATTGTCTCTGATGGTAGTGGCCCTTAAGTCCCATTTCTCAGGAAGAGCCAACAAGAATTTCAGATTGGAGTCTTCAAGATTATACTCCTTATCTACCAGTGATAGATCATTCAACAATTTCAGGAATCTATCATATATGTCTGTTAATGACTCATCAGCATTTGAGTCAAAGTGCTCGTACTCCTGTGTGAGTATTGTTCTCCTGTTCTTTTTGATGGCTTTGGTTCCTTGACATCTGACTTCCAAAGCATCCCAAATCTCCTTAGCAGTTTTGCATCCAATGACCCTGTTAGACATAACATTGTCAAGGGCGTTATGTAATAAATGCCTTACTTTAGCATCTTTGCTAATAGAGGAGATATCTTCAGGAGTGTAGTCTTTCTTCTCTTTTGGAATCATTTTCTGTTCTTTTCCAGCAACTGCAACAGACAATTTTGTAGGCTTATGTGGACCATCATGGATTCTGTCTAAGTACTCTGGATCTGTAGCCTCCAGAAACATTTCCATCTTCACCTTCCATATGGGATATTCTGATGCCCTGAGTATTGGAACTCTAATTGATTCATATCTGCTTGTTGTTGGAGTTTGTGTTTTCTCTGTCATGATTGTATGGTTTTTTGTATAGTAACAGAGTGGCTCAAAATGAACAGTACCGTATCTGTGAATAGTACCGTATCTGTGAATAGTACAGTATATGTAAATAGTACCATATTTGTGAATAGTACCGTATTTGTGAATAGTGCCGTATATGTGAATAGTACCGTATCTGTGAATAGTGTCGTATATGTGAATAGTACCTTATATGTGAACAGTGACGTGCAACACCGGATCTGATCTGTATATCGATCAACTTGCTCTGATGCCAATTGTTAGGTCCGGAATAACGTAGAAGGGGGGTTGAATACGTTATTTAAAAATATTTCGATTTTTGAGATGTGAAAAATGAGGTCAACAACTGAATTGAAATAAAACAATTGGTTCGGGAAAATATCTTTGAACTGATAAAAACCCAAGGGGTGTTACAACTTCTAATCCAACGGATTAGCTTCAAAAACTCGAACACTCCTAAGGATAGTTTAGGCACGAGGACCTTCTATCCGACACTTCCTGAAAGCGGGCTAAGCCGGCTTTCCTACTAGATGGACTGTCTAGCAGCTTACATAGAGAAGATATTTAAGAGAGAGAGAAAGTTGTGTGTTGAGGTGTTTTTTTAAATGAAATACAACAGGCCTATTTATAGATTTTCTAGAAAATCACTATGCTGCATAGTACCCCATTTAATAACGTAAGGGGTGACGTTTTGTTGGCTGCTGCTGTTTTCAATTTCAAATCTCCTGCCAAACTTTGATTTTTCAAAGTTTCCAAAATCAAACATGTGGGCCCCACATGTTTCTTACTTTATGAATAGTACTTTTGGGTACTATTCATGAATATTAATTTCGGTTACTATTCATATGAATAGTACTATTCATATGAATAGTGATTTCGGTTACTATTCATGTGAATAGTGATTTCGGTTACTATTCATATGAATAGTGATTTTGGATACTATTCATTTTCTCTCTTCTGTTTATTCTGCTGTTTTAATTCACCTCAGAAAATAATTCAAGTACCAGATTAATTTAATTATTTTGTTATAAATAATTAATTAATCTGTTACTTAATTAATTTTCAGAGTAAATTAACTTTTGACAATACCTTGAGATATTATGTCTGTCCTTGATCGTCAATAGGTTTTGGCAATTCTTTCTATGAATTAATGTGTTGATCCTTCCCGTATGTGTTGACACTTGGTGCACTGGTCTGGTTCACAAGTGACTATCACTGATCTTGATCTTCACACCTTCGTTACATTCCAATTTATTAGCCTGTAGCAATATCTTTAAATACATGAAATCTTTTGGCCCTTCAACTGAATCATCTGTACATCTTATTATGTCATTGAGGCTTGATCATGTTAATGAACTTCTTTCAGCGACTTGATCCTTGTTGGTGCCTGTTCTTCAAATTTCACGATCCCTGTATAGAGTTAATATTATTTATCTTTTATCCTAGTTGAGTTATATATGTCCTCCATTACATATTACATTTCATTATACTTTACACCGTAGAGCTTGGGAGAAACTATCAGTAAGATTTTATGGGCCTTTTGAGGTCATTCAGCGGGTGGGGAAAGTCGCCTATAGATTACAGTTGCCAGAGATGTCCAAGATCCATCCAGTTTTCCATGTCTCACGGTTGAAGAGAGCAATCGGGGAGGGGCCTGTTTCACCAATGATACCGACAAGTATAACAGTGGATTTAGTGTAGATGGCGGAACCAGAAAGAGTGATGGGAGTACGTAATAGGGGTGCTACTTCCGTGGAGGTCTTAGTGAAATGGCAAGGGATGGCTGAGTTTGAGGCGACTTGGGAAGACTTCGTAGCAGTAAACCATCGATTTTCGAAGTTTCACCTTGAGGACAGGGTGGCTCTTTGGGAGGCGGGTATTGCAAGGAGTGTGGAAGCAAGGCTGATAAAATATACAAGACGTAAGAAAAAACCTGAGGCAGAGTAATATAATAAGGGCATAAAGGTCTATTCACAGAACAAAAGGGTAGAATGGGGAATGCAGAAGATATTAGTAGAAAAGGGGCAATTGTAGAGGAATTAGGGTATCGATTGAGAAGTAAAAAATAGTAGCAGCCATTTGGAGAGACTGAGCCTCTCAGAATTGTAATAAACAGTGACTCAAGTTTTATCTCTAATTATTCGTAATATATATCTATCTCAATTCTGAATTCTGTGATTATTCGTGTTAATTAGTAGTTGATTACGTTAACAAATATTCAGATCTAGCACCACCCTGCCTTAATCATATAGTTGATGTCATCTTCAATATCTCGCTCGCAATGCCTTATTGACCAAACATATCAAAACTTTTTAAAAGTCTCAATTTCTACTCTATCCAATGTTTCTACTCTATCCAATGTGACTTCACTAATTTGTCTCCTAGAGTCACCAAACTTATAATGCATATATTCCGTCTTTATTATACTAAGTTTAAAACATTTTGTTTTCAATGTTTGTCTCCAAAGTTCAAGTTTGCTAGTACCTCCTTCCCTACCTTCGCCAAGTAGATTTATGTCATCGGCAAAAAACATACACAATCATACCTCAAGGGATCCCGTCTTGGATTTGAATTTGGATTTATGTAGTGAGTTCATTGATCACAATAGTAAAGTGATGAGGACTAAGAGATGAACATTTACGAAGACCAACTATAATAAGGAACTCCTCTGTGCGGATTCCAACGTTTTGACATCAACAACTCCATCATACACGTCTTTAATAATACGAGTGTACCTTATATGTATACCTCTTTTATTCAAAATCCACCAAACCTCTCTAGGTACTATATCATATGACTTTTCAAGGGCAGTGAATACCATCTGTGGATCCTTCTTAATAATACATAAAATATTATTTAATAAAAAATGGTTAATTCAATTTCCTTCAAAAAGATTATTTATATTATGTGTAAAATGCGTTTGCAAGCTAACTATACATTTATAGAATGGGGACACATTTATCGAACTTCTCTATCATATTTTTTTTTGAGAAACTAACATGAATGATATGTAGTGAATTGTGGCAAAACTATCGGAAGCATGCGCCGGTTTTGTTTGAATTAATACTGGGAGAGGCCTAAACATTTAAGAACCTCGTAAAAAGGAAACTCCCAAATAGAAGTTTGGATTACGTATTAGTTTTGCGTGGATATACATAATTATATATATTGTTGTATCATCTCTATCATTCAAAAAAAGGGAAAAAAAAATTATCATGCACATAGTGTGTGTGGACCCTAGGTGAGGTGGCATCTAGGTGGCAGCTGACGTGGATGATGACATGGATTAAATTGTCTTCTCAAAACCTATGTTGTGCTATTAATAATATAATAGATTATTGCATTGTGTAAGACTCATTTCTGATATATATAAACCATTGTGTGTGAAATTGAAACACAATACAAGAGCAAAAAAAATGGTTGTATCAATGTAAAAAGAACGACACATATTCAATGGTTATAGACATTGTTTTCTAATGCATCCAACAACAATTTAAATATAAAAAACAGTTGTTTATAGATGGGAAAAACAATAGTTCAAATTAAACAAACTATTGTGTATAGTTCTAAACAACAACAGACAAATTTTACAAGAATGTTGTGTGATTTCCATTCAAACAAGTGTGTATTCAATTAAAACTATTGTCTATAATTTCTAACAACAATGGACAAATTCTACAAGAATGTTGTGTGATTTCCATTCCGACAAGTGTTTATTCAATTAAAACTATTGTGTAGCATCTAAACAACAATGGTTTCTAAATCGAGTGTTGTTGTTTATGGCTACTACACAACGGTGTCACTCACTCTTTTAACAAGTATTTTGAACCGTTGCGTTCCTTCCTTCCAGTAACGGTTCTTATTATACAACTGTTGTGTTAAGTAATTTTTGAACAACAATTTAAAACTGTTGTGTTACATTCTTCTACGCATCGGGTAAATAACCATTGTCCGCTTTTAATCAGACAACTACCGGATAGACAATGAAAAAAACGAAGGTCAGACACCGGTGAAAATCTGTTGCAGGATCGTGTTTTTCTTGTAGTGTAATTCTGGAGTTAATTCTAGCTTGTACGTACTTTTGGTTGTATACGATGTCAATTGTTACATTATTGATTGATTATATACATTTTTTTAAATATTTATAATTTTGTAAACTATATTATTAAACAATTTTTTTAATATTTATATTTTATTAAGATTTATTTTATATTTAATTTATTTTTATTAGATAAATTTTAATCTTTTATTGAAGGAAATAAAGAACTCTTAAATTTGAAAATTTTAGAGAAAATTAATCAAATTTGAGTATAAATTTTTTTAATAAAATATTATCTATTAGATTTCATACGATCAAGGGTTTTGCTAAGTGTTATAGGATCTCCATCTGTACTTCAGTCTTTTGTTACAAGGGTTTTGGAAGGCCATTCGCAACAATTTACCGAGTGCGAGGCCACTTAATAGTCAATACACTAAGCAGCTTTGTAAGCAGAAATGTGGAGTAAATATTTGGGAAAATACTACAGACCCAATTGGGTATCAAAAAACGGGACGTTTATACAAAACTTTCTGCAAAGTTGCGCTTTATCTAACCAGGATATAACATACTGATAAAATAAAGCTAAAAAGATAGCGTCAAAAGTAGAGCAACCCCTAAATAAGATAAGTAGTTTCAGTAGAAGTAATACAACAAAAGGCACACTCAGAAGATATTTCACTTACAAGATACAATCACCGAAGCCTCTTATCATCCAGGTTAATGGTGGTTCGGGGAGAACCTCTTAATCTATCGCAGCATCCCAAGTGACTTGTACTTGGATCATCACTTTGTTTTCTGAAGAATAGAATTCTGAAAATTCCCCAGTTTTTTTCGCATCGAAGGACGACGTGGCTGTGTAATTCAAGCCATTAACATTCAGGGAAATGTCCACATGGAGTACAGAATCCATTGGTACACCTACACGGGATTTGGACAATGGGATCAAGCCCTCCTCTCCTACTTGTATTACATTATCAGGCTTCTTCTCAAAGAGCACACTCGTACACTTGGGTATGTCCAATTTGCTGTTGCTAGCAAGAACAACTCCATATACGTTTGTGGCAGAAGAGTTGTCTACCAACTTAACCTCAAGATTGGCAACTGTAGCATCAAAGAACAACCCCATCTGGACAGAGATCTCTCCGGTGCCATCTCTTGACACAATTCTGCTTTCCTCAAAAAGAACGTCATCCGCAACACATTCAGCGGAGTCCCGGCCAGTCTACGTCTATAGAGTCCTTGTAGGCACCAGAAAAAAGATCAAACTGAATATCAAGGCATGTAAAAGAACAGGTTGGATCTTTTACAGTGACAAGAATGTTATCCCCGTATTTCATTGTTGGTTTACTCATATCTATCTCTTGTACGTTGTATAGGAACTGAACAACGCCACCAGAGATCAACTTGATCGTGCCACATTGCTTCTCAGGCTCTAGTTCATCATGGCTTAGGTATATTAAGTTAAACACCTCCATTAGAGAGATCCGATCACGTCCTACCTTCGTACATAAATGTTTGTCAGAGAGAGTTATGCCCATCAATAAATCTATAGAAAGCAATAACCAAAACAATAAAATACGAACTACGGATATTTTTCATATATGCTCTGTTATCATCTGAATCATTCTAAATTTACAACCCAGTAACTTCAATACTCTATCCAGCAAGCATGCACATATAAATCTGCATGGTACGTAATAAATTAGCGACATGCCTATGCCTACTTCTATCTATGTATTACAAAAATATATACATGCATAGACATAGGAAACAACATTGTTTTGATACACAAATACAATATATAGATTAAACATGGGCAAGGGATAAAATTAAAGAGTGTCAGATGATTAATGACAATCAAAACAGATCAATAAAAGAGTTGAAAAGAGAACCAAACCATCGAGTTGAAAGACAACAATGATACGCCTGAGGGAGAAGTAGGAGATAGGCAACACCGTTGTTGCCCTTCGCTGAAATATGTAGAACAATATTAGTTGCCTAACGGAAGAGCTAAGATCTGAAATAAACAATTATACACATATACATACCTAGCATGCGGTTTTTTCTCACTTTTGCTTGGGTATACATCAATCTGGCCATATTCATAACAATTGATGCCATTAAACAGTGCCCACGCTGCCTCTATCTTTACATCAGACTCGTCGTCTTCAAGCAGGCTGCAGAGTGGCTCGATTAGATTGGCTTCAACCATATCCTGTCGATTCCAGTTACATGATTAAAAAGCCGCAACTTACCAGATACAAATAAATGAATACTGATACATAACAGACCAGTAAATTCACAATATCTAAAACTAACTTTAATCAATATTTCGCTTCTTGCAGCTATGTTTGCAACTATCTTGCAAGCTTCCTTCCGAAACTTCTTAAATTCAGAGCGTATCATGTCCTTCCCAAGGCATTGCATAAGCTGATGATCTTTAGCCAAAAACTGGAAGAATGAAAAATTATTAGACACAACGGGGAGTACTTTATAAACAAGCATGCATGTATCATAAAGAATACATTCAGATATCAACATGTTTCACAATCTACACAGTGCTGGAAAAAAGATTTAGACCATTTTCAAACTTGTATCATCTAAATCCTGCAGTAAGTTTTACCCGGCCAATTTGTGATAACAACCTTGAGTTTAGTCCCCATTAGATGATTAGTTTAATCATGAATATTATATTATTATTCTGGTATATATCAGTATTAGTAATTTAACTATCTATCTGATATACTCATGTGGAATTTAGAATCACAAATAACACAGATGTCAACACACAATCAGAGTTCGCTAACAACGTACTTTGAGTATCGAATTTTCAAAAAGGTTGTCGGTTTCCGAAAGAATATATTAAATATAATGTTTGTCGCTTGTCATACCTGAATCTGTTTAAGATTTCCCCATCTTGAAATATTTCCAACTACTCCAAGAGCAGAACCACCAATCTTGTTAAGGTTATCCCAACTTCTAATATATCCAACTACTCCAGTTGCAGAACCGGCAAGCGATGTATTTTTAATACTGTACCACCAGTTAAACATAACAGGTATTAACTACAAAAATGTAAGAAAAATATGGGCACAAGGGAAAATTGACCATATCCACTTACGAAATGAAGTCAGTGAGCCTTCCAATAAGCCTTTTATAGGCCTCCCCTGTAAGTGTCATACACCTTCCATGAGAAAGATATAATAGTGCGTAGCATGCTAGCACTAAATCGCTATAAGAAGCGGTTTCCTTGTAAAGGAGGTCTTCTATAATGGTAGTAACTACCGCTACCTGCGAAAATTAGAGTTCTTTAAATATGTATAGGATTGCTATATATGACTGGCTCTACGAGGAAAACAGAAATAGAAAAATGGATCAGCATCTCACCTTATCAGAGGGAAAATTATCAGGATAAAGGTTGAGTGCTCGACAAACAACTATCAAAAGCTTGGTTATGTAACCCATAATCTTAAAGGTACCACGAACTTTGTTAATAACTTCACGTACAGCTTCCAAAGCACCGTTATCAATGATAACTTTTACATGAATGGGAGAAGCATAAGCTAAACGCGTCAATGCAATCACAGCCTACACATTTAGGTGGTATTTCTAGTTAAATATGCATTCACATTGACAAATATGGGAAATTGACTAACTATATAATTAAGTTTGTTAAGATTACCTCCTTAGCTAATGTATTACTGTGCTTAGGCACAAGCTTCACGAGTAATGGAACTGCATCTTTTTCCAGCACATTGCCGCATATATTAAACCTTGCATGGGAGAGGATGGACACAGCCCGACACTGTAAAATATATACGGGTTAATGAGACATGTTCTTAAAATAGAAAAGAATCCTAGTAACATGCAGAATGTACACCATCAACACAACAGACCTGGACGTAATGCCTGTATCTCCCGTTATTAGTCATCTTGAGGATCATAACAAGGTAGCCAACAACACCAGATCTTAGACGATAAGCCAATCTTAGGTCTGTTTGTTGAAATTCCGTCAATATACAATATTTAGTAAAAAAAAAAAACGAACAAAAAGACGGAAATTCTTTTTACCTCTATTAATCAATTCTTCAAGATGAGTGATAGGCTTTAACAGCTGCTCAAAGTTTCTGGACTCCATCATCTCACGAACATAACGATCATAGGTTGCACTCTGGAATTTCCCATCAATAAGCATGTAAAATACCCTTTAAAACAATATTTTTTTTCACTAAATAAAAGAAAAAACTAAAGAAAATCCTATGCACAGACCCTTCGGTTGATAAAGTATGTCTGACTGGTCACGAAAGGAGAAAACTGCACATGATCCACGAACTCTGATTCCATTACAAATGTTTCTATTCTGCAATTTCTTATTATGCTATTAGAATTCAGGTTGCGACATTCTTCACCCGAATGTTGGAGACCTCTCGGTGTAACAACCCTAAATAAGGAGAAGAAAACAAGTGTTAATCTTATCCATTATCTGTCAAACAATTCAATGTACAGAAGTAGTAACACACAGTTTTGAAATAAAAGCTAACTAGTTCATGCATTATCAATTATCATCAACTAAGAAATTATTTATAATTTAAAGGAGCCCCAAACACAAAATTACACGGATAATTATTGTGTCGATCCTTGGTACACGACATGAAACGAAAAATATACGAAATATGTTAAATTATATAAATACATATTATAAATAAATATTGTATGTATAATTTTTACAAAAACAAATTTGAAAATAGTATCAAATTCAAGTTAAACAAAACCTTAACACACTTGACTCTTATAGTCTTATGGCTTATGATTTAAGATTCAACTAGTAAAAATTCAATGGAAAATTATTAATATTTATTTATACTTTTATTTTTATTTAATATTACACGAAAATACACGAACACGAAAATACACGACTACACAAAATTACACGACTACCTAATGGGTCGTATTTAGATTTAGCATTCTGCATTCATGTACACGACGAAAGCACACGATATGAAATTTATTAAACGAACGAATTGCCAGGTCTAACATACATATGAAATCAATCAATCAATCAATATATATAAAGGAGGATACACGGGAGTTTAGGTGGCGCTCTAAAATCGTCTCAATTCTATTTTTCTAATTTTCTAATTTTCTAGAATTTTAGAATTTAAACACTAATAAATATAAAAATATCATTTAACGTATTAGAAGTAGAATAGGTGTTCGAATTTATAGAGAAGAAGAGTTCGAATTTATAAGGAATACATATGATTAGAAGTTTTATTGGAAGTAGAATATGTATTTATTAGACATATGATTAAAAGTTCTATTAGAAGTAGAATAGGAGTTCGAATTTATAGAGAATAAGAATTCGAATTTATAAAAAAAAACTTATAAATAAAAGTTCTATTAGAAGTAGAATAAGTGTTTGAATATATAGTGAAGATATATAAATAAATATTTTTTAAAATGTACGATCTTCTTAAAATATGTCGTTTCATATAAGTTAATTATACTTCTATTAGGAAAATTTATTCAATACTATTGTCATAAAAAAAGTCATCGTATTTAAAAATAAAATCATTGATGTGTTAATATAATAAAATAACATTCTCATGCAGGAATCCTAAATTAATACAGGAGTATCTACAATATAAAGAAAAATAAGATGTGTTTTCATTTTCTAAAACTCCATAAATTTTAAAAAGTCTAGAGAAAGTAAAAATTGTATCAATATATATATATATATATATATATATATATATATATATATATATATATATATATATATATATATATATATATATATATATGAGGATACACGGAAGTTTAGGTGGCGCTCTAAAATCGTCTCAATCTATTTTTCAAATTTTTTAGAATTTTATAATTTTAAACATTAATAAATATAAAAATATCATTTAACATATTAGAAGTAGAATAGGCGTTCGAATTTATAAAGGAGAAGAGTTTGAATTTATAGGGAAGACATATGATTAGAACTTCTATTGGAAGTAGAATAAGTATTTATATTAATGCATATGATTAAAAGTTCTATTGGAAGTAGAATAGGAGTTC
Organism: Kitagawia praeruptora; assembly: GCA_037693485.1. NCBI lineage: Eukaryota > Viridiplantae > Streptophyta > Magnoliopsida > Apiales > Apiaceae > Kitagawia > Kitagawia praeruptora. Next base: position 130,280,161 of record CM075347.1, read on the forward strand.
GAATTTATAGAGAATAAGAGTTCGAATTTATAAAAAAAATGTATAAATAAAAGTTCTATTAGAAGTAGAAAAATATCATTTAACATATTAGAAATAGAATAGGTGTTCGAATTTATAGAGGAGAATAGTTCGAATTTATAGGGAAGACATATGATTAGAAGTTCTACCGGAAGTAGAATAAATATTTATAACGCATATGATTAAAAGTTATATTGGAAGTAGAATAGAAGTTTGAATTTGTAGAGAATAAGCGTTCGAATTTATAGAAAAAACAAATAAATAAAAGTTCTATTAGAAGTATAATAGGTGTTTGAATATATAGAGCATATAGATAATTAAATATTTTATAAGAAATACGATCTTCTTAAATTATACTTTTTAAAATAAGTTAATTATACTTCTATTAGGAAAATTTATTCATAAATCCAATACTATTGTCATAAAAAAGTCACCGTTTTTAAAAATAAAATAATTGATGTATTAACATAATAAAAGAACATTGTCATGTAGGAATCCTAAATAAATACAGGAGTATCTATAATATAAAGAGAAAATAATATGTGTTTTCATTTTCTAAAACTCCATAATATATAGAAAGTCTAAAATAAGTATAAATTGGAATTCACTCTATTTTTTAGGTTTTGATTTTAAGGAGTAAGTTGTTGTGTAAGATAAGTATCATCAATAATATGTAATGAAGTTGGAATTTCGATCTCAAATTAGAGCGGCTGGAAACGTGCTTAACGGGAAGACGACTCACTATAAAAGATTGTATTAGCTATTAAAATATCATATTGGTGTTATAAATTTTATTTTATTTTTAGAATTTGATTTTTATGGATAAACATTATCATACAAGTGATATATGTAAAAGTTAGGTTTTTAGTTTTAACGAGAGAGCGGATCAATAGTAACAACCGTGTTTAACAAGAAAGCGGTTCATTAGAGAAGACCGTATAAAAGATATTTGAATAAATAAGGAATACGTATAATAAAATGTTTTATTGGAAGTAGAATACGAGTACGGTGGAGACATCTTATACAATTTTTTTAAACTATATATTTTGTTCTTAGAATTCCTTTATTTTAACTTTGTTATACAAGTTAATTATACTTGCATTAGAAAAATATATCCATAAATTTAATATTATTTCCGTAACAAAAAGTCTTCATATTTAATTTTTTTAGATATGTTAACATAATATAAAGACATTCCCATGCGGAAGCTGTAAGTTTAAAAATATAAAAATTGGAGTTTACTCTCTTTCTTTATATAATGAAGTTAGAATTTCGATTCCAAATAAGAGCGGCTCGAAACGTATTTAACGGGATGACGGCTCACTAAAAAAGATTATATTAGCTATTAGAATTTGATACTGATGTCATAATTTTTTTTATTTTTACGGTACGATTTTATGGATAAAAATTATTATAAAGTCTTTATAATATATGTTAACTAGTCGATAAAGCCGCGCTTCGCGGCGGCGTTATAAAATTTTTTTAAAAAAATTAATACATTTACGTTATATTGTAATATTAATTTTAAATTTTAATAATTAAATATCCTTTTCTAATGAATCGATTTCTTGTTAAACACGATTCTTTCGATTGAGCCGCTCTCTCATTAAAATCAAAATCTCAACTTTAACATATATTATAAAGACTTATATAATATTTTTTATCCATAAAATCGAACAATAAAAAAAATTATGACATCAATATCAAATTCTAATAGCTAATACAATCTTTTCTAGTGAGTCGTTTTCTCGTTAAATACGTTTTGAGTCGCTCTTATTTGGAACCGAAATTCTAACTAATTATATAAAGAAAGTAAATTCCAATTTTTATATTCTTTAAACTTTCTAATATTTATAGAGTTTTAAAAATGAAAATACATCTTATTTTTTCTGTATATTATAGGTATTCATGTACTTATTTACAACTTATGCATGAGAATGTCTTTCTGGTATGTTAACATATAAAAAAATTAAATTCGAAGACTTTTCGTTACGGGAATAATATTAAATTTATGGATATATTTTTCTAATGCAAGTATAATTAACTTGTACAAAAAAGATAAAATAAAGGATTTCTAGGAAAAAAGATATATAATTTTAAAAATCATGTAAGACGTCTCCACCGTCCTCGTATTCTACTTCTATTAATAAAACATTTTTATTTTATGTATTCCTTATATATTCAAACATTTTTATACGGTCTTCTCTAATGAATCGCTTTCTCGTTAAACACGGTTATTACTATTTATCTGCTCCCTAGTTAAGACCAAAAACCTAACTTTTACATGTATCACTTGTATGATAATGTTTATCCATAAAAATCAAATCCTAAAAATAAAATAAAATTTATAACATCAAAATGATATTTTAATAGCTAATACAATCTTTTATAGTGAGCCGTCTTCCTGTTAAACACGTTTCGAGCCGCTCTCGTTTGGGTCGAAATTCCAAATTCATTACATATTATTATTGATACTTATCTTACACAACAACTTTTTTTCTTAAAATTAAAACCTAAAAAATAGAGTGAATTCCAATTTATACTTTATCTAGACTTTCTAAAATTTATGGAGTTTTAGAAAATGAAAGCACATCTTATTTTTTCTTTATATTATAGATACTCCAATATTTATTTAGGATTCCTGCATGAGAATGTTCTTTTATAATGTTAACACATCAATTCTTTTCTTTTAAATACGATGACTTTTTTATGATAATAGTATTAGATTTATGAATAAATTTTCCTAATAGAAGTATAATTAACTTATATAAAAAATATATAATTTAAGAAGATCGTACTTTCTATAAAATATTTAGTTATATGGATGCTCTATATATTCAAACACATATTCTACTTCTAACATAACTTTTATTTATATGTTTTTCTATAAATTCGAACTCTTATTCTCTATAAATTCAAACTCCTATTCTACTTCCAATAGAACTTTTAATCGTATACTTTATAAATACTTATTCTACTTCCAATAGAAACTTTTATTTATATGTTTTTTCTATAAATTTGAACTCTTATCTCTATAAATTCGAACTCCTATATTCTACTTTCAATAGAACTTTTAATCATATGCTTTATAAATACTTATTCTACTTACAACAGAACTTCTAATCATATGTCTTCCTATAAATTCGAACTCTTCACCACTATAAATTCGAACACCTATTCTACTTCTAATATGTTAAATGATATTTTTATATTTATAAGTGTTTAAAATTCTAAAATTCTAGAAAATTAGAAAAATAGATTGAGACGATCTTAGAGCGCCACCTAAACTCCCGCGTACCCTCCTTTATATATATATATATTGAAGTTGGGATTTCGGTTTTAACGAGAGAGCGGCTCAATCGAAAGAATCATGTTTAACAAGAAATCGATTCATTAGAGAAGATTATTTAATTATTAAATTTTATTATTAATATTATAATATAACGTAAATGTATTGAATTTTTTTAAAAATATTGTAATGCCGCCGCGCTTCGCGGCGGCTTTATCGACTAGTTATTAAGATAATTGGAGTAATGTAAGTACCTCTCTACACGTTTCGCAAGGCTGGAAATATTCTGGTCGATATTAAATTCTCTCATAATCTCCTTAAATGTTTTTGTCTTGATCTTGTTCACCAATGTTTGACATGTCAAATCCATAAGTCTCTTGATCTTTAAGTGGTGTGCTGCCTGAAACAACAAAAAGATTAGAAACACACACAACATAATTCTTATCTATGAAACTATGACGAAAAAAAAGAACCTGAAAGAAATTAAACAGATTAACGGGATGATCGAGTTGTTTGGAAAATTCAATATCAAAACTTGATGTAGATGCATGATCAGTATCATCGTCATCGTCAACATGATTCTTGCAGTAATCGATAATCTTGCTCAGATTCTTGGCGGTGATACCAGGAATAAGATAAGTAGGTTCCTTTATATTCTTGTGTTTAATGGTGATGTAGTGGTCCTTCACCGACTGCAATTGCAGAGCTACAGCCTCTTCCACTTTAAGTTTCTGCTTATCAACGCCACTCTGCAGCAATATCATTGTTTCCATCTTTCTTGGTTTAGTGACCAACTAACGGAATTACGTTGCAACAAAGAAGAAAATATATGAATGTAAAATACAGGAGCAAAAGTATTAGTTAGGGCTTTAAAGCAAGATTATATATATACATATATCGACACCAGACAGGTTTAGATTTGGTTGCAGCGGGGATGATTAAACCTTATATACTTTCTAACAGGGCCCGATCAGATTGAAGGTTTCACATATTTAGAAGTAATTTTTGATTTATAAAATCAACCAATCCTTTTCATCTTTATATTATATATACCAGTTTATAGTCCGTGTGATGCACAGTTTTTTTTTGTTTTTTTTATAATTTAATATTTTACTTTTAACAAATTTTAATATATAACTATTCTAAAATATATTAATAACTTTTTATTTACTTTTAATAGGCAGTAGGGTCGTAACGAATGTAAGTTATTAATAGTAATTTTGCATAGTAATTGTTCACGTAAATTGTTAGCAGTATATTCTTAAAACTAGTCGATAAAGTCGCACTTCGCGGCAACATTATAATATTTTTAAAAAATTCAATACATATTTATGTTTTATTATTAATATTAAATTTTAATAATTATATAATCTTTTCTAATGAACCGATTTCTTATTAAACACGATTTTTTTGATTGAGCAACTCTCATCCCAACTTTAACATATATTATAAAGACTTATATTATAATTTTTATCCATAGAAAACGAACCCTAAAAATTAAATAAGAAAAAATTATGACATCAACATCAAATTCTAATAGTTAATACAATCTTTCTAGTGAGCCGTCTTCCCGTTAAAATATGTTTCGAGTCATTCTTATTTGTAATCGAAATTCTTACTTCATTACTTATCATTGATGACACTTATTTTATGAAATAAGTGTACATTCTTGTACACTCGTTAAACTTTAAAAGAGAGTAAATTCAAATTTGTACATTCTTTAAACTTTCTAATATTTATGGAATTTTAAAAGATGAAAATACATCTTATATTTTCGGTACCGCTTAACGATCAAAACCCTAACTTTTACTTATATTACTTGTATAACAATGTTTATCCATAAAAATCGAATCCTAAAATGAAATAAAATTAATTTATAACCTCAATATCAAATTCTAATAGCTCATACAATCTTTTATAGTGAGTTGTCTTCCCGTTAAACACGTTTCGAACCGCTCTCCTTTGGGATCGAAATTTTAACTTCATTACATATTTTTGATGATACTTATCTTATATAACTCTTTTTCTTAAAATCAAAACCTAAAAATAGAGTGAATTCCAATTTTTCTCCAAGCTTTCTAAAATTTATGAAGTTTTAAAAAATAAAAAACATCTTATTTCTCTTTATATTATAGATACTCTTGTATTTATTTAGGATTTCCGCATTAGAATGTTATTATATTATGTTATTTACTGATGACATGGCAGTGACGTCAATAGTGACACATCAGCAACGGTGCCACATTAGCATTTGATTGTACCACAAAATCAAAAAATTGGTCTTTTATCTATAGAACAAAAAAAAATAGATCTTTTTTTTATGCAACCAAAAATTAAAATTTTGATTCTACCATAAAATCAAAAATTAGTGGTTCTATCCGATTTTTCATATAAGATGGTTCTCTATGAACAACTAGTTTTTTAGCCCGTGCAAAGCACGGGCATGTTCTAAATACCAATTGATATGGGCTAAAAATAAGCCCTAAAAATATCATTAATGTTGCATTAATTAGACCTAGTTTGGTCCAAATGTGGGGCCCACTAGATAGCCCAAAAACCCTAGTTAAATATTAATTTCGTAATTAATATTCATGGCTAATTAACAGCTGGAAAATATAAGTCAAATAAGGATATTATCTCTCCAAAGAGTAGCCTCCAAGGCACATAGTCGTACAAGGAAACGGACTCCTACAAGGAAGGAGTCTAGATCCTTCCTCAAGGTTGACTTGTCCACCAAGTCACCTAACCCTACCATAATTCTGAGGCTTCTCAGCCTATATAAAGGGTCAGACCCCTCAACCTAGAACTACGTTTTATTGGCTTGATTCTCTTAATACAGAGATACGTAGGCATTCTGTGAAGACCGTTTAAGTCTCAAACGCAGAAGCAGCCATTAAAGCACGAAGCTCCCGAACCCTAGCCGTCATAATTATAACCTAGTTTTTATTCCACAACATTTGGCGCCGTCTGTGGGAAGAAAACATCAACCATGGTTAACACACGAAGGACACCAGCAATTACAGAGCCAATCGCAACCGAGGCTCTACCTCTTAGCTCTGCTCCGCCCCTCACTGAACAAGTACCTCCAACATCCGGGACTATCGTTCCGTATCAAGTTCTCAACTCCTAGGGACGACTTCCCATGTTGAGAGTACGCTACCTCCGATCGTCCACACAAATCCAGGGACTAACCCCCTCCAGGTGGGGATTTCTTCCTTGATTGTAGATCCCAACAACCCTCCACGAGGGGTTCAGATCAACACTACGGATCTCCCCATAAGCACCAATCCGATGTACGGGCTGCCTAACTACCCTCCTACCCAAGGAGCTGGACCAAGTGGTCATGCCCTGTATATTCGAGATCGAGATTATAACGATTTTTCTGGTCCTTATACGGATGAGTCATCTTCTAACGATGATTACGAACGTGATGAAGCTCCAAGGAGGCGACGTGCAAGTAAAGAACCTCGAGGAAGAACTCAAACTACTCACGATGGACTCCCTTCAACAACTACTGAGAGGATTAAGGCTTATGAAGCCGAGATCTTAAGATTAAAGGAAGACATGGCCAGAGAACAAGCCAGATCTAATCAGACTTGACCTCCTCCGACTTCAGGAGGGATTCCCTTCATAGATTTGGAAAGGTCTTCAAGGAGACGCCGAAGGGCTGAAGCCCCAACCAGAGGGACTACAAGGGTGGAACTCTCCAAGAGTAACCCCAAAGACCTGATGCTACAAGGAGATCTTGATGACCCAACCCCTCCATTCACTGAGGAGGTGATGAACGCACATATCTCCCGAAAGTTTAAGATGCCCACAATCAAAGCTTATGATGGAACGGGGGATCCCGCAACTCATGTGAGAACGTTTACGAGCGCATTGTTATTGCAGCCTGCTAACGACGCCCTTAAGTGTAGGGCGTTTCCCCAAACCCTGTCGGGCATGGCGCAACGCTGGTATAGTCGTTTACCTCCAAACTCGATTAGCTCTTTCAAGGAGTTGAGTACCGCTTTTGTCAGTCAATTCATTAGCGGAAGAATCCATGAGAAAAGCTCTGCATCCCTTATGTATGTAGTACAGGGAAAGAACGAGAACCTGAGGGATATATCAAGCGATTCACTAAGGAGACCCTGAACATCACTGATTTGGAAAATAAGGTGGCTATGGTAGCCTTGCAACACGGAACCACGGATCTCTTTTTTAAGAGGTCGCTGGCAAAACACCCCCTGAAAGCATGGATGAGCTCCAACAGAGGGTAGACAAGTATATAAAAGCTGAGGACAGCATGAAAAAGGAAGCCGCATTGGGCAATGGAGGGAACAACAAGCGGAAGCAAGAACAAGAGTACGACGCTAGGGACAAGTATCCCCGAACTAGCAGAGACTCTGAATCTGCTCCAAAAAAGAGCTCGGGTCCAAGGTTTTCCGAGTATGCCAGGCTTAATGCTCCACGAAGTCAGATCCTGTTGGACATTGAAAAGGAAAAGGACTTCCGATGGCCGAAGCCACTTAGGGGAGACCCAGCCAAGCGGAACAAGGATCAGTACTGCAGGTTCCATAAAGATGTGGGACATGACACCGACGATTGTAGGTAACTCAATGATGAGATTGAGTTCTTGATACGAAGAGGAAAACTAAGTCAGTTCACCAAGGGTGATGACCGTGGGAACCAGAGAAGGGACAATGACAGGAGAGATAATAACAGGAGGGATGACAACCATGACCGCAATCCACAGCCCCGAAGGGCAGTTATCAACATGATCTGGGGAGGCCCGACAGCAGCTGGCACAACTAAGAATTCTCAAAAGGCTTATGCTAGAGAAGTAATGAACATTGTGGGAGAGGCCCCGAAGCGTGCTAAAACTGAGATGGTAATTGGTTTCGATGATTCAGACTTGGAAGGGGTGAAGTTCCCCCATGACGACCCGCTGGTCATAACTCCTGTGATTGGAAACTCAGATGTAAAACGAGTCTTGATAGACAATGGAGCTTCTGTGGATATTTTGTTTCATGATGCATTTGTGAAGATGGGGTACAACGACTCTCAGTTGACCCCTACAAACATGCCCATATACGGGTTTAACGGAGTGGAGTCCAACGTTGAAGGGACTATTCAGTTACCCGTGACTATTGGGCAGGAGCCTAAGGAGGCGACTCAGATGCTGAACTTCTTGGTGATTAAGGCAGCCTCAACATACAACGTAATCCTTGGAAGGACTGGACTTCATGCGTTTAAGGCTGTGGCCTCTTTCTATCATATGAAGGTTAAGTTTCCGACACGGAATGGTGTCGGAGAACAGAAGGGTGATCAGAAGATGGCAAGAAGTTGCTATGTAGCCGCGCTGAGGGCCGATGGAGTCGGGGGGCAGGTCCTTCCGATTGAAGATATGGATGTCCGCGATGATGAAGAGCATAGAGGGAAGCCAGCAGAAGATTTGATTCCCATACCTCTAGAGCCGAACGATCCTGAAAAAGTTACTTATGTTGGAGCATCTCTGAAAGAACCCCTGAAGGGCAAGTTGATAAAATTCTTACAAAAGAATAGCGACGTGTTCGCTTGGACAGCAGCTGATATGCCAGGGATTGACCCCCAACTTATAACTCATAAGTAAAATGTGGATCCCAAGAGGAAGACAATAAAGTAGAAGAAGAGAAACTTTGCTCCGGAAAGGCAAGAGGCCATTAAGCAAGAAGTGGATAAGCTTTTGGAAGCTGGTTTTATTGAAGAGATTCAGTTTCCCGAATGGTTAGCAAACCCTGTAATGGTCAAGAAAGCGAATGGAAAGTGGAGGATGTGTATAGACTTCACTGACCTGAATGATGCATGTCCAAAAGATTGTTTTCCCCTGCCAAGGATTGATATGTTGATAGATGCCACAGCTGGACATGAGATGTTAAGCTTCATGGATGGATTCAGCGGCTATAATCAGATTAAGATGCACAAGGATGACATCCCTAAGGTATCTTTCATAACTGACTTTGGTGTCTTCTGTTATCTTGTTATGGCGTTTGGTCTAAAGAATGCAGGAGCTACTTACCAACGGCTGGTGAATAAGATATTTGCCCATCTGATTGGAAAAACCATGGAGGTGTATGTTGATGACATGTTGGTCAAGAGCCTACTCAAGGCTGACCATATTAAGCACCTCGGAGAGGCATTTGAGGTGCTGAGGCACCATAAGATGATGTTGAATCCCGCCAAGTGTGCCTTTGGCGTTGGATCTGGAAAGTTTTTAGGGCTGATGGTTTCAAAGAGAGGCATTGAAGCCAATCCTGACAAGATCAAGGCGATTTTAGACATGGAGCCACCACGTTCTATAAGAGATGTGCAGAAGTTGACAGGCCGAGTTGCAGCCTTAAGGAGGTTTATCTCCAAGTCTGGTGATAAGTGTTTCCCTTTCTTTCAAACATTAAGGAAGGTAAAGAATTTTGAATGGACACCCGAAAGCCAAGAGGCCTTTGAACAATTGAAGAAATACATGGCTGAAGCCCCGTTGTTGGCCAAGCCTAGTCCTGGAGAGACTCTTTATCTATACCTGGCGGTATCTGAGTAAGCATTGAGTACCGTCCTCATACGGGAATAGAACAAGGTTCAGAAACCCATCTACTACGTGAGTAAGGTGTTGCATGGAGCTGAGTTGAATTATTCTACCATTGAGAAGTTTGCTTTAGCATTGATAACAGCTTCAAGGAAACTACGACCTTACTTTCAGTCACACAAGATTGAAGTCCTGATGGACCAGCAGTTGAGAAGTATCCTGCATAGCCCGAAGGCCAGTGGAAGGCTAATTAAGTGGGCAATCGAACTCGGAGAATTTGACATTGCATATAAGCCTCGGACAGCCATCAAGGCTCAGGCATTAGCTGACTTCGTGGTTGAATGTACCATTGGCAACCAAGAAGTCGGGGGGCAGGAGATAGTAACCACCCCTGGGGTTGAGAGTAAGGATGAAGAACTTGTTGTTAACTCGAATAACTTGTAGAAGGGGGGGGGTTGAATACAAGTTATATAATCGTGTCTGATTTTTGCTTGATTATATGAACAAGAATAAACGAATGAATCAAACTCTTGTTTGTATTAATAAGATCAAATACAAACTCTACCAAAGGTGTACAATACCTTTAGCAGCTGCTGACAATACAAATCTCTCTCTGTTTGTTTCGAACTCTCGAATACAAACCTTATACAGAGCTACGCACATTCACTAGTTCGACTCACAACTTCGTCACTCTTTTACAATGATATTGAGAGAGTATTTATAATGCTACCTATCAACTAATAACAGAAAGATATAATCTATACATGACAATGTTCTGCCTTCTAGTCGATAGTTTCCTTCAATAGAAAAACTCTTTCCTTCATAATATCTTCTTGCTTGTTCTTCAAACAACGATCCTGTTTTATAGCACTTGCCAGTTTCTGTAGCATCCATAATGACATCATCAGTAACACGACTGATATCAGGATCTGTACACTGCATCAGTATCTGATCAACCATCAGTATTGGACCGTCATCAGGATTTGCTCTCTGTTCCTGACATGTAGTCTCCGATACACTGTTCATTCCTGACTAAACTATACAGATAACTGTTTTACACATAAAACCTATATACAGTGCTAAATCCTTTATAAGATCAGGATTACAAGAAGTATAATGTGTAAATTCTATTCTTAACATCACAACTTATGAATTATTCCTAACAATCTCCCCCTATTTATGCTTTATAATCTGAAGCATAAATCTAAGTTGTGGATGTCAAAACATAGAACAATACAACCAGAATAGAATTTATGAATGTAGAATTATGAAGTTTAAGTTTAAGTACCAGAATAGAATTTATGAATGTAGAATTTGACATCAGCAACATTAATTCCAAGACATTCAGAAACAGAACAAATGAGATTCATAAGAACTGCTTGATTTTCCATAATTGTGACTTGGTTATCTTCAAGTGATTGAAGTCTTGTTTGAATATCAATTTGAGAATTCTGAATATCCTTCAAAACATCATAATGAACTTCAATGTTGGAAGTGCTTCTAGTATCTCTAGTATCAGAATCAGAAAGAACTGTATCTTTAAGTCTTGTAGAAGAAGTTGCTTGAGTTGTATGATATTCAAGTAATAAAACCTGATTAGAAGTATCAACATCTTCATCTTTCTGTTCTGGAACTGAAACATGATCATCATCTCCTTCACCAGTATTCTGTGTACTAACATCTTCAAATCCTGACTCCTCCTTAGAGTGATCAGAGACTGTTGATGTCTCAATTCTAGCTGATATTGGAAGTACATACAAAGGAACACTAGGATCATTAGGATCTTCATCTGGTACATATGTATCAAGAGATTGCTTTATCCTGGCACCTCTTCTGTTAATGATTTCTGCAAGCCTCTCCTTTTGCTTCTGAGCTTTAACTTCTGGCTTTGCATTGTGATGTGCTAGGTCATTCTTCTGATACATTTTGATGAATGAATAAGTACCAGCATCCATACCCAAATTTTCAGACCAAGATTCAGGAAAAACCTGATCCCAGAAATCAAATGATGGTTTCCTAATTTTCTCTCCCTTACTATGGAGTTGATCATCCATACCCTCATTCTCACTTTGACTTACTAAAGTCAACACTCTTTCTACCTCACCTTTTGCCTGGTCAGGAGCCAGCCGCTCAAATTGTGGATCTAAGTCCATCTTTTCAACTGTATCAATCAAATTTAGATAAGTGCTCTCATGACCTACAGAAAAATAGAGTTTAGAAGGAGTTTTTATACCTGAACTCACATGGAGAGAGGGTTCCTCATTTGGCATGTGGCTTGAGGTTTTCTCCAAGGAGTGAGCTGCTATAGTCTCTGAACCCATACAATCATCTTCTTTCCTTTCAGAAACTACAGGCTCCAGTATACCACTTTCAGGTTCTTTACTAGACTCTGATGTCTTCAGTAATACTTCATTAGACACCATAGTTAGTACATCACCGTCTTTAAGTGTTGTTTGCTGAGACACACCCTCAAGGTGAATAGACTCTGACTGAACAAAATTTGTTTGATCTTCAGAAAAATCAACCAAAGTCATTCCTCCCATATCATAGGGTATCTCACTTGCATTCTCAGTCATCACAGAAGACCTTTCAACATCAGCTATCACAGCTCCTGAGTCATCCTTCCTCTGACTAGATGGTTCTTGTGTTACAGTGACTGTGATCTGATCGTTCCTACTATTCACAACTGGTGCAATAGTACCTTCTGTTGACTGCTTTCCTCTATCTACTTCCTCCAGTTTTTCACCTTGAGCTGAAGCATCTTCAATAATTACATCCTTGTCAAATAAATATGCATGAAGTGATTGAAGTGCAACATGCTTCGAGAGTCCAAATTTCTTGACTAATTGTCTTCTGACAGATACATAGAAATACATCTTCATTAAGTCAAGTCTTTGATGTAGAAGTCCATATTCATCTGGAAATAAAAGTTTTGGTACTCTTTCAACCAGAAAATCTAGAACAGGCCTTGACAACTTCACTTTGAGAGAAATTAGTCCCATAGCCAGTCTGTATGATAATGTAGTTTCCCATGAAGAATCAATATCCAGATCTCTCTTGTCAAATACTGACATAGATGTAGCTTGATTTGTAGAAACCTGCATGATATTAGTTGGACTAGACTCTGTGTGTGTAGGTGACAATTGAATCTTTCTCCTTGTTCTCCTGATATAGTGAGCAAAAGATTTATCCTGAGAAGACTCAAGAGGTGTAGACACAGAAGTGATCTTGGGATGAGATCTTTGTTCAATAGACACAGTCTTTTGAGAGACAGTATCCAGTAACTGTTTTCCCTTTTTAAGAACTACAGCCTTTTGGGAGACTGCAGCCTGGCTGTGACTAGGTTTTTCATCTCTTTGTGCTAACAAAGAAAGTTGAATTGCAGCCTTCAATTCTGCTCTCTCAGCAAGAGTTAAATCATCATCATCTTCACTAGAATTACTACTACTACTTGACACAACAAATCTTCTCTTCCTTACAACTGATGTCTTTTGAGAAACACCAGAGGTTGGTTTCTTTGAAACAATAGGCTGTGGATCAAAATTTGATTCTTGAATTGTTTCAGAGACTATAATGTTTTGGGCTACTTGGGTAGACACAGGTGGGTTCTCCTCCAATTGAGATTCCTGAGCCATTTCACCACAAAAGAAAGAAGAATTGTAGAAAGTAGGAAGATGAGTTTTAAGAATTACCTGAACATGATGTGGATAATGAATTACAGGTATTTCATCTAGATTCTTTTCATTGTCCTTCTTTGTAATGTCAGAGAAAATTCTCTTTTGCTGTTCATAAGAAGAAACACAATGTTCTCTACCAAATCTAGTTTCAACATCAGGAACGAAATGGTTAATAAACAATTGCATAAATCTATGATAATAAACCATTTTCCTGTTTTGATCTCTTAACCCAAGTTTAATACTCATCTGACTTAAGATAATATGACCAATGTTGATTACTCTGTCATAAAGCAAACTATAAGCAATATGTGATGTAACAGAAGTAATTTGCTGAAAAGAACTACATTTGCCAGTAAAACATTTAGCAATTTGATCAAAGTAAAAAGACCATTCCTTTCTAAGAAAAGACCTATTCAACTGGCTCATGTTATCTAGAGGTCCACTATAACCTAATTCAGACAACATAGTTCTTATATTATCATCAGATGGTACATTCTCATAACTATCAGTAACAGGTAAGCAAAGTACTGAATTAACAACAGATTCAGTAATGTAAAATGAATCTTGTCCTAAATGTAGAACAATCTTACCTGATTGACTCTGAGTAGAATCAATTACCTCAGCATTCTTCCAAGCTTGTGAAACAGCTACTTGATTAATCTGTGGAGATGCTGTCAATGCATAACTTAATGGTCCATACACCAGAAAGTCCATGATTGGATGAAAATCAGATGATACTCCTTCCTTGTTGGTGATAGCTGCAACATGATTGTTTGTCATAAAATCAAAGTCACCAAACTTGAAGGCTACTGATTTAGGTAATCTTCTCTGAGCTGCCATTTTTGATCTGAAAAGAAACTTGAAAAATTCTTGAAATGGATTAGTGATTTTGAAAACTCAAGAGTGATTTTTGCTTTAGAGAATGTAAAATTAGAGAAAGCAATTACACGATTAGAGTTTCAAAACAAATATATTTCACAAATCTTTCAGACCACTATCCCACGTTGACACGTAGATTGACAGGTGTCAGTCCCTGAAAAATGCGGTTACCCACGATTTTTGGAAAATAAAATCCAAAATTGATTTTCATGAAATAAATCAGGGTATAAATAAGCAATACTGATCAGCTTCCTTTTCCTGATGACCTCTCATCAAAATAATCACAAAATGTAATGTGATTTAAAAATATAATTTTCAAATCCTGATGGTCACACATGAAATCCTGATCAATATTATCAGCGACTTAATATGGAGTTTCCACGTGGCATTTTTCTTTTATCTGAAAAAGAAAATAAACAATAAATCTGAACAGAAAATCAATTGGTTAGATATTTTCAATATTTCTTGAAACAAGAAATACAGCCTCATGCAATAATTAGCATTTGACTTCATAAAAACTTCCAAGTGACTGCTCAGCTTCTCACGTCTTTCTTTAAAAGAACCAAACGCTTTATGCCATTCTCCATAACCTTTCAATTTCTTTTCTTCTCAACAATGCTTCTCAAACCAAAAATCCCTTCAAACCCATTTTCCAGATTTTTCTTGATCGATGAATATCCTGTTCTTGATCATCTCTTTGAACAAATGACTCTTCTCATCGAACTAATCATGAATGGATTGGTTTTCGAAAATATCCAGAGGTTTCTCCTAGAACATCCATCTGTTGGATACAATCTTCCCCTAACCTCCTCAAAACTTGAGGATGAAGAATTTGGCCGAGAGTCTGAGGTTGATCTTGATGGAGATGCTATTCATTTAAGTTAGCTGCTCTCATTCAAGTCGCCCAGACAAGGAATCCAAGAGCAAACGATGTTTTCATCCCCTGATGGATTTCTTGAGATGCTCCTTGTCCTGTTCCTCAGAGTTCATATCAAAGACAAGTATAGAGTAGAAATTTAGACAAAAAGATGATGTATTTCATTTCTATGTAATGATTTCTATTAATGAAAATACAATTTCTTGTTATCTGCTTGTCTTTTGATTTTTGAATGATGTATAAATTATCAGTATGCAAATATCAAAACTTGCTAGCATAGACTTAACATATCACAGAATCAGATTATTACACAAAGTAAACGTCAGGATCTGAAACAATTTTCATAATCCTGATACTGACACAATACTGATGACGTCAGCATCCTGATAACAAATCTAATCCTGATGATTATTAACAAGTCTATCATACTGAAATTTATCAAGGCAATGTGTTATAGCTCAAACATTTAACAATCAAATATAGATCCTGACAGGAGTATCAAGTCTATAAGCTAAGAACAACATACCTTGCTACTTTTGCAGATGTTAAAATCTAAAAATTTAACATTCCTAACTCACTTACTAGTCTACTGAACGTAGTCTCATCAAGTGGTTTAGTTAGAATATCTGCAAGCTGTTTGTCAGTAGGAACAAAATGAAGTTCCACAGTACCATTCTCAATATGTTCTCTAATAAAATGATACCTGACATCAATGTGCTTAGTCCTTGAATGTTGAACTGGATTTTCTGCAATTTTAATAGCACTAGTATTATCACAAAACATAGGAATATTACTAAGTGTCATACCATAATCCAACAACTGATTTCTTATCCAAAGGAGCTGTGCACAACAACTGCCTGCTGCTATGTACTCAGCTTCTGCAGTTGAGGTTGAAACAGATTGTTGCTTCTTGCTTGCCCAAGAAATCAATCTATTTCCCAAAAATTGACATGTACCTGTAGTGCTTTTCCTGTCTATCTTACACCCTGCATAATCAGAGTCTGAATAGCCAATTAGAAAGAAATCAGATTCTCTAGGATACCACAAACCAAGATTTGGAGTTCCTTTGAGATATCTAAAAATTCTCTTTACAGCAATTAAATGAGATTCCTTAGGATCACTTTGGAATCTAGCACATAAACAGGTAGAAAACATTATATCTGGCCTACTTGCAGTTAGATATAACAATGAGCCTATCATGCCTCTATAACTAGTATTATCCACACTCTTCCCTTTAGGATCAGAGTCTAGTTTAGTGGCTGTTGCCATGGGTGTTTTTGCAACTGCACAGTCTTGAAAGTCAAACCTTCTTAAAAGATCTTTGATATACTTTGACTGATTAATGAAAATACCAGTCTCAGTCTGTTTGACCTGCAAGCCTAAGAAATAATTTAGTTCACCCATCATGCTCATCTGATACTTAGACTGCATAAGCTTGCTAAACTTAGCACACAACTTTTCATTAGTAGAACCAAAAATAATATCATCAACATAAACTTGAACTAAAAGCAATTCACCTTTTATCTTTCTAAAGAATAGAGTTTTGTCAATTGTACCTCTTGTGAAGCCATTTTCAAGAAGAAATTTAGACAAAATCTCATACCATGCTCTTGGTGCCTGCTTTAGTCCATAGAGTGCCTTGTCAAGTTTGTAGACATGATTTGGAAACTTTGGATCAACAAATCCAGGTGGCTGTTCTACATACACTTCTTCATCAAGTTTTCCATTTAAAAAAGCACTCTTTACATCCATCTGGTATACCTTAAATTTTGAATGAGCTGCAAATGCAAGAAACATTCTGATTGCTTCCAATCTTGCTACAGGTGCAAAGGTCTCATCATAATCAATGCCTTCTTCCTGAGAATAACCCTTGGCCACCAGTCTTGCTTTGTTTCTTACAATCATACCAGATTCATCTAGCTTGTTTCTGAAAACCCATCTTGCACCAACAATAGATCTATCTTTAGGTCTTGGTACCAGTTTCCAAACTTTGTTTCTCTCAAACTCATTTAATTCCTCCTGCATTGAAATTACCCAATCAGGATCCTGTAAGGCTTCTTCAACCTTCTTAGGTTCATTCTTTGAGAGAAAACAACTATACAAGCATTCATTTTGAATTGATCTTCTAGTTCGAACACCACTATTTGGATCACCAATTATCAAATCTTCAGTATGATCCTTTGTCCATTTTCTAACAGGTGGTAAATCAACTCTGCTAGTCTCTCCCCCTAAGTTAGTGGTATCCCTTGTAGAAGAATTCTCTCTACCTTCAAAAACTCTCCTTTGATCAATAGAATCATTAGATTCCATATTGCTGCTAGTTACTGATCTTTCCTCAGAAGACTCTGAAAGGTCAGTTCCTGATGGAGTAGACTCTGAAACGTCAATTCCTGATGGAATAGACTCTGAAAGACTAGTCTGCTCCTGATGATCACTGTGTTCTTTCTGATTTATTTGCTCCCCCTCAACAGTAGCATTCCTTTGAGAAGCAATAGAAATTCCTTCTGGAGAACCTTCATCATCACTTGAGAGTATCTCAGAATTCTTCAGATTTTCAAATTCCAATTTATCATGGCTTTCATCAGTTTGCAAAATTCCAAATTTCTTATCATCAAATGCAACATGAATTGATTCCATAACAATGTGAGTTCTGAGATTATAAACTTTGAAGGCCTTAGATGCTGAATATCCTAGAAAAATTGCTTCATCCGATTTGGCTTCAAATTTTCCAAGTTGTTCTGGATGAACTTTTAGGACATAGCATTTGCATCCAAAGATGTGAAAATATTTCACACTTGGTTTCTTTCCTTTGATCATCTCATAAGGAGTTTTTCCATGACTGTTTACCAAGGTACAGTTCTGAGTGAAACATGTAGTGTTAATAGCTTCTGCCCAAAAGTAGGTTGGAAGTTTTGCATCTGAAAGCATGGTTCTTGCTGCCTCTATGAGAGTCCTGTTCTTTCTTTCCACTACACCATTTTGCTGAGGTGTACCAGGTGCAGAAAACTGTTGAGTGATTCCATTGTCTGCACAAAACCCCTCCATTGTAGAATTCTTGAATTCTGTACCATTGTCACTCCTAAGTACTTTGACTTTGTACTCAGAGTTATTCTGAATATTCTTGATGAGTTCAATGATTTGCTGAGGAGCTTCATCCTTCTTGTGTAGAAAGAACACCCATGTGAACCTTGTGAAATCATCCACCATAACTAGAGCATATCTTTTCTTGCTGATAGACATAATGTTTACTGGACCAAACAGATCAAGATGTAGCATGTGAAATGGTTCAGTAATTGAATTTTCAGTCTTGCTCTTGAAAGTGGTTCTTCTCTGCTTTCCAAGCTGACATGCATCACAAAGTCCATCTTGCACAAAATTTGCCTGAGGTAGGCCTCTCACCAAATTGTGTTTAACAAGTTGATTAAGCTTCTTGAAATTAAGATGTGAGAGCTTCTTGTGCCAACTCCAGCTTTCATCATTTGTTGCTTTGCTGTAGAGACATCTAACAATTCCTTTAAATGTATCACTTAAGCTGGCTTCATATATGTTACCATGTCTTTGACCAGTTAGAACAATGTCTCCATTCTGCATATTCAAGACTTTGCATCCTTCTCTGTCAAAGATTGATTTGTAACCTTTATCACCCAGTTGACTTATGCTTAAAAGAGTATGTTTCAAGCCTTCAACCAGTGCTACATTTTCTATGATGACATTCCCCAAAACAATTGAGCCATATCCCAGAGTTTCTCCTTTGTTGCCATCTCCAAAAGATATTACTGGGCCAGCTTTCCTCTCAAACTTTGTAAGCAGGGACTTCTTTCCAGTCATATGTCCAGAGCATCCACTGTCCAAGATAATTGAATGCTTCTTTCCTGTGCCCTGCAAACAAAAAGTAACTAGTTAGAATTTTTTAGGACCCAACTTTGATTGGATCCTTTCTTACTAGATTTAGAGACAACATACTTTGAAGATTTTGCATTTATTTTACCTGTTGCAGAGTCAACTTTAGACTCTGATCTCACAAACTGTTTGTGACTAGGAGTTTCAGATTTCAAGGAATAATAGTCATAATACAGTTCATGATATTCTCTACACATGTAAATGGAATGAAGTAAACTACCACAATGATAACAAGCTTTTTGTGGTTGGTATTGAATTTTCTGAGTCTTGGGGAATCTGGACTCAGTTTTCCAAGAAGGTTTTTGATTGCAGTCTAGGGCCAAATGATTATGATTTCCACACTTATAGCATTTTTTCCTAGGTGCATCAGGTACATTCTTGTAATTGTTCTCTTTGTTAATACCTTCTTTTCCATTCCTATTTCTCTTAATCTTGCTAGACTCTGAAAGATTATCTAATCTCTGTTTCAACTGAGACTTAGACAGAAACCCTATGTTTACATTCTTAGGTTTCTCTAACACTTTCTCATCTGAAAAACTATTGTTAATCCTTTTGTGTACAACAGGGGTACCTTTTGAATCAACAAATTTAACATGATTAGGTTCAGAAACAATTTTCTTACCTTCAGATTTAGATGTGTTAGCTTCTACCTTACTATCATCATTGACAATAGCTACTTTTTCTTCTTGTCTAGCCTTATCAAAACCTAAACCATTAACCTTACCACGAATTCCACTCTCAAAGATTTCTATTGTCTTCTTACTGGAATTGTTAATGGTCTTAATCACATCTCTCTCTTCTTCTAGTTCTTTTCTGACATAGTCATAAGCCTCAAGAATTACACTATAATCATGCTTAGCTTTATCAGAATTCAACTTGTATTCTTCAATTTGAATTAATTCAGATTCAAGAAAATTATTTCTATCAACTAATTTATCATTCTTAACCTTAAGTTCATCTCTTTCACAAGTAAGAATTCTAAAATTAGTCATAAGATTTTTAAACTCAGCATGGATAGATCTAATTTCATCAGAATTTAAGCTATCAAATGAATCAAGAGAGTGAAGTGATACCTTAACAGAGGATGGAGAAATTTTCTTTGGAGATCCAGGTTTGTCTGAACTATTGGCCATCAATGCAATGTTGTCATAATCCAATTCATCTTCAGAGTCACTGGAATCAGCCCAATCCTACTGTGTGACCATAAGTGCATTACCCTTTCCTGAATTCCTAGGCTTCTTACACTCACTAGCAAAGTGTCCAAGCTCGCTGCAGTTAAAGCACTTGATCTTGGTCTTATCAAGCTTGACAATTGTACTTTTTCTTTTGTCACTCTTCTTCTCCTCCTTCTTTTGAAAAGGTCCTTTGCTAAATCTTCTCCTGTTGAATTTTCCTTTCTTGAAAGCTTTAGCAAACATAGCAAAGAGTTCTTGCATCTCAGATTCAGAATCATTGTTGTCAGAGTCCATATCAGTAGTCTCTGACTCAGAACTTTCTTTGCTTTTCTTCTTCCTTGAATTTTTTACAGCAATCTCTTCATGATGTTCTTCAGGAAGCTTCTTAACTTCAGATTGAGCAGTAAGTGCAATAGTCTTCATCTTTCCTTCACTCCTGCTCTTCTTCTGCTGCTTGTCAAGTTCATAAGCTCTCAATTTTCCATATACTGCCTCTAATGAAATCTCATCCAGATCATTAGCTTCCTCAATTGCAGATATCTTCTCATTGTAGAAATCAGGCAAAGCTTTCATGAACTTTGTATTCATGTCCTCCAAGTCGTAATATTTACCATGCATGGCCATCTCATTGATGAGTTTTGTAAACCTATCAAAGGTGTCAGTAAGTGACTCACCAGACTTGGATTCAAAGTACTCATACTGTTGTATAAGTAATGTCCTCATATTCTTCCTGACAGGCTTAGTTCCTTCACAGTGAACCTTAAGATTGTCCCATATATCCTTAGCAGTTTTACAAGAGAGAACATAGTTAGTGAGAACAGAATCAAGACTGTTGAATAATATGTTTCTCACTTTAGCATCTTTGAGAACATTCTCCTTGTCCTTATCTGACCATTCAGATTTTGGCTTCTCTGCTGTATGTTCTGGAAAAACCACACCATCAACAGTTGCTTGTCCAACGACCTTTGTTGGAACAAAAGGTCCATCTCTGATTCTGTCAAGATAATCAGGATCTGTTGCTTCCAGATGATGCAACATCTTTACTTCCCATAGAGTATATTCGTTTCTCTTGAGCATAGGAATTTTAGTATTCCCATCCTTGTAACCAGACATGATTGCAGATCTTTATGATTATTCGAAATCAACCTGCTCTGATACCAATTGTTAACTCGAATAACTTGTAGAAGGGGGGGGGTTGAATACAAGTTATATAATCGTGTCTGATTTTTGCTTGATTATATGAACAAGAATAAACGAATGAATCAAACTCTTGTTTGTATTAATAAGATCAAATACAAACTCTACCAAAGGTGTACAATACCTTTAGCAGCTGCTGACAATACAAATCTCTCTCTGTTTGTTTCGAACTCTCGAATACAAACCTTATACAGAGCTACACACATTCACTAGTTCGACTCACAACTTCGTCACTCTTTTACAATGATATTGAGAGAGTATTTATAATGCTACCTATCAACTAATAACAGAAAGATATAATCTATACATGACAATGTTCTGCCTTCTAGTCGATAGTTTCCTTCAATAGAAAAACTCTTTCCTTCATAATATCTTCTTGCTTGTTCTTCAAACAACGATCCTGTTTTATAGCACTTGCCAGTTTCTGTAGCATCCATAATGACATCATCAGTAACACGACTGATATCAGGATCTGTACACTGCATCAGTATCTGATCAACCATCAGTATTGGACCGTCATCAGGATTTGCTCTCTGTTCCTGACATGTAGTCTCCGATACACTGTTCATTCCTGACTAAACTATACAGATAACTGTTTTACACATAAAACCTATATACAGTGCTAAATCCTTTATAAGATCAGGATTACAAGAAGTATAATGTGTAAATTCTATTCTTAACATCACAACTTATGAATTATTCCTAACACTTGTACTTGATCAGAAGGAATATTGGGTGCTCTATTTTGATGGAGCATCAAAAACAAAATCTAGTGGCGCTGGTTTGGTCTTGCAAAGTCCCGACGGGTTCATAGTGGAATACGCTCTGAAGTTGGACTTCCCAACTACCAATAATGAAGCTGAGTACGAAGCCCTGATAGCCGGATTAGGCTTGGCCAGAGTCATGAGGGTCAAGAACCTCAAAGTGTATGGAGATTCAAGACTGGTAGTCTCGCAAGTGAATGGTGAATTTGAGGCCAAGAATGATACTATGGCGAAATATTTACGAGTTGAGAAAGCTGTCATGACTCAATTTTACGAGTGCTATCTAGAGCATATCCCAAGAGAAGAGAACGTTAAGGCCGATGCCCTCTCTAAGTTCGCTTCTTCTGAGATAGAGAATTATGCTGGAAGTGTGTACTTCCAGGTCTTGAAGGCCCCGACCATCAACTCCAAGTTGGTAGCACCGATCGACGTTGGAAGTTGTTGGATAGATCCTATTAAAGCTCATTTGGAAACCGGATGGCTCCCTGACAATGCCTTGGAGGCACGAAAATTGTCAGTGAGGGCATTGAGATATGCCCTGATCGAAGGCATCTTGTACAAGAGATCGTTTGTCATCCCGTATTTGAAGTGTTTAAGGTCCCAAGAGGCTAAGGAAGCATTGGAAGAAGTTCATGAAGGGATCTGTGGGCAACACTTGGGGGGCAGAGCCTTAGCCCACAAGATTACCCGCCTGGGATTCTACTGGCCAGAGATGTTGGCAGATGCCCAGGATTATGTCAAGAAGTGTGACAGATGTCAAAAACACGCCCCTGTTGTAAGGCAGCCGCCTGAGAGGTTAACCTCAATCAGCTCTCCCATTCCGTTTGCAATGTGGGGGATGGACATTCTTGGTCCTTTCCCCATGGCTTCAGCACAAAGGAAGTTTCTGATTGTCGCCATTGATTACTTCACCAAGTGGGTTGAGGCTAAGCCTTTAGCCAAGATAACCACCAAGCAAGTTTCCCAGTTCTTTTGGGAGAACATAATTTGTAGGTATGGAATCCCGCGAATCCTTGTGACGAATAATGGGACATAGTTTAACAATGAGGAATTCAAGAAGTATTGTGAGAAAACGCTATTGAGCTTCGTTTTACCTCGGTGGCACATCCGCAAGCAAATGGACAGACCGAGGTGGCCTATCGAATCATCCTGGACGGATTAAAGAAAAGGGTCGAACGCTCGAGGAATACTTGGGTGGATGAGTTGCTGCCTATACTCTGGGCGTATCGCACCACCTGTAAGGTGACAACATGAGCAACTCCGTTTTTGCTAGCTTATGGAGCTGAGGCAGTTGTACCACTAGAAATCATGCATGTATCACCTCGAATTGAGGCATTTGAACCTGAGACTAATGAAGAAGGCATGAGGCTCGCCCTAGATCTAATTGATGAAGTTAGGGACGAGGCAAACGCCAGAAATGTGGAGTATCAAAAGAAAGCATCCTTCTATTACAACCACAGGGTTAAGGAGAGGTTCTTTCAGCAAGGCGACTTGGTTCTTAGGAAGATCGAGGCTTCTGGAGTTGGTCAGAAGGGAAAGCTAGCCCCGAACTGGGAAGGGTCGTATCGAGTCAAGAAGACGCTAGGACGAGGATCTTACAAACTGGAAACCTTGGACGGGGTTGAGGTGCCCCGGACTTGGCATGCATTGAACCTCAAGGTTTACTATGTTTAAGCTCTCCTGAAAAGGACCTAGCTTTTTGCCTATGTAATAGAAGTAGAAATAAGGTCGATGAAACCATTCCAAGTTTTTAAACTTGAGATATAGGAAGTAGAGTATCTATGTAAGGGCTGTGCCCGTTTATGCTACCTATGTAAGGGCTGTGCCCATTTCTTCATACTAATAAGACTATTCTACATTTTCGCATAAGTTATGAGCATTACTTATTGATATATATGCATAAAATGCTAGACTACACATGCGAACGTGAATAAGTTGAGAAACATCAAGGACAATGGATTACGAATTAAAAGTTATGCCCGAAGGTAGAATACATAAACGATTAACTTATCAAGATAAGTTAACAAAAGTACAGAGTCATGCCCGAAGGCAGAGTACATAAATAGATAGATAAAAAAAGCAACTACTGAGCATCTCCAGTACGCTCATCCTCTTCATCTTCGCCAAGATGAGCAGAGGGCTCTGGCTCCAGGATCCTCTCATCATCCTCCTGGTCCTCCTCCTGGGTGTCCTGCACTACCAAGGCCATAGGAGCATGAGGGCTAGGGAAGTCTGAAACATTAAGGGTACCAGGAAATCTCCTAGTAACCTCAGCAAGAGCTCCGTCCCATCCCTGAGTAAACTGGTAAGGGAATAGAGAGTCGTCATGCTTCTCCATGAAGCCCACATACTCCTGGGAGGTAAGGTAGTCATCAATCAGGTCATCCTTGCCCTTCCTGAGAGTGACATTTTCAGCCTGAGACTCTAGAAGCTCTTTCTCCCTCCTCGCTAAGGTAGCTCTGACAGAGGCCAGTTCATCCTGAGAATCATCATACTTTGCTTTATGAGTCTCATAGGCTGAACGCCAAGTCTTAGCCTGGAATATGGCCCCCTGGAAGTTGGCATTAGCCTACAAAAGATAAAGTTAGAACCACGATTCAAATAGCAAACAAGTATATAAGAGAGAGGGAAGTAAGGAGCTTACAGCAGCAAAGGCCTGAGCTCCAGCACTCTCGGCTCCTTCAAGAGTGGAGCCGGATACCAAATCTTTGAAATCACCGGGAGTTATGGAATGATAGGACCAATCCATGGCATGCTTGCAATCTCCAACAATGGAGTCCTTCTTCCTAATACCCCAGTTGGGACGCCAAGCGCTCTTGGAAGAGCCATCTGCTTCTTCAACATCGACTACATGGGGCCTCAAGTAGGCATCCGTGGTCGTTGGGGCTCGAGGATCCTTCCCTGAACGAGCCCTCTTCAACCTAGCAGTGTCTCCATCTTCAGGCTCATTAGTCTTGTTGATAAAAGCTGCAGCTGCAATTACAAAACAAAAGACAAATAATGGGTATGAGACAATCATATTCAGGTAAAGGAATACAAAAAGAAAGGAAATTACCCTTCTTGGTCACTCGAGAAAGTCCCAAAGATTTAAGCTGGAACTCATTCAGGAGATCCCAAGCCATAGTAGTATGATTATCTTTGATGAGCTCCTTGTAGGCCTGGGTCTCTTCCTCATTGAGCTCAATATCACTGGCACTGCCATCTACGACCTTACCAAAGGTACTACGAAAAACATTGCCCCAATCTCCACCTTCCCATGTCAAATACATGAACTCCTTCTTCCATTTTGGGTTGGAGTCAGGAATAGATTGGGGGTGAAAGATTGGAGGAGTGGAAGTATGATGACTAATGTAAACCCAACCCGGAGTAGATTCAGCAGAATTCTTAAATTGAAAAATCTTTCTAAAGAGAGCTACAGAAAGAGGGAATTTGTTCTTAAGGCAGAGGACCATGAAACAATTGATCACCCTCCAAGAGTTGGGGGGAAGTTGGCAAGGGTTAATTCCTACATCTGCTAAGAGCCTAGGAATAAACTCATGGAAGGGGAATCGAACTCCTGCAACAATGGCACCCCTATAAACACAAAGTGAATCGGGGCGCCAATGGCAAGATCGATCCCCAGGATCAGCTGGGACAAGTCTATAGGGTGGTTCTATTTTATACATCCTGTTATAATCAGTGATCTTTTCTATATCATGAAAGATGTTACTATGATTAAAGGAATCAAGGTGTGACAAGGATGGAAAATCTTCTTTACGATTTAAAATCATATCCTGTAAACTCATGAAGGGAGAACGAATGATGATACCTCTTTTGGAGGCTCCTTGCAATTTTTGGAAACGAAGTGCTGCACGATCTTCTGCCATCTCAGTAAATCTTCAAAGAAAAGTTTTGATCTTCAAAGGAAACCTGCAAAGGATGAAGAAATTGTTAGAACAATCTTCAAATCTTCAAAGGAATTGAAGAACAAACCCAGAAAAAGGGTGATCTTCAAACTATAAAACTAGAAATTCTGGAAAATACCTTGAGTATTCTTCAAATCTTCAACAGCAACTGGAAAATTTCTGGAAAATTGCCAGAAAACTTGAAGGATGCCTTCAAATCTCCAAAGAATCTGCAGAAATGTGCAGATTTGAGGTTGAAAGTCTATGAACTTTGAGTGATCTTCAAAGAATGAAGATCAAACTCAGATTCTTCAAAGGAAATTTCTTAAAGAACTTTGGAACTTTTGAGAGAGTTTTTAAGAACTTTTGTGATGAAAGTGAAAATGAAAGCCTTGGCCTTTATATAGGCGAAAATCTAGGGCATCTCAACCGGTTAGAGAGAATATCAACCGGTTGTAGCCCATTGGAAACCTTTGAGGGCCATCAACACAAATTGGACTCTAAAAGGCCCAATAACACCAAGCCTGTTAAGGCCCAAGTCCAGCTAAAGTAATTAAAAGGAATTAAGGCCTGTCACGGCCCAACCAAGATTGATAAACCTAATTAAGGTTTTGAGATAAGGTCATTTTGACCCATAGGAAAGGCCCAATCAAAATTTAAAAAGTTTATAGGCCCAACGATTTGAAAATCTAGATCCAGCCCATGAAAATTAAAGGCCAGACGGGGCCCGTTGAAGTCCATAATAGGATTTGGAGTTACCAAAAGGAAGCATGAGGTCGTAACAATTGATCTCGTATTCTAGTGTAAGTACGAGCTCGATAAGAGGATCTGGAAAATTCCATCTGAGGTCGTGAGCGACCTTGAAAGATGAGGTCGGAACAAAACAGATTCTAGGTCGCATAGATGAGATCGTTTTTGACTTATGAAAAGCAAAATGAGGCCACGACCTACCACTCAAATTGAGGTCGTTATGACATGGCTTGAGATCGCAAATCTCAGGTCGAATTTGAACTGAGAAGTGTGAAAAATCCCCACGATCTGGGGATCATTTGAGGTCGTTCTTGTGTTGAATTGAAGTTGAGGTTGTACTACATCAAGGTCGTGAGATCCAGGTCGAAAAAGAGTTGGAATCCGTGAAAAATCTGTGCGACCTGGAACCACTTTGAGGTTGTTTCCCCTTTATTTGAGGTCGCAAAACTGAGGTCGGAAATGAACTATAAATCAAGCTTGTAGCTCACAACCTGAGACCAACTTGAGGTTGTTTTTATACTGGCTGAGGTCGTGGTAATGAGCTCGAATTTAGCCTAAAAGTTGAGGTCGTTTTACACGACCTGGATGCTATTTTGAGCTCGAATTTGGCCTGCAATTCTAAAAAAAAAAAAAAAAATCTCTCTCGAAAATTCCAGAAACATGGAAAAATAATTTTATGCTCGAAGCATAATCTAATATTTTCAAACTAGTGCCATTTGAGCACCGTTTGGCGCCGTTTAGTGCCGTTTAGCACCGTTTAGCGCTGATTATTGCCGTTTAGCATCGTTTAACATTGTCGTAAGTGCGTCGGTCGCTCCACGCTTTACATCAAGATAATACTCGTGAAACACTAGTGTATAAATATAAACCCCGACCCAAGTCTCAGATAAGGCCGTTAAAACTTCGAGGAAAACCTGATCAGTTTCCCTAGAAGTTGGGGGGCAAATGATATGGGCTAAAAATAAGCCCTAAAAATATCATTAATGTTGCATTAATTAGACCTAGTTTGGTCCAAATGTGGGGCCCACTAGATAGCCCAAAAACCCTAGTTAAATATTAATTTCGTATTTAATATTCATGGCTAATTAACAGCTGGGAAATATAAGTCAAATAAGGATATTATCTCTCCAAAGAGTAGCCTCCAAGGCACATAGTCGTACAAGGAAACGGACTCCTACAAGGAAGGAGTCTAGATCCTTCCTCAAGGTTGACTTGTCCACCAAGTCACCTAACCCTACCATAATTCTGAGGCTTCTCAGCCTATATAAAGGGTCAGACCCCTCAACCTAGAACTACGTTTTATTGGCTTGATTCTCTTAATACAGAGATACGTAGGCATTCTGTGAGGACCGTTTAAGTCTCGAACGCAGAAGCAGCCATTAAAGCACGAAGCTCCCGAACCCTAGCCGTCATAATTATAACCTAGTTTTTATTCCACAACACCAATAAACTGTTATTTTTTTCAAAAATATATGATGTATTTGTAGGTGCGATAAATGGGTTAATATGATAGTTGATTTTCTGTTGTGAGACTAATAATCCAGTACTCGCTAGTTTAAGTGTAATTATTTTATCTACTAAGATTCGATGTTTGTTTTATTATTTTATGTGTATGCGTATTAAAGATGTGCTTGATGAGTTTTACATTTGTTTATGTTAATACAAGTTTGTATTATATTTAAATACATATGAAGATTCCTTTTTATATTAATTTGAATTTATTTGTGTCATGTAAACATAATATTTAAAGTATGACAGAAGTTATATATACATTGCTGTATTGAAGGTGTTGATGATTACAGTGCACATGCATGTTTGATAGTCCTATAGAAATTTTTTTGATGTGAAATTTTTTATAATTTTCAATTCATAAATATTCACAGTAGATGTAAATAATAGTATAATGAGACATGGTACAAGTTAGTGAATATTATCATATCTTATTATATATCCACATAAATGTACATATGTACACATATATGTATGAATGCATAAATATGCGTATTGATAGATTAAAATTAGTGAATATTTAATAGATTACACAACATAAATGTATGTATGTATGTATAATATGTATGTACGTATGTATACATATTATACATACATATATACATATTGATGTATGTATGTATGAGCATTTAATATTGATATTAGTTTGTAGCATTTAATAATATGTATTAAATATATTGATGTTAAAAGACCAGAATAATCCTGAAAAGATATAGTAGGAAGGAGGGTAAAATGATCATTTTGATTCGATGTTTGTTTTATTATTTTATGTGTTTGCGTATTAAAGATGTGATTGATGAGTTTTACAATTGTTCATGTTAATACAAGTTTGTATTATATTTAAATACATATGAAGGTTCCTTTTTATATTGATTGCTGTATTTAAAGTATTTAAAGTATGATAGAAGTTATATATACATTGCTGTATTAAAGATGTGTCATGTAAACATAATATTTAAAGTATGATAGAAGTTATATATACATTGTTGTATTGAAGCTGTTGATGATTACAATGCACATGCATGTGTTTGATATTCCTATAGAAATTTTTTTGATGTGATATTTTTATAATTTTCAATTCATATATATTCACAGTAGATCTAAATAATAATAATAATAGTATAACGAGACATGGTACATGTTAGTGAATATTATCATATCTTATTATTTATCCACATAAATGTGTATATATGTACACATATATGTATGAATGCATAAATATGCGTATTAATTAGAAAATAATTAATAGATTAAAATTAGTGAAAATTTAATAGATTACACAACATAAATGTATGTATGTATGTATGTATAATATGTATGTATACATATATACATATTATACATACATATATGTACATATTGATGTATGTATGTATGTATGTATGTATGTATAAGCATTTAATATGGATATTAATTTGTAGCATTTAATAATATGTATTAAATATATTGATGTTAAAAGACCAGAATAACCCTGAAAAGATATAGTAGAAAGGGGGTAAAATGGTCATTTTGATTTAATTTGCTCAGGGAAACCCCCTGTTGGTGTATTAGATGAGCTATCTTGTTCGCTTACTTTTTAATAAAAAAAATTAAAATGTCTCTACGTGCAATCAATTACATTCTTGAAATATCAAACCAACTTCCAGATAATTCTCTATTGCATTATTGATAGCTTGGACTGTGATTAATGAATCATTCTCAATATTCACATTATGCATGCCCAATGAATTGATCCATCTGGTAGCTTCCAATACTCCAATGGCTTCTGCTTTGATTACGTACCGGAACTGCACCTGCAAATCTATGAGTTTTCATCCTGATAAACTTACCTTCATGATCACTAAGGATTAAACCACATGAGAACCATGAACATCCTGCAACTACATGGGCATCAACATTAACCTTCATTCGACCTTCGCTTGGGGGATGCCATTTAATCACTATAGCCTCATTAGTTTTCATACAAGCTTTGTTTCTTGAAAGTTTTGGCTGTTGACTATCTCTCCATTTTTTAACTTAAAGAACACTCCACTGCATCGCCATTTAAGTTGTTAACATTTTGTTCTGCCACACCCTCAGCTGACCATATTCCCAATAGAATTGTCGCTATTTGAGCCAGCTTTTCAAATGACTCATTTGCCAAGGTCTGCAATAGCCATTCTGGGCACGTAAGAATCTTCCATCCCAGCAGCCCTTTGTGTATCTACAATAAAGACATACATGCCTCAAATGTTCTACATTAATACCACATAACGGGCATAATATGGTTGTATTAACTCCTTTCCCCCTCAAAAAGTTGCGAACAGGTACGTTATTCCTACACACCCTCCACAAAAACATCTTTATTTTCTGAGGAACCTAGATCTTCCATAGTCTACCCCATCCCTTACTCTCCTCTAACTATTTATAGTTGTTGTAGTGTTGCTGCCAGAACCTGTATCCCGATTTGGCACTGTACTTCCCATCCAATGAGTGACTCCAAACAATATGATACCTGGTTTTTTGGGATAGGTATTGCTAAAATACATTTACCATTACTACTTGAGAACAAGTTGTGCACCTTGGTAACATCTCATTCATTACTACCAGGAACAAACAAATCACATACCTTTAATCCACTCATTGATTATATGATCGTCTTTACCTCGAAGCCATGCATCTGCACTCACATTTATTGATCTCCCATCTCCCACTACCCACCTGATAACCTTGCTTAAGTGATTTCTTGGCTTGCCAAAGTCCTGACAAAACAAAACTTACACCCCCTCCTCTATTTGCATCAAATAAGCTCGATCCTGGGAAATATTTGGCTTTGAACACCCTTGCTACCAGAGAGCCTGGGTTATTCAGGAAATTCCAACACTGTTTCCCAAGAAGCGCCAAATTAAAATCTTAGAGATCACGAAATGCTAAACCACCCAACTCCTTTGACATACTCATATTTGACCATGAAGCCCACCTTATACCTTTCTTATTATTATTTTGTGATCCCCACCAATAGCTGTTCATCATTTTCTCAAGATCAGTACACAATGACTTTAGTAATAGGAAGCAAGACATAGCATACGAGGGAATCACTTGTGCTATTGTACGAAGTAATACTGCCTTACCAGCCTTTGAGAGGCACTTAGCACTCCACTCCTGTATTTTACTCCATAAGCGATCTTTAAGAAAATTAAAAACCGTTTTCTTTGATCGTCCTATCAAAGACGGAAGACCAAGATACTTCCCTGTACTCAAATCACTATAAACACCCAGCAAATTCTTCAGTTCTTCCTACTTATCCAGCCTTACATTCGAATTAAAATAAATACCCAATTTTTGGAGATTGATTGCCTGACCAGAATGCAATTCGTACTTCTTTAGGATTGACCTAACCTCCATGACCTCCTTTGACTTTGCTTTACAAAATAAAAAGCTATCATCTACAAATAGTAAGTGTGTTATTACAGGATCTTGCACGCAGATCTTACAGCCTTGGATTCTTCCATCATCAGCTGCATTCTTCAATATACGAGATAGTCCCTCCACACAAAACAAGAACAAATAAGGTGATAAAGGGTCACCTTGACGTAGTCCCCTTGACGGATTAATAGGACCAACTTGTGTGCCATTAAAATTAATGGAATAAGTCATTGTCGTGGCAAATAACTGAATTCAAGCAATTCATTTACTAGCAAAGCCTAACTATTTTATTTGATGGATTAGAAATCCTCAATCCACTCTGTCATATGCTTTACTAACATCCAATTTCAAAGCAACCTCTCATTCCATACCTTTTTTCTTCTGCTTCATGTAGTGTAATAGTTCAAAAGCCACCAACATGTTATCTGTTATGTTTCTTCCTGGAACAAACATCAACTGATTATCTGTAATGATGCTGGGAAAAATAATTTTCAATCGATTAGCAAGTACCTTTGAAGAACATTATAGAGTGCCATTGGATGTAAATTCTTCATCTCATCTGCATTATCTTTCTTAGGTACTAACACAACATTTGTGCATTTGGATCAAGAGGAAATGCCAAGTCTGCTATACATTTCTTGCAAAAAATTAAAATACATCTTTCCCAAATAAATTCCAGAAATGTTGATAAAACGCTGGATTTAACCCTACTACAAGTAAAAGATCCATATGAACCTTACATGGTCTATTAATGCATTTCATAAAGAAATAGCAAATGATGTAAAGTGTAATGTTAGTAACATATAATGTACAGGGTAAAACAAGAGCTTTGTGAAGATTAATGGTACTCATGCATATTGGTATAAATTGTTTTGAAAGTATTCAAATTATTATGTTGACATAACTCGGGTATCTATATGTACACATGAAAATGTAAATATACAATTACAAATCTTTCGGGCTAAGTTACGAATTAATTATAATGAGAAAGTTGTTGTGATTCTTTTTCAAGTAACAATGGATACCATTTCTCCAATTAAATTTGAATTTCATTTTAAATAATTGCCTAGCCTACACTAGAAGGTAAAAAAGTGAATTTTAATTTTAAATATTTAAAATAGCCAAATTCCAGAAAATTAAGAATTTATTACTCGAGCGATTTGAGAGAGAAACGTCACCTCACCGCCATCGTTTCTCCATTGTATTAGTACATTTATGATTTATAAAAGTACTTACCAAATCATTTTATGTTGTCTTACTTAATAAATTTTTATTATTTTTTTCAAAAGTTTATGTAATACTATTATATTTTACATATTATAATTGTATGCTAATTAAAAATATTTGTAAATTTATTGTATTGATTGCTGAATATTAAATATATCAATAAAAGTGTGTATATTAATTATATATATAAAAAATCATATTTATGGGGAGTGGATTTTGAAATTGAAAATTTTAAGGGCTGCATTTGAGTTTGCGAAAAGTTTAGGATTGGTTTATAATTTTCTGAAATGCTAGGGATGGGTTTGCAATTTTTTTAGAAAACATTGAGGTGGCTAATTGCAATTTAGTAAAAATGTACTATATATAATGATAAGGATTAGGGTTACCACTTCTTTTTTATCGCAGCAGCCTCCGCTTCTAACTTTCAGACCTTTTCTTCTAGTGTTCTTCACTTCTACCTTTTTCTGTTCGATTCTATTTTTCGTCGCTGAATTGTATTTTCTGGTGTTAATAGTACGTTGATGAACTATATATTTTTTCATTCATGATTGGTATAGTTTTTGAAGCCTTTTATTAACCTACAACCACAAATTTCATATCCCTTTGTCATTGCATCCTCAAAAAGACACAAATATCAACAATAGTACAATCATCGAAAGATTATCTTATATATATATATATATATATATATATATATATATATATATATATATGTATATATACTAGTATTTAAGCCCGCGATGCTGGCCTATTTTAATTTTATAAATACTATTGATGATGAAATAATATTTCATCATGCCATTAGTTCTCAATTTTAAAATGACATTGTTTTTTTGTTGCTGTTATTGCTAGGTTGTTTGAGGCAAGGTTTTAAAATCGTTAAGCGGGTCTAGGCGTTATTTTTTTATTAAAACATTTTTGAAAGATACGATTAAAAATCGTTATATATATATATATATATATATATATATATATATATATATATATAGGTTTTTACTCAAATACAAACTAACCCTTAAATACAAACTACCATCTCCACACCCTATTTTACTATTTTCACACCATATTTTACTATCTCCACCCCTATATGACATCACCCATCCCCAAAATTACATGATCATGCCATCACCCACCCCCTATATGACATCATCATGACTTCAATCACTAATTTTATTTTATTATTCAATTTTTTATTTTAATTTATTTTAATTTTCAATTTTTTATTTTTTAATTATATTTTTATTTTTTTATATATACAAAACTATTTTAAAAAAGTTGTTTTATTTTGGAAAAAAATATTTCCGAATAAATAATACGGGAAAAAAAAATTCCCAATAAATAATTCTGAAAAAAATATTCCGAATAAATATTTTGGAAAAAAATATTCCAGAATAAATATTTCGGAAAAAAATATTTTCGATTAAATATTTCGGAAAAAAATATTTCCAAATAAATATTTCGGAAAAAAATATTTCCGATTAAATATTTTTGGATAAAATATTTTCGAATAAATATTTAAGAAAAAAATATTTCCGAATAAATATTTCGGGAAAAAATATTTCCGAATAATTATTTCGGGAAAAAATATTTCCTAATAAATATTTTGGGAAAAAATATATCCGAATAAATATTTCCGATTAAATATTTTGGGAAAAAAAAATTCCGAATAAATAATTCGGGAAAAAATTTTCCGAATAAATAATTCGAGAAAAATAAAGATATTAGTGATTTTAGCAGTGTATATTAGTGATTTCAGCTGTGTAAATTAGTGATTTTTACTATGTAAATTAGTGATTTTAGTTGTGTAAATTAGTGATTTTAGCTGTGTAAATTTTTCTGGAAAAAAATTTCACGAGAAAAAATTTCCAGATTTTTTCCAGATGTTAGTGATTTTAGTTGTGTACATTAGTTGTGTAAATTTCAATGAAAATCTGAGGAAGTTGCATTGAAATGAACTTTAATGATATATGCCAAATGAAGCATTTTATGAATATTGGTTAGTAGCAATTGAACAGAATGTCAACACCACCAAGGTAGATGGCCTGTGTCAAAATTTAGTATATAAACCACCAGGGTCATTCTTAAGCCACACACATGTAACAAATCATGAACCGATGGAATATGTTTCTAAAATACCTTATATCTTTTCATAAATGCATCTCTAGTCAGATTTTTTGGCCAAGAACAGAAGGAGAATCTTTCTTTCTTCCTTCTGATTCTTGCCCTCAGAGGTGCCATAGGCCTTACAAAGCCCCAGGTCCCTTCTTACAAGGTTCAATCAATACATGTAAAAAACTACACATTCAGCAAAAATCTGCATATATC
The DNA here is from genome assembly GCA_037693485.1 of Kitagawia praeruptora. Lineage (NCBI taxonomy): Eukaryota > Viridiplantae > Streptophyta > Magnoliopsida > Apiales > Apiaceae > Kitagawia > Kitagawia praeruptora. Next base: position 130,315,575 of record CM075347.1, read on the forward strand.
TTGATCACAAACTGCTGTAAAAACCTGATGAGAAAATACTAAAAACCTGTAGCATTAAATCACAAATAAATTTTATGAACCAATGCAAAAATCTGCAGAATTTGCAGACAAACTGCATAGAACTAGTATAAAATCTGCCAGAAAAAAAACCAAAATCTGCAGAAATTGGTAGGTTTTACAGTCCAGAATCTGCATTCCAGAATTTCTCCAATCTACTGAAACACTGCTGCAATTAATCTGCATAAACCTGGTATAAAATCTGCTAAAAAAATATCAAAAAACCTGCAGAAATTGGCAAATATTGCTCTGCATTTCGCTATAGATCAGGTGCAGATTTTGCAGATTTTTGTATTGTTGAAGAACCGAACACAACGCTAAGCACAACACTTGTTTGGCCTTTAAACAGCGGCCATCTTAGCAGTCTTGAGAAAGAATATACTGCCACAAAAACTAAAGCTCTGGCATTTCAGGCCTCAAAAAGTAAGGAATGAGATGAATGATTTTGCATTAGAAATAAGCAAACACGTTTTCATTAATCGATAACACTATTCATCCTCCAAAGAAGTTGGAACTGAAATCTTAGATAACCCGGGGCAACAATGACGACTGAATGCATTACAACCTGGGAAGAACTAAAAAGGGCAACACATATGCAACCAAAGTGCAGGATTTACTCTACATATCGGAGATAGGTAGTGATTTGTAAAACAATGGTGTCAAGTTGGCAAGTGTAAAATTGAAATCAAACATCACTACAAATTAATTATTTCAATTTTCAAAGCAATTAGTACTATCATTCACACATCTCAGAATGGAATAAAAGTCCAGACCATGGTGAGATTACCAGCAAATGTCAGAGAACAAGAAACTCTTATAAAAGCTTGTCTTGCAGGCAATTATAAATAAGTAATATACAATACAAACAAAAACATAAAACCACTAAACCAGACATAAATTAAACAAGATCCACCGCGCCAAATACCAATTACTAAGATTTCAAAATAGTAAAATCATTAAAATCAAACAAACGGAACACTAAAATAACTAAAATCAAACAGAATACTAAAATCACTAAAATCCTCAAACAGAACACTAAAATCACTAAAATAATAAATCAGTAAAATGATAGCACACACTAACACAGTTATAACAGAATATAACACCTAAATCAGTAAAATGTAAAATCAAAATCAACACACATACCAGAATATAGCACCTACATCAGTAAAATGAAACAAATCAGTAAAAAACATATAAACATCTAATTTTCATACCTCCTCTAGTTCTAGCCATTTTTTTTGCTTCAAAACTCAAATATATTTTGCTTCAGGAATCATATATTAGAACAAAAACCTAAAAATCAACAAAATATCAATATGCATCATGTAAAATACACTCGTATAGAAGAACACGAGCTAAATAAGTTAAAAAATCGAGTAACATACCTTTATGAGTGATTTTTTTGTGATTTTTGACTTGATTAATGTCGTTACTCTTCCGATCTGTGTTGTTTTCTTCGATTCCTGAAGATTAGAGATCTCCCACAGCTCGATAGATTGTGAACAATCAATAAATCTACAATAGAAGATGATTTATTGCCCAATTTTTAGTGATTTTACCGTTACCGGAGATAGAGTGGAGAGTGGAGAGGAGAAAGAGAGAGGGGAGAGAGAAGGCGGTTATTGTTTTGCGTGCAGCGCGATTGTGTTTTAATTTTGTTCGGTTCAAAATTACGGATTTAATCTTTTGGGCTGGGTCTTGTGTTATGGGCCAATCTGTTTTTAGTTTGTATTTAGTTTTAGTTTGTAGCGGAGTAAGACTCTATATATATATATAGGGTTATATATCTTGATGGCCACTGAATTCAGCCTAATGTATCAAGATGGTCACTAAACTGAAATTCGATATAAGTTGGTCACTAACTTTTTTTTTTTTTTGAAAACAGTTGGTCACTAACTTGTATTAAGTATACAGTCCGTTAAGTTTTCTCAATTTTTTATTTAGGTTTTATCAATTTTAAACAAGAATTTAGTTGAACTTAGAGTTAAGTAATGATAGTTACACAAACAGACGTTAGCCACGTAGATAGAATGTGTACCAGGTCAGTAAATTCGTCTAAAAAATTGAGACAAATTAACGGAATGTACAATTGATACAAGTTAGTGACCTACTTGAGTCGAATTTCAGTTCAGTGACCATCTTGATACACTAGGCTGAATTCAGTAACCATCAAGATAATTAACCATATATATATATACACACACACACACACACACACACACTTGGCATGACTATTTGATCGGAATCAATGGAAACTTGTTTCACTCCTATATGATTGATTTGAAGAATTAAACCAAAACCAAATTATTGGATTTGTTTCTTTTATAATTCCAAAAAAAAATCAGTTAAAATTAGGGTTGATCCCCGATTTTTTAAAAATTACGCCGTTGGACTCATTAAAAAAACACAATTTGAATTGATCATTTGATTATAAGTTTTTTTAATAGTATTTGCAAATACATATTTAGCACAAAAAAAATAAGTATCAAAAGGATGGAGGTGTTATAGTATGCGCATTCTTGTGATGCGTGTGCGTGTTAATGCATTCATAAGATGTGTATTCGCCAACATAAATTTGAAAAAAAATAAAAAGGAAAAGCAGCAAATAAGTGTTGTGCTGAAAAAAGCATATGCAACTTTCATATGCGTAGTCAGTGACCGTGCAACGGGGGAATGTGCATATGGGAAAATAAGTTAAAAGAAAATGAAATCCGGGTGAATACGCATTTTAGAAATGCGTATTTCATATACGCATACACCAAATGCTTATAATTCTAGTTATTTGGACACTATTTTTGCATTTTGGTATCTAGGACAATGTCCCATAAAAATTGGTTATTTAGGACTATCATTCTTAGGTAATGTGATTGATACTTTGATAGTATCATTGTACACAAATGATAAAACTTTAATCTTGTTTTTTTTCGAAAAGCAGGAAATGCATTGGGCTCAAGGCCATAAACCAGGGAACATAGGTCCATACAAAAATTATCACTACTTCCATGACAGACTTGGAAGCAGACCCAATAGCAATAAGTTCAGATAATAACAGAAATAAACTAAAACAATTAATAAGGAAACCCAACAACAACAGGCCCAATAGATAGTCCAAAAGAAGGGCCCAGGAAGAGGAAATGATTGAGTTACCATGCTTCCATTCCGACGAAAACGTTGCCAGCATGCAGAACTTGATCATCAGCTGGAGCCTCCATTAATGCCCACTCTGGATCCTCAACTACTTCCTCCAAAGCATCAACGTTCACTTCTTCCTCTAAGACCCAGTTATGCTGCTCTTCTGCCAACCCTAAACCCATGTCCTGATTCCAAATATCAATGACATTACCAAATGGTTTCTTGATGAGGACCATCTGCTTCCAGTGAGTTGCTCCATGATGAGCTAGGAACCTAGTCAGACTGTTATCCACAGTATCAGCTAATCGAATTTCCAGCATACAGTTCTTGTCCCTCCTTCTAGTGTTCAGCTGCCTCACAACAAACTCATCTTCCGGATGGCACCCTGCTTGTATAGAGTCCTTCCATTCCCAATACGCATTCACATGGTCGGATTCCAGAGTTACTTTTGGATAACCCCTGACATAAGCAAGTTCCAGGCCTTCCAAGAAGGCATGATACTCATTATTCCTCCTTCTCTCTTTTCCAAGAGAGCCAGACAGCATGCAGAGAATATTGCCCCTATGATCTCTAGCCACTACACCGATTCCACTTACATTGCCATTAGGAAGCCTTTCCTGAGTGAAGAAGGAGTGCACATTGATTTTAACGAAACCTCATTTGGGTAGTTCCCACCTCGGTTCAACATCCACCATTTTGAAGGACACTTGAAAAAGAAAAAAAAAAGATGGGAGAAGAGAGAGGAAAGAGAAGAATAGAGAAACAGGGAAAGACAGGATAGATAATGAGGCTAGCTAGGAAATGAATCCAAAAAATACAGCTGAAGGAGGCTGCACAATATCCCAAGGGACTGTGTTTAATGTGCCCAATAAGTGTTGCCGGAAACGATTCATTACCTTGGGGGAGAGAGCAAGTAATGATTAATTAGAATTGGGCTAAGTACAGAATTAAAAATCACTTTACTAATTCTGGATCATAATATTAGAATCCATAATTAGAGGTGAACTTTAAGGCCCAATTGCAAGCCCGTTACCAACTCCAATTTAACTCTGAAACTAAAACCAAGTGTATGAGAGATCAATAAAACTTGCACCGTTCTTTGCAAGCTGGTCAGCCTCAAGGTTGTCATGCCTGGAGATTTTTTTGACAACAAAATGTGCTTCCTTAAGACACTCATCCAAGCCAAAGTCCTGTGAAATGTAGGTCAACTTTATAGCCTTAAAGTTAAGAACCAAATCAACCAGTGACGCACTATCCGTGTAGATCACCATATTATCCATATTGGTGATGTGCTCTTTAACAATCATTAAGAAAGAATTTAGGGCTCCCAGTTCTGAAAAGAAAGGGTTAGTAGCCAAAACTGGCCCTGAGAAATTCATTTTAACACGACCCATTGAGTCTTTGAGAATGCCACCAATACCAGCCTTCATGACTCCATTTTTGGTAGACCAGCTTCCATCAATGAAGCCAACAAGGTCAAAACCAGACAAGAGAAGACCTTGCTTCCTTAAAAACACAGACCTGGTTACTGATCCCATAGGGTTTAACTCCCACCAAATCATAGTGTCCTTATTAAGAAGGTCCAAAGCTAGTGCCCATTCCTTAACTCTAAAATTTACTAGAATTATGATTTGGACTGGATTGATCTGTTGATTTTTAAAAATGACCTCATTCTTCTTAAGCCAGATTGTCCAAACTGTAGCTACTAGAATCAAGTGCCACAATTTTTTCATTGTTCCTTCTTTAAACCACCTACATGATCCCCACATCTCCGTCACATTTGAGAAAACATTTTTATTAGACAACCCCCACCAGTCTAGTACCGATCTCCAGCATGACTTAGAAAGATTGCACTCCCAAAATAAATGGTTCAAAGTTTCATTATGAGATTTACACAGACTACAGAGAGATGAACCTAGAAAGGATCCCAAACGATCAGAGAGAAAACTTTTAGTGGGAAGTACCTTACTATGAAGTTTCCAAAGGAAAATGGTAATTTTGGCAGGTACTTTGATGCTCCAAATGAAATTCCAGTTCATATGCTCAGAGATAGAAAAATCATAAAATCTCTTAGTGCCTTCCTTAACAGAGTAGGGATCCTTAGAGAGGGACCAAATGAACTTGTCAGGAGGAGATGATAAGGATATACCTTTAATGATATTTTCCATAGAAAGCAAATCATCTTCATCTGAACTTCTCAAGGATCTTTCCAGAAAACATTACTCTTATGATCATAGCAATCCCATAAATCATAGAATACTCTTACCTCAACCTCCTTTAGATTGGAAATCCTATACAACCTCTTGAAAGTGTCCTTAAGGAGGATCCCATCTAACCAGATATCTTCCCAAAATAGCACTGAATTTCCATTTTTGACAAGCCAGCTAAAATTATTAAAGGAAAGATTTGGACCTATGGCTGAGTTGTTCTGCAGGTCCACCAAGTCTTTTATGAAATCAGAGTGACAAGAAGTCGTATGACTGTATGGAATACCCCCACTTTTGGTACATTCATACTTGCTTCTGATCCACTTGTTCCAGCTTCTATGTCTATCTGTATGCCATTTACTAATCCATTTACCCATAGAGGCCAGATTTTGAACTTCTAGTGATGTTAGACCAAGACCTCCTATCTTCTTAGGGGAACCGATTGTTTTCCATTTAACCAAATGCAACCTTTTTGAACCAGCATTACCCACAACATTTTTTGGGTGCCTCCAGAAAAAATCTCTCCTTATTCTCTCTAATTGGTTACAGATTCCTTTGGGAATTCTAAAGATGCTCGTCCAGTAGACAGGAAGGCTTTCCAATACCGATTTCAAAAGGACTAGCCTCCCTGCTTCATTAAGTGATTCCGCTTTCCAAGAGGCTAGCTTTGCCTCCATTTTCTGTATAAGTGGCTTCCAGAAGACTTTCCTTTTATGAGATAGACCAATAGGTGATCCCAAGTATTTCATTGGCCAAGAACCAATTTGACAATTCAGGATATGGGCACCTTGCACTAGAAGGTCTGAGTCAGGAGAGCAGGAGTAGAGACTGCTTTTGTGAAAGTTGACCTTAAGTCCTGACAGCAATTGGAAACACTGAAGAACTCTCTTAATGCCTCTTAAAGAATTCAAGTCATTATGTATGAAGATGATCGTATCATCTGCAAATTGTTGATGAGTAATTTGGTCTCCAGAATTGCTTAATGCAATCCCCTGGAAGATATTCAATTTGTTTGCCTTCTGTAACATTCTATTCAATACCTCTCCTGCCAGGTTGAAGAGTAATGGGGACAAAGGGTCACCTTGACGAAGGCCTTTACTAGGAGAGAATTCACTGGTTGGGGAGCCATTGACTAGTACAGAGATTCTAATAGAATTAAACAGTGCCTCCAGCCAGTTAATCCAGTTGTCTCCAAAACCTAACTCCTTCATGACTTGGAAAAGGAAATCCCAATTAACAGAATCAAATGCCTTTTCAAAGTCAAGTTTTAGAATGAAACCTTGCCTCTTGCATTTCTTGAGACTGTGGAAGACCTCATTAACAATGACTATACTTTCCGCAGCTTGCCTACCTTTAATGAAGCATGTCTGGGTGTCATCTATTATCTTACCCATCAAAGGAGTTAACCTATTTGCAAGGATTTTTATGAGAAGCTTAGCAGTGCAGTTTATTAGACTGATTGGCCTAAAATCCTGCATCACCTTAGGATCCTTCACTTTAGGCACTAACGAAATGAAAGAAGAATTGAACCCTTTAGGAATATTGAAGTTAAGTCCAATATCCAAGAAGCTTGTGAAGACAGAACTCTTAATATTTGGCTATAACAATTTAAGAGCTCTCATGTTCATACCATCCGGACCAGGTGCTTTGTCATTGGCAGACTGAGAAACAACCAGGTCAAGCTCCTCCATTGAGAACATTGAATCCAGAAAAAGTTTGTCATTTGAATCAAGTTTCCGACTGACAACTTTGCCAACTTTAAATAATATCCTGCCTGGTTTAAGACTAAAGAAGCTAGAAAAATAGTCATAGAATGCCTTCTTAATTGTACCAGGGTTTGATATCCATTTACCATTCCAAAGAATTCTCTTTAGATTATTCCTGTTCCTCCTTCTGAGAATTGATTGATGAAAAAATCTGGTGTTCCTGTCACCTTTTAAACACCAGTTAACCCTTGCTTTTTGCCTCAAAGCCGAGTCCCTTTTAGAATAACATTCTTCCAATTCAATCCGCACAATTTGAGCTTTAGAAGAGACTTCATTACTTTGATCATGAATCTCTAATTCATTTTCCAGGGATAAAATCTTATTATCAAGATTAGGTTTGACTGATTTTCTCCAATCCTTTATCACCCCTTTTACATCCTTGAGTAAAGATTGAATATTTGCTATGTTATCCGAGTCTCTGCTATCCCAGAAATCAATTAACTTGGTCTTAAGAGAGTCTTCTGCCAACCACCAGTTGAAAACTTTGAAGGGTTTAGGACCCCAGTTTTTTTCCTCTACAAACAACACAATTGCTTTATGATCAGATTGCTTCCTGCTAAGACTTTTTACGATCCATTCCCCTGAGTCAAACCAATGTTCATTAAGAAGGAACCTATCCAGCTTGCTCTTCTTCCCTTTAGAGTCAAACCATGTGAACTCAGAGTTTTGGAATTTAATATCCAAGAGATTATGGTTCTTAATAAAAGAGTTGAATCCTCTCGAGTCTCTGAGTCTATATTCACAATTCATCTTTTCCTTGGCGTTACGGACACAGTTGAAATCCCCTAGGAAACAACACGGTTCATTAGTAATCAGATTCATGATGCAACCTCAATCCTCCCATAGGTTATCCTTGCCTTTCTTGCTAAGAGGGCTATATACATTAACTATATTAAACATTACTCCCGAAGAGATGATTTTCATTTGCAACCAAATCCAATTCTGTGACTGAGCAAAACTAAGGCAAGCAAGGGAGTTTGAGTCACAAGAACAAAGTAATCCACCTGAAAGACCTTGGGATTTTTGGCAAATCCAACCATGCGAACTTTCAGACCATATTGAACTTTTTTGCCAGTAATCTAAAAGATCACACTTTGTCTCCTGAATATAAATTAGATTTGCTTTGGAGGCTATGATCAGTTCTTTTAGATTTCTCCTAGCAATATTACCACCTAAACCTCTACAATTCCAAGATAATATTTTCAACTCCTTCATTAAAAAAAAAATTTTGATAACTAAAACAAAAACCAGAATCAAAGGGAGGCATAACCGCTGTTTACAAGATACCCCCTTGTAACTGACTAACTACCACCTTGATGATACCTTCCTTATCACCTTTCAGCTCCAATCCCAGATCTTGTGCACACTGCACAATGTTCCCAGCTTCCTTTCTCAAATCTCCACCAGCCTCCTCAGAGATTGGTTTGAGTAATTCCTTACCTAAGCTTTTCCCATAGGATTGCACCATTTTACTTCTGTAAGGTTTGAACTTCTTTGCAAATCTGAATTTTCCATTACCTAAGTCGAAAGGATTTTTTGGCACCCTAACTTTTTTCCTAGGTCTGCCTCTAGAGGCCCCCATTTTCAAGCCTCCCAGATTATTACACAACGAAATCTGAGAGCTCAATGCTGTAATCACTTCACTGGAAGAGCGATCCTCCTGAAGGTCACTATTCTTGGATGCTGACACGGAACTATTTGACTCAATAACTGTTCTAGGCTGAAAGAGCTGTGCTGGCTTTTCTAACCCAGGGGTTCTTTTAGAACTACTTGAATATCTGTTTTCCTTTTCGCTCTCAGGAACCCTGCCAATTTCACTTCTAACCGGGCTATCCGCATATTCCACTTCGTTAGTATCTCCTTCATTTACACCCATTTTTGAATCCTTATCCTGCGATAAACTATTATCTGCTTTGGTACTCTTCTGAGCTGATGAAGTACTCATTACGCCAATGTCTGACTCTTCCATGGGCAGCATCTTATCTTGCAGGCCGTTACCATCAACTACCTCAACAAAATGTATAAGGCATTGTTTCCCTTTGATCAAGATTTTCATATCTTCGTTAATGGGGGATGTAGAGTTGGAAGACAAACATATCAGAGGATTGAAGAGCATATTCATGTCATCCCTTTGATAAGTCCATGAGATCCATTCTCCCAAAGGCTTCGTGAATGCTTTTAAGTTACTTTCAATCCAAGCATTCATTGGCAATCCTTTGCATTCCAACCAAACCGTCCTGTGTAGTAATAAATCCTTTTCCTCAAAGGGTCTGACCTTTGAAAACCATTTTAGGAGTGGTTGAAGGTCCATGTTTTCCCACCCATTAGGATTCTCTGTTCTAAGAAGGAATTGTCTTTCCGACAATCCTACTACCTTGATGCAATCATAGCCTTCTTGTAACAACTTGGCTTGTAAATAAATCGGATTTTCCACAACTCTAGAGAATCCCACTTTTGTTTGAAAGAGTCCCTTCTCAACTTCTGAGTCAATTTCCGTTTCAATATATTCAAACATTTTTTTTGCCAAAGGAACCTCCTCTTGCTGATCTTTTTTATTTTCCCTTACTACCTTCTTTTCTGATTTCATCTTAAAATCACTCTTTTCCTATGGAGAGGGGAAAGGTGTATTAATGCTCATTCGAAACAGCGAACCCAATCCTCCTACTTCCTTAGCATTACTTATAATCCGGCCTGCTTCAGCTTCAGAGGAGGTTTTCACGAAGCCAAATCTCTGATTGCGCTTGTCTCTCTTTTTTGGAAGAATAATATCTCTAATCACTCCGCATCGTTTGAAAAGGGACCATATTTCTCTTGCCGTAGTCTTAGCCGGGATCCCATAGAGAAAAATTGTGCAATCATCGGAGTTCTTCGCCTTCTTCGCATCCCTTTTCCCCTGATTTCGTGAGGTTACTAAAGTCCATTCTTGCTTCTCAGTCTTTTCATCTTGTTTTGTGATAGTCGATACCCCATTGCTAAGAACATCCGCAAAAGTTTTATCTGGCAATATTTTACTATCCAGCTTCTCGTTCCAAACAAAAACCTTTCTCTTTTTAAGGCTTCTCCAGTGGATTTGATTCAGCGCATCTGATATAGCTTGCTTATTTCCTTTCCGGAATTCCTCCAATACATTTTTGTCAACAAGTTCCTCATTTGCTATTATGAAATCAAGAAGAATCTTATCTCCCTCCCCTTTACCTTGAGCTCTGCTGCGCTGAAACCCCCTTCGACTTCCATGGCGAGACCCCTCTCCGGACGAATTCAAAATTTGAAATTTCTTCTCTCCTTGGGTTGCGTTGCGTGATGACGCCTCCGCTCCTCTGCTCTTGAGTCCATCATAATTTTAATCTTGTTAAAAAATGACAAAATTTCAGTAATCTTCCGAATATAGTTAATAATATATGATTACAATATTATTGACTTATTATTGTATACAAGAGCACATGTACTAATTTTTAAAAGTTATTGATTCGTTGGATGGAAAAATTAACAAAATTTAGTAATACTAATATCTTATTGGTCAATTATTAAATTTTGAGTTTATCAATTAATTAATTTATTGATCATTGTATTGATAAAAATCATTAATTTATTGTTTTGTCAAACTAGTTTAAATATTTTAATTTGAAATTATTACATAAAAAAGCTAAATAGTCAATATTTTTACATAACAAATTTCATTAAGTTAATGGACAAATTAACATATTGAAGAGATGGATGTGAATATTATAACCATGCTAAAAAAATTATTATTAACAAATAGTAATTTTTTTTAACTCTTCTCTTTCTTATAATTAATTTTTTGAGATTTTTTAAAAATACAATTTTTTTTCCGCAAATATACATTTTCTATTTTTTATTTTAAAAATACAATTTTGAATTTGTTTTGCAAAAATACGATTTTGCAATAAAATGCAATTGGATGCAGTCAAATACAACACAAAACAACTTGAATTATTTTTAAGAAAAACGTAAAAATAAATGGCATTTAGTTTTTTTGGTTGGAAATAGTATTTTTGCAATTTTTTTCAAAATAGGAAATTGTAAAAATACTTAAAAAGGTAGTAGTTATGATAATTTTTCTAATTTTTTAAGAAAGCAGTATAATAATATAATTTTGCAATCATGTATGATTATAGAAAAATAATGGGCTTTCCAAAAAAATAAAAATAAATGGGAATTTGAGAAATAATAATATTACTTTTTAAGAGGATATTGCGATCCTGATAAACAAGTTCTGTTTATAATAAAAAAAACCGGTGTGATACTTCTTTGTTTTTTTAAAAAAATTTCTTTTTGACTCTAAATAAATTGACCCTAGACTGAATATGTAGTGTATGAGTGTATGTATAGGTCGAATCAAATAATCAGTAAAATCTCTGTTTTTTTTATCACTTGCAAAACTGAAGGACTCTTTAAACTCAACTCTTATAAACCCATCTTCTCTTGCATTCTATTGAGTGGCTGCCACTCTAAATTCTTGCACAATACATATTGGTATGTATCTATCGACTATCATCATCTTTCTTGATTAATAGCTGATGTTCTTACATACCCTTTTCTTGATTAAAGTTTTTGTCTTTAAAAATATGATTTTTATGTGCAAGATTGTGTTTTTACTCATGGGGTTTATGTATAAATTGGTAATAGTTGTGGAAATTTACTGAATTTGGGTTTTAGTTGTTGGGTTTATTTCGGAATATGAATGGTGGGTTTTTGTTGTATTGAGATAGTTATGTGAATATGCATTAGAATCTGTGTTTATTGGAGGGTTCATGGTTTTATATGTGCAAGATTGTGTTTTTACTCATGGAGTTTATGGTTTGGGTTTTAGTTGTTGGGTTTTTTGGGGGAACAGGAATGGAGGGTTTTTGTTGGTATGAGTTAATTATGTGATAATGGTTTAGAATTTGTGTGTATTGTAGGGGTTTATGCTTCTTGAATTGAAGTTGCTTTCTTGGGGTTTTTTTGGTCTTCGGTGCGCGTCTGTGTTTCGTTAGGCATTAGATGTTATGGTACACATGATTTCGAGACTTACAACATTGTAATGTTTAGGTCATGATTTATGTTATTTAATGTTGTAACTAATTTTACGAGGCTAGAGAACAGTCACAACACTAAGTTGATGCTTCGGTTTTGGTCTTGATTTAGCAAGTTAGGAACTTTTGGGTAATACTTGTTTGCACCCTGGTTGCTATTCTTTATTAAGTTTAAATATTTTTGCCATTTGATGATGTATGCAGTGAACTGAAATTTTAGTAGTTTTTGGAACATATTGGAATTTACTGGTATCTATTTTTTTTTGACGGGCGGTGAGTGATATGTGTTATAACTTATAAGTAGTAACTTAATATATTGTGCCTGTTTGGCATTTCATTTGGTAGGAAACTTATGGCTTATAAGGCCATAAGTCCTTATGGGGGGTGTTTGTCAAAATAAGTTTTAGCTAAACTTATAACTTATAAGTTCATAAGTTGAATGTTAGGAATTCTTAACTTTCAACTTATAACTTATAACTTATTCTTGATATACGTAATATATAATATCCTTCAAATCTTCAAAACCATATATCTCTCGATCCATTCACTAGAAAATTGATATGTATATATCAAATTTTCCTATTCATCGAGATCTATCCATTGATATCCATTGTTATATATAAAAAAACAAATATTTTGAAAATTATAAAAAAAAGTTAACTTATAAGTTCTGATTTACCCAAACAGTCTACTGATTATAAGTTCTGATTTACCAAACACTCTAATCTCTACTCTACTTATCACTTATATGACATAAGTGCTTATAAGTCATAAGCTACTCATTTTAAGGTAAGCCAAACGGCCCCATTATCTCTATGTGACTGTTGCTTGATATAACATTTGCATTGGTGATATACATTCCTCGATTATGTATGACTTGAATTTCTTCGTGTTTGGAGTTACATTATAAGATACACTTACACTGTGCTCCCAAATTTTTTGTTAAAGAAGAGAATGGAAGAGAAGAGAAGGGGAAAGAAGAGAACAAAAAAAAACTTCTTTAGCATGTTCCTGAGTTTTTTTGTATAACATGAGAGAAAATTTTAAAATGTGACATGGAGGGAAATATTTTAAAATGGTATGTGAGAGCTTCTTTCCCAATCATCCCATTTTTGGGAAGAAACTTTTGGAGAGAAGTTTTTGAAAATTTTCTTTCTCAATCATTTCTTTTCTCTTCTCAAAAAACTCGGGAACACAACTTCGAAAGAAAATTTTGAAAATTTCTCTTCCATTCTCTTCTCTTCTCTTTGTTTAGTTGAAAAGAACAGAATGTAAATCAAAAATTTTGAACAAAATTTAAGGTCCAAAAATGTAAAGTGAAAAGAGTGAAAAAAACATGACTGTCAATTTTTGTATGGTGATTTCTGTGGTAGAAATTGAGTAGGAAGTAAGAATAAGCATTCATCCCTAAATTTATAAAATTGAGCTGTAATTAAATTAGTAGGAATTGAATGATAGGAATAAAAATCGTGATTTTGTTTTTTTGCTATATGAAAATGATTAATATTTTTCAACAAAATAGTAAATTTAATTGCATTCCTTCCTAATTTTATTCCCTTTCAACCCAATGTATAATTGTTTTAATATTTACGTATATATTTTAACAAAACACTTTGATTTACAGAATAACAAAACACTCCCTCTCCCCCTTGGACAGAATTAAAACTCAGTCACGAACTTAAGCCCTAACAATTCCCTTTAATCCTTAATTCCTTTTCATTGAAGCTTCTTTTTGTGCATAGTTGCATCTCGCGCTGCTGTGGTAACTCCAGGCGGCTCCGACGTAGTTGCTTCGAGTCTCTGTTGCTATTTGTGGTCCTCTTGTAAGCTTCTCATCTGTTCATAGTCGCTTCGATTTGTTCTCTACTACCCTAATTTTTTGTTCTCTATCTCTACCATCCAAATTAACTCAAATTTCTGCAATTCATAATTATTTTTAGAACTATTCATATTACCTTGCTGTTCTGTACAGCCCTAATTAGTAATATATGTGTGTTAAAAACTATTAATTTAAGTTTGATCGTTATAATCATCTTATTCTGTAATTTGCACATACATCCCATTATACATACATGCACATATATTCTATATTCTCAAGCTCTTTTGACGGTATAGATGGTAAGTACAGTTCCATATAATGATAGACTTGTTTCTTTTATCTTTACATAATCTATTCATCTCCTTTCTTGCTGCTTCTGTTAGGATTATATTTTTTCACAATTGTATCACATTTTTATGTGTTTTTAATTAATCTTGGGTTGATTTTGAGTTTGTCTTCTATTAGATGTTCTTGAACCCTGTAATTCCAGTACACAGAGATTGCCTTTTAACTTATTGTTCCTTGTGAACATATGAGACTAGAAAACATTGAATGATTAGTTCTCGTGAGTAGGAGAAAGATTAAACCTTGTGTTATAGCTCCGGTGAAATCTAGTTTTTTTTTGTTTCTCGTCTTTAGGTTCAAGTCAGGTAGATAAGTGTTTCTAAATCAACTTTGGACAATTACAGAACACATTTTTTACAAAATTTAACAAAATTTAGCAAACCTCTATATTTTTGGGCTCTAGTTAAGTCTTGTCATGATTGTTGTAATGATTTTTTGAAGTTCTGTGAAAAATGACAGTTATAAGTTTTGTTAAGTTTTGTCATAATTATAGTTTCAAAAATTCATTGCAGTTCTAGTAAGTTTAACTACATTTGTTCTGCATTGTTATTTGTTCAATAATATTTTCTCCCGTGTTTTGTAAATGACATCTCTAAAATTTGAAATAGAAAGATTAAATTAGCGGAAAGAAATGCAGTACGGAGTTTATTTGTTTTTTCTCGATAAAGTTTACTGCAGACCTCTTTGTTTCATGGTCACATATTTAAGATCCAATTTACTGATAAAGAAATACTGGTAAGAGGAAAGAAACCATCAAGCTTGTATCTTTGCTCCATTTCTTTACTTAGCGAGCAAGTGTCTTTTACCAAAACATGATGGATTGTGTAAGTGCACAATTTAACTTATTTAATTTACTTAGGCTCTTTTGTGTATTAAATTGCTCTCTTTTCTAATTTACCATGCTTTTTGTCTTTATATTTATCCTAATTGAAGAAAGTCATCCTACTTTTTATGAATATAATATCTAAAGTCCCCTTGGGAGATTACGGATTTTAGTTAATAATTTGATTAGTGTAAATTTTTCTTACTTATTCAGTACCGACCATGTACTTTTGTGCTTTAAACTATGTGATTTACTGTTATAGAAGCAATAGTATAATCAATTTGTCCATTTTGATTACTATGTGAAACAGCATCATAATTCAAAACATCACTTCCTAATTTGAAAATGGATAACTTCTTTTCATTTATTTGTAAAGACAAAGGGTGGTCTGAGTTGGAATAAAGAGTGTTTCAAAAGGACATGGTGCTCGTACCAGTGTTAAGAATTTATAGTTTTATTAGCATGCAGGCCATTAATTTGTACAGGATAGAATAGGCAATATAATCTCCAGATATATTTATAATTAGCATATAACATATATACGACAGTATTAAGTTTGACCTTTTTTTGGTCAATTAAGAAAAGAACTGGGCATGTATAGCGTAGCCCGGTAATGGTGCAAGCAAATCAAAGTAGATTTAAATCCCAAATATTGTATTATTTTCGTGGCTCGTGATGCGACAAACAATTTGCATTGTATTGTTGTAAACTTTAATGCCAGATAGTAGAAGCTTATTTTACTAAGTTTGGGAGATAAGCGTCAACATGTGAGAAGTAAAAGCTTTTGCGTGTATTACTCATGTACCATGTTTACATAATCCAGTGTTATTAATAGCAAAAAGCGCAGCGAAGCGCGAGGGTTCTCGTTGTTGTTAACCAGAATTGCTTCGGTGTAAGGAAATCTTCATGGATTTTGAATTGGACCCGTTAGATGATATTTTCGCTGACAGTGCTGCAAAAAATGGTAATCTAGCATTATTGCCTGTTCAATTGCTTTTAACTAAGTAGGCTGTATTCATGCTCTGGTGGTGTTATTTAAATAAAGTTTGTTTGCAGCTAGGCCTAGTGGCAAGTTTCGACCCAAGGCCAAACCGAAACCAAGAAAGGAATTATCTGTCCCGGTCCAATCCACACGGTGTACTCAGCCTATTATCGTTTCCGAGCAGGAAAGCAAAAATGCTTCCGAAAACGCTTTAGATGGTTCTGTAGTTGTTCCTCCACTTGATGATAATAGAAGTTCCAAATTAACAAACCTTTCAACAGAGCATCTTGCTGATAAAGAGCATGATGGCTCCGCAAGTGGCACACATTCTGAAGCTATATTGAGTGGCATAAGTGGAGATAATAATTCTCCCTTCCGAAGTTTAGAGCAAGAGGCAAGTGTTCTTTCTTTCCTTATAAATATATATTCAAGTTGCCGTATACTCTCATCCTTGTTCCATTTGATTATGCTTTGTCTTCTTTACAGAAAGGCGACATAGGCTCCTTGTTGAAAGTATCAGATGGTTTTCTTTCTCAAATTACAACTGTAAATGGTAAGAACCAGACCCTTACATTTGAGGTGTTTATCTTGCTTTATTAGGTAATGGCTACAAGTTGTAATAGCAGAGAATGATATCATAATTGTTTTAATTTTACATGACTAAATCTGGAGAATTGTTCAACATCATTTCTTGAAAATCTAAAACTATAATTTAATTGTTTGTTCAGAGACACAAACTAGCTATGTTGACTCGTCCAGAAATGAAGAGGTCATATTAGGTAGTGCACGTGATAACCGTTTAGATCGTGGAATGCAGCCATGCAGTACTTCCAGTTTTTGCTTAGCTCCTGAACTTCCTGCTTCTCTTGAGAACTTCACCTATGGGGAATTCACTTCAGACACGGCTGGGTATTTTCAAGTTAAGGATAAATTCTTTGAAATTGAGGATTGATATATACCCTTCTTCACTAATGATTTATGATATTATACATCTTACTGATCATGTTGTTTGGCATATTGACTTGATGCAGGAGGGAAATACTTCTCCTTTCCTGGAAACTCAAAATATTATCACTGAGTTTACTTCTATATCTGGTGTGCAACATACTTGTGCTTTATTTACATGATTTTTTAAGTTTTTTACTTGCTTTCGGTTCTTTATGGACTCTATCTTTTATTAAAGGACGGCACATTGAGAAACTCCAACCCAAGCCTAAACTACAAAGTCAGGAAGAGACACATTGTGCTACTGTTTCGAATGTAGATGATGTTCTGCCAGTACCTTCTCAAACTGATAACTTCGATGAAGACTCAATTCCAGCGGTCCCTCTTGATGATATGATCGATTTGTCATCCATGGAGTTGGATGATTCTATTCCTGCTGATCCTGCACTTGAGATACAAGGCTTTGTGGAGACTTCAGAATTAAATGAACATAATGCTGTTCCTTTTCCTACAGATGTTGGTGTTTACCACTGCAACTTACATGCATTTATTTTTATTGTTTACAAGTAGAAATTGTCTATTGCATCATTACATATCATTACTCATATTTACTCATCTACATATTGCACTTGTTATTTTTAGAGGGAAAGAGGAGAAACTGACACGGGGTTGGAACATTCTGTGGAGCACCAAATGCCCTCCACATCTGGTCTAGAGGAGAAACGTGGTAGATCTTCTAAGCGCCGCGGCAAAAAGAAACATGTACTTCAACTCATTGATGAGCCTGAGGAACAGGATCTTGAAACTGGTCAAGTTACAGTTGAATATCCTAAAGGTTCCGCTGTAAATGAGGATAACCATACTGACAAAGATTATCAACTGGAAGACGATCGTCCAAATAAAAAGGCACGAGGAAAGTCCAGGAAATCTGTTGCTGAGAAAGGGAAAACAGTTCGAAAGCGTAAGAAATCAAACGAGGCATCAGAACAGTCAAATAAAAAAATAACAAAGAAGTTCTCCCACTCAACTCGGAGACGTGGAAGATTTGGTACGTGATGGTTGGGTATGACATTATGGCATGTTGAAAATTTTTATCTAATTCTTTTTCCTCATTCTATTCTTTGTACAGATAAGGATTGGCTTAAAACCCCTGAGGATGAGCTTGAAATCTCTGACTTGTCACTTAAGGATATAATTCTTCTCGGGGAGTACCGAGAGTGGATAGCGGTATGCATTAAAGTATACTTAATAGCATATTGCTTTTCTTGCCTGGCAATTCTATTTTCTCGAATTGTAGATACCAGTACATATTTTGGGGGTAGTAAATTAAATGAAAATTTGTGTGGTTTCTAATAATTTTTGTTGTCTGTCTTTGCATTTTGTCCAGAAAAAAAATCCAGAGGCATCACAAACGCCAGTAGCTAATCAGAGGTATTTATAATATTGTGTTACATATTTTCATTTTGCTAAGAGCATCAATTTAGATATAGTTTGATTGAACGTTAAGAATATACAATGCATGCACTTATAATCTTCAGTTTACACAATAAATGCCCGAGGCCAGGCATGTGGCCACTGCATGATCGAGTGGTTGGTGGTTGAGCGTTCAACATTCAGGGCCTCTTTCTTGTTAGAAACTCTATGTTCTCAGCTCTGATATTCGGGGAATATAATCTTATATATTAGTGTCTGTATGATACACAAATATTTTTTTGATATTAAACAATACCTGAGTGAAGTTTATAGTAGATAAGAGTTCACAATGAATAGATAAAATCAATAGCCAATACTTTCAATTTTACCATAAATTTGATCTGGGTTATGACCGCTCCGGATGATATTTAACACTTTAGAGTTGCAGGTTGCTATGCAATAGTAAATGTATTGTTGAAGAAGTATAGATATTTTAATGTGATCTTTGGTTAAAATTTGGAAACTTTCTTCGGAATAAAACATCGTTTTACTTAAGTAATCTGAACTTGGTATAAAAACTTGTTTGATATGTAATAAATTAGAAATAGTGGCGTATTATTGGGTGTGGTTAGAAGTAAAAATACTTAATTTCTTTTATATCCGCAATCCTTTGTTATCCTTTCCGTCCAAACCTGTCTAATCAACTTCAGTTTTGTCATCTAAGCTCAAAAGGATGATGAAAGTAGGAAAGTGTTTGTCAGTTATAGCATTTGACAAGTTCGTTTTTTTTCTGTGGTGACCGGATGTTGATTTTATATACATTACTTCAGGAATTTGTAATCTCTTTTTCCCAAGTGTTTGTTTTTTTGATACTCATCTCTTGTGCATGGCTCTACAGGCAGACACTTCACTAGTTAATATCTCTTTTTCCCAAGTGTTTGTTTTTTTGATACTCATCTCTTGTGCATGGCTCTACAGGCAGACACTTCACTAGTTAATAAAATCTGAAGTTAATTAAAGATCAGTAACCTACATGGCAAATAGCAGCTATTTATTTTGTGTCTCTTTTAGTTTTTTTTACTAGGTTTCGTTTAGCATGATTCTCAGTGTGTTATACTACTAAGATTGTGCCAGATTTTCCCTACATTTGATTAATTTCAGACTCTAAATTTTATCATAGTTGCCATTTGACCAAATAAAAGTTCATGGTAAGTTATTGTACCAAGAAACCTGCGAATTTTTGACAAATAAACTTACATTGGACAGCACCACCCAGCCTTCCACCCGTTACTATGAAGACGATGATATGATGGCTTCAGAACAAGATCAGGAGTTCAATGATGAACATGAAAATGTTGCAGTTGAAGATAATGTTACCTACTTTAACTATCAGTCTCACATGAAGAAAACACCCCGTGGAAAATGGACAAAACAAGACACGGAGTTGTTCTATCAGGTTTGTCTTCATGCTATATTTATAAATGATACTCAGAGTATTTTAGCCATCTACATTCCGTGGTAATTTGATGCTGTACACGGAACTCTGTGCTTCATGTTATAACGGTACTAAAACCAACTATTAAGTAGCTAAGTTGTAACATGAGTTATATTAATCTGACTGCTCTGTGTTACTAGTATATGTACAAAAAAATAAAGATCGTTTAACTAGTTTCACATCTTGACATGCCAAATATATGTTAAAAAGTACCACACAAAAAGAAAAGAAACGAGAACTAATGAACATGTCCGTACAAGATATAGTATGTGGTGTGTTTAGATGTAAATATGGCAATATGAAAAAGAATAGTATATATACTGGAATCAAATTAAAATTTTAAAGGTCTTGCGACTCATATCTGAAAAGTTAATAGTTAAGTGCATTTGCAACATGGTAAGATGCAACGGAACAAGCTTTATATAGAAAAGAACTCATTGGTCAAGGTTTAATATTATAAAAGAAGATCAAATGTTAATAAAACTCTGCCTTCGATGCAGAAACTGCTATAATCACTCACATGTTAAACACTGTTAACACTTGCGAAAAACATGGCACATTAGTCACAGTATGCTCAGACTCAAAACTACTGATGCATAACATCTGTAACTTGAAGGTGGTCTTGACATACTTAATGATAATGAAGAACTCAGCAATTTGGTCAAGTATGTAAATTTTTATCCAACTTAAAAGTTAACCCAGTTTGGGGGCAGATGAGTTGGCAAACACAGATCCAAGTCTCATAATGGGTGGGTCTGATTTCTGGACACCAATACCCTGTACTTTTCTCTATATTTTATTATTGTGTCGTTTGGGCTCTATGTACTTGGTAGATGCATTTTAAAGCCTTCGGTTCTGAAAATCATTTAAATAAAAGAAAGATCAATTATATAGACTTGGCAGTTCTAAAATATATTGATAAAGAACTCACTGATTCGGCAATGGATAAAAGAAGCAAGGCGTATATGTGATAGTTGGTTGTTTGGACATAGAACCATTTGAATGTGCTGCTCTAATTAAGGCTACTTTTAAACAATTTTTTTTTTTGGATCTTGTAATATTAGCAGCTGCACCAGAAATATTAAGCGTACTAATTTGGATAATTAATTGTTAACCTTGTGATTAATTCTGCATATATTTATAATAGGCTCTGCAGCAATTCGGAACTGACCTAACAATGATAACTCAACTTTTCCCTGGTCGCACTCGTAATCAAATAAAATTGAAATACAAAAGAGAAGAACGGGACCACCCTATGAGACTTCATGATGCCCTCACTACACGGTCCAAAGGCAAGTAAATTCTGTCTCTTGACTCTCTTCTTTCAGTTTCCCATATGATAGTTCAAATTTTTTCCTAATGTTCTCTTCAAGTTTGTTTAATGAGGACGGACCTGTCAAAGAACATTATGTACAACCAGTTGTAGTCTTTTGATTTATATCTGAGTGTGAAATCCCTTGTATTCATGTAATTGCCTGAACAAGTTGTATCTAATAATTTGTTTGTTCCAGATCATTCGCACTTTCAGCTAATCGTTGATCAGGTCAAAAAAGCTGTTGCAGAGCGAAAGCAGAACTCCGAGACAGATGACTTGGATGGTTTATTAGGAGAAGAGCCGGAAGAGGCGCCTCCTAAAACTGATGTATGTCTTTTATTCTTTTCTTTAGTTTTTTTATTCAATATTCCACAAAACACGTAAATTATATTGCTGCCGTATGTTCTTTAACCCATTAGCACTCTGAAAATCATATCTACAAACTTCTCAATAAAGTTTGCGGTCAGTTTAGTACTAAATTTAAAGCTAGCCTGGGTAAATTTAAAATGTTCTCTGTAGTTTTAGCAATTATATTTATGGCTGCAGGAGACACCAAAGTCTGCACAGGTCGAGCAAAGTGAAGTTGAGCACATGGAAGATGATGTCCCTGCCACTACAGGTCCAGCAGAGTCTTCAGAGAGCGACGATGATGAAAGAAGATGGAGTCAGTTCAGGAGTGACCTGTGACTTCTAGTTTTAAAATGCCCTCACATCTTTTGATGAACATTTTTTTAATAATTTTTTTCTTTTTAATTTTTGGTACTTGTTGGTATTACAATCCCCTAATTTCTCATCTGACATTTTTTTAAAAAATTTTTGGTAAACAAATATTTAAATGGCGAAAACAATTTTTTTAGATGATGGAAACTGTAAATGTTAAAAAAAATAGGGTTAAATAGCTATTTGGTCATTGTACTATATGAAAACTTTCAATTGGGTCAAGATCCAAAAAAAAAAATCAATCGCATAATGGAATCATTAATTATTTTCAATCGCATCATTATACTATAAAAAAATTTCAAGTTAAAAATGGTTTGACTTTGACGGAGAGCCATTAAACTGTTCATCAATTTTCAATTAGGTCACTGGACGAAAATATTCAATTAGGTCACTTGACCAAAAAAATAAAATTGTAGATTGAAAAAAATTAAAATTTTTGTTAAAAAATTTTAAAAAATAAAACTGTAGATTGAAACTTTTTGAAAAATTCGAAATTTTTTATTTTGAAAAAATTCGAGATTTTTTCTTTCGAAAAAATTCGAGATTTTTTCATTCGAAAAAATTCGAGATTTTTTCATTCGAAAAAATTCGAGATTTTTTATTTTGAAAAAAATCAAGAATTTTTATTTTTAAAAAATTCGGAATTTTTTTATTTCAATTTTTTTTATTGAAATATCTACATTAGAATAAAAATGATTCATAAAAATTGATTTTCTTTCCAAATCGGTAAAAATCTTTTCTTTTCTTCTTATAAATATCATTTGAAAAAAATTGATTCGCATGTATCGATTTATATGCATATAAACTGAATGGGTATATTCATAATTGGAATTCGAAAATTTTCAATCATTCGAAAAAAAATTCGAAATTTGAAATTCACTTTGGATTGCAAAAGCGTGATATCTTAAAATAATTGTTCGCATGTATCGATTTATACGCATATAAACAGGATGAGTATGTTCATAATTGAAAAGTTTAAAAAATTCAAAAAATATAAACTTCTTTGAAAATTTAAATATTCATTTAAAAAATTAAACTTCATTTAAAAATTCATAAAAATACTGATGACCTAATTGAAAATTGATGTAAAGGTAAGTGATGGATTATCATTCCGTCCATTTTTTAACGGAAGTTAACGGCAGTGACCCAATTGAAATTTTTTGCTTATATAGGTGTTTGACTAAAAACTTTTTTGGGATCATGATCCAATTGAAAATTTTCATATAATACAGTGACCAAATAGCTATTTAATCCAAAAAAAAATATTGATACACATTTTGTTATATAATTTCTTCTTTCACATATTAATAAAATCATGTGTTTTTTTGTCGCTAGTAAGTTTTATTATATTCAGTGATGATCTCTTGGTCTACTAGTATCACTCTCGCTCTCTTAATGTCGAGAGTTCCAATATATAAGATGTGCGGGTTAGTATGTTAATTATAAAAAAACTTGTGTTTGTGTGCATTTTTTTACATGTTGCAACTACTGCTGCTGATGTTTTTAGACAGTTCTTTACAGATTCAGGAGTTTTCTGCAACAATTTCTGCATTTTCATGCAACAATATTTTTTACATTGTAATTTTTCTGCATCGGATTTTTGAAATTTGAAGGAATATAATAAAATATTAATTTTGAACTATTGATAAGCGATAACTGATACAGAGAATGCCATCAGAACGAAACACCACATTTAAAATTGAGCCATTGGGATTTTAGTTTGTCTGAAAAATCAAGGAAGATACCAACAACAGATTGTTCAAATCTTTCTGATTCATCATATGCATTCACATGATATCCTGATTATAATTTATATTTTACATACAAAAATTTAATTGAACAAATTGTTTTGTTTTTTGAATCAAAAACAGACTTTTTATTAATCAAGATCTTGAGAAATTACATTGATAAGGAAGGGAGGAGCTGAATTCCACTCCTTAGAGCATCTCCAATGGACAAGACCCCTTAGCTAAAATCATAAATATATTAGCATAAATAAATTTTATAGAAATTATGTAAAAAAAACATCACTCCAATGGAACATTACTGTTAGCAAAAAATTTACATAATCTCTTTTCGTTGGCTATATTTGGTCAACCTCTAGAGACCTGTAAGGAAGATTTTACATGATCTATTACCTTAAAAAAATAGATTCTATTAATAACAACCTGAAATAATAATAACATACTATATTTACAATATATACAACATTATAGCCAATATACCATTGGAGCACAACTTCTTACAGGTTCGGCAAATTTTACATATTCAATATTTTATCTGATTTAGCCAACCATTTTTAGCTAATACCATTGGAGATGCTCTTACAATCCGACATAGAACTAGCCTCTTTCGCAATCGTATAAGCTGCTATATTCACGAACAATCTGCTATATGAGGGTGTTTGGCTTAACTTAAAAAATGTTACTTATCACTTAAAGTGCTACTTACTCACTTTAAGTGAAAAGTGATAATTTTTACTTAAAGTTAGGTGTATCTGTTTGGCTAATTCTACTTAAAGTAAATTTATTTTTAAAAAATTAATTAAATAAAAAGAAATTTATATTTTTTGAAAGTATAAAATACAAATATATGCAAAGAATACAATACAAGTTAAAAAGGTGACTCAAATACATAAAAATTGATATTAGGAAAAAAAAAAAAGTGGGAAAAAAGTACCTCAAGGGTACTTTTTTTTTTTAGCCTACTTCTACTTTAATTCACAAAAAAAACAGGGGAACCAAACGGGTGGGAATCACTTAAAGTGGGGAAAAAAAAAAGAAAAAGGGGGGCCAAACACCCTTAATGTCTCCAAGATATGATGAATCTTTGCCATTGTGCCTCATGGCTTTGGACAACTAAAATCGAATAAAATTAAAATTTACAAAAAATATTAGCTCCACAAGGATTTATTTTCTGTTGTTTCTCATTCTTTATCTCGAGAACATTCCAATCCATGAAATTATTTCGTCAAAAACTCAAGGATCAACCAACTAATAATAATGAAAGATAATTAACCAAGTCAGAACTATCTAAAATGACATCCCAACAGTGGAAAACTTATACCATCAGAAACCCTGCAAGAAACTAATGCTAAAGAGAGAAGGGTGTGTTGCTCTCTGCGCATGTTATAAGAACACACAAATACAATCCGAAAGTACCTCTCTACGCATGTTATAAGAACACACAATTACAATCCGAAAGTACTAAAAACCATAGATTGACTCTACGAGATTCGGACTGGACTCAGCTGTGAGCTGTGGCCTCAGGAAGCTAGATAAGTAGTGTGGAGCTGAAAATTCCAGTAATGGTGCTAGTTTACAGTTCTAAAATTCTTCAAAACAACAAAGTTTAATACAAGTATATTAAAGATTAATTAGCATTTAAATTAGAGTTATTGAATTTCTTTTTTTTTTTTGTTGATTCATCTCATAGTAATATGACATTGCTGATTAGAGGCTGCATAAACTTTGCATGACTGGTCTTATTAAATTTGACCAAAAAACACATGTAATATAAAAAAAAAACAATCAAGATTACAATCAAAAGCCAATTTTCACTGTTATTTAATTAAAAGCCAATATTTCTCAGTATCTTACAAAACATACAACTGTTTCAATTGAACTAGGATAAAAACACAAGAAGATCAAATCCAGATAGCAATATAACAAGTACTTAAAGAAGTGTACTGCCTTTGGAAATGAGAAACACGCAATGAACGTTTATGTAACAATTCTAGGGAGAGGCCCTTCCCGCGGTAATCACCAGCTACCCGGATCCACTGTATCGTGAATTCACTGCATGAGGAACAATTGGAGGCATTGTAAGAGGTGATTCAGAAGGAGATGGAGTAGGAGTAGGAGACTCTACAGAGGAGTGAATGGCACCTCCTTTTCTGCAACACTTTGAAGTGATACCTCCATATCTATTTCCTTTTATCTCTACTGTTGTCATTAGAAGGACCAGCACTGTAACTGTTAATCCTATACGAGTAGCCATTATCTCTTTACGAAATTTGAAATCTTGTGTATGTTAAGTATAAGTAAATATCTGACATCTATTTGTAGTGGAGGATTTACACTTAATTAGTGACCATTTTTTTGTCCTTAATGTGCATGTTAATTTCAGTGAACCAGGGATATTGACATATCGTCGTATCTAATCTTTGAGAAGTATGGCTTACTTTAGATTTTGCAGTAGTATGCATCTGTATTTTTGTGTAAATGACAATTAGATATTGTTATTCAATAATTCTTTCAGTTTTACACTTTCGAACTGTCTTCATCATTGAAATGTTGTTTGTTTTTCATAAGTGGATGTGCACTGAAAGGATTTATGTATTGCTCTAATTTGACAGTGACGAGCACCAAACAAAGGTTACACTATAAGTTTCTTAGATTCCGAATACACTATGTTCCTTAAAGTTTAATATACTACCTTAAGGTAACCTTGTGATCTGTTAGCAGACTTAAAGGCGAATTATTCTGTGGTTATCCCTGGGCTTGAAAATGAAATTTTCAGGGTGAGAAGATTTTTGTTTGAAATAACAGATACTTTTGTTTGGGCATATAAAATTATCTTTGCTTGTTTTTGGGTAGATGAAGCTATTCATGATACTTGTACACAATATATACTCTTGTTACAATTTTTAAAGTTTATGGATATGATCTTTTCAGCGTTATATTTACACCGACAAATTCCAACACATGAATCTTGTGAAATTCTGAACTCCTGAAAGGTAATACATTCTTCCATTTGGATGAAGAAGACAATGATTAAGAAATCGCATACTCACTTGGCCAAACAAAAAAACAGCTCATAACTCACTTGGAAATAAAGAAGATAGCAGCTCTAATCTTGATGGTGTTTTAACTTAACAGTAGCCAGTAATCTAATACAAAAGTTTACATAAATTGCCAAATCAAAAACAATAAGGGTGAGATATAAAAACAAATCTTCAAAGTGTGCTGAGCGGAGCTTTGTATAGAACTTACAGTGATGAAACAAGGAACTTGGCTTTTCCCTGCAACTTCAGTTATCGACACTGTATTAGTATCCTTCCCCGTATTAATTGGTTTTGAGCATGTGGACACTCTCATCAACACCCACAGCCATCATCATCTGCAATTTTGTTCAAATCATGATCATCACCTCATCCAACTCTTTACATAATTCATTTTTCCTTCCATGTTTTTCTTTGATTAATAGAATAATCCCAAACCATGAACTACAAAACAACTGCAACAACCTCCTTATCTTCGAGATAAAATTCAAAACCTGAGGTTAATACTTGGGAGTTTTGTTGTTTCCTATCTTTTTAACATCTTCTGGAATATCAATGTTGATTGTCGATACTTAAGGATGTTCATCCATCAATACTCCAAGGTCAAAGCATTTTCACCATTCTCATTCCTGCATCTCATTCGGGATTGGGACCCTCCTCCTTTATCCGGGCTTGGGACCGGCAATGTCAGTCTAAGACATGACACAGGCGGAGTTCCCCCCCTCCCCCCCCAACTTACTATGTATCTTGGATTTTCCTCACAT
The DNA here is from genome assembly GCA_037693485.1 of Kitagawia praeruptora. Lineage (NCBI taxonomy): Eukaryota > Viridiplantae > Streptophyta > Magnoliopsida > Apiales > Apiaceae > Kitagawia > Kitagawia praeruptora. Next base: position 130,343,180 of record CM075347.1, read on the forward strand.
ACTTTATTTATAAACACTGTATAAGTAATCTTCCCCGTATTTGGTTTGTACTTGCACACTCTCCTGAACACCCATAGCTATCAACATCTGCAGTCTCCTTTAAATCATGATCATCACCCCACCTGACTTTTTAAATAATTCATCGTTGTCCTTTCCATTTTTATCTCCATTGACAGAAACTCTGAACCACAGAACAATGCAACCTCATAATCTTCCACAAAAAATTCAAAACTTGAGGTCAATCATTAGGAAGTTTGATGTTGCCTATCTTGTTAACATCTTCTAGAACATCAGTTTGTTAACATCTTCTAGAACATCAGTCTCCCTGTCGAAGAATTTTCACCATTCAAATTCAATCTGCTCCATAGTCATCCAAACTGCATCTCTTTATCTAAAGCTATGTATAACTTCTGCATCCGTCTAGTGATTCAAACTGGCTTCCACTTCCAACCCGGGTTCCCCAATTTCCACTATCTTCGTGTTGTTGCACTCTCGCTAGCTAGCTTCCACTATGTTTCTTCTTCAAATGGTTTATAAACAGTATATCCATATCCAGATTTATTGAGATATCTCATGTTGTCAAACTGCTCCTCCATTTTAGAAGTTACACCACGATGGTAAAAGTACGACTAGCCCATTAATCACATCTGAAGATACCTCTGCTTCTTTTGGCTCGAAAATTTCATGAAGTCGTCTACATCAGTCCTCATCCTCTTGCGGAGTTGCTCTTCAAATATGTTACCATTCTGGTTGGTTTCAGCACCCCCTAAGTTGATTATGTCATTAAAAGGAAAATCCAGCATTGCATCTAATCCATTCAGAGTCGTGTTTGTTGGTTCAATTGCAAGGGTAGTCTCTACTTGCTCAAAATTTGCGAAGTCATTTGAAATTTGCTCAAGATCTTCCCAAGGAACAAATGGTGATTCCTGGACAGCCACATTATCATCCATCTCTGCTATATAATTCAGAAAGTCCGACAAGTCATCAGGATGGTTGTTGGGTGCCATCTTATCTTCTGCTTGATCATCAAAATTAATTGGTAGCATTTTAGGAGGATCATCTGCTGCACCAATCATTGGTAACTCCTGAATACTATCATCATCATCATCATCTGATATTTCAATCACATCATTATTATCAACACCATCCAAACCTTTAAATGATTCACTATTCTTTACATTCTTAGTACTCCAGACTGCGACAGGTAATTGCACAGGCAGAAGAGCTTCCTCCTCTATGTAAATATTCAGAACACTTTGTACTTGTGGAGGCTCATTCATTACTGCAAGTATAGGTAACTTCTGAACAACGTCAGCACTTGTATCATCCGAAATCTCATTCTGATCAAGATTTTCAGCACCTTCAAACTGTTTATATAATTCAGTGGTCCATCCATTCATATCCCAGTCAGAAACTTTTCCATTATCATCGAAGCATTGCTCATCACTTTTATCATCCAAAATATCGAAACCAAGCTCTTTATCTAATTCAGCTTTCCAACCATTCTCGTCCCAGTCTGCTCCAAACTCATCCAAAGGTTGATCATCATGATCACCACCTCCCAACTGCTTGTCATCACCTAACAATATATTCATATTTTCCACATCAGGTCGAGGATTAGTATCTTTTGCGAAAATAACATCTGGCACGGGTAGATCGTGTTGACGATGAGTGTAGAAATCTTGCTTTGCTGTTACTGCTTGATTCAGTGTAGCACGTTGAGGCTCGTGAGGAAATCTCCACTTCCTTAATGATCTTACAAATCACATAATCATCAATCCCCAGTAGTGAATATTCGTGCATATTCCAATGACCGTGATCCTCATCAACGATCTTCTTCTTCTTAAGCTTATCGTCATTATCTCTATAGAAAGTTAACAGTTTCTTGTACCCAATTTTATCCCCTGCAACATTCTGTACAACACGAGTGTTTTGACCCGTCCAAGAACCACAACCACTTCTCCTCGTCACACGTGTTTTCTTTTTGCATAACTCCGTGAACACATATATAGTCTTCGTGATCTTGTTAGACGAATTACTAGACGAAGATGTAATCCAATGATGATCATCATCTTTAAGAATCTCCCATGGCATTAGATGATCATTGTAAATCTTGAACTCTGCTACATAATGATTGCAAGAAAGCGGTCTTCCCTCAACTTTTTCTCTTAGATAATATCCAACAAGTATTTCATCAGAGGGTTTGAAACAGAACCCTGGTATACTCAAACACTTGCATACACACCTATCACGACTATCTTCTCTTTCCATTCAAATTTCTTTACTAAACTCTCTCTCTGTTTCTCTCTCTCTCTCTGTGTGTCTCTCTCTCTCTCTCTCAATATGCTGTATCACGTATTCTTGGCTTCTAGGGTTTCTGAAACAAATAATGTACGTAGCTGCTGCTATTTATAAACCGTAGTTTGGTTATGCAGGGCCGCCTAATCCGGAAAGAAAGTGTCTCTGAAACCCTCAAAATTACTTACGCAACAAGCATTTGTATATTTATGTTTTTTTTTTAACAAAATGGTATTGTGAATCTTTAATTGGAATATGAGTTGCTTAAAATAACATATTTAAATAAAAAAAAGTATGGTTAATTAAAAAATAAGGAAAATTACACAAAATAATTATATTTTTAAACTCACTTTGAAAATTCTGGCAAAAAAAAAACTCACTTTGAAAAATAATATTTTTCAAATTTCATTTTCAAAAAATACGATCTAGTATATTTTAGACTCGGCAGTTCTAAAATATATTGATAAAGAACTCACTGATTCGGCAATGGATATTAAAAGCAAGGTGTATATGTGATAGTTGGTTGTTTGGACATAGAACCATTTGAATGTGCTGCTCTGATTAAGGCTACTTTTTAACAATTTTTTTTTTTTTTGGATCTTGTAATATTTGCAGCTGCACCAGAAATATTAAGCGCACTAATTTGAATCATGATGCTCTCACTACACGGTCCAAAGGCAAGTAAATTTTGTCTCTTGACTCTAGTCTCTTCTTTCAGTTTCCCATATGATAGTTCAAATTTTTTCTTAATGTTCTCTTCAAGTTTGTTTAATGAATACGGACCTGTCAAAGAAGAACATTATGTACAACCAGTTATAGTCTTTTGAATCATATATATCTGAGTGTGAAATCCCTTGTATTCATGTAATTGCCGGAACAAGTTTTATCTAATAATTTGTTTGTTACAGATCATTCGCACTTTCAGCTAATGGTTGATCAGGTCAAAAAAGCTGTTGCAGAGCGAAAGAAGAACTCCGAGACAGATGACTTGGATGGTTTATTAGGAGAAGAGCCGGAAGAGGCACCTCCTAAAACTGAAGTATGTCTTTTATTCTTTTCTTTATTTTTTTTTATTCAATATTCCACAAAACACGTAAATTATATTGCTGCAGATAATTTAAAGCTAGCCCGGGTAAATTTGACATGTTCCTCTGTAGTTTTAGCAATCATATTTATGGCTGCAGGAGACACCAAAGTCTGCACAGGTCGAGCAAAGTGAAGTTGAGCACATGGAAGATGATGTCCCTGCCACTACAGGTCCAGCAGAGTCTTCAGAGAGCGACGATGATGAAAAAAGATGGAGTCAGTTCAGAAGTGACCTGTGACTTCTAGTTTTAAAATGCCTCAACATCTTTTGATGAACATTTTGATAATAATTTTTTTCTTTTTAAATTTTTTTATCTGGCTTTTTTTTTGTACTTATTGGTATTACAATCCCCTAATTTCTCGTCTGACATCTTTTTTTGTAAATAAATGTTTAAATGGAGAATACAAATTTTTAGATGATGAAAACTGAAAAAAAAATGTGATACACATTTTGTTGTATAATTTCTTCTTTTACATATAAATAAAATCATGTGTTTTTTTTGTCGCTAATAATTTTTATTATATTCAGCGGTGATCTCTTGCTCTACTAGTATCACTCTCGCTCCCTTGCCAGATGTCGAGAGTTCGATTATGACAAGATGTGTGCGTGAGTGTGTTAATTATAAAGAACATGTGTTTGTGTGCAGTTTTTTACATGTTGCTAATGTTTTTAGACAATTATAAAGAACTTGGTTTGTGTGCAGTTTTTTACATGTTGCTAAAGTTTTTAGACAATTCTTTACAGATTGAGCAGTTTTCTGCAACAATTTCTGCATTTTCATGCAGCCATTTTTTTTACATGTTAATTTTTCTGCATTGGATTTTTGAAATTTGAAGGAATATATAAGAAAATATTAATTTTGAACTATTGATAACTGATATAGAGAATGCCATTATAGCGAAACACCACATTTAAAATTGAGCCATTGGGATTTTAGTTTGTCTGAAAAATCAAGGAAGTAGTGTGGAGCTGAAAATTCCAGTAATGGTGCTAGTTTCCAGAGCTGAAAATTCCAGTAATGGTGCTAGTTTCCAGTGCTAAAATTCTTCAAAACAACAAAGTTTAAGCCAAGTATATTAAAAATTAACTAGCATTTAAATTAGAGTTATTGAATTTCTTTTTTTGTTGATTCGTCTCATAGTAATATGCCATTTCTGATTAGATGCTGCATAAACTTTGCATGACTGGTCTTATTAAATTTGGCCAAAAAACACATGTAATATCAAACAAACAATCAAGATTACAATCAAAAGCCAATTTTCACTGTTATTTAATTAAAAAGCCAACATTTCGCGATATCTTACAAAACATACAACTGTTTCAGTTGAACTAGGATAAAAACCCAAGAAGATCAAAGCCAGATAGCAATATAACAAGTACTTAGAGAAGTGTACTGCCTTTAGAAATGAGAAACACACAATGAACGTTTATACAACAATTCTAGGGAGAGGCTCTTCCCGCGGTGATCACCAGCTACCCGGATCCACCACTGTATCGTGAATTCACTGCATGAGGAACAATTGGAGGCATTGTAAGAGGTGATTCAGAACGAGTTAGAGTGGGAGTAGGAGACCCTACAGGAGAGTGAATGGCACCTCCTTTTCTGCAACACTTCGAATCGATACTTCCAGATCTACTTCCTTTTATCTCTACGGCACCTCCTTTTCTGCAACACTTTGAAGTGATATTTCCATATCTATTTCCTTTTATCTCTACTGTTGTCATTAGAAGGATCAGCACTGTAACTGTTAATCCTATACGAGTAGCCATTATCTCTTTACGAAATTTGAAATCTTGTGTATGTTAAGGATAAGTAAATATCTGACATCTATTTGTAGTGGAGGATATACACTTAATTAGTGACCATTTTTTTGTCCTTACTGTGCATGTTAATTTCAATGAACCAGGGAAATCGACATATCGTCGTATCTATATCTTTGAGAAGTAACGGTTACTTTAGATTTTGCAGTAGCATGCATCTGTATTTTTATGTAAATGACAATTAGATATTGTTATTCAATAATTGTAAGACCCTTGTTTCAATTTTACACTTTCAAACTGTCTTCATCATTGAAATGTTGTTTGTTTTTCATAAGTGGTTTTGCAAGATAGCTGATAGTCTATATTAACTTATAGCCGACTTTTCTTTTACTTCATTGAATTTTTATCTCATTTGTATCTTACTCTGACATTAAGTGTTTGAGTTTTTCATCGAGCATGTCAAAAGAATTTATAGTTATTCATATTAGAGTGCATTTTTATCCCTTGAACGAACATTTGGCGATTTGCAAACCCATTTATTATATTCTGTCTGCATTGATCCATCTTTGTAATTTTCCATGGCTACAATATTTACTCTAGTACTGTGTAAAAGGTGAAGACTCCTTTATATATCAAAGATATGTTTGCCTTCGGTTCTTGTCAATTTAAATACAAGAAACTTGCTTCAGCAGCAAAGAACATGCATAATTGTAGATGTGTTTTGATATACCTTTATACTTTAATGAATCTTCTTCTAGTACCTTTCATGATGTTAAGACAATATAGATCCTCTGGATTAAGACGATGAGAAAGGGTGTGTTTTTTCTTATAGGATTATTAAGAGGTTGGCCCTCAAAGTTTGCCTGAAAGTATATATACAGGACGTACCTAGGTCTGATGCCAGCATTGAATAGATCGGCAGATAAGAATATTTGTCCATCAGTAATCGACACTGAAGTATGTCCGATGTACATCCCAACCCTTTTTCCGTTCAAAGTCATTATTATTAAATCGGTTGAGGGTAACTTTGTCATTTCCATTGCTTTGTAACGTCACATAAAAATAGTATGAACGCGCGTGTTGGCCCTTGAAGTATGGATTATTGTACACCTTAACACATTCAGTAAAAATATCTGTAATGTTTCTATTAAGTATACTTATCATTTTCGTACCTTTAAATAACATAGTTTTGCAATATATATTTTCGAGTTTTTTGACTTGCACCAAAGTAGGTAGTTCAAATTTTAATAAAAATATTAAAAAATGCAAAAAAAAAATGTGTAAAATATAATTCTTATGCCCCTGAAAATGCCTATAGACATAAGTTTTTAAGAAAATTGTGATTTTTGTCATTTACGAATCTAAAAAAAACATAGTTCGACATTTTATTTTTCGTCATTTTTGGCTTGTACCCACTACGCCATAAACAGCCTACTACAACACTTAAGGGGGGGTGTTACCTTCTCGGATGTTACCTTAGCTATGAATTTTTGGACCTACTACAACACTTTAGTTTTGGTGTTACCATATCCTTCAAGGTATGTTACCATAGCTGTGTAAGGTGTTAAACTTAGTAACACCAAGGGCTGTGTTACCTTAGAGTATAACTAACATATTTTTGAATTTTATTTATAATTAACGATTTAATAATTATTAAAATTTAAAATTAAATTATTTTCATCAAGTCATTGAATTTATTATTATAAAAATAATATTCTGTCAAATACTTGAATTATTTATATTTTTACAATACCAATATATTTTCAATAATTTTATTTAAAATATCTTAAAATAAACTAATATTCATTTTAAAATTTGATTAAATTCATCAATAAAATTATTGGAGAAAATAACAGGGTATAATAAATTTAAACTATTATTCAATAATTAAAATAATAAAATTTATTGTTATACATTTTAAAAAGAAAATTAATAAATTTTATAATATTAGAAAATGAAAAAAAGAAAAGCATTGAATGAAAAATTGAAAAGGAAATGAAAAGCGCTGAGTTGTAGTGAAGGCCGGCAAACGAAAATGAAAGCGGGCAAACGAAAATTTACAAATACAAGGGAGGGAAATTGGGGAAAATTTACAAATGCAGTGAGTTGTAGTCTCTTATTCTCTCACTTCTCACTGAGTCGTCTCTCTCGAGGATTGATTGAAGCGTCGTCTCTCTCGAGGATTGATTGAAGCGGGGTTCTCCCTCTCTCTCCCCTTCTCTCTCTCTCTCTCTCTCCCTCTCTCTCTCTATCTCCCTCCCTCTCTCTCCCTTTCCTCGCTTCTCTTTCTCTCCCTCAGTCTCGTAAATCGGACTCCAATTGAGCCCTAATTTTTCTGTGAGTTTTCGAATTAACTCTTTTCATTACATGTTCTACATATATTTCTTGTAAATTCATTTGTTCTTGTATGTAAATATTTAATTTTTGTAATTGCAAGGCACAGAAAATTTTTTGTCCAATCCGCTCTTCCAAGTTCAACTTCTGCGGCATCAAGCTTGATAGCTGGCCTCAATATGGCAGAAACTTTGGCACAAGGCCCCTCTCGTAGTGAATCTGCTCCTCAGGTAAGTTAATTCTTTTTTCTTATTTCTTTTTTTATTGCACGGGACTTTGTTGAGTTATCCCTACTTATGTAATGGGCTTTTTTTTTGTCATAGGTATCTGTCAAAACTCAGAGGCTCGAAGAAATGGCTATTAAACAATCTAGACAACTCATTCCGGTGACACCTTCCATGCCTAAATCTTTGGTAAGACTGTTGTTCTCTTATATGTTGGTTATGTTGGTTCCTATCTCATATCATGTTAGTAATGTTTTTAGTCTAATATCATGTCCCTGTAATTTTCGTAAAACCCTGTCTCCCCCTCTTAAAAAGGAGTACTTGTGATATGGGTGTTCAATGGACTTCTGTTGTGGGTTTTTAATAGACTTCCATTTTGGTTGAGCCCTTCAATATCTGCTAATTTTTAACAGTGAGAAATTTGTTGGGTAAACTGCTATATATGTGTGTGCGTGTGAATTTCTGAGCTGAAAACTTGTAGAGGTCCAATACCTTAGATGTATTATAACTGAATATGATTATGTTTATGGATACATAGCATTGCATTTATTTAAGAACTTCAATTTATAATCCTCGATATATGCTTTTTTCTATTATGGTGTATGCAACGGGAAGCCAGCCTGTTCATTGTTCTTGGTGAAGCCTTGATTGGCACTGTATATAGTAGGGATTACTTGTCAACAATATAGGAATAAATGTGTCATCTCTTGAACTACAAACTAATTCAACAAAAATAAAATGCTCTGGCTTGTTGATGTGCTATTACATTTAGTTCTCTTTTGGAGCAAAACTTTACGAAAGCAACCACAATGTTGAATTTTTTTTCGAGTGAATAATGAAATAAAAGAGTTGTTTGTTTCTGTTCCGTTACTATATATTAATTTATTTATATTGTAAACCATAGTTGTCTTTGGTAGGTAGACATATTTTTCAATGTCTTCAATTTTGAAGTATTTTGAGTAAGGGAGGTTAGAGCTGAACACTAGACCTCTTCTAGCACTTGGAACACTCCTGATTCTCTTAAACCATTTTTGATTTTTGTAAACAAACTTTTATATGACGAACATTTATATATTATGTGTTGTGGCATTCATTTGCCTTTCCAAATTACTTACCTTTTGTTTTATCAAATGAGATGATCTTTGTCTTTGTAAAATACCTTAATTTGTTCTTGTGCATACTGGTTCTGATAAATCACCAATGTGAGGGCTAAAAACTTTTAGTTATTATTTTAGACAAACTGGTATACTCTGTTTATGCATATAAATAGTAAATATTGTCGTACTTTAGAATTTGATTTAACTACTGTATGATTATTTATTTTAGTTCTGTCTTGCACTATTACCTGATAATTGGCTCCCAAATAATCTATTTGTTTCAGCTGTAAAGAGCCTATTGAACCACTAACACTTGAGGAAGTAGCTGAACGGTGCCATTCTCCGGATGATGTACGTTTCTTATATCTTTCTGACTAGCATAAGAATTCAATTAGTGATTGTTCTTGTCTGACCATTGCATTCGAATTCCCTGATGGCAGATTGAAATGATTCACAGGATTATAGCGCACATCTCTGCAAATGACATGTCTAAAAAATATATATATCAAATTTCTTCTTGTGTGCACCTGAGCTGCTGAGCAAGACTTCTTCTAATTATGTTCACTTGAAATTTATATAATGTATTTATTTTATAATCTTGTTGTCTATTATGTGCTGTGAAACTGTGCACAATGCTACAGAATGTTACAATGTATCAAGAGGAGATTCTTCCTTGCATGAAATTTGTCATTCGAAAGATGCTGATATGTGTGTGTGTGTGTGTGTGTGTGTGTGTGTGTGGTCATCATAGCTAAGAGTTTTGTTATTGTACCGAGTCGATCTTCAAGAAGACAACATTTAATATTTACACTTTTTTTCCGTTCCTACAGCTTGTTGCTACTATAACTCTTCAAAGCCATCTGTGCCCTCTCCCCCTAAGTATACACCCTGTCATCTGGAATTATGGTCGCTGTCTCCACCTCTATCCAACACCTCATACGGTATATAACTTCTCTCATAAGAACACGAAGTTATATTTTTGTACATTTATTTTTTTTATTTATTCCTTCAGCATTCATGTTGCGATTGTAGGTAACTAATCCCTATTTGGCTATTCCTTCAGTATACATATCTGTCCACTGCTTTGTGTTTGCTTTGGTTGTTATGTGCCAATACTACTCCATTAATCTCATTCTTTGTTGAATCTACGATCACTGTTTTTAAAACAGGCTGGCATTATTTTGATGCATCACGAGGGTATATATTTTGTGAGTTTGCGACCTCTTTTTACACTAAAAACATGGTTGTTCTCTGCTTTTCTTAGTCAGCACCTTTTAATATAGATGGTACCTTTTAATATTGGGTGCCTTAGAGCTCCATTTTGTTTTCTTCGGTTCTTATTAAAATCTTATATGTTGTGTATTTGTGCAGTTTTAAGTGCAGTCAAGATAGCCTGGCGTGTTACGTTGTAGTCAATGCTAACACTTGGCCCATGCAAGAAAGCTTTGTGATTCCACCAAATGAAGATGCACCACCTCCGTTAGATACAAGAGACCCTACTCCGCGAAAAACCTACCAATTTATGACTTATTTGTTTTGACCTGAAGTTGGCAATTAGATTGTGTATCTGATGGTGTTGTGTACCAGTTCTTTTAGATGGTACACCTGAAATGTTAATACTATTTGGTTGTACAATTTTTTTTGCTAAGCTGGTTGTACAAATTGCTTGAATCTAAATGCTATTTATATACTTATTTTCTTTTACCTTCATGATTTTTTTTCCACCTTCATTGTTATCAAAGCCTTGGAATTTTGATATTGGGTTTAATATTGTATATCAGAAAATATTGGCAATAATAAATTTAAAAAAACAGATTTTTTTTTTGCAAAATCATACAGGTGGGGGCCACTTTGGTGGGGCCCACATGTGGGATCCACATAATTGATTAATAATTTTGCAAAATTATAACATCTAAGGTAACATAGATTTGGTGTTGCTATAGAATGATTAGTGTGTTACTTTAGAGGTCTATGGTAACTAATTTTGCTATGTTGGCTTAGGCACGTCGAGGTGTTACCTTAGACCCCAAAGGTTACATAGAACAAACCTATCACAGCTAAAGTGTTACCTTAGCCTTTTTTTGGCCTTTGGTAACATTTTTTAGGGTCTAAGGTAACACAGTCGTGGTGTTACCATAGGCTATTTATGGCGTAGTGACCAAAGCACTACTGAGCCCTAAATACACAATTAATGATACATTAATTAGACCTAACTTGGTCCAAATATGAAGCCCATTAAAGAGATCTGAAACCCTAATTAAATATTAGTTTCGTAATTAATATTGAGGGCTAATTAATAGCTTGGAAATAAGAGTCAAATAAGGATACAATATCTTTATGAGTGACATGTCATTGTCTAGCTAGTGTTGGTAAAGTTTGTGATTGGTATAGTAATTTCTGCTCCAATGTGCCTGATTTTCTCATGTACTTTCCTCGTTCTTTTAATGAAAATTAACCTATAAAAAACATATTACGAGTACTATTTAATTTATACTATATTTTTTAATTAGGTGGAAAATAAGAAAAAAACCGAAATCGACAAAGGGTTAACCGAACCGAAAAAAATCGTTCCGGACGGTTCGGTTATGGTTAATAGGTAGAAACCGAACCGACATGTACGATTTGGTAACGATTTTCGGTAAAAACCGAGCCGAACCGACCCGTGCACACCCCTACTTAATATAACATAGTTTTATACTTTATTTTTTTCGAGTTTTTAGGTTTGTACCAAAGTAGGACGTTTGAATTTTAATACGAAACAAACAAAATAAAATAAATAATATTTAAAAATATAATTTTAGGCCAAAAAAATAAGCAAAATTGCATTATTTTGCCATTTTTTATAACTTAGCAATATTAATATATTGACCCTTAAAGTATGCACATTTGTACACATTAACACATATGTTCCGATATTACCCCTATGCCAAACGGTCGATATGTAATTTTTATCTCCAATTGTCGGAAAAAGGGTCGATACATACAAAAGCCATACTTCAGTGGCCCAGAGGTACGTTTTTGTACTTCGAGTGTTCCTGTGTATTTTCGGGCAAACTTTGAGGGTCAATCTATTAATAACCCTTTCTTATAATTGTTTGTTTATCTGTAGTGGACTTTTTCATTGTTACTTGTAATCAGTGTTCCAAAAATCCCCGATTTCACCGATTAATCCTTACATGGCATTCCACCGAGTAGATTTTTAGAATCTGTTAATCGCTATAATTCTTGTTGAAGGGTAGGTTTTAAAACAAAAAAGACTCCGATTATTGCTTCTCTTTTTTGTTTTTTATTTGGGTATAGTCTCTTGTGACTGTAATATGATATCGTCCATGAAGCTTGTAATGAGAATATTTGGCTTCAGGGTTTATTGCCTCATTTATATAATTCAGAGTTCAAAACAGAAGGACGGATCCCTCACTGTTTACTGTAACCACAGTAATTATTCAGCAGAAGACGATTCAGAAGGAAGAAATAGCAAATGAAGCACAAGGAAACTGAAGAAAAGTGGTATCCCTTAAGCAGCATGTCTACTCCTACATGTAGGAGTTATGGGAACATTTTACATACATCTTGCCCTCCCCAATCCCACTCAAAGAGCACCGAGCATTCTTTAGTTAGGTTTGATTAGAGGGTGTGTGTAAAAACCTGAATTTTCGGACTATTATTTCTAAATTCTCAACTAAAATAAAATACAATTCTTTATTCAATAAATCCAAATTCAACGAATGTCAAACCAAAAGTCAACTGAACAATCTAAAACAATAAAATTAGAGACGCAACTATACAAATTCAATAATCAATGTCCAATTAAAAACTGAAATTGTTCTATAATGCGGTAAATCTTTTCCAATAATTGCATCTAAATCAGGTAGCCAAAATCCACAAGTTCACATCCTTATTCGAACCAAAGCATAGTAACCTGAAATATATTAAAACAATGAGCTGCAAAACCCAGCAAGTAACCATCGCCAGACGGCTCAAAAATAATACTTAAAAAAACAAAAGTTCTAAAGCTGTAAATCGATAAAAGAATCTTAACAGTAAAATCACATTTTATTCCCATAGTTCTAAATTACGGTCACAATATGCCAGTGAAACATCTTCTATAGTTCGATGGTTCGATGGGGTCAGTTTACGTCCCTCGTTAAGTCTTACTCAACAAGGTATCTATGTGTTCCGGAACGTGCGTAAACTAGTTCTATATGTCACACTATCCAGTGACCGGATTCTATGATTCGATACGCAACTAAAATTGCGGAATTCTAAAATAATTCTTTTCTAAAATCAATTTTCGATATCATAAATTTCGATAACCAAATCAGACAGATATTTTGAAACATAAGAAAACGGATTTTATAATAATAGTGAGCAACGAAAAGTCACTTACCTCGATATCGATGTCGTACCCTGAAAATAAAGTCACAACAAATCCTAAATATTAATTCATTATCTATTAACAGTCAAACAAAGCAAATAAGCACACACCTTAATAGAACTCATGCGGCGCTACATATAACTTACTCAAAGAAAATTCCAAAAATCACACACCAAAATATCTTACAAAATAGACTATTGTTAACAAAATCAGCCCTGACTAGTTTTGGAAATTGGCAAATTACTCTATGAAAATGATTTTATCTGAAAAAGTACAAAACATGAAAAACGTAGACAATTCTGAGACCTTTCCAGAATGGTAAGGCACGGTAAAAACAAGCAAGTAACGAATTCAGAAAGTAGATATTTGCGGACTCCAGAACAAAATCAGACCCAGACTTCCCTGGTATTTTGTTATTTAAGACTTCAGAATCACATAATTTGATGGAGAAATGCAAACGAAAAACGTAGAGCTCGAAAATATCTTTCCAGAATGATATCGCTCATATAAAAACTCAATTTTCCATGAATTTTCAAAGTTGAGCACTCAGTTTCGAAAACACGCAGGTCAGATCACAAAATCACAAAAAACACGAATTTAATAGCAGAATTTCAGAAAAGTTAAAGAAGAAAAGTTGTAGATAATTAAAATACCTTTTCAGAGAGTCTAATATCATTAAATATCATTAGATTCCGATTAAAAACAAATCAGATATGAATTTCACAAGAATTCAGAATCCAAATATACTATACATACAAAATCGGAGTAATCATACGAATACAACTCATGGACATATATATCAGATTCTACACCTATACAAATACTCAAGAGAACATACAAGGATCCTTAACATAATCAAAATCAATCAAATATAATACACATGAATTAACACGAATATCAAGAGAATTAAAGAATCATCACCCCTTCTTTTATTCTTGTTATGAGCCTTCCTCCTCTCTTCCTCTTCTCCTCTTGTGTTCTTCTCTCTCTCTCTCTCTCTCTCCCTCCCTCTCTCTCTCTCTCTCTCCGTTTCTTTTTTCTTTACCTGACTGCTACCTAGAAGGCTAGAACCGATGTCTTTATCCTTACTAATTACTCTTTAACGATACATCCTTTTTAATAAAAAAAAACTACTAATATTTAACTAAAATTAAAAACTTAAAAATCAATTATGAGTTACAACCTATTAATCTTCTATTTTTAATGACTTTCTGCAATAACTCTTCTAAAATTGAAAAATGCTATAATTTTAAATCCTAAATTATTAATACTAAATTATCAAATTATTTACTAAAATTAATCTAAAAACCTGGGATGTTACAGTGTGCCCTTATTTTCTGACACTCTGCTTGTATGCCCAGAAAGTTGTATACATCAATATATATTAAAATGTCAATAAATTGGTGGTCTCCCCATCGTGTAAATCGATATTCATAATATAGTATCCAGTTACCCGTTAATTTACAGTTACAAATTTGTTTTTTAATTTAAACACTCAAATGCTAGCCTAGTTCTGAAGTCCGTTTAGTTACTATATACATATAACTTATGAAATCCCAGGTTCTCTCCTGATTTTATTTCAGTTTTAACCATGTCTGCAAGGTTGCTAATCATTTTGGTCTTTCATCAAGTCTTCTCCATTCGAAATTTCATTAATTGATCAATCAAATCTAGGATGCAGTTGCATTCACTTTTTTCCTTAAATTACACCTTTTTTTTACATTTGATCAAGTGCATACGGATGTTATCTACAACTCAATGAGCTGTGAATTCCCTCAACCTATAAGATATGTATGCTTATATAATGCATGTGAAGATACCACTTGTGTCTAAAAATGGGATAAGTATCAAAGTGGTCGCTGAAGTGAGGACCATATATCAATTCGTTCATTCTAGTTATCGGGATCTCGAATGTACGTACCACTTTAGTAGACAATAATGACAAGGTCGTTAAATTCTAACTGCTGACCTAACAGAAAACCTTTGACGTGGCCTACTTGATATGTTTAACTAAGCAATGACTGCGTACTAGGTGGCAAGTGACTAGATAAAACATGGGTTTATCATTTATAAAAATAACGATTTTAAACCCTTTTGAAACCACTGACCATAAATCTTTACATCAAGAATCAACAGAGGAATTACAAAGAACATGCAAAGCCCTTGATAAATAGACTCTTTTTGGTTGCAGAATCGGGATTGATTGAAGCAAGAAAAGCCATGAAGTCCAGGGGGTAAACATATAATTTACTCCAACAAAGTGCAAGAATTCGGCTTTCACCAGGTGAAAATAAAAAATGCACCTCAGTGTGTAGAGGATTGAGAGCACGATTTTTTGGGATTGTCCGCTTTAGGTCGATCCCGCACAGATTTGTTTTTGGGTCACTCCCAAAAGACCTCATACTATTGGAGTTATCTGACTGGGACAACTCCCAACAATCTCCCCTTTCACACACCCCCTTTCACACATCGGGCTCAACACCTGTCGAATCTACCTCCTTCTGTGTGATCTGGCTCTCCCTCGACCCATACTGGAAATTCATCTAGCTATCTGGCTAGCTCCCCCTAGACCCACACTGGAAGGCCCACCTGCTCCTCCTTAAGCCCATTCTGGGATAGCCCATCTGTCTCTTCCTTGGATCCTTCTGGGAGCCCATCTAAGATTGTTGGGCTTGCTCAGCAGACCTTAACTCTACATTAGTATGATATTGTCCGCTTTGGACCGAGCCCACATGGATTTGTTTTTGGTAACTCCCAAAAGGCCTCATACTATTTGGAGTTATCTAGCTGTTTATAAACTAGTTATTTGCCCATTTTATAAACTAGCTATTTGCCCCTTTCACAAACGATGTGGGACAACTCCCAACCCAATTAAGGTGCAAAGTGCAATGTACCACAGAAAAAGGTAAACTACTGAAGGCAATTCAATAGAAAAACGAGGGAGTGATTTGGAGATATCTTTGTCACTCAGGGACTTCCACAACAAAGCTCGGCCACCTAAGAGAAAGGCAAATTCTAAAATAATGGAATGCCTTTAATGGCTTCATCATAGTTTTTTTTTGTTCTTTTTTGTTAGCCAAATTGATATTGATATGAACATTTTTCGCAGATTCATGATGATCTGCGATTACATCGCACCTGATCTCCCAATTGAATAATAGATGAATCATGAAAGTACTATTGGTTCCTGTATATGTTGTTCTTGCTTACTTGGTAAAGTGAGTGCCACTGGCAAAAGTAGACATAAATATATTGGGTAGCTCCACTCAGTAATATCCTCATGAATTCTCACTACCACCCTAACTAATACCCTGGAATTAGCTCGACATTATAAGAAAACTAAATGATGGGCGATATTAATTATTTCCATCTCCTTTGACATGAGAGACCGAAGTTAAAACTTAAAACTCAAAACTAGGAGGAAAAAACCTGCTTCATTGTTGCTACCAGGGAAATCAGCACGCTAAATGGCGAATACAATTTTATTTTTTTAGATGATGAAAACTGAAAAAAATATTGATACAAATTTTGTTATATATTTTTTCTTTTACATATGAATAAAATCATGTATTTTTTTGTCGCTGAGAGCATCTCGAATGGGAGAGACCTCTTAGGTAAAATTTAAAATTAATTATCATAAATAAAAATTATAAAGAATGTTTAAAAAAATTTGCATTTCAATGGGACAAAACCCTTGTCTATAATTATAGATAATCTCTTCATGTTGGCTATATTTGTCGAAACTCTAGAGACCTGTAGTGAATTGCCACATCACTTATTTCTATATCTATTACTATATATTAAACTTCAATTGCCATTTTAATAGGTGTGAAGTTACGGTTTTACCCCTCTTTTTAAGAAAATTACAAAAATGCCATGATTTAATAATTATGTTAAAAATAGTCAAATACTCCCTCTGTCCCACCCATTTCTTTACATAAAAAAGTGCGTGTCTGACACGCATTTTAGAACTATCTTTAAAATGCACCTTAAAATCTGTCCCCATTTCTTTACATAAAAAAGTGGGTGTCTGACACGCATTTTAAACTATCTTTAAAATGCACCTTAAAATCTGTGCCGGAAACTGGTCCGCAAACGTAAGAATCAAGAGAGACGGAGGGAGTAATGTTTTTGTAAGGACTCGAACCTCTAACCTTTTACTCTCAAACTCATGACTTAACCAATTGTGCTATAGTTGCCTTTGAGTTTTGTTTACAAATCCTATAAGATAAACCACCTCCTTTTTCTTTTTATGTCATCCTTTTTTTTTGAGTAAATGAAACGTTGTCTCATATTATTTCTAGAATATTGGATATATAAAATTAAAAAAAAAATTGTAATCGATTGATCTTACTCTACAATTCTCTTTTGCCATTTTTAAATACTTGATATATAAAAAAAATTAGATTATACATAATGTCACCGAGTCCAAAAAAAAAAAATTAGATTGCCAATTCAATAGTTATGAAGTTACGATTTTACCGCTATATTTTTAAAAGTTGCAAAAATGCCATCTTTTACTAATTATATAAAAAAAAATTGAAATTATATTTATGTTAAGATTAAAACCACTAACCTTCTTCTATCAAACTAATGACATAACCAACTTTTCTACACTTAATTTTGAGTTTTGTTTAAAAAATCTATAAGATAAATCACATATTCTCTTTTTGTCTATTCCTCTTTTATTTTTACTTTTGAGTAAATAAAATATTGATTCATATTATTTTTAGAATATTGGATAGATAAAATTACAATAAATATTCTAATAGATTGAGTATACTATACAATTCTATTTTGCCATTTTAGATAATTGATATAAAAATTAAATTTTAGATTATACCTACTCTAACTGAGTACAAAAAAAAATATTTTTTTATATGAGTCTCCGTGTAGATATTTAATTCATGAAATAAAAAATAAAAATTGATTTTAAGAAATGTGTAAATTTTAGTTATCAAATCATTTATAATTAATAATTGTGTCACATCAGTTTTAGGTATATAAAAATTTAAATATGTGACTACTATTAGGGGGTCTTCATCGACCAACTATTTAGAATTTCAACGAATTAAATATATGATTGGTCTAAAAACATAAATATTTAAACATACACGAAAAATAATTGAAATTATGTTAAAAAGATAAGAACTCTAAAAATAGGATCTGTGTTATATATTATAAAAAGTAACATAATTAACATTCAATAAAATCAAAAAAAGATATAAATTTTTAAATCCAAAATATTACAATAATTATTTATAATGATCAATCAGACTATAACTCGACTATAAAGTACGGTACCTATGAATTTTTATCTAATATGAAATTGATTAATATAATATATAATGGTTGAGTACTTAGATAAGTATACGATAAAATCAAAAAAAAAATGATTGTGAATTTCATATACACGCACGGGTCATTAAGGTCATTTTATCAAGTTAACATCGACTAAAATACTTAGAAAATTTTAAAATTGAGTTAAAAAATAATTCAAAATACATATAATACAAAAAATTGGTATGCAAATTACAAAATAACTATAAAAATATTAGATAAATTGAAATTTTATCGTTTATCAGATTTTTATTTATAAAATTATTTGAATATATATACAATTTTAAACGAGAAATCAGTTCAGTGCATGTGCCTTGCACGGGTTTTTACGCTAGTTAAATTTATATATTCCATTAATAACAACTTGAAATATTAATAACATACCATTTTTAAAATATAGCCAATCATTAAATACCCTCGGAACACAATGTCTTACAGGTTCGACAAATTTTACATAATCAATATTTTATGTAATTTAGCCAATCATTTTTAGCTAACACCATTGGAGATGCTCTAATAAGTTTTATTCAGCTAATAAGTTTTATTCAGCGGTGATCTTTTGGTCTACTAGTATCACTCTCGCTCCCTTGTCGGATGTCGAGAGTTCGAATATGACAAGATGTGCGCGTGAGTGTGTTAGTTATATAAAACTTGTGTTTGTGTGCAGTTTTTTACATGTCGCAACTACTGCTGATAATGTTTTTAGAGAGTTGTTTACAGATTGAGCAATTTTCTGCAACAATTTCTGCATTTTTCTGCATTTTCATGCAGCAATTTTTTTTACATGTTAATTTTTCTGCATCGGATTTTTAAAATTTGAAGGAAAAAATAAGAAAATATTAATTTTGAACTATTGATAACTGGTATAGAGAATGCCATTATAGCCAAACACCACATTTAAAATTGAGGCATTGGGATTTTAGTAATTAGAGTTATTGAATTTCTTTTTTTATTGATTTGTTTCATAGTATTATGACATTGCTGATTAGATGCTGCATACATAAACTTTGCATGACTGGTCTTATTAAATTTGACCAAAAAACACATGTAATATCAAACAAACAATCAACATTACAATCAAACGCCAATTTTCACAGTTATTTAATTAAAAAGCCAACATTTCTCGATATATTACAAAACATACAACTGTTTCAATTGAACTAGGATAAAAACACAAGAAGATCAAAGCCAGATAGCTATATAACAAGTATTTAAAGAAGTGTACTGCCTTTGGAAATGAGAAACACACAATGAACGTTTATGTAACAATTCTAGGGAGAGGCTCTTCCCAAGGTGATCACCAGCTACCCGGATCCACCACTGTATCGTGAATTCACTGCATGAGGAACAATTGGAGGCATTATAAGAGGTGATTCAGAACGAGATGGAGCGGGAGCAAGAGAATCTACAGAGGAGTGAATGCATGGCACCTCCTTTTCTGCAACACTTTGAAGTTATACCTCCATATCTGTTTCCATTTATCCCTACTGTTGTCATTAGAAGGATCTGTAACTGTTAATCCTATACGAGTAGCCATTATCTCTTTACGAAATTTGAAATCTTGTGTATGTTAAGGATAAGTAAATATCTTACATCTATTTGTAGTGGAGGATATACACTTAATTAGTGACCATTTTTTTGTCTTTACTGTGCATTTTAATTTCAGTGAACCAGGGAAATCGACATATCGTCGTATCTAATCTTTGAGAAGTAGTAACGGTTACTTTAGATTTTGCAGTAGTATATGCATCTGTATTTTTATGTAAATGACAACTAAATATTATTGTTATACAATAATTGTAAGACCTTGTTGTTGAGAATACAACAACGAAAGCAAAACCCAAAGTGAATAAACAAGAACAAGAAAATAAATGACAATCACACAAGACAAAGATTTACGTGGTTCGGAAATTCCTACTCCACAAGCCGCACTAATTTTGTATTGATCTCTCACATTGTGTTGTGTTGTGTTACAATTACATGAGTATTTATATAAGAAGAAACTGGGTCAAAATAAATTAGAGTCTAATTCTGAAATTCCTAACTCTAATCCTAACTCTGATTAGAGTCCAATTCAGGAATTCCTAACTCAAGTCAGAATCCAATTCTGAAACCTGATAGACTCCACAAACCCAACAATCTCACACTTGGAGTCTGACCACATCTTCGCTTCACTCTTGTAAATCTAGTAGCAAATAATCCCTCGATCAATGACTCTAACTAGTGCAGCGCCTTCTCATCAATCAGTTCTGAAGGCCAGTTGAAACTTTGCAAAACTTCAACTTTTCATTAGTATAGTAACCACTTTAGTCAACATATCTGCAGGATTTTTTGAACCAAGGATTTTCTTCAAGGACAAAGTACCATTTCTAATCAACTGTAACACCCCTTCCTAAAATGGGAGGAGATATTACTTAAAATCCATAACCTACAACAGAGCACTAAAATAATCTCTAAATAAATGATCAAGTCTAAATAATATTAGAAGTCCATAAATCCTAAGCAATGAAATTAAGGGTAGCTCTCCATCACACAATCCCAGATCCCCCTAAGCACCTGCCAGAAAAAGAATACGGCATGAGCCAAACGCCCGGTACGGATTTGGAATACAATTTATAAAACAGAAAAACATATAAATATATTTGACAGTTATAGTAAAACATTTATTTTAAAATACGCATGGCTGAAACAACGAGGGGTTAGGATATTTCATACCGAGATCAGAACAGAACAGATACAAATACACACATCATAGGGTACCTAATGTGTGTAACAAATTGGATAACGTGTACGGCATATACAACGTCACCGCCAAATCAAATAACAAATCAAATCAAATCTGGGTGCACCCACGTATCCTGAAACAAATATCAAAATGAGCAAAAGCTCGCCACCTGAGCTATCAGAAGGATACGCCGTGACCAATCACACTGCCACGGAAGTGTCATGTCACTGGTGCCGCAATGACATGGCTGTAGCACCCCTACAGCTGGTTAACTCGGTATACCCTATATATCACTAAGGGTTCAAATAAAGTATTTTTGCAAATCTCAAAAATCACAATTAACAAATGTATTCAATATTTATAGCAGATATATAACTTGCAAAATTCCGGAAAATTGTAGAAACGGATATTTAAATTCACAATTTTAGAAAGCACGGAAACAGATATTGGAATGTTCTTCAAAACAAATAAATGCATAATTTTTGAAAACCGCAAAACAGATATTTGAAAATTTAGGAAGAGGTTTCCAAATACCTTTAGAAGTCAAAACAATCAAATCGAAATAAAAACAAAACAAATAGATTTGAGAGCAAAACGAATCAACCACAAATATTTCTAATTAAGAGTAGCGTTGAATAAAAGGAGAGAGAATCCGTACCTCGAAAATAACGATCTCAAACACTCACGAAATCCACAAATGATCCTCTAAACCTTCGGCCCACGATCTAATTACAAATATAATAATTTATTATTATTAATATATTCTTTCCCCGTATTGATGATAACACATGCAAAATTATATGACTCACTTATTTTAATTATAAAATACAATTAACCAAACTAACTAAATTAATAAAATAACATTTTTATTAAAACATTTTCGGCACTAATAATTATATTAATGTAAATCAGGCCACAAAATTAGACTAGAAAACAAAGCTTGAGAGAGCCGCGGCAAAACATAAACTTACAGTAAAACTTGGATTGGCCAGAGTGGAAAAAAAAAACCTTTTTGACTAAAGTATTTCTTTGAGTTCTTTGGACAGAAACATTAAGGTACTAGGAATAGACTAATAAACAATAGTATTGTATAAGTAAAATAAAGTAGTTAAGTTATGCACCGACGTAAACAATTATGCTTGTCAAATAAAGGTTGTTACCGCCCCTGGTTTCGTAAAAAAATAAATCAATTTAGAATAGAAAACTTGAAACATTATGTAATAATTGCAATATATAATTAATCATAAATAACGTGGAAACGGTTCTAGAGCTATACAGGGCAATTTAAGGACAATTACCAGGAAGGTCGTGGGTAGCCAGAGACCAGAGTAAGAAAGAACATCAATTGCTCCTGTACGCTACTGCTTTTGCTTCGTGTGTTAGTGCGGCTCTCTCTCTCTCTCTCTTAATTTTTTTAGGGTTTAATAATAAACAAATCATGTTTTATTTATTTATAATCACATAACACCAAATACGAATAAGACTCCAAGGCCCATTTCTTTTCTAATTAGTAATTCAATTAAATAAATGATATTTATTATTATTATTATTAAAATTCATGTATATTACATATATACCCCCTTAAAAAGGATTCTGTCCCCGGAATCAAACAATACTAAAACTCGTACATGATTCGAATAAATGCGGATATCTCTCATGAATAGATTCCTCTAGTTCCCAAGTAGGCTCTCTCTCGAAATGGTTTTTTCACAAAACTTTGACAAAAAGAATGATTTCCTTTTTAATAACTCGCTCTTTTCAAACTAAGATAACTTCGACTTCCTCCTCACAAATTAATTTTAAAAAAAATGTTTAACGAGTGTTAAATTTTTTTTTTTAATAAACAAGAATGACAATTACAATCCTATATAATCGAAACAAAATAATTATGCATTTGTGATAAGTTTAGTCGTGAATTTTAATCTATAAGCAATTTCACTCGCTCCTTACTTAGTTACTTCTTGCATGCAAGACTCGTATTGCATATAAATGCAGTTAATATAAATAATTTATATGAGTCATGTCTTCAAGATAAATTATTAAATCTCCTAATCCTTTGCTACTAGTAACCATTAAATACATGTTGACAAATGCACATCCAAATTGAACACGACAATTAATACACACATAACGTAAAAAAAAAATCCATACATATCAATTTACTATCGAAATAGTCACATTTTTTTATAACTGTCTTCAACCATTGTGTACAACACATCGTTAACTACTTATATTATACTAAATAGTTAATTAACACATTGTTTAATACAATTAATGAAACTAATAAGATTAGCATAATAAAATCAACTTACATAATATACAACCTAATAATAATATAAATAAATAAATAAATACTTCAAATAGGCCCCAACCATCCACACATATCAAAACAAGGAATAGAGTTTAAATAATAAAGTCTTTTAAATTCTTTGTAATTAATTAATAAATTGGGTTATAACTTAGTGTCTAGATACCACAATAATGAATGTTGTGCTCACATAATTTAAAAAAAAACATTTAGTGGTAGAACAAATAATGCTCACGTTTTGACTAGTAAAAGTAAACTTCGATTGAGTACTCTTATACACAAATCTAAGCACGCCTTAATATTAACTAGAAACAATTAACAAATTATTTAAATTAACATATTCAGTATTAGAAATTTGACACAGATTTATAATCAACTAATTTTATAAAACAATCTCATGCAACACATATAATAACTTAATTAAATTAGCAAGAATCTAGTCTCACGCAGTTTAAATTAATCAAGGCATGTTGCACAAATCAATGATATAATTTTCGTATGATACTATGAAATATCAAATAACATGACTTATTGTAAAAACATAGAGCCATGAATTTAATAAGCATGCATAAACACTAATAAACAATAGGCTAGAAAATAATTAATTAAGTGCGTCAATTAAGCATAACACATAATTTACAAAATATGTAACTTTGTTTGTACTTGACTAAAATTATAGAATATCCATGGTCCTTTTTGTTCTTTCTCCACTCTCCCTCATATGCCCAATTTGTTTTTTTTTCTCCCTCTGGTCCTCTCCTAGTGGCTAGTGCGGCTAAATACGTAATATAACTCTTAATTTAATGTTCGCTAGTGATATTAATTTATTTTAATTATCAAAATTAACAACATATGTGTCTCTACACGTTCACTATCCCAGTGTCCAAATTATGAGACCCACAACAAAATATATCCAAACTGAAATAAATTAAATTATCATATATTGTAAATAAAATATAAATAATATTTAACTTAACTTAAAACAGTCAACACATGTAAACTATATGGATCAGATGCACAAGTATCTAATATGAAACAAATATACAGGAAAACAAAAATTAGTTTTTACAAACAACGTTGAAAATTAAATAACTTACATACAACATTTATTATAATAAATAACTTAATCCCATTCAAATCCTACTGAACTTGTAAAATTATACAATTAGAACATTAAAGAAAATCATTGTCATATAAAGAAAAGAATTCGATTGTAAAGGCATATTAAACTAAAGTTATTTGTCTTTGAATAATTCTTGATACTAGGGGGAAAAAATTAGAATTAAAATTAAAACTCAAAAAGATTTATATGTTTTTAAAATCTATTTGGGATGCCAAATCATGACCGCTGGATGACATACAATACAGATAATTCCAAATACCTTGATACTTTGTTTTTTTTAAAAAAAAAAATTTTAAAGATACATAGCACTTACATTCCTTTACTGAATTATTAATTTCAGGCGTCCCTAAAATTAATAATACCATTTCATTTAACTATTTATTTTGAGCATCCCCAAAATAAAATAATTAAATTATGAAATTTTAGAATGAGTATTTCAGGCATAATTTGAATAAAATTGAGAAAATCTTTTCTATTAGTAAAAAGAAATGGAGACTACCAATATCAAAACAATGTGAGAATACGATAATCTTACAAATTAACTACTAAAACATATATAAGTATGGGAAATAATAAAAATAAGCAAATTCCAAAATATTACAAATAGATAAATAAATAAAATATCAAAGATTTTTATTCTAGAAAACTTAAAATTTACTTAATTGGAATAAGCAAACAAAAGTGCACAACTAATTTTTTTCTAATTGATAATTCAAAATGTACGAATGACTCACAAACACGAAACAAATAGAAATATTATTCAAAATACCATCTTTGTAACACCCCTTCCTAAAATGGGAGGAGATATTACTTAAAATCCATAACCTACAACAGAGCACTAAAATAATCTCTAAATAAATGATCAAGTCTAAATAATATTAGAAGTCCATAAATCCTAAGCAATGAAATTAAGGGTAGCTCTCCATCACACAATCCCAGATCCCCTTAAGCACCTGCCAGAAAAAGAATACGGCATGAGCCAAACGCCCAGTACGGATTTGGAATACAATTTATAAAACAGAAAAACATATAAATATATTTGACAGTTATAGTAAAACATTTATTTTAAAATACGCATGGCTGAAACAACGAGGGGTTAGGATATTTCATACCGAGATCAGAACAGAATAGATACAAATACACACATCATAGGGTACCTAATGTGTGTAACAAATTGGATAACGTGTACGGCATATACAACGTCACCGCCAAATCAAATCAAATCTGGGTGCACCCACGTATCCTGAAACAAATATCAAAATGAGCAAAAGCTCGCCACCTGAGCTATCAGAAGGATACGCCGTGACCAATCACACTGCCACGGAAGTGTCATGTCACTGGTGCCGCAATGACATGGCTGTAGCACCCCTACAGCTGGTTAACTCGGTATACCCTATATATCACTAAGGGTTCAAATAAAGTATTTTTGCAAATCTCAAAAATCACAATTAACAAATGTATTCAATATTTATAGCAGATATATAACTTGCAAAATTCCGGAAAATTGTAGAAACAGATATTTAAATTCACAATTTTAGAAAGCACGGAAACAGATATTGGAATGTTCTTCAAAACAAATAAATGCATAATTTTTGAAAACCGCAAAACAGATATTTGAAAATTTAGGAAGAGGTTTCCAAATACCTTTAGAAGTCAAAACAATCAAATCGAAATAAAAACAAAACAAATAGATTTGAGAGCAAAACGAATCAACCACAAATATTTCTAATTAAGAGTAGCGTTGAATAAAAGGAGAGAGAATCCGTACCTCGAAAATAACGATCTCAAACACTCACGAAATCCACAAATGATCCTCTAAACCTTCGGCCCACGATCTAATTACAAATATAATAATTTATTATTATTAATATATTCTTTCCCCGTATTGATGATAACACATGCAAAATTATATGACTCACTTATTTTAATTATAAAATACAATTAACCAAACTAACTAAATTAATAAAATAACATTTTTATTAAAACATTTTCGGCACTAATAATTATATTAATGTAAATCAGGCCACAAAATTAGACTAGAAAACAAAGCTTGAGAGAGCCGCGGCAAAACATAAACTTACAGTAAAACTTGGATTGGCCAGAGTGGAAAAAAAAAACCTTTTTGACTAAAGTATTTCTTTGAGTTCTTTGGACAGAAACATTAAGGTACTAGGAATAGACTAATAAACAATAGTATTGTATAAGTAAAATAAAGTAGTTAAGTTATGCACCGACGTAAACAATTATGCTTGTCAAATAAAGGTTGTTACCGCCCCTGGTTTCGTAAAAAAATAAATCAATTTAGAATAGAAAACTTGAAACATTATGTAATAATTGCAATATATAATTAATCATAAATAACGTGGAAACGGTTCTAGAGCTATACAGGGCAATTTAAGGACAATTACCAGGAAGATCGTGGGTAGCCACAGACCAGAGTAAGAAAGAACATCAATTGCTCCTGTACGCTACTGCTTTTGCTTCGTGTGTTAGTGCGGCTCTCTCTCTCTCTCTCTTAATTTTTTTAGGGTTTAATAATAAACAAATCATGTTTTATTTATTTATAATCACATAACACCAAATACGAATAAGACTCCAAGGCCCATTTCTTTTCTAATTAGTAATTCAATTAAATAAATGATATTTATTATTATTATTATTATTATTATTATTATTAAAATTCATGTATATTACATCAACTCTCTTGTAAAGTGATATCTCAGCTGAATATGCTTCGTCCTAGCATGAAACACAGGATTCTTCGCAAGATGAATAGCACTCTGACTGTCGTTATACAAAGCACTGTCCGCTTGTTTCTTGCCCAACTCCTCAAGGAAATTCTTCAACCAAATTATCTCCTTGCTAGCTTCAGAGATAGCCATATATTCTGCTTCTGTGGTTGAAAGAGCAATACTCTTTTGAAGTCGAGATGTCCCTGCCACTACAGGTCCAGCAGAGTCTTCAGAGAGCGACGATGATGAAAAAAGATGGAGTCAGTTCAGAAGTGACATGTGACTTCTAGTTTTAAAATGCCCTAACATCTTTTGATGAACATTTTGATAATAATTATTTTCTTTTTAAATTTTTTTATCTGGCTTTTTTTTGTACTTATTGGTATTACAATCCCCTAATTTCTCATCAAACATCTTTTTTTTGTAAATAAATGTTTAAATAGCGAAAACAATTTTTTAGATGATGAAAACTGAAAAAAAAATATTGATACACATTTTGTTATATGATTTCTTCTTTTACATATAAATAAAACCATGTATTTTTTTGTCACTAATAAGTTTTATTCAGCGGTGATCTCTTGGTTTACTAGTATCACCCTCGCTCCCTTGCCAGATGTCGAGAGTTTGAATATGACAAGATGTGCGCGTGAGTGTTGATTATAAAAAAACTTGTGTTTGTGTGCAGTTTTTTACATGTTGCAACTACTGCTGCTTATGTTTTTAGACAGTTGTTTACAGATTGAGCAATTTTTTTGTTGATTCGTCTCGTAGTAATATGACATTGCTGATTAGATGCTGCATACATAAACTTTGCATGACTGGTCTTATTAAATTTGACCAAAAAACACATGTAATATCAAACAAACAATCAAGATTACAAATCAAACGCCAATTTTCACTGTTATTTAATTAAAAAGCCAACATTTCTTGATATCTTACAAAACATACAACTGTTTCAATTGAACTAGGATAGAAACACAAGAAGATCAAAGCCAGATAGCTATATAACAAGTACTTAAAGAAGTGTACTGCATTTAGAAATGAGAAACACACAATGAACGTTTATGTAACAATTCTAGGGAGAGGCTCTTCCCGCGGAGATCACCAGCTACCCGGATCCACCACTGTATCGTGAATTCACTGCATGAGGAACAATTGGAGGCATTGTAAGAGGTGATTCAGAACGAGATGGAGTGGGAGTGGGAGTAGGAGACTCTACAGAGGAGTGAATGGCACCTCCTTTTCTGCAACACTTTGAATCGATACTTCCATTTCTATTATCTTTTATCTCTACGGCACCTTCTTTTCTGCAACACTTTGAATCGATACTTCCAAATCTATTTCCTTTTATCTCTACTGTTGTCATTACAAGGATCAGCAGTACTGTAACTGTTAATCCTATACGTGTAGCCATTATCTCTTCACGAAATTTGAAATCTTGTGCATGTTAAGGATAAGTAAATATCTGACATCTATTTGTAGTGGAGGATATACACTTAATTAGTGACCATTTTCTTGTCCTTACTGTGCATGTTAATTTCAATGAACCAGGGATATCAACATATCGTCATATCTAATCTTTGAGAAGTAACGGTTACTTTAGATTTTGCAGTAGCATGCATCTGTATTTTTATGTAAATGACAATTAGATATTGTTATTCAATAATTGTAAGACCCTTGTTTCAGTTTTACACTTTCAAACTGTCTTCATCATTGAAATGTTAATGTTTGTTTTTCATAAGTGGATGTGCTCTGAAAGGATTTATGTATTGCTCTAATTTGACAGTGACGAGCACCAAACAAAGGTTACAGTATTTAAATTCCTCATAAACAGGTAAACTATAAGTTTCTTAGTAAGACAGAAAGACTGGATTTTTTTGATGCAGTCGTCCAAAACAAGTAGAACTCGCCCTTGCACTTTTCAGTCCTTTGTCGCTTTTAATTGTGGTAGTGTGTTCCGATGCTGCAAAACTACGACAATTAAAAAACCAGCAATCAATTAAAGAAAGTTTTTTAACAAAGAAAAAAAAAAGCACCTAAAAAATGTATTATCACTCTTCGACTCAACAAAATGTATATGTTTGCTTCGAACCGTATCAGATTCTCTCTGTGATGCCGTGATCTCCTCTGGATATTATAAGTTGATCCCTTTCGAACCTCTGCCATTGCTCCGATGTGTAAAATAACAATAATTGCGCGCTCGCTTAGTTGTAGCAATCACATATCGATCCTCCCTAACAATTAACTCAGGCGAACTAAACAAATGAGTTTGAGATGGGTTTTGTTTAAATTAATTAACAAAGATTATCAAATAACATGGAAAACCTAGGAATACTAATCCGTTAATCAATCACAATTAATATCAGCTCGTCTTAAAATCAATTTTCTTTCCAATTAACGAGACAAGGATATATATAAAACTTGTTATCTAACAATAACCTATCAAAACTTCAAGATAAACTATAAAAATTAAATCCGGTAACAATAATATATCAAAATCACTTTGTCAATTGAACAATCAAACATCAAGAAAAATTATGAGAACCAATTAATAGTAACGTGAAGAAATCTAGAACAAATAAATTAACTTCATCTTCATCCTAGGTAAGAGATTTAGCTACGAATGATTATACTTCCTTCGTCCCAAAAAGATTGACACACTTTCCTTTTTGGAACGTCCCAAAACTAATGAACCTACTTTACTTATTATTTTTGAACACTACTTTTCACTATCACACCCACTACTTCTTCATTTTATACTTTTTTTTATACTATTACACTCATTACTTTCCTCAACTATCTCAAATCTATTATTAAATATTAATAGGTCCCACCACTTTATCCACTTTTCAACTAACTTTACTCTTTTTCTACTACATTTTCTTAATCTCCAGTTAAAGAGTGTCAAACAATTCGGGACGGAGGGAGTAGAATTAACAAAACAATCAATATAATATTTCATAATATTGTATCTAATGTTACCCGTTTTACAATGGAAAATGTTAGAGTCCCCAAATTCGTTCCCAAATTTATTCTCAAATGTCACGTATCAGAATATTATTGGTACCAATGCAAAATAATAATGATAATGATGAACCCCCTACATTCACATAAATTTTACCAATTAAAACCTCTCAAAATACCACGTCAACCATGCCACGTCTAGGACGCAGTTACATTCACTTTTTTCCTAAAATTTACAACTTTTTTTATTTATGATGAAGTGCATACGGATGTTATCTACAACTCATTGAGCTGTGAATGCCCTCAACCTATAAGATATGATGCTTATATAATGCATGTGAAGACCCACTTGTGTCTAAGAACCATAAAATCATTTCAACTCACGCCTATAATATTTATCCTCCCTCTTAGAAGAAAACAGTACTCCCTCCGTGTCTTTTTAAGTTTCCTGTATTGACTTTGAACACTGTTCATTATAAGCAGTTGACTATTAATTTACGCATAATTTGTAAAATAAAATATAGTCATGAGTGATCTTGTTGGATTCGTATTTATGAGTATTTTAATACAATGAAGTTTTTATATTTAATATTAATACGAAATTGAAGATATTAACAATTAAAAGTGTGCGTTACAAACGTGTCCAGAGAAAAGAGGAAACTTATTATGAAACGGAGGGAGTATTATTATGGACCATGCTTATTTTAACATACCAATACACAGCTGAATTGGACTTGCCAGATTATGATCCACAACAAACTGCTATACAAAGACATGAACTCTCGAATCTAAAGGCAGACTCCTGATTCAGTACATAAAGTGTATCACCAAGATTTAGTAATATACTTGCTGCGTTCCATGAAGAAATCTCATTGCTACATTGAACATTGTGATGCATCATAAAAGCTAACAAGGGACATCAACAAGAGCAGCAAACAGAAAGACTTGGAACATTATATAAGCCTTTCCCTCACAGGAAATAAACAATATAATATGAAAGTGGAACCAAACATTATAAGATGCGACATCTGACATAATAACATCATCCAACTCAAATCCCTCAAGAGTTTGCACATTAAACCAAATAAAGCTTGCCCCACCAGCTTTAGATCTTATCAAGCTTTTCTGCCTTGACAACAGGGTTAGCCTTGGCTATTGCATCACGTCCAGCAGTGCGATAATCGAAGGGGCACTCGTGTTTGTCTGAGTAGCGATGTGATCCGCAGAAAAGGTTACCGCAACGACATTTAAAGCCAGTTAATCCAACCCGTTTCTTGCAGGTACTGCAGCGACTAGGACCTTCTTTGGCCTTCGTCTCATCAGTTTCACCAGACCCTGAAACAATAGGTGAAGGCAGAGAGATAATCTTTGACTCCGGTAGATCAACTTGCATACTCACAGTGCCTGCAGCAATGGGTTCCTTCTCACAGCCACTTGACGACCCATTTATAATATTTTCAATGGAAGTCGCAGCAAGTGTAGCCTGCTCTTGTTTCAAAACCATGTCCTTGTGACACTTGGAGCACATATTCATGGTGGCTGCACTTCCAAAGAAGCCACAGTTATTAAGGCACAAGATAGGTCCTTCGGGAGGGGCTTGGCATCCTGTTTCATTGTTCTCCATTTGTCCTGTTGCAGCAAAAGAAACTTGAGAATTGCAACACTTGCACAAGAATTGATAACTTTAGCAACTGAAAAATTAGAAAAATTAAACTTGTCCACAAATCACTAGTATGGTGATCATATTAAACACCTATTTCAAAAGGTAGTTAAGTGACATGAAACACAACTACGATAGAGAAGTGACAGTCAGCCACAAACATGATAATGCTTGTAGGGATGCATGTGTGTGACATGCGGGTGCATGTATGAAATAGTAGGTTCATTTGTACAACTTTTTAGTTGGGAACCATATTTTGTCACAATAGAATGAGAGAAGATGAACTAAAAAACCAACTTGTTATTTGACATGTCAGGCATTGACAATCTTCTTGTTGCTAAAAGACTACCTGACTGAATTTTTGGCGAGTCTCACACTCACAGTGAAGAAATTTAGAGTACTTTAACGATTCTACTGGAATGAAGTGGAGAGGCAGATACCCATATGTTCAAACAAATTCCAAGGCCAAACAAAAAGGCTTGTTTAAGCTGAACACCGAAGATATGGATTAGACATCTGACAAAGAAAGTTCATATTATATGGTGTAGTTTAGATGCCAGACTGAAAAGCTAAACCTCAGTACAGATGACTCGTACTTGACAGTTTAAGGCAGAAACTAAACTGGATTCCAGCCCCAGAAATTGATAAACCAAATATCACAAAGTTTGTATTGCAACGGAGAAGAACTTTAATCCATAGACTATAGTCTGGCACGCCTCCCACTCAAGCCTCTACACAAGTTGCAAACCTCACTTAAAGGACCCTGTATCACCTAAAGAGGGGCATAAAAGTAGGAATGCGAAGGGCCTAGCGGCTACACACCAGCCTAGCATCTATATTAGACATCCTTACACATGCCACCACCTGACCCACCTAAACTTTTTATATACATTTATTAACAGCCCCCAAACGAACATGTATCCAAACTCAAGGTAAATGATAGTTAAAACAAACACGTCCGGATCCAATTTCAAGACCAACAAATAGCGAGTATAGACTGTTGCTTGGTCATAAAGCACCTTACACTAAGCATGCAAGTAAATTGTATACAAAACCTCCCTCAAAATTAGTAAGCAATCATGTTCCATTTCAAATTACATGTCGGACAATTTCAATGGCAAACACAAATCTGTCAGTGTTTCCCCCTTTGAAATTTATTGAGCTACACGGTCTTTGTCATGTTTAAAAACAACAAAAATATCAATAAACCGGTACCCTCCCCCTCTCAAATAATTGCATGTTTAATAACTTACAGCAATAAGTTTAAAGAAAGAAACTACAACAAACAGCAAAATTTACGTTCCACGCATATATGAACAATAATCAAACTAAAATAAACTAATCCCATCATCGAAAAGAACCCGAAATCAATTATAAAAACTAACAAAACCTTGAGAACCCAAATCACACCATACCTCAAAAACAACACTATATTCAACACAAACAATCAATAAAAGCACAAATTATAACCACCCACATATCAAAAACAAAACCCCAATTCATCACAGATACAATTACATATAAAAGCAAACATTTCTACATGAATTAAAATGATAAACCCTAAAAAAAGAACAAAATACACAACAGATAGATAAAAATGAAAAGCCCGACCTGTTAATCTTCTTCAAAATGAAAACTTTGAGCCAACGATGAGCCCTAATTCAATCAGAAAATGAAGTCAAACATCAAAAAATGAGCAAAAATACAAACAATAAAAGAATATGTATGTATATATTTGATTTACGTATGGGATATTATGATAGAGAGATGATGTGAATAAGAGATGGGAGAATGGATTATTGTTGGTTGTTACCCTAGCCAACCATAGAGGGGATCGCGAGAGAGAGAGAGAGAATTGTTGGAATAATAGAGAGAAAGAGGGAGAGAGACTATTGTATTAGTTTTTCTTTTTGAATTACATGAATGTAATTTGGTGAAATTATATTATTGCCCTTCCTACTTTTTTGTGCTTACAGTTATATCTAACCTAGTTTTCTGTTTTCAGTATAATCATTTACTCATATTCACGTTTTTCCGAACTTGCCTAACGTCTCTAGGTGCTGATTTGCTTTTTTTTTTTTTTGCTTACTTTAAATATTTATTAGTCAAATTAAGTGTACATATTTTATTTTTCTATTTTAATTTTTCAAAAAATTGAGTAATAACAAATTAATTAGAAAAGTTAGTTTGATAATAACACTCACAGAATAATAGAATCTAATATTAATTTAGCAACAATTTGAGATTAAAAACAACTAATTTCATTGTTATAAAAATATATGTAGGATTCTATGATAGACTCTATGATATTTGATTTTCAAATTTTAGATGAGATTATTTATATGCAATACCTATTTTAAATTTAGTAATTATAATTTTAACAATTCATTTTTCTTCAAAAAATAATGTGTTCTGATAATGTTCTTCTTTGTTATTTATATAAAGTGTTCCTTATAAAGTGCAACTCTATATATGTATAGTTTGGTCGGTAGTTCACAATCAAAATTCTTAGTATTTCAATTTTAATATTACAATATTATTGTTGTTGTTAAAAAATCAATTATCTTCCTTTTTTAGAATACCAAAACATGTAATGTAATCACATTAAAAATTAAGAGGTTGAATTAGTAACATTAAAATTAAAATATAAACTATTTGAATTTGAATAAAAGTTTCATTTAGAAAAATGATTGGAAAAAAATCAGTTCCATTTATATTATCAAATTTTAAATTTGGTTTATAAATTAATTAAATTTTAATCATAAATTTATAAAAATATTTTGATATATTTATGAATCTAAACTTATATATTTCTAATATTTAATAATATAATAATGTTATAAAAAATATATATTTATCGTATATATATAATTATAAAAATGATTAATTTAATAAAAATCTGTCCATAACAACAAAAATCTGGTTTCAAGAACTGTGTGGCCGTCTCGGGTGGGCAGTGGTAGTGAGAAACATTTATTAGGGTTTCATTTATTTAATGCAATAAAGGGTATAAATGTAATATACTAGTTTGCAAAGAGTAAATATGATTTGCATTTAGTAACACCCTTGAATTATTATGTGCTTTTCTTAATTTAATTATTTTTTTATTTGTTATTACTGTGAAAATAAAATGAAGGGCTTTTTTCATAAATAACTAGGAAAAAGTAAATTTTTGCAAATTTACTATCTTTAAGAATAGCTATTTGCAACATTACCAACCTTAAGTTTCAAAATTGTAAAAATACTAGGTCCCCCCTCCTCCCTCACTTTCTCTCTCCTCCTGTCCAGGTAAGTCGGGTTTTTTTTTTTTAAGGTGGGGTGCTAATTTGGTTCCAACCACATTCAACTCTTGCAACCACATTCAACCACATTCAACTCTTGCAACCACATTCAACTTTTTTTTTTTTTTTAAGGTGAGATGATTTTGGGTTGCATGGCCCCGCAGGGGCATATACAATTGAACGCAACCACATTCAACCACATTCAACTAAATGCAACCACATGCAACTAAATTTCTGATTTCAAGTTCCATTTTTCAGTTGTCATTTTCGATCTCTTTTTTGGACCCTAATATATATATATATATATATATATATATATATATATATATATATATATATTAGGGTCCAAAAAAGAGGTCGAAAATGACAACTGAAAAATGGAACTTGAAATCAGTAACAGTTGAATATGCTCCTGCTGGGCCTTGCAACCCAAAACCACCAAAATTAAGGTGGACTGCTTTTGGGTTCCAAAGCCCCGCAGGGGCATATTCAACTAAATTTTAATGTGGTTACATTTGGTTGAATATTACCCCTGGCGGGGCCTTGCAACCCAAATCCACCAAAATCACCCACCTTTAAAAAAAGTTGAATGTGGTTGCATTTGGTTGAATATTGCCCCTGGCGGGGCCTTGCAACCCAAATCCACCAAAATCTTAAAAAGTTGAATGTGGTTGCATTCAGTTGAATGTGGTTGAATGTAGTTGAATGTGGTTGAATGTAGTTGCATTCAGTTGCATATTGCCCCTGGCGGGGCCATGAAACCCAAATAGCATCCCGCCTTAAAAAAAAAGTGGTTGCATTCAGTTGAATATAGTTGCATTCAGTTGCATATTGTCCCGGCCATGAAACCCAAATAGCATCCCGCCTTAAAAAAAAAAAAAAGTAACAAGCGGCTGAAAGCAGGAGGGAGGGAGGAAGGATGGAGGGGAATTGGAAAGATGGTATTTTTGCAATAAATCTTTTTTTTTTTGAAAAGATGGTATAATTACAATTTAATTAGAAAGATGGTATTTTTGAAAAAATCATTTAAAAAATTGGTATTTTTGTCAAATTCCCTAAAAGGAATGTGGTTGAATGATTCTGGACTTCTTTTTCAGAAACAATTCAATTATTGTTTATTGTTTGGAACCAAATGAGTCCAATAAATGATTTGGACTTCTTTTTCAGAAACAATTTAATTATTATTTATTTTTTGGATCCAAATGAGTCCGAAAGGGAAAGGGAAAGGGAAGGAAAAGAGAAAATCGAATATGTGATCTACTGTCGACTAAAACATCATCGATATTTAATTATTATTTATTAATGTGAAAATAAAATGAATGTGGTTGTGTATGTTCCAAAATGATTAAGGGTATATTTTTTATGGATCCAAGATATGGATTCGATCCTCGCTAACCGAAAAATTCTTAAAACATATACTCATTAATCATTTGTAAGCTAATAAATACTTTATTATAAAAAAAAAGATGAATGTGATTGCATATGTTCAAATTAATGTCTGGATTTCTTTTTCAGAGATGATTCGCTTTTCATGATAAAAATTTAACTTAGTTATTATTCATTTATTTTGTGCATACGTAATTAAATTTTTTTTTATGTTAAGAAAAAGTTTGAAAAATATAAATAAAACTCCATAGTGAATTGAATGGATATGCATAATGTCATTATTATCAATATACACAAATACTATAACACAAAATTCAAAATTTACTTCTAGTATTTGTATGTGTCAATTTTGAATTTATTTGAAAATTGTTGAATTTTAAATAAATGTACATATACATAATCAGAATAAAAAATTGAAAAAAAAAAGACAATTTATCAATAATAACCTTTAAGATTACTTCTTATTTCTCATAAAGTAAAAAAAAAAAAAAGTTAACTTCTTTTCCTGGAAGTACTAGGCCTGTCAACGGGTCGGGTTCGGATCGATCTAAATCCATATTTGTATCCATTTATTTTTATCGGATTCGGATCGGATCACACCTCAGATATTTTAAAGGTCGATCCATATCTAATCCATTTAGTTTAATGGATAAACGGATCGGATATTGGATAACCATTACTCCACTTATTTTTTAAAGTATAAAAAAATTAATAACAATTAATATATGTGAAAAAAATAGTAAAATTTGAGAAATTACAATATAGAATTCAGTGTGTAAATTTAAGTAGTAATAAAAAATTTAAACTACTTTTGTAACTTCATTCTTCAAACACAATGTTTAAATTACTAGTTCCTGATTTACCATCCTTAACAAATGACATTTTACCGTACTTGCATAAAACTTTATCATTCCCATTAACATTTGTGAAATAAAATAAAAAATAAAACAAATATCACATATTAAATCAAAATCACTTGGATCATTACCTTATTTCTTTTGCTAGCCTAAAAAATAAAACAAAAAACATATATTAAATCAAAATCACATTATAATCTTCATCATTAAGAAAATGTATGAAAGAAATTCAGTACCATGATTAAGATTTAAGAATGAAGACTCAATGTCTTGCTAATCC
This sequence comes from Kitagawia praeruptora, assembly GCA_037693485.1. Classification (NCBI taxonomy): domain Eukaryota; kingdom Viridiplantae; phylum Streptophyta; class Magnoliopsida; order Apiales; family Apiaceae; genus Kitagawia; species Kitagawia praeruptora. The sequence goes on from CM075347.1 coordinate 130,381,012, forward strand.
GAAAAAGATATAATGACGGTAAATTTTGGAGGCCGGAGGTCGGAGCCAAGAACCGTGCATGGAAGAGCAAGAAAATATAGATTAGGTATAAGCTTAGGTTTTCAATAACGTAGTTTATTACAATATAAAATATTTTGAAAATAATATTACACCTATTAAATTATATTATATTATATAATATATTATTATATAATTAAACAGATCGGGTCGTGGATAAATGGATCGGATCAACCTAAATTCATATCCAATCCATTTATTACTCGGGTCGTTCTTATCGGATCGGATTCCAGATCGGATATTTTTCAAGTCAATCCATATTTTAAATCAGTACGGATCGGGTCGGATTGGATATCCGATCCATTGACAGCCCTACTTGGAACCTTAACATTTAGATGAATTCATGACTTCACATCGAAACAAGTCATATTTTAAATTAAAAATAGAGAAAAGTGCATTTTGTGTACCTGCAGTTTAGGTCAATTAGCACTTGCAATATCGTGGTCCTGAAACTAGCACTTGCAATACCGTTCTTCGCGTCCCGTTAGCAAAGTATGTACATCCGTCAACTAGCTGTTAACTTTTTGCATTATTTTCTTCACAAATCCATTTCCACCATTGTTGAAGCTTTTGAAGAATTAAAACTTCAATATCTCATTCATTTCTTAACGAAAACAAGTCATTTAAATGTCAGCAGACTCATCTTTTTCTCCTCTACAAGATGGTATGCTCGGAATCCGTAAACAACCCCGTCAATTTCATTCTCCGGCATAAAAAAAAAATTGTCGTTCACGAATTTTCACCCAAATCAAGAAACAAAAAAACCATCACACTCCTTACTAACAGATCTATCACTTTAATAAAGACAACCATATCAAATAAGCAACGCATCATAATTTTATGTTTTTATAAATTAATTCGAAAATATCAAAATTAAGAAAAATTAAGAAATTACCAAGTCATAAAATCGATGATGTATTTAGATAGATTGTGTTACGAGCTTCGATTCGGCTACTTGAACTTCGAAAATGGAATCCGGTAACGCCTTCAAATATTAGTTTGATTCTGAAGAACACCAGAATTTTAAACTGAATTCTAACGCCGTCAGCTGGGAACGGATGTACACACTTTGCTAACGGGGTAAGAAGAACGGTATGCAAGTGCTAGTTTCAGGACCACGGTATTGCAAATGCTAATTGGCCTAAACTGCAGGTACACAAAGGGCACTTTTCTCTTAAAAATAAAGTAACAATAATTTTATTAAGGTTAGGTACTGAACTTCATGTTAAAGTTTTACAAAGCTTGACATGGTGCCTTCTTGTTATTTTTGTTTGTTTGTTTAGTGGTCACAATTGACAATTGGATTCCTCAAGGAAAATGCAACAATAATTCACCCACTTTAATATTTGCAGCAGACTCACTCATACAAGAAAGTTTATTGTACAGCGGTGACAAAATTTTGGGTACAGCATACAGGAATTTTTCGTCACCGCATGAATATATGGAATAAAATAACAAATAAAAGCAAATAAAGACTGCATTAGATATGGCCTTTTTTTTACCCAACCCCAAGTTGTTTGCACAAGGTATACTCTCCTGTGTCACAACTTTCAGATGGAAACCAAGTTCATACTGTGTTTGTATCTCTTTTGTGTCTGAGAGTATTAGACTAGTGTCAGCTGAAGCTTGGGTCTATTTGGTTGGGGCTCTACAACCTCCATATGAATGTTTACGGTATCAAGAACACTACAGCAGACGCTGCCATCCATCTTCTTGATTTTCTGTTGCTCATCTACCGTCCATTCTCCTCCTCCCTTCTCACCTTTCGCGGTCAAGTATACAGGTCCTTCAATACCATATCTATTCAGAAAAACGATAAAGACCAATCGTCAATGACAAGAGAAGAAAAATGGCAATATCCAATATAAATAAATGGTAACATTGTAACAAGCTCTCCTACTTCGTCACCTAAAAGGAATGTGTTCAAAATTTAACTTCCGCAACATACTTTTCCGGATCATTTGCGATGATTGCTGCTAATGAAAGTTTTCAACGATTCGATAGAGACCATAGAGGAGGGTGTGTGTGCGTGTGTGTCTTTGGTGCACATGAATGAAAATGTGAAAGCAATCTAACAAGTAACAAACACAATGTAACAATATAAAAATGTAAAGGTGAGTTGGCCATACTTGGGTACAAATACAATAAAACCGTTTGATCTTAGCTTCACTATTCTGGCTTGGGTATCTGTGGGTCTGCAAAAGTTTATGAACAGTCATGAGAGAGAGAGAAAGAGAGAGAGAGAGAGAGAGAGAGAGAGGGGAGAGGGGGGGGGGACCCAAGGTCCAATTCACATACCTTTTTCTGAAATATATGATTGTATGGAGCTCTACTGAAGCACGGCTTGCCATTTGTGCATTTCTATGTCGATAATTTAGATCTGAACAAAAACTCACCGGAAGAAGTGATTCATTATTACCGTATGAAATGAATAAACCAAACGATTCAAACATCTTATAGCAGCAATTTGGGCATTCAAGGTTGTAAGAAAATGGCAATATACTCGTCACTACTTTAAGAATAAAGCCTGCCAGATATGGCAAACATTAACGAACAGAAAACTTGACATAGATGGTCAATAATCCTTCTCATTACTTTGACTTGTCAATAATCCTTCTCATTTCTTTGACTTGTTAAGACTAATAGCAGTCAATTTAGTATTGCCATTGTAATATGTAACGATAGATTTTTAATTAGAAGGCTGGTGTGCAAAAGTACTATACTCTAGAGTTTAACGTAATTAAGGTTCAGATAAAAATGAAAATCGAAACCTTAACACATGTATCACTTGCAGGAAATATAGCATTTTTAGTTCGCCATATTGTCTACTGTCCGGCTTTAAACAAAGAGACTTTGCTTGAAGGAGAAGTTGGTCACTAACAATGATAAAGTACAATGCTATTTTCACTTGCATTATACAGTTACATATTATTTAACAGGATGTCTTGTCATTCTATATTTAACGAAAACAGCATTTAAGAGTCTTACTATCAGCAATACTGGTAAGTTGGGGTCTGTCTTGGAAAATATTTGGAAGCTTGTAAATTCCTAAAGATGCAGCAAGCAATCTGTGTACAACATCTGCAAGAGAAGAAAGTTAAGTCACTAAGTACAATAATTCTGTTTATGGTTTATCAATCTAGAATTTTTCAGTAACAGATATACATAAATACTGAAGCATTTATTGACCTGCATATCTCCTGATAGGGGAGGTAAAATGTTTATAAAGCAGCGCTGCAAGTCCATAGTGGAAAAACTCTGGAGGGCTGAGATCCCCGCTACAGAAATAAACAGCCTGAATTTGCAAAGTAACCCCATTAACAGATGCAGGTATAATTTGTCACACACAGAAAACACATCTAGCTTACAAGAATGATAAAGTAAAAATACCTGTGACATGCATCTCGTTGCAAGTATACGGATCAATTTATTGAAGTATGGATCATCACCCTGCGACATTGTTATTGTGCTCGATGTTAAGTTATACACAAGCGAGAAGACCAGAAAATCTCAGGGAGAATTAAGAAGAAAGTTTTTTACCAAAACAGAACAACTTGCAGAATGCAGATATTATTTTTGTAAATGCTAAATTCTGTAATATATAGCTGAATGACACCCTGTCCTACTAAGAATATGTAAAGACACTATTATGGCCTCCGCAATACATGCCATATAATAAAAATATTATTTCACATTATTTGCCAAGAAACTGAGACTTAGGTCAGAGGCATCAGCTTTACACAATTTAACGTGACTAATAGACTCACCACTGCATGATCAAGTGAATCAGCTAGTGCCTTTGATGAAGACACATCCAAACTGAGACCAACAGCACCAGCAGTACGTAGCAAAGGCTCAAGCATCTCTTTAGTTGGACTAGGCCCAAAAAGTCCAAACATACCAAGCCCATTAATTCCTAGTCGGTTACTCATAATAAACTTCCCTCTCTTTCTCTCTCAACATATATACATTACACACAACTACAAATCTCCCTCTATTCCCTTCACAAACTAATCCACCAAATCTGAGCCGGTCCTCCATTAGTACACAGGTAAAATCAACTAATTCATTTTTAATCTCAATTTAAATAACTATTTACATAATTAATCAATTAATTAATTTATTTGAATTTTTTCTTTTTTCATCCACATTTCAGATATTCAGCTCAAGAAATGGGGTGAAAGTGCAACATTGCCTCGCTGAAGTCTTTAACAGAGCAAAATGAGTGTTATAACAATTTTTTCCAGGATATATCATCGGCCCCTGACATGTTTAAGGTCAATCCCTCTAGAGGCTCAAAAGATATTGCTGGTTATGATATGACACAGCTAAAGTAAAATAAATGCAAACCATCCAATCTTGTTCTGATCAATGATAGTATCACATATTCACATGTGCGGCAAAGAGACAAACTGACTACAGCATCACATTCCAGCTAGAAAAAGTTTCAACTGCATTCCTACAGATTAAGCCCGTAAAACTCATCCAAATTATGGAAATTAAAAACTTTTAATAATGTATATTGCCTTCTTACAGAGAGGTCATTCGTTTATGATACAAAGACCATGGTTAAGAAACTTATTTCAAACGAGTCCAATAGCCGACAAGTGCTCAACACTTAGTACCCCTTGTTTCCACGAATTCGAGCCCTCATGTCAATCTGGGAAAAAGAAATGGAAGCGAATAGTTAGCTATTGGAACTTAAACATGTTAAAAAATATGCAACAAAAAGTTAAATATACAGTTCATGAATAAAAATTTAGCTTTACATCCATTTCCTGAAAGCTACATTGCATGTGAATGGTTCAGGGTCACTATAATTGTATGTTATTTTTAACCAATCACATGCCAGTATTGTCTCATCTCATGGCATTTTGTACCTTAATAATTACATGCTACACATAAAAACTTGATGTTTTGCACTTCGGAAATTTAAAATTATAATCGATTAAACGATTTGAGCCTTTCTGTAAATATTTAGCCAACACCTACGCCAGTATTCTCTCATCTCATGGCATTTTGTACCTTAATAATTACATGCTACACATAAAAACTTGATGTTTTGCACTTCGGAAATTTAAAATTATAATCGATTAAACGATTTGAGCCTTTCTGTAAATATTTAGCCAACAACTACGCTTCAAATGGTTAAAGTTCAATGTTTAATATACGTTTATTTTTAAGCAATAACGTTATGTGTTTACAAATGTGTAATCAAGAACAGTCCCAGGGGTTCTCTGGAGGTCACTGCTCCTATGAATTTTTAGTAAGTACTAGTGTCTAGTGTTAAATGTTAACCAGATTTCAGGTAGTAAAGATAGTTGGAAGGAAGTTGATTCACACTACACCTGGGTTCAAAAGTCCCAGTACTGTGGTAGTCGCTTGTTTTAACATCCCAAAAAAAACGGTCTTTGCTCTTTACCTAGTATTTCCTCACAGTCAGCAGGGTCAATCGCAGATCACTGTCTTTTGTACTTACATATTCCATATGGCTTATTATTACTACTATCGGGAGCTAAAGTTACTGCTATGGTTTTCTATATCAATTACGCTTAATATTCTACAGTGAACCAGCATAGTTTATAAATCCGCAATGAAAAGAAGCCAAAAGAGAAAAACTCGTGGAGGAGCTAGATTGAAGCATAAAATCAAGCCAACCCTCTAATATATCAAACTTGCAGGGCTACACTCCTGCAATACTAGTAAATCTTATGTTGTTCTACTACCCTTCTCATTTCCTTCAGTTTCCTAAGCCTCTAATCTTCTAGGAGAAGTTTATTCATAAAAGAACCGATTCATACTGACCAAGTCCTTTTTTTTTTTTGAGTACTTTACAAATAGGGGAGGCAATTTCGATGCATCAGTCAGAATCACTAGCCATTTCGACCGCTTCTCTTCTTCCTCATTTCTTATAGGAAATTTGTTTTCACTGACTCACTTTCTGATTACGAGTTTCTCAGTTCCGGGGGGACTCGCTTACTACTTCATAATTCATTTTTCAACAGACACAACTGATCATGCAAAGAGTTGGTAAAATTTGAAGGGTAACAGTTCCCATCAATCACTGTTACTTGCTTAATTACACCGAGGCTTAGTCAATATATTACGGCACACATATCCTTATAAAGGTACAGTAAATAAATTAAAGAACACCACAACTAGCCAACAGTGACCACACAAGTGATCCCGTGTGTGCTTCCGAGAGGCATTTAAACAGACTAGTCACAAATTACAAGCAACCAAATAATCATATATGTACGGAATGCAGGTAGAGGGAGAGGGAGGGAGAGAGAGGGGGGGGGGGGAGAGAGAGAGAGAGAGAGAGAGAGAGAGAGAGAGAGAGGAGCATGCCTGGCCTCTTTTGCAATTGAAATAGGTTTCTCTTAAACCAACGCATTCGGAAGAAATGCAAGGACTTTGCTCCTTGGCACAATCTCTAAACGGCCGATTCTCAACCTATTATTATACATACAGTAACAATCATCAATCAGGGAATCTATATTGAATTAAAAGTGAATCAAAACAACTAAAACCTCCAATCCAACAGAAGAATACATAAATAAATAAATAAATATATAGAAAGAGGAGGGGGTAGATACAGTGACGCAGTCGGATTCGCTGAGGCACTTGACGAGTTCAGCGGCGAGTCCTTTGCATGATTTGGCCATCCCCTCTCTTCTTCCTGTTTCACAAAAACCTTCCTTGTTCACACTCCTGTCCACAAATGATTAAAGTAACCAAATGTTAAGGTGTCAGCAAGTCCTAAAATGATGTTTAAGTTAAAATACAGTAAAACCTCATAAATTAATACTCCATAAATTAATAATCTCGATAAAATTAATAATTTGTCGAGTCCCAACTTGAGACTAGTACAAAATTGGACCCTAATCGATAAAATAATAAGATAATAACTTTTTTGAAATCCCAGTGTATATATATTGGTCCCAACGAAACTATAAATTAATAATTACTAAAAGATTCCAAATTCTAAGATTGTCCGGTAAAAAATGAATCTATAGTCACTTATTTGTTGTTAACTTCAAATCTATTTTGAGTTCATCTTTATATCTTCTCATTGCACTTAAGAGTTGGGGAATTGTCTTCTCGTATTTCAACAAAAAGTTGTGAAGAGTTGTTTCCGCTTGCAATGCTTCTTTCCGAGTGGCCGGTTCCAAAGCTAGTGAATCATCCTCAAATTCAATTAATAATATCTCGCTAAATTAATAAAATATCCCGGTCCCAACATTATTAATTTATAGAGGTTTTACTGTATAAGATATTTAATAAAAAAAATGATAATTCAACAATGTCTTAAAAATGTCTTAAAATGCTAGAATATGTATCACTTGCCTTAAAAATAAGGTTGTCCATAAGGTTGTCCTAGACAATCCTCACTTTACTTTTAATAATAAAAAATAATTTTCCCTCCACTTTCTTTTCCCACTTTCCATCTTCTAAATGTCTTAGAGCATCTCCAAAGGAGAAGACCCCTTAGCTAAAATCACAAATATATATTACCATAAATAAATTTTATAGAAATTATGTAAAAAAACATCACTCCAATGTAACATTACTGTTAGCAAAAAATTTAGATAATCACTTTTCGTTGGCTATATTTGATCAACCTCTAGAGACCTGTAAGGAAGATTTTATTAATAACAATCTGAAATAATAATAACATACTATATTTACAATATATACAATATTATAGCCAATATACCATTGGAACACAACTTCTTACAGATTCAACAAATTTTACATAATCGATATTTTATCTGATTTAACCAATCATTTTTAACTAATACCATTGGAGATGCTCTTATTTTTTTTATTCATAACATGTTATTATAATATTCTTATTCAATTAGTATGTAGTCCATAATTTGTTTATGCAAATTTAAATTATCAATAAAAATAGAATATAGAATTGTTAAATTTAAATGATGTTTTTATTATATATGAAAATTATTTAGGAATTTGGCATTACGACAAGTATTACTTGGATAATGGTAATATATTAATAATTGCATGCTTAATAACTTACAGCAATAAAAAGATTTTTTTCTCTCTCAATCAATGAGAGTCGAGCCACCGCCCTTAATTCTCGTCTCATCTTCATAGCCGTCGCTCCCTCATTTTCTTCCGATCTGTCTTCTTCTTCTTCTCCGTTTAAAGCTTCATTCCTCCCTTCTAATCCTTTTTCGACCATCAGTCCATTCTTCTAAACTTTTTTTCTTCCCAGTTTTAATAAAATCAAGCCTTATGTTAGGCTTTTATTTAATTTAAATCCATTTTTTGTTGAGTTTGTTCCCAATTTATTTGGGTTTTGTTTATTATCTCCTTGTGAGAGTTTTGTGTGTTTTTGATTTGTTTTGCAGTAAATTCATGTCTGGAATGTTAGATCTGCAGGATTTTCAAGGTTTTGATTTAGCGATGAAAGTTTTTATGGGATTACATTTATGGTCGATAGCTCAAACCAGATGTGATGAAGCGGATACATGTACATATATCAGTTTCAACAAATCGCTTGATCGTATATCCAAGAGGTCTAAGAATACTGGATTAATCTGCGATTGTATCTTTTTACGGTTTGTTCAACTCGATTATTATTGTAGATGTTGTATGAATTTTTATTAATGAATTAAATCCTTTGTTCAAAAAAAAACTTACGGCAATAAGTTTAAAAAAAGAAACTACAACAAACAGCAAAATTTACGTTCCACGCATATATGAACAATAATCAAACCAAAATAAACTAATCCCATCAGCGAAAAAAACCCGAAATCAATTATTAAAATTGAGGAAACCTTGAGATCCCAAATCACACCTTACCTCAAAAACAACACTAAATTCAACACACAATCAATAAAAGTACAAAATATAACAACCCACATGTTACGCCATATTTTCGGTTGCCTCTAATATCTCCCAAATTTCCAATATTATTAATTATTAATTCAGATTATAAAATTATTAATTCATATTAATAATTATAACTTAATCGCTAAGTTTTATCCTCTCCCTGAAGCGAGGAAAGAATCAATATCAATCAATCAATAACGGAAAATATCTCCAAACGATATTCTTCAAATCAGGAAGATATCACAACGATAAGATTAAATCAGATAAAATCAGTAATTACCCAGATTAACGAAGTTTATCCCTAAAGTCTCTAAGGGATAGACACAAATCAATTTCACAGAACTGCGTTGGCTTTATCCTTATAAATATAAGGTACGCAGGCATCTTGAAAAAGGATCCGATACACGAGACAAATCGAGACACCTCTCAAGTCCAGCCCCAAACATCCAAAATCTCAAATCCCCCTATTTTCATAGTTCTGTTATTCCAGCAACCTCCGAAATCTGTTATCACCAAATTCCTCCGTTAACAATTGGCACTAGAAGGAGGGGATATATTTTTTGATTGTGGAGGACAATCAATTCATACGCATGGGGGATTCTCATGGATCTGGAGCTGCTTTAATGGAGGAGCTAAGCGGTGGAGGCGGCGGCTCTATTCCGAATTAAGATAAGTTTTCTTATGATTTTGTCCATACAAATCTGTTATCTTATAAAATTCGTAGTAAATTCAATACATGTCGGATTTCGATGATTTTTAATGATTCGGAAAGCTTGTTAAATTGCATATAACTTTCGTTCTTTGAGTTTTCTCAGATTATATCTCGATCTATTCTCGAAATCACAAAATACAATCAGATCTCGTTTTTTCAGCATCGAGAAGCAGATCAGCAGACGTTTTATTTAATTCCCGATTCGTTATAAGTCCGTTTTTGATGAGCCTTATATCGTCGGAAAGGTCTTTTCGTTCTCTACAACTTTCTTGTTTTGTGCTTTTCCAGAAAAAATCGTTTAGAAGGTCAAAAATGCCAAAAACAGATCTGGGCAGAATTAGAATTGTGAAGATTTTCAAGATTTTAGGTGTTATCTTCATGTAACATGATTTTGGAAGGCTCTTAATTAATGAGTTTATTATTTTGGAAGGCCCTCCTTTATGGGGGGTAAGATTTTGGAAGGCTCTTAATTAAAGAGTTTATTATTTTGGAAAACCCTCCTTTGCATGGGTAATTATTTGGGAAGGCTCTTATTCGAAGAATTGATTATTTTAGAAGACCCTCCTTTGCATGGGTAATTATTTGGGAAGGCTCTTATTCGAAGAGTTGATTATTTTGGAAGACCCAATTCTGATGAGGGTAATATGTGAAAAGACTATCTTCTCTAAGGAGAGTTTTAATAAAACTATAACGATTTTCTAGAACATTATCTCCCGGGAGGAGAGTGTTTTTGGAATTTGGATATGACCTCCCGAGAGGAGGGTATCACCCGATACTTTAAATCCTTGCAAAAACCGTACTTCCGGGGGGGATATCCGTACTTCCGGCGCCTCATCAAGGTACGATTTTTCAGCTACATTATCTCCCGGGAGGAGAATGTTTCTGAAATTTGGATATGACCTCCCGAGAGGAGGGTATCCCGATAATTTAAATCCTTGCAAAAACCGTACTTCCGGGGGGGATGTCCGTACTTCCGGCGCCTCATCAAGGTACGATTTTCTAGAACATTATCTCCCGGGAGGAGAGTGTTTTTGGAATTTGGATATGACCTCCCGAGAGGAGGGTATCGCCCGATAATTTAAATCCTTGCAAAAACCGTACTTCCGGAGGGGATGTCCGTACTTCCGGCGCCTCATCAAGGTACGACTTTGGGAATATGACCTCCCGAGAGGAGGGTATTTCTAGAATGAGGATACGACCTCCCGAGAGGAGGGTATTCCGAGATATATTTTTCATATTTTTTAGGAATACGACCTCCTTGAAGGAGGGTATTTCTTGCTAAGTTTGTTTTTCAGGAAATTGCTTGGAATGCTTTGAATGACTCTTCCGGATAATGCTTGGATGGCTCTCCAAGATACATTCTCTCACACCTACAAAACTTATTATTTACATATCGCATATTGTCTTATTTACATCTACATGTATATTACGGGCACCTTGGTGCTCCATATTTTTTACTAATCTTCCTCTCCTAGCTGTTTTAGTGACTCAAGAAATTTGGAAGCTTGAAGAATATTAGTTCTCCACTGCAGCAAGCTACACTGAAGAACTGGGGGTAGTTGTTACGCCATATTTTCGGTTGCCTCTAATATCTCCCAAATTTCCAATATTATTAATTATTAATTCAGATTATAAAATTATTAATTCAGATTAATAATTATAACTTAATCGCTAAGTTTTATCCTCTCCCTGAAACGAGGAAAGAATCAATATCAATCAATCAATAACGGAAAATATCTCCAAACGATATTCTTCAAATCAGGAAGATATCACAACGATAAGATTAAATCAGATAAAATCAGTAATTACCCAGATTAACGAAGTTTATCCCTAAAGTCTCTAAGGGATAGACACAAATCAATTTCACAGAACTGCGTTGGCTTGATCCTTATAAATATAAGGTACGCAGGCATCTTGAAAAAGGATCCGATACACGAGACAAATCGAGACACCTCTCAAGTCCAGCCCCAAACATCCAAAATCCCAAATCCCCCTATTTTCATAGTTCTGTTATTCCAGCAACCTCCGAAATCTGTTATCACCAAATTCCTCCGTTAACACCACATAAGCAAGTTAAGGGTAGCTCAGTTGGTTGAGCTCACTTCTAGTCGATTTAGAGGTTCTGGGTTCGATACTCGCTTACCACGAGTTTTATCAATGAACAGATATTAATTGTAAAAGGCTATAAGCCAAAATATTCAAAAAAAAAAAAACCACATATCAAAAATAAAACCCCAATTCATCACAATCACATATACAATTACATAAAAAGAGTTAATCTTAAAATTATAGCATATAGAGATATTGATAGCAGAAGAGTAATTATATATATTGTTTATAACTATCTGAATTACAAGCGTTTCTAGGTCCTATTTATAAGCCTAAATAGACTCATTCTACGTAACTGATTACATCATGTTTTACTGTTGAACCTCTGACTAAATCTTACTGTGGATCATCTGACTATCTTCTAACCACCTCTTTGACACTCCCCCTCAAGTTGATGCATATATATCACTCATGCCCAACTTGCCAACAAGTGGATGAAGCATCTTTCGATTTAAACCTTTGGTAAATATGTCAGCTAGCTGGTCCTCCGGCCTTACAAAGTGAATACCAATGGTATTATTATTGATCTTCTCTTTTATGAAGTGTCGATCAATTTCGATATGTTTGGTCCGATCATGTTGAACTGGATCATGTGCAATAGCAATAGCAGCTTTGTTATCACAATGCAGCTTCATTGGAGTTGTGGATGCAAGTCCCAATTCTTCAAGAAACAATCTTATCCACAACAATTCACGTACACCTTTAGCCATAGCTCTATATTCTGCCTCAGCACTGGATAAGGCAACTACGGGTTGTTTCTTGCTTCGCCAAGTGACCAAGTTGCCACCAATAAATGTACAATATCCTGAAGTCGAACGTCTATCGTCTTGACATCCGGCCCAATCTGCATCTGTATAGCTTTCAACCCCGAGATGATTGTTTTTAGTAAACAATACTCCTTTTCCAGGAGCAGCTTTAAGATACCTTAATATCATATAAACTGCATCCAAATGAGGTTGGCGAGGATCATGCATGTACCTGCCTTGTATGTGCAAGGTAGATTAGTCATCCAACTAATCTTTGATATTGAGATTTATTGACAATTTCACCAGCATCTCCACACAGCTTATGATTTGCTTCTATTGGAGAATCTGCAGGTCTGCATCCCAACATCCCTGTTTCATTCAGAAGATCAAGGATATACTTCCGTTGTGAGAGGAAGATACCACCCGGACTTCTAAAGACCTCAATGCCAAGGAAATATCATAATTTTCCTAAGTCTTTCATCTCGAATTCAGAGGCAAGATTGCGTTTAACATTAGCAATCTCACATGTGTCGTTGCCTGTAATCACAATATCATCGACATAAACGATCAACACTGTGATTTTTTCATCTCGTCTTTTCACAAACATGGTGTTATCCGAGTTGCTCTGTTTGTAGTCAAATTTAATCATTGCTCTCTGAAATTTGCCAAACCAATCCCTTGGAGATTGTTTCAACCCATAAATAGTTTTCTTTAGCTTGCATATTTTCCCAATGGTTGCCGTTGAGGAAAAACCTGGTGGAATATCCATGTAGACTTCTTCTTTTAGGTCTCCATGTAAGAATGCATTTTTTACATCCAATTGTTGAAGTTCCCATCCAAGATTTGCAGCACATGATATCAAGATTCGAATAGAAGCCATCTTTGCTACCGGAGCAAAAGTTTCCTGATAATCAATCCCGTAAGTTTGAGTATATCCTTTTGCCACAAGTCTTGCTTTGTACCTATCAATGAGCCCATTAGGTTTCTGTTTCAGAGTGAACACCCATCTGCATCCTACTACCTTCCTTCCAGCGGGAAGATGAGATAACTCCCAAGTGCCATTATGTTTTAATGCATTCATCTCCTCTATCATGGCATCTTTCCATTTAGGTTCACATAAAGCATCCTGCCAAGTATGTGGAATAGAAACACTAGACAAAGATGACACAAAAGCAAGTGAAGAAGGAGATAATGCTTTATAAGAAACAAAGTTCGAGATAGGATGGTTAGTGCAAGAACGTACACCCTTTCTTATAGCAATAGGAAGATCTAAAGTAGGATCAAGAGTATTACCAGTTTATGGCTCAAACACAGGAGATGCAGGATCTGCCTCGAGGTCAGAGGTCTCTGGATGTGGTAAAGTGGTGATATCATTTCTTTTCCGCCTTGAATATGTGATCAAGTCTGGCATATCCAACCTATTCAGATCATCTGACTCATTACTTGTATGTGGAGGAATAGATGACCTGTTTGAGCTAGTGTTTGGAATAGGTATGTTAATAAATGGAAGTAATTGTGGCTCGGACTGTGACTCATCCATTGCTTTACTATCAAGACTGTGTCGATTTATCTCCCCCTGAAGCAAGGAGGAGGAACCCGGAGAAAAATAAGAAATGGTTTCCCAAAAAGTAACATCATGACTGACAAATAAGCGTCTTGAGGAAGGATGATAACATTTATACCCTTTCTGAGTTGGGGAATACCCAATGAAAACGCAGCGGAGTGCCCGAGAATCAAGTTTATCCCGAGAGGGAGCATGATTATGAACAAAACATACACTCCCAAATACTCGAAGGGGTAGTGGGTGAGATGACGGTGCAGGAACACAGGACAACGGTGTTTTGAATTTGAGAACACTAGAAGGAAGACGGTTTATAAGATATGCAGCAGTCATGACTGCCTCTCCCCAAAGGTATTTGGGAACATGCATTGTTAACATAAGCGACCGAGCAACCTGTTGTATGTGACCAATTTTCCTTTCGGCTACCCCATTTTGTTGAGAAGTTTTGACACAAGAAGTTTGATGAATTATACCACATGTGTCCAAATAAGATATAAATGGACCTCCATATTCAGTACCGTTATCACTCCGAAGAATTTTAACAGATGCATGAAACTGTGTTTGTACCATGTGGTGAAAAGATTTAAAACACTCGAAAACTTCACTTTTTTTCTTAAGGAGATATACCCAAGTAAGCCTAGAATAACAATCAACAAAGACAACAAACCATCTATCATGTGTAGGATGTCTAAATGGACCCCAAACATCAGTATGAATAATAGAAAATAAAGTAGAACTTCTTTTATTTCTGGATGGATAAGATGATCTTTTATGTTTAGCTAGTTCACATGGTTCACAAAAAAAATCTTCCTTCTTACAGTGTTTTATTAGGGCAGGGAATAGATGTGTTAAAACACCAAAAGATGGATGTCCTAACCGTCTATGCCATTGACACAAAGATTGAAAAGCAGAATTTAACTTGGATGACACCTGATAAATTGAGGGAGAAATAGAATTCCCTTCCATAACATAAAGTCCATCTACCACTTTACCATTGCCAAGGGACCTTGCCTGTCGCCAGATCCTGAAATACACAGTGGGAAGAAAAAAAGGTTACTAAACAGTTAAGGTTTTCAGTAATACGCTGAACTGATAATAAGTTTGCTGTTAAGGAGGGAACATGTAACACATCAGATAATGGCAACGATGATGAGAGGCAGTGAGAAGTGCCTTGTCCATGAACAGGTGCAGTAGCTCCATTGGCAACACGAATATTGCCTGTTTCACCGTTATATGTTTCCAGAAAATTGGAATTTCCAGTCATATGTGCTGATGCTCCAGAATCAATAATCCATGAATTAGAACTTTTATCAGAGGTAAAGTGACAAGATATACCTGCATGAGCAGAATTAGCAGTGGGTGTTGATGGAGTAGTGTTCAATTGGGACATTAATTATCGAAAGTTGTTGAGTTCTGAAGAGGTCATTGTTCCTGTGGAAGGGGATGCCTCGTATTCTGATACTGCATAATGAACATTAAAAGGATTGCCTCTGCCTGTATTTCTGCCTGTACCTCTGGATGATACACCACGATAGCCACCTCTGCTGCGTCCTCCACGTCCTCTACTTTTTAGGTGAGGGTGTAGGATAAAGCAATTCTCACGGGTGTGATTCATCTTGTTGCAATAATCACACTGAAGAGTAGATCTTTCACCCATAAGAGCCACTGGGAATTGCTCTTCTTTTTCCATCTCAGGTTGTAGAATTTTTCCAGTTATGAGTGCAGATCTATCAGAGGGAGTCACAGGAGCCATGCTTTTCTTTCGACTCTCCTCTAGTTGAACACGGCCATATGCATCCTCTACAGTCGGAAAGGGAATCTGTCCGATAAGTTGATTTTTGATTGAGTCATACTCATCAGACAGACCATCCAGAAATTTCATCACCCGTTCTTCTATCAACATTTTTTGATATTTTTCCTGATCTTCGGCATTTTTGCATTAAAAAATGGTGTAATGAGCAAATTCACTCCATAGGGATGTCAGCTCTGAGTAATACTGAGCAAGAGTTCTACTTTCTTGAGCCAATGCCCATATTTTCCGATTTACTTCAAATCGCTTGGCTACATTTCCGGAAAAAGAATATGTCCGGGTAAGAGATTTCCACACTTCTTCAGCCGTGTCGATAAAGATATAGCTCTTGCGAATATGTACCTCCATAGAGTTGAATAGCCAAGAGCACACCATGGCATTTTCTGAATCCCAATCGTCAAAGTCCGCATCTTTTTCCAGTGGTTGCTTGACTTTCCCATTAATATATTTCATTAATTTATGGGATTTAAGGACCATTGTGCAAGCCTTCGACCATTCAAGAAAATTTTTCCCATCGAATTTAGGACTAACAAATGGGGTACTATGAAATCCCATTTTACTGTTACTGCTACTTATAGCAGTACTTTTGCTTGAAATTTCAGAATCGCCAGTATCCGCCATTGTAAAATATTTAAATAATAATTATTCAAATAACAATTTCCCCTTTTTACCTCCTTAAATCTTAGTAAGTCTTAACTACCCAAGATATATATATATATATATATATATATATATATATATATATGATAAAAAAAGAGTTATGTTTTTTTGGGTCAATAATACGTGATAGGTGGATTATCTGCACATCTAGGAAACCAATAATAATATGTATCTTTAATTATAACTACACCACAGCACCACACCAGTATTCATAGCCACAGCAGTATTCAACTCTACACAGGATATGTACCTTTATGACAGAAGATTTTGCCAACTGAAGAATTCGACGATCTGTAGCACTGGCATCAACTCTACACACTGTTGGACTCGGAATGACGAAGGAAACAAGAAACTCTTCTGCAACTTCGCCAGAAAAAGGCTGGAGGCTGCCACACGCGCCGGCGCATGGGCGCGTCTGGCGGCGTCTGGCAGCTTCTGGTGGCGCGTGTAGGCGCGTGTGATGGCTTATGGCGGCCGAATTTCTGGGTTTGTCTTGTCTACAGCTCTTCTATACAGGTATGTAGGTTTGGTGAAGTTCTGAATTGGACTGAAAATTGAAAAAAACTGGGCAGTTTGTTTTTTCTTCTCTGCTGTTACTATGATTTTCTTCTGCTGTAAATGTGGTGTTTCCCTAGGATTTTTCCCGCTCTGATACCATCTTAAAATTATAGCATATAGAGATATTGACAGCAGAAGAGTAATTATATATATTGTTTATAACTATCTGAATTACAAGCGTTTCTAGGTCCTATTTATAAGCCTAAATAAACTCATTCTACGTAACTGATTACATCATGTTTTACTGTAGAACCTCTGACTAAATCTTACTGTGGATCCTCTGACTATCTTCTAACCACCTCTTTGACAGTTAAGTTCTATGTATACCAACATTTGAGTGGAGACCGTGGAGACCATATACATTATGCACTCAAAACATTGCAAAACATATATAATTGCAAAGAATGTTCAATGAACATTATTATTTCATTCAAAATCTTAAAAATCATATATGATTTGCAAGCAGAACATGTTTAACATACATTATTTTCAAGATTTTTAATGAAATTTACATGAAAAACATGTCTGATTTTCAACATTTTCAATGAAATGAATGAAATAGTGACTTTCATGGACATGATTTTCAATGAATAAGGTTTTGCAATGTTTTAATTGATATATGGTCTCCTGTCTGCACTAAAAAACTTGGTCTCAATAGAACTTAACTCTATATAAAAAAACAAACATTTCTACATAAATAAAAATGATACACCCTAAAAAAAGAACAAAATAATCAACAAAACAATAAAAATGAAAAACCCAACCTGTTAATCTTATGAGAAAAGACCCCCAATATCACAATTTTAAAGCAAATGGCCCCAAATATCACAGCTCAAAAACTTGGTCCCAAATATCACTCCAAAACACACTTTCGTGTAGCGTTCTGGGTTTTTTTTTAAAAAAAACGCTATTGCGTTTAGCGTTGCAGGTATATATATATATATATATATATATATATATATATATATATATATATATATATATATATATATATATATATGGGGGCCCTTCCACAGCCACAGTTGGATATTTTTTAATATCCAACCAACCCATCTATAACCGTCCAGTGTCAAAATGAATGGCTGGGATGAACAGTATTACGCTCTATTATAGAGCGTAAGCATTTTACTGTTATGCCTCTCAGATCTGTTTTTACTTACGCTATATGATAGAGCGTAAGACGCTATATTATATAGCGTAAACGGGTTTTTTTTTCGAAAACCGGGATTTAACATAATAGAGCATATTGTGGTTGAATAACATAATATCTTTGTGTAAAATTAAACCTCACAAACCACAAATCTCCACAAACCTTCACAAACCTCCACAAACCATCGGAAAATCGGAAGTAAAGCGCAAAACCACCGGAAAATCGGAAGTAATGCTCATCATTTCTTCATATAAAGTGAGTAATTTCTTCATTTCGTGTATCTATATATCATCGTGTACATGTATGTATGTATGTATGCATGTATATATCATCATCATCTAATTGTAGATTTGTGTACATGTATGTGTGTAGATTTTTGTATATATATTTCCAATTTTTGGATTATTTTGAATTAAGGTTCGAATTTATGGATTAATTTCGAATTAGGGTCGAATTGTGGTCGAATTTGTGGACGAATTGAGTGTCCCTAGACCCTAAACCCTAAGTTATCCTGATTTTTAAACGCGTTAGCGTTTAAAAATCTTCAATTTTTTATTAAAAATTTTAAATTTCAAAAATAAAATTTTAATTAAATTTAGGGGTTCAACAATTAACTTTTGGGGTTCAACATTTTCATTTTGGGTTTTAGAAATATGTAGAATGACAAATAAACCGTATATGAATTTAGGGTTTAGGGTTGTTTACAACACAAACAACCACTAGTAGAAAACAGGCCTTTTACGTCGGTTAAATTGACCTTATACGTCGGTCAAATGGCGACGTATGGAGGGACGACGTATAAAGTCACGAGTCTTTTACGTCGGGTAAAAAGGTGACGTAATAGATAGAATATACGTCTGCTTAATAACCGACGTAAATGTTAGTTACAGAGGCATGCCTGTATACATCTAATAACAAGCCTAATTGTTTGTAATGCTTTGCATTACTTACATGACCTCTTAACTGAGGGAACCTCTAGTTGTAGAGTTTCTGTTTGTATTGTTCTTGTAATAGGCATCAAATCCTAGTTGTGTAACTGTACAAATAGAGTCTAGAATAATGCTTGAAAGAAGTTCCATGGTTCATGCCTCAAGCAAGGAGTTAAAGACTGCCAAATAATCACAGTTGGGATTTGAAGAAATGAAGAATTTGCCTAAGTACCAATTCGAGAAGTATATTTGTCTATTCGAGAAGTCAGAGATTCGATATCTCAAGACACTATTCGATATCTCTGAATACACTGTTCGATATCTCATTCGATATCTCAGGGATTCGATATGTCTACTACTCTATTCGAGAACTCAAGAGGTCAACAAGTCAAGATGGTATTCGAGTTCTCAAAGAGTCAACAAGTCAAAGTTCCATTCGATATCTCAAAGACTCAGAAAGCTATTCGACAACTCGAGGATTCGATAAGTCAAATGCTCTATTCGACAACTCAAGGAATCCTGATGGAAAAGAGCTATTCGAGAAGTGGTTCGATATGTCACTATAACAATATTCGAGAACTCAGAGTTATCGATCAAGTCAATTCTAGTTCTCGAATCACTTACTTAGTCACTTCTCGAATACATTCTTGGAGACAAAATACTGAAGAAATTGTACAAGTCAGAAACCTGCAACAAGCCAATGCACTTTATGGACCACAACCTGTAACGTGCTCTGGAAAGCCTACAAGGAAGCTTGGAGAGATATAGAAGAGACAAGGAGCTAAAGAAGTGGATCTAAACAGGCTTTGCAAAGTCAAATCTGTAACCGTTTGGACACTTACTCAAAAAGGATAGACAGACTAGAAAGTAATGTGTTTTAGCTACCTTATTTGTAGTAAGCAGGCTGTATCCATGTTCTATAAGGACACAGCCTCACTTCATAACTTAGTAACTTTGTGAGTCAAGTTTTTCATACACTGTAAGCTATATCTCTCTGAGAAAAACGAAGCTGAGAATACTACCATTTGTATTCACAGATTGTAGCAACCTTTATCTAATATACATTAGATTAAAGTGATATTGTGTCTTGTGTTGTTTATTTATCCGCACCTTAATTTCTGTACACACAGGCACTTATCTGCTACACAGACTCAATCCAAGAAAAGTTCAAGAATCCATTCACCCCCCCTCTGTATTCTTTTACCGTGTTCAATACTCAACAAGTGGTATCAGAGCGGGCTGTTTATTCAAAAACAGAGAAACGATCATGAGTTCGAATACACCAAAGACTACAGGAACGGTGAAGGTCCCTAAGTTTGATAAAGAAAACTTCAACCTCTGGAAGATAAAGATGATGTTGTTCATCAAAGCCTCTCATCCCTTGTATCCTGAGATTCTCAAGAATGGTCCTTTTGTTCCACAACAAGAGATACCAGAGAAGACTGTTGGAACCATAACAATCCCTAGAGCTTATGAGGCCAAGGATCCATCAAAGTGGACAGAGTCAGAAAGGGAGAAGGTTGCTCTTGACAGCCACCTCATGTTGCTCATCATTGATTCCATGGATATGTCAATGTTTGCAAACATTGCATCATGCACGTCTGCTAAAGAGATGTGGGATCACATTGAGGTGTTGTGTGAAGGGACTGATGAGGTTAAAGAAAACAGGAAACAGATACTGGTCACACAGTATGAAGCTTTCATGGCACAGCCCAAGGAAAGCATCACTGAGATGTTTGAAAGGTTTCACAAGCTAGTTACTGAGTTGCAGATGAATGGAAAGGTTTACAGCACCAAGGAGTTAAATATGAAATTTCTGTTGTCTTCACCAAATCATTTGGAGCAAAGAGTCATTTCCCTAAGAGAGAGAGATTTGAACAAAGTCACCTATGATGTACTCTATGGAGTCCTAAAGACTCATGAACTTGAGTTGCTTCAGAAGAGGGCTATCCAAGCAAACCAAGGTAGGATGATAAACACATCATGTGCCTTGATTGTCAACAAATCCATCCTGGACCTAGAAGCATCTACAAGCCAACTAAGGATAGAGGAGGTGGCAGATGATGAAGAAACTGAAGCTGGGGTGAGTGAACCTATTGAGGAAAAGGAGGAAGAAGAAGAGGAGTTTTACACTCTGGAAGAACTTGATGGGATGGAAAATACTTCATATGCTTTCATGGCCAGAAAATTTCCAAACATCAGATTTAAAAGAAATCAACCCTTCAAACCCAAAACTCAAAACCATTCAGCCAACAAGAACAAGGCACCTGTGAAACCAAACAGAAATAAGTTCAAAACCGGTTATGTGGATAGGTCATCTGTAAGGTGTTATAGATGCAATGACCTAGGGCATTTTGCCAGTGAATGCAAGAAGCCTAAAAAGAAGGATAGAGATTATCTTGAGCTAGAAGCTAAGTATGAGGCCCTTCTGAAAAAGCAGACACATGGTAAGGCCTACATAGCTGAAGGGAAGTGTTGGGATGATTCTGAGAGTGATGAAGAGGAACAAGAATTTTGCAATTATGCCTTGATGGCCAACTCCAAGGATGACTCATCTTCATCTGATTCTCAGGTACCATCTCTCACTACTATAGACATGTCTGTTTCTGAATACAAATCCATGATTGAACAATTATCTGTTGAAATGTTTAATATTCATACTAGTATGACTGCTGCTAATGAGGAGATTGCTAAACTGTCTACTAGAAATGAAGTATTAACCAAAAAGAATGAGGAACTTGAGCTAACTGCTATGCAAGTAGAAAACCTTAAGAAAGAAGTTGAATATTTGGAGAACAAGGTTCTGTGTGCTAGTCAAGTAGAGAAGGCTCTTAGGGATGAATTAGCTGAGAATGAATTCAAACTTAAAACTTTCAAGAAATCATCTGGTTTAGTGCAATCCTACTGTGAGAAAATTGAAGCTAAACCTAAAGCAGCTATTGGACTTGACTATGACTCTCTCAAACAAAGGAAAGGCTATGCTGTCATCGAAGAGGACACAGCTGTTCATGAGAAAGTGCCTCACATTTTGAGAAAAACTGAAAATCCAATTTTTAAGGAATCAACATTTGAAATTGATGAGGATGCCTTACTCATCAAGCAAATGTTGAATGATGAGGATGAGGCACAATCTAGTGAACAGCAAGCATCCTCTAAGGGTGAGAGTGCCAAGTCAAAGACCAAGAAGCCAGTAGTTGATAGGCCAAGACCTAAGAAGTTTGTTAAGTTTGTATCAGCTGGGAAGAGTGAATCAGAAAAGGAAGTGACTAAAAAGAAACAGAACAGAAATGGCAAGTTAGGGATTAACAAGGATAACAACTATGCTTATATGCCTAATGCCCCTAGGAAAACTTGTCAGAACTGTTTCAGTACCAACCATCTAACTCATGCATGCAAGAAACCTGTTGGTAGTGTGTCTAAACCTTTCTATGATTGTTCTGTGCCTCTAAGACATAGAGATGCACCCTTCTGTGATAAATTTAACTGTATGCCATGCAATATGAATGTTATGACTAGTTGTTTTAATTTAAGAAGACAGTTCATTGATGGTTGTATCAGTCACAATTCTCACACACACTACACAAGGTCAAAGTCTTCAAGTCCTCCTAAAGCTAGGAAGGTACCTTTGTCACCTAAGTCTGAAACCTCAGGTTCTAAGACTTCCAACAGTGACAAGAAGACTGACACTAAGAAAGTTAACAAGCATGTTGTTTATGATAAAACTGTCTCTAAGTCACATGGACCCAAACTTGTTTGGGTACCAAAGGAAAAGTAATACCTTTGTGTTTGCAGGGCAAAGAAAGTGAGAAGAAGGTCATGTGGATTTTGGACAGTGGATGCTCAAATCATATGACTGGTGATATGGCCCTGCTATCACAGTATGAGGAAAAGGCTGGCCCAATGGTTGCTTTTGGAGATGACAGCATGGGTAACACATTGGGATATGGCAAGCTGAAAGTTGGAAATGTCATCATTGAAGATGTAGCACTAGTCAAGGGGCTCAAGCATAATCTGTTAAGTGTTGGTCAGTTTACTGATAGAGGATTCAAAGTGAATTTTGACAAAGATGAATGTTTGATCACCCACAAGAAGACTGGTGATTTTGCTCTATCTGGAGTAAGGAAGGGAAGCCTGTTTGTAGCCAATATGGACTCTGCAAACAAGGACAAAATTTGTTGCTTTTACTCAAAAGCATCAAATGAAGATTGTTGGCTGTGGCACAAGAAACTATCACACCTGAACTTTAAGGCCATTAATTCTCTAGTCAAAAGAGAGTTAGTGAGAGGCATGCCCACACTTGAATTCTGCCAAGAAGGAGTGTGTGAGGCTTGTCAAAAAGGAAAAATGAAGAGATCAAGCCACAAGTCAAAGACAGTGACATCTGTAACCAAGCCACTACAACTTATCCATATGGATTTGTTTGGGCCTGTTAACATAATGTCACTTGGAAGAAAGAAGTATGCCCTGGTAATGGTTGATGATTTTTCAAGGTATACATGGGTAGAATTTCTGGCATCAAAAGATGAGGCTCCACAAGTAATCATTGAGCATATAAAGAAAGTTGACAAGGAAGCAAAGGCAAACGATGCAAGTGTGATTGCATTGAGGAGTGATAATGGAACAGAGTTCAGAAATGCCACACTTGAAGCATTCTGCAAAGAGAATGGCATTTCTCAGCAATTCTCAGCTCCAAGGACTCCACAACAAAATGGAGTTGTTGAGAGAAAGAATAGAACTCTAGTTGAGGCTGCTAGAACAATGTTACTTGATGCAAAAATGCCCACATGTTTTTGGGCTGAGGCTGTGAGCACTGCATGCTATATTCAGAACAGAACCCTCATCAACAAAAACACTGGAAAGACTCCTTACAACTTGATGACTGGAAAGAAGCCTACACTGAAGCATATTCATACTTTTGGAAGCAAATGCTTTGTACTTAAGGACAATTCTGAATATGTTGGAAAGTTTGATGCAAAAGCATTTGAAGGAATTTTTCTTGGCTATTCTATGGAAAGAATTGCATACAAGGTTTATGTCATCAGTCAAAAGAAAGTTATGGAAAGCACAGATGTAACATTTGATGACAGCAAACTACCTGGACTAGAAGAAGCCAATGATGAAGACAAAGATCCATTGAAGTTTGATAATCTAGATGATTCTGATGAAGAGACTGAAATTGGAGTTGAAACTCAAGTTCAACAAACTCAAGTGAATAATGATACAAGAGAAGAATTTGTGCCAATCAATAGTGAAGAAACAAGCATCCAAGACACACCTGTGAGTAATGGCAACTTCACAGGGGGAGGAAATGAGGATGATCATGATGAGGATGATGAAGCAACATCAAGGATGAGAAATCAAGCTGAACACTCAAGGAAATGGGATAGATCACACACTGCAGAGCAAATCATTGGAGATCCTAATGTAGGAGTAAGGACTAGGAGAGCAACTCAAAATGAGTGCCTCTATGGATGTTTTCTATCACAAGTTGAGCCTAAGAAACTTGATGATGCATTGTTGGATCCAGATTGGATTATTGCCATGCAAGAGGAGCTGAATCAATTTGAAAGGAACAGAGTATGGGAACTTGTGCCTGCACCAAAGAATAGAACCATTGTTGGAACAAAATGGGTTCTGAAGAATAAGATGGATGAAGATGGTGTAATAATAAGAAACAAAGCAAGGCTGGTTGCAAAAGGATACTCTCAACAGGAAGGCATTGATTATGATGAGACATTTGCTCCTGTTGCTAGATTGGAAGCCATTAGAATATTCTTGGCATTTGCTGCTCATTCAAACTTTAAAGTTTATCAAATGGATGTCAAGAGTGCATTTCTAAATGGAGAGTTGGAAGAAGAGGTTTATGTGCAACAACCACCTGGCTTTGAGGATCCACATTTCCCAGAATTTGTCTACAGATTGCTTAAGGCACTGTATGGACTTAAGCAAGCTCCAAGAGCATGGTATGATACTCTATCACAATTTCTTCTTGAAAATCAATTCACTCGAGGCACATTGGACAAGACACTGTTTTACAAGAAGCATGGTGATGATATGATCCTAGTTCAAATCTATGTGGATGATATCATTTTTGGTTCTACAAATGAGAAACTGTGTGAGAAATTCTCTAAACTCATGCAGAGCAGATATGAGATGAGTATGATGGGAGAGTTGACATTCTTTCTAGGGTTGTAAGTCAGTCAAAGGAAGGATGGTATCTTTATCAGTCAAACCAAGTACATCAAGGATTTATTGAAGAAGTTTGACTTGGAAGATTGTTCACCTGCCAAGACACCCATGGCCACTGCCACTAAATTGGATGAAGATGCTAAAGGCAAGAGAGTAGATATCTCAGTCTACAGAGGCATGGTTGGCTCTCTACTCTACCTCACTGCAAGTAGGCCAGACATCATGTTTGCTACATGCTTGTGTGCAAGGTTTCAATCAAATCCAAAGGAATCACATTTGATTGCAATAAAAAGGATCTTTAGATATCTGAAGGGCACTCCTAACTTGGGATTATGGTACCCTAAGGACACAGGGTTCAATCTGGTTGGCTACTCTGATGCTGATTATGCTGGATGCAGAGTGGATAGGAAAAGCACCTCAGGAAGCTGCCAGTTTCTTGGACAAAGGTTAGTTTCTTGGTATAGCAAGAAGCAACAATCTGTGTCAACTTCTACAGCTGAGGCTGAATACATAGCTGCTGGAAGTTGCTGTGCTCAAGTGCTTTGGATTAGAAATCAACTTAGAGATTATGGACTTGTGTTGGAAAGAATTCCAATCATGTGTGACAACACAAGTGCAATCTCTATAGTTGCCAATCCTGTCAATCATTCTAGAACAAAGCACATTGACATCAGATATCATTTCATAAGAGAACATGCAACTAATGGAACCATTGAGTTGCATTATGTCTCTACAGATAAACAACTAGCTGATATATTCACTAAGCCATTAGATGAAGCCACCTTCACAAGGTTGGTAAGTGAGATTGGAATGCTGAATTCTTCAGATTCTGGCTAAGTGAATACATCATCTAGATTGTTGCAGCAGTAAACACTTACTTTATCTAAATCCTCAATATTTTTGAAGTAAGTGTTGGCTGAAATATGATTTATAAATATTTCAAATCTGTTGCATATGTTGAAAATCATATTTTTATTAACTCAAAATTTCTATGAAATTTTGAGAAAATCACTATTTGATTTGCTAGGATATTTTTCAATGAATATGTCTGGTAAATTTTTACAAGATAGTGAAAAACAAATTTTTATGAGTGATGGGTATAGTTCGATAAGTCAGACTTCTCGAATGATTCACTATTCGACATCTCTAATAAGTCTCATTAGAGTACTCTTGAGTTCTCGAATAGAGTCTTTCTGAGATATCGAATAGAGGAATTCTAGACTTCTCGAATATAGTAACTGAGTTCTCGAATGATTGAGTTCTCGAACACTATATTTGAGTTCTCGAATCATTTGAAAAGGCTGAATTCTCGCTGAATTTTAACCGATTTTGGATTTTTATCTAAAAATTTAATTCACTCATAAAAACACATTTTATTTAATTTAGAATTATTTCTAAGTTAGATAACTGCCAGCTGTGAGTTTCTATCTGCTTGAGTTATCGATTAAGCCATTCTTGACTTCTCGAATAGTTGTTTTCTACTTCTCGAATGCCTGACTTGTCGATACAAAACAGTCTGCTAATCGACAATTCAAGTACTTCATACTTATACAATCTCACATCTATTCGATTCATTTCATTCGATTTCTCAAGCATCAACACTCTCTAAACCCCTGAAACCCTAGCTACGAAAAGCCAAATTTCTTCTTCAACCTTCAATTTCTTTTCTCTCTTCTACACAAATGGCAACAGTAAAGTTCAACACCAACTTCATCGCTCTCACTAGTGATGTTGAAGCACCCAATGCAAATTTCAAGTGCTTTGTGAAATGGATGGCTGAGTCATATATCAAGGATGCACTCTCTGCCAACCCAACTCTGTATCTCGATATTCTGGAACAATTCTGGAGTACTGCTATTGTGGAGGTTGTAGCCCTGGAAAACGCAATCACTTCCTATGTCATCTACTGCAAGGTTCAAGATAAGGAAATCACTATCACTACTGCAGACATGAACCAAGCACTAGGACTACAACAAGAGTCATTTGACAGAATGGCCACTAACGCAGAGTTGGAGGAATTCTTTGAGTTCATAAACTACTCAGATGGGATTAACCTTGGAAAGCTAAACAGAAAGAATCTGAGAAAGGAGTGGAGCTATGTGTTTGCAACTCTTCTCCAAGTCTTCACTGCCAGGAAATCAAGCTTTGATCAAATCAGTGCACCTGTGCAGCAAATTGGATATGCTTTGGCCTATGGAAAGAAGATAGATGTTGGCCAAATCATACTTCAAGAATTATATGGGAGACTTGGTAAGAACACAACCAAGAGAGGTACTGATATTTTCTTCCCTCGCTTTATTCAATCTGTACTTAATTATAAAAATGCTTCATTGATTGAATTGCCTGGGATTGATAAAAATAAAATAGGCTATCCTAAGTCCATGACCAAACTCATTTTTGGTAACTTGGAAACTAGGAATGATGTGGATGTAAGACTGAACATAACTCCCCATATGGAGAGTTTGTTTAGGACTTACCCCCACAACATGCCAACATTTGATGCAAAATCTAAGTTAGCACAGCCCAAGCAAGTAGAACAAAATGCTAACCCAGGGCCTGCTAACCAACCCTCTCAACCAAACACTCTACCTCTTACTGAGCCAACTGCATCATCCTCTCAAAAGGGTGATGTTAGTAAAAAGAAGAGAAAGGAAGTAATGTCTGCACCTTTAAATATCTTGTCTGAAGCAGCATTAGCTGTTGAATTAGGTCTAGGAAGTGAGGAATCTGAGTTACCCTTACACAGAACAAAGAAGAAGAAAACTAAGACCACCTCTTCAGTCACACAAATGGCTGAAGTTGTAAAATCAGGGGCACACAGCTCACTAGGTGTATCCTCTCAACAGGGTGCACCTATAGAATCAAGCATTCTCCCCAATGCACCCTCTTGTATAGAGTCAGCACATGGGAGTGATAAGGCTGGCACAACACTGAGTGGAGAGCACATCACTTTTGAAACTCCCTCTATCTCTCAGGGGGAGTTGCCAAAATCTACTCTAAAACACACTTCTCTTCCAGAATCTAACTCTGAAATTTCTTTGGAACCTGCAACTCAGACAACTGAGATGCAAGGTATTGATCATCAAGAATCCTTTTCGCTTGATGAGCCAATAATTTCAAGTGACTTAGTGCATGACACTTTGTTCACCACTCAGAACCCACATTTAGATGGTGAGGGAATGCATGCTGAGGCATATCCTAATGACACCATCACAAACACAGAGGTTCCCCTGGTTTTTACTAGAGACTCTGTGCCTGTGTCAACTGCTGGTGTAATTCATCCCACTTCTGTGGTGACACCAGTAGTAGAGTCAATCCATCCGGTTACAGAAGTTGCATCTGTAACTGAGGAGACTAGCTTGCCTAGCTCTAGCTCTGACTTCATGTCAACATGGCTGAAGCCTGTGCAACATGACAGTGCTTCAGGATCAGGGTCTGTTCCACAACAATTGACGGTTGAAGCACTTCAAAGCTTAATTGTGGATCAGATTCCTGAGTTCACAAAGATTGCTCAGCACCTTCTCACTGCAGACATGCCCAATCCAGACTATGAGGCTATTCTGTTATGCCATAGGGATGATGTGGAAGTGCAGAAGTCAAAGATCATTGATGATGCTGAGAGAGATGGCAACATAGATGCCTGGTTGCAAGGAAAATATGATATTACTCTCGATGAAGCACTTCAGTATCTCAGGGAGGAATACATCACTTCACTGGGCTCCAATGCAAAATCCCTGTCACCTGGTGAAGTGTATGAAGCTGTAAATGACTCCTACAAGGGTTTCCTCAAGGCTGCACACTATCTTGGCAAGGGAGTCAAAACTGAAGTCAACAGGGTGTGTGATAAGACAGCCACTTCAGTAGCAGAAGTCAAGAGGGCCTTTGATGCTAAATTTCCTCAATTGGACAGTGTGTTCAAGGACATCAAACACTGCAACTCTACCTGCACTCAGGTGGACAATGGGCTGGCTGTGCTAAAAGATGCTGTCACAGGTCTGGGGCATCAATTTCAGAATCTATCTGACCAGACTACAGATGCCAATGCCATGCTGAGGATAATGTTCAAAAATCTTTATGGAGATAGACTAGTGACTGATGTCCCTGTGCATGCATTGTCTAAATATGAAGTGAAGAGGCTGCAGGATCAATCTTTATCTGGCTTCAAGGCCAATGAGTTATTCACTAAGGTCAACACTCTTGAGCAGGAGGTAGCTACTCTCACCAAGACCAATGCTCATCTCACAGAAAAGGTTGCATTGCTAAATGATCAGTTGGACACTCAAGCATCCACCACAGCTGATGTCCTTCTGCATCAACAATCCATGTTAGCTGCAATGATGAAGCATATGGGTCTCCCTCTACCTGATGAATCTTCACTCCCAAAGGACATTTCTACAGCCTCTGTGCCTGACAACAAGCCTAAGGGGGAGAAGAAGGCTAGGAACTCAAATTCAAAGGGGGAGACAAAGGGAGAGAAAGGCATAATAATCAAAGAGGGTGGTCAACAAAGGGCTTCTAAGTCTCTAGCAAATGTGCCTGGCAAGGGAAAAGCCAAAGTAGATGAGCCTCCATCTATCTTGCCAGTTGTCACCTTACCAACTGTGCACATCACTACTCCTGGAGGACAAAAGCAATCCATAACTACCACAGTGGTTGCAGGGAGTATGCCATCTGACAAACCTCCAATCTCTATATCTGAGAGTGCCAAGCCTGTAGAAGTCAAAGTTGTTACTGAGGCCAAGCTACAAGAAGTTGCTAACTCCAATGACTATCATGATAAAGCCTTCTTGGAGTTTCTGAAAGCCATAAGGGAACAGGTTGGTGACACTCAGTTTTATCTGAGGGAGGTGAAGAAGCAGATAGACTACATCACTGTCATCCCCAAGAAAGTCAACAATATATGGGTCAAGGAGATAATGATGGTTTCCAAACTAAAGATATGGCATCTAACATACCAGACTCTACAAGACCTAAAGCACTCAGAGATAGATGCCATACTTGAGATCATTAAGAAGAAAAATGAGAACAGCAAGAGTCTGTTTGATGATTTGAGGAATGGTCAACCTACAAGGCTACCAGAAGTGATCAAGAAGCCATGGACAATTATTTATCAGTCTGGTACCAGAATTGAAGATATCAAGCAATTGGTCATTCCTCATGATCTCACCTCCAGAAATCACAGACTGATCATTGCTATCATTGATCAATTACAGAAGAAGGTTGGAGCCAGAAATGCTGAAGAAATTGAGGCACTGCATATCCTCAGAACCTATATTGCAACTGGTGAAATTCCAGAGATGGCTCAACCTAGGAGAAATAAGGATGATGATTCTGAAGACAAAGGTGATGGGAGGAGAAGACATCACAGGAGAGATAAAGGTGATGAAGATAAGAAGAAAAAGGGGGACAAGGATGAAAAGGATGATTATGACCAGGGTAAAACATATGTGAGAAAGAGTGGAAGACAGCAAGCCTTAGGCACTGCTAGCAGTAATCTCACCACAACATAAGACTCTAAGTCTAGGGTGAATACTGTTAGTAGTGACCTAGCAAAATCTACATCTATGGCTTCTGCAACTGTCTTACCATCTCAAGAAAAGAAGAAGATTCAAGGCAAGAAACCATGTGTATGTTTCAGAAAGCAATCTGCTAATGGAATACTACTATGGTCTACCAACCAAGGTCAAAGATTTCTGCCAAGCAACCATGTCAAGAGGATAAAATTTAAACATGCTGCAAGGAGAGTGAAGCTATCCAAATCTAGAGCCCTAACAATCATTCCAGGATTAAAGCTCCAGCCACTTGATGAAGACTTTGATGAAGAGCAACTGCTATTTCTAAGAGCTCAAAAGATATGCTATGCTGCAATTGTGGATGACCACCTTGTAATCAAGTACACTGATGGGAAAGAAATGAAATTCAAACAAGGGGGTTGTCAACATTGGGGTAAATTGTATGAGATAGAAAGAATCATTGCATTGCTGGATTCTAAGGACAAGGTGGAGAAAGTATGGAAGCTGGAATTGATTGACTTTGTGAAAATGAAGAAAGAATATGCTGAGAAGATAAGGAAGGGCTGCTATGAGAAATGGTTAGAAAGGGAGAAAGAAATTGATAGACTGGAGATTGAAGCAGAAAAGCTAAGGGCAAAGGGATTGTGTAGAGTTCAGTTTGATCCCTATGTGGTGAAGTATAGGAGGAGAAATGGAGACAATGTCAATATAAGAATGAACCTACTCAGTCACTATCCTGCCAACATTCTGAAGCCAGTGCTTGAAGATTTCAAAAACTCTATTATGATTGAAGAATTGGATGCTATGACAGAAATCATGAGAGCAGTAGATGAGATTGCAAGAAAGGAGAAAGAAAGGAAACAGAAAGCATATGATGATCTACAAGCCAAGGCAATGGAGATGCAATCAAAAGAAAACGGCTAGTACCTCATCATACTGTAAGAAGTACTTATCTTGTAATTTCATTTATGTGTTCAATCAAATCACATACCTGTACTTTTAAAAGTTTTATCTTTAATGTATGTTAGGCTTGTTATCAGACATGAAATTGTGACTAAGGGTCTCACTCACAATTTGGGGGAGATTGTTAGTTACAGAGGCATGCATGTATACATCTAATAACAAGCCTAATTGTTTGTAATGCTTTGCATTACTTACATGACCTCTTAACTGAGGGAACCTCTAGTTGTAGAGTTTCTGTTTGTATTGTACTTGTAATAGGCATCAAATCCTAGTTGTGTAACTGTACAAATAGAGTCTAGAATAATGCTTGAAAGAAGTTCCATGGTTCATGCCTCAAGCAAGGAGTTAAAGACTGCCAAATAATCACAGTTGGGATTTGAAGAAATGAAGAATTTGCCTAAGTACCAATTCGAGAAGTATATTTGTCTATTCGAGAAGTCCAGCATTCGAGAAGTCAGAGATTCGATATCTCAAGACACTATTCGATATCTCTGAATACACTGTTCGATATCTCATTCGATATCT
Organism: Kitagawia praeruptora; assembly: GCA_037693485.1. Lineage (NCBI taxonomy): Eukaryota > Viridiplantae > Streptophyta > Magnoliopsida > Apiales > Apiaceae > Kitagawia > Kitagawia praeruptora. The sequence continues at coordinate 130,413,356 of CM075347.1, forward strand.
CAGGGATTCGATATGTCTACTACTCTATTCGAGAACTCAAGAGGTCAACAAGTCAAGATGGTATTCGAGTTCTCAAAGAGTCAACAAGTCAAAGTTCCATTCGATATCTCAAAGACTCAGAAAGCTATTCGACAACTCGAGGATTCGATAAGTCAAATGCTCTATTCGACAACTCAAGGAATCCTGATGGAAAAGAGCTATTCGAGAAGTGGTTCGATATGTCACTATAACAGTATTCGAGAACTCAGAGTTATCGATCAAGTCAATTCTAGTTCTCGAATCACTTACTTAGTCACTTCTCGAATACATTCTTGGAGACAAAATACTGAAGAAATTGTACAAGTCAGAAACCTGCAACAAGCCAATGCACTTTATGGACCACAACCTGTAACGTGCTCTGGAAAGCCTACAAGGAAGCTTGGAGAGATATAGAAGAGACAAGGAGCTAAAGAAGTGGATCTAAACAGGCTTTGCAAAGTCAAATCTGTAACCGTTTGGACACTTACTCAAAAAGGATAGACAGACTAGAAAGTAATGTGTTTTAGCTACCTTATTTGTAGTAAGCAGGCTGTATCCATGTTCTATAAGGACACAGCCTCACTTCATAACTTAGTAACTTTGTAAGTCAAGTTTTTCATACACTGTAAGCTATATCTCTCTGAGAAAAACGAAGCTGAGAATACTACCATTTGTATTCACAGATTGTAGCAACCTTTATCTAATATACATTAGATTAAAGTGATATTGTGTCTTGTGTTGTTTATTTATCCGCACCTTAATTTCTGTACACACAGGCACTTATCTGCTACACAGACTCAATCCAAGAAAAGTTCAAGAATCCATTCACCCCCCCCCCCTCTGTATTCTTTTACCGTGTTCAATACTCAACAGTAAAAGACCAAAATAACCGACGTATAAAAGTCTGAGTAACCGACGTATAAAACAAAAAGGCGACGTATATTGTTATCCTTTTATGTCGGTTCTTCTAAACAACCAACGTATATAAATATCTTTTATACGTCGCCCATGTCAGAACCGACGTATATTATCCAAAAAATTAAAAAAAAAAGAATTGTTTCTTTGTATTAAATATTTACATTCGTGTTTGTTGTTGGATTTTCATTTTTCTTCTTGAGTTGTAAGAAAGGAGTCCATATCAGATTTCAAGCGCCTTAATCACAAATGAAACAACCACCACACAATCGAATTCGCAGCAAAAAAAAAAAAAAACAACTCGACTACACAGAAAGTAACAGTAAGTTCTCACACCCACTAAAAGACATCCCACTAAAGCAGTTTTATTATCAGATCCAGGTGTATATATATAATTAGATCAAACTAAACATCCAACCAAAGAAATTATTATGATGTACAACACTTGCAAAACAAAAATCCCATAACTATAAAACCGAAAAACAAAACACCATTCTAACAAAAAAGAGAAGTCACAAAGTCGTCTTATATTCAAGTTTGCAGTAGCTTGATCAAGTAACCCATAAGCTGCTTATTCTTGTTCTCCACCCGCAGTACCACCAGTAGCAACAACAGCAGCTTAACGATTAAAATGGGACACTTTATGTTTTGTGCACAATGATTGCTCACACTTCCCAGCAATGCCCTGCATGTCATTACATTAATTCAACCTCATATATTAAACCAGACATTTGTATTTGAGATTATTTAATCTACTATGAAGTTAATTCGAAATAAAATGAACTATCATTACATCTGCTTCAAATCTGTGCTACGAAGAGCAGAGAGGGGCATTACATGGATAACGAATTAACTATCATTGCGTGTGTGTGTAGAGAAAATTATTCAGGGATAGGAAATTAAGTGGACAAAGATGAGGTAGAGTTTTCACCTCTTCAAAGCACCATAACCGTGACTGCCCAGCACCACCATATCAACATTGAGCTTCTCCGCCGCCTAGCAGATCACATCCCTTGCATCCTCGCAGAACACAATTCCACAAGGTGATACAAAAGATAAAAGGAATAGATTATAAGAAGACTTTTATTATAGATTGCTAGATGCTAAAATGAAAGAGATAAGTGAGACTCAGTTAGAGAAGCAGAAAACATATTCAACTCCCTGGAATTAGAAACCCTTGTCTACTTAAACTTGCTATCAGAGCTCTTGTTATACCTGAACTGTTTCCTGAAAAGAATTGACACCTGGTAATCTGTCTTTATCGGGGACAAAAACTTTTTTTAAGATGCAGAGGTTAGTATATTTTACAAGTATATCATATCTATGGATTGAAGATACACAAAATACTCTTCATGTCTTTTGAACAATGGAGCATAAGGATATGAAGTGTACTAAATTATAAATATCAAAATCGACAATGCAAATTAAAGAATTGTGAACGAAATTATCCTCCAGAAGACTAACATTCAACTAACTCTAAAAACCTAAAAAAATACAAAATAAAGTCCCCCAGAGTCCAAATGAACCAGATATGAGCAAATCTCCAAATGATTTGAATCCTAGTTCATGATTCCTCATGCCTAAAATTATATATAATGAATAAAACAAGACAAATAAACACACACATTCATCACATTGTATATATTATGTAATCATGGTTTGCTGGACATCAAGCAGACAACAGGCTAGCCATACGTTTACTAATTATATATGTATACTAGCAGATAAGTAAGGGAAGACCTTCATGGTTTGCAGCTTGGAAATGGGAGTCCAGAGAATCAGACCATAGCCAGACACCAAACACAATTACACACACATAAAAACCTGTAAATTGTCAGTACACACACATAAATTGTCACAAGTAGATCAAAACCTGCACAAGTATACAAATATAAATTGTCAGTACACAGCACAAAACCTACGAACGAATTAGTGACTCTTTTATTGGGACAACAAATCCCTCCTTCAACATACCCAAAATAGGAAAACCCCCAAAATTTGTATTAGTGACTCTGTTAGTGGGACAGTAATTCACGAAATAGGAAAACCTCCAAAATTTGAAAACCCTAATCTGCGAAATTAATTGACGTTGACCCGCTTAATCGGAGGAGAAAATACTCTTTTTTAGGAACAGAGGAGAAAAAGAAAAGAAAATGGAGGGGAAGAAGGAGAAGAGAGGGGCGACAACGGAGGGGAAAGAAGGAGAAGAGAGGGGCGGCGGTTTGAAGACTTGAAGTACATCGACGACGGGCGGATGGAGATAGGAAGGACGGCGACACGAGTGCGTAGGGAGAGAGAACAGGCGGCGTCGCAAGCGCAGAGGGAGAGAGGAAGAACAGAGTTTAATTGGGGAAGATGGAGAGTGTAACATAATTGGGGCAACGACTGAATAGTTTTTAATTAAATTACAAGGTTTTATACGTCGGTTATATAACGAGGACGTAAAAAATTATACTTTATACGTCGGGTAAGAAAAAGCCGATGTAAAAGAGCATTATATATGTCGTTTTTTCGTCAACCGACGTATATAATAGCATTATATACGTCGTCTTTTCCTCAACCGACGTATATAATAGCATTATATACGTCGTCTTTTCCTCAACCGACGTATATAATAGCATTATATACGTCGTCTTTTTCTTAACCGACGTATATAATAGCATTATATACGTCGCCTTTTCCTCAACCGACGTATAATATCATCATATACGTCGCCTTTTTTTCGAACCGACGTAAAAAAGGTTTAAAAATGTAAATATACGTCGCCTTTTGAAAAAACCGACGTATAATAGCATTATATATGTCGCCCTCCTTTATGTGCGACGTAAAAAAGGCGACGTAATAGGTCAGTTTTGTACTAGTGAACCCTAAATCCTATACCCTAAACCCTAACTTATCCTAATTTTTAAACGCGTTAGCGTTTAAAAATCAGGCCGCCGAATTCAATATTTTAGTTAAAATTTTTAAATTTAAAAAATATAATTTTATTTAAATTTAGGGATTCAACAATTAACTTTTGGGTTCAACGTTACCATTTTGGGTTTTAGAAATTAACCAAAACCAAACTTAAAGTAACGTTTCAAAAAAAAAAAAAAAACCAAAACCAAACGTAAAGTAGCGTTACAAGCCCAAAACCAAACTTCAAGTAGCGTTATAGCCCAAAACCAAATTTTAAGTAGCGTTTACAGTAAAAAAAAAAAAAAAAAAAGTCAAAACGCTACACGATGTAGCGTTTTCATAAAAAAAATGAAAACGCTACACGATGTAGTGTTTTAGAGTGATATATGGGGCCACTTTACAAATTGTGATATTTGGGACCATTTTGTTTCAAATTGTGATATAGAGGACCAACACCCTAATCTTGTTCAAAATGAAAATTTTAAGCCAACGATGAGCCCTAATTCAATCAGAAAATGAAGTAAAACATCAAAAAATGAGCAAAAATACAAAGAAAACAGCAGCAATTATAAGAATATGTTAGCCAACCATCGAGGGGATCGTCAGAGACAGAATATGTTAGCCAACCATCGAGGGGATCGTCAGAGAGAGATAGATAATTGTTGGAAACTTGGAATAATAGGGAGAGTATTGTATTAGTTTCTCGTTTTTTTTTTGTGCTAAAAATTAGTTTCTCGTTTTCGAATTTTTGTGTTGTTTTTCGTTACTTAATTATTTTATTATTTATTAAAGTGAAAATAAAATGAATGTGGTTACCAATGTTCCAATGAATGATTTCATTTTTTTTTTTTGGACTTCTTTTTCAGAAACTGAGAAACAATTCAATTAATATTTATTTTTGGATCCAAATGAGTCCAATAAATGATTTTGGATTTCTTTTTTTTTTTTATCCAAATGTGTTAGAAAGGGGAGTGGAAAATCGAATATTTGATCTATTATCGAATATGTGATCTATTATCGACTAAAACCTCATTGATATTCAATTATTATTTATTAATGTGAAAGTAAAATGAATGTGATTGCTGGATTTCTTTTTCAGAGATTATGTTAAGTAAAAAGTTTGAAAAAAATAAATAAAACTCCATAGTGAATTGAATGGATATGCATAATGTCATTTTTATGAATATACACAAACATAAATTTGTATGTGTCAATTTTGAATTTATCTGAAGGTTGTTGAATTTTAATTAAATGTACATATACATAATCAGAAAAAAAATTGAAAAAAAAACATAATTTATCAATAATAACCTATAAGATTACTTCTTATTTCTCATAATGTAAAGAAAAAAATATAACTTCTTTTCTTGGAACCTTAACATTTAGATGAATTCATGACTTAAGATCGAAACATGTCATTTTTTAAATTAAAAATAAAGTAACTATAATTTTATTAAGGTGAAGTACCGACATGGTGCCTTCTTGTTTTTATGTTTGTTTGTTTAGTGGTCACATTTGGATTCCTCAAGGAAAATGCAACAATAATTCACCAACTTCAATATTTGTAGCACACTCATACAAGAAAGTTACTTGTACAGCGGCGACAAAATTTTGTGTACAGCATACACAGGAATTTTTCGTTGCCGCATGAATATATGAAATAAAATAATAAATAAAAGCAATTAAAAATTAGGAATGAAATAGTAAAGACTATTAGATATGGCTTTTTTCACTGAACCCCAAGTTGTTTGCACAACCTATACTCTCCTGTGTCACAACTTTCAGATGGAAACCAAGTTCACACTGTGTTTGTATCTCTTTTGTGTCTATGAGAGTATTAGAGTAGTGTCAGCTGAAGCTTGGGTCTATTTGGTTGGGGCTCTACAACCTCCATATGAATGTTTACGGTATCCAGAATACTATAGCAGACGCTGCCATCCATCTTCTTGATTTTCTGTTGTTGCTCATCTACCGTCCATTCTCCTCCTCCCTTCTCACCTTTCGCGGTCAAGTATACAGGTCCTTCAATACCATATCTATACAGAAAAACGATAAAGACCAATCATCAATGACAAGGAAGAGAAGAAAAATGGCAATATCCAATATAAAAAAATAATAACCAGCTCTCCTACTTTGTCACTTATAAGGAATGTGTTCAAAATTTAACATCCGCAACATACTTTTCAGAATCATTTGTGATGATTGCTGCTAATGAAAGTTTTCAACGTTTCGATAGAGACTATAGAGGAGGGTGTGTGTGTGTGTCTTTGGTGCACATGAATGAAAATGTAAAAGCAGTCTAACGAACACAATGTAACAATATAAAAATGTAAAGGTGAGTTGGCCATACTTGGGTACAAATACAATAAAGCCGTTTGATCTTAGCTTCACTATTCTGGCTTGTGTATCTGTGGGTCTGCAAAAGTTCATGCACAGTCATGAGAGAGAGACAAAGAGAGAGGGCAGAGGGGTGGGGGGGACCCAAGGTCCAATTCACATACCTTTTTCTGAAATATATGATTGTATGGAGCTCTACTGAAGCACGGCTTGCCATTTGTGCATTTCTATGTCGATAATTTAGATCTGAACAAAAACTCGCCGGAAGAAGTAATTCATTATTACCGTATGAAACGAATAAACCAAACGATTCGAACATCTTATAGCAGAAATTTGGGCATTCAAGGTTGTAAGAAAATGGCAATATACTCGTCACTATTTTAAGAATAAAAGCCTGTCAGATATGGCAAACATAAATGAACAGAAAACTTGATGGTCACTAATCCTTCTCATTTCTTTGACTTGTTAAGACTAATAGCAGTCACTTTAGTATTACCATTGTAATATGTAACGATAGATGTTTAATTAGATGGCTGGTGTGCAAATGTCCTATACTCTAGAGTTTAACGTAATTAAGGTTCAGATAAAAATGAAAATCGAAACCTTAACACATGTATCACTTGCAGGAAATATAGCATTTTTAGTTCACCATATAGTCTACTGTCCGGCTTTAAACAAAGAGACTTGCTTGAAGGAGAAGTTGGTCACTAACAATGGTAAAGTACAATGCTATTTTCACTTGCATTATACAGTTACATATTATTTAACAGGATGTCTTGTCATTCTATATTTAACGAAAACAGCATTTAAGAGTCTTACTATCAGCAATACTGGTAAGTTGGGGTCTGTCTTGGAAAATATTTGGAAGCTTGTATATTCCTAAAGATGCAGCAAGCAATCTGTGTACAACAACATCTGCAAGAGAAGAAGTGAAGTCACTAAGTACAATAATACTGTTTATGGTTTATCAATCTAGAATTTTTCAGTAACAGATATACATAAATACTGAAGCATTTATTGACCTGCATATCTCCTGATAGGGGAGGTAAAATGTGTATAAAGCAGCGCTGCAAGTCCATAGTGGAAAAACTCTGGAGGGCTGAGATCCCCGCTACAGAAATAAACAGCCTGAATTTGCAAAGTAAACCCATTAACAGATGCAGGTATAATTATTCACACAGAAAACACATTTAGCTTACAAGATTGATAAAGTAAAAATACCTGTGACATGCATCTCGTTGCAAGTATACGGATCAATTTATTGAAGTATGGATCATCACCCTGCGACATTGTTATTGTGCTCGATGTTAAGTTATACACAAGAAGAGAGAAGACCAGAAAATCTCAGGGAGAATTAAGAAAGTTTTTTACCAAAACAGAACAACTTGCGGATATTATTTTTGTAAATGCTAAATTCTGTAATATATATAGCTGAATGACACCCTGCCTTACTAAGAATATGTAAAGACACTATTATGGCCTCAGCAATACATGCCATAAAATAAAAATGTTATTTCACATTATTGGCCAAGAAACTGAGACTTAGGTCAGAGACTCAGAGGCATCAGCTTTACACAATTAACGTGACTAATAGACTCACCACTGCATGATCAAGTGAATCAGCTAGTGCCTTTGATGAAGACACATCCAAACTGAGACCAACAGCACCAGCAGTACGTAGCAAAGGCTCAAGCATCTCTTTAGTTGGACTAGGATGGCGCCTGCAAGAATACATATAACGGTATAGTAATCAATCAACAAAACACGGACTTTGCAAAGATAATAACTAACAGATTTTCTTCAAACATTCATAAGGTAATTCATTGAGGGGCCATACGTGACATTTACACGTTCAAAATGGATCTGCAGAGTCCATTACAAATGCATTAAGACAAAATATGTGATGCTTGTCTTGGTATAAATACTGGATGGATACAGTCAGACCTTGTGACTGTTTTGCTTCTTGACAATCTACATAATTAAGCATGTTTCCACCCTAGTTAATTTGCAATGGTACGTTGTTATACCTTGGCCAACACATACTTTGCGACCTAATGCTGACATAGTGACATTTCACCTCGTGGGAATTTTACAAATTTGTGCTGCCTCTTTAATGATGGAGACTACTGTTTGCCATCATAACAACAGCAATACATTACAGATCTATTCAACCACTTGACCTGATGGTATCTTGCAGATAGATACACACCGACACAGACACAGAAATTGAAAAATTCACAATAAGGCAAGGTTTTTCCTTGCTGCCAAACTTTTGCAGGGTAAGAGGACAAAGAAGAGAACATATATACCTTAACAGTGAACACATTGGAAAATGTTTCAGAATCTTTTCAGCAACCGAAATGTTAGCAGCAAGCATAAATTCCTCAACCATTTGGTTTGCTTCCCGAATTTGATACATACCTACAAATTCAAGTCATTCATTATTAGCTTAAAAACTTATTCTAAAGCTAACATAGAATTCTAATGACTAAAAGAAATGCAAGATGAGCTAGATTCAGGACACACAAAGGACTGGACATTACTATTTTTAATCATACTTTTTGCTAAATATTTTTAATCAATTTTAAAAACAACAAATGCCTAAATGCTAATAACTAGGGAACATGTTATGAGAATTTAAGAAAGAGCTCGAATTTGATCAGCCATAGAAAGGTAATTCTCTGCCAAAACTATACACTTGGTCATCACAGAGCTTAAGGCAAACATAATGATGGTATACAGTAACCAGGAAGAAGAAACAAAATTTTATTTTGTGAACAAACCAATATCTAGAGGATCATGAGTTTCAGTATCTATTTGAAACTTGACTTCAGCAGAAGCAAGCGTCAGTGCCCCTCTTTCAATTCGCCTTTGCCTCATTATCTACAACACAATGAAAACGTTGATTACATTATCAAGGTTAAAATGTTACATATCATGCTGACTACTTTTGATATTAATATTGTTTGTAAAACATTCTGCAGCCTTAACTAAATGATATTTTTAAATCATACACATACCTTCGCTAAAGAATTCATATTCCTTAAATCTGCAGTCAACGGATCCACCATGCGCCTGCAACTCACAAGCAAAACAAACACTTTACATGCTGATTGGGGCATGCAGTACACAAAGACTCCCTCCACACCAGATACAATTTCACTTAAAAAGTTGCACTAATATACTTTTCGGTTTAACTTCCTGAACAACTATCTAAGATTCTAAGTAAATCAATGTTTGATTAAAAAATTTATAAAACAGGAAGACAATACTGATTACTTATTAGCAATTTGGTGGCAAATCTCCTAAGTTAAAAATATTGAAAAATTAACAATGGATCAAGCATTATTATTTTAGACATGTTTATCAAATTATGTCAAATTTGTGTAGCTAATCAATTCAAAACTACTATTATTTGAGGCACAATACATACAAGTTGAAAAAGTGTATAATAAGTGTCTGAGATCCAATTCAGTAACAATCCTGCTTAATGTTTAACTAGAGAACATTAAATAGGGAGCACCTGTCATCCATCCTTGCTTGTGCTTCCACATAAGACAATGCTGCACATGACTTGATTACACTTTTTGTAAATCTTGTAGAAATAATTTCGGCTTCAGGTGTCATTTCCTGAAATAATAATTCAGGAAATACTAAGATTTGAACATTACTCCTATTTCCAAACATAAACTGGCATGTTGTAGCAAAAAAAGTCAGGCATACGCAATGGGTAATTCAGTGTGAACTATCCTCCTGCAGTTAATTACATAAACTACAGCTCATACTCCCATACTGTATTTGGTCTTAATCCGATGGTCTTAGCCATTTTCAATTAACCAGGGACATGTAATATATTTTTTGTGCTTGCTATGTACAGTACAGTATATCATTTAGAAGTGGACATCTACTATGGAAAGGTGAAAGTGATTTATTTTTCTTACATTCAACTTGATTAAATGTACGTAAAAGAGGTGAGGTGTGCTAGCAACTGTAAAAGAATACCTAAAATAGAACATTTTATTTTAGGACAGCATTAAGGCTTCATAGAAAAAAATCAGTTTGACACATAATGCCAAGAGATTTCAAGTTGCCCATTGGTTACAAACAACGAGAATATATATGCTATGGCTAAGGTTTCAAGTTGCCCACTGGTTACAATGGGAATATATATGCAAGGGCTAAAAGGTGCATTATATAAGGCTACATTTACATCGTCAGGAAACAAGGAACTCATCAGTTTCTTGCTGTATGCACACCCTTTAGAGGTCAAAGGCAATGTACTTAAATACCTGGATATTAAATATAACCCACTTTTGAGATGAAAATCTAATATAAAGGTAATAGAGGAACACTCACCCAAATAACAGAAAAGGCCAACCTCTCAACATCAGCTCGAAGAGAACATATATCTGCAAGTTAATCAGGTCATAATAAGCTAAAATAATTTTTGCTTTCATAAAAGGAAAAAATAATACCTTAAAGGAAACTATACTTTTAACCTCTAGGAGGAAAAATACAAATTTTAAAGTTAAACTATAATACTTGAAATTATACCTTCTGTTAGAGGCTTCGGGAGCATGTCAATACGCCGCTCAACAAGGTAGACAGAAGTGCCTCTTTGAGTAGCCTCCTCATCAAGAGGAGTGCCGGAATGAACAAAGTTTGTGACGTCGGCAATATCTAATTGAATGTTATTAAAGATCTACAGCTAACATAATTGTAGAAAAGTTCTGTCGGTGAGGTTATACTGGACACAAAAGTCCATTTATTTAGCGGTCACTATTATAATTTGTGTGATGATTGTATATTTCATCAAAGAGGATAAAAGACAATAAAAGATCAAAGCAGTGGAAAAAGCAACAGAACAAGCAATAATAAGGAACTAGAAGAGGATAAACTATAATTAAAAAAAAACGGGAAGAAGAAAGCAAGCCAAATACAAAATTACATTCACACAATGCAATCACTAAATAAGTTTTATAAAAAAAATTGTTAATAGAAGAGGATACAAACTTACCTACAAAAACTGCGGCAGTCCAGAAGTTGACAAGAAAAGAATGGAAAAGAAGAAAAGATAATTAAGCAAAAAAAACAAATGACATAAAACATTAAAACCGTTCAACTGAACTAAAAAACAAAAGGAAAAAGGCACAACTGAGAACTATCCGCCATTTATAATATAACCAGACAATATCCTGTGTTGCTCTCAGAATATCAGAAGTAAAAAAAACAATCAAGTGAAAAAATGTCCTCACACAATGTGGCCAGACCCATCAGAGTATTCTTTAATCACCATATGGCCAGACAAAGATATCTCATGACACTCCCTCTCACCCACAGGCCCACAACTAAGGCACCCACTAAAGCATGTGTTAGACATGGTCCTGTAAGACCGTTGTGACCCCCCCCCCCCCCCCCCCCCTCTTTCGGTACCATGTCAGTATGTTAGTTCAGGTAAAGAGACAGGGGAAGGTTTCAAATTATGATATAATGTTTAAACTATGAGTTAGCAAAATTTATAGACTGCAGTAGTCAGGATACACATTAGTAATGATAAACCATACATCTTAACAATCCCCCCTCCAGAATCACGCTTATTACAATAACCAGGTACACCAAAATACGTTAAATGAACCAAGGCCAACGAAAGAGATTTAATACCAATAGTATGCTATATTACATATGGTCTAATCATGATGTACATGTAAAACTGTTTGATGGACCATTAAAGTTTTTCTTGGTGTTCATATTATTTCTTCCCTCTGTCCTGCAAACCCAGAAAGTCTAAAAACGCATTTTTTTCCTTCAACATGATAACTGTTTTGCAGTTACAATAAAACTACAAACTAGCAACTTGTGTAATTCACAAGTTGCAAATACTGTACTATGACAAATACAAAAAAGTTAATGACACTTCATCTTACAATGTCGCGAATGAGTTCTGAGTACTGACACAGTAAATATCATCCTGGTTTAGGACTAGTGAGAACCATATATTGGCCTTTGCGATGTCCAAGCTTAGACAATTCGCAAAAAAAAAAGTTAAATGTTTGGCCTGCATGTCCAAAACAGTACAAAGAAAGCATGAATGTCAAACAATATAATAGGATACGGACTCCTACTTCGTAGTTTCCATTTGGAAAAGCAGTACAATGTAATGCATCATCAATGTCCCTGCATCCTGCACCAATCAAAAAGGTCTAATTTGTTAAAGACTACCATTCCTCGGTAAATTAAATATTTAATCATTTAGTCTTATATGATAGTCCGATGAATCCAAAAGCAAAATAAGAAAATAGAAAATATTAGTAGTTAATCTATTGCTCAATCACCTGGAGGGTCGACACTAAAGACACGTATATGACGCAGATCCTGCCTAATTGGATTCCCCAAGTCTTCAGGAGACACAGACCAAGGAATCGGTGGCAGGCAAGCCAGGACCTGGGAAGAAAATGGTCTTGCATCTATGTCATTCTCTATTAACACTACCTGCAGCATCCATAATAAGTAATTGTGGTCAAAATAAATTCAGTCAGAAAGAATCTGAACTTCCGACAAGTAGAAAGAAATAAACAAACTTCAAGGACAAAAATGAAATACATGACAACTGGGACATTAAAGCTAAAAAAAATCTGAAAACAGATTTATTTTATTTTATTTTATTTAAAAAAAAGGTGAATCACTAAATTTAAGACTGTTTATCATATACTTGAACCAATAAACAAATCGATTACAGCTTACCTCAGTTTCAGTGTCTCTATCACCTATTTGCCCTATAGTTCTCACATAATGACCAGAAGGAAAACGAGATGAACAGTCCCAGGAATCAACCGCAACAATAATTCTTTTATCCATAAGATTCTCAAGCTGTCGAGTTTGAATTCTTATCTTCGGAATTCTGTTATCTTTAGAGACAAATAATGCATGGGCGACACCAGCATTACCTGCGGGCATAGGCATTGGCTCTAAAGATCCACAATAACTGCACAATGTAATGTTTATTCGATCAATCTAAAAATCAATGTCATAGCATCAACGACAATAACAAAATCATTTGCAATTTATAAATGCAATCTTAACCAAGTAAATTCATCAAAAGATTTATAGCATCAAAGAACTGAAAAAATCAAGAGGATGGATATAATGGCATATACAACTATGATAGTTGCAAGTTCGGGTTAAAACGAAATGCCTTGTGTGCCGGTTAATCTCAGGACTGAACAAGCTAGTCATTAATACTAGGCAAAAGTCACAAAATAGTTTTGTGAAATTATTTGGAAGACAGAATTTTAATGTTGCTAGACAACTGGTAGCAATAAATGAATAAAATGCAGGTGAGTGTCATAGCATGAGATCATGCAATGGTAGAGCAAACAATATCTGAATTGCGGTATAAACAGTTGATTACAAATAACGATCCTAGGTATTTGAAATGTGCTCCTAGTAAGGGATGAAATTTTTCTGAAAGGGGAGAGATTTATTAGATGGATAGAAGAGAACTAACTGCAGTACCAAACCCTGAGAGTCAATCAAGGAACACCCTGTCTCAACAAACCACACAGACATTCCAGGAAAGGAACTTGTAACTTACGAGTGCCAATTCCGCTTAATAACACCAACAACACGCCCAGCTGGACGCGAAGCGGCAGAGTTCGTGGTTCCATCTGATCCTTCTAGATTTGCAACTCTGGGAGCATCATCAGCGCTGCCCGGGACAAGATGGACATCTTCTTCTGGTTCATCTTCTGAAAAAATAAAAAATAAAAATTGTAAAAGGATTTCTTATGCATCAAAAATCAATGTGTTGCTACATAACAAGAATTTAACAGTTGTACTAACATGATCATCTATAGGTAAAAAAATTAAGGTAATGGAGAAGTAACAAGCAAGTAGCAATTGATTTGTGAACGGACTGCTTACAGATACAATAAGTTCAAGGCTTCAAGCATAAGTTACAACAAAATAAGTCATAAATGATTGCAACAAGTCTCTTTTTAAAGCAGGACGAACTCCTTAACTGCAGAACTGCAGAAGTTAAAGAGAACTTGGGACAATCTTTTGGTCTGGAAAATTCACTTCATTTATTCCATATGTCAATTAGTTAGAAATGGTACAAGACTACCTTTGCTCACATGCTTCTGCGCACATACAAAGGAGGAAGTAAAGTATTTGTTCTTATCGTACATCCACTTCCTGTGACAACCACTACACGGCCTGCACCCCACATCAATTCCTATATTACTGCTACTGCCACTCTGCCTGTGATTCTTAAGAAATTGTATCTTATAGGTCGCATAACAATGTTTTCGAGAGTGCTCAGACTTGGTGCTTTTACGCTTTATTTAAAATTAATTATCTCTTTTGGTAAAAAAGGATAAATTCTCTATACCCATACAATTTGTTACATGGATACTAACTTCATATCACACCTAACTAAACAAAGCTCAGCTAACATCATCAATGCCTATATCCTACATCAATTCCTATATTACTGCCACTATGCATGTAATTTTTACGACATTACATGTTATAGGTCACATAACAATGTTTCCGAGAGTGATCGGACTTGGTCCTTTTAGGCATCAATTTAAACTGATAAGCTCTTTCGGTAAAACCATCAGACTTAGACACTTCATACCATACCTATAACTAAAACAAAATTTGTCCAGCATCATCACTTATATGTCACTCTAAGATTAAATTGCTAACATAATCAATTTCTATATGTCACTTATTAAATTGATGTTCTCATCTTCCACTTACTCTATACTTTCTATCTCTCTTTCCACTAATTCTCTCACATCATTTCTCGGTTTTTTTATCTTTCTTCAATATTATTAGCACATTATTCATCAATTTATTTTATATTTTCATAATTAATAAACTAATATCATTCTTTTTATTTTTTAAAGATTTGTATATTTTATTTTACATATAACTATTGTATGTTGATTAGATATCTTATGTAACCCATTCAAATATAATAAGAAATATATCAATAATATATTTAAATTAATAATGTTGAATTAAAATAATTCATTTAATATTACAAATAATTGTAACTAAAAATATAAAATTAGGATTTTTAATAATATTTAAATAATAAATCATATTTTATATGTATATGACATATATCATTGATGTACATTTAAAATTATTTTTATTAAACTTAAAATTACTTTTGAAGAAAATTAATATAATGTAACCAAGTATCCACCCGGAAGCTAATCTAATTTCTAACAACTAGATAGTCTTGATGCAATTTCATACATTGTAATTAAAGGATGCAGCGTACTAAAGTAACATATGAATAATTTGGATTTTATGTGAAGTTGGAATCCACGGTTATATATGTGTTATTTACTTATTTATACTATTATTGAATTTTCAGTTTTCCTTAATATTCCCATTTTGCACATGAATTTTCTATCCACCACAGGAGATGATTTTTAACAACTGGAAAGTCTTCACAGAATCGGATTTGAAAGTACAACCATTTAACTTGTGTACACCAAATCAACATAACACATTCATCATAGAAGTAAAATTTAATATATGTATTTATATATGACGAGGTAGAATCATGTAAAAAATATGTTTTGGGGGGGGGGGGGGGATCATGATAGATATATGCATAGCATGGGTGACTCATATTCATTTAGCATCCTACATCTCCACAATTTTTATCACGGTGTACCTTCATCAGCTAAAAGTAGAGACTTCTCTTCCTGCCACTGTTCTTGTGGAAGTAGTTCAACGGCGACTATATCACCATCAAAAGCCCGATTCATGTTAGGACGTCCATAGATAATGATCTCATCACCAATACTTTCACTCCCAACATATGCTTCAAATGGATTGTAACGGTTAACCCGAAGTTTTCCTTGATGGTAAATTCTACTATGCAAGCCAGCAGTAATTTCTGACATAGGCTTGTGCTGAATCAAAGCAGAAGACATCAATTTATTGGAAGTCGCAAGTTTATTTACTGGCGGCACAAAAGTAAATGGACAACTACTGCAAGCACCTATGGGCTATGGCCAACAGTACCTCGGTGTATATAACTTTTCTCTTTGAAGGTCTAAGATCTTCAGAATCTACCATATGAACATCGTCAGATTGAGGACGGACAAGAAGATCAAGCAATTCCGGTTGACTGAGCGATTTTACAAATGACTCAACTGAAATGGAGTGAATGAATAATACTTTATCAGTAGGCTATGATTGGGTCAATTAATTACTTAAGAGAAGTTACATATATTGGCCATGAACAAGAACCTGTCTCTGCAGAAATGCCCTCTTCAGTAGCTTTCCTTTTATTTTCCCTGTCATTTGTAATTAGTAAGACCCGCACTCGACTGCCAAGATGATTTTGGTACCACTGAGTTGCCACACGAATTGCTGAACAACCAACAATTCAAGTCACAGGTCAGAAATCAAAATGACATGTTAACAAAAAGTAAATAACACTAATTATCTCACAGCATGATATTTAAATAAATAAATGTGGCATGTTTGTCAGCTCACATGGATTTTAACCTCTATGCCTCTGTAGAAAAAAAGGAAAATTTCAGTTTATTATATTTCAGCACAAAATTGTGCTAAAAGGGTAGTTATTATGGTGCCCACACGCACTCAAATTTAGAGAAATGCCACGATCACCTAAATGATGACTTATGTATACAATTATCTGATTAAATATATTACCTAATTCTATGTAAAATAAAATGTATGGACTATGGATAAGCTAGTACAAATCCCCTACATATGCCATAACACTAAACCCCTACAGAGAACTATTACTGCAAAATATTTAATGAAAAAGAATGTTGTATAGAATGCAAAGACCAAACCTCTGTCATTACGATCATTTGGACTTTCACCGGCCATAGCCTTCACATACGTATCCCTTTAAAAAAAACCAATAAGAGATCAAATATCTTAAAGAAAATTAATAATCCCAAAGAGCACAATTTCCAATTCAATCTAGCATAATCCTAAAATCGTACTAAAGCATAGTTTCACTCTCCCCTCAGCTACTACTGAAAAACTAAATTAAAATGAAACTCTACTTCCAAATAGCAAAACGAAAATAAAACGAAAAAAATAAAAGGGTGAGGCATACTTGTGGTACTCATTAGAGAAGACGAAAAAGTTCCTGAGAGAATTGCTGCAAAGCGCCCTAAGTCTATTATAAACCGAAAGATTCTTATTCTTGGCCTCTTCCAACACCACCGACAACACCACAACATTATTAATCGCGGGATTCTCAAGCAAATCAATCTAAACAAAATTCAAAAACAAACACAATTCAACACCACAACACTTCACAAAACTTCAACATCAAACATTTTACCACAATTACCTGATTAAGCACGACATTTGTATCCAAAACAAGCACATTCGACAGCGAAGAGCTCAAGCGAGCATCTTTCGTATCGCAAACTTGACACGACGGAGCTCCGCAGTATATATCATCTCTTAAATAGTGTTCCCTAACAACCTAGCACAAAATTATGAATATAAAAACATTGAATTGAAATTGAAGTTAGGGCTAGGGTTTAAGAGAAAACAGACCTTAACTACTTTTCCTTGGCGTGTTTTACGAACAAATGATTTGCTCTGCAACATTATATCCTTCTGCGTAAATGATATGATATGTGTGTGTGTATAATTGTGTGTATGCACAAAAATTAGAGCTGATAGAGGAGTGTGTTTTTAGGGTTTGGTGGGTGCAATTGGTCTAAACAGGGCAGCTGTTATGTTCCTTTCTTTTTATTCTTGTTCTTTTTTTTTCAGTTAGTTGCCATGTTTTTTTCATTTTTTTCAAATCGCAAAATTAACAAGAAAATAAGTTCATTTTCAAAAAAAAAACAAAAAAATAAGTAATTTTATGTTGGATAATAATAATGTATTTATAAGATTAATGGCTTTTTCTCATAATTTAAGGTAAAATATTTTAAAATTATCAATCATCAATGCTAATATTAATTATTAATTATATATAATCTATTTATTCTATTACTATATATTAAACTTCAACACAAGGCCACAAATTGTCATTTTAATGTGTGTGGATTTACGGTTTTACCCTTGTTTTTTAAAAAATAACAAAAATGTTATTCTTTGATAATTATGTAAAAAATTGTTTTTTAAAAAATAACAAAAATGTTATTCTTTGATAATTATGTAAAAAATAGTGAAATTGTGTTTACGTTGGGATTCGAACCACTAACATTCAACACTCAAACTCATTTCTTAACCAATTGTGCAATAGTTTATTTTGAGTTTTGTTTAAAAATCCTTTAAGATAAACCACTTCTCTTCTCTTTTATCTTATCTTCTCTTTTTTTTTGAGTAAATGAAATGTTGTTTATTATTTCTAGAATACTGGATAGATAAATCATATAATATATTTTAATCGGTTGAGCATATTCTACAATTCTCTTTTGCCATTTTAAATAATTATACATACTGTAACCGAGTTCAAAAAGAAAAAAAAATTATTTACATGCGTCTCCATGTAGATGTTAAATTATTTAAATAAAAAATATGAACTCGTTTTAAGAAATATGACAAGGGCAAAAATTGTCATTTTAATGTGTGTGAAGTTACGATTTTACCCTTGTTTTTTTAAAAATTACAAAAATGGCATTCTTTGATAATTATGTAAAAAAATAATAAAATTGTGTTTGTGTTGTGATTCGAACCACTAACCTTCAACTCTCAAACACTTAAAGTTTGCAAATTTCATTAAATTAATTATAATTATTTTATTAACATTTATTTTTTTATATTTTAATTGTAATTATATTTTTTACTTGAAATTTCATGTTTTTTCAATTTAAAAATCATACCTTAACTATGATGACCTAGAAAATTGCGAATTTAGAATTTCTTATTTAATATTAATATGGATTATATGGTGCGAATATATTTTGAGAAGGTTAGTATATGTGCATCATTGTGTGTGTCCTGTGGTGAGACGGAATGCGAAAGGGAGGTTGGTGAGTGTGAGTGATTATTGTATGTGATCTTGGTTAAGGGGTTTTTATTGTTGTATTATGTTTATATCCAGGGTTGTATGTCATTGATTGTAGATGATGGCCCCAAATCTGTACCCCGGATTATGGGATGCCACAGTGTTGGTATCAGAGCTACAGGTTGTGGTCACTGAAACAGATTAGGAGGGTTAGGTGTACGTGTATAAAATAGACGTCGTGTAGAACGATTTAGGATAAAGATCGCCTTAGGATACTTCGGCAAGTATTGCGACGTTATACGGTCTTTCGGCATATCGCGCGAGTAGGAGTTCGAATTGTTTAAGGATTTGGCTATGAGCGAGACAGCGAACCTGGAGCCGCATAAGCCAAGTGGCCAGCTGGAGCTACCAGTCTGGTGGACGTTATCTTGAGTTTTTCGTGTATATTTTAGAACTTTTCTACGATATCAGTTACGAGGTGAACGTCACAGAGAGAATACGAGAACTCTAGAAGGTTATGGACAAGAAGTGGGAAGTAATTATTGGCATGGGTTGGAAGTTAAGCATAGCTGTGCACCCCTAATTATTGATTTCGTTCAATTTATTGTCTAAAGAAATTTCCTATACTTCTTTTGAATCGTCGTAAATTAATTCTCGATTGGTATCGTTGCTGAGGCATTCTGTTAGTCACAGAGGCATGCATGTTTACATCTAATAACAAGCCTAATTGTTTGTAATGTTTTGCATTACTTACATGACCTCTTAACTGAGGGAACCTCTAGTTGTAGAGTTTCTATTTGTTTTGTACTTGTAATAGGCATCAAATCCTAGTTGTGCAACTTTACTTAAAAGTCTGAGAATAATGCTTGAAAGAAGTTCCAAGGTTCATGCTTCAAGCTTGAAGAACAAGACTATCAAATAATCAAAGTTGGGATTTGAAGAAATGAAGAATTTGCCTAAGTACCAATTCGAGAAGTACTTTTGTCTATTCGAGAAGTCTGGCGTTCGAGAAGTCAGAGATTCGATATCTGAGAAGACACTGTTCGATATCTCTGAATGAACTGTTCGATATCTCAGAGATTCGACATGTCTAAATACTCTATTCGAGAACTCAAGAAGTCAACAAGTCAAAGTGGTATTCGAGTTCTCAAAGAGTCAACAAGTCAAAGTTCCATTCGATATCTCAAGGACTCAGAAAGCTATTCGATATCTCAAGGATTCGACAAGTCAAGTGTTCTATTCGACAACTCAAGGAATCCTGGAGAAAAGTATTATTCGAGAAGTGATTCGATATGTCAATCATACAGCATTCGAGAACTCGGAGTTATCTAATCCTAGTTCTCGAATCAACTACTTAGCCACTTCTCGAATACATTCTTGGAGACAAAAACACTGAAGAAATTGTACAAGTTTGAAACCTGCAACAAGCCAATGCACTTTATTGACCACAATCTGTAACGTGCTCTGGAAAGCCAACAAGGAAGCTTGGAGAGATATAGAAGAGACAAATAGCTAAAGAAGTGGATCTGAACAGAACTTTGCAAAGTCAAATCTGTAGCCGTTTGGATGCTTACTCAAAAAGGATAGACATACAAGAAAGTGATTTATCCTGTAACCTTATTTGTAGTAACTGAGTTGTATTCATGTTCTATAAGAATACAATCTCACTTCTGAAGTTATATAAGTTTTTAATACACCGTAAGATATATCTCTCTGAGAAAAACGAAGCTGAGAATACCATCTTTTGTATTCACAGATTGTAGCAACCTTTATCTAATAATATATTAGATTAAAATGATATTGTGTCTTGTGTTGTTCTTTATCCGCACCTACACATTTGCACACACAAACACCTATCTGCTACACAGATTCAAGAACTAAGAAAAGTTCAAGAATCCATTCACCCCCCCCTCTGTATTCTTTTACTGTATTCAATACTCAACAAGTGGTATCAAAGCAGGCTGTTTATTCAAAAACTAAAAAACGATCATGAGTTCGAATACACCAAAGACCACAGGAACGGTGAAAGTCACTAAGTTTGACAAAGAAAATTACAACCTCTGAAAGATAAAAATGATGTTGTTCATTAAAGCCTCTCATCCTTTATATCCTGAGATTCTCAAGAATTTTCCCTTTGTTCCACAACAAGAAATACTTGAGAAGACTGTTGGAACCATAACTGTTCCAAGATCTTATGTGGCCAAGGAACCATCAAAATGGACAGAATCAGAAAAGGAGATGGTTGCTCTTGATAGTCACCTCATGTTGCTAATTATTGATTCCATGGATATGTCAATGTTTGCAAACATTGCATCGTGTACATCTGCCAAAGAAATGTGGGATCACATTGAGGTGTTATATGAAGGAACTGATGAGGTCAAGGAAAACAAGAAACAGATACTGGTCACACAGTATGAAGCTTTCATGGCACAACCTAAGAAAAACATCACTGAGATGTTTGAGAGATTTCACAAGCTAGTTACTGAGTTGCAGATGAATGGCAAGGTTTACAGCACCAAGGAGTTGAACATGAAGTTTCTGCTATCTTCACCAAATCATCTAGAGCAAAGGGTCATTTCTCTAAGGGAAAGAGATTTGAACAAAATCACATATGATGTGCTCTGTGAGGTTTTAAAGACTCATGAGCTTGAGTTTCTTCAGAAAAGGGCTATCCAAGCCAACCAAGGCAGAATGATAAACACATCATGTGCCTTGATTGTCAACAAATCTATTCAAGACCTAGAAGCATCTACAAGCCAGCTAAGGATAGAGGAGATAGTAAATGATGAAGAAACTAAAGCTGAGGTAAGTGAACCAAGTAGAAAACCTTAAGAAAGAAGTTGAATATCTGCAGAATAAGGTTCTATGTGCTAGTCAAGTGGAAAAGGCTCTTAGGGATGAACTAGCTGAAAATGAATTCAAACTAAAAACCTTTAAGAAATCATCTGGTCTAGTGCAATCCTACTATGAGAAAATTCAAGCTAAACCCAAAGCTGCTATTGGACTTGACTATGACACTCTTAAACAGAGGAAAGGCTATGCTGTCATTGAAGATGACATAGTTATTCAGAAAGAAGTGCCTCAGATTTTGAAAAAGGCTGAGAATCCAATTTTTAAAGAATCAACATTTGAAATTGATGAGGATGCCTTACTCATCAAGCAAATGTTGAATGATGAGGATGAGGCACAATCCAGTGAACAACAAGCATCCTCTAAGAATGAGAGTGTCAAGTCAAAAGCCAAGGAGCCAGTAGGTGATAGGTCAAGACCTAAGAAGTTTGTTAAGTTTGTTTCAGCTGAGAAGAATGAATCTGAGAAGAAAGTGACTAAGAAGAAACAGAACAGAAATGGCAAGTTAGGGATTAACAAAGATAACAACTATGCTTATATGCCTAATGCCCCTAGGAAAACTTGTCAGAATTGTTTCAGTACCAATCACTTAACTCATGCATGCAAGAAACCTGTTGGTAGTGTGCCCAAACCTTTCTATGATTGTTATGTGCCTTTAAGACATAGAGATACTCCATTTTGTGCCTTCAATTTAAGAAGGCAATTCATTGATGGTTGTATCAGTCACAATTCTCACACACACTACACAAGGTCAAAGTCTTCAAGTTCTCCTAGAGCTAGGAAGGTACCTCTGTCACCTAAGTCTGAAACCTCAGGTTTTAAGATTTCTAACAGTGACAAAAAGACTAACACCAAGAAAGTTGATAAGCATACTGTTTATGATAAAACTGTTTCTAAGTCACATGGACCCAAACTTGTTTGGGTACCAAATGAGAAGCAATACCTTTGTGTTTTCAGGGCAAAGAAAGTGAAAAGAAGGTCATGTGGATTTTGGATAGTGGATGCTCAAATCATATGACTGGTGATATGGCCCTGCTATCACAGTATGAGGAGAAGGCTGGCCCAATGGTTGCTTTTGGAGATGACAGCATGGGTAACACATTGGGATATGGCAAGTTGAAAGTTGGTAATGTCATCATTGAAGATGTAGCATTAGTCAATGGACTCAAGCATAATCTGCTAAGTGTTGGTCAGTTTACTGATAGAGGATTCAAAGTGGATTTTGACAAAGATGAATGTTTGATCACCCATAAGAAGACTGGTGATTTTGCTCTATCTGGAGTAAGAAAAGGAAGCCTGTTTGTAGCCAATATGGACTCTACAAACAAGGACAAAATTTGTTGTTTCTACTCAAAAGCATCAAATGAAAATTGTTGGCTGTGGCACAAGAAATTATCACACCTGAACTTCAAAGCCATTAATTCTCTAGTCAAAAGAGAGTTAGTGAGAGGCATGCCCACACTTGAATTCTGTCAAGAAGGAGTGTGTGAGGCTTGTCAAAGAGGAAAGATGAAAAGATCAAGCCACAAGTCAAAGACAGTGACATCAATAACCAAGCCCCTGCAACTCATTCATATGGATTTGTTTGGGCATGTCAATATTATGTCACCAGGAAGAAAGAAGTATGCCTTGGTGATGGTTGATGAGTTTACAAGGTATACATGGGTGGAATTTATGGCATCAAAAGATGAAGCTCCACAAGTAATCATTGAGCACATAAAGAAAGTTGACAAGGAAGCAAATGCCAACAATGCAAGTGTGATTGCATTGAGAAGTGATAATGGAATAGAGTTCAGAAATGCCATACTTGAAGCATTCTGCAAAGAGAATGGAATTTCTCAGCAATTCTCAGCTCCAAGGACTCCACAACAAAATGGAGTTGTTGAGAAAAAGAATAGAACTCTAATTGAGGCTGCTAGAACAATGTTGCTTGATGCAAAGATGCCTAAATGTTTATGGGCTGAGGCTGTGAGTACTGCATGCTATATCCAGAACATAACCCTCATCAACAAAAACACTAGAAAGACACCTTACAATTCGATGACTGGAAAAAAGCCCACTCTAAAGTATGTTCATACTTTTGGAAGCAAATGCTTTGTATTGAAGGATAATTCAGAATATGTTGGTAAGTTTGATGTAAAGGCATTTGAAGGCTTGGCTACTCTATGGAAAGAATTGCATACAAAGTGTTGTGGGAGGATTTTAGCACAACAGATTATGAGGCCTCGTGCTGGAATAGCGCCAATAAACAAAGAATCGTCCAACCACCCAGAAAGGCTCGTGGTTGAAGATCAATAGCTAGTCGCCCGGGAAGGCTCACGACTAGGGTTACCGAAGAACATGGGATGTGGTTCCTCGGAAGGATCGGACTGAATCTACGGGATGAGAGCTCAAGGACCAAATGTTGGCCAACCAAGAACCCTAATTTGACTGTGTCACACAAGAGTGCACGTGCTCTAGCTACTCAAGGAGTGTAAGTGTCGAAGAAGATCCCGTAAACTGCCTACATACCACTATTTATAGTGGATCAAGCCCGAATGTAGTTCTTGAATGATATGATCATTTGTTTATGATGAGTTATCCTCTCTCCAGTGGGATAATGACTGTTATTTCTGATAATAATCGAGTATGATGTATAAAATTAGGTTACCAAGCAGTTTAGGTAACATAGAATGATTATCTCTTGTATTTATCATGATTTTGTATCATTTATCAAGTATACATGACATATATCCTCAAATAACTGAACATTTTATCTGTTTGAGAGTGTTTTTAGATGATATAAACGTGTTCCTAAAAAGTAGGAAGTGTGCCTTATCTGATTTGGCAGCCTGATCAGGCTTCCGGCGGAAGCTGGGGGTACCGCCCGGTAGCCTGGCTCCGGTACCCCCTCCGGTAACCCCTATCACGGAAGCTACTTTGGAAGCTCTACTGGATGACTGATAATAGTTATAGGTTATCCTCAAGGGGATACCTTGAGACCCTTAGTCATGCGTTCCCATGCTGCAGTGTACATGGTAACCCCTAGGGCTACCGCAGGCCTCCGGAAACCCGACAGATTACTCATTCTCTTCATGGATCTGGACCCTAATCCTCTAGTGGGCCTAAATCTAACCCATGCAAGATTTTGGTCACAACAACTACCCCCCGGTTCCCTGAAGTACTGAGTGCAAGGGGAACCAATTATTCACAGGGTGCCGTTTCCTAAGTCTCTCAACGAAAATCTGTATCTCCACACCCTCATCAGCTCAATATGATAAGGTGTATAAATACTGGAACTTGCAATCGTGAATAGTTAAATTTGTATATTTATTCTTGAGACTACGCTACGGAAGCTCGAATTAGAATTAATGGTCAAGCGAGAGCCTTGGTAATTTACTCTTTCAACGTTGGATTAATCAATTTTATTTCTTAGAAATAAAATGGGATAATTATTAAGAAAGGAAGGGTAAAGCTTCAAACTCTACCGCTTGACTTAACGATAAGCATGGGATGGTTCATTTTCTATGCAAACACACCTCCACTTGACCTCGTTTTCTATGCCACATTCATTGGCTTAGGAGGAAACGCCTCTTTAATCCCTTTATATATTATCATACGCTTAGTCTCTTCACTTTTTTCTTTTCATCCTCACACCATACTCTCTCTTCAGTAAGCAGAAGATTTCTCAAGGCTCTCGGTGAAGAACTCTCCCGGTGAAGGCTAAATCGCCTATATACTCGCCCCTCGAATCTACTCAAGTAAGCATTTGATCTCCACGACTTATTTTCTTTAATTAATGTGGCCATCGCGCATAGAAATCTCATGTAAATATCTGATTGTGTATTTTGTATGTCTGTTTCTGTATGCTCTCGTTCGTTCATGTTCCTGAATTGACGGCCGATCTATGACTTCGGTAGCCACTGCATGTTATTTTCTTTTTATTTATCTGAATCGAATACTCCAAATTGCAAATTCTTGCTATCTCTCTTAATTTTTGAATCGTATCTAGATTAGATTCATATGCTTTATCCTCAACAATAGAATGCATGTATGATTCTCTATTTACGGCGTATGTGAAAAAAGAATTTGAGGTGACTCATACTCCGGTTGCCCCTTTGGTCGCTCTTTTATATGCTTGTAGCATGTTTGATACTTGTCCTCACCGGATCGTGCTGTTTTAAGCCTATCCTGTCAAACGATCATATACACTTCGTCGATTTGGGCATGTTAGCAATACTTTCGAGTCAACATTTTTGTATTGGTTGGATAACCTTGTCACCATAGTATTTGGTTAGTCGACCGGTAGCTACCCCCCGAGCCTTGACTTACTTTTAATTTAGCTTGGCACCCCAGGGGTTACCATGGATACCACCGAGTTGATTGTTGACAATCTTTATTCCTTTTTTCAACCTTTGCTGATTCAATCTCGGACCCTCCTTCTAATCTGCTTCCTCCTTGTGGTTGCAGATGTCGACCTCGTCCCTCTCGGGAGGCTCATCACGGCATGTGGGAAACTTGTCACCCATTTCTGGTGAGCCCTCTGATTCTGAGTCGACCCACCTCAACGATGTGCTCTTACATCAACCCTTGCTGCAATCCAAATTGTCCGTTAGTTCTCGGACACGTTCTCGAATTGAAGTCATAAATCCACTTGAGGCTGAGATTATAAGTACGTCTCGACCCCTCCTTGGAGGCTGGTTCGTCAAACTTTAATAATGAAGGTATTGATAGGATCTATCTGAGTTCAAACACAGATGAAGAAGAGAAATTCGATAGCGAGTTTGAGAATGAGGCTGAGCAGCCGCTTCTTGATGACACAGAGTTACTGGATAGAGAAAAGAATTTTGATGGGGGGTTAGTGATGGAGGTTGAACGGAAGCCACATGTCCCTGCAGGCTTCGTTCCATCCTGTGAAAATTTAGATTCCACTATGAATATGGATAGACTTGCCAGGCTGCTTGAGTTGTGCAACCCAGGGTGTGGCCTGGTGATACCCAGTGATGGTGAGAGGTGCCACAGATTTGATAACTTTGAACCTGATCAATCCATACCCAATGCAGTTCTATCTACTTCGTTCTTTAAGCTCGGATTTTCTCTTCCCCTGCATCCATTTTTTGTTGAGTTGCTTTCCTTCTATGAAATTGCTCCTATGCAGCTGACCCCCAACTCTTTCAGGGTGGCAGCCTGTATGTACATCCTTTATGACAAAGTTTTTTCCATTCCTCTCACTGCCCGGGAACTGGGGTATTTTTACCAATTGAAGGGTGTAGGGAGGAAGATAGGTATCTTTTACCTAACCTCTTGGAATGATAAGCAAGGGGGATGCATTAAGGGAAATAAACGTGGGATGTACGACTGGCTGGAGATGTTTTTATATTGTTATGATTGTGAAGAAATAAGAAAAGAGTGGAATCTGACTCCGGGTAAGCACCCGGTACCCCTTTTTGTTACTGGTGACCTTTATCTGATTGAATCCTGATATAGCTCTTTCATTCTTTATACTGTTTATTATATCATTTAGGTATCCCAACACAAACTTCTCTTGAGGGGATTGAGGAGAAGAGGGCTAGGAAACTTATGAGGCTGGCCGCCGACTTAGGA
Source organism: Kitagawia praeruptora (assembly GCA_037693485.1). Classification (NCBI taxonomy): domain Eukaryota; kingdom Viridiplantae; phylum Streptophyta; class Magnoliopsida; order Apiales; family Apiaceae; genus Kitagawia; species Kitagawia praeruptora. The sequence continues at coordinate 130,440,939 of CM075347.1, forward strand.
GATGGAGAAAGTCTGCTGACCCCGGATACCCTAGTGAGGTTAGAGTTCTCAATGCCCCTGGCTCCCTCATCCCCGGTCCAAGGGGTGAAGGTTGAGGAAGGGTTTGGCATAGAACTTGAGGCACAGGGTACTAGCCGAAAGAAAAAGAGGGTTTCCCACCACTCTAGCCCTGGTAACCCAGGCTCCTGCTTTCTATATCCGCACTTTTCGTGTGTCTTTGTAGCTATTATGCCTTACTTGTTATTATTATTATTATTTTTTTTGCTACCTACAGTCTTATGGGCTTCCATGCGTATGTTAGTCGTATAGTGATTTCTGTTTATCTTGTAATCAGGTGCTTTATCCATGTTCTTCTTTATACATGTGCATTGCCATTTATAACATTCCGAATATTCTATTGTTTCATGTATGTCTGGCACCGTGCCGTCCTTCATTAAGCCATCTGACAAGTATGAAGACCTATTCCCTGAGGATGAACTGCTCATGATGGAGACCCCTATCGTTGCCACTCCGGTTTCCAGGGTCCCAGCTTCTGCATCCATCAAGGCTGAGCTTTCAGCTACTGAGAAACGCAGACTATCCCAGGCTTCCGGGAGTTTAAAATCTACTCCAGAGACTCGATCTTCGAAAAGAGTTAAGATATCCACGCAGGGTGCACCTATAAATGAGGTGGAGCAATTCTACCGAGCATGCGGTGGACAGATACCCCTGGAGATTATTGCAGGATGGGCTAAACAGAAGACTAATGACGCTGCTAGGTCGATGCTATTCTCTTCAGGAGAGAGTCTGTTTCATCAAATAAGGATCGGTAACCAATTGGTGGCGGCTACCCGTGGTGACATGAAGCTGAAAGAAGATCTGAAGCAGGTAAGGTCTGATTTTAACACTGCTGATGAAGAAAGGAAGAGGCTGGTATATGCAAATAAGAAGTTGAAGGGTGAGGTTTCAGTTGTCACGAAGGAGAAAGACAAGCTGGGAAAGTTGGTTTATGAGCAAGATAGAGATAAGGAGAAGATGGTGGCAGCCCATGCTACCGAAGTTGCGGAGCTGCAGCTACAAGTGGACACCCTCCAGGCCTCTGTAAAGAAGTTAAAAGAGGTGCTTCCCGAGAGGTATAAGCTGGGGTTTGCTAAGGGGGTCCAAGACTACATGAAATCTACTTGGGAGGTGATGCCGAACTTGGATTGGGCCCTTCTGGGCGAGGATGCCGTGAAGCAGGTAGAGAAGTTTAAAGCAGAAGTTATCAAATCTCCGACCTCTGCCGCGAAGGTGACTCCCAAGCCAGCCGATATTCCGAAAGACAAGGCTAAGGATACTCAGGATACCAGGGTTGATGCTCCCGCAGGTGTGGTCGAGGTGGCTCCAGGTGATTCCACTAGAAAGGTGGACCCTGTTGAGGATTCCCCTAACTCCGAGGCTACTAAAGATCCCTCATCCTCTTAAATCATCCTTTTCCAATTATTTTGTCCTTTTATTATGCCGGTTTACGAACTTGTGGTTTATAAAGGGGGTGGGCTCCTATAACGCTCCACGCATGTACTGTTTTAGCTTAACTCTGTTCGTTTTATGGCCTAGGGCCCTGGTACTTTGAACCGGTTTTGTTAATCGTAGGGTCTATTTCGCTACCTTGTTATTGCTAGTTATGCCATGAATACTTCTCGTATACGGATTTGGTGGCAGGTGCTCTTGGGTCACCGTGACTGATACACAGGTAACTCGGTCTAGACCGAGGCTGCTACCATGCTCCAAAGAAATTAGTCCTATGCACGCTAATCCCCATGATTCAAAATCTAAGCGTATTCACACTCTTACTTATTAACATACCGAGTAAGAAAAGTAATATCATAACTTGTGAGAATTCTTAACTATGCGTGACTAACGAATTCTATAGGGTAAAATGACCTTCTCGACTAATCCTAAAACAAGTTCATACAAGTTCTTAGAGGATATATGCCATATTCACGTTGATTAAACGAAATAAATGATAAATCATGAATCAGGAATTGAATGATAGCATAGTAACATAACAGGGAAATTTACTTGAGAAGCGATGACAGCGTGTACCTGGATAAGCAGTCATATAAATGGTGAACTACTTGTACCTTAGTCTGCGTAGTTAACACTATGGGTGTGGGGGGTACCGTACGGTAACCCATAATATTTGGGAGCACGAAGGCGGGAACCTGACTCAGCCTGGAAACCTTTGTTCCGGGAGTCCCAATCAATAAATGAATCATATGTGGTGATGCCATGTAAGCCATTCCTACAAGGCCGTGTTTGTTAAGGCATTTGGTAATCCATATGGGTTAACTCTTGTAACCACATAGGCTGATGATTGAATAATTAATGTATATCAGTTATGATTCCGTATATGACTATCGATTAAGTAAGCCATGTGAACCACTCAAGGTTACGCACATGTCTGATATTGAAGGGATCCAAGTGTGCCGGTCAGGGTACCACACGAGCCCAAATAATGAAGGGAACCATGTATGTCGAACAGGGTTCCATACATGCCCTGGTAACCAAGTAAGCCATGTGAACCACTCAAGGTTCCGTACATGTCTGGTGTTGAAGGGATCCAAGTGTGCCGAACAGGGTACCACACGAGCCCAAATAATGAAGGGAACCATGTATGCCGAACAGGGTTCCATACATGCCCTGGTAACCAAGTAAGCCATGTGAACCACTCAAGGTTCCGTACATGTCTGGTGTTGAAGGGATCCAAGTGTGCCGATCAGGGTACCACACGAGCCCAAATAATGAAGGGAACCATGTATGCCGAACAGGGTTCCATACATGCCCTGGTAACCAAGTAAGCCATGTGAACCACTCAAGGTTCCGTACATGTCTGGTGTTGAAGGGATCCAAGTGTGCCGAACAGGGTACCACACAAGCCCAAGTAATGAAGGGAACCATGTATGCCGAACAGGGTTCCATACATGCCCTGATAACCAAGTAAGCCATGTGAACCACTCAAGGTTCCGTACATGTCTGGTGTTGAAGGGATCCAAGTGTGCCGAACAGGGTACCACACAAGCCCAAGTAATGAAGGGAACCATGTATGCCGAACAGGGTTCCATACATGCCCTGATAACCAAGTAAGCCATGTGAACCACTCAAGGTTCCGTACATGTCTGGTAATTCAAATTTTAAAATTCTAACAATTTCAACCTGTTAAGCTGAGAGGTGTATCCACTACTACCCCCTAGTTCTAGATGGTAGCCTGGCTGCCATGTAGAACTATGCTTGTTGACCGTACATATTTTTTCTGAAAATATTTATAAGTGGTAAATGTAAAAGGAAACAATCAACTTCTACTTTTACTGAAAATCAAAGAGTACGATTACATCAAATTTCATCCAGACGGGGTGTGTATCCACTACCCCCCGGGCATCTACTGAAAATCATGAAATCCTAAGAACTGAAAGGGAAATGACGCAACCACAACTAGTAGGTTGCCTTTATTCATCCTAAGCCTGAAAGAGGCCTACGTTTGCTCTGAAAAGAGTCTTACTGATAGTACTTTTTTAGGTGCTCGGCATTCCAAGCACGGGGAATAGTGTTCCCATCCATGTCTTCAAGGTGGTAAGTGCCTTCCCAAAAGATAGACTTTATTTTGTAAGGTCCTTCCCAATTTGCTCCAAAGGCTCCGTGCCCGGGAACCCGCATATTGGGCATCATTCTTCTCAGTACTAGGTCGCCAACCTTGAGGGGTCGAGGGCGTACCTTGTTGTTATAGTATTTGTGGGTCCTCTACTGGTAAGCCGCAAGTTTCAGCTGGGCGGTAGCCCGGTTTTCCTCTACCATATCTAGGGCCAGCCTCTGATTTATTTCATTTGATTCTTGATTAAAATTGTCCCTCCGGTAGGACCCTGTCCCGACCTCCACTGGGACCATAGCTTCACAACCATAGGTTAGAGCAAAGGGAGCCTCTCCGGTTGTGGACCTGGGAGTGGTGTTGTAAGACCACAAGACCATCGGAAGTTCCTCTGGCCAGTTTCCCTTTTTATCTTCCAACTTGGCTTTTAGAGTGTGCTTGATGATTTTATTCACAGCTTCCGTCTGCCCATTGCTTTGGGGGTGGCAAACGGCTGAAAAATCTTTCTTTATCTCCAAGTCCTCACATAGACTTCTCATTTCTCTACTATCAAATTGCTTGCCATTGTCTGAGATCAGCTTGTACGGTACCCCGTATCTACATATAATGGCTCGCTTAACAAATTCTTTCAGCTTTCCGGCAGTGATGGTAGCTAGGGGTTCCGCCTCTGCCCATTTGGTAAAGTAATCAACGGCTACCACGACATATTTCACACCACCTCTACCTTTGGGAAGCTCCCCAATCAGGTCAATCCCCCATATTGCAAAGGGCCAGGGGCTTCCAATGGGCCTTAGTTCCACAGCTGGGTTGCTATTGAAGTTAGCAAACCTTTGGCATTGATCACAAGCTTTAGCAAAGTCATGAGCATCAGTTTTCATGGTAGGCCAGTAGTAACCCTGTCGGAGAATTTTGTGGGCCAGGGAGGTACCCCCCGAGTGGTTGCCACAAATGCCTTCATGAATTTCCCTTAGGATATATTCACATTCATTTCCAGATATGCATTTAAGTAGAGGTTGGTTAAAACCCCTCTTGTATAGAATGCCATCATAGATCACATAACAGGCAGCCTTGTATTTGAGTTTCCGGGCTTCATCTTTGTCTTTTGGAAGTGTCCCCTTGGTGATATACTCACGTATTGGGGTTGTTCATTGGCTTTCCATTGAAGATTCTATTTCCATAGTCTCCTCTCGATGGATACTTGGTTGGAGTTGCACTTCAAGGGGCATCACTCCTAACAGAACAGCTTCTTTTTGGGATCCCAACTTGGCAAGGGCATCAGCATTGGCATTTTCCACCCTTGGGATCTGATTTAGATTTAGCAATTTGGACCTACTGATAAGTTCTTGGGCATACCTCATGTAGAGTTCAGTGCGGGGGCCTCGACTCTGGAAGCTTCCTTTAATCTGCCACACAATCAGCATGGAGTCACTAAACACATTTAGGTATTCTACCTTCATTTCCAGAGCCAGTTTTAAGCCAGCAATCAGGGCCTCATACTCTGCATCATTGTTGGTAGCCTTGAAGCCAAAGTGTATGGCACTCTGAATTCGGTGCCCCTCTGGGCTTACCAACTCTATTCCTGAACCTCCCCCATTATTGTTTATTGCTCCATCAACATATAGGTTCCACCATAATTGGGGGCCTCCAGCATCCCCTTCGGTAACTAGGGGTACCGGGATACAATCTTCTCTGGTAACCTCAAAATCAGGAGGAAACTCCAATAAGAAATCAGCCAGCGCTTGGCCTTTGATAGCAGTTCGGGGCTTGTAATCTATTTCAAACTGTCCTAGCTCGATAGCCCATTTCATCATCCTACCGGAGGCTTCCGGCTTGTGCATCACTTGCCTTAGCGGGAAGGATGTTCTAACTTCAATTTTATGGGCCTGAAAGTAAGGCCTTAGCTTCCTGGAAGCCAATATTAGAGCATATGCTAGCTTTTCCATGCTGGGATACCGGGTTTGAAAGGCAGAGTGTATTAACTTGTAACACTATAACTTATGTAACTCAATTAAAAGAAAAGATACTTAACCAGAAGACAATCAAGAACAAGAAGTCACAAGAAATCAACGCTAAATGAAGACAAGGTAATTGATACAATTGAACATGTTAACTATGATCAAGCCAAGAAGAAATCATTGAGAGAAGTTCAAATCAAAGTTGTTCAGGCCTCAGTGATTTGAGAATTCGAGAATCAAGATCATAACTATCAGTATCAACAAGACCAATTGATTTCAAGTGAACAAGAAGGAAAGCAAATATTGGAAAGCCAAGTTACTAAGTGAATATGGTAATTTATTCAAGAAGCAGAAACACTATCAAGACTAGTCACTTATGAACCAGACCAGTGCATCAAGTGTCAGGACATTGATAGCAAGTTTATGTCAGTAATAAAGATCCATGTTCAAGAGCTTGTAGAAGAACAAAGAAGATATGAAGATATCACAAGCTCAAGATGTGCATTGAAGTTTCAAGTTGAAGACCAGAATATTTTCTAAGTACTAAATGTTCTAGATGGCTAAGTCGAAATTCTCAAGTAGAAGTTCTACTTAGAATTTCGAGATGGCTAAGTAGAAATTCTCAAGTAGAAGTTCTACTTAGAGTGCAGCTTCAACATGACACATGGCATCTTCTGATTGGCAGATTTCCAAGCTTTCAAGATAAGACAAGATTTATGTGGACATCATTGGACCACGTACATCTTAGTCTTTGAAGACTACAGGTCATAGATTACATGTAGTATAAATAGAAGCACTTGTGTAATGTTTGAGTTAGTGAGCAATATTGAGAAAAACACAAGAGAAAGAGAAAGAGTATATTCACAGAGCTTAGAATCATTCACTTCTCTCTGAACTTCTGTTATACTTTGTAATGAATGTTGTAGCAACCTTTTCAAGTTATATATAAAGAAATATATTCCTTGAATCTGTGTGTTCATTTATTGCATCGTATTTATTGCTTCTCATAATCGAAAAGTTGTATTCACCCCCCCTCTACAACACATTTGGACCTAACAATTGGTATCAGAGCGGATGTTTAACATACAAAACATAGATCCTTGTGTTTGGTAGAAGAATCGTGAGTTTTCATTTTCTAGATCTACTTTTCATTTTTTTTCGAAAAGTGTGCTTTAATTCATTTCCATTGAAAACTCATCCGGGAAAAATTATTTAAATACTCCAGGTGTGATTATTTGGCTTGGGTGTATTTTAATTAATTTTTGTGAATTAATCTGGGTTCATTGATATTTGGTGTTCTTGAGTGTTCATCATCTGTTCTTGTCAAAGAAGATAACCCAACAACTTTTTGATCTCCTTTTTCAAACAAACAAAGATAGTCAAAAATGTGTTTTTGTACTTTTGATTTGATTATTATTCCTTGGCCGAAAGCAAAAGAAAGTGTACTCAGTGCTTTGCAAGTGGGTTAGTCACTTTCGGCGTGTAAAGTATCAAAAGTCAAAAAGGTGATATTGTTTATTCAATATTAAAGTAATCTGCAGAAAATTATTTCAAAGGACAAAAAGTTCTACATAGAATTTCTACTTGAGATTTTCTACATAGAATTTCGACTTGGACAATTTCTACTTGGTGAATTTCGACTTGGACAATTTCTACTTAGAGAAATTTCGACTTGAGCAAAATTTCCACTTAGAGAAATTTCGACTTGGCAGAAGTTCTACATAGATATTCTACATAGCCTAGTCTTGGGTACTTAGAAACTTTTGGTGACCAGATTTGAGATGGCTCCTAAAAATTCTTTCAAGATCCCAATGTTCAACCGAGATCACTATGAAGAATGGGTTTTCAGAATGAGACTCTACTTAGAGACTATTAACCCTGAGTATCTGGAAGTCCTTGAAAAGGGTAAATTTGTTCCAATGAAAGCTATTCCTGAGCGTACGGAAGGAGAGGAGGTTATACCTGCTCGGTCTGAGCCTAAAAAGGCAGCGGACTTTACGGATGCTGATAAGGAGCAAATAGCTTATGATACTGCAGTAAGACAAACCTTGATGGAATCTCTTGATCATGAAATGTTCAACATAGTCAAAGGTTTGAACACAGCAAAGAAGATTTGGGACAAGATAGAAGTTGTCATGGAAGGATCTGCAGAAGTTAGAAGCAACAAAACACTTATACTCAAGATGGAGTATGACACCTTTAGAATACGAAAAGGAGAAAGCATAACAGATGTCTATCTACGATTCAGTCAGTTGGTATTGGATTTGAATCTGAGAGGTGTTACTCTCCCCATGGTTGAGACCAATACAAGATATCTGAGGAACCAGCCAAAGAGCATTGAACATAGGGTCTACGCAATCAGAGAAACCAGAGATTTGCATACAACTTCTCTGGAAGAATATTATGGAATTCTGAAGACCTATGAGCTGGAAACTCTTCAAGATCAAGCATGGGACAATGATTCAAAAGGAAAAGAAACTGCATCAGGATTAGTTGCTGATGAGGAAGAGTCTAAGAAGGCAATGGTTGCAGCAAAGCCTAAATCATCACCTGCACCACATCAAGTTGATAATGATGACGAGTGTGCATCTAATAGTGATGATGACTACTTCACCCAAGAAGAGCTGGACAACATGGACGATAGTGTCGTGGCATACATGGCAAGGAAGTTCAGCAACATGAGATTTAGAAAGAGCAACCGACCACAGAGAAATTCTTCATCTTACTATCGGGCTGCTAAGGGTGGTGGTAGTTCGTCAGGCTACAAAAGCAAAGGCAAGAGTACCATCTACAAATCTCCGTTGGATTTCAAAATGAAGTTCAATTGCTATAATTGTGGTGAACCTGGACATTTTGCCTCAGACTGCAAAAAGCCTAAACAGACCTATCCAAAAGAGACATTTGAAGCCCTCAAAAGCAAGTATGAATCGCTGGTGAAAGAAAAACATGGTAAAAGAGCTTTAGTAGTAACAGAAGGAAGAGCTTGGGATGATTCAGATGAGGAAGATGTTACTCATGTAGCAAACTTTGCGCTCATGGCTGAGACATCAGAGGAACCAGAGGTACCAGTTCTAACCCTTAAAGTAGAAATGTCTATTGATGATTATAAGGAACAGAACGGGGCTCTTAGCGAAGAGATCTACATGTTGTGCAAAAGCCTAGACACTTCTCAAAAGGAACAGAAAACACTTGTCGCCAAAAGCAGAATGCTTGAGGCAAAAGTGGAAGAGTTAGAGGCTGCTTGCACTGTAGATACTTCCCTAAGAGATTTTATTAAATCTTTGGAACACAAGCTCGTCCTTAAGGCAGAAATAGAATCATGTTTAAGGAACAAACTAGCTGAGTTAGAAACTAAATGTGAAGCTTACAAACTAGCTGCTAGTAAAGTGTATGTAGATAATGACGTATTTAAGAAGATAACTGGAGTAGGTGTAGGACTTGATTATTCTGATCTTTCTAAGAAAGAAGGCAAGAGACATATCGATCCTAGCTCCAGTGACCTCAAAAAGGAAACACCTAGTATTCTTAAATCTTCTGTCAAACCCATCTACAAACACCTTGTTCCTAGAATAGAAGAAGAAGAGACTGAATTGATAGCTAGATATGAGATTGAGATGGAAGATCGTCAGAAAGCACAACCTATAACTCCTATTAAACAAGTTAAAATCAATTTCCCTAGTGACGAATCTAGACTAGGAATAGGAGCTAAGGCTGTTAAACAACAAGGGAAGAAAGGCATAAAAGAGGTTAAGGCTGAACGAATAAAGAAAGCATGTTATCACTGCAAATCTACTGAACATCTTTCTTATGCATGTAAAGCTAACATAAATGTTCCTGCTGCACATGCCATGCCTGTCACACATACAATGAATAATCTGCATCAGAATCATGCACAGTGTGGTCAACCTAATTGTATGCCATGCACTTTTAACGTCATGCAAACTTTTGTGAATTTAATGAATGCATCTAGCCAGTCATGCTCAAATACTGCTGCTAGTTCAAACATCAAAAAGAAGCTTGGGAGAGCCAAGACTGTCAGTCCTCCTAAAGTTAGGAGTGACAAACCTTCTCCTAGGACTGATAAATATGTCAAGTCTGAGAAAGGAAAGGAGGAAGTCGAAAGCTCTAGTTATGTTAAGAAAAGTGCATCTCCTGTTGTTAAATCTGTTGATTCTAAATCTTATCGAAAAGCCGGGCCCAATCAAAGTTGGGTTCCGAAGAAAGTCTAATCAATCTGTTATTGCAGGGCATTAAGCAAAAGAGAAATAAAGTTATATGGGTGCTAGACAGTGGAGCATCGAGGCATATGACTGGAGACAAGTCCCTGCTTACAGAGTTGGTTATGAAAGCTGGCCCTTATGTTACCTTTGGAGATGACAGCATAGGTGTGACAAAGGGATATGGCAAACTGAAAACTGGCAATGTCATCATTGAAGATATTTCCTATGTTGAGGGATTAAAGCATAATTTGTTGAGTATCAGTCAATTCTGTGACAAAGGTTACGAAATTGTCTTCAACAAGAAAGGTGTATCAATCACTCACATCAAGGAAGGTTCACTGGCTTTGAGAGGAGTTCGAAAGGCAGATCTTTTTGTTGCAGACATGGATTCAGCAAATCAGAATGAAGTCACCTGTTTCTACAGCAAAGCTTCGGATGATGAAAGCTGGTTATGGCACAAAAAATTATCTCACTTAAACTTCAAAACGATGAATGCTCTCGCGAGGCGAGAATTGGTGAGAGATCTACCTCAAATGGAGTTCGCTCCGAAAGGACTCTGTGAAGCCTGTGAAATGGGAAAGTCGAAACGAGCATCGCATAAAAGCAAAGAAATTTCTAGTATCACTGAGCCTCTGCAACTTCTTCATATGGATTTGTTTGGCCCAGTGAATGTCCTATCTTTGTCTAGGAAAAGATATGCATTGGTAATCGTGGATGACTTCTCCAAGTATACATGGGTATTGTTCGCAATGACGAAAGACGAAGTACCTTTCCTAATCATTGATCACATCACTCAAATTGAGAATGTTTCAACACTTACTGTGAAGACGATTAGATCAGACAATGGCACTGAATTTAAAAACGCAGTGCTAAATGACTTCTGTGTATCTAAGGGAATACGTCGTCAGTACTCAGCCCCGAGAACTCCACAACAAAATGGAGTAGTTGAAAGGAAGAATAGAACATTGGTTGAAGCAGCAAGAACTTTGTTGTGTGATTCGAAACTTCCTCTGTATTTCTGGGCAGAAGCAGTGAGTACCGTGTGTTACACTCAAAATCGATCCTTGATCATAAAAGATAAAGAAAAGACACCATGTGAGCTAATGAACGGAAGAAGACCAACAATCAAATACTTTCATGTCTTCGGAGCAAAATGCTATGTACTAATAGATGATGAAAATCTAGGCAAGTTTGCAGCAAAAGCTCGTGAAGGAATCTTTGTTGGTTACTCCACAGATGTGGTAGCAGCTTATAGGGTGTTCTTAGTAAATGATCGAAAAGTGACTGAAAGCTACAACGTCAGATTCGACGATACCAAACTCTCATCAATTTCAAGAGATTCTAATGAACCTGAGTCCCTAAAATTTCAGAATCTGGACTTAGAAGAACTTGAAGATGAACCTGAGTTGGTTGTCCCATTAAATGTTCCAAGTGTACGTGAAGAACCTGAGTCTAGTGAACAAGCTAATTCTACAAGATCAGGAGAGACATCTTCAGTACGAACCGGCAATAACTCAGGGGGAGTAAATAGCAGCTCAAGGACTACTGTTCAAGGCTCGAGTCGAGTTGACTCTAGTTCTGTAGGAGCTGGCACTAACTCAGGGGGAGTTAGTGAAAGTATTCAAAGTAGTCAGCACCACAATTCAGAAAGTCATGCTGAATCATCAAGACAATTTCCAAGAGAACGAGTATGGAATAGAGACCATCCGTTTGAATTGATTATCGGTGATCCAGATGCTGGTGTGTCTACTAGAAGAAATGCAAGAGCTGACCTGGCTAATATTTGCTTATATTCTGGGTTCTTATCCAAGCTTGAACCTAAAGAAATAGAAGAAGCTCTTGGTGATGCTGATTGGGTGATTGCAATGCAAGAGGAACTCAATCAGTTTGAAAGGCAGAAAGTTTGGAAACTGGTACCCCGACCAAAGAACAAATCAGTAATTGGAGCAAGGTGGGTATTCAGAAATAAAATGGATGAAAACGGACTTGTAACACGAAACAAGGCTCGTTTGGTTGCAAAAGGTTATTCTCAGCGAGAAGGAATTGATTATGATGAGACCTATGCACCAGTTGCAAGACTTGAGGCAGTCAGGATGTTTTTGGCATTTGCAGCACATAAGAACTTCAAGGTTTTCCAGATGGATGTGAAAAGTGCCTTCCTGAACGGAGAGTTAGAAGAAGAAGTGTATCTGGAACAGCCGCCTGGCTTCATTGATCCAGAACTTGTAGATTTTGTGTATCTTCTCTTCAAATCTGTCTATGGCCTCAGGCAATCCCCAAGATGTTGGTATGAAACCCTATCTGTATTCTTAATTGAAAGTGGTTTTACTAGGGGAGTAATTGACAAAACATTGTTCTATAAGAATGTGAAGAATGATCTAATACTTGTTCAAGTCTATGTGGACGATATTATCTTCGGGTCATCGAATGAGCGCTTGTGCGAGAAATTTGCTAAGCTAATGCAAGACAAATACGAGATGAGCATGATGGGAGAGCTGTCCTTCTTCCTTGGGTTACAGATCAGTCAGAGAAAAGATGGTATCTTTATCTGTCAATCCAAGTACGTCAGAGATTTACTCAAGAAGTACAATCTAGAAGATGCATCAGCAGCCAAGACTCCCATGGCAACAGCCACGAAGCTTGATGAAGACAAAACAGGTAAACCAGTTGACATCACAAGCTATCGAGGTATGATTGGCTCACTTCTCTATTTAACTGCAAGTAGACCCGATATAATGTTCGCGACTTGTTTATGTGCAAGGTTCCAAGCGGATCCTAGAGAATCACATCTCATAGCCATCAAAAGAATTTTTAGGTATCTCAAGGGCACACCAAATCTAGGAATTTGGTACCCAAGAGATACAGGTTTTAATCTAATTGGCTATACGGATTCAGACTATGCAGGTTGCAGGATTGATAGGAAAAGCACATCTGGTGCTTGTCAATTTCTTGGCAGAAGATTGGTGTCCTGGCAAAGTAAAAAACAACATACAGTATCTACTTCTACTGCTGAAGCTGAGTACATTGCTGCTGGAAGCTGTGTAGCTCAAATACTGTGGATGAGGAACCAATTGAAGGATTATGGCATGGAGCACAAGAAAATTCCAATTATGTGTGACAACACAAGTGCCATTGCCATAACCAACAATCCTGTAGATCACTCAAGAACCAAGCACATCGACATCAGGTATCACTTCATAAGAGAACATGTCGAGGAGGGGACTGTGGAGCTACATTTCGTGCCCACAATGCAACAAATTGCAGATATATTCACCAAACCTCTTGATGAAGTAACATTCAATAGGTTGGTTGGTGAATTGGGAATGCTTAACACAAGTTAGTAAAGCCTTCTATCTGTAAAATCCATGGTTATGTTGGTATATGCAAGCTATTTAATCATTATGTGTTTAGACTTTAAAATGCCTAATTAATGATTATTATAGGATGCATATAGTGTGATTTTGCATGAATTCAGTGTGTTTTAAGTGTCTTTTATAGCACAAATCTGTGAATTTATGCTTGTTAGATTGCATGATCATAGGGGGAGTTAAATTCATAATATTCTAAATATTGCATGATTTTTAGATGAATTTACCTGTGTTTTTCATGTAATTAGAGGCCTTAGAATTATCAAGGAATGTTTTAATTATGTCATATATTAAAAATCCTTGAATTGATATTTATATTAATTTGGCAAAATTAATTGTTGAGTTTTTCAAAGAAAATTTGTCAAATTATTATAAGTATCTTCAAAATTTCGAGTTAGTTCCTATCTCGAAACTCATCTTGAAATTCTGGTTGAATTTCGATTTGAGCTTCCAGAGTGAAGTTTTGAAAATTCTAAGTCTGGGAAGAATTTCGAGTTAACTCTATCTCGAAATTCAACTCGAAATTCGACTTAGAGTTCGACTTAGAGTTACCAGTGCCTATTTATTTATTCTTCAAAATATTCGAGATAAATTCTATCTCGAACTCCATCTCGAAATTGAGATGTGATTTCCATTTTTGGGGATATTTTGAAATGATCTGAGAGAATAACTTCGAGTTAGTTATTAATTTCGAGTTAGACTCTATCTCGAAACTCAACTCGAATTTCGACTTGATGTTCGAGATAGAGCTCTCAGTTGGTTTTAAGGGGATTTTTCGAGTTAACTCCTAACTCGAAGTCTATCTCGAATTTCTACTTGAATTTCGAGATAGGTTTCCCTAGTAAGGTTGGTGTGTGCTGTTTACATGGTCGTTTATAAGTTAAATGGTAAAGTTTTTCGAGTTAACAGCTATCTCGAACTCTATCTCGAAGTTCGACTTAAAAACTTCGAGATAGACTTCGAGATAGACTTCGAGATAGGATTTCGACTTGAGTGTTCCCTGTATGTACTTAGTGTTTTTCACATTTTTTATCAGGGGCATTTCTGTCATTGCACATTCATGTCTATATATACATCTCTAACTCGATCTTTTCTTTCACTTTTACCTAATAGAGTTTTACAGCCGCACATATACATACAGGCGATTTCATATTCTCAACCATTGATTCGTGATTTTTGTGACAAATCTCATACGGACAACGAATTGATGCCCATTTTTAGACTGCTATAACCTGTGTGTCATCATTAATCACTGTTTTTATGTGTTTGTGTAACGATTCATTTCTCTTGAGATATATACACACGTAAATATACACACAATTTCACAGATCTGTTCAAAAACGATTTTACACACACATACCTCACTGTTAAAGCAGATTTAATCACTGGTTCGAAATTTGCCTTTCATTAACTGTTTGTTGGAGCCCGTAGTTTGATTTTTCAAAAAGGAACTTTTGTGTTCTTGATAAATTAAAAGGGATATAACGGTTAATTGTTTAATTAATTGTTTTTTCGAAAATTAAAATTAAAATTCAAATTTTTTTTTAGGGAAAAACTTTTAATTAAAATGGCTCACCAATTTTCACTTGCCAAAAACAATTTTTATAATATTTCTACGGAAATTGGTGATCAACTCCCGCGCTTTAAGTCTTGGATACGATTTCTCAATTTGTATTCCAAAGCTAGCGATGCTTTTACTGCTAAACCTACACTAGTACATGATGCTTTACAGCAATTATGGACTAGTGCGGTTTCTTTTGGGAGCAAATCAACCCCTTTTGGTTTCAGGTTTACCTTACCGGGTCAGGAATATGAGGTGACTGAACAAATTGTCAACAAGGTTCTGGGATTCCCCATTAAAGATGCTTATGATTCAGAACCTACAGCTACAGAACGCCTCAGATTCTTTGAAGAAATAGGGTGTTATCCTCCGACTGGCCGGATCACTGGAAACATCCAAAAACAATTTCTTCATGTGGAATGGAATTACTTTTTCGAGGCCATCACAAGATGTTTTCGGGCACGAGAAAGCGATTACCATCAAATTTCCATTCCCATGCAAAACCTTGGAATTGCCCTAGCAAGAGAGCTGGATATCAATTATGGACGAATAGTTCTCTCTGAGATAGTGGCTGTGATGGGATCTCCTGCAAGCAGAGACCTCAACACAACAGATGTTGTCTGCTGGTTTCCTCGGTTCCTACAGATGCTGATCAATGGTTTAGTACCGAAGGATGCTCTTGCAGTTAGACGGAGTTTTGCCAGTGGTCCATCATCTGCACCGCTAGGGATGGGCACTAAGTCACTTTCAACAGTTGAAAATCAGGATAAACATCATGGAAAACCGATGTCTATTCCTGATACCTTACAACAGTGGCTTACATATGATGAGGGAGTTACCACCTTGATGGAATTCTCGCAAGTTTCATCACATGCTCAGAATCGGTCTGCTCATGCTGAGGCATTTGAAGAGATTCCTGATGAACAAAGCGGAGACGAACAAGGTAATGAATCACGTAATCTCTCTCGACATTCTACTCATTCCTCTTCCTATGTTTCTGATTCCCAGACCCAAGAGACTGCTAGCCCGCAGGATCTATCCCAGGGTGAGAGCTATATTTCTAATTCTATATCACCCCAGTCACCGGAATCCAAACAGCCAGCACAAGTAAATGTAGGATATGATGAAGAGAGTGAACCCGAAGAGCAGCAACTCATTCGAAAGAAACCCAAAATTTCTCATGCTGCTACTTCTAAATCTCAGTCAAACCCTAGAGTGTCACACGCAACCACTCCACCTCACGAGAGTGGTTCACCCCTTGAACAATCTGCACATAGGGATTTTGATTTTGATGATGATTTTGTACCTCTTAAAGATACTGTTGCTTCAAGAGGACATGAAGCTTTAAAAACTTCAGCCGTACCTTCACCGATACGTACTGATGCTACAAAGAGGATCGGTTCTGATGTTGTACAAGAACACTTTGTAGCCTCTCAGCCTGAGATTCCAACTCAGGAACAAACAGCAATTGATCCCATAACTGCAAATTATATTCCTTATTCAGTTTCTGCAGGTACTTCTTCATATTTTGGATCAATTATTGAAGACATACACGAGCGTGAGACAGGGAGTGTGTGTGAGAGGTTAGGGAGAGAGGGACCTTCATTTTTAAGGCCCGAAACCGAGCGCCAAATACCAACAGAACGAGTATTAGAGCGAGGTCACCTAAACCAAACACCGTCCCTTAATTCTGAAAATCTTGAATCTCGTATGTCTTCTATGGAAAATCAAATGAAGCAGTTTGGGCAGTCAATGGGGCAGTTAGGGATGAATGTTGGAAATAATCAAAGGGCACTTGACGACTACGCAGCACGAATGGCAATTCAAGCTTCAGCTTTTACTGTTTTGACAAATCAGGTAAATGACTTGGGCCATGCTGCTGGTGTCTTGGGAAACACCCTGAATGACAGGATGGGAGCAATGGAGCTTACAATGGATAATCTGGCTGTGGAGATAAGCAGAGTTATGTTCGCAATCAGAAGTTTTGTGCCCCAGGAGTGTTTCGCGCCGCAACAACCTCCCCCCGATGCTGGTACAGGTGGTGCTAGTGGAGCAGGACCCTATGGTTCTGGTTTTGAAGATTTTGATACAGCTGGTGGATCTGGAGACCAGGGTGGAGTTCAGGATAACTCACCTAAGGGGGAGAGTATAAAGGAGACGAGACAGCAGGGAGTTCAAATTGAAGAAATTCCAGAACAAGCTGATCTTGTAAAAGAAATGGAAATTGAGCCGTCCATTGATGAAGAGGCTCTAAGAAAGAAAAAGGGTAAGGCAATAGCGATTGAGCAAGATGAGCTATTCGTTGATCTGAGTCATCAAGAAAAAGTACAGGAGGTACTTGACTCAGATTCCGATATGGAAGACGCACCGTTGAAACATGCTATAAAGAGATCATTGAAGGATCAAGGTGGAGGTGCTGGAATGTCTTTCGGATTGCCTGAAGAAATTACTGTTGATGAGGAAACCCTTGAAGCTCAACAGTTAGCCTTAGATCAAGCTGAGTTCTTTAAAATGAAGGCAATGCAAGATCGTGCTGCGTTTCAGGAAAAGAAAGTGGAGCTACAAGGGAAGCAGTACGATTATGAGCTTGCAAGGCTAGCTGATCCTCAAATTGATCTGGACAATAGAAGGATAGGGAAGAAGTGGGATGATGCAAGAAAGATATTGATGGGACCATGTACAAAAGGAGATCATAACAAGGAAGCAGATGATCTGTTCTACAACCTAAATTTGCAGAATCCAATGGCTGCTGACTACATAAATGCTTTAAAGAGATTAATTTCTAAAGTCAGGGTTGGATACAATTCAACGCAAAAGGAGTGGCAGGTTATTTTGTCTTTCACAGAAGGAGTCCCAATGTCTTTCATGTATGTGGATGATCAATTCATGACGAGAAGATCTGCATCAGAGTTGTTCTTGCTAGCAACAAAAATTCAATACTCTCATTCTGAGAATCTAAGCATTCTGTATAGGGATCAGTTAATGCGGCTAGCAGAGGACAAGGGTCCAGAATTCTCAGCATATCCAAATGTTGTCCGGATGGTGGTCGACAGTAAAATGAAGAGGGTGAGCCTGGAGGAAAAGGATTTAATGGAACTTTCAGTGGAATCTCTTAAGGCTGTCTGTAGGCAGATGATGGGTAAGGGATTCGCTTTTGAGCTTAAAGATAAATCAGTGAAGATCATTGAAAGTGTCATACTCAAGAAGAGCAATGAGGTGTGGAAGTGTGATGTCATTGCTCCAAACCCTCTTGATAATGTGAAGATTGAACCAGAGCTGATAGAGAGGAATTGGAATATTCTTCAAGCAATGAAGAACGTTGATGAAGCTCTGAATCTTCCTACTGGAGAACTGGAACAAGGAGAGATAAGGGAGGCAGTTGGTGTTCCAGGAAGAGACAGTGTATACTGGATACACTCTTTTGTTGATAATACAGCTGATGCCTTAGTATTCATAGATGCAGACCAGAATCAAACATTCTTGCATATGAGTAAACAATGGCTGCTGCAGACTCAAGATGCTGCATTTCTGGAGAAAGTGTTATATCTGTTCAAATGGGAAGATGTGGAAGTTAAGTATGTGAAGAAAAGCAGAGACTCGTGAGTTACCTGTCTGATGTAGTAGTGGAAAAGAAGCGATTGGAGCGAGATGCGGCTAGTGTCCACAATACTAACCGTGTCATAGGCTATCCCAAAATGATCTACTGTCAGTTTAAAGCTGATAAAACTCATAGGAAACCTCGGCTTATAATGAAGAAATTTGAGGAAATTCCAGAGATCAGGACTACTCAGGAGGTGGACAAACTCAGAAGGCTTTTCAAACATCCTTACCCAGAACCCAGGAACCCTCTAGAGATGGAAGCAGTAAGTTTGTTGAATACTAGGTGGACGCAACTTCATAATCCAGTATATAAGAAACAAAAGCAGCAGGAGGAGAAGCGCAGAAGGCAGAAAGAAGAAAAAGATCAAGCTGCTGAAGCTAGGAAAAGGAAACGGAATTAGGGTTAAAGGTCAGAGTGGTGTGAACTTGAAGTTGGAAAAACTTCATGTCTTTCGGTTGCTTTAACTCACTTGAGGAAAATTCATCTTAGAGTGAATCCAATAAGGTGATATAAGTTTGACTAAAAGATATGAAATAATCCAGGTGATAGGAATCATTCAAATGATCTTTAATTCGAGGTTCGAATTCTGTTTCTAGTTTAAGTTCTTTGTATTGTTTTCATGTACTTGTAAATTGTATATTTTTCAAGACTGTAATGTTAATTATCTTTTCTCGTCTCTTGTTTAGTTGAGTTATCCTTCATTAATTTGAATGTCATTGTTAGACAATCAAATTGGGGGAGATTGAAAGGCAGAGTGTATTAACTTGTAACACTATAACTTATGTAACTCAATTAAAAGAAAAGATACTTAACCAGAAGACAATCAAGAACAAGAAGTCACAAGAAATCAACGCTAAATGAAGACAAGGTAATTGATACAATTGAACATGTTAACTATGATCAAGCCAAGAAGAAATCATTGAGAGAAGTTCAAATCAAAGTTGTTCAGGCCTCAGTGATTTGAGAATTCGAGAATCAAGATCATAACTATCAGTATCAACAAGACCAATTGATTTCAAGTGAACAAGAAGGAAAGCAAATATTGGAAAGCCAAGTTACTAAGTGAATATGGTAATTTATTCAAGAAGCAGAAACACTATCAAGACTAGTCACTTATGAACCAGACCAGTGCATCAAGTGTCAGGACATTGATAGCAAGTTTATGTCAGTAATAAAGATCCATGTTCAAGAGCTTGTAGAAGAACAAAGAAGATATGAAGATATCACAAGCTCAAGATGTGCATTGAAGTTTCAAGTTGAAGACCAGAATATTTTCTAAGTACTAAATGTTCTAGATGGCTAAGTCGAAATTCTCAAGTAGAAGTTCTACTTAGAATTTCGAGATGGCTAAGTAGAAATTCTCAAGTAGAAGTTCTACTTAGAGTGCAGCTTCAACATGACACATGGCATCTTCTGATTGGCAGATTTCCAAGCTTTCAAGATAAGACAAGATTTATGTGGACATCATTGGACCACGTACATCTTAGTCTTTGAAGACTACAGGTCATAGATTACATGTAGTATAAATAGAAGCACTTGTGTAATGTTTGAGTTAGTGAGCAATATTGAGAAAAACACAAGAGAAAGAGAAAGAGTATATTCACAGAGCTTAGAATCATTCACTTCTCTCTGAACTTCTGTTATACTTTGTAATGAATGTTGTAGCAACCTTTTCAAGTTATATATAAAGAAATATATTCCTTGAATCTGTGTGTTCATTTATTGCATCGTATTTATTGCTTCTCATAATCGAAAAGTTGTATTCACCCCCCCTCTACAACACATTTGGACCTAACAGGGTTTCCGCGTCCAACAGCCTTTTGCTCATGTAGTATACCGGGTATTGTACTTGTTCTTCCTCCCGGATCAACACAGCACTTATAGAGTATTCAGAAACAGCTAAATATAAAATGAGTACCTCACCTTCCAAGGGTTTGGAGAGCAATGGTGGGCTTCCCAACTGTTCTTTTAGTTTCTTGAAGGCTTCCTCACATTCCGGGGTCCATTCAAAGTTTTGACCCTTCTTGATAGCCTTGAAAAACTCCTTGCACTTGTCGGAAGACCGAGATACGAATCTATTTAGGGCTGCTACCCTTCCGGTAAGCCCTTGGACTTCTTTTACATTCCTTGGGGACCTCAGTTCCAGCAATGCTTTGATTTTGGCAGGGTTTGCCTCAATCCCTCCGTGGTTCACAATGAATCCAAGAATTTTCCAGACTCCACACCAAAAACACACTTTTGAGGGTTCAACTTCATCCGGTATTTCCTTAGGATATCAAACATCTCAGATAGGTGCAACACATGGTCGGCTGCCACCTTTGATTTGACCAACATATCGTCAACATAGACTTCCATAGTCTTACCAATCTGTTCTTTAAACATCATGTTTACTAGCCTTTGGTAGGTTGCCCCGGCATTCAATAGCCCAAACGGCATCCCCACATAACAGTACAGTCCCCTATCAGTTATGAAGCTGGTATGCTCCTGGTCTGGTTCATGCATCGGTATCTGCTTATATTCGGAGTAGGCATCCATGAAACTTAGCAAAGCATGGCCTGCCGTGGCATCCACCAGTTGATCAATTCTGAGTAGCGGGAAGCTATCCTTAGGGCATGCCTTATTCAGATCAGTAAAGTCAACACATGTCCTCCATTTCCCATTGGGCTTCCTGACCAGTACCGGGTTTGCTAGCCATGTTGGGTAGAAGGATTCTTTGATTAAACCAGCCTTCAATAACCGGTCTACCTCTTCCTGGAGGGCGGTAGCCCTTTCACCACTGACAGGCCTTCTTTTCTGCTGGATACCCCTTATCTCAGGGTCAATGTTCAGGTGGTGGCACATGACTTTCGGGTCGATCCCCACCATGTCAGAATGACACCATGTAAACACATCAAGGTTGCTTTTAAGGAAAGCAGTCAACCTTTCTCTTGTCTTTTCATCTAGCTGTTGTCCAATTTTCAAGATTTTACTAGGATCTTCAGCATCCACTAGTATGGGGATAGTATCTTCGGCAGCCCCTGCCTTTTCCAGGGTACCGGGCATCCTGGGATCAATGTCAATCTCAACCGGGAGTCCTTTCTCTGCTCTCTGGTTCTCATTATTGCTTCGCCTAGACCATCATCTGAGGCACTTTTTACTATGCCTTCCAGTGAAATGTTTTGAATTTCATCATTTTTCTCGGCAGCTTCCAACAACAAGCTTTGTGGTGGTACTACCCCCCGAAAAACAGGAACCTCTTCAGTAGGTTCCTCCGGTAACTCCACTATCATGATGGCATTACACGATGCTCTTTCAAATTTCTGTGGTTCAAGCCCATGGCTTCTCATTAAGGCTTCTCCATCAGCCTTTTCTTCAACTTGAATAGGTTTGTCTGCCTTCTCGGCAGCCTGCACAGCTCTGTTATAGCATTCCCTTGACTCATGTTGACATCCTTTCACACACCCAATGCCATTTGGTGTAGGAAACTTCATTGAAAAGTGGTATATTGAGGTTACCACCCTCATATCTTTCAATATTGGTCTACCGAGAATTACATTGTGGGAAATGTCTTCATCTACCACCATGAATTCTGCCATTTGGGTGGCCTTGCAGGGATCCACGCCCAATGTCAAGGGTAATTTAACCTTGCCCATGATTTGGACTGGGTTACCGGTAAACCCATATAGCTCATTGTCGGTAGGCAATAACTCTTTGTCCAAAAGCCCCAATTTCTGGAATGTAGTATATGCCAAGATATTTACTGAGCTTCCATTATCAACCAGCACTCTGTGTACATTCATTCCACCAATATTCATGGTTACCACCAAAGCATCATTATGGGGGTGGTGAACCCACTTGGCATCCTCCTCGGTAAAGGAAATATCGGCGGTTTCCCCTTTGAACAACTTGGGGGGCCTTTCTGAAAGGTGGAAAATGTTTGTTAGGGGTTTCCCCCTGGCTTCCCGGGCATACCTATCACTGGCATTCCGACTGGCACCCCCCAAGTAAGGGCCGCCAAAGATGGTATGGATGCTATTAGTTCGGGTAGTCCTTTCTTGGTTTCCAGGAGCCTTGTCCTTGCTATCTCTATCTTCTTTATACTTCTTAGCCTCTTGGGCTACAAATTCTGTCAGGTATCCACCTCTAATCAATTCCTCAATTTGATCTTTCAAGTGCCTGCAATCAGCAGTCTCGTGACCATTCACTTCATGGAATGCACAGTACTTTCCCTGATCTTTCACTCCTGGGGGGCCTGCCCGGTAGGGCCTCCGGAATAGCCCATTCTTCTCATTCACTTCGAGAATATGACTAATTGGGACAGTCAATGGAGTATACTCTGAATATTTCTGAAAATTTGCCTTTGGAGTGAGTCTGTCCTTGACAGAAACTCTATCCTTAGTTGCATTAACAGCAATAGGGGCAGTCTTGTCATCATACCGGGGGGTTCCCAAACCGGCAGTACCACTCCCGGAGGCCCTCTTATTTGAATCTCTTTTAGGGCTGTAAGAACGATTTCTCTTGTTCCTACTCCAACCTCGGGAATTGGAATCTTTGGACAGTTTTGCCATGGATTCCTCAATCACTTTGTGGCGTTCTGCCTGTTGGTAGAATTCTGCCAGGGTTCCGGGCTCTTCAGTTTGCAATTCTTTCCAAAACTCGGTTCCAGGCCTAACCCCGGCTATTAGGAAATTTTTCAGAGTTTCATCAGAGGCCTTCTTCACTTTTGGCAGTTGCTCATTAAATCTTTTGAAGTATTGTCTTAAAGATTCGTGGGGTTCTTGCTTGATATTAGCCAGGGTATTCACCGGTGGGGCATAGGCCACGGTAGCCCTGAATTGAGAGATAAACTGATCTCCCATCTTCCTCCAGGATTTGATAGACCCTTCGGCTAGCCTTTTGAACCATTGGTGGGCATTTCCAATCAGTGTGGATGCCAGTAGCCTACACCTTGCTAAGTCCTCCACTTGGTAGACATCAATTTCCGTATTAAAACGGCTCAAGTATTCAACTGGATCTGAGTTTCCATTGAATTTCAAGTCAGTATTCATCTTAAAGAACCTTGGCAAGGCTGCCTTTTTCACTTTCACAGAAAATGGGGAACCGGCAGTGATACCGGACTTAAACTTTTTCTCCTCCTTGATCTTTTCCAAGGCCTTTTTCCAGTCAGACATCCTGAACTGTCCATTTTCACCATCTGAAAGCATATCACTTCCAGAGTCATCATCTTCATTGGCTGTCTTACTTCTTCTGGGAACCGAACTCTGATGGGAGCTGGAATCCTGGTTGGTACCCCCACCGGTTGGGACTCCGGTAGAACGGGATTTCCTACTTTTATGCCCAGAAGAGTGACCACTTTGCCTATAACTCCTTCTGCCATCAGATCGAGGCCTCCTGGAAGTGCTTCTTGGGGGTACCGAGTGGGACCTCTCTCTATGTTCTCGGGAACCCCGGGTTATGGAACCCCTACTGCCATCCTTTCGATCTTTGTTTCCAATGTGAATCAACTTGTGACGAAGGTCTTTGTTAGTCAGTCTTTTGCCAACTCGGTCAAAAACGCTCAGACTTCTGGTGGGTGAACCTTCGGTACCCTGGGCTTCCGGGACATCGGATTGGTCGCCCTCGTATTCTTCTTCCCCAGGCTCCTCTACCTCTTCTTCAGACGGGACATAATCAGTGTCGTCTTCACTATTGTCCTCAGACTCGAAATTTAGCCTTGTCGGAGTCACATTCTTCTTTTTCAACTTCGACTTGCACTTCCTTTGCCATTTTTTCATTTTCTCGGAACCTTTTTCCAAGTGGTTAACTCTTTCATTCATCGTTTTCAGATAATCCATGATGTCTTTGTTACTAACATCATCACCACCATCTTTGTTTCGTCCATTACCATCCTGAGATGGTGTCTTATCACTATCAGAATTGTCACTCGCCATATCTCCTCCAAATGACGATTTTTGAGGCCCCTCCTTCGGGCGCCAATTGTTGTGGGAGGATTTTAGCACAACAGATTATGAGGCCTCGTGCTGGAATAGCGCCAATAAACAAGGAATCGTCCAACCACCCAGAAAGGCTCGTGGTTAAAGATCAATAGCTAGTCGCCCGGGAAGGCTCACGACTAGGGTTACCGAAGAACACGGGATGTGGTTCCTCGGAAGGATCGGACTGAATCTACGGGATGAGAGCTCAAGGACCAAATGTTGGCCAGCCAAGAACCCTAATTTGACTGTGTCACACAAGAGTGCACGTGATCTAGCTACTCAAGGAGTGTAAGTGTCGAAGAAGATCCCGTAAACTGCCTACATACCACTATTTATAGTGGATCAAGCCCGAATGTAGTTCTTGAATGATATGATCGTTTGTTTATGATGAGTTATCCTCTCTCCAGTGGGATAATGACTGTTATTTCTGATAATAATCGAGTATGATGTATAAAATCAGGTTACCAAGCAGTTTAGGTAACATAGAATGATTATCTCTTGTATTTATCATGATTTTGTATCATTTATCAAGTATACATGACATATATCCTCAAATAACTGAACGTTTTATCTGTTTGAGAGTGTTTTTAGATGATATAAACGTGTTCCTAAAAAGTAGGAGGCGTGCCTTATCTGATTTGGCAGCCTGATCAGGCTTCCGGCGGAAGCTGGGGGTACCGCCCGGTAGCCTGGCTCCGGTAACCCCTATCACGGAAGCTACTTTGGAAGCTCTATTGGATGACTGATAATAGTTATAGGTTATCCTCAAGGGGATACCTTGAGACCCTTAGTCATGCGTTCCCATGCTGCAGTGTACATGGTAACCCCTAGGGCTACCGCAGGCCTCCGGAAACCCGACAGATTACTCATTCTCTTCATGGATCTGGACCCTAATCCTCTAGTGGGCCTAAATCTAACCCATGCAAGATTTTGGTCACAACACAAAGTTTATGTCATCAGTCAAAAGAAAATTATGGAAAGCACAGATGTGGCATTTGATGACAGCAAACTACCTGGACTTGAAGAAGCCAATGATGAAGATAAAGATCCATTAAAGTTTGATAATCTAGATGATTCTGATGAAGAGATTGAAACTGGAGTTGAAACTCAAGTTCAACAAACTCAAGTGAATGATGATATAAGAGAAGAATTTGTGCCAATCAACAGTAGAGAAACAAGCATCCAAGACACACCTGTGAGTAGTGGCAACCTTACAGGGGGAGGAAATGAGAATGATCATGATTTGGATGATGAAGCAACATCAAGAATGAGAAATCAGGCCGAGCACTCAAGGAAATGGGATAGATCACACAATGCAGAGCAAATTATTGGAGATCCTAATGCAGGAGTAAGGACTAGGAGAGCAACTCAGAATGAGTGCCTCTATGGTTGTTTTCTATCTCAGGTTGAGCCTAAGAAACTTGATGATGCACTGTTGGATCCAGATTGGATTATTGCCATGCAAGAGGAGCTGAATCAATTTGAAAGAAACAAAGTATGGGAACTTGTGCCTGCACCAAAGAATAAAACCATTGTTGGAACAAAATGGGTTCTGAAGAATAAGATGGATGAAGATGGTGTAATAGTAAGGAATAAAGCAAGGTTGGTTGTAAAAGGATACTCTCAACATGAAGGCATTGATTATGATGAGACATTTGCCCCTGTTGCTAGATTGGAAGCCATCAGAATATTCTTGGCATTTGCTGCTCATTCAAACTTTAAAGTTTATCAAATGGATGTCAAGAGTGCATTTCTGAATGGAGAGTTGGAAGAAGAAGTTTATGTGCAACAACCATCTGGCTTTGAGGATCCATATTTCCCAGAATTTGTCTACAGATTGCTTAAGGCACTGTATGGACTTAAGCAGGCTCCAAGGGCATGGTATGATACTTTATCACAATTTTTCCTTGAAAATCAATTCACTAGAGGCACATTGGACAAAACACTATTTTACAAGAAGCATGGTGATGATATTATCCTAGTTCAGATTTATGTGGATGATATCATCTTTGGCTCTACAAATGAGAAGCTGTGTGAGAAATTCTCTAAACTCATGCAGAGTAGATATGAGATGAGTATGATGGGAGAGTTAACATTCTTTCTTGGGTTGCAAGTCAGTCAAAGGAAGGATGGTATCTTTATCAGTCAAACCAAGTACATCAAGGATTTATTGAAGAAGTTTGACTTGGAAGATTGCTCACCTGCAAAGACACCCATGGCCACTGCCACTAAATTGGATGAAGATGCTAAAGGCAAGAAAGTAGATATCTCAGTCTACAGAGGCATGGTTGGTTCTCTACTTTACCTCACTGCAAGTAGGCCAGACATCATGTTTGCTACATGTTTGTGTGCAAGGTTTCAATCAAATCCAAAAGAATCACATTTGATTGCTATAAAAAGGATCTTTAGATATCTGAAGGGCACTCCAAACTTGGGTTTATGGTATCCTAAGGACACAGGGTTCAATCTGGTTGGTTATTCTGATGCTAATTATGCTGGGTGCAGAGTGGATAGGAAAAGCACCTCAGGTAGCTGCCAGTTTCTTGGACAAAGGTTAGTCTCTTGGTATAGCAAGAAACAACAATATGTGTCAACTTCTACAGCTGAGGCTGAATACATAGCTGCTGGAAGTTGCTGTGCTCAAGTGCTTTGGATTAGAAATCAACTTAGAGATTATGGACTTGTGTTGGAAAGAATTCCAATCATGTGTGACAACACAAGTGCAATCTCTATAGTTGCCAATCATGTGTGACATCAGATATCATTTCATTAGAGAACATGCAACTAATGGAACCATTCAGTTGCATAACTAAGAACACAACCAAGAGAGGTACTAACATTTTCTTCCCTCGCTTTATTCAATCTGTACTTAATTTTAAAAATGCTAAATTGATTGAATTACCTGGGATATATAGAAATAGAATAGGCTATCCTAAATCCATGACCAAACTCATTTTTGGTAATTTGGAGACTAGGAATGATGTGGATGTAAGATTTAACATAACTCCCCATATGGAGGGTTTGTTTAAGACTTACCCCCACAACATGCCAACATTTGACTCAAAGTCACAGTTAGCACAATCCAAGCAAGTAGAACACAATGCTAACCCAGGGCCTGCTAACCAACCCTCTCAACCAAACACTCTACCAAACACTGAGCCAACTGCATCATCCTCTCAAAAGGGTGATGTTAGTATAAAGGAGAAGAAGAGAAAACAGGTTGCTTCTGCACCTTTAACCATATTATCAGAAGCAGCACTGGCTGTTGAATTAGGATTAGAAAGTGAGGAACCTGAGTCACCTTTGACAAGGCCAAAGAAGAAGAAATCTAAGACCACCTCTTCAGTCACACAAATGGCTGAAGTTGTAAAATCAGGGGCAAACAGTTCACTAGATGTATCCTCTCAACAGGGTGCATCTATAGATCAAGCATCCTCCCCGATGCACCTATCTGTAAAGAGTCAGCACATGGGAGTGATAAGGCTGGCACAACACTGAGTGGAGAGCACATCACATTTGAAACTCCCTCTATTTCTCAGGGGGAGTTGTCAAAATCCATTCTACAAGACACTTCTCTTCCAGAATCTACATCTCAAATTTCTTTGGAGCCTGTAATTCAAGAAATTGAAGAGCAAGGCATTGATCACCAAGAATTCATTTCTCTTGGTGAGCCAATGAATTCAAGTGACTTAGTGCATGACACTTTGCTCACCACCCAGAAACCACATTCAGATGGTGAGGGAATGCTAGCTGGGGCATATCCTGATGGCACCATCACAAACATAGAGGATTCAATAGTTTTTACTAGAGACTCTATGCCTGTGTCCACTACTATTGTAACTCATCCCACTCCTGTGGAGACAACAGTAGTAGAGTCATTCCAACCGGTTACAGAAGTTGCATCTGTAACTGAAGAGTCGAGCTTGCCTAGCTCTAGCTCTAACTTCTTGTCTCAATGGCTGAAGCCTGTGCAACATGATAGTGCTTCAGGATCAGGGTCTGTTCTACCTCAATTGACGGTTGAAGCACTTCAAAGCTTAATTGTGGATCAGATCCCTGAGTTCACAAAGATTGCTCAGAACCTTCTCACTGCAAACATGCCAAATCCAGACTATGAAGCTATTCTCTTATGCCACAGAGATGATGTGGAGATGCAAAAGGCAAAGATAATAGATGATACTGAGAGAGATGGCAATGTAGATGCCTAGCTACAAGGAAAATTTGACATTTCTCTCTTAGAAGGCCTCCAGTACATCAGAGAAGAATACATAATTGTACTAGGGTCCAATGCCAAATCTCTCACCCCTAGTGATGTTTATGAAGCAGTGAATGACAACTACAAGGGCATTCTAAAGGCTGCACACTACCTTGGCAAGGATCTAAAAATAGAAGTTCATGAAGTGTGTACAGCCACAACCAAAGAGGTGCATGAGATAAAGAGGACTTTTGTGGCCAAATTCCCTAAATTGGAGACTGTAATCAAGGACATTCTAGCATTCAAGTCTACTTACACCAAGATGGACAATGGTTTAGCTCTTCTAAAAGATGCTGTCACAGGTCTGGGGCACAAATTTCAAAATCTAGCTGATCAGACAATTGAAGCAAATGCCATGCTCAGGACTCTTTTTGCAAACCAGTATGGAGATAAGCTGATTACTGAAGTCCCATAGCATGATATGACTAGGTTTGAAGTGCAGAGACTTAAGGAACAATCCCTGTCTGGCTTCAAATCTACTGAATTATTCACCAAGGTAGATGCTCTTGAAAAGGAGGTAGCCTCTCTCACAAAGTCTAATGCTCATCTTACAGACAAGGTTGCAATTCTCAATAAATAGTTGGACACCCAAGCCACCACCACAGCTAATGTCCTTCTGCATCAACAATCAATGTTGTCTGCTATGACGAAGCACATGGGTCTCCCTCTCCCTGAAGAATCTTCAAACCCAAAGGTCACTCCTACAGCCTCTGTGTCTGACAACAAGCCTAAGGGGGAAAAGAGGACATCAAGGAATTCAAATCCAAAGGGGGAGAAACCTAAGGAGAAAGGCATAAAGCTAAATGAGGGTGGACATCAAAGGGCTCCAAAACCCATGACTCATGTGCCAGGCAAAGGAAAATCCAAAGTTGATGAGCCTCCAACCACTCTGCTAGTTGTTACTCTACCAACTGTGCATGTCATTACTCCTAGTGGCCAGAAGCAATCCATCACAAGCACAGTGGTTGCAGGGAGTATGCCATCTGATAAACCTCCATCCTCCATATCTGAAAGTGCCAAGCCTGAAGAAGTTGAAGTCATTACTGAGGCCAAGCTACAAGAAGTTGCTAATTCAAATGTCTATCATGATAAAGCCTTCTTGGAGTTTCTGAAAGCCACAAGGGAACAGGCTGGTGACACTCAGTTCTATCTGAGAAAGTTGAAGGAGCAGATTGACTACTTCACTGTCATACCCAAGAAAATTAACAACTTATGGTTCAAGGAGATAATGATGGTATCCAAGTCAAAGATATGGCATTTAACTTTCGACACTCTACAAAGCCTAAAACAGTCAGAGATAGATGCACTACTTGAGCTCATTTAGAAGAGAAATTAGAACAATAAGAGTCTGTATGATGACTTAAGGAATGACCAACCTTCAAGACTGCCAGAAGTGATCAAGAAGCCATGGACAATCATCTATCAATCTGGCACTAAAATTGAAGACATTAAACAATTGGTCATTCCCAATGATCTCACTCCTCGAAATCACAGACTTGTCATTGCTATCATTGACGAACTACAGAAGAAAGTTGGAGTCAGAAATGCTGAAGAAATAGAAGCACTGCACATCCTCAGATCTTTCATAGCAACTAGTGCAATTCCAGAAATGGCTCAACCTAGGAGAAATAGGGATGATGAAGATGAAGACAAAAGTGATGGGAGAAGAAGACATCATAGGAGAGATAAGGGTGATGAAGACAAGAAGAAGAAGAAGAAGGATGACAAGGATAAGAAAAATGATGATGATCAAGGTAAAGTCTATGAGAGGAAAAGTGGAAAACAGCAAGCCTTAGGCATTGCTGACAGTAACCTCACCACAATACAAGACTCTAAGTCTAGGGTGAATACTGTTAGTAGTGACCTAGCAAAATCTACATCTATGGCTTCTACAACTGTTTTGCCACCTCAAGAAGAGAAGAAGATTCAAGTCAAGAAACCATCTGTGTGTTTCAAAAAGCAAACTACTAATGGAATACTATAATGGTCTACAAACAAAGGTCACGTGCTACTACCAGACAACCATGTAAAAGGATCAAATTCAAACAAGCTGCAAGGAAACCAAAGCTATCCAAATCAAGGACTCTGACAATCTATCCAGGACTGAAACTCCAACCACTAGATGAAGATATTGATGAAGAGCAACTGCAATTTCTAAGAGCTCAAAGAATATGCTATGCTGTAATTGTGAATGACTTCCTTGAAATCAAATACACTGATGGAAGAGAAATGAAATTCAAACAAGGGGGTTGTCAAAATTGGGGCAAGTTATATGAGATAGAAAGAATTATTGCATTGTTGGATTCTGAAGACAAGGTGGAGAGAGTATGGAAGCTGGAGTTGATTGATTTTGTGAAAATGAAGAGAGACTATGCCGAGAAGATAAGGAAGGGATGCTTTGAGAAATGGCTAGAAAAGGAGAAGGAAATTGATAGACTGGAAGTTGAAGCAGAAAAGCTAAGGGCAAAAGGATTGTGTAGAGTTCAGTTCAATCCCTATGTGGTGAAGTATAGGAGAAGAAATGGAGATAATGTCAATATAAGAATGAACCTACTCAGTCACTATCCTGCCAACATTCTGAAACAAGTACTTGAAGATTTCAAAAACTCTATTATGCTTGAAGAATTGGATGATATGGCAGAGATCATAAGGGCTATGGATGAGAATGCAAGAAAGGAGAAAGAAAGAAAACAGAAAGCATATGATGATCTACAAGCCAAAGCAATGGAGATGGAATCAAATGAGAATGGCTAGTATTTCATCATACTGTAAGATTATTCATCTTGTAATTTCATTCTTGTGCTCAATCAAATTTCATACATGTACCTTTCAAGTTTTATCTTTATGTATGTTAGGCTTGTTATCAGACATGAAATTGTGACTAAGGGTCTCACTCACAATTTGGGGGAGATTGTTAGTCACAGAGGCATGCCTGTTTACATCTAATAACAAACCTAATTGTTTGTAATGCTTTGCATTACTTACATGACCTCTTAATTGAGGGAACATCTAGTTGTAGAGTTTCTATTTGTTTTGTACTTGTAATAGGCATCAAATCCTAGTTGTGCAACTGTACTTAAAAGTCTGAGAATAATGCTTGAAAGAAGTTCCAAGGTTCATGCCTCAAGCTTGAAGAACAAGACTATCAAATAATCAAAGTTGGGATTTGAAGAAATGAAGAATTTGCCTAAGTACCAATTCGAGAAGTACTTTTGTCTATTCGAGAAGTCTGGCGTTCGAGAAGTCAGAGATTCGATATCTGAGAAGACACTGTTCGATATCTCTGAATGAACTGTTCGATATCTCAGAGATTCGACATGTCTAAATACTCTATTCAAGAACTCAAGAAGTCAACAAGTCAAAGTGGTATTCGAGTTCTCAAAGAGTCAACAAGTCAAAGTTCAATTCGATATCTCAAGGACTCAAAAAGCTATTCGATATCTCAAGGATTTGATAAGTCAAGTGTTCTATTCGACAACTCAAGGAATCCTGGAGAAAAGTATTATTCGAGAAGTGATTTGATATGTCAATCATACAGTATTCGAGAACTTAGAGTTATCTAATCCTAGTTCTCGAATCAACTACTTAGCCACTTCTCGAATACATTCTTGGAGACAAAAACACTGAAGAAATTGTACAAGTCTGAAACCTGCAACAAGCCAATGCACTTTATGGACCACAATCTATAACGTGCTCTGGAAAGCCTACAAGGAAGTTTGGAGAGAGATAGAAGAGACAAAGAGCTAAAGAAGTGGATCTGAACAGAACTTTGCAAAGTCAAATCTGTAGCTGTTTGGATGCTTACTCAAAAAGGATAGACATACAAGAAAGTGATTTATCCTGTAACCTTATTTGTAGTAACTGAGTTGTATTCATGTTCTATAAGAATACAATCTCACTTCTGAAGTTATATAAGTTTTTAATACACTGTAAGATATATCTCTCTGAGAAAAACGAAGCTGAGAATACTATTTTTTGTATTCACAGATTGTAGCAATCTTTATCTAATAATATATTAGATTAAAGTGATATTATGTCTTGTGTTGTTCTTTATCCGCACCTACACATTTGCACACACAAACACCTATCTGCTACACAGATTCAAGAACTAAGAAAAGTTCAAGAATCCATTCACCCCCCTCTGTATTCTTTTAATGTATTCAATACTCAACACATTCGTTGCGCAATAATGGTTGAAAATCGAGAATGAATTGAGATATTCTTATTTATTCAACTCATTATTGTCAGGCCGGTTTTGGCAGCTAAGTATATTAGTGCTTAGTCGACAAGAGTGAGATTATGAATAATTAGGAATTTCTTGAATGTTTGCCTAATCAATAGTTGATGCATCCAATGAAAAGTCTACTATACATCAATTGATGATGAGCTTTGTATATCAGATTTATTCGAATTCCATCTCGTTCTTTCAGAAATATCTATATTTTTCAGAGAACACTTGATTCAACTTTACACTCTATATTTTTCTTGAAAAAAGAAAACACATTTGTGACACCCTTTCGCCTTAAAGTATTTTTAATTTTATCTAAAGAAATTTATATATATTAGTATAGCCAAACAAATCTAAATGCCCTGATAATTAATTTACAACACCGCATATTTTTAATTTCATTTCATCCAAAAAGTACCTCCTTGTCAGTTCAACATAAAGAGTAACATCTCAAAAGTTTTACAAACTACTATCAAAAGGCCCGACTACTCGTATAGTTATATATAAAAGTGCTGAGGAGTGGGGAGTCTGGAACATCAGCTGGCCGACCTGAACTTTAGAACTTTATCCACAACTCCAAACTCGACACTAAGCAAAAAGTCTAACAGCTAGGATTACCTGAAATGTTTCGGCACTTTATATGAGTTGCAACTCAGTGAGCATAAATTATCACAAATTAACTCTAGCAGTTCACAAGTATATAATAAGTAGTCAATTAAACATATCATTATAACGAATGCATGTGCTTGTATTTACTTTTCTTTGCCGTGACTTTTCAAATCTTGTATCATCCCGGTACTTGTATTTGGCACAAAGGCTCTTTTACTTGTATTTGGCACATAGGCTCTTTTTCACTATATGACCCGAAGGCCCCATGTATAAACCCGAAGGTTTCTTGTATATGACCCGAAGGTCTCATGTACTTGTATTGGCTAGCTAGGCCACTTGTATCATCGGGATCGAGTACAAAATAGGATAGTCACAACACCTTTACTTAATCTGATTAAGTATGTGTGCTTTGCTTTCATGTTCCAAATGCTATACAATCGCATGTAACATGCCATATATATAGTCAACAAATACCACATAAATTCTTGTAATCATATATTTAATCCAAGTAATCACCTCAACATCATGTAATCAGATACAAATCATATGTCTCACATATAAAATAATTATAAAACACAATTAACACATAAAGCAAAAGCTCTATTTTATACTCACCTCAACGATAGCTTGTTATGGCTTATTACCTTGTTGAAATTCCACGTTAACTCTCGACCCTGAGTATATTCATGAGTTAGTCCCTATTTAACACGTACACAAAACCTGCTAAACTATATTCATGATTTAGACACTAATATGATATACATGTTATTATGTAGTTCTAAAGAGTTTAATTCAAAACTATCAATACGTAGTTAAACTGATATGGGTCTATGCGTTATAAGCCTTGTTTACCGATTTGACTACTCACTCGACTTTCTTTTTGTCATGTAATTTGATATACATATTACACACATATATAATAGTCCAATCATGTCAAATTTTAAGCTTTAAAACATTCTAAATCAGTTCAAAGAATTTTTCAGGATTAACCTACATGGCAGTTTTTTTTTCATGACCTTCATGAAAGCTTCAACATGTCTCACTCTATTATCCATAACTCCTTTAATATTTATTAAATTTATCTAATCCTTTTTTTTGAGTAAACTAGATGTTCAGGTCTACGACATATCCTAAATTCACCATGTAATATGCTATTTCCGATTTATGACATAATTTAGAACTCTGCTGTGTTGGCAGTTAAAAACAGCCTGAAATAGGCACACTAAATTAGTTGTATCTCAATATGAACAAGTCTGGTAACAACCAAATTTCACAGACATTCTATTCAGGTGTATACCTACAACTTTCACTCTTATGTCAGCTTAAGATATGACTTTTAACCTCTTCAAATTCGATATACAAAATAGGATATACCAAACTGAAATATAGAATGCAACTGCGCGCACTCTACTTAACCATTTTTAGTAATTTGAAAAAAAAATCCTTTGAAGGCTGAAATCTCCAGATATCATCTAAACTATCAGGATAATTATCTATAAAAATTTCAGAGCGAAACTAATAATATAACACAGCAAATCAACTGCTCAAACTTGTAATGGACCACAGAAAATTCTACAGCGCGCTACCTTTACTAAAACGTTTATAATTTTTGACTCGATTACTCAATCGACTTGAAATCTTCGCGTGAACCAACTAGAGGTCATATAGAACAATTCATATCATGTAACCACTACCAAGAACAAACCCTAACTGACTCAACCGGACTGTCCAAAACAGGGCAGAAAAATTCAGCATCTAGCAACTATAAACATAATAACACATGTATACATGATCGAGGATCATACCTTGCTCACAACTAGCTTCTCTACTCTTGAAAGTATCAAAATCAGATTTCCTCCAAACTTGAAACCAAACCCTAGCTTCTTGATTAATCCACCAAAACTATTATCCAAGCTTGTATATGTATGGATATAGATATATATCAAGTGATTCAGTGATTTAAAAGTGAAACCAAGAAGAAATGATCAAGAATGAAATTTCTCCTCTTCCCCCCCCTTGTTTGCCGAAGTGTTTGATGAAGAAAATGAGAAGATCATGATGCCTCATGCTTATCTCTATCGATATATATATATATATATATATATATATATATATATATACAATTACCATTTTGCCCTTCCTTTAACTAATTAACCAATTATTTAACTTAACCTCCTTTTATTGGCATAACTATCAACAAAATGAATAACTAATCCAAAAATTCATAAACTTAATCCATATTCCCAATATCATGCTCTTATTCTCTTTTTAAATTTCGATTATCCATTCTCGGGTTGATAACGTATACTTAAGGAATTTTCGGAAAAATCTAAAACAAAAATTAAAACATAACTATAACTAAATGCATAATTTATGCAACACTTAAATGCATATGATTTCTCTAAAATATTAAAAATGCATTTTCATGTGTTTAATAGGGCAAGGATGTTACAACATTCTCTCATTTTCTTCATCTCTCTCTTTCACTTTCATTCTTATATTCTTACTCTCAACTCCATATTCTTTCATTTTCTTTCAACAATGTCTAACAAAAGTAGTTCTTGGAGAAGTCAAGTTGGCAGTGGATCTTCGGCGAACCGAAGTTCAGTTGCGACACATAGAGTGATTTTGATTCCTATCTTGGAAGCTGCGTACGATAGAGCTTTGCAAGCTAGGTCTTCAACAAAATGGAGGAGAGTACATTCATCTAACATAAAAGAAGAAGCGGTATCGACAATAAGCGAAGGAGTATTTGTAAATACTATGTTCGAATATTCAGTGCTTCTATTAGGATCCCTTTGTTTGAATAAAAGGAACAAAGACAACGAAAGAATGATTGAAGAGTTGTATAGAAATGGTTTCACCAAGGTGTAACACGGGGTGTTCGCCCACAAACCATTTAAGGTGGTGGAGGAGGAGAAACCAGAGATAGATGAAAACCATTTCGAAATAGGAAACGAGTTGGAGATATCATTCAACCGCAGACCGGAGTTAAGGGAGCAAGTGAGAATGGAGTGGAAGGAGTTGAAAGCAAACCGTAATCACGACGGAGGTGAGTTTTCGGCTAAACAACTAGCAAGAAAATGTTGGTTTCTTATATCTGAATATATTAAGCACGGACCGGTCCTCAGTTTGTCTATAGAGGAATATATCGAGTTTTCCTCGATATTATCCAATCACTGCAATCCAGTTGCGAGTTTCGGAAACATTAATCAAGAAGATTATTATGGCATTGCGAGAAGTGAAGGAAGTTTTGGAGTTAATAGGGAAAATGCACTTATAAAGATGAGTTTGGCATCCAAACTAAATTCATCAGTTGATCCAAATCAACCAATACCGAACAAAGATGAGTTTGCCAATTATCGCTATGAATATTAAATATAATCATTTTCTTGGGTGTTCCCCAGGAGATAAAGTATCCGTTGTTTCGCTGAAATACGAAATGAACTTCTTCCCCTTTGTTTTCAACCACGGGCTTAAAACTATAGATCTTTGAGTCACGTACTGAACCCCAACCCTCCCCCCTTCCAAAATATATACTCCTAGAATCAAAAAAGAAAACACATTCTCTCATTTTCTTCATCTCTCTCTCTTTCACTTTCATTCTTGTATTCTTACTCTCAACTCCATCTTCTTTCATTTTCACTCTTCTTTTTCTTTCGACAATGTCTAATAAAAGTAGTTCTCCAATATAATGTAACCATGTAAGCAAATGTAATCTAAGTCCTCCAATGATTTTGGTGAGTAATTAACATTAAGGGCGTCAATATAATGTAATTAACATTAATATATATCACCTTAACCTTATTAGAGTAAAGAATATATATACTTGAAAGTTAAATACAATAAAACACCAAGAGAGCACAACTCATGTCAACTACATAGTTTGAGTAAAGCATTAATGCTGAGCTTAATTAATCAAAGATTGTCGGCCTCAAGTGTACATGATGTCCGTGCATCGGTAACGGATAAAGCGACATATTCCTTTTTAGCAGATTAATTAGCGATGATATGAAATTTTAAAGTAGTAATTGATGGTTACTTTTAGTGTAAGTTAGATTATAATTGTTTAAAATCACTTATAATTGTATAATATATATTATGAAAATCAATTTATAATGTATGATAATATGATTGTGATTGACTTTATATTAAAAGAGTGGTTGATTAATTAATGAGTAGTTATCAAATTTAATTAAAATCTATAATAGTATATCGTGATTGATTTCAATTTAAAATAGTGATTTTTTAGTAATTTTTTTCGATTTAAAAAGTATGTATTTATGGGTATGTTAAATAAAATCATTATTGTATTTAAATTATAAGTGTTAACTAATCATGGTTAATGAGGTATGGTGAGAATGTAAATAAGGAAAATTCTTAATATTACATGATTGGTCTAAAATATAGGAGTCAACTTTGATTGGTTCTAAAATAATTCATAGCTTTCTGATTGGTTAACTGCACATGGGTAGACTCATGTATTATAATAAAGGATATATCAATTTTTTAACAACAATTTAATATGTAAATTAATAATATATAAATATATAAAAAAATTAATATAATTATAGATATCAGAAAAGGAGCCGTGCGTTGCACGGATCGTAAGCTAGTAGGTTTAATTTTGGAAAATAATTGTTAAAACATCACTAAATTAAAAAGGGTTATTGACCTTTTGGCCCTTCAAGTTTACACACTTATACCCATAAAGCCCTGAAGTTTAAACTCGTACCTTTTTGCCACGCGAACTTCACAAATGTACCTCTTGGCCCTTTTACCGCGTCAGTTTGCTTATCGGCTAAAAAACGTTACAAAACTGAGGGACATAACAGACATTTCACCATTTTGTGTTTCCCTCCCAATTCACAGTCTCTTCTCCCCGCCAAAACATACCCATTAACTCCTCCTATATCTATACGTTATTTATGCAAATAAATTGTTAGCTTTGAAAGGAAAAATGGAGCCTCATTGTTGGTGTGGAAGGGCAGCTGTCTTGAGAACCTCATGGACTGATGCCAATCCAGGGAGAAGATTTTGGGGATGTTGGCATTACATGGTAAAATATGTACATACATAATTGCTTTATTTGTCTCTTTTTATTGTTCTTAATCTTTTAATTTATTTGCAGGAACAAAGGAACAATGCATGTAATTTTCATTTGTGGTTCGATCCCCCCATGTGTCCAAGATCAAGAGCTATTATTCCAGGACTCTTGAGGAAAGTAGACAAGCTTGAAGAAGAAAATGAGAAGCTTCATGCTATTGTTGTTGAACTGAAAATGAAACGAAAAAGAGGATGGTCCATATTGGTTTATGTTGTTATCGTCTTCATTTTCTTAAGCTTTGTAATGTCAAACAATGACAGGGAGGTTGTAGTGGAGAGACAAAATGCTCTGCCTTAAACTATGTAGTGCACCTATTTCTATGTTTATGTAAGGGAAATGTTGGATGAATGAAATAGAAGTATGTACTGCACTTGTTTTTATGTAATGGAATATTTTGATGAATGAAATGTCATAGCCAATACATTCATAACAAAAGGAAATGTCATACTTAAAACAAAGTCATAACTTAAGGATTACATGAAAGAGTTCTTCCAAATCATTCATAATAAAAGGTGCAGACCAAAAGATGAAAGTAATAGCATATTGTCCGAATAAACAAAAGATGGACACTAATAGCATATAGCTTCATATTTTCTCCACTTCTTCATTGTTCAACTTGCCTTCTCCTTTCCTTTTGTTGAGTGTTTTTCCTTGCTCTCTTTGTTCAGATTCCTTGCAGTTTCATGTATTGCCTGTGTGAGAGCAGCAGTTGTGATGACATTTCTGCCATGAGATAAGAAAGGTGCAGACTTGAGCTTTGTCTTGCCAACTATAGTCTTGAACTGCTTCACTGGTGGTGGCATCTTCTTCCCCAACTCCATGGGTCCAGTGTAGGTGTTGTGTTGTTCTTTGTTCCCAGAAGCATTTCCCTCTGCCATCACTGTGTCACCTTCTACATCAACACACACAGGATCATCTGGTGTGTTTCTAAAGGTAAAGCTTCGATTGATGGTCAACCTCACACTTCTTCTAAGAGGTGTAAAATCAGCATTGTCTTCTCCACATCTTTTGATTTTTTTCAGTGCCTCAATCTTCTCTCTTTTCCCAGCATCAATCTTCTCTTTCATTTCTTTCTTTACAACCATTCTTCTTGCCTCCTCAGCTTCATTCTGTTTCTGGGATGTTGGTTTTTTGACTTTCAATTTCTCCTTGAGTTTTTTCAATTTTCCAGCAGCCACCATTATTGGGGAATCCAGAGTTGTTGTCAGTATACAATTTCCAACTTCCTCTTTTTCCTTTTGTTCTTTCATTTTCTGTAGCCACCTCAATTTTCTAATTTGCCTTGCTGCAATTTCAATTGGAGCCTCATCTTCCTGTTCAGTTTCTGCTTCAGTCAAGGGTGGAATCTCATTCTCCACTTGAGTAGGTTGAGTCAAGGGTGGAAGCTCATTCTCTACTTGACTAGGTTGAGTCATGGGTGGAAGCTCATTCTCTACTTGACTAGGTTGAGTCAAGGGTGGAATATCTTCATCTAGAGCCACTTCATTGTATGCACCTTGCATTTCTTGCTCCTCAATTTCCTCCTCAATTTGGTCCTCAACTTGGGCATCAATTTGTTCATCTGCATGCTCATTTTCTACTAACCTTAATTGCTCAGCAGTTTGGTCATTTGTTGGGACCACAAGGGCTGGGCATGTTCTTTTGTTATGACCAGTTTTCTTGCATTTTCCACACCTACAGAACATAAATACTATGAGTTGTCAAACAACAGAATAAAGCCGAAAAAAAACAAATCATAATCATAAATATACCTCACAGTCTTCTGAGTTGTCCTGCTTAATATCTTCACTCCATGCTCAACCTTCTCATATGTGTCTTTTGGTTCAGGCCTCCTTCTCTTCTTTGGCCTACCAGGCTGTTTTTCAATGGTTGGTGGTTTTAAACAAAATCCTGTCCTTTCCCAAGCCATGTGCCCATTCATAGGATAAACTATTCCAGAATAAGCTTTTTTGTAGTTTGTTGTTGAATACACAGAATCAACATAGTCCTCCACATTCTGCCCTAACCTGTTGATGCATGAGATGGCATGGTGACAAGGGATGCCACTCAAATCCCACCTTCTGCAACCACAACTTTTTTCACCCAGATGCACTGCATACTTGGACCCATTCACTGTTGTCACTTCAAATTGATCATAACCTGCATAGGTTGAATAGCATCCTCCACTCCATTTTTTAAATTTGTCAAGCAGCTTGTATACTTTGGGTGTAAATTTTCTTACTTCCCAATCATGCATCTCGTCCCTCTTAGTTTGCAGTCTCCTCATGAGATACTCCCTTATCATTTCTAACATGACTAAAATGCCTTGTTCCCTAG
This sequence comes from Kitagawia praeruptora, assembly GCA_037693485.1. NCBI lineage: Eukaryota > Viridiplantae > Streptophyta > Magnoliopsida > Apiales > Apiaceae > Kitagawia > Kitagawia praeruptora. Next base: position 130,481,714 of record CM075347.1, read on the forward strand.
CCCATAAAATACACCTGTTAAAACTCTCACACATGTTGTTTAGCAGAAGATCACATTTATTCTGAGTCTTAAAATGTGACCTTGTCCAATGATGGAAAGGCACTGCAGTTAGCCATTGCCATGCTCCAACATTTTCTTCTTTAATCACAGTCATGGCCCTTTCGAAAGCCTCTACATTACTAGCCCTAGCACAACTCCACAATTTCTCTTTTAGTGATCTTCCTCCATATTTGCCCTTAAAGTTATTATGCATATGCCTAACACAATATCTTTGCTCAGCCATGGGTACCATTTCTTCAATGACATTGAGGAGACCCTTTTGTATATCACTAATCAATGTCCACCCATCCCCAACCCTAATATCAAAGTCCTGAACTAGTAAAGCCAAAAACCATCTCCAAGAGTCTAACCTTTCTGCTTCAACTACTGCATATGCTAATGGATACATACAGTTATTAGGATCCATGCCTACAGCACACAAGATCTGACCTTTATACGAATTCTTGATGTGGCATCCATCTAAGCCAATGACCTTCCTGCAACCAAGTTTGAAGCCATGCTTCAACCCACCAAGGCATATGTATATCCTCCTGAATTGACCAACATTTCCTAGATTTGGACATATGTAGAGTTAGACAAACACTTTTTCAGATCTAATAAGTTAAACAACACAGAACATCTAATACATACCTGGTTCAATGTCAATCTCAACTGTAGAGTTGGGACACCTTTTTAGCAGCTCTGTCTTGTAATCCCAAAGTTTTTCATATTGTTCCTCGTCAGTACCATTAATGGTCCTCATGCATTTCCTTTTAGCTTTTCTGAGGATATGAGATTTGAAATCAATCTGCAAATCCTTTAACACAGTCTTATGAAAAGACTTAATTGGCCACTTTGGATTAATCCTAAACTCAGGTAGATATTTCCTTGCTAGAAAACCAGAATTGATAAGGGGCAAACCCTTTTGCTCTCTCACACATGTGTGATCTGTAAAGCAAAAAGAAAAAAGAAAGAATAGAATATTAAGCCACTAGATACCACCTACCAGTATAGGAAACTCTGTAAAAATTAATGGAAATGACCAAAAGGTACCTGGTCCCACTTTCTTGATTTGAATGCACCTGTCAAAATTATATCCAGCATTAAGGAACCAGGGGCATGGAGGCTTGCAAACTGCTCTAACTCTGGTTTTATCACTTTTTACAAACTTCACCACCCTCCCTTCCTTATAAGAATGTTTAATTATGGCCTCTCTACACTGGTAATGATCTGTAAAGATCATCCCAACGTTCCACTGTGGATTGTCACTATCTTTGTACACTGGAAACCTATTTTTCCTCTTAAGAGCTTGTAGCTCTTCATCTTCATCCATGTCATTGTCTGGCAGACTATCTGAGTCATCATCACAGTCAGTGTCATTATATGCTTTATCACTATCAGTGTCTTCCTTTCCTAGTCCAATTCTGTCTCTTATTCTACCCACCCATTCCACTCCTTCATCAACATTATTAGCATATACCATGTCATCATCTGTATCTGAGTAGTCAGAATCATCAAAGTCATAATCATCCAATTCATCACTCCACTCTCCTACTTCATTACTTCCATCTCCTTCACTCCTTTCAAATACATTAATGTCATCAAATGCCCCCAAATTTGTTTCATCACAATGCTCCACATATATATCTATCTTGTTATCATTTTCCATAGCATACCCTTTCATTGCAACTACATAACTATCATCTGTGATTAACTGGAGACTTTTCTCAAATTCTACATTAGGTCTCCTATAATACAAACAGAACAGTCCCTTATAACCCATAGCTTTAACATATGTTCTCAAACTGTCATAGCTAATATCTACGTCTTGCAAGTAATATACTGTCACCTGACCACCTACATATGTTACTTGTGGTAACCTTTTTAACCTTCCACCGTGAAATATACTAACACTTATTGTGTGTTCACCTTCAATACCAAGAAATTGGTTTACAATCAGCACATTTTAACATAATACCCACATCATCAACATAACATAAACAAGATACTTGAACAATTAACAATCAAGTTAAAAAAGTGATCAACGATGCATAAATAAGCGCTGATAAACAACAAACAAGTTTAATTAACAATCACAAAAGAGAGTTAAGAATCATACCAGTCTCGAAGGAATTAGAATCTGACATTTCCTTCTTCAATCGCCAATTTCCTTCTTCAGTCTCGAGTTTAGTTGAGAAGTAATTGAGAGAAATTAAGTTAAAGGGGTTAAACTGATCGTCAATACATATAAACCTAGTTTTATTGTGTTAATATCGGCACTTGAAATGTCTGTTATGTCCCTCAGTTTTGTAACGTTTTTTAGCCGGTACGTATTCTGACGCGGTAAAAGGGCCAAGAGGTACATTTGTGAAGTTCGCGTGGCAAAAAGGTACGAGTTTAAACTTCAGGGCTTTATGGGTATAACTGTGTAAACTTGAAGGGCCAAAAGGTCAATAACCCAATTAAAAATTATTTTGTTAATTTTACGTGGGCTGTAAAATCGTCCAAATCAAATTTTAAGAATTCAAGATAGAGTACAAATGTTAAATCGAGTGTGTAAAATCTTATATATATCAATTTTTTAATAAAAATTTGATATGTAAATTAATAACATATAAAACTTAATTTTTTTATATAATTATAGATATTAAAAAAAAGTGCATTGCATGGATCTAGGCTTGTCAACGGGTCAGGTTCGGATCAGATCGATCTAAATCCATATCCATATCCATTTGTTTTTATCAGATTCAGATCGGATTGGATCATATCTCATATATTTTAGAGATCGATCCATATCCAATATATTTAGTTTAATGGATAAACAGATCGGATTTCGGATATCCATTGCTCCATTTATTTTTTAAAACATAAAATATATTCACGTAAATATATATCATTCACTATTTTAAAAGAAAATTAGTAAAATTTGAGAAGTTACAATCTAGAAGCCAGTGTTTAAATTTTAGTAGCAATCAAAAACTTAAACTATTTTAATATTTCATTGTTCAAACAGAATGTTTAAAAAAACATAAATCACAGGTAATAACTATCCGAACATATTTAAATTATAAATGCAAGTTTCCAAAATTGACGTTAAAATATAAATACAGAAGAAAAATATAATGGCATTAAACTTTGGAGGTTGGAGCCATGCATGGAAGAGCAAGGAAAATATTAAATTAGGTATAAGGCTTAGGATTTTCAATAACGTAACTTATTACAATATAAAATATTTTTAAAATATTAGTATATATATTATATATTATATATTATATTATTATATAATTAAACGGATCAGGTCGTGGATAAGCGGATCGGATCAATCTAAATGCATATCCGATCCATTTATTATTCGGGTCGCTCTTATTGAATCGGGTTCCGGATCGGATATTTTTCGACCAATCCATATCTGTTTAAATCAACGCAGATCGGATCGGATATGGGATTCATTGACAAACCTACATGGATCATAAACTAGTGACTAATAACTGAGTGAGCTTATTTTCCAGAAAAGTTGACTTATTTTAAGAAATAAGCAAGATTCCTAGTTTTTTTCCTGAAAAAATCACTTTTTTTTGCAACTTATCGGATCTCAAACATACATTAAATACTTGTATAAAAAATATTAAAATATGAAATTTTATCGCATAAGAACTTAATTTAAGGTTTCTCAAACAGGCCATAAGTAAACCAGAGGATACGTTTTATTAGTTTGGTTTTGTAGTTGTTTGGGTTGGACTGGGCTCGTAAGAGTTTTGGTTAACGGGCGTAGGATACTTGATTGTAATGGACTGGGCTACTCATCTCTTTCCCGGTTATCCAAACCCCTCGTTAACCCCCTGTATTTCCAAATCTCTCTCTCTCTCTCAGCTGGGTACTAACATCATATCAATCTTCGGTAAACATTCTTTTATACGGTAAATTTCTCTCAGCACAACTCTCACCAGATGTATAAAACCAAAACCAAACCAAACATACCCAGTGTATCCAGCCTGGAGCAGGGTCTGGGGAGGGTGAGATGTACGCAGACCATACCTCTACTTTTTACGATAGAGAGGCTGTTTCCGTGAAGACCCCCGGCTTAGTGCGCAACAAAATAGAGTGTGTTCTAATACAAAGATGATTTCAAATGGGAAAGTACTCAGTCGAACCTTGGCCCATGGCCTGGACCTCATGGGACTTACCTAAGCGGACATTGGAAACTCCTCTCCTGATATATGTCGGCTCCGATCAACACACCCTGCTAAAAAAAGACTAAACCACAAGTAAAAAACAATTAAATATAAAAAGGTAAATGGGACAACCCAACTCTACGACAAAGCTAAACGGGACAACCCAACTCTTAGACTCTCAACAACAGAACCACTCCCTAAAAGAGAATCCACCACTCTGATACGACGCCTCCAGGTGGACCGGTCAGCTGTCAAGGTCTCGTTTAGGTTTAAGTTCTTCAAATCTAACCTTAGTTGCTCCTCCCAAGTTCTCCTCGGTCTACCTCTCCTTCTCACCAGATGTATAAATGACATGTATATATATGTGTGAATTTTTGTTCACTGTATGCACACACACAATAGAAGAATCAATACATGTAATTGTATGTATATTTATATCACCGTGCGTGTTTTTATTTCTGTGAATTTGTAGTTTGTTAGGGATGACACAATAATCCGATTCGACGTGCACTCGACTCGTTTTGATCAGATTGGATTTTACCAAACCCGAAGTTTCGAATTTAGATTTAGACTTGGATTTGAATATACTTTTTTAAATCAGATAAAGTGTAAATTTGGCTTTGGATATAAATTTGAGTTTCAATATGTTAAAGATATATTTAACATATTTTTAGATAGTTAATTTTTATGATTATTTGATTTATTTCCTTGCTTAAAAGTTAGGATATTAGAAAAGAAAATATCGGTTGTATAATTCATTTTAGCATGAATATTTAATAAATGCAAAGAAGAAAAAATCTGCAGTTGAAAACTTTGCCACCGAATTTTAATCTAGTCGACTTCTAGTGAGTGTTTAGGACTTTGGAATGTTGAAGAGCATATGTTTTACCTATGTGATGGATTGTTTGTCATAAGTTTAGTATGACTTTTGCTGATTATGTGTACAATCTAATATCATTTTTATCTAATAGTCATATTTACTTGATTGATAATAATTTGGATTCAAATTACATGCACCATTATTGTCATACTTATATGTAAGTTTTATATTGTTTGATTATTTAACGAGTCTAAATTCTAACCAAAGGGGATCCTTTGGTTAGATTTCGATTTTGTATTGATTAGTAATATTATAATTTTCTTTTATTCTAGATTTTGTTGTAAGATTTTTACTTTTAGTTAAAGAACTTTATTTTTTTGGATTTTAATGTTGTATTTTATTCGGGTGCACTTGGAGTTCAATTACAGTAATTTTATTTTCGGACATTAAACTAGGTTGGGATTAAACTTGAATATTTTTGGTTTCTAGTAACATAAAAAGAGTTATTTGTAGGTAGTACAAGAGCACACATAAATTGGTTGCAAATTGCAATTATGACTCCAGTTTCAAAAAATCTTTACACAGGTTACTTTCTCAACCATGTATTTTTTTTTTTTTTGCAAATACATTTTACGTTTGTTTACTCGCATTCGGTTATACTGAAAATCAATTGATGTTTGTGATTATTGTCCTTGTTTCTCACCAGATGATGTCAGTCTATTGGTGGTATTAATCGACACCAATCCATATTTTTGGAGCACAAGTAACCAGGGCCTTCCATTCTCCAAATTTCTTTCTCATGTATTTTAGATCCCTTCATATCATATTTCCTATATTCAAACCTCCTTTTAATTTCATCACCTAATCACTTATTAATTCACCAATTCTTGCAGCTTGTAGCATTTTTCAACTCGATACTCTTGCTCAACCAGCTTAACCAAGTTGTTGTAATTGCTACGGGCGTCAATTCCTGTGGTTACATATACGATTCTTCGTTGCCACCTCCTAATAACAGAGCTCAGACTTTGTTGCACAAGTTAGAGGAGTTTGTGATTAAAGATGAAGAATTAAGTGCCGATGAAGATTTTGTTGATGGAATCAAGTCTTCATTGCTTTCGGGCTCTCTTTCAATGGCTCTTTGTTGTATCCTTTTAGTCATACTATAGCACTACTAATTATATTGTTGTTACATATATGTTATGTATATGGTCTTAACTTTGACAACTAGATATTCAAAGGGTATTTCGATCTGGCTCACTTGGTCCACAGCCTCGGGTAATTGTTATCCTTATGTTTTCGAAATTCGTGGTGCTTAATTGGGTGCTTTTCATGCTTCCTTTTTCACTTCATAGTTTATTCAAGGAATTACTATAATAAGTTTCTTATTAAATGTGGCAGATACTATGCTTGCATGGATCTCCAGATGGACCTGGACAGTACGTATTGTTTAATTTATGGTATATGTTGAAACCTGTATTGTCTTCTCCACAGGCTTTTACCACAAATAATCTTGCTTTTTGCAGATATGTTGCAGTCATGAATTCAATTTTCTCTGCACAACGCTCAATGGTACTGTGATGTAGATGATAAACTAAGTTTTTTTACTTCAAACAACATTTAGGCTACTTCTTCATATCTTTTTTCTCTTTTAGTAACAAGATTTTTGTTGTTTTTTTACTTAAAAATCTTAGTGTACTGAATTGTCTATCTTCTATACTAGCTTTTTGCTTAACATAGCAACACCCCCTCCCTCCAGAAAAGTATCAATGAAAATAAATTTACAGTCATATTCTTGGTACTTCTTTATGACCTTGCCTTTTTCTGTTGACTTGATGGTCGCTTTTCTACAAGATTACTGTGATATTATAGCCTGCCAAACTGCTCTTGTTAGAATTTGAGGTTCATAGACAATATTGCATCACTTGATTTAAAATACACGCGCTGTGTTCTTTTTCCTGCACAATGGGATCTGCGTTGTGCTTATGAAGGTTGGCGTTAGTCGGTCAAGGACTTAATGGTGAAAGTGTGGCCAGTGTTTATACGAGGACTTCCTCGCTTTATTTACTAGGTACAAAAATCCATTTTTCAAGCTATAAACCATATGTAACTTATTAGAGTATAAAGTACATTTTATCGTAATTTGTTGCACTGGAAAATGGAGATGTGTTCAAAATAGGTGAGACTAAGGGAGTAATTCATATTAGCCGGATAACGAATAAATTGAACCGTTTGGCCTCACCGTAGATAGCGCATTAGGAGAAGCAGAAAAGGAGAGGGGGGGTGAGTTGTGCATTTGAGCATATAATTGTTTGCCTTTACCTTGCAATCCATGTAAATGGTTTGTAAAGAGTAGTTCAAAAGTAGTTAATCATATTACTCCAGCTAGTTGTTGCGTAGTTGTGTGGATTGTTTTTGTCTAAAATGCTTGCGTATGTAATTCGTTCAATTCGTTCAATTGACAATTTTAAAAACTCTAATTTCGTTCCTTACACTTCCCTCTGCAGCTACCTATAGATTCTTGTGTTATAGGAGCTCAGCATTCTGCTTTTCTGCAGCAGGTAGCCTGTATTATTAATTTCATTTGATTTTTGTGCTTTTATTTTCCTTGTTAAAATTCTGCTGACTTACTGATTATTGCGTAAACAGGCTTCTCATATAACTGGTGGTATATATTCAAAGCCCCAACAGTTAGATGGTCTGTTTCAGTATCTCTCGGTATGTCTTTGACTTGCTAGTAAATTATGAATGCAGATTATTTATTCTAACTGTGTAATATCTTCTCGTGGCCATTGAAGGTAGCACCATGATCTATTTTTCTTGTCTAATAGCAACACGATAACATTTGGACCTGCCTTTTAACTTATTTTAATTTCTTCATTTGGTGGAAGTGGAATATTATACTTCCGCTATGAAATATATAATTAGTCCTTGTCTTGCATTAGAAAAAGTTTGCTCCATCTTTAGAACAGTTTTACACTTCTGTGGTGCTTTTTATGCCAGAATTAAAGTAACTTATAGTATCAATTTGTTGTAAATATGTAATAGACTAATAGTACTGACCATAAATCCCATAATATTTGCTTTTCTAGCTTTCCTCTTACACTCCTATTGATTGGATACTTACGTAATATTTTTGTTACATGCAGACACTATTTGCTACCGATTTGCATTCTCGTAGGTTTATACACCTCCACAAGTCTGTTGGTGTGGATTTTCGTGCCTCGTAAGTTTCTACTGTTAATGAAAGATATCAGTTATCAATACTACTCAACCCTGTTTTTGTTAAGGCTTAATGGCCTTTTAGCCCTCAAAGTTTCCACCGAAATACCCATCAGCCCTCAATATTTCAAAACGTTCCTTTTAACCCTCGAAGTATCCGTAAAGGTCCAATTAGCCCTTATACCGGTATAGAAAAAAATAATTTAAAAACGGTATACATCGGAGGGGCAAAACAGACATTTCACTTTATATTTCTTCCCCTCTCAATATCCGTAAAAGCCCCTGAAGTCACTACTAGCAGTAGTCAAATTCTGTTGTAACATTCCAACACCATCCTCACTGTCATTATCATCATCATTACCCTCCCCTCCATTACCAGTCGATTCTATATTTAAACCTAAACTCCTCTCAATATCTCTACTCTCTCTATTCCTTTCCCTAATTCTAACTTCATGCTCCTTCTCTTTCCCTTTATTCGAACTACTGTTCTCCACATTCTTCCCACGACGACCACCACCACCACCACCACCACCACCACGTGAAGCAGAACCCGACGATTCCTCCATCTTCAAACTACGTGAACGAGTAACAATTGCAGGAGTAACAGGCGAAGCAGTATTAGCAGACGAACCAGCAGAAGCAGCAGAAGTACGAGCACGCTTAGAAGAACGAGTAGTTGGACCAGATGATGAAGAATTAGGGGCTGATGAGGTAGCCTCCGCCCTCTTACGGCTACGAGTTTCCATACAAAACCCAAAACCCCCTCAAAATCACAAATTCAATCGCCGTTGCTCGGCGATCAAACACTACTCACTCCAAAATTCCTTCTCATCCAAAATCCCCAATTTCCTCGAAACCCCAAATATCAAAATCTGCACCGAACACAGAAACAAATTAAATTAACCACCTAAAACCTAATCAACCACATCAAAATCACATATAAAATTAAGTCGAATAACAATACAAAAACCCTAATTTTCGATTAAAAAAACGATCAAACACAGAAATAATTTAAAAACAAGTTAATTAGCATAAACAATTAAAATACAATCATCTAACCTTTGATTTAACGATGCGATTATTCAATCTTCGTGTGTGTAAAGTGAATTAGATGCGTGTATGTATCTGTGTGTGTATAGCAGCGGTTTGAGGAGTATAGAGGTTGAGAGGGGAAGTGAAATGTCTGTTTTGCCCCTCCGATTTATACCGTTTTCAATTTTTTTTCTATACCGGTATAAGGGCTAATTGGACCTTTACGGATACTTCGAGGGTTAAAAGGAACGTTTTGAAATATTGAGGGCTGATGGGTATTTCGGTGGAAACTTTGAGGGCTAAAAGACCATTAAGCCTTTTGTTAATTATATTGTAATATTCCTTTAAGTTATGATTTTTTTAATCTGCACTTATTGAATATCTAAGGGTCTACATTTCTTTATGTTAACTATTAGAAGTCAATTCCATTTCTCTTTTTTATGTATATTTCCTGTTATGACAGCTCTTAGAATTTTGGTTGTTAATCCTCTCAAAACTTTTATATTTTCAGGTGTTTTTGCCACAAAAGCACAATTGATATGGGCTACATATGTTCTGTGTGTTTGTCTATATTTTGCAAGCCTCACAAGAAGTGTTCAACATGCGGGTGAGTAGGATTAGTGCAAAAAAACTTACTTATTCAAGATGTTTTATCTTTCCTTTTTTCTAATGCAGGGATATTTTAAAGCTGAATGAGGTTGAATTTATTTCTAATGTATTTGATGTGTATGTGCTGCTTATACTACTTGGTTTGTTCTGTTGTGGGAGAGGTTTAGGATTAGTAGTTGTGGCATCTGAAATTCGAAGTCTAAGAAAATTTACTTTACTATCATTGTGTAAGTGTTTAAAATTGAAGGGCACTCAGAACTGCTGGTTCTGATATCAAGGATGTTACCCTCTTTTTTTGTACTTTGTGCTATATCATGTAGTTGTAATATAATTTTGGAAATATCATAAAGGTAACGAGATGAGGTCAAGAAGACTGCGCACACCATCTATATTTCCCAAGTAACCTAAAGTTCTATCTGCCTTTGAGTCTAAATGGTTATTTCAATTTTTTTGGTACTGTTGAGGATCTGGCAGTGTTTATTTATACAAGGATTCTGGAATCTGGATTCTTGTTGACATAGGAAAAGTTCATTCTTTCAGATTGACTTTTAGTTACTCCCTCAGTCAAATTTTGACCACGTTTCCTTTATCTACTGCCTTAAAGAGAAAAATTCCTAAGAATATCTACTGCATTATGCCATTATGTTGATAATTGTGATGAATTGCTAAACATCACGATTTTTGTCGAGACGAAGGAAGCAGTCATTTTCTATGCTAATATTCCATCATGTTGCATTCTTTGCGCATCACTATTCAAAGAACAATATTAGAGATGAGTGATAGATGTCATAATCATTCTCGATTCAAGTTTCTGTATACTAGGTTCTCTAGTATATTTCAGTTCGGCATTGAGGTTCACTGATTGTAAATAATTATTATTCTTTAATGCTCGTATATTCCTCAGTTAGGATTAGTCTAAAGTATTAGTAACTGGCAACTGATGTGCAGGTCAACTTTTGGCCAACCTCAAGCAACTGTTTCGGCTACTAAAAACCTGAAGAGAAAAGCTGCGGATACATGAAACAAAACATGTTGCAGTAAAGTTTGTACTATAGAAGTGTGTAGGTGACGATCAAGTTGCAAGTAACATTAGGCCCCAGTGTTCGGATAATATTTTCCAAGCAAAATATATTTTTTGACTTGGCGAAGAGAATAACAAAAAACAAAAAAAGTTCAATTATGTTGCTGGTGTGAAATTTTACCAGAATGACGATTTTTGTACATGTTGCTGGTGTAAAATTACTTGCTTCCTCTTCTGCACGAACATACACTCTCTTAAATCTTTTATTTGCCATCAGGACATGCTAAATGTATGTTATGCATTGCACAGGTGCCATGTATATTATTATACTTGTATTTTGATCGCTACCTGTTGGCTCACTTTGCTAGGTAGTTACATCACTATTAGTTTCTATAGGAAAATGGGTTTCACGGGCACCGGTAAATGGTTTTATGGACACCCTGGTGCTTCGGGATATTACAAAACTGAATAGAAGGTGCAAGTATAATTACATTTTGAGTTTTAAAGTTGAAACTCTCCAGAGTCCTCAGCTGAGATCGCACAAGGGTGCTCAAAATGATGACCTTAGGAATTGTTATATTGTGAGTGCCAAAATTTTGTATGGGTCTTGGAGAGAGGCAGAGTCTGGAGATAGAAGGATTGCATCCATTGCCAGCTACTACAATTCACAAAATTTTGTATGGGTACTAACATCATATCAATCTTCCATAAACATTATTTTATACGGTAAATTTCTCAGCACAACTCTCACCATATGTAGAAATGACATGTATATGTATGTGTGAATTTTTGTTCACTGTATGCACACACACAATAGAAGATTCAATAGATGTAATTGTATGTATATTAATATTACCGTGCGTGTTTTTATTTCTGTGAATTTGTAGTGCATGTGTTGATTTTTTTACCTATACATTGAAAAAAATTGGTAGCAACGTGTTTGATAAAATGTCCAAGTGATTATAGTGTTTTTAAGCTGAATGAGTTATATTATTCGATATTTTTGTTTAAGGTGAAACATTTTTGAAGTGTTTCTATTGCTCATATTGTGACTTTAGTAGGCGGGTCGAGTTTTAAAATTCTTTTCGCATTGTGTAGTTGACAGAATGACAAACTCGGTAGGCTTTGTTGGTTTGCAGAGCATGGAAATGTTAAAAGTAAGAGCAGCCCTTGAGGAAAAACTGAAAAAGAAAGGTGTTTTTAGTTGGGTTCGCCAAAGCATCAAAGTGCAAAGAGTAATGCGCAACCACTGAACGGGTATGTCTATGCTCACGTGCTTTACTGAGCTCCTACAGTGTTTGCTTTTCTTAATCTTAGAAGTGGATTTACCTGAATTATTTGTTATTGGATAGACAACGGGAAACACTGGATGATTTTGACGATAATGCTTCAGATGTAAGAGGCCGGGAAAAGGGAAACGGACATGCACAGTTGTCACACTCAGCTACATTGTTGAAGATTGCAACAAGAGTGAAAAAGACAAAGGTAGGGATCTTTTATTAGGTGTTTTGAAAGACTGAAAACTGATTTGGTGGCTGAAGTTTTTTGCCAATGCATCTTATTAGTAACCAGTTTGCAACTTGAGTACTTGACCATTAGTTGGTGTACTTATTTAAGTCTCATAAATCAGCATGTACTGTTAACAATATATAACAGCATACATAGAGATTTACAGAGAGATGAAGTAGTGGTATATATTGCTCGTATCTATTACATGAGGAAACTATCCTTTATATAGAAGTAATACACCAACTATGCTATATAAGTCTACACCAACTATGTTATATAAGTCTATGACGGTGCCTAACTCTGACATTCATATACCAACTATGCTGACATTCATACATTTTGACACTCCCCCTCAAGTTGATGCATATATATCACTCATGCCCAACTTGCCAATAAGTGGATGAAGTATCTTCTGATTTAAACCTTTGGTAAATATGTCTCCGATCTTACAAAGTGAATACCAATGGTATCATTATTGATCTTCTCTTTTATGAAGTGTCGATCAATTTCGATATGTTTGGTCCGATCATGTTGAACTGGATTATGTGCAATGGCAATAGCGGCTTTGTTATCACAATGTAGCTTCATTGGAGTTGCAGATGCAAGTCCCAATGCTTCTAGGAACAATCTTATCCACAATAATTCACGTACACCCTTAGCCATAGCTCTATATTCTGCCTCAGCACTAGATAAGGCAACCACAGGTTGTTTCTTGCTTCGCCAAGTAACCAAATTGCCACCAACAAATGTACAATATCCTGAAGTAGATCGTCTATCGTCTTGACATCCGGCCCAATCTGCATCTGTATAGCTTTCAACCCCGAGATGATTGTTTTTAGTAAACATTACTCCTTTTCCAGGAGCAGCCTTAAGATACCTTAATATCATATAAACTGCATCCAAATGTGGTTGACGAGGATCATGCATATACCTACTAACAATTCCCACTGCATATGATATGTCTGGCCTTGTATGTGCAAGGTAGATTAGTCGACCAACTAACCATTGATATTGAGATTTCTCGACAATTTCACCAGCATCTCCACAAAGTTTATGATTTGCTTCTATTGGAGATTCTGCAGGTCTACATCCCAACATCCCTGTTTCATTCAGAAGATCAAGTGTATACTTCCGTTGTGAGAGGAAGATACCACATGGACTTCTAGAGACCTCAATACCAAGGAAATACCGTAGTTTTCCTAAGTATTTCATCTCGAATTCAGAGGCAAGCTTGCGTTTAACATTAGCAATCTCACAGGTGTCGTTGCCGGTGATCACAATATCATCGACATAAACAATCAACACTGTGATTTTTTCATCTCGTCTTTTTACGAACATGGTGTTATCTGAGTTGCTCTGTTTGTAGTCAAATTTAATCATTGCTCCCTGAAATTTGCCAAACCAGTCCCTTGGAGACTGTTTTAACCCATAAATAGTCTTCTTTAGCTTGCATATTTTCCCAATAGTCGCAGCTGTAGAAAAACCCGGTGGAATATCCATGTAAACCTCTTCTTTCAGGTCTCCATGTAAGAATGCATTTTTTACATCCAATTGCTGAAGTTCCCATCCGAGATTTGCTGCACATGATATCAAGACTCGAATAGAGGCCATCTTTGCTACTGGAGCAAAAGTTTACTGATAATCAATCCCGTAAGTTTGAGTATACCCTTTTGCTACAAGTCTCGCTTTGTACCTATCAATCAGCCCATTAGGTTTCCGTTTCACAGTGAATACCCATCTGCATCCTACTACCTTCCTTCCAGCGGGAAGATGAGTTAACTCCCAAGTGCCATTATGTTTCAAGGCATTCATTTCCTCTATCATAGCATCTTTCCATTTAGGATCACATAAAGCATCCTGCCAAGTATGTGGAACAGAAACACTAGACAAGGATGACACAAAAGCAAGTGAAGATGGAGATAATGCATTATAAGATACAAAGTTTGAGATAGGATGGTTAGTGCAAGAACGTACACCCTTTCTTATAGCAATAGGAAGATCTAAAGTAGGATCAAGAGTGTTACCGTTATCAGGCTCAATTATAGGAGCTGTAGGATCTGCCTCGAGGTCAGAGGTCTCTGGATGTGGTAAAGTGGTGACATCTTCATTGTTCCGCCTAGAATATGTAATCAAATCTGGCCTGTCAAACCTATTTAGATCATCTAACTCACTACCCAAACGTGGAGGGATGGATGATGTGTTTGGACTAGTGTTTGGCACATTGATGAATGGAAGGAATTGAGACTCCTCTGTCGCTTTACTATCAAGACTGTGTCGGTTAATCTCCCCCTGAAGCAAGGAGGAGGATCCGGGAGAGAAGTAAGAAATAGACTCCCAGAAAGTAACATCGTGACTGACATATGTGCGATGTGAGGGAGGGTGATAGCACTTATACCCCTTTTGAGTTGGTGTATAACCAATTTTGAGTTGGTGTATAACCAATGAAAACACAGCGGAGAGCACGAGAATCAAGTTTATCCCGAGAGGGAGAATGATTATGAACAAAGCATACACTCCCAAATAACGGAAGAGGCAATGGATGTGACGAAGGTGCAGGAATAAAGGACAATGGTGTTCTGAATTGTAGTACTTTTGAAGGGAGACGGTTGATCAGATATGCAGCAGTCATGACTGCCTCACCCCAAAGATATTTAGGGACATGCATGGTTAATATGAGGGACCGTGCTACCTGTTGTAAGTGACCAATTTTCCTTTCAGCGATTCCATTTTGCTGAGAGGTCTTAACACATGTAGTTTGATGAATAATACCCCATGTGTCCAAATAAGATGTAAACATTCCGGCATACTCGGTACCATTATCACTTCGCAGAATTTTAACAGAGGCATTGAATTGTGTTTGAATCATGTGGTGAAAGGATTTAAAACATCCGAATACTTCACTTTTGTGTTTAAGAAGGTATACAAAAGTAAGTCGAGAATGACAATCAACAAAGACAACAAACCACCTATATCCATCATGTGTAGGATGACTAAATGGACCCCAAACATCAGTATGAATAGTAGAAAAAAGAGTGGGACTTCTATTATTTCTAGATGGATATGGTGATCTTTTATGTTTGGCTAATTCACATGGTTCACAAAAAAATTCTTCCTTTTTACATTTTGATGCTAAATTCGGAAAGAGATGCGATAAAACACCAAATGAAGGATGACCTAACCGTCTATGCCATTGATACAAGGACTCTAAACTGGGATTAGATTTAGATAAAACCTGATAACTTGCCGATGGCGAAACAGAATTTCCTTCCATAATATAGAGGCCATCTACCACTTTACCACTGCCAAGGACCTTGCCTGTAGCCAGATCCTGAAACACACAGTGAGAATGGAAAAAAGTTACTGAACAATTAAGATTTTCAGTAATCTGATGAACCGATAATAAGTTCACTGATAAGGAAGGAACATGTAAGACAGATGATAGTGGTAGTGAAGGGAGACAGTTGGAAGTGCCCCACCCGTGAACGGGCACATGAGTTCCATTGGCAACACGAACACTCTCTGTTTTATTGATGTAGTGATATGACTGCAGTAAACTGGAATTGCCAGTCATATGTTCTGACGCTCCCGAGTCAATAATCCATGAATTAGGTGAATTGTGAGAGATAGAATGACAAGAAATACTCGAATGAAAAGTATTTGTCTGTACAAATGAGGCTTCAGTCTTTAGCTTTATATCAGAAACTAACTGTCGAAAAAACTTGAGTTCCGAAACAGTTAGACCGGAGTGAGTTCCAGAAAAATCCTCTTTCATCATGCTAAATAAATCCGGAATAAAATACCCAAAAGATAATTATCCAACAATTATAGTCAAGTCTTAACTCGAACTAAATCATTATTTTATACTGCACAAGATATGTCAGATAACATAACAACCCAAGTTGTCCCTTTTTTTTTCTTTTACAGCAACAGATATATATACGTGTATCTATTTTTTTTTATCAAGCAATATAACGTATGTATATATCTCCAGAAGAACTGATGTAGGACAATATCTAGAATCAAAGACTATAAGAAACAATAACAATGCAGAAAATTACTCAATGAATTATACAAGACCTCAAGGATAATTTCAATATTATTCCAAAGGAAAAGATGTATATTCAAAGGTGCCTACAATGGTTGATATCAATCAACATAAATACACAAATAAAAGGGTTAACAACCACCCATCACAATTATTAAAGCACAATGATTAAGCACAACAATTATTAAAGTACACAATTATTAAAGCACTCAATTATTAAAGCACAACAATTATTAAAGCACAACACAAATAATTAAAGCTTAATATTAATAAATAGAATTAACTATGTATTAATAAAATAAAAGATTCCTTTTATTTTTATTTTGTCCCTCATCATTCTCCCCTTGTTAGAGAAAACTCGACCACGAGTTTTGTAAAATGCAAGATCACGGACAAGCCGGCGAAATGGTTCTTCACTCCCGTTCCCCATCATGCTCCCCTTGTTTGAGAACACTCTGCCACGAGTTTTGTAGAAAGCAAGGACAATGCAAGTCGGAGATGGGACCACGATAAAAGTTCTGCGCCTTTTGAAGAATGGCCGAGGGGCAAAGAACTTTGAAAACGGATCGACAAGTGAAGGAGGCTCGAGCACGTACTTAGGAATAATGAAATCTATATGCTCGACCTCGATAATATCATTAATGATATTATCACCAGTGATCATCACAAAGTTATGTGATGATCCTCTTAATCCGGGTAACACAGTAGTTGAATCATCTGATATGATCCCTTCTAGGCCCTCGATATTATCACTAGCGATCATCACCAAGTCATGTGATGATCCTTTTAGCTCGGGCGACACAATGGTTGAATCATCTGATATGATTCCTTCTAGGCCATCATCCTCCCTCTTTCTCCCTTTCTTAGAAAAAACTCGACCACGAGTTTTGTATAAATCAAGTTGTGGCTCGATTTCTTCTTTTTGATCCTCACAAATGATTTGGAAGTAGTCAAGCTGTGGCTTGGTTTCTTCTTCTTGATCTGTACGAATGACTTCTTTATTCTCAACTTCTTTGAGCTTTTTAATTGGATCTTCCGTATATGTATCTTCAAGATGCTCAATTTCTGTTGAAATTTCATCCTTCTTCGCATTTTCCAATTCCGCAAGACGTAGAAGTTGAGATATAATAGTGTCACCAATCCTCTTTATTTCCTCATTTTCTTGTTGTTGACTCTCTTTTCTCAATTCAATTTTGTACTTCTTTTCCAACATCTTAAGTTCATCACGTGCTCTATCAATTTCTCTCAATGTTAGCTCATATTCAAGTAATTTCCATTCATGACGACGAACATAAATTTCGTAGTGTAAAAGATCACAATCTTCCTCATAACAAAGAATATTATATACTACGTCGTCAATTGCAGATTTTATGCGTTTAGACATGATTCAAACACACATAGTTGGTAGGGGCTGAACTGTCAGAGTCCAGAAGTTGTGGCAAATTCTGTAAGTACATGGACTGAACAGTGGCACATCTGAAGTGCAGGAAGTGCAGGGGCTGAACAGTAATTTTCTGAAACAGTGAGGAATGATATGCAGTTTCTGGAAGTACAGTGGATGAATTGTAATTTTTCAGAAACTTCAAGGCTGTTGAGTAGATTTAAGAAACTGCAGGGGCAGAAATGGGATTTCTGTAAAGTTCAAGGACTGGATTGTATGTTTCTGCAAGTGGGGGGATTGGACTGTAATTTCAGAAACTTTAAGGTACCTAACTGCAGTTTATGGATTAAAATGCAGTTTATGGATTAAAACATTAGGTGGGGAGTTGGACAAAAGAAATAAAGTAGTATATTGAATTATTGATGTGCTTACTACTTTAATTAAATTAATTGAAGTTTGACTCAAATAATGGAGGTGAGGTGGGGTTTAACAAATGGATGTGTATATAGTTTTAAGTTAGAATGGGTTGGGGTAGGTGCCACAA
This sequence comes from Kitagawia praeruptora, assembly GCA_037693485.1. NCBI lineage: Eukaryota > Viridiplantae > Streptophyta > Magnoliopsida > Apiales > Apiaceae > Kitagawia > Kitagawia praeruptora. The sequence continues at coordinate 130,500,105 of CM075347.1, forward strand.
TATCATTATACATATGTATATTGTACGTATATATGGAAAAGAAAGGCTATGAGTTACCCCTTTTGATTCAACACCATAGCAAAACACGGATGAACAGTGGATGAGGGGAAGCAGTGAACAGTTCTGACAGATGAACAGTGGATGAACAGTGTTTTCAGGCCGTGAACAGTAGCTTCCAGGCAGTGAACAGTACTTTTCCAACAGTGAATAGTGGCAGTGAGTGTATGGGGGTGCAGTGGTGGTGAATGAACAATAACGACGGCAGTGGTGGACAGTAAACAGCAGAAACTCCTACCAGACTTGAGCTTTTTCTGGTTTGTTAAACAGTGGTTTCAGCGGTAAGGTCGGCAACGACACTGAACAGTAACAGAAACCGGTGGATGACTAGTAAACAGTGGACAGTAACTGGTGGGTGGTGAACAGTCACAACGGTGAGCAGTAGCAGTTCCGGCAGCGGTGTTGGGTTGGTTCTGGTGGCAGTGTTGTGTATGGTGATGAAAGCTGTGAACAACTCCGTTGGATGAACAGTGAATATGATTCTTAACAGCAAAACCAAGAATTTTAGCTCTGATACCAATTTGATGTAGGACAATATCTAGAATCAAAGACTATAAGAAACAATAACAATGCAGAAAATTACTCAATGAATTATACAAGACCTCAAGGATAATTTCAATATTATTCCAAAGGAAAAGATGTATATTCAAAGGTGCCTACAATGGTTGATATCAATCAACATAAATACACAAATAAAAGGGTTAACAACCACCCATCACAATTATTAAAGCACAATGATTAAGCACAACAATTATTAAAGTACACAATTATTAAAGCACTCAATTATTAAAGCACAACAATTATTAAAGCACAACACAAATAATTAAAGCTTAATATTAATAAATAGAATTAACTATTTATTAATAAAATAAAAGATTCCTTTTATTTTTATTTTGTCCCTCATCAAGAACAGTAATGAAAAAATAAAGGATCAGGTATCCTGACGGTATGGCTCGTGACTCTTCCGGAGTTTCTATAAACACAAAAGGACCGTCGTTAGAATACCACATCTCTTACTCACTACACTCTTGTGTAACATTACCCTTGACACTTTAATATATGGTTAACATATCACTATTACCTCAAAGGTTCAAGAACCTAACCATTTATAAGCTCAATCGAAGTTTCAGGGGTTTTTCACCATTTCCCCTAACGACCACACTTAACTGTAAAAATTCTCAGAAAATATAGATTTCGAATTTTACCATAAGGCCAACTGGTAATGCTTCTTTGACCACACTAATACCATAACCCAAAATTTCATAATTTTTAAAAATGTCTAAGTATGGTAGTTATAGCCTCAAAGTTGGTACAACTACGTTTTCTCGACTATCGAACGTCTTTCACTAAAACTGACTTTTCTCCTAAACCGTTCATCAGATTTTAACGCACCTTATATCAAAACGATCTATGAACCAAGCTCTATCATCTCATGGTCACTTAGGGGTCTGTACAGTAACCTACCGTACGTGACTGTTGTTCCAAAACAGGGCATCTACTTGGTTAAACGAAAATCGGACATTATAACGGCTATATTTTCATACTTTCCAAAATCAAACTCTTCCAAATCAATCATCCACCTTATACACCATCACCTACACCATGTGGTCATCTTACCAACCATGGTTACAAGCACATACTCCTTCCATAATCAACTTTAATCACTTACAAACACATATAACATCATGAATTCATACTTTGTACAACTTTAACTTCTAAACTAATCATAATACCTCATAAACTCAAAAGGGGTGAAGTTGTTTATACCTTCTTGAAGCTCAACAACACTTAATAAGCCTTGGGTTATCCTTAAACAACCTTACAATAGCTTGAATAATCTAAAGAAACCATAAAAACACAAGTTAGTTCTTAAGGTTACTATTCACCCAGCTGAAAGATCGTGCAATACGAGGCCCTTACCGAGCTTTTCTGAACGAGGCTTCTAAAGAAGAGTTGTAGAGCATCTCAATACCTTTCCAACCATATAAAGAACACAAAATTCCATTGAGTAATGAAGGAGATATGCCCATTTTACTGAGCTGCTGTCTTTTTACCCGAAAATGGAGAAAATGAAGATTTTTGTGTTGGTTTTGATCTTATCTTGGCTAGATTCTTGATAATTCTAGAGTTTAGTAGAAGCTTGAAGAGTTTTGTGGATAAAAACCATGTGAAAGTACTAATTTGCCCTTAATCAAGGTTAGTGGAATGTGATGTAAGCAAGTGATGTCACTTGGATGATCTAATCTCCTAATTTCTTAATTTTCTAAGTAAAATGCCAATCACATTGGTAAATAATGTGGTATGTATCCTTGTTATATTACTAATATTGGTTGCTTGGTCTCCATACTCGTCTAATTGTGATTCGTTTCGAATGTACCTCATTATCTCAGAAAACGTTCTCGCGGTTTCTCAAATGTTCTCTATTCCTTTTTCACTAGGGTTTTATTCTTAATTCCATTCTCTTCTCATAATATATCCTCCCTTGGACTTTGAATATTTAATATCTTCAATTTATAATCCATGATTCGTTCGCTTTATCACCTAATCTTATTATAAAGGTCCAGCAGTTTCTAGAACGCTCGTTTCACTATCTCAGTGGTTTCTCCTTTGTAAATTCTTTGGATATATAATATCCTCTCCCACATCATATATTAGTGTGTTAGGGTGATTCTAATCCTCAAGTAGGTATTAGATCCAATATCCTTGGTATATTCTCTTTTTCTCAGAAGTTGCTCTCCCGGTTATCTCTCGGGTTCTCAAGCATTCTCAAACTCGTTTAACAATCTAAATTCTCTTGGCATTTCCTTGACTTGACCACTCCTTGTTTAACCTAATTTCACTATTTCCTCAAGATATAAACCCTTTAACATTTCTATACTCTTTAATATCCAATACAATAGTGCTCAATTGAAATCAAACATCTCAAAAATATATACTCAGGAATTTCTAAAATCCGTCATCATTTCGAGTCACTCATTTTCATAGTACAACGCTAATATGGTTTCTGATTATTCATTTTCTGTTTCACTTATAGGGTACCTACATACGATTTCCCTAAATCCTCAAAATCACTATTCATTTAAGCACTGTAGCATTCCTAAAGTTAGGGTTATTACAGTCTTCCCCCCTTAAAAGGATTCCGTCCCGGAATCACGTTGAAAATATCGACGAATACCTTTCTCACATTACACCTTCTAATTCTCATATTACTTCCTCCTTCCTTTAGTTTCTCCTTAAACATTTCTATCTTGTTTGTACAGAAATACACCAACATACACTTGCTTGTCATTCATCAACATGTCATTTAGCTTATCAATAACAGCACTTTCACTATCTTTTCCTTGCAAATCTCCTCATGTATTCAGTCATTCTATATTATCTCATTTCTCCTTCCTCTTTCGACTAAGGGTATCGGCCACCACATTGGCCTCCCCTGAATGGTAGTGTATCTCACTCTGGTTTGCCTATATTTTGATCTCTATCATGACATAAATATTAACACCTCAATATTCCTATATCCCATCTCTGTAAAATTTTCCAGAAAATAAGTTATAATAATATTCCTTGAAACAATTGTAAGAAAATATTGGTTATAATATATATTTCCTGTTCGTAACTATACGAGCATGTACTTTTCCTTCATTCTTAAAAATATTCTCACACCTTCTCTCATACTCTTAATCTCCTTTCTATAGAGTTCTCTGACCCTTAACAGATATTGATTTGGATGACACGAGAATAACTCACTTTCTTATATCACCATAGTTTACTTTCTCATAGATAGATTATTCTTATCTATATTATCAGTCCATTTACACCATTCATTGACTTAGTCGATCCCTAACCAAACATTTACACTTAAGAGGTTAAATTAGAGCGTACCTGCAATTTCCTCCGGATACCTTATCCCAGATGTCTATTGTTCACTATACGCTTGTTACGACCAACTCAACACGCAAGTGCACGTGATCTCAAGTAACACAGATAGCAAATAAGGTTCGTTCCTACAGGGACTCGTTGTATTGTCTAGCTAACTCACTCACCAATGTATGATTGTTTTCCGATGCTAAAACAAATAAATAAGTGGATTGTTATTATCACTAAAATTTATCTAAGAATTATAACTAATTATCAACTACTTGAACTGAGATTTATGTCGAATTTCTTAGGCAATAAAACATGGGAATTTAGTTTCTTTAAACAATCCATCTATGGTCTCCAAATCCCTAGCCTTGTTCATGTGATTTATTAACACCTGATCGAACACACAAAACTGATATAAGCCAACTTCCGTTACACAAATACCATCCTAAACAATATCCACAATAAAGATAGAAATCATTTAGTCTTCCGATTATGCCAAGTCTTCATATGTCTATAAAGAATAAAACATAATGGTTGAGGTGCAAGCATTCAATTGATCACATAGTCGTCATAAAACGATTAGAGTTATGACACTAATTACGAATGATATTATCACGCATAAACCTACGCTAACATGGCAAGTTCTAAACTCTTATTTCCACTTTCGCTTCAACAAGAATTAACACACAATTACAGGAGTTAGCTACTCTCCTATAACGAATTAAATCAACCATGATAGGATATCACATCAATCACACTATAGGCATCGAGAAGATTCAACACATAGAACTCATGATTAAGTCCACTAAACCCCCATGACAACGAATTAGTTCATGATCGAACTAATCATCATCATGGGTTCCAATGGAAACATGATAGAAAGAAACGAATAAAGACTGAGATAAATATCAAAGGTTTTTAAAGAATACACCAAGGTTAAGCATCCACAAACTAGGAAGAATACAAGAATAAAATTGGGAACTATCTTCTTCCTTCTTTGTTGTGCTAAAAAAAACTACGTACATAAAACAAGCTGTCACCCTTCTCTAGGGTTTTCTTTTCTTTCCTTATATGGGCCTCCAGGTGCTAGTAAATAGAAGAATGTTTTTTTTTATTTTTAAATCCCCCAAAACAAATCAGGAATCGGGTCAGACGAGACGGCGACGCGGCGCCGTCCTCAAGCACAAACTCGGCGACGCGGCGCCAGGACCTTCCCTACGGCGATGCGGCGCCGTCCCCCAGTACAAACACGGCGACGCGGCGCCGTACCTACTGTCCAGCAACATCATTTTTCCTTTTCTTGAATTTGACTCCGTTTTGCACTTCGATTGCTACGCTTCGTTCCTCTAACACCTGTGATTGATTTCCCTGCACAATACCCTTAAAAGAGATCAAAAATACCACAACTCAAGTACAAACCATCGTTTTAAGCCAAATGGAAACGTTCTAAGTAGATAAAATACCCACTTATCACACCCCCAAACTTAAACCGATGCTTGTCCTCAAGCATAACAAACAAAATATTTACAACTACCTAGTACCACTTCCGTAGGTGATCACGGTTGCATTTAGCATATGCAACAAGCCCTTTAAACCCCTAGGCAGCCCTAGTGGACGAGTAAGGTCTCGTGAGGGCCTATAGTGAATGTACCCACAAAATCCATCTAATAATGCAACTAACAATGCAACTAACTACATGAATGCAACTATATGAAAATGCAACAATCCCCTTTAAACTGACCAAAACCAACTAGCAACCAGCTGCCTCATAGAATGCAACTAAATCCGAATAGAGCTCGACTAAGCCCCCGTATACTAACAATACATGAACAGTGTGTGTGTGCAATGCTCATCAGAAATGCTCCCAACACTAGGTCAAAAACCATACCTATCCTTTGCCAAGACAATCACAGGTTTATAAACAGAATAGACTGTAGACACTTCATAACCTAGGAACACCACCATCCTTATTCAAGTTAACCAAGAATTCATGCTTTATTACTACGACACTAAATACTATAAATACTACGCATGCTTATTTAACCGTGCAATGAGTGAGACCCCAAAAGGCTTATACAATAATACCCATGTAGCGAGTGTTAGGTCAGCAGGATCCCAGACTATAAAAGCCTTAGGTCACTAGGACTAAGTCCCCTCAGACTTAATAACTCGAGTATTAAAGAGCTCACTCTGGTTAATTTTGCATTTAAATTATTTACATGACTCTTTTTTTTTCTTTTTCTTTCATTTTTTTTTTTTCACTTTTTTATTTTTTCAATTTTTTTTTTTTTTTAATGTATGCAATCTGGAACGAGAATTCTCAATTCCAACCCTAGACTACTCATATAAAAATGAGCCGGCTACTAGCCGTTTGACGCCTAGCCATTATTGACAAATATTAACAACTAGCATGAAATCCTTGGTGTCCCTCAAACTTAGACTTTATTGCTCCTACGTCATCAAGGGCATAACGAAAATTCTAAATATAATCAAGTGATTAAGTCTCAAACATCCAAACAGGCATGACCCTAACCTAGCCCAAAAGCACCTAATGAGACTAGTGAAAAGATTCTGTTTCCGTAACATGCAAGTCAATTCCATGGGAACTATAAATCAACCCTCTATTCATCATTACCACACCCAATTAGACATCTATCCACCAATCAGAATTAGCTCGTTCTAAGGGATCATGAAAAATGCATGCTATGCAATGCAAATGCAACTATATGAACATAAATATCACAATAAACAGAATGTCCTATATGACATACATAAAAACAAAACAAAAACGCTCTACACTAACATGCAATTATGCTCCTAACATGACATGCAACACATCTATTATACAACTAATACAAATGCACCTTTAATCCCCACCCCCAAACTTAAATTCTTCAATGTCCCCATTGAAGGCGAGAAACAAAGAAAGTGCACAGGAATACCTCAATCATCAGCAGGGTCACCCTCCTCGGGTGGTAATGGCTTGAGCCCGAGTGCAAAAACTTCCTCATTTGACAACTTACGAAGCACCTGAAAATTATTAGAATCAGCTAGCCCACGAGACTTATGTAGAATGTCAACTCTTCTTTCCCATGGAGTTGCATCCAACAACTGAATTAGCCCCTTTCTTCCTTCGTTCTCAATGCCAGAAATCCCACTTGAAGCTTTTTCCACTGGATCTGATTTTTTTAGCTGCTCAATCTCCTTCTTCACATTCTTATCAACAACGTCCACTTTGAAACACTCCTCTGAATCTGACGGATATTTTGTTGCCTTGAACACATTGAAAGTGACTTTCTGATCATGCACTCTCATGGTAAGCTCTCCTTTTTGCACATCAATCAGAGTTCGGCCCGTAGCTAGAAATGGCCTTCCCAAGATGATAGGAATCCTCTTATCCTCCTCAAAGTCCAGTATAACAAAATCAACCGGAAAAATCAGCTTATCCACCTTCACCAATACATCCTCCACTATACCCCTAGGATATGTGATCGACCTATCTGCCAACTGCAAGGTCATATTAACAGGTTTCGGATCAGGTAACCCAAGTTGCTTAAAAACAGACATCGGCATCAGATTAATGCTAGCTCCCAAATCACATAAGCACTTGCTGAAAAGTTGTTTGCCAATAGTGCAAGGTATGGTGAAGCTCCCCGGATCCTTCAGCTTAGGTGGCAACTTTTGTTGCAAGACAGCACTACACTCCTCCGTCAAAGCGACGGTCTCTAAATCCTCGAGTTTCAATTTCCTCGAAAGTATGCCCTTCATGAACCTGGCATAACTTGGCATTTGTTCAAGTGCTTCAGCAAATGGTATGTTAATCTGCAGCTTCTTGAATACATCCAAGAACTTAGCGAATTGCTTGTCTAACTTTTGCCTTTGAATTCGTTTTGGGAATGGAGGAGGTGGAAACACCTTATCTTCTACTTCTTTTTGAGAATTAACACTCTTGTGAATGATAGGAGTTGAAGGAGCAGCATTAGGAAGCAAATCAGAACCAGATTCGACCTCAACTGAAAATTCAGTTTTTTTCTCCAGAGAGCACGGCGACGCGTCGCCGATTTTGTACTGTGGGGCGGCGCCGCGGCGCCGTATGGTCTGCTCAGAATTTTCATTTTTTTCCTCGGTTGCTTTTTCTTCGTTCTGACCTTGTAGACTTCTTCCTGATCGTAATGTTATTGCCTGAACCTGTTCCTTTTGATCTTTCTTGCCTGGATTCACCTCTGTGTCACTCGGAAGCGTTCCTGGTTGACGGTTCAACAAAGCATTGGCTAGCTGGCCAATTTGATTCTCTAAAGTTTTCAATGACACTGCCTGACTCTTATACATCATTCGAAGCTCTTCCAATTCCGACTTCTCAGACTGATTCAATGAAGTTCCTTGAGATGGTTGAAACCCCGGTGGATTGAATGGTTGCCTTGGAGCATAAGGTGGTGGTTGATAGTTCTGATTACTTGGCCTTGCATTGAACTGCTGATTTTGTGGTTGCTGAGCACCTCCCTGATTGTTGCTCCAACTGAAGTTAGGATGATTCCGATTGTTGGGATGATAAAATTGTGGCACTGGTTGCTGAGATCTTTGAAAATTACCAACAAATTGTGCGGATTCAGCTGAGATAGCACACATATTTGTGTCATGTGCCCCTGCACACAATTCACACACCATAGCAACCTGGTTAGTACCAAGATTAGAAAGGGAATCTACCTTCATTGTCAACTCTTTGAGTTGGGCAGCAATAGCAGTAGCTGCATCCAAGTCAAGAACTCCAGCCACTTTAGCAGGTGGCAAGCGTTGAGTAGGATTCTGAAACTCATTGGCCGACATCATTTCAATCAGATTATAAGCATCCTCATAGCTTTTTGCCCATAGCGCTCCTCCAGAAGCTGCATCTAACATAGGACGGGACTGAACTCCCAACCCGTTATAGAAATTGCTGATTATCATCCAATCCGGCATTCCATGATGAGGACAACGTGCCAATATCTCCTTGTACCTCTCCCAAGCTTCTCCCAAAGATTCCTGGGAATGCTGTGCAAACTGAGAAATGGCATTCCTGTAAGCTGCTGTCTTCGCCATGGAAAAATACTTGGTCAAGAACTTTTGAGCACAGTCTGCCCATGTTGTAATAGAGCCTGATGGCATAGAATGTAACCAACTCTTGGCTTTATCCTTAAGAGAGAAGGGAAATAGCCTCAATCTGATTGCGTCATCTGTAACTCCGTTGAATTTGAAGGTGTCACAGATCTCAAGGAAGTCCCTAATATGAGCATTGGGATCTTCAGCAGGACTACCCCCAAACTGGACTGTGTTCTGAATTATCTGAATGATGTTTGGCCTTAGCTCGAAATTGTTAGACCCTATAGCTGGTCGAACAATACTAGTATGGATGTCCTCCACTTTCGGCTGAGAGAATTCACTCAAAGCCTTCGCTGCTTGTTCTTGAATTGCCATAACTTCCTTTGCTTCAAGATTGTCTTCTAACCCGAAATCAAGTCTTCTCCTAGCTAGTTCTTCTGTACGTGCTAGTTCGTCTCTACGTGCACGAGCTCGTGTACGCATAAACTCTCAACAAGTACCTGAAATTCACCAACAAGAAATTTTATGAAAACGTCCTAGTCACCGAAATTCAATGACCACTGATGGCAAATATTGAAACTAAACAAAAAAAACCGCGTCCCCGGCAGCAGCGCCAAAAACTTGTTACGACCAACTCAACACGCAAGTGCACGTGATCTCAAGTAATACAGATAGCAAATAAGGTTCGTTCCTACAGGGACTCGTTGTATTGTCTAGCTAACTCACTCACCAATGTATGATTGTTTTCCGATGCTAAAACAAATAAATAAGTGGATTGTTATTATCACTAAAATTTATCTAAGAATTATAACTAATTATCAACTACTTGAACTGAGATTTATGTCGAATTTCTTAGGCAATAAAACATGGGAATTTAGTTTCTTTAAACAATCCATCTATGGTCTCCAAATCCCTAGCCTTGTTCATGTGATTTATTAACACCTGATCGAACACACAAAACTGATATAAGCCAACTTCCGTTACACAAATACCATCCTAAACAATATCCACAATAAAGATAGAAATCATTTAGTCTTCCGATTATGCCAAGTCTTCATATGTCTATAAAGAATAAAACATAATGGTTGAGGTGCAAGCATTCAATTGATCACATAGTCGTCATAAAACGATTAGAGTTATGACACTAATTACGAATGATATTATCACGCATAAACCTACGCTAACATGGCAAGTTCTAAACTCTTATTTCCACTTTCGCTTCAACAAGAATTAACACACAATTACAGGAGTTAGCTACTCTCCTATAACGAATTAAATCAACCATGATAGGATATCACATCAATCACACTATAGGCATCGAGAAGATTCAACACATAGAACTCATGATTAAGTCCACTAAACCCCCATGACAACGAATTAGTTCATGATCGAACTAATCATCATCATGGGTTCCAATGGAAACATGATAGAAAGAAACGAATAAAGACTGAGATAAATATCAAAGGTTTTTAAAGAATACACCAAGGTTAAGCATCCACAAACTAGGAAGAATACAAGAATAAAATTGGGAACTATCTTCTTCCTTCTTTGTTGTGCTAAAAAAAACTACATACATAAAACAAGCTGTCACCCTTCTCTAGGGTTTTCTTTTCTTTCCTTATATGGGCCTCCAGGTGCTAGTAAATAGAAGAATGTTTTTTTTTATTTTTAAATCCCCCAAAACAAATCAGGAATCGGGTCAGACGAGACGGCGACGCGGCGCCGTCCTCAAGCACAAACTCGGCGACGCGGCGCCAGGACCTTCCCTACGGCGATGCGGCGCCGTCCCCCAGTACAAACACGGCGACGCGGCGCCGTACCTACTGTCCAGCAACATCATTTTTCCTTTTCTTGAATTTGACTCCGTTTTGCACTTCGATTGCTACGCTTCGTTCCTCTAACACCTGTGATTGATTTCCCTGCACAATACCCTTAAAAGAGATCAAAAATACCACAACTCAAGTACAAACCATCGTTTTAAGCCAAATGGAAACGTTCTAAGTAGATAAAATACCCACTTATCAACGCTCTTTACATCTTGCTGATCCACCTTAGTTCCTTCATGATATACTATCTATTCCACCTCTAAAATTTCCCTTTATTATTCTCATCAAAATCTTTACCTCAAGTTTTACTCATTCACACCTTTTGGATTAATCCTTTGAATAATTAACATCTTTAATCTCTCTCTTTTCTACTTAGGGTATTAGTCATAATATTGGCCTTCCCCCACTAAAAGTTATTGCACCTCGAATCCTTTATTAATTATCCCCACTTCCTTTGTTTATCCTTATTCTGACTCTATCCTCAAAATACACCTTACTCTCAATAGTAAATCTCAATTATACCTTAAAATTCCTCATATTCTTTTCTCTTACTAATCATCAAATATACCCATTTCTTCTCACGAAATTCCTTTCTCTCTTATATTCAAACGCTTCTAGCTCTAATTATCTCTTATTGAAATTTCCCTTGGAATCTCAAGTTCCCTTTTATAATCACGTATACTCTAAACCTTGCTTCCATTATCCCATCCATTAATGAAATCTTCTATATTCGAAACAATTTATAGAATTTAAGAAACTTTGAATTGAAACGAACCCAGAAACAAGCAAGGGTCCCACAACAATTTATAAGATTTAGAGTTTTAAATAGCTCTTATTCGAAACAAAAGAATATTTGGGAAATCAATATGATAGAAGAACCCGTACGTCACACAAGTGTGGGCATCCCCTCCGACTTTCTATCACACAGACAGATCGTCCTTGTGTATACATATAGGGTTGTTCCTCTTAGTTGGAGTAAGAAATATAGAGGGAAATTTAAATCACAATGATAAATACCATCTTCCGAAAATAATCTTAGAGGAATATTTTGACTAAGATAGATAAAATACAATTTTGAAACACATTTCAAGGGTACCAAAAAGTTTTGAAAAGATATCGGCCCTTAATAAATAATTACCCACTAGTGGAGGAAAATTTGAAACTTAATAATATAATTTAGCAGGGCTTTAGGAACTTGAAAATAGGTACTGTTAATAGCCTCTGCCCAATTAAAAATCCCAATAATGGAAGGCTTTCCTCAAATACTATTTATATTTTAGACTACGTATTCTCCAAAATTTCTTAAATTTGGCACTCACCATGAAGCCTCAACCTATCGTCTGCTATTCCCAATTATCTTCATTTACCTAGTCGTGACTTGGCTCGATACTCTCTGCCTTTATCCATAATAGAACACAACCTTCTAATCGATATACTTACGTAATATTGATCGTCTTGGCCTAACATTGCTCTAGTACCAAGGACCCATTAACTATACTTCTAAATTGTATAATCTAGCATACCCTGTATACTCACGAGGTTATCTAACGTACACTTCCCAATACATCAAGTATTCCCTTTCTCATATCGATCTCGTGTGCTACATACACTACGCCATAGATGGCCTATAACAACCTTTTGGCATGGGTGTTACCACTATGGGTGTTACCATAGCTATGAAAATTTTGACCTATCGCAACCTTTTGATTGTGGTGTTACCATAGGTACAAAAGTATGTTACTTTAGTTATAAAAGGTGTTACAGTGGGCTAACACCATGAGGTGTGTTACCATAGAGTATTCATTAACAAATTTTTTATTTAATTTAAAATTAATGATTTAATAATTATTTGACTTTAAAAATAACTAATTTTAACAAAATCGTTGAAGTTATCAATGTAAAACATAAAATTCCATCAAATAATTGAATTACTGATTTAATAATTTTTGAGAAATTTACAATAAAAGATTTTAAAATAAAGTAATATTCAAAAATTATTAATTTTTTATAATCATTAAATCTTTTATTAGAGAAAATGATAGTTTTATAAAGATAAATGTTGCTTAAATTATTAAAAGTATTTATCTCAATTTTTTAAGATTAAATAAGAATTTTATGATAATATAAAAATTTAATAAATAATAGATAGGATGATACATAAATTTTATATATAATAAAAAAAATTGTAAACTAAGAATATTAAAAGTATTAAATTTTAAAAATAATATTAATACACGAATAATACGAACCTCTTCTAATTTTAATACAAACATTGATATAAAATTAAAAAAATAAGTTATTTATAAAAAAGTAAGAAATTATCAAATGAATTGAACTATTAATTTATTTATTAATTAAGATATTCATTTATAAGAATAATTGAACAAAAATTGTGTACAATTTAAAAAAAAAATAGTACATACAATCCATATTCATTAGCCAACACGAAATATAAGAGCGGCAATATTTACAATAATTGGACGGCCCAAATTTTCAGCAACTCCCGCTCTGCACTTTCATTCTAATACAGTGCGCCGCCCAATAATTTCATTCTTTCACCCAACAAAAACTCTCTTTCACTCTAAAACATCTCTCTCTCTCTTTCTCTCACTTCTAAAACTATATCCCCAACTCTCAATCTCTCTTCTTATTCAAAATTAGGGATGTGAGTTACTCTAAAATCCCCAACTCGCTTGACAAGTTCTCAATTGATTTGAGACTGCGGTCAAGGCTTTGGTTGTCTTCAATTTAGGGATTCTTCAAATTAGGGGTTTTTAAAACTCTGTTCAATTGTTTCTATTTTTTCACTAAAACGTCAATTAATCGATCTTTCTCTTTGATTTTAGGGCTTCTTCAGTTTGGGCTTTGCATTTTAGGGTTTGGGAATTCTCTTAAAGAGGCGGAGAAGGCCACAAAATATTCTTGGGGAATTCTTTATTGGTATCAACTCTCTCTCTCTCTCTCTCTCTCTCTCTCTCTCTCTCTCTCTCCCTCTCTCCCTGTGTATGTATGTAGTGTGGAAGGTAATGGAGATGTGTTATCAGATTCTAGTTCAGGAGAGGAGAGCGACTCAGAGAGAATTGTTCTACAAATTACTGTGTGATTCTTCATAAAGCTCACATTTTTACTCATAATTTTACAATTGTTTAGTCTTCACTTCTCAGAACTTGCTTAAATATCAAACCCATCTAGTGATTTAAGTGGTTAACCTACTGTGTATGTTAATTCTCACTCACTTCCACTGTATCTATATGTTGTTTGTTGTTTATAGCTTTGTGTCTATATATTATAATATTTCTTTAACTTTATAATTATATCTTTGATTAATTGCTCTAATCCACTGCTAAAACTATCACTTTTCAATTCTGAAAGCGATTGCATAGACTTGTATTATACTATTGTAGACTTGTTGTTGCCTAATCTTGGGCCCATTTATGCCATTTCTATTGACTTGTATTATACTATTGTAAACTCTGCACATATGTTGTCGGTTATACATTCTTGCAAAAGAAATTATGATATCTTTTAACTAGCTTATGGTTCTTACTTGGTAGATATCAGAACCCATAACTACTGAATCCTCAATTATGCTTTTAATAATTTTGAAAATGTTTATATACTCATTTAAGCCAGTATAGGATAGTACATAATGTACATGCACAACACACTCACTTGTATGCCTTATTTGTTGTCTTTGTGCTTTCCATATTTGCATGGTAGAAAGATTCAATGCTTCTCATGTCCTCCCAATACCCATTAAATTTATATGCTTTAACCTGCATTGTTCCGTAAACAGAATATATGAACCTTACAACATCATAGGATTAATCACAGGAAATTATGTAATCTGTGACATTTAAATTTCAAACAAAATGTTCACCTTCATTCCTAAGGATACAGCACCAGGTATCACATTCTCTAAACTCAACAACTTGATTTTCTCTACCTATTCTGACATTAATGTAAGACAGATCCTTATATCTCATGCTGCTCGAGACAGCAAGAGTTATATCAGCATTGTTTTCACGGTGAGCCTCTATAAGTTTCTGGTAGTCCATCTTGTAGAGGTGATGACCAGGATGGACTAGAAATTCAACCACCGGATATTCTTCAAGTACCCCCAAACATCTTCTCACAGCATCAGCAGTTCCCTATTGGTATAATTGCATTGGAATTAATAGAATTTTTTATACACAAACTTATAAAAGTTACCTTATTTATTAATGTAATGTCAAATTTATTCAGTTGTTTTAGCATGTAGACCTTAGTATTCCTGAATGTAACATTAGCTGTTATTTTGCAGGAAAATTTGCTGCTCAAGGAGCAAGGTGAAGTTATTCTACGGGAGAATACTATCCTTAAGCATGCTGTAGCTATCCAACATGAACGTCAGAAGGAGTATGATGAGAGGAACCAGGAAGTGCATCATATGAAGCTGCTGGTAGCTCACTACCAGGAGCAGTTGAGGACCCTTGAGGTACACGTAAAACACAAAAATGTTATCTTCCTGTGACTATGCAATATGATTCCCCTGTCAGAAGTGTATAATTATATTACTCAGACAAATGCCATTATGATTCTTTTGGTTGGTAAATATTACTTCATGAAATATTGATATGGCTAGACAAATATTCTTCGCCGCTTTACATTTGAAAATTTGACAAAATCGTATCATTGTAAATGGGGTTCCAGTATTTGACACTAGCAATGGCAGATTAACACTGACTTTTGCCTGATATGTTTTCTTATTTATTATATATTAAACCGTTCTTAAATCATTGTTTCACTGGTTGCAGGTTAATAACTATGCTCTGACAATGCATTTGAAGCAGTCTTTAGAAAGCAAATTCATGCCCGGAAGCTCCAATAAATTCGTTGGATCCGATTCTTCATATCACAATGTAAGTTCTGTTGAACAACCCAGCTATAACCATTCCCCTCACCTTCTTTCCCTGTCAGAGGTATCTCAAGGTTATCAAAGTTTAAACTTACTTGTCTATATCTTGTTATGTCAAAGTTAAGGTAATTGCACTGATTGATGTCGGTAGGATCTTCAGCAGGTGCAGGTTTGGATGCTCATTACACATGTTTCTGATCATCAGTTGTTTACGTGTTCATTCTGTTTTTTTTAAATAATTCAGTCCTCCTTATATCTCTTAAATGTACATTTTATTTATAGTCACTGATCTTGTACACTGAATTGTTTACGTTCAATCTAATTTTGAATAACATTCTGCATGACTATAAAATGTACACTGAATATAGTAAATGTACACTGAATTGTTTACGTTTCAATCTAATTCTTAAATGTTATTTATAGCCCTCCTTATATCTCTTCGACTTGTGCTAAAGTTCGATATTTTGCAGGAAGCATCTAGTCCTAACCGCACCCTCGATCTTGCTTCTGCTCTTGAGATTGGTTCACCTGGAAATAAAGCTTGCATCAATAAAACTGCTGCTAGTGGTAGTACAAGATCAGTCATGACTATAGTATTTGAATTTGCATTCGAAAGTCACATGCAAGAAAATGTAGCTTCAATGGATCGACAATATAATGCTAGTAGTAGTAGGGACATAGGAGCTGCTATCTTGTTCAGTACTTGTTTTTTTTAGTTTATGTTCTTAGTGCTGGTGGATTTTTTTGTATGATTTGATTGGTTTTGTACTAGATGATGTTATTGAAATGATGTTAGATGATGTTATTGAAATGCAATTAATTTGGTTCTTGATTTCTTTTACTTGAAAATGTAATATTTAAATGTCAATTTTTTTTGTTATTAAAATTAGTTATAAATGATTTTAATTATGTAACACTCAATGTGTTACAATTGGTAAAAGAGGGTGTTACAATAGATTGTGGACCCCATCTATATGTGGGCCCCACAGTTGTCCATGTGCAAAATTTGTATCATCTATTGTAACACACAAACTATGTTGCTATAGATTGTTTAAGATGTTGCTATAGAGGTCTTTAGTAACCACATTTGCTATGTTACCTTAGCCTGTGTTTTGATGTTACCTTAGATACCTGTAGTTACTGCTGAGAACCTAACACAGCTGAAGTGTTACCATAGCCCTATTTTGATCTATGGTAACTTCAAACAGGGGTCTATGGTAACACAGTTTGAGGGTTGCTATAGGCCGTTTATGGTGTAGTGATAAACTTAACACTTTTGGCATAATAACCTTTTCATTTAAGTCAATCTCGGAATGTCTCAGTCTGTCTTGGTCCTTAAGGTATATCTTGGCTTTACCGACCAACCTCAATTTCACCCTTTCATCTCCACAAACAATCAGTGTCTACTCACCGATCCACTTACAATATTTCTTCAAACTCCCTTAAACACAAGAAGACTTTAAATACCCTTAACTTTGTCTCACCAATCTCCTCTCCCCATACTAAAACATAAACTTTTATTAGTAATAATATATAAAATTATAATCACTACTTAGAATAAACGCTTCGTTCGATAAACCACCCTTGAACTCGATGTGAGTTCACAATTTATATTATTACTGATATATTTATTATTATCCATATTGTTCTTGAGCATTATGACTCTAAGCTCTGATACCAAACTGTGACAACCCCAAATCCGGGGTCATAAATCCGGGCCATCACGGACCAATTTCCATTCAATATCAATATCCCTTGGGTCTTTTTTTATAACAATTAATACTTATGCAATTTGACCCCGCAATAATACACACACACACCAGTCATATGCTCAGAGAACAACATTCATCATAATAAAAGTTCAGAGTTAACAGTTATTACAACCCAGGCTCACACTTAAGTTCATTGCTGAATAATACTTCGACATGAAGCATTTCAACAATCAAAAGTTTATTACATTCTTACACACTTTATTATACATAAGACCCTCAGAACCCGTCTGCCTCATCAATACCTCAGGAATTGATGCTAGCGTGCTCTCAGAATGTCGCCTTCCCCCTACCCTCTTGCGGGGTGTTCTGCGTAGAATCGGCATACCTAGCTGTATATACATAAGTAGCAAGAATGAGCTAAATAGCTCAGCGAGATAATTTCTATCACTAAAAGGTAACATTTAAACATCTAAATATATGTATATACAACTGGAAACCAATTATAGACTTTGAGAAAGAATAACATTCTTTTTTAATAATACATCATCCACTTTCTATTATAAGAGAAGAAAGATACAACAATATAATATCAATTTCTCTTTTACATTCAAATAATAATCCACACTTCCTCTCAATATATTATCTCAAGATAGCATAGAAATTTAAATTATATCTCTCATTATAATTCTTCCATTTCCTTTTTACACAACAATTTTATACCATAATATAAAATCAGTTTCTCTTCCATTTATAACACAATTTTCATCTTTTCATATCATTTTTCTGTTTTCAGTATAAAAATCTGAAAACCATTTTCAATTCTTTCCTTTAAAAAAAACATTGGGGATTTCCACTGTTGCCGAATACGTAAGGACGATGATCAGTCGCCCTCCGTACCCGTCCCTTTTTAGTACCGGTACACGGAGGTAGGTTCTCCACCATCCCCCAGGAGGAAGGTCCACCACTACATCCTCCCTCGGCACTCTTGGGCCGGAATAAATATTGGATGCTGGACTGTGCCACTACCACACAGCCTCTTACGCTTTCTGTTGCAATCCCCCTTTTTCAAATCATTTTTCCATTATCAAATACCATTTCACATTTTCCATTTCCTTTCACATTTCCATTCACATTTCCTTTCGCATTTCCTTTCACATATATCATTTCCATTTCCATTTATCATCACCTTTAAAAATATTTATGTCATAATACTTTGATTATGACTCAGACATCTCTTCTATATTCAATGAAATCAAATATGTTCTTGTATACATAAAGTATTCCATTTATTTTAGAAGTATTAAATAATACTCAATAATATCTGTCACAACATTTAGAAAGAATATTTTTAACATAGTATTATAACTCATATAACCCTAGATAATAACTGATACCATCCCTTTATACATAACCCTAGATAACAACTGATACCATTCCTTTATACATAACCCTAGATAACAACTGATACCATTCCTTTATATTCCCTTAATCATAAAGCATGTTCACTTCATGCACAATCATCTCTATGTATATCCATATCCATCTCATACTCATCTCCATATCCATATTCATATCATACTCATATACCTCTCCTTTTAATACCAATAATCACGGAAAACAAATTCTTAACAATATAGTAACAATAGCATCACATGTATATATTCCATGAAATCAAGTTTCTTTAAAGATAAATAATTTCCAAGTAGGGATAGAAAAGATCTTGGCTCGGTTTCGGTATCCTGACGGTATGGCTCGTGACTCTTCCGGAGTTTCTATAAATACAAAAGGACCGTCATTAGAATACCACATCTCTTACTCACTACACTCTTGTGTAACATTACCCTTGACACTTTAATATATGGTTAACCTATCACTATTACCTCAAAGGTTCAAGAACCTAATCATTTATAAGCTCAATCGAAGTTTCAGGGGTTTTTCACCATTTCCCCTAACGACCACACTTAACTGTAAAAATTCTCAGAAAATATAGATTTCGAATTTTACCATAAGGCCAACTGGTAATGCCTCTTTGACCACACTAATACCATAACCCAAAATTTCATAATTTTTAAAAATGTCTAAGTATGGTAGTTATAGCCTCAAAGTTGGTACAACTACGTTTTCTCGACTATCGAACGTCTTTCACTAAAACTGACTTTTCTCCTAAACCGTTCATCATATTTTAACGCACCTTATATCAAAATGATCTATGAACCAAGATCTATCATCTCATGGTCACTTAGGGGTCTGTACAGTAACCTACCGTACGTGATTGTTGTTCCAAAACAGGGCATCTACTTGGTTAAACGAAAATCGGACATTATAACGGCTATATTTTCATACTTTCCAAAATCAAACTCTTCCAAATCAATCATCCACCTTATACACCATCACCTACACCATGTGGTCATCTTACCAACCATGGTTACAAGCACATACTCCTTCCATAATCAACTTTAATCACTTACAAACACATATAACATCATGAATTCATACTTTGTACAACTTTAACTTCTAAACTAATCATAATACCTCATAAACTCTGTTGTGCCCAAAATCCGCCTTGGGCTTGATTTAAGGCCCATTAAGAGTACATATCCGGATTGAATGGATATTGAAGGATAGGCTGGGCTGGGTATGGATATGGTGGCCCAATATACCTTAGAGAAATGAGGATGGTGTTATCTGGATCGGGGTTCATCCATGGAGGGGTTCAGGTGTTTGGACCTCAGTCAGGGGTACTTCTGTGCGGAGGCTTGACAGGGGTTCATTCAGGTGGTAAGCCTCCAGACAGGGGTACGTGCACGTACCCTGACGATATGCAGAAGGCAGCTCTGCAGCTTCCTAAATTATAGGGGAATGGATAAGGGACGCCCCTAACTGACTTAGGGATAAGTCCTGGACGTCAGGTGCAGATAAATAACATCTGTTAACCTAGATAATCATTATATATACATGGATGGAGATATATGATGGATAATCATATATTTATGGAGATAATTATGGATTAATAAAGGAGTAACCACTGGATAATCAAATCAGCTGGGATAATTCATGAAATCAGTTCAGTTAAGGAGGATAAAGCTTATCAAATCGTGGCTCAATCATCAAGAACTACATTGGACTTGATCCCTTATAAATATGAGGGTATGTAGGCCATTTGCAAGAGTTAGACACAATTATACACACCTCTAACACAGTTCTGGGCATCTTCTTCGATTGAGTAGGATTTACTCAGTCATAATTGCCCGGAGACCTTGCAAATTCAGTCCAAAAACAGCCACAATTCCCCCTCGGTTCAAGGCAGTTGAACCCTGGCAGTCGGCGTACGAACCTGTCTTCACGCCGATTTCTACGCGATTCTCCGTTCTTCCCGCAACTACCTCCAAGAAGTGTTGTACCAAATTTCCCTCACAACATTTTTGGCGCTAGAAGGAGGGGACTTTGGTTTAATCTCTAGAGGGAAGAGATGTCTCAGGATTCCGGCGACATGCATACGCCGGAGGATGAACGGAACGATTATGAAAGTGAGCATAATGATGGAGTCACGAATCAAAAACTCCAGGAGAAGATCAAGAAGATGGGAAAGAAAATAAATTCTCTGGAGAAGAAGTCCGAGAAGTTGAAGAAATGGAAACAAAAGCATAGTTCCACGGACCACAAAGTGAAAAGGAAGGTGGTTACCCCGATTCATTTGGATTTTGATAGTGATGCTGAGGAGCCTGAGAAGGAGGTCTCGAAAAAAGATTTTTCTGATGTGGAGACTGACCGGACAAATCCGGATTGGGAGGATAATGAGGAAGAGGTCCAGGAGTCACAAGGTTCACCCGCACGCAGCCTGAGTGTCTTTGACAGGCTGGGCAATAGGTTGGACAGCAAGGACCTACGCCACAAACTGGATAGGAAAAAGGATCGGCAAACAAGGAAGACCCAAGATGGGAGGTCTCAGTCGAAGGGGTCTCAAACCCACTGGAGGGAGAAGTCTGACTCCAAATCTGGCAAAGGTACCAAGACGGTTGAAGATGAGAGAAGCAGCAGCTCCCAGCACAACCCCAAACCTGGTAAGGGTTCCACTAATGAGACTGATGAGGATGGAAGCCAATTTACCGATGGTGAGAATGAGCATTATAAGGTCAGAGATCTACGCGAAGCACTCAAGAAATTAAGGGCGGAAAAACAGTCAATGGAGGGCCTAACGGTGGCTTCACCCTTCACGAAGAAGGTGAGGGATTCACCACTCCCGGCAAAGTACCGGGGGGTAGGAGACTTAAAGTTCAGTGGAACCACTGACCCCGTTGAGTACCTTAGCCGGTTCAACACTGAAATGGAGGTATACCAGGTCAAGGATCTGACGAAATGCCGTTTATTGGCTGCCACCCTACGAGACAGTGCCCATCAGTGGTTCAAAAGGATACGCCCAAACTCAATACAGTCTTGGCGACAGATGAGTGAATTATTTGTAACTCAGTTTCGGGCTTCGGTTGCGTTCGCACCCCCGGCCAATACCCTTGCAAACATCAAGCAAGATGAAAACGAAACCCTCACTGAGTATTTCAAACGCTTCAATGCAGAAGTCCCAAAGGTAAGGAAGGCCACTGATGAGACATACAAAAACTTCTTGATTGCGGGTGTACGCCCAGGGACTGACTTCTGGAAGGAGCTGCAAGGCCAGGAGCCCAAAACTTTAGCAGACTTTTATGCTAGAGCTGAAACCCACAAAGTGGTAGAAGAATCAATGGCAAAACTGAAGAAGGATCGTAGTTCTAGCAGTTGGAATAGGAGCAAGAGAAATAGATCTTACAGTCCTAAAGACAGGGGGTACAATAAGCGAACCCTCTACGGTGGAAGTTCCTCTGCTAAGGCAACCCATCACAATGAAAAGACGACACCGTTGACCGTGAATGCAACTGGTACAGGGAGAACAGTAAGCTACAAGTACCCAACTAAAAGTTACTCCCGAGGTACTGCCAAATACGCGGAGTACACCCCACTCGCTGCTTCTGTTGAACATGTACTTGAGGTAGGAAGTAAGGCTGGAATGTTCAGAAAGCCTATAAAGAGCGGACCCCCAGGAAGAAAGGATATGGGCCCATACTGTGCCTTTCATGATTCTAATGGGCATGGGACAGCGGATTGCCGTCACTTAAAAGATCACATTGAAGACTTAATCAGAAGGGGATACCTTACGGAATTTGTGGCCCAGGAAGCAAAGAGGTATAAAGATGATAAAGCAAGTAAGGACACTGAAAGGGTGAACCCAGAGCGCACTACGAGGGCTAATAGTATACGTACTATCATAGGCGGACCCTACATTGGGGGTACGAGCATGAATGCCAGGAAAAACTACACCAGGGAAGCCAGAGGTGCACCCCTCACAAATGTATACCACTTGACCGAAAGACCCCCCAAGCTCTTTAAGGGGGAAGCCGCTGATATAACGTTCACTGAAGAGGATGCTAGGCACGTTCATCATCCCCACAATGATGCACTAGTGGTTAAGGTTGCGATTGGAGGCCTGAAGGTGTACCGAGTGTTGGTGGATAACGGAAGCTCCGTGAATATTCTTGCATATAGCACTTACCAGAAAATGGGGCTGCTAGATAAGGAAATGGCTCCTTCTTATAATGAGTTATACGGTTTCACTGGGAACCCCGTGCAGATTGTTGGCCGGGTGAAGCTTCCTATTACTTTGGGGGAGGAACCCCGGTCTACCACACAGATAGCCGAGTTCATGGTGATAAACGAAGGCATCTCCTACAATGGGATATTGGGAAGACCGTTACTTAAAGAAATGCGGGTGGTAACCTCAATCTATCACTTGTCTATGAAATTCCCCACCCCAGGTGGAATTGGATGTATACAGGGATGCCAATTGGATTCTAGGGAATGCTACGGTAAGGCATTACGTGCAGCTGAGCAGTCTTGCAAACATCTACTATTAATGGATGGGGGTCCTACTAATGAACAATGTTACCGTACCTGTAATGCTATTATGTCCCTACAAAGTCAAGGGAAGAAGCCTCACTGTGATGCTGCTTTTTCTTGGGGAAAGGATAAAATGTTAATGCTGGAAGCCCCAGAATCTCGGGGTACGAAAACGGTGGAACCCCTAATCAAGAAGATGATTGAGGAGGTCCTTAATGATGATATTGAAAGTTTTGATGATAAGAATGGCTCGATGAAAATCACAAAGGCCAAATGGCCCGGAGGGAAGCTACCAGAACATGGCCAGGGGTACACTCCCTTCATATCCGGTACAGGCTACAACTATCGTAGCATAATGCCTTTTGGACTGTCGAACGCTGGATCAACTTATCAGAAGTCAATCAGCTTGACACCTATGGCTACAGGTCCAGTCATAAAATGTGGCCATGATTTCTTGGAAAACAAAGACAAACATCATTTGCATATGAATATGGTGGAAGGGAATCAGGGAACTTCACAGTTAAAGCCTGAGGCCCATAAAATTAAGACTCATAAGTACCCCTACGGCGGGGTTCAGATGCCACTCTTGGCTGGCGATTTGGTTTTAAGGAAACAGATGCCCAATTCAAAGACTTCAGGACATGGACTCTTTGAGGCAATCTGGGAGGGCCCTTATGTGATCACATCGGTCCTAAGGGAAGGCACTTATCACTTGGCAGGTTTGGATGGGAAACTCATCCCGGAGGCGTGGAACGCTGAATATCTCAGGAAATATTACCGGTAGTTGACTCCAGGTGATACTTATCGTAGGCCTCTTTCAGGCATAGGAGAATAAAGGTAGTTTATTAGTTATAACTACCACGATCTTAGGACCAATCGTTAGGATTTTCTTTTCTTTAGGATAATAAAGTGCTCGGGGGGTGTGAATGTACGCCTACCTGTTGAACACCTACTTTGATTTAATTGGATGTAATGAAGTCAACTTGTTCTTTGCTTTAATTACTGTCTCATGTAGTGGCAATGCATGCATGCTTTATGTGTTACTTGCTTTTCTTACGTGCTACGTGTGATACTTGCCTTGCTTATATGCTACATGTGTTACTTGTTTCGCCTACGCATTACATGTAAAGGTTACGACTGCTTGTACCTAGTTCTTCACTATAAGTATAATTATACTAAAGAACTCGGGGGGTAGTAGGTGGATACTAACCTTGGATAGGATACTGACCTCGGATAGGATAGCCTAATTTTAAAGGAAATTTAAAATTTTTCGGATTTAAATCGCATGTGGATTACGTGCGCAAGGCAGGATTATAGCACATGGATTATGTGCTAATTGATTACACGGACTATATGGAACATGTATGGATTATACATGAATCAAGGCAGGCACATGTATGGATTATACATGAATCAAGGCAGGCACATGTATGGATTATACATGAATCAAGGCAGGAACATGTATGGATTATACATGCATCACATGTGGATTACGTGTGAATGGGTTGGAACCCCAGGGCAGGCTGGACCTAGGGACACTAGGCCAATAAAGTTCCCCCATATTGGAGGTTCACTCGTTTGAACCCTGACCAGGCATAATGCCGGTAAACTTCCGTGTAATCACGTTGGTGGATAACCAACCCCGTTTCGGGATTCATGTACAGCTGTGGAAGCTACATACAAATTAACAAACAACCTCGCCACGACCCCAGGGAAACTGGGTGAGCAAGGTTAGAATGCTAAGGACTTTAGCGATGTGAGGATATCACATTGGATTGGCAAACAGCTTCACCACGACCCTAGGGAAACTGGGTAAGTGAAGTTCAACTCTTAGAAACTAACATCATTAGGAAATTAACATTATTATGAAACTAACATCGTTACGAAGTTAACATCATAAGGAAATCACCCGGAAAGGGATTTAGGCACATCTTGGGGTACGACAAGTGGAACACATGTCTCCCCGGATGGAGGTCCCTATGGAATATAGGGGTAAACTTCAAGGCAAGGATTTGGAATAGAAATGGCAAGCCCAGTTAGGAAACTGCTTGGCTACAAGAATCGGATACCAACTATATTTAAACAGGTCTGTATCATGGCATAACTAAGGGCACGGATGGAAAATCTATCTTCTCAAAATCAGGAACCCTCATAGGAATGAGGATGAAATCTGGTTCACTTCTGGTAACCTACTTGGCAATAATGCTTAAGACAGGAAAAGCTTATGTCAAAGCCTAAGGAATGACAATTTCATTAATAAAGCAGCATACGCCTACGAAAGGCATAAGCCCCCTTACACGTAGCCCAGGCTACGAGGGGCGTACCCCGAAGGCTAGCCGGGGTTCATCCATCCTAACAAGGAACACGACACGGCTTCTCTATAAGGTATGGCATAACAAGGCATCCACACATATGTGCATGTGTGTGCGCACAAGGTGGACATACTACAGATACATATAAAGGGAAAGCATGCAAGGTTCACAAACCATCTACTTAGAGTTCAAAAGAAACCAGTTCAAAAGTTACGGGTACAACTTGCGAGTCCTTCCGAGGAGCCCGCACCCTCAAAATAACGAGTTCTCGGCAAGCAATGCCAAAAGAGTTCTTAAAAAGTTCACTTAAAAAGATTGCATGGAAGAAATCACTGGATTTGTTTGGTTGGAGAGGCAGGTGGAGTCACACTAGCTGGGGGAGTCTTTACGGCTTCGAGCTCAGGCGGGGTGACTTCCACCTGGGTTTCCACTGCAGAACCCCCATCCTTAGCTTCAGCTGCCTGGACCTTTGTAGCTTCCACCACGTCCTGTGCAGTGACATCTACAGGCATCTCATCAACCTTCTCCTCAGGAGCTTCAGTCATGACTGCTTCTGGGACCGCGAAGGCTTTCTCTTCTTTGATCAGGTTGATGGCATCCACAGCATCTTGGCCCAGGAGGGCCCAATCCAGGTTAGGAAAGGCTTCGTGTGTGGAGGATAGGTAGTCTTTGACACCGGCTTGGTATCCTGCATTATACTCTTTGTCCCCCTGACGAGAGAGAGCAACCTTATACTTAGCAATAATACCCTGGAGGACCCTCATCTTTACTTCAAGTCTGTTTTTGTCCACAACCAGCTGTTCTTTTTCCTTATCAAGCTTGATGGCCAGGGTGTTCAGTGTCTTCCTCTCCTTCGATAAATCATTCTTCTCCTGGATCAAAACGGTCTCATTCTCCTGGAGCTTCTTGTTCAAATCCAACATTTTCTTCTTATCTTCACGGTAAACCTTCGCCTCAGAACGTAGCCCAATAAGTTCTTCACGGATTTTGAGGTCTCCTTTGACAGCTTCAGCCATTTGACGACTATATTTCAAATGTAAGAATAAGCTCTGAGTATTGGCCAGGGACATCGTGTCGACAGCTTCCTCCATACTGATCTTATCCCACTCCCGAATTGATGGCATAGGGGTACGTTCCTTAATAGAATCAAGGAAGGCCGAGAGGGAGGGAGACATAGCAACATCAGAAGGGCTACGCCCTGGATCACCCCTTAATCTTTTGCCACTTCGAGAGCCGGAAGCACCGGAGGG
The DNA here is from genome assembly GCA_037693485.1 of Kitagawia praeruptora. Taxonomy (NCBI): domain Eukaryota; kingdom Viridiplantae; phylum Streptophyta; class Magnoliopsida; order Apiales; family Apiaceae; genus Kitagawia; species Kitagawia praeruptora. Next base: position 130,527,024 of record CM075347.1, read on the forward strand.
TTCAGAAGCCCTATGAGAAGACTTTTTTCTTGAAAGAGTGGATTTTTCAGCAGGATCCGGGCTGGTTTTGGTGGCTGGAACAGGAATTTCTTCCTCAAAGTCTACGTTCACCTGCTCTCTCTTTGAAACATTCTTGCTCGATCTCTTGATGAAGGAAGGAATGGGAAAAGACATCTCTACAAACAAATAAGCATAAAACAGAAGGTGTTAGTGGCAAATGGGGGTATGGCAACATGATATATAAACAAAGGAGATGCACCAAACAAAAATAAATGTATCAAACATGTATATCAAGCATGCATGGTCTATGAAAGGTAGGTACGTTCAGAGATTGGGGTACATTCAAGAACCTGTTTCACCAAGGATTCCCTTGTCAGGGTTCATCTCAACAGGGGTATGAGCAACCCTCTGTGCTATGAGGGTACGTTCGCAACTGAACCCCAGGTTGATCAAGTTTTCTTTGGTTAACAAGCTGGAACCGTCTCCTAGCTTTGCACATCTTTTCAAGGCCATTTTAGCTCGTTCCAACTCAACTCCTTCCAGAGGAGTCTGTTCTGGCATTGCTATCATATACAAGCAAACAAAAAAAATATGTATATGGCTTCACACAGAGGTACGCTTAAAAGGGATGATTACGGAACTATGAAAACAAGTAACTCACATGGGTCGAGGTTGAAGTCCTTTCTGTACTCTGGGCAATCATAACAGTATAGAAACTGTTTGTACCACCCCGACATACCTTTCTTGTTCCCTTTTATACACCGACCCTTGTGGGAATTCCAAGTTGTAAGGTAAAAGAAGCCTGTGGTTTTTCCAGTTTCTTTGAGTTGGTAGAAATAGCCCAACTCACATGCTGTTAATTCAACTTGGAACATGGTATCATAAAGGATGAACATACAAATCGCCATGCGATAAGAGTTTGGTGTTAATTGCATCGGTGCAATACCATAAAAATCTAGTATATCTGTGATGAAAGGATGCAGAGGTAAAGACAATCCCAACCTAAAGAATTGGGCGGATAACACGGCATTGGGAACAATTTGGTCAGGGTTGAAGTTAGAAAAATCATGGCACCTCTCATCAGGTTGGGGTACGACAAGTGTGCACCCTGGGTTACATACACTCAACAGGTTCTCTAGTCTCTGGCTGGTCATGATTGATTTCGTGTTGGCACAGTGCAGTAGGCTCTCGCTGGGATTAGAGGCTTCAACAGTCATAGCCTCATCATGGAATTCATCTTCAGAGATGGAGCAACTGGCAGACTTGGATGGTGGGAACATATGGCTTAGAGAATCACATTCCTCTCTTGATTCAAATGTGTCAGAACTAATGGGAGTAGGGTTCATTGGTTCACAGCTTGTGGATTTAGCTTTTATGGAAATCTGAGCCTTAATGGGGTCAAGGACTTTGATCTTTGACCGTGTACGGCCACTAACAGTAAAGGACAGTGGTGGAAATGAGGATACCGGGCTTGGGGATGAGAATGAATTTCCTTCAGAGGTTCCCGTCTGGGGGGTAGCCTCCTTAGTCACTGAATTCTGGGACTGGGCGGAAATGGTTTGGCTGGACATCTGCAAAGGGGAAAAGCAGTGTCAGCACGAAGCGTCGGACACAAACCAACAAGGTGTCAACCCAAATAAAAAGGCAATGAAACGGAGGAAGGAATTGGAGACCCTGGGTTGTCACAGGGGTTCCATCGGGCGAACCCCACGATAAAACAGGGCTTGGACAGAAAAGGTCATGGGGGGAATTTCATCAAACACCTACAGGGCATGTAAGGGATGGTAGCCCAAGTGGTCTCAGGGGTGCAACAGTATGACCCCCAAAGGGCAGGAAATCAAAATCAAGCCGCAACAGGCCAAAATCTAGAGAATCTAAAGATGACATGGCGAGTCTACTCGGCTTACAAACACAAGTCTGGCAACACATCTAAAGGCTCATATAAAAAAAAGTAGCAAGATCCGCAATCCATCAAAGGGCGCACTAGTGTGTGCGTACATACATATGTGTGCATATAAACAAGCATGGACGATTCAATCCAATTATAAAAAAACAACATGCATACAAAACGGAGAAGAAGAGTAAGCCGGAGCTAACATGCAGAACGAAAGAAGCACAAAGGGGCAAATCCAATTGGGTCACAAAACGTAGGTTTATCAAAGGATGTGGACATATGTGTGTGCATCTATATATGTACGCATGGAGTTACGCATAAGAGCATGGAGATCTAAATGGAAAAAGACTGGAGAATACCTTTAAGTTTGGTGATCGGAGGAAATCGTGGATCTGCGCTTCGTCGGAGATAAAGCCGTGGAAGGTGGAACGCCTATGGAAGAGAAAAGGGGGGTTTATTGTTTAAGTGGTGATGAAGGGAGAGAAGGGCGTGAGTACACATGAATATATAGGCGCATGGGGATATGAACCGGACAGATGGCAGCTGGAATGCATAAAAAAGAGATAAGTGTTGAAAGCTTTTGAAAATAATGTGGGTTGAACATGGACGGGTGGAAGACCCGATACATGGGAATTCATGGTGAAGATAAAGAGTTTTAGTGAAATTTAAATTATGAGCAATTTGAGTCCAGGTATGATTTTACTTATTTGGAATTTTATTCTAAGTAATTTTCTTGGTTGTTATCATTTGGCGGAATGGATATGTTTACTAAGGTGCGTAGCTTGGGGGTTCAGTGATGATACCCCGATATGAAGACGGTTGAACCCCAGGGTTCGAGTATGAAAGTACAGTCGTTGGCACATGAGTTTCGTGATTGAATCCCTTGTTTCCTACAACGAGTTCGCTCACGTAGGCTTAGGGGTTCGCATGGAACGAGGGTGTGGATGAGGTACGTGCAATATAGGTTCCTCTTGCCTTCAAAGGCTGCAAGGAACCGGGGGGTAGTTGTTGTGCCCAAAATCCGCCTTGGGCTTGATTTAAGGCCCATTAAGAGTACATATCCGGATTGAATGGATATTGAAGGATAGGCTGGGCTGGGTATGGATATGGTGGCCCAATATACCTTAGAGAAATGAGGATGGTGTTATCTGGATCGGGGTTCATCCATGGAGGGGTTCAGGTGTTTGGACCTCAGTCAGGGGTACTTCTGTGCGGAGGCTTGACAGGGGTTCATTCAGGTGGTAAGCCTCCAGACAGGGGTACGTGCACGTACCCTGACGATATGCAGAAGGCAGCTCTGCAGCTTCCTAAATTATAGGGGAATGGATAAGGGACGCCCCTAACTGACTTAGGGATAAGTCCTGGACGTCAGGTGCAGATAAATAACATCTGTTAACCTAGATAATCATTATATATACATGGATGGAGATATATGATGGATAATCATATATTTATGGAGATAATTATGGATTAATAAAGGAGTAACCACTGGATAATCAAATCAGCTGGGATAATTCATGAAATCAGTTCAGTTAAGGAGGATAAAGCTTATCAAATCGTGGCTCAATCATCAAGAACTACATTGGACTTGATCCCTTATAAATATGAGGGTATGTAGGCCATTTGCAAGAGTTAGACACAATTATACACACCTCTAACACAGTTCTGGGCATCTTCTTCGATTGAGTAGGATTTACTCAGTCATAATTGCCCGGAGACCTTGCAAATTCAGTCCAAAAACAGCCACAATTCCCCCTCGGTTCAAGGCAGTTGAACCCTGGCAGTCGGCGTACGAACCTGTCTTCACGCCGATTTCTACGCGATTCTCCGTTCTTCCCGCAACTACCTCCAAGAAGTGTTGTACCAAATTTCCCTCACAACAAACTCAAAAGGGGTGAAGTTGTTTATACCTTCTTGAAGCTCAACAACACTTAATAAGCATTGGGTTATCCTTAAACAATCTTACAATAGCTTGAATAATCTAAAGAAACCATAAAAACACAAGTTAGTTCTTAAGGTTACTATTCACCCAGTTGAAAGATCGTGCAATACGAGGCCCTTACCGAGCTTTTCTGAACGAGGCTTCTAAAGAAGAGTTGTAGAGCATCTCAATACCTTTCCAACCATATAAAGAATACAAAATTCCATTGAGTAATGAAGGAGATATGCCCATTTTACTGAGCTGCTGTCTTTTTACCCGAAAATGGAGAAAATGAAGATTTTTGTGTTGGTTTTGATCTTATCTTGGCTAGATTCTTGATAATTCTAGAGTTTAGTAGAAGCTTGAAGAGTTTTGTGGATAAAAACCATGTGAAAGTACTAATTTGCCCTTAATCAAGGTTAGTGGAATGTGATGTAAGCAAGTGATGTCACTTGGATGATCTAATCTCCTAATTTCTTAATTTTCTAAGTAAAATGCCAATCACATTGGTAAATAATGTGGTATTTATCCTTGTTATATTACTAATCTTGGTTGCTTGGTCTCCATACTCGTCTAATTGTGATTCGTTTCGAATGTACCTCATTATCTCAGAAAACGTTCTCGCGGTTTCTCAAATGTTCTCTATTCCTTTTTCACTAGGGTTTTATTCTTAATTCCATTCTCTTCTCATAATATATCCTCCCTTGGACTTTGAATATTTAATATCTTCAATTTATAATCCATGATTCGTTCGCTTTATCACCTCTAATCTTATTATAAAGGTCCAGCAGTTTCTAGAACGCTCGTTTCACTATCTCAGTGGTTTCTCCTTTGTAAATTCTTTGGATATATAATATCCTCTCCCACATCATATATTAGTGTGTTAGGGTGATTCTAATCCTCAAGTAGGTATTAGATCCAATATCATTGGTATATTCTTTTTTTCTCAGAAGTTGCTCTCCCGGTTATCTCTCGGGTTCTCAAGCATTCTCAAACTCGTTTAACAATCTAAATTCCCTTGGCATTTCCTTGACTTGACCACTCCTTGTTTAACCTAATTTCACTATTTCCTCAAGATATAAACCCTTTAACATTTCTATACTCTTTAATATCCAATACAATAGTGCTCAATTGAAATCAAACATCTCAAAAATATATACTCAAGAATTTCTAAAATCCGTCATCATTTCGAGTCACTCATTTTCATAGTACAACGCTAATATGGTTTCTGATTATTCATTTTCTGTTTCACTTATAGGGTACCTACATACGATTTCCCTAAATCCTCAAAATCACTATTCATTTAAGTACTGTAGCATTCCTAAAGTTAGGGTTATTACAATGTACATCTAGAATAAGATGATGGAGGATACTACTATAACAAACTTATAGCATCTCCAATGAAACCCCTTCCTTACCTATAAAATGCCATGCTGGAAGCTTTTAGGGGGTTTCCTCCAAAAAACCATCTCCAATGGTACTCCCCCTTACCTAAAATTTTTAGGTGGGAGAAAATAGAACCCCATATTTGAGGGATGAAAAGTGATCCCCTATATATTGCCATGTCATCTCCCGCTGGTTTCTCTTCCAATTCCTCATCTCCCGCCTGTTTATGTGTGTGTCTGGGTTGTTTATGTGTGTGTCTGGGCGTGTATATATGTTTTGTGTCTGTCTTTTGTGTGTGTTCATGTATTTTATGTGTTCTGTGTGTGTCTGTGCTAAATTTCATTTTTTTTGTTTTGTTTTCATTTTTGTTTTTTAATTTTTTAGTTTTATCTTAATAAATTAATGATTTAAAATTCAATATTGGGTAAAAAAAAAAGGATGTATAAGTAGTTGGAAACAATCACATAAATTATATTATAAAACACCAAATTTAAAATACTAATTAAATATTAATTTTGAAAATATAGGGAATCAATATAGGAATTACCATTGGAGTAAAATAGCTTTTTCATTTCCTATATTTTAGGTAACCATTATTTTAATATATTTTAGGGATCCAAAATAGGGAAATCCATTGGAGATGGTATTAGGCCTTACTTGATAACACTGTTGTAGCAGCTGAATGACTTGCTTGACAAAAAATTTTCTGAACTATTAAAATAATAAATTCAAAAAAGGGGATTTATTATTTTAATAGTTCAATTTTGAACTTTTTTGTTTTCTTTTAATATATATACAATTTAGCAAAAAAAAAAATAATAATAATAAATTCATTAATGTTTTTAGGTTATAATTGCACCACGAACTTATAACTGCACCACAAACTTACGTAACATTTTTGTGATAACTTTTAAAATTAGAGGATTTTTTTAATGGTAACTTATAGAATTAGAGGATTTTGATGATTGCGTGTTTTTATAATGGTAATATGTTAATTTTTTATGCTTGTTTATAGTATATGAGATATACGAATTTTTAATATTTAATATTTTTATTGATATTTTAATATTAATTTTTATTTAAATTTATTCTTAAAAATGTGTTTTGAATTTTATTTAACACTACATGTTAAAATATTTTATATTATTAATCGCATTAGTTGATCACTTATTTTTTTTTTTGTTTTAAAACATAATCAGGTGTACTAAATGATATAATATTGTTATTAAATATAAATACTTTTATATATCACAATTTTGTTTTAGTTTTTGTCTTTGATATTTATATTCGATCTTTAATGTTACCTTTATTTTTTTTGTGAAATACTATTATTTATTTAATAATTTATTATTATAATTGTTATCATTCATAAAATTTGAAAAATTTGTTAACAAATAATATTATTCGTTCAGATGTTTAGATTAACGGTTCATACAAATCATCCAGAAATTTTACTCATTCAAAAAATATGATTCAAATTTAATAAATGTTCCCTTAATCTCTCCATTAAAGATAAAATAACAAAATCATATTGTTTTCCACTATAAATAGCAGTTACAGCCGTCTTACCACGAGAGTAGAAGAATCAACGTTCTCAAAATCGATGCGATCAGCCTACCTTCTAGCAATTAATTGGCTAGATGGTGATTAATCGAATATATTAAAATATTATTTTTTACATAATTTAATTTTAATATTTTAAAATAAATTTTATATAGGTAAAATATAAATATCTTCATTTTATTATTAAATATGATGAGTGAATTTACCTTTATATGTGTAAAATATATTTTTTATTAAAAAAAATTATATTTTTAAAGTTTTATTCTTGATTTGACCGTTTTTTTAAAAATTTGACCAATTAATCTCGATTAAATCCGATTAATCACCACCTAATTGATTATTATCACGTAACTCATTAAACAGCCTAATACGCCTAATCCCGCCTAGGACTGCCTAATTAAAAAACTTTAAATGATTGATTTTTGTACATTTTAGATGTTTAATGGTTGCTTAACACCTAGATGCCGTTGTTTTTAGAACACTGAAAAGAATAAGTAGCGGATCAAATTTTGGTAATTGAAAAAAAATGATATACAGTTATATTAACTCCATCCGATATACAATCAAAAAAATAATATATTCTTATTTTTTGACCAATTCTATCATTATATTATAATTAAAAATTGAGCAATAATTTTATGGTCTCCCATTTGCTCCCCATTCCCAAAATCTTATTAAAAGTAATAATTCCTAAAAATTTCCCTCAAATTTTATTTGTTTTTTAAAAATTTCCTACATCCCATTTCCCATCCTTATTCCTATTTTTCAAATAAATTTGATTCTTTATTTATAATTCTAACTTTCATTTTTTATCTTACTATATACATTCTCTATATTCCGTGATTTTAATTACATTGGAGTTTTTAACGTAATTAAAATTTTTTAATATTTTTGAAAAAAATTTGATATAAAATATAAGATTGAAAATTAAATTAAAAAATATTTCAAAAACATTATATAATTTCTCTATAACTCATAAATTTTGTTGAGGCACTTACCTTATTCACATGATAGATTTAGAGAAAAGGCCCTTTGTATCACAATTTTAAGTTAAAATGCCCAAAATATCACTATTCAAAAAAATGGCCCTTCCTATCACAAATAAACGCAAGAAAACCATGCGTTCCTATTTTTTTAAAAATTTCTTCTACAGCCACGCACCATAAACATGCGTTTATGACTTCTTTATTTTTTATTCTTTAGAAACGCAATTTGTAAGAGCCTTTCTTGATTTGATTTGCTTCTGTGGGGCCCGCAGGGTGAAAGGTTATAAACGCAAGCTTTGAATGCGTTCCTTAAAAATATAAAAAAAAATTTTAGCAACGCAAGCTATTTATGCGTGTCTTAAAAAAACTTTTTTAAAAAAAATGATGAAACTCATAAACGCAAAATGATATTGCGTTTCTTAAAAAAAAAATAAAGACGCAAGAAAAACTTGCGTTTATGAGTGATACAAAGGGCCATTTCGACAAGATGTGAGATTATGGGCCATTTCATCCCAGATTGTGATAGTAAGGGCCATCACCCATAGATTTATTAGAATGTGATGGCAATAAAGTGAGGTATTATTCAAGTATACAAGTTTTTCAATTGTCAACATTTTTTAAGGGTTTGTACTTAAATTTGCAGGCAATCTTGTCAATGTTATTGCTGCAAAAATTTACAGTTGTTCTCTTACTTCTTACTGAGCAGTACAGTATATCTTTTACGTAACAAGATGACTCATGGTTGGGGTTACTTTCATAATTTTTTTCTTAAATATCGAATTTTAGAAGGGAAAATTAATTCAAAGGTTTTTGAACTATATGCCTTTTATTGTTTAGGTTCCTGAACTATTTTTTTCAAAATTGCGATCCCTAAACTTTTAACTTTTCTAATTCGCATTTTTCCGTCCGAATTTGACTAACGGACGTTAGTCAATGCTGACGTGGCAGCCATCCCACGTCATGCCATGTCACTGCCACATCATGCCACGTCATTGCCACGTCAGCATTGACTAACGTCCGTTAATCAAATTCGGACGGAAGGATGCGAATTAGAAAAGTTAAAAGTTTAGGAATCGTAATGTTGGAAAAAATAGTTGAGGAACCTAGACAATAAAATACATATAATTCAAGGACCTTTGAATTAATTATCCCAATTTTAGAATGGAGTTCCTGTGTTGTATTTGCATCAATTTTTATAATATGTACATGAGATACCTAAAGGCCTGCTATACTAAAGGCCTGCTATAGTTTAAACCGAGTTTGGTTACAACTTACAACTCTAGATTGTAATATATAATATTTTTTTTTCATTCCGGTGAATTTTCAAAATACCTAATTTTTAAATTTAAAATATCTATAGTTATATTCGGTATCCCAACCTTGATATTCCAACGCTTTATATCTATTTCAAATGGGGGCTGAGACCGATATAAATACTTCATTTTAATCATTGTTTTTGAAATTGGATATTTTGGATAAATAAACATTAATTTTTTTTTTCTCATTTATTATCGAGAAGTTGTTCATATATGTGAATGAAAATTACGAACGCTTTTTTAGTCATGAAAATTAAGCTAAAATAACTTGCTGCTTCATATGTTATATCACTTGTTAAGGAAACTAAATTTTGCATGATTCACTTATTTATGTCGTTTCTTTTTATTATTCTTTGAAACTCTTTACTGTTCTATTGTGCTAAACTGAAACTTAGGTTACATAATATATATTTTTAGAATAAGAAATATTGGAGAATACTAATAATATAAACTTAGTCTCTTTGTTGGAGGAAAAATGTAAAAACTAGATGGTTTTCATAAATTATTTTTCAGGGTGATAATACCTGTAACAGAAGCTTGAAAATAAGATTTCCAAATTTTTATAACAGAAAAATTTATATGTCCTAAAATCTCCACCAAATTTATACGTTGATTTTTTTTTGTTAACCACTTTATATATATCGTATTCTTATCCAAAAGGTAGTGCAAACAATTATTGTTCATTTTTTTTGTTATAATAAAAATAGCATATTTGTTTTTATAATATTTTTTCCCATCCAATTTTACATGTTTTTTAATTTTTCAGTAATCAAATTGAACAAATTTTTGAAAACTAAAAGAGTATGAGTAGTATTTTGGAAGTATTTGTATGTCTTTATGACACCTATCTGCAAGTACACCAGCTTCCCTAAATTGCTTCTTAAGTCAAGATTTAAGAAATTTAGTACTCCCTCCGTCTCTAAATGATCTTCCCGTTTAAAATGTCGGTTCTGTTCATAACAAGAGATAAATTACTAATTTACGTCTAATCTATAAATCCAAATATAGTCATGAGTGATCTTGTTGGATTCGTATTTATGAGTACTTTAATACAGTGAAGTTTTTATATTTAATACTAATACGAAATTGAAGATATTAACGATTAAAAGTGTGCATTGACAAACGTGTCCAACTCAAATGGGAAAAGTATTTAGAGATGGAGGGAGTACAAAACACCACTCCAATAACAATGTGCTAGTGGTTCCCTAAAACACTGAGAGCATCTCCAAGGATAACTCCTATTTCCATTCCCTAAACTATAATAAAATAATGGTTACCTAAAATATAGGGAACCAAAAAGTTGTTTTACTTACCTATAATCGTTACCTATAATTAAAATAATAATATTAACTCCATCCGATATACAATCAAAAAAATCATACTCCATCCGTCTCGTATTATCATTCTCGTTTCATATGTCGGGACTGTTTATAGCATTAGAAAAATTACTAATTCACGTCTAATCTATAAGACCAAATATAGTCATGAGTGATCTTGTTGGATTCGTATTTATGAGTATTTTAATACAGTGAAGATTTTATATTTAATACTAATATGAAATTAAAGATATTAACGATTAAAAATGTGCATTGGCAAATATGTCCAGTCAAAACAGGAAAAGTATTTAGAGACGAAGGGAGTATATTCTTATTTTTTGACCAATTCTCTCATTATATTATAATTAAAAATTGAGCAATAATTTTATGGTCTCCCATTTGCTCCCCATTCCAATCCCCAAAATCTTACAAAAAATAATAATTCCTCAAAATTTCCCTCAAATTTCATTTGTTTTTTTAAAAGTTTCCTGCATCGCATTTCCCATCTTTATTCCTATTTTTCAAATAAATTTGATTCTTTATTTATAATTCTAACTTTCATTTTGTATCTTACTATACATTCTTTATATTCAGTGATTTCAATTACATTGGATTTTTTAACGTAACTTAAAAAATTTAATATTTTTGAAAAAAATTTGATATAAAATATAGGATTGAAAATTAAATTAAAAAATATTTCAAAAAAATTATATGATTTTCATAAATTTTGTTGAGGCACTTTCCTTATTCACATGATAGATTTATTAGAATGTGATGGCAATAAAGTGAGGTATTATTCAAGTATACAAGTTTTTCGATTATCAACATTTTTAAAGGTTTGTACTTAAATTTGCAGGCAATGAAAATACACACCTAGAGGGGGTGAATAGGTGTTATGACTAACAATGACCTAATAAAAATTTAACTGGCAGTTAGCTAGGATAGGCAGCTAGCTGAGTTAACCAAATGTAATAGATTAATGAATAGATAGCTAGCTGTGATATGCAATGCAGAAAGATAAAAATGCAGTAAGTAAAGAACACCAAGAATTTTAGCTAGGTTCGACCCCTAATCTTCTATGGTCTACGTCCTAGTCCCTTACCAACTTGGTAAGAGAATATATTATTGATCACAATGAATTCCAATTACAAGATACAATAATATATCTCCCTTATCACCCAGTTACTGACTGCAGCTAGCTGGAACCCCTTATTTCCTGAACTTCTCTAGCCTAATGCTCCTTAAACCCTTGTTCCACAAGCTTGACAATCCAGCAACTACCAACTTTACAAGTTGAACAATACAAATGAATATGAAGATTTACAACTCAAAAAACTATGAACTCTAATATCTCGATATAGAATATAATGCTTGAGCTCTTTAGTTGAATGTGCAATGAAGGTGCAGAGTTGTTTGTTGTATGTTCTTGAATTTTGCTTGAAGGCTCTTGATATCTTCAGAGAAGAAACATGCAGGCCTTTATAGTGAAGGGTAGGAGTTGAATTCTTGAGCAATCTTGCAACGGTCTTGAAGATAACTTCTCACGTGAAGCTTTGTTCAAATTTAATCCCACTACTAACGTTCACCTGCAGGTTTTTCAGAATGATTCTCATGCAGAGAATATATTCAGTAGAGAGAGAGAGATGAGAATGTGTGTTAGTCTTTGAAGAAAACCGTTACAATGAGAAATGAAGAAAACAAAGAGTTTGATAATGTGTACATGCGTTTTCTTTTGACAATTCTCTACAAGACAACAGCTGGTGGAGTTGTTAAACAAAATGAATATTTGACTTTAAAATATCATGCTTGAAAAGTAAGCACATGGGTTGTCTTTAGTGGGGTATTAAAGAAATAAAAGTATCCTTTAATGAGTGGAAGTTGTCTAGCATGATTCATGCAAGTGATGAGTGTTTTAATATATATCATATCAAGTTTAAATATATTACACCAATCTAACAACTGATTTACACAATGTTTCCTATAAGAAACGTACTCCCCTTTATATTCTGGACAGACTGCCAGCTTGCTGTGTTGAACTGCCAGCTAGCTGAGTTGCCGTGCCAGCTAGCTGAGATGCCCTGTGTTTGCTATGAATTGATATGAATAATGAACCTGCAAAACAATATTAGTCTAGAACAAATACCCAGCTTGCTTCCTATGTATGATCATCAAAATTATAGAGTTTCAGGCAATAATCTTGTCAAATGTTATTGTTGCAAAAATTTACAGTTGTTCTCATACTGAGCAGTATATCTTTTACTACGTAACAAGATGACTAATGGTTGGGGTTACTTTGATAAATTTTTAGAATGGAGTTCCTGTGTCGTATTTGCATCAATTTTTATAGTATGTACGTGAGATACCTAAGAGCAATTTCAATGACTTTGCCCTTCCTTAAAAATAAAGATTTTTAAAAATATAAGGAAGCAAAAGTATGATTTACTCCAATGATAAACCCTATATTGGTACAAAAATTTAAAATTTAGTTAGTTTTTTGAAATTTAAAATTTGAATTTTAAAATTTAGTTAGTTTTTTGAAATTTAAAATTTGAAATTTAAATGCATCCTTTATAAATTAACTTAATGGGCCTCGATGAATAAGCCAATTCTTCATTTATTCACCAAAAAATTATAGCGGGAGATGATAGGGGATGTCCTCACATGTAAGATCCTATTTTTTCTCCCTCAAAATGTATTGGTAACATAGGGTATTGTTGGAGCGTGTTTTTTTTAGAGGAAAACCTTAAAGTGTCCACCTGTCTAAATATAGGTAAGGGTTATGGCCCTTGGAGATGCTCTAAAGGCCTACTATAGTGTAAACGGAGTTTGGTTACAACTCTCTAGATTGTAATATATAATATATTTTCATTCGGGTGAATTTTTAAAATACCTATGTTGATACGAGATATAAGTCCGATCCCTTATGGGTATCGGTCCATATTAAATAAGCCCAATTGGGAATATAATAAACGGGAAATATTTTAACTAGGTGACTTGCTCCTAAAGAATAGGAGTATGGGCCTAAAAGAACTACGTGGGCTTGATTCCTTATAAAAGGATACGTAGGCACCTTGAGAAAGAAAATCCGAAATTCTATGCTATCTTAGAATTAACTCTATCAAGCGCAGCTCCAAACACACATAAACCCTAATTCTTCCCCAAAATTGCCATGGATATCAAATCCCAAATTTTGTAGCTCTATACGAATACCCGTTATCATGATGCCCGTCCGAGACGAAAATCGGCATCAACATTTGGCGCCGTCTGTGGGAATTGTGTAGAGAAAAATATTATTTTTCTATGATTGACGTGAACAGGAGAATTGATAGACAATTAAATTGGTGAATTTACGGACCACATCTTAAATTCACAGGAAAGCCCTGGAATTTAATAGTATAACTGTGTGGTCAAAGAAGTAATGCTTTATTTAGATGGCCAAAATCCAGAGTCCAGAAGCTCGGCAAGAGGAAAAGATGCTTGGGCTCCCATGAAAATTAAAATAATGTCCACGATTAGATTTCTAAGGAAGACATCAGTGACAAAACTAATTAAACAAAAGGAAAAAGAGTTCGCATGTCTGTTATTGTGCAAGCATCGGACAATTTTTGTTTTGTGAAAAATATTGGATTGCAGAGAGTCTATGCCAATGCCAGATAAGATAAGCTTTTATTCATATTTATTTATTTATCATTGTCCATGCATGAGTCGACCTATTCTCTTTCTTAGTGCCGATCTATGATCTTAGTTACACAGGCGTGCACGAAGTTTATAAACCTCTATGAAATTACTATTACATTTGGTTTTCTTAAAATATTTATAAATATGATATGTTGGAAGAACCTAAGATGATTATCTTACTTGATTATATATATATCTATGAGTATGGCTAGCATATTGCTATAAATGTCAGGAACTGATTAATTATCCGAGAACATATTCGTGGGCACTAAATACTTGATTTTATTTAGGAAAAGACAAGATACCAAGTTGACCCTACATCCTGTTGTATGACTCTCCAAAGTACCAGAGCCATGTTATATTTATGAACATGAAGGAACAGTATGCATATCAATATAAGAGGCCCTTGAAGAAGAATTTTGGACGGAAAGGATAACCTACAAGTTGATGGTCAATCAGAAAACTTCGTGAAAATCACGAAACTCTATGGAATCATTGGATTTGCTCAGCAAAACTTAATGAGAATCACAATAACACAAAACAAACTGGTTTCTGCTAATGAACTCGGATTGAAGATAAAGCAAGGAGTCCGTAAACTGCAGAATAATGGGGGAAATAGCTTCTATAAAAATGGAGGGCAAGGGACGACAGAAATAAAAATAGTTGGGTCTGCATTACTTGAGTGTAGCATGATAAAAACTCACTTGATGTGACAAAACATAGAAAGGAGTTCGTTTGGTAGAAAAATGGCGTCGGAATGATGCCAATAATTTTAGCAATTTGACAAGTTGCTCCGGATTCAAGTCATGAAAGATGTCTGCATGTTCAGGTTATGTTGTAGGCTTCAGAAAAACAACTAGAGTTTATGAAACTCATAACCCCACAACAAACCAAGCACCAATACTGCTGGTAAAAAGAGCAGGCAAATAAATTTAGTAGTGGCCAAAATTATTTCAGATTCTGTCTATAACTATGGAGTTGTGTGGGTGTGGGGTATTAGTGCAGACTAGCACATTCTTTGTCGGTGATAACCATAAGTACGTGGCTAGAGCCTGGATGCTAGAAACGAAAAACAGGTGATGGAGAAATAAAGTGACCTGAACCTGAAGCTTATGTACTAACAAAAAAGTGAAGGGCCTGTGTAAAAACTCAAAGTATGCCCAATCGTCTTCACTTATCAGTAAGTCAAAAGAATTTAAAAGAGCTGGTGGTGAAATTCACATCAAAAGACAGATAGGCGAGACCTGCCAAAAAGGAAAAGAAATCCTGATTTAGGGGAAATAAAAAAGGTTAATTGCAAGGCTCAAAGAGTTACATCCGCAAGCACATCCAGCGGCGCTTGAATTTTAATATGCAGGGAATACTTTAAATCATCATTTTTGACCCCGAATCAACCAGCAGTTCATAGAATTGGAAGAATAACTTAGCCAAATTTATTTTTGTGTTAAGAACTATAACATGAATCAAATGTAACCTTCTATCAAAATAAAAAGAAAAAGGAAATTTGCAAAACCAAAAGCTTTAAGTTAGCCCATATCTATGGGAATTGCAAGTCCTTTAAGGAAGACAACTCAAGGAAGATGTGCCTGTTGTGATGAAAAATTAAAGAAGGGGATTCTGGTGTCATAGCAGGAAGCAAGAGATGATTATCAAAAAAAAAAAAACCCCAGAACTTCATACAGATGGAGAGAAATTATAACTACTATGCCAATAAGATGGAAAATTTTAAGCAGAGATGGTAACTGCATTCGGTGGAACCAGCCAGAGGAGTCAATAAAATGTTAAAGAATGGTACATTGGTGCAATCCAATGTGAGCATATGGA
Source organism: Kitagawia praeruptora (assembly GCA_037693485.1). Classification (NCBI taxonomy): domain Eukaryota; kingdom Viridiplantae; phylum Streptophyta; class Magnoliopsida; order Apiales; family Apiaceae; genus Kitagawia; species Kitagawia praeruptora. Next base: position 130,542,908 of record CM075347.1, read on the forward strand.
TAAAAGAATCATTTCATGTGCATATTACCGGGAAAAAGCAATGCAAGAAAAGCTCAGATTTGTCAAAATTTGTGTACAAGGGACATGTGGTGAGAATGATCTAATTTAAGAAGACTTGTTTTGTCGAGGTGATTAATGAATCAAGAAGGAAAAAATGAATGATTATTATGGGAAGCCTACATGTATATCAGTTTCCTTGAAAAAATAAAAAATTGTGTATCATATGGAGACTGGAGTACTATATGCCAGATAATGCAAGGCAATTAGTTTATAAGCACAGGGTACAGGCCAAGTTAAGGCATAATTAAATGGTGATGGATTCTCAGAAGCTACCAAATAATACTCTAAATAATTATAGATGTGCTATAGAAAAGTCTGGTGGTATTACATGTATAGCAGATTAGCAGTTAAAGAAGCTGAAACAACTATAGATATCGCTAGAGAGATAACAAAAGAAACCAAGAATGCAGAACGTGAAGCAGATGCAGCACAAGCTTTTGCTTAAACATCAAGTCTGGCTTTGAAGTGTAGGAAAATCGATAGAATATGAATGAAGCTACGTGCACATCAAGAAAACAAAGAAAAATTGTTCCTGCAAGGAGATTGGAAAAGATGCCTGAAGCAACTGGAGTAAATGAAGAGAAGCTAACACAAGGAGTTCAAAAAAAGTGAGGATCAAAACAGCAACAACGATCCTAAAGAGTAAAAAGACTGTAGCAGGAGCCTATGCACCAGCGGGAGAGCTGAAGTACCAAGCCTAATCAAGATCAAAACAAGCATTGGGCAATCGGTGAAAAATTAAACCGTGTTGCAGAGGCATACAAAAGCAAGTGAGCGCACCGAAAAATTTGTTACTGGAACAAAAAACCGCGAGTGGTTTGATGCTCGTTGCGAGCAAACAGTAAACAAAGTTACAACGTCAATTCCAGTGCAAATAAATCAAATAAACAGTTGAATCAACCTGACAAGTTCGAACATCAAAGAATACAAGCGACTTTTCGACTTTTCGACACAAACTCAAGATAAGTGTTACCGGTCACACTTTAAATTTTATGTCATGCATAAACGATACTATATCATAAAATATTTTTGCAGCTGACATATCTTGAGAAAGAATACATTATGTCTTCTGAGCTGAAATTCTTCGATTGATAGCCAAAATATATTATATTTCTTGTAAGGCTACCATTGGAGAAAATGGAACAGCAACGCCGATCACTCGGGGACAAAAAATAAAGTTGATCAGTTGTAACCCTAAGTACCTTAACTTCCTGATCAGTTGATAAGGTATTCGGGGGACCAATTTGATCAAAATCGATCCAACCTAGACCAGTGATATCTTCTTACGAACCGTATAAACAAATCACTGCGGGGCCAGGATAATGCCAATATATATGAACCGAAAAACCACTTTTTGAGCTATGATGGTACATAAAAAGCTGGGTACTGGCAACCGGAAGATGAGTAATTGGAAAGCAAAGTCTTTGGACAATTTTTTGGCTTACGAACAACCTCTCATCCGTGCGCGAGCAGAGTTAATATTTCACATTTATATTTAACATATAGTGGCTCGGAAGCACAGGCTTGAAACTTACTCATGCCATAAGGTAGTATGACTAGCAGAGAGCTCTCGCTAACAATGTTAGCCCAAACTTGGTGCATGGGATTGACGAATCCAACTTCATCCAGGTTAACCTTAAGTTGATACAAATGACTCTTGTTATCAATGATTTATAAGGGAGAAACATGCTATGGATGGTAAAAAATGTGACAAGATTAGAAATATTATCTAATAAACATATGCATGAATAGTCAAAATTTGAGAATTTCGAAAATGCACTTGTCGAAAAAATACTCTAGTAAAGTATTCATCGAAGGAATCCTCCAATAAATACTGGGGACATGTTGATACGAGATATAAGTCCGATCCCTTATGGGTATCGGTCCATATTAAATAAGCCCAATTGGGAATATAATAAACGAGAAATATTATAACTAGGTGACTTGCTCCTAAAGAATAGGAGTATGGGCCTAAAAGAACTACGTGGGCTTGATTCCTTATAAAAGGATACGTAGGCACCTTGAGAAAGAAAATCCGAAATTCTATGCTATCTTAGAATTAACTCTATCAAGCGCAGCTCCAAACACACATAAACCCTAATTCTTCCCCAAAATTGCCATAGATATCAAATTCCAAATTTTGTAGCTCTATACGAATACCCGTTATCATGATGCCCGTCCGAGACGAAAATCGGCATCAACAACCTAATTTTTAAATTTAAAATATCTATAGTTATATTCGGTATCCGAACCTTGATATTCCAACGCTTTATATCCATTTCAAATGGAGCCTGAGACTGATATGGATACTCCATTTTAGTTATTGTTTTTGAAATTGGATATTTTGAATAAACAAACATTAATTTTCTTTTTTTCACATTTATTATCCAGAAGTTGTTCATATATGTGAATGAAAATTACGAACGCTTTTTTAGTCATGAAAATTAAGCTAAAATAACTTGCTGCTTCATATGTTATATCACTTAAATGTTAAGGAAACTAAATTTTGCATGATTCACTTACTTATGTTGTTTCTTTTTATTATTCCTTCAAACACAGCTGCTTTACTGTTCTATTGTGCTAAACTGAAACTTAGGTTACATAATATATATTTTTAGAATAATAAATATTGGAGAATACTAAATTGGAGGAAAAATGGAAAAACTAGATGGTTTTCAAAAATTATTTTTAAGTGGTGATAATACCTATAACAGAAAATAAGATTTCCAAATTTTTATAACAGAAGAATTTATATGTCGTAAAATCTCCACCAAATATATATGTTGAATTTTTTTTTTTGAATTTTTTTGTTAACCAATTTATATATATCGCATTCTAATTATCAAAAGGTAGTGCAAACAATTATTGTTCATTTTTGTTTTTTGTTATAATAAAAATAGCATATTTGTTTTTATAATATTTTTTTCCATCCAATTTTACATGTTTTTCTAATTTTTCAGTAATCAAATTAGTAATCAAATTGAACAAAATTTTGAGATCTAAAAGAGTATGAGTAGTATTTTGGAAGTATTTATGTCTTCATGATCATGACACCTACCTTAACAGAAAGAGCAGTAAACTACTTTCCTCGTTAAAGTCAAAGAAGGGGTCCACTGACAGATGTAATCGTGTACAATACGGAGTATCAAGTAGTAGCTCTTTACATGACGCTCGGCATGTGTACATGCATACATATTTAAAATATTTTTTTTGATTTTTTATACGTATTTTAAGTCAAATGAAAAATATAATTTTTCATTCTATTTTTTATTTTTTCTAAAATTATAATTTAATATTTAAAATTTAATCTACAAAATGAAAACTTAAAAAATAATATACGTAACTTATATCACTTTTATGCACCTTAAAACATACATAAAAATTAAAAAAAATTAAAATATACTCCTCCGTCCCTTTTTAGTTGGTACATTTGCAAAAAACACACATATTAAGAAATCTTTAATTATATAATTTGTTTCCATATTTGCCCTTAATCTTAACATTAAATGATGAGTTATGAGGGTGTATATTAAATATAAAGTCAAACATTGGTATTAGAAATAGAGCGGTATATATGGAAAATTTGGTAAAAAATGTATTGGAACAAGGAATGTGAAAGGACAAATTTTTTTTGCAAATGTGCCAACTAAAAAGGGACGGACGGAGTATATTTTAGGAAGAAAGAATTAAAATGAGGGAACATCTACTTTAAATTCTATCCTATTAAATAGTATTATACGTAAAATCTAAGGAGAACCTGCAAGAAATATAGTAGTACTCAAGCTGAAAAGTCACTTTGAATAGTAAAATTTCACAAGAAAATTTGGTAATGGAGGGTTGCTCGTACAGTGGTAGCAAAAGAAAAAGAGGTAGCACGCACAAGTTGTACATCTAGTTGATGATTCTGATTCTTCAGATTCATCCACCCATTTTTCAAATCATTTTTCCATTATCAAATACCATTTCACATTTTCCATTTCCTTTCACATTTCCATTCACATTTCCTTTCGCATTTTCTTTCACATATATCATTTCCATTTATAATTACCTTTAAAAATATTTATGTCATAATACTTTGATTATGACTCAGACATCTCTTCTATATTCAATGAAATCAAATATGTTCTTGTATACATAAAGTATTCCATTTATTTTAGAAGTATTAAATAATACTCAATAATATCTGTCACACCATTTAGAAAGAATATTTTTAACATAGTATTATAACTCATATAACCCTAGATAATAAATGATACCATCCCTTTATACATAACCCTAGATAACAATTGATACCATTCCTTTATACATAATCCTAGATAACAACTGATATCATTCCTTTATATTCCCTTAATCATAAAGCATGTTCACTTCATGCACAATCATCTCTATGTATATCCATATCCATCCCATACTCATATCCATATCCATATTCATATCATACTCATATACCTCTCCTTTTAATACCAATAATCACGGAAAACAAATTTTTAACAATATAGTAACAATAGCATCACATGTATATATTCCATGAAATCAAGTTCCTTTAAAGATAAATAATTTCCAAGTAGGGATAGAAAAGATCTTGCCTCGGTTTAGGTATCCTGACGGTATGGCTCGTGACTCTTCCGGAGTTTCTATAAATACAAAAGGACCGTCCTTAGAATACCACATCTCTTACTCACTACACTCTTGTGTAACATTACCCTTGACACTTTAATATATGGTTAACCTATCACTATTACCTCAAAGGTTCAAGAACCCAATCATTTATAAGCTCAATCGAAGTTTCAGGGGTTTTTCACCATTTCCCCTAACGACCACACTTAACTGTAAAAATTCTCAGAAAATATAGATTTCGAATTTTACCATAAGGCCAACTGGTAATGCCTCTTTGACCACACTAATACCATAACCCAAAATTTCATAATTTTTAAAAATGTCTAAGTATGGTAGTTATAGCCTCAAAGTTGGTACAACTACGTTTTCTCGACTATCGAACGTCTTTCACTAAAACTGACTTTTCTCCTAAACCGTTCATCAGATTTTAACGCACCTTATATCAAAACGATCTATGAACCAAGCTCTATCATCTCATGGTCACTTAGGGGTCTGTACAGTAACCTACCGTACGTGACTGTTGTTCCAAAACAGGGCATCTACTTGGTTAAACGAAAATCGGACATTATAACGGCTATATTTTCATACTTTCCAAAATCAAACTCTTCCAAATCAATCATCCACCTTATACACCATCACCTACACCATGTGGTCATCTTACCAACCATGGTTACAAGCACATACTCCTTCCATAATCAACTTTAATCACTTACAAACACATATAACATCATGAATTCATACTTTGTACAACTTTAACTTCTAAACTAATCATAATACCTCATAAACTCAAAAGGGGTGAAGTTGTTTATACCTTCTTGAAGCTCAACAACACTTAATAAGCCTTGGGTTATCCTTAAACAACCTTACAATAGCTTGAATAATCTAAAGAAACCATAAAAACACAAGTTAGTTCTTAAGGTTACTATTCACCCAGCTGAAAGATCGTGCAATACGAGGCCCTTACCGAGCTTTTCTGAACGAGGCTTCTAAAGAAGAGTTGTAGAGCATCTCAATACCTTTCCAACCATATAAAGAACACAAAATTCCATTGAGTAATGAAGGAGATATGCCCATTTTACTGAGCTGCTGTCTTTTTACCCGAAAATGGAGAAAATGAAGATTTTTGTGTTGGTTTTGATCTTATCTTGGCTAGATTCTTGATAATTCTAGAGTTTAGTAGAAGCTTGAAGAGTTTTGTGGATAAAAACCATGTGAAAGTACTAATTTGCCCTTAATCAAGGTTAGTGGAATGTGATGTAAGCAAGTGATGTCACTTGGATGATCTAATCTCCTAATTTCTTAATTTTCTAAGTAAAATGCCAATCACATTGGTAAATAATGTGGTATTTATCCTTGTTATATTACTAATCTTGGTTGCTTGGTCTCCATACTCGTCTAATTGTGATTCGTTTCGAATGTACCTCATTATCTCAGAAAACGTTCTCGCGGTTTCTCAAATGTTCTCTATTCCTTTTTCACTAGGGTTTTATTCTTAATTCCATTCTCTTCTCATAATATATCCTCCCTTGGACTTTGAATATTTAATATCTTTAATTTATAATCCATGATTCGTTCGCTTTATCACCTCTAATCTTATTATAAAGGTCCAGCAGTTTCTAGAACGCTCGTTTCACTATCTCAGTGGTTTCTCCTTTGTAAATTCTTTGGATATATAATATCCTCTCCCACATCATATATTAGTGTGTTAGGGTGATTCTAATCCTCAAGTAGGTATTAGATCCAATATCATTGGTATATTCTTTTTTTCTCAGAAGTTGCTCTCCCGGTTATCTCTCGGGTTCTCAAGCATTCTCAAACTCGTTTAACAATCTAAATTCCCTTGGCATTTCCTTGACTTGACCACTCCTTGTTTAACCTAATTTCACTATTTCCTCAAGATATAAACCCTTTAACATTTCTATACTCTTTAATATCCAATACAATAGTGCTCAATTGAAATCAAACATCTCAAAAATATATACTCAAGAATTTCTAAAATCCGTCATCATTTCGAGTCACTCATTTTCATAGTACAACGCTAATATGGTTTCTTATTATTCATTTTCTGTTTCACTTATAGGGTACCTACATACGATTTCCCTAAATCCTCAAAATCACTATTCATTTAAGTACTGTAGCATTCCTAAAGTTAGGGTTATTACAATGTACATCTAGAATAAGATGATGGAGGATACTACTATAACAAACTTATAGTATCTCCAATGAAACCCCTTCCTTACCTATAAAATGCCATGCTGGAAGCTTTTAGGGGTTTTCCTCCAAAAAACCATCTCCAATGGTACTCCCCCTTACCTAAAATTTTTAGGTGGGAGAAAATAGAACCCCATATTTGAGGGATGAAAAATGATCCCCTATATATTGCCATGTCATCTCCCGCTGGTTTCTCTTCCAATTCCTCATCTCCCGCCTGTTTATGTGTGTGTCTGGGTTGTTTATGTGTGTGTCTGGGCGTGTATATATGTTTTGTGTCTGTGTTTTGTGTGTGTTCATGTATTTTATGTGTTCTGTGTGTGTCTGTGCTAAATTTCATTTTTTTGTTTTGTTTTCATTTTTGTTTTTTAATTCTTTAGTTTTATCTTAATAAATTAATGATTTAAAATTCAATATTGGGTAAAAAAAAAGGATGTATAAGTAGTTGGAAACAATCACATAAATTATAATTATAAAACACCAAATTTAAAATACTAATTAAATATTAATTTTGAAAATATAGGGAATCAATATAGGAATTACCATTGGAGTAAAATAGCTTTTTCATTCCCTATATTTTAGGTAACCATTATTTTAATATATTTTAGGGGTCCAAAATAGGGAAATCCATTGGAGATGGTATTAGGCCTTACTTGATAACACTGCTGTAGCAGCTGAATGACTTGCTTGACAAAAAATTTTCTGAACTATTAAAATAATAAATTCAAAAAAGGGGATTTATTATTTTAATAGTTCAATTTTGAACTTTTTTGTTTTCTTTTAATATATATACAATTTAGCAAAAAAAATATAAAAAAAAATAATAAATTCATAAATGTTTTTAGGTTATAATTGCACCACGAACTTATAACTGCACCACAAACTTGCGTAACATTTTTGTGATAAATTTTAAAATTAGAGGATTTTTTTTTTTTGCTAAATATATTTTATATAAAAAGGAAAAAGGGATACACCCATGCTCTAAGCCATGGCAAAGAGAGAGCCAGCTACAACCCAGCTATAAGGCCAGGAGAGAAAAGAAAAAGCAAAAGGCAACAAGCCCTGACAAATCAAATAAATAACCACCTATACAAATCTAAGTTAGCATGGTTAATAAACCATTTCGAAACAATAAGCCTAGCTTTAAGATCCATCATAATACCCTTGATCAACTTGTTTGGGCCTGAAACTCCTGAATCATGTAACCTTGAGTTCCTTTCTCTCCAAACATGGTAAGAGAAAATCTGAGCTACAAGAAAAGCCATATTACGATGAAAGATATCAATTATGCCTTCCAAAGATAGCAAGATTTCAAGCCACGATGTTCCGTCAAAATCGACCTTTAGCAATCCCGCCAGTTTCGAAAGGATGAACCTACTGTAAGGGCATTCCACAAACAGGTGTGACTCAGATTCAGAACCAGCAATACAGAAAAGACATTGCTGTGAAACTTCCAAACCAAAGGAGAAAAGTCTCTGCAAAGTAGGAAGACGACCATGGCAAAGAATCCACTCATGGTGAGCATACCGAAGCACCCTAAGCTTGTGCCAAACACACGTACTCCAAGCAACCGTAGGAGAAGAGACTCTAATGGACTCCCAAATATCCCAGGTTTTTAGTTTCCGAAGAGGCAAGCTATTCCAAACGATTGAATCAGCAACATTAAGATCAAACGCAGGATAGTTGAACTGCTCAAACAGGTTAGCCAAGCCTGGGTTGAGGTGATGAATCCTGTTAGAAGGTCGAGGTAAAACCCACGCTCCCGTATTGATTATAGTGTTTACAGAAGCCTCAGAAGTACCATTTGCTTGAGCAATAATAGGATCATGCTTGCTTGTAGCCAGGCATTTAGCATTCCACCAAGGGTCGAACCAAAGAGAGGTGTTCGTGCCATTTCCAATTTTGAAGACCGTGTATTGAAGAGCCATAGGACGTAACCTGAGGACGTTACGAACAATCCATGAGCAGTCGTTGGGCATATGCATATTCCAGAAATGATTCCTTTTTAAAAAAGTAGAATTAACCCACACAGGCCACAAGGCGTTGCTCTTACAAACAATACGGCATAAGTGGTGTAAAATTTGAGCTTGATTCCAAACCTTAGAATTCTTAATACCCAGCCCGCCCTCTCCAGTTGGCATGCAAACTTTGTCCCAGCTAATTTTGACACCTCCTCGAGAACTGGCATCTCCTTTCCATAAGAAACTAGTAAAAACTGATTTGAGTTTACCATGAACAGAGCTAGGAAGAACAAAGTGGTTACTCCAGAATGATAGAACAGCTGTGAGGACTGACTTAATTAGTTGCACACGACCCGCAAAGGAAAGCAACATAGAGGTCCAGCAAGAAATCCTGTTAGTAATCCTTTCTAGAAGAGGCTGACAGTCATTGTGGCTTAGGCGAGATGAAATTAAGGGAACCCCTAGAAAGCGAACCGGGAGATTTCCATGCGCTATACCGTATGATGAATCAAACCATCTAACAAAATCAGCATCGCAGTTCCCGAAAAAAACCGTGCTCTTAGCAATGCTTGGAATTAATCCACTTGAAGAGGAAAAACGAGAGATGCAGTTCATGAGATGGGAAACAGATTCTCTATCACCATTTGAGAAAAGCAACACATCATCGGCATAAAGAAGGTGCGTAAGTTTTAAATCTTTGCACTTCCAATGGAATTTAAAATTAGGTGGAGACTTGGCAAGCATCGAAGACAGGATAGTCATAGCAATCGAAAATATATATGGGGAGATAGGATCCCCTTGCCTGATGCCCTTTTTCCCTTCAAAAAAACCACACAGGGATCCATTTACCTTGACAGAGAAAGTAGTAGTAGAAATGCATAAATGAATCCAATTTATGAATTTATTTGGGAATTTCAACTTATGCAAAACACCTAAAATGAAGTTCCAATTCAACGAATCGAACGCCTTGTGTAGATCAAGCTTCAAAGCACACTTTGGAACACCACTGTCTCTATGATAACCTCGGAAAATTTCTTGGGCCATGAGAATATTGTCAGAAATATTGCGTCCTAGAATGAAAGCAGATTGTGCTTTGTCAATGATACTGGGCATTACCATTTTGAGACGAGATGCAAGTATTTTTGCAATACATTTGTAAGGAATAGAGCAGAGAGAGATAGGGCGATAATCTAGCATAGAATCTGGGGTGGTATTCTTTGGAATTAAAGCAATGCTAGTAGCATTAAGCGGCTTGAATAAAGACACATCTTCAAAAAAACTCCTGACTGCCTCGCAAAAAGTTGCACCAACCACGTCCCAAGCTGCTAAATAAAACTCAACAGTAAAGCCATCTGGCCCAGGGGACTTATTTCTTTTCATATGCTTTAGAGTTGCCAGAATTAACTCATTGGTGACTGGTGCTTCTAGTAAAGTAGCTTGAGTAGAGGAAATCGAAGCACAGTCGAAGCTATCAAAATCCAAAGCTTGCATGTCGACAGAGGTGCCAAGGGTACTAGAAAAATTATCAACTGCCACCTTGGAGACATTTTTGTGACTTGAAACCAAAGCTCCATCACTGTTTCTAATGACCAACAGCTTATTAACATTCCTATTAGCCTTTGTTTGGTTGAAAAAGAATCGGTTATTTCCATCCCCCACATGTAGCCATTTAACCCTTGATTTTTGGAGAAGAAATCGTTCCTCCTCGAGAAGAGCCTTTTCCAGATTTCCACAAGCCTGAGACTCTAACAGTAACATGTTTTGATTATCACAATCTAGAATTAGCTTGTCTTGTAAGTCCGATAAAACAGCACGAGCCAGAACAACATTGTTGTGGACATCACCATGTTTCTTGTTTAGGGAGATTAAAGATTTTTTGACCTCTTTGAGCTTACGAAATAAAACTGCCATAGGATCCCCAAACCAGCAACTTTCCCAGGCCCTAGTAACTGTTTCCTGAAAACCCTCCGCTTCAATCATAAAATTAAAGAACTGGAAAGGCTTAGAAATTTTCTCTAGCTGCAAAGGAATTGAGCAAGTTAGCGGACAATGATCCATAATTCCTCGATGATGCACCGTGACTGAAGCTTCGCTGAAGACATTAAACCAATCCATGTTTCCCAACATTCGATCCAATCTTTTTTGAATAAGATCATACCTTTTATTAGTCCAAGTGAATAACGAACCCACAGTTTTTATGTGACCAAGAGCGCAGTTAGAAACACAATCGAGAAAAGATTGCATCCCCGATGTCCAATGTTCACGCCCCCCTTTTACTTCATTTAAAGATAGAATGCAATTAAAGTCGCCATTTAAACACCATGGACCAGTGATATACTGATGAAGACGGTCAATTTCTGCCCACAGAGGTTCCCTCTCGTGAGATTTGTTCAAGGCATAAACAAACGTTACAGTAAAAGCAATTTGTTTCTCCAGAAACGTAACAGAACAAGTGACTTGCTGAGAAGACTTCGATAAAGCCCTAACTGACCAGACTGTAGGGTCCCAACCAACCCATATACGACCGTACTCATGCTCATCATAATTAAAGAGCCAATGCCACTTCTTGTTAATTCGTTTGGAGATAGCAACCGAATTCTGAACTCTGACTTTAGTTTCCACTAAACACATAAAAGTAATTTTATTATTTGAAATAAAATGAACTACCTCATCCTGATGGGTACTCTTATTGAGGCCTCTAACATTCCAAACTGAGAAATTCATTAAAGGTGATGAAGGGTTGTTGGCGTACCAGCCAGCCTGCTGCTTCTCTTGTGTGGAACGTGGATAAAACCTTCTGAATCAACGAGTTTTTTCTTGCTATGAGGTAATGATGATTGACTAGAAATCATTGATCGTGTTGGAGATTGGGCACGTTTCTTATGTTTGCCTGGAGAAGTATTAGTAAAATCAACAACCAAGTTGGTGATAACCCCTAGGCCATTGTCAGTAGCAATAGGCAGGCCGTCATCCGCCTGTTGGTTTACGAACGTGTGATCAATATTTGCTGGTATTTTATCAAATTCCTCAAGATTGTCATCCCCTTTATTCAAGTCATAGTTTACACTATCCTTTTCTAGCATGCCATCCTCTTTATTCAGTTCCTCTATAATGGCATCTTCGTCCATAACTACATCACATCCACAGAATGTCCCAACGGTGTAAGGAACCATCTCCATGCTGTTTAAGTAGTCATTCTTAGAAGCTGACACAGGGGACTTAGACGAACCAGAGACCCCATGCCTACTAGTAGATTTCTGATCTTTTCTTGATTTTTTGGTAACCCTTTATGGATTATTATTGCATCTGGCCAAGGAATGACCAAATGCTTGACAAAGACTGCAAGAGTAAGGTAACTCACCATATTGGATTTTAATTTTCACTTCTTCAGTAGAGTTCGGCATTGGAACTCTAACAAAATCAGGTCGGGGAGCAGAGTATGCAAGGTCAACTTGAATCCCAGCGTACTTTAGTGGTTCAAACCGTGCTGTAGCTGCATCAAATTTCAGGGGTTGACCAACTGTTTTAGCAATCGAACTCAGAGCTTCCTTGAACCATAGTATGTCAGGAACATCCACCAAACGAATCCAGCAAGGCACCTTATCAATAACATTGCGTTTGAATTTGCTGCCATGAGTCCAAGGCATCAAATACAAAGTTTTACCCCCATTTGGATTGTATTTAATCCTAAGGCTGTGTTTTTCTCCTCTAGAGTGGCAAACCTAAAGGTATAATAACCTTTAGAATTGTAATAAACCCCTGTTAAACCTCGATTCTGCCAAAATCTCTGGGCTTGCTCCCTGATGTATTTAAAAGTGAAAGATCCTCCAATGAAATATCCAATTATACTCGTCTCCCATTGCTTTTTTGCTCTCACAAAGAATTCATCAGGAAATTTAACTGTGGCAGTCCCATCTTCATTATAACTAATATCTGCTTTCCCATCTGCAGGGTCCTCATGAACCATATTCCTTGTAACAATGTTGCTCCAAGTAACTGTCTTCTTTGCGAATTTAGGTCCATCAGTAGCAATCTCACCTTCCTCCAAAAGAGGCACTTGGATATCTCCCTCTTTAACTTGCGAAGAATTGACCTCATCAGGCGAACGAGTTGAAGGCTCGTGGCTAGATTTAGAGGAGGCTGCAATGGTAGGACCACTAGTAGGCAACTCAGTTCCATCATCAAGAATGAGTTGAATCTGATCTCGCATTCTTTGTTGGGCAGCAGGAGATAGAGGCTCCCCCATAACATAATCAGCATCTAGTTGAAGCTGGGGATGCAAGTTAAAAGCAGGTAACAAAGGGGCTAAATAGTTGTGACCAATGAAGTTTGAGAACTCATCGGAATCCATGGATCCAGAGTGCTCAGAATTGCGCGAACCCATGAGAACAGATCGAGTTAAAAAACAGTACGAAAGGGACGAAGAAGAGGAGAAGAGCAAGAAAAGGAGGAGCGTGTAGTCAGTGGAGTACCTGAGAAGGAGAAGAAGGCGGTCAACGGTGAACGGGGAAGAGACATGAAGAAGCTGGAATAGAGAGCATCTTTTTGTTTTATGATAATTAATTTAGAAATCAATATTAGAGGATTTTTTTAATGGTAACTTATAGAATTAGAGGATTTTGATGATTGCGTGTTTTTATAATGGTAATATGTTAATTTTTTATGCTTGTTTATAGTATATGAGATATACGAATTTTTAATATTTAATATTTTTATTGATATTTTAATATTAATTTTTATTTAAATTTATTCTTAAAAATGTGTTTTGAATTTTATTTAACACTACATGTTAAAATATTTTATATTATTAATCGCATTAGTTGATCACTTATTTTTTTTTTGTTTTAAAACATAATCAGGTGTACTAAATGATATAATATTGTTATTAAATATAAATACTTTTATATATCACAATTTTGTTTTAGTTTTTGTCTTTGATATTTATATTCGATCTTTAATGTTACCTTTATTTTTTTGTGAAATACTATTATTTATTTAATAATTTATTATTATAATTGTTATCATTCATAAAATTTGAAAAATTTGTTAACAAATAATATTATTCGTTCAGATGTTTAGATTAACGGTTCATACAAATCATCCATCCAGAAATTTTACTCATTCAAAAAATATGATTCAAATTTAATAAATGTTCCCTTAATCTTTCCATTAAAGATAAAATAACAAAATCATATTGTTTTCCACTATAAATAGCAGTTACAGCCGTCTTACCACGAGAGTAGAAGAATCAACGTTCTCAAAATCGATGCGATCAGCCTACCTTCTAGCAATTAATTGGCTAGACGGTGATTAATCGAATATATTAAAATATTATTTTTTACATAATTTAATTTTAATATTTTAAAATAAATTTTATATAGGTAAAATATAAATATCTTCATTTTATTATTAAATATGATGAGTGAATTTACCTTTATATGTGTAAAATATATTTTTTATTAAAAAAAATTATATTTTTAAAGTTTTATTCTTGATTTGACCGTTTTTTAAAAATTTGACCAATTAATCTCGATTAAATCCGATTAATCACCACCTAATTGATTATTATCACGTAACTCATTAAACAGCCTAATACGCCTAATCCCGCCTAGGACTGCCTAATTAAAAAACTTCAAATGATTGATTTTTGTACATTTTAGATGTTTAATGGTTGCTTAACACCTAGATGCCGTTGTTTTTAGAACACTGAAAAGAATAAGTAGCGGATCAAATTTTGGTAATTGAAAAAAAATGATATACAGTTATATTAACTCCATCCGATATACAATCAAAAAAATAATATATTCTTATTTTTTGACCAATTCTATCATTATATTATAATTAGAAATTGAGCAATAATTTTATGGTCTCCCATTTGCTCCCCATTCCCAAAATCTTATTAAAAGTAATAATTCCTAAAAATTTCCCTCAAATTTTATTTGTTTTTTAAAAATTTCCTACATCCCATTTCCCATCCTTATTCCTATTTTTCAAATAAATTTGATTCTTTATTTATAATTCTAACTTTCATTTTTTATCTTACTATATACATTCTCTATATTCCGTGATTTTAATTACATTGGAGTTTTTAACGTAATTAAATTTTTTTAATATTTTTGAAAAAAATTTGATATAAAATATAAGATTGAAAATTAAATTAAAAAATATTTCAAAAACATTATATAATTTCTCTATAACTCATAAATTTTGTTGAGGCACTTACCTTATTCACATGATAGATTTATTAGAATGTGATGGCAATAAAGTGAGGTATTATTCAAGTATACAAGTTTTTCAATTGTCAACATTTTTTAAGGGTTTGTACTTAAATTTGCAGGCAATCTTGTCAATGTTATTGCTGCAAAAATTTACAGTTGTTCTCTTACTTCTTACTGAGCAGTACAGTATATCTTTTACGTAACAAGATGACTCATGGTTGGGGTTACTTTCATAATTTTTTTCTTAAATATCGAATTTTAGAAGGGAAAATTAATTCAAAGGTTTTTGAACTATATGCCTTTTATTGTTTAGGTTCCTGAACTATTTTTTTCAAAATTGCGATCCCTAAACTTTTAACTTTTCTAATTCGCATTTTTCCGTCCGAATTTGACTAATGGACGTTAGTCAATGCTGACGTGGCAGCCATCCCACGTCATGCCATGTCACTGCCACATCATGCCACGTCATTGCCACGTCAGCATTGACTAACGTCCGTTAATCAAATTCGGACGGAAGGATGCGAATTAGAAAAGTTAAAAGTTTAGGGATCGTAATGTTGGAAAAAATAGTTGAGGAACCTAGACAATAAAATACATATAATTCAAGGACCTTTGAATTAATTATCCCAATTTTAGAATGGAGTTCCTGTGTTGTATTTGCATCAATTTTTATAATATGTACGTGAGATACCTAAAGGCCTGCTATACTAAAGGCCTGCTATAGTTTAAACCGAGTTTGGTTACAACTTACAACCAGTGTTCTAAAAGACGGTCTGGGCGGCCGCCTAGGCGGCGCCTAGGCGCTGGGCGAGCTCCAACCGCCACGATTCAGAGGTAATCGGACATTTAGACGTTTTATGGCAAAAACGGTCAAAATCGGTCTTCGGCGGCTGAATCGGTCAAAAGACGGTGAATCGGCGGTGGTCAAAAGACGGTGAATCAGCGGTGATAAACTCGGACACTGATAGTAAAGAGGGAAAGAAGAAAAAAGTTGTATGGAAAGAAGAATAAAGAGGGAAAGAAGAAGAATCTTATATATTGATGATGAAGTTGTTTAGGAGGAGATTTAGTTTGAGTAGATTGAGAGAGCAAGGAGAAGGAGAAGACCAGTCACGCGGCTGCTCTTTTAGTGTTTTAATGTAGGGTTTTTACTTTGTATTATCGTCCAATAAACATAGTGGGCCTGTTTGTACAAGTTATTGGGCCTAAAAATAACATTTTGTTATGTACAATTTGATTTAATATCATTAATATTATATACATGTATATATTTTAAATTTAAATATATAATAATATTAAAATATAACCGATTAATGTTCCGATTAATCTTTCCGATTAATCCCCGCCTACCCGATTAATCCCTAGGCGGTACCTCAACCGCCTTGATCCGCCTAGCGATTTTTACAACATTGCTTACAACTCTAGATTGTAATATATAATATTTTTTTTTTCATTCCGGTGAATTTTCAAAATACCTAATTTTTAAATTTAAAATATCTATAGTTATATTCGGTATCCCAACCTTGATATTCCAACGCTTTATATCTATTTCAAATGGGGCCTGAGACCGATATAAATACTTCATTTTAATCATTGTTTTTGAAATTGGATATTTTGGATAAATAAACATTAATTTTTTTTTTTTCTCATTTATTATCGAGAAGTTGTTCATATATGTGAATGAAAATTACGAACGCTTTTTTTTTTTTTTGATAATCCGGTGTCCGGGCTAAAATAACTTGCTGCTTCATATGTTATATCACTTGTTAAGGAAACTAAATTTTGCATGATTCACTTATTTATGTCGTTTCTTTTTATTATTCTTTGAAACTCTTTACTGTTCTATTGTGCTAAACTGAAACTTAGGTTACATAATATATATTTTTAGAATAAGAAATATTGGAGAATACTAATAATATAAACTTAGTCTCTTTGTTGGAGGAAAAATGTAAAAACTAGATGGTTTTCATAAATTATTTTTCAGGGTGATAATACCTGTAACAGAAGCTTGAAAATAAGATTTCCAAATTTTTATAACAGAAAAATTTATATGTCCTAAAATCTCCACCAAATTTATACGTTGATTTTTTTTTGTTAACCACTTTATATATATCGTATTCTTATCCAAAAGGTAGTGCAAACAATTATTGTTCATTTTTTTTGTTATAATAAAAATAGCATATTTGTTTTTATAATATTTTTTCCCATCCAATTTTACATGTTTTTTAATTTTTCAGTAATCAAATTGAACAAATTTTTGAAAACTAAAAGAGTATGAGTAGTATTTTGGAAGTATTTGTATGTCTTTATGACACCTATCTGCAAGTACACCAGCTTCCCTAAATTGCTTCTTAAGTCAAGATTTAAGAAATTTAGTACTCCCTCCGTCTCTAAATGATCTTCCCGTTTAAAATGTCGGTTCTGTTCATAACAAGAGATAAATTACTAATTTACGTCTAATCTATACATCCAAATATAGTCATGAGTGATCTTGTTGGATTCGTATTTATGAGTACTTTAATACAGTGAAGTTTTTATATTTAATACTAATACGAAATTGAAGATATTAACGATTAAAAGTGTGCATTGACAAACGTGTCCAACTCAAATGGGAAAAGTATTTAGAGACGGAGGGAGTACAAAACACCACTCCAATAACAATGTGCTAGTGGTTCCCTAAAACACCGAGAGCATCTCCAAGGATAACTCCTATTTCCATTCCCTAAACTATAATAAAATAATGGTTACGTAAAATATAGGGAACCAAAAAGTTGTTTTACTTACCTATAATCGTTACCTATAATTAAAATAATAATATTAACTCCATCCGATATACAATCAAAAAAATCGTACTCCATCCGTCTCGTATTATCATTCTCGTTTCATATGTCGGGACTGTTTATAGCATTAGAAAAATTACTAATTTACGTCTAATCTATAAGACCAAATATAGTCATGAGTGATCTTGTTGGATTCGTATTTATGAGTATTTTAATACAGTGAAGATTTTATATTTAATACTAATATGAAATTAAAGATATTAACGATTAAAATGTGCATTGGCAAATGTGTCTAGTCAAAACAGGAAAAGTATTTAGAGACGAAGGGAGTATATTCTTATTTTTTGACCAATTCTCTCATTATATTATAATTAAAAACTGAGCAATAATTTTATGGTCTCCCATTTGCTCCCCATTCCAATCCCCAAAATCTTACAAAAAATAATAATTCCTCAAAATTTCCCTCAAATGTCATTTGTTTTTTTAAAAGTTTCCTGCATCGCATTTCCCATCTTTATTCCTATTTTTCAAATAAATTTGATTCTTTATTTATAATTCTAACTTTCATTTTGTATCTTACTATACATTCTTTATATTCAGTGATTTCAATTACATTGGATTTTTTAACGTAACTTAAAAAATTTAATATTTTTGAAAAAAATTTGATATAAAATATAGGATTGAAAATTAAATTAAAAAATATTTCAAAAAAATTATATGATTTTCATAAATTTTGTTGAGGCACTTTCCTTATTCACATGATAGATTTATTAGAATGTGATGGCAATAAAGTGAGGTATTATTCAAGTATACAAGTTTTTCGATTATCAACATTTTTAAAGGTTTGTACTTAAATTACACACCTAGAGGGGGTGAATAGGTGTTATGACTAACAATGACCTAATAAAAATTTAACTGGCAGTTAGCTAGGATAGGCAGCTAGCTGAGTTAACCAAATGTAATAGATTAATGAATAGATAGCTAGCTGTGATATGCAATGCAGAAAGATAAAAATGCAGTAAGTAAAGAACACCAAGAATTTTAGCTAGGTTCGACCCCTAATCTTCTATGGTCTACGTCCTAGTCCCTTACCAACTTGGTAAGAGAATATATTATTGATCACAATGAATTCCAATTACAAGATACAATAATATATCTCCCTTATCACCCAGTTATTGACTGCAGCTAGCTGGAACCCCTTATTTCCTGAACTTCTCTAGCCTAATGCTCCTTAAACCCTTGTTCCACAAGCTTGACAATCCAGCAACTACCAACTTTACAAGTTGAACAATACAAATGAATATGAAGATTTACAACTCAAAAAACTATGAACTCTAATATCTCGATATAGAATATAATGCTTGAGCTCTTTAGTTGAATGTGCAATGAAGGTGCAGAGTTGTTTGTTGTATGTTCTTGAATTTTGCTTGAAGGCTCTTGATATCTTCAGAGAAGAAACATGCAGGCCTTTATAGTGAAGGGTAGGAGTTGAATTCTTGAGCAATCTTGCAACGGTCTTGAAGATAACTTCTCACGTGAAGCTTTGTTCAAATTTAATCCCACTACTAACGTTCACCTGCAGGTTTTTCAGAATGATTCTCATGCAGAGAATATATTCAGTAGAGAGAGAGAGATGAGAATGTGTGTTAGTCTTTGAAGAAAACCGTTACAATGAGAAATGAAGAAAACAAAGAGTTTGATAATGTGTACATGCGTTTTCTTTTGACAATTCTCTACAAGACAACAGCTGGTGGAGTTGTTAAACAAAATGAATATTTGACTTTAAAATATCATGCTTGAAAAGTAAGCACATGGGTTGTCTTTAGTGGGGTATTAAAGAAATAAAAGTATCCTTTAATGAGTGGAAGTTGTCTAGCATGATTCATGCAAGTGATGAGTGTTTTAATATATATCATATCAAGTTTAAATATATTACACCAATCTAACAACTGATTTACACAATGTTTCCTATAAGAAACGTACTCCCCTTTATATTCTGGACAGACTGCCAGCTTGCTGTGTTGAACTGCCAGCTAGCTGAGTTGCCGTGCCAGCTAGCTGAGATGCCCTGTGTTTGCTATGAATTGATATGAATAATGAACCTGCAAAACAATATTAGTCTAGAACAAATACCCAGCTTGCTTCCTATGTATGATCATCAAAATTATAGAGTTTCAGGCAATAATCTTGTCAAATGTTATTGTTGTAAAAATTTACAATTGTTCTCATACTGAGCAGTATATCTTTTACTACGTAACAAGATGACTAATGGTTGGGGTTACTTTGATAAATTTTTAGAATGGAGTTCCTGTGTCGTATTTGCATCAATTTTTATAGTATGTACGTGAGATACCTAAGAGCAATTTCAATGACTTTGCCCTTCCTTAAAAATAAAGATTTTTAAAAATATAAGGAAGCAAAAGTATGATTTACTCCAATGATAAACCCTATATTGGTACAAAAATTTAAAATTTAGTTAGTTTTTTGAAATTTAAAATTTGAATTTTAAAATTTAGTTAGTTTTTTGAAATTTAAAATTTGAAATTTAAATGCATCCTTTATAAATTAACTTAATGGGCCTCGATGAATAAGCCAATTCTTCATTTATTCACCAAAAAATTATAGCGGGAGATGATAGGGGATGTCCTCACATGTAAGATCCTATTTTTTCTCCCTCAAAATGTATTGGTAACATAGGGTATTGTTGGAGCGTGTTTTTTTTAGAGGAAAACCTTAAAGTGTCCACCTGTCTAAATATAGGTAAGGGTTATGGCCCTTGGAGATGCTCTAAAGGCCTACTATAGTGTAAACGGAGTTTGGTTACAACTCTCTAGATTGTAATATATAATATATTTTCATTCGGGTGAATTTTTAAAATACCTATGTTGATACGAGATATAAGTCCGATCCCTTATGGGTATCGGTCCATATTAAATAAGCCCAATTGGGAATATAATAAACGGGAAATATTTTAACTAGGTGACTTGCTCCTAAAGAATAGGAGTATGGGCCTAAAAGAACTACGTGGGCTTGATTCCTTATAAAAGGATACGTAGGCACCTTGAGAAAGAAAATCCGAAATTCTATGCTATCTTAGAATTAACTCTATCAAGCGCAGCTCCAAACACACATAAACCCTAATTCTTCCCCAAAATTGCCATGGATATCAAATCCCAAATTTTGTAGCTCTATACGAATACCCGTTATCATGATGCCCGTCCGAGACGAAAATCGGCATCAACATTTGGCGCCGTCTGTGGGAATTGTGTAGAGAAAAATATTATTTTTCTATGATTGACGTGAACAGGAGAATTGATAGACAATTAAATTGGTGAATTTACGGACCACATCTTAAATTCACAGGAAAGCCCTGGAATTTAATAGTATAACTGTGTGGTCAAAGAAGTAATGCTTTATTTAGATGGCCAAAATCCAGAGTCCAGAAGCTCGGCAAGAGGAAAAGATGCTTGGGCTCCCATGAAAATTAAAATAATGTCCACGATTAGATTTCTAAGGAAGACATCAGTGACAAAACTAATTAAACAAAAGGAAAAAGAGTTCGCATGTCTGTTATTGTGCAAGCATCGGACAATTTTTGTTTTGTGAAAAATATTGGATTGCAGAGAGTCTATGCCAATGCCAGATAAGATAAGCTTTTATTCATATTTATTTATTTATCATTGTCCATGCATGAGTCGACCTATTCTCTTTCTTAGTGCCGATCTATGATCTTAGTTACACAGGCGTGCACGAAGTTTATAAACCTCTATGAAATTACTATTACATTTGGTTTTCTTAAAATATTTATAAATATGATATGTTGGAAGAACCTAAGATGATTATCTTACTTGATTATATATATATATATATATATATCTATGAGTATGGCTAGCATATTGCTATAAATGTCAGGAACTGATTAATTATCCGAGAACATATTCGTGGGCACTAAATACTTGTTTTTATTTAGGAAAAGACAAGATACCAAGTTGACCCTACATCCTGTTGTATGACTCTCCAAAGTACCAGAGCCATGTTATATTTATGAACATGAAGGAACAGTATGCATATCAATATAAGAGGCCCTTGAAGAAGAATTTTGGACGGAAAGGATAACCTACAAGTTGATGGTCAATCAGAAAACTTCGTGAAAATCACGAAACTCTATGGAATCATTGGATTTGCTCAGCAAAACTTAATGAGAATCACAATAACACAAAACAAACTGGTTTCTGCTAATGAACTCGGATTGAAGATAAAGCAAGGAGTCCGTAAACTGCAGAATAATGGAGGAAATAGCTTCTATAAAAAATGGAGGGCAAGGGACGACAGAAATAAAAATAGTTGGGTCTGCATTACTTGAGTGTAGCATGATAAAAACTCACTTGATGTGGCAAAACATAGAAAGGAGTTCGTTTGGTAGAAAATGGCGTCGGAATGATGCCAATAATTTTAGCAATTTGACAAGTTGCTCCGGATTCAAGTCATGAAAGATGTCTGCATGTTCAGGTTATGTTGTAGGCTTCAGAAAAACAACTAGAGTTTATGAAACTCATAACCCCACAACAAACCAAGCACCAATACTGCTGGTAAAAAGAGCAGGCAAATAAATTTAGTAGTGGCCAAAATTATTTCAGATTCTGTCTATAACTATGGAGTTGTGTGGGTGTGGGGTATTAGTGCAGACTAGAACATTCTTTGTCGGTGATAACCATAAGTACGTGGCTAGAGCCTGGATGCTAGAAACGAAAAACAGGTCATGGAGAAATAAAGTGACCTGAACCTGAAGCTTATGTACTAACAAAAAAGTGAAGGGCCTGTGTAAAAACTCAAAGTATGCCCAATCGTCTTCACTTATCAGTAAGTCAAAAGAATTTAAAAGAGCTGGTGGTGAAATTCACATCAAAAGACAGATAGGCGAGACCTGCCAAAAAGGAAAAGAAATCCTGATTTAGGGGAAATAAAAAAGGTTAATTGCAAGGCTCAAAGAGTTACATCCGCAAGCACATCCAGCGGCGCTTGAATTTTAATATGCAGGGAATACTTTAAATCATCATTTTTGATCCCGAATCAACCAGCAGTTCATAGAATTGGAAGAATAACTTAGCCAAATTTATTTTTGTGTTAAGAACTATAACATGAATCAAATGTAACCTTCTATCAAAATAAAAAGAAAAAGGAAATTTGCAAAACCAAAAGCTTTAAGTTAGCCCATATCTATGGGAATTGCAAGTCCTTTAAGGAAGACAACTCAAGGAAGATGTGCCTGTTGTGATGAAAAATTAAAGAAGGGGATTCTGGTGTCATAGCAGGAAGCAAGAGATGATTATCAAAAAAAAAAAAACCCCAGAACTTCATACAGATGGAGAGAAATTATAACTACTATGCCAATAAGATGGAAAATTTTAAGCAGAGATGGTAACTGCATTCGGTGGAACCAGCCAGAGGAGTCAATAAAATGTTAAAGAATGGTACATTGGTGCAATCCAATGTGAGCATATGGATAAAAGAATCATTTCATGTGCATATTACCGGGAAAAAGCAATGCAAGAAAAGCTCAGATTTGTCAAAATTTGTGTACAAGGGACATGTGGTGAGAATGATCTAATTTAAGAAGACTTGTTTTGTCGAGGTGATTAATGAATCAAGAAGGAAAAAATGAATGATTATTATGGGAAGCCTACATGTATATCAGTTTCCTTGGAAAAATAAAAAATTGTGTA
The DNA here is from genome assembly GCA_037693485.1 of Kitagawia praeruptora. Classification (NCBI taxonomy): domain Eukaryota; kingdom Viridiplantae; phylum Streptophyta; class Magnoliopsida; order Apiales; family Apiaceae; genus Kitagawia; species Kitagawia praeruptora. Next base: position 130,566,478 of record CM075347.1, read on the forward strand.
TCATATGGAGACTGGAGTACTATATGCCAGATAATGCAAGGCAATTAGTTTATAAGCACAGGGTGCAGGCCAAGTTAAGGCATAATTAAATGGTGATGGATTCTCAGAAGCTACCAAATAGTACTCTAAATAATTATAGATGTGCTATAGAAAAGTCTGGTGGTATTACATGTATAGCAGATTAGCAGTTAAAGAAGCTGAAACAACTATAGATATCGCTAGAGAGATAACAAAAGAAACCAAGGATGCAGAACGTGAAGCAGATGCAGCACAAGCTTTTGCTTAAACATCAAGTCTGGCTTTGAAGTGTAGGAAAATCGATAGAATATGAATGAAGCTAGGTGCACATCAAGAAAACAAAGAAAAATTGTTCCTGCAAGGAGATTGGAAAAGATGCCTGAAGCAACTGGAGTAAATGAAGAGAAGCTAACACAAGGAGTTCAAAAAAAGTGAGGATCAAAACAGCAACAACGATCCTAAAGAGTAAAAAGACTGTAGCAGGAGCCTATGCACCAGCGGGAGAGCTGAAGTACCAAGCCTAATCAAGATCAAAACAAGCATTGGGCAATCGGTGAAAAATTAAACCGTGTTGCAGAGGCATACAAAAGCAAGTGAGCGCACCGGAAAATTTGTTACTGGAACAAAAAACCGCGAGTGGTTTGATGCTCGTTGCGAGCAAACAGTAAACAAAGTTACAACGTCAATTCCAGTGCAAATAAATCAAATAAACAGTTGAATCAACCTGACAAGTTCGAACATCAAAGAATACAAGCGACTTTTCGACACAAACTCAAGATAAGTGTTACCGGTCACACTTTAAATTTTATGTCATGCATAAACGATACTATATCATAAAATATTTTTGCAGCTGACATATCTTGAGAAAGAATACATTATGTCTTCTGAGCTGAAATTCTTCGATTGATAGCCAAAATATATTATATTTCTTGTAAGGCTACCATTGGAGAAAATGGAACAGCAACGCCGATCACTCGGGGACAAAAAATAAAGTTGATCAGTTGTAACCCTAAGTACCTTAACTTCCTGATCAGTTGATAAGGTATTCGGGGGACCAATTTGATCAAAAACGATCCAACCTAGACCAGTGATATCTTCTTACGAACCGTATAAACAAATCACTGCGGGGCCAGGATAATGCCAATATATATGAACCGAAAAACCGCTTTTTGAGCTATGATGGTACATAAAAAGCTGGGTACTGGCAACCGGAAGATGAGTAATTGGAAAGCAAAGTCTTTGGACAATTTTTTGGCTTACGAACAACCTCTCATCCGTGCGCGAGCAGAGTTAATATTTCACATTTATATTTAACATATAGTGGCTCGGAAGCACAGGCTTGAAACTTACTCATGCCATAAGGCAGTATGACTAGCAGAGAGCTCTCGCTAACAATGTTAGCCCAAACTTGGTGCATGGGATTGACGAATCCAACTTCATCCAGGTTAACCTTAAGTTGATACAAATGACTCTTGTTATCAATGATTTATAAGGGAGAAACATGCTATGGATGGTAAAAAATGTGACAAGATTAGAAATATTATCTAATAAACATATGCATGAATAGTCAAAATTTGAGAATTTCGAAAATGCACTTGTCGAAAAAATACTCTAGTAAAGTATTCATCGAAGGAATCCTCCAATAAATACTGGGGACATGTTGATACGAGATATAAGTCCGATCCCTTATGGGTATCGGTCCATATTAAATAAGCCCAATTGGGAATATAATAAACGAGAAATATTATAACTAGGTGACTTGCTCCTAAAGAATAGGAGTATGGGCCTAAAAGAACTACGTGGGCTTGATTCCTTATAAAAGGATACGTAGGCACCTTGAGAAAGAAAATCCGAAATTCTATGCTATCTTAGAATTAACTCTATCAAGCGCAGCTCCAAACACACATAAACCCTAATTCTTCCCCAAAATTGCCATGGATATCAAATTCCAAATTTTGTAGCTCTATACGAATACCCGTTATCATGATGCCCGTCCGAGACGAAAATCGGCATCAACAACCTAATTTTTAAATTTAAAATATCTATAGTTATATTCGGTATCCGAACCTTGATATTCCAACGCTTTATATCCATTTCAAATGGAGCCTGAGACTGATATGGATACTCCATTTTAGTTATTGTTTTTGAAATTGGATATTTTGAATAAACAAACATTAATTTTCTTTTTTTCACATTTATTATCCAGAAGTTGTTCATATATGTGAATGAAAATTACGAACGCTTTTTTAGTCATGAAAATTAAGCTAAAATAACTTGCTGCTTCATATGTTATATCACTTAAATGTTAAGGAAACTAAATTTTGCATGATTCACTTACTTATGTTGTTTCTTTTTATTATTCCTTCAAACACAGCTGCTTTACTGTTCTATTGTGCTAAACTGAAACTTAGGTTACATAATATATATTTTTAGAATAATAAATATTGGAGAATACTAAATTGGAGGAAAAATGGAAAAACTAGATGGTTTTCAAAAATTATTTTTAAGTGGTGATAATACCTATAACAGAAAATAAGATTTCCAAATTTTTATAACAGAAGAATTTATATGTCGTAAAATCTCCACCAAATATATATGTTGAATTTTTTTTTTTTGAATTTTTTTGTTAACCAATTTATATATATCGCATTCTAATTATCAAAAGGTAGTGCAAACAATTATTGTTCATTTTTGTTTTTTGTTATAATAAAAATAGCATATTTGTTTTTATAATATTTTTTTCCATCCAATTTTACATGTTTTTCTAATTTTTCAGTAATCAAATTAGTAATCAAATTGAACAAAATTTTGAGATCTAAAAGAGTATGAGTAGTATTTTGGAAGTATTTATGTCTTCATGATCATGACACCTACCTTAACAGAAAGAGCAGTAAACTACTTTCCTCGTTACAGTCAAAGAAGGGGTCCACTGACAGATGTAATCGTGTACAATACGGAGTATCAAGTAGTACTCCCTCGGTCCAATGAGTTCTTAACATTTGCTTTTTGCACGGAAACCAAGATAATGGGTGTAATATTATTAAAATAAATGAAGTAGTGGGTGTAATAGTGATTTTATTGTTAAAATAAGTTAAGTAGTGGGTGTAATAGTGTAAAGTATTGTTAAAATAAGTGAAGTAGTGGGTGTAATAGTGTTAAAACTTACTATTTTAGGAAATGTTACTATTGGGACATCCCAAAATAGAAAGTGTTAAGAATCAAAGGGACGGAGGGAGTAGCTTGACGCTCGGCATGTGTACATGCATACATATTTAAAATATTTTTTTTGATTTTTTATACGTATTTTAAGTCAAATGAAAAATATAATTTTTCATTCTATTTTTTATTTTTTCTAAAATTATAATTTAATATTTAAAATTTAATCTACAAAATGAAAACTTAAAAAATAATATACGTAACTTATATCACTTTTATGCACCTTAAAACATACATAAAAATTAAAAAAAATTAAAATATACTCCTCCGTCCCTTTTTAGTTGGTACATTTGCAAAAAACACACATATTAAGAAATCTTTAATTATATAATTTATTTCCATATTTGCCCTTAATCTTAAAATTAAATGATGAGTTATGAGGGTGTATATTAAATATAAAGTCAAACATTGGTATTACAAATAGAGCGGTATATATGGAAAATTTGGTAAAAAATGTATTGGAACAAGGAATGGGAAAGGACAATTTTTTTTTGCAAATATGTCAACTAAAAAGTGACGGACGGAGTATATTTTAGAAAGAAAGAATTAAAATGAGGGAACATCTACTTTAAATTCTATCCTATTAAATAGTATTATACGTAAAATCTAAGGAGAACCTGCAAGAAATATAGTAGTACTCAAGCTGAAAAGTCACTTTGAATAGTAAAATTTCACAAGAAAATTTGGTAATGGAGGGTTGCTCGTACAGTGGTAGCAAAAGAAAAGAGGTAGCACGCACAAGTTGTACATCTAGTGATTCTGATTCTTCAGATTCATCCACTCCTTTTTCAAATCATTTTTCCATTATCAAATACCATTTCACATTTTCCATTTCCTTTCACATTTCCATTCACATTTCCTTTCGCATTTCCTTTCACATATATCATTTCCATTTATAATTACCTTTAAAAATATTTATGTCATAATACTTTGATTATGACTCAGACATCTCTTCTATATTCAATGAAATCAAATATGTTCTTGTATACATAAAGTATTCCATTTAATTTAGAAGTATTAAATAATACTCAATAATATCTGTCACACCATTTAGAAAGAATATTTTTAACATAGTATTATAACTCATATAACCCTAGATAATAAATGATACCATCCCTTTATACATAACCCTAGATAACAATTGATACCATTCCTTTATACATAACCCTAGATAACAACTGATATCATTCCTTTATATTCCCTTAATCATAAAGCATGTTCACTTCATGCACAATCATCTCTATGTATATCCATATCCATCCCATACTCATATCCATATCCATATTCATATCATACTCATATACCTCTCCTTTTAATACCAATAATCACGGAAAACAAATTTTTAACAATATAGTAACAATAGCATCACATGTATATATTCCATGAAATCAAGTTTCTTTAAAGATAAATAATTTCCAAGTAGGGATAGAAAAGATCTTGCCTCGGTTTCTGGATCCTGACGGTATGGCTCGTGACTCTTCCGGAGTTTCTATAAACACAAAAGGACCGTCGTTAGAATACCACATCTCTTACTCACTACACTCTTGTGTAACATTACCCTTGACACTTTAATATATGGTTAACCTATCACTATTACCTCAAATGTTCAAGAACCTAACCATTTATAAGCTCAATCGAAGTTTGAGGGGTTTTTCACCATTTCCCCTAACGACCACACTTAACTGTAAAAATTCTCAGAAAATATAGATTTCGAATTTTACCATAAGGCCAACTGGTAATGCTTCTTTGACCACACTAATACCATAACCCAAAATTTCATAATTTTTAAAAATGTCTAAGTATGGTAGTTATAGCCTCAAAGTTGGTACAACTACGTTTTCTCGACTATCGAACGTCTTTCACTAAAACTGACTTTTCTCCTAAACCGTTCATCAGATTTTAACGCACCTTATATCAAAACGATCTATGAACCAAGCTCTATCATCTCATGGTCACTTAGGGGTCTGTACAGTAACCTACCATACGTGACTGTTGTTCCAAAACAGGGCATCTACTTGGTTAAACGAAAATCGGACATTATAACGGCTATATTTTCATACTTTCCAAAATCAAACTCTTCCAAATCAATCATCCACCTTATACACCATCACCTACACCATGTGGTCATCTTACCAACCATGGTTACAAGCACATACTCCTTCCATAATCAACTTTAATCACTTACAAACACATATAACATCATGAATTCATACTTTGTACAACTTTAACTTCTAAACTAATCATAATACCTCATAAACTCAAAAGGGGTGAAGTTGTTTATACCTTCTTGAAGCTCAACAACACTTAATAAGCCTTGGGTTATCCTTAAACAACCTTACAATAGCTTGAATAATCTAAAGAAACCATAAAAACACAAGTTAGTTCTTAAGGTTACTATTCACCCAGCTGAAAGATCGTGCAATACGAGGCCCTTACCGAGCGTTTCTGAACGAGGCTTCTAAAGAAGAGTTGTAGAGCATCTCAATACCTTTCCAACCATATAAAGAACACAAAATTCCATTGAGTAATGAAGGAGATATGCCCATTTTACTGAGCTGCTGTCTTTTTACCCGAAAATGGAGAAAATGAAGATTTTTGTGTTGGTTTTGATCTTATCTTGGCTAGATTCTTGATAATTCTAGAGTTTAGTAGAAGCTTGAAGAGTTTTGTGGATAAAAACCATGTGAAAGTACTAATTTGCCCTTAATCAAGGTTAGTGGAATGTGATGTAAGCAAGTGATGTCACTTGGATGATCTAATCTCCTAATTTCTTAATTTTCTAACTAAAATGCCAATCACATTGGTAAATAATGTGGTATGTATCCTTGTTATATTACTAATATTGGTTGCTTGGTCTCCATACTCGTCTAATTGTGATTCGTTTCGAATGTACCTCATTATCTCAGAAAACGTTCTCGCGGTTTCTCAAATGTTCTCTATTCCTTTTTCACTAGGGTTTTATTCTTAATTCCATTCTCTTCTCATAATATATCCTCCCTTGGACTTTGAATATTTAATATCTTCAATTTATAATCCATGATTCGTTCGCTTTATCACCTAATCTTATTATAAAGGTCCAGCAGTTTCTAGAACGCTCGTTTCACTATCTCAGTGGTTTCTCCTTTGTAAATTCTTTGGATATATAATATCCTCTCCCACATCATATATTAGTGTGTTAGGGTGATTCTAATCCTCAAGTAGGTATTAGATCCAATATCCTTGGTATATTCTCTTTTTCTCAGAAGTTGCTCTCCCGGTTATCTCTCGGGTTCTCAAGCATTCTCAAACTCGTTTAACAATCTAAATTCCCTTGGCATTTCCTTGACTTGACCACTCCTTGTTTAACCTAATTTCACTATTTCCTCAAGATATAAACCCTTTAACATTTCTATACTCTTTAATATCCAATACAATAGTGCTCAATTGAAATCAAACATCTCAAAAATATATACTCAGGAATTTCTAAAATCCGTCATCATTTCGAGTCACTCATTTTCATAGTACAACGCTAATATGGTTTCTGATTATTCATTTTCTGTTTCACTTATAGGGTACCTACATACGATTTCCCTAAATCCTCAAAATCACTATTCATTTAAGCACTGTAGCATTCCTAAAGTTAGGGTTATTACAGTCTTCCCCCCTTAAAAGGATTCCGTCCCGGAATCACGTTGAAAATATCGACGAATACCTTTCTCACATTACACCTTCTAATTCTCATATTACTTCCTCCTTCCTTTAGTTTCTCCTTAAACATTTCTATCTTGTTTGTACAGAAATACACCAACATACACTTGCTTGTCATTCATCAACATGTCATTTAGCTTATCAATAACAGCACTTTCACTATCTTTTCCTTGCAAATCTCCTCATGTATTCAGTCATTCTATATTATCTCATTTCTCCTTCCTCTTTCGACTAAGGGTATCGGCCACCACATTGGCCTCCCCTGAATGGTAGTGTATCTCACTCTGGTTTGCCTATATTTTGATCTCTATCATGACATAAATATTAACACCTCAATATTCCTATATCCCATCTCTGTAAAATTTTCCAGAAAATAAGTTATAATAATATTCCTTGAAACAATTGTAAGAAAATATTGGTTATAATATATATTTCCTGTTCGTAACTATACGAGCATGTACTTTTCCTTCATTCTTAAAAATATTCTCACACCTTCTCTCATACTCTTAATCTCCTTTCTATAGAGTTCTCTGACCCTTAACAGATATTGATTTGGATGACACGAGAATAACTCACTTTCTTATATCACCATAGTTTACTTTCTCACAGATAGATTATTCTTATCTATATTATCAGTCCATTTACACCATTCATTGACTTAGTCGATCCCTAACCAAACATTTACACTTAAGAGGTTAAATTAGAGCGTACCTGCAATTTCCTCGGGATACCTTATCCCAGATGTCTATTGTTCACTATACGCTCTTTACATTTTGCTGATCCACCTTAGTTCCTTCATGATATACTATCTATTCCACCTCTAAAATTTCCCTTTATTATTCTCATCAAAATCTTTACCTCAAGTTTTACTCATTCACACCTTTTGGATTAATCCTTTGAATAATTAACATCTTTAATCTCTCTCTTTTCTACTTAGGGTATTAGTCATAATATTGGCCTTCCCCCACTAAAAGTTATTGCACCTCGAATCCTTTATTAATTATCCCCACTTCCTTTGTTTATCCTTATTCTGACTCTATCCTCAAAATACACCTTACTCTCAATAGTAAATCTCAATTATACCTTAAAATTCCTCATATTCTTTTCTCTTACTAATCATCAAATATACCCATTTCTTCTCATGAAATTCCTTTCTCTCTTATATTCAAACGCTTCTAGCTCTAATTATCTCTTATTGAAATTTCCCTTGGAATCTCAAGTTCCCTTTTATAATCACGTATACTCTAAACCTTGTGTTAGGTCGAATTCACAATAGTTAATCAAATATTGAATGAGTAACTCAACAAGAACACACTGTTTAACACTTTAAAAACTGTTTGGAATTAACAATTCCTCTCTCAGTGATGTAAATATCACAGAGAGCTGCTTAGGTTACAATCAATGAATTTCTCAATGTTCGATACCCTTCTAGGGTTAACCTAACTGTATTTATAGAACATACAGCTTCATACAATCAGTAACTGATTCTCCTATAATCAAGCTATACAATTGATATCAATCACGATTGCTCCAGTCTTCCAAGTCAACTCAATCTCTTTGACAGCTTTCCAATCTTCAAAGATATTGCTTCCATATTTATTCTGAATCAATCTTCAAACACCGTTGACTCTTCAGACAATGCCGCTACAGAGTTTAACAACCTCTGTTGCGCTTCCAGTCAGTGTTTAACTAAACTCTGACTGCTTCCAGCTAAACTCTGTTTTGTCACTATAGCTTCCAAACACTGTTCTCATCAATCATTTCTAACAATCTCCCCCAACTTGTCCATTAGCAAAAATGTACAAGTTTTACAGTAAATGATGATGTCAAAACAAATACAAAGTTTTACAGTGTTTAACATACAAATAGAGTTTAAGCTATTACTTAACAAATTCTACAGAAAATAAGAAAATTCTTACAGACTTTAATTTCTAATCTCTTGCAGATCAGGCATTGTTCTGAGATAGTCTATAAGCAACCTTCTTTCAGCATTTTCAAGCTCTATCTGCATAGCTTCCTTGATTTCTCTCAACTGAGGATCATTCTCATCAGTTTGATAGATAGCAGCTCTAAGATCGTAGATTTTGTTTCTTCTCATTTCATTTCCCAGCCTTATGTATTTCACTTCCTCAGATTTCACATTAAAATCCAGAACAGTGATTCCAAGATCAGTCTTCAGTTTTGTAGTCCCCTTCTCCATTTCTATCAGATTGCCATCCCAATCTCTGTATTTAGGAACATACTTACTGTTGATTTTCATTTGTCTTCTTGCAAGGTTCTGAATCATTCTTTGTCTGAGCACATTTGCAACTGACTGAGCTCTTTGATTTCCCACTCTGAAAATATGCAGGACATATTCAAGTTCTTCCCCGTATTTTAATTCAATATCCTTTTCAGAAACTTTAAATACTGTTCCATCAGCCATGAAATATAGCAAGAAATCCTTCTCTAGACTCTTCTGATATACAAGTTGTACTGATTCCAGTTTGTCTAAACTCTCTTGAGTGACACCACGACCTGGAACAGACAGTGAAGAAGGATCTCTGGGACCAACATATTGCCTTTTATCTCTGTGTGAGCCTATGCCTCCTTTGTTGTATCCAACTTTACCAGATAAAGCTCTACCATCAGTAAAATCCATTGGAATTGTAGCTTCTAGTCTTGAATCATGAAGAGCACCTTTCTTAAATGTTGATTTCAACTGAGAAGACAATAATGGTGTGGTCACAACTTGTGCAGCAACAGAGATTGTGTCTTCATTTTTCTGTACAACATGTGTATCAACAGAGGTTGTAACAATACTTTTCAGCTTTTGCTTAGCTTCTGCATCTGTTGGTTTTCTGAATACTTGCATTCTTTGATTTGTACCAACTGGTTCTTTGATTTGAATGCCTTTAAGAACAGGCTTTGCAGCTTTAGCAACTTTCACATTCTTCTTTGCTTTTTCAGACTTTAGAGCTTTCAAATGCTTTTCTTGTAAACTCTTCTCTTCAGCTTTAGCATCTTCTATAGTAACTCCTTCTGCATTCTCTTCCATGAAAAGCTTAACAGCTAACTCCTCATCAGTCTTTGGATCTGAAATTAATTCCAAACTCTTGGTTTTTGAAGTACCTTGAGTTTCAGTGTTTATTCCAACAGACTGTGACTTAAGAGATTTGCCAGATCTCAGAGTTAGTGTTTCAGAGTTTTAGATCTTACTCTTATCACTTGCCCCTCCATCTCCAGCATCATCCTTTTGAGTCAGAGTTTGAGAAACTTTGCATTTAGACTTAGCAACTCTCTCCCCCTTTTTGACATCATCAGGAATGAGTATTGATGTAATGAGCTCCAAAGAGTTAGCAATAGAATCCACCTTAGAAAACAAAGCAGTTTGATTTTCTTCAACTTTTCCTAGCCTGGCAAAGAGAGTGTCTTGAACTTTAGACAGCTGGACAGCTTTTATTTTGGACTCTCTTTCCATCTTCAATTCTCTTGACTGTATCTCAGTCTTTAAAGAAGCAATCTCTTGTTTTGTTTCAGCAAAATTGCCTTCCAGAGTCTTGACTTGTACCATAGTTGCCTTTAAACAGGATAAGATTTCTGGATTTGAAATTTGCTTTGCAGTTTGCTTAACAAACTCAGCTGCTCTCCCTTTTGGAAAAATACAGTCTTGTTTATACCAATTTTCAGCAGATTTAGCAAGATGCTCTACTTCAACTGCATGAGATGGACAAGGCTGATCAAAAGGTGTATGTTTATTATCTGTCTGTGCTGGTGCACTCACAAAAGAATCAGAGTTTGCACTACTGTCAGATTCATCTTCAGCACTTGCATCTTTAGCTTGATCACCTTTTAAAGAACCACTGTGCTGAGCAGTGTCAGTCACAGTTTCTTCAACAACTTCTGCAACCTTTTCAATAGTCACCTCATGTTGCACAGGCTCTGCAACAGAGTTTCCATTTGTAGCTTCAACAGGCATAGATTCAGAATTTTCCTTTGTTGCCTGATCAACTTCATCACCTTTGTCTGGAATTGGAGAAGCAGTAGATATCAGCTCTGTGTGTGATGCTGCAGCTTCAGGAACATTTACTGCAGGCTCATCAGCTACATCAGGAGCTTCAGTGTTAGCAATAGGTGAGATAGGATCAAGAATTGACTCAAGAACATCATTCACTGGTGAAAAACCATCTCTTTGATCCTCTTCTACAGGCATTTTATCCTCTGTAGGTATTTCAACATTGACAGTATCCTCTGCAGGCATTTCAACCTCTGCAGGTATTTCAACATTTTCTTCATCCTCAACAGTAGGTGTTTGCTGTGAAACCACCTCTGGAGCTTCAATGACATTCTCTTCATCTGAATCAGAAAGAATTAATCTCCTCTTCTTGATTGGAGGCACTACAATCTCCTCTTCAGCTTCACTTGAGCTCTCTCTTGGTGGTGAAAGTGAAGGTCTGTTTGCCTTTTGTTTCTTCCTTCTTGTATAAACAGCTCCAGGTAGTGTCTGTTTAGCCTTTGAGTGTTTAATGTTTTGGGCAGTGTGTTTCTTTCTTTTTGGCTTGGTTTTGGGTTTTTCAGTAGGTGCTGGCTCAGAGTTTAATGGTGTCTAATGGTTCAGGCATTTGTTGTGGTGATTGATGGTCTTGTGGTTGGTTTACATAGTTCTTTAAGGCTAAAGGCATAAACATATCTGGTATTTGCTGTTTAGTAACATCTTTGTTTGTCAAATCAGAAAACATTCTTTTAGCAACTTGAAAAGGCTGAATCACATCAGCTTCATCAATTGGAATGTTAGGCACACAGGCAGTAAATAGCAATTGACAAAAACGAGCAAAATAGACAGTAGTAGTCTCAGACAAACGTTCTCCCAAGTTCATTAGCACTAGTCTACCAAAATAAAAATTACCTCCATATAATAGAGCATGACCAATTTGGAGAGTGTCAAGAGGAAGTGCATCCCAGTTTGTTGTCTTCTTTCCAAAAGCTCTTGTGATGCAATCGAAAAAGAAACTCCATTCCTTTCTCAAACTTGGCCGTCTCAAAGACCCTATCTTATTCAAGTTTCCTGCACATCCAATTTGCTCCAACATTGTCCTCAAGCGATCATGACCAACAACAATGTAAGAAGTGTGTGTCTCAAAATCCAGAGCATCCCTAACCGTAGTTGGAGTAATGATATACTCTGATTCATCATGAGTGAAAGTAATTGTAGGAGTGCCAGACTCTTCTCCATCATCATATACAGAGTTTGTCCAGAAAGCAGCAATTTGTGATGCAGATAATGTTGGTGGTGCAGTTAAAGCCTTCCCTATTTCAGAATCTTTCAAGAAATTTTGGAACAAATGAAACGCCTCTGGAGCATTTGCATTCTCCAGTGGTGCCGCATAGTTGCTAGGAAGAAAAACTAACCCTGCTGCATCAAACGCTTTAGTTGCCATTAGTAAGATATGATACGAAGAGATTTAGAGAGAAGATGTACGGTAAGTGTTTACCAAAATGTAAAGGAGAGTATATGAGAATTTTGAAAGTGAATGAGTATGCAAGTAACTGTGAGTGGGTGAATGTGAATCGATATGGAGTGAGAGACTAAAAACGATTAGAGTAAAATTAAAACTCAATCGTTTATTTAGTAAAAGCGCGCAACTGTTGTAGAGTAATGTGTGAGTAGGACACTATCATGGGACACGTGTCAAACAACCAATGGATCACTTAATAATTACCGTTGTCATTCCTATAATCACGACACTTTGACATATTTACACTAATTAACAGTTGTCAACTACCCCAATTACTCCAAAATAGTCAAATCATCTCAATGAAAGTTTTACCTTAGAGTACTTAACACAACTCAACAGTGTTTATCAATTTTCCAACTTTATCACTAAAACCCTTTCAAAAAATTGCACAGTTGTGAGTATCAGTGTGTGTGAAGCAGAGTTTACTAAAATCAATTTTTAGAGCATCTAATATTTCATAAAATCCATAACAAAAATCAATAAACACTGAATGCACAAACTCTCATATTAAACACTGATTGTTTGATGAATGCTAAACTCTGTAGTTACTGTAATACAGAAATCTGAAAACTTCTATTCCCTTTGATGTCCATGATTATCCAAGTAAGCACACAGTCTTTGAAGACAAAAAGATCAAGAGATAGAAATCATAGCATCATTCAGTGAATAACAGTCATGAACTGAATAATCTCACAAACTCTCAAACACACAAGTGTTTAGGTGAAGTGTTTACACTCACATTCAATCAGAAATAGCAGAGTCTACCATATGCTTGAATGTCCACCAATTCTACACTACTTTGAATATATGTATGCACCAATCAAAAGGACTTTATTCAGGGTTTAAATGGAGTAAGATCAAACAGATGAAAAGAGATGTTTTATTCATGAGTGAGTTCAAGCTGAACATTTTAATAGAACAAAGTGTTCAGTCACAATGTTAGTACATATTTGTACAAGATCAGTATATATGCATTTTTTTTTTATTATTTAGCATATATACTGAGTAAACTTTTCTTTTCTTGAGAAACACTCATTTGCTTAAGAAAAGAAAAAAAAATATATATAACTGCTCTTAACACTTCAGAGTATAAGAAAAATGAGCAGTTAATAAGGCTCAAGGAGGTTTACTAAGGATGGAAATTATGAACAGTGTTTATACAGTGTTTGAACAAAGTTCAAAAGAATTTTGAACAGTGTTTGAAGAAATGGTGAATCCTATTGCCTTTATCATTTTCATGCACACACATATCATGTAGTCTCAAAATGGTTTAATACAAGTTCTAGAGAAACATACTTCCTGATGAATATCACACAACAATAAATACTGATTGATAGAAAATGTATCAATCACTGATTTGGCTCAAACTCTCACAGGGTGTAGACATGAATCTGAACTCACCAAACTAATCAATGACACATCTCAAGTTTTATAGTTTTCACAAGTACAAACAAGGAATCATCAAGAACCATACCTTTGGAAACAGAATGTCACTAATCAGAGTTTAGAGTTCATCAATAACCAAAATTATTTATGAGAGGCAATGCACACAATATTCATAGACTCAGAGTTTAGGACTGAATAAACTAAGAGATGCTATAAATATGAAACAGTATCATGCTGTGTTGATTTACTGCACAAAGTCTGATTAGATTACAGTGACTCAGAAAGAATCATGATTTATTTACTGAGAATCATGCTTCATACATTTTCTTCATTGGTGTTTTCATTCAGACAATAATCAATTCTGAATTTACTGAGTTCATCTAACATGTTAACAGTGTTTAACAGACAGACATGCTGACAGAGTTTAGCCAGTTTTAAACATTAGCATGCAGAACAGAGTTTAATACTAAGGTTCACATAGCACTTAACAATTTGCATAACATGAGCAATAAGTTTTTGAGTCTAACCAACATCTCTAGTCAAAACTAGAGACCATTCCTAGTTCATTGACCAGTCTTGTAAATGTAGCTTCACTCAATGGCTTGGTGAAGATATCTGCAAGTTGTTGTTCTGTAGACACAAAGTGAAGCTCAATGTTGCCTTCCTCTACATGCTCTCTGATGAAGTGATACCTTATGCTGATGTGCTTTGTCATTGAATGTTGTACTGGATTACCTGTCATTGCAATAGCACTTTGATTATCACAGTAAATAGGTATCTTGGTATACCTTAATCCATAATCCAGCAGTTGATTCTTCATCCATAAAATCTGTGCACAGCAGCTACCAGCAGCAATATACTCTGCTTCAGCTGTAGATGTAGATATTGACTTCTGTTTCTTGCTGTACCAGGAAACAAGTCTGTCACCCAGAAATTGACAACTTCCACTGGTGCTTTTTCTGTCTATCTTACATCCAGCAAAGTCTGCATCAGAGTAACCAAGAAGTTTAAACTCTGATTCTCTTGGATACCACAGCCCCAAAGTTATAGTGCCCTTGAGGTACTTAAATATCCTCTTTACTGCTGTTAAATGTGGTTCTCTTGGATCTGCCTGGAATCTTGCACACAAACAAGTTGCATACATGATATCAGGTCTGCTAGCTATCAAATAGAGTAAAGAACCAATCATTCCTCTGTAACTTGTCACATCTACTGATGACCCTGCATCTTTGTCCATTTTCTTGCAGAAGGCAGATTGCTTCTGTCATCATGTGATCCTCCCCCTTGATCCATGCTCTCCTGATTTTCTTGGTGCCTTTCTTCATTTTCTGATGCTCCCCCTGAATGTGACTTCTCAGAATTATCAACAGAGTTTGAATCAACAGAGTTTGATTCAGAATCATCAACTGAGTCACTTTCAGTGTTTAAATTATCACTTTGATGTGATTCTTCATGCTCCCCCTCAATTGGTTCTTCCCTTGTTTCTGATTGAAGAGTTTCTTCAGTATTTACCAGTAGAGGTTCAGAGTTTAGATCAACAGAGTTTGTCAAATCAGTCTGATCAGAGTTTACTTTTTCAGAGAATAAATCTTCATTTTCAAAGTGCAGTTGATCATGTTCATTTACTTCTTCAAGTCCAGTTATTTTCTTGTCATCAAATGACACATGAATTGATTCCATGATCACTCTGGTTCTCAGATTATAAACTCTGAATGCCTTAGTTGACAGTGGATAGCCAACAAAAATTCCTTCATCTGCCTTTAGGTCAAATTTGGTCAACTGTTCAGGATGAGTCTTCAACACAAAGCATTTGCATCCAAAAATATGAAAATATTTTAGATTTGGCTTCTTCTTCTTCACCATTTCATATGGTGTTTTACCATGCTTGTTGATCAGTGTTGCATTTTGAGTAAAACAAGCAGTTTGAACTGCTTCTGCCCAGAAATATGTTGGCAACTTTGCTTCATCTAGCATGGTTCTGGCAGCTTCTATCAAGGTTCTGTTCTTCCTCTCCACTACACCATTTTGTTGTGGAGTGCCAGGTGCAGAAAACTCTTGTTTTATCCCTTTACTCTTGCAAAATTCTTCCATTGATGAATTCCTGAACTCAGTTCCATTGTCACTTCTGATTATCTTCACTTGATTTTCTGACCCTTTTTCCAGTTGTAATATATGTTCTGTCAGTGTTAATGCAGTTTCATCCTTCTTTGCAAGAAAATATACCCATGTGTACCTGGTATATTCATCAACAATGACTAGAGCATATTTCTTCTTTCCAAGAGACATCACATTCACTGGACCAAAAAGATCAACATGTAGTAGATGATAAGGATCAACAATTGAAGACTCAGATTTGCTTTTGAAGGAGGCTTTTCTCTGTTTAGCCTTTTGACAAGAATCACACAGTCCTTCTACATTCAACAAGGACTTTGGTAAACCTCTCACAAGATCATTCTTTATTAGCTCATTGATGTTGTTCAGGTTCAAATGAGAGAGTTTCTTGTGCCACTTCCAACTCTCCTCACTGGACATTCTTGTTGACAGACACACTGCTTTGCCATCAGAGTTTGTTGACAATTTAATTTCATATATGTTATTGTGTCTGTTTCCAACTAGAGCAACTTTCCCTGTAGATTTGCTGATCACTTGACAATATTCAGGTTGAAAATCTACATGATATCCTCTGTCACAGATTTGACTCACAGATAGCAGATCATGCTTGAGTCCTGGAACCAGAGCTACATTTGTGATGATGACATTTCCAAGATTAATATTGCCATATCCCAGTGTATGTCCTATGTTGCCATCTCCATAGGAAACTTCTGGGCCAGCCTTCTCCTCAAACTCTGATAGCAGGGCTTTATTTCCTGTCATGTGTCCTGAACATCCACTGTCCACGACTAGGGTACTAACCCTGTTGCCCTGCAATCACAAACAATCACTGATTATTAGTTTTAAGGATCCAGACTTGCTTGGATCCTTTGGCTTTCTTAATTCTGTTAGCTTTTGCAGCGGAATTCACATTAACAGAGTTTAAGCTAACTTTTTCAGAGTTTACATTAGCAGAGTTTACTTTAACCCATTTCAAATTTGGCTTGGGTTCATAGTAATTGTAGTAAATAGCATGATAATCTCTGCAAGTGTAAATAGAATGCCATGTACTACCACAGTGTTTACACAAAGTTTGTGGTCTAGTTCTCACATAATCATTATTTACTGCAGTTTTAGAGGGCAAAGAATTAATGTTCTTATTCTTACTGCAGAAACTAGCAAGATGATTAGTGCTACCACAATTAAAGCATGTTTTTCTAGGAGCTAGTGAAGCAAGCATTGGCTTAATTCCTGATGTTATGCCTACCTTTCCATTTTTGTTTTTCTTAGGCAATCTCTGTTTGTTGACAGATTTTATCTCCTTAAGCTTATGCTTGAGTTGTTTATCTGTCATTAAACCAATGTTAGCCTCTTTAACAAAAGTTTTAGCATATGACTCTTTAACAGCCTTTTTCTGTGCTTCAGTCTTAGGTCCACCTGTTCCCATGACATTACCTTCAGATGAACGATGTGGTCTAACTTTTACCTGATTTTCAAATCTAAGTTCATCTCCCTCAGAGTAACCTAGACCTACTGTATCTGACTGAAACACTTCTTGAGTGTCTTTACCAGAGTGTGTCCAAGTTTTAATGATGTGTTTAGTATCCTCCAATTCAGATTCTAGTTGCTTATACTTACCTAGCAACTCCTGTTCAATAAACACTGCATCATCTCTCTCTTTTTTAACTTTGTTCATGTTCTCTAGCTGTTCCTTAACAAGTTTATTTCTCTCTTTAAGTTGAGAGCACTCAGTCTTTATCCTCTCATTTTCTAAAGTCTGATCCCTATAACTGATATGCAATGCTTTAAGATAGATTCTCAATTCAGTTATATTATCAGTGTTATAAGCATAGGTAGTTGGGGGTACCTTAAGATCATCATTTTCAGTCTGAGTAGTAGCCATGAGAGCATAGTTGACTTCCTCATCTGAATCTGAAGTGTCTGCCCAATCTCTGCCTTTGGTGTAGAGTGCCTTCTCAGTTTTACCCTTCTTGCACTCAGGAGCATAGTGACCCATCTCCTTACACTTGTAGCATTGAATTTCAGACTTATCTTTCTTACCAGATTTGAAGTCCTTTCCCTCAGATTTCTTGAAATTCTTCTTGTCAGACTTTGAGTAGTCCCTGGAGAATCTCTTTCCCTTCTTGAAGTTCTTGTATCCCATCTTCTTGAAGGTCTTTACCATCAATGCAGCCATTTGCATCATCTCCTCATCATCTTCAGAATCAGATGATTCATCTGTGTTTGAGTCAACATCAGTGTTTGATGACTCATTCTCTGAATGTATGACTAAGGCTTTCCCTTTTGCCTTTCTCCTTGATGCCTCCTTCTTTGATGGTTTCTCCTCAACTTTAAGAGCAACAGACTTTGACTTTCTACTAGATCTTTTGTTTCTCTGCTCCAATTCCAATTCATGAGTTTTGAGCAGCCCATAAATTTCATCAATCTCTGTTTCACCAAGTTCATAATTATCTCTTATAGTGGTTGTTTTCACATCCCACTTTTCAGGTAGAGAAAGAAGAAACTTGAGATTTGAGTCTTCTAAATCATACTCTTTGTTAACCAATGACAAATCATTGAGCAGTTTACAGAATCTGTCAAATGTTTCTGTCATGGTTTCATCAGACTTTGCCTCAAAGTGCTCATACTCCCGAGTGAGTATATTTCTTCTATTTTTCTTGATTGCAGGAGTTCCTTGACACCTAACCTCAAGTGCATCCCATATTTCCTTTGCAGTTGTGCAATTAATCACTTTATTAGACATAACATTGTCTAATGCACTGTGAAGTAAATGTCTCACTTTTGCATCCTTTGCAATAGATGAAAGATCCTCAGCAGTTAGATCTTTCTTTTCTTTTGGAATGACCTTTGATTCCTCACCAGCAGCAGCAGCAGTTAACTTTGTAGGTTTGTGAGGACCTTCATAAATTCTATCAAGGTATTCTGGATCTGTGGCTTCCAGAAACATGGTCATTTTTACCTTCCAGATTGCATACTCTGATGGCCTAAGTATAGGAACCCTTATTGTTTCATACCTACTAACAGTAGTAGGGGTTTTCTCAGTTGGTGGAGGTATCTCTGCCATTGATTACTATTGTGTTTGGATCTTTAACTGTAATAAAGTAACAGATTAGGCTCTGATACCACTTGTTAGGTCGAATTCACAATAGTTAATCAAATATTGAATGAGTAACTCAACAAGAACACACTGTTTAACACTTTAAAAACTGTTTGGAATTAACAATTCCTCTCTCAGTGATGTAAATATCACAGAGAGCTGCTTAGGTTACAATCAATGAATTTCTCAATGTTCGATACCCTTCTAGGGTTAACCTAACTGTATTTATAGAACATACAGCTTCATACAATCAGTAACTGATTCTCCTATAATCAAGCTATACAATTGATATCAATCACGATTGCTCCAGTCTTCCAAGTCAACTCAATCTCTTTGACAGCTTTCCAATCTTCAAAGATATTGCTTCCATATTTATTCTGAATCAATCTTCAAACACTGTTGACTCTTCAGACAATGCCGCTACAGAGTTTAACAACCTCTGTTGCGCTTCCAGTCAGTGTTTAACTAAACTCTGACTGCTTCCAGCTAAACTCTGTTTTGTCACTATAGCTTCCAAACACTGTTCTCATCAATCATTTCTAACACCTTGCTTCCATTATCCCATCCATTAATGAAATCTTCTATATTTGAAACAATTTATAGAATTTAAGAAACTTTGAATTGAAACGAACCCAGAAACAAGCAAGGGTCCCACAACAATTTATAAGATTTAGAGTTTTAAATAGCTCTTATTCGAAACAAAAGAATATTTGGGAAATCAATATGATAGAAGAACCCGTACGTCACACAAGTGAGGGCATCCCCTCCGACTTTCTATCACACAGACAGATCGTCCTTGTGTATACATATAGGGCTGTTCCTCTTAGTTGGAGTAAGAAATATAGAGGGAAATTTAAATCACAATGATAAATACCATCTTTCGAAAATAATCTTAGAGGAATATTTTGACTAAGATAGATAAAATACAATTTTGAAACACATTTCAAGGGTACCAAAAAGTTTTGAAAAGATATCGGCCCTTAATAAATAATTACCCACTAGTGGAGGAAAATTTGAAACTCAATAATATAATTTAGCAGGGCTTTAGGAGCTGGAAAATAGGTACTGTTAATAGCCTCTGCCCAATTAAAAATCCCAATAATGGAAGGCTTTCCTCAAATACTATTTATATTTTAGACTACGTATTCTCCAAAATTTCTTAAATTTGGCACTCACCATGAAGCCTCAACCTATCGTCTGCTATTCCCAATTATCTTCATTTACCTAGTCGTGACTTGGCTCGATACTCTCTGCCTTTATCCATAATAGAACACAACCTTCTAATCGATATACTTACGTAATATTGATCGTCTTGGCCTAACATTGCTCTAGTACCAAGGACCCATTAACTATACTTCTAAATTGTATAATCTAGCATACCCTGTATACTCACGAGGTTATCTAACGTACACTTCCCAATACATCAAGTATTCCCTTTCTCATATCGATCTCGTGTGCTACATACACTACGCCATAGATGGCCTATAACAACCTTTTGGCATGGGTGTTACCACTATGGGTGTTACCATAGCTATGAAAATTTTGACCTATCGCAACCTTTTGATTGTGGTGTTACCATAGGTACAAAAGTATGTTACTTTAGTTATAAAAGGTGTTACAGTGGGCTAACACCATGAGGTGTGTTACCATAGAGTATTCATTAACAAATTTTTTATTTAATTTAAAATTAATGATTTAATAATTATTTGACTTTAAAAATAACTAATTTTAACAAAATCGTTGAAGTTATCAATGTAAAACATAAAATTCCATCAAATAATTGAATTACTGATTTAATAATTTTTGAGAAATTTACAATAAAAGATTTTAAAATAAAGTAATATTCAAAAATTATTAATTTTTTATAATCATTAAATCTTTTATTAGAGAAAATGATAGTTTTATAAAGATAAATGTTGCTTAAATTATTAAAAGTATTTATCTCAATTTTTTAAGATTAAATAAGAATTTTATGATAATATAAAAATTTAATAAATAATAGATAGGATGATACATAAATTTTATATATAATAAAAAAAATTGTAAACTAAGAATATTAAAAGTATTAAATTTTAAAAATAATATTAATACACGAATAATACGAACCTCTTCTAATTTAAATACAAACATTGATATAAAATTAAAAAAATAAGTTATTTATAAAAAAGTAAGAAATTATCAAATGAATTGAACTATTAATTTATTTATTAATTAAGATATTCATTTATAAGAATAATTGAACAAAAATTGTGTACAATTTAAAAAAAAAATAGTACATACAATCCATATTCATTAGCCAACACGAAATATAAGAGCGGCAATATTTACAATAATTGGACGGTCCAAATTTTCAGCAACTCCCGCTCTGCACTTTCATTCTAATACAGTGCGCCGCCCAATAATTTCATTCTTTCACCCAACAAAAACTCTCTTTCACTCTAAAACATCTCTCTCTCTTTCTCTCACTTCTAAAACTATATCCCCAACTCTCAATCTCTCTGCTTATTCAAAATTAGGGATGTGAGTTACTCTAAAATCCCCAACTCGCTTGACAAGTTCTCAATTGATTTGAGACTGCGGTCAAGGCTTTGGTTGTCTTCAATTTAGGGATTCTTCAAATTAGGAGTTTTTAAAACTCTGTTCAATTGTTTCTATTTTTTCACTAAAACGTCAATTAATCGATCTTTCTCTTTGATTTTAGGGCTTCTTCAGTTTGGGCTTTGCGTTTTAGGGTTTGGGAATTCTCTTAAAGAGGCGGAGAAGGCCACAAAATATTCTTGGGGAATTCTTTATTGGTATCAACTCTCTCTCTCTCTCTCTATCTCTCTCCCTGTGTATGTATGTAGTGTGGAAGGTAATGGAGATGTGTTATCAGATTCTAGTTCAGGAGAGGAGAGCGACTCAGAGAGAATTGTTCTACAAATTACTGTGTGATTCTTCATAAAGCTCACATTTTTACTCATAATTTTACAATTGTTTAGTCTTCACTTCTCAGAACTTGCTTAAATATCAAACCCATCTAGTGATTTAAGTGGTTAACCTACTGTGTATGTTAATTCTCACTCACTTCCACTGTATCTATATGTTGTTTGTTGTTTATAGCTTTGTGTCTATATATTATAATATTTCTTTAACTTTATAATTATATCTTTGATTAATTGCTCTAATCCACTGCTAAAACTATCACTTTTCAATTCTGAAAGCGATTGCATAGACTTGTATTATACTATTGTAGACTTGTTGTTGCCTAATCTTGGGCCCATTTATGCCATTTCTATTGACTTGTATTATACTATTGTAAACTCTGCACATATGTTGTCGGTTATACATTCTTGCAAAAGAAATTATGATATCTTTTAACTAGCTTATGGTTCTTACTTGGTAGATATCAGAACCCATAACTACTGAATCCTCAATTATGCTTTCAATAATTTTGAAAATGTTTATATACTCATTTAAGCCAGTATAGGATAGTACATAATGTACATGCACAACACACTCACTTGTATGCCTTATTTGTTGTCTTTGTGCTTTCCATATTTGCATGGTAGAAAGATTCAATGCTTCTCATGTCCTCCCAATACCCATTAAATTTATATGCTTTAACCTGCATTGTTCCGTAAACAGAATATATGAACCTTACAACATCATAGGATTAATCACAGGAAATTATGTAATCTGTGACATTTAAATTTCAAACAAAATGTTCACCTTCATTCCTAAGGATACAGCACCAGGTATCACATTCTCTAAACTCAACAACTTGATTTTCTCTACCTATTCTGACATTAATGTAAGACAGATCCTTATATCTCATGCTGCTCGAGACAGCAAGAGTTATATCAGCATTGTTTTCACGGTGAGCCTCTATAAGTTTCTGGTAGTCCATCTTGTAGAGGTGATGACCAGGATGGACTAGAAATTCAACCACCGGATATTCTTCAAGTACCCCCAAACATCTTCTCACATCATCAACAGTTCCCTATTGGTATAATTGCATTGGAATTAATAGAATTTTTTATACACAAACTTATAAAAGTTACCTTATTTATTAATGTAATGTCAAATTTATTCAGTTGTTTTAGCATGTAGACCTTAGTATTCCTGAATGTAACATTAGCTGTTATTTTGCAGGAAAATTTGCTGCTCAAGGAGCAAGGTGAAGTTATTCTACGGGAGAATACTATCCTTAAGCATGCTGTAGCTATCCAACATGAACGTCAGAAGGAGTATGATGAGAGGAACCAGGAAGTGCATCATATGAAGCTGCTGGTAGCTCACTACCAGGAGCAGTTGAGGACCCTTGAGGTACACGTAAAACACAAAAATGTTATCTTCCTGTGACTATGCAATATGATTCCCCTGTCAGAAGTGTATAATTATATTACTCAGACAAATGCCATTATGATTCTTTTGGTTGGTAAATATTACTTGATGAAATATTGATATGGCTAGACAAATATTCTTCGCCACTTTACATTTGAAAATTTGACAAAATCGTATCATTGTAAACCGTTCTTAAATCATTGTTTCACTGGTTGCAGGTTAATAACTATGCTCTGACAATGCATTTGAAGCAGTCTTTAGAAAGCAAATTCATGCCCGGAAGCTCCAATAAATTCGTTGGATCCGATTCTTCATATCACAATGTAAGTTCTGTTGAACAACCCAGCTATAACCATTCCCCTCACCTTCTTTCCCTGTCAGAGGTATCTCAAGGTTATCAAAGTTTAAACTTACTTGTCTATATCTTGTTATGTCAAAGTTAAGGTAATTGCACTGATTGATGTCGGTAGGATCTTCAGCAGGTGCAGGTTTGGATGCTCATTACACATGTTTCTGATCATCAGTTGTTTACGTGTTCATTCTGTTTTTTTTTAAATAATTCAGTCCTCCTTATATCTCTTAAATGTACATTTTATTTATAGTCACTGATCTTGTACACTGAATTGTTTACGTTCAATCTAATTTTGAATAACATTCTGCATGACTATAAAATGTACACTGAATATAGTAAATGTACACTGAATTGTTTACGTTTCAATCTAATTCTTAAATGTTATTTATAGCCCTCCTTATATCTCTTCGACTTGTGCTAAAGTTCGATATTTTGCAGGAAGCATCTAGTCCTAACCGCACCCTCGATCTTGCTTCTGCTCTTGAGATTGGTTCACCTGGAAATAAAGCTTGCATCAATAAAACTGCTGCTAGTGGTAGTACAAGATCAGTCATGACTATAGTATTTGAATTTGCATTCGAAAGTCACATGCAAGAAAATGTAGCTTCAATGGATCGACAATATAATGCTAGTAGTAGTAGGGACATAGGAGCTGCTATCTTGTTCAGTACTTGTTTTTTTTAGTTTATGTTCTTAGTGCTGGTGGATTTTTTTGTATGATTTGATTGGTTTTGTACTAGATGATGTTATTGAAATGATGTTAGATGATGTTATTGAAATGCAATTAATTTGGTTCTTGATTTCTTTTACTTGAAAATGTAATATTTAAATGTCAATTTTTTTTGTTATTAAAATTAGTTATAAATGATTTTAATTATGTAACACTCAATGTGTTACAATTGGTAAAAGAGGGTATTACAATAGATTGTGGACCCCATCTATATGTGGGCCCCACAGTTGTCCATGTGCAAAATTTGTATCATCTATTGTAACACACAAACTATGTTGCTATAGATTGTTTAAGATGTTGCTATAGAGGTCTTTAGTAACCACATTTGCTATGTTACCTTAGCCTGTGTTTTGATGTTACCTTAGATACCTGTAGTTATTGCTGAGAACCTAACACAGCTGAAGTGTTACCATAGCCCTATTTTGATCTATGGTAACTTCAAACAGGGGTCTATGGTAACACAGTTTGAGGGTTGCTATAGGCCGTTTATGGCGTAGTGATAAACTTAACACTTTTGGCATAATAACCTTTTCATTTAAGTCAATCTCGGAATGTCTCAGTCTGTCTTGGTCCTTAAGGTATATCTTGGCTTTACCGACCAACCTCAATTTCACCCTTTCATCTCCACAAACAATCAGTGTCTACTCACCGATCCACTTACAATATTTCTTCAAACTCCCTTAAACACAAGAAGACTTTAAATACCCTTAACTTTGTCTCACCAATCTCCTCTCCCCATACTAAAACATAAACTTTTATTAGTAATAATATATAAAATTATAATCACTACTTAGAATAAACGCTTCGTTCGATAAACCACCCTTGAACTCGATGTGAGTTCACAATTTATATTATTACTGATATATTTATTATTATCCCTATTGTTCTTGAGCATTATGACTCTAAGCTCTGATACCAAACTGTGACAACCCCAAATCCGGGGTCATAAATCCGGGCCATCACGGACCAATTTCCATTCAATATCAATATCCCTTGGGTCTTTTTTTATAACAATTAATACTTATGCAATTTGACCCCGCAATAATACACACACACACCAGTCATATGCTCAGAGAACAACATTCATCATAATAAAAGTTCAGAGTTAACAGTTATTACAACCCAGGCTCACACTTAAGTTCATTGCTGAATAATACTTCGACATGAAGCATTTCAACAATCAAAAGTTTATTACATTCTTACACACTTTATTATACATAAGACCCTCAGAACCCGTCTGCCTCATCACTACCTCAGGAATTGATGCTAGCGTGCTCTCAGAATGTCGCCTTCCCCCTACCCTCTTGCGGGGTGTTCTGCGTAGAATCGGCATACCTAGCTGTATATACATAAGTAGCAAGAATGAGCTAAATAGCTCAGCGAGATAATTTCTATCACTAAAAGGTAACATTTAAACATCTAAATATATGTATATACAACTGGAAACCAATTATAGACTTTGAGAAAGAATAACATTCTTTTTTAATAATACATCATCCACTTTCTATTATAAGAGAAGAAAGATACAACAATATAATATCAATTTCTCTTTTACATTCAAATAATAATCCACACTTCCTCTCAATATATTATCTCAAGATAGCATAGAAATTTAAATTATATCTCTCATTATAATTCTTCCATTTCCTTTTTACACAACAATTTTATACCATAATATAAAATCAGTTTCTCTTCCATTTATAACACAATTTTCATCTTTTCATATCATTTTTCTGTTTTCAGTATAAAAATCTGAAAACCATTTTCAATTCTTTCCTTTAAAAAAAACATTGGGGATTTCCACTGTTGCCGAATACGTAAGGACGATGATCAGTCGCCCTCCGTACCCGTCCCTTTTTAGTACCGGTACACGGAGGTAGGTTCTCCACCATCCCCCAGGAGGAAGGTCCACCACTACATCCTCCCTCGGCACTCTTGGGCCGGAATAAATATTGGATGCTGGACTGTGCCACTACCACACAGCCTCTTACGCTTTCTGTTGCAATCCCCCTTTTTCAAATCATTTTTCCATTATCAAATACCATTTCACATTTTCCATTTCCTTTCACATTTCCATTCACATTTCCTTTCGCATTTCCTTTCACATATATCATTTCCATTTCCATTTATCATCACCTTTAAAAATATTTATGTCATAATACTTTGATTATGACTCAGACATCTCTTCTATATTCAATGAAATCAAATATGTTCTTGTATACATAAAGTATTCCATTTATTTTAGAAGTATTAAATAATACTCAATAATATCTGTCACAACATTTAGAAAGAATATTTTTAACATAGTATTATAACTCATATAACCCTAGATAATAACTGATACCATCCCTTTATACATAACCCTAGATAACAACTGATACCATTCCTTTATACATAACCCTAGATAACAACTGATACCATTCCTTTATATTCCCTTAATCATAAAGCATGTTCACTTCATGCACAATCATCTCTATGTATATCCATATCCATCTCATACTCATCTCCATATCCATATTCATATCATACTCATATACCTCTCCTTTTAATACCAATAATCACGGAAAACAAATTCTTAACAATATAGTAACAATAGCATCACATGTATATATTCCATGAAATCAAGTTTCTTTAAAGA
Source organism: Kitagawia praeruptora (assembly GCA_037693485.1). Taxonomy (NCBI): domain Eukaryota; kingdom Viridiplantae; phylum Streptophyta; class Magnoliopsida; order Apiales; family Apiaceae; genus Kitagawia; species Kitagawia praeruptora. Next base: position 130,593,535 of record CM075347.1, read on the forward strand.
TAAATAATTTCCAAGTAAGGATAGAAAAGATCTTGGCTCGGTTTCGGTATCCTGACGGTATGGCTCGTGACTCTTCCGGAGTTTCTATAAATACAAAAGGACCGTCATTAGAATACCACATCTCTTACTCACTACACTCTTGTGTAACATTACCCTTGACACTTTAATATATGGTTAACCTATCACTATTACCTCAAAGGTTCAAGAACCTAATCATTTATAAGCTCAATCGAAGTTTCAGGGGTTTTTCACCATTTCCCCTAACGACCACACTTAACTGTAAAAATTCTCAGAAAATATAGATTTCGAATTTTACCATAAGGCCAACTGGTAATGCCTCTTTGACCACACTAATACCATAACCCAAAATTTCATAATTTTTAAAAATGTCTAAGTATGGTAGTTATAGCCTCAAAGTTGGTACAACTACGTTTTTTCGACTATCGAACGTCTTTCACTAAAACTGACTTTTCTCCTAAACCGTTCATCAGATTTTAACGCACCTTATATCAAAACGATCTATGAACCAAGCTCTATCATCTCATGGTCACTTAGGGGTCTGTACAGTAACCTACCGTACGTGACTGTTGTTCCAAAACAGGGCATCTACTTGGTTAAACGAAAATCGGACATTATAACGGCTATATTTTCATACTTTCCAAAATCAAACTCTTCCAAATCAATCATCCACCTTATACACCATCACCTACACCATGTGGTCATCTTACCAACCATGGTTACAAGCACATACTCCTTCCATAATCAACTTTAATCACTTACAAACACATATAACATCATGAATTCATACTTTGTACAACTTTAACTTCTAAACTAATCATAATACCTCATAAACTCAAAAGGGGTGAAGTTGTTTATACCTTCTTGAAGCTCAACAACACTTAATAAGCCTTGGGTTATCCTTAAACAACCTTACAATAGCTTGAATAATCTAAAGAAACCATAAAAACACAAGTTAGTTCTTAAGGTTACTATTCACCCAGCTGAAAGATCGTGCAATACGAGGCCCTTACCGAGCTTTTCTGAACGAGGCTTCTAAAGAAGAGTTGTAGAGCATCTCAATACCTTTCCAACCATATAAAGAACATAAAATTCCATTGAGTAATGAAGGAGATATGCCCATTTTACTGAGCTGCTGTCTTTTTACCCGAAAATGGAGAAAATGAAGATTTTTGTGTTGGTTTTGATCTTATCTTGGCTAGATTCTTGATAATTCTAGAGTTTAGTAGAAGCTTGAAGAGTTTTGTGGATAAAAACCATGTGAAAGTACTAATTTGCCCTTAATCAAGGTTAGTGGAATGTGATGTAAGCAAGTGATGTCACTTGGATGATCTAATCTCCTAATTTCTTAATTTTCTAAGTAAAATGCCAATCACATTGGTAAATAATGTGGTATTTATCCTTGTTATATTACTAATCTTGGTTGCTTGGTCTCCATACTCGTCTAATTGTGATTCGTTTCGAATGTACCTCATTATCTCAGAAAACGTTCTCGCGGTTTCTCAAATGTTCTCTATTCCTTTTTCACTAGGGTTTTATTCTTAATTCCATTCTCTTCTCATAATATATCCTCCCTTGGACTTTGAATATTTAATATCTTCAATTTATAATCCATGATTCGTTCGCTTTATCACCTCTAATCTTATTATAAAGGTCCAGCAGTTTCTAGAACGCTCGTTTCACTATCTCAGTGGTTTCTCCTTTGTAAATTCTTTGGATATATAATATCCTCTCCCACATCATATATTAGTGTGTTAGGGTGATTCTAATCCTCAAGTAGGTATTAGATCCAATATCATTGGTATATTCTTTTTTTCTCAGAAGTTGCTCTCCCGGTTATCTCTCGGGTTCTCAAGCATTCTCAAACTCGTTTAACAATCTAAATTCCCTTGGCATTTCCTTGACTTGACCACTCCTTGTTTAACCTAATTTCACTATTTCCTCAAGATATAAACCCTTTAACATTTCTATACTCTTTAATATCCAATACAATAGTGCTCAATTGAAATCAAACATCTCAAAAATATATACTCAAGAATTTCTAAAATCCGTCATCATTTCGAGTCACTCATTTTCATAGTACAACGCTAATATGGTTTCTGATTATTCATTTTCTGTTTCACTTATAGGGTACCTACATACGATTTCCCTAAATCCTCAAAATCACTATTCATTTAAGTACTGTAGCATTCCTAAAGTTAGGGTTATTACAATGTACATCTAGAATAAGATGATGGAGGATACTACTATAACAAACTTATAGCATCTCCAATGAAACCCCTTCCTTACCTATAAAATGCCATGCTGGAAGCTTTTAGGGGTTTTCCTCCAAAAAACCATCTCCAATGGTACTCCCCCTTACCTAAAATTTTTAGGTGGGAGAAAATAGAACCCCATATTTGAGGGATGAAAAGTGATCCCCTATATATTGCCATGTCATCTCCCGCTGGTTTCTCTTCCAATTCCTCATCTCCCGCCTGTTTATGTGTGTGTCTGGGTTGTTTATGTGTGTGTCTGGGCGTGTATATATGTTTTGTGTCTGTGTTTTGTGTGTGTTCATGTATTTTATGTGTTCTGTGTGTGTCTGTGCTAAATTTCATTTTTTTTGTTTTGTTTTCATTTTTGTTTTTTAATTTTTTAGTTTTATTTTAATAAATTAATGATTTAAAATTCAATATTGGGTAAAAAAAAGGATGTATAAGTAGTTGGAAACAATCACATAAATTATATTATAAAACACCAAATTTAAAATACTAATTAAATATTAATTTTGAAAATATAGGGAATCAATATAGGAATTACCATTGGAGTAAAATAGCTTTTTCATTCCCTATATTTTAGGTAACCATTATTTTAATATATTTTATGGGTCCAAAATAGGGAAATCCATTGGAGATGGTATTAGGCCTTACTTGATAACACTACTGTAGCAGCTGAATGACTTGCTTGACAAAAAATTTTCTGAACTATTAAAATAATAAATTCAAAAAAGGGGATTTATTATTTTAATAGTTCAATTTTGAACTTTTTTGTTTTCTTTTAATATATATACAATTTAGCAAAAAAAAAATAAAAAATAAATTCATTAATGTTTTTAGGTTATAATTGCACCACGAACTTATAACTGCACCACAAACTTGCGTAACATTTTTGTGATAACTTTTAAAATTAGAGGATTTTTTTAATGGTAACTTATAGAATTAGAGGATTTTGATAATTGCGTGTTTTTATAATGGTAATATGTTAATTTTTTATGCTTGTTTATAGTATATGAGATATACGAATTTTTAATATTTATTATTTTTATTGATATTTTAATATTAATTTTTATTTAAATTTATTCTTAAAAATGTGTTTTGAATTTTATTTAACACTACATGTTAAAATATTTTATATTATTAATCGCATTAGTTGATCACTTATTTTTTTTTGTTTTAAAACATAATCAGGTGTACTAAATGATATAATATTGTTATTAAATATAAATACTTTTATATATCACAATTTTGTTTTAGTTTTTGTCTTTGATATTTATATTCGATCTTTAATGTTACCTTTATTTTTTTGTGAAATACTATTATTTATTTAATAATTTATTATTATAATTGTTATCATTCATAAAATTTGAAAAATTTGTTAACAAATAATATTATTCGTTCAGATGTTTAGATTAACGGTTCATACAAATCATCCATCCAGAAATTTTACTCATTCAAAAAATATGATTCAAATTTAATAAATGTTCCCTTAATCTCTCCATTAAAGATAAAATAACAAAATCATATTGTTTTCCACTATAAATAGCAGTTACAGCCGTCTTACCACGAGAGTAGAAGAATCAACGTTCTCAAAATCGATGCGATCAGCCTACCTTCTAGCAATTAATTGGCTAGACGGTGATTAATCGAATATATTAAAATATTATTTTTTACATAATTTAATTTTAATATTTTAAAATAAATTTTATATAGGTAAAATATAAATATCTTCATTTTAGTATTAAATATGATGAGTGAATTTACCTTTATATGTGTAAAATATATTTTTTATTAAAAAAAATTATATTTTTAAAGTTTTATTCTTGATTTGACCATTTTTTAAAAATTTGACCAATTAATCTCGATTAAATCCGATTAATCGCCACCTAATTGATTATTATCACGTAACTCATTAAACAGCCTAATACGCCTAATCCGGCCTAGGACTGCCTAATTAAAAAACTTCAAATGATTGATTTTTGTACATTTTAGATGTTTAATGGTTGCTTAACACCTAGATGCCGTTGTTTTTAGAACACTGAAAAGAATAAGTAGCGGATCAAATTTTGGTAATTGAAAAAAAATGATATACAGTTATATTAACTCCATCCGATATACAATCAAAAAAATCATATATTCTTATTTTTTGACCAATTCTATCATTATATTACAATTAAAAATTGAGCAATAATTTTATGGTCTCCCATTTGCTCCCCATTCCCAAAATCTTATTAAAAGTAATAATTCCTAAAAATTTCCCTCAAATTTTATTTGTTTTTTAAAAATTTCCTACATCCCATTTCCCATCCTTATTCCTATTTTTCAAATAAATTTGATTCTTTATTTATAATTCTAACTTTCATTTTTTATCTTACTATATACATTCTCTATATTCCGTGATTTTAATTACATTGGAGTTTTTAACGTAATTAATTTTTTTTAATATTTTTGAAAAAAATTTGATATAAAATATAAGATTGAAAATTAAATTAAAAAATATTTCAAAAACATTATATAATTTCTCTATAACTCATAAATTTTGTTGAGGCACTTACCTTATTCACATGATAGATTTATTAGAATGTGATGGCAATAAAGTGAGGTATTATTCAAGTATACAAGTTTTTCAATTGTCAACATTTTTTAAGGATTTGTACTTAAATTTGCAGGCAATCTTGTCAATGTTATTGCTGCAAAAATTTACAGTTGTTCTCTTACTTCTTACTGAGCAGTACAGTATATCTTTTACGTAACAAGATGACTCACATGGTTGGGGTTACTTTCATAATTTTTTTCTTAAATATCGAATTTTAGAAGGGAAAATTAATTCAAAGGTTTTTGAACTATATGCCTTTTATTGTTTAGGTTCCTGAACTATTTTTTTCAAAATTGCGATCCCTAAACTTTTAACTTTTCTAATTCGCATTTTTCCGTCCGAATTTGACTAACGGACGTTAGTCAATGCTGACGTGGCAGCTATCACACGTCATGCCATGTCATTGCCACATCATGCCACGTCATTGCCACGTCAGCATTGACTAACGTCCGTTAATCAAATTCGGACGGAAGGATGCGAATTAGAAAAGTTAAAAGTTTAGGGATCGTAATGTTGGAAAAAATAGTTCAGGAACCTAGACAATAAAATACATATAATTCAAGGACCTTTGAATTAATTATCCCAATTTTAGAATGGAGTTCCTGTGTTGTATTTGCATCAATTTTTATAATATGTACGTGAGATACCTAAAGGCCTGCTATACTAAAGGCCTGCTATAGTTTAAACCGAGTTTGGTTACAACTTACAACTCTAGATTGTAATATATAATATTTTTTTTTTCATTCCGGTGAATTTTCAAAATACCTAATTTTTAAATTTAAAATATCTATAGTTATATTCGGTATCCCAACCTTGATATTCCAACGCTTTATATCTATTTCAAATGGGGCCTGAGACCCATATAAATACTTCATTTTAATCATTGTTTTTGAAATTGGATATTTTGGATAAATAAACATTAATTTTTTTTTCTCATTTATTATCGAGAAGTTGTTCATATATGTGAATGAAAATTACGAACGCTTTTTTAGTCATGAAAATTAAGCTAAAATAACTTGCTGCTTCATATGTTATATCACTTGTTAAGGAAACTAAATTTTGCATGATTCACTTATTTATGTCGTTTCTTTTTATTATTCTTTGAAACTCTTTACTGTTCTATTGTGCTAAACTGAAACTTAGGTTACATAATATATATTTTTAGAATAAGAAATATTGGAGAATACTAATAATATAAACTTAGTCTCTTTGTTGGAGGAAAAATGTAAAAACTAGATGGTTTTCATAAATTATTTTTCAGGGTGATAATACCTGTAACAGAAGCTTGAAAATAAGATTTCCAAATTTTTATAACAGAAAAATTTATATGTCCTAAAATCTCCACCAAATTTATACGTTGATTTTTTTTTGTTAACCACTTTATATATATCGTATTCTTATCCAAAAGGTAGTGCAAACAATTATTGTTCATTTTTTTTGTTATAATAAAAATAGCATATTTGTTTTTATAATATTTTTTCCCATCCAATTTTACATGTTTTTTAATTTTTCAGTAATCAAATTGAACAAATTTTTGAAAACTAAAAGAGTATGAGTAGTATTCTGGAAGTATTTGTATGTCTTTATGACACCTATCTGCAAGTACACCAGCTTCCCTAAATTGCTTCTTAAGTCAAGATTTAAGAAATTTAGTACTCCCTCCGTCTCTAAATGATCTTCCCGTTTAAAATGTCGGTTCTGTTCATAACAAGAGATAAATTACTAATTTACGTCTAATCTATAAATCCAAATATAGTCATGAGTGATCTTGTTGGATTCGTATTTATGAGTACTTTAATACAGTGAAGTTTTTATATTTAATACTAATACGAAATTGAAGATATTAACGATTAAAAGTGTGCATTGACAAACGTGTCCAACTCAAATGGGAAAAGTATTTAGAGACGGAGGGAGTACAAAACACCACTCCAATAACAATGTGCTAGTGGTTCCCTAAAACACTGAGAGCATCTCCAAGGATAACTCCTATTTCCATTCCCTAAACTATAATAAAATAATGGTTACCTAAAATATAGGGAACCAAAAAGTTGTTTTACTTACCTATAATCGTTACCTATAATTAAAATAATAATATTAACTCCATCCGATATACAATCAAAAAAATCATACTCCATCCGTCTCGTATTATCATTCTCGTTTCATATGTCGGGACTGTTTATAGCATTAGAAAAATTACTAATTTACGTCTAATCTATAAGACCAAATATAGTCATGAGTGATCTTGTTGGATTCGTATTTATGAGTATTTTAATACAGTGAAGATTTTATATTTAATACTAATATGAAATTAAAGATATTAACGATTAAAAATGTGCATTGGCAAATGTGTCCAGTCAAAACAGGAAAAGTATTTAGAGACGAAGGGAGTATATCTTATTTTTTGACCAATTCTCTCATTATATTATAATTAAAAATTGAGCAATAATTTTATGGTCTCCCATTTGCTCCCCATTCCAATCCCCAAAATCTTACAAAAAATAATAATTCCTCAAAATTTCCCTCAAATTTCATTTGTTTTTTTAAAAGTTTCCTGCATCGCATTTCCCATCTTTATTCCTATTTTTCAAATAAATTTGATTCTTTATTTATAATTCTAACTTTCATTTTGTATCTTACTATACATTCTTTATATTCAGTGATTTCAATTACATTGGATTTTTTAACGTAACTTAAAAAATTTAATATTTTTGAAAAAAATTTGATATAAAATATAGGATTGAAAATTAAATTAAAAAATATTTCAAAAAAATTATATGATTTTCATAAATTTTGTTGAGGCACTTTCCTTATTCACATGATAGATTTATTAGAATGTGATGGCAATAAAGTGAGGTATTATTCAAGTATACAAGTTTTTCGATTATCAACATTTTTAAAGGTTTGTACTTAAATTTGCAGGCAATGAAAATACACACCTAGAGGGGTGAATAGGTGTTATGACTAACAATGACCTAATAAAAATTTAACTGGCAGTTAGCTAGGATAGGCAGCTAGCTGAGTTAACCAAATGTAATAGATTAATGAATAGATAGCTAGCTGTGATATGCAATGCAGAAAGATAAAAATGCAGTAAGTAAAGAACACCAAGAATTTTAGCTAGGTTCGACCCCTAATCTTCTATGGTCTACGTCCTAGTCCCTTACCAACTTGGTAAGAGAATATATTATTGATCACAATGAATTCTAATTACAAGATACAATAATATATCTCCCTTATCACCCAGTTACTGACTGCAGCTAGCTGGAACCCCTTATTTCCTGAACTTCTCTAGCCTAATGCTCCTTAAACCCTTGTTCCACAAGCTTGACAATCCAGCAACTACCAACTTTACAAGTTGAACAATACAAATGAATATGAAGATTTACAACTCAAAAAACTATGAACTCTAATATCTCGATATAGAATATAATGCTTGAGCTCTTTAGTTGAATGTGCAATGAAGGTGCAGAGTTGTTTGTTGTATGTTCTTGAATTTTGCTTGAAGGCTCTTGATATCTTCAGAGAAGAAACATGCAGGCCTTTATAGTGAAGGGTAGGAGTTGAATTCTTGAGCAATCTTGCAACGGTCTTGAAGATAACTTCTCACGTGAAGCTTTGTTCAAATTTAATCCCACTACTAACGTTCACCTGCAGGTTTTTCAGAATGATTCTCATGCAGAGAATATATTCAGTAGAGAGAGAGAGATGAGAATGTGTGTTAGTCTTTGAAGAAAACCGTTACAATGAGAAATGAAGAAAACAAAGAGTTTGATAATGTGTACATGCGTTTTCTTTTGACAATTCTCTACAAGACAACAGCTGGTGGAGTTGTTAAACAAAATGAATATTTGACTTTAAAATATCATGCTTGAAAAGTAAGCACATGGGTTGTCTTTAGTGGGGTATTAAAGAAATAAAAGTATCCTTTAATGAGTGGAAGTTGTCTAGCATGATTCATGCAAGTGATGAGTGTTTTAATATATATCATATCAAGTTTAAATATATTACACCAATCTAACAACTGATTTACACAATGTTTCCTATAAGAAACGTACTCCCCTTTATATTCTGGACAGACTGCCAGCTTGCTGTGTTGAACTGCCAGCTAGCTGAGTTGCCGTGCCAGCTAGCTGAGATGCCCTGTGTTTGCTATGAATTGATATGAATAATGAACCTGCAAAACAATATTAGTCTAGAACAAATACCCAGCTTGCTTCCTATGTATGATCATCAAAATTATAGAGTTTCAGGCAATAATCTTGTCAAATGTTATTGTTGCAAAAATTTACAGTTGTTCTCATACTGAGCAGTATATCTTTTACTACGTAACAAGATGACTAATGGTTGGGGTTACTTTGATAAATTTTTAGAATGGAGTTCCTGTGTCGTATTTGCATCAATTTTTATAGTATGTACGTGAGATACCTAAGAGCAATTTCATTGACTTTGCCCTTCCTTAAAAATAAAGATTTTTAAAAATATAAGGAAGCAAAAGTATGATTTACTCCAATGATAAACCCTATATTGGTACAAAAATTTAAAATTTAGTTAGTTTTTTGAAATTTAAAATTTGAATTTTAAAATTTAGTTAGTTTTTTGAAATTTAAAATTTGAAATTTAAATGCATCCTTTATAAATTAACTTAATGGGCCTCGATGAATAAGCCAATTCTTCATTTATTCACCAAAAAATTATAGCTGGAGATGATAGGGGATGTCCTCACATGTAAGATCCTATTTTTTCTTCCTCAAAATGTATTGGTAACATAGGGTATTGTTGGAGCGTGTTTTTTTTAGAGGAAAACCTTAAAGTGTCCACCTGTCTAAATATAGGTAAGGGTTATGGCCCTTGGAGATGCTCTAAAGGCCTACTATAGTGTAAACGGAGTTTGGTTACAACTCTCTAGATTGTAATATATAATATATTTTCATTCGGGTGAATTTTTAAAATACCTATGTTGATACGAGATATAAGTCCGATCCCTTATGGGTATCGGTCCATATTAAATAAGCCCAATTGGGAATATAATAAACGGGAAATATTTTAACTAGGTGACTTGCTCCTAAAGAATAGGAGTATGGGCCTAAAAGAACTACGTGGGCTTGATTCCTTATAAAAGGATACGTAGGCACCTTGAGAAAGAAAATCCGAAATTCTATGCTATCTTAGAATTAACTCTATCAAGCGCAGCTCCAAACACACATAAACCCTAATTCTTCCCCAAAATTGCCATGGATATCAAATCCCAAATTTTGTAGCTCTATACGAATACCCGTTATCATGATGCCCGTCCGAGACGAAAATCGGCATCAACATTTGGCGCCGTCTGTGGGAATTGTGTAGAGAAAAATATTATTTTTCTATGATTGACGTGAACAGGAGAATTGATAGACAATTAAATTGGTGAATTTACGGACCACATCTTAAATTCACAGGAAAGCCCTGGAATTTAATAGTATAACTGTGTGGTCAAAGAAGTAATGCTTTATTTAGATGGCCAAAATCCAGAGTCCAGAAGCTCGGCAAGAGGAAAAGATGCTTGGGCTCCCATGAAAATTAAAATAATGTCCACGATTAGATTTCTAAGGAAGACATCAGTGACAAAACTAATTAAACAAAAGGAAAAAGAGTTCGCATGTCTGTTATTGTGCAAGCATCGGACAATTTTTGTTTTGTGAAAAATATTGGATTGCAGAGAGTCTATGCCAATGCCAGATAAGATAAGCTTTTATTCATATTTATTTATTTATCATTGTCCATGCATGAGTCGACCTATTCTCTTTCTTAGTGCCGATCTATGATCTTAGTTACACAGGCGTGCACGAAGTTTATAAACCTCTATGAAATTACTATTACATTTGGTTTTCTTAAAATATTTATAAATATGATATGTTGGAAGAACCTAAGATGATTATCTTACTTGATTATATATATATCTATGAGTATGGCTAGCATATTGCTATAAATGTCAGGAACTGATTAATTATCCGAGAACATATTCGTGGGCACTAAATACTTGATTTTATTTAGGAAAAGACAAGATACCAAGTTGACCCTACATCCTGTTGTATGACTCTCCAAAGTACCAGAGCCATGTTATATTTATGAACATGAAGGAACAGTATGCATATCAATATAAGAGGCCCTTGAAGAAGAATTTTGGACGGAAAGGATAACCTACAAGTTGATGGTCAATCAGAAAACTTCGTGAAAATCACGAAACTCTATGGAATCATTGGATTTGCTCAGCAAAACTTAATGAGAATCACAATAACACAAAACAAACTGGTTTCTGCTAATGAACTCGGATTGAAGATAAAGCAAGGAGTCCGTAAACTGCAGAATAATGGAGGAAATAGCTTCTATAAAAAATGGAGGGCAAGGGACGACAGAAATAAAAATAGTTGGGTCTGCATTACTTGAGTGTAGCATGATAAAAACTCACTTGATGTGGAAAAACATAGAAAGGAGTTCGTTTGGTAGAAAAATGGCGTCGGAATGATGCCAATAATTTTAGCAATTTGACAAGTTGCTCCGGATTCAAGTCATGAAAGATGTCTGCATGTTCAGGTTATGTTGTAGGCTTCAGAAAAACAACTAGAGTTTATGAAACTCATAACCCCACAACAAACCAAGCACCAATACTGCTGGTAAAAAGAGCAGGCAAATAAATTTAGTAGTGGCCAAAATTATTTCAGATTCTGTCTATAACTATGGAGTTGTGTGGGTGTGGGGTATTAGTGCAGACTAGCACATTCTTTGTCGGTGATAACCATAAGTACGTGGCTAGAGCCTGGATGCTAGAAACGAAAAACAGGTGATGGAGAAATAAAGTGACCTGAACCTGAAGCTTATGTACTAACAAAAAAGTGAAGGGCCTGTGTAAAAACTCAAAGTATGCCCAATCGTCTTCACTTATCAGTAAGTCAAAAGAATTTAAAAGAGCTGGTGGTGAAATTCACATCAAAAGACAGATAGGCGAGACCTGCCAAAAAGGAAAAGAAATCCTGATTTAGGGGAAATAAAAAAGGTTAATTGCAAGGCTCAAAGAGTTACATCCGCAAGCACATCCAGCGGCGCTTGAATTTTAATATGCAGGGAATACTTTAAATCATCATTTTTGACCCCGAATCAACCAGCAGTTCATAGAATTGGAAGAATAACTTAGCCAAATTTATTTTTGTGTTAAGAACTATAACATGAATCAAATGTAACCTTCTATCAAAATAAAAAGAAAAAGGAAATTTGCAAAACCAAAAGCTTTAAGTTAGCCCATATCTATGGGAATTGCAAGTCCTTTAAGGAAGACAACTCAAGGAAGATGTGCCTGTTGTGATGAAAAATTAAAGAAGGGGATTCTGGTGTCATAGCAGGAAGCAAGAGATGATTATCAAAAAAAAAAAAAAAATCCCAGAACTTCATACAGATGGAGAGAAATTATAACTACTATGCCAATAAGATGGAAAATTTTAAGCAGAGATGGTAACTGCATTCGGTGGAACCAGCCAGAGGAGTCAATAAAATGTTAAAGAATGGTACATTGGTGCAATCCAATGTGAGCATATGGATAAAAGAATCATTTCATGTGCATATTACCGGGAAAAAGCAATGCAAGAAAAGCTCAGATTTGTCAAAATTTGTGTACAAGGGACATGTGGTGAGAATGATCTAATTTAAGATATCGCTAGAGAGATAACAAAAGAAACCAAGGATGCAGAACGTGAAGCAGATGCAGCACAAGCTTTTGCTTAAACATCAAGTCTGGCTTTGAAGTGTAGGAAAATCGATAGAATATGAATGAAGCTAGGTGCACATCAAGAAAACAAAGAAAAATTGTTCCTGCAAGGAGATTGGAAAAGATGCCTGAAGCAACTGGAGTAAATGAAGAGAAGCTAACACAAGGAGTTCAAAAAAAGTGAGGATCAAAACAGCAACAACGATCCTAAAGAGTAAAAAGACTGTAGCAGGAGCCTATGCACCAGCGGGAGAGCTGAAGTACCAAGCCTAATCAAGATCAAAACAAGCATTGGGCAATCGGTGAAAAATTAAACCGTGTTGCAAAGGCATACAAAAGCAAGTGAGCGCACCGGAAAATTTGTTACTGGAACAAAAAACCGCGAGTGGTTTGATGCTCGTTGCGAGCAAACAGTAAACAAAGTTACAACGTCAATTCCAGTGCAAATAAATCAAATAAACAGTTGAATCAACCTGACAAGTTCGAACATCAAAGAATACAAGCGACTTTTCGACACAAACTCAAGATAAGTGTTACCGGTCACACTTTAAATTTTATGTCATGCATAAACGATACTATATCATAAAATATTTTTGCAGCTGACATATCTTGAGAAAGAATACATTATGTCTTCTGAGCTGAAATTCTTCGATTGATAGCCAAAATATATTATATTTCTTGTAAGGCTACCATTGGAGAAAATGGAACAGCAACGCCGATCACTCGGGGACAAAAAATAAAGTTGATCAGTTGTAACCCTAAGTACCTTAACTTCCTGATCAGTTGATAAGGTATTCGGGGGACCAATTTGATCAAAATCGATCCAACCTAGACCAGTGATATCTTCTTACGAACCGTATAAACAAATCACTGCGGGGCCAGGATAATGCCAATATATATGAACCGAAAAACCGCTTTTTGAGCTATGATGGTACATAAAAAGCTGGGTACTGGCAACCGGAAGATGAGTAATTGGAAAGCAAAGTCTTTGGACAATTTTTTGGCTTACGAACAACCTCTCATCCGTGCGCGAGCAGAGTTAATATTTCACATTTATATTTAACATATAGTGGCTCGGAAGCACAGACTTGAAACTTACTCATGCCATAAGGCAGTATGACTAGCAGAGAGCTCTCGCTAACAATGTTAGCCCAAACTTGGTGCATGGGATTGACGAATCCAACTTCATCCAGGTTAACCTTAAGTTGATACAAATGACTCTTGTTATCAATGATTTATAAGGGAGAAACATGCTATGGATGGTAAAAAATGTGACAAGATTAGAAATATTATCTAATAAACATATGCATGAATAGTCAAAATTTGAGAATTTCGAAAATGCACTTGTCGAAAAAATACTCTAGTAAAGTATTCATCGAAGGAATCCTCCAATAAATACTGGGGACATGTTGATACGAGATATAAGTCCGATCCCTTATGGGTATCGGTCCATATTAAATAAGCCCAATTGGGAATATAATAAACGAGAAATATTATAACTAGGTGACTTGCTCCTAAAGAATAGGAGTATGGGCCTAAAAGAACTACGTGGGCTTGATTCCTTATAAAAGGATACGTAGGCACCTTGAGAAAGAAAATCCGAAATTCTATGCTATCTTAGAATTAACTCTATCAAGCGCAGCTCCAAACACAATAAACCCTAATTCTTCCCCAAAATTGCCATGGATATCAAATTCCAAATTTTGTAGCTCTATACGAATACCCGTTATCATGATGCCCGTCCGAGACGAAAATCGGCATCAACAACCTAATTTTTAAATTTAAAATATCTATAGTTATATTCGGTATCCGAACCTTGATATTCCAACGCTTTATATCCATTTCAAATGGAGCCTGAGACTGATATGGATACTCCATTTTAGTTATTGTTTTTGAAATTGGATATTTTGAATAAACAAACATTAATTTTCTTTTTTTCACATTTATTATCCAGAAGTTGTTCATATATGTGAATGAAAATTACGAACGCTTTTTTAGTCATGAAAATTAAGCTAAAATAACTTGTTGCTTCATATGTTATATCACTTAAATGTTAAGGAAACTAAATTTTGCATGATTCACTTACTTATGTTGTTTCTTTTTATTATTCCTTCAAACACAGCTGCTTTACTGTTCTATTGTGCTAAACTGAAACTTAGGTTACATAATATATATTTTTAGAATAATAAATATTGGAGAATACTAAATTGGAGGAAAAATGGAAAAACTAGATGGTTTTCAAAAATTATTTTTAAGTGGTGATAATACCTATAACAGAAAATAAGATTTCCAAATTTTTATAACAGAAGAATTTATATGTCGTAAAATCTCCACCAAATATATATGTTGAATTTTTTTTTTTTGAATTGTTTTGTTAACCAATTTATATATATCGCATTCTAATTATCAAAAGGTAGTGCAAACAATTATTGTTCATTTTTGTTTTTTGTTATAATAAAAATAGCATATTTGTTTTTATAATATTTTTTTCCATCCAATTTTACATGTTTTTCTAATTTTTCAGTAATCAAATTAGTAATCAAATTGAACAAAATTTTGAGATCTAAAAGAGTATGAGTAGTATTGTGGAAGTATTTATGTCTTCATGATCATGACACCTACCTTAACAGAAAGAGCAGTAAACTACTTTCCTCGTTACAGTCAAAGAAGGGGTCCACTGACAGATGTAATCGTGTACAATACGGAGTATCAAGTAGTACTCCCTCCGTCCCAATGAGTTCTTAACATTTGCTTTTTGCACGGAAACCAAGATAATGGGTGTAATATTATTAAAATAAATGAAGTAGTGGGTGTAATAGTGATTTTATTGTTAAAATAAGTTAAGTAGTGGGTGTAATAGTGTAAAGTATTGTTAAAATAAGTGAAGTAGTGGGTGTAATAGTGTTAAAACTTACTATTTTAGGAAATGTTAAGAATCTATTGGGACATCCCAAAATAGAAAGTGTTAAGAATCAAAAGGGACGGAGGGAGTAGCTCTTTACATGACGCTCGGCATGTGTACATGCATACATATTTAAAATATTTTTTTTGATTTTTTATACGTATTTTAAGTCAAATGAAAAATATAATTTTTCATTCTATTTTTTATTTTTTCTAAAATTATAATTTAATATTTAAAATTTAATCTACAAAATGAAAACTTAAAAAATAATATACGTAACTTATATCACTTTTATGCACCTTAAAACATACATAAAAATTAAAAAAAATTAAAATATACTCCTCCGTCCCTTTTTAGTTGGTACATTTGCAAAAAACACACATATTAAGAAATCTTTAATTATATAACTTGTTTCCATATTTACCCTTAATCTTAACATTAAATGATGAGTTATGAGGGTGTATATTAAATATAAAGTGAAACATTGGTATTAGAAATAGAGCGGTATATATGGAAAATTTGGTAAAAAATGTATTGGAACAAGGAATGTGAAAGGACAAATTTTTTTTGCAAATGTGCCAACTAAAAAGGGACGGACGGAGTATATTTTAGGAAGAAAGAATTAAAATGAGGGAACATCTACTTTAAATTCTATCCTATTAAATAGTATTATACGTAAAATCTAAGGAGAACCTGCAAGAAATATAGTAGTACTCAAGCTGAAAAGTCACTTTGAATAGTAAAATTTCACAAGAAAATTTGGTAATGGAGGGTTGCTCGTACAGTGGAAGCAAAAGAAAAGAGGTAGCACGCACAAGTTGTACATCTAGTAGATGATTCTGATTCTTCAGATTCATCCACCACTACTAGCAACTATACACCAAAACGGTGTAATATTGTAAATTCCTTTCTCCTTGGATCCTGAATATTTGAGTGTGGGTGACGTAACCAGAATTTCGAAAAAACGGTGATTTACTGAGATAATGTCTTGGGTTTTTACGTGAGCTATATTTTTTTAACTTATTTTTAAATTTGAACAAGGACTTTTTGTACTGATTTTTGAAGGGTAATGTGATTGGGTCTGAAGTTGGTCTACAAAAGAAGCACATTATATATTTTTTGATTAAAATTTTGGTGTGATTTTCTGGAGAATTCCGGGGGTGACGGTGAAGCGAAGTCTAGTCATTAGTGCAAGAGAAATGATTATAAAGGCCGTGTTGTGAATTGCAGCAACTGTGAGAAGAAAAGATATTGTATTTGTTGCATTTTGTCTAATATTAAGTATATATGTACCTTTGTAAATTCCCTTTTTCCTTTTAATCACATTAAAATTAATTAAACTAATTGATTTTTTGGTAATTAATTTGTGATATTTTGATGTGTATAAGCCTGTGTTTTAGTAACTTTGCCTGAATGTCGTAGATGTGTTAAGAAGAATTAATTAAGATGTTTGAGTTTAATGGTCGGGTGTGTTTGTCATATGTTGCACTTGATGAGTTCTTCTTGTGTTTTGTATATTTAGTTTTTGCTTCGTTTATGTACAGCTATCCCAAGATGAATGAGGAGGTTTTTGTGGAGGCATGTCCTTTTTGCCGAGACATCTGCAATTGCAAAAGCTGTCTGCGTTTAGAATTGGCGATATATTAAAGTTTGTTTCTTTGACACTAACATTTGTTTATCAGTTTGTGAGACTTATCACGTCTATATAAGCTAAATACTGTTTTGGATGTTTGTTTTAGAACGCAACTAGGCTCAGTGAAGATGACAAAGAGAGATGGAGGCCAAGATTCGAGGTACCATAATGAAGACACATAGTTGCCATATTGTGTGATCGCAGTTTACTTGATGTTTATTGTGTATTTTTGATGGATTTTTTACATCACACATTTACCTGATAAAAGATATTTTCGGTTTACTATTTTAGATATAATGGAATATATTATTGCTCCTGTTCGATTAGAGTAGGTTAAATCCAAATCCAATCATTTAATTGTCTTGAGTGGCTTGATCTGTGTTTTGTTTTGCTAAGGGTTGTCAACATCAGACGTTAAAGTGAAAAGAAGCACACTGTCCCATCGACGAACGTATGAATTGGTTAGATTCTCTTCTGTATACCCTTTTTTTTTCCTTCTCCCTGCTAACTGCATTCTCTATATCTTTGTGAGAGCATTTCTGCTTAGTGTAGCAATGTCCTTTCACCTGTGCAGGGACTATTGTAGAAGTTCTATAGCTGAACACCACTGGAGCTGTACACGGTGTTCGTATGATCTTTGCATCACTTGTTGTCAGGAGTTGCGTGATTGCTGTTTGCACGGTCACAAGGAAATCATGCAATATGCAGTTCCTGAGGTGGGCTATCTACATGGCGAAACATGTACACCTCTTAGCAGCGGAATTTTGAGCACAACCACTGAAATGAGGGACGGTGATTTAGTGAAGGCAAAACCGCAATGGAAACCTAACAAGGATGGTAGCATATCTTTTCCACCGGAGAGTATGGGCGGGTGAGGTAAAGAAATTCTAAAGCTGATAACCAAGTCTTACCAGACAGCTGGCTTTTAAACATGATAGTGAAAGCTGAAAAGGTGTATGAATTGTATAAGCTGAATGATATGCCAGAAACTCTTGTACACAGGTCGTCCTCTTATGAAGTGGCATGTGATAACAATGCCAAGATTCTTGTAGGTGTTCGTGTCTAGTAATAGAAGTTCTCTGAGTTTGACAATTGAGACATGTGTAGAATTATTGGAAATGTACACTTAAGTTTCATGCTTAAACGTTTGAGAATTCTTCAATACATTGTCATAATCGCAAAACTTGTTACAAAAATATCCAATATAGTCAGAATGATACAAATGCTACAAATGCTTTATTTCAGTAATAGTAAATGGGTGCAAAACAAAAGTCACAATTTGCGTATGTTGCTCTTTGCACTTCATCTCAAGCAAGATGTCCTTGAGGTTGAAATCCTTCGCGTTGAATCCTAAAAATGATACAAATAATTATTGTTGTTCTATGGTTCAAACTAAAAGAATATATATATATATATATATATATGAAAAATAAGATAAAGGAAGATCTTAGTAATATAAGTGTTACCTTTGCCTAAAGAAAAGGAAATGCTCAGTATGCTCATTAATGTAGATCTTTGTGGAAGGAATAGTAGCGACCTCAATCTCACTTTAATTATCATTAAAAATATATATGTCATGCTATAATATTCAATCACGTGCAAAAAGGAAAAAAAATATTATGTGATGTTAAAAGTATTAAAATATCAACTTACCTTCAAACTTACAAAGTCTAGTACTGGCAAGAATGACAACAACAGGAGACTGCAGTCCATGTTGAAACAATTTATCAATAAATGCGATATGTTCATCCCAAACATTAACTTTTGCCGAAGACCTGTAAACAGTAGAGATTAATTTTTTTTTATTTCTGTTTAAGTTTGTTAATTAAAATTATGATAGAAATTATTGACTCTTTTATCACCTTCCATCCGTAATTGTAAAATGTACTAATAACTTGGCACCATATATAGTTTGGACCATTCTTGGATGCTGAAGATCTTGTACAACCCCAATAACATCTACATTAAATAGTAAATTATAAAGATATATAATGTGTATCAAGAAAAATTCCCACTTTTTCATGAATGCATCTAATTAGCAAGATATACCTATAGAGTAAAGAGGACTTCGATATTCTTCATACATGCTAAAAATATGACGCAAATCTCCCAATTCAGAAAAATTGAACTTGTACATGGGAATTATAAAGTTGTCGGTGATGACAGGTTGCACAATGGTACAATTAATAAACATGATAGACAGGTCTAAATGAACTGGCCTTAACCTTCCGGTAGCAACTTTTACAATAAAGTGAGAAACAACATACACATTTCCTTCAACGATATTATTTCCAAGAATATTCCATATATCGCCTTTAACGAAAGCATGAATTTGATGGTTCTGTCAATGGAAAATCATAAGTAGACTCGGATGATAAATAATAAATCATGATATAAAATTATGCTTACTTCTTAATCTAAAAGAATAAGGTTGGATCCTTGAAAAAATTCACCATTATTGGCAAATGATAGCCACTGCCTGCTCACACGAACTCTAATTCTCCATGTTGTCTTTGTTCGATCAAGCAAAGCAATTCTGTCATACATAGCCATTCCTGTAAAACCAACTAAAAACAATTAAAAACAGATTTGCTATCAAGCAACTGATGACCTTATATGTTTCAACTGATGACCTTAATGAAATATATATATGAGTCCTTTGAGATATATATGTGATCACTAATTTAGCTAATGATATGGACAAAAATATAGGAATATATGAAACAGAACAAATCATGATTATAATTGTGATACACTTATCAAAAATAAAAAGATATGGAGATATTTAACTTAAAGGTCATTAAAAAAATTTATATCGAACATAATATCAATGATCAATGATATACTAAAAGATATTCACGTGTGCACTAAAACAAATTTTGACATATCTTGAATAATTATCTGAAGTAATTTTATATAATTTATTATAATAACGTATTGAATTATTCTTTTATAATATGTTGACGTCTTTACTAATTATATATTTACTATATTGACGTAATGAATTTTTTATTTATTTACAATGATTAGATTTTATTACTATCTCCTTCTATATGTATCTAAATATTTTACTACTCGGTTTTAATATTTTAGTAGTTCTCGAATTATTAGTTACAAATATACATGATTTAATTAGCCATTGTCCTATTATTATTGAGTTTTTGTGCTATAAACAGAAAAAACTTTATATCATATAATACGTAAAAAAAAATTAAAAAATTAAAATTAAGTTACAGGTACATACAAAGTTTTTTTAATATTTGCAGTTACATATATTTTTATATTAATTTTTTTTTCATATTCATATGTAAAAAATTTACTTTTTGATATGACATATATTTTGAGATGGTAAAAAAATTGCAGTTTACAGATTTTAAAATATTTCAACTCATACTGATATGTTGCAAATATAATTTTAATTTACAATTTCTTGAAAGCACATTCAAAACAATTTAACATTATCATGGATCATGTTATATACCAAACCTTTGACAAAAATTTTATTTATCACGTTCTCAAACATTTTATCATTATACTTGGTTCAATTAATATAATTAAAGGAATTTTGGGTGAAAATCTAAATTAGAGTTTATTGGCATACAATATGAAATTAACTTAAGGAAATTTGATGCTAGATTATAAACTATATTTTTTATAGCATAAATGTTTTATTTTGCAAATTTAAAAATTGAAGCACATATTCGCAAAACCATGACATATTTAAAATCATAATTTGGAGAACAAACAATGTCTCAAATCCATAACATATCCAAAACATTCGAAAGAAAACAGTCCACCAAAACTTATTCCTGAAAAGTAATATAATAGCAAACTTTAAAAAGGCGAAGCTTAAACAATGCTTTACGACCAATCTTCACAGACATGTATCCATAATCAAGGTTTCTGAAAAGAGAATGGTAAATAAATGTTTATTAAATTTTTCATCTGATTACGTAATGTGTTAGTCTAAAATGAAATAAGCAGTATTCATGTAGCTGTACCATTTTAATTTTTTTGGTGACTGATTTGGCGGAGCCTGGAGTCTTTTGAAACTCATCACCTTCAAAATTCTGCAGCAATGATGCTAAGTTAAGCAACTGATACATGCTTTTTAATTCCTAAACTCTGTAATGCATATGTAACATACTAATAAACTTACATCAATGGTTAAATTAATAGTGGGAATGTCAGAAACACTTGATGATTCAGTCAAAGCTGGCTTAGTCATTGCAAAATCATAAAGATCATCAACCTCAAACAAGAGTACTATCCTCAGTAACATTTTCTTTGTTCAAACTGATCTGAACTGAAATTTCTTTCCCAACCAGAGTTTTAATAAGGTTAGGAAGACCATCCTCCGGAACCTGTCAAATCATGATAATTATCATGTAACATACTTGTACTAACTTGTAGTAAAAATGAAAAAATGTATACATACATTCTTCAAATCTTCAACCATTTTTGCAGCGCTTGTACCAAGAATTCTTCTAGCAGCTCGATCCATTAAAACAACATTACATGCATATGTAGAATCCTGAGCAAGCACCATGATACGGAATCTGATTCACAAAACAAATGTTGTCAAACATGCATAATTGCCAAAACTGAAACCTGATTTGATCTTAAAAACACAATTAAAAAAATTGTACCTTTTAGGAGCAACTGGAATGATTCGAGGACAGTTAGAACATTTAAATCTTGTGTCAATACCTTCAACTTCAGAACGACATTTGTTACAACTGAAAAACCACCAGCTAGAATCTTCATCCACTTTAAGAATAGTAAAAGTGCAGTATATCTTTTTCTACATCACAAATATACTAAACAAAATTAATAACTAAAAATAATATCACAATACCAATAAAAAGAGAAAATTGATAAGATCCAACCTTGAGATGATCATATGTCAATTTCTCATTCAACTCCTTCCGTGAAAATTTCTCAAAGAAAGTTGAGGACAGCTCATAATTTGAGGATTGAATGGATTTCTCAGCCTTTACTACATACTTCTCTTCTTTAAGCCTTTAGATAGATTATAACTGCCTAAGAATACATGAACCAAGATATAAAGTAATGAAAATTTTTTATTACACTATACTACCTCATCCTCATGTCTGCAACAGTTTCATCATCCAAATTTAGATAAATTTTTGAGGAAGGCAATGTACCAATCTGCACAGAATCTGTACATAGGAAATGTTAAAAATTTAAGAATGACAATAATATCTTATTAAAGAAGTTTAGTGGAATCGAAATGTACTTACTCATGAATGTTTGCAATTTGGTACTTGTACAAATTGCTATAATTGGTTTCTCAAGTTGTCTCCCATACATTTCCTCTACACTTACGGCAAGATCTCCCCATACAGTAACTTTGTGCTGATTACTAAAATTAATTTTAAAAAAAATACTACAATCAGTTAAACATGAGTGTTGTTTACAGGAATATATTACTACAAAATATAACCTTTTTTTAGCATATTACAAACCTTGAATCACAGATTCTAAACCTCACAATGTCTTTTTCCCCAAATTTTGTGTCAATCTTTCTGGAATATTCATAATCCTCAAGAACTCCAATTACATCTGGTTTGGACATTAAAAACATAAGATTGTTTGTTTGAATGATAAATCAACGGAATGACTTAAAAATGTGTACAATATATTAAGTTGGAGAAGTAATGTACCAATAGCAAATTCTGGATTTTCACGTGGCTGATATTTATTGGCCTCGGCTTGTAGATCTCCCAAATCCAAGAATTCAAATTTATATAGAGGAATCATGCCATCATCTGCAACCTCCTTCACAGTAGTATCTTTAGTAAACCTAATGCAAATATTTGTTTGAACCGGCTTTAAAGTCCCAACAGCATCATTCACTGAAAATTGTTCAATAACATATACACCTCCTTCCACTATGGTAGTTGTCAATGCATTCCAAATGTTGTGATAGGCAAATGCATGAACATGATTATTCTACAAAAATATTGTTACGAAATGTTAAAAAACCAATCAAATACAAGAAAATTAAAGTTTTAAATTTAAAAACAAAGAGGGATTAGTCATAAGTTTACATCATCATCCAACAGAATAAGATTGAATCCTTTCAATGATCCAGTTTCTGCAGTAACGCTCGCCCACGTCTTAGTAACTCTAACTTTAATTTTCCAGTTTGTAGTAGACTGGTCTAGGTTCTCAAGACGATCAAACACAGCAAACTCCATTGAAAATAAGCCTATAAAAACGATGCAAGAACACATCTACTATCGTTAAAACATTTATATTATGACAAAAAAAAGTATACTGAACATGGTAAATTTATACAATGAGAAGTTGAGGCTTTCTTACTCTCGATGTAATGTTGAAGACAGTGAAATGAAGTGGACTTTGTATTGTAAACAACTGTGATAAGCTATATTTTTATAATTGAGCGGCACATGTATACACCGACATAAACAAATTATGATAATGTTGATTTGATCTTGATATTGATTGTAACTACTAATTGATTTGGATTGATTCTATGAGAATTTTGATAATGATGGACTTATTATGATGGTGATCCTATGAGAGTTTTGATAATGATGGACTTAATTTGTTATTATTCTGTAAATCATTACCATATTTAGTTATTGTTAGTTATCTATGTAATCTTGGTTAACAAATTTAAATTCCAAATTTATTTCAGTAAGTCAGTTATTAAAATTAATTTTAACGTCAAAATATGTGTAGTTATAATTCAAATATAAATTAACATTTTTGTAATTTTTTATTAAAAAAACTAATCTAACATACAGCTAAAGCACAAATGAATGGTACCAATTAAAAGCTGATTTGAAGTTAAGAAAAAACAATAATATATTTGTAAATTACTAATAAAGATAATAGATCTTTGATAATTTCTACTATGATTACTAATAAAGATAATTGATCTTTGAGTCATACAATAAAGATAATTGATCTTTGAATCATACAATAAAGATAATTGATCTTTGAGTCATACAACTGAACAATGCATCAATCATCTAAACTTGGAAGATTGTAAAAAACTTCCTCAAATACAACATTTGACGTAATATTTGTGGTAGTACCAGTATCACTATCAATCAGAATGTGAAGACCTTCGGGCCTTGTAACTCGCGAGATGGCAACATATATGTGACCATGAGAAAATGCAGCTCTAGGTAGATATAAACCTACCGTATCAAGACTCTGACCTTGGCTCTTGTTAATCGTCATTGCATAACAAATTTGAATTCTTTTTAATTCCAATGGCCAGATAGTATCAGTTGGCACCATCTCGATTCTTGGAATCAGATGTTTAGTTCCGACATGTGAGCCGCAAAGAATTTCACATTCAATACTATTTTTCTTACATGAAGTAACAATCATCCTCGTCCCATTGCATAATCCCATTATTTGGTTCAAGTTCCTCATAAGCATAACGACGACTCCAACTTTGACCTTTAACTCATGCTTGGGAATGCATGGCATATTTATTGAGTTGAGATATTCTAATGGAAATGCAGTACTGAAATCATTATCTTCATCACCATCATCATCAATAGAATCCTGACTAAGAAATGTGTGCATCGTTCCAGGGATCTTGTCAAGTATTTGGTTGTTAATGTCATCCACCACAATATTTGTTGGTGTCAATATAGCTCTTGATCTCAGGTAAGAATGTGAAGACATGTTGGAAAGAAAATCCGGATAAGTGATCTCAAAAAGAGTCCTGATAGGATCTTCAGAGGAATGTACAACATACTGATCTGGTATCTTTATCAACATGTCACCAATGTCCGAAGAAGTATGAATGTACTCCTCCTTGCCATCTCCAACAGAAAGCTGCCATTTACTGAAATCAGCAATGATCTTATTCTGTGCTTCTGTATTACCTGAATGTAGCCGCATATTCTGTTTCAGTAAAAATACTTGACAAAAGTCCCATAGCTTAGACCTATTCAGAGCAGCAGATATGATTTCAGCCCTTGTTGTTGCTATACGGGAGAATGCTATCCTTAAGCATGCTGTAGCTATCCAACATGAACGTCAGAAGGAGTATGATGAGAGGAACCAGGAAGTGCATCATATGAAGCTGCTGGTAGCTCACTACCAGGAGCAGTTGAGGACCCTTGAGGTACACGTAAAACACAAAAATGTTATCTTCCTGTGACTATGCAATATGATTCCCCTGTCAGAAGTGTATAATTATATTACTCAGACAAATGCCATTATGATTCTTTTGGTTGGTAAATATTACTTGATGAAATATTGATATGGCTAGACAAATATTCTTCGCCGCTTTACATTTGAAAATTTGGCAAAATCGTATCATTGTAAATGGGGTTCCAGTATTTGACACTAGCAATGGCAGATTAACACTGACTTTTGCCTGATATGTTTTCTTATTTATTATATATTAAACCGTTCTTAAATCATTGTTTCACTAGTTGCAGGTTAATAACTATGCTCTGACAATGCATTTGAAGCAGTCTTTAGAAAGCAAATTCATGCCCGGAAGCTCCAATAAATTCGTTGGATCCGATTCTTCATATCACAATGTAAGTTCTGTTGAACAACCCAGCTATAACCATTCCCCTCACCTTCTTTCCCTGTCAGAGGTATCTCAAGGTTATCAAAGTTTAAACTTACTTGTCTATATCTTGTTATGTCAAAGTTAAGGTAATTGCACTGATTGATGTCGGTAGGATCTTCAGCAGGTGCAGGTTTGGATGCTCATTACACATGTTTCTGATCATCAGTTGTTTACGTGTTCATTCTGTTTTTTTAAATAATTCAGTCCTCCTTATATCTCTTAAATGTACATTTTATTTATAGTCACTGATCTTGTACACTGAATTGTTTACGTTCAATCTATTTTTGAATAACATTCTGCATGACTATAAAATGTACACTGAATATAGTAAATGTACACTGAATTGTTTACGTTTCAATCTAATTCTTAAATGTTATTTATAGCCCTCCTTATATCTCTTCGACTTGTGCTAAAGTTCGATATTTTGCAGGAAGCATCTAGTCCTAACCGCACCCTCGATCTTGCTTCTGCTCTTGAGATTGGTTCACCTGGAAATAAAGCTTGCATCAATAAAACTGCTGCTAGTGGTAGTACAAGATCAGTCATGACTATAGTATTTGAATTTGCATTCGAAAGTCACATGCAAGAAAATGTAGCTTCAATGGATCGGCAATATAATGCTAGTAGTAGTAGGGACATAGGAGCTGCTATCAAATTATAACATCTGATGTGGGTGCGACACCGGTTGGACATGTGCCTACGGGACATGTGCCTTTGGGTCATACTGTCGTTGCACAGATTATTGTTCCGATTGGATCGAATACGACAGGTTTCGTTCCTACAAATGGACATGCGGTGCCTGTTGGTGTGCAAACATCGGTAGTACAGACACATGTTATGCCTGTGGTGCCTAGTGCACATATTGCACCTGCTGTGCCTGCTACACATGCTCAGAAACCTGATAAGTTCAATGGAACGAACTTCAAACTTCTGCAACACATATTAAATGAAGCCGGCGTTATCTATTTATGTTTTTCTAACTTCTCACGCAACTCACAAACGCACATCTGCAACTCACTTATTAATTATAAAACTCTGTTATTAATTGTAAAACTATGTTATTAATTATTAATTATACCCCTCTATTACACATTTGGGAGAGGGGTAATAGATTTTATTTTGGAAGAGGGGTAATAGACCTGGTCCAGGGGAGCCTATTACGCATTTGGAAAATGGGTAACCATTATTACCCATTCTCCAAATGCGTAATAGAAGAAAAATCTATACTAGTTACCCCAATATCAAATGCGTAACCCTCTTACTATCATATGGAATGCGTAATAGATGGGTATTTATGGCCATCATCAGTGCTTTGAGATATTTTTGTTATGTGATATAGGTTTTTGGGGTATTCTTGGCCAAAGCTCTGAAAAATATGGAAAACAACTACGCTATTTTTATATACAGATTGGTTTCACCTAAATCATACCCTACTAAGTCATAAAATATAAATATAATTTTATAGCATTATCCAAATATCACTAATAAGCATTATATATGTACAATACTTTTTTTGAAAGAATATATGTACAATACTTACTTAAATAATTATATTCACTTAGTAGGTTATAAAATTTTCCATACAAATTTAGTGACATTTTTGTAATATTAAAAATTCATCCCAAAATTTACCCGTTTGCATTTATATGAGAAAAAGTTATAATCTCATGATACCTTACATGAGAATGATCTCAAGCCATGATTCTCATATACTCAAAACATACTTAAAAACATAATTCAGGAAAGAACAATATTGAGGAGGCAACCCTGCCCTAAAACAGTTGGTTTTAAGAATTATAAAATTAACATCAACCTACATCTCCATTGCTTAAACATGACAATATAAAAATGTCACCCAGTGTTTATACAAAGCCCATATCATATATTTCAATATCAGGGAATATTTCTTTTACATAATATTAAAACAATATTTGACAGTAATAATATTTTCTTTGGCCAGCATGGAAAAAGTACCCCTTTCGTCATACTGGACCTTTAAGCCATTGCCATTCTTTGTTCTTTGATCATCAGATGTGTTGCCTTCTTATAAGAAAATTTACTGACGAATATTTCAAGATGAATGGAATCCAGCCAATGATTAGTGCCAAAGGTATTGAATTTGAAACGATGTACCATGTACAAATCCTAATATAACCTGTTATTAAACACCAAATTAAGCAGTGAACATAAGGTTATAAAAAAATATGACACAAATATTGTTTCATAAATAGGTAGGGATCAAAAATTGGTTGTTCTTACCTAGATTACTAAATATGTTGTGTAGGCTCACTTTTGCTGGACGAGTCCTCTGCACAGGAGGTCACTAATCTGCCTAATTTCTATTTTCATCTTCTCCTTTTGGTATTAGACTCTCATTGTTCACCCTTCTGCGATTCTCTGCAGCTTGTTCTTCGGGCGCTTTTTGTTCACCCTTCTGCCATCCTCTACAGCTTGTCCCTGATCTGTTCTGCAATCAGTTTCGTCTTTCCGAAACCTTTTTACCACAGCAGAAGACTAGAAGACTGGTGGAGGAATGAATATTCATCGGTCATGATGTATCAAAAATAATCCTCAAATAATAAGCCTATTATCAAACAACAAAATAGACAATAATTATCAAAACTTTTACACTGCATTCAATCAAATAAAACACCTCTACCAGTATTTCACAAGGATCATACTTAAGATTGAGTTCAGACACAAAATCTTGCATGGCCTAATAGGCACGCAAACACTATAGAGTTGTTTCAATTTTTAGAGGAGATCCACACACATGATGGAATTTATTGTATTCAATCAAACACGTAAAGTTAAATCAAAGAATTGTTTCAATTTTCAAAAGAGATCGACACACAAGATGCTGAGTTGATTGCATTCAATTAAACACCTAAAATTATATCAGATATATTATCTAAATACATAATAATAAAAACTTATAAATTGCTCCAATATATAAGTTAGAGCTAATAAGAAAACCTGAGAAATAAATGATGGTCAGAATCTTCTCCATCATCATCATCGGAATCTTGAACAGCCACCATCATCTCTTAAATTCTTATAGAAACTTTTCTCGTGATTGAAGAAAATTTTGTGCACTAGTCACTAGAGTGTCCAGCCCTTCTATCCTCTTTATAGCAGTTTCTAAGATGTGTAATTTCCCTCGGAATTGTTGTCAATGCATGCAAACAAAACACCTCGAGATTGCCGTCAATGCATCCAAGTCAACAAAGCACCCTTGGGAAAAAAACGTATGCCATCTAACCGTAATTATGTCATCCAGGAATTGGACATGGGCGTTAATATGGATTTGAAGAGATTTTGTTGAATTTTAAAGATCTAGTAATAGAATTTAGTTTTGATATAAAAAATTTGATCAATATATTTACATAATATTTTTATAACAATGATATTCATAATCTTGTGACGAATCTTTTTGAATGATAACTTTTCATGAATAACATAAAAAATTTTCTTTACTTTTTGAAATTAAACGAAAATCTATATATTACTAATCTAAAAAATTATTTTGAAATTTGAGTTAAATACACTCTTAGAGTATATTTTATTTTCACCTATGTTAATTTATTGGTCCATGTACTAAAAAAACCTATTAAATTTTATGTGACTAAAAACAAAAAAGTGTAATATATCTAAAAAATTATAATCACATTTCTTCGAAAACCAAATGTATAATTTTAGACTAGATTATAATTATAAATGGTGTATTATATATAGGGTTGACTCCATAATAAACACCTTATATAACAAACAATAAACAATAAAGAACACCTTAGATCTAATAGATCCAATGCCCTGGCGGGGCAATACAAAAAGTTCTTATTTTTTTTCCTTCTATCCATCCATCATCTCAAAAAATAAAAATTAAAAATTAAAAAAAATAAAAAAAGTTACTGTTCATGATGATGACGTCATCAGTGATGAACAGTAAACTTTTATTTTTTATTTTTTATTTTTTGCTGGCTTGATAGAGGGTAAAAAAATAACAACTTTTTGTATTGGGTGCCCATGACGGGGCTAAAGGATCTAATAGATCTAATGTGTTCTTTATGGTTTGTTATATAAGAATGTTCTCTATGGAGCAAAGGCCTATATATATATATATATATATATATATATATATATATATATATATATGATTATTCAAAACTATCAATTCATTTACATTTTTTCTTTAGTTGTAGTTAAACTAAAAATACTAATTAATTTAATTTTATTTGTTGACATAAAAAATACCCCCTCCATCCTATATATTTCTTTTTAAGAAAAGAATTTGTATTCCTCTCTCCTTTCAATAGAAATTTAAGGATAACTTTCCAAAATTATACATGAATTTATCATATCCAAGATTTGAATTTTTATTCAAACTTAACATTATTGTATTTTTTAATTTTTTAATTAAGGTATTAGTAGGAAAACTTTATCAAACTAATCTTTTTTTTAATATTTGTGATTTTAGCAAAAGGAACATGTTATTTTCAAAATCACAAATAGTATTTTAGACATTTATTTCTATCTAATTATAAAGGTAGTCAAATAGTTAAACCACTTTCCTAAAATGTTCATAATTTTTTGAATTTTTAAGTATTTATTGTAATCTTGACATGTTAGAACAAACATCAATGCAACATCCTTTTACCTCTTTCAAAGTTAAAAGATCTTAGAAGAGTTTGAAGAAACATTTAGTTTACTACTTAAGTAATACTTGTACACATAAAATATTATTATTAAAAGTAATTTTCACCCTTAAAAATAAAAGAGATTGTTTTGACTATGTTATAATAAAATAAAAGCGAGGGTTATAAATAAGTGATAATTAGTAATTTAAGAAGTCATGGAACAATTTCTTTTACGGTAGGTGATTCCTTATATTTGTACTTGAAAGCAGAAATAGCTAATCTTTTTTAGTTGCATAAGGTTAAATTTTCTAGTTGCATAATCTTAAGCGGCTTAAATATTGTATATCGTTCGATTAAGCATCCTTAGTATCAATGTAAATTATG
Organism: Kitagawia praeruptora; assembly: GCA_037693485.1. NCBI lineage: Eukaryota > Viridiplantae > Streptophyta > Magnoliopsida > Apiales > Apiaceae > Kitagawia > Kitagawia praeruptora. Next base: position 130,624,297 of record CM075347.1, read on the forward strand.
TGAATACCAAAATACCTTCTACATGTGCCGCAGTTATGTTTCCTTTCTATATCGTTCTATTACTTGATGTACATTTTCATTGTTTCTCTCCTTATTTTTTCCAACATTAGGGGGTTGGGAAGGACTTACCATAAAATTTTTAATGATATTTTAATACTTTTTCTCACTCAAAAATCCATTTATGAATCATAGAATCAAGATGCATCCATCTTTTGGTACATTAATTTGTAATAATATATATGGTAAATGACAGGGAGTCAAATCCTGGATCCTCTTCCAACCCGAATCCAAGTTCTGATATTATGTTATATTTGATATATTTGAACCATTTCAACGAATTTCATTGTAATGTAAAAAATGGTTCTAGGAAATGGATTGTTTCATAGGCGGTTTCACTTCTATCGTCTATTACATAACAACATTTTCTTAATGACCAAGAAGATCTCTCTCATTTTTAGACTGTTAGCGTGATGTTTTGATGTTGAATATAAATGTTGCATCGTAATATTTCATGTGTATTTATCTAATCTTGTTTTGCAGGAAGTATTGTTCATTGATTAAGGGGGAGCTTTTAGCTCAATCACATATTGGTATATAATCATCAAAAAGGGGGAGATTGTTACCCTAGTGGGTTTTGATGTTATATACAGCAAGCTAATTACTTATCTTGTACTAGTTTTACTATATTTAGCTTACCATTATATGATTGAATCACTTGATATATCATATGCATATATATATATATATAATATATATATGTTTTCTATGTATAAGTATACTCTCAGGTAACCTGGTCGATGATATGGAAAGGCAAAGATTTAAAGCTGACATGAACTCGCCAGAACGAGAACCAAAACAGCAAGCTGACATGAACTCGTCAGAACCAAAACAACAAGCTGACATGGACTCATCAGAAGTTGTTCTTAGTCAAGTTTGATTTCGAAGATTTCTTGAAGATTGCTTAAAGATATCAGAGTTTGGCTAAGATTAAATATGTAAGGACTCTATTATATAATATATAGTATATATAATTAATAGAGCTCAAATCAATTTCGAAAATCTGTTGTTTAGTGGGATTGTGATTTATCTTTCCTTATCTTTTTAAAACAGATTTTACTCAATCTTTTACTTATCTAAACATTCCATAACAGCCCAGATTCCTTCATATCCTTTTAAAGTTGTTGAAATTTGTTTTTATCATATATATACTATCGTATATATATCAAAATGAGTTTGTAATTGGAGATTCAAATCATTTCAAACGTTTTATTATCAAAACCTCTAACTAATATAGCTGTTGGAGAGTGTTTTATGCAATCAAATCTTTTTGATACATCTAATCTTCAACTAGCCGTTTGTGTGTTTTATATATATTCACTTACAACCTTTCTTGTAAGTAACCAAGCAAAACACAACCTACAAGTTTGAGACTTGCTTATACACGTTTCTATCATCTCTCTTAAACACCATTCTTATAAACTCTGAGCTTTATTGTTATATACACTTATATTATATAAGAGAGTTTATAGCTTGAGTTGTAATACTCGAACATCTTATTTTTGATTGTATTGTTCGATTTGTAAGTATTAGTTGCTGGATATATTGGCTAGGGAACTAGGGTTTGGTGAACGTTGCTAGAGAAGTATACTTGGGAAGTATAGCTTAGAGAGCAAGTTCAGAAACAGGTGTTCAGCAAGCCATTTGTCAGCAGCTGGTATTGTTCGATGTGTAAGGATTAGTTGCTAGATATATTGGCTAGGGAACAAGGGTTTGGTGAACGTTGCTAGAGAAGTATACTTGGGAAGTATAGCTTAGAAAGCAGGTTCAGAAACAGGTGTTCAGCAAGCCATTTGTCAGCAGCTGGGATCAAGGGAGATATATTATTGTATCTTGTAATTGGTTTATTTCGTTTTTTCAATGTAAATGACCCAGTCTCAAGTCTTTCAGACAACTTGTGCTTCATTAGCAATGTTTTTGGAGTTTTAAAAATATTATCTGCATCTCTAGTGGGTTTTATCGCAGACAATAAATATGAAGTTTTTGGTGTGCCTTTTGATCCACATAACTTTTTTAAATTACTATTGTTACTGGTAGATGCAGAATATGAATCTTGAGATTTAGGCTGCAAACCAAATGTAGCTGCGAAAACTAAAGATCTCTTCTTTGAAGACACAACTGAATTGAGCTTAATGCTGGAATCTTCATCTAAGGAGGTAGATTTTAGTTTATCAGAATAAAATTTGCAGGATGCATTTCGAGATGGCCAATGGACTTGTATAGAAGGAGTTTCCTGTCCAGAGCCTTGATGCGATAGAGATGATAGGGCTGCTAATGATGGCAGAGGTGTCAATCGAGCCTCTTTAAAAATTGTAGCCACGGTTGTTGCAAATCCAGATTCTTGTAGGTGTTCGTGTCTAGTAATAGAAGTTCTCTGAGTTTGACAAGTGAGACATGTGTAGAATTATTGGAAATGTACACTTAAGTTCCATGCTTAAACGTTTGAGAATTCTTCAATACATTGTCATAATCGCAAAACTTGTTACAAAAATATCCAATATAGACAGAATGACACAAATGCTACAAATGCTTTATTTCAGTAATAGTAAATGGGTGCAAAACAAAAGTCACAATTTGCGTATGTTGCTCTTTGCACTTCATCTCAAGCAAGATGTCCTTGAGGTTGAAATCCTTCGCGTTGAATCCTAAAAATGATACAAATAATTCTTGTTGTTCTATGGTTCAAACTAAAAGAATATATATATATATATATATATGAAAAATAAGATAAAGGAAGATCTTAGTAATATAAGTGTTACCTTTGCCTAAGAAAAGGAAATGCTCAGTATGCTCATTAATGTAGATCTTTGTGGAAGGAATAGTAGCGACCTCAATCTCACCTTAATTATCAATAAAAATATATATGTCATGCTATAATATTCAATCACGTGCAAAAAGGAAAAAAAATATTATGTGATGTTAAAAGTATTAAAATATCAACTTACCTTCAAACTTACAAAGTCTAGTACTGGCAAGAATGACAACAACAGGAGACTGCAGTCCATGTTAAAACAATTTATCAATAAATGCGATATGTTCATCCCAAACATTAACTTTTGACGAAGACCTGTAAACAGTAGAGATTAATTTTTTTTATTTCTGTTTAAGTTTGTTAATTAAAATTATGATAGAAATTATTGACTCTTTTATCACCTTCCATCCGTAATTGTAAAATGTACTAATAACTTGGCACCATATATAGTTTGGACCATTCTTGGATGATGAAGATCTTGTACAACCCCAATAACATCTACATTAAATAGTAAATTATAAAGATATATAATGTGTATCAAGAAAAATTCCCACTTTTTCATGAATGCATCTAATTAGCAAGATATACCTATAGAGTAAAGAGGACTTCGATATCCTTCATACATGCTAAAAATATGACGCAAATCTCCTAATTCAGAAAAATTGAACTTGTACATGGGAATTATAAAGTTGTCGGTGATGACAGGTTGCACAATGGTACAATTAGTAAACATGATAGACAGGTCTGAATGAACTGGCCTTAACCTTCCGGTAGCAACTTTGACAATAAAGTGAGAAACAACATACACATTTCCTTCAACGATATTATTTCCAAGAATATTCCATATATCGCCTTTAACGAAAGCATGAATTTGACGGTTCTGTCAATGGAAAATCATAAGTAGACTGGGATGATAAATAATAAATCATGATATAAAATTATGCTTACTTCTTCATCTAAAAGAATAAGGTTGGATCCTTGAAAAAATTCACCATTATTGGCAAATGATAGCCACTGCCTGCTCACACGAACTCTAATTCTCCATGTTGTCTTTGTTCGATCAAGCAAAGCAATTCTGTCATACATAGCCATTCCTGTAAAACCAACTAAAAACAATTAAAAACAGATTTGCTATCAAGCAACTGATGACCTTAATGAAATATATATATGAGTCCTTTGAGATATATATGTGGTCACTAATTTAGCTAATGATATGGACAAAAATATAGGAATATATGAAACAGAACAAATCATGATTATAATTGTAGAGCAATACGAGGCAATACGAGGCCCTTACCGAGCGTTTCTGACTATTCACCCAGCTGAAAGATCGTGCAATACGAGGCCCTTACCGAGCGTTTCTGAACGAGGCTTCTAAAGAAGAGTTGTAGAGCATCTCAATACCTTTCCAACCATATAAAGAACACAAAATTCCATTGAGTAATGAAGGAGATATGCCCATTTTACTGAGCTGCTGTCTTTTTACCCGAAAATGGAGAAAATGAAGATTTTTGTGTTGGTTTTGATCTTATCTTGGCTAGATTCTTGATAATTCTAGAGTTTAGTAGAAGCTTGAAGAGTTTTGTGGATAAAAACCATGTGAAAGTACTAATTTGCCCTTAATCAAGGTTAGTGGAATGTGATGTAAGCAAGTGATGTCACTTGGATGATCTAATCTCCTAATTTCTTAATTTTCTAACTAAAATGCCAATCACATTGGTAAATAATGTGGTATGTATCCTTGTTATATTACTAATATTGGTTGCTTGGTCTCCATACTCGTCTAATTGTGATTCGTTTCGAATGTACCTCATTATCTCAGAAAACGTTCTCGCGGTTTCTCAAATGTTCTCTATTCCTTTTTCACTAGGGTTTTATTCTTAATTCCATTCTCTTCTCATAATATATCCTCCCTTGGACTTTGAATATTTAATATCTTCAATTTATAATCCATGATTCGTTCGCTTTATCACCTAATCTTATTATAAAGGTCCAGCAGTTTCTAGAACGCTCGTTTCACTACTCAGTGGTTTCTCCTTTGTAAATTCTTTGGATATATAATATCCTCTCCCACATCATATATTAGTGTGTTAGGGTGATTCTAATCCTCAAGTAGGTATTAGATCCAATATCCTTGGTATATTCTCTTTTTCTCAGAAGTTGCTCTCCCGGTTATCTCTCGGGTTCTCAAGCATTCTCAAACTCGTTTAACAATCTAAATTCCCTTGGCATTTCCTTGACTTGACCACTCCTTGTTTAACCTAATTTCACTATTTCCTCAAGATATAAACCCTTTAACATTTCTATACTCTTTAATATCCAATACAATAGCGCTCAATTGAAATCAAACATCTCAAAAATATATACTCAGGAATTTCTAAAATCCGTCATCATTTCGAGTCACTCATTTTCATAGTACAACGCTAATATGGTTTCTGATTATTCATTTTCTGTTTCACTTATAGGGTACCTACATACGATTTCCCTAAATCCTCAAAATCACTATTCATTTAAGCACTGTAGCATTCCTAAAGTTAGGGTTATTACAGTCTTCCCCCCTTAAAAGGATTCCGTCCCGGAATCACGTTGAAAATATCGACGAATACCTTTCTCACATTACACCTTCTAATTCTCATATTACTTCCTCCTTCCTTTAGTTTCTCCTTAAACATTTCTATCTTGTTTGTACAGAAATACACCAACATACACTTGCTTGTCATTCATCATCATGTCATTTAGCTTATCAATAACAGCACTTTCACTATCTTTTCCTTGCAAATCTCCTCATGTATTCAGTCATTCTATATTATCTCATTTCTCCTTCCTCTTTCGACTAAGGGTATCGGCCACCACATTGGCCTCCCCTGAATGGTAGTGTATCTCACTCTGGTTTGCCTATATTTTGATCTCTATCATGACATAAATATTAACACCTCAATATTCCTATATCCCATCTCTGTAAAATTTTCCAGAAAATAAGTTATAATAATATTCCTTGAAACAATTGTAAGAAAATATTGGTTATAATATATATTTCCTGTTCGTAACTATACGAGCATGTACTTTTCCTTCATTCTTAAAAATATTCTCACACCTTCTCTCATACTCTTAATCTCCTTTCTATAGAGTTCTCTGACCCTTAACAGATATTGATTTGGATGACACGAGAATAACTCACTTTCTTATATCACCATAGTTTACTTTCTCACAGATAGATTATTCTTATCTATATTATCAGTCCATTTACACCATTCATTGACTTAGTCGATCCCTAACCAAACATTTACACTTAAGAGGTTAAATTAGAGCGTACCTGCAATTTCCTCCGGATACCTTATCCCAGATGTCTATTGTTCACTATACGCTCTTTACATCTTGCTGATCCACCTTAGTTCCTTCATGATATACTACCTATTCCACCTCTAAAATTTCCCTTTATTATTCTCATCAAAATCTTTACCTCAAGTTTTACTCATTCACACCTTTTGGATTAATCCTTTGAATAATTAACATCTTTAATCTCTCTCTTTTCTACTTAGGGTATTAGTCATAATATTGGCCTTCCCCCACTAAAAGTTATTGCACCTCGAATCCTTTATTAATTATCCCCACTTCCTTTGTTTATCCTTATTCTGACTCTATCCTCAAAATACACCTTACTCTCAATAGTAAATCTCAATTATACCTTAAAATTCCTCATATTCTTTTCTCTTACTAATCATCAAATATACCCATTTCTTCTCACGAAATTCCTTTCTCTCTTATATTCAAACGCTTCTAGCTCTAATTATCTCTTATTGAAATTTCCCTTGGAATCTCAAGTTCCCTTTTATAATCACGTATACTCTAAACCTTGTGTTAGGTCGAATTCACAATAGTTAATCAAATATTGAATGAGTAACTCAACAAGAACACACTGTTTAACACTTTAAAAACTGTTTGGAATTAACAATTCCTCTCTCAGTGATGTAAATATCACAGAGAGCTGCTTAGGTTACAATCAATGAATTTCTCAATGTTCGATACCCTTCTAGGGTTAACCTAACTGTATTTATAGAACATACAGCTTCATACAATCAGTAACTGATTCTCCTATAATCAAGCTATACAATTGATATCAATCACGATTGCTCCAGTCTTCCAAGTCAACTCAATCTCTTTGACAGCTTTCCAATCTTCAAAGATATTGCTTCCATATTTATTCTGAATCAATCTTCAAACACTGTTGACTCTTCAGACAATGCCGCTACAGAGTTTAACAACCTCTGTTGCGCTTCCAGTCAGTGTTTAACTAAACTCTGACTGCTTCCAGCTAAACTCTGTTTTGTCACTATAGCTTCCAAACACTGTTCTCATCAATCATTTCTAACAATCTCCCCCAACTTGTCCATTAGCAAAAATGTACAAGTTTTACAGTAAATGATGATGTCAAAACAAATACAAAGTTTTACAGTGTTTAACATACAAACAGAGTTTAAGCTATTACTTAACAAATTCTACAGAAAATAAGAAAATTCTTACAGACTTTAATTTCTATTCTCTTGCAGATCAGGCATTGTTCTGAGATAGTCTATAAGCAACCTTCTTTCAGCATTTTCAAGCTCTATCTGCATAGCTTCCTTGATTTCTCTCAACTGAGGATCATTCTCATCAGTTTGATAGATAGCAGCTCTAAGATCGTAGATTTTGTTTCTTCTCATTTCATTTCCCAGCCTTATGTATTTCACTTCCTCAGATTTCACATTAAAATCCAGAACAGTGATTCCAAGATCAGTCTTCAGTTTTGTAGTCCCCTTCTCCATTTCTATCAGATTGCCATCCCAATCTCTGTATTTAGGAACATACTTACTGTTGATTTTCATTTGTCTTCTTGCAAGGTTCTGAATCATTCTTTGTCTGAGCACATTTGCAACTGACTGAGCTCTTTGATTTCCCACTCTGAAAATATGCAGGACATATTCAAGTTCTTCCCCGTATTTTAATTCAATATCCTTTTCAGAAACTTTAAATACTGTTCCATCAGCCATGAAATATAGCAAGAAATCCTTCTCTAGACTCTTCTGATATACAAGTTGTACTGATTCCAGTTTGTCTAAACTCTCTTGAGTGACACCACGACCTGGAACAGACAGTGAAGAAGGATCTCTGGGACCAACATATTGCCTTTTATCTCTGTGTGAGCCTATGCCTCCTTTGTTGTATCCAACTTTACCAGATAAAGCTCTACCATCAGTAAAATCCATTGGAATTGTAGCTTCTAGTCTTGAATCATGAAGAGCACCTTTCTTAAATGTTGATTTCAACTGAGAAGACAATAATGGTGTGGTCACAACTTGTGCAGCAACAGAGATTGTGTCTTCATTTTTCTGTACAACATGTGTATCAACAGAGGTTGTAACAATACTTTTCAGCTTTTGCTTAGCTTCTGCATCTGTTGGTTTTCTGAATACTTGCATTCTTTGATTTGTACCAACTGGTTCTTTGATTTGAATGCCTTTAAGAACAGGCTTTGCAGCTTTAGCAACTTTCACATTCTTCTTTGCTTTTTCAGACTTTAGAGCTTTCAAATGCTTTTCTTGTAAACTCTTCTCTTCAGCTTTAGCATCTTCTATAGTAACTCCTTCTGCATTCTCTTCCATGAAAAGCTTAACAGCTAACTCCTCATCAGTCTTTGGATCTGAAATTAATTCCAAACTCTTGGTTTTTGAAGTACCTTGAGTTTCAGTGTTTATTCCAACAGACTGTGACTTAAGAGATTTGCTAGATCTCAGAGTTAGTGTTTCAGAGTTTAAGATCTTACTCTTATCACTTGCCCCTCCATCTCCAGCATCATCCTTTTGAGTCAGAGTTTGAGAAACTTTGCATTTAGACTTAGCAACTCTCTCCCCCTTTTTGACATCATCAGGAATGAGTATTGATGTAATGAGCTCCAAAGAGTTAGCAATATAATCCACCTTAGAAAACAAAGCAGTTTGATTTTCTTCAACTTTTCCTAGCCTGGCAAAGAGAGTGTCTTGAACTTTAGACAGCTGGACAACTTTTATTTTGGACTCTCTTTCCATCTTCAATTCTCTTGACTGTATCTCAGTCTTTAAAGAAGCAATCTCTTGTTTTGTTTCAGCAAAATTGCCTTCCAGAGTCTTGACTTGTACCACAGTTGCCTTTAAACAGGATAAGATTTCTGGATTTGAAATTTGCTTTGCAGTTTGCTTAACAAACTCAGCTGCTCTCCCTTTTGGAAAAATACAGTCTTGTTTATACCAATTTTCAGCAGATTTAGCAAGATGCTATACTTCAACTGCATGAGATGGACAAGGCTGATCAAAAGGTGTATGTTTATTATCTGTCTGTGCTGGTGCACTCACAAAAGAATCAGAGTTTGCACTACTGTCAGATTCATCTTCAGCACTTGCATCTTTAGCTTGATCACCTTTTAAAGAACCACTGTGCTGAGCAGTGTCAGTCACAGTTTCTTCAACAACTTCTGCAACCTTTTCAATAGTCACCTCATGTTGCACAGGCTCTGCAACAGAGTTTCCATTTGTAGCTTCAACAGGCATAGATTCAGAATTTTCCTTTGTTGCCTGATCAACTTCATCACCTTTGTCTGGAATTGGAGAAGCAGTAGATATCAGCTCTGTGTGTGATGCTGCAGCTTCAGGAACATTTACTGCAGGCTCATCAGCTACACCAGGAGCTTCAGTGTTAGCAATAGGTGAGATAGGATCAAGAATTGACTCAAGAACATCATTCACTGGTGAAAAACCATCTCTTTGATCCTCTTCTACAGGCATTTTATCCTCTGTAGGTATTTCAACATTGACAGTATCCTCTGCAGGCATTTCAACCTCTGCAGGTATTTCAACATTTTCTTCATCCTCAACAGTAGGTGTTTGCTGTGAAACCACCTCTGGAGCTTCAATGACATTCTCTTCATCTGAATCAGAAAGAATTAATCTCCTCTTCTTGATTGGAGGCACTACAATCTCCTCTTCAGCTTCACTTGAGCTCTCTCTTGGTGGTGAAAGTGAAGGTCTGTTTGCCTTTTGTTTCTTCCTTCTTGTATAAACAGCTCCAGGTAGTGTCTGTTTAGCCTTTGAGTGTTTAATGTTTTGGGCAGTGTGTTTCTTTCTTTTTGGCTTGGTTTTGGGTTTTTCAGTAGGTGCTGGCTCAGAGTTTAATGGTGTCTAATGGTTCAGGCATTTGTTGTGGTGATTGATGGTCTTGTGGTTGGTTTACATAGTTCTTTAAGGCTAAAGGCATAAACATATCTGGTATTTGCTGTTTAGTAACATATTTGTTTGTCAAATCAGAAAACATTCTTTTAGCAACTTGAAAAGGCTGAATCACATCAGCTTCATCAATTGGAATGTTAGGCACACAGGCAGTAAATAGCAATTGACAAAAATGAGCAAAATAGACAGTAGTAGTCTCAGACAAACGTTCTCCCAAGTTCATTAGCACTAGTCTACCAAAATCAAAATTACCTCCATATAATAGAGCATGACCAATTTGGAGAGTGTCAAGAGGAAGTGCATCCCAGTTTGTTGTCTTCTTTCCAAAAGCTCTTGTGATGCAATCGAAAAAGAAACTCCATTCCTTTCTCAAACTTGGCCGTCTCAAAGACCCTATCTTATTCAAGTTTCCTGCACATCCAATTTGCTCCAACATTGTCCTCAAGCGATCATGACCAACAACACTGTAAGAAGTGTGTGTCTCAAAATCCAGAGCATCCCTAACCGTAGTTGGAGTAATGATATACTCTGATTCATCATGAGTGAAAGTAATTGTAGGAGTGCCAGACTCTTCTCCATCATCATATACAGAGTTTGTCCAGAAAGCAGCAATTTGTGATGCAGATAATGTTGGTGGTGCAGTTAAAGCCTTCCCTATTTCAGAATCTTTCAAGAAATTTTGGAACAAATGAAACGCCTCTGGAGCATTTGCATTCTCCAGTGGTGCCGCATAGTTGCTAGGAAGAAAAACTAACCCTGCTGCATCAAACGCTTTAGTTGCCATTAGTAAGATATGATACGAAGAGATTTAGAGAGAAGATGTACGGTAAGTGTTTACCAAAATGTAAAGGAGAGTATATGAGAATTTTGAAAGTGAATGAGTATGCAAGTAACTGTGAGTGGGTGAATGTGAATTGATATGGAGTGAGAGACTAAAAACGATTAGAGTAAAATTAAAACTCAATCGTTTATTTAGTAAAAGAGCGCAACTGTTGTAGAGTAATGTGTGAGTAGGACACTATCATGGGACACGTGTCAAACAACCAATGGATCACTTAATAATTACCGCTGTCATTCCTATAATCACGACACTTTGACATATTTACACTAATTAACAGTTGTCAACTACCCCAATTACTCCAAAATAGTCAAATCATCTCAATGAAAGTTTTACCTTAGAGTACTTAACACAACTCAACAGTGTTTATCAATTTTCCAACTTTATCACTAAAACCCTTTCAAAAAATTGCACAGTTGTGAGTATCAGTGTGTGTGAAGCAGAGTTTACTAAAATCAATTTTTAGAGCATCTAATATTTCATAAAATCCATAACAAAAATCAATAAACACTGAATGCACAAACTCTCATATTAAACACTGATTGTTTGATGAATGCTAAACTCTGTAGTTACTGTAATACAGAAATCTGAAAACTTCTATTCCCTTTGATGTCCATGATTATCCAAGTAAGCACACAGTCTTTGAAGACAAAAAGATCAAGAGATAGAAATCATAGCATCATTCAGTGAATAACAGTCATGAACTGAATAATCTCACAAACTCTCAAACACACAAGTGTTTAGGTGAAGTGTTTACACTCACATTCAATCAGAAATAGCAGAGTCTACCATATGCTTGAATGTCCACCAATTCTACACTACTTTGAATATATGTATGCACCAATCAAAAGGACTTTATTCAGGGTTTAAATGGAGTAAGATCAAACAGATGAAAAGAGATGTTTTATTCATGAGTGAGTTCAAGCTGAACATTTTAATAGAACAAAGTGTTCAGTCACAATGTTAGTACATATTTGTACAAGATCAGTATATATGCATTTTTTTTTTTTTATTATTTAGCATATATACTGAGTAAACTTTTCTTTTCTTGAGAAACACTCATTTGCTTAAGAAAAGAAAAAAAAATATATAACTGCTCTTAACACTTCAGAGTATAAGAAAAATGAGCAGTTAATAAGGCTCAAGGAGGTTTACTAAGGATGGAAATTATGAACAGTGTTTATACAGTGTTTGAACAAAGTTCAAAAGAATTTTGAACAGTGTTTGAAGAAATGGTGAATCCTATTGCCTTTATCATTTTCATGCACACACATATCACGTAGTCTCAAAATGGTTTAATACAAGTTCTAGAGAAACATACTTCCTGATGAATATCACACAACAATAAATACTGATTGATAGAAAATGTATCAATCACTGATTTGGCTCAAACTCTCACAGGGTGTAGACATGAATCTGAACTCACCAAACTAATCAATGACATATCTCAAGTTTTATAGTTTTCACAAGTACAAACAAGGAATCATCAAGAACCATACCTTTGGAAACAGAATGTCACTAATCAGAGTTTAGAGTTCATCAAAAACCAAAATTATTTATGAGAGGCAATGCACACAATATTCATAGACTCAGAGTTTAGGAATGAATAAACTAAGAGATGCTATAAATATGAAACAGTATCATGCTGTGTTGATTTACTGCACAAAGTCTGATTAGATTACAGTGACTCAGAAAGAATCATGATTTATTTACTGAGAATCATGCTTCATACATTTTCTTCATTGGTGTTTTCATTCAGACAATAATCAATTCTGAATTTACTGAGTTCATCTAACATGTTAACAGTGTTTAACAGACAGACATGCTGACAGAGTTTAGCCAGTTTTAAACATTAGCATGCAGAACAGAGTTTAATACTAAGGTTCACATAGCACTTAACAATTTGCATAACATGAGCAATAAGTTTTTGAGTCTAACCAACATCTCTAGTCAAAACTAGAGACCATTCCTAGTTCATTGACCAGTCTTGTAAATGTAGCTTCACTCAATGGCTTGGTGAAGATATCTGCAAGTTGTTGTTCTGTAGACACAAAGTGAAGCTCAATGTTGCCTTCCTCTACATGCTCTCTGATGAAGTGATACCTTATGCTGATGTGCTTTGTCATTGAATGTTGTACTGGATTACCTGTCATTGCAATAGCACTTTGATTATCACAGTAAATAGGTATCTTGGTATACCTTAATCCATAATCCAGCAGTTGATTCTTCATCCATAAAATCTGTGCACAGCAGCTACCAGCAGCAATATACTCTGCTTCAGCTGTAGATGTAGATATTGACTTCTGTTTCTTGCTGTACCAGGAAACAAGTCTGTCACCCAGAAATTGACAACTTCCACTGGTGCTTTTTCTGTCTATCTTACATCCAGCAAAGTCTGCATCAGAGTAACCAAGAAGTTTAAACTCTGATTCTCTTGGATACCACAGCCCCAAAGTTATAGTGCCCTTGAGGTACTTAAATATCCTCTTTACTGCTGTTAAATGTGGTTCTCTTGGATCTGCCTGGAATCTTGCACACAAACAAGTTGCATACATGATATCAGGTCTGCTAGCTATCAAATAGAGTAAAGAACCAATCATTCCTCTGTAACTTGTCACATCTACTGATGACCCTGCATCTTTGTCCATTTTCTTGCAGAAGGCAGATTGCTTCTGTCATCATGTGATCCTCCCCCTTGATCCATGCTCTCCTGATTTTCTTGGTGCCTTTCTTCATTTTCTGATGCTCCCCCTGAATGTGACTTCTCAGAATTATCAACAGAGTTTGAATCAACAGAGTTTGATTCAGAATCATCAACTGAGTCACTTTCAGTGTTTAAATTATCACTTTGATGTGATTCTTCATGCTCCCCCTCAACTGGTTCTTCCCTTGTTTCTGATTGAAGAGTTTCTTCAGTATTTACCAGTAGAGGTTCAGAGTTTAGATCAACAGAGTTTGTCAAATCAGTCTGATCAGAGTTTACTTTTTCAGAGAATAAATCTTCATTTTCAAAGTGCAGTTGATCATGTTCATTTACTTCTTCAAGTCCAGTTATTTTCTTGTCATCAAATGACACATGAATTGATTCCATGATCACTCTGGTTCTCAGATTATAAACTCTGAATGCCTTAGTTGACAGTGGATAGCCAACAAAAATTCCTTCATCTGCCTTTAGGTCAAATTTGGTCAACTGTTCAGGATGAGTCTTCAACACAAAGCATTTGCATCCAAAAATATGAAAATATTTTAGATTTGGCTTCTTCTTCTTCACCATTTCATATGGTGTTTTACCATGCTTATTGATCAGTGTTGCATTTTGAGTAAAACAAGCAGTTTGAACTGCTTCTGCCCAGAAATATGTTGGCAACTTTGCTTCATCTAGCATGGTTCTGGCAGCTTCTATCAAGGTTCTGTTCTTCCTCTCCACTACACCATTTTGTTGTGGAGTGCCAGGTGCAGAAAACTCTTGTTTTATCCCTTTACTCTTGCAAAATTCTTCCATTGATGAATTCCTGAACTCAGTTCCATTGTCACTTCTGATTATCTTCACTTGATTTTCTGACCCTTTTTCCAGTTGTAATATATGTTCTGTCAGTGTTAATGCAGTTTCATCCTTCTTTGCAAGAAAATATACCCATGTGTACCTGGTATATTCATCAACAATGACTAGAGCATATTTCTTCTTTCCAAGAGACATCACATTCACTGGACCAAAAAGATCAACATGTAGTAGATGATAAGGATCAACAATTGAAGACTCAGATTTGCTTTTGAAGGAGGCTTTTCTCTGTTTAGCCTTTTGACAAGAATCACACAGTCCTTCTACATTCAACAAGGACTTTGGTAAACCTCTCACAAGATCATTCTTTATTAGCTCATTGATGTTGTTCAGGTTCAAATGAGAGAGTTTCTTGTGCCACTTCCAACTCTCCTCACTGGACATTCTTGTTGACAGACACAATGCTTTGCCATCAGAGTTTGTTGACAATTTAATTTCATATATGTTATTGTGTCTGTTTCCAACTAGAGCAACTTTCCCTGTAGATTTGCTGATCACTTGACAATATTCAGGTTGAAAATCTACATGATATCCTCTGTCACAGATTTGACTCACAGATAGCAGATCATGCTTGAGTCCTGGAACCAGAGCTACATTTGTGATGATGACATTTCCAAGATTAATATTGCCATATCCCAGTGTATGTCCTATGTTGCCATCTCCATAGGAAACTTCTGGGCCAGCCTTCTCCTCAAACTCTGATAGCAGGGCTTTATTTCCTGTCATGTGTCCTGAACATCCACTGTCCACGACTAGGGTACTAACCCTGTTGCCCTGCAATCACAAACAATCACTGATTATTAGTTTTAAGGATCCAGACTTACTTGGATCCTTTGGCTTTCTTAATTCTGTTAGCTTTTGCAGCGGAATTCACATTAACAGAGTTTAAGCTAACTTTTTCAGAGTTTACATTAGCAGAGTTTACTTTAACCCATTTCAAATTTGGCTTGGGTTCATAGTAATTGTAGTAAATAGCATGATAATCTCTGCAAGTGTAAATAGAATGCCATGTACTACCACAGTGCTTACACAAAGTTTGTGGTCTAGTTCTCACAAAATCATTATTTACTGCAGTTTTAGAGGGCAAAGAATTAATGTTCTTATTCTTACTGCAGAAACTAGCAAGATGATTAGTGCTACCACAATTAAAGCATGTTTTTCTAGGAGCTAGTGAAGCAAGCATTGGCTTAATTCCTGATGTTATGCCTACCTTTCCATTTTTGTTTTTCTTAGGCAATCTCTGTTTGTTGACAGATTTTATCTCCTTAAGCTTATGCTTGAGTTGTTTATCTGTCATTAAACCAATGTTAGCCTCTTTAACAAAAGTTTTAGCATATGACTCTTTAACAGCCTTTTTCTGTGCTTCAGTCTTAGGTCCACCTGTTCCCATGACATTACCTTCAGATGAACGATGTGGTCTAACTTTTACCTGATTTTCAAATCTAAGTTCATCTCCCTCAGAGTAACCTAGACCTACTGTATCTGACTGAAACACTTCTTGAGTGTCTTTACCAGAGTGTGTCCAAGTTTTAATGATGTGTTTAGTATCCTCCAATTCAGATTCTAGTTGCTTATACTTACCTAGCAACTCCTGTTCAATAAACACTGCATCATCTCTCTCTTTTCTAACTTTGTTCATGTTCTCTAGCTGTTCCTTAACAAGTTTATTTCTCTCTTTAAGTTGAGAGCACTCAGTCTTTATCCTCTCATTTTCTAAAGTCTGATCCCTATAACTGATATGCAATGCTTTAAGATAGATTCTCAATTCAGTTATATTATCAGTGTTATAAGCATAGGTAGTTGGGGGTACCTTAAGATCATCATTTTCAGTCTGAGTAGTAGCCATGAGAGCATAGTTGACTTCCTCATCTGAATCTGAAGTGTCTGCCCAATCTCTGCCTTTGGTGTAGAGTGCCTTCTCAGTTTTACCCTTCTTGCACTCAGGAGCATAGTGACCCATCTCCTTACACTTGTAGCATTGAATTTCAGACTTATCTTTCTTACCAGATTTGAAGTCCTTTCCCTCAGATTTCTTGAAATTCTTCTTGTCAGACTTTGAGTAGTCCCTGGAGAATCTCTTTCCCTTCTTGAAGTTCTTGTATCCCATCTTCTTGAAGGTCTTTACCATCAATGCAGCCATTTGCATCATCTCCTCATCATCTTCAGAATCAGATGATTCATCTGTGTTTGAGTCAACATCAGTGTTTGATGACTCATTCTCTGAATGTATGACTAAGGCTTTCCCTTTTGCCTTTCTCCTTGATGCCTCCTTCTTTGATGGTTTCTCCTCAACTTTAAGAGCAACAGACTTTGACTTTCTACTAGATCTTTTGTTTCTCTGCTCCAATTCCAATTCATGAGTTTTGAGCAGCCCATAAATTTCATCAATCTCTGTTTCACCAAGTTCATAATTATCTCTTATAGTGGTTGTTTTCACATCCCACTTTTCAGGTAGAGAAAGAAGAAACTTGAGATTTGAGTCTTCTAAATCATACTCTTTGTTAACCAATGACAAATCATTGAGCAGTTTACAGAATCTGTCAAATGTTTCTGTCATGGTTTCATCAGACTTTGCCTCAAAGTGCTCATACTCCTGAGTGAGTATATTTCTTCTGTTTTTCTTGATTGCAGGAGTTCCTTGACACCTAACCTCAAGTGCATCCCATATTTCCTTTGCAGTTGTGCAATTAATCACTTTATTAGACATAACATTGTCTAATGCACTGTGAAGTAAATGTCTCACTTTTGCATCCTTTGCAATAGATGAAAGATCCTCAGCAGTTAGATCTTTCTTTTCTTTTGGAATGACCTTTGATTCCTCACCAGCAGCAGCAGCAGTTAACTTTGTAGGTTTGTGAGGACCTTCATAAATTCTATCAAGGTATTCTGGATCTGTGGCTTCCAGAAACATGGTCATTTTTACCTTCCAGATTGCATACTCTGATGGCCTAAGTATAGGAACCCTTATTGTTTCATACCTACTAACTGTAGTAGGGGTTTTCTCAGTTGGTGGAGGTATCTCTGCCATTGATTACTATTGAGTTTGGATCTTTAACTGTAATAAAGTAACAGATTAGGCTCTGATACCACTTGTTAGGTCGAATTCACAATAGTTAATCAAATATTGAATGAGTAACTCAACAAGAACACACTGTTTAACACTTTAAAAACTGTTTGGAATTAACAATTCCTCTCTCAGTGATGTAAATATCACAGAGAGCTGCTTAGGTTACAATCAATGAATTGCTCAATGTTCGATACCCTTCTAGGGTTAACCTAACTGTATTTATAGAACATACAGCTTCATACAATCAGTAACTGATTCTCCTATAATCAAGCTATACAATTGATATCAATCACGATTGCTCCAGTCTTCCAAGTCAACTCAATCTCTTTGACAGCTTTCCAATCTTCAAAGATATTGCTTCCATATTTATTCTGAATCAATCTTCAAACACTGTTGACTCTTCAGACAATGCCGCCGCTACAGAGTTTAACAACCTCTGTTGCGCTTCCAGTCAGTGTTTAACTAAACTCTGACTGCTTCCAACTAAACTCTGTTTTGTCACTATAGCTTCCAAACACTGTTCTCATCAATCATTTCTAACACCTTGCTTCCATTATCCCATCCATTAATGAAATCTTCTATATTTGAAACAATTTATAGAATTTAAGAAACTTTGAATTGAAACGAACCCAGAAACAAGCAAGGGTCCCACAACAATTTATAAGATTTAGAATTTTAAATAGCTCTTATTCGAAACAAAAGAATATTTGGGAAATCAATATGATAGAAGAACCCGTACGTCACACAAGTGAGGGCATCCCCTCCGACTTTCTATCACACAGACAGATCGTCCTTGTGTATACATATAGGGCTGTTCCTCTTAGTTGGAGTAAGAAATATAGAGGGAAATTTAAATCACAATGATAAATACCATCTTTCGAAAATAATCTTAGAGGAATATTTTGACTAAGATAGATAAAATACAATTTTGAAACACATTTCAAGGGTACCAAAAAGTTTTGAAAAGATATCGGCCCTTAATAAATAATTACCCACTAGTGGAGGAAAATTTGAAACTCAATAATATAATTTAGCAGGGCTTTAGGAGCTTGAAAATAGGTACTGTTAATAGCCTCTGCCCAATTAAAAATCCCAATAATGGAAGGCTTTCCTCAAATACTATTTATATTTTAGACTACGTATTCTCCAAAATTTCTTAAATTTGGCACTCACCATGAAGCCTCAACCTATCGTCTGCTATTCCCAATTATCTTCATTTACCTAGTCGTGACTTGGCTCGATACTCTCTGCCTTTATCCATAATAGAACACAACCTTCGAATCGATATACTTACGTAATATTGATCGTCTTGGCCTAACATTGCTCTAGTACCAAGGACCCATTAACTATACTTCTAAATTGTATAATCTAGCATACCCTGTACACTCACGAGGTTATCTAACGTACACTTCCCAATACATCAAGTATTCCCTTTCTCATATCGATCTCGTGTGCTACATACACTACGCCATAGATGGCCTATAACAACCTTTTGGCATGGGTGTTACCACTATGGGTGTTACCATAGCTATGAAAATTTTGACCTATCGCAACCTTTTGATTGTGGTGTTACCATAGGTACAAAAGTATGTTACTTTAGTTATAAAAGGTGTTACAGTGGGCTAACACCATGAGGTGTGTTACCATAGAGTATTCATTAACAAATTTTTTATTTAATTTAAAATTAATGATTTAATAATTATTTGACTTTAAAAATAACTAATTTTAACAAAATCGTTGAAGTTATCAATGTAAAACATAAAATTCCATCAAATAATTGAATTACTGATTTAATAATTTTTGAGAAATTTACAATAAAAGATTTTAAAATAAAGTAATATTCAAAAATTATTAATTTTTTATAATCATTAAATCTTTTATTAGAGAAAATGATAGTTTTATAAAGATAAATGTTGCTTAAATTATTAAAAGTATTTATCTCAATTTTTTAAGATTAAATAAGAATTTTATGATAATATAAAAATTTAATAAATAATAGATAGGATGATACATAAATTTTATATATAATAAAAAAAATTGTAAACTAAGAATATTAAAAGTATTAAATTTTAAAAATAATATTAATACACGAATAATACGAACCTCTTCTAATTTTAATACAAACATTGATATAAAATTAAAAAAATAAGTTATTTATAAAAAAGTAAGAAATTATCAAATGAATTGAACTATTAATTTATTTATTAATTAAGATATTCATTTATAAGAATAATTGAACAAAAATTGTGTACAATTTAAAAAAAAAATAGTACATACAATCCATATTCATTAGCCAACACGAAATATAAGAGCGGCAATATTTACAATAATTGGACGGCCCAAATTTTCAGCAACTCCCGCTCTGCACTTTCATTCTAATACAGTGCGTCGCCCAATAATTTCATTCTTTCACCCAACAAAAACTCTCTTTCACTCTAAAACATCTCTCTCTCTTTCTCTCACTTCTAAAACTATATCCCCAACTCTCAATCTCTCTGCTTATTCAAAATTAGGGATGTGAGTTACTCTAAAATCCCCAACTCGCTTGACAAGTTCTCAATTGATTTGAGACTGCGGTCAAGGCTTTGGTTGTCTTCAATTTAGGGATTCTTCAAATTAGGGGTTTTTAAAACTCTGTTCAATTGTTTCTATTTTTTCACTAAAACGTCAATTAATCGATCTTTCTCTTTGATTTTAGGGCTTCTTCAGTTTGGGCTTTGCGTTTTAGGGTTTGGGAATTCTCTTAAAGAGGCGGAGAAGGCCACAAAATATTCTTGGGGAATTCTTTATTGGTATCAACTCTCTCTCTCTCTCTCTCTCTCTCCCTCTCTCCCTGTGTATGTATGTAGTGTGGAAGGTAATGGAGATGTGTTATCAGATTCTAGTTCAGGAGAGGAGAGCGACTCAGAGAGAATTGTTCTACAAATTACTGTGTGATTCTTCATAAAGCTCACATTTTTACTCATAATTTTACAATTGTTTAGTCTTCACTTCTCAGAACTTGCTTAAATATCAAACCCATCTAGTGATTTAAGTGGTTAACCTACTGTGTATGTTAATTCTCACTCACTTCCACTGTATCTATATGTTGTTTGTTGTTTATAGCTTTGTGTCTATATATTATAATATTTCTTTAACTTTATAATTATATCTTTGATTAATTGCTCTAATCCACTGCTAAAACTATCACTTTTCAATTCTGAAAGCGATTGCATAGACTTGTATTATACTATTGTAGACTTGTTGTTGCCTAATCTTGGGCCCATTTATGCCATTTCTATTGACTTGTATTATACTATTGTAAACTCTGCACATATGTTGTCGGTTATACATTCTTGCAAAAGAAATTATGATATCTTTTAACTAGCTTATGGTTCTTACTTGGTAGATATCAGAACCCATAACTACTGAATCCTCAATTATGCTTTCAATAATTTTGAAAATGTTTATATACTCATTTAAGCCAGTATAGGATAGTACATAATGTACATGCACAACACACTCACTTGTATGCCTTATTTGTTGTCTTTGTGCTTTCCATATTTGCATGGTAGAAAGATTCAATGCTTCTCATGTCCTCCCAATACCCATTAAATTTATATGCTTTAACCTGCATTGTTCCGTAAACAGAATATATGAACCTTACAACATCATAGGATTAATCACAGGAAATTATGTAATCTGTGACATTTAAATTTCAAACAAAATGTTCACCTTCATTCCTAAGGATACAGCACCAGGTATCACATTCTCTAAACTCAACAACTTGATTTTCTCTACCTATTCTGACATTAATGTAAGACAGATCCTTATATCTCATGCTGCTCGAGACAGCAAGAGTTATATCAGCATTGTTTTCACGGTGAGCCTCTATAAGTTTCTGGTAGTCCATCTTATAGAGGTGATGACCAGGATGGACTAGAAATTCAACCACCGGATATTCTTCAAGTACCCCCAAACATCTTCTCACAGCATCAGCAGTTCCCTATTGGTATAATTGCATTGGAATTAATAGAATTTTTTATACACAAACTTATAAAAGTTACCTTATTTATTAATGTAATGTCAAATTTATTCAGTTGTTTTAGCATGTAGACCTTAGTATTCCTGAATGTAACATTAGCTGTTATTTTGCAGGAAAATTTGCTGCTCAAGGAGCAAGGTGAAGTTATTCTACGGGAGAATACTATCCTTAAGCATGCTGTAGCTATCCAACATGAACGTCAGAAGGAGTATGATGAGAGGAACCAGGAAGTGCATCATATGAAGCTGCTGGTAGCTCACTACCAGGAGCAGTTGAGGACCCTTGAGGTACACGTAAAACACAAAAATGTTATCTTCATGTGACTATGCAATATGATTCCCCTGTCAGAAGTGTATAATTATATTACTCAGACAAATGCCATTATGATTCTTTTGGTTGGTAAATATTACTTGATGAAATATTGATATGGCTAGACAAATATTCTTCGCCGCTTTACATTTGAAAATTTGACAAAATCGTATCATTGTAAATGGGGTTCCAGTATTTGACACTAGCAATGGCAGATTAACACTGACTTTTGCCTAATATGTTTTCTTATTTATTATATATTAAACCGTTCTTAAATCATTGTTTCACTGGTTGCAGGTTAATAACTATGCTCTGACAATGCATTTGAAGCAGTCTTTAGAAAGCAAATTCATGCCCGGAAGCTCCAATAAATTCGTTGGATCCGATTCTTCATATCACAATGTAAGTTCTGTTGAACAACCCAGCTATAACCATTCCCCTCACCTTCTTTCCCTGTCAGAGGTATCTCAAGGTTATCAAAGTTTAAACTTACTTGTCTATATCTTGTTATGTCAAAGTTAAGGTAATTGCACTGATTGATGTCGGTAGGATCTTCAGCAGGTGCAGGTTTGGATGCTCATTACACATGTTTCTGATCATCAGTTGTTTACGTGTTCATTCTGTTTTTTTTAAATAATTCAGTCCTCCTTATATCTCTTAAATGTACATTTTATTTATATTCACTGATCTTGTACACTGAATTGTTTACGTTCAATCTAATTTTGAATAACATTCTGCATGACTATAAAATGTACACTGAATATAGTAAATGTACACTGAATTGTTTACGTTTCAATCTAATTCTTAAATGTTATTTATAGCCCTCCTTATATCTCTTCGACTTGTGCTAAAGTTCGATATTTTGCAGGAAGCATCTAGTCCTAACCGCACCCTCGATCTTGCTTCTGCTCTTGAGATTGGTTCACCTGGAAATAAAGCTTGCATCAATAAAACTGCTGCTAGTGGTAGTACAAGATCAGTCATGACTATAGTATTTGAATTTGCATTCGAAAGTCACATGCAAGAAAATGTAGCTTCAATGGATCGACAATATAATGCTAGTAGTAGTAGGGACATAGGAGCTGCTATCTTGTTCAGTACTTGTTTTTTTTAGTTTATGTTCTTAGTGCTGGTGGATTTTTTTGTATGATTTGATTGGTTTTGTACTAGATGATGTTATTGAAATGATGTTAGATGATGTTATTGAAATGCAATTAATTTGGTTCTTGATTTCTTTTACTTGAAAATGTAATATTTAAATGTCAATTTTTTTTGTTATTAAAATTAGTTATAAATGATTTTAATTATGTAACACTCAATGTGTTACAATTGGTAAAAGAGGGTGTTACAATAGATTGTGGACCCCATCTATATGTGGGCCCCACAGTTGTCCATGTGCAAAATTTGTATCATCTATTGTAACACACAAACTATGTTGCTATAGATTGTTTAAGATGTTGCTATAGAGGTCTTTAGTAACCACATTTGCTATGTTACCTTAGCCTGTGTTTTGATGTTACCTTAGAAACCTGTAGTTATTGCTGAGAACCTAACACAGCTGAAGTGTTACCATAGCCCTATTTTGATCTATGGTAACTTCAAACAGGGGTCTATGGTAACACAGTTTTAGGGTTGCTATAGGCCGTTTATGGCGTAGTGATAAACTTAACACTTTTGGCATAATAACCTTTTCATTTAAGTCAATCTCGGAATGTCTCAGTCTGTCTTGGTCCTTAAGGTATATCTTGGCTTTACCGACCAACCTTAATTTCACCCTTTCATCTCCACAAACAATCAGTGTCTACTCACCGATCCACTTACAATATTTCTTCAAACTCCCTTAAACACAAGAAGACTTTAAATACCCTTAACTTTGTCTCACCAATCTCCTCTCCCCATACTAAAACATAAACTTTTATTAGTAATAATATATAAAATTATAATCACTACTTAGAATAAACGCTTCGTGCGATAAACCACCCTTGAACTCGATGTGAGTTCACAATTTATATTATTACTGATATATTTATTATTATCCCTATTGTTCTTGAGCATTATGACTCTAAGCTCTGATACCAAACTGTGACAACCCCAAATCCGGGGTCATAAATCCGGGCCATCACGGACCAATTTCCATTCAATATCAATATCCCTTGGGTCTTTTTTTTATAACAATTAATACTTATGCAATTTGACCCCGCAATAATACACACACACACCAGTCATATGCTCAGAGAACAACATTCATCATAATAAAAGTTCAGAGTTAACAGTTATTACAACCCAGGCTCACACTTAAGTTCATTGCTGAATAATACTTCGACATGAAGCATTTCAACAATCAAAAGTTTATTACATTCTTACACACTTTATTATACATAAGACCCTCAGAACCCGTCTGCCTCATCACTACCTCAGGAATTGATGCTAGCGTGCTCTCAGAATGTCGCCTTCCCCCTACCCTCTTGCGGGGTGTTCTGCGTAGAATCGGCATACCTAGCTGTATATACATAAGTAGCAAGAATGAGCTAAATAGCTCAGCGAGATAATTTCTATCACTAAAAGGTAACATTTAAACATCTAAATATATGTATATACAACTGGAAACCAATTATAGACTTTGAGAAAGAATAACATTCTTTTTTAATAATACATCATCCACTTTCTATTATAAGAGAAGAAAGATACAACAATATAATATCAATTTCTCTTTTACATTCAAATAATAATCCACACTTCCTCTCAATATATTATCTCAAGATAGCATAGAAATTTAAATTATATCTCTCATTATAATTCTTCCATTTCCTTTTTACACAACAATTTTATACCATAATATAAAATCAGTTTCTCTTCCATTTATAACACAATTTTCATCTTTTCATATCATTTTTCTGTTTTCAGTATAAAAATCTGAAAACCATTTTCAATTCTTTCCTTTAAAAAAAACATTGGGGATTTCCACTGTTGCCGAATACGTAAGGACGATGATCAGTCGCCCTCCGTACCCGTCCCTTTTTAGTACCGGTACACGGAGGTAGGTTCTCCACCATCCCCCAGGAGGAAGGTCCACCACTACATCCTCCCTCGGCACTCTTGGGCCGGAATAAATATTGGATGTTGGACTGTGCCACTACCACACAGCCTCTTACGCTTTCTGTTGCAATCCCCCTTTTTCAAATCATTTTTCCATTATCAAATACCATTTCACATTTTCCATTTCCTTTCACATTTCCATTCACATTTCCTTTCGCATTTCCTTTCACATATATCATTTCCATTTCCATTTATCATCACCTTTAAAAATATTTATGTCATAATACTTTGATTATGACTTAGACATCTCTTCTATATTCAATGAAATCAAGTATGTTCTTGTATACATAAAGTATTCCATTTATTTTAGAAGTATTAAATAATACTCAATAATATCTGTCACAACATTTAGAAAGAATATTTTTAACATAGTATTATAACTCATATAACCCTAGATAATAACTGATACCATCCCTTTATACATAACCCTAGATAACAACTGATACCATTCCTTTATACATAACCCTAGATAACAACTGATACCATTCCTTTATATTCCCTTAATCATAAAGCATGTTCACTTCATGCACAATCATCTCTATGTATATCCATATCCATCTCATACTCATCTCCATATCCATATTCATATCATACTCATATACCTCTCCTTTTAATACCAATAATCACGGAAAACAAATTCTTAACAATATAGTAACAATAGCATCACATGTATATATTCCATGAAATCAAGTTTCTTTAAAGATAAATAATTTCCAAGTAGGGATAGAAAAGATCTTGGCTCGGTTTCGGTATCCTGACGGTATGGCTCGTGACTCTTCCGGAGTTTCTATAAATACAAAAGGACCGTCATTAGAATACCACATCTCTTACTCACTACACTCTTGTGTAACATTACCCTTGACACTTTAATATATGGTTAACCTATCACTATTACCTCAAAGGTTCAAGAACCTAATCATTTATAAGCTCAATCGAAGTTTCAGGGGTTTTTCACCATTTCCCCTAACGACCACACTTAACTGTAAAAATTCTCAGAAAATATAGATTTCGAATTTTACCATAAGGCCAACTGGTAATGCCTCTTTGACCACACTAATACCATAACCCAAAATTTCATAATTTTTAAAAATGTCTAAGTATGGTAGTTATAGCCTCAAAGTTGGTACAACTACGTTTTTTCGACTATCGAACGTCTTTCACTAAAACTGACTTTTCTCCTAAACCGTTCATCATATTTTAACGCACCTTATATCAAAACGATCTATGAACCAAGCTCTATCATCTCATGGTCACTTAGGGGTCTGTACAGTAACCTACCGTACGTGACTGTTGTTCCAAAACAGGGCATCTACTTGGTTAAACGAAAATCGGACATTATAACGGCTATATTTTCATACTTTCCAAAATCAAACTCTTCCAAATCAATCATCCACCTTATACACCATCACCTACACCATGTGGTCATCTTACCAACCATGGTTACAAGCACATACTCCTTCCATAATCAACTTTAATCACTTACAAACACATATAACATCATGAATTCATACTTTGTACAACTTTAACTTCTAAACTAATCATAATACCTCATAAACTCAAAAGGGGTGAAGTTGTTTATACCTTCTTGAAGCTCAACAACACTTAATAAGCCTTGGGTTATCCTTAAACAACCTTACAATAGCTTGAATAATCTAAAGAAACCATAAAAACACAAGTTAGTTCTTAAGGTTACTATTCACCCAGCTGAAAGATCGTGCAATACGAGGCCCTTACCGAGCTTTTCTGAACGAGGCTTCTAAAGAAGAGTTGTAGAGCATCTCAATACCTTTCCAACCATATAAAGAACATAAAATTCCATTGAGTAATGAAGGAGATATGCCCATTTTACTGAGCTGCTGTCTTTTTACCCGAAAATGGAGAAAATGAAGATTTTTGTGTTGGTTTTGATCTTATCTTGGCTAGATTCTTGATAATTCTAGAGTTTAGTAGAAGCTTGAAGAGTTTTGTGGATAAAAACCATGTGAAAGTACTAATTTGCCCTTAATCAAGGTTAGTGGAATGTGATGTAAGCAAGTGATGTCACTTGGATGATCTAATCTCCTAATTTCTTAATTTTCTAAGTAAAATGCCAATCACATTGGTAAATAATGTGGTATTTATCCTTGTTATATTACTAATCTTGGTTGCTTGGTCTCCATACTCGTCTAATTGTGATTCGTTTCGAATGTACCTCATTATCTCAGAAAACGTTCTCGCGGTTTCTCAAATGTTCTCTATTCCTTTTTCACTAGGGTTTTATTCTTAATTCCATTCTCTTCTCATAATATATCCTCCCTTGGACTTTGAATATTTAATATCTTCAATTTATAATCCATGATTCGTTCGCTTTATCACCTCTAATCTTATTATAAAGGTCCAGCAGTTTCTAGAACGCTCGTTTCACTATCTCAGTGGTTTCTCCTTTGTAAATTCTTTGGATATATAATATCCTCTCCCACATCATATATTAGTGTGTTAGGGTGATTCTAATCCTCAAGTAGGTATTAGATCCAATATCATTGGTATATTCTTTTTTTCTCAGAAGTTGCTCTCCCGGTTATCTCTCGGGTTCTCAAGCATTCTCAAACTCGTTTAACAATCTAAATTCCCTTGGCATTTCCTTGACTTGACCACTCCTTGTTTAACCTAATTTCACTATTTCCTCAAGATATAAACCCTTTAACATTTCTATACTCTTTAATATCCAATACAATAGTGCTCAATTGAAATCAAACATCTCAAAAATATATACTCAAGAATTTCTAAAATCCGTCATCATTTCGAGTCACTCATTTTCATAGTACAACGCTAATATGGTTTCTGATTATTCATTTTCTGTTTCACTTATAGGGTACCTACATACGATTTCCCTAAATCCTCAAAATCACTATTCATTTAAGTACTGTAGCATTCCTAAAGTTAGGGTTATTACAATGTACATCTAGAATAAGATGATGGAGGATACTACTATAACAAACTTATAGCATCTCCAATGAAACCCCTTCCTTACCTATAAAATGCCATGCTAGAAGCTTTTAGGGGTTTTCCTCCAAAAAACCATCTCCAATGGTACTCCCCCTTACCTAAAATTTTTAGGTGGGAGAAAATAGAACCCCATATTTGAGGGATGAAAAGTGATCCCCTATATATTGCCATGTCATCTCCCGCTGGTTTCTCTTCCAATTCCTCATCTCCCGCCTGTTTATGTGTGTGTCTGGGTTGTTTATGTGTGTGTCTGGGCGTGTATATATGTTTTGTGTCTGTGTTTTATGTGTGTTCATGTATTTTATGTGTTCTGTGTGTGTCTGTGCTAAATTTCATTTTTTTTGTTTTGTTTTCATTTTTGTTTTTTAATTTTTTAGTTTTATCTTAATAAATTAATGATTTAAAATTCAATATTGGGTAAAAAAAAGGATGTATAAGTAGTTGGAAACAATCACATAAATTATATTATAAAACACCAAATTTAAAATACTAATTAAATATTAATTTTGAAAATATAGGGAATCAATATAGGAATTACCATTGGAGT
Organism: Kitagawia praeruptora; assembly: GCA_037693485.1. Classification (NCBI taxonomy): domain Eukaryota; kingdom Viridiplantae; phylum Streptophyta; class Magnoliopsida; order Apiales; family Apiaceae; genus Kitagawia; species Kitagawia praeruptora. Next base: position 130,652,766 of record CM075347.1, read on the forward strand.
AAAATAGCTTTTTCATTCCCTATATTTTAGGTAACCATTATTTTAATATATTTTATGGGTCCAAAATAGGGAAATCCATTGGAGATGGTATTAGGCCTTACTTGATAACACTGCTGTAGCAGCTGAAGGACTTGCTTGACAAAAAATTTTCTGAACTATTAAAATAATAAATTCAAAAAAGGGGATTTATTATTTTAATAGTTCAATTTTGAACTTTTTTGTTTTCTTTTAATATATATACAATTTAGCAAAAAAAAAAATAAAAATAAATTCATTAATGTTTTTAGGTTATAATTGCACCACGAACTTATAACTGCACCACAAACTTGCGTAACATTTTTGTGATAACTTTTAAAATTAGAGGATTTTTTTAATGGTAACTTATAGAATTAGAGGATTTTGATGATTGCGTGTTTTTATAATGGTAATATGTTAATTTTTTATGCTTGTTTATAGTATATGAGATATACGAATTTTTAATATTTAATATTTTTATTGATATTTTAATATTAATTTTTATTTAAATTTATTCTTAAAAATGTGTTTTGAATTTTATTTAACACTACATGTTAAAATATTTTATATTATTAATCGCATTAGTTGATCACTTATTTTTTTTTGTTTTAAAACATAATCAGGTGTACTAAATGATATAATATTTTTATTAAATATAAATACTTTTATATATCACAATTTTGTTTTAGTTTTTGTCTTTGATATTTATATTCGATCTTTAATGTTACCTTTATTTTTTTGTGAAATACTATTATTTATTTAATAATTTATTATTATAATTGTTATCATTCATAAAATTTGAAAAATTTGTTAACAAATAATATTTTTCGTTCAGATGTTTAGATTAACGGTTCATACATGTTAGAAATGATTGATGAAAACAGTGTTTGGAAGCTAAAGTCAGAAAACAGAGTTTAGCTGGAAGAAGTCAGAGTTTGGTTAAACACTGACTGGAAGCGCAAACAGAGTTTGTTAAACTCTGTAGCGGTATTGTCTGAAGAGTCAACACTGTTTGAAGATTGATTTGAGATAAATATGGAAGCAATATCTTTGAAGATTGGAAAGCTGTCAAAGAGATTGAGTTGACTTGGAAGACTGAAGCAATCGTGATTGATATCAATTGTATAGCTTGATTTTAGGAGAATCAGTTACTGATTGTACGAAGCTGTATGTTCTATAAATACAGTTAGGTTAACCCTAGAAGGGTAGTCGAACATTGAGAAATCTTTTGATTGTAACCTAAGCAGCTCTCTGTGATATTTACATCACCGAGAGAGGAATTATTAATTCCAAACAATTTTTAATTGTTAAACAGTGTGTTCTTGTTAAGTTACTCATACAGTATTTGATTGCTTATTGTGTATTCGACCTAACAAGTGGTATCAGAGCCTAATCTGTTACTTTATTACAGTTAAAGATCCAAACACAAGAGTAATCAATGGCAGAGATACCTCCACCATCTGAGAAAGCCCCAACTACTGTTAGTAGGTATGAGACAATAAAGGTTCCTATACTTAGGCCATCAGAGTATGCAATTTGGAAGGTGAAAATGACCATGTTTCTTGAGGCTACAGATCCAGAATACCTTGATAGAATATATGAAGGACCTCACAAACCAACAAAATTATCTGCTGCTGCTGCTGGTGAGGAATCAAAGGTCATTCCAAAGGAAAAGAAAGATCTAACTGCTGAGGATCTTTCATCTATTGCAAAGGATGCAAAAGTGAGACATTTACTTCACAGTGCATTAGACAATGTTATGTCTAATAAAGTGATTAACTGCACAACTGCAAAAGAAATATGGGATGCACTTGAGGTTAGGTGTCAAGGAACTCCTACAATCAAGAAAAACAGAAGAAACATACTCACTCAGGAGTATGAGCACTTTGAGGCAAAGTCTGATGAAACCATGACAGAAACATTTGACAGATTCTGTAAACTGCTCAATGATTTGTCATTGGTTAACAAAGAGTATGATTTAGAAGACTCAAATCTCAAGTTTCTTCTTTCTCTACCTGAAAAGTGGGATGTGAAAACAACCACTATAAGAGATAATTATGAACTTGGTGAAACAGAGATTGATGAAATTTATGGACTGCTCAAAACCCATGAATTGGAATTGGAGCAGAGAAATAAAAGATCAAGTAGAAAGTCAAAGTCTGTTGCACTTAAGGTTGAGGAGAAACCATCAAAGAAGGAGGCATCAAGGAGAAAGGCAAAAGGGAAAGCCTTAGTCATACATTCAGAGAATGAGTCATCAAACACTGATGTTGACTCAAACACAGATGAATCATCTGACTCTGAAGATGATGAGGAGATGATGCAAATGGCTGCATTGATGGTAAAGACCTTCAAGAAGATGGGATACAAGAACTTCAAGAAGGGAAAGAGATTCTCCAGGGACTACTCAAGGTCTGACAAGAAGAATTTCAAGAAAGCTGAGGGAAAGGACTTCAAATCTGGCAAGAAAGAAAAGTCTGAAATTCAATGCTACAAGTGTAAGGAGATAGGTCACTATGCTCCTGAGTGCAAGAAGGGTAAAACCGAAAAGGCACTCTACACCAAAGGCAGAGATTGAGCAGACACTTCAGATTCAGATGAGGAAGTCAACTATGCTCTCATGGCTACTACTCAGACTGAAAATGATGATCTCAAGGTACCTCCAACTACCTATGCTTATAACACTGATAATATAAGTGAATTGAGAATTTATCTTAAGGCATTGCATATCAGTTATAGGGATCAGACTTTAGAAAATGAGAGGATAAAGTCTGAGTGTTCTCAACTCAAAGAAAGAAATAAACTTGTTGAGGAACAGCTAGAGAACATGAATAAAATTCAAAAAGAGAGAGATGATGCAGTGTTTATTGAACAGGAGTTGCTAGGTAAGTATAAGCAACTAGAAACTGAATTGGAGGATACCAAACACATCATTAAAACTTGGACACACTCTGGTAAAGACACTCAAGAAGTGTTTCAGTCAGATACAGTAGGTCTAGGTTACTCTGTAGGAGATGAACTTAGATTTGAAAATCAGGTAAAAGTTAGACCACATCGTTCATCTGAAGGTAATGTCATGGGAACAGGTGGACCTAAGACTGAAGCACAGAAAAAGGCTGTTAGAGAGTCATATGCTAAAACTTTTGTTAAAGAGGCTAACATTGGTTTAATGACAGATAAACAACTCAAGCATAAGCTTAAGGAGATAAAATCTGTCAACAAACAGAGATTGCCTAAGAAAAACAAAAATGGAAAAGTAGGCATCACATCAGGAATTAAGCCAATGCTTGCTTCATTAGCTCCTAGAAAAACATGCTTTAATTGTGGTAGCACTAATCATCTTGCTAGTTTCTGCAGTAAGAATAAGAACATTAATTCTTTGCCCTCTAAAACTGCAGTAAAGAGTGATTATGTGAGAATTAGACCACAGACTTTATGCAAACACTGTGGAAGTACTTGGCATTCTATTTACACTTGCAGAGATTATCATGCTATTTACTATAATTACTATGAACCCAAGCCAAATTTGAAATGGGTTAAAGTAAACTCTGCAAATGTAAACTCTGAAAAAGTTAGCTTAAACTCTGTTAATGAAAATTCCGCTGCAAAAGCTAACAGAATTAAGAAAGCCAAAGGATCCAAGCAAGTCTGGATCCTTAAAACTAATAATCAGTGATTGTTTGTGATTGCAGGGCACCAGGGTTAGTACCCTAGTTGTGGACAGTGGATGTTCAGGACACATGACAGGAAATAAAGCCCTGCTATCAGAGTTTGAGGAGAAGGCTGGCCCAGAAGTTTCCTATGGAGATGGCAACATAGGACATACACTGGGGTATGGCAATATTAATCTTGGAAATGTCATCATCACAAATGTAGCTCTGGTTCCAGGACTCAAGCATGATCTGCTATCTGTGAGTCAAATCTGTGACAGAGGATATCATGTGGATTTTCAGCCTGAATATTGTCAAGTGATCAGTAAATCTACAGGGAAAGTTGCTCTAGTTGGAAACAGACACAATAACATCTATGAAATCAAATTGTCAACAAACACTGATGGCAAAGCAGTGTGTCTGTCTACAAGGATGTCCAGTGAAGAGAGTTGGAAATGGCACAAGAAACTCTCTCATTTGAACCTGAACAACATCAATGAGCTAATCAAGAATGATCTTGTAAGAGGTCTACCAAAGTCCTTGTTGAATGTAGAAGGACTGTGTGATTCTTGTCAAAAGGCTAAACAGAGAAAAGTCTCTTTCAAAAGCAAATCTGAGTCTTCAATTGTTGATCCTTATCATCTACTACATGTTGATCTTTTTGGTCCAGTGAATGTAATGTCTCTTGGAAAGAAGAAATATGCTCTAGTCATTGTTGATGAATATACCAGGTTCACATGGGTATATTTTCTTGCAAAGAAGGATGAAACTGCATTAACACTGACAGAACATATATTACAACTGGAAAAAGGGTCAGAGAATCAAGTGAAGATAATCAGAAGTGACAATGGAACTGAGTTCAGGAATTCATCTATGGAAGAATTTTACAAGAGTAAAGGGATAAAACAAGAGTTTTCTGCACCTGGCACTCCACAACAAAATGGTGTAGTGGAGAGGAAGAACAGAACCTTGGTAGAAGCTGCCAGAACCATGCTAGATGAAGCAAAGTTGCCAACATATTTCTGGGCAGAAGCAGTTCAAACTGCTTGTTTTACTCAAAATGCAACACTGATCAACAAGCATGGTAAAACACCATATGAAATGGTGAAAAAGAAAAAGCCAAATCTAAAATATTTTCATATTTTTGGATGCAAATGCTTTGTGTTGAAGACTCATCCTGAACAATTGACCAAGTTTGACCTAAAGGCAGATGAAGGAATTTTTGTTGGCTATCCACTGTCAACAAAGGCATTCAGAGTTTATAATCTGAGAACTAGAGTGATCATGGAATCAATTCATGTGTCATTTGATGACAAGAAAATAACTGGACTTGAAGATGTCAATGAACATGATCAACTGCACTTTGAAAATGAAGATTTATTCTCTGAAAAAGTAAACTCTGATCAGACTGATTTGACAAACTCTGTTGATCTAAACTCTGAACCTCTATTGGTAAATACTGAAGAAACTCTTCAATCAGAAACAAGGGAAGAACCAGTTGAGGGGGAGCATGAAGAATCACATCAAAGTGATAAGTCAAACACTGAAAGTGACTCAATTGATGATTCTGAATCAAACTCTGTTGATTCAAACTCTGTTGATAATTCTGAGAAGTCACATTCAGGGGAAGCATCAGAAAATGAAGAAAGGCACCAAGAAAATCAGGAGAGCATGGATCAAGGGGGAGGATCACATGATGACAGAAGCAATCTGCCTTCTACAAGAAAATGGACTAAATCTCACACACCTAATTTGATTATTGGTGATCCAGATGCAAAAGTAAGGACAAGAAGTGCAACAACAAATGAATGTCTGTTTCATGCATTCTTGTCACAAACTGAGCCAAAGAAAGTGGAAGAAGCTCTTAAAGATGCTGACTGGATAACAGCAATGCAAGAAGAGCTAAATGAATTTGAAAGAAATGAAGTGTGGACCCTTGTACCAAGGCCAAAGAACAGATCTATTGTTGGTACTAAATGGGTTTTCAGGAATAAAACTGACAGTGAAGGTGTTATCACAAGGAACAAGGCAAGACTGGTTGCAAAAGGCTACTCACAACAGGAAGGAATAGACTATGATGAAACATTTGCTCCAGTAGCTAGATTGGAGGCAATCAGAATCTTTCTTGCATATGCCTCTCACATGAAATTCAAAGTGTTTCAGATGGATGTAAAAAGTGCATTTTTGAATGGAAAACTTGAAGAAGAAGTGTTTGTGGAACAACCACCAGGGTTTGTAGATCCAAAATATCCAGATTATGTCTACAGGTTAGACAAGGCACTCTATGGACTTAAGCAGGCACCAAGGGCATGGTATGAAACCCTTGCCAAATTTCTACTAGAAAGTGGATTTAACAGAGGTACTATTGACAAAACTCTGTTTTACTTCCAAAATGGTAGTGACTTGCTTTTAGTTCAGATATATGTGGATGACATTATTTTTGGGTCTACTAATGATAAACTCTGCAAGAAGTTTGCCAAACTCATGCAGTCAAGATATCAAATGAGTATGATGGGAGAGCTTAGTTATTTTCTAGGTCTACAGGTGAAGCAAACATATGATGGAATTTTTATAAATCAAGCAAAATATACCAGAAACCTTCTCAAGAAATTTGGTATGCTTGATTGTTCATCTGCAACAACTCCCATGGCAACTGCAACAAAATTGGACAAAGATGCAGGGTCATCAGTAGATATGACAAGTTACAGAGGAATGATTGGTTCTTTGCTCTATTTGACAGCTAGCAGACCTGATATCATGTATGCAACTTGTTTGTGTGCAAGGTTCCAGGCAGATCCAAGAGAACCACATTTAACAGCAGTAAAGAGGATATTCAAGTACCTCAAGGGCACTATGACTTTGGGGCTGTGGTATCCAAGAGAATCAGAGTTTAAACTTCTTGGTTACTCTGATGCAGACTTTGCTGGATGTAAGATAGACAGAAAAAGCACCAGTGGAAGTTGTCAATTTCTGGGTGACAGACTTGTTTCCTGGTACAGCAAGAAACAGAAGTCAATATCTACATCTACAGCTGAAGCAGAGTATATTGCTGCTGGTAGCTGCTGTGCACAGATTTTATGGATGAAGAATCAACTGCTGGATTATGGATTAAGGTATACCAAAATACCTATTTACTGTGATAATCAAAGTGCTATTGCAATGACAGGTAATCCAGTACAACATTCAATGACAAAGCACATCAGCATAAGGTATCACTTCATCAGAGAGCATGTAGAGGAAGGGAACATTGAGCTTCACTTTGTGTCTACAGAACAACAACTTGCAGATATCTTCACCAAGCCATTGAGTGAAGCTACATTTACAAGACTGGTCAATGAACTAGGAATGGTCTCTAGTTTTGACTAGAAATGTTGGTTAGACTCAAAAACTTATTGCTCATTTCTTTTTCTGTAAATTGTTAAGTGCTATGTGAACCTTAGTATTAAACTCTGTTATGCATGTTTATGCTTAAAACTTTTTAAACTCTGTCAGCATGTCTGTCTGTTAAACACTGTTGGATACACTGTTAAACATGTTAGATACACTCAGTGAATTCAGAATTGATTATTGTCTGAATGAAAACACCAATGAAGAAAAATGTATGAAGCATGATTCTTTCTGAGTCACTGTAATCTAATCAGACTTTGTGCAGTAAATCAACACAGCATGATACTGTTTCATATTTATAGCATCTCTTAGTTTATTCAGTCCTAAACTCTGAGTCTATGAATATTGTGTGCATTGCCTTTCATAAATAATTTTTGGTTATTGATGAACTCTAAACTCTGATAAGTGACATTCTGTTTCCAAAGGTATGGTTCATGATGATTCCTTGTTTGTACTTGTGAAAACCATAAAACTTGAGATGTCTCATTGATTAGTTTGGTGAGTTCAGATTCATGTCTACAACCTGTGAGAGTTTGAGCCAAATCAGTGATTGATACATTTTCTATCAATCAGTACTTATTGTTGTGTGATATTCTTCGGGTAGTATGTTTCTCTAGAACTTGTATTAGACCATTTTGAGACTACATGATATGTGTGTGCATGAAAATGATAAAGGCAATAGGATTCAAACACTGGTCAAAAAATTCTTTTGAACTTTGTTCAAACACTGTATAAATACTGTTCATAAATTCCATCCTTAGTAAACCCCTTTGAGCCTTATTAACTGCTCATTTTTCTTATACTCTGAAGTGTTAAGAGCAGTTATATGTTTTTTTTTTCTCTTCAAACAGATGAGTGTTTCTCAAGAAAAGAAAAAGTTTACTCAATATATATGCTAAATAAATAAATAAAAAAAAAAAGAAAAAAAAAAGGGCATATATACTGATCTTGTACAAATATTTACTAACTATGTGACTGAACACTTTATTCTATTAAAATGTTCAGCTTGTTATTCACTCATGAATAAAATATCTTTTTCATCTGTTTGATCTTATCTCATTCCAACCCTGAATAAAGTCCTTTTGATTTGTGTATACATGTACTCAAAGTAGTGTAGATTTGGTGGACATTCAAGCATATGGTAGATTCTGCTATTTCTGATTGAATGTGAGTGTAAACACTTCACCTAAACACTTGTGTGCATTGAGAGTTTGTGAGAATATCCAGTTCATGACTGTTATTCACTGAATGATGCTCTGATTTCAATCTCTTGATATTTTTGTCTTTAAAGACTGTGTGCTTACTTGGATAATCATGAACATCAAAGGGAATGGAAGTTTTCAGATTTCTGTATTACAGTAACTACAGAGTTTAGCATTCATCAAACAATCAGTGTTTAATATGAGAGTTTGTGCATTCAGTGGTTATTGATTTTTGTTATGGATTTTATGAAATATTAGATGCTCTAAAAATTGATTTCAGTAAACTCTGCTTCACACACACTTAATTCACAACTGTGCAATTTTTGAAAGGGTTTACGTGATAAAGTTGGATAATTGATAAATACTGTTGAGTTGTGTTAAGTACTCTGAGGTAAAATCTCATTGAGATGATTTGACTATTTTGCAGTAATTGGGGTAGTTGACAACTGTTAATTAGTGTAAGTGTCGTGATTATAGGAATGACAGCGGTAATTATTAAGTAATCCATTGGTTGTTTGACACGTGTCCCATGATTGTGTCCCACTCACACACTACTCTACAACAGTTGCGCGCTGTTACTAAATAAACGATTGAGTTTTAATTTTACTCTAATCGTCTTTAGTCTTTTACTCCATATCGATTCACATTCACCCACTCACAGTTACTTGCATACTCATTCACTTTCATACTTCTCATATACTCTCCTTCACATTTTGATAAACACTTACAGTGCATATACATCTTTTCTCTGAATATCTTCGTATCACTTTTTATTAATGGCAACTAAAGCGTTTGATGCAGCAGGGTTAGTTTTTCTCCCTAGTAACTATGCAGCACCGTTGGAGACTGTAAATGCTCCAGAGGCGTTTCATGTGTTCCAAAATTTCTTAAAAGACTCTGAAATAGGGAAGGCTCTAACAGCACCAGCTACACTATCTGCTTCACAAATTGCTACTTTCTGGACAAACTCTGTATATGATGATGGAGGAGAGTCTGGCACTCCAACAATCATTTTCACTCATGATGAATCAGAGTATATCATTACTCCAACTACTGTTAGGGATGCTCTGGACTTTGAGACACACACTTCTTACAGTATTGTTGGTCATGATCGGTTGAGGACAATGTTGGAACAAATTGGATGTGCAGGAAACTTGAACAAGATAGGGTCTTTGAGACGGCCAAGTTTGAGAAAGGAATGGAGTTTCTTTTTCGATTGCATAACAAGGGCTTTTGGAAAGAAGACAACAAACTGGGATGCACTTCCTCTGGATACTCTCCAAATTGATCATGCTCTACTATATGGAGGTAACTTTGATTTTGGTAGACTAGTACTAATGAACTTGGGAGAGCGTTTGTCTGAGTCTACTACTGTTTATTTTGCTCGTTTTTGTCAAATGCTATTTACTGCCTGTGTGCCTAACATTCCAATTGATGAAGCTGATGTTATTCAGCCTTTTCAAGTTGCTAAGAGAATGTTTTCTGATTTGACAAACAAAGATGTCACTAAACAGCAAATACCTGAGATGTTTATGCCTTTAGCCTTACAGAACTATGTAAACCAACCACAAGACTCCCAATCACCACAACAAATGTCTGAACCAATAGACACCATAAACTCTGAACCAACACATAAAACACCCACACCCACTGTACCTACTACATCTCATCAATCACAACCAGAAACCTTAAACTCTTCACCAATAAACTCTCCACCTTTAAACACTGAACCTTCAAACACTGAAACCTTAAACACTGACACCTTACACTCTGAACCAACCAAAACCAAGCCAAAAAGAAAGAAACACACTGCCCAAAACACTAAACACTCAAAGGCTAAACAAACAATACCTGAAGCTGTTTATACAAGAAGGAAGAAACAGAAAGCAAACAGACCTTCACTTTCACCACCAAGAGAGAGCTCAAGTGAAGATGAAGAGGAGAATGTGGTTCCTCCAATCAAGAAAAGAAGATTAATTCTTTCTGATTCAGATGGAGAGAATCTTGTTGAAACTCCAGAGGTGGTTTCACAGCAAACACCTACTGTTGAGATTGCAGAGGATATTATCACTGACAAAGTTCAAATACCTGCAGAGGTTGAAATGCCTGCAGAGGATAATGTTAATATTCAAATGCCTACAGAGGATAAAATGCCTGTAGAAGAGGATAACAGAGATGGTTTTTCACCAAGGGATAATATTTTTGACTCATTTGAACCATTCTCTGATCCTATCTCACCTATTGTTCATACTGAAGCTCCTGGTGTAGCTGATGAGCTTGCAGCAAAAGTTCCTGAAGCTGAAGCATCACCCACAGAGCTAGTATCTTCTCAAATTCAAGACAAAGGTGATGAAGTTGATCAGGCAACAAAGATAATTTCTGAATCCATGCCTGTTGAAGCTACAAAGGCAAACTCTGTTGCAGAGCCTGTGCAACATGAGGTGATTGTTGAAAAGGTTGAAGAAACTGTGGCTGACACTGCTCAGCACAGTGGTTCTTTAAAAGATGATCTATCTAAGGATGCAAGTGCTGAAGATGAATCTGCTAGTAGTGCAAACTCTGATTCTTTTGTGAGTGCACCAACACAGATAGATAATAAACATACACCTTTTGATCAGCCTTGTCCATCACATGCCATTGAAGTAGAGCATCTTGCTAAATCTGCTGAAAATTGGTATAAACAAGATTGCATTTTTCCAAAAGGGAGAGCATCTGAGTTTGTTAAGCAAACTGCAAAGCAAATTTCAAATCCAGAAATCCTATCCTGTTTAAAGGCAATTGTAGTACAAGTCAAGACTTTGGAAGGAAATTTTGCTGAAACTAAACAAGAAATTGCTTCCTTGAAGACTGAGATTCAGTCAAGAGAATTGAAGATGGAAAGAGAGTCTAAAATAAAAGCTGTTCAGCTGTCTAAAGTTCAAGACACTCTCTTTGCCAGGCTAGGAAAAGTTGAAGACAATCAGACTGCTTTATTTGCTAAGGTTGATTCCATTGCTAATTCTTTGGAGCTCATTACATCAATCCTTATTCCTGATGATGTCAAAAAGGGGGAGAGAGTGGCTAAGTCTAGCTGCAAAGTTTCTCAAACTCTGACTCAAAAGGATGATGCTGGAGATGGAGGGGCAAGTGATAAGAGCAAGGTCTTAAACTCTGAAAAGCAAACTCTGAAAACTGGCAAATCTTTTAAATCACAGTCTGTTGGAATAAACACTGAAACTCAAGGTACTTCAAAGACCAAGAGTTTGGAATTAACATCAAATCCAAAGACTGATGAGGAGTTAGCTGTTAAGCTTTTTATGGAAGAGAATGCAGAAGGAGTTACTTTAGAAGATGCTAAAGCTGAAGAGAAGAGTTTACAAGAAAAGCATCTGAAAGCTCTAAAGTCTGAAAAAGCAAAGAAGAATGTGAAAGATGCTAAAGCTGCAAAGCCTGTTCTTAAAGGCATTCAAATCAAAGAACCTGTTGGTACAGATCAGAGAATGCAAGTATTCAGAAAACCAACAGATGCAGAAGCCAAACAAAAGCTGAAAAGTATAGTTACAACCTCTGTTGATACCACTACAAGAAATTTGATTTTTACCTACCAATAACATACCTACCAATATATATTGGTAGCTAAAAATTACTTTTAGTTACAAACAATTAATTGTAAAACAGATTGGTAAGTAAATGTTTGTTTTATTCTTTTTATAGTTGGATAATGGAGTTGTACGTGCATTACATAAAAGAGGGAAACTTTAAGCATCCAAAATTTCCAAATTCCATGATTTGTATTCACAGTTTTATGCATGTAAGTTGACGTGTCAAGTAACAACCCACCTATAAATTTGTAAGGTATGGTACATCTAAATGTTAACGAATGTTACGGATTGTTCCGTGACAACTCAATAATAATCTTCTTCTACTACATTTTGCTGCAATTCAATTATGAAAAAAAATGATATTTTAAATTTTGTATAATACAAATTTTATTTGAATATTAATAAAATTGGAGTGAGTAAATCTTTTGTCGTATTCCATAATTTTAGAAATAAAAAATTCAATGCTAACAATAAACTTCATAGCCGTTAGTGCTTAAATTTTACTTTATGGGGATAAATATTTAAAATGTTTTCTCAAAAATAAATTAATTCAGATGTTCTATTCTAAGCACTACAAGAAAACAGCTTTAAACCGACCGTAAAAAATGGTCGGTTATAAAAGGAATCGGTCAGTTATAAATGGAATCGGTCGGTTTAATGACTAAAACCGACCAAAATCGATCGGTTGGTTTAAGCCTGGTTGGTTATGTCATTTGGTCGGGTTTCACACACATAACCGACCAATAATTTGGTCGGTTATATGTGTTTACAAATTCTCTAATGTGGGGTCCGAATTGGACATGTGGCACCACATGTCACCACGTGGCGACAGCTGTCAACAGACATCAGCAACACATAACCGACCGACAACGGTCGGTTATGACTTCAATAAAGAAAAAAATACATTTTGACTGGCACACATAACCGACCATAGTCAAACGTGCACAATCGGTCGGTTTAATGCCAGTAGCTGTGCTAATTTGTATAACCGACCACCATAATATAAGTGATCGAATGGTAAAAAGTGGTCGGTTATGTCTTGTTGTGGTCGGTTTTCTGTGAATTGAAAGGTAAAAAGTGGTCGGTTCTAAGGCTCGTCGGTCGGTTTTCTGGTTTTTTTTTAAAAAAAAATTCAGGTTTTGCCAGTATTGCAGCCTGCCATTCCATTTTAACATTAACAATTCACCACACCTTTATACTTCATAATAACATAATCAAACATACAAACATAAAAAATTCATAAGTTCGATCATTCCAACAAATATAAAAACCACCACTAATACAGAATATTATTATTTACAAGTTATGTATATTTAACAGTGGTAGAACCGTATCTATAACATGACTCTAAAATCATACATTTTTAGAAATTCGGATCATTCAATTAACAAAGGTCAGATTCATAAAAAAAGCATCAAGCACAGAGTGTAGAATCCAAATTTTGTGTTCTGATCATGCTCCCCAAATTAAAGTAAATTTTGTTATAATTCTAATTTTTTTCCATTTTAGAGTGTTTAAAAGGAAAAGGAAAAACACTTTCCCTAACCATACATAAAGTCAAGAAGCACTTCGTGAACCAGTGATTAAAAATTTTAGTTAACAACATACAAAAGTAACCACCAGCCTTGTTAAGTGTTATTCAATTATCAAATCAACAAGCTTAGTTCATTAGAAGTAGCAAAATCTTTAAAAAAAACTATAATTACACCTTTCGTAATCTGCTTCCCAATTTTTTCCAAGGTATGCAACTGCAAATAAAAAAACTTTGTGGGTAAGATAGCAATGCTAACATAGTTAAAGAAAGTATCACATATATCATGCATAAAGCACCATATTAACAGAAATTCGAAAACAAAACATTAATACTGAAGCACAAAATATAAGTGAAGTCACCTCTATGCGATACCCAGCTTTGGAAGCACACATGGCATGGCAGTAAGTAGAACACTTGCAACACTTGTAATAATGCTAATAAACGTTACTAAGGCATATAATGAGTTTTAAATATGTAGTTCTCTTTCTTCTTTGGTTGGAATTCTTAATAAATTCTTCATTCTGATTATTTTCCTGCTTGATGCAGATGATAATTTTACGAGTGCCTGCAAATGATAAGTGTAATCATTAGACAACTAAGCCAAGCTCAAATGTATGTGATTTCTAATCTACATGATCAATATGATTGTCTTTTAACCAAATTTCACTTAATTTCTGATGACACCGATTTGACACCTTAACGAATAAATACAATTAATTAATTCTAACAAATTTTAATTTTACCTTGGGATAAAATTAAAAGAATCACTGTGGGTAAAACACCCACACTTCATTTCTTACACATTCAACTGGTGAATTAAATCTAGGGGTTTGAGGTAGGATTTCAAGATAGAGGTATTTGGGGTATCCTTTTCCTCGCGCCCATCAAGCAAGTTACTTATTATGCAGTGATTTAACTCACAACAAATTACAATTACACATCCTCAAAGATGTTAATTCACTTTATTTGTACACATAACAAGTAAATACACTAGTACTATAAAGATAGATATGCAGTTGTAATAATACAATGTATACATACAATGAAGACATACTAATACACATATATTTAGAAGGCAAACACATCAAACACAATATACGTAAAACATAAACACACTTATTCCCACGAAATACTAAAATACCGAACTATAAGTACATGTATACCCATATAATTGACACCCATATACTTACATTTAGATGTAAAATTCCAATTTCACCTGGAACTGAAAGCCCTAATTGAAGGCCCGAACCCAAAACCCCCAGTCGAAGCCCTAATTGAAAACAAAAACAGAATAGTAAAGAAGAGAGCAAAATCAATTAAGTAATGAAAATCGATTTATTATATTTACCAATTAATCGGAGCTGATGTGTGAAGCCGTAATTAATCATCTGCAAAATCAAAAACAAATTAGATTGGAAGCACAACTAGAGAAGGGAGAAGAGAAGAGAAGAAATAAGAGAAAAACAGTGAGAACATAAGAGTTCTTGAAAATTACGATTGCTATAGGAGAGTCCAGAGCAAGAGGGAGTAAAGTGAGTGTAATAACTGAGATTGTATTATTTGTCTGTGACTGTGAGTGAGTTTTATTTTGGTACAAGGGGGAAGAGAGTTTTATTTGGGTTTAAGGGGGAAAGTGAAATTGTTGTATTTTGTTAAGGGGGAAAAGCTGCCGCCCTTTTTTTCATGTTTATTCCCCTTTTTTTCTAATTTATTTTTCAAAAAATTTAACTTAAAATTAAACAAATATTTTGTCACCGATATTATTGGATCATCGGGAAAAAAATAATTATTCAGTTTTGAAGTTTATAAATAAACTTGAAAATTTCTAATTTTATATTATAAAAATATTTTTTTTATTCGATTATCATTTTTTAATGATATATTCAGTCACATTTCTTAATGATCCAAATATACGGATGTCAAGATATATCTAATATATTGATATTCCCAAATTTTCAAAAAATAAAAAATTGATTTGGTCGGAGATCTTAGTAGATCACTAGTATATTGACTAGTACCCGTAACTAGTGTTTTGTCACGAATTTTTGTTTCTATTTTTTTAAATATATTTCACGACGATCCAACCGTACGGATGTTATGATATATCTAATTTAATGATATTCCCAAATTTTCAAAAATTAAAAAATTAATTTGGTTGGAGGTCTTAGTAGATCACTACAATATTGACTAGTACTCGTAACTAGTGCTATGTCCCATATTATTGTTTCTATTTTTTTAAATATATTTCTCGACTATCCAACCGTACGGATGTCAAGATATATCTAATTTAATGATATTCCCAAATTTTCAATAAATGAAAAATTAATTTGGTTGGAGGTCTTAGTAGATCACTACTATATTAATCGACTAGTACTCGTAACTAGTGATATGTCCCATATTATTGTTTCTATTTTTTAAAATATATTTCTCGACGATCCAACCGTACGGATGTCAAGATATATCTAATTTAATGATATTCACAAATTTTTAAAAAATAAAAATTAATTTGGTTGGAGGTCTTAGTAGATCACTAATATATTGACTAGTACTCGTAATTAGTGTTATGTCCCATATTATTGTTTCTATTTTTTAGAATATATTTCACGACGATCCAACCGTACGGATGGCAATATCCATCCTTTATAATGTTATTTCCAAAATTTCAGGGGGAAAATATTTTACACTAATGTTTCATTTTTATGATATTTTCCCCATTTTTAACTAATTTGTAAAATTAATTAAAAAATTAAATAACATTAAGAAAATAACTTTGTATGGCTATGTGGGTATGTATAAATTCTGAATATTTTTTCTATTTTATTTAATTTTTTAGCCATTATTCATATTTTTATTTATTTAAAACCGACCATTTATAAAGGTAGACGGTCGGTTTTCTGGAAATGGAATGGTAAAAAACGGTCGGTTATGTATTATATCGGTCGGTTTTCTGGGAATGGAATGGTAAAAAATGGTCGGTTATGTATTATTTCGGTCGGTTTTCTGGGTTTTAAAGAAAAAATTGCATGTTATGCCATTCCATTTCATTACATTTCAATATTGCAATGACCACCAAGCCATTCAACATTAACAAACTACAGATTCACCACACCTTTCAACTTCATAAAAACATAATTAAACATACAAACATAAATGCTACGAATTTAATGTTCACAAACAACATTAATACTCAACTTCGTGAAAAGCATCAAAACTAAGTTTACAAACATTATTCAATTTCGTCAAAACCATCATCGTCTTCATCATCACTAGACAATACGATCTTATTCTTTTTCATTTTCTTCACCTCTTCTTCTTCTTAAACTTTCATTATCAACCAAATACACCAATGATATAACCAAATCATCATTTGATGCAAGTAGTTAGGATACCATTGTAGGATTTCCATGCAGTAAAACACAACGCTAACAATGATAACTACAAAAAAATTGGAAATCCAAAACCATTGATCCATGTATAAGGGGGATGATTTGGAGAAAGAGTTTTTTTACTCTAAATTTCGAAAATGAAAGTTAAAAGGGAGAGGAATTTTGATGAGGTGGATGTAGGGATACAGATGAAATTTGGAGAAGTGGTTTGTTTAAATGAAATTTGGCAAAAAATTTGAATTTTTTAGTTTGGGCTCCATTTTTAAAATTTTTGTGAAATCAAGGCTTATTTCCGACCGATATGTGGTCGCTTATGAGTTTGATCAAAAATTTGAATTTTTCATTTGGGCGGTATTTTTGAAAAATATTTAGTTTGGGCTCCATTTTTAAAATTTTTGTGAAATTAAGGCTTATTTCCGACCGATATGTGGTCGGTTATGAGTTTGATCAAAAATTTGAATTTTTCATTTGGGCGGTATTTTCGAAATTTAGAAATTTGCATAACCGACCACCTAAAACCGACCGTCAATTATAAAACCGACCACCTAAAACCTACCGACAATTATCGGTCGGGTTTGACATCTAAAACACGTCATCAAAACGACGACATTTTCTTCGTTTGGTCAAAACGTAACCGACCGTAGTGGTATCGGTCGGTTTTAGATGACGTGTCACAGAAACCGAAAATGTGAGTCAGCAAAACGGGCCCGGATCCGCACCGGTCGGTTTTAGATGGTCGGTTTTAT
This sequence comes from Kitagawia praeruptora, assembly GCA_037693485.1. NCBI lineage: Eukaryota > Viridiplantae > Streptophyta > Magnoliopsida > Apiales > Apiaceae > Kitagawia > Kitagawia praeruptora. The sequence continues at coordinate 130,670,267 of CM075347.1, forward strand.
CATAAAACCGACTACCTACGGCAGCGGTCGGTTATAATCATTGGATTTGTGACGGTCGGTTATGTGACGGTCGGTTTAAAGCTGTTTTCTTGTAGTGAAGGATGTTTACTTCAATTATAAAAATTAATACTTACCAATTTCTTCTTTAAAAGATATTCTTACCAATTTCTAAATCAAATTTCTATCCAAAATAGATTGTCACGTCATCTAATTGGGCTGATTTAACACTTTACTAAAACGTATTAATACGTGTTACGTAACAGTAATACAGTTTAATAGTCTTGAGAAAAAATTATTTTATTGAGTTTATTATTTCATGGATAGTAAATATACATTATCTCTCTTATATTGGGATTTGAAAAAATTATTATTTTAGCGATTTTATTACTTTATTGATTATTACTTTATCGAGGTTCAATTGTATTGGTTATTTTATAAATTATAGTTCAGATTTTTTTCAAATATTTCTTTTTTTTAATAAAATTTAAAATCTAAATTTTTATTCAAAAAAATGATTTTTTTTTAAAAAATTGGAACTATATTTTATTTGCACTAAAATACATCCCAAAAAGTAGGTGACCAATATTAATCGGGTGGAGGGAGTACTTCACAAAGGACGCATCTATACTATTATATTAAAACCGAAAGATTGAAAGTTTGTCGGTTTGGTTTTCGATTTGATTATCCTAATTATTAAAATAAATAATAACATAATATAATTAATGCTAATTAGCCATTGTCATTTTCACATTTACTTTTAGTTAAATATATTAACTTTTATAAAAACATCATTCGTATTATATCTTCAAATCATTAATATTTCTTTTCTAATTAAAATACGTTACCTTTTCTATGTCATTATATTAAAGCTCAAAGATTGAAAGTTTGTCGGTTTGAGTATCCTAATTATTAAAATAAATAATGACATAATATAATTAATGATAAAATTTTATTAAATATATTCAGGTCAATTTCGAGTTGATCTAAAATATTCGCACCCGATCCAAAAATTTAATATATCTAATAAATTTATATTATATATTTGTATCATATATCTTCATCTTATTTAAATAGATTTAATTCATATACTCCGTATCATGTAGTAAAGTTATTATTATATAATTTAATATTTTATAAATAAAAATAATTATTTTTGAGGAAAACGGGTCATCTTCGAATTCATCGGGTGTTAACAGGTCGGCTATTAAATAAATTATGTTTGGCGCTCCTTAATCGTGTGTTTGGCGCTTTATGAAAATTCAAGACCATGAAATTTGATAATATCCCGGTTAAAATTTTAAAATTGCTTGATTTAGGTGTATATGAGCAGATTAGTCTAATTTGAGACTTCACAGTTCCCCTTTCATATACTTAGACAGTTACCTATCTACACTTGCGATCTACAATCATACATCCATACCCCCTTCTTCCAATTAATTGCCCAATTTGTCCCTAAAGGGGCTTGAAGAATCCTTAATTATCGTATCATTTGAAGAATTACCCTTCATTTTCTTTGATCTTCTATAGGTATGGTCTCCACTTTTACATCACCGTAGTTATTTTTTGTTTTCAGGGATTTGGAGGAAGATATTATGCATCCTCCACCTGGGAATTTCTCTCTCTCTCTCTCTCTCTCTCTCTCTCTCTCTCTCTCTCTCTCTCTCTCTCTCTCTCTCTCTCTCGCTCTCTCTCGCTCTCTCTCTCCCCTCCTCCTCCACCTGTTATTCCAAACTTCAAACCCTAATTACCTTCTATACTTTTTATTCGTGATGCTTCCTTTTTTTGTCACAGCTTCTAATGAAATTCGATATCTCCGAAACAACATCAACGATGCTAACTTCGACTCTGTCTACCAACAGCTCTATGAGGTATAAATTACATCCACACACCCATTTACAATTTTATAATGTGATATATGTATAAACGTAAGAAGCCCTACAATTTTAGGATTCTAGCATAGTATTTTGTTTTGGTTTGCTGTTCTAATTAGATTGAATGAACCTGTTGAGTTTTAGTGATTATTTTATGTTGTTTATATTGTTGGATGGCTGTGTTTTTTTTTTTTTTTATAATTAGAATCAGCGTATGATTATGTGTGTATTTGGATAGTTTGTGTGTACATATTTAGCATTTTTTAATGGGAGTTGTTATGTTAGGTTGTTATATAGATGATAAATGATTGATCTTGATTGCTTTAGTTAAACTGGTTGTGTCAGTTGGTAATTGCAGGAGCAAACTGCAAACATACCATATTGTTTTCAAAGAGTTCGAAGCGACTTAGCAAAAAGAGAAAAAGAGTTCGAAGCCTATGTTGTTTTATGTTGATATTTTGAATGTTGTGTCTTACTCGCAATATTAAACACTTGTTTTGTGCCGTAAGGGTGATTGGTTCGGATCTTATTAAGTTGTACTTTTTTTATCTGATACATGCATATGTATTTCTTTGTGAGATATAGTAACATTTTTAACACACAGAATTAACATAAATCTGCAAGAATATCAAAGATTGTTGGGAGGCAAATGTTTGTGCAGTATGTTGGGAAAATAATTGATGTTCAATATATAGAGTACTTGTACATTTTTATAGATATTAAATCTATATTCAGTTTCTCTAGTCAAAGACTCCAAGTATACTATTTCTTACTTTGTGGGTGCTAGGATATATCTTGTTTCATTTTAAATCAGTTTTAAGTGTCTTGAGTACACAGGCTGTTAAAAAACCTCTGCTTGAGAACTCCACAATCTTTTTATGGAGCAACTTTCAAATCTTATGAAGTGTTGGTGAAGTCGTTTTGATCTGTCGTTATATAGTTACCTTGATCTCAATTGCTGTTGTTTTTGCTGATATCTTGCTCTGTTTCGCAGTTCATTTGTTATGGAACTGAGGCAAACATGCTGGTGTTCCAAACCTGCTTTAGCCAATTAAATATTCGACGAAAAGACTATACCAATATCCAACAGAAATCTATATATTCTGCATTATTTGATTTTTGCCTCATTGAACCCCTGGTATATAATTTCATAAGAATGCATATGTTTCAATTTGCATGCCGTTTCTTATAACCTGTTGCCTGCATACTACATTTAGCTTTTATTTTGCTGCATCATATAACGTTCTGTATTTTGTTTTTATTTTCGGTTTCAACTTTTATTTTTTTGATTATATTGTTCTAAAGTCTGCAATGCATTTTTCTTCATTCAGTGTTATATTATTTTTTGCTTTTGCATTCTATGGTTACAATTTGTTATAGTAGCCATGTTTCTTACTTCCTTTATACTTATAAAATTCTTAATAGGATCATAACTGAGGAACGAGCATTTTCAAGAAGATTTGCATGACAAATGTGTTAAGAGAACGTGAACTTGGTGGGTGTTCAATAGCGAGGATGTGGACAGTCTTTTAATGATACAATGGATAGTCAGGACTCAGTAGCACATCAGTAATTCTGAACCTAGCTATTAAGAGATTGTTCAATGTTCAACATTTAGTGGAGGCAATAAGCAGTTCCTCTAACCATCAAGCTTCCGGTGCTTTGAAGCCAATAAGCGGCACTTTGTGCAAATATGGAACATTCATGAGGCATTGAGGCCTTCAAATTTTGAAAGTAAAGATGATTGTAATTTTTTTCATCGTCTGCTCTAAACAATGTAAAATATTAGCTTATTATTGTGAATAATAATAAAGTTCATTTTAAAATCTTTTAATATTTCTATGCATCTGAAAATTAAATAAAATATATTCACATACCATTAAGAGGTCCTGATTCTCAAGTAATGTGGACAGTTAGTGGACCCATGTGGACAACTCTTGGGATGCCATGTGGTTGACTCTCGAGCTGCCACAATGGCGCCATTAGGGCCTCTTGCATGATGCCACGTGGACCACTCATAAGCTGCCATGTGGATCACTCAAAGGTTGCCATGTGTATTATTATGTGGCACCACGTGGATTGTTATTGCCACATTGACGATTGACACATCAGCTGATGACTCACCATTAACTAATCATCAATGTGGGACCCACACAAATATTTTACCTACCAATACACATATTGGTAGATAAATACTCTTTCTCCACCAACTTTTACCTACCAATCGCTACCAATGATGTATTGGTAGGCATAGATTTTTACTTACCATTGTAGAGTTTTTACCTACTTTTTTAATTGGTAGGTAAACATCAAATTTCTTGTAGTGTACACATGTTGTACAGAAGAATGAGAACACAACCTCTGTTGCTGCACAAGTTGTGACCACACCATTATTGTCTTATCAGTTGAAATCAACATTTAAGAGGGGTGCTCCTCATGATCCAAGACTAGAAGCTACAATTCCAATGGATTTTACTGATGGTAGAGCTCTATCTGGTAAAGTTGGATACAACAAGGGAGGCATAGGCTCACACAGAGATAATAGGCAATATGTTGGTCCTAGAGATCCTTCTTCACTGTCTGTTCCAGGTCGTGGTGTCACTCAAGAGAGTTTGGACAAACTGGAGTCAGTACAGCTTGTATATCAGAAAAGTCTAGAAAAGGATTTCTTGTTATATTTCATGGCTGATGGAACAGTATTTAAAGTCTCTGAAAAGGATATTGAATTAAAGTATGCTGAAGAACTTGAATATGTCCTATATATTTTCAGAGTGAGAAATCAAAGAGGTCAGTCAGTTGCAAATGTGCTTCAACAAAGAATGATTCAAAACCTTGCAAGAAGGCAAATGAAATTCAACAGCAAGTATGTTCCTAAATACAGAGATTGGAATGGCAATCTGATTGAAATGGAGAAGGGAACTACGAAGCTGAAAACAGATCTTGGAATTACTGTTCTGGATTTCAATGTAAAATCTGAAGAGGTGAAATACATCAGGCTGGGAAATGAGATGAGAAGAAACAAAATCTACGATCTTAGAGCTGCTATCTATCAAACTGATGAGAATGATCCTCAGTTGAGAGAAATCAAAGAAGCTATGCAGATAGAGCTTGAAAATGCTGAAAGAAGGTTGCTTATAGACTATCTCAGAACAATGCCTGATCTGCAAGAGATTAGAAATTAAAGTCTGTAAGAATTTTCTTATTTTCTGTAGAATTTGTTAAGTAATAGCTTAAACTCTGTTTGTATGTTAAACACTGTAAACTTTGTATTTGTTTTGACATCATCATTTACTGTAAAACTTGTACATTCTTGCTAATGGACAAGTTGGGGGAGATTGTTAGAAATGATTGATGAAAACAGTGTTTGGAAGCTAAAGTCAGAAAACAGAGTTTAGCTGGAAGAAGTCAGAGTTTGGTTAAACACTGACTGGAAGCGCAAACAGAGTTTGTTAAACTCTGTAGCGGTATTGTCTGAAGAGTTAACAGTGTTTGAAGATTGATTTGAGATAAATATGGAAGCAATATCTTTGAAGATTGGAAAGCTGTCAAAGAGATTGAGTTGACTTGGAAGACTGAAGCAATCGTGATTGATATCAATTGTATAGCTTGATTTTAGGAGAATCAGTTACTGATTGTACGAAGCTGTATGTTCTATAAATACAGTTAGGTTAACCCTAGAAGGGTAGTCGAACATTGAGAAATCTTTTGATTGTAACCTAAGCAGCTCTCTGTGATATTTACATCACCGAGAGAGGAATTATTAATTCCAAACAATTTTTAATTGTTAAACAGTGTGTTCTTGTTAAGTTATTCATACAGTATTTGATTGCTTATTGTGTATTCGACCTAACAATACAAATCATCCATCCAGAAATTTTACTCATTCAAAAAATATGATTCAAATTTAATAAATGTTCCCTTAATCTCTCCATTAAAGATAAAATAACAAAATCATATTGTTTTCCACTATAAATAGCAGTTACAGCCGTCTTACCACGAGAGTAGAAGAATCAACGTTCTCAAAATCGATGCGATCAGCCTACCTTCTAGCAATTAATTGGCTAGACGGTGATTAATCGAATATATTAAAATATTATTTTTTACATAATTTAATTTTAATATTTTAAAATAAATTTTATATAGGTAAAATATAAATATCTTCATTTTATTATTAAATATGATGAGTGAATTTACCTTTATATGTGTAAAATATATTTTTTATTAAAAAAAATTATATTTTTAAAGTTTTATTCTTGATTTGACCGTTTTTTAAAAATTTGACCAATTAATCTCGATTAAATCCGATTAATCGCCACCTAATTGATTATTATCACGTAACTCATTAAACAGCCTAATACGCCTAATCCCGCCTAGGACTGCCTAATTAAAAAACTTCAAATGATTGATTTTTGTACATTTTAGATGTTTAATGGTTGCTTAACACCTAGATGCCGTTGTTTTTAGAACACTGAAAAGAATAAGTAGCGGATCAAATTTTGGTAATTGAAAAAAAATGATATACAGTTATATTAACTCCATCCGATATACAATCAAAAAAATAATATATTCTTATTTTTTGACCAATTCTATCATTATATTATAATTAAAAATTGAGCAATAATTTTATGGTCTCCCATTTGCTCCCCATTCCCAAAATCTTATTAAAAGTAATAATTCCTAAAAATTTCCCTCAAATTTTATTTGTTTTTTAAAAATTTCCTACATCCCATTTCCCATCCTTATTCCTATTTTTCAAATAAATTTGATTCTTTATTTATAATTCTAACTTTCATTTTTTATCTTACTATATACATTCTCTATATTCCGTGATTTTAATTACATTGGAGTTTTTAACGTAATTAAAAGTTTTTAATATTTTTGAAAAAAATTTGATATAAAATATAAGATTGAAAATTAAATTAAAAAATATTTCAAAAACATTATATAATTTCTCTATAACTCATAAATTTTGTTGAGGCACTTACCTTATTCACATGATAGATTTATTAGAATGTGATGGCAATAAAGTGAGGTATTATTCAAGTATACAAGTTTTTCAATTGTCAACATTTTTTAAGGGTTTGTACTTAAATTTGCAAGCAATCTTGTCAATGTTATTGCTGCAAAAATTTACAGTTGTTCTCTTACTTCTTACTGAGCAGTACAGTATATCTTTTACGTAACAAGATGACTCATGGTTGGGGTTACTTTCATAATTTTTTTCTTAAATATCGAATTTTAGAAGGGAAAATTAATTCAAAGGTTTTTGAACTATATGCCTTTTATTGTTTAGGTTCCTGAACTATTTTTTTCAAAATTGCGATCCCTAAACTTTTAACTTTTCTAATTCGCATTTTTCCGTCCGAATTTGACTAACGGACGTTAGTCAATGCTGACGTGGCAGCTATCACACGTCATGCCATGTCATTGCCACATCATGCCACGTCATTGCCACGTCAGCATTGACTAACGTCCGTTAATCAAATTCGGACGGAAGGATGCGAATTAGAAAAGTTAAAAGTTTAGGGATCGTAATGTTGGAAAAAATAGTTCAGGAACCTAGACAATAAAATACATATAATTCAAGGACCTTTGAATTAATTATCCCAATTTTAGAATGGAGTTCCTGTGTTGTATTTGCATCAATTTTTATAACTAGTATTCATGCCCGTGCTTCGCACACGGGTCCTGTTTTTTGTTTTCATTTAATTACTATATTAATTACATAATTAACCATCGACACTCGTCGACTATCATAATTACATATTTTAAAAATAAATTTGATGAATAGAAAAAAAATTATTAAATAATATTGCAACTATTATTAATTATTCAATACTAATAAATAATACATAAGGAGTAGAAGTATTTCATTATAGATATTTTTGGTCCGTTGAGTATTCTATGCTGAAATTAATTTGACGGAATTTTTTTAAAATTTGACAAATTCAAGGAAATAACGATGTGTACTTTGAGCAATTTATATGATAAATTTGACGATAAATATATAAGTTTAAATTTGATGATAAATTTTAATATGGAACTCTATTATAAATTTGACGATAAATTTTAATACTAACACATCATAAGTATGAGTTGAAATTCCATTAGTTCGAAAAATGCGTTGTATTTATAATATTGTAAATAATATTGTAAGAATTGTCAACAGACTTATATTTATATTTATATTATATGAAAAGGAAATAAACAAATATTTATATAACACATCATAAGTATGAGTTAAATTAAATAATATTGTAAGAATTGTAAACAGACTTATATTTATATTTATATTATATGAAATGGAAATAAACAAAAATTATTCATGATTTTAACTATGAATCTCATTTTCTACCTATACAAAGAAAAAATTTGATTTAATCATTAAATATTAATTAAAATTTCAATATATATAGTAACATTAGGTCATATAATATTATTATTATTAAAATGCTTCAAAAGAAAAACTACAATAATTATTACAATGATTATGTCCCTTTAAGTTGATGTCCCTTTAAACAATATTTAAATAAATATTTCAATGATTTGCTGCTGTTACAAACCTCTAAGTTGATGTGACAGTGGAAACGAATCAATAAGTCTCTATATTATAAGGAACAACATATTGATTGTCCAAATCAACACCTTTCCTCTTTACAATATTATTCTGCTTTCTCCTGACATATTGTGGAAAACCACTTTCATCAAAAAATTTCTGTGGATTGTACATGAAGAATTAGAAATCTTTATTAAAACCAAACTTACATATTTAAAGTACTAAAATTACAAAAATTCCTATGAAAACTTACCTTTTTGGAAAACATCTGATACATTTCCCTTTTACCATGCATGGAGACGTCTTGCAAAGGTTGCCACACGGACCATGGATCATAAAATTTTGAACCAAATGATACCCAATAGGGTCTTTATTTTCATCTTGTATTTCAGCGGAAATTAACTCATCAATTTGGTCCTTTCGTTTAGGACGGTCATTTGGATGCAGCCAAATCGACATGTGTGTATGTGAAAGACCTCGTTTTTGAAATTCAATCGCGTGCATCACTAATGAAATAAAAATAAATTAATTGATGAATTTAATAAAATGTATCAGAGGAAAAGGGTTTACGCTTTACAATGTAAATGTATTACCTCCAATACATTTTCCGATGTAATTTTTATTCTTGATCAAATCAATTAATTGATCCAACTTCAACTTGAAAACCCTTGCAATGATTTCTGGAGCATTAACTACATCTTTTCCTGGAATATTCTCAAGCATGGACAGAATCTCAGGCCATTGGGTATTACACGTCATTGTTAGCATTCATGCCCGTGCTTGGCACATGGGTCTTTTTTTTTTTTAATTTTTTTTACTTTGTTAATTAAACAATGCAATTTGTTTTAATCAATTTTAACGGTGCATGTGTCCATTACCTCTGTTTAACTAAAACCAATATCCTTACTTGAGTTTGCCGAACAGACACATATCTGTTTTCAATTTTAATTGTGAACAAAATAACTTGTCAATACCGGAGAGCGACTTATTTTTGGAAAACGTGTGAAAATTATAACGTGGATTATCTTTCACATGGCATTAATAGGGGAACTATGATATTCTTATTAGATCATTCTCTGCCTAATCCGTGCAACATCTTCATAGTCAATATTAATATACAATTTTGAACCTTGTAACCCAGTGACTTGAAGTGAACCTATAAAAAAACATATATTCCATGTTAGAAGAGGATGAATATAAAAAGTTGTAACTACATATTATAAGATTTGACATGATTACAGAGTATAAGAATATAACCTCGAAAGAGTTTAGCACGCATAGTTGATAATAGAACTATTGGCGGCCTATCAAAGTGTCCAAGAATTAAACCATTCATTATTTCAATATTTTCATCCCATAAAGCAACAGTGACCGAGGTATTGCACGATACTCAGAATAAATGACAATTAAATAAAGAAAAGGTGAGCATTCTATGTATAAAGTATGCAATAAATAATATACAAACCGTCCATCATAAATCTTGAAATGAATAAACTCCCTTTCGCCAAAATGTGTGTTAATGATTTTAATAGGACTCAGATCTTGAACAATTCCAACAATATCTACATAATATCATATAAATTAAAAGGTTATTCTTGCAAAATCAATTTTTGAAAATTATGATAAAAAATTCACCTATAACTGATCTGGAGGATAAGAACTTGCAATGTTAAACCGTTCGATAAGTTCAACCACTTCAAATTTATGCATAGGTATTGGTGCAATAACATCGATAATAATTGGTTGAGTTATAGTCAATTGTGGGAACGTCACAAAGGTTGGCAAAGACACTGGCCTCAGCGGTCCATTCGCTTGTGTGACATTAAAATTAGTGATTTCGTATAGATTCCCCTCAAAAATAACATTGTTAAAAGCATTCCAGTTGGGAGGATGCACAAAGGCATGTATGTGATAATTCTACATGATTAAGCATAATAAATTAAAAGAAATAGAAGATTAATCATATAAATATGGAACACAAAAAGATTAATTTATCTTCAAATGTAAAATACACCTGATCATCAAGTAAAATGAAATTAAACCCCGAAAAATGTCCAATCTCAATAAAAGAAGGCCACATCCTCGTAACATGCACTCTTATAGTCTAGTCTATTATGCTATCATCCAATACTTGAAGTCTAACGGCCATTTTTGAAACATGATAAAAATTACATAGGCATAGCCAATCTATAAGTAACAAAAACTTTATAATCTACATTTTAGAAAACTATAGGAGCGTTGAGTTTATAATGTACCGCAGGGAAAATATTCATACTTTGGTTAGGTCTTTAGATATTTATATAGGAGTCCTTTTTACGTGTGTGTTCACTAATTTAGCTAATGATATGGACATTGATATAGGAATATATCAAAGATAACAAATCATGATTATTATTATGATATACTTATCATAAATAAAAGGGTCTTGTTAACAACAGTCCTTAGGGCTATGTTTAAGGATTAATTTTTACCATGTGGTGGATTTTTATTGGATGATTTATGTGAATGCATGGGGGCACATACTTTTTTGCAAGTGGGGCACAACCTTGAGCCAATTAAAACTACCACATAACACCTTAACCATAACCCTAAGGGTTGTGGTTAACATTTTCCTAAATAAAAAGACATGGAGATAATTATCTTGGATATTTTTTTTTAAGAACCAAGATGTTAATTCAATAATAAAAAGTCATACGACATCTACACCAATGATCGAGTCGAACAAACAGTAAATTGTAATCGCCTGTTCTCATGAAGAGAAAGTTTAACGATATTTTGAAGATAAAGTATATATAAATACAGATACCCACTTCATGCATCCTCGTTGGATTACTCGTTGGATTACTGGGAGAGGGAGAGAGAGTTACTCACTTAAAACGGCAAAACCTGTTTTTACTCTATATTGGATATTTTTGTGTTGATTAGAAAAAAAATAGTCTAGTCAAAAATTGACGTATTAATTTATAACATTGTTAAGTATGAGTTTACATTCTATTAGTTAGTTTGAAGTATGAGTTGTATATATAAGTATTTTTGTTTTTTGATGATAAAGGTGATGATATATAAATTTAAAATTTTTGTAATAATTGTCAACATACTTATATTTATATTATAGGAAAAGGAATTGAACAAAGATAATTCATGATTTTAATTATGAATCTCAATTTCTAACTGTAATAAGCAAAAATTTTATTTTGTCATCAAAATTAATTAAAATTTCAATATAGTAACATGATTTCTTAAATATTATTTATGTTAAAATTGCACAAAAGACAAATTACAATAACTTTATTTAAAATCACATTCTAAATATTTATAATTAAGTATAATTATAAACTTAATTTTTTTTAAAAAGGTCATTTTATTTTAAAAAAAGTCATTTTATTTAATTAAACATACTTATTTATATAATACATTTTGCTAATAGAAATAATTAAATTTGTATAAATGTTTCTAATTTATTATTAGAATAATAAATATGACATACACAATAAATTTTGCTTAGAAAAACAGGATTGTTAAATAATATATTGGTAAAAGTTGCTCGGTGTCGCCTCACGGCGACACCTCGACGCGTTTATATTAAAAAAACACATATACTTGATTTATCTTCCCGTTATAATTAAAAAAAATTGTAATATTTTAATAGAACATCGATTAAAATTGAAATGACACAAAAAAACAATTTAAAAATTTCTCCTAATAGTAAGCCAAAAACTTATAACTTATTTTAAATCGTTATATCTAATATTTTTAAAATTAGACGATCAGATTATTCAATTTTTGTTTGATAATATAATTTATATAATTATAACTATTAAAAAACAGTCGTGGATTGCATGAGTTATAAGCAGGGTTGTAAAAATCGGTAACTCGGACCGAGTACTCGTTTTGGACCCCTAAACCGATCCGAGTAGTGATTAATTGGACCAAAAACCGGTTTTTGCTATAACTCGGTCAAGACTCGGGTTGACTCCGAGTAATCGGGGTCAAACTCGGGTTTGACTAAACTTTTTTTTTTTTGCTAAGTACTAAAATATACTTTTTATTGCTCAACTTATAGACTATAGTTATAATCTAGATTCGATCCAATTAAAAATCCTCTCTCTCAAAGATTCTATACATACACTTATATCACATTTTAATATTATTAGTAATATTAATATTATTACTTGGACACATGTTTACTAAAATTAGAATAAATATTATTAATAATATTAATATTATTACTTGTTAGGAGGGTTGTAATAATATTATAAGTAAAATTAATATTATTGTTAAGTTTTAAGTTTAACACATATACACTAAAATTAGAATAAATACATATAAATTATGAGAAAAAAAGGTTAAAAAACAATATCCGATTAGTAGTCCGAGTACTCATTCCGAGTACTCGCCGAATTTCCGATTACTCATTTTTCTGGACCAAAACCGAGTTGGTCCGATTTCAGATTTTTACAACCTTGGTTATAAGCTATTAGTTAAAAAAAAATCAAACTGTTGCGACAAAATTTTTTAACTATTACATTACACGCAATTAGAAAATATTTAAATCGTATATCGCTCTTAATAATTAAAAAAATAAGTTACTTAACTTAATATACTTATTTATATAATACATTTTTCTAATATAAATAATTAAATTTGTATAAATGTACCAGACTTTTATTAGAATAATAAATATCACCTACGTAATATCATACATAATAAATTCAGAATTAAAAAACATGATTTTTAATTTATATATTGGTAAAAGTTGCTCAACGCGTTTATATAGGTGAAAAAAAAATATATACTTGATTTTTTTTCATGTTATAATTTTAAAATTTTGTATATTTTAATAGGACATCAATTAAAATTGTAATGATACAAACAAACAAATTAAATAAATTCTCCTCACAGTAAGACAAAAACTTATAATTTTTATATTATGAATCGTTATATCTAATATTTTAAAAATTAGATGATTAAAATTATATCATATTTTGTTTTATAACATAATTTATATAATTATAAGTATTAAAAACTTGCATGGTTTATAAGCTATTAGTTTAAAAGTTTTTTTTTTCACACCGTAGAGACAAATTTCTAAACTATTACGTTACATACAACTACAACATATTTAAATAATCACTCTTCATAATTTTAAAAAAGTTATTTTATTTAATTGAATATATTTATTGATGTAATACATTTTGCTAATATAAATAATTAAATTTGTATAATTGTACCAAACTTTTATTAGAATAATAAATATCACATAAGTAATATAATACGTGATAAATTTAGTTTTAAAAAACATGATTGTTAAATTATATATGACACCTCGACGCGTTTATATTAACAAAATAACGCATATACTTGATTTATCTTCCTGTTATAATTTAAAAAAATTGTGATATTTTAATAGAAAATAAATTAAAATTGGAATGACAAATATAAATAAATTAAAAATTTCTCCTCATAGTCAGGCAAAAACTAATAACTTTTATATAACAAATCGTTATATTTATTATTTTTAAAATTAGATGATCGAGATTATATCAAATTTTGTTTGATAAAATAATTTATGTAATTATAAATATTAAAAAATAGTCGTGAATAGCATGAGTTATAAGCTATTAGTTTAAAAGTAATTTTCACACCGCTGGGACAAAATTTTTAAATTATTACATTACACGCAATTACAAAAAAATTTAAATAGTATATCGCTCCTAATTAAAAAAAGTTACTTAAATTAATATACTTACTTTTATAATACATTTTTCTAATATAAATAATTAAATTTGTATAAATGTACCAGATTTTTATTAGAATAATAAATATCACCTATGTAATATCATACAAAATAAATTTAGAATTAAAAAACATGATTGTTAAATTAAATACTTGTAAAATTTGCTCAACGCGTTTAAATCGATTTTTTTTCATGTTATAATTTTAAAATTTTGTAAAATTTTTATATGACATCAATTAAAATTAGAATGATTACCAAAAAAAATTAAAATTAGAATGATAAAAAAATAAATAAATAAATTCTCCTCACAGCAAGACAAAAACTTATAACTTTTATATTATGAATCATTATATCTAATATTTTAAAAATTAGACGATGAAAATTATATCATACTTTGTTTGATAATATAATTTATATAATTCTAAGTATTAAAAAACAGTCATGAATTGCACGGTTTATAAGCTATTAATATAAAAGTTTTTTCTCACACCGTAGACACAAATTTCTAAACTATTACGTTACATACGATTACAAATATTTAAATCATCACTATTCGTAATTTATAAAAAGTTATTTTATTTAATTGAATATACTTATTTATATAATATATTTTGCTAATATAAATAATTAAATTTGTATAAATGTACCCAACTTTTATAGTATAATAAATATCATATACGTAATATCATCCATAATAAATTTAGTTTAAAAAAATAGGTTTGTTAAATTATATATTGGTAAAAGTTGCTCGGCATTGCCCTCACGACGATCCCTCGACGCGTTTATATTAACGGAAAAAAACACATATACTTGATTTATCTTCTTGTTATAATTTAAAAAAATTGTAATTTTTTAATAGGAAATAAATAAAAATTGAAATGACAAAAATAATTAAATTAAAAATTTCTCCATACCAGTTAGACAAAAACTTGTAACTTTTATATTATAAATCGTTATATTTAATATTTTTAAAATTAGATTATCGAGATTATATCAAATTTTGTTTGATAAAATAATCTATATAATTATAACTATTAAAAAACAATGGTGGATAGCATGAGCTATTTGTTTAAAAGTATTTTTCATACCGTTGGGACAAAATTTTTAAACTATTACATTACACGCAATTATAAAATATTTAAATCGTATATCGCTCTTCCTAATTAAAAAAAAGTTACTTAACTTGCTATACTTATTTTTATAATACATTTTTCTAATATAAATAATTAAATTTGTATAAATGTACCAGATTTTTATTAGAATAATAAATATCACCTATGTAGTATCATACAAAATAAATTCAGAATTAAAAAACATGGTTGTTAAATTATATATTAGTAAAAGTTGCTCAATGCTTTTAAATTGGTGAAAAGAAACACATAAACTTGATTATTTGTTTCATGTTATAATTTTAAAATTTTGTAATATTTTCATACGACATCAATTAAAATTGGAATGATAAAAAAAATTAAATAAATTCTCCTCACAAAGACAAAAACTTATAACTTTTATATTATGAATCGTTATACTTAATATTTTAAAAATTAGAGAATGAAAATTATATCATACTTTGTTTGAAATATAATTTATATAATTATAAGTATTAAAAAACAGTAGTGAACTGCATGGTTTATAAGCTGTTAAAACAAATTTTTTAAACTATTACGTTACATACAATTACAAAATATTTATATCGTCACTATTCGTAATTTAAAAAAAGTTATTTTATTTAATTGAATATACTTATTTATATAATATATTTTGCTAATATCAATAATTAAATATCCATGGTACCCAACTTTTATAGTATAATAAATATCATATACGTAATATCAAATAAATTTAGTTTAAAAAAACAGGATTTTTAAATTATATAATGGTAAAAGTTGCTCGGCATCGCCTCTCGGCGATCCCTCGACGTGTTTATATTAACGAAAAAAAACACATATACTTGATTTATCTTCCTGTTATAATTTCTTAAAATTGTAATATTTAAAGAATTTTTATGTTATTGAATATTTAAAAATTATATTTATTATTAAATTAACCTATACCTTTTAATATAATATTTAATATATTTTTAATCTACTAAAATTAATAACTTTTAATCAAATTTTGATTATTTTGACTATTTTAAAAAAAACACTTTAGTGAAATTTAAAAATTATATAGAAAATTCAACAAAAATATCTTAATATTTTTGTTATTTTATTATATGATATAATTTTTTTCCAAAATATGATATAAATTTTAAATTTACATAATATTGTAAAAATATTGTTTAATTTTATGTCCTACAGTTATGCAAAAACAAAATTGATATATATTAATGTAAGTTCGAATGCAAATTAATTTTGACCTTTTGAGTTCAAAGTACTGTTTCAAAGGAATGCTCTAAAAGAACTAATGATACATTGTATTAATAGTAGATATATTTGTTCAAAGAGATGCAGATCTTATTCTAACCATTCCTTTGAATGACCAAGTTAATGATAACTGGTATTGGCGGAAAGATAAGCTAGGTGCATACTCAGTTAAAGGTGGTTATCTGCCCATTCAAAATATGAAGCAAAGAAATCAAAATGAAGATAACTCTGGCTTCTGGAGGAAATTATGGAACTTAAAAATTCTTCCAAAAGTTAAGAATTTTTTATGGTGAGTTTCAAACAATTGTTTACCAACAAAGGATAGGTTACACAGCAAACATGTTCCAGTTGACGGATGGTGCCCCTTGTGCAATGAGTATCAGGAAACACAACTACATGCTATAGTTGAGTGTTCTTTTGCAGCACAATGTTGGCAGACTGCAGCATTGCCAAACATAGCAGGTACACATCAAACATTTTCTGATTGGTTGCGGCAGAACAGAAAAACTTGGAGCTGGGACAACAGCAAAATCTTCTGAAATTGAAATGTAGTGATGCTGAGAGAGAAGTAAAAGAGTACTTAGAAAATATATCTGAACTTAGTGCTCTGTTGAAAAGTGTGGAGGAAGTAAATAAGGAGCTTACTGAGCAAAAGCAAGGATTTGAAAATAAAATAACACTTCTGGAGTATGAATCACTACATTCTTTTCACTATGTTGCTGCACAGAACCACCAGACATGCTCCATTTTCTCTTAATTCCTCTTGAAGTCGACAGGCCTGCAGAGACTGAAGAATCGGGAAAATCAAGTCGCAATGTGGTATCTGCAATATCAGTTGCAGATCCAGCTCCTCCAACATGGATGGTGCTGCACAGATTCTTCAATGAATTTAAAGCAGGTTTGACAACAAAACCTTGACCACGGAACCTCGCATCCATCAACCAGCTCCTTATATGAAACACTTCTGTCTCAAGCAAATGTTATACCAAAATAATAGCTCGCCTGACTTCCGGGATTGTATTAATTATATACAAAATAAACTAAGCTCTAGAGTTACAGTTAGAATTAGAATTAGATTTGTTTACAGCACATCCATCCCCCGCTAACAAATCCAGATGTGTCCTTGCGGTCCATTTTGATGATTTATTATGACCTTCAGTTAATTAGAGAAGATTTCGCAAACTTTCAATTCTTCATTCCAGGCACATGACTGTCCAGCATCCTGCACTCCTGCTCCACAATAATAATATGAAAACAGACACACCATATCCAATAATATTATTAAATAAAACCCATAACTAAGGGTAGTTACCTTGTGATCCTTGGGACTCCTTCTCAAAGCTTCTGTGTATTGCTTAATTGCTTCTGGATACTTTTGTTGTGTGAACAGCTCATTACCTGACAGACATGTGTTAATGAAGCAGTGAGACATGGGATCCTTGATTATAATTTATGAGAGACAGTACCTTTCTTACGCTCCTCATCTGCTAATCAATCAGTATGTAATCAATACTAACTCAATCCTAAATGTGTATAAAGAAGGTGAAAGAATTCTACAGGCTGCAACACCTAATTCAGTTCGACTAATACATAAATTGAGTCTGCAAAAGACATATTTGTATATCATCATCTCTACTTTAATACGTACACGGTGATGATATAAAATAAGAAGTAAAAATGTAAAGAATGCAATGGTTACCTAAAAGTTTGAAGCAAAATTACAATCTAAAATTTGAACATCAAAAACATAATTTGGTCATTTCAAATCGGAAATAATAACAATCAAAACTCATTTTTTAATATTTATCATTATGTTCAAATTAAGAGGGATACATACAGTAATAATCCATAATAGTAAAATCAAATAAAAATAATTCTTAAGAACAAAAAACAACTTAAATTAATGAAATATGAAATTAGAGCATACCTCATCAAATAGAGCCGAAAGATTTTCTTGTACTTCATTAGTGTTTTTCTTATATTTATTCTGCAAGAAAACAACAAAAAATATTAAAAAAATTATAAAATTTTACACACGCAAGTTTCAAATCTCTTGAGTATACAGATGGATCCGCTCTCAGCACTGGCTTTGGTGTAGCTCGCAACAAAGCTACAACAAACAAAAGGAATACTAATAAACACATGAATGAATTCTCAGAACCCCAAGCAAAATACACAAAATAAAAAAGGAATAATATTGCGATGTAACTGACGCCCAACTATATTCTCAGAACAGCAAGGAAGCTTGGATCCGCTGTCCTAACTGACGCCCAGAAGTTTGAAAGGAACCCTGACATGTTTGAGTAGGAGCTTGCTGGCCATTACGATGTTGCGATGGATTATAGAGACTCTGTTAACTTGATTTTGAATAGTTGGTTGATATGGTATCTTCTCTATGGGAGTTTGTACTCGGCCCTGAACTCTTGAATGAGGATATTGTGAAGAATTAGTCCAAGAGGATACCAAGCCTTGCAACTGTGAGCTATTCAATGGCTTCCCAGTGTGTGTGGGGGCTGGATTGTCAATGTACAGCTTGTTCATACCAACAACAACAGCTAAATTCTTTTCTACAGACCTGGAAAAGCTCTCATCTATAACAGATGACTGCAGGTTCCGGTGGAGTGGTGCAGCTGGACCATCCCTTTTCTGTCACACTGATTTCTTTCTTCGATGAAGCTGATGGATAAAATGGAGGAGAGGCAGAATCAAGGCTAGAGGACACATGTCTTTTAGCTGAAATTATGAAATTCGATCGGATTCTATAGTCAATGGACGTTCTGATACTTTTGCAGATGTAGCATAGTGACCTCTATATGCCGACATCCCATGTCTATTAAGTTGAATAAACATTAATAAGTTGTAATAATATCTCAACGGACAATAAATCACAAATGAAATGAAAAATGTTCAAACTTTTCTACTGACTGTTTATTTTGTACTGAAACCTCATTCCAATAAGATTGATATCTTCTAGGGCCTCTACCTCTCACACCCTTAGGCACATTGTTCGGGTTATTGGGTGCATTGTTCGGGTTCTTGGGTGAATTGTTCTGCAGTCGACTATTCTGGTTGTTGGGCACATTGTTCTAATTGCCATTGTTGAATGTTTTAGGCCTGCTACTTCGTGCATAGCCACGTTCTTCTCCCTGGATCTTGCCACGACCATGATTACGTCCTCTAGATGCCTTTCTGCCCTGTTAAAATACACAGAGTGCCTTAAAACATTATAAATAAATCTTCTAAACATAACTTAAGAAGGAAGACACCAAAACAAAAATTTATCTTAATGTTGTTTTATCTATAAAACAACCCAGAATATAATAAAAGAAATAAAAGAAATCAAAATAGAACAAATTTTTTCAAAACTAAAAACAAAACACAAACTATAGTTAAAAAGGAAAGTACAATGATTTTATAAACCTAATAAAATAAGTATAGGTTGTAGATGTACCGTAATCCGATTGATTGAGCATATCTGCGATAAATTATAATGAATTAAATAATGATTTAAAATTCAAATTCTTCACTTTTGGTTGTGATAGGACCATCAGAATTTCATCAGAATTCCATCAAAAAACATATAGCGAAGAACTTAGATCATTACATGAGTTCGAGAAAGCAAAAAACAAATCATCTCAGCCTCAAATTTCATCAAATATGCACACCCATAAAAACATTCAAACCTCTATCAAAAATGTCAATCAAACATGTATACCCATAAAAAATGATACGCGTCAATATATCACTAAAAAAATCAAATCACGAAAAAAATTGTAATAGACATAGATGAGGCTATCCTCTTGATATCATTGTAGTGATTAAAAACTAATACCTGATTTGATTGAACCAGATGATTCTTGATTACAAAGAATTACTACACTCCACCACTACAACACCTGCATTATTGAAAAACATGAATATATAGTAAAACATCAAGAAGACAATCATAATATATTTATCGACATAATAAACATAATATAAACAAATAAATCACCTAGTACTAACACCTAGTACTCTTTGTATGTATATGTATATGTTGGCTGTTTGTTTTAGAAGAAGCCGACCATTGAAAGAGGCAATCCAAGAAGAATACTTTTTCGATCTGTTGAAAGCAGGGTTAAGATCGTACTTGGAAATCAAATCGATAGATATGAAGATCATGTACTAACGATGTACTAACCTCCTTCGTTTGAAAGCAGATGGAGAATCAATTAACATCGAGTATCCACGATACGATAATGGATGATTTCGAAACAACGACGGATCTGATCTGTTTAACAATTAAACAACACATACAGTGTACTGGGTATTATTAACCAAAATTAAATTGAAAAGAACAAAGGTTATGTAAAATACGAACAATCATGACACAAACCAAATATATGCCATGAACTTACTTCATCGTAAAGAAGAAGGAGACGCAGGTCCGACCTGTTCAAATCAAACTGTAAATCGAATGAGAAAATCAAACAACCCAGAAATCATGAAGCCATTACCTCCGTTTTCCCGTGTGCAAAAAGATGAAGATCAATGTTCTCACTTTCATTGATCTGCGAAAAAATAAAATCAAAACATGATTAGAAAACGTATTATTAGAAAACGTATGAATAAAATTGAATTATTCGTGATACGACAATGGATGATATGAGAAATAAAGGATGTGAGTACGATGATGCGTATGAATACATTTGAAATTAAGGAACTGATAAGCTTGTGAGAAGACAAAGCCTAAGTAAACCCTAAAATTGTAACAAATTGCCGTAAAGAAAGGAATGATTTTGTGGCACAATATGTGAAAATGGCAGAGATAAGGTCTGGATGGATTTTGAAATTCAAACCTATAACAACTTGCCATATAAAAATGAATGAATCAAAGATCTGAATTTGATTGATTGAGTTGTATTATATGGATCTGGGTCAAATAATATCCAGCATATGTGTTTGTAGTGTAAAATATAATAGGAGATGAGATGGGTAATATCCATGAGAAAATGGGTAATAAAGTTGGGTAGAAAAAAATGGATCCGGGTCAAGTATTGTGAAAAAAACAAAGGAAAACCCATTGGATAGTATCCATGGGATATGGGCATATTTTGGAATTAAGATATATAGATGTGTACGTGAGATACCTAAAGGCCTGCTATACTAAAGGCCTGCTATAGTTTAAACCGAGTTTGGTTACAACTTACAACTCTAGATTGTAATATATAATATTTTTTTTTTCATTTCGGTGAATTTTCAAAATACCTAATTTTTAAATTTAAAATATCTATAGTTATATTCGGTATCCCAACCTTGATATTCCAACGCTTTATATCTATTTCAAATGGGGCCTGAGACCGATATAAATACTTCATTTTAATCATTGTTTTTGAAATTGGATATTTTGGATAAATAAACATTAATTTTTTTTTTCTCATTTATTATCGAGAAGTTGTTCATATATGTGAATGAAAATTACGAACGCTTTTTTAGTCATGAAAATTAAGCTAAAATAACTTGCTGCTTCATATGTTATATCACTTGTTAAGGAAACTAAATTTTGCATGATTCACTTATTTATGTCGTTTCTTTTTATTATTCTTTGAAACTCTTTACTGTTCTATTGTGCTAAACTGAAACTTAGGTTACATAATATATATTTTTAGAATAAGAAATATTGGAGAATACTAATAATATAAACTTAGTCTCTTTGTTGGAGGAAAAATGTAAAAACTAGATGGTTTTCATAAATTATTTTTCAGGGTGATAATACCTGTAACAGAAGCTTGAAAATAAGATTTCCAAATTTTTATAACAGAAAAATTTATATGTCCTAAAATCTCCACCAAATTTATATGTTGATTTTTTTTTGTTAACCATTTTATATATATCGTATTCTTATCCAAAAGGTAGTGCAAACAATTATTGTTCATTTTTTTTGTTATAATAAAAATAGCATATTTGTTTTTATAATATTTTTTCCCATCCAATTTTACATGTTTTTTAATTTTTCAGTAATCAAATTGAACAAATTTTTGAAAACTAAAAGAGTATGAGTAGTATTTTGGAAGTATTTGTATGTCTTTATGACACCTATCTGCAAGTACACCAGCTTCCCTAAATTGCTTCTTAAGTCAAGATTTAAGAAATTTAGTACTCCCTCCGTCTCTAAATGATCTTCCCGTTTAAAATGTCGGTTCTGTTCATAACAAGAGATAAATTACTAATTTACGTCTAATCTATAAATCCAAATATAGTCATGAGTGATCTTGTTGGATTCGTATTTATGAGTACTTTAATACAGTGAAGTTTTTATATTTAATACTAATACGAAATTGAAGATATTAACGATTAAAAGTGTGCATTGACAAACGTGTCCAACTCAAATGGGAAAAGTATTTAGAGACGGAGGGAGTACAAAACACCACTCCAATAACAATGTGCTAGTGGTTCCCTAAAACACTGAGAGCATCTCCAAGGATAACTCCTATTTCCATTCCCTAAATTATAATAAAATAATGGTTACCTAAAATATAGGGAACCAAAAAGTTGTTTTACTTACCTATAATCGTTACCTATAATTAAAATAATAATATTAACTCCATCCGATATACAATCAAAAAAATCATACTCCATCCGTCTCGTATTATCATTCTCGTTTCATATGTCGGGACTGTTTATAGCATTAGAAAAATTACTAATTTACGTCTAATCTATAAGACCAAATATAGTCATGAGTGATCTTGTTGGATTCGTATTTATGAGTATTTTAATACAGTGAAGATTTTATATTTAATACTAATATGAAATTAAAGATATTAACGATTAAAAATGTGCATTGGCAAATGTGTCCAGTCAAAACAGGAAAAGTATTTAGAGACGAAGGGAGTATATCTTATTTTTTGACCAATTCTCTCATTATATTATAATTAAAAATTGAGCAATAATTTTATGGTCTCCCATTTGCTCCCCATTCCAATCCCCAAAATCTTACAAAAAATAATAATTCCTCAAAATGTCCCTCAAATTTCATTTGTTTTTTTAAAAGTTTCCTGCATCGCATTTCCCATCTTTATTCCTATTTTTCAAATAAATTTGATTCTTTATTTATAATTCTAACTTTCATTTTGTATCTTACTATACATTCTTTATATTCAGTGATTTCAATTACATTGGATTTTTTAACGTAACTTAAAAAATTTAATATTTTTGAAAAAAATTTGATATAAAATATAGGATTGAAAATTAAATTAAAAAATATTTCAAAAAAATTACTCCCTCCGTCCCATTTATTTTGGCCACATTTCCAATTTTTGTTGTCCCGCAATATTTGTCCACTTTCCTTAATAAAGGTAAATAAAGCTCTAAATATGTTAAAAGTTTGTAATTATAGTATTATTTAAGCTTAGTTATGGAAACTAAACAAAAAATATAGTAAATTGGTAAAAACGTGGATTTTGATTGATGGACAAAATAAGTGGGACGGAGGGAGTATATGATTTTCATAAATTTTGTTGAGGCACTTTCCTTATTCACATGATAGATTTATTAGAATGTGATGGCAATAAAGTGAGGTATTATTCAAGTATACAAGTTTTTCGATTATCAACATTTTTAAAGGTTTGTACTTAAATTTGCAGGCAATGAAAATACACACCTAGAGGGGGTGAATAGGTGTTATGACTAACAATGACCTAATAAAAATTTAACTGGCAGTTAGCTAGGATAGGCAGCTAGCTGAGTTAACCAAATGTAATAGATTAATGAATAGATAGCTAGCTGTGATATGCAATGCAGAAAGATAAAAATGCAGTAAGTAAAGAACACCAAGAATTTTAGCTAGGTTCGACCCCTAATCTTCTGTGGTCTACGTCCTAGTCCCTTACCAACTTGGTAAGAGAATATATTATTGATCACAATGAATTCCAATTACAAGATACAATAATATATCTCCCTTATCACCCAGTTACTGACTGCAGCTAGCTGGAACCCCTTATTTCCTGAACTTCTCTAGCCTAATGCTCCTTAAACCCTTGTTCCACAAGCTTGACAATCCAGCAACTACCAACTTTACAAGTTGAACAATACAAATGAATATGAAGATTTACAACTCAAAAAACTATGAACTCTAATATCTCGATATAGAATATAATGCTTGAGCTCTTTAGTTGAATGTGCAATGAAGGTGCAGAGTTGTTTGTTGTATGTTCTTGAATTTTGCTTGAAGGCTCTTGATATCTTCAGAGAAGAAACATGCAGGCCTTTATAGTGAAGGGTAGGAGTTGAATTCTTGAGCAATCTTGCAACGGTCTTGAAGATAACTTCTCACGTGAAGCTTTGTTCAAATTTAATCCCACTACTAACGTTCACCTGCAGGTTTTTCAGAATGATTCTCATGCAGAGAATATATTCAGTAGAGAGAGAGAGATGAGAATGTGTGTTAGTCTTTGAAGAAAACCGTTACAATGAGAAATGAAGAAAACAAAGAGTTTGATAATGTGTACATGCGTTTTCTTTTGACAATTCTCTACAAGACAACAGCTGGTGGAGTTGTTAAACAAAATGAATATTTGACTTTAAAATATCATGCTTGAAAAGTAAGCACATGGGTTGTCTTTAGTGGGGTATTAAAGAAATAAAAGTATCCTTTAATGAGTGGAAGTTGTCTAGCATGATTCATGCAAGTGATGAGTGTTTTAATATATATCATATCAAGTTTAAATATATTACACCAATCTAACAACTGATTTACACAATGTTTCCTATAAGAAACGTACTCCCCTTTATATTCTGGACAGACTGCCAGCTTGCTGTGTTGAACTGCCAGCTAGCTGAGTTGCCGTGCGAGCTAGCTGAGATGCCCTGTGTTTGCTATGAATTGATATGAATAATGAACCTGCAAAACAATATTAGTCTAGAACAAATACCCAGCTTGCTTCCTATGTATGATCATCAAAATTATAGAGTTTCAGGCAATAATCTTGTCAAATGTTATTGTTGCAAAAATTTACAGTTGTTCTCATACTGAGCAGTATATCTTTTACTACGTAACAAATGACTAATGGTTGGGGTTACTTTGATAAATTTTTAGAATGGAGTTCCTGTGTCGTATTTGCATCAATTTTTATAATATGTACGTGAGATACCTAAGAGCAATTTCAATGACTTTGCCCTTCCTTAAAAATAAAGATTTTTAAAAATATAAGGAAGCAAAAGTATGATTTACTCCAATGATAAACCCTATATTGGTACAAAAATTTAAAATTTAGTTAGTTTTTTGAAATTTAAAATTTGAATTTTAAAATTTAGTTAGTTTTTTGAAATTTAAAATTTGAAATTTAAATGCATCCTTTATAAATTAACTTAATGGGCCTCGATGAATAAGCCAATTCTTCATTTATTCACCAAAAAATTATAGCGGGAGATGATAGGGGATGTCCTCACATGTAAGATCCTATTTTTTCTCCCTCAAAATGTATTGGTAACATAGGGTATTGTTGGAGCGTGTTTTTTTTAGAGGAAAACCTTAAAGTGTCCACCTGTCTAAATATAGGTAAGGGTTATGGCCCTTGGAGATGCTCTAAAGGCCTACTATAGTGTAAACGGAGTTTGGTTACAACTCTCTAGATTGTAATATATAATATATTTTCATTCGGGTGAATTTTTAAAATACCTATGTTGATACGAGATATAAGTCCAATCCCTTATGGGTATCGGTCCATATTAAATAAGCCCAATTGGGAATATAATAAACGGGAAATATTTTAACTAGGTGACTTGCTCCTAAAGAATAGGAGTATGGGCCTAAAAGAACTACGTGGGCTTGATTCCTTATAAAAGGATACGTAGGCACCTTGAGAAAGAAAATCCGAAATTCTATGCTATCTTAGAATTAACTCTATCAAGCGCAGCTCCAAACACACATAAACCCTAATTCTTCCCCAAAATTGCCATGGATATCAAATCCCAAATTTTGTAGCTCTATACGAATACCCGTTATCATGATGCCCGTCCGAGACGAAAATCGGCATCAACATTTGGCGCCGTCTGTGGGAATTGTGTAGAGAAAAATATTATTTTTCTATGATTGACGTGAACAGGAGAATTGATAGACAATTAAATTGGTGAATTTACGGACCACATCTTAAATTCACAGGAAAGCCCTGGAATTTAATAGTATAACTTTGTGGTCAAAGAAGTAATGCTTTATTTAGATGGCCAAAATCCAGAGTCCAGAAGCTCGGCAAGAGGAAAAGATGCTTGGGCTCCCATGAAAATTAAAATAATGTCCACGATTAGATTTCTAAGGAAGACATCAGTGACAAAACTAATTAAACAAAAGGAAAAAGAGTTCGCATGTCTGTTATTGTGCAAGCATCAGACAATTTTTGTTTTGTTAAAAATATTGGATTGCAGAGAGTCTATGCCAATGTCAGATAAGATAAGCTTTTATTCATATTTATTTATTTATCATTGTCCATGCATGAGTCGACCTATTCTCTTTCTTAGTGCCGATCTATGATCTTAGTTACACAGGCGTGCACGAAGTTTATAAACCTCTATGAAATTACTATTACATTTGGTTTTCTTAAAATATTTATAAATATGATATGTTGGAAGAACCTAAGATGATTATCTTACTTGATTATATATATATCTATGAGTATGGCTAGCATATTGCTATAAATGTCAGGAACTGATTAATTATCCGAGAACATATTCGTGGGCACTAAATACTTGATTTTATTTAGGAAAAGACAAGATACCAAGTTGACCCTACATCCTGTTGTATGACTCTCCAAAGTACCAGAGCCATGTTATATTTATGAACATGAAGGAACAGTATGCATATCAATATAAGAGGCCCTTGAAGAAGAATTTTGGACGGAAAGGATAACCTACAAGTTGATGGTCAATCAGAAAACTTCGTGAAAATCACGAAACTCTATGGAATCATTGGATTTGCTCAGCAAAACTTAATGAGAATCACAATAACACAAAACAAACTGGTTTCTGCTAATGAACTCGGATTGAAGATAAAGCAAGGAGTCCGTAAACTGCAGAATAATGGAGGAAATAGCTTCTATAAAAAATGGAGGGCAAGGGACGACAGAAATAAAAATAGTTGGGTCTGCATTACTTGAGTGTAGCATGATAAAAACTCACTTGATGTGGCAAAACATAGAAAGGAGTTCGTTTGGTAGAAAAATGGCGTCGGAATGATGCCAATAATTTTAGCAATTTGACAAGTTGCTCCGGATTCAAGTCATGAAAGATGTCTGCATGTTCAGGTTATGTTGTAGGCTTCAGAAAAACAACTAGAGTTTATGAAACTCATAACCCCACAACAAACCAAGCACCAATACTGCTGGTAAAAAGAGCAGGCAAATAAATTTAGTAGTGGCCAAAATTATTTCAGATTCTGTCTATAACTATGGAGTTGTGTGGGTGTGGGGTATTAGTGCAGACTAGCACATTCTTTGTCGGTGATAACCATAATTACGTGGCTAGAGCCTGGATGCTAGAAACGAAAAACAGGTGATGGAGAAATAAAGTGACCTGAACCTGAAGCTTATGTACTAACAAAAAAGTGAAGGGCCTGTGTAAAAACTCAAAGTCTGCCCAATCGTCTTCACTTATCAGTAAGTCAAAAGAATTTAAAAGAGCTGGTGGTGAAATTCACATCAAAAGACAGATAGGCGAGACCTGCCAAAAAGGAAAAGAAATCCTGATTTAGGGGAAATAAAAAAGGTTAATTGCAAGGCTCAAAGAGTTACATCCGCAAGCACATCCAGCGGCGCTTGAATTTTAATATGCAGGGAATACTTTAAATCATCATTTTTGACCCCGAATCAACCAGCAGTTCATAGAATTGGAAGAATAACTTAGCCAAATTTATTTTTGTGTTAAGAACTATAACATGAATCAAATGTAACCTTCTATCAAAATAAAAAGAAAAAGGAAATTTGCAAAACCAAAAGCTTTAAGTTAGCCCATATCTATGGGAATTGCAAGTCCTTTAAGGAAGACAACTCAAGGAAGATGTGCCTGTTGTGATGAAAAATTAAAGAAGGGGATTCTGGTGTCATAGCAGGAAGCAAGAGATGATTATCAAAAAAAAAAAACCCCAGAACTTCATACAGATGGAGAGAAATTATAACTACTATGCCAATAAGATGGAAAATTTTAAGCAGAGATGGTAACTGCATTCGGTGGAACCAGCCAGAGGAGTCAATAAAATGTTAAAGAATGGTACATTGGTGCAATCCAATGTGAGCATATGGATAAAAGAATCATTTCATGTGCATATTACCGGGAAAAAGCAATGCAAGAAAAGCTCAGATTTGTCAAAATTTGTGTACAAGGGACATGTGGTGAGAATGATCTAATTTAAGAAGACTTGTTTTGTCGAGGTGATTAATGAATCAAGAAGGAAAAAATGAATGATTATTATGGGAAGCCTACATGTATATTAGTTTCCTTGGAAAAATAAAAAATTGTGTATCATATGGAGACTGGAGTACTATATGCCAGATAATGCAAGGCAATTAGTTTATAAGCACAGGGTGCAGGCCAAGTTAAGGCATAATTAAATGGTGATGGATTCTCAGAAGCTACCAAATAGTACTCTAAATAATTATAGATGTGCTATAGAAAAGTCTGGTGGTATTACATGTATAGCAGATTAGCAGTTAAAGAAGCTGAAACAACTATAGATATCGCTAGAGAGATAACAAAAGAAACCAAGGATGCAGAACGTGAAGCAGATGCAGCACAAGCTTTTGCTTAAACATCAAGTCTGGCTTTGAAGTGTAGGAAAATCGATAGAATATGAATGAAGCTAGGTGCACATCAAGAAAACAAAGAAAAATTGTTCCTGCAAGGAGATTGGAAAAGATGCCTGAAGCAACTGGAGTAAATGAAGAGAAGCTAACACAAGGAGTTCAAAAAAAGTGAGGATCAAAACAGCAACAACGATCCTAAAGAGTAAAAAGACTGTAGCAGGAGCCTATGCACCAGCGGGAGAGCTGAAGTACCAAGCCTAATCAAGATCAAAACAAGCATTGGGCAATCGGTGAAAAATTAAACCGTGTTGCAAAGGCATACAAAAGCAAGTGAGCGCACCGGAAAATTTGTTACTGGAACAAAAAACCGCGAGTGGTTTGATGCTCGTTGCGAGCAAACAGTAAACAAAGTTACAACGTCAATTCCAGTGCAAATAAATCAAATAAACAGTTGAATCAACCTGACAAGTTCGAACATCAAAGAATACAAGCGACTTTTCGACACAAACTCAAGATAAGTGTTACCGGTCACACTTTAAATTTTATGTCATGCATAAACGATACTATATCATAAAATATTTTTGCAGCTGACATATCTTGAGAAAGAATACATTATGTCTTCTGAGCTGAAATTCTTCGATTGATAGCCAAAATATATTATATTTCTTGTAAGGCTACCATTGGAGAAAATGGAACAGCAACGCTGATCACTCGGGGAAAAAAAATAAAGTTGATCAGTTGTAACCCTAAGTACCTTAACTTCCTGATCAGTTGATAAGGTATTCGGGGGACCAATTTGATCAAAATCGATCCAACCTAGACCAGTGATATCTTCTTACGAACCGTATAAACAAATCACTGCGGGGCCAGGATAATGCCAATATATATGAACCGAAAAACCGCTTTTTGAGCTATGATGGTACATAAAAAGCTGGGTACTGGCAACCGGAAGATGAGTAATTGGAAAGCAAAGTCTTTGGACAATTTTTTGGCTTACGAACAACCTCTCATCCGTGCGCGAGCAGAGTTAATATTTCACATTTATATTTAACATATAGTGGCTCGGAAGCACAGACTTGAAACTTACTCATGCCATAAGGCAGTATGACTAGCAGAGAGCTCTCGCTAACAATGTTAGCCCAAACTTGGTGCATGGGATTGACGAATCCAACTTCATCCAGGTTAACCTTAAGTTGATACAAATGACTCTTGTTATCAATGATTTATAAGGGAGAAACATGCTATGGATGGTAAAAAATGTGACAAGATTAGAAATATTATCTAATAAACATATGCATGAATAGTCAAAATTTGAGAATTTCGAAAATGCACTTGTCGAAAAAATACTCTAGTAAAGTATTCATCGAAGGAATCCTCCAATAAATACTGGGGACATGTTGATACGAGATATAAGTCCGATCCCTTATGGGTATCGGTCCATATTAAATAAGCCCAATTGGGAATATAATAAACGAGAAATATTATAACTAGGTGACTTGCTCCTAAAGAATAGGAGTATGGGCCTAAAAGAACTACGTGGGCTTGATTCCTTATAAAAGGATACGTAGGCACCTTGAGAAAGAAAATCCGAAATTCTATGCTATCTTAGAATTAACTCTATCAAGCGCAGCTCCAAACACAATAAACCCTAATTCTTCCCCAAAATTGCCATGGATATCAAATTCCAAATTTTGTAGCTCTATACGAATACCCGTTATCATGATGCCCGTCCGAGACGAAAATCGGCATCAACAACCTAATTTTTAAATTTAAAATATCTATAGTTATATTCGGTATCCGAACCTTGATATTCCAACGCTTTATATCCATTTCAAATGGAGCCTGAGACTGATATGGATACTCCATTTTAGTTATTGTTTTTGAAATTGGATATTTTGAATAAACAAACATTAATTTTCTTTTTTTCACATTTATTATCCAGAAGTTGTTCATATATGTGAATGAAAATTACGAACGCTTTTTTAGTCATGAAAATTAAGCTAAAATAACTTGCTGCTTCATATGTTATATCACTTAAATGTTAAGGAAACTAAATTTTGCATGATTCACTTACTTATGTTGTTTCTTTTTATTATTCCTTCAAACACAGCTGCTTTACTGTTCTATTGTGCTAAACTGAAACTTAGGTTACATAATATATATTTTTAGAATAATAAATATTGGAGAATACTAAATTGGAGGAAAAATGGAAAAACTAGATGGTTTTCAAAAATTATTTTTAAGTGGTGATAATACCTATAACAGAAAATAAGATTTCCAAATTTTTATAACAGAAGAATTTATATGTCGTAAAATCTCCACCAAATATATATGTTGAATTTTTTTTTTTGAATTTTTTTGTTAACCAATTTATATATATCGCATTCTAATTATCAAAAGGTAGTGCAAACAATTATTGTTCATTTTTGTTTTTTGTTATAATAAAAATAGCATATTTGTTTTTATAATATTTTTTTCCATCCAATTTTACATGTTTTTCTAATTTTTCAGTAATCAAATTAGTAATCAAATTGAACAAAATTTTGAGATCTAAAAGAGTATGAGTAGTATTTTGGAAGTATTTATGTCTTCATGATCATGACACCTACCTTAACAGAAAGAGCAGTAAACTACTTTCCTCGTTACAGTCAAAGAAGGGGTCCACTGACAGATGTAATCGTGTACAATACGGAGTATCAAGTAGTACTCCCTCGGTCCAATGAGTTCTTAACATTTGCTTTTTGCACGGAAACCAAGATAATGGGTGTAATATTATTAAAATAAATGAAGTAGTGGGTGTAATAGTGATTTTATTGTTAAAATAAGTTAAGTAGTGGGTGTAATAGTGTAAAGTATTGTTAAAATAAGTGAAGTAGTGGGTGTAATAGTGTTAAAACTTACTATTTTAGGAAATGTTACTATTGGGACATCCCAAAATAGAAAGTGTTAAGAATCAAAGGGACGGAGGGAGTAGCTTGACGCTCGGCATGTGTACATGCATACATATTTAAAATATTTTTTTTGATTTTTTATACGTATTTTAAGTCAAATGAAAAATATAATTTTTCATTCTATTTTTTATTTTTTCTAAAATTATAATTTAATATTTAAAATTTAATCTACAAAATGAAAACTTAAAAAATAATATACGTAACTTATATCACTTTTATGCACCTTAAAACATACATAAAAATTAAAAAAAATTAAAATATACTCCTCCGTCCCTTTTTAGTTGGTACATTTGCAAAAAACACACATATTAAGAAATCTTTAATTATATAATTTGTTTCCATATTTGCCCTTAATCTTAACATTAAATGATGAGTTATGAGGGTGTATATTAAATATAAAGTGAAACATTGGTATTAGAAATAGAGCGGTATATATGGAAAATTTGGTAAAAAATGTATTGGAACAAGGAATGTGAAAGGACAAATTTTTTTTGCAAATGTGCCAACTAAAAAGGGACGGACGGAGTATATTTTAGGAAGAAAGAATTAAAATGAGGGAACATCTACTTTTAATTCTATCCTATTAAATAGTATTATACGTAAAATCTAAGGAGAACCTGCAAGAAATATAGTAGTACTCAAGCTGAAAAGTCACTTTGAATAGTAAAATTTCACAAGAAAATTTGGTAATGGAGGGTTGCTCGTACAGTGGTAGCAAAAGAAAAGAGGTAGCACGCACAAGTTGTACATCTAGTTGATGATTCTGATTCTTCAGATTCATCCACCACTACTAGCAACTATACACCAAAACGGTGTAATATTGTAAATTCCTTTCTCCTTGGATCCTGAATATTTGAGTGTGGGTGACGTAACCAGAATTTCGAAAAAACGGTGATTTACTGAGATAATGTCTTGGGTTTTTACGTGAGCTATATTTTTTTAACTTATTTTTAAATTTGAACAAGGACTTTTTGTACTGATTTTTGAAGGGTAATGTGATTGGGTCTGAAGTT
The DNA here is from genome assembly GCA_037693485.1 of Kitagawia praeruptora. NCBI lineage: Eukaryota > Viridiplantae > Streptophyta > Magnoliopsida > Apiales > Apiaceae > Kitagawia > Kitagawia praeruptora. The sequence continues at coordinate 130,703,528 of CM075347.1, forward strand.
GGTCTACAAAAGAAGCACATTATATATTTTTTGATTAAAATTTTGGTGTGATTTTCTGGAGAATTCCGGGGGTGACGGTGAAGCGAAGTCTAGTCATTAGTGCAAGAGAAATGATTATAAAGGCCGTGTTGTGAATTGCAGCAACTGTGAGAAGAAAAGATATTGTATTTGTTGCATTTTGTCTAATATTAAGTATATATGTACCTTTGTAAATTCCCTTTTTCCTTTTAATCACATTAAAATTAATTAAACTAATTGATTTTTTGGTAATTAATTTGTGATATTTTGATGTGTATAAGCCTGTGTTTTAGTAACTTTGCCTGAATGTCGTAGATGTGTTAAGAAGAATTAATTAAGATGTTTGAGTTTGATGGTCGGGTGTGTTTGTCATATGTTGCACTTGATGAGTTCTTCTTGTGTTTTGTATATTTAGTTTTTGCTTCGTTTATGTACAGCTATCCCAAGATGAATGAGGAGGTTTTTGTGGAGGCATGTCCTTTTTGCCGAGACATCTGCAATTGCAAAAGCTGTCTGCGTTTAGAATTGGCGATATATTAAAGTTTGTTTCTTTGACACTAACATTTGTTTATCAGTTTGTGAGACTTATCACGTCTATATAAGCTAAATACTGTTTTGGATGTTTGTTTCAGAACGCAACTAGGCTCAGTGAAGATGACAAAGAGAGATGGAGGCCAAGATTCGAGGTACCATAATGAAGACACATAGTTGCCATATTGTGTGATCGCAGTTTACTTGATGTTTACTCCCTCCGTCCCATTTTTATTGTCCATCTATCAAAATCCACCTTTTATTCAATCATGTCAATTAAACTCATAGTTACCAAATAATTATATTATTTTTTTATAAAAGTTAACATAATTAACACATAATTTACCTTATTAATCAAATGTGGACAATTATTTTGGGACAGAAAATAGGAAACAGTGGACAATAAAAGTGGGACGGAGAGAGTATTGTGTATTTTTGATGGATTTTTTACATCACACATTTACCTGATAAAAGATATTTTCGGTTTACTATTTTAGATATAATGGAATATATTATTGCTCCTGTTCGATTAGAGTAGGTTAAATCCAAATCCAATCATTTAATTGTCTTGAGTGGCTTGATCTGTGTTTTGTTTTGCTAAGGGTTGTCAACATCAGACGTTAAAGTGAAAAGAAGCACACTGTCCCATCGACGAACCTATGAATTGGTTAGATTCTCTTCTGTATACCCTTTTTTTTTCCTTCTCCCTGCTAACTGCATTCTCTATATCTTTGTGAGAGCATTTCTGCTTAGTGTAGCAATGTCCTTTCACCTGTGCAGGGACTATTGTAGAAGTTCTATAGCTGAACACCACTGGAGCTGTACACGGTATTCGTATGATCTTTGCATCACTTGTTGTCAGGAGTTGCGTGATTGCTGTTTGCACGGTCACAAGGAAATCATGCAATATGCAGTTCCTGAGGTGGGCTATCTACATGGCGAAACATGTACACCTCTTAGCAGCGGAATTTTGAGCACAACCACTGAAATGAGGGACGGTGATTTAGTGAAGGCAAAACCGCAATGGAAACCTAACAAGGATGGTAGCATATCTTTTCCACCGGAGAGTATGGGCGGGTGAGGTAAAGAAATTCTAAAGCTGATAACCAAGTCTTACCAGACAGCTGGCTTTTAAACATGATAGTGAAAGCTGAAAAGGTGTATGAATTGTATAAGCTGAATGATATGCCAGAAACTCTTGTACACAGGTCGTCCTCTTATGAAGTGGCATGTGATAACAATGCCAAGATTCTTGTAGGTGTTCGTGTCTAGTAATAGAAGTTCTCTGAGTTTGACAATTGAGACATGTGTAGAATTATTGGAAATGTACACTTAAGTTTCATGCTTAAACGTTTGAGAATTCTTCAATACATTGTCATAATCGCAAAACTTGTTACAAAAATATCCAATATAGTCAGAATGATACAAATGCTACAAATGCTTTATTTCAGTAATAGTAAATGGGTGCAAAACAAAAGTCACAATTTGCGTATGTTGCTCTTTGCACTTCATCTCAAGCAAGATGTCCTTGAGGTTGAAATACTTCGCGTTGAATCCTAAAAATGATACAAATAATTATTGTTGTTCTATGGTTCAAACTAAAAGAATATATATATATATATATATGAAAAATAAGATAAAGGAAGATCTTAGTAATATAAGTGTTACCTTTGCCTAAAGAAAAGGAAATGCTCAGTATGCTCATTAATGTAGATCTTTGTGGAAGGAATAGTAGCGACCTCAATCTCACTTTAATTATCATTAAAAATATATATGTCATGCTATAATATTCAATCACGTGCAAAAAGGAAAAAAAATATTATGTGATGTTAAAAGTATTAAAATATCAACTTACCTTCAAACTTACAAAGTCTAGTACTAGCAAGAATGACAACAACAGGAGACTGCAGTCCATGTTGAAACAATTTATCAATAAATGCGATATGTTCATCCCAAACATTAACTTTTGCCGAAGACCTGTAAACAGTAGAGATTAATTTTTTTTATTTCTGTTTAAGTTTGTTAATTAAAATTATGATAGAAATTATTGACTCTTTTATCACCTTCCATCCGTAATTGTAAAATGTACTAATAACTTGGCACCATATATAGTTTGGACCATTCTTGGATGCTGAAGATCTTGTACAACCCCAATAACATCTACATTAAATAGTAAATTATAAAGATATATAATGTGTATCAAGAAAAATTCCCACTTTTTCATGAATGCATCTAATTAGCAAGATATACCTATAGAGTAAAGAGGACTTCGATATTCTTCATACATGCTAAAAATATGACGCAAATCTCCCAATTCAGAAAAATTGAACTTGTACATGGGAATTATAAAGTTGTCGGTGATGACAGGTTGCACAATGGTACAATTAATAAACATGATAGACAGGTCTGAATGAACTGGCCTTAACCTTCCGGTAGCAACTTTTACAATAAAGTGAGAAACAACATACACATTTCCTTCAACGATATTATTTCCAAGAATATTCCATATATCGCCTTTAACGAAAGCATGAATTTGATGGTTCTGTCAATGGAAAATCATAAGTAGACTGGGATGATAAATAATAAATCATGATATAAAATTATGCTTACTTCTTCATCTAAAAGAATAAGGTTGGATCCTTGAAAAAATTCACCATTATTGGCAAATGATAGCCACTGCCTGCTCACACGAACTCTAATTCTCCATGTTGTCTTTGTTCGATCAAGCAAAGCAATTCTGTCATACATAGCCATTCCTGTAAAACCAACTAAAAACAATTAAAAACAGATTTGCTATCAAGCAACTGATGACCTTAAATGTTTCAAACCTTAATGAAATATATATATGAGTCCTTTGAGATATATATGTGATCACTAATTTAGCTAATGATATGGACAAAAATATAGGAATATATGAAACAGAACAAATCATGATTATAATTGTGATACACTTATCAAAAATAAAAAGATATGGAGATATTTAACTTAAAGGTCATTAAAAAAAATTATATCGAACATAATATCAATGATCAATGATATACTAAAAGATATTCACGTGTGCACTAAAACAAATTTTGACATATCTTGAATAATTATCTGAAGTAATTTTATATAATTTATTATAATAACGTATTGAATTATTCTTTTATAATATGTTGACGTCTTTACTAATTATATATTTACTATATTGACGTAATGAATTTTTTATTTATTTACAATGATTAGATTTTATTACTATCTCCTTCTATATGTATCTAAATATTTTACTACTCTGTTTTAATATTTTAGTAGTTCTCGAATTATTAGTTACAAATATACATGATTTAATTAGCCATTGTCCTATTATTATTGAGTTTTTGTGCTATAAACAGAAAAAACTTTATATCATATAATACGTAAAAAAAAATTAAAAAATTAAAATTAAGTTACAGGTACATACAAAGTTTTTTTAATATTTGCAGTTACATATATTTTTATATTAATTTTTTTTTCATATTCATATGTAAAAAATTTACTTTTTGATATGACATATATTTTGAGATGGTAAAAAAATTGCAGTTTACAGATTTTAAAATATTTCAACTCATACTGATATGTTGCAAATATAATTTTAATTTACAATTTCTTGAAAGCACATTCAAAACAATTTAACATTATCATGGATCATGTTATATACTAAACCTTTGACAAAAATTTTATTTATCACGTTCTCAAACATTTTATCATTATACTTGGTTCAATTAATATAATTAAAGGAATTTTGGGTGAAAATCTAAATTAGAGTTTATTGGCATATAATATGAAATTAACTTAAGGAAATTTGATGCTAGATTATAAACTATATTTTTTTATAGCATAAATGTTTTATTTTGCAAATTTAAAAATTGAAGCACATATTCGCAAAACCATGACATATTTAAAATCATAATTTGGAGAACAAACAATGTCTCAAATCCATAACATATCCAAAACATTCCAAAAAAAAAACAGTCCACCAAAACTTATTCCTGAAAAGTAATATAATAGCAAACTTTAAAAAGGCGAAGCTTAAACAATGCTTTACGACCAATCTTAAGGTTCCTGAAAAGAGAATGGTAAATAAATGTTTATTAAATTTTTCATCTGATTATGTAATGTGTTAGTCTAAAATGAAATAAGCAGTATTCATGTAGCTGTACCATTTTAATTTTTTTGGTGACTGATTTGGCGGAGCCTGGAGTCTTTTGAAACTCATCACCTTCAAAATTCTGCAGCAATGATGCTAAGTTAAGCAACTGATACATGCTTTTTAATTCCTAAACTCTGTAATGCATATGTAACATACTAATAAACTTACATCAATGGTTAAATTAATAGTGGGAATGTCAGAAACACTTGATGATTCAGTCAAAGCTGGCTTAGTCATTGCAAAATCATAAAGATCATCAACCTCAAACAAGAGTACTATCCTCAGTAACATTTTCTTTGTTCAAACTGATCTGAACTGAAATTTCTTTCCCAACCAGAGTTTTAATAAGGTTAGGAAGACCATCCTCCGGAACCTGTCAAATCATGATAATTATCATGTAACATACTTGTACTAACCTGTAGTAAAAATGAAAAAATGTATACATATATTCTTCAAATCTTCAACCATTTTTGCAGCGCTTGTACCAAGAATTCTTCTAGCAGCTCGATCCATTAAAACAACATTACATGCATATGTAGAATCCTGAGCAAGCACCATGATACGGAATCTGATTCACAAAACAAATGTTGTCAAACATGCATAATTGCCAAAACTGAAACCTGATTTGATCGTAAAAACACAATTAAAAAAATGGTACCTTTTAGGAGCAACTGGAATGATTCGAGGACAGTTAGAACATTTAAATCTTGTGTCAATACCTTCAACTTCAGAACGACATTTGTTACAACTGAAAAACCACCAGCTAGAATCTTCATCCACTTTAAGAATAGTAAAAGTGCAGTATATCTTTTTCTACATCACAAATATACTAAACAAAATTAATAACTAAAAATAATAGCACAATACCAATAAAAAGAGAAAATTGATAAGATCCAACCTTGAGATGATCATATGTCAATTTCTCATTCAACTCCTTCAGTGAAAATTTCTCAAAGAAAGTTGAGGACAGCTCATAATTTGAGGATTGAATGGATTTCTCAGCCTTTACTACATACTTCTCTTCTTTAAGCCTTTAGATAGATTATAACTGCCTAAGAATACATGAACCAAGATATAAAGTAATGAAAATTTTTATTACACTATACTACCTCATCCTCATGTCTGCAACAGTTTCATCATCCAGATTTAGATAAATTTTTTAGGAAGGCAATGTACCAATCTGCACAGAATCTGTACATAGGAAATGTTAAAAATTTAAGAATGACAATAATATCTTATTAAAGAAGTTTAGTGGAATCGAAATGTACTTACTCATGAATGTTTGCAATTTGGTACTTGTACAAATTGCTATAATTGGTTTCTCAAGTTGTCTCCCATACATTTCCTCTACACTTACGGCAAGATCTCCCCATACAGTAACTTTGTGCTGATTACTAAAATTAATTTTAAAAAAAATACTACAATCAGTTAAACATGAGTGTTGTTTACAGGAATATATGTTGTACTACATGATCCAGATACTACAAAATATAACCTTTTTTAGCATATTACAAACCTTGAATCACAGATTCTAAACCTCACAATGTCTTTTTCCCCAAATTTTGTGTCAATCTTTCTGGAATATTCATAATCCTCAAGAACTCCAATTACATCTGGTTTGGACATTAAAAACATAAGATTGTTTGTTTGAATGATAAATCAACGGAATGACTTAAAAATGTGTACAATATATTAAGTTGGAGAAGTAATGTACCAATAGCAAATTCTGGATTTTCACGTGGCTGATATTTATTGGCCTCGGCTTGTAGATCTCCCAAATCCAAGAATTCAAATTTATATAGAGGAATCATGCCATCATCTGCAACCTCCTTCACAGTAGTATCTTTAGTAAACCTAATGCAAATATTTGTTTGAACCGGCTTTAAAGTCCCAACAGCATCATTCACTGAAAATTGTTCAATAACATATACACCTCCTTCCACTATGGTAGTTGTCAATGCATTCCAAATGTTGTGATAGGCAAATGCATGAACATGATTATTCTACAAAAATATTGTTACGAAATGTTAAAAAACCAATCAAATACAAGAAAATTAAAGTTTTAAATTTAAAAACAAAGAGGGATTAGTCAAAAGTTTACATCATCATCCAACAGAATAAGATTGAATCCTTTCAATGATCCAGTTTCTGCAGTAACGCTCGCCCACGTCTTAGTAACTCTAACTTTAATTTTCCAGTTTGTAGTAGACTGGTCTAGGTTCTCAAGACGATCAAACACAGCAAACTCCATTGAAAATAAGCCTATAAAAACGATGCAAGAACACGTCTACTATCGTTAAAACATTTATATTATGACAAAAAAAAGTATACTGAACATGGTAAATTTATACAATGAGAAGTTGAGGCTTTCTTACTCTCGATGTAATGTTGAAGACAGTGAAATGAAGTGGACTTTGTACTGTAAACAACTGTGATAAGCTATATTTTTATAATTGAGCGGCACATGTATACACCGACATAAACAAATTATGATAATGTTGATTTGATCTTGATATTGATTGTAACTACTAATTGATTTGGATTGATTCTATGAGAATTTTGATAATGATGGACTTATTATGATGGTGATCCTATGCGAGTTTTGATAATGATGGACTTAATTTGTTATTATTCTGTAAATCATTACCATATTTAGTTATTGTTAGTTATCTATGTAATCTTGGTTAACAAATTTGAATTCCAAATTTATTTCAGTAAGTCAGTTATTAAAATTAATTTTAACGTCAAAATATGTGTAGTTATAATTCAAATATAAATTAACATTTTTGTAATTTTTTATTAAAAAAACTAATCTAACATACAGCTAAAGCATAAATGAATGGTACCAATTAAAAGCTGATTTGAAGTTAAGAAAAAACAATAATATATTTGTAAATTACTAATAAAGATAATAGATCTTTGATAATTTCTACTATGATTACTAATAAAGATAATTGATCTTTGAGTCATAAAATAAAGATAATTGATCTTTGAATCATACAATAAAGATAATTGATCTTTGAGTCATACAACTGAACAATGCATCAATCATCTAAACTTGGAAGATTGTAAAAAACTTCCTCAAATACAACATTTGACGTAATATTTGTGGTAGTACCAGTATCACTATCAATCAGAATGTGAAGACCTTCGGGCCTTGTAACTCGCGAGATGGCAACATATATGTGACCATGAGAAAATGCAGCTCTAGGTAGATATAAACCTACCGTATCAAGACTCTGACCTTGGCTCTTGTTAATCGTCATTGCATAACAAATTTGAATTCTTTTTAATTCCAATGGCCAGATAGTATCAGTTGGCACCATCTCGATTCTTGGAATCAGATGTTTAGTTCCGACATGTGAGCCGCAAAGAATTTCACATTCAATACTATTTTTCTTACATGAAGTAACAATCATCCTCGTCCCATTGCATAATCCCATTATTTGGTTCAAGTTCCTCATAAGCATAACGACGACTCCAACTTTGACCTTTAACTCATGCTTGGGAATGCATGGCATATTTATTGAGTTGAGATATTCTAATGGAAATGCAGTACTGAAATCATTATCTTCATCACCATCATCATCAATAGAATCCTGACTAAGAAATGTGTGCATCGTTCCAGGGATCTTGTCAAGTATTTGGTTGTTAATGTCATCCACCACAATATTTGTTGGTGTCAATATAGCTCTTGATCTCAGGTAAGAATGTGAAGACATGTTGGAAAGAAAATCCGGATAAGTGATCTCAAAAAGAGTCCTGATAGGATCTTCAGAGGAATGTACAACATACTGATCTGGTATCTTTATCAACATGTCACCAATGTCTGAAGAAGTATGAATGTACTCCTCCTTGCCATCTCCAACAGAAAGCTGCCATTTACTGAAATCAGCAATGATCTTATTCTGTGCTTCTGTATTACCTGAATGTAGCCGCATATTCTGTTTCAGTAAAAATACTTGACAAAAGTCCCATAGCTTAGACCTATTCAGAGCAGCAGATACGATTTCAGCCCTTGTTGTTGCTATACGGGAGAATGCTATCCTTAAGCATGCTGTAGCTATCCAACATGAACGTCAGAAGAAGTATGATGAGAGGAACCAGGAAGTGCATCATATGAAGCTGCTGGTAGCTCACTACCAGGAGCAGTTGAGGACCCTTGAGGTACACGTAAAACACAAAAATGTTATCTTCCTGTGACTATGCAATATGATTCCCCTGTCAGAAGTGTATAATTATATTACTCAGACAAATGCCATTATGATTCTTTTGGTTGGTAAATATTACTTGATGAAATATTGATATGGCTAGACAAATATTCTTCGCCGCTTTACATTTGAAAATTTGGCAAAATCGTATCATTGTAAATGGGGTTCCAGTATTTGACACTAGCAATGGCAGATTAACACTGAATTTTGCCTGATATGTTTTCTTATTTATTATATATTAAACCGTTCTTAAATCATTGTTTCACTGGTTGCAGGTTAATAACTATGCTCTGACAATGCATTTGAAGCAGTCTTTAGAAAGCAAATTCATGCCCGGAAGCTCCAATAAATTCGTTGGATCCGATTCTTCATATCACAATGTAAGTTCTGTTGAACAACCCAGCTATAACCATTCCCCTCACCTTCTTTCCCTGTCAGAGGTATCTCAAGGTTATCAAAGTTTAAACTTACTTGTCTATATCTTGTTATGTCAAAGTTAAGGTAATTGCACTGATTGATGTCGGTAGGATCTTCAGCAGGTGCAGGTTTGGATGCTCATTACACATGTTTCTGATCATCAGTTGTTTACGTGTTCATTCTGTTTTTTTAAATAATTCAGTCCTCCTTATATCTCTTAAATGTACATTTTATTTATAGTCACTGATCTTGTACACTGAATTGTTTACGTTCAATCTATTTTTGAATAACATTCTGCATGACTATAAAATGTACACTGAATATAGTAAATGTACACTGAATTGTTTACGTTTCAATCTAATTCTTAAATGTTATTTATAGCCCTCCTTATATCTCTTTGACTTGTGCTAAAGTTCGATATTTTGCAGGAAGCATCTAGTCCTAACCGCACCCTCGATCTTGCTTCTGCTCTTGAGATTGGTTCACCTGGAAATAAAGCTTGCATCAATAAAACTGCTGCTAGTGGTAGTACAAGATCAGTCATGACTATAGTATTTGAATTTGCATTCGAAAGTCACATGCAAGAAAATGTAGCTTCAATGGATCGGCAATATAATGCTAGTAGTAATAGGGACATAGGAGCTGCTATCAAATTATAACATCTGATGTGGGTGCGACACCGGTTGGACATGTGCCTAAGTGACATGTGCCTTTGGGTCATACTGTCGTTGCACAGATTATTGTTCCGATTGGATCGAATACGACAGGTTTCGTTCCTACAAATGGACATGCGGTGCTTGTTGGTGTGCAAACATCGGTAGTACAGACACATGTTATGCCTGTGGTGCCTAGTGCACATATTGCACCTGCTGTGCCTGCTACACATGCTCAGAAACCTGATAAGTTCAATGGAACGAACTTCAAACTTCTGCAACACATATTAAATGAAGCCGGCGTTATCTATTTATGTTTTTCTAACTTCTCACGCAACTCACAAACGCACATCTGCAACTCACTTATTAATTATAAAACTCTGTTATTAATTGTAAAACTATGTTATTAATTATTAATTATACCCCTCTATTACACATTTGGGAGAGGGGTAATAGATTTTATTTTGGAAGAGGGGTAATAGACCTGGTCCAGGGGAGCCTATTACGCATTTGGAAAATGGGTAACCACTATTACCCATTCTCCAAATGCGTAATAGAAGAAAAATCTATACTAGTTACCCCAATATCAAATGCGTAACCCTCTTACTATCATATGGAATGCGTAATAGATGGGTATTTATGGCCATCATCAGTGCTTTGAGATATTTTTGTTATGTGATATAGGTTTTTGGGGTATTCTTGGCCAAAGCTCTGAAAAATATGGAAAACAACTACACTATTTTTATATACAGATTGGTTTCACCTAAATCATACCCTACTAAGTCATAAAATATAAATATAATTTTATAGCATTATCCAAATATCACTAATAAGCATTATATATGTACAATACTTTTTTTGAAAGAATATATGTACAATACTTACTTAAATAATTATATTCACTTAGTAGGTTATAAAATTTTCCATACAAATTTAGTGACATTTTTGTAATATTAAAAATTCATCCCAAAATTTACCCGTTTGCATTTATATGAGAAAAAGTTATAATCTCATGATACCTTACATGAGAATGATCTCAAGCCATGATTCTCATATACTCAAAACATACTTAAAAACATAATTCAGGAAAGAACAATATTGAGGAGGCAACCCTGCCCTAAAACAGTTGGTTTTAAGAATTATAAAATTAACATCAACCTCACTACAAGAAAAACTCAATCAGACAACACCTTTCACACAACAGTTAAACAAAAAACCGTTGTCCCGAAAAAATAAACAACGGTGAAAGTTTTGTCCTCGTAAAACTGTTGTCGGAGTCTTTCTATGACAACAGTTTTGCAACCATTGTCTGAGCGGTATGCTCTGATAAAATCAGACAACGGTTCTAGAATATATGTGTTGTGTGAACCTTTTCTTACAAGTGTGTAGCACTGTTGTATGTACACAACTTCATATTATCTTCAGACAACGCTTTTAGACAAAGCCGTGGTGTAAGTTAGACAACAGTTTATTGGAAGTGTTGTTGTATGGAACATCAGACAATGGTTTTACGAAACTGTTATCTGAACTACCGAAAAATTTGAATTGAATTGGGTGGGAAATAATGAAATTTTTGGTGGGAAATAATGAAATAATTTGAATTGAATTTGGTGGAAAATAATGAAATTTTTCAATTGGATTTGGTGGGAAAATTTAAAACATTTAGACAACGGTTTTCTGATAAAAAAATGTTGTGTGATAGTTAAGCACAACAACAGTTTTTATTAATAATCCGTTGTCTGTGTGACAACACGTGATTGGTGGAAAATTTTTCACCTGGATTGCTGAGGTGGCGAAATAAGAGCCCTTGATAGAAATAAGATGAGATATTAGCCGTTAGATTAAGGAAAAAATAAATATGTTTAGACAACGGGTTTGTATATTAAACTGTTGTCTTAAATACATTCATACAAGCTTTTCAGAAAATGACACTTGTACTCTTTGGCGTCACACAATGGTTTGTTCGTCTAAACCATTGTCTAACACTTTATATTTTAATATTCACAACGAATGCGAAGATGAAGTCCATTTCGACGATCGAACCCGATCATACGGATGATAATATCTAATGATTTTAGTGATGTGTCCAAAAATCTAAAAAATCTCAAATTAATCTTTTATGATTCTATAACATAAACATCCCAAAAGTACTACTGATCACTATAACTAGTCTCGTCCCGACTAAACATAATCTATTTTTTAAAAATCTTTTTTCTATGATCCAACCGTACAGATCATGTTATATATTGGATATATATTGATGCGCAAAAAAAATTAAAATATATAAAATTATTCTCGTATGAGTTTATAATATAAATACTCCAAAAGTACTACTCCTTCTACTAGTCTCGTCGCGATTGAACGTACTCTATTTTTTTAAATCTTTTTTCGATGATCCAACCGTACAGATGATATTATATATTGAATATAGTGATGTGAAATTTTTTTTAGAAAATATCAAATTATTCTTGTTTGATATTTTAATGGTCAACTATCAAAAGTACGATTTGGTCAAACTAGTCTAATTTTGGAATAACTCCGTATTAAATTCTTTTTTTCAACGATCCAACCGTACGGATGATAATATATATATTGAATATATTGATGTGCAAAAAAAATTAAAATATTTAAAATTATTCTTGTATGGGTTTATAATAAAAACTCACCAAAAGTACTACTTCTTCTAACTTCTCTCGTCCCGACTGAACATAATCTATTTTTTTAAAATCTTTTTTCTATGATCTAACCGTACGGATGATGTTATATATTGATTTTAGTGATGTGCAAAAAAAATTAAAATATTTAAAATTATTCTTGTGTGAGTTTATAATAAAAGCTCACCAAATGTACTACTTCTTCTAACTAGTCTCGTCCCGACTAAACATAATCTATTTTTTTAAAATCTTTTTTCTATGATCCAACCGTACGGATGATGTTATATATTGATTTTAGTGATGTGCAAAAAAATTAAAATATTTAAAATTATTCTTGTTTGATATTTTAATGGTTAACTATCAAAAGTACTATTTGGTCAAACTAGTCTAATTTTGGAATAACTCCGTATTAAATTCTTTTTTCGGTGATCCAACCGCACCGATGATAATCTATATTGAATATATTGATCGATGTGCAAAAAAAATTAAAATATTTAAAAAATTGTTCAGTGAATCTGGATCGTTCCCCGTTATAGGAAGCATCACTTTTCCTACGTTTTTGTTAATCGTACAACCCGATCTTTTTATTTTTCGATTATTTTTTCCTAACACTAAATTTTTGTTTAAATATCGTACAACCCTATTTTTTTATTATATGATTATTTTTTTAAACAATAAAATGACTGTTTATTAACATTCATTCGATTCAATAGTCATTATTAATAGTAATTAAAATAAAATAATTAAAAATTACAAAATTTTCAAATTTATCTTATATGAAATTTATCTATTTGAATTAATTTTTTCATGAACTAGTAAAAAAAATTGATCCATAATTCATTTCCCTCCTCTAATTCATTTCCACTTGCTAATATTTCCCACCTTTTATCAACATTTCATTTCCCCCTTTTCCATCTCTCTCTTTTCAATAACCTAGATCTGCCGCCCACTCTTTTCTATCCCTCTCTCATTTCACTAACCAGCTCTTCAATTCTCTAGTTTTAACCTCTTAGCCTTTTTTCATTCAATTTTGTTATATAATTCTTCTCCTTCTTGTATTAAACCCCTCAATTAATTACTTATATAATCAATTGCCTCAAACATCTCACCGGTCAATTGAGGAGAGGGATGTGAAGATTAGGGATTTGCAGAGTTTGGTTGATGATTTAGAGGCGGTGTTAGAAAGGTCGAATAAGGAGAGAGCGGAGTTGGAGATTGTCAAAAATGAGTTGGAAGTGCTTTTGAAGAAGTCGGAGAGGAAGGGTAAGGAGATGGAGGGTAAGATGGGGTTTGTGATCTCTATCTCCTTCTCTCCCTCAATCTCTCTATCTCTGTCTCTCCCTCAATCTCTTTCTCCCTCTCTCTCTCTCTCTCATCTCTGTGTGAGTCATCAATAAGTAACTTATTTTTCGTAACTCTTATTTTGGCTTCATTGTTCTTTTGATTGTGTAATTGTGTTTCTAAATGTATCATGAATTTATTCAATCTTGGATTTTTCCTTGTAGAGCGTAATCCACCAATTGAGGAAGTGATTCAACTGGAGTAGTTCCTCCTTTTATCGAGTTTCTTGACAGAGATGATTACCCACAACTTCTGGTTTGAGTCTGAAGTTGGAACTTTGATAAGAGTATTACTATTTTTGTTCCTCCGTTCGTGCCTAATGAGTTAAGAGTATTACTATTTCTTGTTATTAGTGTTGGATTTTTTTCATTATTATAAAATATTTACAAGTAAAGATTGATCTTCGCTTTTGGTAACTTATTTTGATAATATTTGATAGACAAAGCCTGCTCTCCCTATTGTAGCGAAAATAATCTCAAATTTGTACATGTTTTATATGTAAAACTACTGGGTTTGGAATCTGTATCATGGAGTGTAAGCTAGTTGATAGACAATATTGTTTTACTTCTAAGTTACTCGTCCTTTCAGTTGTGAACAAATTGTTTAGTAGTTGATTGCGTAAGCACCATGTTATGCGGAATGTAAGTACCTATAGATTTGTGGCTGGGTGTGTGCAGTAGTTGCAACTCTGATAAACTACATGCCTTAATATTTTTTTGAATCAAGGTTCTCCATCCATCTTTCTTTGAATCATATTGTAACTACATGTAAACTATCTAGTTTTTTTTACTGTTGAGTTACATCTCTAGATAATTCAATTATAACAAAAAGAGTGCATCTTTGATCTTTGTAAAACAATACTACGCTCCGTTTCCTTGGAAATTCTTGTTAGCTTTCAATCTTTAGGGGATGCTTTTGTTGGGCCTTGTTATTTCAAGTTTGATGTTTTGCAAATTTTTTGTTTCCTGTTATATGTTTATGGTTGCTGCTTATATCTATAATCTTTTGTGCTATTCTTTTCATGCTCATACACTGGGATACTGATGGACAAGAACGTTTTAGGAGAATCACAAGCAGCTACTATAGCGGAGCACATGGAATCATTGTAAGTAATCCCTGCTTTGTTCTAATGACGTCGTTCCGACCCTTACAGTCATGACCCATGACAACTGCAATTTATTTTACCTGGCAGGTAGTGTATGATGTGACAGATCAAGAAAGCTTTAACAATGTCAAGCAATGGTTGAATGAAATTGATCGGTATGCCAGTTATAGTGTAAACAAGCTTT
The DNA here is from genome assembly GCA_037693485.1 of Kitagawia praeruptora. Classification (NCBI taxonomy): domain Eukaryota; kingdom Viridiplantae; phylum Streptophyta; class Magnoliopsida; order Apiales; family Apiaceae; genus Kitagawia; species Kitagawia praeruptora. The sequence continues at coordinate 130,718,810 of CM075347.1, forward strand.
TAGTTGGAAATAAGTGTGATCTTACATCACAGAATGTTATCTCCACTGAAACAGCCAGGTAGAAAAATGTCTGCATATATTATATTATATTTCTGGCAATAATATCATGAGTTGTGGTTCAGTTGTGTTTTTTCTCTAAATGTTTCTACTTTTCTCTAGATTTTTTTCAGAAATGTGTGATGGAATTACTAAATACGATGACAGTTATATATGTAACACATCAGTTGGAATTTATTGAAGCTTCAGACTTATATTAGTAAGTAGTTCACTCTCTATTAAATATTATTAAGAGCTAATATTCTTAAGAGCAAGTAACTTCTGTAAATTTTCTATTACAACTGAGTGCAACCAACTTACTATCTTTATACAGGACAATTGTTGTGACGAAGCTAGCACTGGCAAGAGCAAAGAGGAGCCCTGTTTTGACAGTGAGCAAAGAGAATGCATTTAAAATAGGCAATCATGCGAAGGTGAGAGTAAATGTATTTTGAATGTGCCTTCTAATCTTTTCCAGATGACGAGACTGAAGAAGAAAGGAATTGCATGCAACTGCTTAATGAGAATCTTTACTTTAGTTCTAAGAGGCAGAAACAATGCTCATCTAGTTCTACATGTTTATGGTCTTTTTCTACAGAAATTGGCAGGCTGTTGCAGCTTTGTGAGGAGGAAGATGATGCCAGTAGTGGATTACCAGTCCCAAATCCAGCCAGATCAAAAGTTTGTAGCAACGTTGTACTTCAGCAGGTTAAAAGTGGTTTATATCTTTTCACAATGCTCATCTAGTCCTACTCAGTTGGTCGGACGAACAATCCCAGCCGTCTTTATGGCTATCAGGCACCAGAGGTGACAGCTCATCGCAAAGTCCACCTTATTTTTTGATGGTTGTGTAATGATTGTATTAAACTTACAATGTTAGACATTCTTTTTAGTTAAGCAATGTATAATTTATAGTAATTTTGGTGTGTTGATTGTATTGTCTAGCATAGTTATTTTTGCATAAATAAACCGTTGTCTAATCTTTTTTTAGCCAATGAAGGCATCTTTAATAACAGTTGTTATAAATCATATAAGACAACATCCATGATTCAGAAGAAACTATTGTAGGACTCTTTTCACATAACTCTTTCTTATATAAAACCGTTGTATTTAGAGACTCTACACAACGGGAAACAAGGGTATCAGCAAATTTGATAGAATATATGTTGTAGTGTTAGAGTTCTTACAACTCTTTTTATTCAAGGAACCATTGTTTTAACCCTTGAACAACAACATATGTTATTTTTAAAACACTTGACTGACTTCATTTCAGACAACGGTTTTCAAAAACATTGCGTTGTTGTTTCTAGGTGTTACAACGGCGTCCAAAAAATGGGGCGTTGTGTTGCAATCTGTTGGACAATGGTTGTGGAACTGTTGTGTTACCGTCTTCTACGCATCGGGTAAATAACCGTTGTCTGCCTTCAAACAGACAACTGCCGGATAGACAACGAAAAAAACGCAGCTCAGACAGCGGTGAAAATGTGTTGCAGGATCGTGTTTTTCTTGTAGTGTACATCTCCATTGCTTAAACATGACAATATAAAAATGTCACCCAGTGTTTATACAAAGCCCATATCATATATTTCAATATCAGGGAATATTTCTTTTACATAATATTAAAACAATATTTGACAGTAATAATATTTTCTTTGGCCAGCATGGAAAAAGTACCCCTTTCGTCATACTGGACCTTTAAGCCATTGCCATTCTTTGTTCTTTGATCATCAGATGTGTTGCCTTCTTATAAGAAAATTTACTGACGAATATTTCAAGATGAATGGAATCCAGCCAATGATTAGTGCCAAAGGTATTGAATTTGAAACGATGTACCATGTACAAATCCTAATATAACCTGTTATTAAACACCAAATTAAGCAGTGAACATAAGGTTATAAAAAAATATGACACAAATATTGTTTCATAAATAGGTAGGGATCAAAAATTGGTTGTTCTTACCTAGATTACTAAATATGTTGTGTAGGCTCACTTTTGCTGGACGAGTCCTCTGCACAGGAGGTCACTAATCTGCCTAATTTCTATTTTCATCTTCTCCTTTTGGTATTAGACTCTCATTGTTCACCCTTCTGCGATTCTCTGCAGCTTGTTCTTCGGGCGCTTTTTGTTCACCCTTCTGCCATCCTCTACAGCTTGTCCCTGATCTGTTCTGCAATCAGTTTCGTCTTTCCGAAACCTTTTTACCACAGCAGAAGACTAGAAGACTGGTGGAGGAATGAATATTCATCGGTCATGATGTATCAAAAATAATCCTCAAATAATAAGCCTATTATCAAACAACAAAATAGACAATAATTATCAAAACTTTTACACTGCATTCAATCAAATAAAACACCTCTACCAGTATTTCACAAGGATCATACTTAAGATTGAGTTCAGACACAAAATCTTGCATGGCCTAATAGGCACGCAAACACTATAGAGTTGTTTCAATTTTTAGAGGAGATCCACACACATGATGGAATTTATTGTATTCAATCAAACACGTAAAGTTAAATCAAAGAATTGTTTCAATTTTCAAAAGAGATCGACACACAAGATGCTGAGTTGATTGCATTCAATTAAACACCTAAAATTATATCAGATATATTATCTAAATACATAATAATAAAAACTTATAAATTGCTCCAATATATAAGTTAGAGCTAATAAGAAAACCTGAGAAATAAATGATGGTCAGAATCTTCTCCATCATCATCATCGGAATCTTGAACAGCCACCATCATCTCTTAAATTCTTATAGAAACTTTTCTCGTGATTGAAGAAAATTTTGTGCACTAGTCAGTAGAGTGTCCAGCCCTTCTATCCTCTTTATAGCAGTTTCTAAGATGTGTAATTTCCCTCGGAATTGTCGTCAATGCATGCAAACAAAACACCTCGAGATTGCCGTCAATGCATCCAAGTCAACAAAGCACCCTTGGGAAAAAAACGTATGCCATCTAACCGTAATTATGTCATCCAGGAATTGGACATGGGCGTTAATATGGATTTGAAGAGATTTTGTTGAATTTTAAAGATCTAGTAATAGAATTTAGTTTTGATATAAAAAATTTGATCAATATATTTACATAATATTTTTATAACAATGATATTCATAATCTTGTGACGAATCTTTTTGAATGATAACTTTTCATGAATAACATAAAAAATTTTCTTTACTTTTTGAAATTAAACGAAAATCTATATATTACTAATCTAAAAAATTATTTTGAAATTTGAGTTAAATACACTCTTAGAGTATATTTTATTTTCACCTATGTTAATTTATTGGTCCATGTACTAAAAAAACCTATTAAATTTTATGTGACTAAAAACAAAAAAGTGTAATATATCTAAAAAATTATAATCACATTTCTTCGAAAAACAAATGTATAATTTTAGACTAGATTATAATTATAAATGGTGTATTATATATAGGGTTGACTCCATAATAAACACCTTATATAACAAACAATAAAGAACACCTTAGATCTAATAGATCCAATGCCCTGGCGGGGCAATACAAAAAGTTCTTATTTTTTTACCTTCTATCCATCCATCATCTCAAAAAATAAAAATTAAAAATTAAAAAAAATAAAAAAAGTTACTGTTCATGATGATGACGTCATCAGTGACGTCATCATGAACAGTAAACTTTTATTTTTTATTTTTTATTTTTTGCTGACTTGATAGAGGGTAAAAAAATAACAACTTTTTGTATTGGGTGCCCATGACGGGGCTAAAGGATCTAATAGATCTAATGTGTTCTTTATGGTTTGTTATATAAGAATGTTGTCTATGGAGCAAAGGCCTATATATATATATATATATATATATATATATATATATATATATATATATATATATATATATATATATATATATATATATATATATATATGATTATTCAAAACTATCAATTCATTTACATTTTTTCTTTAGTTGTAGTTAAACTAAAAATACTAATTAATTTAATTTTATTTGTTGACATAAAAAATACCCCCTCCATCCTATATATTTCTTTTTAAAAAAAGAATTTGTATTCCTCTCTCCTTTCAATAGAAATTTAAGGATAACTTTCCAAAATTATACATGCATTTATCATATCCAAGATTTGAATTTTTATTCAAACTTAACATTATTGTATTTTTTAATTTTTTAATTAAGGTATTAGTAGGAAAACTTTATCAAACTAATCTTTTTTTTTAATATTTGTGATTTTAGCAAAAGGAACATGTTATTTTCAAAATCACAAATAGTATTTTAGACATTTATTTCTATCTAATTATAAAGGTAGTCAAATAGTTAAACCACTTTCCTAAAATGTTCATAATTTTTTGAATTTTTAAGTATTTATTGTAATCTTGACATGTTAGAACAAACATCAATGCAACATCCTTTTACCTCTTTCAAAGTTAAAAGATCTTAGAAGAGTTTGAAGAAACATTTAGTTTACTACTTAAGTAATACTTGTACACATAAAATATTATTATTAAAAGTAATTTTCACCCTTAAAAATAAAAGAGATTGTTTTGACTATGTTATAATAAAATAAAAGCGAGGGTTATAAATAAGTGATAATTAGTAATTTAAGAAGTCATGGAACAATTTCTTTTACGGTAGGTGATTCCTTATATTTGTACTTGAAAGCAGAAATAGCTAATCTTTTTTAGTTGCATAAGGTTAAATTTTCTAGTTGCATAATCTTAAGCGGCTTAAATATTGTATATCGTTCGATTAAGCATCCTCAGTATCAATGTAAATTATGTGAATACCAAAATACCTTCTACATGTGCCGCAGTTATGTTTCCTTTCTATATCGTTCTATTACTTGTTGTACATTTTCATTGTTTCTCTCCTTATTTTTTCCAACATTAGGGGGTTGGGAAGGACTTACCATAAAATTTTTAATGATATTTTAATACTTTTTCTCACTCAAAAATCCATTTATGAATCATAGAATCAAGATGCATCCATCTTTTGGTACATTAATTTGTAATAATATATATGGTAAATGACAGGGAGTCAAATCCTGGATCCTCTTCCAACCCGAATCCAAGTTCTGATATTATGTTATATTTGATATATTTGAACCATTTCAACGAATTTCACAAACCTTGTAATGTAAAAAATGGTTCTAGGAAATGGATTGTTTCATAGGCGGTTTCACTTCTATCGTCTATTACATAACAACATTTTCTTAATGACCAAGAAGATCTCTCTCATTTTTAGACTGTTAGCGTGATGTTTTGATGTTGAATATAAATGTTGCATCGTAATATTTCATGTGTATTTATCTAATCTTGTTTTGCAGGAAGTATTGTTCATTGATTAAGGGGGAGCTTTTAGCTCAATCACATATTGGTATATAATCATCAAAAAGGGGGAGATTGTTACCCTAGTGGGTTTTGATGTTATATACAGCAAGCTAATTACTTATCTTGTACTAGTTTTACTATATTTAGCTTACCATTATATGATTGAATCACTTGATATATCATATGCATATATATATATATATAATATATATATGTTTTCTATGTATAAGTATACTCTCAGGTAACCTGGTCGATGATATGGAAAGGCAAAGATTTAAAGCTGACATGAACTCGCCAGAACGAGAACCAAAACAGCAAGCTGACATGAACTCGTCAGAACCAAAACAACAAGCTGACATGGACTCATCAGAAGTTGTTCTTAGTCAAGTTTGATTTCGAAGATTTCTTGAAGATTGCTTAAAGATATCAGAGTTTGGCTAAGATTAAATATGTAAGGACTCTATTATATAATATATAGTATATATAATTAATAGAGCTCAAATCAATTTCGAAAATCTGTTCCTTATTTAGTGGGATTGTGATTTATCTTTCCTTATCTTTTTAAAACAGATTTTACTCAATCTTTTACTTATCTAAACATTCCATAACAGCCCAGATTCCTTCATATCCTTTTAAAGTTGTTGAAATTTGTTTTTATCATATATATACTATCGTATATATATCAAAATGAGTTTGTAATTGGAGATTCAAATCATTTCAAACGTTTTATTATCAAAACCTCTAACTAATATAGCTGTTGGAGAGTGTTTTATGCAATCAAATCTTTTTGATACATCTAATCTTCAACTAGCCGTTTGTGTGTTTTATATATATTCACTTACAACCTTTCTTGTAAGTAACCAAGCAAAACACAACCTACAAGTTTGAGACTTGCTTATACACGTTTCTATCATCTCTCTTAAACACCATTCTTATAAACTCTGAGCTTTATTGTTATATACACTTATATTATATAAGAGAGTTTATAGCTTGAGTTGTAATACTCGAACATCTTATTTTTGATTGTATTGTTCGATTTGTAAGTATTAGTTGCTGGATATATTGGCTAGGGAACTAGGGTTTGGTGAACGTTGCTAGAGAAGTATACTTGGGAAGTATAGCTTAGAGAGCAAGTTCAGAAACAGGTGTTCAGCAAGCCATTTGTCAGCAGCTGGTATTGTTCGATGTGTAAGGATTAGTTGCTAGATATATTGGCTAGGGAACAAGGGTTTGGTGAACGTTGCTAGAGAAGTATACTTGGGAAGTATAGCTTAGAAAGCAGGTTCAGAAACAGGTGTTCAGCAAGCCATTTGTCAGCAGCTGGGATCAAGGGAGATATATTATTGTATCTTGTAATTGGTTTATTTCGTTTTTTCAATGTAAATGACCCAGTCTCAAGTCTTTCAGACAACTTGTGCTTCATTAGCAATGTTTTTGGAGTTTTAAAAATATTATCTGCATCTCTAGTGGGTTTTATCGCAGACAATAAATATGAAGTTTTTGGTGTGCCTTTTGATCCACATAACTTTTTTAAATTACTATTGTTACTGGTAGATGCAGAATATGAATCTTGAGATTTAGGCTGCAAACCAAATGTAGCTGCGAAAACTAAAGATCTCTTCTTTGAAGACACAACTGAATTGAGCTTAATGCTGGAATCTTCATCTAAGGAGGTAGATTTTAGTTTATCAGAATAAAATTTGCAGGATGCATTTCGAGATGGCCAATGGACTTGTATAGAAGGAGTTTCCTGTCCAGAGCCTTGATGCGATAGAGATGATAGGGCTACTAATGATGGCAGAGGTGTCAATCGAGCCTCTTTAAAAATTGTAGCCACGGTTGTTGCATATCCAGATTCTTGTAGGTGTTCGTGTCTAGTAATAGAAGTTCTCTGAGTTTGACAAGTGAGACATGTGTAGAATTATTGGAAATGTACACTTAAGTTCCATGCTTAAACGTTTGAGAATTCTTCAATACATTGTCATAATCGCAAAACTTGTTACAAAAATATCCAATATAGACAGAATGACACAAATGCTACAAATGCTTTATTTCAGTAATAGTAAATGGGTGCAAAACAAAAGTCACAATTTGCGTATGTTGCTCTTTGCACTTCATCTCAAGCAAGATGTCCTTGAGGTTGAAATCCTTCGCGTTGAATCCTAAAAATGATACAAATAATTCTTGTTGTTCTATGGTTCAAACTAAAAGAATATATATATATATATATATATATATATATATATATATGAAAAATAAGATAAAGGAAGATCTTAGTAATATAAGTGTTACCTTTGCCTAAAGAAAAGGAAATGCTCATTAATGTAGATCTTTGTGGAAGGAATAGTAGCGACCTCAATCTCACCTTAATTATCAATAAAAATATATATATGTCATGCTATAATATTCAATCACGTGCAAAAAGGAAAAAAAATATTATGTGATGTTAAAAGTATTAAAATATCAACTTACCTTCAAACTTACAAAGTCTAGTACTGGCAAGAATGACAACAACAGGAGACTGCAGTCCATGTTAAAACAATTTATCAATAAATGCGATATGTTCATCCCAAACATTAACTTTTGCCGAAGACCTGTAAACAGTAGAGATTAATTTTTTTTATTTCTGTTTAAGTTTGTTAATTAAAATTATGATAGAAATTATTGACTCTTTTATCACCTTCCATCCGTAATTGTAAAATGTACTAATAACTTGGCACCATATATAGTTTGGACCATTCTTGGATGATGAAGATCTTGTACAACCCCAATAACATCTACATTAAATAGTAAATTATAAAGATATATAATGTGTATCAAGAAAAATTCCCACTTTTTCATGAATGCATCTAATTAGCAAGATATACCTATAGAGTAAAGAGGACTTCGATATCCTTCATACATGCTAAAAATATGACGCAAATCTCCTAATTCAGAAAAATTGAACTTGTACATGGGAATTATAAAGTTGTCGGTGATGACAGGTTGCACAATGGTACAATTAGTAAACATGATAGACAGGTCTGAATGAACTGGCCTTAACCTTCCGGTAGCAACTTTGACAATAAAGTGAGAAACAACATACACATTTCCTTCAACGATATTATTTCCAAGAATATTCCATATATCGCCTTTAACGAAAGCATGAATTTGACGGTTCTGTCAATGGAAAATCATAAGTAGACTGGGATGATAAATAATAAATCATGATATAAAATTATGCTTACTTCTTCATCTAAAAGAATAAGGTTGGATCCTTGAAAAAATTCACCATTATTGGCAAATGATAGCCACTGCCTGCTCACACGAACTCTAATTCTCCATGTTGTCTTTGTTCGATCAAGCAAAGCAATTCTGTCATACATAGCCATTCCTGTAAAACCAACTAAAAACAATTAAAAACAGATTTGCTATCAAGCAACTGATGACCTTAATGAAATATATATATGAGTCCTTTGAGATATATATGTGGTCACTAATTTAACTAATGATATGGACAAAAATATAGGAATATATGAAACAGAACAAATCATGATTATAATTGTGATACACTTATCAAAAATAAAAAGATATGGAGATATTTAACTTAAAGGTCATTAAAAAAATTTATATCGAACATAATATCAATGATCAATGATATACTAAAAGATATTCACGTGTGCACTAAAACAAATTTTGACATATCTTGAATAATTATCTGAAGTAATTTTATATAATTTATTATAATAACGTATTGAATTATTCTTTTATAACATGTTGACGTCTTTACTAATTATATATTTACTATATTGACGTAATGAATTTTTTATTTATTTACAATGATTAGATTTTATTTCTATCTCCTTCTATATGTATCTAAATATTTTACTACTCTGTTTTAATATTTTAGTAGTTCTCGAATTATTAGTTACAAATATACATGATTTAATTAGCCATTGTCCTATTATTATTGAGTTTTTGTGCTATAAATAGAAAAAACTTTATAACATATAATACGTAAAAAAAATTAAAAAATAAAAATTAAGTTACAGGTACATACAAAGTTTTTTTAATATTTGCAGTTATATATATTTTTATATTAATTTTTTTTTCATATTCATATGTAAAAAATTTACTTTTTGATATGACATATATTTTGAGATGGTAAAAAAATTGCAGTTTACAGATTTTAAAATATTTCAACTCATACTGATATGTTGCAAATATAATTTTAATTTACAATTTCTTGAAAGCAGGTTCAAAACAATTCAACATTATCATGGATCATGTTATATACCAAACCTTTGACAAAAATTTTATTTATCACGTTCTCAAACATTTTATCATTATACTTGGTTCAATTAATATAATTAAAGGAATTTTGGGTGAAAATCTAAATTAGAGTTTATTGGCATACAATATGAAATTAACTTAAAGAAATTTGATGCTAGATTATAAACTATATTTTTTTATAGCATAAATGTTTTATTTTGTAAATTTAAAAATTGAAGCACATATTCGCAAAACCATGACAAATTTAAAATCATAATTTGGAGAACAAACAATGTCTCAAATCCATAACATATCCAAAACATTAGAAAGAAAACAGTCCACCAAAACTTATTCCTGAAAAGTAATATAATAGCAAACTTTAAAAAGGCGAAGCTTAAACAATGCTTTACGACCAATCTTCACAGACATGTATCCATAATCAAGGTTCCTGAAAAGAGAATGGTAAATGAATGTTTATTAAATTTTTCATCTGATTATGTAATGTGTTAGTCTAAAATGAAATAAGCAGTATTCATGTAGCTGTACCATTTTAATTTTTTTGGTGACTGATTTGGCGGAGCCTGGAGTCTTTTGAAACTCATCACCTTCAAAATTCTGCAACAATGATGCTAAGTTAAGCAACTGATACATGCTTTTTAATTCCTAAACTCTGTAATGCATATGTAACATACTAATAAACTTACATCAATGGTTAAATTAATAGTGGGAATGTCAGAAACACTTGATGATTCAGTCAAAGCTGGCTTAGTCATTGCAAAATCATAAAGATCATCAACCTCAAACAGAGTACTATCCTCAGTAACATTTTCTTTGTTCAAACTGATCTGAACTGAAATTTCTTTCCCAACCAGAGTTTTAATAAGGTTAGGAAGACCATCCTCCGGAACCTATCAAATCATGATAATTATCATGTAACATACTTGTACTAACCTGTAGTAAAAATGAAAAAGTGTATACATACATTCTTCAAATCTTCAACCATTTTTGCAGCGCTTGTACCAAGAATTCTTCTAGCAGCTCGATCCATTAAAACAACATTACATGCATATGTAGAATCCTGAGCAAGCACCATGATACGGAATCTGATTCACAAAACAAATGTTGTCAAACATGCATAATTGCCAAAACTGAAACCTGATTTGATCTTAAAAACACAATTAAAAAAATGGTACCTTTTAGGAGCAACTGGAATGATTCGAGGACAGTTAGAACATTTAAATCTTGTGTCAATACCTTCAACTTCAGAACGACATTTGTTACAACTGAAAAACCACCAGCTAGAATCTTCATCCACTTTAAGAATAGTAAAAGTGCAGTATATTTTTTTTTACATCACAAATATACTAAACAAAATTAATAACTAAAAATAATAGCACAATAACAATAAAAAGAGAAAATTGATAAGATCCAAACTTGAGATGATCATATGTCAATTTCTCATTCAACTCCTTCAGTGAAAATTTCTCAAAAAAAGTTAAGGACAGCTCATAATTTGAGGATTGAATGGATTTCTCAGCCTTTACTACATACATCTCTTCTTTAAGCCTTTAGATAGATTATAACTGCCTAAGAATACATGAACCAAGATATAAAGTAATGAAATTTTTTTATTACACTATACTACCTCATCCTCATGTCTGCAATAGTTTCATCATCCAGATTTAGATAAATTTTTGAGGAAGGCAATGTACCAATCTGCACAGAATCTGTACATAGGAAATGTTAAAAATTTAAGAATGACAATAATATCTTATTAAAGAAGTTTGGTGGAATCGAAATGTACTTACTCATGAATGTTTGCAATTTGGTACTTGTACAAATTGCTATAATTGGTTTCTCAAGTTGTCTCCCATACATTTCCTCTACACTTACGGCAAGATCTCCCCATACAGTAACTTTGTGCTGATTACTAAAATTAATTTAAAAAAAAATACTACAATCAGTTAAACATGAGTGTTGTTTATAGGAATATATGTTGTACTACATGATCCAGATACTAAAAAATATAACCTTTTTAGCATATTACAAACCTTGAATCACAGATTCTAAACCTCACAATGTCTTTTTCCCCAAATTTTGTGTCAATCTTTCTGGAATATTCATAATCCTCAAGAACTCCAATTACATCTGGTTTGGACATTAAAAACATAAGATTGTTTGTTTGAATGATAAATCAACGGAATGACTTAAAAATGTGTACAATATATTAAGTTGGAGAAGTAATGTACCAATAGCAAATTCTGGATTTTCACGTGGCTGATATTTATTGGCCTCGGCTTGTAGATCTCCCAAATCCAAGAATTCAAATTTATATAGAGGAATCATGCCATCATCTGCAACCTCCTTCACAGTAGTATCTTTAGTAAACCTAATGCAAATATTTGTTTGAACTGGCTTTAAAGTCCCAACAGCATCATTCACTGAAAATTGTTCAATAACATATACACCTCCTTCCACTATGGTAGTTGTTAATGCATTCCAAATGTTGTGATAGGCAAATGCATGAACATGATTATTCTACAAAAATATTGTTACGAAATGTTAAAAAACCAATCAAATACAAGAAAATAAAAGTTTTAAATTTAAAAACAAAGAGGGATTAGTCATAAGTTTACATCATCATCCAACAGAATAAGATTGAATCCTTTCAATGATCCAGTTTCTGCAGTAACGCTCGCCCACGTCCTAGTTACTCTAACTTTAATTTTCCAGTTTGTAGTAGACTGGTCTAGGTTCTCAAGACGATCAAACACAGCAAACTCCATTGAAAATAAGCCTATAAAAACGATGCAAGAACACGTCTACTATCGTTAAAACATTTATATTATGACAAAAAAAAGTATACTGACATGGTAAATTTATACAATGAGAAGTTGAGGCTTTCTTACTCTCGATGTAATGTTGAAGACAGTGAAATGAAGTGGACTTTGTATTGTAAACAACTGTGATAAGCTATATTTTTATAATTGAGCGGCACATGTATACACCGACATAAACAAATTATGATAATGTTGATTTGATCTTGATATTGATTGTAACTACTAATTGATTTGGATTGATTCTATGAGAATTTTGATAATGATGGACTTATTATGATGGTGATCCTATGAGAGTTTTGATAATGATGGACTTAATTTGTTATGATTCTGTAAATCATTACCATATTTAGTTATTGTTAGTTATCTATGTAATCTTGGTTAACAAATTTGAATTCCAAATTTATTTCAGTAAGTCAGTTATTAAAATTAATTTTAACGTCAAAATATGTGTAGTTATAATTCAAATATAAATTAACATTTTTGTAATTTTTTATTAAAAAAACTAATCTAACATACAGCTAAAGCATAAATGAATGGTACCAATTAAAAGCTGATTTGAAGTTAAGAAAAAACAATAATATATTTGTAAATTACTAATAAAGATAATAGATCTTTGATAATTTCTACTATGATTACTAATAAAGATAATTGATCTTTGAGTCATACAATAAAGATAATTGATCTTTGAATCATACAATAAAGATAATTGATCTTTGAGTCATACAACTGAACAATGCATCAATCATCTAAACATGGAAGATTGTAAAAAACTTCCTCAAATACAACATTTGACGTAATATTTGTGGTAGTACCAGTATCACTATCAATCAGAATGTGAATACCTTCGGGCCTTGTAACTCGCGAAATGGCAACATATATGTGACCATGAGAAAATGCAGCTCTAGGTAGATATAAACCTACCGTATCAAGACTCTGACCTTGGCTCTTGTTAATCGTCATTGCATAACAAATTTGAATTGGAAATTGAATTCTTTTTAATTCCAATGGCCAGATAGTATCAGTTGGCACCATCTCGATTCTTGGAATCAGATGTTTAGTTCCGACATGTGAGCCGCAAAGAATTTCACATTCAATACTATTTTTCTTACATGAAGTAACAATCATCCTCGTCCCATTGCATAATCCCATTATTTGGTTCAAGTTCCTCATAAGCATAACGACGACTCCAACTTTGACCTTTAACTCATGCTTGGGAATGCATGGCATATTTATTGAGTTGAGATATTCTAATGGAAATGCAGTACTGAAATCATTATCTTCATCACCATCATCATCAATAGAATCCTGACTAAGAAATGTGTGCATCGTTCCAGGGATCTTGTCAAGTATTTGGTTGTTAATGTCATCCACCACAATATTTGTTGGTGTCAATATAGCTCTTGATCTCAGGTAATAATGTGAAGACATGTTGGAAAGAAAATCCGGATAAGTGATCTCAAAAAGAGTCCTGATAGGATCTTCAGAGGAATGTACAACATACTGATCTGGTATCTTTATCAACATGTCACCAATGTCTGAAGAAGTACGAATGTACTCCTCCTTGCCATCTCCAACAGAAAGCTGCCATTTACTGAAATCAGCAATGATCTTATTCTGTGCTTCTGTATTACCTGAATGTAGCCGCATATTCTGTTTCAGTAAAAATACTTGACAAAAGTCCCATAGCTTAGACCTATTTAGAGCAGCAAATACGATTTCAGCCCTTGTTGTAGCTATACGGGAGAATACTATCCTTAAGCATGCTGTATCTATCCAACATGAACGTCAGAAGGAGTATGATGAGAGGAACCAGGAAGTGCATCATATGAAGCTGCTGGTAGCTCACTACCAGGAGCAGTTGAGGACCCTTGAGGTACACGTAAAACACAAAAATGTTATCTTCCTGTGACTATGCAATATGATTCCCCTGTCAGAAGTGTATAATTATATTACTCAGACAAATGCCATTATGATTCTTTTGGTTGGTAAATATTACTTGATGAAATATTGATATGGCTAGACAAATATTCTTCGCCGCTTTACATTTGAAAATTTGACAAAATCGTATCATTGTAAATGGGGTTCCAGTATTTGACACTAGCAATGGCAGATTAACACTGACTTTTGCCTGATATGTTTTCTTATTTATTATATATTAAACCGTTCTTAAATCATTGTTTCACTGGTTGCAGGTTAATAACTTTGCTCTGACAGTGCATTTGAAGCAGTCTTTAGAAAGCAAATTCATGCCCGGAAGCTCCAATAAATTCGTTGGATCCGATTCTTCATATCACAATGTAAGTTCTGTTGAACAACCCAGCTATAACCATTCCCCTCACCTTCTTTCCCTGTCAGAGGTATCTCAAGGTTATCAAAGTTTAAACTTACTTGTCTATATCTTGTTATGTCAAAGTTAAGGTAATTGCACTGATTGATGTCGGTAGGATCTTCAGCAGGTGCAGGTTTGGATGCTCATTACACATGTTTCTGATCATCAGTTGTTTACGTGTTCATTCTGTTTTTTTAAATAATTCAGTCCTCCTTATATCTCTTAAATGTACATTTTATTTATAGTCACTGATCTTGTACACTGAATTGTTTACGTTCAATCTAATTTTGAATAACATTCTGCATGACTATAAAATGTACACTGAATATAGTAAATGTACACTGAATTGTTTACGTTTCAATCTAATTCTTAAATGTTATGTATAGCCCTCCTTATATCTCTTCGACTTGTGCTAAAGTTCGATATTTTGCAGGAAGCATCTAGTCCTAACCGCACCCTCGATCTTGCTTCTGCTCTTGAGATTGGTTCACCTGGAAATAAAGCTTGCATCAATAAAACTGCTGCTAGTGGTAGTACAAGATCAGTCATGACTATAGTATTTGAATTTGCATTCGAAAGTCACATGCAAGAAAATGTAGCTTCAATGGATCGGCAATATAATGCTAGTAGTAGTAGGGACATAGGAGCTGCTATCAAATTATAACATCTGATGTGGGTGCGACACCGGTTGGACATGTGCCTACGGGACATGTGCCTTTGGGACATACTGTTGTTGCACAGATTATTGTTCCGATTGGATCGAATACGACAGGTTTCGTTCCTACAAATGGACATGCGGTGCCTGTTGGTGTGCAAACATCGGTAGTACAGACACATGTTATGCCTGTGGTGCCTAGTGCACATAATATTGCACCTGCTGTGCCTGCTACACATGCTCAGAAACCTGATAAGTTCAATGGAACGAACTTCAAACTTCTGCAACACATATTAAATGAAGCCGGCGTTATCTATTTATGTTTTTCTAACTTCTCACGCAACTCACAAACGCACATCTGCAACTCACTTATTAATTATAAAACTCTGTTATTAATTGTAAAACTATGTTATTAATTATTAATTATACCCCTCTATTACACATTTGGGAGAGGGGTAATAGATTTTATTTTGGAAGAGGGGTAATAGACCTGGTCCAGGGGAGCCTATTACGCATTTGGAAAATGGGTAACCACTATTACCCATTCTCCAAATGCGTAATAGAAGAAAAATCTATACTAGTTACCCCAATATCAAATGCGTAACCCTCTTACTATCATATGGAATGCGTAATACATGGGTATTTATGGCCATCATCAGTGCTTTGAGATATTCTTGTTATGTGATATAGGTTTTTGGGGTATTCTTGGCCAAAGCTCTGAAAAAAATGGAAAACAACTACACTATTTTTATATACAGATTGGTTTCACCTAAATCATACCCTACTAAGTCATAAAATATAAATATAATTTTATAGCATTATCCAAATATCACTAATAAGCATTATATATGTACAATACTTTTTTTGAAAGAATATATGTACAACACTTACTTAAATAATTATATTCACTTAGTAGGTTATAAAATTTTCCATACAAATTTAGTGACATTTTTGTAATATTAAAAATTCATCCCAAAATTTACCCGTTTGCATTTATATGAGAAAAAGTTATAATCTCATGATACCTTACATGAGAATGATCTCAAGCCATGATTCTCATATACTCAAAACATACTTAAAAACATAATTCAGGAAAGAACAATATTGAGGAGGCAACCCTGCCCTAAAACAGTTGGTTTTAAGAATTATAAAATTAACATCAACCTACATCTCCATTGTTTAAACATGACAATATAAAAATGTCACCCAGTGTTTATACAAAGCCCATATCATATATTTCAATATCAGGGAATATTTCTTTTACATAATATTAAAACAATATTTGACAGTAATAATATTTTCTTTGGCCAGCATGGAAAAAGTACCCCTTTCGTCATACTGGACCTTTAAGCCATTGCCATTCTTTGTTCTTTGATCATCAGATGTGTTGCCTTCTTATAAGAAAATTTACTGACAAATATTTCAAGATGAATGGAATCCAGCCAATGATTAGTGCCAAAGGTATTGAATTTGAAACGATGTACCATGTACAAATCCTAATATAACCTGTTATTAAACACCAAATTAAGCAGTGAACAAAAGGTTATAAAAAAATATGACACAAATATTGTTTCATAAATAGGTAGGGATCAAAAATTGGTTGTTCTTACCTAGATTACTAAATATGTTGTGTAGGCTCACTTTTGCTGGACGAGTCCTCTGCACAGGAGGTCACTAATCTGCCTAATTTCTATTTTCATCTTCTCCTTTTGGTCTTAGACTCTCATTGTTCACCCTTCTGCGATTCTCTGCAGCTTGTTCTTCGGGCGCTTTTTGTTCACCCTTCTGCCATCCTCTACAGCTTGTCCCTGATCTGTTCTGCAATCAGTTTCGTCTTTCCGAAACCTTTTTACCACAGCAGAAGACTAGAAGACCGGTGGAGGAATGAATATTCATCGGTCATGATGTATAAAAAATAATCCTCAAATAATAAGCCTATTATCAAACAACAAAATAGACAATAATTATCAAAACTTTTACACTGCATTCAATCAAATAAAACACCTCTACCAGTATTTCACAAGGGATCATACACAAGATTGAGTTCAGACACAAAATCTTGCATGGCCTAATAGGCACGTAAACACTATAGAGTTGTTTCAATTTTTAGAGGAGATCCACACACATGATGGAATTTGTTGTATTCAATCAAACACGTAAAGTTAAAT
This sequence comes from Kitagawia praeruptora, assembly GCA_037693485.1. Taxonomy (NCBI): domain Eukaryota; kingdom Viridiplantae; phylum Streptophyta; class Magnoliopsida; order Apiales; family Apiaceae; genus Kitagawia; species Kitagawia praeruptora. The sequence continues at coordinate 130,736,404 of CM075347.1, forward strand.
CAAAGAATTGTTTCAATTTTCAAAAGAGATCGACACACAAGATGCTGAGTTGATTGCATTCAATTAAACACCTAAAATTATATCAGATATATTATCTAAATACATAATAATAAAAACTTATAAATTGCTCCAATATATAAGTTAGAGCTAATAAGAAAACCTGAGAAATAAATGATGGTCAGAATCTTCTCCATCATCATCATCGGAATCTTGAACAGCCACCGTCATCTCTTAAATTCTTATAGAAACTTTTCTCGTGATTGAAGAAAATTTTGTGCACTAGTCAGTAGAGTGTCCAGCCCTTCTATCCTCTTTATAGCAGTTTCTAAGATGTGTAATTTCCCTAGGAATTGTCGTCAATGCATGCAAACAAAACACCTCGAGATTGCCGTCAATGCATCCAAGTCAACAAAGCACCCTTGGGAAAAAAACGTATGCCATCTAACCGTAATTATGTCATCCAGGAATTGGACATGGGCGTTAATATGGATTTGAAGAGATTTTGTTGAATTTTAAAGATCTAGTAATAGAATTTAGTTTTGATATAAAAAATTTGATCAATATATTTACATAATATTTTAATAACAATGATATTCATAATCTTGTGACGAATCTTTTTGAATGATAACTTTTCATGAATAACATAAAAAATTTTCTTTACTTTTTGAAATTAAACGAAAATCTATATATTACTAATCTAAAAAATTATTTTGAAATTTGAGTTAAATACACTCTTAGAGTATATTTTATTTTCACCTATGTTAATTTATTGGTCCATGTACTAAAAAAACCTATTAAATTTTATGTGACTAAAAACAAAAAAGTGTAATATATCTAAAAAATTATAATCTGTTATAGATATAATTTATATAATAGAGAGATAGAGAGATAGAGAAAGAGCTACATAATAGAGATAGATAGAGGAGAGAGCAATGTTATTATTCATGTGTATAGAACAAATACAAGCAAGGCTTTATATAGCCAAGTAGATATAGGTTACAATGGAAGTGAAAAGTCAAGAGGTGGTGCACTAATTAGGGTAAGGTGAAAAGCTAAGAGTCATTCATAATTATACATAACACTCCCCCTGGATGACTCGTACAAACATCATGCCTCGTTAAAACCTTACTAGGAAAAACCCTGTGGGAAAAACCCTAGTGAAGGAAAAAGAGTACATGTGTTGTACTAATAAAAAAAAGTGTATCGTATATATCTCCCCCTCATTGCAACATGACTATTAATGTCAACATATATCTCGAAATCTACGCATTCCAATCTTGTGTACTAATTTCTCGAAAGATGATGTAGGAAGTGACTTTGTGAACAAATCTGTTGGATTTTCACATGAGCGAATCTGACACACATCAATTTCTCCTCTTTGTTGAAGCTCATGAGTGAAGAAAAACTTTGGATCAATGTGCTTCGTCTTATCACCTTTAATATAACCTTCTCGAGTCTGAGTGATACATGCTTCATTATCTTCAAATAGAACAGTAGGATTCCCTTTATTGATTAAAAGACCACATGATTCTCGAATATGATGGACCAAAGACCTTAGCCACACGCATTCTCGACTAGCTTCGTGTAGTGCCAATAATTCAGCATGATTCGAAGAAGTTGCTGCAAGAGTTTGTTTTGTAGATCGCCAAGATATTGCGGTATCGCCATATGTGAATATGTAACCTGTTTGTGATCTACCTTTGTGAGGATCCGACCGATATCCTGCATCTGCATAACCAACTAATTCTATTTTTGAGTCTTTAGAATAAAACAACCCCATATCCATTGTACCTCGAAGATATCTAAAAATTTGTTTCACACCAGTCCAATGTCTTCGAGTTGGAGCAGAATTAAGCCTTGACAATAAATTAACAGAAAAAGCAATATCAGAACGTGTACAATTGGCAAGGTACATTAGTGCACTAATGGCACTAAGATATGGTACTTCAGGACCAAGAAGTTCTTCTCCCTCTTTTCTTGGGCGGAATGGATCCTTTTTCTTTTCAAGTGAGCGAGCAACCATAGGTGTACTCACAGGATATGCTTTATCCATAATAAATCGCTTAAGGATCCTTTCAATATATGATGACTGGTGGACAAAAATTCCTTTGGATAGATGTTCAACTTGAAAACCAAGGCAGAGTTTTGTTTTGCCCAAGTCTTTCATCTCAAATTCCTTTTTCAAATATTCAATCATTTCATGAATTTCATTTGGGGTCCCAATGATGTTTAGATCATCAACATAAACCGCAATTATAGTAAACCCCATTTTTGTCCTTTTAATAAAAACACAAGGACAAATCACATTATTAACATATCCATTTTTCAAAAGGTACTCGCTAAGGCGATTATACCACATTCAACCTGATTGTTTCAACCCATACAATGATCTTCGTAATTTAATTGAATAAATCTCTCGGGGTTCTAAACTACATGCTTCAGGCATTTTTAATCCATCAGGGATTTTTATGTAAATGTCATTATCTAGTGACCCATATAAGTAAGCAGTAACAACATCCATTAAATTCATTCGGAGCCCTTCTAGAATTGATAAACTTAGTAAAAATCTGAATGTTGTTGCATCCATTACCGGGGAATAAGTTTCTTCATAATCAATTCCCGATCTTTGTGAGAAGCCTTGTGCAACAAGGCGTGCCTTATATCTCACAATTTCATTTTTCTCATTTCTTTTGCGCATAAATACCCATCTATATCCAACGGGTTTCACACCTGCAGGTGTTTGGACAATAGGTCCAAAAACTTGACGTTTTTCAAGTGATTTCAATTCTGCCTCAATAGCATTTTTCCATTTTGGCCAATCATTTCTTCTTTTACATTCATAGATCGATCTAGGTTCATGATCCTCGATTTCTTCAGAAATGTCAAGTGCAGCTGCATATGCAAATATTTCATCCATGACAATTTCTTTTCTATTCCACCTTTTCCCTGAAATGATATAATTTGTCGAGATCTCTTCATTGTCCTCAATTTCAGGTGTTTGATCATCCTTTGAAGACGTCTCTTCAGTGATCAATTCTATTTCATTTGGAATGATGTCATTTGATGTACCAGCTTGTTTATCAAGTTTCCTTGATTTTCTAGGATTTTTATCCTTGGATCCAATAGGTCTACCACGCTTCTGGCGTGCTTTAGACGTGCTTTAGACGCATTTGCTAGCATGACTTTATTTTCTTCATCAGGAAGTTTTATGTTACAAGGAACATTGACAGCCGGTATATGTGACTTTGTCACTGTCTTGACATCAGTAAATGAATCGGGCAATTTATTTGCAATTTCTTGTAGGTGGATAATCTTTTGAACTTCAAGTTCACATTGATTTGTGCGAGGATCATAATGAGACAGAGATTCTGCATTCCACAAAATTTCTTGTCTTTCTTTTTCAAATTTTGACTTATCTCCCCCTAATGCAGGAAAAACTGTCTCGTCAAACTGACAATCAGCAAATCTTGTTTTAAATAAATCACCAGTCATGGGCTCCAAATATTTTATAATTGAGGGAGAGTCAAACCCAACGTATACCCCTAATCTTCTTTGGGGTCCCATTTTTGTTCGCCGGGGAGGAGATATTGGAACATATACCGCACACCCAAAAGTTCTTAAATGTGATATATTTGGTTCGTGACCATTCACAAGCTGCAATGGGGAGTACTTATGATAGGCCGTTGGCCTTAATCGAATTAGCGATGCAACATGCAGGATTGCATGTCCCCAAGCAGAATTTGGCAAATTTGTTTTCATAAGTAAAGGTCTATCAATTAATTGTAGCCTTTTAATTAACGATTCTGCTAGACCATTTTGAGTGTGCGTGTGAGCAACAGAATGTTCAACCGTAATCCCAATCGACATACAATAATCATTAAAAGTTTGGGATGTAAATTCTGCTGCATTATCCACTCGGATATTTTTAATTGTATGGTCTGGGAACTGTGTCCTCTGCCGAATAATTTGAGCAAGGAGTCTTGCAAAAGCGACATTACGAGTGGACAATAAACTAACATGCGACCAACGTGTCGATGCATCTATAAGTACCGTAAAGTACTGAAATGGTCCACTTGACGGTGTAATAGGACCACATATATCTCCTTAAATTCGCTCCAAAAAGGATGGACATTCAATTGCTACTTTCACATGCGATGGCTTTGTTATTAGTTATCCTTGAAAGCAAGCAACACAAGAAAAATCTTTGGACAATGGAACAATTTTGTTCTTTAAAGGATGTCCATTTGAATTTTCAATAATTCTTTGCATCATTGTTGAACCCGGATGGCCTAAGTGATCATGCCACATAAGAAAATTTCTCGGGTCAGATAATTTTTGGATCATTAACATGTGTGTCTCCACTGGATTAATAAAGGTATAATATAATCCAGATTTATACGATGAGAGTTTTTCTATTATTTGCTTCCTCCCAGAGATTATAAACGTGATACATTGATATTCATCGTCATTTTCATTTGTTGTCTCAATATGATAGTTATTGTAGCGTATATCTTTGAAACTCAAAAGGTTTCTTTTTGATCGGGTAGAGAACATGGCATTTTCAATAAATAAATATGTACCATTAGGTAACACTATACTTGCTCTTCCGGAGCCTTCAATAATATCTGATGCACCCGATATTGTATTTACATTAGCTTTAGCTAATATGAGATGCGAAAAATATTCTTTCTTTTTCAAAATTGTATGTGTCGTTGCACTATCTGCCAGACAAAATGATTCCTCATCTTTCATAGCACATAATGAGAGATTACTGGCCATATTTCTAAACTAAAGATATAAATGAAAATTAGAAAAATAATAGAATGCATAAAGTAAAGCCAATCATTTTAGAGTTCAGATAGAAAATTTAAATTTTTAATAAACAAAGCAAAACTTTATCATATGGCTTAATTATTGTCACCACCAGATTTGGCCATCTCTTCATCCTCATTCATGACATTGCTGCTGCAGGAGCATGTTATTTGTATGGGCCAGATTTTTCCATTATATCTTTATTGGTGATACCCTCGCCACATAATTTCAATTGAGATGTAATTTTAAACATGGTGGAGCTATACTCGCTCACACTTTTATAATCTTGCAATCGCAAGTGCAGCCAATCATAACGAATTTTAGGGAGTATCACCATTTTTTTTTTTGAGATCCTTCCAAAGAGTTGATGGATCTTTAATAGTTAAGTATTCAGTTTTTAGGCCTTCATCAAGGTGATGGCGGAGAAATATTATAGCCTTTTCCTTATCTTGTTCGGAGGTTTTATTTCCCTCTTTTATGGTGTCACCAAGACCCATAACACTCAAATAAATTTTGGCATCAAGAATCCATGTCAAATAATTTTTGCCGGTGACATCAAGAGCATTGAACTCAAATTTGGTCAGATTTGACATTGTCACTACTAAATAAACAAAATGCATATTAATTGCAATTTTATAAATTAATCACATAAAGATGTGCAAATTAACACTATCATGGAAGTATTAATGCATGGATTTTATAATAATACGAAGACATGAATTAAAGAAATCTTGTGTACAAAATAGAGTTGTACATGTAGTAGCAAAGTAACCATTTTGATTACAGGAGACTAACATTCATGCATTTCCGTCTTTTGCAGTTTTTTTTTTCTCTAAACAACTATTTACATTCCCACTCAAATTAATAAATCTTTAGTCTGTAGTTCATTTATGTCAAGTAGATACCCGTCCTTTCCTTTTTATTCTTTAAAAACATACTGTAACTTATAATCTTCCTATACTAAATGGACTATTATAATAATACTGTATTCCAATTTGTAAAGGTGATATATACAACTTATAAATCAATATTACGTTTTAAAAAAAAATTCAACAACAAGCATGACATTTGGGGTACAGACACTAACAAATTTTTTTTATAAAAATGGATCAGATTAACTATAAGATTTTTTATAGATGACCATGTTGTATTATATGCACAAATAAATCATACAAACAATTCTAGAGTAAACTTAATTAGCTTGCACATACAATTAAAATATGTTGGGGAAAATAATACACAAATGAACTATACAAGGTACTGTGTAATCAAACTTAAATAAAAATGGTGTTAAGATTGTGACATGGAAGATAGAAGCAAATAAAATGACAATAAACTAGAAGCACCAAATGTGACAAAATTAATCCTTTTAATGTTTAACAAATTTACAACCAGGAGACAACAACATAAACAAGGTATAGATCGAACATATGTATCATATAAAGTGGTCAAGCTATTCTCAATTATATAATATATATATTTGAGCCATATTTCGTATGTAAAAATAGTAAAATACATACCTTTACAATGCTTTTAAAATTTGCTGGATATCTTCTTTCTGGCCGGATAGTTGAACTTCTGTATCTACCAACTTAATTAGTCTTCTAAAATACACTTAACATTCACTCGTGCTGATAACGTGTTATAGATATAATTTATATAATAGAGAGATAGAGAGATAGAGAAAGAGCTACATAATAGAGATAGATAGAGGAGAGAGCAATGTTATTATTCATGTGTATAGAACAAATACAAGCAAGGCTTTATATAGCCAAGTAGATATAGGTTACAATGGAAGTGAAAAGTCAAGAGGTGGTGCACTAATTAGGGTAAGGTGAAAAGCTAAGAGTCATTCATAATTATACATAACATAATCACATTTCTTCGAAAAACAAATGTATAATTTTAGACTAGATTATAATTATAAATGGTGTATATATATATATATATATATATATATATATATATATATATATAGGATTGGACTGCATAACAAACACCTTATATAACAAAAAATAAAGAACACCTTAGATCTAATAGATCGAATGCCCCTGACGGGGCCACCCAATACAAAAAATTCTTATTTTTTTACCTTCTATCCATCCATCATCTCAAAAAATAAAAATTAAAAATTAAAAAAAATAAAAAAGTTACTGTTCATGATGATGACCACTTCATGATGATGACGTCATCAGTGACGCAGTAAACTTTTATTTTTTATTTTTTATATTTTGCTGGCTTGATAGAGGGTAAAAAAATAACAACTTTTTGTATTGGGTGTCCCTGGCGGGGCCAAAGGATCTAATAGATCTAAGGTGTTCTTTATGGTTTGTTATATAAGAATGTTCTGTATGGAGTAAAGACCTATATATATATATATATATATATATATATATATATATATATATGATTATTCAAAACTATCAATTCATTTACATTTTTTCTTTAGTTGTAGTTAAACTAAAAATACTAATTAATTTAATTTTATTTGTTGACATAAAAAATACCCCCTCCCTCCTATATATTTCTTTTTAAAAAAAGAATTTGTATTCCTCTCTCCTTTCAATAGAAATTTAAGGATAACTTTCCAAAATTGTACATGCATTTATCATCTCCAAGATTTGAATTTTTATTCAAACTTAACATTATTGTATTTTTTAATTTTTTAATTAAGGTATTAGTAGGAAAACTTTATCAAACTAATCTTTTTTTAATATTTTTGATTTTAGCAAAAGGAACATGTTATTTTCAAAATCACAAATAGTATTTTAGACATTTATTTCTATCTAATTATAAAGGTAGTCAAATAGTTAAACCACTTTCCTAAAATGTTCATAATTTTTTGAATTTTTAAGTATTTATTGTAATCTTGACATGTTAGAACAAACATCAATGCAACATCCTTTTACCTCTTTCAAAGTTAAAAGATCTTAGAAGAGTTTGAAGAAACATTTAGTTTACTACTTAAGTAATACTTGTACACATAAAATATTATTATTAAAAGTAATTTTCACCCTTAAAAATAAAAGAGATTGTTTTGACTATGTTATAATAAAATAAAAGCGAGGGTTATAAATAAGTGATAAGTCTTAGTAATTTAAGAAGTCATGGAACAATTTCTTTTAGGGTAGGTGATTCCTTATAGGCTCCCCGTCACTGGGAAACATTTGCCAGTGACCTGTTACACAACATATGGTTTGAGGACGGTCCTGATTTAAAAAAAAAATTACACCGTACCGCAGAAACTTTCCGCGGTACGGAGTAATTACAAAACTGCCCCCTGTTTTCATATAAAAAATCTACTGTTCACCGTACCGCGGAAAGTTTCTGCGGTACGTGAACAGTGGGGGTATTTATGTAATTTCTCCGTACCGCGGAAAGTTTCTGCGGTACGGTGTAATTTTTTTTTTAAATCAGGACCGTTGGATCAACGATCCAACGGTCCTGGAACCATATGTTATGAAACAGTTCTATGGCAAATGTTTGCCATAGAACGGACCCCTTCCTTATATATATTTGTACTTGAAAGCAGAAATAGCTAATCTTTTTTAGTTGCATAAGGTTAAATTTTCTAGTTGCAAAATCTTAAGCGGCTTAAATATTGTATATCGTTCGATTAAGCATCCTTAGTATCAATGTAAATTATGTGAATACCAAAATACCTTCTACATGTGCCGCAGTTATGTTTCCTTTCTATATCATTCTATTACTTGTTGTACATTTTCATTGTTTCTCTCCTTATTTTTTCCAACATTAGGGGGTTGGGAAGGACTTACCATAAAATTTTTAATGATATTTTAATACTTTTTCTCACTCAAAAATCCATTTATGAATCATAGAATCAAGATGCATCCATCTTTTGGTACATTAATTTGTAATAATATATATGGTAAATGACAGGGAGTCAAATCCTGGATCCTCTTCCAACCCGAATCCAAGTTCTGATATTATGTTATATTTGATATATTTGAACCATTTCAACGAATTTCACAAACCTTGTAATGTAAAAAATGGTTCTAGGAAATGGATTGTTTCATAGGCGGTTTCACTTCTATCATCTATTACATAACAACATTTTCTTAATGACCAAGAAGATCTCTCTCAATTTTAGACTGTTAGCGTGATGTTTTGATGGTGAATATAAATGTTGCATCGTAATATTTCATGTGTATTTATCTAATCTTGTTTTGCAGGAAGTATTGTTCATTGATTAAGGGGGAGCTTTTAGCTCAATCACATATTGGTATATAATCATCAAAAAGGGGGAGATTGTTACCCTAGTGGGTTTTGATGTTATATACAGCAAGCTAATTACTTATCTTGTACTAGTTTTACTATATTTAGCTTACCATTATATGATTGAATCACTTGATATATCATATGCATATATATATATATATATATATATATATATATATATATATATATATATATATGTTTTCTATGTATAAGTATACTCTCAGGTAACCTGGTCCATGATATGGAAAGGCAAAAATTTAAAGCTGACATGAACTCGCCAGAACCAGAACCAAAACAGCAAGCTGACATGAACTCGTCAGAACCAAAACAACAAGCTGACATGGACTCATCAGAAGTTGTTCTTAGTCAAGTTTGATTTCGAAGATTTCTTGAAGATTGCTTAAAGATATCAGAGTTTGGCTAAGATTAAATATGTAAGGACTCTATTATATAATATATAGTATATATAATTAATAGAGCTCAAATCAATTTCGAAAATTTGTTCCTTATTTAGTGGGATTGTGATTTATCTTTCCTTATCTTTTTAAAATAGATTTTACTCAATCTTTTACTTATCTAAACATTCCATAACAGCCCAGATTCCTTCATATCCTTTTAAAGTTGTTGAAATTTGTTTTTATCATATATATACTATCGTATATATATCAAAATGAGTTTGTAATTGGAGATTCAAATCATTTCAAACGTTTTATTATCAAAACCTCTAACTAATATAGCTGTTGGAGAGTGTTTTATGCAATCAAATCTTCAACTAGCCGTTTGTGTGTTTTATATATATTCACTTACAACCTTTCTTGTAAGTAACCAAGCAAAACACAACCTACAAGTTTGAGACTTGCTTATACACGTTTCTATCATCTCTCTTAAACACCATTCTTATAAACTCCGAGCTTTATTGTTATATACACTTATATTATATAAGAGAGTTTATAGCTTGAGTTGTAATACTCGAACATCTTATTTTTGATTGTATTGTTCGATTTGTAAGTATTAGTTGCTGGATATATTGGCTAGGGAACTAGGGTTTGGTGAACGTTGCTAGAGAAGTATACTTGGGAAGTATAGCTTAGAGAGCAAGTTCAGAAACAGGTGTTCAGCAAGCCATTTGTCAGCAGCTGGTATTGTTCGATGTGTAAGGATTAGTTGCTGGATATATTGGCTAGGGAACAAGGGTTTGGTGAACGTTGCTAGAGAAGTATACTTGGGAAGTATAGCTTAGAAAGCAGGTTCAGAAACAGGTGTTCAGCAAGCCATTTGTCAGCAGCTAGGATCAAGGGAGATATATTATTGTATCTTGTAATTGGTTTATTTCGTTGATCAATAATATATTCTCTTACCAGGTTGGTAAGGGACCAGGACGTAGACCATATGGGATTAGGGGTCGAACCTGGCTAAAAGTTTCTTGTGTTATTTATCTTTCTGCACTTTACTTACTGTCTTTGCATTTAGCTTACCATTTACATTCAGCGTACCATTTGCATCTGTTAAAATCGAAATCAGTAAGCTGTTTCTGCTAAATTATTAAAATTGGATATAGTTAGCCACGTCTAGAAATGGTGGTTAAGAAGCAATCTCAACAAAACTAAATAATATGCAATTATATGTATTACAATGTGAAATTGAATTCTAAATTAGTTCTCTAAACATAAGTTCTTGAATTATTGGCTATGGATCTAAAAATTTAATACTACTACATAAATATTAAATATTCCCTTCGTTCCTTTTGATTTTTAATCGGTTAAAACTAAACAACTGATCAGAGTCTTAATTAAATTCAGAGTTTGGAACACTAAGTCAGGACTAAGTATTTTTAGGGTCTAGTTCTTCATCATAGTCTATATCACACTTCACAATCTATCAAAATATAGTAATTCATAGCTAAAAAAGTTAATATTTATAAAAAAGTTAATATTTAAATAAAGATAATGAAGAGCATCAAAACTATAAGCTAAAATACATACCTTGCTACTTATGCATATTTAAGAATCTATTAATTTAATTAAGATTCCTAACTCACTTACCAACCTAATGAAGGTACCCTCAAGTGGCTTAGTTAGAATATCTGCAATTTGTTTGTCGGTAGGAACAAAATGAAGTTTCACAGTACCATTCTCAATTTGTTCTCTAATAAAATAATATTTGATATCAATGTGCTTGGTCCTTGAATGCTGAATTGGATTTTTTACAATTTTAATAGCACTAGTATCATCAAAAAATATAGGAATATTACTTAGTGTCATACCATAATCCAACAACTGATTTCTTATCGAAAGAAGCTGTGCACAACAATTGTCAGCTGCAATGTACTCAGCTTCTGCAGTAGAGGTTGAGATAGATTTATGTTTCTTGCTGGCCCAAGAAATCAATCTGTTTCCAAAGAATTGACAAGTACCTGTAGTTCTTTTCCTGTCTATCTTACATCCTGCATAATCAAAGTGGAAATAGCCAATTATCGAGAATTCAGATTCTTTAGGATACCACAAACCCAAGTTTTGAGTTCTTTTGAGATATTTGAAAATTCTCTTCACAACAATTAAATAAGATTCATTTGGATCACTTTGAAATCTTGCACATCAACAGTTAGAAAACATTACATCTAGTCTACCTGCAGTTAAATATAACAATGCGCATATCATTCCTCTATAGCTAGTGTTATCAGTACTCTTACCCTTTGCATGGGAGTCTAGCTAGTGGCTATTGCCATTGATGTTTTTGCAATTGAATAATCTTTAAAGTCAAACCTTTTTAAATGATCCATGATATACTTAGAATGATTAATGAAAATTCCAGTCTGAGTTCGTCTGACTTGCAAGCCTAAAAAGAAATTAGGTTTACCCATCATGCTCATTTGATATTTAGACTGCATTAGCTTGCTAAATTTAGCACACAACTTTTTATTAGTAGACCCATATGTGATGTCATCAACATAAACTTGAACTAATATCAAATCATCTTTTACCTTTCTAAAGAATAGAGTTTTGTCAATTGTACCACTTGTGAAGCCATTTTCAAGAAGAAACTTAGACAATGTCTCTTACCATGCTATAGGTGCTTGCTTTAGTCCATAGAGTGTCTTATTGAGTTTGTAGATATGATTTGGAAACTTTGGAACAACAAAGCCAAGTGGTTGCTCCATATAAACTTCCTGATCAAGCTTGCCATTTAGGAAGGCACTCTTCATATCCATTTGGTATACCTTGAATTTTGAATGAGCAGCAAATGCAAGAAACATTCTTATAACTTCTAGTCTTGTTACTCGGGAAAAGTTTTCATCATAGTCAATTCCTTCTTCCTATAAACATCCCTTGGTCACTAGTCTTGCTTTGTTTCTTACAAAAGCAAATGCTTTGTGTGAAAAGATAATTTAGAATATGTTGGCAAGTTTGATGCAAAAGCATTTGAAGAAATCTTTTTTGGACACTCTATGTAAAAGACAACCTACAAAGGTTATATGATCAGTCAAAAGAAAGTGACGGAGAGCACAAATGTGACTTTTGATGACAACGAACTCCCAGACCTTGAAGAAGCAAATGATGAAGATAAAGATCCTCTAAACTTTGAGAATATGGATGAATGAGATTGTGAATAAAGAAATTATGCTAATCCATAGTGAAGAACTAATCATTCAAGAAGCACCCATGAATGTGAGCATCTTCACAGCGGGAGTAATTCAAGAAGAACCTAACTTGAACGATGAAGCCACATCAACACTAAGAAATGAAGCTGAACATATAAGAAAATGGGATAAAGCTCACACTGAAGAGCAAATTATTGAAGATCCAAATGCATGTGTGAGAACTAGAAGAGCAACTTAAAGTGAGTGTCTACATGGTTGCTTCCTATTCCGCATTGAACTAGAAAAGTTTAATTCACTACGAAGCTCAATTATTAATATAAGTCATCGTATAGTTATCTTTTATAGCCAATAGATAAGGGCTGTTTGCTTACAAATCAAAAGCAGTAACTGTATTTATTTCATATATAACTTAAATGTTACTTAAACGAGAACATGACATGATGTGTCTTTGTAATAAACTTAAATGTTTTGTAATAAACTTTCCTAGTCCATCTAAAGACCTTGTTGATGATACTCTTTCGATCAATGTCAGGTTTTCCCAAATTCTTGATTCTATATCAATTTCATGGTGTTCTTTTGCTAATTTTGTGCCTAAATGAGGACTCTATTGCTAAGTTGGTCCACAAGAGATTTCAATGATGTGTATTGTTATTTAACTACAAATCTACAAGCTTTATGGACATATTGTAATAATATTGACAGATTCATATGTAGTATTTTTTGATGTTATATATTCAAGGTGCATTGATTTCTTATTTTTATATTATTTTTTGGTGTAGCCTTTTTCAATTTGAACCAATACTTCCGTTTTTTATTACGATTTCTAGGTGGATTTTATTCCTAGTATAATTGAAACATGTTGTAGTTGTACAATTTTAGTTCAACATAATGTTTTAGTTTACTTTTAACAAACAATGACATTTGATATGGGCTAAAAGTAAACCCTAGCTAAAAGACACATTTAATGTGGCATTAATTAGACCTAGAATGGTCCAAACGTGGGGCCCACCAGACGTGCCCAAACCCTATTTATGATATTAATTTCATAATTGATATTAAGGGTAATAACCAGCTCAGCAATAAGAGTCAGATAAGGATATTACTCCTACCAGACTTAGACTACAAGGCACCAAACTCAATATGGGAACTGACTCCTATAATGCAGGAGTCTAGAACCTTCCTCAAGGCGGTGACTTGCCCACCAAGTCACCTAACCCTACTACGATTCTAGGGCTTCTCAGCCTATATAAAGGGCCTGACCCCTCATTCTCAGAACTACGTTTTTGGCTTGATTCTCAATAACGAGATACGTAGGCACTCTGTGAGGACCGATCAGTCTCGAACACGGAAACAACCATTAAAGCTCGAAGCTCAACCATCCTTAGCATTAAATATACACAAACCCTAGCCGCACTATTTATAACCTAGTTTTTATTCCACAACATTTGGCGCCGTCTGTGGGAAGAAGACATCAACCATGGTTCAAACACGAAGAATAACACCAATCACTACAGAGCCAATCACTACTGAGGCTTTACCAATCAGCCTATCACTGAGCAAGTACCCCCAACAACAGGGACGATTACACAGACTCAGGCTTCTCAACCCCCAGGGACGAATCCCCATGCTGAGAGGACGTTACCTATGGTCATCCACCCGGGACAAGGAACCAGCTCTCTTCAGACGCTGGTTTCTCCTTTAGTTGATCCCAATCGCCTGCCACAAGGAGTACATATCCATACTACGGATCTCCCCAGGAATACCAACCCGATGTATATATGGTCTGCCTAACTACCCTCCTGGACCTAGTGGCCATGCCTTGCAGATCCGAGATCGAGATTATCTTGACTACTCTGGCCCCTATACTAATGATTCATCGTCTGATGATGATCATGATGAAGCCCCAAGGAGGCGACGTGCTAGCAGAGAACCAAGAAGGAGAACACAAACTATCCATTATGGACCCCCTTTGACAGCCGCTGAGAGAATCAAGGCTCATGAGGCCGAGATTTTAAGGATAAAATAAGATATTGTGAGAGAACAAGCTAGGTTGAATCAAACTCAGCCTCCTCCAACCTCAGGACCGATTCCCTTTATAGATCTGGAGAGGTCTTCAAGAAGGCAGAGAAGGGCTGACGCCCCAACTGGAAGAACAACAAGGGTGGAAACCCCCAGGGGTAACCCCAAGGATCTGATGCCGCTTGGGGATCCTGATGATCCCACTCCCCCGTTTACCGAGGAGGTGATGAATGCTCACATCTCCAGGAAGTTCAAGATGCAGACAATCAAGGCTTATGATGGAACGGGTGATCCCGCAAATCATGTTAGGACATTTTTAAACGCACTGCTGTTGCAGCCCGCAAGTGATGCCTTGAAGTGTAGGGCGTTTCCTCAAACTCTGTCAGGCATGGCTCAAAGATGGTATAGCCGTCTACCTGCGAATTCAATTGGCTCTTTTAAGGAGTTGAGCGCCGCTTTTGTTAGCCAGTTTATCAGCGGGAAAGTTCACGAAAAAGGTTCTGCGTCTCTCATGTACGTGGTGCAAGGAAAGAATGAAAACTTGAGAGACTACCTCAAGAGGTTCACTAAGGAGACATTGAACATCACTGACTTGGAAAACAAGGTGGCCATGGTAGCCCTGGAACATGGAACCACTGATGAATTCTTTAAAAGGTCATTGGCAAAGCATCCTCCTGAAAACATGGCTGAGCTCCAGCGAAGGGCTGACAAGTATATCAAGGCTGAGGATAGCAAGAAGAAAGAAGCCGCGGGAGGTAATGACAAGGGTAACAATGACTCCAAGAAACAAAAGCAAGACCAGGAGTATGATGTTAGGGACAAGTATCCCCGTACTAGAAAAGACTCTAAGTAAACACCAAAAAAGAATATGGGACCAAGATTTTCTAACTATGCAAGGTTGAATGCTCCTAGGAGTCAAATCTTGTTAGAGATCGAGAAGGATAAGGACTTCCGATGGTCGAAGCCACTCAGGGAAGACCCCGCAAAGAGAAACAAGGATCAATATTATCGATTCCTCCGAGATGTGGGGCATGATACAGATGATTGTAGGCAGTTAAAGGATGACATTGAATTCCTGATCCGTAAAGGAAAACTGAATAATTTCACCAAGGGTGAAGATCGTGGAACCCAAAGAAGGGATTACGACAGGAGAGATAATGATAGAAGGGACAATAATCGTGATCGTAACACACAGCTCCGAGGACCAGTTATCAACATGATCTGGGGAGGCCCGACAGCGGCTGGTACAACTCGAAACTCTCGAAATGCATATGCCAGAGAGGTGATGCACATCGTGGGAGAGGCCCCGAAGCGTGCAAGAACTAAAATCGCAATTGGTTTTGATGATTCTGATCTTGAAGGGGTGAAGTTTCCTCATGACGACCCGTTGGTCATAACCCCTGTGATTGGGAACTCGGAAGTGAAGCGGGTCTTGATAGACAATGGAGCTTCAGTTGATATTCTGTTTCATGACGCATTCGTAAAGATGGGATACAATGATTCTCAGCTAACCCCAACAAACATGCCGATCTACGGATTTAATGGAGTTGAGTCCAAGGTTGAAGGGACTATTCAGTTGCCCATGACAATCGGGCAAGAACCTAAGGAGGCTACTCAGATGTTGAATTTTCTGGTAATCAAGGCATCCTCGACCTATAATGCAATCCTGGGAAGGACTGGACTTCATGCGTTCAAGGCTGTTGCCTCAACTTATCACATGAAGATTAAGTTTCCAACCCGGAATGGTGTCGGAGAACAAAAGGGTGACCAGAAGATGGCAAGAAGTTGTTATGTATCTGCTTTAAGAGCTGATGGAGTCGGGGGACAAGTACTCCCGATTGAGGACACGGATGTCCGTAGTGATGATGAACACCGAGGGAAACCAGCAGAGGACTTGGTCCCTATACCTCTAGAGCTGGGTGATCCTGAGAAAGTTACTTATATAGGAGCTTCGCTGAAGGAACCCTTGAGGGGCAGGTTGACGACATTTTTACAAGAAAACAGTGACGTGTTTGCTTGGACCGCAGCTGATATGCCAGGGATTGATCCCCAACTCATAACTCACAGATTGAATGTCGATCCCGAACGGAAAACAATAAAGCAGAAGAAGAGAAATTTTGCTCCTGAAAGGCAAGAAGCCATTAAGCAAGAAGTTGACAAGCTTTTGGAAGCTGGGTTTATTGAAGAGATTCAGTTTCCCGAATGGTTAGCAAACCCTGTGATGGTCAAGAAGGCGAATGGGAAGTGGAGAATGTGCATAGACTTTACTGATTTGAATGATGCGTGTCCGAAGGATTGTTTTCCTCTGCCAAGGATAGACATGTTGATAGATGCCACGGCTGGACACGAGATGTTAAGCTTCATGGACGGGTTCAACGGCTACAATCAGATTAAGATGCACAAGGATGACATCCCGAAGGTATCTTTCATAACTGACTTTGGTGTTTTCTGCTGTCTTGTTATGGCTTTTGGTCTAAAGAATGCAGGTGCTACTTACCAACGACTGGTGAATAAGATATTCGCCCATCTGATTGGGAAAACCATGGAGGTCTATGTTGATGACATGTTAGTCAAGAGCCTTTGCAAGGCAGATCACATTAGGCACCTCAGAGAGGCATTCGAAGTGCTGAGGCACCACAAGATGATGTTGAATCCAGCCGAGTGTGCTTTTGGAGTTGGATCAGAAAATTTTTTGGGATTGATGGTTTCAAAGAGAGGCATAGAGGCCAACCCTGACAAGATCAAAGCAGTTCTGGATATAGAACCACCCCGCTCTATACGAGATGTACAGAAGTTAACAGGCCGAGTTGCAGCCTTGGGGAGATTCATTTCCAAATCTGGTGACAAGTGCTTGCCTTTCTTCCAAGCGTTGAAGAAGGTGAAATATTTTGAGTGGACGCCTGAGAACCAAGAGGCCTTCGAACAACTGAAGAAGTACATGGTTGAAGCCCTGCTGTTGGCCAAGCCTAGTCCCGGAGAGACTCACTAGTACAGAATAGGCTTTTAGCGTCGGTCAAAATAGGCATTAGGCGTCGGTTATTGGGCGTAGTATATGAAGGCGACGCTATAGGTATAGGCCTATGGCATCGGTTAATTGGGCGACGCATATAATGTACCAATAACGTCGGTTATTTAAACAACCGACGCCTAAAAGTTGCTAATAGCGTCGGTTACCTAAAGAACCGACGCATATGGTCTTACTATTGGCATCGGTCAATTAAATAACCGACACATAAAGACAGGTTTTAGGCATCGGTCATTTAAACAACCGACGCTTAAAATATGTTATAAGCGTCGGTCATTTAAACAACTGACGCTTAAAGTTTGGTTATAAGCGTCGGTCTTTTAAACAACCGACGCTTAAAGTCAAGTTTTTTTAAAAAAAAAAAAAATTGCATGAAACAATACAATTTCATAAACAATTTAGCCCATGCCAGAACACCAAATTATATATAAAATCAATCTATACATGATACATAATCACGAATGAGATATAATTAATAACAATATATCAGACTACTCTACATTTACATATGAATACAGAACCTGCACTAGAATCATAGTTATGGAAATAGAAAAAAAAAGTTATTAAGGGCACCCCGAATCATCTATTTTAATCGTATTTCTTCTCTCACCCCTGCATCCTCAGCAATCCTTTTAGCAACGTCAGATGTTCACGAGTATCGGATAACAGGTCGACGTTTTAATGCCAAAAAAATAGCAGCAAGTCCATCAACTACTAGATCACAGAAGTGGTGCAGATTTGAATGATCGACGACAGCCAGAAGCATATATATATATGTAGTTTGCTGGAATATTCAGAGTGAAATGGGGTCACCTGCAACAAAGTCGGCATAGAATTCCTGCAAATTTTATTTATATGAAAACTAATCAGTAGATTGCAAGATCACTCTCTCAGCTTATTATAGCAAAACCACAATGATTTTAAAATTATAAAAAATTAGTTCCGATCAGTTTCATTATGAGCAAAGAATAATTTATCATCTAAAAATAATCAATTTTGAGTAGATTTTTCTAGCCAAATAAGTTGCAACAAAGTGCCAGATCAAAGATATATGTCTGCTACATGGATTTAACAATGGTCAATTCAGACAAAAAGAAATAGTGAGTAATATATGGTTGCAAAAAGGCATTTACCTGAACTTGATGGACAACTTCATGTTCGTATGTTGGAGAAGATTGTTAAAAAGAAAACAGTTTTGATCAATATAGGATACCTGATTAATATAATTTAAGTCAGAGTATTTGTGCAAGTAAAATGCTTATTCTGAAAAGAATTAGTGTCAAAACATTACTTCATCAGTCGATTAGCATGTAAACCCAACAATTGAGAAAATGTTCACACAGCCACCATCACAGAAAAAAAGGGGAATAGATAAATACCAGAGCTATATGTAACAATCCAGAGTAACCACTTACTGTAACATCTACCCTACTGCTTCCTGTTACTAAGTTAAGATTTAAGTTATTTTCCTTAATTTGTTCATGCTAATGTGGAAATCTATTACTGTTAAACCCAATGCTAGCAATTTATATCTCTTTAAAGTTTTTAAGGATAGGGATGATCACTCTTCGGGGATTTATAGTGACTGCTTATTGAATACTAATAAAGTTCACTTAAATTGGGGGTGTGATTTACCCTTAAGCAGATAGATGGTCTTTTATCGGTTTTTTTTTTCACCCAGTTGGTTATTTTTATATTCTGAGTTTGCCTAGATTGACCTGAAGGATTGTTTGATGAAACTAAGACCTTGGTTTGAGGTGTGTTTCTATTTCTTGCTAGCATAAAATGCCCATGTCTGGGTCGCTCTCTCTATGATGTCCCCTTTAGTTACTGGAACATTGATGGACTGCGTCTCTTAGATCACTAGTGGTACAACAAACCCACCGCTATGGATAAGGAAATCTGTTCTTCGGCTTACAAATTCAAGCCAACCCATTGCGCTAAAATTTGTGTTTTGATTCATGCTAAACAACCTCAACCTTGTCTCATTATAGCCAATGTTTTTTAAGATTTGAACAGAGACCTAGGGGCCGTTTGGGAAATCTTAAAATAAGTTACTTAACACTTATATGAAGTAAATAACTTATATGAAGTAAGTAATAAGTGACTTACAACTTATATTTTCGTGTTTGGGTGTTTAACTTGTAAGTTGGTAAAATATTTATTAAATTAAATTTAAAAATATTAATTATTTAATATAATAATCCCAGTACATGCATATGACATTTATAAATATAAATGTAAAAATATAAAATATTAAACAAGTTAAAAAATCAAGTAATACGAAATAAGTTGGAAAAAAGTACGTCATTACTAACTTATCACTTATCAACTTATTTGGCAAAATAAGTCCATTCTACTTGTGCACACAAACGGTCCGAAATAAGTTGAAACGGACTTATCCTCAGATAAGTCCATTTTTCTCCGTAGACAAACACCCCCCTAGTTTAATTGTTGCACGGCTATCGTATTTGGACACACGGACTTAGTAACTAAGTCAACAATTATGTTTCTATGGAAGAAAATGAGTGAACAATTGTCCACACATACTTAGATTATCACAAAGTAATATTGTATTATATAGAAGGAAGCCCCAAGCCAAAATCACGAATGAGAAAGAATAGCCTAGTGCCCTAGTGAGTTTTACAACAGAAACTAAATCATCTGCAGTACCACCACCATTAGGAAGTGTAGGTGTTGAGCTGTCATGTAAACATACCCATATAAACCATGCTTCATTTGGTAACAGATCAAAAGAAAGCAATACTAGTAAGAGAAAAGTATGATAATGTTGATGCCTGACCTGCATGTCAACCGAGTTTGCTGCCTTGCGACACCCCATGACTAGCATTCCTTCAGGATCAATCCTACTAAAAGGTCACTGAAATAAAAGAAAAAGAATGTTTGAAAAAATAGCTCATATAAAGAATATACTAGGCTAAATGTAGTACATAAAGAGAATGAAAACAAGCACAATGAACTTGATATTCGTATAAGACGATAAGTTGAGGATGTCCAATCATATGAAATCTTTGGAAAATATATCAGCTTGTTTTTGGTTATTCTGCTTTTTTTAGATGGTGAGAAATTCTAATTCTAATTTTTAACTCAATTGGCAGAAAACAGTTACATTTCTGTCCACGCAGGACTCAAATCAAATTCTACCGGTGAAGAGTAAATTATTAGAATGAAATATTACCATGAAGAGATAGTAAAGAATAGCATAGCTAAAACTTATATATTAAATATATTAGATACCCTGTCCACTATACCAATCATCCACATATAAAGAACTAGACCCATAACCAGAACAAATGGATCTTATACAATATACTTTAATTACTTTTCAACCTCTCGCCTGTACAACTCTATTAGAACCACACTTCTGGATTCATGATCACCACCACCGATTCATGAAAAAAGATTGTCAAACTAATTTTAAAAGGATCTGTACTGTAAGAAAACAAGTATAACAATTTATGAAAATTTAAAGATTTGGGGTTGAGGTTCACTTGTGAAGTAGAGGAAAACAAGAAAGCAAGATATTACCTGGTCGTTTGAAGTTTGACCATTTACATTTTAAGGCTGGGCATCAAGAACACTAAAATTATTACACATTTTTATAACAATTTTCCTACCATTAGAACAGGAAGAGACTTAGTAGGCTAGAATTAAACAGGTCATGCCTATGAGAGTTAGGTACTGAGTTACGTCATGCACTACACTTAACTACCATTAAACAAGGAGCAAGCTAATACAGTGAAGACACAAAGACAAGTTAAGACAAGTACCTTTAAAATCAGCCAACAAAAGTTAAGACAAGTTGTACACAAATTTAATCTGGTAAATGACAACTATTAATAATCTACATACAAACACCCGTAGTAATTAACAAGTTAACAACGAACCAAAAAAAATATCTTTAGAAAAATCAAACTACTTACCATTTAGTGTCATGAAATAAAAATGTTTATGCCCCTACAAAGCATACTCTTTTTGCCAAGCCTCATAGGCATGCGTATCAAGCACCTGTAGACCACTACGAAATTGAGTTCAACAGAAGAAAGAAATAATAAATATTTAGACTAGTGCCAGAATGAGGATCAGAGAAGCATTTGTGTAATACATAGTGTAAAGTTGTTGGATCTAATTGGAGTGACAAGCTTCAACTTTACTTCATTTGAACATAAACATAAATGAGTAGAAAACCTCCCACTCCTACACTGTCTTCGAACTAAGAAAATAAAACAAATATATAGTTTCTAGTACAGTTCATATTTTTATAATAAAGACATAGGTTTAGCAACCTTAAAAGGAAGAAGTCATCCTTGGTATTTAAGTAGTTTATTCGTCAAAAATTCAAACTATACTCCAATATATATAACTCTGTGCAATATACCTATCCCACGTATTAAATAAGAAACTACCCCTTACGGATGTCTTCTAGTAACTGAAGCCCATGGTATTTCTTTCCGCTTCGAAAGCACTTCAATTTTGCATAATTCCTTTTCTGGAACTGCAAATCACACCAGGGTCCACATCAGACTTGTGTCCAATAACACATAACATAATCAAAATTCTGTATATATAAAAAATACCTGTTTTTTTGAACAAAGTTCTCCACATGGACATGTCCCTTTTACACATTCAATGTTAAGCATCTGATTCAGGCATCCATTCCCACAGCCCACCCGGCCTCCTAGAGTCGCTTTACAGTGACAAACCATTTTCTGAAATGATATAATTAGACAGTGAGAATTTATCTGGAACCAGATATTATCACAATCAACAAAGTGCTGACAGAATGTTTGGCGGAATATAGAAGTTGGACAATTTAATATCTTTTGGACATTTCTGGGGACACCAGTTACATTTTGAACATGCAAACTAACTAGTTATGGTTTTGAATGAGAGAATAGAGGGTTTTGTTTTTCAGTTATATTGTGAGAATTAGAATAGGAGTACGGTCAATGTGTATTGAACAGAGTGAAGCAAGTATATTACAGCTTCCTTCCATAATTTCTGCAAAGATACTCTTTCATATGGAAAATTCAACATTAAAAAAATGATGTGCAATTAATAGCATTTGAAATATTAGACATAACAATACATAGTACTGACTATCATCAATTAAAGACTTGAACTCCAAACAAAAACGCAAAGGCAAGTCAAACTGCTTTTTGTGTCAAAAATGTTAGTGTAAAAAATGTTTAACATTTTGGAACTAAAAGGGAGTATGTTTTTAGTTAAATATGATATAGTTTTCTCTAAAAACACAAACCATCTTTGTTTCTTAATACAGCATAGCTTAACAAGTAAAGTATTAAAGTCAATACCGCTGATGAAAACAAAAATATGCCTTTGTTACAATGCAGCCTTGGTAATCCTAAAGCAAGAATACATACATGACAGATAGCTGGATGTATTATCTATATATATATATGAATCTTGTAGCATTACACGTACCTTTAAAATCAGCCAACAAAAGTTAAGACAAGTTGTACACAAATTTAATCTGGTAAGTGACAACTATTACTAATCTACATACAAACACCTGTAGTAATTAACAAGTTAATAACGAACCAAAAAAAAAATCTTTAGAAAAATCAAACTGATACTTACACCCTGATCTCCGAAGCCTCCTCTATAGAATTCCCATTAACCTGAATAACAGAATTTGACTCGTTATAAAACTGATAAATTAAATCGGGTTGCTGGCGAAGAACAATATTGTAGTACTGAGTAACGAAGTAAGAACCTACCTGCAAAATATCAACGAAAGAAAATCAATCCACTATATACACCAATACAAATCAAGAAATGGGCATAAAAAAGATTGAATTTTTAGATAAGTTTTTCATCAAAATGAATGAGGGTTTTAGGCGAGAAATTGGGGGTTTTAGATATACACATATCTACAGAAGAAATGGATAGATATATAACCACCAAGAAATCCCTCTTTTTGTCGATATAGAGAATCCCCCTTTTGTCGATACAGAGAAGACCTAGGTTTGGTTGAGAGAGACAAAGAAATCGAGCACAATAAATCAATTACTTGTGAACTGAAGGCCGAAAAATTGAACCCAAAATGACTTCAATTAGAATGAATACAGAGAATTAGCAGATTTGTATGACTTGGGAGGAAGAAAGCGGAGGGAGAGTTTTTGGTATGTGATTTGTATGAGTTGAGGTGCGAGAGAATGAGGAAGGTGACTGATATGTTTTTATTTTAGTTATTATATGTTTTTACTTTTTTTTTAATCAGATTCAATAGCATCGGCATTATAAGAACTGACGCTTAAAACATGTTTATAGCATCGGCATTAATAAAACCGACGCTTAAAACATGTTTATAGTGTCAGTTGAGTAAAGACCGACGCTAAAGGGTCGGTTTTAGGCATCGGTTAAATAAAGACCGACGCTAAAGGATCGGTTTAAGGCGTCGGTTATTTATGACCGACGCTAAAGGACGGTTTTAGGCGTTAGTTGAGTGAAAACCGAAGCTAAAGTATCAGTTTTAGGCGTCGGTTGTTTCACAACCGACACAAAAGGTCCAATACAAATGACATTAAGCGTCGGTTAAGCTTACAACCGACGCCTAAAGTATGTATAGGCCACGACTCTCTATATAACCGACGCTAAAAGTGCGACGCTAAAAGGCAATTCTGTACTAGTGACTCTTTATCTATACCAGGCGGTATCTGAACAAGCATTGAGTGCTGTTCTCATTCGAGAGGAGAAAAAAATTCAGAAACCTATCTACTATGTGAGCAAGGTTTTGCATGGGGCTGAGTTGAATTACTCAACTATCGAGAAGTTCGCTTTGGCATTAGTGACAGCCTCGAGAAAGTTGTGACCTTATTTTCAGGCACATAAGATTCAAGTCTTGACAGACCAGCAATTGAGGAACATATTGCATAGCCCTAAGGCCAGTGGAAGGCTAATCAAGTGGGCGATTGAGTTAGGAGAGTTTGGTATCACATACAAGCCTTGAACAACCGTTAAGGCTCAGGCATTAGCTGACTTCGTGGTTGAATGCACCATTAAAAACCAAGAAGTCGGGGGGCAAGAGATAGTGACTACCCCAGAGAAGGAGGAAAAAGAAGAGGAGCTCGTACCTGATCTGAAGGAGTATTGGGTGCTCTATTTTGATGGAGCATCAAAGACAAAATCTAGTGGTGCAGGTTTGGTTTTGCAAAGCCCCGATGGGTTCACAGTTGAGTACGCTTTGAAGTTGGACTTTCCTACCACCAATAACGAAGCGGAATATGTGGCATTGATAGCTGGTTTGGGCTTGGCCAGAGTCATGAGGGTCAAGAACCTCAAGGGTTATGGAGATTCAAGACTGGTAGTCTCGCAAGTGAATGGCGAATTTGAGGCCAAGGATGAAACTATGGCAAAGTATTTGAGAGTCGTAAAGGCTGTTATGACTCAGTTGGATGAATGCTATGTGGAGCATATTCTGAGAGAAGAGAACATTAAGGCCGATGCCCAGTCCAAGTTCGCTTCTTCTGAGATAGAGAATTATGCAGGGAGTGTTTACTTCTAGGTCTTGAATGCCCCGACCATTAACTCGAAGTTGGTGGCACCAATTGATATAGGAAGCTGCTGGATGGATCCCATCAAAGCTCACCTCGAAACCGGCTGGCTCCCTGACAATGCCTTGGAGGCACGAAAGCTGTCAGTAAGAGCATTGAGATACGCCTTGATCGAAGGCATCCTTTACAAGAGATCGTTTGTTATCCCATATTTGAAGTGTTTAAGGCCCCAAGAGGCTAAGGAAGCATTGAAAGAAGTTCATGAAGGGATCTGTGGGTAACACTTGGGGGGCAGAGCCCTAGCCCACAAGATCACCCGTCTGGGATTCTATTGGCCAGAGATGTTGGCAGATGCCCAGAATTATGTCAAGAAGTGTGACAGATGTCAAAAGCACGCCCCTATTGTAAGGCAGCCGCTTGAGATGTTAACCTCAGTAAGCTCTCCCATCCCATTTGCAATGTGGGGGATGGACATACATGGTCCTTTCTCTATGGCGTCAGCCCAAAGGAAGTTTTTGATAGTGGCCATCGACTACTTCACCAAGTGGATTGAGGCTAAACCTCTAGCCAAGATAACCACTAAGCAAGTTGCCCAGTTCTTTTGGGAGAACGTCATTTGTAGGTACGGAATTCCCCGAATTCTTGTGACAGATAATGGGACGCAATTCAACAATGAAGAATTTAAGAAGTACTGCGAGGAAAATGCTATTGAGCTTCGTTTTACTTCAGTAGCACATCCGCAAGCTAATGGACAGGCAGAGGTAGCCAATCGAATTATCCTTGATGGACTAAAGAAAAGAGTTGAACGCTCAAGGAACACTTGGGTGGATGAGTTTCTGCCTATACTCTGGGCATATCGCACCACTTGTAAGGTGACAACAGGAGCAACCCCGTTTTTGCTGGCTTACGGAGCCGAGGCAGTTGTGCCCTTGGAAATCATGCATGCATCACCTCGAGTTGAGACATACGAACAAGAGACCAATGAAGAAGGCATGAGGTTCACCCTAGATCTAATTGATGAAATCAGGGACGAGGCAAATGCCAAGAATGTGGAGCATCAGAAGAAGGCATCCTTTTACTACAACCACAGGGTTTAGGAGAGGTTCTTCCAGCAAGGTGACTTGGTTCTGAGAAAGATAGAGGCTTCTGGAGTTGGCGTAAAGGGAAAGCTGGCCCCTAATTGGGAAGGGCCATATCGAGTCAGGAAGACACTAGGACGAGGAGCATACAAGTTGGAGACGTTAGATGGGAATGAAGTGCCACGAACTTGGCATGCTCTGAATTTGAAGATTTATTATGTGTAAGCCTTCCTATTAAGGACTTGGCTTTTATCTATCTATTAGAAGAAGTAGAAATAAGGTTCGATGAAACCATTCCAGGGCCTAGTGCCCCGAGTAGGACAGTAGTAAATTATGTAAGGGTTGAACCCGTTTCAAGTTATTAATGCAAGTTTGTTTTCCATTCTATGATTGTGTTATTTTATTTATGTGCCAAGCACCTGGTGAGTGCAAGCCAAAGATGACCAAGTAACGAAAATAAATAATACACAAATGGAAATAAAACAAGTGCATAATTAAACAACCCCAGGGTGCCGAATTTGGAGTTAAATTACAAACCACAAATAAAAGTTAAGTCCCGAAGGACCTTGATTAAAAACTGGAAAGATAAAGCCACAAGCGGCTAACAAGGCCATGCAAGGCCACTTACTCCTCGGATGATTCCCTTACCACTTCTTGCTCTCCTCCCTGCTCCTCTTCACCTTCCTCGTCCTCCTCTTCGGAGCCTTCATCATTTTCATCATCATCGTCATCTTCGGCTTCCGTCTCCATAGGTTGCGCCGTTCTCTTCTGCACCATGACCCCTTCTTCTTCTGAAGTCTCGGTCGAAGATACGACTCTAGCACGAAGTTGCTTGCCGGGGAAAGATTGGCTCACAGCCGCCTCCCTCTTTGACATGGCCTTTTTCCCAGCAGAACGGGAAGAGGACGATCCGGAACTAACAACATTGGCTGCTTTCCTCAAGCCAGAACTGGAAGGGCGGCGACTACCCTTGGAACCTGATGCGTGTTCCGCTTGATTTTCAACACCAACAGCCAAGTTAGGGCAAGGGAAGTCTGCTGGGTTGACCATTGTAGGATGCTTGTGGCTAACGACACCAACGACTTTGTTCCAACCGACGGACATGTTGAATGGCCGCATTTCATCATCATGCTTATCCATGAACTCGAAAAATCCTTCTGACTTATGGTAGGCATCAATCACTTTATCAGCTTTGGAAGACAACTTCTTGGTCATAGAGTGTAACGCCCCCAAAATCCGGGGTCAGTAGATTTGGGCGTCACGCTAACAACTCAATAATTCTAACGAAAATCGGCCATGATGTATTCGTAAATATAACATAAACCTGCTGAATACTATACTAAAAATCTGAAATCAAAATGAAACTCAATCAAAAGCTCTTGACCCCAACTCCCAACTCAGGATCTTAGGTTACAGTTCTAGAAACAAGAAAACCCAAAACCAACTTAAATACAACTCTATATACAAAACTTTATACAGACTTAAATCACTGGTATAACTTCGAATAGAAGCATACCAGGCCAACTAATCCAATACATACTATAACTACTAAAACTATATATACATACAACAATTCAAACTTTAAATCTAAATACCCTGATCCACGTCAGCTTCATAACAGCATCCTGCATCCTGCTTCTTCTTTCCACTTTCTAAACTGCGCAGGCTAAGCCTCGCCAACTAGTTTACTGAAAAAGTAGATTTTAAAAACAACAAGTGTGAGCCAAATAATGCTCAGCAAGTTAATAATATAATGAAACAACTGTATTACGATAATTCATTGATGAACAATATCAATGAATATTCTATCTCAAGAGATCATTAAATTTCAATCATAAGGTAAAACTTTTTCATTTACTACAAACCATCACTACCTCAGATAAAACTTTGAGAAAAAGAATATCAAGAAATCCCCCAATCATTCTTACTCCACTTTCAACGTACAATGTTACTCGCGAAGGGAATAACTGGGAAACTTCAATCCATCCTTAATCTCATTGTTTTGCTGAGTTTCCAATTTTTATCATGTAGAAAACAACTAACTATGATATCCACAATTTCGAAACTAGAAACCATTTACCTTTAAACATAAATGTATCTTCTATCAAAACATTCATTTCTTTAAAACCCTTTCATCTTTAAAATATACTTTAACTATCGCTTTAACAAAATCTCCAAGAAATTCTCAGTTACTCAAATTTCATTCATGTCGCTAAGCATTTGCATACCTAGCTGCCTAACCGGCCTGACAATCATGAGTTTGAATAAATAAGAAGATCTCAAATCATTCTCGGTTCTCTCTATCACTGCACAACACATGCCACAGTGACCGTAATAACCGTGAATTAGTTTTCACCGTTCAAAACATTAATATAATAACTTTCATTTTACTCAAATCATAACTTTATATCCAACATACTTTAAACTTAAACAATTCTATACTCAGAATATACTTACATAAAAAAAACATTTAATAGAATTGGAGTTTTAATCATACTCTGGACATTACGGGTGATCAGCCACGTAAAGTCCAGCTGAAAACAATACTCTGGGATCCCCTCACTAGGCACTTATTGACATTGGCCTTTACTACTCTGACCATGAAGCTGGTCCACATTTTATAAAAATTCTTCCAATTCCATTAAACTAATTTACTATCAATTAATCTCAGTGAACTATATACATTAAGAACATTGTACTAATCAATAAATAAGAATGCAATTCCTGCAATAAAACTTTAACAGAATATTACTATCAACATATGAGAAAGAATAATACTGGCAATACAACTTTGAGATACTATATAAACGTAATACTTGGATAAAACATTTCTTTAACAATAATCTAAAGGAAAATGACAAAAGCAATAAGAATTTGAAGAGAATACTTATACTGAATAGAAACATATTTTTCTCGCTTGAACGATAAGCGAGGGTTAGTACACTTGCCTCGATTCTAATGCGTCGTTTCGCTACTTACTATACTTCGGTCTTTACTCGATCACGCATTCATTTCCTTCAATCGTCTTGTCAACACGCTCGCTGGATCCATATCGAATCCCTAATTATATTCGAAATAATAGTAAAGTACTCCCTCCGTCCCTTTTTACTTGGTACATTTGCAAAAAACACACATATTAAGAAAGAATTAATTATGTAATTTGTTTCCATGTTTACCCTAAATCTTAACATTAAATGATGCGTTATGAGTATATATATTAAATATAAAGTCAAACATTGGTACTAGAAATAAAGGGGTATATATGGAAAAATTGGTAAATAATGTATTGGAACAAAAAATGTGACAACTATTTAGGGACAATTTTTTTTTGCAAATGTACCAACTAAAAAGGGACGGAGGGAGTACTATTTAGTACATAAACAACCCAATCGATAACTAATTACTTATAACTCGCAAAGCAATACATACATAAATATATATACCCACACCTCATTAATCATCACATATGTACTTAAACACTCATACACATACATGTCTTTAAATCTTTAAATCAAATAATTTAAATAACTTTAAATACAGGGGATTTTTAGAAAATTTCGGCATGAAGTATTCGTTTATCGGACTATGGGCACAGCCCCTCAAATACAATTCAATCCCTGTTTTTGTAAAAATTAAAGCTGCCTCAACTTGCAGCAACATAAAAATAAACAAGTAATGAAAAGTACCCTCCCGAACATGCGGCAACTAAACACATAATGATTAACACTACTACTTACGCTACACCAATGATCGTATTTCTCACGCATTTTACTGATACACGTGACAACCAATCATTGATGTTCGTAAGCCCTAGGGAACAACCCCTAGCACTAACTATTACTTACGCTATATCAATGATCACATCACTTAAGTATATTAATTATACTCGTGATAGCTAATCATGGATATTCGTAAGCCCCAGGGATTAGTCGAAAAGAATTACACAAGTCCTTTAAATATTGACATTTAAAAACTTGTGATCTTCTCATAACCCCTAGCACAATTCTAATTATTATAAAATTCTAACATTTAACATGTATCACGTATTCCCAAACTTACCATTTAGTCAACTCATATAACTCCATAAATAATACCAACATCACCATTAACCACCCATAATCATTAAACCTGAATATTAACGACACCACAACTGATTCCAACATTAAGTAATTTGACAATTATGACATCCCACAATTACTACAACTCCCCTTGTAGCACTTTACACGTAGACATTTACAACTGACCAACTCATATAATCACACATTATGCGACTATAACAATTAGCAATTAACAAATACTATTGACAACCGCTAAACCCGAACTCGCACTTAATCCCAAAAATTATAAATTACAACTCTACTACTTAACTAGTTTCTAAATTTAAAATCTGAGAATTTAACTCTAACCATCATAATCGGCATTCATGACTTCCTCGAATTAAATCACGAGATTAAAACAATATTCATTATTCAACCCTCACATTTTAACAATTAACATTTAAAAACAATCATCCCCTTTCGAATTAAATCACCAAAAATTAACACAAACTCAACTCGCACTTTATACCATCAATCGTAATTAACAAATATCGACCCTCCGAATGAAATTTCGGAATTTAATCTAATCACTAAAATTAACACATAAACTCACAAATTAAATCTACTTTAATCACAACAATAATCTCATAATTTAAACTAATTAAATTACAACCATTAATATAACTAAATTATCACAATTAAATACATAATTTAAAAAAATATAGAAATTATACCTTTCGATTACGACCCAAAAATCAAGCCACCGGAGTCTCCCTTGCGAGTCTCTCCTCTTTCTCAACTCGATCTCTCTGCCTCTCTTGCTGTCCAGTCGCGCCTCCTCCTTCCCTTTCCTGTATCCCCGTCCTCGTCTCTGCACAGACCCACGGCCACCACCGCCAGCGACGGCCAGCAGCGGTGGTGCCGTCCCCTTGCTGCAAAACCACGCCACCAACTACACACACGATACACACACACACACACGCGATACACACACAAGCACACACACACACACACGATACACACACTTGCACACACTGAACTATACATACACACACTCATATATATATGTATATGTATATGTATAATCAAACCCCCAATTTCACTTCTCTTCCTCCCCTCTTTTTCCCTTCTTCTTCTCTCTTTTCTTCGTTTCTTTCCTCTCCCCCCGATTTCTCTCGAATGTTCCCTCTGCTGGGCTACTGTCTTCTTTCTTATTGGGCTTGGCCCAATACCAATATATCACTACCACACTTTATTCCGGCTCCATTTAATACTCTTAAACCACTCTTATAAATCGAAATTAAATAAAACATTTGGAAAATTAAACTTTTCATTTTTAAAATAAAGAATATAAAATTAGGAGCACCCACATATTTTTAAAATATTTTTCGGATCAAAAATGAATTTTCAAAGTTTTGATCCTTTAAATACAATAAAACTGTTAAAATCATTTTAAAATACTCGACCACCCAAATTAATCCACCCAAAAATTTTAAAAACTCAATAAATATATAAAGATAATTTTACAAAAGATTTCATGATTTTTAAGCCCTCCGATAATTAAATAAAGATTTTTGAAGATCAATAATACTTGATTTAAATATTTTTAAATCACTAAAAATACCAATAAAATACTGGGGCACACATTGGCACACATAACTCAATATATACTCATATAAACTCAATACTAAATATCGTTGAATCCCACAACGATATTCTCAAATCCAATTCCATCCTTTAAATACTAATTAACATATTTAAATCATAATAAAAATAATAATAAAAATAATAATAATAATAATAATAAATCCTAAAATAATCTGGTATCTTACATTCTACCCACCTTAAAAGGATTCCGTCCCCGGAATCAGGTAAAGAAGGGTTACTGGGGTTTATTCTATCAACTCGGGTTGCATCCGCAACTCTACTAATCTGTACTATGGATACTTATTTACTATACTCGGATCTCTACTGATCTCTCTATATAGAACAACTCTAATCGTAGTACTATACGTCACGCGTTACTAGTATTCTAAACTCGATTGGCATACGTTCAAGACTACTCGAGATATTACGATTCCTGATATTTGAGGAGAACGATTTCACATAATTTATGAGTTTTCAAACAAATATTCTTTGAAATGAAAAATTACTGAGTGATCAACATGATCAAATGAACCTTGTTGCGTGCCTTATTCAAGACATGACTAAAGGTAATTAACCTTCTTGTACTTCACAACACACAAGTGATGGCGTCCCATCAGACTGCTATCACACAGACAAACAGTCCTTGTGTCCCCTATAAATAGGGTTGTTCACCTCAGTTGGAGTAAAGAAACATAAAAAGATTCGAACATCGAATTAACAATCAATTGATGAGAAATTCTCAGACATACCCCTGGATTACAACTAAACTTATTCCATGGGTACTACTTCAGAAGAAAAGGATAATCAGGAAAGAAATGACTGGCACAATACATAAATGAAATGATGATCTATCAACAATAGGATTATTCACTGATGAAGAAATTTCGAAACTCACATATTAAACTTGACATGGTTTAGAAATAAAAGAAATAGGCATCAAAACAACCTCTATCATAACTGGAATCCCAAATTCGGGGAAAGACAATTGTCAAAATAACTCAACAAAGGAATATTGATTAAAAGAAAATGAAGGTATTGCCAGGGTCTCCACGTACATCTTCTTTATCGACTCCTTCGCTGACTCGTCATTCGATCTAGACTCTTCTGCTACACGTCCTAAAGTTATCTATTCTATACGTCGTCGTCACTCGTACTAGACTCTGAAGGTTCCACTACCTACAGCTTCAAGGGTTTCTACCCAACTCCGCTCAACTATCTGCCACCACTCACATCTTAACTCACTAATTGGTACTATATCCAATAGTCCAACACGAGTCCTATATGAACTCTGACGTTCCTTACTTAACTATACACACTCCTACACACTCTCATTTCTAGTTTACTATAACCTACTCTCTGATACCAACCTGTAACGCCCCCAAAATCCGGGGTCTGTAGATTTGGGCGTCACGCTAATAACTCAATAATTCTAACAAAAATCGGCCATGATGTATTCGTAAATACAACATAAACCTGCTGAATACTATACTAAAAATCTGAAATCAAAATGAAACTCAATCAAAAGCTCTTGACCCCAACTCCCAACTCAGGATCTTAGGTTACAGTTCTAGAAACAAGAAAACCCAAAACCAACTTAAATACAACTCTATATACAAAACTTTATACAGACTTAAATCACTGGTATAACTTCGAATAGAAGCATACCAGGCCAACTAATCCAATACATACTATAACTACTAAAACTATATATACATACAACAATTCAAACTTTAAATCTAAATACCCTGATCCACGTCAGCTTCATAACAGCATCCTGCATCCTGCTTCTTCTTTCCACTTTCTAAACTGCGCAGGCTAAGCCTCGCCAACTAGTTTACTGAAAAAGTAGATTTTAAAAACAACAAGTGTGAGCCAAATAATGCTCAGCAAGTTAATAATATAATGAAACAACTGTATTACGATAATTCATTGATGAACAATATCAATGAATATTCTATCTCAAGAGATCATTAAATTTCAATCATAAGGTAAAACTTTTTCATTTACTACAAACCATCACTACCTCAGATAAAACTTTGAGAAAAAGAATATCAAGAAATCCCCCAATCATTCTTACTCCACTTTCAACGTACAATGTTACTCGCGAAGGGAATAACTGGGAAACTTCTATCCATCCTTAATCTCATTGTTTTGCTGAGTTTCCAATTTTTATCATGTAGAAAACAACTAACTATGATATCCACAATTTCGAAACTAGAAACCATTTACCTTTAAACATAAATGTATCTTCTATCAAAACATTCATTTCTTTAAAACCCTTTCATCTTTGAAATATACTTTAACTATCGCTTTAACAAAATCTCCAAGAAATTCTCAGTTACTCAAATTTCATTCATGTCGCTAAGCATTTACATACCTAGCTGCCTAACCGGCCTGACAATCATGAGTTTGAATAAATAAGAAGATCTCAAATCATTCTCGGTTCTCACTATCACTGCACAACACATGCCACAGTGACCGTAATAACCGTGAATTAGTTTTCACCGTTCAAAACACTAATATAATAACTTTCCATTTACTCAAATCATAACTTTATATCCAACATACTTTAAACTTAAACAGTTTTATACTCAGAATATACTTACATAAAAAAAACATTTAATAGAATTGGAGTTTTAATCATACTCTGGACATTACGGGTGATCAGCCACGTAAAGTCCAGCTAAAAACAATACTCTGGGATCCCCTCACTAGGCACTTATTGACATTGGCCTTTACTACTCTGACCATGAAGCTGGTCCACATTTTATAAAAATTCTTCGAAAAACAAATGTATAATTTTAGACAAGATTATAAGCTAATCTTTTTTAGTTGCATAAGGTTAAATTTTCTAGTTGCATAATCTTAAGCGGCTTAAATATTGTATATCGTTCGATTAAGAATCCTTAGTATCAATGTAAATTATGTGAATACCAAAATACCTTCTACATGTGCCGCAGTTATGTTTCCTTTCTATATCGTTCTATTACTTGTTGTACATTTTCATTGTTTCTCTCCTTATTTTTTCCAACATTAGGGGTTGGGAAGGACTTACCATAAAATTTTTAATGATATTTTAATACTTTTTCTCACTCAAAAATCCATTTATGAATCATAGAATCAAGATGCATCCATCTTTTGGTACATTAATTTGTAATAATATATATGGTAAATGACAGGGAGTCAAATCCTGGATCCTCTTCCAACCCGAATCCAAGTTCTGATATTATGTTATATTTGATATATTTGAACCATTTCAACGAATTTCACAAACCTTGTAATGTAAAAAATGGTTCTAGGAAATGGATTGTTTCATAGGCGGTTTCACTTCTATCGTCTATTACATAACAACATTTTCTTAATGACCAAGAAGATCTCTCTCATTTTTAGACTGTTAGCGTGATGTTTTGATGGTGAATATAAATGTTGCATCGTAATATTTCATGTGTATTTATCTAATCTTGTTTTGCAGGAAGTATTGTTCATTGATTAAGGGGGAGCTTTTAGCTCAATCACATATTGGTATATAATCATCAAAAAGGGGGAGACTGTTACCCTAGTGGGTTTTGATGTTATATACAGCAAGCTAATTACTTATCTTGTACTAGTTTTACTATATTTAGCTTACCATTATATGATTGAATCACTTGATATATCATATGCATATATATATATATATATATATGTTTTCTATGTACAAGTATACTCTCAGGTAACCTGGTCGATGATATGGAAAGGCAAAGATTTAAAGCTGACATGAACTCGCCAGAACCAGAACCAAAACAGCAAGCTGACATGAACTCGTCAGAACCAAAACAACAAGCTGACATGGACTCATCAGAAGTTGTTCTTAGTCAAGTTTGATTTCGAAGATTTCTTGAAGATTGCTTAAAGATATCAGAGTTTGGCTAAGATTAAATATGTAAGGACTCTATTATATAATATATAGTATATATAATTAATAGAGCTCAAATCAATTTCGAAAATCTGTTCCTTATTTAGTGGGATTGTGATTTATCTTTCCTTATCTTTTTAAAACAGATTTTACTCAATCTTTTACTTATCTAAACATTCCATAACAGCCCAGATTCCTTCATATCCTTTTAAAGTTGTTGAAATTTGTTTTTATCATATATATACTATCGTATATATATATCAAAATGAGTTTGTAATTGGAGATTCAAAGCATTTCAAACGTTTTATTATCAAAACCTCTAACTAATATAGCTGTTGGAGAGTGTTTTATGCAATCAAATCTTTTTGATACATCAAATCTTCAACTAGCCGTTTGTGTGTTTTATATATATTCACTTACAACCTTTCTTGTAAGTAACCAAGCAAAACACAACCTACAAGTTTGAGACTTGCTTATACACGTTTCTATCATCTCTCTTAAACACCATTCTTATAAACTCCGAGCTTTATTGTTATATACACTTATATTATATAAGAGAGTATATAGCTTGAGTTGTAATACTCGAACATCTTATTTTTGATTGTATTGTTCGATTTGTAAGTATTAGTTGCTGGATATATTGGCTAGGGAACTAGGGTTTGGTGAACGTTGCTAGAGAAGTATACTTGGGAAGTATAGCTTAGAGAGCAAGTTCAGAAACAGGTGTTCAGCAAGCCATTTGTCAGCAGCTGGTATTGTTCGATGTGTAAGGATTAGTTGCTGGATATATTGGCTAGGGAACAAGGGTTTGGTGAACGTTGCTAGAGAAGTATACTTGGGAAGTATAGCTTAGAAAGCAGGTTCAGAAACAGGTGTTCAGCAAGCCATTTGTCAGCAGCTAGGATCAAGGGAGATATATTATTGTATCTTGTAATTGGTTTATTTCGTTGATCAATAATATATTCTCTTACCAGGTTGGTAAGGGACCAGGACGTAGACCATATGGGATTAGGGGTCGAACCTGGCTAAAAGTTTCTTGTGTTATTGATCTTTCTGTACTTTACTTACTGTCTTTGCATTCAGCTTACCATTTACATTCAGCGTACCATTTGCATCTGTTAAAATCGAAATCAGTAAGCTGTTTCTACTAAATTATTAAAATTGGATATAGTTAGCCACGTCTAGAAATGGTGGTTAAGAAGCAATCTCAACAAAACTAAATAATATGCAATTATATGTATTACAATGTGAAATTGAATTCTAAAT
Organism: Kitagawia praeruptora; assembly: GCA_037693485.1. Lineage (NCBI taxonomy): Eukaryota > Viridiplantae > Streptophyta > Magnoliopsida > Apiales > Apiaceae > Kitagawia > Kitagawia praeruptora. The sequence continues at coordinate 130,773,559 of CM075347.1, forward strand.
TAGTTCTCTAAACATAAGTTCTTGAATTATTGGCTATGGATCTAAAAATTTAATACTACTACATAAATATTAAATATTCCCTTCATTCCTTTTGATTTTTAATCGGTTAAAACTAAACAACTGATCAGAGTCTTAATTAAATTCAGAGTTTGGAACACTAAGTCAGGACTAAGTATTTTTAGGGTCTAGTTCTTCATCATAGTCTATATCACACTTCACAATCTATCAAAATATAGTAATTCATAGCTAAAGAAGTTAATATTTATAAAAAAGTTAATATTTAAATAAAGATAATGAAGAGCATCAAAACTATAAGCTAAAATACATACCTTGCTACTTATGCATATTTAAGAATCTATTAATTTAATTAAGATTCCTAACTCACTTACCAACCTAATGAAGGTACCCTCAAGTGGCTTAGTTAGAATATCTGCAATTTGTTTGTCGGTAGGAACAAAATGAAGTTTCACAGTACCATTCTCAATTTGTTCTCTAATAAAATAATATTTGATATCAATGTGCTTGGTCCTTGAATGCTGAATTGGATTTTTTACAATTTTAATAGCACTAGTATCATCAAAAAATATAGGAATATTACTTAGTGTCATACCATAATCCAACAACTGATTTCTTATCGAAAGAAGCTGTGCACAACAATTGTCAGCTGCAATGTACTCAGCTTCTGCAGTAGAGGTTGAGATAGATTTATGTTTCTTGCTGGCCCAAGAAATCAATCTGTTTCCAAAGAATTGACAAGTACCTGTAGTGCTTTTCCTGTCTATCTTACATCCTGCATAATCAAAGTGGAAATAGCCAATTATCGAGAATTCAGATTCTTTAGGATACCACAAACCCAAGTTTTGAGTTCTTTTGAGATATTTGAAAATTCTCTTCACAACAATTAAATAAGATTCATTTGGATCACTTTGAAATCTTGCACATCAACAGTTAGAAAACATTACATCTAGTCTACCTGCAGTTAAATATAACAATGCGCATATCATTCCTCTATAGCTAGTGTTATCAGTACTCTTACCCTTTGCATGGGAGTCTAGCTAGTGGCTATTGCCATTGATGTTTTTGCAATTGAATAATCTTTAAAGTCAAACCTTTTTAAATGATCCATGATATACTTAGAATGATTAATGAAAATTCCAGTCTGAGTTCGTCTGACTTGCAAGCCTAAAAAGAAATTAGGTTCACCCATCATGCTCATTTGATATTTAGACTGCATTAGCTTGCTAAATTTAGCACACAACTTTTTATTAGTCGACCCATATGTGATGTCATCAACATAAACTTGAACTAATATCAAATCATCTTTTACCTTTCTAAAGAATAGAGTTTTGTCAATTGTACCACTTGTGAAGCCATTTTCAAGAAGAAACTTAGACAATGTCTCTTACCATGCTATAGGTGCTTGCTTTAGTCCATAGAGTGTCTTGTTGAGTTTGTAGATATGATTTGGAAACTTTGGAACAACAAAGCCAAGTGGTTGCTCCATATAAACTTCCTGATCAAGCTTGCCATTTAGGAAGGCACTCTTCATATCCATCTGGTATACCTTGAATTTTGAATGAGCAGCAAATGCAAGAAACATTCTTATAACTTCTAGTCTTGTTACTGGGGAAAAGTTTTCATCATAGTCAATTCCTTCTTCCTATAAACATCCCTTGGTCACTAGTCTTGCTTTGTTTCTTACAAAAGCAAATGCTTTGTGTGAAAAGATAATTTAGAATATGTTGGCAAGTTTGATGCAAAAGCATTTGAAGAAATCTTTTTTGGACACTCTATGTAAAAGACAACCTACAAAGGTTATATGATCAGTCAAAAGAAAGTGACGGAGAGCACAAATGTGACTTTTGATGACAACGAACTCCCAGACCTTGAAGAAGCAAATGATGAAGATAAAGATCCTCTAAACTTTGAGAATATGGATGAATGAGATTGTGAATAAAGAAATTATGCTAATCCATAGTGAAGAACTAATCATTCAAGAAGCACCCATGAATGTGAGCATCTTCACAGCGGGAGTAATTCAAGAAGAACCTAACTTGAACGATGAAGCCACATCAACACTAAGAAATGAAGCTGAACATATAAGAAAATGGGATAAAGCTCACACTGAAGAGCAAATTATTGAAGATCCAAATGCATGTGTGAGAACTAGAAGAGCAACTTAAGTGAGTGTCTACATGGTTGCTTCCTATTCCGCATTGAACTAGAAAAGTTTAATTCACTACGAAGCTTAATTATTAATATAAGTCATCGTATAGTTATCTTTTATAGCCAATAGATAAGGGCTGTTTGCTTACAAATCAAAAGCAGTAACTGTATTTATTTCATATATAACTTAAATGTTACTTAAACGAGAACATGACATGATGTGTCTTTGTAATAAACTTAAATGTTTTGTAATAAACTTTCCTAGTCCATCTAAAGACCTTGTTGATGATACTCTTTCGATCAATGTCAGGTTTTCGATCAATGAGGACTCTATTGCTAAGTTGGTCCACAAGAGATTTCAATGATGTGTATTGTTATTTAACTACAAATCTACAAGCTTTATGGACATATTGTAATAATATTGACATATTCATATGTAGTATTTTTTGATGTTATATATTCAAGGTGCATTGATTTCTTATTTTTATATTATTTTTTGGTGTAGCCTTTTTCAATTTGAACCAATACTTCCGTTTTTTATTACGATTTCTAGGTGGATTTTATTCCTAGTATAATTGAAACATATTGTAGTTGTACAATTTTAGTTCAACATAATGTTTTAGTTTACTTTTAACAAACAATGACATTTGATACGGGCTAAAAGTAAACCCTAAAAGACACATTTAATGTGGCATTAATTAGACCTAGAATGGTCCAAACGTGGGGCCCACCAGACGGGCCCAAACCCTATTTATGATATTAATTTCATAATTGATATTAAGGGTAATAACCAGCTCAGCAATAAGAGTCAGATAAGAATATTACTCCTACCAGACTTAGACTACAAGGCACCAAACTCAATATGGGAACTGACTCCTATAATGCAGGAGTCTAGAACCTTCCTCAAGGCGGTGACTTGCCCACCAAGTCACCTAACCCTACTACGATTCTAGGGCTTCTCAGCCTATATAAAGGGCCTGACCCCTCATTCTCAGAACTACGTTTTTGGCTTGATTCTCAATAACGAGATACGTAGGCACTCTGTGAAGACCGATCAGTCTCGAACACGGAAACAACCATTAAAGCTCGAAGCTCAACCATATCCTTAGCATTAAATATACACAAACCCTAGCCGCACTATTCATAACCTAGTTTTTATTCCACAACATTTGGCGCCGTCTGTGGGAAGAAGACATCAACCATGGTTCAAACATGAAGAACAACACCAATCACTACAGAGCCAATCACTACTGAGGCTTTACCAATCAGCCTATCACTGAGCAAGTACCCCCAACAACAGGGACGATTACACAGACTCAGGCTTCTCAACCCCCAGGGACGAATCCCCATGCTGAGAGGACGTTACCTATGGTCATCCACCCGGGACAAGGAACCAGCTCTCTTCAGATGCTGGTTTCTCTTTTAGTTGATCCCAATTGCCTGCCACCAGGAGTACATATCCATACTACGGATCTTCCCAGGAATACCAACCCGATGTATATATGGTCTGCCTAACTACCCTCCTGGACCTAGTGGCCATGCCTTGCAGATCCGAGATCGAGATTATCTTGACTACTCTGGCCCCTATACTAACGATTCATCGTCTGATGATGATCGTGATGAAGCCCCAAGGAGGCGACGTGCTAGCAGAGAACCAAGAAGGAGAACACAAACTATCCATTATGGACCCCCTTTGACAGCCGCTGAGAGAATCAAGGCTCATGAGGCCGAGATTTTAAGGATAAAAGAAGATATTGTGAGAGAACAAGCTAGGTTGAATTAAACTCAGCCTCCTCCAACCTCAGGACCGATTCCCTTTATAGATCTGGAGAGGTCTTCAAGAAGGCAGAGAAGGGCTGACGCCCCAACTGGAAGAACAACAAGGGTGGAAACCCCCAGGGGTAACCCCAAGGATCTGATGCCGCTTGGGGATCCTGATGATCCCACTCCCCCGTTTACCGAGGAGGTGATGAATGCTCACATCTCCAGGAAGTTCAAGATGCAGACAATCAAGGCTTATGATGGAACGGGTGATCCTGCAAATCATGTTAGGACATTTTTAAACGCACTGTTGTTGCAGCCCGCAAGTGATGCCTTGAAGTGTAGGGCATTTCCTCAAACTCTGTCAGGCATGGCTCAAAGATGGTATAGCCGTCTACCTGCGAATTCAATTGGCTCTTTTAAGGAGTTGAGCGCTGCTTTTGTTAGCCAGTTCATCAGCGGGAAAGTTCACGAAAAAGGTTCTGCGTCTCTCATGTACGTGGTGCAAGGAAAGAATGAAAACTTGAGAGACTACCTCAAGAGGTTCACTAAGGAGACATTGAACATCACTGACTTGGAAAACAAGGTGGCCATGGTATCCCTGGAACATGGAACCACTGATGAATTCTTTAAAAGGTCATTGGCAAAGCATCCTCCTGAAAACATGGCTGAGCTCCAGCGAAGGGCTGACAAGTATACCAAGGCTGAGGATAGCATGAAGAAAGAAGCCGCGGGAGGTAATGACAAGGGTAACAATGACTCCAAGAAACAAAAGCAAGACCAGGAGTATGATGTTAGGGACAAGTATCTCCGTACTAGAAAAGACTCTAAGTAAACACCAAAAAAGAATATGGGACCAAGATTTTCTAACTATGCAAGGTTGAATGCTCCTAGGAGTCAAATCTTGTTAGAGATCGAGAAGGATAAGGACTTCCGATAGTCGAAGCCACTCAGGGAAGACCCCGCAAAGAGAAACAAGGATCAATATTGTCGGTTCCTCCGAGATGTGGGGCATGATACAGATGATTGTAGGCAGTTAAAGGATGAGATTGAATTCCTGATCCGCAAAGGAAAACTGAATAATTTCACCAAGGGTGAAGATCGTGGAACCCAAAGAAGGGATTATGATAGGAGAGATAATGATAGAAGGGACAATAATCGTGATCGTAACACACAGCCCCGAGGACCAGTTATCAACATGATCTGGGGAGGCCCGACAGCGGCTGGTACAACTCGAAACTCTCGAAATGCATATGCCAGAGAGGTGATGCACATCATGGGAGAGGCCCCGAAGCGTGCAAGAACTGAAATCGCAATTGGTTTTGATGATTCTGATCTTGAAGGGGTGAAGTTTCCCCATGACGACCCGTTGGTCATAACCCCTGTGATTGGGAACTCGGAAGTGAAGCGGGTCTTGATAGACAATGGAGCTTCAGTTGATATTCTGTTTCATGACGCATTCGTAAATATGGGATACAATGATTCTCAGCTTACCCCAACAAACATGTCGATCTACGGATTTAATGGAGTTGAGTCCAAGGTTGAAGGGACTATTCAGTTGCCCATGACAATCGGGCAAGAACCTAAGGAGGCTACTCAGATGTTGAATTTTCTGGTAATCAAGGCATCCTCGAAAGGACTGGACTTCATGCGTTCAAGGCTGTTGCCTCAACTTATCACATGAAGATTAAGTTTCCAACCCGGAATGGTGTCGGAGAACAAAAGGGCGACCAGAAGATGGCAAGAAGTTGTTATGTATCTGCTTTAAGAGCTGATGGAGTCGGGGGACAAGTACTCCCGATTGAGGACACGGATGTCCGTAGTGATGATGAACACCGAGGGAAACCAACAGAGGACTTGGTCCCTATACCTCTAGAGCTGGGTGATCCTGAGAAAGTTACTTATATAGGAGCTTCGCTGAAGGAACCCTTGAGGGGCAGGTTGACGACATTTTTACAAGAAAACAGTGACGTGTTTGCTTGGACCGCAGCTGATATGCCAGGGATTGATCCCCAACTCATAACTCACAGATTGAATGTCGATCCCGAACGGAAAACAATAAAGCAGAAGAAGAGAAATTTTGCTCCTGAAAGGCAAGAAGCCATTAAGCAAGAAGTTGACAAGCTTTTGGAAGCTGGGTTTATTGAAGAGATTCAGTTTCCCGAATGGTTAGCAAACCCTGTGATGGTCAAGAAGGCGAATGGGAAGTGGAGAATGTGCATAGACTTTACTGATTTGAATGATGCGTGTCCGAAGGATTGTTTTCCTCTGCCAAGGATAGACATGTTGATAGATGCCACGGCTGGACACGAGATGTTAAGCTTCATGGACGGGTTCAACGACTACAATCAGATTAAGATGCACAAGGATGACATCCCGAAGGTATCTTTCATAACTGACTTTGGTGTTTTCTGCTGTCTTGTTATGGCTTTTGGTCTAAAGAATGCAGGCGCTACTTACCAACGACTGGTGAATAAGATATTCGCCCATCTGATTGGGAAAACCATGGAGGTCTATGTTGATGACATGTTAGTCAAGAGCCTTTGCAAGGCAGATCACATTAGGCACCTCAGAGAGGCATTCGAAGTGCTGAGGCACCACAAGATGATGTTGAATCCAGCCGAGTGTGCTTTTGGAGTTGGATCAGGAAATTTTTTGGGATTGATGGTTTCAAAGAGAGGCATAGAGGCCAACCCTGACAAGATCAAAGCAGTTCTGGATATGGAACCACCCCGCTCTATACGAGATGTACAGAAGTTAACAGGCCGAGTTGCAGCCTTGGGGAGATTCATTTCCAAATCTGGTAACAAGTGCTTGCCTTTCTTCCAAGCGTTGAAGAAGGTGAAAAATTTTGAGTGGACTCCTGAGAACCAAGAGGCCTTCGAACAACTGAAGAACTACATGGTTGAAGCCCCGCTGTTGGCCAAGCCTAGTCCCGGAGAGACTCACTAGTACAGAATAGGCTTTTAGCGTCGGTCAAAATAGGCATTAGGCGTCGGTTATTGGGCGTAATATATGAAGGCGACGCTATAGGTATAGGCCTATGGCATCGGTTAATTGGGCGACGCATATAATGTACCAATAACGTCGATTATTTAAACAACCAACGCCTAAAAGTTGCTAATAGCGTCGGTTACCTAAAGAACCGACGCATATGGTCTTACTATTGGCATCGGTCAATTAAATAACCGACACATAAAGACAGGTTTTAGGCATCGGTCATTTAAACAACCGACGCTTAAAGTTTGGTTATAAGCGTCGGTCATTTAAACAACCGACGCTTAAAGTCAAGTTTTTTTAAAAAAAATAAAAATTGCATGAAACAATACAATTTCATAAACAATTTAGCCCATGCCAGAACACCAAATTATATATAAAATCAATCTATACATGATACATAATCACGAATGAGATATAATTAATAACAATATATCAGACTACTCTACATTTACATATGAATACAGAACCTGCACTAGAATCATAGTTATGGAAATATAAAAAAAAAGTTATTAAGGGCACCCCGAATCATCTATTTTAATCGTATTTCTTCTCTCACCCCTGCATCCTCAGCAATCCTTTTAGCAACGTCAGATGTTCACGAGTATCGGATAACAGGTCGACGTTTTAATGCCAAGAAAATAGCAGCAAGTCCATCAACTACTAGATCACAGAAGTGGTGCAGATTTGAATGATCGACGACAGCCAGAAGCATATATATATATATGTAGTTTGCTGGAATATTCAGAGTGAAATGGGGTCACCTGCAACAAAGTCGGCATAGAATTCCTGCAAATTTTATTGATATGAAAACTAATCAGTAGATTGCAAGATCACTCTCTCAGCTTATTATAGCAAAACCACAATGATTTTAAAATTATAAAAAATTAGTTCCGATCAGTTTCATTGTGAGCAAAGAATAATTTATCATCTAAAAATAATCAATTTTGAGTAGATTTTTCTAGCCAAATAAGTTGCAACAAAGTGCCAGATCAAAGATATATGTCTGCTACATGGATTTAACAATGGTCAATTCAGACAAAAAGAAATAGTGAAGTAATATATGGTTGCAAAAAGGCATTTACCTGAACTTGATGGACAACTTCATGTTCGTATGTTGGAGAAGATTGTTAAAAAGAAAACAGTTTTGATCAATATAGGATACCTGATTAATATAATTTAAGTCAGAGTATTTGTGCAAGTAAAATGCTTATTCCGAAAAGAATTAGTGTCAAAACATTACTTCATCAGTCGATTAGCATGTAAACCCAACAATTGAGAAAATGTTCACACAGCCACCATCACAGAAAAAAAGGGGAATAGATAAATACCAGAGCTATATGTAACAATCCAGAGTAACCACTTACTGTAACATCTACCCTACTGCTTCCTGTTACTAAGTTAAGATTTAAGTTATTTTCCTTAATTTGTTCATGCTAATGTGGAAATCTATTACTGTTAAACCCAATGCTAGCAATTTATATCTCTTTAAAGTTTTTAATGATAGGGATGATCACTCTTCGGGGATTTATAGTGACTGCTTATTGAATACTAATAAAGTTCACTTAAATTGGGGGTGTGATTTACCCTTAAGCAGATAGATGGTCTTTTATCGGTTTTTTTTTTCACCCAGTTGGTTATTTTTATATTCTGAGTTTGCCTAGATTGACCTGAAGGATTGTTTGATGAAACTAAGACCTTGGTTTGAGGTGTGTTTCTATTTCTTGCTAGCGTAAAATGCCCATGTCTGGGTCGCTCTCTCTATGATGTCCCCTTTAGTTACTGGAACATTGATGGACTTCGTCTCTTAGATCACTAGTGGTACAACAAACCCACCGCTATGGATAAGGAAATCTGTTCTTCAGCTTACAAATTCAAGCCTACCCATTGCGCTAAAATTTGTGTTTTGATTCATGCTAAACAACCTCAACCTTGTCTCATTATAGCCAATGTTTTTTAAGATTTGAACAGAGACCTAGTTTAATTGTTGCACGGCTATCGTATTTGGACACACGGACTTAGTAACTAAGTCAACAATTATGTTTCGATGGAAGAAAATGAGTGAACAATTGTCCACACGTACTTAGATTATCACAAAGTAATATTGTATTATATAGAAGGAAGCCCCAAGCCAAAATCACGAATGAGAAAGAATAGCTTAGTGCCCTAGTGAGTTTTACAACAGAAACTAAATCATCTGCAGTACCATCACCATTAGGAAGTGTAGGTGTTGAGCTGTCATGTAAACATACCCATATAAACCATGCTTCATTTGGTAACAGATCAAAAGAAAGCAATACTAGTAAGAGAAAAGTATGATAATGTTGATGCCTGACCTGCATGTCAACCGAGTTTGCTGCCTTGCGACACCCCATGACTAGCATTCCTTCAGGATCAATCCTACTAAAGGTCACTGAAATAAAAGAAAAAGAATGTTTGAAAAAATAGCTCATATAAAGAATATACTAGGCTAAATGTAGTACATAAAGAGAATGAAAACAAGCACAATGAACTTGATATTCGTATAAGACGATAAGTTGAGGATGTCCAATCATCTGAAATCTTTGGAAAATATATCAGCTTGTTTTTGGTTATTCTGCTTTTTTTAGACGGTGAGAAATTCTAATTCTAATTTTTAACTCAATTGGCAGAAAACAGTTACATTTCTGTCCACGCAGGACTCAAATCAAATTCTACCGGTGAAGAGTAAATTATTAGAATGAAATATTACCATGAAGAGATAGTAAAGAATAGCATAGCTAAAACTTATATATTAAATATATTAGATACCCTGTCCACTATACCAATCATCCACATATAAAGAACTAGACCCATAACCAGAACTAATGGTTCTTATACAATATACTTTAATTACTTTTCAACCTCTCGCCTGTACAACTCTATTAGAACCACACTTCTGGATTCATGATCACCACCACCGATTCATGAAAAAAGATTGTCAAACTAATTTTAAAAGGATCTGTACTGTAAGAAAACAAGTATAACAATTTATGAAAATTTAAAGATTTGGGGTTGAGGTTCACTTGTGAAGTAGAGGAAAACAAGAAAGCAAGATATTACCTGGTCGTTTGAAGTTTGACCATTTACATTTTGAGGCTGGGCATCAAGAACACTAAAATTATTACACATTTTTGTAACAATTTTCCTACCATTAGAACAGGAAGAGACTTAGTAGGCTAGAATTAAACAGGTCATGCCTATGAGAGTTAGGTACTGAGTTACGTCATGCACTACACTTAACTACCATTAAACAAGGAGCAAGCTGATACAGTGAAGACACAAAGACAAGTTAAGACAAGTACCTTTAAAATCAGCCAACAAAAGTTAAGACAAGTTGTACACAAATTTAATCTGGTAAGTGACAACTATTAATAATCTACATACAAACACCTGTAGTAATTAACAAGTTAACAACGAACCAAAAAAAATATCTTTAGAAAAATCAAACTACTTACCATTTAGTGTCATGAAATAAAAATGTTTATGCCCCTACAAAGCATACTCTTTTTGCCGAGCCTCATAGGCATGCGTATCAAGCACCTGTAGACCACTACGAAATTGAGTTCAACAGAAGAAAGAAATAATAAATATTTAGACTAGTGCCAGAATGAGGATCAGACAAGCATTTGTGTAATACATAGTGTAAAGTTGTTGGATCTAATTGGAGTGACAAGCTTCAACTTTACTTCATTTGAACATAAACATAAATGAGTAGAAAACCTCCCACTCCTACACTGTCTCCGAACTAAGAAAATAAAACAAATATATAGTTTCTAGTACAGTTCATATTTTTATAATAAAGACATAGGTTTAGCAACCTTAAAAGGAAGAAGTCATCCTTGGTATTTAAGTAGTTTATACGTCAAAAATTCAAACTATACTCCAATATATATAACTCTGTGCAATATACCTATCCCACGTATTAAATAAGAAACTACCCCTTACGGATGTCTTCTAGTAACTGAAGCCCATGGTATTTCTTTCCGCTTCGAAAGCACTTCAATTTTGCATAATTCCTTTTCTGGAACTGCAAATCACACCAGGGTCCACATCAGACTTGTGTCCAATAACACATAACATAATCAAAATTCTGTATATATATAAAAAATACCTATTTTTTTGAACAAAGTTCTCCACATGGACATGTCCCTTTTACACATTCAATGTTAAGCATCCGATTCAGGCATCCATTCCCACAGCCCACCCGGCCTCCTAGAGTCGCTTTACAGTGACAAACCATTTTCTGAAATGATATAATTAGACAGTGAGAATTTATTTGGAACCAGATATTATCACAATCAACAAAGTGCTGACAGAATGTTTGGCGGAATATAGAAGTTGGACAATTTAATATCTTTTGGACATTTCTGGGGACACCAGTTACATTTTGAACATGCAAACTAACTAGTTATGGTTTTGAATGAGAGAATAGAGGGTTTTGTTTTTCAGTTATATTGTGAGAATTAGAATAGGAGTACGGTCAATGTGTATTGAACAGAGTGAAGCAAGTATATTACAGCTTCCTTCCATAATTTCTGCAAAGATACTCTTTCATATGGAAAATTCAACATTAAAAAAATGATGTGCAATTAATAGCATTTGAAATATTAGACATAACAATACATAGTACTGACTATCATCAATTAAAGACTTGAACTCCAAACAAAAACGCAAAGGCAAGTCAAACTGCTTTTTGTGTAAAAAATGTTAGTGTAAAAAATGTTTAACATTTTGGAACTAAAAGGGAGTATGTTTTTAGTTAAATATGATATAGTTTTCTCTAAAAACACAAACCATCTTTGTTTCTTAATACAGCATAGCTTAACAAGTAAAGTATTAAAGTCAATACCGCTGATGAAAACAAAAATATGCCTTTGTTACAATGCAGCCTTGGTAATCCTAAAGCAAGAATACATACATGACAGATAGCTGGATGTATTATCTATATATATATATGAATCTTGTAGCATTACACGTACCTTTAAAATCAGCCAACAAAAGTTAAGACAAGTTGTACACAAATTTAATCTGGTAAGTGACAACTATTACTAATCTACATACAAACACCTGTAGTAATTAACAAGTTAATAACGAACCAAAAAAAAATCTTTAGAAAAATCAAACTGATACTTACACCCTGATCTCCGAAGCCTCCTCTATAGAATTCCCATTAACCTGAATAACAGAATTTGACTCGTTATAAAACTGATAAATTAAATCGGGTTGCTGGCGAAGAACAATATTGTAGTACTGAGTAACGAAGTAAGAACCTACCTGCAAAATATCAACGAAAGAAAATCAATCCACTATATACACCAATACAAATCAAGAAATGGGCATAAAAAAGATTGAATATTTAGATAAGTTTTTCATCAAAATGAATGGGGGTTTTAGGCGAGAAATTGGGGGGTTTTAGATATACACATATCTACAGAAGAAATGGATAGATATATAACCACCAAGAAATCCCTCTTTTTGTCGATATAGAGAATCCCCCTTTTGTCGATACAGAGAAGACCTAGGTTTGGTTGAGAGAGACAAAGAAATCGAGCACAATAAATCAATTACTTGTGAACTGAAGGCCGAAAAATTGAACCCAAAATGACTTCAATTAGTATGAATACAGAGAATTAGCAGATTTGTATGACTTGGGAGGAAGAAAGCGGAGGGAGAGTTCACTACAAGAAAAAGGCCTATCAGCGACCAACTTTTTCAGCGACCGCCAAAATCCGTCGCTAATGTCAGTGCCAGCGACCGAAACCATCGACCGAAAAACGTTTGTCGCTGAAATAAAATAGCGACCACTTTCCGTCGCTATTCCGTCGGTGATAGTAAATTCCCGCCAAAGAATTGGCAGAAAAGATTGGCGTTGTATTATTAGCGACCACAAATACTAGCGACCGCTGGGCGTCGCCAACTATTGCCACGTCGACAATTTTGTAGCGACCGGACTACGTCGCTGTTCTGTCGCCGATTAAGAATTTTCCTCCTGCCATTTTGGCGCTGAAATTTCGCGGTTAGTAACAGCGACTAGGTCAGTATCAGCGACTGCATTCCGTTGGAGATAGTGCCACGTCAGGTTCAGCGACGGATTCGGTCGCAAATATCAGTCGCTGATGTGCATTATTGTTTTTTTCTCCTCTTCGAGTTACAATTACAAAATACATATAATCATAATTAAAATCTTATGAAATTCTCTATGTATATTTTGATAATTTAAGATATAACAGGTAGAGTTGGTAATACATAATTTTTATATTTTTATATTTTATATGTTATTTGTGAAATAAGAGTTTTTCTTGCTATAAAAATTAATGGGATCGAAGGTCCGTCGAGAAAATTAAACAATAAATTGGTTAGGAAAATTAGTTCTTAATTTTAACCAAATCTATACTATACTATAAGCTCGATTATAAAAAGCGGTGATTGATCGGGATTAATCTTCGATTATAATCCTGCCTCTCTGAATCGGTATTAATCGCCGATTAATCGCCGTTCGTTGTCTCTATCGATATTATAAGTCCGATTCCGGTTTTTTACAATGCCGACTATAATTACATTTTGTAGTTTGGTACCCTTCATTATATTTTTGGTTAATTATCCCTTTCATTTACAATCGTTAGATTTGCAACTCAAATATAAAATTATCATTGGATACAATACTAAAAGTTGTTATATAGAGATCTTATAAAGTTTGAATCCCGCCAACAACATATTAGTTTAGCTTTAATAATAAAAGTTATTATAACATTACAACAACATATTAAAAATAACATTTTATAATATTATGATATATTATAGTATAGTATAGCTAGATACTACACTATACTAAACTACATTTTATAAAAGATATCCAACAATGAAACGGAACATGGATTTGTGTAGAGCATCATGTGGGATTCATTTTGGTTACTAGAACATCAAAATTGGAGTTCAATAACACCTTCAAAAGTGCTTTGATCCTCAAGAACAACTCAAGAACATCAAGAACATAGTTTTGCAGAAATTACCCAACAATGAATCTGAGGTTGGTTTTGTGTAGTATAGCATGTGGGATTCAGTTTGGTTACTGAAACTCATGATTTGGAGGTCAATAACATCTTCAAAACAGTTTCGATTAATATTCGATTAACGATCGATACAAATTTTCTAATAAGTAACTTAAATGAGTCACTTTTGTAATAAGTGACCTACTTCATACATTTGGCTCCAATTAGTGACTAGTTTGATAATTAACCCATTAGTAAATTTTAAAAAAAAATCCATGTTCTACGGGTTAAATATGAGTTAGTAAAATTAAATATTGAATACATATATACAAATAATGACATACACTTTAAATTTAAATTTAAAAATCAAATTATATTATTTTTTAAAAAAATATGTCATATGTATTATAGAATTATAAAATATAATATTTTGGTTTGGATTATTAATATATCGGATCATAACAAATTCATATATGCGGGTTATTAGATCCTTTTTTAATATTTTTTAAAGTATTTATATATCTTGCTTTAAAAAAAATTTATAAATCTATATTGATTTAGAATATTTTTTTATTTATTATCTTTTTTGGAAAAAAAAACCAATTAAATTTTAATTAGTAAATACAACTTACAATTATACAAACCACAGCTTAATTATAGCTCGATCACACACAACTACACAAGGGTTACAGAAGGGAGAAGGGGCGGTTACCTCGATCACACAAGGGTTACAGAAGGGAGAAAGGGGTGAGCATCTCTTTAATCCTCGATCACAAGTAACCTCCATTATATGTTTATTATGTGCGAATTACTTTGTTTGCCTGTATCTCTTTAATTGTGTAATCATCATCATCTTTAATTGTGTGTATGTGTGTATGTATTTTAATTACTTTCATCATCATCTTTAATTGTGTGTATGTGTGTATGTATTTTATTTTTGTTAGTAAAATGGCTTCATCCCTTAAGGTATTACAAATAGATTGTGGGTGCCTGACATATTTAGACATCAATTTTTAAGTATTAAAATTAACTTTTGAGTATTATAATTAATGACATCAATTTTGCTAATTGATGATTTATATGGGCAGTTCCTGTTTAGATTAGTGTTTGTTTCTTTCTAATTATTGCTAATTAGTGTTTATCAAGTGATTAGCCTACATAGTAAATTGATGAGAATGTCTAGATTTGGTTAGAGTTCATAGATTACCTACGGTCAAGGTTCACTTAATTCGTGCTGTATATGGAATTTGTTATTTGATTATGTTATTTGCAATACAAATGCACCTGTATATATATATAAATATAGGTATCGCGGTATCATGAACTTTTATTCGGATCGTACTTGGATGGCACGACGAAAGTTAAGTACTGAGATAGGTGCTACAACTGAATTCAGAACTGGTTGCCAAGTGTTTTTGGAGTATGCATATAAACATCCGAAGTGTGTGAATGAGAAAAACCAGATTCGATGTCCGTGTAGGAAGTGTAAGAATAATAATTACCTGGACAGAGACATGGTAAACTACCATTTACTTGTTTCTGGGTTCATGAGAAATTATGAAGAATGCTGGTGGGCACATGGGCAAGCAAGAGATGGTGGATATACAGGTAACAATCCGGGCAGTAGTAGTACTTATCGCATGGATGACATGGTTCATGATATTGCAGGGCAAGATTTTGATTGGGAACAAGGGGAAGACCAGCCTATGAATTCTGATGCCAAGGCCTTCTCTAAGTTGTTAGAAGAGGGTAGGGATCCGTTGTGGAATGGTTGTACAAAACACACTAAATTATCTGCAGTTGCGACATTACTTAACATCAAGGCTGATCACAACATGAGCCATGAGTGTTTTGAGTCCCTCTTGACGGCCATTAAGAGTATGTTGCCCGAAAACGAGAAATTACTAGTTAATTATTACTATTGTAAGAAAATGGTAAAGAAGTTGGGTCTTGGATACCAAAAGATCGATGCATGTCCCAACGATTGCATGCTCTTTTATAAGGAAAATGAAATGATGACAAAGTGCACGGTTTGTGGCCATGATAGGTTTAAACCTAATAAAGAAGGGGTGACTACAAAAAAATCATCTATACCGTTCAAAATTCTAAGGTATTTTCCAATTACAGACCGGCTTAAAAGATTATACATGTCTTCTAGAACGGCTGAACATATGAGTTGGCATGCGAAATCTTCGGCTAAAGATGGAGAACTAAATCATCCCGCAGATGGCCGGGCTTGGAAAGATTTTAATAAAACGCATCCTCAGTTTGCATTAGAACCTAGAAATGTGAGGCTTGGATTGTCCACCGATGGTTTTAACCCCTTTGGTCACTCATCTGTTCCGTACTCATGCTGGCCCGTGACTGTTACTCCTTACAATCTGCCTCCTTGGATGTGTATGAAACAACCATACATGTTTCTTTCACTCATGATACCCGGTCCTAAAAGTCCTGGAAAGAACTTAGATGTTTACTTGAGGCCTCTTATAGACGAGTTGAAGGTACTGTGGAGCGTTGGAGTACAAGCTTGGGATGTTTCAACAAAAACAAATTTCAACCTTAGGGCAGCTCTTATGTGGACTATAAGCGACTTCCCGGCTTATGGAAAGTTATCCGGATGGAGCACACATGGGAAGCTGGCTTGTCCGTACTGCATGGAGCATACCAAATCTTTCACTCTACAAAAAGGTCGAAAGCCTTGCTGGTTTGATTGTCATCGTCGGTTCTTGCCAGTAGATCACCCATTTAGAAGAAATAGAGAACACTTCAGGAAAGGTAAAGTGGAAAATGATATGCCTATACCACGATTTTCAGGAATGGAGATACGAGCTCGTGTGACGAGACTTCCAGTTGTCCCATTTGGTAAGAATGATAAGAAAATCAATGGGTTTGGGGAATCTCATAACTGGGTTCAGACAAGTATCTTTTGGGAATTGCCTTATTGGTCTACAAATTTGATTCGTCATAATTTAGATGTAATGCATGTTGAGAAGAATGTGTTTGACAATGTGTTTAACACCGTGATGAATGTTACAGGAAAGACAAAAGATAATGATAATGCACGTGAAGACTTGAAAGATATTTGTAAGCGTCCTACATTAGAGCTTCAGAAATCCTCTAATGGTAAGACTGTCAAACCGCATGCAAGGTACACATTATCCAAAAAGCAAGTTGAAGAGGTGTGCACATGGATTAAGTCCCTGAAACTACCAGATGGGTATGCGTCAAACATTGCAAGGTGTGTTACGGATAAGTCATCGAATGGGAAATTGAAAGGGATGAAGAGTCATGATTGTCATGTTTTTTTGGAAAGACTCCTGCCTATAGCATTTCGTGATCAGCTCTAAAAACCAATATGGGATACTTTAGCGGAACTTAGTCATTTCTTTAATGACTTATGTTCAAAAACATTAAATGAGAAGGACATGTCCATACTTGAGAAGAACATCATAGAGATCATGTGTAAACTGGAAAAAATCTTCCCACCTGGTTTTTTTGACTCTATGGAGCATTTGACAATACATCTTCCCTATGAAGCCCGTGTTGGGGGTCCGGTTCAATATAGGTGGATGTACCCTTTCGAGAGGTTGATGGGAATGCTTAAGAGGGCAGTGAAGAATAGAGCTTGTGTAGAGGGTTCGATATGCGAGGCATACAGTTTTAATGAGATATCTATGTTTGTCACAGACTATTTCCCGGATGAAGTATTGACAAAAGCTAATCACGTCTCGAGAAATGACGATGGGGGAAATGTTGAACTAAATGGCAGGCTTTCTGTATTTGGTCTACCGGGCCGTGCTTATGGAAAAGGGAAGCGCATATTCCTTTCTGAGGAAGAATTACATGCTGCACATAATTATGTTCTTCTCAATTGCGAGGAGATTGACGCATTTGTGAGGTACACATCATGTAAACACTATAATTTATATCCTGATCACCATTTAATTGACATGTGATATTCATTCTAATATGTTAATGTTACAAATATTGTATAGATTATATGCTGACGAGTTAAAAGTGAAGCATCCTGGCATAACTGATAAAGATACTGAAATCAAACGTGCTAAAGAATTTGCACGTTGGATAAAAAACAAAGTAAGTTCAATTTCTTGAGCACACTATACATATTAATGATTGAATTCAATCCATATAACTGATGTACTATTTGTAGGCTTTGACTGAGGGATCGACGATTCCAGCTAATGTACAAGCCTTAGCAATGGGACCAGACATGGACCAAATAAGCCGTAATGGTTACAAAGTAAATGGTTATGAATTTCATACCAAGGCATATGGGCGCGGTAAAAGAACTACAAACTCAGGAGTGTGCATCCTTGGAGATTCTTACAAAGAGCTTAGTCATGGCTTTTATGGGGAGGTGGAGGAAATCTTAGAGTTGTCATACAAGGGTACGTACGAGGGTTATATTAACTTGTTCAAGTGTCGCTGGTTCGATACGGAGAAAGGAATACGTGTTGATAGACATGGAATTGTCGATATTGACGTCCATAGGTCTGCTTACTCCAACGACCCTTTTGTTTTACCAACTGAAACAAAACAAGTATACTACACTTCTAGTCCTGGTTGAAAAAGGGATAAGCCGCCTTCAGACTGGAAAGCTGTAATTCATACTCCTGCACGGAGACGTGAAGAAGTAGTTACTGGGGAGTTTTACCAAGAGGAGATGCTTCATAGACCAACTGTAATAAATGTCGATGGTAATGAAGTAATCCAATTAGATGGTGGGGATGAACCACGTGAAGTAGACCCTGAGTTAATACTAGAGTTAGATTACGCTGATACAGAAGACGAAGAGTTATTGATTGATACCGACTCCGAGTCTGAGTCTGAAGGAGATAATGGTTATGAATCAAAACAAGATGATTCTGACTCAGAAATTGACACTTAAACATTTCATTTTAAACATTTTATACTGGAAATTGCATAACAGTTTAATTCTTGAAGAATTCTGTTTCTAGGATATGTCATTTTTTGTAATCCCTATTTGTTAACTATTGGTTTCAATTCTGTTCCTTGCTAGTTTAAGTATGAAGGACCATCTCTTGTCGGAAACAGAACTCTTTTAACATGTTTACATGTCTGCCACTGATGATGTTTGTTTACATGTCTTTGAACATGTATGAAGTATCAATATTGTTTGGGGTTCTTATGATGTTGATTGTTAAGTCTGTATACAGTTGTAAACTAGTTCTTTTATGTAAGCATTTTTTATTCATCATTGTTTTTCTGACCAATTCAACAGACAAAGTAGATGGCTTCTGCAGCAAAGGCCCAGAGAAAGCGCGGATTGGGTAGGGGGCCCAATAATATTCCAAAAGCCCCTACTAACCCAGACGAGAGGACTCTTATTCAGCTTCGTCCTCCCCCGGAAAACATGTATGTATCTACTCTTGCAATGCATTTTGTATTTTATTTGTAATATGACATATTTCACTCTTGCAATGCATTATGTATTTTATTTTATTTGTATCATTGACTTAATATGTTCACTTTCATATTTTTAAGTTTATTTTGAAATGTTAATGCACTCATGTTGATAGTGTATAGGACACATTTCTTACATTTTTGATTATCTTACTATCATTTGTTGTATTTAGCTATAAAGCAAATAAAGTGATTTTTTTTATAAAAAAAATAGATATTAGGCCATTGCTGTCTGTCTGTGCAACTACATTATGTTTAGCTGCAAGCCAATTCAACCTGGGTAGTCGTGGATTATGGTCATGACTTATGTTGTAAAGTTCTCCAATTGCTAAGCACAGAGAATAGTAATGTAGAAGTAAAGGAACTTCAAGCTTGTAAAATGACTTGCTAACTAGACACAGAAGCAAACTGTAAACAATTTATGGAAAACTAAAACTCCTGTAGCCTTGTGTACCCGAGGGAAGGTTTATGTAAACGCAGAGCAATGAGACAACAATGCAGATCAGAGTTGTATTAAACTTCCCACGTATTACTACGTTGATTCTGAACCTTTATATATATATATATATTAATGTGTAAAAATGTTGTATGTTATAGTGATTTTGTGGACAACAAGATCGTGAAGTGCATCTCTCAGTTATGCCTTCAGAATTGGCCTACTTCCGCCATTACGTGGGCTAGCACACCTCTTGCCCACAAGGATGCATGTTGGGCAGAATTTCAGGTATATAATCTACTGTAAATATGGTTGTCATTTACACTCCCATTGTTTTTTAATTATGTACACATTAGAAAAAACTTGTAATTATATCCCCTTCATCAAATATTTTACAGAAACGCTTTAGGTGGGCGGACGAGGATGGTCCAGTTATATCTAATCTGTTTTGGGAAAAGTGTGCAACTCGCACGAAAGACAACCTATGTAATGACCGCGATAGAGCCCTGCACAATGCTAACATTGATCATCCAGGCCATGCAATAGACCACATGCATGAGTATAGCCCCTGGTGGTGCAACACTGAATTATGGGCTGAGATGTGTGCCCAATAGAGAGAAGAAGGTTGGGTTAAGAGGCGCAAGGTTGCTTCCAGTAACAGAGCTGCAGGTGGTGAGAAGGCGAAAGGTACCTACAAGGGAGGCAGTATCTCCCAGTTACAGCATATCGCTGTCAAGGTATTCATGAATATTTTTAATATGTTGGGAATACCACAATTTATTACTTCGTAATGTTGGGAATATGTCTTGTATAGGAATCTGAGGCTCAGGGTCCTATCAATTGGTTGGATGTGTACGTAAAGACTCGTTATGATCTTCCAGATGCTGTGAGAATAGCGGTAATAAGATTTACCTATTTTTGTTTTTCCAATTTTTGTTTTTTCAGAACCTGATCATGTTTATGTCACATCATATAAGAATATGTCTGACCTCTGTGCTCACATGTGAAAAATATTTGCATACACGTCCAATTTGTTCATCAACAACTAGATGGTGGTTGCCTCGTCTACATTAATTGTCAACCTCCTGCATGTAGTCTACAATTAATATCCAAATATTTATATTATATGAATTTAAGAATTCAGTGTTTAATGATGTATATAAAGGAGGTCCATAACAGAAATGCTTTAATAAGCCGTAATTCAAAAAAAGAATTTCTTGACTCAGAAACAGCCATGTTGCTTTTCTGTTTCTCCTTATTTAATCGTTAATATGTTGACAGGATACTTATCGTCGTTTGCTTGATGAGCGCTATCCTGAGGGCACTGAGCGTCCACATATTGATCAGGAATTGTGGGAGAGAGCTTCGGAAGTGAAAAAAAATTATATCAAAGGTCAAGGACAACGCCGACGTCAATCGATCCGTGGCTCCTCATTTAGCACACAATCTTCACAGTCATCGAGTCAGCCATCTTTTCATACTCCGGCTGACTGTGTGAAAGCAATTTGCCGAGATCGTACGCTTCTTCTTCAATTGGCAGGGCATTTGAGGGTTATGGATCCTCAGGAGTTGGCTCGAGCAGTAGCAGAGGCACCAGCATCACAGCAGGAGGATGGCGACGGGGTATTTTTTTAGTTAAAGTTTACCAAAATTTCTGTTATTGAATGCCATAATATATACCATACATATGTTGATTCTTTTATTGTTTTGATAATTCAGGGATCACATAATGGGGGATCACATCATGATGACGAGTTCGGCGGATCTTAGTGTCTTGGTCTAATTTACATGTTTCTATTGTCAATTATGTTTAGTACAATTTATGTTTCCGTATTGTACTTGGATGATATACTATTAGGATATTTATAATATTATCGGGAATTTTTATATTAATTTCAAAAGTGTTATTATTGAAAGCGAGCAACTGTTTGGTGTTGTGAATGTTTTAGGACAAATTAAATGTTTCTTTTGTTATATAATGTGTTGGGAAAACAGGAAAACAACCATAAAATTTTAGGAATTCTGCAAAAACAAAAAAAAAAGGGACCGCTATCAGCGACCGAAACCAGTCGCTAACCAGCCTTCAAATTTAGCGACTGAAATTAGCGACCGCTATCAGTAGCTAAAATGGACAGCGATTTAGCGACGGAAATCCGTCCCTACATTTTGTCGCAAAACATTAGCGACCACATTTGGTCGCTCGCATTGGTCGCACAAAATAGCGACGCCGAGCAGTCGTCCATTCTGTCGCAGACACGTGGACTTCTGGCAAACCAATGCTGACTCAGCCTGGCGACGGAAGCGGTCGCAGAAATCTGTCACTGATGTATTAGCGACCGCCGCGGTCGCAAAAAGCTGTCGCTAATTTGGCGGTCGCAAATAGGCGTCGCTGATGAGCACTTTAGCGACTAGATTTTCTGCTACAGGTTTTAGCGACAGCTATCGGTCGCTGATAGCCATCTGCTACTGAATTCGGTCGCAGAAACGCGGTCGCTGATGGAGCTGTTTCTTGTAGTGGTTTTTGGTATGTGATTTGTATGAGTTGAGGTGCGAGAGAATGAGGAAGGTGACTGATATGTTTTTATTTTAGTTATTATATGTTTTTACTTTTTTTTAATCAGATTCAATAGCATCGGCATTATAAGAACTGACGCTTAAAACATGTTTATAGCATCGGCATTAATAAAACCGACGCTTAAAACATGTTTATAGTGTCAGTTGAGTAAAGACCGACGCTAAAGGGTCGGTTTTAGGCATCGGTTAAATAAAGACCGACGCTAAAGGATCGGTTTAAGGCGTCGGTTATTTATGACCGACGCTAAAGGACGGTTTTAGGCGTTAGTTGAGTGAAAACCGACGCTAAAGTATCAGTTTTAGGCGTCGGTTGTTTCACAACTGACGCAAAAGGTCCAATACAAATGACATTAAGCGTCGGTTAAGCTTACAACCGACGCCTAAAGTATGTATAGGCCACGGCTCTCTATATAACCGACGCTAAAAGTGCGACGCTAAAAGGCAATTCTGTACTAGTGACTCTTTATATATACCAGGCGGTATCTGAACAAGCATTGAGTGCTGTTCTCATTCGAGAAGAGAAGAAAATTCAGAAACCTATCTACTATGTGAGCAAGGTTTTGCATGGGGCTGAGTTGAATTACTCAACTATCGAGAAGTTCGCTTTGGCATTAGTGACAGCCTCGAGAAAGTTGTGACCTTATTTTCAGGCACATAAGATTCCAGTCTTGACAGACCAGCAATTGAGGAACATATTGCATAGCCCTAAGGCCAGTGGAAGGCTAATCAAGTGGGCGATTGAGTTAGGAGAGTTTGATATCACATACAAGCCTTGAACAACCGTTAAGGCTCAGGCATTAGCTGACTTCGTGGTTGAATGCACCATTAAAAACCAAGAAGTCGGGGGGCAAGAGATAGTGACTACCCCAGAGAAGGAGGAAAAAGAAGAGGAGCTCGTACCTGATCTGAAGGAGTATTGGGTGCTCTATTTTGATGGAGCATCAAAAACAAAATCTAGTGGTGCAGGTTTGGTTTTGCAAAGCCCCGATGGGTTCACAGTTGAGTATGCTTTGAAGTTGGACTTTCCTACCACCAACAACGAAGCGGAATATGAGGCATTGATAGCCGGTTTGGGCTTGGCCAGAGTCATGAGGGTCAAGAACCTCAAGGTTTGTGGAGATTCAAGACTGGTAGTCTCGCAAGTGAATGGAAAATTTGAGGCCAAGGATGAAACTATGGCAAAGTATTTGAGAGTCGTAAAGGCTGTTATGACTCAGTTGGATGAATGCTATGTGGAGCATATTCCGAGAGAAGAGAACATTAAGGTCGATGCCCTGTCCAAGTTCGCTTCTTCTGAGATAGAGAATTATGCAGGGAGTGTTTACTTCTAGGTCTTGAAGGCCCCGACCATTAACTCAAAGTTGGTGGCACCAATTGATATAGGAAGCTGCTGGATGGATCCCATCAAAGCTCACCTCGAAACCGGCTGGCTCCCTGACAATGCCTTGGAGGCACGAAAGCTGTCAGTAAGAGCATTGAGATACGCCTTGATCGAAGGCATCCTTTACAAGAGATCATTTGTTATCCCATATTTGAAGTGTTTAAGGCCCCAAGAGGCTAAGGAAGCATTGAAAGAAGTTCGTGAAGGGATCTGTGGGCAACACTTGGGGGGCAGAGCCCTAGCCCACAAGATCACCCGTCTGGGATTCTATTGGCCAGAGATGTTGGCAGATGCCCAGAATTATGTCAAGAAGTGTGACAGATGTCAAAAGCACGCCCCTATTGTAAGGCAGCCACTTAAGATGTTAACCTCAGTTAGCTCTCCCATCCCATTTGCAATGTGGGGGATGGACATACATGGTCCTTTCTCTATGGCGTCAGCCCAAAGGAAGTTTTTGATAGTGGCCATCGACTACTTCACCAAGTGGATTGAGGCTAAACCTCTAGCCAAGATAACCACTAAGCAAGTTGCCCAGTTCTTTTGGGAGAACATCATTTGTAGGTACGGAATTCCCCGAATTCTTGTGACAGATAATGGGACGCAATTCAACAATGAAGAATTTAAGAAGTACTGCGAGGAAAATGCTATTGAGCTTCGTTTTACTTCAGTAGCACATCCGCAAGCTAATGGACAGGCAGAGGTAGCTAATCGAATTATCCTTGATGGACTAAAGAAAAGAGTTGAACGCTCAAGGAACACTTGGGTGGATGAGTTTCTGCCTATACTCTGGGCATATCGCACCACTTGTAAGGTGACAACAGGAGCAACCCCGTTTTTGCTGGCTTACGGAGCCGAGGCAGTTGTGCCCTTGGAAATCATGCATGCATCACCTCGAGTTGATACATACGAACAAGAGACCAATGAAGAAGGCATGAGGCTCGCCCTAGATCTAATTGATGAAATCAGGGACGAGGCAAATGCTAAGAATGTGGAGCATCAGAAGAAGGCATCCTTTTACTACAACCATAGGGTTTAGGAGAGGTTCTTCCAGCAAGGTGACTTGGTTCTGAGAAAGATAGAGGCTTCTGGAGTTGGCGTAAAGGGAAAGCTGGCCCCTAATTGGGAAGGGCCATATCGAGTCAGGAAGACACTAGGACGAGGAACATACAAGTTGGAGACGTTAGATGGGAATGAAGTGCCACGAACTTGGCATGCTCTGAATTTGAAGATTTATTATGTGTAAGCCTTCCTATTAAGGACTTGGCTTTTATCTATCTATTAGAAGAAGTAGAAATAAGGTTCGATGAAACCATTCCAGGGCCTAGTGCCCCGAGTAGGACAGTAGTAAATTATGTAAGGGTTGAACCCGTTTCAAGTTATTAATGCAAGTTTGTTTTCCATTCTATGATTGTGTTATTTTATTTATGTGCCAAGCACCTGGTGAGTGCAAGTCAAAGATGACCAAGTAACGAAAATAAAGAATACACAAATGGAAATAAAACAAGTGCATAATTAAACAACCCCAGGGTGCCGAATTTGGAGTTAAATTACAAACCACAAATAAAAGTTAAGTCCCGAAGGACCTTGATTAAAAACTGGAAAGATAAAGCCACAAGCGGCTAACAAGGCCATGCAAGGCCACTTACTCCTCGGATGATTTCCTTACCACTTCTTGCTCTCCTCCCTGCTCCTCTTCACCTTCCTCGTCCTCCTCTTCGGAGCCTTCATCATTTTCATCATCATCGTCATCTTCGGCTTCCGTCTTCATAGGTTGCGCCGTTCTCTTCTGCACCATGACCCCTTCTTCTTCTGAAGTCTCGGTCGAAGATACGACTCTAGCACGAAGTTGCTTGCCGGGGAAAGATTGGCTCACAGCCGCCTCCCTCTTTGACATGGCCTTTTTCCCAGCAGAACGGGAAGAGGACGATCCGGAACTAACAACATTGGCTGCTTTCCTCAAGCCAGAACTGGAAGGGCGGCGACTACCCTTGGAACCTGATGCATGTTCCGCTTGATTTTCAACACCAACAGCCAAGTTAGGGCAAGGGAAGTCTGCTGGGTTGACCATTGTAGGATGCTTGTGGCTAACGACACCAACGACTTTGTTCCAACCGACGGACATGTTGAATGGCCGCATTTCATCATCATGCTTATCCATGAACTCGAAAAACCCTTCTGACTTATGGTAGGCATCAATCACTTTATCAGCTTTGGAAGACAACTTCTTGGCCATAGAGTGTAACGCCCCTAAAATCCGGGGTCAGTAGATTTGGGCGTCACGCTAACAACTCAATAATTCTAACAAAAATCGGCCATGATGTATTCGTAAATATAACATAAAACTGCTGAATACTATACTAAAAATCTGAAATCAAAATGAAACTCAATCAAAAGCTCTTGACCCCAACTCCCAACTCAGGATCTTAGGTTACAGTTCTAGAAACAAGAAAACCCAAAACCAACTTAAATACAACTCTATATACAAAACTTTATACAGACTTAAATCACTGGTATAACTTCGAATAGAAGCATACCAGGCCAACTAATCCAATACATACTATAACTACTAAAACTATATATACATACAACAATTCAAACTTTAAATCTAAATACCCTGATCCACGTCAGCTTCATAACAGCATCCTGCATCCTGCTTCTTCTTTCCACTTTCTGAACTGCGCAGGCTAAGCCTCGCCAACTAGTTTACTGAAAATTAGATTTTAAAAACAACAAGTGTGAGCCAAAGAATGCTCAGCAAGTTAATAATATAATGAAACAACTGTATTACGATAATTCATTGATGAACAATATCAATGAATATTCTATCTCAAGAGATCATTAAATTTCAATCATAAGGTAAAACTTTTTCATTTACTACAAACCATCACTACCTCAGATAAAACTTTGAGAAAAAGAATATCAAGAAATCCCCCAATCATTCTTACTCCACTTTCAACGTACAATGTTACTCGCGAAGGGAATAACTGGGAAACTTCTATCCATCCTTAATCTCATTGTTTTGCTGAGTTTCCAATTTTTATCATGTAGAAAACAACTAACTATGATATCCACAATTTCGAAACTAGAAACCATTTACCTTTAAACATAAATGTATCTTCTATCAAAACATTCATTTCTTTAAAACCCTTTCATCTTTGAAATATACTTTAACTATCGCTTTAACAAAATCTCCAAGAAATTCTCAGTTACTCAAATTTCATTCATGTCGCTAAGCATTTGCATACCTAGCTGCCTAACCGGCCTGACAATCATGAGTTTGAATAAATAAGAAGATCTCAAATCATTCTCGGTTCTCACTATCACTGCACAACACATGCCACAGTGACCGTAATAACCGTGAATTAGTTTTCACCGTTCAAAACATTAATATAATAACTTTCCATTTACTCAAATCATAACTTTATATCCAACATACTTTAAACTTAAACAATTCTATACTCAGAATATACTTACATAAAAAAAACATTTAATAGAATTGGAGTTTTAATCATACTCTGGACATTACGGGTGATCAGCCACGTAAAGTCCAGCTGAAAACAATACTCTGGGATCCCCTCACTAGGCACTTATTGACATTGGCCTTTACTACTCTGACCATGAAGCTGGTCCACATTTTATAAAAATTCTTCCAATTCCATTAAACTAATTTACTATCAATTAATCTCAGTGAACTATATACATTAAGAACATTGTACTAATCAATAAATAAGAATGCAATTCCTGCAATAAAACTTTAACAGAATATTACTATCAACATATGAGAAAGAATAATACTGGAAATAAAACTTTGAGATACTATATAAACATAATACTTGGATAAAACATTTCTTTAACAATAATCTGAAGGAAAATGACAAAAGAAATAAGAATTTGAAGAGAATACTTATACTGAATAGAAACATATTTTTCTCGCTTGAACGATAAGCGAGGGTTAGTACACTTGCCTCGATTCCAATGCGTCGTTTCGCTACTTACTATACTTCGGTCTTTACTCGATCACGCATTCATTTCCTTCAATCGTCTTGTCAACACGCTCGCTGGATCCATATCGAATCCCTAATTATATTCGAAATAATAGTAAAGTACTCCCTCCTTCCCTTTTTAGTTGGTACATTTGCAAAAAACACACATATTAAGAAAGAATTAATTATGTAATTTGTTTCCATGTTTACCCTTAATCTTAACATTAAATGATGCGTTATGAGTATGTATATTAAATATAAAGTCAAACATTGGTACTAGAAATAAAGAGGTATATATGGAAAAATTGGTAAATAATGTATTGGAACAAAAAATGTGACAACTATTTAGGGACAAATTTTTTTTGCAAATGTACCAACTAAAAAGGGACGGAGGGAGTACTATTTAGTACATAAACAACCCAATCGATAACTAATTACTTATAACTCGCAAAGCAATACATACATAAATATATATACCCACACCTCATTAATCATCACATATGTACTTAAACACTCATACACATACATGCCTTTAAATCTTTAAATCAAATAATTTAAATAACTTTAAATACAGGGGATTTTTAGAAAATTTCGGCATGAAGTATTCGTTTATCGGACTATGGGCACAGCCCCTCAAATACAATTCAATCCCTGTTTTTGCAAAAATTAAAGCTGCGTCAACTTGCAGCAACATAAAAATAAACATGTAATGAAAAGTACCCTCCCGAACATGCGACAACTAAACACATAATGATTAACACTACTACTTACGCTACACCAATGATCGTATTTCTCACGCATTTTACTGATACACATGACAACCAATCATTGATGTTCGTAAGCCCTAGGGAACAACCCCTAGCACTAACTATTACTTACGCTATATCAATGATCACATCACTTAAGTATATTAATTATACTCGTGATAGCTAATCATGGATATTCGTAAGCCCCAGGGATTAGTCGAAAAGAATTACACAAGTCCTTTAAATATTGACATTTAAAAACTTGTGATCTTCTCATAACCCCTAGCACAATTCTAATTATTATAAAATTCTAACATTTAACATGTATCACGTATTCCCAAACTTACCATTTAGTCAACTCATATAACTCCATAAATAATACCAACATCACCATTAACCACCCATAATCATTAAACCTGAATATTAACGACACCACAACTGATTCCAACATTAAGTAATTTGACAATTATGACATCCCACAATTACTACAACTCCCCTTGTAGCACTTTACACGTAGACATTTACAACTGACCAACTCATATAATCACACATTATGCGACTATAACAATTAGCAATTAACAAATACTATTGACAACCGCTAAACCCGAACTCGCACTTAATCCCAAAAATTATAAATTACAACTCTACTACTTAACTAGTTTCTAAATTTAAAATCTGAGAATTTAACTCTAACCATCATAATCGGCATTCATGACTTCCTCGAATTAAATCACGAGATTAAAACAATATTCATTATTCAACCCTCACATTTTAACAATTAACATTTAACAACAATCTTCCCCTTTCGAATTAAATCACCAAAAATTAACACAAACTCAACTCGCACTTTATACCATCAATCGTAATTAACAAATATCGACCCTCCGAATGAAATTTCGGAA
Organism: Kitagawia praeruptora; assembly: GCA_037693485.1. Taxonomy (NCBI): domain Eukaryota; kingdom Viridiplantae; phylum Streptophyta; class Magnoliopsida; order Apiales; family Apiaceae; genus Kitagawia; species Kitagawia praeruptora. Next base: position 130,802,960 of record CM075347.1, read on the forward strand.
TTTAATCTAATCACTAAAATTAACACATAAACTCACAAATTAAATCTACTTTAATCACAACAATAATCTCATAATTTAAACTAATTAAATTACAACCATTAATATAACTAAATTATCACAATTAAATACATAATTTAAAAAAATATAGAAATTATACCCTTTCGATTACGACCCAAAAATCAAGCCACCGGAGTCTCCCTTGCGAGTCTCTCCTCTTTCTCAACTCGATCTCTCTGCCTCTCTTGCTATCCAGTCACGCCTCCTCCTTCCCTTTCCTGTTTCCCCGTCCTCGTCTCTGCACAGACCCACGGCCACCACCGCCAGTGACGGCCAGCAGCGGTGGTGCCGCCCCCTTGCTGCAAAACCACGCCACCAACTACACACACGATACACACACACACACACGATACACACACAAGCACACACACACACACGATACACACACTTGCACACACTGAACTATACATACACACACTCATATATATATGTATATGTATATCTATAATCAAACCCCCAATTTCACTTCTCTTCCTCCCCTCTTTTTCCCTTCTTCTTCTCTCTTTTCTTCATTTCTTTCCTCTCCCCCCGATTTCTCTCGAATGTTCCCTCTGCTGGGCTACTGTCTTCTTTCTTATTGGGCTTGGCCCAATACCAATATATCACTACCACACTTCATTCCGGCTCAATTTAATACTCTTAAACGACTCTTATAAATCGAAATTAAATAAAACATTCGGAAAATTAAACTTTTTATTTTTAAAATAAAGAATATAAAATTAGGAGCACCCACATATTTTAAAATATTTTTCGGATCAAAAATGAATTAAATATGAATTTTCAAAGTTTTGATCCTTTAAATACAATAAAACTGGTAAAATCATTTTAAAATACTCGACCACCCAAATTAATCCACCCAAAAATTTTAAAAACTCAATAAATATATAAAGATAATTTTACAAAAGATTTCATGATTTTTAAGCCCTCCGATAATTAAATAAAGATTTTTGAAGATCAATAATACTTGATTTAAATATTTTTAAATCACTAAAAATACCAATAAAATACTGGGGCACACATTGGCACACATAACTCAATATATACTCATATAAACTCAATACTAAATATCGTTGAATCCCACAACGATATTCTCAAATCCAATTCCATCCTTTAAATACTAATTAACATAATTAAATCATAATAATAATAATAATAATAATAATAATAATAATAAATCCTAAAATAATCTGGTATCTTACATTCTACCCACCTTAAAAGGATTCCGTCCCCGGAATCAGGTAAAGAAGGGTTACTGGGGTTTATTCTATCAACTCGGGTTGCATCCGCAACTCTACTAATCTGTACTATGGATACTTATTTACTATACTGGGATCTCTACTGATCTCTCTATATAGAACAACTCTAATCGTAGTACTATACGTCACGCGTTACTAGTATTCTAAACTCGATTGGCATACGTTCAAGACTACTCGAGATATTATGATTCCTGATATTTGAAGAGAACGATTTCACATAATTTATGAGTTTTCAAACAAATATTCTTTGAAATGAAAAATTACTGAGTGATCAACATGATCAAATGAACCTTGTTGCGTGCCTTATTCAAGACATGACTAAAGGTAATTAACCTTCTTGTACTTCATAACACACAAGTGATGGCGTCCCATCAGACTGCAATCACACAGACAAACAGTCCTTGTGTCCCCTATAAATAGGGTTGTTCACCTCAGTTGGAGTAAAGAAACATAAAAAGATTTGAACATCGAATTAACAATCAATTGATGAGAAATTCTCAGACATACCCCTGGATTACAACTAAACGGATTCCATGGGTACTACTTCAGAAGAAAAGGATAATCAGGAAAGAAATGACTGGCACAATACATAAATGAAATGATGATCTATCAACAATAGGATTATTCAATGATGAAGAAATTTCGAAACTCACATATTAAACTTGACAGGGTTTAGAAATAAAAGAAATAGGCATCAAAACAACCTCTGTCATAACTGGAATCCCAAATTTGGGGAAAGACAATTGTCAAAATAACTCAACAAAGGAATATTGATTAAAAGAAAATGAAGGTATTGCCAGGGTCTCCACGTACATCTTCTTTGTCGACTCCTTCGCTGACTCGTCATTCGATCTAGACTCTTCTGCTACACGTCCTAAAGTTATCTATTCTATACGTCGTCGTCACTCGTACTAGACTCTGAAGGTTCCACTACCTACAGCTTCAAGGGTTTCTACCCAACTCCGCTCAACTATCTGCCACCACTCACATCTTAACTCACTAATTGGTACTATATCCAATAGTCCAACACGAGTCCTATATGAACTCTGACGTTCCTTACTTAACTATACACACTCCTACACACTCTCATTTCTAGTTTACTATAACCTACTCTCTGATACCAACCTGTAACGCCCCCAAAATCCGGGGTCAGTAGATTTGGGCGTCACGCTAACAACTCAATAATTCTAACAAAAATCGGCCATGATGTATTCGTAAATACAACATAAACCTGCTGAATACTATACTAAAAATCTGAAATCAAAATGAAACTCAATCAAAAGCTCTTGACCCCAACTCCCAACTCAGGATCTTAGGTTACAGTTCTAGAAACAAGAAAACCCAAAACCAACTTAAATACAACTCTATATACAAAACTTTATACAGACTTAAATCACTGGTATAACTTCGAATAGAAGCATACCAGGCCAACTAATCCAATACATACTATAACTACTAAAACTATATATACATACAACAATTCAAACTTTAAATCTAAATACCCTGATCCACGTCAGCTTCATAACAGCATCCTGCATCCTGCTTCTTCTTTCCACTTTCTAAACTGCGCAGGCTAAGCCTCGCCAACTAGTTTACTGAAAAAGTAGATTTTAAAAACAACAAGTGTGAGCCAAAGAATGCTCAGCAAGTTAATAATATAATGAAACAACTGTATTACGATAATTCATTGATGAACAATATCAATGAATATTCTATCTCAAGAGATCATTAAATTTCAATCATAAGGTAAAACTTTTTCATTTACTACAAACCATCACTACCTCAGATAAAACTTTGAGAAAAAGAATATCAAGAAATCCCCCAATCATTCTTACTCCACTTTCAACGTACAATGTTACTCGCGAAGGGAATAACTGGGAAACTTCTATCCATCCTTAATCTCATTGTTTTGCTGAGTTTCCAATTTTTATCATGTAGAAAACAACTAACTATGATATCCACAATTTCGAAACTAGAAACCATTTACCTTTAAACATAAATGTATCTTCTATCAAAACATTCATTTCTTTAAAACCCTTTCATCTTTGAAATATACTTTAACTATCGCTTTAACAAAATCTCCAAGAAATTCTCAGTTACTCAAATTTCATTCATGTCGCTAAGCATTTGCATACCTAGCTATCACTGCACAACACATGCCACAGTGACCGTAATAACCGTGAATTAGTTTTCACCGTTCAAAACACTAATATAATAACTTTCCATTTACTCAAATCATAACTTTATATCCAACATACTTTAAACTTAAACAATTCTATACTCAGAATATACTTACATAAAAAAACATTTAATAGAATTGGAGTTTTAATCATACTCTGGACATTACGGGTGATCAGCCACGTAAAGTCCAGCTGAAAACAATACTCTGGGATCCCCTCACTAGGCACTTATTGACATTGGCCTTTACTACTCTGACCATGAAGCTGGTCCACATTTTATAAAAATTCTTCCAATTCCATTAAACTAATTTACTATCAATTAGGGGTGATCATAAACCGCACCAAACCGCATAAACCGCCCGCACCGCACCAACCCGCACCACACCGCGCGGTTTTTTATTGTCCGTGGTGCGGTCGTAGTTTGAAATTTTGACAAACCGCGTGGTGCGGTGCGGGTTTCGGTTTAAAGTTTTTGAAACGCGGTTCAAACCGCACCGCACCGCAATATTTAATATATTATATATATATATATATATATATATATATATATATATATATATATTATAATATGTATATAAGTTTAAAGTATGTGAAATAATGTTGCATAGTTCATGAATATATGACAGATTAAATTAAAAAGAATGCTTGTAACTAGTTAACTAAGGTGTGCATTCTAATCTTAAAAGCAAGCCAGATTTATTATTTGTTCCCTAATAATAACAAAACATACTTGTGCTGGACAATTCTAATATTTTACTTTATATTATCTCTTGTATATTAATACCAATTTTATGTTTATTTTTTATATTTCTTTCAGGCTATTTTTGCAGAGTACTAGCAGAGCAGTAGCAGCAAACATTGGAGCTTTACTTTGCATTTTCCTATTTTATGTTGTACTGAATTCAAAAGTTTGTTAAACTTTCCACTGTATTGTATTATCAAAAAATATTTGTGATTTTGAATTATGTTCCAGAAGTGAGAAGACTGATTCAATTTAACTTTTGTTAGTTATCTATTTTAATTTTTCGTGATAATTAGGATTTGGAATTATGTAAAAATTTATATAAAATAACTTTTATTGAAGATATGTAAACCGCAGTGAACCACACCGCACCGCACCGCATTTTTGTGGTGTGGTTTATGCGGTTTTAAACATTCGTGGTGCGGTTGCGGTTTGAGAATTTGACCAAACCGCATATGCGGTTTGGTCTGCGGTTTTAGGAAAAAACCGCACCGCCCGCACCACGATCACCCCTACTATCAATTAATCTCAGTGAACTATATACATTAAGAACATTGTACTAATCAATAAATAAGAATGCAATTCCTGCAATAAAACTTTAATAGAATATTACTTTCAACATATGAGAAAGAATAATACTGGCAATAAAACTTTGAGATACTATATAAACATAATACTTGGATAAAACATTTCTTTAACAATAATCTGAAGGAAAATGACAAAAGCAATAAGAATTTGAAGAGAATACTTATACTGAATAGCAACATATTTTTCTCGCTTGAACGATAAGCGAGGGTTAGTACACTTGCCTCGATTCCAATGCGTCGTTTCGCTACTTACTATACTTAGGTCTTTACTCGATCACGCATTCATTTCCTTCAATCGTCTTGTCAACACGCTAGCTGGATCCATATCGAATCCCTAATTATATTCGAAATAATAGTAAAGTACTATTTAGTACATAAACAACCCAATCGATAACTAATTACTTATAACTCGCAAAGCAATACATACATAAATATATATACCCACACCTCATTAATCATCACATATGTACTTAAACACTCATACACATACATGCCTTTAAATCTTTAAATCAAATAATTTAAATAACTTTAAATACAGGGGATTTTTAGAAAATTTCGGCATGAAGTATTCGTTTATCGGACTATGGGCACAACCCCTCAAATACAATTCAATCCCTGTTTTTGCAAAAATTAAAGCTGCCTCAACTTGCAGCGCTAGCAACATAAAAATAAACAAGTAATGAAAAGTACCCTCCCGAACATGCGGCAACTAAACACATAATGATTAACACTACTACTTACGCTACACCAATGATCGTATTTCTCACGCATTTTACTGATACACGTGACAACCAATCATTGATGTTCGTAAGCCCTAGGGAATAACCCCTAGCACTAACTATTACTTATGCTAATCCCAAAAATTATAAATTACAACTCTACTACTTAACTAGTTTCTAAATTTAAAATCTGAGAATTTAACTCTAACCATCATAATCGGCATTCATGACTTCCTCGAATTAAATCACGAGATTAAAACAATATTCATTATTCAACCCTCACATTTTAACAATTAACATTTAACAACAATCATCCCCTTTCGAATTAAATCACCAAAAATTAACACAAACTCAACTCGCACTTTATACCATCAATCGTAATTAACAAATATCGACCCTCCGAATGAAATTTCGGAATTTAATCTAATCACTAAAATTAACACATAAACTCACAAATTAAATCTACTTTAATCACAACAATAATCTCATAATTTAAACTAATTAAATTACAACCATTAATATAACTAAATTATCACAATTAAATACATAATTTAAAAAAATATAGAAATTATACCCTTTCGATTACGACCCAAAAATCAAGCCACCGGAGTCTCCCTTGCGAGTCTCTCCTCTTTCTCAACTCGATCTCTCAGCCTCTCTTGCTGTCCAGTCGCGCCTCCTCCTTCCCTTTCCTGTTTCCCCGTCCTCGTCTCTGCACAGACCCACGGCCACCACCGCCAGCGACGGCCAGCAGCGGTGGTGCCGCCCCCTTGCTGCAAAACCACGCCACCAACTACACACACGATACACACACAGACACGATACACACACAAGCACACACACACACGATACGCACACTTGCATACACTGAACTATACATACACACACTCATATATATATGTATATGTATATCTATAATCAAACCCCCAATTTCACTTCTCTTCCTCCCCTCTTTTTCCCTTCTTCTTCTCTCTTTTCTTCGTTTCTTTCCTCTCCCCCCGATTTCTCTCGAATGTTCCCTCTGCTGGGCTACTGTCTTCTTTCTTATTGGGCTTGGTCCAATACCAATATATCACTACCACACTTCATTCCGGCTCCATTTAATACTCTTAAACGACTCTTATAAATCGAAATTAAATAAATGATTCGGAAAATTAAACTTTTCATTTTGAAAATAAAGAATATAAAATTAGGAGCACCCACATATTTTTAAAATATTTTTCGGATAAAAAATGAATTAAATATGAATTTTCAAAGTTTTGATCGTTTAAATACAATAAAACTGTTAAAATCATTTTAAAATACTCGACCACCCAAATTAATCCACCCAAAAATTTTAAAAACTCAATAAATATATAAAGATAATTTTACAAAAGATTTCATGATTTTTAAGCCCTCCGATAATTAAATAAAAATTTTTGAAGATCAATAATACTTGATTTAAATATTTTTAAATCACTAAAAATACCAATAAAATACTGGGGCACACATTGGCACACATAACTCAATATATACTCATATAAACTCAATAATAAATATTGTTGAATCCCACAACGATATTCTCAAATTCAATTCCATCCTTTAAATACTAATAAAAATAATAATAAAAATAAAAATAATAATAATAATAATAATAATAATAATAATAATAATAATAATAATAATAATAATAATAATAATAATAAAATCCTAAAATAATCTGGTATCTTACATAGAGCGAAGGTTCTTTTGAAGAGAATGGAAGTTGGCCTCAACTCGGACAACTCTAGAGTCCAAGTCTTGCATATGCTCTTAGAGCCTTGCCTTTCTCGTTCTTCAGTATGGCATTGTCATCCCTATGAGCACGACCTTGACGAGTCGCGGATTGAAGATAGGCATTGACCTGCAACAAGGGAATTAGAAAGACGTTTATAACAAACAAAGTAAACGAGAATATTAAGTGAACAATTTGGTACCTGATATAAGGCCTGGGCTCCGAGGCGCTCGGATTCATCGATCTTATCCCCCGTAGTGACGATTAGGAGATCAGGAGGGGTGATAGAGAGCATCGACCAATCTAAGGACAGGGCGGAGCTCCCCATGACAGAATCTTGCTCGCAGATGCCCCAGTCTGGAGTGAAGGGGATTCTAACGCCTTCACCAGCATTTCGGGACCTTTTTCCCCCTTGGCTACATCCCACCAGGAATAGAGGAACTTGTCTTTCAGGGGGATTCAGTTGAGCTTCCGCCTTCTTTATCATTCGCCTTGTAACAGTTGGTTGATTCTCAGGGAGATTGTCCAACTCCTCAGCAGCTGAAATACGAAAAAAAAGATATCGGAATAAGAACAAACATAGTTCATAATGAAGTCATGAAAGAAAATTACCCTCAACAGAAAGAAAGCTTAAGCCAGCTTCGATAAGCTTCTTCTCAGTAAGAATAGTTCTATAATGAGTACGCCCTTCATCGGCAAGCAGTTTATCCCTGTCGAGCAGTTGTTGGTCGGTAAGGTCAATCACGAAATGTGAACTATCCTCCACCAGCCCGAATCTTTTAACAAAAAAGTGGCCCCAGTCGCCACCTTCCCATTCTAAAATGACAAATTCCCTATCCCAAGTATGATGAGAATCGGGAAAGGAGAAGGAGTTTACAATATGAGGGAGCCTGTTTCGAAGTTGAAAACCAACATATCCTGGTGTGGAATCAGGAGAATTCTTAATCATGAAGATGCTTCTGAACAAAGTTGTGTCCCAAGTGATGTTCAACTCCTTACATCTTAGCATGAAGATAATAAAGAACCTCCAGGAGTTAGGATACAGTTGACACGGGTGAATCTGGAGCTCCGCCAGGAACCTGATAATAAAGGGATGAAGCGGTAACCTCAATCCCGCATCCAAAGCACCTTTAAAAACACATAATCTTTCTGGATGCCAATTGCAAGTCTGGTCTCCCGGATTTGGTAGGCAAACCTTAATCACATCGGAAAAACTGTACGTACTCCTAATCTTCACAATGTCCTTCTTTTTCAATTTAGAATGACAATGGAAGGCAGCCAAATCTGAACTGTTGGGAAAAGCTTCCCCTATGGTGCTCAACAAGTCTAATAAAGAAACAAATCGACGTTCAACATAATGAGGAGGCTTGAGTTTTAGCATACCTTCAACCGTTCTGGCCATGCTCCTCTTCCTCATAGCTTCCTCCATGGAGATTTGAGGGACCGGGCGTCTGTCATCCATATCGAGCTTGAACTTGAAGATGAGCTTGAAATGCTAAAGAACTAGAGAATTTTAGAGCTTGAGAGAGATTTGAGAAATGAAGAAGTGAGGAAGAATGAAGGATGCTCCCCTTTTTTTATAGAAAAGGTGTGACCTGTTACTACAGGTTGAGATACAGGCTGGATCGTGTTTACAGGTCATGTATCGGATAAATGCAAAAAAGAGACGAAAACTATCTGTTAATAAATGAAAGGATTCGTCAAAAACTCAGAATAAGGATCTGAGAATATCAGTTGGTATCTGACAAAGGAAGCTTTAGAAGCCTCATCAAGAAGTTAACATAAAGTACAGGATTAGCAGTGCTAATCAAGAAATAAGGGGAAGTCTTAAGCAAAGGTTATGAATGACCATATTGCTGATTGTCCATACTCATGTTCATCAAGACCACGAACACTCATGTTCATCAAGACCACGAACACTCATGTTCATCAAGACCACGAACACTCATGTTCATCAAGAACACGAATATACACGTTTATGAAAACATCGTGTTCGAGAGGGAAATTGAAGTATTGAAGCAAAGAATGCAAAAAAAAAAAAAATTTTGAAAACAGCCGACCAGGGTAAACCGGAAGGCTTCAGCCGACCGGGAGCCAGCCGACCTGGAGCCAGCCGACCGGGGCGAACCGAAGGGCTCCAGCCGACCGGTGGCTGGCCGACCGGCGCACCCGGGAGGCTTCGGCCGACCGGGGGTGATCAGGGGTATGGCAATTTTCTGTCCAAACGGGAACGATCTGGGGTTTGAGTATTTTCACTCAACCCGGGTTCACTAGTACAAAAAGGTCTTTTAGCGTCGCCACTTTTAGCGTCGGTTATATGGAGAACCGTGGCCTATACATACTTTAGGCGTCGGTTGATATCTTAACCGACGCTTAAAGTCATTTGTGTTGGACATTTTGCGTCGGTCATGAAATAACCGACGCCTAAAGTTGAACCTTTAGCGTCGGTCTTTACTGAACCGACGCCTAAAATGGCCTTTAATCAACTTTTAGCGTCGGTCATAACAACCGACGCCTAAAACTGGATCTTTAGCGTCGGTTTTTTATTTAACCGACGCCTAAAACCGTACCTTTAGCGTCGACCATAAACAACCGACGCCCAAAAACTGATCCTTTAGCGTCGGTCATTAACAACCGACGCCTAAAACTAAACCTTTAGCGTCGGTCATTTTTCAACCGACGCCTAAACTTCCCCTTTTGTACTTTATGTGTCGCCATACATTTGACCGATGCTAAAAGTAATATATTTTTTTTAAAAAAAAACTAAATTATATACGAATAATTTTTTTGTACAAATAATACATAATTTTATAATATACCATTTTTTTCAAATAAGATTTATACAAGTCAAACAACATTTTATAAAAAGTTACATTTAAATATTTTCATTACACAAATAAATTATATGTATTCGTTCCGACTTATATATCTTGAACTATTGTTTGTATGTAATGATTCTTGTTCTATATATAGATCTACAATGAATTCTACATAAGTTACACCCATAATATAACTAGAATAGTAACATTTATCCAGTCGAGTCATTTCTTTTCTGGAATTTTCTAGTTACTTTTAAATAGTTTTCATGTAATTTTTTATATAAGAAATGTTTAATACAATTAGATTTATGAGTAATAAAACTTGAATTGAGATGGTGATCCTGTGTTTTACACATCTAATCTGGTCTTATAATGCTATGCTCTCTCTGTCGTGGACACTCATCAACAGTCTGCACTCTCCCTCCCTCTCTCACTATACACAACTACCAGCAAATAGCAATCCACTCATTGTCTCATACAATTACATACATATCCACACACAAATCTCTACTCTTGTTACTAATCACTCCTATTAGAAACACCCACATCTCACTCACGACCCCAAAATTCACATCTCCCCCAATTTCTAAGGTTTCTCAATTCCCCAATTTCTCCGTTGCTGAACTTTCTCCACACCGACGTCAAGCAAATTATCGGAGGGTTGTCGATACATATAAGATGGATCTTGGTTGTTTAGATTTGGGTTGCATTGAAAAGCTCTCCACTCTCTTCTTCTTCTTCTAAATATGCAAAGGTATGCTCTCTTATTCTTTCTTCAATTCTTGAATAATATTAAATGTTGTTATTTATTATCATTAATTTCTTGATTTGGATTTTTGTTTTTTACTTCTTTTTTGTTGATTGGGGGTAAATTTATAAACCCTAAAAATTGGGTTAAGTCTGTGTAGTGTTTCTTGATTTAAGTGCATATGTGGTTCACCCATCAACTGGTTCCCACGCATAAAGGTCGAATCGTACTTAAAAAGGAAAATAAAACTGCTTCAGGAAGTAGTTGGGATGAGTTCCACACTTGATGAAACACTGGGTGATTCAAATCCCCATTATTCAAGAGTTGTCCGACTAATCAAGTAACTGCCTATATCTAAGTCTCTGCCTATATCTCCTTGTGTTTCTCATGTATGTATGTTTTAAAATATTTACGATGTCATTTTGTGTTTCTCGAATATGTCTTGTTTTGTGTTTCACGTGTAGTGTACTTGTTCGCAAACGTGTTTGAGGCCTACATTTTGCCTGGATTTGAACATTAAAATTTCATGTACGAGCTTTTAGCAAACTAAGAACAAGTTGTGAAATGATTGGTTAAAGACAAGAAATCCAATTTAAACTGAAACAACAAAAATAAAAAATAATCTGAAATCACATAAACGTGTGCCACCATATCAAAATGGCCATACTTTTTATTTCTTTCTAGGAACCATACTCAATATAGATTAGATAGATGATGGATATGCAAAAGGTTCTTAATATTAATACACACATAACTACACAAGTATGGTGTCTATGTCCAGGATCAATTGTTTTTTCCACACTTGATTACCTCATACTGATGAATGCACACACGTTACTTGATTGTATTCTTGTTTTCTCTACACTTTTTTACATATTGATATATAAATACTCGTGTATATGACTTTTTGTGGACGCTACTTCAATACCTATGTCCATTTCTTATCAGTTTCATCGCCCCCGTATAGTTTAACTATGATAAAACCGCCTCATCTCATTCTGTTGACATTGCACAATCTTTACATTACTGTTGTTTGCTCTGAATCTGCTAATTTACCTCCCGTATGTGCTGACACACATATACTTGTTCTGCGAAACAGAAAATAATTTTTATAATTAGTAATCTCTTTTTAAGTATATAAGTACTTGCATCTTGGTTATCATCGAATTCGTTGTTGGTTTCTAATTGACTATTTTTCTGTGTCCTCGGATATCAAGATTGATTTAAGTGGATATGTGGTTTTTTGTTATGATTCAATTATCGTGAACAAATTATCGAAGTTCTGAAATCTCCCAAGTCTGTCTCTGTAGAGCAACCAGAATTGAGAGTTCACTCCGGGAAGCTGAAAACAGAATTGAGAGTTCACTCCGGGAAGTTCTGAGATTGTATTCAAAGGAGAGAACCTCCGTTCTGACAGTGCTAAACAGCGAATTGCACTAGTAGCAAAGGATCTCATGATACATGAAGTTTAAGAAATATGTTTGCAGAATGTGGATAATCAATTTTTGCCCCTGAAAATGTTGTCACATATATTAATGCAAGAAGGGATGATTTGGACTCTATACGTCTGGGACAAAGTATACTTCGATGTTCCTTCTTCTGTAATGCATTTTCTGACCAGACTAGTGGACGATGAAGAAATTTATGCCTGAAAAGATAGGTATTCCAACTGACAAAAGCTAACACGTAGAAGAATTACATGTTCCATTGAGGTAGAGGTATGTTACATTTTTTTTGATTTCTTCTTTTTTCCAGAAATGTAAATTTGTTCAAGCTCCCAAAAAAGTGTAAGCTAATGAATTAAGGTAGTTTTTTTTGCATTGTCAAAATATGATGTCTAGTTTTGTGATATTATTTTCTATTGAATGCAGCTTTGAGCTCCCTGATTCTCACCCGCTTTTAGAAGAGGTTATTGTCTTGATTAATCTATTTGATAAACTTCTAGTGGAATGCATCCAATTCATTGTCTAACTCGCGCTTTTTAAATCTATAGTTTGATGACAGGGAACCTGATGATCCTTGCCCATACCTTCTTGTAGTATGGCCAACAGGTACCCAAGTCTACCAATTTTCCTGGTTATTCACTAGAACCAGGAATGTTCAATGAGATTAACATCCACCCTTCAACTGCGGGAGAAACAATTAAAGGAACAATCTTGGTAAAGGAAAAATATACTGTTAAAGTCTTAAAGCATCTGATTGCATAAAAATTTATGAGTTCTAAAATTGACATATTTATGATGCATCCACAGATACCTTGCCAAACAGCAACGAGGGGAAAATTCCCAGTTAACGAATCATACTTTCAGATTAATGAGGTAATTCTCTCCTGCAATATTTTCCTCCTAGTTATACATAGTAATATTTCTATAAAATGTTGGGGATCCTAGACTACAAGTAATTTGTAGTTTACAGTTAATAGTTTATTTTTCGTTATTTTTTAAGCTCTGTTTGCTGGTAAGCCTGGTTGTTCTACATTACGTTAGATGGGTTGTCAATTAATACTCTGATAAGTTAAATTTTATGGTGTACCCTTACAAACGCCCTATCTAAGTCTAACAGTTAAATTTTTAGACTGAAATTGACTTGTTATGTCTCTTGCAGGTGAACGTAGCTAAGACAAAAAAGACATACTACAAGTCAAAGGAATGCAAAAAATATACCTTGCATAAGGTGACACAGTATAAGAAAGGCAAGGACAGCTTGGCTGCCCAAGGAAAGAGGCATTATAATCGCAAACAATGTGGTTATGGTGGACAAACTAAGCCCGTTTTCCACAAGAAGGTAACAATCAATTTTTCCTTAAAAGAATGTATTAATCCTGAAGGTTTCCGATTCCATTACACCTTCTCTTTACAACACTACTTTTTTCTCTCTTATCAGGTAAAAACTACCAAAAAAATTGTTATTGAGGCTGCAGTGCCAGGGTTGCAAACATGTGTCGCAACATCCTATCAAGGTTAGCTTTTCATTTTTTAGTAATCACATACCCTTCATTTTGGTTCATTTGAGTTTGCATACTAGCTTAGCTTATCTTCATCCTATTGGTCTTTTCTATTAGCTAAAATTTTTAAGCACAGAACAATAATGTAATAATCTCGAGCTACTTATTCTAGTGACTTGCTCAATCCTTGTTGCTGTCAACTGAAGCCCAAACAATAGTTCCATCTTAGTTTCTACTACTAACCTTTGGCTTGATGTACTTGTGTGTCAGAAACTGAATATTCCGTATATGGATATTATTAATGAAAGAAATCAAGATGCTATTTTTTTCACTGCAATAATTGCCCTTTTTTATTGTCACATTGTAAGTAGGCACATAATTCATTTAAGGTTTATTATCTTCAGTGCTTTGAAGAAAGAAGTTGCAACCCTTCGGAAGAGTTTCAAGAGGCACTGAAATAAGTATTTTAGCTCTGATAATGTACATTTGATCTTCTTCTTCTTTTATTTTTTTAATTAAATATTGTTGTATCTGGTTTCTCTCTATTTCACACTCTGATTGTTCTACTCCATTCTGGTCGCAGGCAATTCATCAGAAGCAAGCCAGAAAATTGAATGCTCCTGCTTAAAGTCATGTTTGGTTGAAGTCAACAAATTCAAGAAAAACAGAACATGCCTGCTTGGCAAAAGGAAGGAGTAAAAGACAAAGAAAGCCCAGAGGGCACAAAATGGAGACCAGAATACCACTTGCATTGCCTTATATATTGTTTATTAATTAGATCTCATTCTTTGATTATGTATCATGTATAGTTTGATTTTAAATATAATTTGGTGTTCTGGCATGGGCTAAATGTTTTCCGAAAATGTATTGTTTCATAACAGAATTGCAATTTTTATTTTTTTTTTAAAAATTGACTTTAGGCGTCGGTTGTTTAAATGACCGACGCCTAAAAAAAGACTTTAAGCGTCGGTTGTTTAAATGACCGACGCCTAAAACAAGACTTTAAGCGGCGGTTGTTTAAATGACCGACGCCTAAAAAAGACTTTAAGCATCGGTTGTTTAAATGACCGACGCCTAAAAAAGACTTTAGGCGTCGGTTGTTTAAATAACCGACGCTATTAGTACATTATATGCGTCGCCCAATTAATCGACGCCATAGGTCTATACCTATAGCGTCGCCTTCATATACTACGCCCAATAACCGACGCCTAATGCCTATTTTGACCGACGCTAAAAGCCTATTCTGTACTAGTGGTTCATCAAGAACATGAAAATTTTTGAATGGCCAGATTCCGTGAAAAATATGAAAATGGGTTTGAAGTAAAACATGATTAGCACCGTTTAGTGCCGTTTTATGCCATTTACGCCGTTTAACACCGTTTAAACGTCGTTTAAGGCTGTTTAACACCGTTTAGTGTCGTTTAGCACCGTTTAGTGCCGTTTAATGCCGTTTAACGTCGTTTAACACCGTTTAAACGTCGTTTAAGGCTGTTTAACACAGTTTAGTGTCGTTTATCACCGTTTAGTGCCGTTTTATGCCGTTTAACGTCATTTAACACCGTTTAAACGTCGTTTAAGGCTGTTTAACACCGTTTAGTGTCGTTTAGCGCCGTTTAGTGCCGTTTTACACCGATTAACGCTATTTAAACATTGTTTAAACATCGTTAAGGCTAGTTAGTGTCGATTAGCATTGAGTTAACATTGTCGTAAATGCGTCGATCGCTCCACGCTTTACATTAAGACAATACTCGTGAAACACTAGTGTATGAAGATAAACCCTGACCCGAGTCTTGGAAAAGACTATTATAACTTCAAGGAAAACCTGATCAGTTTTCCTAGAAGTTGGGGGGCAAATGATATGGGCTAAAAGTAAGCCCTAAAAGACACATTTAATGTGGCATTAATTAGACCTAGAATGGTCCAAATGTGGGCCCACCAGACGGGCCCAAACCATATTTATGATATTAATTTTGTAATTGATATTAAGGGTAATAACCAGCTCAGCAATAAGAGTCAGATAAGGCTATTACTCCTACCAGACTTAGCCTACAAGGCACCAAACTCAATATGGGAACTGACTCCTATAAGGCAGGAGTTTCCTCAAGGCCGTGACTTGCCCACCAAGTCACCTAACCCTACTACGATTCTAGGGCTTCTCAGCCTATATAAAGGGCCTGACCCCTCATTCTCAGAACTACGTTTTTGGCTTGATTCTCAATAACGAGATACGTAGGCACTCTGTGAGGACCGATCAGTCTCGAACACGGAAACAACCATTAAAGCTCGAAGCTCAACCATCCTTAGCATTAAATATACACAAACCCTAGCCGCACTATTCATAACCTAGTTTTTATTCCACAACAACATTAGTAGTCTAATTGAAACATGATGTACTTGTACAATTTTAGTTCAACATAATTTTTTGGTTTATTTTTTACAAACAATGACAACCCGCGACATTAATTTTGTGAACAAAAACATCGAGGTTTCTTGATTATTATGTAAATCTAGTACAAGTGTTAAATTTGTAATTGAGTGACTATCGCCTTTGTAAGAGAATAAAAGTGTGCCTCTAATCCTATTGCCGGCTATCGAATATGGTAGCTCTTTCTCACATATTTAAATATTTTAAATTAGCTACATATTAAATATTAGCGCACCCATTTGAATACTTTGTTTTGTTAAATACTTATTGATTCCTCATACATTTCAATGTTGAGAAAATGCAAGAATATCACACAAACATATATATATATATATATATATATACACTACGCCATAGATGGCCTATCGCAACCTTTTGGCATGGGTGTTACCACTAAGGGTGTTACCATAGCTATCAAAATTTTGACCTATCGCAACCTTTTGATTGTGGTGTTACCATAGGCATAAAAGTATGTTACTTTAGTCATAAAGGGTGTTAACAGTGGGTAACACCATGAGCTGTGTTACCATAGAGTATTCATTAACAAAATTTTTATTTCATTTAAAATAAATGATTTAATAATTATTTGACTTTAAAAATAATTAATTTTAATAAAATCATTGAAATAATCATTTTAACACGTAATATTCCATCAAATAATTAAATTATTGATTTTTCATAAATATTTAAATTTTGTTTATAAATTTCAAATAAAAAGATTTTAAAATAATGTAATATCCAAACATTATTAAATTTTAACTAAATTCATTAAAAGTTTAATAAAGAAAACTAAGTTACGTATAAGTTGTGAATTATTATAAAATTATGAAAACAGTAGATTTAATAATTATATTTTAATATCAAGAAATTAAAATAAACTGATAATTTCAAGAAAACAGTAATATATGAAAACTAATGAATTTTTATTAAAATCATTAGAAATTGTATTATAGAAAATAATGGCTTGCAATAATTATGAATTATTATAATTTAACTAAAATTATCAACAAATTAATAGGAATATGTAATATTTTTAAAATAAAATTTGAAATAAAGAGAGTGGCACTTATTTTTAGTTGTGAATTATTGGGAGCGGCAAATGAAATAACTGTGAGCGGCAAAACAAAAATTGGGACAGAACAAATTGGGGGCAGAACAAATTGGGGCTTTATTCTTTCCCACTCATTCACTCACTCTTCTCTTTCACTGGAATTCTCCCCTCAGTTTCTCATCTTAAATTCACCCGGTTGAAGGATTCAATTAGGGTTCGAGCGGGTTCCAACACCTAGGGTTTGTTTGTTTTCGATTTTCAGGTATAAAGCTATCATCTCTCTCTTTCTCACTACCTCTCTTACTCTCTCGTCTCTCTCAATTTTATTGTAGGTGTTCAAGATCTGTTAGTCTTTATTCAAAGGTTGAAGGATTCAATTAAGGTTCCAGCCTATTCAACAAATTCGTGTCTAAGCTTGGTTTGTGTTTAATTAAGGTTAGATCTTTATTTGTTTTCGATTTTGTGGTATACCTTGCTTTGGTTTAAATTATAATCTCCTCTCTTCTCCATCTCTCTTTATGCCCCTCCATTTCTCCATCTCTCTCTCTTTTTGTCTTACTCTCTCTTTTTTTGATTTATTGTAAATGTTTAGTATTAACTAATTCTGATATAGTGAATCTGTTCGTGAATTTTGTAGGTTGACAGATATCTATGGGTCTTTGATAGATTTTTGTAGAAGTGCTGGTGTTCTGTCACTGTAATTTTATAGTTATCTATGTTGGTCAGGCCTGGATGATAGTTTATCAATAGAACTGGGTGGATGATAGTTGATTGGGCTGGATCTGGGTTTTCCTCAGTATCAATCCATTACATTATACCCATGCTATATATAGTAGACAATGTTATTAATTGATGTGGCTAAAATATGTACTGTGTACACAGGCTATTTTTTAATGGTATCTATTGGAGATTATGCATGATTCTATTTTCGTATCAACAAACAGGACAATAGGTACATTTTCGTATTGTTATGACTTAACTTTGGAATTTAAATATGTAGTTGTTTCGTATTATGTTTGTTGTTCTGTTCTTGTCGATTATTTGTTGTATTAAGTATGGAAGATGATTAATGCTTGTTTTTAGTCACTGTTGTTATGAACTTGTGATTGAGTGATCGTGTTTTGTTATAAACTATGGTATCTTAATTTGAAGTTGTTCGGTTAAAATGTTATTTTTGATATTCATTTAGCAAGTGTGTATGATTTTATGCAGGTTGTATATCATTGTACGATTCGCACTCTAGAAGGAGTTATTGTTGAGTCTACAAGATCGGAATTCGGGGGTGAGTTTGGCTCCACGTATTCTCTAAATATATCAGCTCAGTTATTGTTTTTTTATAAATAATAAGCAGTCTTTTATTTCTTTTAAATTGAGGTTTAGATTAGTCAAAAGGTTGGTATTCCACTAAGTTATTCTTTACTTGTTAGATTCTTTTAATTTGGAAGTGTACTTGAGAATTGTAATAGATTACAAATTAGCTCATGTGTAGAGAAGGACAATGATAGACATATCTAGTAGTTTAATGCAAGTATATTCTTGAAATTTTATTTGTTTTATAGTAAAAGAATAGAAGATCTTTTTTTTTATTTTCTAGTAATTGTAATGCTTTAGAACAGCATTCAAGATATAACAAAGGCAGAGCATAGGTTCTATTTCAATATGTAGATTTTATTGTTTGTTCATTTCACTTGTACATTTTTTAGGTATTATTGATCTTTATATGTACTCCTTTTTCTATAATTTAATTGAAAAGTATTGTTCTATATTCTATTCCATTTTTCACTTTTTTCCTTCATGACATTATTTTTTATTACTGGAGTGACATTATTTTTTAAGCTAATTACGATGGTTGATGTCGGAAGGATCTTCAGCAGGTGCAGGTTTGGATGCTCATTACACATGTTTCTGATCATCAGTTGTTTACGTGTTCATTCTGTTTTTTTAAAATAATTCAGTCCTCCTTATATCTCTTAAATGTACATTTTATTTATAGTCACTGATCTTGTACACTGAATTGTTTATGTTTCAATCTAATTCTGAATAACGTTCTGCATGACTATAAAATGTACAGGGACAATTAGTAGATCAAAAGGAAAAGCACCAGTGACTATCATAGTCATCGATGTCTTACTAGTAGTAACAGTAGTACTATGCATATTTTTGCTAGATGTATACAAGAAGAAAAGGCTGAGGAGGAAAGGTATCGACCTTCATGTACTAGTTGCATCTTATATTAGTTTCTAGTTACTCATCTTTTTTCCCCATATGTTCTCTTCCTTCTACAAGCAAATGAAATGATATAGTAATCTTATATTCATCTCCATTTTTTTGTATTGTATGTGTTCATTATGTATAAGGTGCCTTTCATTATTTTTCTAGAAAGTGGAAGAGGCCTGGAAAAGTTCAGTAAGTTTACCTCGTGGCATCATTCACGACACCTCTGATTCTGGTGATGTATGGTTTGGACTTGGCGTCACCCTAAAGGTATCAGGCATCACACACTGTCTCTCTGCATTGCTGCTATGTGCATTTGCTAATGTCTAAGCATTTTTCTCTGCATTATTACCTTGTTGAATAGGATATTTTGGCTGGGGACCAACCACAACATCCCATGTTATTACTGTAATGTGTTGAATGTACTGATGTTCCCATAAAGTGATTGCAAATTGAATTTTTGCAAGTGATTGCAACTTGAATTTTTGACAATGCAATGAAATTTTTATATATTGATAATTTATACTATATGTTATATAAGTAGAAACACTTTTAACAGATGTAAATGCCTCTAATTGTAATAGCATCTTGGGTGACCCATTTTATTTATTTATTTTTCGGAAAAACTTGACAAATGTTATTTTCATGTTTCTTCTCCAGATGGTCCTCTTCACTCTTCTCAGTCTTCTGTTGAAGAGTCTGACCCTACATCAACAAGGAGATGCAAAAATGCAAGCCAACTCAAGGAGATGCTAGTACTATTACTCATGATTTGAAGGCAATACAGAAATTGCATAGTACCATTTGAGCTAGTATGCATGTTATTAGCTCTAGTACTTGTACGTTTTAAGTTTTGTTCATTAGCTAGTGTTGGTAGATATTTTTGGATGATTGGTTTTATACAAGATGATGTTATTGGAATGATGTTGGATGATGTTATTAAAATGTAATTAATTTCATTCTTGATTTCTTTTACTTGAAAATGTAATATTTAAATGTCAATTTTTTTGTTAAAAAATTATTTATAAATGATTTTAATTATGTAACACACAATGTGTTATAATTGGTAAAAGAGGGTGTTACAATAGATTGTTGACCCCACCTAGATGTGGGCCCCACATTTGTCCCTGTGCAAAATTGTATTATCTGTTGTAACACACAAACTATGTTACTAAAGAGTGTTTAAGATGTTGCTATAGAGGTTTTTGGTAACCACATTTGCTATGTTACCTTAGGCTGTGTTTTGATGTTACCTTAGATACCTGTAGTTACTGCTGAGAACCTAACACAGCTGAAGTGTTACCATAGCCCTATTTTGGCCTATGGTAACTTCAAAATGGGGTCTATGGTAACACAGTTTGGGGGTTGCTATAGGCCATCTATGGCGTAGTGATATATATATATATATATATATATATATATATATAGTTGCATTCTAGGAAAAACTCCTTATATATAAAGAACACCTTTTTAAAAAAAAAATTAAATTCTGATGAACAGTACCTGCCACGTCAGCAGATGGGCCCTCATTTGTTGACGTGGCAGTGCCACGTCCCATCTGCCGTCAGCATGCCACCTGGCAGTGATGACGTGGCAGGTACTATTCATCAGAATTTTTTTTATTTTTTTTGAAAATTTGGTGTTAGGGTGCATTTTAATTGTGTGGGTGCCCCTGGCGGGGCCATTAGATCATAATAGAATCAATGGTTTAGATTGATATAATGGTGTTCTTTATTGTTTTTTTTATATAAGTGAGTTCTTTATGGAACAATGCCATATATATATATATATACATATATATATACATATATATATACATATATATATATATATATATATATATATATATATATATATATATATATATATATATATATATATATGGAGTACTGTTTTACTTGGAGTACTTGGAGTACATATATGTTCTTTGGAGTACATATATGTTCTGCATTCAAAATTTTGCAAACTTTATTATTTTGAAAAGCTTATTACATAAATATCATTATTTCATTGAAAATCTTGAAAATTTTGTATATTTTGCTAACAAAATATTGCAAAACGAATTGTTCTCCGAAACACACTTGGGTTGCAAAACGTATATGTTATGATTGTAAAACATAAAGGATTTCAAGATGATATATGATTTTCAAGATTATCATATGATATTCATATAACAAGGTTTGCAAAATAATAAATTTTAATATATTTTGAATGCAGAACATATATGTACTCCAAGTACTCTAATTAAAACAGTACTCCATAGAACTTTTCTATATATATATATAGGGTCACGCTCTATGGAGAACCACACTAAACAAAGAACCTGAGAACTCTAATAAGTTGAGCAGCGGAACTTTAAGTTGAGCAGCGGAACTTTAAGTTCAGCAGCGGAACTTTAAGTTCAGCAGCGGAACTTTAAGTTCAGCAAATTTATTGAAAAAGTAAGTTCAGTCGTAGAACTTTGTAGAAAAAGCAAGTTCGGTTGTAGAACTTTAATGTCATGTGCAAAACTTAAAAAAAAGCAAGTTCAATTGTAAAAATTTTAATTTCATGTACATAACTTTGAAATTCAATAGCAGGATATTATTTTTTTATTACGAAACAAAATAGGTTCTACAGTAAGATCCAATGGTTCTCCGGTTCTCTTTTAGATAGTGGTTCTCATTTGAATCAACCCATATATATATATATATATATATATATATATCAATAAACTATGTTAAAATTATTATTGATATCTATACTAAAATTATATTATGTACATACGCCATAAAAGGCCTACGGCAACACCAAAAAAGTGTTGCTGTAGGCCCGAAATATGTTGCTGTAGGGCCAAAAAACCCCTAAGGCAACATTTTTGCTTATGTTGCTATTTTTGCCGTTGTCTTTGGTGTCAATGGCAACATTCTTATTTTTTATGGTAACATGAGTTTTAATGTTGGCATAGACTTGTTATAGCAACATTATTATTAATCTTTAGCAACATAATATTATGTTTCCTTTGTGTAATATTTTTTAAAAAAATAATGGGTCCCACCTTTTGGGACCCACTGTTGGGCCCACTTTTGGGACCCACGGTGGGGCCCACTTTTAGGACCCACAGTGGGGTCCACTTTTATGCCAACACAAATTTTACTTACAGCAACATTTTTTACATTTTCTAGCAACATTTCTTAACATTAATTTTTCTTTTTGCCAACACTTTAAAGTATCAATGGCAACACTTTACTGTTTACAAGAAAAAATACATAATTTGAATATATTCATTCCCAAATTTTTTTTTTTTTTTTTTTTTTTGTCAGAAATAACTTTTTAATTAATGAATTGTATCAAAGTACAATATCCGTATAACCGGAGAAAGAGTTTCTTTCATTCAAGAAAGTTTATCATCTAACCGAAAAGCACGCAAGTTGCTTCCGGACGCTTAGACAATATAACTTTAATGTCTGAATAGAAAACCCACCAAATAAGGCCTCGTTAAAACCCCGCAAGAGTAAAACCCTATGGGACAAAAACTCAGGGGGGAAAAAGAGTGCCCTACTTAAATAAATGAGTACATCATTTTACAAAAGTCTAAAAATCAAAAGATTGGAAACTTCTTAATTCTTCAGCTTGATTCTTCCACTATGATAATTCATAAACCCGCCTTCATCCATCTTCTCACACTTCTTTCCACCAAAATAGGTATCTTGTTGATTCCCCTAAAATCCAAAATTATGATCATCCATCTTCTCTTTACATTTCTTTCTACCCACGAAAACTGAAAATATAAACACAACAGATAAAATTATGTCAAAAACCATTAATTGAATATACCTTAAATAATTATTATACTCAGTATACATAATAAAGTTGAACAATTTTATATATCTAACCAAAGGGGTCCCCTATGATTAGACATATAAAATATCAATTTTCCTTGATTAGAAACGTCAAAACTGATTAATATTTAAAACGCCCAAATATAAGCCATCAATCATGATCGCTCATAAATGGTACAAAAACTTCTAATAACCTTTTTAAGGCCCATAATATACGCCATCAATCATGGCCACCAAAAAATGGTACAAAAACTTAAACACCACTTAAGATCCAAGATTTTAGTCATCAAATAAAATTAATTAAGTATCAATTAGCATTTATTAAAAATTTATAACACTTATTCTAGGAAAATTCAAATTTCAAATGTTAAAACAACAATTAGGGAAATTAATAACTAATTTAAGATTATAAAAATAAAATCAGTTAAAACTAATAAATGAAAGAAATAAAAAATGTCATTAAAGCAATAAATTATAATTAATTTAAAATTCAATTTTATGAAACTGAAAAATAAATACTACATTTAAAAATAATAAATACAGTCAAAGCTAAATTACAACTATGCAAAAAATAAGCAACTAAATACTTAACACCAGTTACAAGACTCAACACCAGACTCGAAAACTCAGCAGCAACTCGACCCAGCAAAAAACACCAGACTCGAAAACTCAGCAGCAACTCGACCCAGCAAAAACCAACAGCAAACGACAATGATAAAAACCAAACTCCAATTAAGAAATTAACAAAGCTACACAAAACAATCAGACAACTCGTACAACAAACTTGGCAATAACAGAACATAACTCCAATTAAGGATTTCGAAACAAAACTGACTCGATTAAGACCCAGCAAACGACTCGGAAACTCAAACTTAACTCGACCAGACTCGTCAAAGAACTCAGGATAAACAATTTAAACATTTTATATCAAACACAGTCACAAGCCCATTCGACTTAGCACAATTATAGATTCACAAAAACAGATTTAGTGCAGAAAACTTGACTCGAGAATTCGTTACTCAGCACATCAAACGGCAAACAAAATAACTTAGCAATTAGCAATCTCGGACTCTGTGACTCAGAATTGAACTTAGAACTTGGAAACTACTCGGAAGAATCCACGGCAGAAAGGACTCGAAACATAACAGCATTACAAACTTAAACAAGGTAATTACGACACAACTCGGCACTCGGAATAAACTTAGCACAAACTCAGCGATAACAAATGCACAACTCCTCAACATCATACATAAATTACCCAACTCGGTACTACACAGCATAACAACTCGCGAATAGACAATACAAAACTCAGACTCGGAAAACTCAGGACACTTGATTAACAGCAAAACGGAACAGCGACAACACGAAACCAGCTTTCGAACAATAACTCGAACTATACAAAAATCTAACAAAACTCGGCATTCTAGCAAACAATCTATAATTCAGCAAACAATCTGACAAGAATAACCAGGTAACTCGTAACCAACAGAATTCAACAACCAGTATTTGTAAACCAAAACTCGCGACTCGGTAAAAAAACACAAGGCACAACCGAAAACTAATTCTAACATAAAAAACCGGAAACAAAAAAAATGGAGGAAGGGGAGTTTGATTAAAAAGAAAAAAGAGGTACTGGGTTTGCTATTGTGTATATTCATTCCCAAATTAACCAAATCAAAATAACCTGTTTTTTCATTACTACATAAATAATCCTTACAAGTAAGAAAATTATTAAAACTCCCGAGCATCATAATCTATTCAACCATCTACATTACATAATCCAACTCAATTACACAAATGAGTCTGTAGATGGCCAAAATTTATGCTTATCATGCGTACATGAATTCTTTATATTACAAATATGTAGACATGTATCGAAAGAGTTTAAGGGGAGTTAGGAAAAGGAACGTTGTGAAGAGGAGTCGCAAACAGAGCCCAGTAGAAGAGAACTACGTTTAATGATATGAAACTCGTGTGATTTTGTAGCCATGAGCTTTCTGTCTGCAGCTGCATTTCCATCAGTGAATGAAGAAAACAAAACTAAACTTCTGAAGCAACAGTTTGTACCAAGTGAAATTCTGTGCACATATTAATTATACTCATATGCAACATGGGCGGATTGGTTTTTTAATTTACCTTGAGGAGAACAACTATAACTTCTGCTCCGGGTCAAACGTCTATACCACATTCTTAGCAGGAGTAACACAGGTCTGGACACAACAACAAAAAACTCAGCTACTTTTTTGTACAGATTTTGCAGCTTCCCTTTCTAGAGCAATTGCTTCCAAAGCTGCAGCAGCTGTAAAAGTCTCTATACTTGCAAGAGATTTTTCTGTAGGCAGAGATGCTTCAAAAGCTACCTGTTTATGTGTATAGATATGTCAAAGCCAGTAAGGAACTAAACATAAGATTGAAGACAAAGAAGCCAAAAAGCGAACGCTGCAGATGTGACTACATTACAACATTCTGGCCTGGGAACAATATCACATCAGATAGTACTGGTAACCATATTAAGAATGTATGCTTCAAAATATTTTTCTAACTTCTTGAGTTTGTGTGTATTGTCTTTTAATCCCAGACATGCTGAAATGTGAAAATTTTAAAACATGTAGAAAACAGGAATGCTAATTAATTTTATATTTTTCTAAAAACACTTAGTCTCTTCCTACACTGCTTATCAGTCTAAGATCTTCAAAAATGAAAAGTAGCATATACCTTAGGCTTTAAATTTTCATTGTCTGTATGAAGACTTGTTAATGTTTTGCATCTGAACAAAATTTAAAGATGTACTTGTCAAAAAGTCATAGTATTCTTGTAGACCATGCAATTTCGTACGTTAACAATACTCACACCAAAGACATGGTCTGCATTATTTCTAAGAGGATGGAGATGCCAAACAATAATACAATCATCTATAATATACTCACTTGGATCAGTTGACCAGCCTGCAATCCCACCATAAGCCAGTCAGCCAAGAACGGACTGTGCTGTTCTGTATGTCTGTTCTGTCTCGAACGCTGTGCAAGTGCATAGTGCATAGAAAACTAGAAAGAATCAATTTAGCAAAAAAAAAGAATCAGATACCTGGACAGGCCTTCTAACACCTTCTTGGCGTCCAAACCCAGTAGAAATTAGGGTTATACTTACCTGACAGATGCAAATCAGGTAGAACATAAAGTGGAAAAAGTGAAGATAATGGCAGCTTAGGTTTCTTCAGTTTAGAAGATAAAAGGTTGACAAATTATACGATAAACCATAAAAGTAAAGCACCATCAAAATATATTACCAAAAAAAACAATTAAAATAATATTACCAAATAAGAATTTATATTAATAACAAATCAAATTGAAATTATTTAATAAGTTGTCAAACGATAAGTTCAAATAACCAACAATATTACGATTCCCCATGTGCATTCGAAGTAATCAAGATTTCAACAATTCCCCGTGTGCATGTTATGAAATACAAATTGGCATACTAACCTTATGGCTTGCCCCAAGTGTAGCCGGTAGTTGTTCATTACCATTCTTAAATGTTATGTTCCTTTTTTCCTCCCTCTGTTCATTCGTCTTGCTAAATATTCATGTAACATTAGAACAATACCAAAAACAATGTATATCAAATTAATATTATTAATACCAAAAACAATGTACACTACAAGAAAACAGGGCTACTTGCGACGGAATTATAACAAAGAATCCGTCGCAATCCCCTTAATTTACGACGGAAGTAGTCTGTCGCAAATGCCTCGTCGCAAATTCACTAATCCGTCACAAATTCTTATTCAGTCGCAAAATTACATGGACCCAGTTGAGGAGTTGTGACAGATAATTCAATCACAAATTATGACAGAATCGTCCGTCACAAATATATATTACGACGGAATTAACAGTCATAAATATAAATTGTGACGGAATCATCCGTCACAATCCTCATAATTTTTTAGATTTCCAATCACTACACATGGCAACATTTGTATATAATTCATTCCCTGCCAGCAAAATAAATCAAATGTACACAATTTTAATATATCAACAAACTAGAAAAATAAATATCTTCATTCACCACAAATACTACTATAATATATATAAACTTGTCAAAACAACAACAAAATGATCCATTACAGTTTTATGTAATACTGAAAAACCACTACATTGGTCTATTCTAAACCGATTACATGAACTACAACCACGTTACTACCTTCGCAACAAAAGCAGATACATATCATAATTGAAATCCATCATCCCAAAATTACAAAAATTACAAAATGCACTAAACATTTCTACCAGTTCTCTACTTTGCCTTGACTATAAAGGAATATATTGTAACATACTTTGAGGGTTGTGGATGGATCCCCTAAAAATGTACAACCACAGACTGAAAGTCTCGAGCCACCAAAAGTAGAGCTGCCACCGCAACAAATTGTCCCCATTTTACAGCATTGTAGATTGTATCAAACTGAGTGTGTGACTGGTAGCAACCCCAGAAAGTAAGGTGATAGTCTCACGTGCCTCTCTCTGCAATAGACAGAGGATTTACGTACAGTCCAATACTCCAATATAAATTCACACAAGATTGTAAGAGTCGAGAAACAAACCATTTGCGGAACAGCGGAAGGCACAGATTGATGATCAGCTTGAAAATAGATTTCTTCGGACTCTAGTTAATCAGATTTCTGTCACAGCTGCACAGGAAGGGTGGGAGGTTACCTACAGAACTACTACCTGAAGCAAGTCTAGAGTTTATGGCATAAAACATAAGGTCATGTTGCATGTGCCTTAAACTTTCAACTGCATAATCCAGCAGAGAAATATTCTGACCAAGACTAATCACATATATCGGAGACGGACATTCACAAATGGCTTCATGGTCGAGTAACATCTTAACCAAATTAGAGGACAATTTCATAGCTACGGCGTTCAAGGGGTAATTATCATAGCAGTCTGGGATTCTAAAATTTCATATGCGCATAAGTCATGTCTCTCATAATTCAACACCACATTATCAAACAGAACTTCTATGTTTGAATCACGTAAGACTGATTTAAATTTTAACATCGCACATAGTGTTTACTATATCCCAAGAAACCTCTTGGGGTAGTTTTCATACCGGAAGTCAAGCTGTCAAGGAATTAGAAGATAAATAGGACAAGGAAACTATACTACGAAATAAAATGACTTCTTTAGTACTACCTGTTAGGAATAGTTTGAAAGTTACTGCAAGCCTCCAATCAGTCCATTGCTCACATCCCTCTTCTTTCCTCTACATCTCTTCTCTGTTTCGAGTACGTCAAGTCGAAGCGAGAAGGAAGTTGAAAATCTAGCTGTAGAAAGTACAATTGAATGTTAATTTAATTAAAAATAATAGATAGATTCTAATGCTCTATAAAAATAATATGCAAACAGCAAAATTACCTGTAAGGTGGCACACTGAAACTTTCTTTTCATAGCATCGGAAACACTGATATCAATCTTTGGCCCATAAAATGCCACATCGCCTTCATTAATCTGATACATTTTTTTTGAGGTGAGTTTTGAGAACTTAAGAGATTGTAAATTGATCATAATGAAAGTGAGAAAAGAACCTCCAAGGAAAACCTAGTCAAGAACGAAATACTGATATCATCTGTCCATGACTATTTATTTCACTTGATAAAACATGCCAAAATACATAGCGTCCAGGTGGATGTAAATACATGCACATATATTTTTTAGTAACTTGCCCACAACCCTCGGTACAGTATTTTCCTAATTTAGCCAACAGATCGATGAATAGCTAAAATGTGCACACATAGAAAATTCCTGACTAGGTTGGTATACAATATAATAAGTAGGCCAAACCAAAGAAATTGTGTGCATCCAGATATGAGAAAGGCAATATATGCATACTCAGACGAGTACAGAGACATTTCACGAGAAGACCCAGGCTTTGGTAGTAATATAACAGGGTAAAAAAACTGATATGGAAACAACAAACAACATAATCTAGACATTAAGTTGCAAGCACTAAATCCCAGGTAATGATATAAAAGTTAAGAACATGCAGCAAATGAAACAGCCACAAACAATCATGCAGTAAAATACCAGAAAAACAACATGAAACAAGATGCATAGAAGCTATCAACAAAATAATCTAGGCCAATGTTTGTCAACAAGGCCAAAAACAAGGAATTCAAATAGAATTGAGTAACAGCTAGAGTGTCGTGATTAATACGAAACAAACGGCCATGAAAAGATTGTAAACAGAATCACATGCAAAATAGCAATACAATAATACTTTTGAGCAGAACTTCATGAGATTTATGGACTTACAAGGCAAAAAAGAGCTGTGAATGACCAACATCCACAAAACCCGTTCTTATGAAATAAGTGGAATTTTTTAAGAAGTTGAATAACAAGATATATATTCGTACCTGCCAGTGTTTACCAAATTCATTCAGCGCTTCAGTAAGAGCAGCTTCTGCCTTATACCATGTTTCTAGATCCCCAATATACTTTTCTGGCCTCTGCAATACACAGGTGCCAGAAAGAACAAAAAAGTTAAATGTCATTCACTGTTACCTCTTTACTAATATTGCTATTATCTTAGTAATATACTATGACACTTTCATACACACCTTATAGAACACTTTGTACATCCATAGAATCATAAACTGACCTAAAGTCTTTACCCCCCTCTTTCCCAACAATTTCACATAACACACTTGATAGTTAAACATATGCTTCAAGTAGAGGTTAAACATACAACATGTCCAAACTCATGGAAAAGGCTAACTACTTCTGAGAATCGCAATAACCCTGAACCAACACCAGCGTCATAATCAGATGACGAAAATATTCTATGAGGAAGGTCAAATTGTACACTAAATATGCTTTTACAAACCTTGCCTTCCTTTCCTGCTCTGGCCTTCTTTTTTGTAGTCGTTGTCCCATAAATGAGCTTCAAATCTACCAGTCCATCTATGTCTGAGAGGTTTAAAGATTCTTTAGAAACAAACTTAAAAAAGACTTAAGGATGAAAACAAAAAAAAAATTACACAAATGAAAGAAACAAATTACCAACATATCATGGACTCAAGCTAGCAACAGATTATAAACATGTAAGAGTTCAATTAATACCTCTGAATCGAAGCCCGAAAGGGGTAATACCTCTGAATCGAAGCCCCAAAGGGGTAATACCTCTGAATCGAAGAATCCCGAATTTTAAAAAACCCTAATTTGAAGGAGAGGATTTTAAGAAAATTAGAGAGAAATTGAGGGAGAGGATTTTAAGAGAAAGAGAGAGAGAGAGAGGGAGGGAGGGTCGAGACTCGAGGGAGAGGGGAGAGACGGAGAGTGAGAATGTTATGGAAAGAGTTAAGATTGAAATTTTAGTGGTGGCAAAAAAAAAGATGAAAATTTTAGTTTGGGCGCTATTTTTTTACCTCCAACAAAGTTTCACCGAATCGTGTGCCATTCAAAATTATTATAAATATATCTAATAAAATAAATATTCTTAATAAATAAAGAGAACCTGAAAAAAAAAATTATTTTTAATATTTAAAAATATTAATTCAATTATTTGGAAAATTCTAATTTTTTTTAAAGATAAATTAATTTAAATGTAAATGCAATTTTAAAATGATATTTCACTTTTAATTAATTTAAAGATAAATTAAAGGCATATTTATTAATTTTTGATTTTGTTTTTTAAAATATCCATTTAACATCTAATAAATAGAACCTGAATAATAATAATAATAATAATAATAATAATAATAATAATAATAATAATAATAATAATAATAATAATAATTAAAAACCTTGATATTCTCTGAATAATTTTTTTGAATGATTTTTTCGACGATCGAACCGTACGAATGTTAATAAACACTAATTTTAGTGTTGGGAAAAATAATACAAAAATAAAAAAGTCGGGTTGTACGAGATTTTAATAAAAACGTAGTAAAAGTGCTAATTCTTATAACGAGGCACGAACCAGATTCTCTGAATAATTTTTTTAAATGATTTTTTCGACGATCGAACCGTACGAAAGTTAATAAACACTTATTTTAGTGTTGGAAAAAAATAATCAAAAAATAAAAAGGTCGGGTTGTACGAGATTTTAATAAAAATGTAGTAAAAGTGATGTTTCCTATAACGAGGCACGAATCAGATTCTTTTAATAATTTTTTAAATGATTTCTTCGACGATCGAACCGTACGAAAGTTAATAAACACTCATTTTAGTGTTGGGAAAAAATAATCAAAAAATAAAAAGGTCGGGTTGTACGAGATTTTAACAAAAACGTAGCAAAAGTACGGCTTCCTACGAGGCACGATCTAGATTCACTGAATAATTTTTTTGAATGATTTCTTCGACGATCGAACCGTACGAAAGTTAATAAACACTCATTTTAATGTTAAGAAAAAATAATCAAAAAATAAAAAGGTCGGGTTGTACGAGATTTTAACAAAAACGTACTAAAAGTGTTGCCTCCTAGAACGGGACACGATCCAGATTCACTGAATTATTTTTTTGAATGATTTCTTCGACCATCGAACCATACGAAAGTTAATAAACACTCATTTTAGTGTTGGAAAAAAATAATCAAAAAATAAAAAGGTCGGGTTGTACGAGATTTTAATAAAAACGTAGTAAAAGTGTTGCTTCCTATAACGAGGCACAAACCAGATTCTCTGATTAATTTTTTTAAATGATTTCTTCGATGATCGAACCATACGAAAGTTAATAAACACTCATTTTTGTGTTGGGAAAAAATAATCAAAAAATAAAAAGGTCGGGTTGTACGAGATTTCAACAAAAACGTAGCAAAAGTGTTGCTTCCTATAACGAGGCACGATCTAGATTCACTGAATTATTTTTTTGAATGATTTCTTCGATGATTGAACCGTACAAAAGTTAATAAACACTCATTTTAGTGTTAAGAAAAAATAATCAAAAAATAAAAAGGTCGGGTTGTACGAGATTTTAACAAAAACGTACTAAAATTGTTGCCTCCTAGAACGGGACACGATCCAGATTCACTGAATTATTTTTTTGAATGATTTTTTCGACGATCGAACCGTACAAAAGTTAATAAACATTCATTTTAGTGTTGGAAAAAAATAATCGAAAAATAAAAAGGTCGGATTGTACGAGATTTTGACAAAAACGTAGCAGAAGTGCTGCTTCTTATGACGGAAATTGACAAATCCGTCGCAAGATGGATTTTACGACGGAAGACTTAAAATTCTGTCGCAACGTGTCCATCTTACGACGGATTATTCAGTCGCAAAGTAATATACGACGAATTTTCCAAGTTTCCGTCGCAATGTCAAAAGCGAGGGAAAATATATATTGAAACTGATGTCAAAGCGGGAGATAAATTAATAAAATATTAATTTTGTGACGGAAACTTGGTGTCGTAAAGTACTTTGCGACGGAAGCCTTATTTTCCGTCGTTAATTGACTTTGCGACGGATTATTACTTATTTTCCGTCACATCTGCCCCTATCTCTTGTAGTGGTATATCAAAAACCCAATGGCTAATTATTACTGATTCAACATTTAAAAGGGCAACATATCACTACTCACCAATGGCTAATGACTGAATTTCTTTTTCTGCTCCGACTACCAGTAAGTACATAGGAGCACTGCAAGAGTCGGTCCTTGATATCGTATACTTGACATTCACACGGTTTAATTTAATTTACAGCATTTATAATGAGGCATTCAAGACAATGGCACCTTCTACAATATTGAAAGCCAAATTCAAACACTATAAGAGAGTTCACTAAACTTCCTCAACTAATAAGAGGTTTTGGAAAGTACTTTGGTAGATTCAATATATAAATATTGTAGTGAAGAGTGGAGACATTTGAATATAGAGTTCATTTAGCAAAAATATGTAGATATGAACATTGATATGGAATTAGTGATATACCTTTAGCTCGACCAATTCAACAACACAAGCAAACTCAACTACTTGAGCCCCAACGCGCTCTGCCACAAAAACTTAAATGTAAGTTCTCATATAAGAATAAACATAAGCAAGACACTACTTTAGAAATGCTTTTCAAAGAAAAATCTGGTGTGCTTCCATGCTATTGTCTGTGACCAGCAACTCTTACAGGAGAGTAAAATGAAATAAGTGATTTCGGTTGTGAAATATAAATTGCATGCTAGAAAACTGAATAACAATAATAAGAAGAAAAATGTTGGTTCCAGCACAGTATTACACCTCAGAAACAAACTAGCAAATCCTAGGCATGGTCCAGAAATACTAGCAAATTTTATGTACATTGCTCGTTGACTTGTATTTATACAGGCATTTGAATTTACTAATCTAACTGATGTGCACTGTTACATGTAGGCCTAAAAGTTGATAAGTTAGAGTATATTTCTGTTCCTTGTTTCTTTCTATCTTATGGGGATGGGTCTGTTTTTGGAGATACAAATGTGCTCTAGACCTCTAGTTATTCCAGCTCTGACTAATTTAGCTGGACCCTGTTGACCTAATACATTTTTCTGGAGAACGAGAAAGATTTGAGATAACGGCTTTCTCCTTTTAATATAGTAAGCAAAAAAAAACTTGTCCAATTCAGCTTCCAAAACTCAATGACTAGGGAAATTAAAATATTACAACACATTACCGAGTAGTTTCATAGTAGCACATAAAGTTCCTCCAGTTGCAATGAGATCATCTACCACTAAAGCTCGATCCCATGCTTGTACCGCTCCTAAGTGCATCTGCATAATGTCTGTTCTTATGTTATTATTGGAGATGACGATGAATCAGTAATAGTCATTGTTCTTGCCCTTTTAAATGTTGCTTCCAATGTTATTCCTGCCACCAGGTATACACATACACACAAAATCGATACATATGTCACAATATACGTACACACAAAATAGATCGGAGCGGCAAAACATGATACAAAACATAAAAGAAAAATGATAATACCTACAAATTGAAACATTTCTTTAAATAAATAAATACCCAAATAGAAGCCCTAATTGTGAACTCAAATCAGCACTGAAATAAAGAGAGAGAAACAAAATTAAAAGCAATCAAACATGAGATTTTAATTGAATATAATTATTGAAACCATTTTGAACCCAAACCCAAGAAACCCTAATTCGAAAAATGCCCAAATCGAAGAGCAATCAAAGAAATTTGAAGCCTTTAACTGAAGGATTTTTGGCCTATGGAAGATAGGTAGAGACTCTGATTAGTGGTATTTTGAGCCGATGAAAGAGAGGTAGAGACCGAGAGAGTAGGAGTGAGAGAGCTAATCGAGAGAGAAGGGGAGAGTACTGAAATTGAAAATATTTCAAAGGGCGGTGTTCTGAAGAAGAGCAAAAATTAGAAACGCGGTCTTTTTGGAGAAAAGGCCGTCAATATCACAAATCCAACTCAAATGTTCTCAAATATTACAACTCAAAAATTTGGCCTCAAATATCACTCCATAACACAATATCGTGTAGCGTTTAATTTTTTCAATAAAAACGCTATTTCGTGTAGCGTTTTATTTTAATTTTTTAATTTTTTTTTGAAAAAACGCTAATGCGTTTAGCGTTTTGAAGGGGGAAGACGCTGGTTCATGTGGTGTTTTGGGGAGAACGCTAGATGAAGTTGTGTTTTGGGGAGGTGGAGACACAGTTTTAGAAGGTGTTTTGGTGGTAACCCTAGATGAAGTTGTGTTTTGGGAGGTGGAGACACAGTTTTAGAAGGTGAATTGGTGGTAACGCTACACGAAGTAGCGTTTATGCTAAAAAAACTAAAACCCTATATTATACTGTGTTTTGGAGTGATATTTGGGGCCAAATTTTTTATTTGAGATATTTGGGGCCATTTTTTTTTGGAAATGTGATAGAAAGGGCCAACACCCGTCTTTTTGCCGCTTTTTAATTTAAAATTTTTTATTGTATTTATACTTCCCAAAAATATTATAGTTATATTTTAAAATATTCATTTAAAAGTTTAATTTTTATTTACAAAAAAACTGTTTGATCATTTTAATCTAAATTTATATCTCTTAAAAAGTACATTAATTTGTATATATCAATTTATATATTTCCTTAATTTATAAAAAATTGTTTGGTAAGAAAAATACTATTTTAACAAAATTAGATTAATTCTTCTATCAAATAACTATTCATTTTTAGGTTCTTTAAATTTAAAGTAAAATTATTCAAAAACCTTTGCTTTTAGACTTATTTTTAAAAATGCAATTAACATCAAACTAATTTTAATGATATATTAAAATATATTTAGAAAAACATTTATTTTAAAAATTTTGTTTAATAATATTAAATAAATATAAAAATAAAATTACACATCTTAAAATATTTTAACATTTTTAGTGAAATATTGACTCTCTAATGGAATATTCTAGATTTTTATAAAAATAATTTTATTATTTTAATTCAAAAAAAGTATTTTTCAGGTGAAAAAAGGTTAAAATTTCTATTTGTAGTAGAAAATATAAAATTTTGTTCATTGCAAAATTACGCCAACACAATTTAAGACTTACGGCAACACACAAAGAATGCCAACATTTTTTTGCTACCTTAAGGCAACATAAAAATGATAATGTTGTATTAGCCAAAAAGCAAGGCAACATATCCAAAGCAACATAGGCTCTAGATGTGGTCATAGGTCTTTTATGGTGTAGTGTGTAATATAATTATATATGTATTTATTTTATTTTCAGGCGGTTATGTTAGTTCTATACTTTCATAGAATGATATTAGTTATTGGTATTTTCATATTATTTTTAGAAATATATGTTAAATATTTTATAAGCGTAAATTATGTTTTGAAATTATTATTATGTACAAATTATGTTAATCAAATATAATAACAAAAATCAATATAATTCATAATTAGTTTTTAAAATACAAAGAGTTATACTAATTAATATATAAGGATTTTCAGACCAATACCTATAATGATGTACAAGAAAAAATTGTCAAATTAAATATTATTATAATAATAATAATAATAATAATAATAATAATAATAATAATAAACTAGTAAATTAGAACTTTGCTATTGAAAGTATGCATATTTAATTCACTTAAAACTTAATATATATGTACTAATTTAATATTTTGGAGATGGGCCTACTTTATAGAGGTGTTTAAATTGAACATTTTGAAATCATATCATCGTTAAAGGGAAGAAGTTTAATATATTTGGGTAATTTGGGCCTATTTTTTTATAGCCCGACCCTTTGATCTTCTAACTCCTGATGATATTTATGGTGTGGCATCTCCCTGCGGAAAATTAAAACCTGGGACATTTGGAATTCTATCCGCAATCCTGCGCCTCGAGTTCCTTGGCATAGTCTTGTCTGGCATAAATCCAAAATTCTTCGCTACGCTCACCATGAGTGGGTTCTCTGTCATGATCGTCTGCCCACTTTGCAAAGGTTGGCTGCGTTTGGTCTTGATGTATCTCCTTTATGTCTCTTCTGCGTGGGAGGAATGGAGACTGCTTCTCATCTTTTTATCACCTGTCCTCTTATCCAAGCTGGCAGGTCTGTTGAAGCTAGACTGTTCTTCTACTTCTTGGATTGAATTGGTCCTAAATTGGGGTTCTATCACAGATTGGTCTCTCCGACAGGTAGCTCTTTTAACGGCTCAAATTTTTTCTTATCACTTGTGGAGGGAGCGTAATACAAGGCACCATGACAAAGGAATTTTTGGACCGCATAGGTTACTTCGGGGAATTATGAATGATATTAAGGCTAAGCTGCACAACTCTAGATGGTTCCAACAATTCGCACACTTAGACATGTATAGGTGGTTTTTTGTTCCTTGATTTAGGGTTATCCCTTTTGTTTGTTCTTTCTATTTTCACTCTAGCTTGTTTAGGTTATAGCTTGTTTAGGTTAGATTGTTGATAGATAGCTCTCTCTTTGCCTTGGCTTAGAGCAAGGATTAACCCCTGTTTTTCCTTCCTTTATAATATACAATTTAGCCAAAAAAAAAACTTATAAATTATTTATTTCGGAAAAAATTTCATATTTACGTATATTTTTTTAGAGGAAAATGCGTATGGGGAGTTTAATATTCGTTATCTTGCAAAAATTAGTTACTTATTTCATAAAAAGTACATATTTCCTAACTTTTTTCCAGAATAAATAACTTATTTCTGAAAAATAAGATTTACCAAACGCATTATATTACGCCTTTTAGGCCCACTTTTTCACAACTACATCCTTTTAGTGGAGCATTCTAGAATCATGACATCAAATTATAAATAGATGTAATTGTTGTGATTAGCCAAAAGGTAATAAGACACTCCGGCATAGTCTTTGATGGCAAAGATTGCTTCATGAAGTCCAGGTGGCTTTCTCAAATTCTTGTTCTTCTCACACTC
Source organism: Kitagawia praeruptora (assembly GCA_037693485.1). Lineage (NCBI taxonomy): Eukaryota > Viridiplantae > Streptophyta > Magnoliopsida > Apiales > Apiaceae > Kitagawia > Kitagawia praeruptora. The sequence goes on from CM075347.1 coordinate 130,840,646, forward strand.
AAATGGTACTAGATTCAGTTAATATATAAGTATATATTGGTATATGTCTATGAATTTATGTAATAAATAATTTTATTTTTGTAGGTTAAAGATTTACCAACATATAGTATATATTGGTATATGTCAATGAATTTTATGTAATAATTAATTTTTGTAGGTTCAAGATGTACCAACATTTTCTACAAATGGCGCCCACATATCTGGTGTATTATCGCTCTTGTTCCATTTCTAATGGATATCTTGTATATTATTACTCTTGTTTCATTTCTAATGGTCCTTATAGTCTTAGTTAAATTCCATCTATTCTATATATTTTTTCCCTTTTTTGTAACAGATATATTAGATAGTTTAATTATCACCGTAATCTTAACTGAATTTGATCTATATTTGATGTGTATTTTTATTTATTTATTGAAGAGTTTTTACAAATTTTTTGATGATTTGATGAAGGAAATGCATTCGTCATATAATTTACAGTGAGGTGTATCACCAACCTTAGTGCCTATATGCCTTCAAATCCAAGGTACATAATGTGTTTACATACAATGTATCCCAAAAATGTTGATTTGAATGCTCTAGATTTTCAAAAGAGTATGTTTGTCTTTTCCATTTATATAACTATTATGGCTTGAGCTCTACCTAAATTTTTCCATGCTCGTTATCTCTACCATTTTCTTTTTTACCATCTTTTTTAATGTATGTGAATATCTTAATGTTAGAACTTATTTAGATCCTATTTGTATTTTCTACTCCAGTCTTGTGTGGTCACAGCGCGTGCTTTGATGACGAAAGTGGTCATATATATTATGGGAGTAATGATAGCCTCTGTAAGGTATGATATGCAATATTCTTTATTCTACATGATTGGTAGTTCAGTAAACTTTTTGTTTGTGGCTCATGATTGTAGTTCATCTAATTAGCTGGAGTTATGTAGTACGAATGGTGTCTCCTTTACTTAATTAAGTTTCATCATTTACAGGTTTGGGATAGATGTTGTCTAATAAATAATTAACAAGCATCTGGGTCTTAGTGGGCGATCTAGGAGGTGTTAGATTTAATTATAGTCAAGGAGATGGTCATCATCTTATATCTAATGCAATAGATCGATCAGACTATCGAACTTTAGAATATTCGTAAAATGTCCTCTAATCTCACTCAGTAAGCCTTTCTATTCCCGATCTTCATTCCATGTGTTTGATTTCCTTTTCCAGATATATTGTTTAAAATCTTACATTTCCATTCTTGAAAGTTTCACTATAATTAACTGGATAGGTGCGAAGCTGGTATTGCTGCTGGTGGTGCTTCACAGCACCGTCAATTCAATTTTCAAATAAAGCTTCATAAGAAATTTTAGCACTTGCCTGAAAGTTATCTTCTAGTTCATATTTATTGTCCAGTGGTGTGTGCTTGTGCTCTTGTGACTTATCCTACCAAACACAATCAGTTTGCCCTTGGACTTGGTGATGACTACGTTGCGCATCTGTTGTAGAACCTTAAGAGGGAAATTGGCCGGGTAGCATATCACAGCTTGGAAAAGAAATTGAAAGAACCTCAATGTTATCCGTAAGAGGACTCTGATGTCTTGAAAAGCTAGCAAAGTTTAATTCTCTAGGAAGCTCAAATATTTGTTGGTTTATTAATCTAAATTATGGATTTACTTTGTTCGTTTGAGTTTATTTGCACTTGTTAGTCACACTCGGAAGCAGTCAAGGAACGTGGAGATTATTTAGGAGCTTATCGTTTGAATAAAGAGTATAGTAGTAGGAAATTAGTTGTTTACTTCCTAGTTTTTAGCAGTTTTTTTATTCCTGTAATCCTTAGATATGTATTCTGTTTTCAATGAATAAAACAAAACTTAACGTGTAGCTTTGTTTTTTCCATTTTAAATCAAACACATGATCTGTTTACAAGGTTAACAACTGGGTATTTCCAACAATCTGGTATCAGAGCTTTGGCAAAGTGCATGCCCAAGTATATGCCTAGGATGATGACGGAGACAAGGAAGACTAAAGATGGTACGTTAAGCCTGAGTTATCCCATGTTGACAATAGAGAACTACACCGTATGGGCCATGAAGATGAAGGTGTTCATGCAGGCTCATGGTGTCTGGGAAGCCGTTGAATCAAAGGGTTCAACCACAAAGATTGAGGACAGGACTGATAAGATAGCCTTGGCAGCCATTTACCAAGGTGTCCCGGAAGATATCCTATTAACGTTAGCAGAGAAGAAAACTGCTAAAGAAGCCTGGGAGGCTGTGAGAATTCTGTGCCAAGGCGCTGATCGAGCGAAAATGGCGAAGGTTCAACTCTCAAGATAGAGTTCGAGTCATTGACTATGAAAGACACCGATTCTCTTGACGATTTCTGTCTGGAATTAAACGGTTTGATGACCAACATACGAGCACTTGGGGAGAGTGTGGAGGAGTCATACGTCGTGAAAAAATTGTTACGAGCCACTAGTACAAAATTGACTTTTTACGTCGCACATTTTACGTCGGTCATATAAAAAGGTGACGTATATGATGATATTATACGTCGGTTGAGGAAAAGGCGACGTATATTAACATTTTTATAACCTTTTTTACGTCGGTTCTTGAAAAAGGCGACGTATATGATGATATTATACGTCGGTTGAGGAAAAGGCGACGTATATAATGCTATTATATACGTCGGTTGAGTAAAAGACAACGTATATAATGTTATTATATACGTCGATTGAGGAAAAGGCGACGTATAAAATTCTCTTTTACGTCGGGATAGGAGAAGCCGACGTATAAAGTCTAATTTTTTACATCGCTCTCGTTATGACCGACGTATAAAATCTTTAATTTAATTAAAATCATAGTATTCGGTTCTTCCCCAATCTCTCTCTCTCTCGCCACTTTGTTTACACAATTACACCTCTCCAATTCATCATCATCTCCTACTCAATCAGATCTTACTCATTCATCCACTTAATTAACTAAATCATCCATCTCCTCAACTCAAATCCCTAAACCCTCACCTAATTCATTCCATCATGTCCGTTCCCAATCATCCCCCGCCGCTCGGAGACTCCTCTCATGTCAGTATACAAACTAATGATAAACTAATTCAGTAGATAAGTACGAAACAATTTTACCTTTTCTAAACAAAATCATCAGCACATAAACTAAACCCACCCCCCTCTGTTTTCTTTCTCCGCGCGTAAGAACCCTAACCCATCTCCCTTCTTCAATTACTCCGATTAGCACCGATTAGCAGCTCCGTCGAACTCGAAAGTGGTCAAAATCGAATCCTAGAGCTCCATCCAAGTCGAACGAGGTCAAAATCGAAGGCGAAGGCCAAAGCAATTGACACTCTCGGCTGCTCTTGGCATTACTTTAGGCGTATTTCCCATATGTGGTACGTTGTCCCATATGCACCGTACAAGAGGGATCAACGAAGGTATTCCTATATTAAACTTTTGTAATCCTTCTATTTCTTCCCATTAGCAACAGTTTTGCTTTCATACCATGCAGTTGCTAGTTTGGTTTTAAGTCCCTTGTGTTTTATGTTTGATATTGTTCTTAGATGCAATTGCTATGGGTAGTTAAATTTGGATTTTGACTGGGGTGTTTTTATTGCTGGTAATGATTCAGTTGTGACATGACCGTGATGGTATTAAGATGATGGTTCTGTTTATCATTGTGTTAATGATGTTTACTTTTCTAATCATCTTCACTATATTCACTGTTCACTTCAAGCTTTCATGGATAGCAACTGCCTGTCTTAACGACTTACACTATGGCATTTTGTTAAAGTTAAACATCATAAATTTGCAACTGTCCAGCAAGTATAAACTTTATATTAAATAAATTTGTTGTCGAAAGTTTATAACACTACTACAAAACTGAACTTAGGATATACCACTTAGATAGCGTTTTTCTAGAAGCACTATCTAAGTGCATTACTACAATAGCGTTTTTTAGAAAAGCATAATGTAAGTTAATAAATCAAAAATCAAAATTAAACAAAAAATCAAAAATATATACTACGGTCGCGTTTAAGTAAAAACGCTATTGTAGCTTACACTTAGATAGCGTTGTTTAGACACGCTCTGCAAGTTAATGTATTTTAAGAAAGGGTTTTGGTCCATGACAAATGATTGTCATGGACCTGTTAAATAACAATCAGTTTCTAAACCGTTGGATCGTTGATCCAACGGCCCCCCTGGATTACAAAATTTTTTTACTGTCCGCTATAATTTTCCGCGGATAGGCAGATTGCCTGTCCGCGGAAATTTTCCGCGGATAGGCAATCTGCCTATCCGCGGAAAATTATAGCGGACAGTAAAATATTTTTTTTTTAATCTCAGCCGTTGGATCAACGATCCAACGGCTATGGAACCGATTGTTAAATAACCGGTCCCTGACAATCATTTGTCAGGGACCAGGACCCTTTAAGAAATATATATTTATTTTTTTATTTATAATTATAACACTAAAACATGAAAAAAAACCTCTTCATTGGTGTCAATAATTTTAGGTCAACCATCTCTCACGCCTCTCACCCTCGCGCCGCTCACCCTCGCCCCTCACCCTCACCACTCTCAACACCCTCTCGCCGCTAATACTCAGGTTCTCAACCTCTGTTCGCTAATGGTGGTTCGATTTGGGATTAAAGATTAATTTTACTCAGGTTTCTTCTCTTAACTCTCTCTCTCTCTCTCTCGATCGATACAAAATATAGAGGAGTTTAAGGTGAGGGGAAGGTTTACCTTTGTTCTTGAAAGTAGCATATCCCCCATTTTTGAATGTCTCTTTTAAATCTATGTTCTTCGTTTTACCTCTCTTTTGATTTTTTGAGATTATTTTTTTGGTGAAAGCTTATGGGATCTGAATGCTGTGGTTGAATTTGTCTACAGGGGTACCAAACAGGGTGTCATTTCGGTTAATATATGCTCTCAAATCATTCTTCTTCTTCTTTTTCTCATCGCAATGGTACATAATAATTTTTGTGTTGTAATATATGTATATTTATGTTTGTATATAGAGAGGATTATGTTGAATTACTAATTATTAGCATACATACCACTGAATTTTATTTAAATTTTAGGGAAATTGAATTTGTGTATGTTTATATGGCGAATCTTATTTTTGTAGTTAGTCATGTGTAAATTATTTATTTTTAAATTTAGTGAAGTTCCTTAACTTTACTAAATTAGAGATTTCGGTACTTTAACTTCTTGTTCATCATGTACAGGGGCCTGGAGAGAAAGCACCACAAGAGCCTGCAGCAACTGCTCCAGCTCAAACTCAGTAAGTGTTTCATTGTATTTTATTTTTGAAAGGATATTAGTCTGGTGAATTTGTATTTTATGCAGCAAGTATAAAACAGGGTTAAATGTTCTGTGGCTTACCTTTAAATGCTATCCTCAGGAACTGTGAATAGGGAAGAGGTAGGCTTATCCTTGGACACGGCAGATAAGGAAGTCCTTGGGCATGCTGCGAAAGTGGTCCTCTTAACAATAATCTTTAAATGGGACTATCTAACTCTAATTACATCAATAGAAGCTTACCTGCCTAGAGAAACACATGAGGTTTAGATTTTAATTCAACAATAGGAACTTTTTGGGGACAATCCTCTTGTCACTTGCAATGTTTTCTTTGTAGAGTTATGAAATATACATAAAAGGACCTTGGCTAGTTTCTAAGTTTTATACATTTAATGATGCGCCACCTTTGTTGGGAGAATTTATTTTCGTGGTCTGACCAAGGGTTACCAGGAGCATTCGAGGAATTAGTAAGTCTCTTTCATGAGAACGTTTTTAGACTTTACCTCAAGTGAGGCCTTGTGCTGAAATTATTTTGGATACACTACAAAGGTCCTCCACAAACAAATATATGATTACTGTATGTCCATGAGTTGGTGGGTTGTGTTCAGTAGGATCTAAATAGGTTGCTGGCTCATTTTGATGAGAAACTCTAGATGGTACCCCTCCCCCCCTTTTTCGTGTATTTGTGTGTTCTGGTTGGTCCTTTACCAATCGAGCCAAGTGGAATACAACTTTGCATGTACATTCTAAGCTCAAGTACTAGTCAGCGAAAGTGTGTGTGTGTAAAGGTTTTGTGATCATTATCATGCGATTAAGTAATTGTTATTAGAGTTTTAAGGATACTCTCTATCATATAAGCATGATGTCTCTAATGACTTTTTGAAAATGCTTTACCCCTTGAACTGATTATATATGGGGTTGTGGAACCATTTGCTAGATTAGGAATAATAACATAGCGCTACCAACAGTTTGTATGACTTGGAACTCCTGCAAAGCCTAAAACCTATGTTCGGATTCAGTGTGCGGTAATAAGTCTAATGTATTACTATCTGCTACCTAGTTTATCTACAATGGCTAAATATTAGATTTTGTTCATTTGACTTGCAACCTGTACTTCTGAATTTGAATTTAATAAATGAAATATGAGTGCAACTCCTGGCTTTGTTTTTGAAAGAGTATGCTTGTGCTTTCCTATTACTTCTCCGTAACAAATAATATTAATCACGCAGGTATGTCTCCTCTGATTTGGCAACAGATGTTACAATCGTTGTTGGTGAAGTGAAGTTTTACTTGCACAAGGTAATTGATGTAGTATGTAGCAATGTCATATATAGGGACATAGATGTGTCGTACTCAAGTTTGGATGGACAGGTAAAATGTGCCATGTAAAAGTTCTCTCTAACCTTGTACACATGCTGCTGCTTTGAATTTTTTCTTGAAGTTCTATTCTATATTAGATATTTGCCTACTCTTTTTTGATGAAACCCGTTAATTAATTTCTTGCATTTTCTCGTTCAGTTTCCTCTCTTTTTTATCTTTTCATGTTTAAAATGTTGGTTATATTGAGATGGAATCTGAATTACAATCTTAATACTCTGTTTGAGACTATTTTTATATATTGTTCTATCTTCTATACTTGTGCATCTCATTATGCTGGCTTGGCTGGGATTATACTGTTAAAAAATGGAAACACATTTTAAAAACTTGATTATGGCAAGATGGAGTTTCTGGCACCAATTGTCAAATTCAGCCGAAGACAAATTAGACTTATGTTTTCCAAGTCAAGGAGCAGATTGAAACCTTTTCCTATTTTCCATCCACGGGGTTTCACAAGGCCGGATTGGTATCAAAGACGCTTCAAGGTAATCCATCTTCAACGCGAGTACACTAAGTAAATATTTCTTTTTCATCCTTTGATTTCTCGCTGCAATGAATTTTAAAAGGCTCAGAAAAAGGCATTGGTACCGGTGATATGTCAACAATGGTACCGGTGTTTATGAACTTGACAAATTTCCAATCTACACAGATAATCCAATTGCAGTAAATGGAACTTTTTTTCAAACTGGCAATCACAAAGGATGGGTAGAAATTGTGTTCACGAATGAGCTACAGGTTCTGGATTCTTGACATTTAGATGGATTTGGATTCTATGTAGTAGGGTAAGTGTAGTCATCTTAATTTCTATAATGCTTGTCAATTTTTATGAGTGAAGTCGGATGCAAGACGAAAATATAAATTGCAGTTTAAACTAAAATTGAACTATACAACGTAGCAATGCAGAATTCATTAGATAAATTCATTAACTTACAATCGCATTTCATGTCTCTCACTTTCTTGATTACTTAGGTTTGGTAATGGGAAGTTTTGTACTTGTAGCTAACAGATAAAACATAATCTGCTGTTTGCTAGCTGCTAAGTCTCTGGTCATCATATTTGGTATGCTTTATGTGAATTCTTAACCCACATAAAGCATACCAAATATGCAAGAGGGGAGGGAACCAAGTACTGAATATATAAAGGAGAAAGAGCCCATGACAGAGAGAGTATATAAAGAATATATAAAGAAGAAAGATTTTTTGGTCATTGTATATAGGAACTGCTGCATGTGTTTCTGATACGAATAAATAACGTACTTACTGTTTTTTATGTTTCAAAATTTAGGAGAGAAACTTTTAATCATCTTGCGAGCTGGTTGGAGGATACTAAGGCAGCATGCAAATGCGAATATGACAATTATGCTAATAGGAAATAAATCTGATCTTGCTCATAGAAGAGCTGTAAGCACCGAGGAAGGCGAACAATTTGCCAAGGAACATGGCTTAATTTTTATGGAGGCCTCTGCAAAAACTGCTCAAAATGTTGAGGAGGTGTCTGTCTAATTCATTTGCTTGAAGATACTTAGTACCACATTGTATTCATTTTTGTGTCTACTACTCTTTTTGTTTAATGATATCATTATCTCACAGGCATTTATAAGCACTGCAGCAACAATTCATAGCAGAATTTATTTATATGCGGAGTATGTTATTGGTTTTGTATGTTTACTATTTTTGAAAATGCTAAGAATAGTACAGGTAAAAAGGATGGCAGGCAGGAAAATAAATATATAATTTAGGGAAATTCCAAAAGGTACCACTGTACAATTGGTTTTTCCATTTGGTACCATCTAACATTTTTTACTTCCAAGTGGCACTATTGTACTTTTGGCTTTTCCTTATGGTACCATTCAACATTTTTGACTTCCAAATGGTATCAATATATAATTGGTTTTTTCATATGGTACCATTCAATATTTTTGACTTTTACGTGGTACCATTTTCCTTTCACTAAAATCAAATCAGAGAAAAATGGTACCACGCAGAAGTCAAAAATATTGAATGGTACCATATGGAAAAGCCAATTGTATAGTGATACCATTTGGAAGTCAAAAATGTTGAATGGTACCATATGGAAAAGCCAATTGTACAGTGGTGCCACTTGGAAATCAAAAATGTTGGATGGTACCAAATGGAAAAGCCAATTGTACAGTGGTACCATTTGGAATTTCCCTATAATTTTTTTTAAAAAACAATTGTCACTTACATAGCGCTTTAAAAAGAGCTATAGAAGAACATGTGCTTAGGAAACCCTTACTTAGATAGCGCTTCTAAAAATGCTAATCAAGAGCTGCACTTACAGAATGGCAAAAAAAACGCTATGTAAGTGATTCTCACTTCAATAGCGGCTACTTAGATAGCGTTTAAAAACGCTATGTAAGAGCTAAAAAAAACGCTATCTAAGTGCAAATCTGTAGTAGTGTAAACTTTCTCTTTAGTATACCTTTATAGAGCATTTTATTCCATGAAGGAAGAAATGCTCAGTTGAATTTATGGAAAGAAAAAAAAGTTAAGTGAATGGTTTTGGTGGTCGTTTTTAACCTGAAAATTCCTCTTCTGGTATTTTCAAATAATATTTAAATTGGACTATAGAATTCATAGAGCTTGGCCAAATACTTTGACTAGCAACCTCAAATAGACTTGTTAAGAGACTCGTGCATTAGTATGGAATTACTCTCATACTAGAAAGTGTAAAGTTGTCCGAAGAGATGTACCTCATATATCTTGTAATTACTCATATATCTTGTATAACTACAAGATATTTAAATTGCAAGAACGAAGGTGGTTGGAGTATTTTGCTTGCTATCTGCTGTAGCTGCTTTCGTGCCTGATACGATGTGTTCGGTACGTATGTCCGCCAATTGGAAAAAATTATTATGCGTAGCTCATAACTAGATTACCAAATATGTTCTTAGTAATGCCGATCTTCTCTGTAAATCTCTCTTGACATGTATATTATATATGTGTGACAGGTTCAAGTGTCAAGGACAGAAAGTGTAGAGGGCATGCCATTTCTCAATGTGTTGATCAGCACCCTCTATCAACTTTGCTGGTTTATCTATGCCTGTCTCAAACTTGATGTTCTCCTCTTGGTAAAATATGTATAAAGATATTATTCTCATTAAAAACACAATGCAATTCACATATTCTCATTATAACTGCCTTCGTTGTTATTTCTCATATATCTTGTATAAATTTTTTCATATATTGGTAAGCGATGTTGATGGTACGATAAATACAAGCCTTTCTTTATGTTATGCAAAAAATAGTCTATCCCAAGAGATGGAAACTTTTAATTAACTAAAGCTTTTGTATCGGTTCACATTTACTGTAAGGTATTTAGAAGTACTTACACAGAATAGCAAACTCAGACCATAAGAAGAAGGTCAATTATTTTCTAAATTTGAGCAAAAATGTACCTAGTTGAGGATTGAGAGGTTCTGTAACTCGAATAGTCCTATTGGTGTACTTTCACATTGACAGTGCACCACATTTGTTCGTTTCAGGTTCTTATTATGCTGCAGTGATTAAGAATGCTGCAGAGATTATATGCTTGCATTTTACATGGGAAGACTAATTAGAGTTTTACCTTTAAAAAAGTAGATGCGTTGCCTACTAGAAGATCAACATAAGAAGGAACATCATACTCTGACTTCCTCACACCGCTGAGATTGTAGGATGTTGCAAATTAACTGCGTAGGCTACTACTAAAAATATGTTGTTGCTCAATAGATATCTAGCTTGTTCTTTCTTTTCCGGCTATCACTTCTAATTTGCTGATGTATTCTTCAAACATTCTCAATTGGAATGACATTGGTATTACTTTCTGATTATTATGTAACAGATTCAAATTTAAATTTAAAACAAGTATAGTTAGCAGAGTTCCTAATATGATTTTGTTTTTTTTAACTAACATATATGCAGAAAAAAGAGATATGGATACCAGTAAAGAAGATGTGCAAGGGTCATATCCAGAAGCTCCCGAGTCAAAGCTTACACAGTATGCAATGCTTTGGCAACCTTAAATTGCACATCATGCATGTTCTGTTTGTCACAACATGGGTCGGTAACTCTCTTTTTCCTGTTCTGTGGTTCAACGACTGAAGATGTTAACTATCCTTGAAGATGTTAGCGGAGTCCTCAAACCTAGCAGGTATATTTGATGAAGTCAACAAGAGTATTCAGATAATTTATATATCTATTTTGGATGAATCAGATGTTTTTATTGTTTTTAGTATATATATTCAAAATTCAAGGAATCGTTTTCCAATACTGTTTTTCCCTGTGGTGTGTTACAGGATGACTTTACTTTTAGGTCCTCCCAGTTCAGGAAAGACTACACTGATGCTTGCCTTGGCTGGGAAGCTCGATCCCGCCCTTAAGGTTTACTATCTTCAACTTATTAATTTTAGATGGACTTGTCAATATTAGCTCAAGATTTTTGTCACTTTGTGTTGAATTTGGAAACTGATTTGAAAAATACATGCAATGATAGACTACTGGAAGGGTGACTTACAACGGTCACAGCATGCAAGAGTTTGTTCCCCAGAGAACAGCTGCTTATATGTGTAATAATCAATACCTGTCTCTTTTTTAATTTGGAAAGTTGATTTGCTTCCGAGAGAAAGTGCTTCTATGTGTAATAATCAATACATGTCTCTTTTTTTTCTTTCCAGAAATGCTGGCAGAACTTGCAAGAAGAGAGAAAGATGCGAATATTAAACCCGATCCTGATGTTGACATCTACATGAAGGTAAATCTTGGTTCACCTTATAACTCCGTTAGGAAAACCTGTACATATCTTGTTCCAGAAAACATTTTAAACTTGACAATCTTACCAGAAACTTAAAAATTACATTAAAAGATGATTTGTAGTCTTTCAGAGTTCATAGAATGCTATCAGTTTGAAAAGGTGGGAAAAAAAAAACTAAGCATCTAAGAGTCAGTAAACCTAAAGCTTTTGATTTGGGATACATTCTGTTTATAATACATAAATTTTGGTAAATACAAGATTCTGGTGCTGTACTGCATATTAAACTCTGTATTGTGTTTGGTAGCTCAAAGTTGTGACTTAACGTGTTTACCAGAAAGTTGTGACTCTGTATTGTGTTTGTTATTGTAAGTGAAGAGGATAAAGTAGCGGGGGGAGTACAATCAATATTCTAGTTATGTGAATCTTTCCTCATCGTTTAACTTACATCTTTGTGACCTTAATTCAGGCTGCTGCAACAGCAGGTCAAGAAGCTAGTGTGGTCACAGATTATGTCCTGAAGGTATAAGAATATGTCGTAAAATCTTCACAATCACATTCAGAAGAGATGTTGGTGGGACCTGCAAGGGTGCTTTTTATGGATGAAATATCTACTGGTTTGGACAGTTCCACAACATTTCAAATTGTGAGAGCACTCCAGCATTCTGCATTCTGTACACATTCAGTATGAACCCACTTGTGCATTGTATTCGTTGTAATGCTAGAGAACTCGTAGAGCTCTGATTTGTAAATATTTTTTTTTGGATAATATACTGATCACTTTTCTATTTTAAATACATTCTTTAGCTACCCCCTCCATGTATCTCCTAGAAACATTTCTGATTTGTAAATTCAGGTCAAAAACTAAAATAAACAATTTTTTTTTTTTTTAATTTTTTGGATTTTATACGTCGGTTGTTTTAAAGAACCGACGTAAAAGGATAACAATATACGTCGGTTGTTTAGAGGAATGATAACGTGTATTTTATACACGATTTTGTATTTCTTTATCTTGATTTTATTTTAGTTTCATGAGCATTTTACTTATATTTGCTTTGTTTCCATTTGTAGTGCCATTTGCTTAATTGTTGAAAAGATGGCTTATTTTGGGCTTGAAAGTGAAGATTATTCAAGAAGGAAGTTAGAAGATGCAAGCTCGCGATGCCGGGAGGTTTTTAATGTGTTATCTTGAAGATTTTGTCTCGCACGACCGCTCCGCAAGCCGTTCGCTAGGCCGTTCAAAGAGTTTAAGTGTTGCAGTCTTTTGCACGGCCGTGCAAGCATGTACACGGCCGTGCAAAAACCTGCTGTGTATTAAAAGAGAAGGGCTCAAAACATATCATCCATCTAACCTCATAACCTAATATTCTCTCTAACACATCTAACTTCATCTTCTTCTTTGCCTCTTCAAGAACACAATTAGGGTTAGTAGGAATTAGAGAGGAGACATTAATTACTTGTAATCTAGCATTGATTATGAGTAACTAACTTCATATATTTGGCTCAAGGAAGCATCTCTTGTACTAAACCCATTCAATTTAAGTAAGATCTATTTCACTCTATCTTGAATTCTTGAGTTGTATTGTTTATGATTTTGCTTGGAGAATTGTAAGTTGCTTCAATTTGCTCTTCTTGTAATATCAATTGCTAATTGTTTGTGCTAATCCGTAATTGTTAGTACATTCATTATAGTAGCACAAGTTTAGTGTACCTAAATTCTCAAGATTCAAGTGCAAATACCTAGGTTGAGCTTCTCATCCTTGGGTTTGTCCTAGCCTCTCTTTGTTTAATTCCTTGACTTAGTTAAATTGATAGTGCTTCATTATTGGTTGCTAGTGTCAAGAGAGCTAATTTATGTGCTTCACTAAATTAGTGTTTATAAAAGAAGAGAAATAAGTGATTGTGTGCTTCACCAATTATCTTGGTTAGGTAGAGTTGGATATATTTTGCTTGTTGGGTTGAAGTGCTTGATTTGCTATATCCTTGGGTCAAATATCTCTATAACTTGCTAATTCACTCATTGTGTTGGTAAATTTGGATGATTGCCATTAACTTAGTTGTATATCCATAGGAATTTATTTATTGTATGCAAGGTGTTTGATAAAACACCTCAACCAAACTCAAAACCCCCCTTTGTCCACACTTCTAAATTATAAGAGATAATCTACTTGAAATCAATATTGATAGTCCTTCCCTGTGAACGAACTACGAAAACACTACCTTCAAATTGGCGCCGCTGCCGGGGAAGGCAACAATATTAATTTTGAGTTAATTGTTTCTTATAGTTTAGATTTAATCTTTGTATATAGTTTTTCTTTTCTTTCTTTGTTTTTTTTTGTTATTGGTGTGTCTTCATGTTTATTGGATATAGACATGAACTAACCCTTTCAGGAGACGATGGATTGTTATTTTGGTTGGAATAACGCTCAAGATTTCACCTACGATCAAGAACGATATCAAGATTTTAATTCTTTTCAGAATTTAAATGCGTATCAGGTGAATTCTTTATATCCTACAAACTCATGCTATGCTCCTTACCCTCCTAGCATTGATTATTCATATGCTTTTGAAAATCAATGTCATGATTCGCAATATGCATATGCTTTTGAAAATCAATGTTATGATTCGCAATATAATTCCCAAGGCCATCAAGGGTCTTCTTCATCTTCCTTATCATCATTAGAGGAGATGATGAAACAAATGGCGGCAAACAACCGCCAATTTGCTTTTGAACATCAATGCTGTGATCCGCATTATAATTCCCAAGACCATCAAGGGTCTTCTTCATCCTCCTTATCATCATTAGAGGAGATGATTAAACAAATGGCGGAAAACAACCTCCAATTCCAAAACACCATTTCTCAAAGCATATCTAACTTGGAAAAGAACACTTCTCAATTCATATCAAACTTGGAAGAGAAAATGAGTCAACTAGCCGAAACCGTGAGTCGATTAGATGAGGTCAATTCTCCTACTAATCATGATTCTTGTTTTGTTATTGATGAAAATGTCGTGCATGATGACATTGCTTGTTTAGTTGACGATTGCCCTAAGCTTGACAATGATAAATTAGATGTAGTTGAGGATCTACCAAACATAGAAAATTCTTTTGTGCTTAATGAATTGGTAGATGAGATAAAAATTGATGAATGTCCAATTGAAATTGAGAATGAATTTGAGCTTAAGATTGATGAGGTTGAAATTTTTGCTTGGGTATATAAGGATCCAATTTGGGAGCAATTTTTGAGTCGTAGTTATAATGATTATTCTGACGATTTTTCTAACTATTTTGCCTTTTCAAAGTCTCCCGAAGATGTGAAGATCATAAAAATATTTTTATATTTTTATGGAGCGAAGGTATATTTGCACACTTTATTCTTATTATTGATTCGTAGGTATGTGCATTTATTTGCTTTTTCACCTCATTAGTTAGAATAGTTGTATAAATAAGTCGAGCCAACGACAATAAACAAAGCGCTTTTTGGGAGGCAACCCAAGGTATGTATGTGTTTATATATTATTATGTGTGTGTTAGATTTTGTTCCTCGATTGCATTTATGTAGGTGTTATGCATATTATGAGTTTGAGGATTGATCTAAATATTTTTTTTTTTTTTTTGCTAAATATTGATCTAAATATTAGTGAGTGGAGATTCCATTTTTCATCTATTTTAATTCTAAGAAAATAATTCAAAAAAAAAAGGTATTTTTGTGGTGTGATTAATGAATTTTATAATAGATTTTAAAAAAAAAAAAAAATGTAAAAATTTTGTCCCACTCAATAATATTTAGTATCATTTATTCTAATTTTTTATATTATTCCACATTTGCCTTGATGTGTTTGTTCATTTTTTCAGGATTTTATTCAAGTATTCAAGGATTTATGTGCGTGATTTTTTGTGATTTTTGGTTTTGCACGACCGTGAAATTTTAGAGCATTGCAAAAATTTTAACAGATTTGTACACGGGCCTGTGCACGGCCGTGCAACAGACCGTGTACAAATCTGTTGCTTTTGTCCACATTTTAGTTCAAGCATCTCTTGCACGACCGTGCAATTCTCTAAAAAAGCAGAGCATCCCTCCACTCCTTTCACGCGCAGCCACTGCAACTGCACCTCCTACTTCACCCATCTCCGCATTTTCACTCACCGACTCAGCCTGCAATTTACCAATGCAGCAGCCATTTCTCCAGCACCCACCTGCAATCACCATTCCTCCACCCACTTCTTCCCTATCTCCATTCAACCAGCCTCTCCGTCCTCCTCTCAATCACCAATTCTGCCGGCTTCACCGTTTCCTCGAACCACCTCAATCCATTCGTCACCTCCGTTCGTCTTCTTCGTCCACCATTCCATCGCCCCCATCTCACAACACAGCCACCACCACCTATTTCCATTTCATTCAACAGCCCGCACATCACCGCTGCTAACATCCTACCACTACCACCCTTACTACCACCGTTCTTCACTCCACCTCAATTCTTTTTTCCGTTTAACACCTCCACTGTTCTTCCCTTCCCACCATTTCCTCCGTTCAGTCTTCCTCTTCGTTCTCCGGTACCTTCAACAGTCCTTCGACTGTGCACCTCGTTCCACCTCGCGACTCCAACGCATCTCCACACTTCACACCACAGCCTCCTCTTCACCCCTTATCTTCCTCTCCCGCTGTTCACCATCAACCCACCTCCATCTCTTCCGTTCAACCCCCATTCTCCTCCTTCAATTCGCCCCACACCTCCGTTTCCTCTCCCAACCCATCTCCCCCATTCCCCCGTGTTATCAAAGCCCAGACCCCTCTCCCTTTTTTGTTTTTCTGTTTTGTTTAGATTTTGTTTAAGTTTTTATTTTGTTTTTCTTTTAGTTCATTATTATTCATTTTCTTTTATTTTTACTATTGATTTTCAGTTTTAATTTTCTAAACTAAACAATTTTAAAATTTAAGAATCAATTTTAAATTTGATTTTATTAAAAATTGGTTAGTGATTTATTTTATTTTATTATTTTTTTTTAAAAAAAATAATCAAAACCAAAATTTTAATTCTTTTTAATTTTGATTTTAGTTTTTCATTTTCTAAAACTGAGTAATTTCTATAAATTCAAGAATCAATTTTATTTCACTTTAGAATTTGATTTTTGATTTTATAATTGATTGGTTAGTTATTTTATATTTATTTTTATTTTTTATTTTTTTAAAAAAAAAACAAAAACAAATATTTTTATTATTTTTTTTTATTTTTTTTTAATGAGTGTATTGCAGGGCTTTGAAGGGATTGGATATCGGCTTGTCGGCTATTTTTGTTGGGTTGATTATGGTGTGTGGCGGTATTTTCATTCGTGATTTGCAAGTTCGGAGTTGGATTTTGGCAAAGCATTAGTGGTGCTCCCGGTGCTTATTGCTTATTTTCAGGGGAGTTTTCTTTCACGTTTGTTTCTCCCTCAATTTTTATTTGTCATGCATGAGGACATGTCATGTTTTAAGTGGGGGAAGGATTGTTTGTGTATATCTTTGTAATATAATATGTGGCTAGTGTTAGTATTCTCTTTTGTTTCATTTGATGTCCGTATCGTTTACTTTGGGAAATCATGAGCTTGTTTACTTGTTTGTAAAATTTAAGACATTGTGAGCTTGCAACCTTGTTTTCTCCTATTTTGTGTCTAGCATTATCAATTTGATGTGAATCTATAAGTTTGATGCACCTTTTTGCACACACACACTTAAATGGCATGAAAAGTCTAGATTGTTGTAATTAAATTGTGAGCATGACGATTATCTCTTAGCATGCATGGAATCAAATCGAGAAGATGTTATTACAACTTAAACCTTGTGAGGTCTTGAACGATGAATTCTTTTGCTTGTGTGTTGCTCCCTCTTTATGTGTGTTTGTTGCTCTAGAGTTTGCATTAAACCTTCATTTATGGATGCACTATAATAAGGAAATTCTTTTTAGGATAGCCATTTGAGCCTTTTTAGCTTGTGAACCATAAAAATAATCCCTAGTTACCCCCTTTGAGCTTATATCCATGTTTTTCTTCGTCACTTTCCCCTTTTATACATGAGTCATAGCCAAATACTTCACTCTCGACCTAGTTGAGCTTGTTGAGTTTTGGAAAGAATTGATTGATGAGCATGTGATTTGGAGAAGTTGTGAAGATGAAGGATTCTAATTATTGTAAGTGGGAACTAGTTTGATGTGTATATTTAGATGTGGTTCAAAGTCCTTTGTAGTATTTATATATGTAATGTATCCCCTTTGCAAAAAAAAAAAAAAAAAGAGAGAGAAAAAAAAAATATAAAGGGGATGTAAAAAGAAAAAGAAAATAATAAATCTTTGTACTTTATTTTGTTTCAATTTTCTTGGTAAATGTGGTTGTGTTTTGTAATTGTAAATGAGTGGAGATCTACCTTAGTTTGAGATTTTGGTGTATGAAGAGAGCAAGCGTCATTTTGACTCAACTAGCGAGACTTTTACACCTTCCTTGAACTTAAATTTTTCTACCTTCACCCAAGCCTCGTTACAACCCATTTTATGAATTCCTTGTTTTTGGTGCATTCCGAAATTTAGGTGGACATGCAAGGTCAAGTAGAGCGCATGCATTTAGACTTGGAGTTGAGTGAAATCTCTAGCCCATACTTGTGTGATCCATAATTGAGAGATGTGAGATTTTTCACCATACAATTTCATCTTCTTAATGCGAAGCCATGTATGCTTTGTGATAATCTTGTCTAGTGTTCACGATTGAAGTGCATTCATTCTAGCTTTAATGTCATGGTTACATTTTGCACAAGGTGTGTTATCTTGATTCTTGAATTGGTTGTTAGCTCGTTAGAGTGGATAACAAGGTGAATAGCTCTATATGTTTGATTTAAGTTACAAGTAGACACCATGCTTGGCTTGTTTCCTCTTTGTATGACGATTCGGACTTGTGAGTGTTAGTAAGTTAGTTTAATTAGTAGGTATTGTTAGTTTCTTGTTTATTAGTGGTTTTTATGAATTTTGTGGGTATATTCACTATAAACCCTCACGAGACCTCACTCGTCCACTAGGGCTACCTAGGGGTTCCAAGGGCTTGTTGCATATGCCAAATGCAACCGTGATCACCTACGGAAGTGGTACTAGTTAGGAGTATATGGTTATGTTATATTCAGTTTGCTCGGGACTAGCAAAGTTTAAGTGGGGGAATATTTGATAACGTGTATTTTATACACGATTTTGTATTTCTTTATCTTGATTTTATTTTAGTTTCATGAGCATTTTACTTATATTTGCTTTGTTTCCATTTGTAGTGCCATTTGCTTAATTGTTGAAAAGATGGCTTATTTTGGGCTTGAAAGTGAAGATTATTCAAGAAGGAAGTTAGAAGATGCAAGCTCGCGATGCCGGGAGGTTTTTAATGTGTTATCTTGAAGATTTTGTCTCGCACGACCGCTCCGCAAGCCGTTCGCTAGGCCGTTCAAAGAGTTTAAGTGTTGCAGTCTTTTGCACGGCCGTGCAAGCATGTACATGGCCGTGCAAAAACCTGCTGTGTATTAAAAGAGAAGGGCTCAAAACATATCATCCATCTAACCTCATAACCTAATATTCTCTCTAACACATCTAACTTCATCTTCTTCTTTGCCTCTTCAAGAACACAATTAGGGTTAGTAGGAATTAGAGAGGAGACATTAATTACTTGTAATCTAGCATTGATTATGAGTAACTAACTTCATATATTTGGCTCAAGGAAGCATCTCTTGTACTAAACCCATTCAATTTAAGTAAGATCTATTTCACTCTATCTTGAATTCTTGAGTTGTATTGTTTATGATTTTGCTTGGAGAATTGTAAGTTGCTTCAATTTGCTCTTCTTGTAATATCAATTGCTAATTGTTTGTGCTAATCCGTAATTGTTAGTACATTCATTATAGTAGCACAAGTTTAGTGTACCTAAATTCTCAAGATTCAAGTGCAAATACCTAGGTTGAGCTTCTCATCCTTGGGTTTGTCCTAGCCTCTCTTTGTTTAATTCCTTGACTTGGTTAAATTGATAGTGCTTCATTATTGGTTGCTAGTGTCAAGAGAGCTAATTTATGTGCTTCACTAAATTAGTGTTTATAAAAGAAGAGAAATAAGTGATTGTGTGCTTCACCAATTATCTTGGTTAGGTAGAGTTGGATATATTTTGCTTGTTGGGTTGAAGTGCTTGATTTGCTATATCCTTGGGTCAAATATCTCTATAACTTGCTAATTCACTCATTGTGTTGGTAAATTTGGATGATTGCCATTAACTTAGTTGTATATCCATAGGAATTTATTTATTGTATGCAAGGTGTTTGATAAAACACCTCAACCAAACTCAAAACCCCCCTTTGTCCACACTTCTAAATTATAAGAGATAATCTACTTGAAATCAATATTGATAGTCCTTCCCTGTGAACGAACTACGAAAACACTACCTTCAAGGAACCGACGTAAAAGGATAACAATATACGTCGGTTGTTTAGAAGAACCGACGTAAAAGGGTACAATATACGTCGGTTATTTAGAAGAACCGATGTAAAAGGGTACAATATACGTCGGTTGTTTAGAAGAACCGACGTAAAAGGGTACAATATACGTCGGTTGTTTAGAAGAACCGACGTAAAAGGGTACAATATACGTCGCCTTTTTAACCGACGTATAAGACTCTGACCTTATACGTCGCCAGCCCATACGTCGCCATTTAACCGACGTAAAAGACCTATTTAACCGACGTAAAAGGCCAGTTTTCTACTAGTGAGCCATTCCTTCCAAATTCTTACAAACTGCATCTACCATAGAGCAATTTGGGAACCTCAACACGATGACGTTTGAGGAAACAGTTGGATCCTTGAAGGCACATGAAGAGAGGTTGCGAGGCCAAACCGAGAATAGTGGGCATCAGCTGTTACTCACCGAAGAAGAGTAGAACAAAAGGGAAAAGGAGGAACAAAAAGTATTAGTAACCCTGGAGGAATGGCAGAGAAGATCCCGCAAAACTGATGGGTTCTCCGGACAGAAGTACAAAGGAAAGGACAATCTCCGTTGGGTACGAGACAAGGGTAATTAATGTACCTTGTTTCAACTGCAGGGCGTATGGGCATTTCGCTACAGAATGTAAGAAGCCCAAACGAGACAGGGAAGCAAAGGAAGAGGCAAATATTGCAGCAATCCCTGATGATGAACCAACTTTGCATATGGTAAAGTACGAGGTGAAGGAGGAAGGTGTGATGCTGATCAGTGAGGAGAATGTAACTCCAAAACTGAATTTCAAAACTGATGAGAAGAAAGAGGAGTCAAATTTTTGGTATTTGGATAATGGCGCTAGTAACCATATGACGGGACAGCGAGGAAAATTCAGTGAAGTAGACGAAAGTGTGACTGGAAAAGTAAAATTTGGCGATAACTCTGTAGTACACATAAGGGGAAAGGGCTCGATTATCTTAAAATGCAGCAATGGTGAAAACAGAGTGTTAAGGGAGGTGTATTACATCCCCTCATTGTGCAGTAATATTCTGTCACTAGACCAGCATTTAGAAGAGGGACACCAAGTCATGCTGACTGGAGACTGTTTATGGGTTCGTGACAAGAGGGGTGAGCTACTGATAAAGGTGCATCGCTCTAAAAACAGACTATATAAGGCAATACGCAAAACCGGTGAACAGAGGTGTATGCTAACGAGGTGCGATGACAAGAGTTAGCTTTGGCATTCCTATCTAGGACATGTAAACTACAAAGCTCTTACACTAATGTCGACTATAAACATGGCTCATGCCTCATGGACTGCCCAAAATAGTCCAACCTGATGAAATTTGTACAGGGTGTCTAATGTCTAAACATACAAGGAAGGGGTTTCCACAACAAGCTGAATTTCTTGCCAAAAGGCCCCTCGAATTGGTACATGGTGACCTTTGTGGGCCAATAACACCAAGTACAAGTGCCGGTAACAGGTACATCTTACTTCTCATTGATGATTTTAGTCGAGTTTTATCTGCTGAAAAGCAAGAGTGATGCTCTTGAAGCTTTTAAAAGATTTCGAAATCTAGTTGAAAACAGTTCAGATAAACGGATAGAGACCTTCAGAACTGATAGAGGCGGAGAATTCACATCAAATGAATTTATGAAGTACTGTGAGGAAGTTAGAATTAAAAGGCAGCTTACAACACCTTACTCACCATAACAAAACGGGGTGGTCGAATGACGGAATCGCACCATGATAGAAATGGCTCGTAGTTTGCTAAAGGAGATAGAGTTACCCACGTATTTCTGGGGAGAGGCTATTCATCACACAATTTATTTACTCAACAGACTTCCAACAAGGGATTTCACAGGACTGACTCCGTACGAGGCTTGGTCAGGCAGGAAACCACATCTGGAGCATGTTCGAGTGTTCGGTTGCTTGGCTTACATGAGAGTCTCAAATGTTAACTTAAAGAAATTGGATTCAAGGAGCAAGGCAGTGATACATCTAGGGAAAGAATCGGGTACTAAGGCCTATAGATTGTACGACCATGAGACTAAATCTATTTGTATTAGTCGAGACGTAGTTTTTGGTGAGAGCAAGTCGTGGAGCCGGGGTCAAAACGATCTGCCACAACCAAGTCAGACAAATAACTTCTTGGTTCTTGAAATTAATGAAGAGGGTCAAGGTGATTAGTTTGAAGGAGAAGGTATGTTCACACCCATAAGTACAAGGAGCAACATCGTAAAATCAGAATCAGGCATGCCAATTGATTCAACAGCTTTGGGTTCAGAAAATTCACTTGTTACGCCTAACTTTGGGTCTGATAGTGACAACCAACCAAGACGATACAAGAATTTGGAAGAGATATACAACATCACCGAACCTATCGAGTTGGCAGAAGAAGAGTTAATGTTAACGGGCGTAGATGAGCCCATAAACTATGTGCACACTACAAAAGAAGAGAAATGGAGGAGAGCCATGAAACTTGAAATCGACGCAGTTGAAAGGAATGATACTTGGAGATTAACTGAGTTGCCACCTGGACGAAAACCAATAGATTTGAAATGGGTTTATAAGATCAAGAGAGATGCCAACGGACAGATTACCAAGTACAAGGCACGAATTGTCGCGAAGGGCTCTGTGCAAAAACAGGGGGTGGACTTTGAGGAAGTTTTTGCACCGGTGACTCGACTGGAAACAATTCGTTTACTACTTGCTCTAGCTACCAAGAATGTCTGGGAGGTTCATCACCTTGACGTAAAAAGTACCTTTTTGAATGGTGAGATTCAGGAAGTGGTCTATGTCAAGCAACCAAAGGGATTTGTCAAACATGGAAAGGAGCAGTTAGTGTACAGGTTATTGAAAGCACTGTACGGGCTCAGACAAGTCCCTCGGGCTTGGTACTCAAAGCTCAACACATGTCTGGTAGTGCTTGGTTTCATCAGGTGTCCTTACGATCAAGCTGTATATACCAGGTCTATAGGGAAGGAAGTTATAATAGTCGCCGTCTATGTGGACGACCTCCTGATCACTGGGTCAAGTCAAGCAGTTATTAGAGAGTTCAAGGAACAGATGGGAGACAATTTTGACATGAGCGATCTAGGTAAATTGTACTACTACTTAGGCATTGAGGTGGAGCAAAGGGAGGGGTATATTCAGTTGAAACAATCCGGGTATGCAAGAAAGATATTAGAGAAGTCAGGAAAGCGAGATTGCAACGCGACCAGGTATCCAATGGATAGTCAGAATAGTATTTTGGTCGGTTTTTCAGATAGTGACTTGGCTGGAAATGTGGAAGATAGGAAGAGCACTGGCGGCATGGCGTTCTATTGGAACGAGAGTTTAATAACGTGGGTATCTCAGAAGCTAAGGTGTGTTGCACTCTCCTCGTACGAAGCGGAGTTTATGGTAGCTACGGCTGCGGCTTGTCAAGCCATATGGCTGTGAAATCTCTTGGTTTAACTAATAACAGGTAAAGTCATTGGTCCAGTAACGATTTATGTAGACAATAAATCCACTGTTGATTTGGAGAAGAATCCAGTGTTCCACGGCAGAAGCAAACATATAGATATACGCTATCATTTTATAAGGGAATGCGTTGAAAAGGGCAAGATTATTGTCAAGTATCACTACTACAAAAAAGCCTAAAGAAACCACCTAAAAACCATCTTAGAGACCACCTCAAGAGGGGGTCTCTAGGTCAGTGGTCTCTTAGGATAAGAGACCTCATCTTTGAGGGGGTTTCTTAAATAGAAATAAGAGACCAGCTATTTAAGAAAAGTGGTCTCTTAGGTAGAAGGAAAAGAAACCACTTATTTAGATTAGGTGGTCTCTCAGGTTCTAGTAAAGAAACCACATAGGCCAATAAGTGGTCTGTTTGATTTCAATAAAAAAATCAGTTAGTCTCTAAAATGTGGTCTCTTTGCTCTGAATAGGATTAAATTTCTTAAATTAATAATTTTTTTATATTATTAATTGTCATTGAGATTATTATTATTAATTATTATAATAGTATTCTTATATTTAAGCATAAGCACAAAGCTTTCATAATCATATAGCCAAAGAACAACTAATTTTTTCATCGGACATCCTGTATACACCAACCTGCAATATGAGTCCAAACGAGACACCATCAACACAAGGAGCACAAATAACAAAAATTGGTAAGACCGCAAACAACAATAAGTTAGGCAGTGAAAGTGGTAAATATTAAATAAAAACTTTTACTTCTGACATTCGAGCCACATGATATAAGATTGTTGTTCGTACTATGTTAAATGTATTGTTGGAAACTGTAAGTGATAGAAACTTCAAAAGTGTAAAAGCATTGTATCATCAATAAAATGTATAGATTTGGATTTGAGGGTGGGATTGGAAAAAATCTTACCTCTGGAAAGCCAGCTTGATCGATGCAAACCTTAAAAACAAGGTACCAGGGAAAATGTGCTATTGATATAGTTTTACACAGCATATTCCTCAAAATAACTGGCTGATGTTCAACATTTAGCACATCACAATTTCACAATAAGAAAATACTACAACTCACTAGTTCCTCCTAGCTGTTTCAAGCTGATTAGACATGCCAATTAGACATGTCAAATTTGAGAGTGATGCCGCATTTAAGAGGACTCTGCACCAAACACCTGAATTCTCTCTTCAATTGATAAGCCGCAGCATGGACATTCAGCCTTTCCCTCCTTTCCATAATTGTCACTGCAATTCGAGCACAAAACCTGATGTGCACAGGGCAAAAAAACCACTGAAACTTCTTTTTCCGCACAAATAAAGCAATTTCGATCACTGCAATAGTCCTCCTGGTTATCTAGCTCACCAAACATTATTTCAGTTAATCCACCATGAGTCTCCATTCCATTGGTATAGACCATGGGCAAGTTAGTCAAGTGAGGATTGAGCTGACTAGCTTGTGATGACATTTTCAGTTGAGAAAGCTCTTGCTCAAGCCTTTGATGTTCATCCTTGTGACGCTGAATGTCTGTCTCTATCTTTAGGTGCATGCTCGCTTGCTCTCTCTTGTTTGTTGTCACAGTTGTTTTTAATAGGCGCCTTTCTTCCTCTAATTGTTCTAGGGCTAATTGTTTAGCCTTCTGAGCCTCCTTCTGTTTTGCCTGTCATTTCCAGAACATTAGAGAACAACTTTAAAAAACCAAAAGGTAAAACTATTCAGTTGTCTAATCACAATAATGAATCACCCGACCGACGACTGTCACCAAATTGATATATCATCGTCCTCACTGTAATTGCCAAAACACATGCAGCGCAAACACAATATCACACACTAATCTAACCGTAAAACTAAAGCATCTATTGCCGTGAGGGACATCTGCAAACAGAGTACCGAAATAGCCAAAGGTAAAAATCAGAAAGTGAAATACAGAAAGTACAAAATCAATCTCTAATTACCAAATTCAACCAAAACCAAGTACAAAATCAAAACCCTAAATTGAAACCTATACTAGTTAGAGATTGAATACCTAAATTAAAGCCCCAAATGTAATACCTAAATTAGTAGAGAGTAGAAAATCAAATTCACGATAATGACTTTTTAATTACCAATGGGAGGTTGCAATTCCAGTTTGTAATGTCAAGAGTAGAGTGATTGTCGAGAGAGAGATGGAGAGCGAGATTGAGAGACAGAGAGATGGGATTGTCGAGAGAGAAAATGAGAAGAGAGGGAGGCGGCGAATGAATGAATGTTTTTCGGGGAAGTTAGAATTTTTAATTTTTGAAGTTATGTTTAATTTTTAATTTTAGTTTTTAGTTTTAAGTTGAAGGTGGGAAATTTTGGTTTGGGGGAATTTTGGTTAAGGGAGGGAGAATTTTTATAGAAGATTGAAAATTTTGGTTAAGGGGGGAAAGACGTGTGGGGCAAAAAAATTTTGGAGACACCATTAACGTCGGTTGGAAGAAACCCATAGAAAATAAATAATATTAAAAAATGATAAGAAACCACCTTTTTAATTAAAGATGTCTCTTTTCATGTATTATAAGAGATCTCTTTTTTAAAAAGTGAGGTTTCTTTTATTAAATAACCACTTATTTAAATAAGGTGGTCACTTTACTTATATTATAGGAGACCATTTTTTGAAAAGTGTGGTTTCTTTTCTTAAGTAATCAATTATTTGAATAAGGTGGTCTTTTATTAGCTATTCCTTTGCCTATATTTGTACTAGTGTATGTGCGCACAGATGAACGAATAGCTGATTCTTTGACAGAGGCTCTTACTACTACCAAGTTTGAGAAGATGAGAGAGTTGCTGGGGGTGGATGAGAGAGTTGCTGGGGGTGAAGAACACAGTTCAGATAATTTAGCGTCTACAAATTGTAATTGTATCTATTTCATATAAGGGTTTGTCCACTGTGTGTGGGCACATGCTAAGAATTTGTGCTTGATAAGTTGTCAAGTTTAGATTGGTGGATATTTTTGTGAATGCATGGGGACCCATCATTATTAATGAAATCCCCACATACTAGAAAATTGGTTCATATAAAACCTAAATGTCATACTAGAAAACCTGACATGTGTTTTTGTAAAAAACTTAATTAAATGTATTGTAAAAAACTTTTCTATTCCATCTAAATACCCTCTGGATGATACTCTTCCAATCAATGTTTGGTTTTCCCAAGATTCTCTACATTCAATTTCAGGGTGCTTTTTTGTTAATTTTGTGCCTAAATGAGGACTCTAGTGCTAAGTAAGATTTCAATGATGTGTATTATTAAACTACAAATGTACTACCGACATATGGTAATAATATGAAAGAAAATATTTTACATTTTAATATATAAACTAAAAATATATTTATATTGAAATACAAAATAATTTATGTGTAAATTCGTAATTGTATTTTCTCTTAAGATTTTAATAAATAAACTAAAAAGTATATTTATATTAGGTTTTCTACTGAATAGGATTATCTTTGTACATTGTAGGATTATTAATTTTAAAATTCATAATTGTATTTTCTCTTAAGATTTCGAGTGTTTTATAGATGAAATTGTTAAATTATAACTAAATTAAAGATACGCGTGAGCTATAAATTCATAGAATATAGATTTCAAATAGTAAATATGAACATTTAACTTATATCATATCTAGATTATACTAATAAACAAATAAAATTAAATTCTAATACAACCAATTTTAATTTATATCATATCTAGATTATATTTTTTTTTATAATACGATATAATCTTGATAGTCTATTTTCAAAAATATTAAAATTATTTTTTAGGTACTGTACCAAAATTTTGGATAAAATCCGTAATTTATTATATAAAAAAGGGATAATATACGTGGCTTATTATATACAAGTATATAATATCATGCTTTGTTTATATTTAGTATAGATAGATTTTAAATTTTTTACTTATATTTTATATTTTTCAAAACAAATAAATAAATACGAATCTATAAAATTATGTCACATTTTTTTTGCATAATAACAAAAAATAGTTGATAAGAATTTTGTTGTTATTACTATAAAATTGAGCTATATTTTAATTTAATTAATTTTATAGGATCATCCATGTATATAGTATTTTTACCAAATTAAAATATTTTGGGCCTAGTTTTCACCATGGGCCCTTGTTTGGTTTTAGACGATTTTATGCAAACTCAAAATTTAGAAGGTTCTAGAAAACAACCTATCAATCATTGTATAAATATTGAGCCTATAGGCAAATAAAGGTGGTGTTTGTTGATGGCAAAGAGTGCTTCAGTTTTTTTAAAGTTCTTTTTTGGTGGTAGAAATTGAATGTCAGGTTCTTTATCATTTCTCATAAAGGATGAATTAATTTAGGTTGGAAGAAAAAGGATGTCTGGCCTACTTAAAAGTCAGGTTGTTGTCGCCCAGATTTGGTCATTCTGGATGTTGCCATACAGATCTGGTAATGAATTTTCATTTCTGGTGTTTTGTTAGTTTTGATAATTGAGAATTCTTTAAAATTTTGAAAGGCATCTTATGAAATGGCAAATGGCTAATGAGACATGGCTCCCCTCAGATCTAATTATGTTGACAATCTTTATTTTTTTGAGATATTTAAGAAAATTTATTACAATTTTCTCTCTAAGTCAATATCAAAGTTAATATCAAGTATTTATAATTTCTTTGTATATAAAAGGTATCTATGATATGATCTTATGTTAATTTATATATTAATTTAAATTTTCAGCAAATAATGAAGAAAATGCTCCAATAAAAGTTAACGGGATGAATGATGTTGTTCCACCTACGCTGAAGGTTATGAAGGTGAAATGTGGAGCAACTACCTAATACAACATGGCAGGGAAATGTGAGTAACTCTTTCATGGTCGTTGATTTGGTTTAAGATTAGTAGTTACCTGATATGACATGTGTTTAATGGAATATTTTAATATTTGGTTCGTGTATATTTATCTAGTATTTTTAATACTTATATATTTTAATGAATTCATTGTCTTTTATTAGTTAAACATTATAGATATCTTTTCTTAGATTCAGC
This sequence comes from Kitagawia praeruptora, assembly GCA_037693485.1. Lineage (NCBI taxonomy): Eukaryota > Viridiplantae > Streptophyta > Magnoliopsida > Apiales > Apiaceae > Kitagawia > Kitagawia praeruptora. The sequence continues at coordinate 130,869,026 of CM075347.1, forward strand.
ATCATTTACACAGAGAAAAGTGAATTCCTTCAAATCCAAAGTCCAAAATATGTGAATGGAAAATACGTGAATTCCTTCAAATCCAAAGTCCAAAAAATGTTAATGGAAAATACTAGCTCTATTTACGTGAGGCTTTTAAGGAAAAGGTGCTAATGTTATTATTTATTTCATTATATGATGTTTGTCTGAGCTACAACATGTTAACACTATCATGTAAATTCTGATGTGTTATCTTTTGGGCTTTCTTTGTGCACAATGAAGTTAGTTTTTTCGTATTATTTTCAAAATTTCTATTTTTCCCACTATAAACTAGCATTCCTATATGATTGAATACATTAAATCTTTCTCTGGATTATGAGAATCTCCAAGAACTATTTATTGCCCCGATCACATTTATTCTTGGAAAAGGTAATTATTATTATATGATTTATGGTAGGACATAATTTTATTTACTTATCTATCTGGTCTCTACTATCTTATATGTAGAGTTGAAGCTTATCTTATATGTTGAGTTGAAGCTTATATGTTCTATAGCAGTAACAATTTTTTAGTTTTTGGATATAATAAATATCCTGTGTTTGAAGTGGCTTTCTTGTTTGTTTTTTGAGCACCACCTAGCTGTTACGTTCATATGTGAAAATGTGTTGATAAACAACATATGAGTTCTTGTGACTAAATTGAAGGATCATTGTTTTATGATTCAAAAATAGGTTGTCCAGTATTTTTTGTATAAGGATAGCTTTTCTTAGGCATCAGCCTTGCCAAGTCACGCGGGAACCTCTTATTTAATGGTAGCAAAGAATGGTTGTGGACCTTTTTTGTTAGATCTAGAACTTTTTAGTGTCATAAGCACCTGATTACTGTTTGCCAAAAGAGAATCAATATGTTTATTAATACTTACTATCTAATTATCCATCTCAAATTGTAGATTATCGGGAGTATGTCAGAAGGGCAGAGAAAAGCTTTACTCTTCTTTTGGACATCATTGAAGTATGTACTTGTGGAAGGTTTTCGCCTATTAATCTCTTGACTTTCCATCCACAAGATGAACGAGAGTTGCAATCACCTTCCATCATCTCAAACATGCTTCTATCAGTTGTGTTTTACACCTTACTAATCATTTCAAGTCATGCAAGAGTGTTTAAGCATCATCACTCAGGAGCATGTCGGCTCCAGCTTTGGTACTGCTTGAAAAAAACCTTACATGGTGGGACAGAAAATTTCTTGGCGGCACATACAAAGATTGATACAAAGCTTAAAGTCGAGCAAGATTGTGTACGCATTATTAGTGAGGAGCATGAGCAGCTTTGGTACTTGTTGAAACAAACCTCAACTGGTCTTATTAAATTTAAAATCGAGATTACAAACAATCGAGATTACAATCAGAAACCAATTTTCACTATTATTTGAAGAACGAACATTTCTCGGTATCTTACAAAACATTCAATTGTATTAGCGGTAGTGGTTAGACAAAAAGAAAAGATTAGTATTTCAATTTCATGTATGTAAATACTTTTATTTAATGAAAATAAAAAAATTATTTTATTTACTTGTCTATTTACTGTTCATTATCTAGAGATTGATAATGTGCATACATTCAAAATTGACAAGTATAGACACAAAACAATCATTAGAACTAAACAAAGAGTCTTATATTAAATTCAGAGTTTGGAACACTAAGTCAGGACTAAGTATTTTCAAGGTCTAGTTCTTCATCATAGTCTATATCACACTTCACACTCTATCAAAATATTGTATTTCATAGCTAAAGAAGTTAATATTTAAAAAAAAGTTAATATTTAAATATAGATAATGACGAGCATCAAAACTATAAGCTGAAATACATACCTTGCTACTTATGCATATTTAAGAATCTATTAATTTAATTAAGATTCCTAACTCACTTACCAACCTAATGAAGGTACCCTCAAGTGGATTAGTTAGAATATTTGCAATTTGTTTGTCGGTATGAACAAAATGAATTTTCACAGTACCATTCTCAATTTGTTCTCTAATAAAATGGGAACAAATTTGTATAGTTTACATTCTTGTTTCATACCATGTGACTGATTGAGGGGTCGTTTGGGTTAGTAAGTTTTATTTATAGTTATATGTCTTTGTATTGGTTTTGTGGCACAAAATCCCGATCCCAGGGGCGTCACATAATCAGTTATTAATTAGTAATTATAATTATTGGTCGTAGACATTTTTAAAAAAGGAGAGGGTTTAGTTAAAAAAGTTAGAAAATGTAACGTATTTTTTGAAGAATGTAATCAGTTAGTTATTATTAATTATAATATTATTAGTTTATTGCATTAAATAAAAATGTCCCATGATATATTTTGGGAAAATGAGAGGTTTTAGTTACAAAATTTAGAAAATGTAATGTGTTTTACTTGTAAAATGTAATTGATTAGTTATTATTTTGTTTTATTAAATAGAATTGCCCGCAATTATTACAAAATAATTGTATATAAAAATAAAGGAAATTGAGTAAAAAGTACTAACTAAGTATGGGTTAGTTTACACTACAAGAAACAGAGGCATTTCCGACCGTTACAACCGTCAGATTTCATACAACAAAGGTCGGTTTTAGGTCGCGTTAAAGCTAATTCAATTTGGACACAGAGAGTAGACCTAAAGTAATTAACGCGGCAAGAAAATTTTTTTCTTGGCCTTATACTACTACATGTATGTTTACAAAGCTGTTTATTCACTCTAGTTTAGATATTTATCTCTTATTTTATGACAAGAATTTTAAGATAATTTGATCACATAATTAAAATTTTAATTATGTGGTTAAAATTCTTTCGTGCCAAATAATGATTAAAACACGTTCCTGCCAAATAATTAAAAGGCAAAAATGTAGAAATAGAGGAAACATAATTCATATATGAGGATAAGATAAACTCTCATTTATTTATATAGATTATTGGGTTCTGATATGTATTATATCTACCTGTATGAAGCAATTAATCGTAAATCAGACACAAGAAGCTTACATCAACACAAGAAGAGTTACAAGAAGCTTACATCAACACAAAATGGAGAAGAGGAAGTTTGGATTTAACTTGAACAGACCAATTTTGGTTGGAAGCGGACTGAGTTCGCAAGGGTACGCTCCATTTTCACTTGAACGGACTGAGAACGGTCGGACTTTAGTTTATATTGAGAGAAAGAGTGATTAAAAGAGGAAGAATACTGCAAAGGGTTGTGTGGGTATTGTCTAGCCGCTGTTGTTATTTTTGTCTAATAAAATTTTTAAAAAAAGAATCAATCATGTCTCTCTTTTTTACTTTCAGTCCTTTAACATGAGTAAAGTATCCTTTTGATTGTTTAGCAGCTGTTGCTGTTTTGTTAAATTAAATATTAATCTTTAAGAGCATAGGCACCGGGGAGAGTTGATCAACTTTTCAATTCTTTTTAGTATTTAATTGTTTTCAATTGTTTAGCACCTGTTGTTGTTGATTGTCTCTCTTTATAGATTAGTATTTACTTTTTAGCTAGTAATGTATTAACTAATTAATTAATGTAACACTAATCTAAAATTGTATAACTATCAGTCCTTATTAATAAAATCATAGTTATGAAAAAGTGTATCCTAATTATAATTATTTTTTAAATATAACACTTAATTATGCATTAATTACATAATATTAGAATTTTTATAAAACAATATGAAAACAGTTTTTAATGTTGTTTCTTATGAAGAAAGTCAACACTATGAATTAGAAAATTTTAATATTTTTTAAGTTGATAAATTTAATTGTTTGTTATTTTTATTATGTTTTATTGCCTAAAATAATATATAATTATTGAAAATTATGTAAATTTATTAAAACAAATTGATTTCTGTTTAATTAAATCATAAAACTTAGTACTAATCATATTTAGAAAAAAGAATAATAAAAAAGTTGCTTAAAATCTTTGAAATGAGAAAGGTTGTTTTGCTATTTATGACATCAGTAATAAACCTACCGTAATGGTCGGTTTTTGCTATGATTATGAATATTTATTACTAAATGTGGTCGGTTTTATTGGTCGGTTAACGGTCGGGTTAGTCTGACGTGGAAGGGCCAGGAAAAAGGGTCGGAAGTAATGGTCGGTTTTATTCTTTAGTTTTCGTGTGGGACCCACAAATAATAATGGTCGGATTAAATTGACGTGGCCCCTCAGTCAACAAAAGTGGGCTCCACAAGACCTGTTGGTCGGTTTAAGTGGTCGGTTTTATTCTTTAGCATTCGTGTGGGATCCACTAACAGAATTGGTCGGTTTTATTGGTCGGATTAGACTGACGTGGTCCGTCAGTCAACAAAAGTGGGTTCCACAAGTCGTATTGGTCGGTTTAAGTGGTCGGGTTTAAAATAAATCCGACCGTCGTACCTAACGGTCGGGTTTAGATCCAATAAAAAATTGGTCGGATTTATGACGGTCGGAAATAGCTCTGTTTCTTGTAGTGTTATTTTATTAAATAAAATAAACCGTTATTTCATTAAATAAAATGATGCATGATTTTTTTTGAAAAAGGAGAAGTTTTAGCTAGAAAAGTTGAAAAAGGTAATGTGTTTTAGTAGAAGATACTCCATCCGTCCCAACAAATTCTTTACCTTTTTTTTACACTTGCTGGCACGCATTTTAAGCTGTATTTTAAGGTTAGTTCAATTTATCTTTAAAATTTTCTTTTCTTATATAAAAATATATACATTATATTTTTATACAAAAAAAGAAAATTTAAAAAATAAGTTATGGAACTATCCATAAAATGCACCTTAAAATGCGTGCCAGAAACCTCATTCTGAACCTATTGGGCTAGGGAGTAATTGATTAGTTATTAAGAATTATAGTATTGCTATTTTGTCTTAAAAAAATTGAATTACTTCCAATTATTAGAAAATAAATGTATACCTAAATTAAACGGTTTGGTGACCAACATACGAGGACTTGGGGAGAGTGTGCAGGTGTCATACGTCGTGAAAAAATTGTTACGAGCCGTTCCTTCTAAATTCTTACAAAATGCATCTACCATAGAGCAATTTGGGAACCTCAACACGATGTCATTTAAGGAAACAGTTGGATCCTTGAAGGCACATGAAGAGAGGTTGTGAGGCCAAACCGAGAATAGTGGGCATCAGCTGTTACTCACCGAAGAAGAGTGGAACAAAAGGGAAAAGGAGGAACACAAAGTATTACTAACCCTGGAGGAATGGCATAGAAGATCCAGCAAAATTGATAGGTTCTCCGGACAGAAGTACAAAGGAAAGGACAATCTGTGTTGGGTACGAGACAAGGGTAATGTATGTTATTTCAACTGCAGGGCGTATGGGCATTTTGCTGCAGAATGTAAGAAGCTCAAACGAGACAGGGAAGCAAAGGAAGAGGCAAATATTGCAGCAATCCCTAATGATGAACCAGCTTTGCTTATGGTAAAGTACGAGGTGAAGGAGGAAGGTATGATGCTGATCAATGAGGAGAATGTAACTCCGAAACTGAATTCCAAAACGGATGAGAAGAAAGAGGAGTCGAATTTGTGGTATTTGGATAATGGCGCTAGTAACCATATGACGGGACAGTGAGGAAAATTCAGTGAATTAGACGAAAGTGTGACTGGCAAAGTAAAATTTGGCGATAACTCTGTAGTACACATACGGGGAAAGGGCTCGATTATCTTAAAATGCAGCAATGGTGAAAACAGAGTGTTAATGGAGGTGTATTACATCCCCTCATTGTGCAGCAATATTCAATCACTAGACCAGCTTTCAGAAGAGGGACACCAAGTCATGCTGAATGGAGAATGTTTATGGGTTCGTGACAAGAGGGGTGAGCTACTGATAAAGGTGAATCGCTCTAAAAACAGACTATATAAGGCAATACGCAAAACTGGTGAACAGAGGGGCATGCTAACGAGGTGCGATGACAAGAGTTGGCTTTGGCATTCCCGTCTAGAACATGTAAACTACAAAGCTCTTACACTAATGTCGACTACAAACATGGCTTATGGACTGCCCAAAATAGTCCAACCTGATGAAATTTGTACAGGGTGTCTAATGTCTAAACATACAAGGAAGGGGTTTCCACATCAAGCTGAATTTCATGCCAAAAGGCACCTCGAATTGGTACATGGTGACCTTTGTGGGCCAATAACACCAAGTACAAGTGCCGATAACTGGTACATCTTTCTTCTCGTTGATGATTTTAGTCGAGTTATGTGGGCATATTTGCTAAAAAGCAAGAGTGATGCTCTTGATGCTTTTAAAAGATTTCGAACTCTAGTTGAAAACAGTTCAGATAAACGGATAGAGACCTTCAGAACTGATAGAGGCGGAGAATTCACATCAAATGAATTTATGAAGTACTGTGAGGAAGTTGGAATTAAAAGGTAGCTTACAACACCTTACTCACCACAACAAAATGGGGTGGTCGAACAACGGAATCACACCATGATAGAAATGGCTCGTAGTTTGCTAAAGGAGACAGAGTTACCCACGTATTTCTGGGGAGAAGCTATTCATCACACAATTTATTTACTCAACAGACTTCCAACAAGGGCTTTCACAGGACTGACTCCGTACGAGGCTTGGTCAGGCATGAAACCACATCTGGAGCATGTTCGAGTGTTCGGTTGCTTGGCTTACATGAGAGTCTCAAATGTCAACTTAAAGAAATTGGATTCAAGGAGCAAGGCAGTGATACATCTAGGGAAAGAATCGGGCACTAAGGCCTATAGATTGTACGACCATGAGACTAAATCTATTTGTATTAGTCGAGACGTAGTTTTTGATGAGAGCAAGTCGTGGAGCCGGGGTCAAAACGATCTGCCACAAGCAAGTCAGACAAATAACTTCTTGGTTCTTGAAATTAATGAAGAGGGTCAAGGTGATCAGTTCGAAGGAGAAGGTATGTTCACACCCACAAGTACAAGGAGCAACAACGTAAAATCAGAATCAGGCATGCCAACTGATTCAACAGCTTCGGGTTCAGAAAATTCACTTGTTACGCCTAACTTTGGGTCTGAGAGTGACAGTCAACCAAGACGATACAAGAATTTAGAAGAGATATACAACATCACCGAACCTATCGAGTTGGCAGAAGAAGAGTTAATGTTAATGGGCGTAGATGAGCCCATAAACTATGTGCACATTGCAAAAGAAGAGAAATGGTGGAGAGCCATGAAACTTGAAATCGACGCAGTTGAATGGAATGATACTTGGAGATTAACTGAGTTGCCACCTAGACGAAAACAAATAGATTTTCAATGGGTTTATAAGATCAAGAGAGATGCAAGTGGACAGATTACCAAGTACAAGGAACGAATTGTCGTGAAGGGCTCTGTGCAAAAACAGGGGGTGGACTTTGAGGAAGTTTTTGCACCGGTGACTCGACTGGAAACAATTGGTTTACTACTTGCTCCAGCTACCAAGAATGTCTGGGAGGTTCATCACCTTGACGTAAAAACTACCTTTTTGAATGGTGAGATTCAGGAAGTGGTCTATGTCAAGCAACCGAAGGGATTTGTCAAACGTGGAAAGGAGCAGTTAGTGTACAGGTTATTGAAAGCACTGTACGGGCTCAGACAAGTCCCCCGGGCTTAGTATTCAAAGCAAAACACATGTCTGGTAGTGCTTGGTTTCATCAGGTGTCCTTACGATCAAGCTGTATATACCAGGTCTATAGGGAAGGAAGTTATAATCGTCGACATCTAAGTGGACGACCTCCTGATCACTGGGTCAAGTCAAGTAGTTATTAGAGAGTTCAAGGAACAGATGGGAGACAATTTTGACATGAGCGATCTAGGTAAATTGTACTACTACTTAGTCATTGAGGTGGAGCAAAGGGAGAGGTATATTCAGTTGAAACAATCGGGGTATGCAAGAAAGATCCTAGGGAAGTCAGGAAAGCGAGATTGCAATGCGACCAGGTATCCAATGGATAGTCAGAATAGTATTTTGGTCGGTTTTTCAGATAGTGACTTGGCTGACAATGTGGAAGATAGGAAGAACACTCGCGGCATGGCGTTCTATTTGAACGAGAGTTTAATAACGTGGGTATCTCAGAAGCTAAGGTATGTTGCACTCTCCTCGTACGAAGCGGAGTTTATGGCAGCTACTGCTGAGGCTTGTCAAGCCATATGGCTGTGAAATCTCTTGGTTTAACTAATAACAGGTAAATTCATTGATCCAGTAACGATTTATGTAGACAATAAATCCACTATTGATCTGGCGAAGAATCCAGTGTTCCAGGGTAGAAGCAAACACATAGATATACGCTATCATTTTATAAGAGAATTTGTTGAAAAGGGCGAGATTATTGTCAATTACGTGCGCACAGATGAACAAAGAGTTGATTCTTTGATAGAGGCTCTTACTACTACCAAGTTTGAGAAGACGAGAGAGTTGATGGGGTGAAGAACACAGTTCAGATAATTTAGCGTCTACAAATCAAAAACTGTAATTGTATCTATTTCATACAAGGGTTTGTCTAGTGTGTGCCCATGGGCACATGTTAAGAATATGTGCTTGATGAGTTGTCAAGTTTAGATTGGTGGATATTTATGTGAATGCAGGGGACCCATCATTATTAATGAAATCCCCACATACTAGAAAATTCGTTCATATAAAACCTAAATGTCATACTAGAAAATTCGTTCATATAAAACCTAAATGTCATAGTAAATTAATGAGAACCTGACATGTGTTTTTGTAAAAAACTTAATTAAATCTATTGTAAAAAACTTTTCTATTCCATCTAAATACCCTCTGGATGATACTCTTCCAATCAATGTTTGGTTTTCCCATGATTCTCTACATTCAATTTCAGGGTGCTTTTTTGTTAATTTTGTGCCTAAATGAGGACTCTGGTGGTAAGTAGGTCTACAAGAGATTTCAATGATGTGTATCATTAAACTACAAATGTACTGGCTTTACCGACATATGGTAATAATATGAAAGAAAATTTTTTTACATTTTAATATATAAACTAAAAATATATTTATATTGAAATACAAAATAATGTATGTGTAAATTCGTAATTGTATTTTCTCTTAAGATTTTAATAAGTAAACTAAAAAGTATATTTATATTAGGTTTTCTACTGAATAGGATTATCTTTGTACATTGTAGGATTATTAATTTTAAAATTCATAATTGTATTTTCTCTTAAGATTTCGAGTGTTTTATAGATGAAATTGTTAAATTATAACTAAATTAAAGATACGCGTGAGCTATAAATTCATAGAATATAGATTTCAAATAGTAAATATGAACATTTAACTTATATCATATCTAGATTATACTAATAAACAAATAAAATTAAATTCTAATACAACCAATTTTAATTTATATCATATCTAGATTATATTTTTTTATAATACGATATAATCTTGATAGTCTATTTTCAAAAATATTAAAATTATTTTTTAGGTACTGTACCAAAATTTTGGATAAAATCCGTAATTTATTATATAAAAAAGGGATAATATACGTGGCTTATTATATACAAGTATATAATATCATGTTTTGTTTATATTTAGTATAGATAGATTTTAAATTTTGTACTTATATTTTATATTTTTCAAAACAAATAAATAAATATGAATCTATAAAATTGTGTCACGTTTTTTTGCATAATAACAAAAAATAGTTGATAAGAATTTTGTTGTGCACTAGTACAAAAACTGCTTTACGCGTCTGTCAAAAAGGGTGATATGCAGCTATTCACAACAGATGCGTATGGAGGAGTAGTATCAGCTAAAAGTATATGCGTCTGTTGGAAAACAGACGCATATAGTCAATTGCGTCTGTCATTTACTGACGCATATAACAGAAAACAGACGCAAAAAGTTTAACTTATGCGTCGGGTTTTTATAACAACAGACATATAAATTGTTTTTGCAACAGTTAACAACAGACGCATAAAACATGAGAACGGATGCAAAAAGTTTTATCTTTTACGTCTGCTTTCTATAACAGACGGATAAAATATTTTTACATCTGTCTACAACAGACTTATAAAGTCCGAGAACAGAAGTATATAATAATGCATGATATGTCTGTTATGCTAGAACAGACGCAAAAAATATATTTTTTAATATTTATTTTGTATTAATTTTCAGCTATACCTGTCCATACCAATAATATGAATGTATTATCCTATATTTTCACTTAGCACATGTCAATGCTAATAATTTGCATATATACATTCTGCTCGACCAAATTCAAATCCAGTACTATACATTTCAATCCCAAAAATATTTAACTTACTAATTTGACAGAATGAAAATAGTACTTAATTAACAAAAACCGACAATAATCATATAAATTTTCAACTTGTTCCACCCAAGTACAATGTCACCACAATTAAAAAACCTTAACTTCAAATATTTTCACAACCTAAATTAACAAACTTCATCATACCTACTAATTCTACAAATATTCATTCGTAAAATAATCAGCCCAAATGTCTTGAATTTCATCAATTTCTTGTCGAGTGTAGGATGTCACCCTTCCAATACCCTACAATAATATTTACATGCCGAGATTAATTTGTAGTCAACATATTTCCTATCATATACTTAAAAAAAAGACATTAGATATGGTTTTTCACATACCTTAGTCCAATTAGCCTCGCCAATTTTACTATATTGTGATACCACCTTGTTGTTAAGGACATTGCATAACCAAATAAATAATTTATTAAAGAAGCAAAAAAAAACATAACAATACAGTGCTATTTTTAGAATTACTAGGAACCTTGGTTCGATTTTGGTAAGATGACTTGCATTATATAAATCACTCTACTCGTGCATTATATACTGCACTATTTGCTTGCCCTAACAACACTCTTATGTAGCAATAGTGGACTTGGTTAAGGAACATATACATTATTCCTTGGCCAAAATAATAACATAAGATTTAGATTATTATATACAAACTGCAAGCTTTTTCTTACATAACAGCTGAATCTTAAAGCTCTTCATGCAACAGCCAAATATTAATCTTCACTTCAAACTACAAACTTACATTTTGAAGTTTGTTATATACTTCCTAATGTAATGGCAACAAAATGCAACTTACCCTCATACATTTCTCCAGCTGTAGGCGCTACGTAAGCTCCTCAACTTGTTTCTCTAATTTATTCTTGGCAGCTTGGAGAGCACAAGTTTCCATTGCAGCCTGTATTCAAAACCAGAAAATAAAACATGGAACTGAGTATCTTATAACAAAAACTTACGTGAAACATGGACATACTTTAGAATTGTTACCAGTACTCTAACAAGGACCTGGTCATAAAAACTTACGTGAAAAATGCTGCTTGGGAACTGATAATAAATCTTTCTGCAAAAAAGAGTATGTTCAAATATAATTTGTAGATAATTTCCTGTAGTCTTTATTGTTCTAATTGAGCCACCGCTATGTTCGACCAAGTTCGCTGCTTCAAATAAGTGGACAACATAACCTTAAATTAAATAAATTTATCATACCACGAGTCACATATAGAAACAAGAATACATAGATACACACATAAATCTAAATAAAATGCAAGATATCTATATTAGCTTAAATTTAGTGTCATAATTCATATATTATTAACTCATCTAAAAACATGTACGAGGTGGGTTCAATCTACAGATTTATAATACCTGTTGATACTGGTTTTCTAAGGAGTTAATTTGCTCTGTGAAGTTGAGACCTGTTTCATTGGTCATCTTTTGTACCTATACTCGAAGCAAAAAATCACCAAAATATCTATACAATTTTACATGGGCCAAGTTTAAATTTGTGTTCTGCACTTTAGAACATAGCAAGACATAAAAGTTTAAATTTGAACACAATCCTTAACACATTTTTACTGCGTACCAAAAACAAGAAACTAGTGCATGAGAGATAGACACTCGAGTGAAATCCTAGTGGGCTTCCGAAAATTCAAAAGGGGGCATATGTTTCAATAGTAGTAAGATAACTGATGAGGCCCGATCACAGCCAGTGCTAAGAAAACCAAACCAAAGCACAGACCATTCGGTCAATATGATTAAACTAGTACATGCTGACCACACAAAAAACAGTATTGTCACACTTAAAATCGTTAATACTTGAGTTTTTGGTAAAGATAGCTCGAAAAGAAGAGAACTTCAGTAATTTCAGTGATTTCTCAACTGTATTCTTTCAAGCCATCTCTCACCTTTTATTTTAGAAGGGCAACAAAACAGTGCCAAATGAGTACAAAACACCTGGGTGGGGTGCAAGCGAAAATAAACAGCTTTACTAATCTCTTAACTCAAACATCTTAAAATATCTTCCAAACCTCATCCTACTCCCACTTATGTCTCAACAAAACTTAAATCGAGACAATAACAAATGGTGAATGACCAAAATAATATAACACATGTATCAACTTCAACCATATCCCACTTCTGATTACATATTTTATTCTTAATTTCATTTTTCTCATTTAATACCAGCTGCAATTTATTAATTAATAACTAATAACATTAGTGGCATATCTAGAAAGGCATTGCTACTTCCAGCTAACAGGATACTAAACAAATAACTGACCCAGAATCCTAAACTTCAGTAAACAACAATCTACAAATTCTACTTAATAGACTCCCAGAAGACATGTGGCAACAAGACATTTAAGAACCTTTAATGTGTTTGACTTACAGTTAGTAGGGTACGATCTTCCATCGTTGATTGTCCACTTTAATCCACTCCCACAGGCCAATGGTAGTACCATCATGAACACTATTGTTGTGATCCTTAAATGTATCTACATTGAGGCGGATGTTATTCACCATCCTGATTGTTCTATAACCCTCACTAGTGTCTAGGCTGAGAGTCCAAAGGATAGACTCGTCAAGCTTATCTGGAACATAAGGGATAAGCTGCACCTATCAATGATAATTTTTTGTACAGTACTAGCAAGCTACCAAGTACAAACCGAATAAGTACTTACAGCACACGAAAGTTCTTGACAGAGTTTATCCATAAACGGAATCGAATATTGTAAAAACAGAGCAACACTATTATACAATAACGAATTAAATTAAGATAGGTGGTCTGAAATACAAAAAATATATATATAGTATAATACACATCAAACCCTAACCCACTATGTATTACAATGAATTTACAAAGGGGTGAAGGTGAATTAAAACTTACAGAAAGATAGTGTTCCTAGAGAAGCTCACCATCAGACCAAAAACAGATTCGAGAGTGAACAAGAGAGTATTTTGTTTGTCTATACACACGACTGATCTTTATAATTTCAACCGAATCACCAAGTTGACTCAATGGGTCTTTGTGTTAACTCACCGATTTTGACCGAGTTCCAGCCGTGTTAGGGTTCCAATTGATAGATCGAAGGTTGACCCTTTGATTTACACCAAGAATCGCCGTTGACATCGCCTAAGCATCATACAAACCCAATACGTCCTTGGATCATTTTTATGCTTTTGGGGTTAGTTTTATTTGAAGAAACAGATCAAGGATGTAGTGTATATGATGCTATTGTGACGATTTGATGAAGAACGAGGTAAATAGTGATGGATTTTGGCCGGAAAATTGAACGGGGCAGCTAGGGTTTTCATTGCAACTCCAAAGGGGACGGTGTGAGGGTGGAATGAATTTTTGAATCTTGAGAAGAAGAGATGTTTGCAATTGAAGAGGTTGTATTTAGGTCTCATATACAGATAATTGACGGGGCCGCTCAACATTTACATATATATATATATATATATTTAAATTTAATCACCTTTATACGTCTATTTTAAAAGGTCAGATGCATATAGTTAAATTTTATACGTTTGTTACAATATAACAGATGCATATAGTTGAACTTTATACGTCTGTTGCAATATAACAGACGTAAATGACTTTTCGACAGACGTATAAAATTACCTTATACAACTGTTTAGGTACAACAGACGTATAAACATACCTTTTTTTGGTATATACGACTGTTTAATGTAGGACAGACACATAAAACTACTTTATGCATCTGTTTCGCCTACAACAGATGTAAATGGGGAAAAGCATATGGTAGTTTTTGTACTAGTGGTGATTACTATAAAATTGAGCTATATTTTAATTTAATTAATTTTATAGGATCATCCATGTATATAGTATTTTTACCAAATTAAAATATTTTGGGCCTAGTTTTCACCATGGGCCCTTGTTTGGTTTTAGACGATTTTATGCAAACTCAAAATTTAGAAGGTTCTTGAAAACAACCTATCAATCATTGTATAAATATTGATAAAGCCACAAGCGGCTAACAAGGCCATGCAAGGCCACTTACTCCTCGGATGATTCCCTTACCACTTCCCGGAGCCTTCATCATTTTCATCATCATCGTCATCTTCGGCTTCCGTCTCCATAGGTTGCGCCGTTCTCTTCTGCACCATGACCCCTTCTTCTTCTGAAGTCTCGGTCAAAGATACGACTCTAGCACGAAGTTTCTTGCCGGGGAAAGATTGGCTCACAGCCGCCTCCCTCTTTGACATAGCCTTTTTCCCAGCAGAACGGGAAGAGGACGATCCGGAACTAACAACATTGGCTGCTTTCCTCAAGCCAGAACTGGAAGGACGGCGACTACCCTTGGAACCTGATGCGTGTTCCGCTTGATTTTCAACACCAACAGCCAAGTTAGGGCAAGGGAAGTCTGCTGGGTTGACCATTGTAGGATGCTTGTGGATAACGACACCAACGACTTTGTTCCAACCGACGGACATGTTGAATGGCCGTATTTCATCATCATGCTTATCTATGAACTCGAAAAACCCTTCTGACTTATGGTAGGCATCAATCACTTTATCAGCTTTGGAAGACAACTTCTTGGCCATAGAGCGAAGGTTCTTTTGAAGAGAATGGAAGTTGGCCTTAGCTCGGACAACTCTAAAGTCCAAGTCTTGCATATGCTCTTGGAGTTTTGCCTTTCTCGTTCTTCAGTATGGCATTGTCATCCCTATGAGCACGACCTTGACGAGTCGCGGATTGAAGATAGGCATTGACCTGCAACAAGGGAATTAGAAAGACGTTTATAACAAACAAAGTAAACGAGAATATTAAGTGAACAATTTGGTACCTGATATAAGGCCTGGGCTCCGAGGCGCTCGGATTCATCGATCTTATCCCCCATAGTGACGATTAGGAGATCAGGAGGGGTGATAGAGAGCCTCGACCAATCTAAGGACAGGGCGGAGCTCCCCATGACAGAATCTTGCTCGCAGATGCCCCAGTCTGGAGTGAAGGGGATTCTAATGCCTTCACCAGCATTTCGGGACCTTTTTCCCCCTTGGCTACATCCCACCAGGAATTGAGGAAATTGTCTTTCGGGGGGATTCAGTTGAGCTTCCGCCTTCTTTATCATTCGCCTTGTAACAGTTGGTTGATTCTCAGGGAGATTGTCCAACTCCTCAGCAGCTGAAATACAAAAAAAAAGATATCGGAATAAGAACAAACATAGTTCATAATGAAGTCATGAAAGAAAATTACCCTCAACAGAAAGAAAGCTTAATCCAGCTTCGATAAGCTTCTTCTCAGTAAGAATAGTTCTATAATGAGTACACCCTTCATCCGCAAGAAGTTTATCCCTGTCGAGCAGTTGTTGGTCGGTAAGGTCAATCACGAAATGTGAACTATCCTCCACCAGCCCGAATCTTTTAACAAAAAAGTGGCCCCAGTCGCCACCTTCCCATTCTAAAACGACAAATTCCCTATCCCAAATATGATGAGAATCGGGAAAGGAGAAGGAGTTTACAATATGAGGGAGCCTGTTTCGAAGTTGAAAACCAACATATCCTGGTGTGGAATCAGGAGAATTCTTGATCATGAAGATGCTTCTGAACAAAGTTGTGTCCCAAGTGATGTTCAACTCCTTACATCTTAGCATGAAGATAATAAAGAACCTCCAGGAGTTAGGATACAGTTGACACGGGTGAATCTGGAGCTCCGCCAGGAACCTGATAATAAAGGGATGAACCGGGAACCTCAATCCCGCCTCCAAAGCACCTTTAAAAACACATAATCTTTCTGGATGCCAATTGCAAGTCCGATCTCCCGGATTTGGTAGGCAAACCTTAATCACATCGGGAAAACTGTACGTACTCCTAATCTTCACAATGTCCTTCTTTTTCAACTTAGAATGACAATGGAAGGCAGCCAAATCTGAACTGTTGGGAAACGCTTCCCCCATGGTGCTCAACAAGTCTAATAAAGAAACAAATCGACGTTCAACATAATGAGGAGGCTTGAGTTTTAGCATACCTTTAACCGTTCTGGCCATGCTCCTCTTCCTCATAGCTTCCTCCATGGAGATTTGAGGGACCGGGCGTCTGTCAGCCATATCGAGCTTGAACTTGAAGATGAGCTTGAAAAGCTAAAGAACTAGAGAATTTTAGAGCTTGAGAGAGATTTGAGAAATGAAGAAGTGAGGAAGAATGAAGGATGCTCCCCTTCTTTTATAGAAAAGGTGTTACCTGTTACTACAGGTTGAGATATTGGCTGGATCGTGTTTACAGGTCATGTATCGGATAAATGCAAAAAAGAGACGAAAACTATCTGTTAATAAATGAAAGGATTCGTCAAAAACTCAGAATAAGGATCTGAGAATATCAGTTGGTATCTGACAAAGGAAGCTTTAGAAGCCTCATCAAGAAGTTAACATAAAGTATAGGATTAGCAGTGCTAATCAAGAAATAAGGGGAAGTCTTAAGCAAAGGTTATGAATGACCATATTGCTGATTGTCCATACTCATGTTCATCAAGACCACGAACACTCATGTTCATCAAGACCACGAACACTCATGTTCATCAAGAACACGAATATACACGTTTATGAAAACATCGTGTTTGAGAGGGAAATTGAAGTATTGAAGCCAAGAATGCAAAAAAAAAAAATTTTGAAAACAGCCGACCGGGGCAAACCGGAAGGCTTCAGCCGACCTGGAGCCAGCCGACCGGGGCAAACCGAAGGGCTCCAGCCAACCGGTGGCTGGCCGACCGGTGCACCCGGGAGGCTTCGGCCGACCAGGGGTGATCAGGGGTATGGCAATTTTCTGTCCAACCGGGAACGATCAGGGGTATGAGTATTTTCAGTCAACCCGGGTTCATCAAGAACATGAAGATTTCTGAATGGCCAGATTCCGGGAAAAATATGAAAATGGGTTTGAAGTAAAACATGATTAGCACCGTTTAGTGCCGTTTTATGCCATTTACGCCGTTTAACACCGTTTAACACCGTTTAAACGTCGTTTAAGGCTGTTTAACACCGTTTTTTGTCGTTTAGCACCGTTTATTGTCGTTTAATGCCGTTTAACACCGTTTAAACGTCGTTTAAGGCTGTTTAACACAGTTTAGTGTTGTTTAGCACCGTTTAGTGCCGTTTTATGCCGTTTAATGTCATTTAACACCGTTTAAATGTCGTTTAAGGCTGTTTAACACCGTTTAGTGTCGTTTAGCACCGTTTAGTGCCGTTTTATGCCGATTAACGCTATTTAAACATTGTTTAAACATCGTTAAGGCTAATTAGGGTCGATTAGCATTGAGTTAACATTGTCGTAAATGCATCGATCGCTCCACGCTTTACATTAAGACAATACTCGTGAAACACTAGTGTATGAAGATAAACCCTGACCCGAGTCTTGGAAAAGACTGTTATAACTTCAAGGAAAACCTGATCAGTTTTCCTAGAAGTTGGGGGGCAAATGATATGGGCTAAAAGTAAGCCCTAAAAGACACATTTAATGTGGCATTAATTAGACCTAGAATGGTCCAAATGTGGGCCCACCAGACGGGCCCAAACCATATTTATGATATTAATTTTGTAATTGATATTAAGGGTAATAACCAGCTCAGCAATAAGAGTCAGATAAGGATATTACTCCTACCAGACTTAGCCTACAAGGCACCAAACTCTATATGGGAACTGACTCTTATAAGGCAAGAGTCTCCTCAAGGCCGTGACTTGCCCACCAAGTCACCTAACCCTACTACGATTCTAGGGCTTCTCAGCCTATATAAAGGGCCTGACCCCTCATTTTCAGAACTACGTTTTTGGCTTGATTCTCAATAACGAGATACGTAGGCACTCTGTGAGGACCGATCAGTCTCGAACACGGAAACAGCCATTAAAGCTCGAAGCTCAACCATCCTTAGCATTAAATATACACAAACCCTAGCCGCACTATGCATAACCTAGTTTTTATTCCACAACAACATTAGTAGTCTAATTGAAACATGATGTACTTGTACAATTTTAGTTCAACATAATTTTTTGGTTTATTTTTGACAAACAATGACAACCCGCGACATTAATTTTGTGAACAAAAACATCGAGGTTTCTTGATTATTATGTAAATCTAGTACAAGTGTTAAATTTGTAATTGAGTGACTATCGCCTTTGTAAGAGAATGAAAGTGTGCCTCTCATCCTATTGCCGGCTATCGAATATGGTAGCTCTTTCTCACATATTTAAATATTTTAAATTAGCTACATATTAAATATTAGCGCACCCATTTGAATACTTTGTTTTGTTAAATACTTATTGATTCCTCATACATTTCAATGTTGAGAAAATGCAAGAATATCACACAAACATATATATATATATATATATATATATATATATATATATATATATATATATATATATATATATATATATATACGTACATTCTTAGTATGTATGTATATAATTATATATATATATATAGTTGCACTCTAGGAAAAACTCCTTATATATAAAGAACACCTTTTAAAAAAAAAATTAAATTCTGATGAACAGTACCTGCCACGTCAGCAGATGGACCCTCATTTGCTGACGTGGCAGTGCCACGTGGCATGCCAAATTGGCACTGCCACGTCATTAAATAATGACCCATCTGCCGTTAGAATGCCACCTGGCAGTGCTGACGTGGCAGGGAAAATTTGGTGTTATGGTGCATTTTAATTGTGTGGGTGCCCCTGGCGGGGCCATTAGATCATAATAGAATCAATGGTTTAGATTGATATAATGGTGTTCTTTATTGTTTTTTTATATAAGTGAGTTCTTACAAAATAATAAAGTTTGCAAAATTTTGAATGCAGAACATATATGTACTCCAAAGAACATATATGTACTCCAAGTACTCTAATTAAAACAGTACTCCATATAACTTTTCTATATATATATATATATATAGGGTCACGCTCTATGGAGAACCACACTAAACAAAGAACCTGAGAACTCTAATAAGTTCAGCAGCGGAACTTTAAGTTCAGCAACAGAATATTTATTGAAAAAGTAAGTTCAGTCGTAGAACTTTGTAGAAAAAGCAAGTTCGGTTGTAGAACTTTTAATGTCATGTACAAAACTTAAAAAAAAGCAAGTTCAATTGTAAAAATTTTAATTTCATGTGCATAACTTTGAAATTCAATAGCAGGATATTATTTTTTTATTACGAAACAAAATAGGTTCTACAGTAAGATCCAATGGTTCTCCGGTTCTCTTTTAGATAGTGGTTCTCATTTGAATCAACCCACACACACACACACACACACATATATATATATATATATATATATATATATATATATATATATATATATATGTATATATATATCAAGAAACTATGTTAAAATTATTATTGATATCTATACTAAAATTATATTATGTCACTACGCCATAAAAGGCCTACGGCAACACCAAAAAATTGTTGCTGTAGGCCCGAAATATGTTGCTGTGGGGCCAAAAAACCCCTAAGGCAACATTTTGCTTATGTTGCTATTTTTGCCGTTGTCTTTGGTGTCAATGGCAACATTCTTATTTTCTATGGCAACATCAGTTTTAATGTTGGCATAGACTTGTTATAGCAACATTATTATTAGTCTTTAGCAACATAATATTATGTTTCCTTTGTGTAACATTTTTTAAAAAAATAATGGGTCCCACCTTTTGGGACCCACTGTTGGGCCCACTTTTGGGACCCACGGTGGGGCCCACTTTTAGGACCCACAGTGGGGCCCACTTTTATGCCAACTCAAATTTTACTTACAGCAACATTTTTTACATTTTCTAGCAACATTTCTTAACATTAATTTTTCTTTTTGCCAACACTTTAAAGTATCAATGGAAACACTTTACTGTTTACAACAAAAAATACATAATTTGAATATATTCATTCCCAAATTAACCAAATCAATATAACCTATTTTTTCATTACTACATAAATAATCCTTACAAGTAAGAAAATAATTAAAACTCCCAAGCATCATAATCTATTCAACCATCTACATTACATAATCCAACTCAATTACACAAATGAGTCTGTAGATGGCCAAAATTTATGCTTATCATGCGTACATGAATTCTCTATATTACAAATATGTAGACATGTATCGAAAGAGTTCAAGGGGAGTTAGGAAAAGGAACGTTGTGAAGAGGGGTCGCAAACAGAGCCCAGTAGAAGAGAACTACGTTTAATGATATGAAACTCGTGTGATTCTGTAGCCATGAGCTTTCTGTCCTCAGTGAATGAAGAAAACAAAACTAAACTTCTGAAGCAACAGTTTGTACCAAGTGAAATTCTGTGCACATATTAATTATACCCATATGCAACATGGGCGGATTGGTTTTTTAATTTACCTTGAGGAGAACAACTATAACTTCTGCTCCGGGTCAAACGTCTATACCACATTCTTAGCAGGAGTAACACAGGTCTGGACACAACAACAAAAAACTCAGCTACTTTTTTGTACAGATTTTGCAGCTTCCCTTGCTAGAGCAATTGCTTCCAAAGCTGTAGCAGCTGTAAAAGCCTCTATACTTGCAAGAGATTTTTCTGCAGGCAGAGATGCTTCAGAAGCTACCTGTTTATATGTATAGATATGTCAACGCCAGTAAGGAACTAAACATAAGATTGAAGATAAAGAAGCCAAAAAGTGAACGCTGCAGATGTGACTACATTACTACATTCTGGCCTGAGAACAATATCACATCAGATAGTACTGGTAACCATATTAAGAATGTATGCTTCAAAATATTTTTCTAACTTCTTGAGTTTGTGTGTATTGTCTTTTAATCCCAGACATGCTGAAATGTTAAAATTTTAAAACATGTAGAAAATAGGAATGCTAATTAATTTTATATTTTTCTAAAAACACTTAGTCTCTTCCTACACTGCCTATCATTCTAAGATCTTCAAAAATGAAAAGTAGCATATACCTTAAGCTTTAAATTTTCATTGTCTATATGAAGACTTGTTAATGTTTTGCATCTGAACAAAATTTAAAGATGTACTTGTCAAAAAGTCATAGTATTCTTGTAGACCATGCAATTTCGTACGTTAACAATACTCACACCAAAGACATGGTCTGCATTATTTCTAAGAGGATGGAGATGCCAAACAATAATACAATCATCTATAATATACTCACTTGGATCAGTTGACCAGCCTGCAATCCCACCATAAGCCAGTCAGCCAAGAACGGACTGTGCTGTTCTGTATGTGTGTTCTGTCTCGAACGCTGTGCAAGTGCATAGTACATAGAAAACTAGAAAGAATCAATTTAGCAAAAAAAAAAGAATCAGATACCTGGACAGGCCTTCCAACACCTTCTTGGCGTCTAAACCCAGTAGAAATTAGGGTTATACTTACCTGACAGATGCAAATCAGGTAGAACATAAAGTGCAAAAAGTGAAGATAATGGCATCTTAGGTTTCTTCAGTTTAGAAGATAAAAGGTTGACAAATTATACGATAAACCATAAAAGTAAAGCACCATAAAAATATATTACCAAAAAAAACAATTAAAATAATATTACCAAATAAGAATTTATATTAATAACAAATCAAATTGAAATTATTTAATAAGTTGTCAAACTATAAGTTCAAATAACCAACAATATTACGATTCCCCATGTGCATTCGAAGTAATCAAGATTTCAACAATTCCCCATGTGCATGTTATGAAATACAAATTGGCATACTAACCTTATGGCTTGCCCCAAGTGTAGCTGGTAGTTGTTCATTACCATTCTTAAATGTTATGTTCCTTTTTTCCTCCCTCTGTTCATTCGTCTTGCTAAATATTCATGTAACATTAGAACAATACCAAAAACAATGTATATCAAATTAATATTATTAATACCAAAAACAATGTATATCAAAAACCCAATGGCTAATTATTACTGATTCAACATTTAAAAGGGCAACATATCACTACTCACCAATGGCTAATGACTGAATTTCTTTTTCTGCTCCGACTACCAGTTGATACTCCTATGGTTTTGATGATCACATTCAGCAAGCTATTTGCTTGTAGTTTGATATAAAATATTGTGTTATGGTTGTACTAACTTGGTTTTGCAGGGTATATTAAGTTTACAAAGAATATATAAACAGCAAGCCACTTGGTGTTACAACAGAGACAGTTTGGCAAGCCATTTGCACTGACAGACACAAACAGCAAGCCATTTGCAAACTGCCAGAAATCCTGAAGATAAATATCAAGACAAATTCTCATGGATTTATTTCAGGAAATATATTGTGAGGATTCTTTATTATATAATACGTACAAAATATATTCTAGAGCTCAAATCTTTTCAAAATATCTTTCTTTTAATTATTTTATAAAACTTATAGGAGTTTCCTTATTTAAAAGATTTCTTTCTACAAAATCTCCTATACGCGTTTTATATCTATACAAATCAGAAGGGTTATGTTTTCATCGATTTCTTTCTTCCAAACCCTCTGTCTAACGTTCACAAGAACGTTTGTAAAATCCCTAACCAATTGAACGTTGGAAATTGATTCTAATAGTTTGAATAAATTGGTGATTGATTTTCTGAACGTTGGTTGTGAAGCTTTATAAGGTTGCTCTTGTGCTCATTTTTTTTTAATCAATCAGAGAAGCACACAAAGAATACACAAAGAATACACAACTCAGTTTTTCATTGCTATATCCATTCGATTCTCTCGAGCTCTTAATATATCATATACGTGCTATATCTTAGAGAGTTCATTAGGTTGAGTTGTATTGATTCAAACATTGTATTGTTCAATTTGTATTGAATATTTGCTGTACAAGTTTGGCTTAAAGTTTTGGGTGGGTCGAACTAGACTAGAGAAGGATACTTTGGAAGTATTGCTTAGAGAGTTGGTTCAGCACAGCAAACAGCAAGCCATTTGTCAGCAGGATTGGTAAGGATTAGTTGCTGGGCATATTGGCTAGGGAACAAGGGTTTGGTGAACGTTGCTAGAGAAGTATACTTGGGAAGTATAGCTTAGAGAGCAAGTTCAGAAACAGGTGTTCAGCAAGCCATTTGTCAGCAGCTGGGATTAAGGGAGATATATTATTGTATCTTGTAATTGGTTTATTTTGTTGATCAATAATATATTCTCTTAACAAGTTGGTAAGGGACCAGGACGTAGACCATAGGGGATTAGGGGTCGAACCTGGCTAAAAGTTTCTTGTGTTCTTTATTTTCCTGCACCTTACTGTTTCTGCACTTTTCTTTACTTATAGCCTTTACATTCAGCATACTGTTTGCAATCAGCTTACCATTTGTCTCTGCATAAAACGAAATCAGTAAGCTGTTTCTGGTAATTTTTAAAATCGGACTTAGTTGAATATAGTTAGCCATTGACACCTATTCACCCCAATCTAGGGTGCATTTTCATTTGGTATCAGAGCTTTGGTGTACTAACATTTCTGTAACAGGAAAGTACAGATCCTATGGCACCCGCTTATGTAGAAGGAGAGTATTTAGACATGCCACCACTTCTCAATGGGATTGAAAATTATGATGCTTGGAAACGGAGAATGAAGGTACTTCTCAACAGAGATGATGCAATCGAATGGAGAGTCGTTAAAAAGGGTCCTTTCACTTTTCCAGACAAAGACGGCAAGCCAAAAGACATTGACGATCTCTCAAAATCAGAATTGATAAAATCAGGCTATAATGGAAGAGCAAAGTATACATTAATGTGTGGTCTTTCAGAGTCAGATTATGACATGGTCTCTTCATGTAGCACAGCAAAGGACATATGGGATACCTTAAAAATGCATTATAAATCTACAACAACAAAACAGCATGCTGATTTGAAAGATAAAAGGAAGTCAAAGGCTCTATTGACTTCGAATGATGAAAAAGCTATTTCTAGTGAAGTCCCAAGTGAAGAGATAATAAACTCTGCATTTGTTGGCATTGATGATATAGGAAACACGAAAGAAGTTCATGTAGATAGTGATGTGTCTGATTCAGAATCAGATTCTAGTGAGGTAAACTCTTTTCACTCCTGGAAATCTTCTGAAAATATTATTATGGGATCACTAACAGTGCAGGAATCAAAAAGTGTAACCATTGAAGAACATTTAGCACTAAAGGCTGAAATCAACAAGCTGATTGATAAGAACGACTATCTATCCAAAATGGTGAAAGATTTGTTGCCAAAAATGGAAGAATGGGATTCAACTTCATTCAGTAAAACTACAGAGATCAAGGAACTAAATACTAAGAACAGCCATTTAGAGGCTAATATCAAGTTGCTTGAAAGAAGAAACAAGACCTTGACCGAAGAAATCAAAGAGCTAAGGTCTGATGTTAATACTCAAGCTAAAGCATTGGAATCAAACAAGATAAAGGAATCTAGTCAAGCCGAATCCTCAAAATATGCAGAAAAGAGAGTTCAGCAAGCTGAACTCATCAAACAGCAAGCTGAAGTGATCACCCTCCTAGAAACAGAAGTTAAAGATCTCAAGAAGGGCATGGAAACTTTTGTTCAAGGTGAAGACACTTTAAAAACAATGATGAAGAAGGCAAATGTACCTTTGGTCAGAGAAGGTGTTGGTCTAAACTTCAACAAGAAAGATAAGGTGCTCAAATATGATGGAAGGAATGGCATTCCCTACAATTATGCTATGCCTTGGAAGACATGCAACAAATGTGGTGGAAAAGGACATCTGGAAAAGAATTGTGTGGTTCAAGTATATCATAAGACGAAAACAGCATACCAGAATGGATCGGTCAGACAGAAAACAGCATACCAGAATGGATCAGTTAGACAGAAAACAGCTTACCAGAATGGACAAGACAGGAGACAAACAGCATACCAGAATGCAAATAGCAGAAGACAAACAGCTTACCAGAATGGATCAGTCAGACAACAGTCAGCATACCAGAAAGCAAATGACAGAAGACAAACAGCTTACCATTATCAGTCTGGCAGAACACAAAGGACTACAAATCAAGCACCAAAAGTGATACAACAGTGGATCAAGAAATCTGATCTACATGTTCTTTATGTCCTATCAACAAACCATGGTGGATACAATAAATTTTGGTACTCAAGTAGTAAGTATGTTATTTGTCCTCGTACATCTATTTGAATATGATTATACTATTTTTATGGTACTAACGAGATTCCTCTAGTACATAGATGGGACAAATATATGTATATGTATTGTATTATGCAGGAAACAAGAAAGAAGAATACTATTATGATCAGTTTGAATGTATATTGTCTAATCAGCAAGCCATTTTCCAATCCAGAAGAACAATTGCTATCAATGAATATTCTGGAAATGTGTTTTCAGCATGCTGGTTTGATTTATTCAACTTTATAATTATAACTAGCCTCATGATTGCTAAATGCTTTACCACATGTTTTATTCTTATATGCTTATCTTCTTGACCCTTTTCTGATGATGTCATAGGGGGAGAAGAACATGAATACATGAGGATAAAAAGGGCTATAATATTATATATTGGATTTATCAACTAATGTTTCATGCAGGGATGATCCGCGTTTATATCTTATTGCATATGATGAATTATGCTAACCTGATTATATGATGAGATATTTTGTTAATCAGGGGGAGCATTGTTTTAGGGGGAGCAACATAGTCTCTCCGATGTATTCAAGTATGTCATCATCAAAAAGAGGGAGAATGTTAGCGTGATGTTTTGATGATGAATACAAAACTCGCCAGAACCAAAACAGCAAGCTGACAAGCACAAAATGGGTAACATTGGCTTACCGTTTGTATCTGAACTGTTTATATGCTACTATCATGATTTGTTCTCTATGCTTATTCCAGACCTGAACTAATGTTTCTTTTTGATGGATTAAGGGGGAGAAATTTAGGAGAACTTATTTGCTCGTTTGGTCAAGATATTCGATTTGGATATGATTGATTATGCTTGTTTATCTTGAATCTGTTTTATATCAAAATGTACTAATATGCAGGGATTTAGGGGGAGCTTTCTTATTCTCCTAAATATTGTGTAATCATCAAAAAGGGGGAGATTGATACTCCTATGATTTTGATGATCACATTCAGCAAGCTATTTGCTTGTAGTTTGATATAAAACATTGTGTTATGGTTGTACTAACTTGGTTTTGCAGGGTATATTAAGTTTACAGAGAATATATAAACAGCAAGCCACTTGGTGTTACAACAGAGACAGTTTGGCAAGCCATTTGCACTGACAGACACAAACAGCAAGCCATTTGCAAACTGCCACAAATCCTGAAGATAAATATCAAGACAAATTCTCATGGATTTATTTCAGGAAATATATTGTGAGGATTCTTTATTATATAATACGTACACAATATATTCTAGAGCTCAAATCTTTTCAAAATATCTTTCTTTAAATTATTTTATAAAACTTATAGGAGTTTCCTTATTTAAAAGATTTCTTTCTACAAAATCTCCTATACGCGTTTTATATCTATACAAATCAGAAGGGTTATGTTTTCATCGATTTCTTTCTTCCAAACCCTCTGTCTAACGTTCACAAGAATGTTTGTAAAATCCCTAACCAATTGAATGTTAGAAATTGATTCTAATAGTTCGAATAAATTGGTGATTGATTTTCTGAACGTTGGTTGTGAAGCTTTATAAGGTTGCTCTTGTGCTCAATTTTTTTTTAATCAATCAGAGAAGCACACAAAGAATACACAACTCAGTTTTTCATTGCTATATCCATTCGATTCTCTCGAGCTCTTAATATATCATATACGTGCTATATCTTAGAGAGTTCATTAGGTTGAGTTGTATTGATTCAAACATTGTATTGTTCAATTTGTATTGAATATTTGCTGTACAAGTTTGGCTTAAAGTTTTGGGTGGGTCGAACTAGACCAGAGAAGGATACTTTGGAAGTATTGCTTAGAGAGTTGGTTCAGCACAGCAAACAGCAAGCCATTTGTCAGCAGGATTGGTAAGGATTAGTTGCTGGGCATATTGGATAGGGAACAAGGGTTTGGTGAACGTTGCTAGAGAAGTATACTTGGGAAATATAGCTTAGAGAGCAAGTTCAGAAACAGGTGTTCAGCAAGCCATTTGTCAGCAGCTGGGATTAAGGGAGATATATTATTGTATCTTGTAATTGGTTTATTTTGTTGATCAATAATATATTCTCTTACCAAGTTGGTAAGGGACCAGGACGTAGACCATAGGGGATTAGGGGTCGAACCTGGCTAAAAGTTTCTTATGTTCTTTATTTTCCTGCACCTTACTGTTTCTGCACTTTTCTTTACTTATAGCCTTTACATTCAGCATACTGTTTGCAATCAGCTTACCATTTGTCTCTGCATAAAACGAAATCAGTAAGCTGTTTCTGGTAATTTTTAAAATCGGACTTAGTTGAATATAGTTAGCCATTGACACCTATTCACCCCCTTCTAGGGTGCATTTTCACCAGTAAGTACATAGGAGCATTGCAAGATTCGGTCCTTGATATCGTATACTTGACATTCACACGGTTTAATTTAATTTACAGCATTTATAATGAGGCATTCAAGACAATGCCACCTTCTACAATATTGAAAGCCAAATTCAAACACTATAAGAGAGTTCACTAAACTTCCTCAACTAATAAGAGGTTTTGGAAAGTACTTTGGTAGATTCAATATATAAATATTGTAGTGAAGAGTGGAGACATTTGAATATAGAGTTCATTTAGCAAAAATATGTAGATATCAACATTGATATGGAATTAGTGATATACCTTTAGCTCGACCAAATCAACAACACAAGCAAACTCAACTACTTGAGCCCCAATGCGCTCTGCCACAAAAACTTAAATGTAAGTTCTTATATAAGAATAAACATAAGCAAGACACTACTTTAGAAATGCTTTTCAAAGAAAAATCTGGTGTGCTTCCATGCTATTGTCTGTGACCAGCAACTCTTACAGGAGAGTAAAATGAAATAAGTGGTTTCGGTTGTGAAATATATAAATTGCATGCTAGAAAACTGAATAACAATAATAAGAAGAAAAATGTTGGTTCCAGCACAGTATTACACCTCAGAAACAAACTAGCAAATCCTAGGCATGGTCCAGAAATACTAGAAAATTTTATGTACATTGCTCGTTGACTTGTATTTATACAGGCATTTGAATTTACTAATCTAACTGATGTGCACTGTTACATGTAGGCCTAAAAGTTGATAAGTTAGAGTATATTTCTGTTCCTTGTTTCTTTCTATCTTATGGGGATTGGTCTGTTTTTGGAGATACAAATGTGCTCTAGACCTCTAGTTATTCCAGCTCTGACTAATTTAGCTGGACCCTGTTGACCTAATACATTTTTCTGGAGAACGAGAAAGATTTGAGATAACGGCTTTCTCCTTTTAATATAGTAAGCAAAAAAAAACTTGTCCAATTCAGCTTCCAAAACTCAATGACTAGGGAAATTAAAATATTACAACACATTACCGAGTAGTTTCATAGCAGCACATAAAGTTCCTCCAGTTGCAATGAGATCATCTACCACTAAAGCTCGATCCCATGCTTGTACCGCTCCTAAGTGCATCTGCATAATGTCTGTTCATTATGTTATTATTGGAGATGACGATGAATCAGTAATAGTCATTGTTCTTGCCCTTTTAAATGTTGCTTCCAATGTTATTCCTGCCACCAGGTATACACATACACACAAAATCGATACATATGTCACAATATACGTACACACAAAATAGATCGGAGCGGCAAAACATGATACAAAACATAAAAGAAAAATGATAATACCTACAAATCGAAACATTTCTTTAAATAAATAAATACCCAAATAGAAGCCCTAATTGTGAACTCAAATCAGCACTGAAATAAAGAGAGAGAAACAAAATTAAAAGCAATCAAACATGAGATTTTAATTGAATATAATTATTGAAACCATTTTGAACCCAAACCCAAGAAACCCTAATTCGAAAAATGCCCAAATTGAAGAGCAATCAAAGGAATTTGAAGCCTTTAACTGAAGGAGGCTCTGATTAGTAGTATTTTTGGCCTATGGAAGATAGGTAGAGACTCTGATTAGTGGTATTTTGAGCCGATGAAAGAGAGGTAGAGACGGATAGAGTAGGAGTGAGAGAGCTAATCAAGAGAGAAGGGGAGAGTCTGAAATTGAAAATATTTCAAAGGGCGGTGTTCTGAAGAAGAGTAAAAATTAGAAACGCGGTCTTTTTGGAGAAAAGGCCGTCAATATCACAAATCCAACTCAAATGGCCTTAAATATCACAACTCACAAATTTGGCCTCAAATATCACTCCATAACACAGTATCGTGTAGCGTTTAATTTTTTCAATAAAAACGCTATTTCGTGTAGCGTTTTATATTTTTTTTAATTTTTTTTTTTGCAAAAACGCTAATGCGTTTAGCGTTTTGAAGGGGGAAGACGCTGATTCATGTGGTGTTTTGGGGAGAACGCTAGATGAAGTTGTGTTTTGGGAGGTGGAGACACAGTTTTAGAAGGTGTTTTGGTGGTAACGCTAGATGAAGTTGTGTTTTGGGGAGGTGGAGACACAGTTTTTTAGAAGGTGTTTTGGTGGTAACGCTACAGGAAGTAGCATTTATGATAAAAAAAACTAAAACACTATATTATAGTGTGTTTTGGAGTGATATTTGCGGCCAAATTTTTTATTTCTGATATTTGGGGCCATTTTCTTTGGAAATGTGATAGAAAAGGACAACACCCGTCTTTTTGCCGCTTTTTAATTTAAATTTTTTTATTGTATTTATACTTCCCAAAAATATTATAGTTATATTTTAAAATATTCATTCAAAAGTTTAATTTTTATTTACAAAAAAACTGTTTGATCATTTTAATCTAAATTTATATCTCCTAAAAAGTACATTAATTTGTATATATCAATTTATATATCTCTTTAATTTATAAAAAATTGTTTGGTAAGAAAAATACTATTTTAACAAAATTAGATTAATTCTTCTATCAAATAACAATTCATTTTTAGGTTCTTTAAATTTAAAGTAAAATTATTCAAAAAACCTATGCTTTTAGACTTATTTTTAAAAATGCAATTAACATCAAACTAATTTTAATGATATATTAAAATATATTTAGAAAAAAATTTATTTTAAAATTTTTGTTTAATAATATTAAATAAATATAAAAATAAAATTACACATCTTAAAATATTTTAACATTTTTAGTGAAATATTGACTCTCTAATGGAATATTCTAGATTTTTATAAAAATAATTTTATTATTTTTATTCAAAAAAGGTAATTTTCAGGTGAAAAAAGGTTAAAATTTCTATTTGTAGTAGAAAATATAAAATTTTGTTCATTGCAAAATTACGCCAACACAATTTAAGACCTACGGCAATACACAAACACTTCTATTCTATGCCAACATTTTTTTGCTACCTTAAGGCAACATAAAAATGATAATGTTGTATTAGCCAAAAACATGCATGGCAAGACAACATAGGCTCTAGATGTGGTCATAGGTCTTTTATGGTGTAGTGTGTAATATAATTATATATATATTTATTTTATTTTCAGGCGGTTATGTTAGTTCTATACTTTTATAGAATGATATTAGTTATTGGTATTTTCATATTATTTTTAGAAATATATGTTAAATATTTTATAAGCGTAAATTATGTTTTGAAATTATTATTATGTACAAATTATGTTAATCAAATATAATAACAAAAATCAATATTATTCATAATTAGTTTTTAAAATACAAAGAGTTATACTAATTAATATATAAGGATTTTCAGACCAATACTATAATGACGTACAAGAAAAAATTGTCAAATTAAATATAATAATAATAATAATAATAATAATAATAATAATAATAATAATAATAATAATAATAATAATAATAATAATAATAATAATAAACTAGTAAATTAGAACTTTCCTATTGAAAGTATGCATATTTAATTCACTTAAAACTTAATATATATGTACTAATTTAATATTTTGGAGATGGGCCTACTTTATATATATAGGTGTTTAAATTGAACATTTTGAAATCATATCATCGTTAAAGGGAAGAAGTTTAATATCATCGTTTAGCACCGTTTAGTGCCGTTTTATGCCGATTAACGCTATTTAAACATTGTTTAAACATCGTTAAGGCTAATTAGGGTCGATTAGCATTGAGTTAACATTGTCGTAAATGCATCGATCGCTCCACGCTTTACATTAAGACAATACTCGTGAAACACTAGTGTATGAAGATAAACCCTGACCCGAGTCTTGGAAAAGACTGTTATAACTTCAAGGAAAACCTGATCAGTTTTCCTAGAAGTTGGGGGGCAAATGATATGGGCTAAAAGTAAGCCCTAAAAGACACATTTAATGTGGCATTAATTAGACCTAGAATGGTCCAAATGTGGGCCCACCAGACGGGCCCAAACCATATTTATGATATTAATTTTGTAATTGATATTAAGGGTAATAACCAGCTCAGCAATAAGAGTCAGATAAGGATATTACTCCTACCAGACTTAGCCTACAAGGCACCAAACTCTATATGGGAACTGACTCTTATAAGGCAAGAGTCTCCTCAAGGCCGTGACTTGCCCACCAAGTCACCTAACCCTACTACGATTCTAGGGCTTCTCAGCCTATATAAAGGGCCTGACCCCTCATTTTCAGAACTACGTTTTTGGCTTGATTCTCAATAACGAGATACGTAGGCACTCTGTGAGGACCGATCAGTCTCGAACACGGAAACAGCCATTAAAGCTCGAAGCTCAACCATCCTTAGCATTAAATATACACAAACCCTAGCCGCACTATGCATAACCTAGTTTTTATTCCACAACAACATTAGTAGTCTAATTGAAACATGATGTACTTGTACAATTTTAGTTCAACATAATTTTTTGGTTTATTTTTGACAAACAATGACAACCCGCGACATTAATTTTGTGAACAAAAACATCGAGGTTTCTTGATTATTATGTAAATCTAGTACAAGTGTTAAATTTGTAATTGAGTGACTATCGCCTTTGTAAGAGAATGAAAGTGTGCCTCTCATCCTATTGCCGGCTATCGAATATGGTAGCTCTTTCTCACATATTTAAATATTTTAAATTAGCTACATATTAAATATTAGCGCACCCATTTGAATACTTTGTTTTGTTAAATACTTATTGATTCCTCATACATTTCAATGTTGAGAAAATGCAAGAATATCACACAAACATATATATATATATATATATATATATATATATATATATATATATATATATATATATATATATATATATATATATATATATATACGTACATTCTTAGTATGTATGTATATAATTATATATATATATATATATGTATATATATATATATATATATATATAGTTGCACTCTAGGAAAAACTCCTTATATATAAAGAACACCTTTTAAAAAAAAATTAAATTCTGATGAACAGTACCTGCCACGTCAGCAGATGGACCCTCATTTGCTGACGTGGCAGTGCCACGTGGCATGCCAAATTGGCACTGCCACGTCATTAAATAATGACCCATCTGCCGTTAGAATGCCACCTGGCAGTGCTGACGTGGCAGGGAAAATTTGGTGTTATGGTGCATTTTAATTGTGTGGGTGCCCCTGGCGGGGCCATTAGATCATAATAGAATCAATGGTTTAGATTGATATAATGGTGTTCTTTATTGTTTTTTTATATAAGTGAGTTCTTACAAAATAATAAAGTTTGCAAAATTTTGAATGCAGAACATATATGTACTCCAAAGAACATATATGTACTCCAAGTACTCTAATTAAAACAGTACTCCATATAACTTTTCTATATATATATATATATATATATATAGGGTCACGCTCTATGGAGAACCACACTAAACAAAGAACCTGAGAACTCTAATAAGTTCAGCAGCGGAACTTTAAGTTCAGCAACAGAATATTTATTGAAAAAGTAAGTTCAGTCGTAGAACTTTGTAGAAAAAGCAAGTTCGGTTGTAGAACTTTTAATGTCATGTACAAAACTTAAAAAAAAGCAAGTTCAATTGTAAAAATTTTAATTTCATGTGCATAACTTTGAAATTCAATAGCAGGATATTATTTTTTTATTACGAAAAAAAATAGGTTCTACAGT
This sequence comes from Kitagawia praeruptora, assembly GCA_037693485.1. Lineage (NCBI taxonomy): Eukaryota > Viridiplantae > Streptophyta > Magnoliopsida > Apiales > Apiaceae > Kitagawia > Kitagawia praeruptora. The sequence goes on from CM075347.1 coordinate 130,902,392, forward strand.
AAGATCCAATGGTTCTCCGGTTCTCTTTTAGATAGTGGTTCTCATTTGAATCAACCCACACACACACACATATATATATATATATATATATATATATATATGTATATATATATCAAGAAACTATGTTAAAATTATTATTGATATCTATACTAAAATTATATTATGTCACTACGCCATAAAAGGCCTACGGCAACACCAAAAAATTGTTGCTGTAGGCCCGAAATATGTTGCTGTGGGGCCAAAAAACCCCTAAGGCAACATTTTGCTTATGTTGCTATTTTTGCCGTTGTCTTTGATGTCAATGGCAACATTCTTATTTTCTATGGCAACATCAGTTTTAATGTTGGCATAGACTTGTTATAGCAACATTATTATTAGTCTTTAGCAACATAATATTATGTTTCCTTTGTGTAACATTTTTTAAAAAAATAATGGGTCCCACCTTTTGGGACCCACTGTTGGGCCCACTTTTGGGACCCACGGTGGGGCCCACTTTTGGGACCCATGGTGGGGCCCACTTTTAGGACCCACAGTGGGGCCCACTTTTATGCCAACTCAAATTTTACTTACAGCAACATTTTTTACATTTTCTAGCAACATTTCTTAACATTAATTTTTCTTTTTGCCAACACTTTAAAGTATCAATGGAAACACTTTACTGTTTACAACAAAAAATACATAATTTGAATATATTCATTCCCAAATTAACCAAATCAATATAACCTATTTTTTCATTACTACATAAATAATCCTTACAAGTAAGAAAATAATTAAAACTCCCAAGCATCATAATCTATTCAACCATCTACATTACATAATCCAACTCAATTACACAAATGAGTCTGTAGATGGCCAAAATTTATGCTTATCATGCGTACATGAATTCTCTATATTACAAATATGTAGACATGTATCGAAAGAGTTCAAGGGGAGTTAGGAAAAGGAACGTTGTGAAGAGGGGTCGCAAACAGAGCCCAGTAGAAGAGAACTACGTTTAATGATATAAAACTCGTGTGATTCTGTAGCCATGAGCTTTCTGTCCTCAATGAATGAAGAAAACAAAACTAAACTTCTGAAGCAACAGTTTGTACCAAGTGAAATTCTGTGCACATATTAATTATACTCATATGCAACATGGGCGGATTGGTTTTTTAATTTACCTTGAGGAGAACAACTATAACTTCTGCTCCGGGTCAAACGTCTATACCACATTCTTAGCAGGAGTAACACAGGTCTGGACACAACAACAAAAAACTCAGCTACTTTTTTGTACAGATTTTGCAGCTTCCCTTGCTAGAGCAATTGCTTCCAAAGCTGTAGCAGCTGTAAAAGCCTCTATACTTGCAAGAGATTTTTCTGTAGGCAGAGATGCTTCAGAAGCTACCTGTTTATATGTATAGATATGTCAACGCCAGTAAGGAACTAAACATAAGATTGAAGATAAAGAAGCCAAAAAGTGAACGCTGCAGATGTGACTACATTACTACATTCTGGCCTGAGAACAATATCACATCAGATAGTACTGGTAACCATATTAAGAATGTATGCTTCAAAATATTTTTCTAACTTCTTGAGTTTGTGTGTATTGTCTTTTAATCCCAGACATGCTGAAATGTTAAAATTTTAAAACATGTAGAAAATAGGAATGCTAATTAATTTTATATTTTTCTAAAAACACTTAGTCTCTTCCTACACTGCCTATCATTCTAAGATCTTCAAAAATGAAAAGTAGCATATACCTTAAGCTTTAAATTTTCATTGTCTATATGAAGACTTGTTAATGTTTTGCATCTGAACAAAATTTAAAGATGTACTTGTCAAAAAGTCATAGTATTCTTGTAGACCATGCAATTTCGTACGTTAACAATACTCACACCAAAGACATGGTCTGCATTATTTCTAAGAGGATGGAGATGCCAAACAATAATACAATCATCTATAATATACTCACTTGGATCAGTTGACCAGCCTGCAATCCCACCATAAGCCAGTCAGCCAAGAACGGACTGTGCTGTTCTGTATGTGTGTTCTGTCTCGAACGCTGTGCAAGTGCATAGTACATAGAAAACTAGAAAGAATCAATTTAGCAAAAAAAAAGAATCAGATACCTGGACAGGCCTTCCAACACCTTCTTGGCGTCTAAACCCAGTAGAAATTAGGGTTATACTTACCTGACAGATGCAAATCAGGTAGAACATAAAGTGCAAAAAGTGAAGATAATGGCATCTTAGGTTTCTTCAGTTTAGAAGATAAAAGGTTGACAAATTATACGATAAACCATAAAAGTAAAGCACCATAAAAATATATTACCAAAAAAAACAATTAAAATAATATTACCAAATAAGAATTTATATTAATAACAAATCAAATTGAAATTATTTAATAAGTTGTCAAACTATAAGTTCAAATAACCAACAATATTACGATTCCCCATGTGCATTCGAAGTAATCAAGATTTCAACAATTCCCCATGTGCATGTTATGAAATACAAATTGGCATACTAACCTTATGGCTTGCCCCAAGTGTAGCTGGTAGTTGTTCATTACCATTCTTAAATGTTATGTTCCTTTTTTCCTCCCTCTGTTCATTCGTCTTGCTAAATATTCATGTAACATTAGAACAATACCAAAAACAATGTATATCAAATTAATATTATTAATACCAAAAACAATGTATATCAAAAACCCAATGGCTAATTATTACTGATTCAACATTTAAAAGGGCAACATATCACTACTCACCAATGGCTAATGACTGAATTTCTTTTTCTGCTCCGACTACCAGTTGATACTCCTATGGTTTTGATGATCACATTCAGCAAGCTATTTGCTTGTAGTTTGATATAAAACATTGTGTTATGGTTGTACTAACTTGGTTTTGCAGGGTATATTAAGTTTACAAAGAATATATAAACAGCAAGCCACTTGGTGTTACAACAGAGACAGTTTGGCAAGCCATTTGCACTGACAGACACAAACAGCAAGCCATTTGCAAACTGCCAGAAATCCTGAAGATAAATATCAAGACAAATTCTCATGGATTTATTTCAGGAAATATATTGTGAGGATTCTTTATTATATAATACGTACAAAATATATTCTAGAGCTCAAATCTTTTCAAAATATCTTTCTTTTAATTATTTTATAAAACTTATAGGAGTTTCCTTATTTAAAAGATTTCTTTCTACAAAATCTCCTATACGCGTTTTATATCTATACAAATCAGAAGGGTTATGTTTTCATCGATTTCTTTCTTCCAAATCCTCTGTCTAACGTTCACAAGAACGTTTGTAAAATCCCTAACCAATTGAACGTTGGAAATTGATTCTAATAGTTTGAATAAATTGGTGATTGATTTTCTGAACGTTGGTTGTGAAGCTTTATAAGGTTGCTCTTGTGCTCATTTTTTTTTAATCAATCAGAGAAGCACACAAAGAATACACAAAGAATACACAACTCAGTTTTTCATTGCTATATCCATTCGATTCTCTCGAGCTCTTAATATATCATATACGTGCTATATCTTAGAGAGTTCATTAGGTTGAGTTGTATTGATTCAAACATTGTATTGTTCAATTTGTATTGAATATTTGCTGTACAAGTTTGGCTTAAAGTTTTGGGTGGGTCGAACTAGACCAGAGAAGGATACTTTGGAAGTATTGCTTAGAGAGTTGGTTCAGCACAGCAAACAGCAAGCCATTTGTCAGCAGGATTGGTAAGGATTAGTTGCTGGGCATATTGGCTAGGGAACAAGGGTTTGGTGAACGTTGCTAGAGAAGTATACTTGGGAAGTATAGCTTAGAGAGCAAGTTCAGAAACAGGTGTTCAGCAAGCCATTTGTCAGCAGCTGGGATTAAGGGAGATATATTATTGTATCTTGTAATTGGTTTATTTTGTTGATCAATAATATATTCTCTTAACAAGTTGGTAAGGGACCAGGACGTAGACCATAGGGGATTAGGGGTCGAACCTGGCTAAAAGTTTCTTGTGTTCTTTATTTTCCTGCACCTTACTGTTTCTGCACTTTTCTTTACTTATAGCCTTTACATTCAGCATACTGTTTGCAATCAGCTTACCATTTGTCTCTGCATAAAACGAAATCAGTAAGCTGTTTCTGGTAATTTTTAAAATCGGACTTAGTTGAATATAGTTAGCCATTGACACCTATTCACCCCAATCTAGGGTGCATTTTCATTTGGTATCAGAGCTTTGGTGTACTAACATTTCTGTAACAGGAAAGTACAGATCCTATGGCACCCGCTTATGTAGAAGGAGAGTATTTAGACATGCCACCACTTCTCAATGGGATTGAAAATTATGATGCTTGGAAACGGAGAATGAAGGTACTTCTCAACAGAGATGATGCAATTGAATGGAGAGTCGTTAAAAAGGGTCCTTTCACTTTTCCAGACAAAAACGGCAAGCCAAAAGACATTGACGATCTCTCAAAATCAGAATTGATAAAATCAGGCTATAATGGAAGAGCAAAGTATACATTAATGTGTGGTCTTTCAGAGTCAGATTATGACATGGTCTCTTCATGTAGCACAGCAAAGGACATATGGGATACCTTAAAAATGCATTATAAATCTACAACAACAAAACAGCATGCTGATTTGAAAGATAAAAGGAAGTCAAAGGCTCCATTGACTTCGAATGATGAAAAAGCTATTTCTAGTGAAGTCCCAAGTGAAGAGATAATAAACTCTGCATTTGTTGGCATTGATGATATAGGAAACACGAAAGAAGTTCATGTAGATAGTGATGTGTCTGATTCAGAATCAGATTCTAGTGAGGTAAACTCTTTTCACTCCTGGAAATCTTCTGAAAATATTATTATGGGATCACTAACAGTGCAGGAATCAAAAAGTGTAACCATTGAAGAACATTTGGCACTAAAGGCTGAAATCAACAAGCTGATTGATAAGAACGACTATCTATCCAAAATGGTGAAAGATTTGTTGCCAAAAATGGAAGAATGGGATTCAACTTCATTCAGTAAAACTACAGAGATCAAGGAACTAAATACTAAGAACAGCCATTTAGAGGCTAATATCAAGTTGCTTGAAAGAAGAAACAAGACCTTGACCGAAGAAATCAAAGAGCTAAGGTCTGATGTTAATACTCAAGCTAAAGCATTGGAATCAAACAAGATAAAGGAATCTAGTCAAGCCGAATCCTTAAAATATGCAGAAAAGAGAGTTCAGCAAGCTGAACTCATCAAACAGCAAGCTGAAGTGATCACCCTCCTAGAAACAGAAGTTAAAGATCTCAAGAAGGGCATGGAAACTTTTGTTCAAGGTGAAGACACTTTAAAAACAATGATGAAGAAGGCAAATGTACCTTTGGTCAGAGAAGGTGTTGGTCTAAACTTCAACAAGAAAGATAAGGTGCTCAAATATGATGGAAGGAATGGCATTCCCTACAATTATGCTATGCCTTGGAAGACATGCAACAAATGTGGTGGAAAAGGACATCTGGAAAAGAATTGTGTGGTTCAAGTATATCATAAGACGAAAACAGCATACCAGAATGGATCGGTCAGACAGAAAACAGCATACCAGAATGGATCAGTTAGACAGAAAACAGCTTACCAGAATGGACAAGACAGGAGACAAACAGCATACCAGAATGCAAATAGCAGAAGACAAACAGCTTACCAGAATGGATCAGTCAGACAACAGTCAGCATACCAGAAAGCAAATGACAGAAGACAAACAGCTTACCATTATCAGTCTGGCAGAACACAAAGGACTACAAATCAAGCACCAAAAGTGATACAATAGTGGATCAAGAAATCTGATCTACATGTTCTTTATGTCCTATCAACAAACCATGGTGGATACAATAAATTTTGGTACTCAAGTAGTAAGTATGTTATTTGTCCTCGTACATCTATTTGAATATGATTATACTATTTTTATGGTACTAACGAGATTCCTCTAGTACATAGATGGGACAAATATATGTATATGTATTGTATTATGCAGGAAACAAGAAAGAAGAATACTATTATGATCAGTTTGAATGTATATTGTCTAATCAGCAAGCCATTTTCCAATCCAGAAGAACAATTGCTATCAATGAATATTCTGGAAATGTGTTTTCAGCATGCTGGTTTGATTTATTCAACTTTATAATTATAACTAGCCTCATGATTGCTAAATGCTTTACCACATGTTTTATTCTTATATGCTTATCTTCTTGACCCTTTTCTGATGATGTCATAGGGGGAGAAGAACATGAATACATGAGGATAAAAAGGGCTATAATATTATATATTGGATTTATCAACTAATGTTTCATGCAGGGATGATCCGCGTTTATATCTTATTGCATATGATGAATTATGCTAACCTGATTATATGATGAGATATTTTGTTAATCAGGGGGAGCATTGTTTTAGGGGGAGCAACATAGTCTCTCCGATGTATTCAAGTATGTCATCATCAAAAAGGGGGAGAATGTTAGCGTGATGTTTTGATGATGAATACAAAACTCGCCAGAACCAAAACAGCAAGCTGACAAGCACAAAATGGGTAACATTGGCTTACCGTTTGTATCTGAACTGTTTATATGCTACTATCATGATTTGTTCTCTATGCTTATTCCAGACCTGAACTAATGTTTCTTTTTGATGGATTAAGGGGGAGAAATTTAGGAGAACTTATTTGCTCGTTTGGTCAAGATATTCGATTTGGATATGATTGATTATGCTTGTTTATCTTGAATCTGTTTTATATCAAAATGTACTAATATGCAGGGATTTAGGGGGAGCTTTCTTATTCTCCTAAATATTGTGTAATCATCAAAAAGGGGGAGATTGATACTCCTATGATTTTGATGATCACATTCAGCAAGCTATTTGCTTGTAGTTTGATATAAAACATTGTGTTATGGTTGTACTAACTTGGTTTTGCAGGGTATATTAAGTTTACAGAGAATATATAAACAGCAAGCCACTTGGTGTTACAACAGAGACAGTTTGGCAAGCCATTTGCACTGACAGACACAAACAGCAAGCCATTTGCAAACTGCCAGAAATCCTGAAGATAAATATCAAGACAAATTCTCATGGATTTATTTCAGGAAATATATTGTGAGGATTCTTTATTATATAATACGTACACAATATATTCTAGAGCTCAAATCTTTTCAAAATATCCTTCTTTAAATTATTTTATAAAACTTATAGGAGTTTCCTTATTTAAAAGATTTCTTTCTACAAAATCTCCTATACGCGTTTTATATCTATACAAATCAGAAGGGTTATGTTTTCATCGATTTCTTTCTTCCAAACCCTCTGTCTAACGTTCACAAGAATGTTTGTAAAATCCCTAACCAATTGAATGTTGGAAATTGATTCTAATAGTTCGAATAAATTGGTGATTGATTTTCTGAACGTTGGTTGTGAAGCTTTATAAGGTTGCTCTTGTGCTCAATTTTTTTTTAATCAATCAGAGAAGCACACAAAGAATACACAACTCAGTTTTTCATTGCTATATCCATTCGATTCTCTCGAGCTCTTAATATATCATATACGTGCTATATCTTAGAGAGTTCATTAGGTTGAGTTGTATTGATTCAAACATTGTATTGTTCAATTTGTATTGAATATTTGCTGTACAAGTTTGGATTAAAGTTTTGGGTGGGTCGAACTAGACCAGAGAAGGATACTTTGGAAGTATTGCTTAGAGAGTTGGTTAAGCACAGCAAACAGCAAGCCATTTGTCAGCAGGATTGGTAAGGATTAGTTGCTGGGCATATTGGATAGGGAACAAGGGTTTGGTGAACGTTGCTAGAGAAGTATACTTGGGAAGTATAGCTTAGAGAGCAAGTTCAGAAACAGGTGTTCAGCAAGCCATTTGTCAGCAGCTGGGATTAAGGGAGATATATTATTGTATCTTGTAATTGGTTTATTTTGTTGATCAATAATATATTCTCTTACCAAGTTGGTAAGGGACCAGGACGTAGACCATAGGGGATTAGGGGTCGAACCTGGCTAAAAGTTTCTTGTGTTCTTTATTTTCCTGCACCTTACTGTTTCTGCACTTTTCTTTACTTATAGCCTTTACATTCAGCATACTGTTTGCAATCAGCTTACCATTTGTCTCTGCATAAAACGAAATCAGTAAGCTGTTTCTGGTAATTTTTAAAATCGGACTTAGTTGAATATAGTTAGCCATTGACACCTATTCACCCCCTTCTAGGGTGCATTTTCACCAGTAAGTACATAGGAGCATTGCAAGATTCGGTCCTTGATATCGTATACTTGACATTCACACGGTTTAATTTAATTTACAGCATTTATAATGAGGCATTCAAGACAATGCCACCTTCTACAATATTGAAAGCCAAATTCAAACACTATAAGAGAGTTCACTAAACTTCCTCAACTAATAAGAGGTTTTGGAAAGTACTTTGGTAGATTCAATATATAAATATTGTAGTGAAGAGTGGAGACATTTGAATATAGAGTTCATTTAGCAAAAATATGTAGATATCAACATTGATATGGAATTAGTGATATACCTTTAGCTCGACCAAATCAACAACACAAGCAAACTCAACTACTTGAGCCCCAATGCGCTCTGCCACAAAAACTTAAATGTAAGTTCTTATATAAGAATAAACATAAGCAAGACACTACTTTAGAAATGCTTTTCAAAGAAAAATCTGGTGTGCTTCCATGCTATTGTCTGTGACCAGCAACTCTTACAGGAGAGTAAAATGAAATAAGTGGTTTCGGTTGTGAAATATATAAATTGCATGCTAGAAAACTGAATAACAATAATAAGAAGAAAAATGTTGGTTCCAGCACAGTATTACACCTCAGAAACAAACTAGCAAATCCTAGGCATGGTCCAGAAATACTAGAAAATTTTATGTACATTGCTCGTTGACTTGTATTTATACAGGCATTTGAATTTACTAATCTAACTGATGTGCACTGTTACATGTAGGCCTAAAAGTTGATAAGTTAGAGTATATTTCTGTTCCTTGTTTCTTTCTATCTTATGGGGATTGGTCTGTTTTTGGAGATACAAATGTGCTCTAGACCTCTAGTTATTCCAGCTCTGACTAATTTAGCTGGACCCTGTTGACCTAATACATTTTTCTGGAGAACGAGAAAGATTTGAGATAACGGCTTTCTCCTTTTAATATAGTAAGCAAAAAAAAACTTGTCCAATTCAGCTTCCAAAACTCAATGACTAGGGAAATTAAAATATTACAACACATTACCGAGTAGTTTCATAGCAGCACATAAAGTTCCTCCAGTTGCAATGAGATCATCTACCACTAAAGCTCGATCCCATGCTTGTACCGCTCCTAAGTGCATCTGCATAATGTCTGTTCATTATGTTATTATTGGAGATGACGATGAATCAGTAATAGTCATTGTTCTTGCCCTTTTAAATGTTGCTTCCAATGTTATTCCTGCCACCAGGTATACACATACACACAAAATCGATACATATGTCACAATATACGTACACACAAAATAGATCGGAGCGGCAAAACATGATACAAAACATAAAAGAAAAATGATAATACCTACAAATCGAAACATTTCTTTAAATAAATAAATACCCAAATAGAAGCCCTAATTGTGAACTCAAATCAGCACTGAAATAAAGAGAGAGAAACAAAATTAAAAGCAATCAAACATGAGATTTTAATTGAATATAATTATTGAAACCATTTTGAACCCAAACCCAAGAAACCCTAATTCGAAAAATGCCCAAATTGAAGAGCAATCAAAGGAATTTGAAGCCTTTAACTGAAGGAGGCTCTGATTAGTAGTATTTTTGGCCTATGGAAGATAGGTAGAGACTCTGATTAGTGGTATTTTGAGCCGATGAAAGAGAGGTAGAGACGGATAGAGTAGGAGTGAGAGAGCTAATCAAGAGAGAAGGGGAGAGTCTGAAATTGAAAATATTTCAAAGGGCGGTGTTCTGAAGAAGAGTAAAAATTAGAAACGCGGTCTTTTTGGAGAAAAGGCCGTCAATATCACAAATCCAACTCAAATGGCCTTAAATATCACAACTCACAAATTTGGCCTCAAATATCACTCCATAACACAGTATCGTGTAGCGTTTAATTTTTTCAATAAAAACGCTATTTCGTGTAGCGTTTTATATTTTTTTTAATTTTTTTTTTGCAAAAACGCTAATGCGTTTAGCGTTTTGAAGGGGGAAGACGCTGATTCATGTGGTGTTTTGGGGAGAACGCTAGATGAAGTTGTGTTTTGGGAGGTGGAGACACAGTTTTAGAAGGTGTTTTGGTGGTAACGCTAGATGAAGTTGTGTTTTGGGGAGGTGGAGACACAGTTTTTTAGAAGGTGTTTTGGTGGTAACGCTACAGGAAGTAGCATTTATGATAAAAAAAACTAAAACGCTATATTATAGTGTGTTTTGGAGTGATATTTGCGGCCAAATTTTTTATTTCTGATATTTGGGGCCATTTTCTTTGGAAATGTGATAGAAAAGGACAACACCCGTCTTTTTGCCGCTTTTTAATTTAAATTTTTTTATTGTATTTATACTTCCCAAAAATATTATAGTTATATTTTAAAATATTCATTCAAAAGTTTAATTTTTATTTACAAAAAAACTGTTTGATCATTTTAATCTAAATTTATATCTCCTAAAAAGTACATTAATTTGTATATATCAATTTATATATCTCTTTAATTTATAAAAAATTGTTTGGTAAGAAAAATACTATTTTAACAAAATTAGATTAATTCTTCTATCAAATAACAATTCATTTTTAGGTTCTTTAAATTTAAAGTAAAATTATTCAAAAAACCTATGCTTTTAGACTTATTTTTAAAAATGCAATTAACATCAAACTAATTTTAATGATATATTAAAATATATTTAGAAAAAAAATTATTTTAAAATTTTTGTTTAATAATATTAAATAAATATAAAAATAAAATTACACATCTTAAAATATTTTAACATTTTTAGTGAAATATTGACTCTCTAATGGAATATTCTAGATTTTTATAAAAATAATTTTATTATTTTTATTCAAAAAAAGTAATTTTCAGGTGAAAAAAGGTTAAAATTTCTATTTGTAGTAGAAAATATAAAATTTTGTTCATTGCAAAATTACGCCAACACAATTTAAGACCTACGGCAATACACAAACACTTCTATTCTATGCCAACATTTTTTTGCTACCTTAAGGCAACATAAAAATGATAATGTTGTATTAGCCAAAAACATGCATGGCAAGACAACATAGGCTCTAGATGTGGTCATAGGTCTTTTATGGTGTAGTGTGTAATATAATTATATATATATTTCACTACTACAGATTTGCACTTAGATAGCGTTTTTTTTAGCTCTTACATAGCGTTTTTAAACGCTTTCTAAGTAGGCGCTATTGAAGTGAGAGTGACTTATATAGCGTTTTTTTTGCCATTCTATAAGTGCAGCTCTTTGATAGCATTTTCAGAAGCGCTATGTAAGTAAGTGTTTCCTAAACGCATGTTCTTGTCTAGATAGCACTTCTAGAAACGCTATGCAAGCATATATCAGTTTTTTTTTTTAGTTTTCTTCCCCTGTAATAATCATAATTTTTAAAACAAAAAATATAGAAAAATAAAATGCACAATGCAAATAGAAATATACATGCCAACTCCAATCACACAAACATCCCAACAAAAGTTGTACTAAGAAGTCAAATTACTTTAACCGAAATAAACCACGAATATCAACAAGTTTCATAAAAATCAATATCTCACAATAACAAGGAACAAAAATAAGATATAAATTCTAGTAAACAATGTAATATCAAAAAAAAAAAATCTAGTGAACAATGGAGAGATGAAACTAAAAAGGTAAGGAAATTGGAGTCCTGGACACTACTGACACACAACTTCCCCTGGATTGATCAATGATGAACAGGCCATTTGGTCGAATATATTCTTCGTCATTGTCAAGGCATCTGTTCCGCTTTCATCCTGCTTGTATTCTTTGCCATGTGCTCTGTTGTGACTACGACCTTCTCAACAACCAAGTACGCAGAGTAAAAACCTGACAGTAAACAGTCCAATCATACTTACATCAGCACCAACAGCAAGTGCTTCCATAAATTCTTTGGTACCAGATGGCAGATCTTGCAATGGTATCCAAATTGTTAACGAAATCTGTAATATTAAATTTAAACCAACACACATTAGCTTCAAGGATTAAAAGTAAAAACAAAGTTCTAAATTAAACCAACATTGCACTCAGTACCACTATTTACCAAATTTAGTCATGCCAATTCCACTATCGACAATTGTCAATGTATTGTTTGATTTGTCAGGGATAATATGGATGAACAGCTCAGGCAGCATCTAGCTTGGTCTGGTCAGTCAAGCTCTCGAAACAAATTTTATGCACAGCCTGATTTGATAAAAGACAAACAATAAAAGGATTCACAATTTGCAGAAGATGTTCGACAACTCAGAAACAAGGAAGCACGAGTGGTTCTTAAGATGCACAGGATTATAAACCTCACATTATATGAATAATAAAAGATAAGGTTAATTTGTATAAGATTAAGAGCACACTGAACACCAGCAGTAGTACTAGTTTATTATCACTTCACAGTTCATTCATCACTAAAGACATCATCTATAGCAAGCCCGGCTGTTGTGTAATTAAAATATGGGAATTAATCTGTATTATGATTTATGATGGATATACAGTTAAATAAATAAATTAATAATATACTCCATATTTAATAAACTTATTTATTATTACCATTAAATTTTCTTGACTAATCTGTATAGTTGATCATGTTTAAAATTATAAAGTACTGGTATTACATAAATTAATTGTATTTTACCACAAGGTTGGAAAGTTAATTGGTAAAATCTGTACCAATTTCATGTTGGAGAGTTCCAGCCAACTTATTAAAGCATGTTGCTAGAATATAAAGCAACAATATTTAAGCTTTCAACGTTTGAAGCTTTCTCAACTAAATTTGAAAAGTTGTTTCAGAAAGTAGTCAAAACAGGGTAGTCACATAATAAACAATGAAAATTGTGCAGCTCTTACAATGAAAAGTTGTCGAGCATGTGTTGAAATACATCAGCTCAATTAGAATTGATAAAGGGTGTTATAACCTGAACATGAAAATACATATCATTCTTCAATCTTATAAGAGCATAGTGAAATTCAAAAATACATATAAAGAGTCATGTTGTAATGAAAACCATGTAAGGCTAAAGACATCTGAACTTCACTAAATTTTAAAAAAAAAACAATTTACACACATGTATGACTAACTACACAAATAAGATTCTCCATATATACACAAATTCAATTTCCCTAAAATTTAAATTAAATTCAGTGGTATGTATGCTAAATAATTAGTAATTCAACACAAACCTCTCTATATACAAACATAGAGAAAGATGGAACTATGTGCACGGTAAAGCTCAATTTTCATTTTTTTTTAAATGTTCGATAACTACTCATGTCAGAATTCGAACTCTTTTACAAAAAATGAAAGATGTGTGATTTTAGTAGCAGGGGAATAAGGATTATTAAACGGTCTGACTTTAAAATTATTTTAATAATTCCTATTGATGACTACAAACTATAATTATACTAAAAGTTTTGTTTAATTAGAAAACAAGATCTTTATTAGTAATTTTTAAAAGTCCGGTTAGATTAGCCCCTCCTGATTTCGTCACCAACACTTAGTAGTATATATAAAACAATATTATCATTATTTTTATCTTTTTTATTTTCTTTGTACATATATACTATAATGTGCAGATGGAAAAGATAAGGTTGCTAAGGAGGTAATAGAAAGCATAGATGAGGAGAAGAAGTCCATCACGTTTAAGGTGATTGAAGGAGATCTTCTGGAGACATACAAAAGCTTCAAAGCCACTTGCCACGTGGACAAAGAAGGCGAAGACAGCTTGGTGACGTGGACCTTCGAATACGAGAAGCTACATGAGAAGGTGGAGGATCCACATACTTTAATGGACTTCATCGTTAGTGTCACTAAAGATATCGAGTCTCATCACCATCTCCACCAGTAGACAAAGAACGTGTGAAGGCGTCCATGCAGTTGATAAGTGTATGCGTGTTTTATATATCAATGACTTGATATATACTGAATAAAGATATGAGTTTGCCAAATAAATTTATAAGTGTCATTATAAGTCTCATTATAAGTACTATGAACTGAAGAGGAATTATTTCTCTAGAGAAAGAATTGAACCTGTGACAAAGGGCCGAAGAAGCTCACAACTCAACTGCAGAGTATTTGAATTAGCTGCATAAACACATATAGATGAGTTGAGAGAATTCAGATATATTAACTAAGTTGTAGACATTGACTGATGGAACTAGGGACCTGAGAGTTGAGACACACACCTATAATCAACAATTAAACCCCTAAAATTAAACAATTAAACCCCTAAAATTAAACCCCTAAAATTGAACATCACATCCCATTTAAGTGGAGTGCCTCCTTTCTGGGCAGGTAAAACAAAAATATCATCAATTTGTTGCCATAGTAGTTCTTTAATTCAAAACTTAGCAATTTATCAGTTACCCTGCTTCTCTTTAATTATCCTAGTTGTCAAGTCTGATTGCTCAGGCACTATGGATATAGTAGTGACTCACAAACTTTACTTGTCAAGTAGCAGTTATCTGCTTATAGCGTAGTGAATACCCTATGTTCCAAGTGATAGATAGTTAAAGGTTCAAGCCTTATGGAGAGTTTATTCAAAATATCTGCAAATGACCATTTCCTAAAAGAGAAATTGTAATGTACAGTTGTGTGTATCTCTAGTTTCTTATTATCTGCATTCCTGTCTTGTCAATGAAGGAATTCTGGATCAGCTTTATGTCTGATAAATACCTGTTGCACTTAAGCTTATAATTTGTAGTCTTTTTGCATTACTCAGAGACCGAGAAAGGCATTTTCAATGCAAAAGGCCATTATCAATAGACATAGACTCTTCAAATCAAATTAGCCAAAAACAGAAGCGACTTAGCTACAAACACATCTATCAGACTCGACAAAACACTAATTCGACAAACACTAATTAGTAATCAACATCAACACACAGACTCGGCAAAATAACACATATTATAAAATCTACTAGTATCTAAATTTATATTTTGCATCTACTTGGGTACCTTACAAATCTAGTAGTAGCTGTGGAAGAATCCTTTCAAGATAGCAGCAACACGTTGAACAGCTTTAGCAATAGTACCAACACGTTGAACAGCTTCTGCATTATAAGTGTCATTATAAGTGTCATTATAAGTCTCATTATAAGTACTATGAACTGAAGAGGAATTATTTCTCTAGAGAAAGAATTGAACCTGTGACAAAGGGCCGAAGAAGCTCACAACTCAACTGCAGAGTATTTGAATTAGCTGCATAAACACATATAGATGAGTTGAGAGAATTCAGATATATTAACTAAGTTGTAGACATTGACTGATGGAACTAGGGACCTGAGAGTTGAGACACACACCTATAATCAGCAATTAAACCCCTAAAATTAAACGATTAAACCCCTAAAATTAAACCCCTAAAATTGAACATCCCATCCCATTAGTAACAATTGAACCCTAAAATTAAACACCTAAAATTGAACCATAAAATTAAACCCTTAAAAAGTGAACCCGAAAGCTTCACAACTAAGCCCGTGTTCTGTTATATTTTGTATCGAGAGATCGAGAGATCGAGAGAGAGAGAGAGAGAGAGAGATAGTGAGAGAGAGAGAGTGTTAAGAGATGAAACCTCAATCAAACTAATCTTTAATCCCAAATTGAACAGAGGTTGAGAACAGATCGAGGTTGTATTAGAGGCGAGATGGTGTTGAGAGGTAGAGGGTGAGCGGCGACGATGAGCGGGAGGCGGAGGCTGAGGTGAGAGAGGGGGGAATTATGACCTAAAACTACGACGCGATTGTAGTTGAATTGGTGTTTTAGTGTAAAAATTATAAATAAAAAATAAAGATATATTTCTTAAAATACAGTAACTTCTAGAGCGTTTCTAAAAAACGCTATTTAAGTGCACGCTACAATAGCGTTTTTTACTTAAACGCTATCTTAGTATATATTTTTTATTTTTTGTTTAATTTCGTTTTTTCATTTATTAACTTACACTATGGTTCTCGAAAAAACGCTATTTAAGTACAGCACTAAGATAGCGCTTTTGGAAAAACGCTATCTAAGTACTATGTCCTAAGTTCAGATTTGTAGTAGTGTTTATTTTATTTTCAGGCGGTTATGTTAGTTCTATACTTTTATAGAATGATATTAGTTATTGGTATTTTCATATTATTTTTAGAAATATATGTTAAATATTTTATAAGCGTAAATTATGTTTTGAAATTATTATTATGTACAAATTATGTTAATCAAATATAATAACAAAAATCAATATTATTCATAATTAGTTTTTAAAATACAAAGAGTTATACTAATTAATATATAAGGATTTTCAGACCAATACTATAATGACGTACAAGAAAAAATTGTCAAATTAAATATAATAATAATAATAATAATAATAATAATAATAATAATAATAATAATAATAATAAACTAGTAAATTAGAACTTTCCTATTGAAAGTATGCATATTTAATTCACTTAAAACTTAATATATATGTACTAATTTAATATTTTGGAGATGGGCCTACTTTATATATATAGGTGTTTAAATTGAACATTTTGAAATCATATCATCGTTAAAGGGAAGAAGTTTAATATATTTGGGTAATTTGGGCCTATTTTTTATAGCCCGACCCTTTGATCTTCTAACTCCTGATGATATCTTATGGTGTGGCACCTCCCTGCGGAAAATTAAAACCTGGGACATTTGGAATTCTATCCGCAATCCTGCGCCTCGAGTTCCTTGGCATGGTCTTGTCTGGCATAAATCCAAAATTCTTAGCTACGCTCACCATGAGTGGGTTCTCTGTCATGATCGTCTGCCCACTTTGCAAAGGTTGGCTGCGTTTGGTCTTGATGTATCTCCTTTATATCTCTTCTGCGTGGGAGGAATGGAGACTGCTTCTCATCTTTTTATCACCTGTCCTCTTATCCAAGCTGGCAGGTCTGTTTGAAGCTAGACTGTTCTGCTACTTCTTGGATTGAATTGGTCCTAAATTGGGGTTCTATCACAGATTGGTCTCTCAGACAGGTAGCTCTTTTAACGGCTCAAATTTTTTCTTATCACTTGTGGAGGGAGCGTAATACAAGGCACCATGACAAAGGAATTTTTGGACCGCATAGGTTACTTCGGGGAATTATGAATGATATTAAGGCTAAGCTGCACAACTCTAGATGGTTCCAACAATTCGCACACTTAGACATGTATAGGTGGTTTTTTGTTCCTTGATTTAGGGTTATCCCTTTTGTTTGTTCTTTCTATTTTCACTCTAGCTTGTTTAGGTTAGATTGTTGATAGATAGCTCTCTCTTTGCCTTGGCTTAGAGCAAGGGTTAACCCCTGTTTTTCCTTCCTTTATAATATACAATTTAGCCAAAAAAAAAACTTATAAATTATTTATTTCGGAAAAAATTTCGTATTTACGTATATTTTTTTAGAGGAAAATGCGTATGGGGAGTTTAATATTCGTTATCTTGCAAAAATTAGTTACTTATTTCATAAAAAGTACATATTTCCTAACTTTTTTCCAGAATAAATAACTTATTTCTGAAAAATAAGATTTACCAAACGCATTATATTACGCCTTTTAGGCCCACTTTTTCACAACTACATCCTTTTAGTGGAGCATTCTAGAATCATGACATCAAATTATAAATAGATGTAATTGTTGTGATTAGCCAAAAGGTAATAAGACACTCCGGCATAGTCTTTGATGGCAAAGATTGCTTCACGAAGTCCAGGTGGCTTTCTCAAATTCTTGTTCTTCTCACACTCAAATGGTACTAGATTCAGTTAATATATAAGTATATATTGGTATATGTCTATGAATTTATGTAATAAATAATTTTATTTTTGTAGGTTAAAGATTTACCAACATATAGTATATATTGGTATATGTCAATGAATTTTATGTAATAATTAATTTTTGTAGGTTCAAGATGTACCAACATTTTCTACAAATGGCGCCCACATATGTGGTGTATTATCGCTCTTGTTCCATTTCTAATGGATATCTTGTATATTATTACTCTTGTTTCATTTCTAATGGTCCTTATAGTCTTAGTTAAATTCCATCTATTCTATATATTTTTTCCCTTTTTTGTAACAGATATATTAGATAGTTTAATTATCACCGTAATCTTAACTGAATTTGATCTATATTTGATGTGTATTTTTATTTATTTATTGAAGAGTTTTTACAAATTTTTTGATGATTTGATGAAGGAAATGCATTCGTCATATAATTTACAGTGAGGTGTATCACCAACCTTAGTGCCTATATGCCTTCAAATCCAAGGTACATAATGTGTTTACATACAATGTATCCCAAAAATGTTGATTTGAATGCTCTAGATTTTCAAAAGAGTATGTTTGTCTTTTCCATTTATATGACTATTATGGCTTGAGCTCTACCTAAATTTTTCCATGCTCGTTATCTCTACCATTTTCTTTTTTACCATCTTTTTTAATGTATGTGAATATCTTAATGTTAGAACTTATTTAGATCCTATTTGTATTTTCTACTCCAGTCTTGTGTGGTCACAACGCGTGCTTTGATGACGAAAGTGGTCATATATGTTATGGGAGTAATGATAGCCTCTGTAAGGTATGATATGCAATATTCTTTATTCTACATGATTGGTAGTTCAGTAAACTTTTTGTTTGTGGCTCATGATTGTAGTTCATCTAATTAGTTGGAGTTATGTAGTACGAATTAATGGTGTCTCCTTTACTTAATTAAGTTTCATCATTTACAGGTTTGGGATAGATGTTGTCTAATAAATAATTAACAAGCATCTGGGTCTTAGTGGGCGATCTAGGAGGTGTTAGATTTAATTATAGTCAAGGAGATGGTCATCATCTTATATCTAATGCAATAGATCGATCAGACTATCGAACTTTAGAATATTCGTAAAATGTCCTCTAATCTCACTCAGTAAGCCTTTCTATTCCCGATCTTCATTCCATGTGTTTGATTTCCTTTTCCAGATATATTGTTTAAAATCTTACATTTCCATTCTTGAAAGTTTCACTATAATTAACTGGATAGGTGCGAAGCTGGTATTGCTGCTGGTGGTGCTTCACAGCACCGTCAATTCAATTTTCAAATAAAGCTTCATAAGAAAATTTAGCACTTGACTGAAAGTTATCTTCTAGTTCATATTTATTGTTCAGTGGTGTGTGCTTGTGATCTTGTGATTTATCCTACCAAACACAATCAGTTTGCCCTTGGACTTGGTGATGACTACGTTGCGCATCTGTTGTAGAACCTTAAGAGGGAAATTGGCCGGGTAGCATATCACAGCTTGGAAAAGAAATTGAAAGAACCTCAATGTTATCCGTAAGAGGACTCTGATGTCTTGAAAAGCTAGCAAAGTTTAATTCTCTAGGAAGCTCAAATATTTGTTGGTTTATTAATCTAAATTATGGATTTACTTTGTTTGTTTGAGTTTATTTGCACTTGTTAGTCACACTCGGAAGCAGTCAAGGAACATGGAGATTATTTAGGAGCTTATCGTTTGAATAAAGAGTATAGTAGTAGGAAATTAGTTGTTTACTTCCTAGTTTTTAGCAGTTTTTTTATTCCTGTAATCCTTAGATATGTATTCTGTTTTCAATGAATAAAACAAAACTTAACGTGTAGCTTTGTTTTCTCCATTTTAAATCAAACACATGATCTGTTTACAAGGTTAACAACTAGGTATTTCCAACAATCTGGTATCAGAGCTTTGGCAAAGTGCATGCCCAAGTATATGCCCAGGATGACGACGGAGACAAGGAAGACTAAAGATGGTACGTTAAGCCTGAGTTATCCCATGTTGACAATAGAGAACTACACCGTATGGGCCATGAAGATGAAGGTGTTCATGCAGGCTCATGGTGTCTGGGAAGCCGTTGAATCAAAGGGTTCAACCACAAAGATTGAGGACAGGACTGATAAGATAGCCTTGGCAGCCATTTACCAAGGTGTCCCAGAAGATATCCTATTAACGTTAGCAGAGAAGAAAACTGCTAAAGAAGCCTGGGAGGCTGTGAGAATTCTGTGCCAAGGCGCTGATCGAGCGAAAATGGCGAAGGTTCAACTCTCAAGATAGAGTTCGAGTCATTGACTATGAAAGACACCGATTCTCTTGACGATTTCTGTCTGAAATTAAACGGTTTGATGACCAACATACGAGCACTTGGGGAGAGTGTGGAGGAGTCATACGTCGTGAAAAAATTGTTACGAGCCGTTCCTTCCAAATTCTTACAAACTGCATCTACCATAGAGTAATTTGGGAACCTCAACATGATGTCGTTTGAGGAAACAGTTGGATCCTTGAAGGCACATGAAGAGAGGTTGCGAGGCCAAACCGAGAATAGTGGGCATCAGCTGTTACTCACCGAAGAAGAGTAGAACAAAAGGGAAAAGGAGAAACAAAAAGTATTAGTAACCCTGGAGGAATGGCAGAGAAGATCCCGCAAAACTGATGGGTTCTCCGGACAGAAGTACAAAGGAAAGGACAATCTCCGTTGGGTACGAGACAAGGGTAATTAATGTACGTTGTTTCAACTGCAGGGCGTATGGGCATTTCGCTACAGAATGTAAGAAGCCCAAACGAGACAGGGAAGCAAAGGAAGAGGCAAATATTGCAGCAATCCCTGATGATGAACCAGCTTTGCTTATGGTAAAGTATGAGGTGAAGGAGGAAGGTGTGATGCTGATCAATGAGGAGAATGTAACTCCAAAACTGAATTTCAAAACTGATGAGAAGAAAGAGGAGTCAAATTTTTGGTATTTGGATAATGGCGCTAGTAACCATATGACGGGACAGCGAGGAAAATTCAGTGAAGTAGACGAAAGTGTGATTGGCAAAGTAAAATTTGGCGATAACTCTGTAGTACACATAAGGGGAAAGGGCTCGATTATCTTAAAATGCAGCAATGGTGAAAACAGAGTGTTAAGGGAGGTGTATTACATCCCCTCATTGTGCAGTAATATTCTATCACTAGACCAGCTTTTAGAAGAGGGACACCAAGTCATGCTGACTGGAGACTGTTTATGGGTTCGTGACAAGAGGGGTGAGCTACTGATAAAGGTGCATCGCTCTAAAAACAGACTATATAAGGCAATACGCAAAACCGGTGAACAGAGGTGTATGCTAACGAGGTGCGATGACAAGAGTTGGCTTTGGCATTCCTATCTAGGACATGTAAACTACAAAGCTCTTACACTAATGTCGACTATAAACATGGCTCATGCCTCATGGACTGCCCAAAATAGTCCAACCTGATGAAATTTGTACAGGGTGTCTATTGTCTAAACATACAAGGAAGGGGTTTCCACAACAAGCTGAATTTCTTGCCAAAAGGCCCCTCGAGTTGGTACATGGTGACCTTTGTGGGCCAATAACACCAAGTACAAGTACCGGTAACAGGTACATCTTACTTCTCATTGATGATTTTAGTCGAGTTATGTGGGCATATCTGCTGAAAAGCAAGAGTGATGCTCTTGAAGCTTTTAAAAGATTTCGAAATCTAGTTGAAAACAATTCAGATAAACGGATAGAGACCTTCAGAACTGATAGAGGCGGAGAATTCACATCAAATGAATTTATGAAGTACTGTGAGGAAGTTAGAATTAAAAGGCAGCTTACAACACCTTACTCACCACAACAAAACGGGGTGGTCGAACGACGGAATCGCACCATGATAGAAATGGCTCGTAGTTTGCTAAAGGAGACAGAGTTACCCACGTATTTCTGGGGAGAGGCTATTCATCACACAATTTATTTACTCAACAGACTTCCAACAAGGGCTTTCACATGACTGACTCCGTACGAGGCTTGGTCAGGCATGAAACCACATCTGGAGCATGTTCGAATGTTCGGTTGCTTGGCTTACATGAGAGTCTCAAATGTCAACTTAAAGAAATTGGATTCAAGGAGCAAGGTAGTGATACATCTAGGGAAAGAATCGGGCACTAAGGCCTATAGATTGTACGACCATGAGACTAAATTTATTTGTATTAGTCGAGACGTAGTTTTTGATGAGAGCAAGTCGTGGAGCCGGGGTCAAAACGATCTGCCACAACCAAGTCAGACAAATAACTTCTTGGTTCTTGAAATTAATGAAGAGGGTCAAGGTGATCAGTTTGAAGGAGAAGGTATGTTCACACCCACAAGTACAAGGAGCAACATCGTAAAATCAGAATCAGGCATGCCAATTGATTCAACAGCTTTGGGTTCAGAAAATTCACTTGTTACGCCTAACTTTGGGTCTGAGAGTGACAGCCAACCAAGACGATACAAGAATTTGGAAGAGATATACAACATCACCGAACCTATCGAGTTGGCAGAAGAAGAGTTAATGTTAACGGGCGTAGATGAGCCCATAAACTATGTGCACACTGCAAAAGAAGAGAAATGGAGGAGAGCCATGAAACTTGAAATCGACGCAGTTGAAAGGAATGATACTTGGAGATTAACTGAGTTGCCACCTGGACGAAAACCAATAGATTTGAAATGGGTTTATAAGATCAAGAGAGATGCCAGCGGACAGATTACCAAGTACAAGGCACGAATTGTCGCGAAGGGCTCTGTGCAAAAACAGGGGGTGGACTTTGAGGAAGTTTTTGCACCGGTGACTCGACTGGAAACAATTCGTTTACTACTTGCTCTAGCTACCAAGAATGTCTGGGAGGTTCATCACCTTGACGTAAAAACTACCTTTTTGAATGGTGAGATTCAGGAAGTGGTCTATGTCAAGCAACCAGAGGGATTTGTCAAACATGGAAAGGAGCAGTTAGTGTACAGGTTATTGAAAGCACTGTACGGGCTCAGACAAGTCCCTCGGGCTTGGTATTCAAAGCTCAACACATGTCTGGTAGTGCTTGGTTTCATCAGGTGTCCTTACGATCAAGCTGTATATACCAGGTCTATAGGGAAGGAAGTTATAATAGTCGCCGTCTATGTGGACGGCCTCCTGATCACTGGGTCAAGTCAAGCAGTTATTAGAGAGTTCAAGGAACAGATGGGAGACAATTTTGACATGAGCGATCTAGGTAAATTGTACTACTACTTAGGCATTGAGGTGGAGCAAAGGGAGAGGTATATTCAGTTGAAACAATCCGGGTATGCAAGAAAGATCCTAGAGAAGTCAGGAAAGCGAGATTGCAACGCGACCAGGTATCCAATGGATAGTCAGAATAGTATTTTGGTCGGTTTTTCAGATAGTGACTTGGCTGGAAATGTGGAAGATAGGAAGAGCACTGGCGGCATGGCGTTCTATTGGAACGAGAGTTTAATAACGTGGGTATCTCAGAAGCTAAGGTGTGTTGCACTCTCCTCGTACGAAGCGGAGTTTATGGCAGCTACGGCTGCGGCTTGTCAAGCCATATGGCTGTGAAATCTCTTGGTTTAACTAATTACAGGTAAAGTCATTGGTCCAGTAATGATTTATGTAGACAATAAATCCACTGTTGATTTGGCGAAGAATCCAGTGTTCCACGGCAGAAGCAAACACATAGATATACGCTATCATTTTATAAGGGAATGCGTTGAAAAGGGCAAGATTATTGTCAAGTATCACTACTACAAAAAAGCCTAAAGAAACCACCTAAAAACCATCTTAGAGACCACCTCAAGAGGGGGTCTCTAGGTCAGTGCTCTTCTAGGATAAGAGACCTCATCTTTGAGGGGGTTTCTTAAATAGAAATAAGAGACCAGCTATTTAAGAAAAGTGGTCTCTTAGGTAGAAGGAAAAGAAACCACTTATTTAGATTAGGTGGTCTCTCAGGTTCTAGTAAAGAAACCACATAGGCCAATAAGTGGTCTGTTTGATTTCAATAAAAAAATCAGTTAGTCTCTAAAATGTGGTCTCTTTCCTCTGAATAGGATTAAATTTCTTCAATTAATAATTTTTTTATATTATTAATTGTCATTGAGATTATTATTATTAATTATTATAATAGTATTCTTATATTTAAGCATAAGCACAAAGCTTTCATAATCATATAGCCAAAGAACAACTAATTTTTTCATCGGACATCCTGTATACACCAACCTGCAATATGAGTCCAAACGAGACACCATCAGCACAAGGAGCACAAATAACAAAAATTGGTAAGACCGCAAACAACAATAAGATAGGCAATGAAAGTGGTAAATATTAAATAAAAACTTTTACTTCTGACATTCGAGCCACATGATATAAGATTGTTGTTCGTACTATGTTAAATGTATTGTTGGAAACTGTAAGTGATAGAAACTTCAAAAATGTAAAAGCATTGTATCATCAATAAAATGTATAGATTTGGATTTGAGGGTGGGATTGGAAAAAATCTTACCTCTGGAAAGCCAGCTTGATCGATGCAAACCTTAAAAACAAGGTACCAGGGAAAATGTGCTATTGATATAGTTTTACACAGCATATATCCTCAAAATAACTGGCTGATATTCAACATTTAGCACATCACAATTTCACAATAAGAAAATACTACAACTCACTAGTTCCTCCCAGCTGTTTCAAGCTGATTAGACATGCCAATTAGACATGTCAAATTTGAGAGTGATGCCGCATTTAAGAGGACTCTGCACCAAACACCTGAATTCTCTCTTCAATTGATAAGCCGCAGCATGGACATTCAGCCTTTCCCTCCTTTCCATAACTGTCACTGCAATTCGAGCACAAAACCTGATGTGCACAGGGCAAAAAAACCACTGAAACTTCTTTTTCCGCACAAATAAAGCAATTTCGATCACTGCAATAGTCCTCCTAGTTATCTAGCTCACCAAACATTATTTCAGTTAATCCACCATGAGTCTCCATTCCATTGGTATAGACCATGGGCAAGTTAGTCAAGTGAGGATTGAGCTGACTAGCTTGTGATGACATTTTCAGTTGAGAAAGCTCTTGCTCAAGCCTTTGATGTTCATCCTTGTGACGCTAAATGTCTGTCTCTATCTTTAGGTGCATGCTCGCTTGCTCTCTCTTGTTTGTCGTCACAATTGTTTTTAAGAGGCGCCTTTCTTCCTCTAATTGTTCTAGGGCTAATTGTTTAGCCTTCTGAGCCTCCTTCTGTTTTGCCTGTCATTTCCAGAACATTATGGAACAACTTTAAAAAACCAAAAGGTAAAACTATTCAGTTGTCTAATCACAATAATGAATCACCCGACTGACGACTGTCACCAAATTGATATATCATCGTCGTCACTGTAATTGCCAAAACACATGCAGCACAAACACAATATCACACACTAATCTGACCGTAAAACTAAAGCATCTATTGCCGTGAGGGACATCTGCCAACAGAGTACCGAAACTGCCAAAGGTAAACATCAGAAAGTGAAATACAGAAAGTACAAAATCAATCTCTAATTACCAAATTCAACCAAAACCAAGTACAAAATCAAAACCCTAAATTGAAACCTATACTAGTTAGAGATTGAATACCTAAATTAAAGCCCCAAATGTAATACCTAAATTAGTAGAGAGTAGAAAATCAAATTCACGATAATGACTTTTTAATTACCAATGGGAGGTTGCAATTCCAGTTTGTAATGTCAAGAGTAGAGTGATTGTCGAGAGAGAGATGGAGAGCGAGATTGAGAGACAGAGAGAGGGGATTGTCGAGAGAGAAAATGAGAAGAGAGGGAGGCGGCGAATGAATGAATGTTTTTCGGGGAAGTTAGAATTTTTAATTTTTGAAGTTATGTTTAATTTTTAATTTTTAATTTTAGTTTTTAGTTTTAAGTTGAAGGTGGGAAATTTTGGTTTGGGGGAATTTTGGTTAAGGGAGGGAGAATTTTTATAGAGGATTGAAAATTTTTGTTAAGGGGGGAAAGACGTGCGGGGCAAAAAAATTTTGGAGACACCATTAACGTCGGTTGGAAGAAACCCATAGAAAATAAATAATATTAAAAAATGATAAGAAACCACCTTTTTAATTAAAGATGTCTCTTTTCATGTATTATAAGAGATCTCTTTTTTAAAAAGTGAGGTTTCTTTTATTAAATAACCACTTATTTAAATAAGGTGGTCACTTTACTTATATTATAGGAGACCAATTTTTGAAAAGTGTGGTTTCTTTTCTTAAGTAATCAATTATTTGAATAAGGTGGTCTTTTATTAGCGGTTCCTTTGCCTATATTTGTACTAGTGTATGTGCGCACAGATGAACGAAGAGCTGATTCTTTGACAGAGGCTCTTACTACTACCAAGTTTGAGAAGATGAGAGAGTTGCTGGGGGTGAAGAACACAGTTCAGATAATTTAGCGTCTACAAATCAAAAACTGTAATTGTATCTATTTTATATAAGGGTTTGTCCACTGTGTGCCCATGGGCACATGCTAAGAATTTGTGCTTGATAAGTTGTCAAGTTTAGATTGGTGGATATTTATGTGAATGGATGGGACCCATCATTATTAATGAAATCCCCACATACTAGAAAATTGGTTCATATAAAACCTAAATGTCATACTAGAAAACCTAACATGTGTTTTTGTAAAAAACTTAATTAAATGTATTGTAAAAAACTTTTCTATTCCATCTAAATACCCTCTGGATGATACTCTTCCAATCAATGTTTGGTTTTCCCAAGATTCTCTACATTCAATTTCAGGGTGCTTTTTTGTTAATTTCGTGCCTAAATGAGGACTCTAGTGCTAAGTAGGTCTACAAGAGATTTCATTGATGTGTATTATTAAACTACAAATGTACTACCGACATATGGTAATAATATGAAAGAAAAATATTTTACATTTTAATATATAAACTAAAAATATATTTATATTGAAATACAAAATAATGTATGTGTAAATTCGTAATTGTATTTTCTCTTAAGATTTTAATAAGTAAACTAAAAAGTATATTTATATTAGGTTTTTTACTGAATAGGATTATCTTTGTACATTGTAGGATTATTAATTTTAAAATTCATAATTGTATTTTCTCTTAAGATTTCGAGTGTTTTATAGATGAAATTGTTAAATTATAACTATATTAAAGATACGCGTGAGCTATAAATTCATAGAATATAGATTTCAAATAGTAAATATGAACTTTTAATTTATATCATATCTAGATTATACTAATAAACAAATAAAATTAAATTCTAATACAACCAATTTTAATTATATCATATCTAGATTATATTTTTTTTTATAATACGATATAATCTTGATAGTCTATTTTCAAAAATATTAAAATTATTTTTTAGGTACTGTACCAAAATTTTGGATAAAATCCGTAATTTATTATATAAAAAAGGGATAATATACGTGGCTTATTATATACAAGTATATAATATCATGCTTTGTTTATATTTAGTATAGATAGATTTTAAATTTTTTACTTATATTTTATATTTTTCAAAACAAATAAATAAGTACGAATCTATAAAATTGTGTCACGTTTTTTTGCATAATAACAAAAAATAGTTGATAAGAATTTTGTTGTTATTACTATAAAATTGAGCTATATTTTAATTTAATTAATTTTATAGGATCATCCATGTATATAGTATTTTTACCAAATTAAAATATTTTGGGCCTAGTTTTCACCATGGGCCCTTGTTTGGCTTTAGACGATTTTATGCAAACTCAAAATTTAGAAGGTTCTAGAAAACAACCTATCAATCATTGTATAAATATTGAGCCTATAGGCAAATAAAGGTGGTGTTTGTTGATGGCAAAGAGTGCTGCTTCATCGAGGTCAATTTTTTTAAAGTTCTTTTTTGGTGGTAGAAATTGAATGTCAGGTTCTTTATCATTTCTCATAAAGGATGAATTAATTTAGGTTGGAAGAAAAAGGATGTCTGGCCTACTTAAAAGTCAGGTTGTTGTCGCCCAGGTCATTCTGGATGTTGCCATACAGATCTGGTAATGAATTTTCATTTCTGGTGTTTTGTTAGTTTTGATAATTGAGAATTCTTTAAAATTTTGAAAGGCATCTTATGAAATGGCAAATGGCTAATGAGACATGGCTCCCCTCAATCTAATTATGTTGACAATCTTTATTTTTTTGAGATATTTAAGAAAATTTATTACAATTTTCTCTCTAAGTTAATATCAAAGTTAATATCAAGTATTTATAATTTCTTTGTATATAAAAGGTATCTATGATATGATCTTATGTTAATTTATATATTAATTTAAATTTTCAGCAAATAATGAAGAAAATGCTCCAATAAAAGTTAACGGGATGGATGATGTTGTTCCACCTGCGCTGAAGGTTATGAAGGTGAAATGTGGAGCAACTACCTAATACAACATGGCAGGGAAATGTGAGTAACTCTTTCATGGTCTTGATTTGGTTTAAGATTAGTAGTTACCTATATGACATGTGTTTAATGGAATATTTTAATATTTGGTTCGTGTATATTTATCTAGTATTTTTAATACTTATATATTTTAATGAATTCATTGTCTTTTATTAGTTAAACATTATAGATATCTTTTCTTAGATTCAGCATCATTTACACAGAGAAAAGTGAATTCCTTCAAATCCAAAGTCCAAAATATGTGAATGGAAAATACGTGAATTCCTTCAAATCCAAAGTCCAAAAAATGTTAATGGAAAATACTAGCTCTATTTATGTGAGGCTTTTAAGGAAAATGTGCTAATGTTATTATTGATTTCATTATATGATGTTTGTCTGAGCTACGACATGTTAACACTATCATGTAAATTCTGATGTGTTATCTTTTGGGCTTTCTTTGTGCACAATGCAGTTAGTTTTTTCGTATTATTTTCAAAATTTCTATTTTTCCGACTATAAACTAGCATTCCTATATGATTGAATACATTAAATCTTTCTCTGGATTATGAGAATCTCCAAGAACTATTTATTGCCCCGATCACATTTATTCTTGGAAAAGGTAATTATTATATGATTTATGGTAGGACATAATTTTATTTACTTATCTATCTGGTCTCTACTATCTTATATGTAGATCGAGTTGAAGCTTATCTTACATGTTGAGTTGAAGCTTATATGTTCTATAGCAGTAACAATTTTTTAGTTTTTGGATATAATAAATATCCTATGTTTGAAGTGGCTTTCTTGTTTGTTTTTTGAGCACCACCTAGCTGTTACGTTCATATGTGAAAATGTGTTGATGAACAACATATGAGTTCTTGTGACTAAATTGAAGGATCATTGTTTTATGATTCAAAAATAGGTTGTCCAGTATTTTTTGTATAAGGATAGCTTTTCTTAGGCATCAGCCTTGCCAAGTCACGCGGGAACCTCTTATTTAATGGTAGCAAAGAATTGTACTGGACCTTTTTTGTTAGATCTAGAACTTTTTAGTGTCATAAGCTCCTGATTACTGTTTGCCAAAAGAGAATCAATATGTTTATTAATACTTACTATATAATTATCCATCTCAAATTGTAGATTATCGGGAGTATGTCAGAAGGGCAGAGAAAACCTTTACTCTTCTTTTGGACATCATTGAAGTATGTACTTGTGGAAGGTTTTCGCCTAATAATCTCTTGACTTTCCATCCACAAGATGAACGAGATTTGCAATCACCTTCCATCATCTCAAACATGCTTCTATCAGTTGTGTTTTACACCTTACTAATCATTTCAAGTCATGCAAGAGTGTTTAAGCATCATCACTCAGGAGCATGTCGGCTCCAGCTTTGGTACTGCTTGAAAAAAACCTTACATGGTGGGACAGAAAATTTCTTGGCGGCACATACAAAGATTGATACAAAGCTTAAAGTCAAGCAAGATTGTGTACGCATTATTAGTGAGGAGCATGAGTAGCTTTGGTACTTGCTGAAACAAACCTCGACTGGTTTTATTAAATTTAAAATCGAGATTACAATCAGAAACCAATTTTCACTGTTATTTGAAGAACGAACATTTCTCGGTATCTTACAAAACATTCAACTGTATTAGCGGTAGTGGTTAGACAAAAAGAAAAGATTAGTATTTCAATTTCATGTATGTAAATACTTTTATTTAATGAAAATAAAAAAATTATTTTATTTACTTGTCTATTTACTATTCATTATCTAGAGATTGATAATGTGCATACATTCAAAATTGACAAGTATAGACACAAAACAATCATTAGAACTAAACAAAGAGTCTTAATTAAATTCAGAGTTTGGAACACTAAGTCAGGACTAAGTATTTTCAAGGTCTAGTTCTTCATCATAGTCTGTATCACACTTCACACTCTATCAAAATATAGTATTTGCATAGGTGGCACCGAAACGGACACGCACCTATTCCTTCAGTGCACTTACACAACCTTCGTTCTATCCAAACTGGCAGGCCTGCTCAAGCTTAATTTCTCTGGTGCGACGTGGGTTGCACTGCTGCTTTCTTTGGAAGGAATTACTGACAACATTCAACGTCAACTTGCTCTTCTTGTGGCGCAGATCTATGCATACCATGTTTGGAGAGAAAGAAATGCAAGGTTACACGATTCTGGCGTCTTGGGTCCAAACATGTTGCTCCAGGGTATTATGAGGGATCTTAAGGCAAGACTTCTGGGCTCCGAATGGTTCCTAAAAAATGCTAATCTAGATTTGTATAGGTGGTTATATATTTGATGTTCCTTAGTCCGTTAGTTCTCCTCGCTCCAATTTAGCCTGTTTAGATTGGTTGTAGTGTTCTCTCTCGGCCTTGGCTTAGAGCAAGGGTCAATCCCTTCTTATTTATAAAATTTAATTTAGCAAAAAAAAAAAAAATATTTAAAAAAAAGTTAATATTTAAATATAGATAATGACGAGCATCAAAACTATAAGCTGAAATACATACCTTGCTACTTATGCATATTTAAGAATCTATTAATTTAATTAAGATTCCTAACTCACTTACCAACCTAATGAAGGTACCCTCAAGTGGATTAGTTAGAATATGTGCAATTTGTTTGTGGGTAGGAACAAAATGAATTTTCACAGTACCATTTTCAATTTGTTCTCTAATAAAATGGGAATAAATTTGTATAGTTTAGATTCTTGTTTCATACCATGTGACTGATTGAGGGGTCGTTTGGGTAAGTAAGTTTTATTTATAGTTATATGTCTTTGTATTGGTTTTTTGGCACAAAATCCCGATCCCAGGGGCGTCACATAATCAGTTATTAATTAGTAATTATAATTATTGGTCGTAGACATTTTTAAAAAAGGAGAGGGTTTAGTTAAAAAAGTTAGAAAATGTAACGTATTTTTTGAAGAATGTAATCAGTTAGTTATTATTAATTATAATATTATTAGTTTATTACATTAAATAAAAATGTCTCATGATATATTTTGGGAAAATGAGAGGTTTTAGTTACAAAATTTAGAAAATGTAATGTGTTTTACTTGTAAAATGTAATTGATTAGTTATTATTTTGTTTTATTAAATAGAATTGCCCGCAATTATTACAAAATAATTGTATATAAAAATAAAGGAAATTGAGTAAAAAGTAACTAAGTAAGGGTTAGTTTACACTACAAGAAACAGAGGCATTTCCGACCGTTACAACCGTCAGATTTCATACAACAACGGTTTTAGTCGTAATGGTCGCGTTAAAGCTAATTCAATTTGGACACAGAGAGTAGACCTAAAGTAATTAACGCGGCAAGAAAAAAATTTTCTTGGCCTTATACTACTACATGTATGTTTACAAAGCTGTTTATTCACTCTAGTTTAGATATTTATCTCTTATTTTATGACAAGAATTTTAAGATAATTTGATCACATAATTAAAATTTTAATTATGTGGTTAAAATTCATTCGTGCCAAATAATGGTTAAAACACGTTCCTGCCAAATAATTAAAAGGAAAAAATGTAGAAATAGAGGAAACATAATTCATATATGAGGATAAGATAAACTCTCATTTATTTATATAGATTATTGGGTTCTGATATGTATTATATCTACGTGTATGAAGCAATTAATCGTAAATAAGACACAAGAAGCTTACATCAACACAAGAAGAGTTACAAGAAGCTTACATCAACACAAAATGGAAAAGAGGAAGTTTGGATTTGACTTGAACAGACCAATTTTGGTTGGAAGCGGACTGAGTTTGCAAGGGTACGCGCCATTTTCACTTGAACGGACTGAGAACGGTCGGACTTTAGTTTATATTGAGAGAAAGAGTGATTAAAAGAGGAAGAATACTGATATTGCGGGCAAAGGGTTGTGTGGGTATTGTCTAGCAGCTGTTGTTATTTTTGTCTAATAAAATTTTAAAAAAAAGAATCAATCATGTCTCCCTTTTTTACTTTCGGTCCTTTAACATGAGTAAAGTATCCTTTTGATTGTTTAGCAGCTGTTGTTGTTTTGTTAAATTAAATATTAATCTTTAAGAGCATATGCACCGGGGAGAGTTGATCAACTTTTCAATTCTTTTTAGTATTTAATTCTTTTCAATTGTTTAGCAGCTGTTGTTGTTGATTGTCTCTCTTTATAGATTAGTATTTTCCTTTTAGCTAGGAATGTATTAACTAATTAATTAATGTAACACTAATCTAAAATTGTATAACTATCAGTCATTATTAATAAAATCATAGTTATGAAAAAGTGTATCCTAATTATAAATATTTTTTAAATATAACACTTAATTATGCATTAATTACATAATATTAGAATTTTTATAAAACAATATGAAAACATTTTTTAATGTTGTTTCTTATGAAGAAAGTCAACACTATGAAATTAGAAAATTTTAATATTTTTTAAGTTGATAAATTTAATTGTTTGTTATTTTTATTATGTTTTATTGCCTAAAATAATATATAATTATTGAAAATTATGTAAATTTATTAAAAAAAATTGATTTCTGTTTAATTAAATCATAAAACTTAGTACTAATCATATTTAGAAAAAAGAATAATAAAAAAGTGGCTGAAAATCTTTGATATGAGAATGGTTGTTTTGTTATTTATGACATCAGCAATAAACCGACCGTAATGGTCGGTTATATATAATATGAATTTTTAAATTTATGAAAAATCCTACATTAAAATGATCAATATTTGTGCTTAGTCATTTTAAACACTTAATCAGTAAGGTTTGTTTGTAACATATTTTTTCCAAAAATTAACAAAGGATAATTTTGGACATTTTCTTAAATAATGGATGCGCGTTGTATTATTTTGTAATCCTGATACTTCGGTTTCTCCATAAACCATATCTTAAATGTTGTCAAATAAGATTTTTGAAAACGTAACTTTACTTTATATACAATACAACGTAAATAGTTCGAGAATGGGTCAAAATTATAATATCACATTATTTTATAAATATTTTTCAAATATAACACTTAATTATGCATTAATTACATAATATTAGAATTTTTATAAAACAACATGAAAACATTTTTTAATGTTGTTTCTTATGAAGAAAGTCAACACTATGAAATTAGAAAATTTTAATATTTTTTAAGTTGATAAATTTAATTGTTTGTTATTTTTATTATGTTTTATTGCCTAAAATAATATATAATTATTGAAAATTATGTAAATTTATTAAAACAAATTGATTTTTGTTTAATTAAATCATAAAACTTAGTACTAATCATATTTAGAAAAAAGAATAATAAAAAAGTTGCTGAAAATCTTTGAAATGAGAAAGGTTGTTTTGCTATTTATGACATCAGGAATAAACCTACCGTAATGGTCGGTTTTTGCTATGATTATGAATATTTATTACTAAATGTGGTCGGTTTTATTGGTCGGTTAACGGTCGGGTTAGTCTGACGTGGAAGGGCGAGGAAAAAGGGTCGGAAGTAATGGTCGGTTTTATTCTTTAGTTTTCGTGTGGGACCCACAAATAATATTGGTCGGATTAAATTGACGTGGCCCCTCAGTCAACAAAAGTGGGCTCCACAAGACCTGTTGGTCGGTTTAAGTGGTCGGTTTTATTCTTTAGCATTCGTGTGGGATCCACTAAGAAAATTGGTCGGTTTTATTGGTCGGATTAGACTGACGTGGTCCGTCAGTCAACAAAAGTGGGTTCCACAAGTCGTATTGGTCGGTTTAAGTGGTCGGGTTTAAAATAAATCTGACCGTCGTACCTAACGGTCGGGTTTAGATCCAATAAAAAGTTGGTCGGATTTATGACGGTCTGAAATAGCTCTGTTTCTTGTAGTGTTATTTTATTAAATAAAATAAACCGTTATTTCATTAAATAAAACGATGCATGATTTTTTTTGAAAAAGGAGAATTTTTAGCTAGAAAAGTTGAAAAAGGTAATGTGTTTTAGTAGAAGATACTCCATCCGTCCCAACAAATTCTTTACCTTTTTTTTTACACTTGCTGGCACGCATTTTAAGGTGTATTTTAAGGGTAGCTCAATTTATCTTTAAAATTTTCTTTTCTTGTATAAAAATATATACATTATATTTTTATACAAAAAAAGAAAATTTAAAAAATAAGTTATGGAACTATCCATAAAATGCACCTTAAAATGCGTGCCAGAAACCTCATTCTGAACCTATTGGGCTAGGGAGTAATTGATTAGTTATTAAGAATTATAGTATTGCTATTTTGTAAAAAAAAAATTGAATTACTTCCAATTATTAGAAAATAAATGTATACCTAAATTAAACGGTTTGGTGACCAACATACTAGCACTTGGGGAGAGTGTGCAGGTGTCATACGTCGTGAAAAAATTGTAACGAGCCGTTCCTTCTAAATTTTTACAAAATGCATCTACCATAGAGCAATTTGGGAACCTCAACACGATGTCATTTAAGGAAACAGTTGGATCCTTGAAGGCACATGAAGAGAGGTTTTGAGGCCAAACCGAGAATAGTGGGCATCAGCTGTTACTCACCGAAGAAGAGTGGAACAAAAGGGAAAAGGAGGAACACAAAGTATTACTAACCCTGGAGGAATGGCATAGAAGATCCCGCAAAATTGATGGGTTCTCCGGACAGAAGTACAAAGGAAAGGACAATCTGCGTTGGGTACGAGACAAGGGTAATGTACGTTATTTCAACTGTAGGGCGTATGGGCATTTTGCTGCAGAATGTAAGAAGCCCAAACGAGATAGGGAAGCAAAGGAAGAGGCAAATATTGCAGCAATCCCTAATGATGAACCAGCTTTGCTTATGGTAAAGTCACTACGCCATATATGGCCTTCAGCAACACTGAAAAAATGTTGGCATAGGCCCAAAAATTGTTAGCATAGCAAAAAAAATCTCTACGGCAACACTTTTCGGGTGTTAGCTTTTTCGATGTTGGCGTAGGGGTTAACTGCAACACTTTTAGCCCTACAGCAACATCATAAAATGTGTTGGCGTAGGATAGTAAATAAGCAATGACACGTCACAGGACCCATGACACGCGGCAGGACCCCGATGACACGTGGCTGGACCCCACTGACACGTGGCTGGACCCCACTGACATGTGGCTGGACCCCACTGACAGGTGGGGCCCGCTGACAGGTGGGGCAACACTTTTTACTATCTTTTAGAACATATAGCTATGGCAACATTTTTTGAACACCAAATTAAGCTACTGCAACATTTTTTGAACACCAAATTAAGCTACTGCAACATTTTTTGAACACCAAATTAAGCTACTGCAACATTTTTTGAACATATAGCAACACCAAATTAATCTATTACAACATTTTTTGAACATGGTTAACATTTTGTCATAGCTATTGCAATTACAACTTTCAACTGTAAAAATTGATAACAAATAAATCATTACAATTCAACCACACTATTCTTTACTATCTAACAAGGGGGATGGGGAAAGCATTACAATTCGACATGCAGAACTAGAACTTGCATTTTGATAATGGCTTGCACACGACGTAAAGATCCCACAGCATGTCTTAGAAGCTGATAGCCGCAGCATCTCATCAGTACTTTCCATGTCAGATGGTTTTTCTGGAAGCGCGGGAATTTTGACAGCTGCAAAACAATAATAGGTCTATAAGTATATTCAAGAAAAGCTGACCGTATATAACACTGTACTAAAGGAGAAGATGTTATGATCTTTCAAATACCAGGTACTTTACAATAAAAGATGAATTACCTGCAAGACGATTCATATCTGTTTCTGTGATGCAAATGCAAGTTTGCAACAGTTGATGTTAAGGGGCTGGAGCTTTGAAAGTCCTGGAAAGCATGATCAGGAGCTATAAACTGATACTCTAAATGTTATGATCAGGAGCTATAAACTAATATTATTCACTTACAAGAGGATGACAAATAACGTAAAAGTTTATGATCCTGGAAAGCGCGTAGTATAACCGGCCAAAAGCAAATTCCCAGAAGTTATGTATATTTCTTGATAACTAGTGAAGAGCACATTTATCTTTACCTTTAGGATTGACAATACTAACTAAAGTAATTGCATCATTGTTCCCCTCTGAAATATGTGTGCATTTACCAGCACCTTTCCATACCATAAACATGTACGTAAGACCAAAAAGAATCATACATAATAAGTTACTATCAAAGAAAAAATAACCATGTGCTGCAAGTATCAAGCACCAAATGATTCAAAAAAGATAAAATATAAACAAGGAAAAATAATTGGAACAAGAAAAGGCTTACCTGGCCAAGCCATCATAGCATCCAGTCAAAATAAACCTGCCAGTTGAAACGTATTAGTTCAGGGTAATCACTTATATTTCTTAACCACTGTAAAAAAGTGCGCCATGTTACTTGCGAACTAATTTACTTGCCAACCTTTGTCATAACAAAATTGAAACACAAGCAATCCCACATTTGATTTTGATAATGATTTAAGCAACCGATTTAAGAAGTACATAATGATTTATCAAACGAATGATGTTGCAAAACATCATTTCCTGTAAATGAAAACAATATTTAACATTTAACAAACAGGAACTCCCTTATAAAATATGAATTTCGTTCAACAAATAATACTCATCAACTTTTTTGATGATAAAACATTTAAAGAAATTACAAACAGAAACGGATGAATCAAACAGTAGGCAAGAGAGACTTGGCCGGGGGAAGAAGAGCAACATAGCCTCTTTCAGGACTAGAGTATTTCCTGTAAATCACTCGAACCTTATGCTCAGCAGCTGCACAGTGGAAACCAACAAGTATTTTTGCACAATCCCTGTTGCAAACAAAAAAAACATTAATCTTTCATTCCAAACCAATGCAGTATAAAACACAAGCAGCAAAGCCTAGAATATGAAAAGTAGATGGTTATGGATGTAGAATTTACATTAGCTGAGCCTCTGAAAAACTAGTGTGCAACTTGAGTGTGTCATCATACCCAACTCAGCCAGATAAGGGGTCATGTTGTTCACCTGTTCAACAGTTTCACCAAAAGTTAGAAACACATGATCCTTTAATTTTCAGGGACAGTAAAAATACATATTATCAATCCATAGCCATATTAGTTTTTATGTTAAAAGGTCACAAGACATGGATGTTGTGTCTACGAAAGAGATACACATTTCTTTAGTAAAATGAGGGATATATAGGAAGACCCAAGTAATAGATGAAGAGGAAGCTAAATGTCTAAAATATAATGAAAATGTGCAAGACAGATGAACAAATAACTGTAACTGTAAAGATAAGAGAACAAAGGCGATATGCAAGTATTAACACATAATAGTGCAGAACAGAACAAAAACATGAAGAAAATTAAACAATGCAGAAAATAAAGGAGTACAGAATGCAGAAAAAATATAGCAGAATGCAAATATAGAGCAGTTTTAATGCAGAATTAAAGGGAAGCTTCAGGACGCAATAGACTATCAAGTACATTCATCAGGGACTGGAACATGAAATTAAAATGGTAGAGAGTTACTCGGACATTATTAGTTGTTGGGAAAGGCATTGTGCAGAAAGCAGTGAGTGATCTTGTACACACTGGACTTTGGAACGAACATAGACAATCGTATCAATGTTATCTTGGTAATAGAAATTTATAGAAATAAAGATTAAAGACACATTTACTTTTTTGAAGAATGACAAATATACTAAAGAATTCAAGTTTAATTTGTCTCAAGTTGATTTATGGTGTGCAGTCACCTGTGCCATATGTCAAAATTACATTAAATTTATACTATGATTCACCACTGAGAAGGTATCAGATCCAAGAACTAAAAAACAATGAAAGTAACAAGAATTACAAAGAGAATGTAAAACAAATAACAATACCAACAGCTTGGGCTTGCTTACTGATCA
Organism: Kitagawia praeruptora; assembly: GCA_037693485.1. NCBI lineage: Eukaryota > Viridiplantae > Streptophyta > Magnoliopsida > Apiales > Apiaceae > Kitagawia > Kitagawia praeruptora. Next base: position 130,940,679 of record CM075347.1, read on the forward strand.
AATGGGCCCTCCTGGCATATAGCTGATGATCCATCACATGATCATACAAAATTTAGATGGCGCAAGTCAAAAACCATAACATTCCTACAGGTTACAAGAGTTCAGTGCATAGAAAAAAAATAACTTACGAAACCTTGGCTCAACTACTTCAAAATAGGAGCTATTTGTTTAAATTTAAACCAGAAATTATATAATAATTTAATACTCAAAAGCTTGGGTACTACGAAAAATAGAAATTTAAATCAGCAAGTAATGTAAGAAGCTATCGTTCACTTACCAACACATATATCAATGAATGACATCGTAACTTCAGTGAAAATACCACTGGAATCAAAAAAAATCAAGAATCGAAAATGAGCATATAAAGCAATATATACACGGGTTTACACACATGTAAAAACCCAACGTTAATTAGAGATTTGTACCTAAACAGAAACCCGAGTTAACTGAAAGCCCCAATTGAAAAAGCCCTAATTTCAACTGCAAAATGAAAAGGAATGAAACCGTGAGTACAGAAGATGTGTAAAAAGAATGAATTTGTTAAAGAAGATGTTTAAACTAAAATCAGATGTTCGAGAGTTTGAGTGTATGCAGTGGTCGAGAGCAGAGAGAGAGACTAGAGTGAATTTGGGGAAATTAACAATACAAACAAATTATTCAATAATCAAAGTCTCAGACTCACTTATCACATCAAACTCTTAATGAAATAAAACCAATAACTGAGAAAGAAACCTGGGCTATGGTGGTCATACACATAGCAACCTCCATAGAACAGACATACAAAGCAATAAAACAACATGAACAAGGTTGCGAGCTGAAGAATCGCTGACCTAGTCACCAGATCCAGCCCAATAAGCACTGAAATGAACTCCTCGAGACGATTAGTACCAAAGGGCTTTTCGTATATGATGTACAAAACATCATTACGAACACGAATTTAAGAGAAAAATGTCGAATTGAACAAGAACGCCGAGAGGTAATTTCTAAGGTTTGGAGTTTGAGAAATCTGGAACTACAAGTCGAAAACTGAGGTATGAATTCGATGTATTTTGGTGAGAGGAAAACGGGTATGGTGTTCATTTTTGTGAACGATGAAGTGTGTGACCGGAAAAGCGAAATCACCGATTAGGGTTAGCGAGAGAGAAAAGAGGCGAGAGAGAGAGAACTGTCTTCGGATAACATAGATGAAGTCTGTATCCCTAATTGTAATATGTTTTGACCCTTTTCTTTGACTTAGACAATAATTGTCAAAAATTTAGGCGGTAGAAATTGCCGCTCATCAAATTTCATTGTGTGCTGTCTTTTTTTTTCTTTTTTTTACGCAAGTTTTGTATGTATTTCATTTTTGAATTTTTTTTAACAAAATATTTTAATTTCAAATTATTCAAAAAACATCATTTTCATTCCTATTTAATTTAAAGCTTTTTTATAAATATATGGAAAAAAATAATTTTTTGCAATTTTACTTTTGTTTAGAAAAGCTATTTGTAAATTTACTATCTTAATTGCAAAGATACAATTTTTATTACAAAATTAATAATTTTTAATAAATTTTCCATAATTTAATGATTTTGATATAATTAATTCATTCATTTCACAATTTTTTACTATATAATTTCACAATTAAATTTATCAATTTTAAAATTATTGAAAAATACATTACTATATAATTTCTTTATTTTTTATTATTTTATGTAAAATGTTATTTATTGTGTGTGTGAATTATTTTTAATTTTAAAAAAAATTAAAAAAATTAGTCATGCGGGACCCACTGCCACATCAGCTGCCACGTCAGCAAGGGGTGGGACCTACTGCCATGTCAGCAGGCCACGTCAGCAGGGTGGGTCCCACCTGCCACGTCAGCAGGTAGGCCCCACTGCCACGTCAGCAAAGTCCAGTCAATGTATGGGGTCTACTGCCACGTCGGCGCTCAGTCAGCATTATAGTACAAATTAAAAAGGAAAAATAAATACATTATTGTGTAAAAATATCTACGCCAACACTTTTCATGTCTACGCTAACACAAAACTTGGTGTTGCAGTAGGTAAGGATGAAAATAGCTACGCCAACACTTTTTTAAACGGCAACACCTTGCAAAAGTGTTGTAGAAACCCATATATGGCGTAGTGAGTACGAGGTGAAGGAGGAAGGTATGATGCTGATCAATGAGGAGAATGTAACTCCGAAACTGAATTCCAAAATGGATGAGAAGAAAGAGGAGTCGAATTTGTGGTATTTGGATAATGGCCCTAGTAACCATATGACGGGACAGTGAGGAAAATTCAGTGAATTAGACGAAAGTGTGACTGGAAAAGTAAAATTTGGCGATAACTCTGTAGTACACATACGGGGAAAGGGCTCGATTATCTTAAAATGCAGCAATGGTGAAAACAGAGTGTTAAGGGAGGTGTATTACATCCCCTCATTGTGCAGCAATATTCAGTCACTAGACCAGCTTTCAGAAGAGGGACACCAAGTCATGCTGAATGGAGAATGTTTATGGGTTCGTGACAAGAGGGGTGAGCTACTGATAAAGGTGAATCGCTCTAAAAACAGACTATATAAGGCAATACGCAAAACTGGTGAACAGAGGGGCATGCTAACGAGGTGCGATGACAAGAGTTGGCTTTGGCATTCCCGTCTAGGACATGTAAACTACAAAGCTCTTACACTAATGTCGACTACAAACATGGCTTATGGACTGCCCAAAATAGTCCAACCTAATGAAATTTGTACAGGGTGTCTAATGTCTAAACATACAAGGACGGGGTTTCCACATCAAGCTGAATTTCATGCCAAAAGGCACCTCGAATTGGTACATGGTGACCTTTGTGGGCCAATAACACCAAGTACAAGTGCCGATAACAGGTACATCTTTCTTCTCATTGATGATTTTAGTCGAGTTATGTGGGCATATCTGCTGAAAAGCAAGAGTGATGCTCTTGATGCTTTTAAAAGATTTCGAACTCTAGTTGAAAACAGTTCAGATAAACGGATAGAGACCTTCAGAACTGATAGAGGCGGAGAATTCACATCAAATGAATTTATGAAGTACTGTGAGGAAGTTGGAATTAAAAGGTAGCTTACAACACCTTACTCACCACAACAAAATGGGGTGGTCGAACGACGGAATCACACCATGATAGAAATGGCTCGTAGTTTGCTAAAGGAGACAGAGTTACCCACGTATTTCTGGGGAGAGGCTATTCATCACACAATTTATTTACTCAACAGACTTCCAACAAGGGCTTTCACAGGACTGACTTCGTACGAGGCTTGGTCAGGCATGAAACCACATCTGGAGCATGTTCGAGTGTTCGGTTGCTTGGCTTACATGAGAGTCTCAAATGTCAACTTAAAGAAATTGGATTCAAAGAACAAGGCAGTGATACATCTAGGGAAAGAATCGGGCACTAAGGCCTATAGATTGTACGACCATGAGACTAAATCTATTTGTATTAGTCGAGACGTAGTTTTTGATGAGAGCAAGTTGTGGAGCCGGGGTCAAAACGATCTGCCACAAGCAAGTCAGACAAATAACTTCTTGGTTCTTGAAATTAATGAAGAGGGTCAAGGTGATCAGTTCGAAGGAGAAGGTATGTTCACACCCACATGTACAAGGAACAACATCGTAAAATCAGAATCAGGCATGCCAACTGATTCAACAGCTTCGGGTTCAGAAAATTCACTTGTTACGCCTAACTTTGGGTCTGAGAGTGACAGCCAACCAAGTCGATACAAGAATTTGGAAGAGATATACAACATCACCGAACCTATCGAGTTGGCAGAAGAAGAGTTAATGTTAATGGGCGTAGATGAGCCCATAAACTATGTGCACATTGCAAAAGAAGAGAAATGGAGGAGAGCCATGAAACTTGAAAACGACGCAGTTGAATGGAATGATACTTGGAGATTAACTGAGTTGCCAGCTGGACGAAAACAAATAGATTTTAAATGGGTTTATAAGATCAAGAGAGATGCAAGCGGACAGATTACTAAGTACAAGGAACGAATTGTCGTGAAGGGCTCTGTGCAAAAACAGGGGGTGGACTTTGAGGAAGTTTTTGCACAGGTGACGTGACTCGACTGGAAACAATTGGTTTACTACTTACTCTAGCTACCAAGAATGTCTGGGAGGTTCATCACCTTGACGTAAAAACTACCTTTTTGAATGGTGAGATTCAGGAAGTGGTCTATGTCAAGCAACCGAAGGGATTTGTCAAACGTGGAAAGGAGCAGTTAGTGTACAGGTTATTGAAAGCACTGTACGGGCTCAGACAAGTCCCTCGGGCTTGGTATTCAAAGCTCAACACATGTCTGGTAGTGCTTGGTTTCATCAGGTGTCCTTACGATCAAGCTGTATATACCAGGTCTATAGGGAAGGAAGTTATAATAGTCGACATCTAAGTGGACGACCTCCTGATCACTGGGTCAAGTCAAGCAGTTATTAGAGAGTTCAAGGAACAGATGGGAGACAATTTTGACATGAGCGATCTAGGTAAATTGTACTACTACTTAGGCATTGAGGTGGAGCAAAGGGAGAGGTATATTCAGTTGAAACAATCCGGGTATGCAAGAAAGATCCTAGAGAAGTCAGGAAAGCGAGATTGCAACGCGACCAGGTATCCAATGGATAGTCAGAATAGTATTTTGGTCGGTTTTTCAGATAGTGACTTGGCTGACAATGTGGAAGATAGGAAGAACACTCGCGGCATGGCGTTCTATTTGAACGAGAGTTTAATATTGTGGGTATCTCAGAAGCTAAGGTATGTTGCACTCTCCTCGTACGAAGCGGAGTTTATGGTAGCTACTGCTGAGGCTTGTCAAGCCATATGGCTGTGAAATCTCTTGGTTTAACTAATAACAGATAAAGTCATTGGTCCAGTAAAGATTTATGTAGACAATAAATCCACTATTGATCTGGCGAAGAATCCAGTGTTCCAGGGTATAAGCAAACACATAGATATACGCTATCATTTTATAAGAGAATTTGTTGAAAAGGGCGAGATTATTGTCAAGTACGTGCGCACAGATGAACAAAGAGTTGATTCTTTGACAGAGGCTCTTACTACTACCAAGTTTGAGAAGACGAGAGAGTTGATGGGGTGAAGAACACAGTTCAGATAATTTAGCGTCTACAAATCAAAAACTGTAATTGTATCTATTTCATACAAGGGTTTGTCTAGTGTGTGCCCATGGGCACATGTTAAGAATATGTGCTTGATGAGTTGTCAAGTTTAAATTGGTGGATATTTTTGTGAATGCAGGGGGACCCATCATTATTAATGAAATCCCCACATACTAGAAAATTCGTTCATATAAAACCTAAATGTCATACTAGAAAATTCGTTCATATAAAACCTAAATGTCATAGTAAATTAATGAGAACCTGACATGTGTTTTTGTAAAAAACTTAATTAAATCTGTTGTAAAAAACTTTTCTATTCCATCTAAATACCCTCTGGATGATACTCTTCCAATCAATGTTTGGTTTTCCCATGATTCTCTACATTCAATTTCAGGGTGCTTTTTTGTTAATTTTGTGCCTAAATGAGGACTCTGGTGGTAAGTAGGTCTACAAGAGATTTCAATGATGTGTATCATTAAACTACAAATGTACTGGCTTTACCGACATATGGTAATAATATGAAAGAAAAATATTTTACATTTTAATATATAAACTAAAAATATATCTATATTGAAATACAAAATAATGTATGTGTAAATTCGTAATTGTATTTTCTCTTAAGATTTTAATAAGTAAACTAAAAAGTATATTTATATTAGGTTTTCTACTGAATAGGATTATCTTTGTACATTGTAGGATTATTAATTTTAAAATTCATAATTGTATTTTCTCTTAAGATTTCGAGTGTTTTATAGATGAAATTGTTAAATTATAACTAAATTAAAGATACGCGTGAGCTATAAATTCATAGAATATAGATTTCAAATAGTAAATATGAACATTTAACTTATATCATATCTAGATTATACTAATAAACAAATAAAATTAAATTCTAATACAACCAATTTTAATTTATATCATATCTAGATTATATTTTTTTTATAATACCATATAATCTTGATAGTCTATTTTCAAAAATATTAAAATTATTTTTTAGGTACTGTACCAAAATTTTGGATAAAATCCGTAATTTATTATATAAAAAAGGGATAATATACGTGGCTTATTATATACAAGTATATAATATCATGCTTTGTTTATATTTAGTATACATAGATTTTAAATTTTGTACTTATAATTTATATTTTTCAAAACAAATAAATAAATATGAATCTATAAAATTGTGTCAAGGTTTTTTGCATAATAACAAAAAATAGTTGATAAGAATTTTGTTGTGCACTAGTACAAAAACTGCTTTACGCGTCTGTCAAAAAAGGTGATATGCAGCTGTTCACAACAGATGCGTATGGAGGAGTAGTATCAGCTAAAAGTATATGCGTCTGTTGGAAACAGACGCATATAGTCAATTGCGTCTGTCATTTACTGACGCATATAACAGAAAACAGACGCAAAAAGTTTAACTTATGCGTCGGGTTTTTATAACAACAGACATATAAATTGTTTTTGCAACAGTTAACAACAGACGCATAAAACATGAGAACGGATGCAAAAAGTTTTATCATTTACGTCTGCTTTCTATAACAGACGGATAAAATATTTTTACATCTGTCTACAACAGACTTATAAAGTCCGAGAACACAAGTATATAATAATGCATGATATGTCTGTTATGCTAGAACAGACGCAAAAAATATTTTTTTAATATTTATTTTGTATTAATTTTCAGCTATACCTGTCCATACGAATAATATGAATGTATTATCCTATATTTTCACTTAGCACCTGTCAATGCTAATAATTTGCATATATACATTCTGCTCGACCAAATTCAAATCCAGTACTATACATTTCAATCCCAAAAATATTTAACTTACTAATTTGACAGAATGAAAATAGTACTTAATTAACAAAAACCGACAATAATCATATAAATTTTCAACTTGTTCCACCCAAGTACAATGTCACCACAATTAAAAAACCTTAACTTCAAATATTTTCACAACCTAAATTAACAAACTTCACCATACCTACTAATTCTACAAATATTCATTCGTAAAATAATCAGCCCAAATGTCTCGAATTTCATCAATTTCTTGTCGAGTGTAGGATGTCACCCTTCCAATACCCTACAATAATATTTACATGCCGAGATTAATTTGTAGTCAACATATTTCCTATCATATACTTAAAAAAAAGACATTAGATATGGTTTTTCACATACCTTAGTCCAATTAGCCTCGCCAATTTTACTATATTGTGATACCACCTTGTTGTTAAGGACACTGCATAACCAAATAAATAATTTATTAAAGAAGCAAAAAAAACATAACAATACAGTGCTATTTCTAGAATTACTAGGAACCTTGGTTCGATTTTGGTAAGATGACTTGCATTATATAAATCACTCTACTCGTGCATTATATACTGCACTATTTGCTTGCCCTAACAACACTCTTATGTAGCAATAGTGGACTTGGTTAAGGAACATATACATTATTCCTTGGCCACAATAATAACATAAGATTTAGATTATTATATACAAACTGCAAGCTTTTTCTTACATAACAGCTGAATCTTAAACCTCTTCATGCAACAGCCAAATATTAATCTTCACTTCAAACTACAAACTTACATTTTGAAGTTTGTTATATACTTCCTAATGTAATGGCAACAAAATGCAACTTACCCTCATACGTTTCTCCAGCTGTAGGCGCTACGTAAGCTCCTCAACTTGTTTCTCTAATTTATTCTTGGCAGCTTGGAGAGCACCAGTTTCCTTTGCAGCCTGTATTCAAAACCAGAAAATAAAACATGGAACTGAGTATCTTATAACAAAAACTTACGTGAAACATGGACATACTTTAGAATTGTTACCAGTACTCTAACAAGGACCAGGTCATAAAAACATACGTGAAAAATGCTGCTTGGGAACTGATAATAAATCTTTCTGCAAAAAAGAGTATGTTCAAATATAATTTGTAGATAATTTCCTGTAGTCTTTATTGTTCTAATTGAGCCACCGCTATGTTCGACCAAGTTCGCTGCTTCAAATAAGTGGACAACATAACCTTAAATTAAATAAATTTATCATACCACGAGTCACATATAGAAACAAGAATACATAGATACACACATAAATCTAAATAAAATGCAAGATATCTATATTAGCTTAAATATATTGTCATAATTCATATATTATTAACTCATCTAAAAACATGTACGAGGTGGGTTCAATCAACAGATTTATAATACCTGTTGATACTTGTTTTCTAAGGAGTTAATTTGCTCTGTGAAGTTGAGACCTGTTTCATTGGTCATCTTTTGTACCTATACTCGAAGCAAAAAATCACCAAAATATCTATACAATTTTACATGGGCCAAGTTTAAATTTGTGTTCTGCACTTTAGAACATAGCAAGACATAAAAGTTTAAATTTGAACACAATCCTTAATACATTTTTACTGCGTACCAAAAACAAGAAACTAGTGCATGAGAGATAGACACTCGAGTGAAATCCTATTGGGCTTCCGAAAATTCAAAAGGGGGCATATGTTTCAATAGTAGTAAGATAACTGATGAGGCCCGATCACAGCCAGTGCTAAGAAAACCAAACCAAAGCACAGACCAGTCGGTCAATATGATTAAACTGGTACATGCTGACCACACAAAAAACAGTATTGTCACACTTAAAATCGTTAATACTTGAGTTTTTGGTAAAGATAGCTCGAAAAGAAGAGAACTTCAGTAATTTCAGTGATTTCTCAACTGTATTCTTTCAAGCCATCTCTCACCTTTTATTTTAGAAGGGCAACAAAACAGTGTCAAATGAGTACAAAACACCTGGGTGGGGTGCAAGCGAAAATAAACAGCTTTACTAATCTCTTAACTCAAACATCTTAAAATATCTTCCAAACCTCATCCTACTCCCACTTCTGTCTCAACAAAACTTAAATCGAGACAATAACAAATGGTGAATGACCAAAATAATATAACACATGTATCAACTTCAACCATATCCCACTTCTGATTACATATTTTATTCTTAATTTCATTTTTCTCATTTAATACCAGCTGCAATTTATTAATTAATAACTAATAACATTAGTGGCATATCTAGAAAGGCATTTCTACTTCCAGCTAACAGGAAACTAAACAAATAACTGACCCAGAATCCTAAACTTCAGTAAACAACAATCTACAAATTCTACTTAACAGACTCCCAGAAGACATGTGGCAACAAGACATTTAAGAACCTTTAATGTGTTTGACTTACAGTTAGTAGGGTACGATCTTCCATCGTTGATTGTCCACTTTAATCCACTCCCACAGGCCAATGGTAGTACCATCATGAACGCTATTGTTGTGATCCTTAAATGTATCTACATTGAGGTGGATGTTATTCACCATCCTGATTGTTCTATAACCCTCACCAGTGTCTAGGCTGAGAGTCCAAAGGATAGACTCGTCAAGCTTATCTGGAACATAAGGGATAAGCTGCACCTGTCAATGATAATTTTTTGTACAGTACTAGCAAGCTACCAAGTACAAACCGAATAAGTACTTACAGCACACGAAAGTTCTTGACAGAGTTTATCCATAAACGGAATCGAATATTGTAAAAACAGAGCAACACTATTATACAATAACGAATTAAATTAAGACAGGTGGTCTGAAATACAAAAAATATATATATAGTATAATACACATCAAACCCTAACCCACTATGTATTATAATGAATTTACGAAGGGGTGAAGGTGAATTAAAACTTACAGAAAGATAGTGTTCCTAGAGAAGCTCACCATCAGACCAAAAACAGATTCGAGAGTGAACAAGAGAGTATTTTGTTTGTCTATACACACGACTGATCTTTATAATTTCAACCGAATCACCAAGTTGACTCACTGGGTCTTTGTGTTAACTCACCGATTTTGACCGAGTTCCAGCCGTGTTAGGGTTCCAATTGATAGATCGAAGGTTGACCCTTTGATTTACACCAAGAATCGCCGTTGACATCGCCTAAGCATCATACAAACCCAATACGTCCTTGGATCATTTTTATGCTTTTGGGGTTAGTTTTATTTGAAGAAACAGATCAAGGATGTAGTGTATATGATGCTATTGTGACGATTTGATGAAGAACGGGGTAAACAGTGATGGATTTTGGCCGGAAAATTGAACGGGGCAGCTAGGGTTTTCATTGCAACTCCAAAGGGGACGGTGTGAGGGTGGAATGAATTGCAGCTAGGGTCTTCTTCTTGAGAAGAAGGGATGTTTGCAATTGAAGAGGTTGTATTTAGGTCTCATATACAGATAATTGACGGGGCCGCTCAACATTTACATATATATATATTTTTAAATTTAATCACCTTTATACGTCTATTTTAAAAGGTCAGATGCATATAGTTGAATTTTATACGTTTGTTACAATATAACAGATGCATATAGTTGAACTTTATACGTCTGTTGCAATATAACAGACGTAAATGACTTTTCGACAGACGTATAAAATTACCTTATACAACTGTTTAGGTACAACAGACGTATAAACATACCTTTTTTTGGTATATACGACTGTTTAATGTAGGACAGACACATAAAACTACTTTATGCATCTGTTCCGCCTACAACAGATGTAAATGGGGAGACGCATATGGTAGCTTTTGTACTAGTGGTGATTACTATAAAATTGAGCTATATTTTAATTTAATTAATTTTATAGGATCATCCATGTATATAGTATTTTTACCAAATTAAAATATTTTGGGCCTAGTTTTTACCATGGGCCCTTGTTTGGTTTTAGACGATTTTATGCAAACTCAAAATTTAGAAGGTTCTAGAAAACAACCTATCAATCATTGTATAAATATTGATAAAGCCACAAGCGGCTAACAAGGCCATGCAAGGCCACTTACTCCTCGGATGATTCCCTTACCACTTCTTGCTCTCCTCCCTGCTCCTCTTCACCTTCCTCGTCCTCCTCTTCGGAGCCTTCATCATTTTCATCATCATCGTCATCTTCGGCTTCCGTCTCCATAGGTTGTGCCGTTCTCTTCTGCACCATGACCCCTTCTTCTTCTGAAGTCTCGGTCAAAGATACGACTCTAGCACGAAGTTGCTTGCCGGGGAAAGATTGGCTCACAGCCGCCTCCCTCTTTGACATGGCCTTTTTCCCAGCAGAACGGGAAGAGGACGATCCGGAACTAATAACATTGGCTACTTTCCTCAAGCCGGAACTGGAAGGGCGGCGACTACCCTTGGAACCTGATGCGTGTTCCGCTTGATTTTCAACACCAACAGCCAAGTTAGGGCAAGGGAAGTCTGCTGGGTTGACCATTGTAGGATGCTTGTGGATAACGATACCAACGACTTTGTTCCAACCGACGGACATGTTGAATGGCCGTATTTCATCATCATGCTTATCTATGAACTCGAAAAACCCTTCTGACTTATGGTAGGCATCAATCACTTTATCAGCTTTGGAAGACAACTTCTTGGCCATAGAGCGAAGGTTCTTTTGAAGAGAATGGAAGTTGGCCTTAGCTCGGACAACTCTAAAGTCCAAGTCTTGCATATGCTCTTGGAGTTTTGCCTTTCTCATTCTTCAGTATGGCATTGTCATCCCTATGAGCACGACCTTGACGAGTCGCGGATTGAAGATAGGCATTGACCTGCAACAAGGGAATTAGAAAGACGTTTATAACAAACAAAGTAAACGAGAATATTAAGTGAACAATTTGGTACCTGATATAAGGCCTGGGCTCCGAGGTGCTCAGATTCATCGATCTTATCCCCCATAGTGACGATTAGGAGATCAGGAGGGGCGATAGAGAGCCTCGACCAATCTAAGGACAGGGCGGAGCTCCCCATGACAGAATCTTGCTCGCAGATGCCCCAGTCTGGAGTGAAGGGGATTCTAACGCCTTCACCAGCATTTCGGGACCTTTTTCCCCCTTGGCTACATCCCACCAGGAATTGAGGAAATTGTCTTTTGGGGGGATTCAGTTGAGCTTCCGCCTTCTTTATCATTCGCCTTGTAACAGTTGGTTGATTCTCAGGGAGATTGTCCAACTCCTCAGCAGCTGAAATACGAAAAAAAAGATATCGGAATAAGAACAAACATAGTTCATAATGAAGTCATAAAAGAAAATTACCCTCAACAGAAAGAAAGCTTAAGCCAGCTTCGATAAGCTTCTTCTCAATAAGAATAGTTCTATAATGAGTACGCCCTTCATCGGCAAGCAGTTTATCCCTGTCGAGCAGTTGTTGGTCGGTAAGGTCAATCACGAAATGTGAACTATCCTCCACCAGCCCGAATCTTTTAACAAAAAAGTGGCCCCAGTCGCCACCTTCCCATTCTAAAACGACAAATTCCCTATCCCAAATATGATGAGAATCGGGAAAGAAGAAGGAGTTTACAATATGAGGGACCTATTTCGAAGTTGAAAACCAACATATCCTGGTGTGGAATCAGGAGAATTCTTGATCATGAAGATGCTTCTGAACAAAGTTGTGTCCCAAGTGATGTTCAACTCCTTACATCTTAGCATGAAGATAATAAAGAACCTCCAGGAGTTAGGATACAGTTGACACGGGTGAATCTGGAGCTCCGCCAGGAACCTGATAATAAAGGGATGAACCGGGAACCTCAATCCCGCCTCCAAAGCACCTTTAAAAACACATAATCTTTCTGGATGCCAATTGCAAGTCCGGTCTCCCGGATTTGGTAGGCAAACCTTAATCACATCGGGAAAACTATACGTACTCCTAATCTTCACAATGTCCTTCTTTTTCAACTTAGAATGACAATGGAAGGCAGCCAAATCTGAACTGTTGGGAAAAGCTTCCCCCATGGTGCTCAACAAGTCTATTAAAGAAACAAATCGACGTTCAATATAATGAGGAGGCTTGAGTTTTAGCATACCTTTAACCGTTCTGGCCATGCTCCTCTTCCTCATAGCTTCCTCCATGGAGATTTGAGGGACCGGGCGTCTGTCATCCATATCGAGCTTGAACTTGAAGATGATCTTGGAAAGCTAAAGAACTAGAGAATTTTAGAGCTTGAGAGAGATTTGAGAAATGAAGAAGTGAGGAAGAATGAAGGATGCTCCCCTTCTTTTATAGAAAAGGTGTTACCTGTTACTACAGGTTGAGATACTGGCTGGATCGTGTTTACAGGTCATGTATCGGATAAATGCAAAAAAGAGACGAAAACTATCTGTTAGTAAATGAAAGGATTCGTCAAAAACTCAGAATAAGGATCTGAGAATATCAGTTGGTATCTGACAAAGGAAGCTTTAGAAGCCTCATCAAGAAGTTAACATAAAGTATAGGATTAGCAGTGCTAATCAAGAAATAAGGGGAAGTCTTAATCAAAGGTTATGAATGACCATATTACTGATTGTCCATACTCATGTTCATCAAGACCACGAACACTCATGTTCATCAAGACCACGAACACTCATGTTCATCAAGAACACGAATATACACGTTTATGAAAACATCGTGTTCGAGAGGGAAATTGAAGTATTGAAGCCAAGAATGCAAAAAAAAAAAATTTGAAAACAGCCAACCGGGGCAAACCGGAAGGCTTCAGCCGACCGGGGCGAACCGAAGGGCTCCAGCCGATCGGTGGCTGGCCGACCGGTGCACCCGGGAGGCTTCGGCCGACCAGGGGTGATCAGGGGTATGGAAATTTTCTGTCCAACCGGGAACGATCAGGGGTATGAGTATTTTCAGTCAACCCGGGTTCATCAAGAACATGAAGATTTCTGAATGGCCAGATTCCGTGAAAAATATGAAAATGGGTTTGAAGTAAAACATGATTAGCACCGTTTAGTGTTGTTTTATGCCATTTACGCCGTTTAACACCGTTTAAACGTCTTCTTAGAAAGCTTAAGCCAGCTTCGATAAGCTTCTTCTCAGTAAGAATAGTTCTATAATGAGTACGCCCTTCATCGGCAAGCAGTTTATCCCTGTCGAGCAGTTGTTGGTCGGTAAGGTCAATCACGAAATGTGAACTATCCTCCACCAGCCCGAATCTTTTAACAAAAAAGTGGCTCCAGTCGCCACCTTCCCATTCTAAAACGACAAATTCCCTATCCCAAATATGATGAGAATCGGGAAAGGAGGAGGAGTTTACAATATGAGGGAGCCTGTTTCGAAGTTGAAAACCAACATATCCTGGTGTGGAATCAGGAGAATTCTTGATCATGAAGATGCTTCTGAACAAAGTTGTGTCCCAAGTGATGTTCAACTCCTTACATCTTAGCATGAAGATAATAAAGAACCTCCAGGAGTTAGAATACAGTTGACACGGGTGAATCTGGAGCTCCGCCAGGAACCTGATAATAAAGGGATGAACCGGGAACCTCAATCCCGCCTCCAAAGCACCTTTAAAAACACATAATCTTTCTGGATGCCAATTGCAAGTCCGGTCTCCCGGATTTGGTAGGCAAACCTTAATCACATCGGGAAAACTGTACGTACTCCTAATCTTCACAATGTCCTTCTTTTTCAACTTAGAATGACAATGGAAGGCAGCCAAATCTGAACTGTTGGGAAAAGCTTCCCCCATGGTGCTCAACAAGTCTAATAAAGAAACAAATCGACGTTCAATATAATGAGGAGGCTTGAGTTTTAGCATACCTTTAACCGTTCTGGCCATGCTCCTCTTCCTCATAGCTTCCTCCATGGAGATTTGAGGGACCGGGCGTCTGTCATCCATATCGAGCTTGAACTTGAAGATGAGCTTGGAAAGCTAAAGAACTAGAGAATTTTAGAGCTTGAGAGAGATTTGAGAAATGAAGAAGTGAGGAAGAATGAAGGATGCTCCCCTTCTTTTATAGAAAAGGTGTTACCTGTTACTACAGGTTGAGATACTGGCTGGATCGTGTTTACAGGTCATGTATCGGATAAATGCAAAAAAGAGACGAAAACTATCTGTTAGTAAATGAAAGGATTCGTCAAAAACTCAGAATAAGGATCTGAGAATATCAGTTGGTATCTGACAAAGGAAGCTTTAGAAGCCTCATCAAGAAGTTAACATAAAGTATAGGATTAGCAGTGCTAATCAAGAAATAAGGGGAAGTCTTAATCAAAGGTTATGAATGACCATATTGCTGATTGTCCATACTCATGTTCATCAAGACCACGAACACTCATGTTCATCGAGACCACGAACACTCATGTTCATCAAGACCACGAACACTCATGTTCATCAAGAACACGAATATACACGTTTATGAAAACATAGTGTTCGAGAGGGAAATTGAAGTATTGAAGCCAAGAATGCAAAAAAAAAAATTTTGAAAACAGCCGACCGGGGCAAACCCGAAGGCTTCAGCCGACCTGGCTTCAGCCGACCGGGGCGAACCGAAGGGCTCCAGCCGATCGGTGGCTGGCCGACCGGTGCACCCGGGAGGCTTCGGCCGACCAGGGGTGATCAGGGGTATGGAAATTTTTTGTCCAACCGGGAACGATCAGGGGTATGAGTATTTTCATTCAACCCGGGTTCATCAAGAACATGAAGATTTCTGAATGGCCAGATTCCGTGAAAAATATGAAAATGGGTTTGAAGTAAAACATGATTAGCACCGTTTAGTGTTGTTTTATGCCATTTACGCCGTTTAACACCGTTTAAACGTCTTCTTAGAAAGCTTAAGCCAGCTTCGATAAGCTTCTTCTCAGTAAGAATAGTTCTATAATGAGTACGCCCTTCATCGGCAAGCAGTTTATCCCTGTCGAGCAGTTGTTGGTCGGTAAGGTCAATCACGAAATGTGAACTATCCTCCACCAGCCCGAATCTTTTAACAAAAAAGTGGCCCCAGTCGCCCCCTTCCCATTCTAAAACGACAAATTCCCTATCCCAAATATGATGAGAATCGGGAAAGGAGAAGGAGTTTACAATATGAGGGAGCCTGTTTCGAAGTTTAAAACCAACATATCCTGGTGTGGAATCAGGAGAATTCTTGATCATGAAGATGCTTCTGAACAAAGTTGTGTCCCAAGTGATGTTCAACTCCTTACATCTTAGCATGAAGATAATAAAGAACCTCCAGGAGTTAGGATACAGTTGACACGGGTGAATCTGGAGCTCCGCCAGGAACCTGATAATAAAGGGATGAACCGGGAACCTCAATCCCGCCTCCAAAGCACCTTTAAAAACACATAATCTTTCTGGATGCCAATTGCAAGTCCGGTCTCCCGGATTTGGTAGGCAAACCTTAATCACATCGGGAAAACTGTACGTACTCCTAATCTTCACAATGTCCTTCTTTTTCAACTTAGAATGACAATGGAAGGCAGCCAAATCTGAACTGTTGGGAAACGCTTCCCCCATGGTGCTCAACAAGTCTAATAAAGAAACAAATCGACGTTCAACATAATGAGGAGGCTTGAGTTTTAGCATACCTTTAACCGTTCTGGCCATGCTCCTCTTCCTCATAGCTTCCTCCATGGAGATTTGAGGGACCGGGCGTCTGTCATCCATATCGAGCTTGAACTTGAAGATGAGCTTGGAAAGCTAAAGAACTAGAGAATTTTAGAGCTTGAGAGAGATTTGAGAAATGAAGAAGTGAGGAAGAATGAAGGATGCTCCCCTTATTTTATAGAAAAGGTGTTACCTGTTACTACAGGTTATTCTTTTGGCTGGATCGTGTTTACAGGTCATGTATCGGATAAATGCAAAAAAGAGACGAAAACTATCTGTTAGTAAATGAAAGGATTCATCAAAAACTCAGAATAAGGATCTGAGAATATCAGTTGGTATCTGACAAAGGAAGCTTTAGAAGCCTCATCAAGAAGTTAACATAAAGTATAGGATTAGCAGTGCTAATCAAGAAATAAGGGGAAGTCTTAAGCAAAGGTTATGAATGACCATATTGCTGATTGTCCATACTCATGTTCATCAAGACCACGAACACTCATGTTCATCAAGACCACGAACACTCATGTTCATCAAGACCACGAACACTCATGTTCATCAAGAACACGAATATACACGTTTATGAAAACATCGTGTTCGAGAGGGAAATTGAAGTATTGAAGCCAAGAATGCAAAAAAAAAAATTTTGAAAACAGCCGACCGGGGCAAACCGGAAGGCTTCAGCCGACCTGGAGCCAGCCGACCGGGGCGAACTGAAGGGCTCCAGCCGATCGGTGGCTGGCCGACCGGTGCACCCGGGAGGCTTCGGCCGACCAGGGGCGATCAGGGGTATGGAAATTTTCTGTCCAATCGGGAACGATCAGGGGTATGAGTATTTTCAGTCAACCCGGGTTCATCAAGAACATGAAGATTTCTGAATGGCCAGATTCCGTGAAAAATATGAAAATGGGTTTGAAGTAAAACATGATTAGCACCGTTTAGTGTTGTTTTATGCCATTTACGCCGTTTAACACCGTTTAAACGTCTTCTTAGAAAGCTTAAGCCAGCTTCGATAAGCTTCTTCTCAGTCAGAATAGTTCTATAATGAGTACGCCCTTCATCGGCAAGCAGTTTATCCCTGTCGAGCAGTTGTTGGTCGGTAAGGTCAATCACGAAATGTGAACTATCCTCCACCAGCCCGAATCTTTTAACAAAAAAGTGGCCCCAGTCGCCACCTTCCCATTCTAAAACGACAAATTCCCTATCCCAAATATGATGAGAATCGGGAAAGGAGAAGGAGTTTACAATATGAGGGAGCCTGTTTCGAAGTTGAAAACCAACATATCCTGGTGTGGAATCAGGAGAATTCTTGATCATGAAGATGCTTCTGAACAAAGTTGTGTCCCAAGTGATGTTCAACTCCTTACATCTTAGCATGAAGATAATAAAGAACCTCCAGGAGTTAGGATACAGTTGACACGGGTGAATCTGGAGCTCCGCCAGGAACCTGATAATAAAGGGATGAACCGGGAACCTCAATCCCGCCTCCAAAGCACCTTTAAAAACACATAATCTTTCTGGATGCCAATTGCAAGTCCGGTCTCCCGGATTTGGTAGGCAAACCTTAATCACATCGGGAAAACTGTACGTACTCCTAATCTTCACAATGTCCTTCTTTTTCAACTTAGAATGACAATGGAAGGTAGCCAAATCTGAACTGTTGGGAAACGCTTCCCCCATGGTGCTCAACAAGTCTAATAAAGAAACAAATCGACGTTCAACATAATGAGGAGGCTTGAGTTTTAGCATACCTTTAACCGTTCTGGCCATGCTCCTCTTCCTCGTAGCTTCCTCCATGGAGATTTGAGGGACCGGGCGTCTGTCATCCATATCGAGCTTGAACTTGAAGATGAGCTTGGAAAGCTAAAGAACTAGAGAATTTTATAGCTTGAGAGAGATTTGAGAAATGAAGAAGTGAGGAAGAATGAAGGATGCTCCCCTTCTTTTATAGAAAAGGTGTTACCTGTTACTACAGGTTGAGATACTGGCTGGATCGTGTTTACAGGTCATGTATCGGATAAATGCAAAAAAGAGACGAAAACTATCTGTTAGTAAATGAAAGGATTCGTCAAAAACTCAGAATAAGGATCTGAGAATATCAGTTGGTATCTGACAAAGGAAGCTTTAGAAGCCTCATCAAGAAGTTAACATAAAGTATAGGATTAGCAGTGCTAATCAAGAAATAAGGGGAAGTCTTAAGCAAAGGTTATGAATGACCATATTGCTGATTGTCCATACTCATGTTCATCAAGACCACGAACACTCACGTTCATCAAGACCACGAACACTCATGTTCATCAAGACCACGAACACTCATGTTCATCAAGAACACGAATATACACGTTTATGAAAACATCGTGTTCGAGAGGGAAATTGAAGTATTGAAGCCAAGAATGCAAAAAAAAAAAAATTGAAAACAGCCGACCGGGGCAAACCGGAAGGCTTCAGCCGACCTGGAGCCAGCCGACAGGGGCGAACCGAAGGGCTCCAGCCGATCGGTGGCTGGCCGACCGGTGCACCCGGGAGGCTTCGGCCGACCAGGGGTGATCAGGGGTATGGAAATTTTCTGTCCAACCGGGAATGATCAGGGGTATGAGTATTTTCAGTCAACCCGGGTTCATCAAGAACATGAAGATTTCTGAATGGCCAAATTCCGTGAAAAATATGAAAATGGGTTTGAAGTAAAACATGATTAGCACCGTTTAGTGTTGTTTTATGCCATTTACGCCGTTTAACACCGTTTAAACGTCTTCTTAGAAAGGTTAAGCCAGCTTCGATAAGCTTCTTCTCAGTAAGAATAGTTCTATAATGAGTACGCCCTTCATCGGCAAGCAGTTTATCCCTGTCGAGCAGTTGTTGGTCGGTAAGGTCAATCACGAAATGTGAACTATCCTCCACCAGCCCGAATCTTTTAACAAAAAAGTGGCCCCAGTCGCCACCTTCCCATTCTAAAACGACAAATTCCCTATCCCAAATATGATGAGAATCGGGAAAGGAGAAGGAGTTTACAATATGAGGGAGCCTTTTTCGAAGTTGAAAACCAACATATCCTGGTGTGGAATCAGGAGAATTCTTGATCATGAAGATGCTTCTGAACAAAGTTGTGTCCCAAGTGATGTTCAACTCCTTACATCTTAGCATGAAGATAATAAAGAACCTCCAGGAGTTAGGATACAGTTGACACGGGTGAATCTGGAGCTCCGCCAGGAACCTGATAATAAAGGGATGAACCGGGAACCTCAATCCCGCCTCCAAAGCACCTTTAAAAACACGTAATCTTTCTGGATGCCAATTACAAGTCCGGTCTCCCGGATTTGGTAGGCAAACCTTAATCACATCGGGAAAACTGTACGTACTCCTAATCTTCACAATGTCCTTCTTTTTCAACTTAGAATGACAATGGAAGGCAGCCAAATCTGAACTGTTGGGAAACGCTTCCCCCATGGTGCTCAACAAGTCTAATAAAGAAACAAATCGATGTTCAACATAATGAGGAGGCTTGAGTTTTAGCATACCTTTAACCGTTCTGGCCATGCTCCTCTTCCTCATAGCTTCCTCCATGGAGATTTGAGGGACCGGGCGTCTGTCATCCATATCGAGCTTGAACTTGAAGATGAGCTTGGAAAGCTAAAGAACTAGAGAATTTTAGAGCTTGAGAGAGATTTGAGAAATGAAGAAGTGATGAAGAATGAAGGATGCTCCCCTTCTTTTATAGAAAAGGTGTTACCTGTTACTACAGGTTGAGATACTGGCTGGATCGTGTTTACAGGTCATGTATCGGATAAATGCAAAAAAGAGACGAAAACTATCTGTTAGTAAATGAAAGGATTCGTCAAAAACTCAGAATAAGGATCTGAGAATATCAGTTGGTATCTGACAAAGGAAGCTTTAGAAGCCTCATCAAGAAGTTAACATAAAGTATAGGATTAGCAGTGCTAATCAAGAAATAAGGGGAAGTCTTAAGCAAAGGTTATGAATGACCATATTGCTGATTGTCCATACTCATGTTCATCAAGACCACGAACACTCATGTTCATCAAGACCACGAACACTCATGTTCATCAAGACCACGAACACTCATGTTCATCAAGAACACGAATATACACGTTTATGAAAACATCGTGTTCGAGAGGGAAATTGAAGTATTGAAGCCAAGAATGCAAAAAAAAAAAAATTGAAAACAGCCGACCGGGGCAAACCGGAAGGCTTCAGCCGACCTGGAGCCAGCCGACCGGTGCGAACCGAAGGGCTCCAGCCGACCGGTGGCTGGCCGACCGGTGCACCCGGGAGGCTTCGGCCGACCAGGGGTGATCAGGGGTATGGCAATTTTCTGTCCAACCGGGAACGATCAGGGGTATGAGTATTTTCAGTCAACCCGGGTTCATCAAGAACATGAAGATTTCTGAATGGCCAGATTCCGTGAAAAATATGAAAATGGGTTTGAAGTAAAACATGATTAGCACCGTTTAGTGTTGTTTTATGCCATTTACGCCGTTTAACACCGTTTAAACGTCGTTTAAGGCTGTTTAACACCGTTTAGTGCCGTTTAATGCCGTTTAACGTCGTTTAACACCGTTTAAACGTCGTTTAAGGCTGTTTAACATAGTTTAGTGTCGTTTAGCACCGTTTAGTGCCGTTTTATGCCGTTTAATGTCATTTAACACCGTTTAAATGTCGTTTAAGGCTGTTTAACATCGTTTAGTGTCGTTTAGCACCGTTTAGTGCCGTTTTATGCTGATTAACGCTATTTAAACATTGTTTAAACATCGTTAAGGCTAATTAGGGTCGATTAGCATTGAGTTAACATTGTCGTAAATGCATCGATCGCTCCACGCTTTACATTAAAACAATACTCGTGAAACACTAGTGTATGAAGATAAACCCTGACCCGAGTCTTGGAAAAGACTGTTATAACTTCAAGGAAAACCTGATCAGTTTTCCTAGAAGTTGGGGGGCAAATGATATGGGCTAAAAGTAAGCCCTAAAAGACACATTTAATGTGGCATTAATTAGACCTAGAATGGTCCAAATGTGGGCCCACCAGACGGGCCCAAACCATATTTATTGTATTAATTTTGTAATTGATATTAAGGGTAATAACCAGCTCAGCAATAAGAGTCAGATAAGGATATTACTCCTACCAGACTTAGCCTACAAGGCACCAAACTCTATATGGGAACTGACTCTTATAAGGCAGGAGTCTCCTCAAGGCCGTGACTTGCCCACCAAGTCACCTAACCCTACTACGATTCTAGGGCTTCTCAGCCTATATAAAGGGCCTGACCCCTCATTTTCAGAACTACGTTTTTGGCTTGATTCTTAATAACGAGATACGTAGGCACTCTGTGAGGACCGATCAGTCTCGAACACGGAAACAACCATTAAAGCTCGAAGCTCAACCATCTTTAGCATTAAATATACACAAACCCTAGCCGCACTATTCATAACCTAGTTTTTATTCCACAACAACATTAGTAGTCTAATTGAAACATGATGTACTTGTACAATTTTAGTTCAACATAATTTTTTGGTTTATTTTTGACAAACAATGACAACCCGCGACATTAATTTTGTGAACAAAAACATCGAGGTTTCTTGATTATTATGTAAATCTAGTACAAGTGTTAAATTTGTAATTGAGTGACTATCGCCTTTGTAAGAGAATGAAAGTGTGCCTCTCATCCTATTGCCGGCTATCGAATATGGTAGCTCTTTCTCACATATTTAAATATTTTAAATTAGGTACATATTAAATATTAGCGCACCCATTTGAATACTTTGTTTTGTTAAATACTTATTGATTCCTCATACATTTCAATGTTGAGAAAATGCAAGAATATCACACAAACACACACACACACACACACACACACACATATATATATATATATATATATATATATATATATATATATATATAGTTGCACTCTAGGAAAAACTCCTTATATATAAAGAACACCTTTTAAAAAAAAATTAAATTCTGATGAACAGTACCCGCCACGCCAGCAGATGGACCCTCATTTGCTGACGTGGCAGTGCCACGTGGCATGCTAAATTGGCACTGCCACGTCATTAAATAATGACCCATCTGCCGTTAGAATGCCACCTGGCAGTGCTGACGTGGCAGGTACTATTCATCAGAACTTTTTTTATTTTTTTTGAAAATTTGGTGTTATGGTGCATTTTAATTGTGTGGGTGCCCCTGGCGGGGCCATTAGATCATAATAGAATCAATGGTTTAGATTGATATAATGGTGTTCTTTATTGTTTTTTTATATAAGTGAGTTCTTTATGGAACAATGCCATATATATATATATATATATATATATATATATATATATATATATGGAGTACTGTTTTACTTGGAGTACTTGTAGTACATATATGTTCTTTGGAGTACATATATGTTCTGCATTCAAAATTTTGCAAAGTTTATTATTTTGAAAAGCTTATTACATAAATATCATTATTTCATTGAAAATCTTTAAAATTTTGTATATTTTGCTCCCTCTGTTCATTCGTCTTGCTAAATATTCATGTAACATTAGAACAATACCAAAAACAATGTATATCAAATTAATATTATTAATACCAAAACAATGTATATCAAAAACCCAATGGCTAATTATTACTGATTCAACATTTAAAAGGGCAACATATCACTACTCACCAATGGCTAATGACTGAATTTCTTTTTCTGCTCCGACTACCAGTAAGTACATAGGAGCACTGCAATAGTCGGTCCTTGATATCGTATACTTGACATTCACACGGTTTAATTTAATTTACAGCATTTATAATGAGGCATTGAAGACAATGCCACCTTCTACAATATTGAAAGCCAAATTCAAACACTATAAGAGAGTTCACTAAACTTCCTCAACTAATAAGAGGTTTTGGAAAGTACTTTGGTAGATTCAATATATAAATATTGTAGTGAAGAGTGGAGACATTTGAATATAGAGTTCATTTAGCAAAAATATGTAGATATCAACATTGATATGGAATTAGTGATATACCTTTAGCTCGACCAATTCAACAACACAAGCAAACTCAACTACTTGAGCCCCAACGCGCTCTGCCACAAAAACTTAAATGTAAGTTCTTATATAAGAATAAACATAAGCAAGACACTACTTTAGAAATGCTTTTCAAAGAAAAATCTGGTGTGCTTCCATGCTATTGTCTGTGACCAGCAACTCTTACAGGAGAGTAAAATGAAATAAGTGGTTTCGGTTGTGAAATATAAATTGCATGCTAGAAAACTGAATAACAATAATAAGAAGAAAAATGTTGGTTCCAGCACAGTATTACACCTCAGAAACAAACTAGCAAATCCTAGGCATGGTCCAGAAATACTAGAAAATTTTATGTACATTGCTCGTTGACTTTTATTTATACAGGCATTTGAATTTACTAATCTAACTGATGTGCACTGTTACATGTAGGCCTAAAAGTTGATAAGTTAGAGTATATTTCTGTTCCTTGTTTCTTTCTATCTTATGGGGATGGGTCTGTTTTTGGAGATACAAATGTGCTCTAGACCTCTAGTTATTCCAGCTCTGACTAATTTAGCTGGACCCTGTTGACCTAATACGTTTTTCTGGAGAACGAGAAAGATTTGAGATAACGGCTTTCTCCTTTTAATATAGTAAGCAAAAAAAAACTTGTCCAATTCAGCTTCCAAAACTCAATGACTAGGGAAATTAAAATATTACAACACATTACCGAGTAGTTTCATAGCAGCATATAAAGTTCCTCCAGTTGCAATGAGATCGTCTACCACTAAAGCTCGATCCCATGCTTGTACCGCTCCTAAGTGCATCTGCATAATGTCTGTTCATTATGTTATTATTGGAGATGACGATGAATCAGTAATAGTCATTGTTCTTGCCCTTTTAAATGTTACTTCCAATGTTATTCCTGCCACCAGGTATACACATACACACAAAATCGATACATATGTCACAATATACGTACACACAAAATAGATGGGAGCGGAAAAACATGATACAAAACATAAAAGAAAAATGATAATATATACAAATCGAAACATTTCTTTAAATAAATAAATATCCAAATAGAAGCCCTAATTGTGAACTCAAATCAGCACTGAAATAAAGAGAGAGAAACAAAATTAAAAGCAATCAAACATGAGATTTTAATTGAATATAATTATTGAAACCATTTTGAACCCAAACCCAAGAAATCCTAATTCGAAAAATGCCCAAATCGAAGAGCAATCAAAGGAATTTGAAGCCTTTAACTGAAGGAGGCTCTGATTAGTAGTATTTTTGGCCTATGGAAGATAGGTAGAGACTCTGATTAGTGGTATTTTGAGCCGATGAAAGAGAGGTAGAGACGGAGAGAGTAGGAGTGAGAGAGCTAATCGAGAGAGAAGGGGAGAGTCTGAAATTGAAAATATTTCAAAGGGCGGTGTTCTGAAGAAGAGTAAAAATTAGAAACGCGGTCTTTTTGGAGAAAAGGCCGTCAATATCACAAATCCAACTCAAATGGCCTCAAATATCACAACTCAAAAATTTGGCCTC
Organism: Kitagawia praeruptora; assembly: GCA_037693485.1. Classification (NCBI taxonomy): domain Eukaryota; kingdom Viridiplantae; phylum Streptophyta; class Magnoliopsida; order Apiales; family Apiaceae; genus Kitagawia; species Kitagawia praeruptora. Next base: position 130,965,741 of record CM075347.1, read on the forward strand.
AAATATCACTCCATAACACAGTATCGTGTAGCGTTTAATTTTTTCAATAAAAACGCTATTTCGTGTAGCGTTTTATATTTTTTTTAAATTTTTTTTTGAAAAAACGCTAATGCGTTTAGCGTTTTGAAGGGGGAAGACGCTGATTCATGTGGTGTTTTGGGGAGAACGCTAGATGAAGTTGTGTTTTGGGGAGGTGGAGACACAGTTTTAGAAGGTGTTTTGGTGGTAACGCTAGATGAAGTTGTGTTTTGGGGAGGTGGAGACACAGTTTTAGAAGGTGTTTTGGGGAGGTGGAGACACAGTTTTAGAAGGTGTTTTGGTGGTAACGCTACACGAAGTAGCGTTTATGATAAAAAACTAAAACGCTATATTATAATGTGTTTTGGAGTGATATTTGGGACCAAATTTTTTATTTGTGATATTTGGGGCCATTTTCTTTGGAAATGTGATAGAAAAGGCCAACACCCGTCTTTTTGCCGCTTTTTAATTTAAATGTTTTTATTGTATTTATACTTCCCAAAAATATTATAGTTATATTTTAAAATATTCATTTAAAAGTTTAATTTTTATTTACAAAAAAACTGTTTGATCATTTTAATCTAATTTATATCTCCTAAAAAGTACATTAATTTGTATATATCAATTTATATATCTCTTTAATTTATAAAAAATTGTTTGGTAAGAAAAATACTATTTTAACAAAATTAGATTAATTCTTCTATCAAATAACAATTCATTTTTAGGTTCTTTAAATTTAAAGTAAAATTATTCAAAAAACCTTTGCTTTTAGACTTATTTTTAAAAATGCAATTAACATCAAACTAATTTTAATGATATATTAAAATATATTTAGAAAAACATTTATTTTAAAATTTTTGTTTAATAATATTAAATAAATATAAAAATAAAATTACACATCTTAAAATATTTTAACATTTTTAGTGAAATATTGACTCTCTAATGGAATATTCTAGATTTTTATAAAAATAATTTTATTTTTTTTATTCAAAAAAAGTAATTTTCAGGTGAAAAAAGGTTAAAATTTCTATTTGTAGTGGAAAATATAAAATTTTGTTCACTGCAAAATTAGGCGAACACAATTTAAGACCTACGGCAACACACAAACACTTCTATTGTATGCCAACATTTTTTTGCTACCTTAAGGCAACATAAAAATGATAATGTTGTATTACCCAAAACCAACATATCCAAAGGCAACATACCCTCTAGATGTGGTCATAGGTCTTTTATGGTGTAGTGTGTAATATAATTATATATGTATTTATTTTATTTTCAGGCGGTTATGTTAGTTCTATACTTTCATAGAATGATATTAGTTATTGGTATTTTCATATTATTTTTAGAAATATATGTTAAATATTTTATAAGCGTAAATTATGTTTTGAAATTATTATTATGTACAAATTATGTTAATCAAATATAATAACAAAAATCAATATAATTCAAAATTAGTTTTTAAAATACAAAGAGTTATACTAATTAATATATAAGGATTTTCAGACCAATACCTATAATGATGTACAAGAAAAAATTGTCAAATTAAATATAATAATAATAATAATAATAATAATAATAATAATAATAATAATAATAGTAATAAACTAGTAAATTAGAACTTTGCTATTGAAAGTATGCATTTTTAATTCACTTAAAACTTAATATATATGTACTAATTTAATATTTTGGAGATGGGCCTACTTTATATAGGTGTTTAAATTGAACATTTTGACATCATATCATCGTTAAAGGGAAGAAGTTTAATATATTTGGGTAATTTGGGCCTATTTTTTTATAGCCCGACCCTTTGATCTTCTAACTCGTGATGATATCTTATGACCGACGCTAAAGGCAAGGTTTAGGCGTCGGTTGAGTAAAGACTGACGCTAAAGGGTTAGTTTTAGGCGTCGGTTATTTCATGACCGACGCAAAAGGTCCAACACAAATGACATTAAGCGTCGGTTAAGCGAGCAACCGACGCCTAAAGTATGTATATGCGACGGTTCTCTATATAACCGATGCCTAAAGTGCGATGCTAAAAGACATTTCTGTACTAGTGTGCGCCTCGAGTTCCTTGGCATAGTCTTGTCTGGCATAAATCCAAAATTCTTGGCTACGCTCACCATGAGTGGGTTCTCTGTCATGATCGTCTGCCCACTTTGCAAAGGTTGGCTGCGTTTGGTCTTGATGTATCTCCTTTATGTCTCTTCTGCGTGGGAGGAATGGAGACTCCTTCTCATCTTTTTATCACCTGTCCTTATAGCAGTTTTATCTTATCCAAGCTGGCAGGTCTGTTGAAGATAGACTGTTCTGCTACTTCTTGGATTGAATTGGTCCTAAATTGGGGTTCTATCACAGATTGGTCTCTGAGACAGGTAGCTCTTTTAACGGCTCAAATTTTTTCTTATCACTTGTGGAGGGAGCGTAATACAAGGCACCATGACAAAGGAATTTTTGGACCGCATAGGTTACTTCGGGGAATCATGAATTATATTAAGGCTAAGCTGCACAATTCTAGATGGTTCCAACAATTCGCACACTTAGACATGTATAGGTGGTTTTTTGTTCCTTGATTTAGGGTTATCCCTTTTGTTTGTTCTTTCTATTTTCACTCTAGCTTGTTTAGGTTATAGCTTGTTTAGGTTAGATTGTTGATAGATAGCTCTCTCTTTGCCTTAGAGCAAGGGTTAACCCCTGTTTTTCCTTCCTTTATAATATACAATTTTGCCAAAAAAAAAACTTATAAATTATTTATTTCAGAAAAAATTTCGTATTTACGTATATTTTTTTAGAGGAAAATGCGTATGGGGAGTTTAATATTCGTTATCTTGCAAAAATTAGTTACTTATTTCATAAAAAGTACATATTTCCTAACTTTTTTCCAGAATAAATAACTTATTTCTGAAAAATAAGATTTACCAAACGCATTATATTACGCCTTTTAGGCTCACTTTTTCACAACTACATCCTTTTAGTGGAGCATTCTAGAATCATGACATCAAATTATAAATAGATGTAATTGTTGTGATTAGCCAAAAGGTAATAAGACACTCCGGCATAGTCTTTGATGGCAAAGATTGCTTCACGAAGTCCAGGTGGCTTTCTCAAATTCTTGTTCTTCTCACACTCAAATGGTACTAGATTCAGTTAATATATAAGTATATATTAGTATATGTCTATGAATTTATGTAATAAATAATTTTATTTTTGTAGGTTAAAGATTTACCAACATATAGTATATATTGGTATGTGTCAATGAATTTTATGTAATAATTAATTTTTGTAGGTTCAAGATGTACCAACATTTTCTACAAATGGCGCCCACATATCTGGTGTATTATCGCTCTTGTTCCATTTCTAATGGATATCTTGTATATTATTACTCTTATTTCATTTCTAATGGTCCTTATAGTCTTAGTTAAATTCCATCTATTCTATATATTTTTTCCCTTTTTTGTAACAGATATATTAGATAGTTTAATTATCACCGTAATCTTAACTGAATTTGATCTATATTTGATGTGTATTTTTATTTATTTATTGAAGAGTTTTTACAAATTTTTTGATGATTTGATGAAGGAAATGCATTCGTCATATAATTTACAGTGAGGTGTATCACCAACCTTAGTGCCTATATGCCTTCAAATCCAAGGTACATAATGTGTTTACATACAATGTATCCCAAAAATGTTGATTTGAATGCTCTAGATTTTCAAAAGAGTATGTTTGTCTTTTCCATTTATATAACTATTATGGCTTGAGCTCTACCTAAATTTTCCATGCTCGTTATCTCTACCATTTTCTTTTTTACCATCTTTTTTAATGTATGTGAATATCTTAATGTTAGAACTTATTTAGATCCTATTTGTATTTTCTACTCCAGTCTTGTGTGGTCACAGCGCCTGCTTTGATGACGAAAGTGGTCATATATATTATGGGAGTAATGATAGCCTCTGTAAGGTATGATATGCAATATTCTTTATTCTACATGATTGGTAGTTCAGTAAACTTTTTGTTTGTGGCTCATGATTGTAGTTCATCTAATTAGCTGGAGTTATGTAGTACGAATGGTGTCTCCTTTACTTAATTAAGTTTCATCATTTACAGGTTTGGGATAGATGTTGTCTACTAAATAATTAACAAGCATCTGGGTCTTAGTGGGCGATCTAGGAGGTGTTAGATTTAATTATAGTCAAGGAGATGGTCATCATCTTATATCTAATGCAATAGATCGATCAGACTATCGAACTTTAGAATATTCGTAAAATGTCCTCTAATCTCACTCAGTAAGCCTTTCTATTCCCGATCTTCATTCCATGTGTTTGATTTCCTTTTCCAGATATATTGTTTAAAATCTTTCATTTCCATTCTTGAAAGTTTCACTATAATTAACTGGATAGGCGCGAAGCTGGTATTGCTGCTGGTGGTGCTTCACAGCACCGTCAATTCAATTTTCAAATAAAGCTTCATAAGAAATTTTAGCACTTGATTGAAAGTTATCTTCTAGTTCATATTTATTGTTCAGTGGTGTGTGCTTGTGCTCTTGTTACTTATCCTACCAAACACAATCAGTTTGCCCTTGGACTTGGTGATGACTACGTTGCGCATCTGTTGTAGAACCTTGAGAGGGAAATTGGCCGGGTAGCATATCACAGCTTGGAAAAGAAATTGAAAGAACCTCAATGTTATCCGTAAGAGGACTCTGATGTCTTGAAAAACTAGCAAAGTTTAATTCTTTAGGAAGCTCAAATATTTGTTGGTTTATTAATCTAAATTATGGATTTACTTTGTTTGTTTGAGTTTATTTACACTTGTTAGCCACACTCGGAAGCAGTCAAGGAACGTGGAGATTATTTAGGAGCTTATCGTTTGAATAAAGAGTATAGTAGTAGGAAATTAGTTGTTTACTTCCTAGTTTTTAGCAGTTTTGTTATTCCTGTAATCCTTAGATATGTATTCTGTTTTCAATGAATAAAACAAAACTTAACGTGTAGCTTTATTTTCTCCATTTTAAATCAAACACATGATCTGTTTACAAGGTTAACAACTGGGTATTTCCAACAATCTGGTATCAGAGCTTTGGCAAAGTGCATGCCCAAGTATATGCCCAGGATGACGACGGAGACAAGGAAGACTAAAGATGGTACGTTAAGCCTGAGTTATCCCATGTTGACAATAGAGAACTACATCGTATGGGCCATGAAGATGAAGGTGTTCATGCAGGCTCATGGTGTCTGGGAAGCCGTTGAATCAAAGGGTTCAACCACAAAGATTGAGGACAGGACTGATAAGATAGCCATGGAAGCCATTTACCAAGGTGTCCCGGAAGATATCCTATTAACGTTAGCAGAGAAGAAAACTGCTAAAGAAGCCTGGGAGGCTGTGAGAATTCTGTGCCAAGGCGCTGATCGAGCGAAAATGGCGAAGGTTCAACTCTCAAGATAGAGTTCGAGTCATTGACTATGAAAGACACCGATTCTCTTGACGATTTCTGTCTGAAATTAAACGGTTTGATGACCAATATACGAGCACTTGGGGAGAGTGTGGAGGAGTCATACGTCGTGAAAAAATTGTTACGAGCCATTCCTTCCAAATTCTTACAAACTGCATCTACCATAGAGCAATTTAGGAACCTCAACACGATGACGTTTGAGGAAACAGTTGGATCCTTGAAGGCACATGAAGAGAGGTTGCGAGGCCAAACCGAGAATAGTGGGCATCAGCTGTTACTCACCGAAGAAGAGTAGAACAAAAGGGAAAAGAGGGAACAAAAAGTATTAGTAACCCTGGAGGAATGGCAGAGAAGATCCCACAAAACTGATGGGTTCTCCGGACAGAAGTACAAAGGAAAGGACAATCTCCGTTGGGTACGAGATAAGGGTAATTAATGTACATTGTTTCAACTGCATGGCGTATGGGCATTTCGCTGCAGAATGTAAGAAGCCCAAATGAGACAGGGAAGCAAAGGAAGAGGCAAATATTGCAGCAATCCCTGATGATGAACCAGCTTTGCTTATGGTAAAGAACGAGGTGAAGGAGGAAGGTGTGATGCTGATCAATGAGGAGAATGTAACTCCAAAACTGAATTTCAAAACTGATGAGAAGAAAGAGGAGTCAAATTTTTGGTATTTGGATAATGGCGCTAGTAACCATATGACGGGACAACGAGGAAAATGCAGCAATGGTGAAAACAGAGTGTTAAGGGAGGTGTATTACATCCCCTCATTGTGCAGTAATATTCTATCACTAGACCAGCTTTTAGAAGAAGGACACCAAGTCATGCTAACTGGAGACTGTTTATGGGTTCGTGACAAGAGGGGTGAGCTACTGATAAAGGTGCATCGCTCTAAAAACAAACTATATAAGGTAATACGCAAAATCGGTGAACAGAGGTGTATGCTAACGAGGTGCGATGACAAGAGTTGGCTTTGGCATTCCTATCTAGGACATGTAAACTACAAAGCTCTTACACTAATGTCGACTATAAACATGGCTCATGCCTCATGGACTGCCCAAAATAGTCCAACCTGATGAAATTTGTACAGGGTGTCTAATGTCTAAACATACAAGGAAGGGGTTTCCACAACAAGCTAAATTTCTTGCCAAAAGGCCCCTCGAATTGGTACATGGTGACCTTTGTGGGCCAATAACACCAAGTACAAGTGTCGGTAACAGATACATCTTACTTCTCGTTGATGATTTTAGTCGAGTTATGTGGGCATATCTGCTGAAAAGCAAGAGTGATGCTCTTGAAGCTTTTAAAAGATTTCGAAATCTAGTTGAAAACAGTTAAGATAAACGGATAGAGACCTTCAGAACTGATAGAGGCGGAGAATTCACATCAAATGAATTTATGAAGTACTGTGAGGAAGTTAGAATTAAAAGGCAGCTTACAACACCTTACTCACCACAACAAAACGGGGTGGTCGAACGACGGAATCGCACCATGATAGAAATGGCTCGTAGTTTGCTAAAGGAGACAGAGTTACCCACATATTTCTGGGGAGAGGCTATTCATCACACAATTTATTTATTCAACAAACTTCCAACAAGGGCTATCACAAGACTGACTCCGTACGAGGCTTGGTCAGGCATGAAACCACATCTGGAGCATGTTCGAGTGTTCGATTGCTTGGCTTACATGAGAGTCTCAAATGTCAACTTAAAGAAATTGGATTCAAGGAGCAAGGCAGTGATGCATCTAGGGAAAGAATCGGGCACTAAGGCCTATAGATTGTACGACCATGAGACTAAATCTATTTGTATTAGTCGAGACGTAGTTTTTGATGAGAGCAAGTCGTGGAGACGGGGTTAAAACGATCTGCCACAAGGAAGTCAGACAAATAACTTCTTGGTTCTTGAAATTAATGAAGAGGATCAAGGTGATCAGTTCGAAGGAGAAGGTATGTTCACACATACAAGTACAAGGAGCAACAGCGTAAAATCAGAATCAGGCATGCCAACTGATTCAACAGCTTCGGGTTCAGAAAATTCACTTATTACGCCTAACTTTGGGTCTGAGAGTGACAACCAACCAAGACGATACAGGGATTTGGAAGATTTATACAACATCACTGAACCTATCGAGTTGGCAGAAGAAGAGTTAATGCTAATGGGCGTAGATGAGCCCATAAACTATGTGCACGCTGCAAAAGAAGAGAAATGAAGGAGAGCCATGAAACTTGAAATCGACGCAGTTGAAAGGAATGATACTTGGAGATTAACTGAGTTGCCACCTGGACGAAAACCAATAGATTTGAAATGGGTTTATAAGATCAAGAGAGATGCCAGCGGACAGATTACCAAGTACAAAACACGAATTGTCGCGAAGGGCTCTGTGCAAAAACAGGGGGTGTACTTTGAGGAAGTTTTTGCACCGGTGACTCGACTGGAAACAATTCGTTTACTACTTGCTCTAGCTACCAAGAATGTCTGGGAGGTTCATCACCTTGACGTAAAAACTACCTTTTTGAATGGTGAGATTCAAGAAGTGGTCTATGTCAAGCAACCAGAGGGATTTGTCAAATATGGAAAGGAGCAGTTAGTGTACAGGTTATTGAAAGCACTGTACGGGCTCAGACAAGTCCCTCGGGCTTGGAATTCAAAGCTCAACACATGTCTGGTAGTGCTTGGTTTCATCAGGTGTCCTTACGATCAAGCTGTATATACCAGGTCTATAGGGAAGGAAGTTATAATAGTCGCCGTCTATGTGGACGACCTCCTGATCACTGGGTCAAGTCAAGCAGTTATTAGAGAGTTCAAGGAACAGATGGGAGACAATTTTGACATGAGCGATCTAGGTAAATTGTACTACTACTTAGACATTGAGGTGGAGCAAAGAGAGGGGTATATTCAGTTGAAACAATCCGGGTATGCAAGAAAGATATTAGAGAAGTCAGGAAAGCGAGATTGCAACGCGACCAGGTATCCAATGGATAGTCAGAATAGTATTTTGGTCGGTTTTTCAGATAGTGACATGGCTGGAAATGTGGAAGATAGGAAGAGCACTGGCGGCATGGCATTCTATTGGAACGAGAGTTTAATAACATGGGTATCTCAGAAGCTAAGGTGTGTTGCACTCTCCTCGTACGAAGCGAAGTTTATGGCTGTGAAATCTCTTGGTTTAACTAATAACTGGTCTAGTCATTGGTCCAGTAACGATTTATGTAGACAATAAATCCACTATTGATTTGGCGAAGAATCCAGTGTTCCACGGCAGAAGCAAACACATAGATATACGCTATCATTTTATAAGGGAATGCATTGAAAAGGGCGAGATTATTGTCAAGTACGTGCGCACAGATGAACAAAGAGCTGATTCTTTGACAGAGGCTCTTACTACTACCAAGTTTGAGAAGATGAGAGAGTTTCTGGGGTGAAGAACACAGTTCAGATAATTTAGCGTCGACAAATCAAAAACTGTAATTGTATCTATTTCATATAAGGGTTTGCCCACTATGTGCCCATGGGCACATGATGTGCTTGATAAGTTGTCAAGTTTAGATTGGTGGATATTTATGTGAATGCATGGGGACCCATCATTATTAATGAAATCCCCACATACTAGAAAATTGGTTCATATAAAACCTAAATGTCATACTAGAAAACCTGACATGTGTTTTTGTAAAAAACTTAATTAAATGTATTGTAAAAAACTTTTCTATTCCATCTAAATACCTCTGGATGATACTCTTCCAATCAATGTTTGGTTTTCCCAAGATTCTCTACATTCAATTTCAGGGTGCTTTTTTGTTAATTTTGTGCCTAAATGAGGACTCTAGTGCTAAGTATGTCTACAAGAGATTTCAATGATGTGTATTATTAAACTACAAATGTACTACCGACATATGGTAATAATATGAAAGAAAAATATTTTACATTTTAATATATAAACTAAAAATATATTTATATTGAAATACAAAATAATGTATCTGTAAATTCGTAATTGTATTTTCTCTTAAGATTTTAATAAGTAAACTAAAAAGTATATTTATATTAGGTTTTCTACTGAATAGGATTATCTTTGTACATTGTAGGATTATTAATTTTAAAATTCATAATTGTATTTTCTCTTAAGATTTCGAGTGTTTTATAGATGAAATTGTTAAATTATAACTAAATTAAAGATACGCGTGAGCTATAAATTCATAGAATATAGATTTCAAATAGTAAATATGAACATTTAACTTATATCATATCTAGATTATACTAATAAACAAATAAAATTAAATTCTAATACAACCAATTTTAATTTATATCATATCTAGATTATATTTTTTTTATAATACCATATAATCTTGATAGTCTATTTTCAAAAATATTAAAATTATTTTTTAGGTACTGTACCAAAATTTTGGATAAAATCCGTAATTTATTATATAAAAAAGCGATAATATATGTGGCTTATTATATACAAGTATATAATATCATGCTTTGTTTATATTTAGTATAGATAGATTTTAAATTTTTTACTTATATTTTATATTTTTCAAAACAAATAAATAAATATGAATTTATAAAATTGTGTCACGTTTTTTTGCATAATAACAAAAAATAGATGATAAGAATTTTTTTTTTGCTAAGCTGATTGTATTAAAGAAGACAAAAGAATACAAGGGATTTACCCTAGCTCTATGACAGACCATAGAGATATCCGAGGGCGAATAACAGGAATAACAAGAAAACAAGGACTATGCAGGCTAATTGCTGGCTAGAATGCAGACTGAACATTAGTTATTAAGCCAGGAAGAGTATGTAATGGAGTTAGCTTTTTTAAGGAACCACGCGGATGATGACAGCCGGGTTTTAATGTCCGTGATGATTCCATTTAACAGCTTAACTGGTTGAAGGAAACCCTTGTTGTGAGCTCTGCAGTTTCTTTCTCTCCATAAGTGGTATGCAAAAGTCTGAAGAGTAAGAAGAGCTAGGTGACGAAGGATCGGGTCTTGGATGAGAAGCCAGGAATGAATAAGATCCATCCAAGTAGCCGCCTGGCAAGACAAACGAAGCATAAGTCCAAGGCTAGTCAAAATGTTGATGCTATACGAGCATTGAAGAAACAGGTGGTCTAAGTGCTCCCTCCCTCCTATACACAGGTAGCAGTTATCCAATACCCCCATGCCAAACGAGACCAGTCTCTGTAACGTAGCTATCCTCCCGTGACAAACCAACCATAAGTGATGAGCGTACCTAGGGATAGATAGCTTATGCCAAACACCCTTGCACCATGAGACAGTAGGTTGTTTGTGTCTGATTGCCTCCCAAATGTTCCAGATTTTGATTTTTGAGATTGGACGCCCATCCCAACTTATAGTATCCGTAGTGGTAAGATCAAAAGGAGGGTAGTTAAACGTTTCTAACCAATTTACAAGCGTCCTACTAGTGTGATGAAGCCTTCTGTTCGGAGTAGGAAGAATCCATGCCCCTGTGCCAATGAAGTCAAAAATAGTAGCAGCATGCGTTCAGTTCGCTTGAGAAATGATTAGGTCCGTTTTCGAGTTTGCCAAGCATTGAGAATTCCACCACGGATCAAACCAAATAGAAATTTTCTGGCCATTACCAATTTTGTATGATAAAAATTGTCTAGCTAAAGGACGTAATTGCAGAATCCTTCTCCATATCCATGAGCAATCAGTTGGAATGTCCATAGTCCAGAATTTTTGATGTTTAAGGGCAGTTGTTACGATCCAACGCGGCCATAAAGACTCAGCCTTATTATCAAAGTTAATGATTTTGTCTGGTGAATTTTGTTGTTATTACTATAAAATTGAGCTATATTTTAATTTAATTAATTTTATAGGATCATCCATGTATATAGTATTTTTACCAAATTAAAATATTTTGGGCCTAGTTTTCACCATGGGCCCTTGTTTGGTTTTAGACGATTTTATGCAAACTCAAAATTTAGAAGGTTCTAGAAAACAACCTATCAATCATTGTATAAATATTGAGCCTATAGGCAAATAAAGGTGGTGTTTGTTGATGGCAAAGAGTGCTGCTTCATCGAGGTCAGTTTTGAAGTATTAAAGCTAATATATATTTAACTCACACACACATTGAGCATGAATAAAACAGAGAACACTCAAATATTGTTAACTGCTCTGTTACTAAGATAAGGGTACTTGCAAAACAATATAAAGATAATTCAGACTTGGACTCCTAGACGACAGCAACTAACCTCCTACTTATTCTCCTCAACTCTACTGATCCTAATAAAACGGAAACAAACAGCTATGACCTAGTCTCAGCTATACAAACACATAGACAGCTGACTTATTCAAAATTCAAATCCTAAAACCAAATTTAAATTATCACCAACAAATACCCCCTTAATCTAAATTTGGTTTCTGCAAATTCCTGATGCCAAGCAGAGCACACAAACGTTCAAACTTCACAGTGGCCATTGCCTTTGTCAACACGTCCGCACGCTGCTCAGATGTTCCAACATGCTTAATCACAATCTCACCACGTTCTACACATTCTCGAATGAAATGGTAACGTATGTCGATGTGCTTGCTGCGTCCATGGAAAACTGGATTCTTGGCCAAATCAATTGCCGATTGGTTATCTATGTAGAGAACAACAGGGCCTATAACTTTATCTGTCAACTTCCCCAGCAGATTGCGTAGCCACACACCTTGACAGGCAGCTGCTGTGGCTGCCATAAATTCAGCTTCACATGAAGAAAGAGCCACACAACGCTGTTTCTGCGACACCCAAGTAATCAGACTCTCATTAAGATAGAATGCCATTCCCCCCGTGCTCTTCCTATCATCAACCTGTCCCGCCAGATCACTGTCAGAGTAGCCACATAAAACCAAACTGTTGTTGCTTTCCTTCGAATACATCAGTCCAAAGCTTAGAGTACCCTTCAAATAACGGAGAATCCGTTTCACTGCATTCCAGTGCATCACAGTGGGTCGCTCCATATAGCGACTTACAATTCCAACAGCAAAAGCCAAGTCTGGACGAGTATGAACTAAATAACGCAGGCCACCCACAATACTTTTGTACTTAGTTGAGTCTACTGGTTCCCCATTCTCATCCTTGTGTATTTGAGCAGATGGCTCCAGAGGATATTTTGCAGACTTACACTCCGCCATACCACTTCTCTCCAGAACTCTCTTAGCATAAGACGTCTGTTTAAGCTCTATACAGTCCTTCATCTGATTCACCTCTATCCCAAGGTAGTGAGACAATTTACCTAGATCACTCATTTCAAAAATTTTGCTCATCTGATTCTTGAATTCTGTGATAAGTGATAGGTTCGAACCTGTGATTAACAGATCGTCTACATACACCCCAATTATCAACACTTCTCCGTTCTCACGTTTTGTATATACTGCATGCTCGTATGGGCATTTTGCAAAGCCCAATCCCACCAGACATTTGTTTAACTTCGCATACCAGGCCCGTGGAGCCTGGCGAAGCCCATATAATGCTTTTACCAACTTATACACCATGTTCTCCTTTCCAGGTTTCACAAAACCTTCCGGCTGCAGCACATAAACATCCTCCTGTAAATCTCCATTCAAGAAGGCTGACTTCACATCAAGGTGGTGAATTTCCCAACTATTTTTAGCAGCTAAAGCCAATAACAACCTTACCGTCTCCAAACGAGTGACTGGTGCAAACGCCTCCTCAAAATCTACCCCCTGTCTTTGAACGTACCCTTTCGCCACGAGCCTGGCTTTATACTTTACTATGTCCCCTTCGGTGTTTTTCTTCAATTTGAAAACCCACTTTAGCCCTATCGGTTTCTGTCCTGAAGGTAACTCTACCAACTTCCAGGTGTTGTTGCGTTCAATAGCATCTATTTCTGCCTTCATGGCATCCTTCCAAGAACTGTTTCTGATGGCCTGGTGATAAGTGGATGGTTCTTCGACACCTAACAGCAACAAATACTCTTCTTCACACTCTATTTCTTCAGTATTTTCATAGATTTCTCTCAATGACTTGAAACGTCTTGGAGGAGTGCTACTTTTGTCTGACTCTTCTGAACTACTTTTATTTGACTCTTCTGAACTATCCTCACTATGTTGAGATGAAACTGAGCTCTGACTTGGTGTTCTTGGTGTTCTTAAACCCTCTGTGTCATCCTCTGTGTCAACCTCTGTATCACCTTCGCCTGCAAACTGTGTATTAACCTCTCCAATCACAAACCCGACATGGGCTTTATCTCTTTCAGCGCCTGAAACTGTTTCTTCATCGCTCCAGGCCCATGAGTTCGACTCCACAAATTTTACATCCCTACTAATGTGCACCTTTTTCTCCACTGGATCGAATAAACGATGGGCCTTCGTACCAGGCTCCCTTCCAAAGTACACCACATATTTACTACGATCGTCTAGCTTTTTTGTATGCACACTGGGTACCTTCATATAAGCACAGCAACCAAAAATTTTAATGTGACTCACATCTGGTTTTGATCCTGACCATACTTCATATGGTGTACAGTTGGATAATGCTCGTGTGGGTAACCTGTTCAACACGTACACAGAGTGACGTACCGCCTCACCCCAAAATTCTGATGGAACATGCTTCTCTTTCAAAAAACTTCTTGCCATAGCCACAACTGTCCTATTCCTTCGTTCAACCACCCCATTTTGTTGTGGGGTGTAAGGAGCTGTATAGTGTCTAAGTATTCCTGCATCCTCACAATAATTAGTGAATTGTGAAGAACAGAACTCACCACCCCTGTCTGTACGTAGCGTCTTAATCCTTTTCTCAGTCTTAGTTTCAACAAGCACTCTAAATTTTTTAAAAGCCTCAAATGCTTCATCCTTGGTTGATAAAAAATAAACCCACATTATACGACTAAAATCATCAACCAAAAGCAAAAAATACCTCTTTCCTGCTGGTGTTGGTGGTGATATTGGCCCACATATATCACCATGTATCAGCTCCAGGACTTTCTTGGACATATAAGTTGACTGTGAAGGGAATGGAGTTCTTGTTTGCTTAGCCATGAGACACCCTCTGCACACCTCTTTGGGCTGTGTTAGTTTTGGTAGGCCTACAACCATGTCATTCTTCTTCATAATTTCCATTGCTCCAAAATTTACATGTCCCAAGCGTGAGTGCCATACCCAGGGATCCCCTTCTGACTTTGCCATCAAACAACTGGGATAAGCCTCCTCGAGTGAGATCTTGTACAGACGATTCATAGATCTCTTCACCTTCATTAACAGCTTCCCTTCATTATCATAAGCCCACAAATACTCCCCTTGCAGTACCACCTTGTTACTTGCTTCTGACATTTGCCCGAGACTGATAATATTATTGCAAAGATTCGGAATGTAGAACACATCATTGAACACTTTTTCTTCTCCAGTTTTGCACTTAAATGCAATCGACCCCTTTCCCCTTATGCTAGCAGTTGATCCATCTCCGAATTTCACCTCTCCTGTTACCTTCTCATCTAACTTAAAAAATTTCGTTTTATCTCCGGTCATGTGGTTGCTAGCTCCATTGTCTAAGTACCACACTTGTGAAGATTTCTTCTTTCCTTCGTTGGCTTCCAGTTTTGGGATGACATTTTCTTCATTCAGCAGTACCAAGTTTGCCTTGTTTTCATCTATCTCAATCAGTAATAAGGCAGACTCATCATCATCCTTAATCTGCACTAGGTTTGCTTCTGACCTTCGATTTTTCTCTCGTCGTGGTGGCCTTTTGCACTCAGCTGCGTAGTGCCCCAGAACATTGCAGTTGAAACACCTTATACTGCTACGACCACCCTGGTATCCACGATCACCACGACCCCTGTAACTTGATTGTCCATCTGTACCTTCCTTGTTTGATCGCTTCAGCCAATCTTCCCTGGTAAGTAACAATTTCCCCTCATTTTTCTCCTTCTTACACCATTCTTCCTCTGTTAACAATAACTTCCCACCTGTCGTATCATTCTGACCCTTGAGCCTCTCATCATGGGCTTGTAAGGAACCCATGGCTTCCTCCACTGACATGTTTTCTAGATCTCCAAACTGTTCAATGGTTGAAGCGATCTGAAGAAATTTTGTGGGAACAGCCCGTAATAATTTCTTAACAACATATGCTTCATTCATCGTTTCACCCAGAGAACGTATAGTTGACACTAAACCGTTCAGTTTCATATAGAAATCTTCAAGCTTGTCACTTTCATCCATACGCAAGGACTCAAACTCTGATTTCAATGTCTGAATCCTAGCTTTCTTCACACGGTCAGCTCCTTGGCACATAACTCTGATGGCTTCCCATCCTTCTTTCGCTGTTTTCTTCTCCGAGATTGACAATAGCATTTCCTCAGGTATGCCTTGATAGATCATAGCCAAAGCTACCTTGTCCGTCTTCTCGTCAATCACCGCCTTTTCATCACTCGGTTCTACTGCAGTCCAAACACCCTGAGCCTGCATAAAAACCTTCATCTTTAGTGCCCACGCCGTGTAATTTCCCTTTGCTAACATTGGGTAGGTCAGCCCGATCGACCCTGCTTTGCCTTTTCCTGTATCCATGATGTCTCACTTATTGTGGTACTCTGAATATAACGCTCTGATACCAAATGAAGTATTAAAGCTAATATATATTTAACTCACACACACATTGAGCATGAATAAAACAGAGAACACTCAAATATTGTTAACTGCTCTGTTACTAAGATAAGGGTACTTGCAAAACAATATAAAGATAATTCAGACTTGGACTCCTAGACGACAGCAACTAACCTCCTACTTATTCTCCTCAACTCTACTGATCCTAATAAAACGGAAACAAACAGCTATGACCTAGTCTCAGCTATACAAACACATAGACAGCTGACTTATTCAAAATTCAAATCCTAAAACCAAATTTAAATTATCACCAACAAGTTTTTTTAAAGTTCTTTTTTGGTGGTAGAAATTGAATGTCAGGTTCTTTATCATTTCTCATAAAGGATAAATTAATTTAGGTTGGAAGAAAAAGGATGTCTGGCCTACTTAAAAGTCAGGTTGTTGTTGCCCAGATCTGGTCATTCTGGATGTTGCCATACAGATCTGGTAATGAATTTTCATTTCTGGTGTTTTGTTAGTTTTGATAATTGAGAATTCTTTAAAATTTTGAAAGGCATCTTATGAAATGGCAAATGGCTAATGAGACATGGCTCCCCTCATATCTAATTATGTTGACAATCTTTATTTTTTTGAGATATTTAAGAAAATTTATTACAATTTTCTCTCTAAGTTATTATCAAAGTTAATATCAAGTATTTATAATTTCTTTGTATATAAAAGGTATCTATGATATGATCTTATGTTAATTTATATATTAATTTAAATTTTCAGCAAATAATGAAGAAAATGCTCCAATAAAAGTTAATGGGATGGATGATGTTGTTCCACCTGTGCTGAAGGTTATGAAGGTGAAATGTGGAGCAACTACCTAATACAACATGGCAGGGAAATGTGAGTAACTCTTTCATGGTCGTTGATTTGGTTTAAGATTAGTAGTTACCTGATATGACATGTGTTTAATGGAATATTTTAATATTTGGTTCGTGTATATTTATCTAGTATTTTTAATACTTATATATTTTAATGAATTCATTGTCTTTTATTAGTTAAACATTATAGATATCTTTTCTTAGATTCAGCATCATTTACACAGAGAAAAGTGAATTCCTTCAAATCCAAAGTCCAAAATATGTGAATGGAAAATACGTGAATTCCTTCAAATCCAAAGTCCAAAAAATGTTAATGGAAAATACTAGCTCTATTTATGTGAGGCTTTTAAGGAAAAGGTGCTAATGTTATTATTTATTTCATTATATGATGTTTGTCTGAGCTACAACATGTTAACAGTATCATGTAAATTCTGATGTGTTATCTTTTGGGCTTTCTTTGTGCACAATGCAGTTAGTTTTTTCGTATTATTTTCAAAATTTCTATTTTTCCCACTATAAACTAGCATTCCTATATGATTGAATACATTAAATCTTTCTCTGGATTATGAGAATCTCCAAGAACTATTTATTGCCCCGATCACATTTATTCTTGGAAAAGGTTATTATTATTATATGATTTATGGTAGGACATAATTTTATTTACTTATCTATCTGGTCTCTACTATCTTATATGTAGAGTTGAAGCTTATCTTATATGTTGAGTTGAAGCTTATATGTTCTATAGCAGTAACAATTTTTTAGTTTTTGGATATAATAAATATCCTGTGTTTGAAGTGGCTTTCTTGTTTGTTTTTTGAGCACCACCTAGCTGTTACGTTCATATGTGAAAATGTGTTGATGAACAACATATGAGTTCTTGTGACTAAATTGAAGGATCATTGTTTTATGATTCAAAAATAGGTTGTCCAGTATTTTGTATAAGGATAGCTTTTCTTAGGCATCAGCCTTGCCAAGTCACGCGGGAACCTCTTATTTAATGGTAGCAAAGAATGGTTGTGGACCTTTTTTGTTAGATCTAGAACTTTTTAGTGTCATAAGCACCTGATTACTGTTTGCCAAAAGAGAATCAATATGTTTATTAATACTTACTATATAATTATCCATCTCAAATTGTAGATTATCGGGAGTATGTCAGAAGGGCAGAGAAAAGCTTTACTCTTCTTTTGGACATCATTGAAGTATGTACTTGTGGAAGGTTTTTGCCTATTAATCTCTTGACTTTCCAGCCACAAGATGAACGAGAGTTGCAATCACCTTCCATCATCTCAAACATGCTTCTATCAGATGTGTTTTCCACCTTACTAATCATTTCAAGTCATGCAAGAGTGTTTAAGCATCATCACTCAGGAGCATGTCGGCTCCAGCTTTGGTACTGCTTGAAAAAACCTTACATGGTGGGACAAAAAATTTCTTGGCGGCACATACAAAGATTGATACAAAGCTTAAAGTCAAGCAAGATTGTGTACGCATTATTAGTGAGGAGCATGAGCAGCTTTGGTACTTGTTGAAACAAACCTCGACTGGTCTTATTAAATTTAAAATCGAGATTACAAACAATCGAGATTACAATCAGAAACCAATTTTCACTGTTATTTGAAGAACGAACATTTCTCGGTATCTTACAAAACATTCAACTGTATTAGCGGTAGTGGTTAGACAAAAAGAAAAGATTAGTATTTCAATTTCATGTATGTAAATACTTTTATTTAATGAAAATAAAAAATTATTTTCATTAAATAAAAGTATTTACATACATGAAATACTAATTACAGTTCATTATCTAGAGATTGATAATGTGCATACATTCAAAATTGACAAGTATAGACACAAAACAATCATTAGAACTAAACAAAGAGTCTTAATTAAATTCAGAGTTTGGAACACTAAGTCAGGACTAAGTATTTTCAAGGTCTAGTTCTTCATCATAGTCTATATCACACTTCACACTCTATCAAAATATAGTATTTCATAGCTAAAGAAGTTAATATTTAAAAAAAGGTTAATATTTAAATATAGATAATGACGAGCATCAAAATTATAAGCTGAAATACATACCTTGCTACTTATGCATATTTAAGAATCTATTAATATAATTAAGATTCCTAACTCACTTACCAACCTAATGAAGGTACAAGTGGCTTAGTTAGAATATCTGCAATTTGTTTGTCGGTAGGAACAAAATGAATTTTCATAGTACCATTCTCAATTTGTTCTCAAATAAAATGGGAACAAATTTGTATAGTTTAGTTCTTGTTTCATACCATGTGACTGATTGAGGGGTCGTTTGGGTAAGTAAGTTTTATTTATAGTTATATGTCTTTGTATTGGTTTTGTGGCACAAAATCCCCATCCCAGGGGCGTCACATAATCAGTTATTAATTAGTAATTATAATTATTGGTCGTAGACATTTTTAAAAAAGGAGAGGGTTTAGTTAAAAAAGTTAGAAAATGTAACGTATTTTTTGAAGAATGTAATCAGTTAGTTATTATTAATTATAATATTATTAGTTTATTGCATTAAATAAAAATGTCCCATGATATATTTTGGGAAAATGAGGGGTTTTAGTTACAAAATTTAGAAAATGTAATGTGTTTTACTTGTAAAATGTAATTGATTAGTTATTATTTTGTTTTATTAAATAGAATTGCCCGCAATTATTACAAAATAATTGTATATAAAAATAAAGGAAATTGAGTAAAAAGTAACTAAGTAAGGGTTAGTTTACACTACAAGAAACAGAGGCATTTCCGACCGTTACAACGGTCGGATTTCATACAACAATGGTCGATTTTAGTCGTAACAGTCGCGTTAAAGCGAATTCAATTTGGACACAGAGAGTAGACCTAAAGTAATTAACGCGGCAAGAAAAAAAAATTCTTGGCCTTATACTACTACATGTATGTTTACAAAGCTGTTTATTCACTCTAGTTTAGATATTTATCTCTTATTTTATGACAAGAATTTAATTTAAGATAATTTGATCACATAATTAAAATTTTAATTATGTGGACAAATAATGGTTAAAACACGTTCCTGCCAAATAATTAAGAGGCAAAAATGTAGAAATAGAGGAAACATAATTCATATATGAGGATAAGATAAACTCTCATTTATTTATATAGATTATTGGGTTCTGATATGTATTATATCTACCTGTATGAAGCAATTAATCGTAAATCAGACACAAGAAGCTTACATCAACACAAGAAGAGTTACAAGAAGCTTACATCAACACAAAATGGAGAAGAGGAAGTTTGGATTCGACTTGAACAGACCAATTTTGGTTGGAAGCGGACTGAGTTCGCAAGGGTACGCGCCATTTTCACTTGAACGGACTGAGAACGGTCGGACTTTAGTTTATATTGAGAGAAAGAGTGATTAAAAGAGGAAGAATACTGATATTGCAGGGCAAAGGGTTGTGTGGGTATTGTCTAGCAGCTGTTGTTATTTTTGTCTAATAAAATTTTTAAAAAAAAAGAATCAATCATGTCTCTCTTTTTTACTTTAGGTCCTTTAACATGAGTAAAGTATCCTTTTGATTGTTTAGCAGCTGTTGTTGTTTTGTTAAATTAAATATTAATCTTTAAGAGCATATGCACCGGGGAGAGTTGATCAACTTTTCAATTCTTTTTAGTATTTAATTCTTTTCAATTGTTTAGCAGCTGTTGTTGTTGATTGTCTCTCTTTATAGATTAGTATTTAATTCTTTTTAGCTAGGAATGTATTAACTAATTAATTAATGTAACACTAATCTAAAATTGTATAACTATCAGTCATTATTAATAAAATCATAGTTATGGAAAAGTGTATCCTAATTATAAATATTTTTTAAATATAACACTTAATTATGCATTAATTACATAATATTAGAATTTTTATAAAACAATATGAAAACATTTTTTAATGTTGTTTCTTATGAAGAAAGTCAACACTATGAAATTAGAAAATTTTAATATTTTTTAAGTTGATAAATTTAATTGTTTGTTATTTTTATTATGTTTTATTGCCTAAAATAATATATAATTATTGAAAATTATGTAAATTTATTAAAACAAATTGATTTCTGTTTAATTAAATCATAAAACTTAGTACTAATCATATTTAGAAAAAAGAATAATAAAAAAGTGGCTGAAAATCTTTGATATGAGAATGGTTGTTTTGCTATTTATGACATCAGCAATAAACCGACCGTAATTGTCGGTTATATATAATATGAATTTTTAAATTTATGAAAAATCCTACATTAAAATGATCAATATTTGTGCTTAGTCATTTTAAACACTTAATCCGTAAGGTTTGTTTGTAACATATTTTTTCCAAAAATTAACAAAGGATAATTTTGGACATTTTCTTAAATAATGGATGCGAGTTGTATTATTTTGTAATACTGATACTTCGGTTTCTCCATAAACCATATCTTAAATGTTGTCAAATAAGATTTTTGAAAACATAACTTTACTTTATATACAATAGAACGTAAATAGTTCGAGAATGGGTCAAAATTATAATATCATATTATTTTATAAATATTTTTTAAATATAACCCTTAATTATGCATTAATGACATAATATTAGAATTTTTATAAAACAATATGAAAACATTTTTTAATGTTGTTTCTTATGAAGAAAGTCAACACTATGAAATTAGAAAATTTTAATATTTTTTAAGTTGATAAATTTAATTGTTTGTTATTTTTATTATGTTTTATTGCCTAAAATAATATATAATTATTGAAAATTATGTAAGTTTATTAAAACAAATTGATTTCTGTTTAATTAAATCATAAAACTTAGTACTAATCATATTTAGAAAAAAGAATAATAAAAAAGTGGCTGAAAATCTTTGAAATGAGAATGATTGTTTTGCTATTTATGACATCAGCAATAAAGGTTATATATAATATGAATTTTTAAATTTATGAAAAATCCTACATTAAAATGATCAATATTTGTGCTTAGTCATATTAAACACTTAATCTGTAAGGTTTGTTTGTAACATATTTTTTCCAAAAATTAACAAAGGATAATTTTGGACATTTTCTTAAATAATGGACGCGAGTTGTATTATTTTGTAATCCTGATACTTAGGTTTCTCCATAAACCATATCTTAAATGTTGTCAAATAAGATTTTTGAAAACATAACTTTACTTTATATACAATACAACGTAAATAGTTCGAGAATGGGTCAAAATTATAATATCATATTATTTTATAAATATTTTTTAAATATAACACTTAATTATGCATTAATTACATAATATTAGAATTTTTATAAAACAATATGAAAACATTTTTTAATGTTGTTTCTTATGAAGAAAGTCAACACTATGAAATTAGAAAATTTTAATATTTTTAAAGTTGATAAATTTAATTGTTTGTTATTTTTATTATGTTTTATTGCCTAAAATAATATATAATTATTGAAAATTATGTAAATTTATTAAAACAAATTGATTTCTGTTTAATTAAATCATAAAACTTAGCACTAATCATATTTAGAAAAAAGAATAATAAAAAGGTTGCTGAAAATCTAATGGTCGGTTTTTGCTATGATTATGAATATTTATTACTAAATGTGGTCGGTTTTATTGGTCGGTTAACGGTCGGGTTAGTCTGACGTGGAAGGGCCAGGAAAAAGGGTCCGAAGTAATGATCGGTTTTATTCTTTAGTGTTCGTGTGGGACCCACAAATAATATTGTTCGGATTAAATTGACGTGGCCCCTCAGTCAACAAAAGTGGGCTCCACAAGACATGTTGGTCGGTTTAAGGGATCGGTTTTATTCTTTAGCATTCGTGTGGGATCCACTAAGAGAATTGGTCGTTTTTATTTGTCGGATTAGACTGACGTGGTCCGTCAGTCAACAAAAGTGGGTTCCACAAGTCGTATTGGTCGGTTTAAGTGGTCGGGTTTAAAATAAATCCGACCGTCATACCTAACGGTCGGGTTTAGATCCAGTAAAAAGTTGGTCGGATTTATGACGGTCGGAAATAGCTCTGTTTCTTGTAGTGTTATTTTATTAAATAAAACAAACCGTTATTTCATTAAATAAAACGATGCATGATTTTTTTGAAAAAGGAGAAGTTTTAGCTAGAAAAGTTGAAAAAGGTAATGTGTTTTAGTAGAAGATACTCCATCCGTCCCAACCAATTCTTTACCTTTTTTTTTACACTTGCTGGCACGCATTTTAAGGTGTATTTTAAGGGTAGTTCAATTTATCTTTAAATTTTTCTTTTCTTGTATAAAAATATATACATTATATTTTTATACAAAAAAAGAAAATTTAAAAATAAGTTATGGAACTATCCATAAAATTCACCTTAAAATGCGTACCAGAAACCTCATTCTGAACCTATTGGGCTAGGGAGTAATTGATTAGTTATTAAGAATTATAGTATTGCTATTTTGTCTTAAAAAAATTGAATTACTTGCAATTATTAGAAAATAAGTGTATACCTAAATTAAACGGTTTGGTGACCAACATACGAGCACTTGGGGAGAGTGTGCAGGTGTCATACGTCGTGAAAAAATTGTTACGAGCCGTTCCTTCTAAATTCTTACAAAATGCATCTACATTGAGCAATTTGGGAACCTCAACACGATGTCATTTAAGGAAACAGTTGGATCCTTGAAGGCACATGAAGAGAGGTTGTGAGGCCAAACCGAGAATAGTGGGCATCAGCTGTTACTCACCGAAGAAGAGTAGAACAAAAGGGAAAAGGAGGAACAAAAAGTACTACTAACCCTGGAGGAATGGCATAGAAGATCCCGCAAAATTGATGGGTTCTCCGGATAGAAGTACAAAGGAAAGGACAATCTGCGTTGGGTACGAGATAAGGGTAATGTACGTTATTTCAACTGCAGGGCGTATGGGCATTTTGCTGCAGAATGTAAGAAGCCCAAACGAGACAGGGAAGCAAAGGAAGAGGCAAATATTGCAGCAATCCCTAATGATGAACCAGCTTTGCTTATGGTAAAGTACGAGGTGAAGGAGAAAGGTATGATGCTGATCAATGAGGAGAATGTAACTCCGAAACTGAATTCCAAAATGGATGAGATGAAAGAGGAGTCGAATTTGTGGTATTTGGATAATGGCGCTAGTAACCATATGACGGGACAGTGAGGAAAATTCAGTGAATTAGACGAAAGTGTGACTGGCAAAGTAAAATTTTGCGATAACTCTGTAGTACACATACGGGGAAAGGGCTCGACTATCTTAAAATGCAATAATGGTGAAAACAGAGTGTTAAGGGAGGTGTATTACATCCCCTCATTGTGCAGCAATATTCTGTCACTAGACCAGCTTTCAGAAGAGGGACACCAAGTCATGCTGAATGGAGAATGTTTATGGGTTCGTGACAAGAGGGATGAGCTACTGATAAAGGTGAATCGCTCTAAAAACAGACTATATAAGGCAATACGCAAAACTGGTGAACAGAGGGGTATGCTAACGAGGTGCGATGACAAGAGTTGGCTTTGGCATTCCCGTCTAGGACATGTAAACTACAAAGCTCTTACACTAATGTTGACTACAAACATGGCTTATGGACTGCCCAAAATAGTCCAACCTGATGAAATTTGTACAGGGTGTCTAATGTCTAAACATACAAGGAAGGGGTTTCCACATCAAGCTGAATTTCATGCCAAAAGGCACCTCGAATTGGTACATGGTGACCTTTGTGGGCCAATAACACCAAGTACAAGTGCCGATAACAGGTACATCTTTCTTCTCGTTGATGATTTTAGTCGAGTTATGTGGGCATATCTGCTGAAAAGCAAGAGTGATGCTCTTGATGCTTTTAAAAGATTTCGAACTCTAGTTGAAAACAGTTCAGATAAATGGATAGAGACCTTCAGAACTGATAGAGGCGGAGAATTCACATCAAATGAATTTATGAAGTACTGTGAGGAAGTTAGAATTAAAAGGCAGCTTACAACACCTTACTGATCACCACAACAAAACGGGGTGGTCGAACGACGAAATCGCACCATGATAGAAATGGCTCGTACTTTGCTAAAGGAGACAGAGTTACCCACGTATTTCTGGGGAGAGGCTATTCATCACACAATTTATTTTGCTCAACAGACTTCCAAAAAGGGCTTTCACAGGACTGACTCTGTACGAGGCTTGGTCAGGCATGAAACCACATCTGGAGCATGTTCGAGTGTTCGGTTGCTTGGCTTACATGAGAGTCTCAAATGTCAACTTAAAGAAATTGGATTCAAGGAGCAAGGTAGTGATACATCTAGCGAAAGAATCGGGCACTAAGGCTTATAGATTGTACGACCATGAGACTAAATCTATTTGTATTAGTCTAGACGTAGTTTTTTATGAGAGCAAGTTGTGGAGCCAGGTTCAGAACGATCTGCCACAAGCAAGTCAGACAAATAACTTCTTGGTTCTTGAAATTAATGAAGAGGGTCAAGGTGATTAGTTCGAAGGAGAAGGTATGTTCACACCCACAAGTACAAGGAGCAACAACGTAAAATCAGAATCAGGCATGCAAACTGATTCAACAGCATCGGGTTCAGAAAATTCACTTGTTACGCCTAACTTTGGGTCTGAGAGTGACAGCCAACCAAGACGATACAAGAATTTGGAAGAGATATACAACATCACCGAACCTATCGAGTTGGCAGAAGAAGGGTTAATGTTAATGGGCGTAGATGAGCCCATAAACTATGTGCACACTGCAAAAGAAGAGAAATGGAGGAGAGCCACCTGGATGAAAACCAATAGATTTTAAATGGGTTTATAAGATCAAGAGAGATGCCAGCGGACAGATTACCAAGTACAAGGCACGAATTGTTGCGAAGGGCTCTGTGCAAAAACAGGGGGTGGACTTTGAGGAAGTTTTTGCACCGGTGACTCGACTGGAAACAATTGGTTTACTACTTGCTCTAGCTACCAAGAATGTCTGGGAGGTTCATCACCTTGACGTAAAAACTACCTTTTTGAATGTTGAGATTCAGGAAGTGGTCTATGTCAAGCAACCGAAGGGATTTGTCAAACGTGGAAAGGAGCAGTTAGTGTACAGGTTATTGAAAGCACTGTACGGGCTCAGACAAGTCCCTCGGGCTTGGTATTCAAAGCTCAACACATGTTTGGTTGTGCTTGGTTTCATCAGGTGTCCTTACGATCAAGCTGTATATACCAGGTCTATAGGGAAGGAAGTTATAATAGTCGCCATCTAAGTGGACGACCTCCTGATCACTGGGTCAAGTCAAGCAGTTATTAGAGAGTTCAAGGAACAGATGGGAGACAATTTTGACATGAGCGATCTAGGTAAATTGTACTACTACTTAGGCATTGAGGTGGAGCAAAGGGAGAGGTATATTCAGTTGAAACAATCCAGGTATGCAAGAAAGATCCTAGAGAAGTCAGGAAAGCGAGATTGCAACGCGACCAGGCATCCAATGGATAGTCAGAATAGTATTTTGGTTAGTTTTTCAGATAGTGACTTGGCTGACAATGTGGAAGATTGGAAGAGCACTGGCGGCATGGCGTTCTATTTGAACGAGAGTTTAATAACGTGGGTATCTTAGAAGCTAAGGTATGTTGCACTCTCCTCGTACGAAGCGGAGTTTATGGCAGCTACTGCTGAGGCTTGTCAAGCAATATGGCTATGAAATCTTTTAGTTTAACTAATAACAGGTAAAGTCATTGGTCCAGTAACGATTTATGTAGACAATAAATCCACTATTGATCTGGCAAAGAATCCAGTGTTCCAGGGCAGAAGCAAACACATAGATATATGCTATCATTTTATAAGGGAATTTGTTGAAAAGGGCGAGATTATTGTCAAGTACTCTGGCGAAGAATCCAGTGTTCCAGGGCAGAAGCAAACACATAGATATACGCTATCATTTTATAAGGGAATTTGTTGAAAAGGGCGAGATTATTGTCAAGTACGTGGGCACAGATGAACAAAGAGCTGATTCTTTGACAGAGGCTCTTACTACTACCAAGTTTGAGAAGACGAGAGAGTTGATGGGGTGAAGAACAAAGTTCAGATAATTTAGCGTCTACAAATCAAAAACTGTAATTGTATCTATTTCATACAAGGGTTTGTCCAGTGTGTGCCCATGGGCACATGTTAAGAATATGTGCTTGATGAGTTGTCAAGTTTAGATTGGTGGATATTTATGTAAATGCAGAGGGACACATCATTATTAATGAAATCCCCACATACTAGAAAATTCGTTCATATAAAACCTAAATGTCATACTAGAAAATTCGTTCATATAAAACCTAAATGTCATAGTAAATTAATGAGAACCTGACATGTGTTTTTGTAAAAAACTTAATTAAATGTATTGTAAATAACTTTTCTATTCCATCTAAATACTCTGTGGATGATACTCTTCCAATCAATGTTAGGTTTTCCCATGATTCTCTACATTCAATTTCAGGGTGCTTTTTTGTTAATTTTGTGCCTAAATGAGGACTCTGGTGCTAAGTAGGTCTACAAGAGATTTCAATGATGTGTATCATTAAACTACAAATGTACTGGCTTTACCGACATATGGTAATAATATGAAAGAAAAAATATTTTACATTTTAATATATAAACTAAAAATATATTTATATTGAAATACAAAATAATGTATCTGTAAATTCGTAATTGTATTTTCTCTTAAGATTTTAATAAGTAAACTAAAAAGTATATTTATATTAGGTTTTCTACTGAATAGGATTATCTTTGTACATTGTAGGATTATTAATTTTAAAATTCATAATTGTATTTTCTCTTAAGATTTCGAGTGTTTTATAGATGAAATTGTTAAATTATAACTAAATTAAAGATACGCGTGAGCTATAAATTCATAGAATATAGATTTCAAATAGTAAATATGAACATTTAACTTATATCATATCTAGATTATACTAATAAACAAATAAAATTAAATTCTAATACAACCAATTTTAATTTATATCATATCTAGATTATATTTTTTTATAATACCATATAATCTTGATAGTCTATTTTCAAAAATATTAAAATTATTTTTTAGGTGCTGTACCAAAATTTTGGATAAAATCCGTAATTTATTATATAAAAAAGCGATAATATATGTGGCTTATTATATACAAGTATATAATATCATGCTTTGTTTATATTTAGTATAGATAGATTTTAAATTTTTTACTTATATTTTATATTTTTCAAAACAAATAAATAAATATGAATCTATAAAATTGTGTCACGTTTTTTGGCATAATAACAAAAAATAGTTGATAAGAATTTTGTTGTTATTACTATAAAATTGAGCTATATTTTAATTTAATTAATTTTATATGTGGCTTATTATATACCAGTATATACAAGTACCGAAGAAGAGTGAAACAAAAGGGAAAAGGAGGAACAAAAAGTATTACTAACCCTGGAGGAATGGCATAGAAGATCCCGCAAAATTGATGGGTTCATTATCTAGAGATTGATAATGTGCATACATTCAAAGTTGACAAGTATAGACACAAAACAATCATTAGAACTAAACAAAGAGTCTTAATTAAATTCAGAGTTTGGAACACTAAGTCAGGACTAAGTATTTTCAAGGTCTAGTTCTTCATCATAGTCTATATCACACTTCACACTCTATCAAAATATAGTATTTCATAGCTAAAGAAGTTAATATTTAAAAAAAGGTTAATATTTAAATATAGATAATGACGAGCATCAAAACTATAAGTTGAAATACATACCTTGCTACTTATGCATATTTAAGAATCTATTAATTTAATTAAGATTCCTAAATCACTTACCACCCTAATGAAGGTACCCTCAAGTGGCTTAGTTAGAATATCTACAATTTGTTTGTCGGTAGGAACAAAATGAATTTTCACAGTACCATTCTCAATTTGTTCTCTAATAAAATGGGAACAAATTTGTATAGTTTAGATTCTTGTTTCATACCATGTGACTGATTGAGGGGTCGTTTGGGTAAGTAAGTTTTATTTATAGTTATATGTCTTTGTATTGGTTTTGTGGCACAAAATCCCAATCCCAGGGGCGTCACATAATCAGTTATTTATTAGTAATTATAATTATTGGTCGTAGACATTTTTAAAAAAGGAGAGGGTTTAGTTAAAAAAGTTAGAAAATGTAACGTATTTTTTGAAGAATGTAATCAGTTAGTTATTATTAATTATAATATTATTAGTTTATTGCATTAAATAAAAATGTCCCATGATATATTTTAGGAAAATGAGAGGTTTTAGTTACAAAATTTAGAAAATGTAATGTGTTTTACTTGAAAAATGTAATTGATTAGTTATTAATTTGTTTTATTAAATAGAATTTCCCGCAATTATTACAAAATAATTGTATATAAAAATAAAGGAAATTGAGTACAAAATAATTGCATGCATTTTAAGGTGTAGTTTAAGGGTAGTTCAATTTATCTTTAAAATTTTCTTTTCTTGTATAAAAATATATACATTATATTTTTATACAAAAAAAGAAAATTTAAAAAATAAGTTATGGAACTATCCATAAAATGCACCTTAAAATGCGTGCTAGAAACCTCATTCTGAACCTATTGGGCTAGGGAGTAATTGATTAGTTATTAAGAATTATAGTATTGCTATTTTGTCTTAAAAAAATTGGATTACTTGCAATTATTAGAAAATAAATGTATACCTAAATTAAACGGTTCGGTGACCAACATACGAGCACTTGGGGAGAGTGTGCAGGTGTCATACGTCGTGAAAAAATTGTTACGAGCCGTTCCTTCTAAATTCTTACAAAATGCATCTACCATAGAGCAATTTGGGAACCTCAACACGATATCATTTAAGGAAACAGTTGGATCCTTGAAGGCACATGAAGAGAGGTTGTGTGGCCAAACCGAGAATAATGGGCATCAGCTGTTACTCACCGAAGAAGAGTGGAACAAAAGGGAAAAGGAGGAACAAAAAGTATTACTAACCCTGGAGGAATGGCATAGAAGATCCCGCAAAATTGATGGGTTCTCCGGACAGAAGTACAAAGGAAAGGACAATCTGCGTTGGGTACGAGACAAGGGTAATGTACGTTGTTTCAACTGCAGGGCGTATGGGCATTTCGCTGCAGAATGTAAGAAGCCCAAACGAGACAGGGAAGCAAAGGAAGAGGCAAATATTGCAGCAATCCCTACTGATGAACCAGCTTTGCTTATGGTAAAGTACGAGGTGAAGGAGGAAGGTATGATGCAGATCAATGAGGAGAATGTAACTCCGAAACTGGATTCCAAAACTGATGAGAAGAAAGAGGAGTCGAATTTGTGGTATTGGGATAATGGCGCTAGTAACCATATGACGGGACAGTGAGGAAAATTTAGTGAATTAGACGAAAGTGTGACTGGCAAAGTAAAATTTGGCGATAACTCTGTAGTACACATAAGGGGAAAGGGCTCGATTATCTTAAAATGCAGCAATGGTGAAAACAGAGTGTTAAGGGAGGTGTATTACATCCCCTCATTGTGCAGCAATATTCTGTCACTAGACCAGCTTTCAGAAGAGGGACACCAAGTCATGCTGAATGGAGAAAATGTTTATGGGTTCGTGACAAGATGGGTGAGCTACTGATAAAGGTGAATCGCTCTAAAAATAGACTATGTAAGACAATACGCAAAAATGGTGAACTGGGGGGTATGCTAACGAGGTGCGATGACAAGAGTTGGCTTTGGCATTCCCGTCTAGGACATGTAAACTACAAAGCTCTTACACTAATGTCGACTACAAACATGGCTAATGGACTGCCTAAAATAGTCCAACCTGATGAAATTTGTACAGGGTGTCTAATGTCTAAACATACAAGGAAGGGGTTTCCACATCAAGCTGAATTTCATGCCAAAAGGCACCTCGAATTGGTACATGGTGACCTTTGTGGGCCAATAACACCAAGTACAAGTGCCGATAACAAGTACATCTTTCTTCTCGTTGATGATTTTAGTCGAGTTATGTGGGCATATCTGCTGAAAAGCAAGAGTAATGCTCTTGACGCTTTTAAAAGATTTCGAACTCTAGTTGAAAACAGTTCAGATAAATGGATAGAGTCCTTCAGAACTGATAGAGGCAGAGAATTCACATCAAATGAATTTATGAAGTACTGTGGGGAAGTTGGAATTAAAAGGTAGCTTACAGCACCTTACTCACCACAGCCAAAACGGGGTGGTCAAACGACGGAATCGCACCATGATAGAAATGGCTCGTAGTTTGCTAAAGGAGACAAAGTTACCCACATATTTCTGGGGAGAGGCTATTCATCACACAATTTATTTACTCAACAGACTTCCAACAAGGGCTGTCACAAGACTGACTCCGTACGAGGCTTGGTCAGGCATGAAACCACATCTGGAGCATGTTCGAGTGTTCGATTGCTTGGCTTACATGAGAGTCTCAAATGTCAACTTAAAGAAATTGGATTCAAGGAGCAAGGCAGTGATACATCTAAGGAAAGAATCGGGCACTAAGGCCTATAGATTGTACGACCATGAGACTAAATCTATTTGTATTAGTCGAGACGTAGTTTTTGATGAGATCAAGTCGTGGAGCCGGGGTCAAAACGATCTGCCACAAGGAAGTCAGACAAATAACTTCTTGGTTCTTGAAATTAATGAAGAGGATCAAGGTCTATAGGGAAGGAAGTTATAATAGTCGCCGTCTATGTGGACGACCTCCTGATCACTGGGTCAAGTCAAGCAGTTATTAGAGAGTTCAAGGAACAGATGGGAGACAATTTTGACATGAGCGATCTAGGTAAATTGTACTACTACTTAGGCATTGAGGTGGAGCAAAGAGAGGGGTATATTCAGTTGAAACAATCCGGGTATGCAAGAAAGATATTAGAGAAGTCAGGAAAGCGAGATTGCAACGCGACCAGGTATCCAATGGATAGTCAGAATAGTATTTTGGTCGGTTTTTCAAATAGTGACTTGGCTGGAAATGTGGAAGATAGGAAGAGCACTGGCGGCATGGCGTTCTATTGGAACGAGAGTTTAATAACGTGGGTATCTCAGAAGCTAAGGTGTGTTGCACTCTCCTCGTACGAAGCGGAGTTTATGGCAGCTGCGGCTGCGGCTTGTCAAGCCATATGGCTGTGAAATCTCTTGGTTTAACAAATAACTGGTCTAGTCATTGGTCCAGTAACGATTTATGTAGACAATAAATCCACAATTGATTTGGCGAAGAATCCAGTGTTCCACGGCAGAAGCAAACACATAGATATACGCTATCATTTTATAAGGGAATGCGTTGAAAAGGGCGAGATTATTGTCAAGTACGTGCGCACAGATGAACAAAGAGCTGATTCTTTGACAGAGGCTCTTACTACTACCAAGTTTGAGAAGATGAGAGAGTTTCTGGGGTAAAGAACACAGTTCAGATAATTTAGCGTCTACAAATCAAAAACTATAATTGTATCTATTTCATATAAGGGTTTGTCCACTGTGTGCCCATGGGCACATGCTAAGAATATGTGCTTGATAAGTTGTCAAGTTTAGATTGGTGGATATTTATGTGAATGCATGGGGATCCATCATTATTAATGAAATCCCCACATACTAGAAAATTGGTTCATATAAAACCTAAATGTCATACTAGAAAACCTGACATGTGTTTTTGTAAAAAACTTAATTAAATGTATTGTAAAAAACTTTTCTATTCCATCTAAATACCCTCTGGATGATACTCTTCCAATCAATGTTTGGTTTTCCCAAGATTCTCTACATTCAATTTCAGGGTGCTTTTTTGTTAATTTTGTGCCTAAATGAGGACTCTAGTGCTAAGTAGGTCTACAAGAGATTTCAATGATGTGTATTATTAAACTACAAATGTACTACCGACATATGGTAATAATATGAAAGAAAAATATTTTACATTTTAATATATAAACTAAAAATATATTTATATTGAAATACAAAATAATGTATCTGTAAATTCGTAATTGTATTTTCTCTTAAGATTTTAATAAGTAAACTAAAAAGTATATTTATATTAGGTTTTCTACCGAATAGGATTATCTTTGTACATTGTAGGATTATTAATTTTAAAATTCATAATTGTATTTTCTCTTAAGATTTCGAGTGTTTTATAGATGAAATTGTTAAATTATAACTAAATTAAATATACGCGTGAGCTATAAATTCATAGAATATAGATTTCAAATAGTAAATATGAACATTTAACTTATATCATATCTAGATTATACTAATAAACAAATAAAATTAAATTCTAATACAACCAATTTTAATTTATATCATATCTAGATTATATTTTTTTTATAATACCATATAATCTTGATAGTCTATTTTCAAAAATATTAAAATTATTTTTTAGGTGCTGTACCAAAATTTTGGATAAAATCCGTAATTTATTATATAAAAAAGCGATAATATATGTGGCTTATTATATACAAGTATATAATATCATGCTTTGTTTATATTTAGTATAGATAGATTTTAAATTTTTTACTTATATTTTATATTTTTCAAAACACATAAATAAATATGAATCTATAAAATTGTGTCACGTTTTTTTGCATAATAACAAAAAATAGTTGATAAGAATTTTGTTGTTATTACTATAAAATTGAGCTATATTTTATTTTAATTAATTTTATACGATCATCCATGTATATAGTATTTTTACCAAATTAAAATATTTTGGGCCTAGTTTTCACCATGGGCCCTTGTTTGGTTTTAGACGATTTTATGCAAACTCAAAATTTAGAAGGTTCTAGAAAACAACCTATCAATCATTGTATAAATATTGAGCCTATAGGCAAATAAAGTGGTGTTTGTTGATGGCAAAGAGTGCTGCTTCATCGAGGTCAGTTTTTTTAAAGTTCTTTTTTGGTAGTAGAAATTGAATGTCAGGTTCTTTATCATTTCTCATAAAGGATGAATTAATTTAGGTTGGAAGAAAAAGGATGTCTGGCCTACTTAAAAGTCAGGTTGTTGTCGCCCAGATCTGGTCATTCTGGATGTTGCCATACAGATCTAGTAATGAATTTTCATTTCTGGTGTTTTGTTAGTTTTGATAATTGAGAATTCTTTAAAATTTTGAAAGGCATCTTATGAAATGGCAAACGGCTAATGAGACATGGCTCCCCTCAGATCTAATTATGTTGACAATCTTTATTTTTTTGAGATATTTAAGAAAATTTTTTACAATTTTCTCTCTAAGTTAATATCAAAGTTAATATCAAGTATTTATAATTTCTTTGTATATAAAAGGTATCTATGATATGATCTTATGTTAATTTATATATTAATTTAAATTTTCAGCAAATAATGAAGAAAATGCTCCAATAAAAGTTAACGGGATGGATGATGTTGTTCCACCTGTGCTGAAGGTTATGAAGGTGAAATGTGGAGCAACTACCTCATACAACATGGCAGGGAAATGTGAGTGACTCTTTCATGGTGGTTGATTTGGTTTAAGATTAGTAGTTAGTGATATGACATGTGTTTAATGGAATATTTTAATATTTGGTTCGTGTATATTTATCTAGTATTTTTAATACTTATATATTTTAATGAATTCATTGTCTTTTATTAGTTAAACATTATAGATATCTTTTCTTAGATTCAGCATCATTTACACAGAGAAAAGTGAATTCCTTCAAATCCAAAGTCCAAAATATGTGAATGGAAAATACGTGAATTCCTTCAAATCCAAAGTCAAAAAAATGTTAATGGAAAATACTAGCTCTATTTATGTGAGGCTTTTAAGGAAAAGGTGCTAATGTTATTATTTATTTCATTATATGATGTTTGTCCATGTTAACACTATCATGTAAATTCTTTTAAGGAAAAGGTGCTAATGTTATTATTTATTTCATTATATGATGTTTGTCTGAGCTACGACATGTTAACACTATCATGTAAATTCTGATGTGTTATCTTTTGGGCTTTCTTTGTGCACAATGCAGTTAGTTTTTTCGTATTATTTTCAAAATTTCTATTTTTCCCACTATAAACTAGCATTCCTATATGATTGAATACATTAAATCTTTCTCTGGATTATGAGAATCTCCAAGAACTATTTATTGTCCCGATCACATTTATTCTTGGAAAAGGTAATTATTATTATATGATTTATGGTAGGACATAATTTTATTTACTTATCTATCTGGTCTCTACTATCTTATATGTAGAGTTGAAGCTTATCTTATATGTTGAGTTGAAGCTTATATGTTCTATAGCAGTAACAATTTTTTAGTTTTTGGATATAATAAATATCCTGTGTTTGAAGTGGCTTTCTTGCTTGTTTTTTGAGCACCACCTAGCTGTTACGTTCATATGTGAAAATGTGTTGATGAACAACATATGAGTTCTTGTGACTAAATTGAAGGATCATTGTTTTATGATTCAAAAATAGGTTGTCCAGTATTTTTTGTATAAGTATAGCTTTTCTTAGGCATCAGCCTTGCCAAGTCACGCAGGAACCTCTTATTTAATGGTAGCAAAGAATGGTTGTGGACCTTTTTTGTTAGATCTAGAACTTTTTAGTGTCATAAGCACCTGATTACTGTTTGCCAAAAGTGAATCAATATGTTTATTAATACTTACTATATAATTATCCATCTCAAATTGTAGATTATCGGGAGTATGTCAGAAGGGCAGAGAAAAGCTTTACTCTTCTTTTGGACATCATTGAAGTATGTACTTGTGGAAGGTTTTCGCCTATTAATCTCTTGACTTTCCATCCACAAGATGAACGAGAGTTGCAATCGCCTTCCATCATCTCAAACATGCTTCTATCAGTTGTGTTTTCCACCTTACTAATCATTTCAAGTCATGCAAGAGCGTTTAAGCATCATCACTCATGAGCATGTCGGCTCCAGCTTTGGTACTGCTTGAAAAAAACCTTACATGGTGGGACAGAAAATTTCTTGGCGGCACATACAAAGATTGATACAAAGCTTAAAGTCAAGCAAGATTGTGTACGCATTATTAGTGAGGAGCATGAGCAGCTTTGGTACTTGTTGAAACAAACCTCGACTGGTCTTATTAAATTTAAAATCGAGATTACAAACAATCGAGATTACAATCAGAAGCCAATTTTCACTGTTATTTGAAGAACGAACATTTCTCGGTATCTTACAAAACATTCAAATGTATTATCGGTAGTGGTTAGACAAAAAGAAAAGATTAGTATTTCAATTTCATGTATGTAAATACTTTTATTTAATGAAAATAAAAAAAATAATTTTATTTACTTGTCTATTTACTGTTCATTATCTAGAGATTGATAATGTGCATACATTCAAAGTTGACAAGTATAGACACAAAACAATCATTAGAACTAAACAAAGAGTCTTAATTAAATTCAGAGTTTGGAACACTAAGTCAGGACTAAGTATTTTCAAGGTCTAGTTCTTCATCATAGTCTATATCACACTTCACACTCTATCAAAATATAGTATTTCATAGCTAAAGAAGTTAATATTTAAAAAAAGGTTAATATTTAAATATAGATAATGACGAGCATCAAAACTATAAGCTGAAATACATACCTTGCTACTTATGCATATTTAAGAATCTATTAATTTAATTAAGATTCCTAACTCACTTACCAGCCTAATGAAGGTACCCTCAAGTGGCTTAGTTAGAATATCTGCAATTTGTTTGTCGGTAGGAACAAAATGAATTTTCACACTACCATTCTCAATTTGTTCTCTAATAAAATGGGAACAAATTTGTATAGTTTAGATTCTTGTTTCATACCATGTGACTGATTGAGGGGTCGTTTGGGTAAGTAAGTTTTATTTATAGTTATATGTCTTTGTATTGGTTTTGTGGCACAAAATCCCAATCCCAGGGGCGTCACATAATCAGTTATTTATTAGTAATTATAATTATTGGTCGTAGACATTTTTAAAAAAGGAGAGGGTTTAGTTAAAAAAGTTAGAAAATGTAACGTATTTTTTGAAGAATGTAATCAGTTAGTTATTATTAATTATAATATTATTAGTTTATTACATTAAATAAAAATGTCCCATGATATATTTTGGGAAAATGAGAGGTTTTAGTTACAAAATTTAGAAAATGTAATGTGTTTTACTTGAAAAATGTAATTGATTAGTTATTATTTTGTTTTATTAAATAGAATTGCCCGCAATTATTACAAAATAATTGTATATAAAAATAAAGGAAATTGAGTAAAAAGTAACTAAGTAAGGGTTAGTTTACACTACAAGAAACAGAGGCATTTCCGACCGTTACAACGGTCGAATTTCATACAACAACGGTCGATTTTAGTCGTAACAGTCGCGTTAAAGCGAATTCAATTTGGACACAGAGAGTAGACCTAAAGTAATTAACGCGGCAAGAAAAAAAAATTCTTGGCCTTATACTACTACATGTATGTTTACAAAGCTGTTTATTCACTCTAGTTTAGATATTTATCTCTTATTTTATGACAAGAATTTAATTTAAGATAATTTGATCACATAATTAAAATTTTAATTATGTGGTTAAAATTCATTCGTGCCAAATAATGGTTAAAACACGTTCCTGCCAAATAATTACGAGGCAAAAATGTAGAAATAGAGGAAACATAATTCATATATGAGGATAAGATAAACTCTCATTTATTTATATAGATTATTGGGTTCTGATATGTATTATATCTACCTGTATGAAGCAATTAATCGTAAATCAGACACAAGAAGCTTACATCAACACAAGAAGAGTTACAAGAAGCTTACATCAACACAAAATGGAGAAGAGGAAGTTTGTATTCGACTTGAACAGACCAATTTTGGTTGGAAGCGGACTGAGTTCGCAAGGGTACGCGCCATTTTCACTTGAACGGACTGAGAACGGTCGGACTTTAGTTTATATTGAGAGAAAGAGTGATTAAAAGAGGAAGAATACTGATATTGCAGGGCAAAGGCAAAGGGTTGTGTGGGTATTGTCTAGCAGCTGTTGTTATTTTTGTCTAATAAAATTTTAAAAAAAAAGAATCAATCATGTCTCCTTTTTTACTTTCGGTCCTTTAACATGAGTAAAGTATCCTTTTGATTGTTTAGCAGCTGTTGTTGTTTTGTTAAATTAAATATTAATCTTTAAGAGCATATGCACCGGGGAGAGTTGATCAACTTTTCAATTCTTTTTAGTATTTAATTCTTTTCAATTGTTTAGCAGCAGTTGTTGATTGTCTCTCTTTATAGATTAGTATTTAATTGCTTTTAGCTAGGAATGTATTAACTAATTAATTAATGTAACACTAATCTAAAATTGTATAACTATCAATCATTATTAATAAAATCATAGTTATGGAAAAGTGTATCCTAATTATAAATATTTTTTAAATATAACACTTAATTATGCATTAATTACATAATATTAGAATTTTTATAAAACAATATGAAAACATTTTTTAATGTTGTTTCTTATGAAGAAAGTCAACACTATGAAATTAGAAAATTTTAATATTTTTTAAGTTGATAAATTTAATTGTTTGTTATTTTTATTATGTTTTATTGCCTAAAATAATATATAATTATTGAAAATTATGTAAATTTATTAAAACAAATTGATTTCTATTTAATTAAATCATAAAACTTAGTACTAATCGTATTTAGAAAAAAGAATAATAAAAAAGTGGCTGAAAATCTTTGATATGAGAATGGTTGTTTTGCTATTTATGACATCAGCAATAAACCGACCGTAATTGTCGGTTATATATAATATGAATTTTTAAATTTATGAAAAATCCTACATTAAAATGATCAATATTTGTGCTTAGTCATTTTAAACACTTAATCCGTAAGGTTTGTTTGTAACATATTTTTTCCAAAAATTAACAAAGGATAATTTTGGACATTTTCTTAAATAATGGATGCGAGTTGTATTATTTTGTAATCATGATACTTCGGTTTCTCTATAAACCATATCTTAAATGTTGTCAAATAAGATTTTTGAAAACATAACTTTACTTTATATACAATAGAACGTAAATAGTTCGAGAATGGGTCAAAATTATAATATCATATTATTTTATAAATATTTTTTAAATATAACCCTTAATTATGCATTAATGACATAATATTAGAATTTTTATAAAACAATATGAAAACATTTTTTAATGTTGTTTCTTATGAAGAAAGTCAACACTATGAAATTAGAAAATTTTAATATTTTTTAAGTTGATAAATTTAATTGTTTGTTATTTTTATTATGTTTTATTGCCTAAAATAGTATATAATTATTGAAAATTGTGTAAGTTTATTAAAACAAATTGATTTCTGTTTAATTAAATCATAAAACTTAGTACTAATCATATTTAGAAAAAAGAATAATAAAAAAGTGGCTGAAAATCTTTGAAATGAGAATGATTGTTTTGCTATTTATGACA
The DNA here is from genome assembly GCA_037693485.1 of Kitagawia praeruptora. NCBI lineage: Eukaryota > Viridiplantae > Streptophyta > Magnoliopsida > Apiales > Apiaceae > Kitagawia > Kitagawia praeruptora. The sequence continues at coordinate 131,005,026 of CM075347.1, forward strand.
TCAGCAATAAACCGACCGTAATGGTCGGTTATATATAATATGAATTTTTAAATTTATGAAAAATCCTACATTAAAATGATCAATATTTGTGCTTAGTCATATTAAACACTTAATCCGTAAGGTTTGTTTGTAACATATTTTTTCCAAAAATTAACAAAGGATAATTTTGGACATTTTCTTAAATAGTGGATGCGAGTTGTATTATTTTGTAATCCTGATACTTCGGTTTCTCCATAAACCATATCTTAAATGTTGTCAAATAAGATTTTTGAAAACATAACTTTACTTTATATACAATACAACGTAAATAGTTCGAGAATGGGTCAAAATTATAATATCATATTATTTTATAAATATTTTTTAAATATAACACTTAATTATGCATTAATTACATAATATTAGAATTTTTATAAAACAATATGAAAACATTTTTTAATGTTGTTTCTTATGAAGAAAGTCAACACTATGAAATTAGAAAATTTTAATATTTTTAAAGTTGATAAATTTAATTGTTTGTTATTTTTATTATGTTTTATTGCCTAAAATAATATATAATTATTGAAAATTATGTAAATTTATTAAAACAAATTGATTTCTGTTTAATTAAATCATAAAACTTAGTACTAATCATATTTAGAAAAAAGAATAATAAAAAAGTTGCTGAAAATCTTTGAAATGAGAAAGGTTGTTTTGCTATTTATGACATCAGCAATAAACCGACCGTAATGGTCGGTTTTTGCTATGATTATGAATATTTATTACTAAATGTGGTCGGTTTTATTGGTCGGTTAACGGTCGGGTTAGTCTGACGTGGAAGGGCCAGGAAAAAGGGTCGGAAGTAATGGTCGGTTTTATTCTTTAGTGTTCGTATGGGACCCACAAATAATATTGGTCGGATTAAATTGACGTGGCCCCTCAGTCAACAAAAGTGGGCTCCGCAAGACCTGTTGGTCGGTTTAAGGGATCGGTTTTATTCTTTAGCATTCGTGTGGGATCCACTAAGAGAATTGGTCGGTTTTATTGGTCGGATTAGACTGACGTGGTCCGTCAGTCAACAAAAGTGGGTTCCACAAGTCGTATTGGTCGGTTTAAGTGGTCGGGTTTAAAATAAATCCGACCGTCGTACCTAACGGTCGGGTTTAGATCCAGTAAAAAGTTGGTCGGATTTATGACGGTCGGAAATAGCTCTGTTTCTTGTAGTGTTATTTTATTAAATAAAACAAACCGCTATTTCATTAAATAAAACGAAGCATGATTTTTTTGAAAAAGGAGAAGTTTTAGCTAGAAAAGTTGAAAAAGGTAATGTGTTTTAGTAGAAGATACTCCATCCGTCCCAACCAATTCTTTACTTTTTTTTTTACACTTGCTGGCACGCATTTTAAGGTGTATTTTAAGGGTAGTTCAATTTATCTTTAAAATTTTCTTTTCTTGTATAAAAATATATACATTATATTTTTATACAAAAAAAGAAAATTTAAAAATAAGTTATGGAACTATCCATAAAATGCACCTTAAAATGCGTACCAGAAACCTCATTCTGAACCTATTGGGCTAGGGAGTAATTGATTAGTTATTAAGAATTATAGTATTGCTATTTTGTCTTAAAAAAATTGAATTACTTGCAATTATTAGAAAATAAATGTATACCTAAATTAAACGGTTTGGTGACCAACATACGAGCACTTGGGGAGAGTGTGCAGGTGTCATACGTCGTGAAAAAATTGTTACGAGCCGTTCCTTCTAAATTCTTACAAAACGCATCTACATTGAGCAATTTGGGAACCTCAACACGATGTCATTTAAGGAAACAGTTGGATCCTTGAAGGCACATGAAGAGAGGTTGTGAGGCCAAACCGAGAATAGTGGGCATCAGCTGTTACTCACCGAAGAAGAGTGGAACAAAAGGGAAAAGGAGGAACAAAAAGTACTACTAACCCTGGAGGAATGGCATAGAAGATCCCGCAAAATTGATGGGTTCTCCGGATAGAAGTACAAAGGAAAGGACAATCTGCGTTGGGTACGAGATAAGGGTAATGTAAGTTGTTTCAACTGCAGGGCGTATGGGCATTTTGCTGCAGAATGTAAGAAGCCCAAAAGAGACAGGGAAGCAAAGGAAGAGGCAAATATTGCAGCAATCCCTAATGATGAACCAGCTTTGCTTATGGTAAAGTACGAGGTGAAGGAGGAAGGTATGATGCTGATCAATGAGGAGAATGTAACTCCGAAACTGAATTCCAAAATGGATGAGAAGAAAGAGGAGTCGAATTTGTGGAATTTGGATAATGGCGCTAGTAACCATATGACGGGACAGTGAGGAAAATTCAGTGAATTAGACGAAAGTGTGACTGGCAAAGTAAAATTTGGCGATAACTCTGTAGTACACATACGGGGAAAGGGCTCGATTATCTTAAAATGCAGTAATGGTGAAAACAGAGTGTTAAGGGAAGTGTATTACATCCTCTCATTGTGCAGCAATATTCTGTCACTAGACCAGCTTTCAGAAGAGGGACACCAAGTCATGCTGAATGGAGAATGTTTATGGGTTCGTGACAAGAGGGATGAGCTACTGATAAAGGTGAATCACTCTAAAAACAGACTATATAAGGCAATACGCAAAACTGGTGAACAGAGGGGTATGCTAACGAGGTGCGATGACAAAAGTTGGTTTTGGCATTCCCGTCTAGGACATGTAAACTACAAAGCTCTTACACTAATGTCGACTACAAACATGGCTTATGGACTGCCCAAAATAGTCCAACCTGATGAAATTTGTACAGGGTGTCTAATGTCTAAACATACAAGGAAGGGGTTTCCACATCAAGCTGAATTTCATGCTAAAAGGCACCTCAAATTGGTACATGGTGACCTTTGTGGGCCAATAACACCAAGTACAAGTGCCGATAACAGGTACATCTTTCTTCTCATTGATGATTTTATTCGAGTTATGTGGGCATATCTGCTGAAAAGCAAGAGTGATGCTCTTGATGCTTTTAAAAGATTTCGAACTCTAGTTGAAAACAGTTCAGATAAATGGATAGAGACCTTCAGAACTGATAGAGGCGGAGAATTCACATCAAATGAATTTATGAAGTACTGTGAGGAAGTTAGAATTAAAAGGCAGCTTACAACACCTTACTGATCACCACAACAAAACGGGGTGGTCGAACGACGGAATCGCACCATGATAGAAATCGCTCGTAGTTTGCTAAAGGAGACAGAGTTACCCACGTATTTCTGGGGAGAGGCTATTCATCACACAATTTATTTACTCAACAGACTTCCAACAAGGGCTTTCACAGGACTGACTCCGTACGAGGCTTAGTCAGGCATGAAACCACATCTGGAGCATGTTCGAGTGTTCGGTTGCTTGGCTTACATGAGAGTCTCAAATGTCAACTTAAAGAAATTGGATTCAAGGAGCAAGGCAGTGATACATCTAGGGAAAGAATCAGGCACTAAGGCTTATAGATTGTACGACCATGAGACTAAATCTATTTGTATTAGTCTAGACGTAGTTTTTGATGAGAGCAAGTCGTGGAGCCAGGTTCAGAACGATCTGCCACAAGCAAGTCAGACAAATAACTTCTTGGTTCTTGAAATTAATGAAGAGGGTCAAGGTGATCAGTTCGAAGGAGAAGGTATGTTCACACCCACAAGTACAAGGAGCAACAACGTAAAATCAGAATCAGGCATGCAAACTGATTCAACAGCTTCGGGTTCAGAAAATTCACTTGTTACGCCTAACTTTGGGTCTGAGAGTGACAGCCAACCAAGACGATACAAGAATTTAGAAGAGATATACAACATCACCGAACCTATCGAGTTGGCAGAAGAAGGGTTAATGTTAATGGGCGTAGATGAGCCCATAAACTATGTGCACACTGCAAAAGACGATAAATGGAGGAGAGCCATGAAACTTGAAATCGACGCAGTTGAATGGAATGATACTTGGAGATTAAATGAGTTGCCACCTGGACGAAAACCAATAGATTTTAAATGGGTTTATAAGATCAAGAGAGATGCCAGCGGACAGATTACCAAGTACAAGGCACGAATTGTTGCGAAGGGCTCTGTGCAAAAACAGGGGGTGGACTTTGAGGAAGTTTTTGCACCGGTGACTCGACTGGAAACAATTGGTTTACTACTTGCTCTAGCTACCAAGAATGTCTGGGAGGTTCATCACCTTGACGTAAAAACTACCTTTTTGAATGGTGAGATTCAGGAAGTGGTCTATGTCAAGCAACCGAAGGGATTTATCAAACGTGGAAAGGAGCAGTTAGTGTACAGGTTATTGAAAGCACTGTACGCGCTCAGACAAGTCCCTCGGGCTTGGTATTCAAAGCTCAACACATGTTTGGTAGTGCTTGGTTTCATCAGGTGTCCTTACGATCAAGCTGTATATACCAGGTCTATAGGGACGGAAGTTATAATAGTCGCCATCTAAGTGGACGACCTCCTGATCACTGGGTCAAGTCAAGCAGTTATTAGAGAGTTCAAGGAACAGATGGGAGACAATTTTGACATGAGCGATCTAGGTAAATTGTACTACTACTTAGGCATTGAGGTGGAGCAAAGGGAGAGGTATATTCAGTTGAAACAATCCAGGTATGCAAGAAAGATCCAAGAGAAGTCAGGAAAGCGAGATTGCAATGCGACCAGGTATCCAATGGATAGTCAGAATAGTATTTTGGTCGGTTTTTCAGATAGTGACTTGGCTGACAATGTGGAAGATAGGAAGAGCACTGGCGGCATGGCGTTCTATTTGAACGAGAGTTTAATAACGTGGGTATCTTAGAAGCTAAGGTATGTTGCACTCTCCTCGTACGAAGCGGAGTTTATGGCAGCTACTGCTGAGTCTTGTCAAGCCATATGGCTGTGAAATCTCTTGGTTTAACTAATAACAGGTAAAGTCATTGGTCCAGTAACGATTTATGTAGACAATAAATCCACTATTGATCTGGCGAAGAATCCAGTGTTCCAGGGCAGAAGCAAACACATAGATATACGATATCATTTTATAAGGGAATTTGTTGAAAAGGGCGAGATTATTGTCAAGTACTCTGGCGAAGAATCCAGTGTTCCAGGGCAGAAGCAAACACATAGATATACGCTATCATTTTATAAGGGAATTTGTTGAAAAGGGCGAGATTATTGTCAAGTACGTGCGCACAGCAAAGAGCTGATTCTTTGACAGAGGCTCTTACTACTACCAAGTTTGAGAAGACGAGAGAGTTGATGGGGTGAAGAACACAGTTCAGATAATTTAGCGTCTACAAATCAAAAACTGTAATTGTATCTATTTCATACAAGGGTTTGTCCAGTGTGTGCCCATGGGCACATGTTAAGAATATGTGCTTGATGAGTTGTCAAGTTTAGATTGGTGGATATTTATGTGAATGCAGGGGGACCCATCATTATTAATGAAATCCCCACATACTAGAAAATTCGTTCGTATAAAACCTAAATGTCATACTAGAAAATTAGTTCATATAAAACCTAAATGTCATAGTAAATTAATGAGAACCTGACATGTGTTTTTGTAAAAAACTTAATTAAATGTATTGTAAATAACTTTTCTATTCCATCTAAATACCCTCTGGATGATACTCTTCCAATCAATGTTTGGTTTTCCCATGATTCTCTACATTCAATTTCAGGGTGCTTTTTTGTTAATTTTGTGCCTAAATGAGGACTCTGGTGCTAAGTAGGTCTACAAGAGATTTCAATGATGTGTATCATTAAACTACAAATGTACTGGCTTTACCCACATATGGTAATAATATGAAAGAAAAATATTTTACATTTTAATATATAAACTAAAAATATATTTATATTGAAATACAAAATAATGTATGTGTAAATTCGTAATTGTATTTTCTCTTAAGATTTTAATAAGTAAACTAAAAAGTATATTTATATTAGGTTTTCTACTGAATAGGATTATCTTTGTACATTGTAGGATTATTAATTTTAAAATTCATAATTGTATTTTCTCTTAAGATTTCGAGTGTTTTATAGATGAAATTGTTAAATTATAACTAAATTAAATATACGCGTGAGCTATAAATTCATAGAATATAGATTTCAAATAGTAAATATGAACATTTAACTTATATCATATCTAGATTATACTAATAAACAAATAAAATTAAATTCTAATACAACTAATTTTAATTTATATCATATCTAGATTATATTTTTTTTATAATACGATATAATCTTGATAGTCTATTTTCAAAAATATTAAAATTATTTTTTAGGTACTGTACCAAAATTTTGGATAAAATCTGTAATTTATTATATAAAAAAGGGATAATATCCTTGGCTTATTATATAGAAGTATATAATATCATGCTTTGTTTATATTTAGTATAGTTAGATTTTAAATTTTTTACTTATATTTTATATTTTTCAAAACAAATAAATAAATATGAATCTATAAAATTGTGTCACGTTTTTTTTTGCATAATAACAAAAAATAGTTGATAAGAATTTTGTTGTTATTACTATAAAATTGAGCTATATTTTAATTTAATTAATTTTATAGGATCATCCATGTATCTAGTATTTTTACCAAATTAAAATATTTTGGGCCTAGTTTTCACCATGGGCCCTTGTTTGGTTTTAGACGGTTTATGCAAACTCAAAATTTAGAAGGTTCTAGAAAACAACCTATCAATCATTGTATAAATATTGAGCCTATAGGCAAATTTAAAGGTGGTGTTTGTTGATGGCAAAGAGTGCTGCTTCATCGAGGTCAGTTTTTTTAAAGTTCTTTTTTGGTGGTAGAAATTGAATGTCAGGTTCTTTATCATTTCTCATAAAGGATGAATTAATTTAGGTTGGAAGAAAAAGGATGTCTGGCCTACTTAAAAGACAGGTTGTTGACGCCCAGATCTGGTCATTCTGGATGTTGCCAGACAGATCTGGTAATGAATTTTCATTTCTGGTGTTTTGTTAGTTTTGATAATTGAGAATTCTTTAAAATTTTGAAAGGCATCTTATGAAATGGCAAATGGCTAATGAGACATGGCTCCCCTCAGATCTAATTATGTTGACAATCTTAATTTTTTTGAGATATTTAAGAAAATTTATTACAATTTTCTCTCTAAGTTAATATCAAATTTAATATCACGTATTTATAATTTCTTTGTATATAAAAGGTATATATGATATGATCTTATGTTAATTTATACATTAATTTAAATTTTCAGCAAATAATGAAGAAAATGCTCCAATAAAAGTTAACGGGATGGATGATGTTGTTCCACCTGTGGTGAAGGTTATGAAGGTGAAATGTGGAGCAACTACCTCATACAACATGGCAGGGAAATGTGAGTGACTCTTTCATGATCGTTGATTTGGTTTAAGATTAGTAGTTAACTGATATGACATGTGTTTAATGGAATATTTTAATATTTGGTTCGTGTATATTTATCTAGTATTTTTAATACTTATATATTTTAATGAATTGGTTGTCTTTTATTAGTTAAACATTATAGATGTCTTTTCTTAGATTCAGCATCATTTACACAGAGAAAAGTGAATTCCTTCAAACCCAAAGTCCAAAATATGTGAATGGAAAATACGTGAATTCCTTCAAATCCAAAGTCCAAAAAATGTGAATGGAAAATACTAGCTCTATTTATGTGAGGCTTTTAAGGAAAAGGTGCCAATGTTATTATTTATTTCATTATATGGTGTTGGTCTGAGCTACTACATGTTAACACTATCATGTAAATTCTGATGTGTTATCTTTTGGGCTTTCTCTGTGCACAATGCAGTTAGTTTTTTCGTATTATTTTCAAAATTTCTATTTTTCCCACTATAAACTAGCATTCCTATATGATTCAATACATTAAATCTTTCTCTGGATTATGAGAATCTCCAAGAACTATTTATTGCCCCGATCACATTTATTCTTGGAAAAGGTAATTATTATTATATGATTTCTGGTAGGACGTAATTTTATTTACTTATCTATCTGGTCTCTACTATCTTATATGTAGAGTTGAAGCTTATCTTATATGTTGAGTTGAAGCTTATATGTTCTATAGCAGTAACAACTTTTTAGTTTTTGGATATAATAAATATCATGTGTTTGAAGTGGCTTTCTTGTTTGTTTTTTGAGCACCACCTAGCTGTTACGTTCATATGTGAAAATGTTTTGTTGAACAACATATGAGTTCTTGTGACTAAATTGAAGGATCATTGTTTTATGATTCAAAAATAGGTTGTCCAGTATTTTTTGTATAAGGATAGCTTTTCTTAGGCATCAGCCTTGCCAAGTCACGTGGGGAACCTCTTATTTAATAGTAGCAAAGAATGGTTGTGGACCTTTTTTGTTAGATCTAGAACTTTTTAGTGTCATAAGCACCTGATTACTGTTTGCCAAAAGAGAATCAATATGTTTATTAATACTTACTATATAATTATCCATCTCAAATTGTAGATTATCGGCAGTATGTCACAAGGGCAGAGAAAAGCTTTACTCTTCTTTTGGACATCATTGAAGTATGTACTTGTGGAAGGTTTTCGCCTATTAATCTCTTGACTTTTCATCCACAAGATGAACGAGAGTTGCAATCGCCTTCCATCATCTCAAACATGCTTCTATCAGTTGTGTTTTCCACCTTACTAATCATTTCAAGTCATGCAAGAGCGTTTAAGCATCATCACTCAGGAGCATGTCGGCTCCAGCTTTGGTACTGCTTGAAAAAAACCTTACTTGGTGGGACAGAAAATTTCTTGGCGGCACATACAAAGATTGATACAAAGCTTAAAGTCAAGCAAGATTGTGTACGCATTATTAGTGAGGAGCATGAGCAGCTTTGGTACTTGTTGAAACAAACCTCGACTGGTCTTATTAAATTTAAAATCGAGATTACAAACAATCGAGATTACAATCAGAAGCCAATTTTCAGTGTTATTTGAAGAACGAACATTTCTCGGTATCTTACAAAACATTCAAATGTATTAGCGGTAGTGGTTAGACAAAAAGAAAAGATTAGTATTTCAATTTCATGTATGTAAATACTTTTATTTAATGAAAATAAAAAAAATTATTTTATTTACTTGTCTATTTACTGTTCATTATCTAGAGATTGATAATGTGCATACATTCAAAGTTGACAAGTATAGACACAAAACAATCATTAGAACTAAACAAAGAGTCTTAATTAAATTCAGAGTTTGGAACACTAAGTCAGGACTAAGTATTTTCAAGGTCTAGTTCTTCATCATAGTCTATATCACACTTCACACTCTATCAAAATATAGTATTTCATAGCTAAAGAAGTTAATATTTAAAAAAAGGTTAATATTTAAATATAGATAATGACGAGCATCAAAACTATAAGTTGAAATACATACCTTGCTACTTATGCATATTTAAGAATCTATTAATTTAATTAAGATTCCTAAATCACTTACCAGCCTAATGAAGGTACCCTCAAGTGGCTTAGTTAGAATATCTGCAATTTGTTTGTCGGTAGGAACAAAATGAATTTTCATAGTACCATTCTCAATTTGTTCTCTAATAAAATGGGAACAAATTTGTATAGTTTAGATTCTTGTTTCATACCATGTGACTGATTGAGGGGTCGTTTGGGTAAGTAAGTTTTATTTATAGTTATATGTCTTTGTATTGGTTTTGTGGCACAAAATCCCAATCCCAGGGGCGTCACATAATCAGTTATTTATTAGTAATTATAATTATTGGTCGTAGACATTTTTAAAAAAGGAGAGGGTTTAGTTAAAAAAGTTAGAAAATGTAACGTATTTTTTGAAGAATGTAATCAGTTAGTTATTATTAATTATAATATTATTAGTTTATTGCATTAAATAAAAATGTCCCATGATATATTTTAGGAAAATGAGAGGTTTTAGTTACAAAATTTAGAAAATGTAATGTGTTTTACTTGAAAAATGTAATTGATTAGTTATTATTTTGTTTTATTAAATAGAATTTCCCGCAATTATTACAAAATAATTGTATATAAAAATAAAGGAAATTGAGTACAAAATAATTGCATGCATTTTAAGGTGTATTTTAAGGTAGTTCAATTTATCTTTAAAATTTTCTTTTCTTGTATAAAAATATATACATTATATTTTTATACAAAAAAAGAAAATTTAAAAAATAAGTTATGGAACTATCCATAAAATGCACCTTAAAATGCGTGCTAGAAACCTCATTCTGAACCTATTGGGCTAGGGAGTAATTGATTAGTTATTAAGAATTATAGTATTGCTATTTTGTCTTAAAAAAATTGGATTACTTGCAATTATTAGAAAATAAATGTATACCTAAATTAAACGGTTCGGTGACCAACATACGAGCACTTGGGGAGAGTGTGCAGGTGTCATACGTCGTGAAAAAATTGTTACAAGCCGTTCCTTCTAAATTCTTACAAAATGCATCTACCATAGAGCAATTTGGGAACCTCAACACGATGTCATTTAAGGAAACAGTTGGATCCTTGAAGGCACATGAAGAGAGGTTGTGTGGCCAAACCGAGAATAGTGGGCATCAGCTGTTACTCACCGAAGAAGAGTGGAACAAAAGGGAAAAGGAGGAACAAAAAGTATTACTAACCCTGGAGGAATGGCATAGAAGATCCCGCAAAATTGATGGGTTCTCCGGACAGAAGTACAAAGGAAAGGACAATCTGCGTTGGGTACGAGACAAGGGTAATGTACGTTGTTTCAACTGCAGGGCGTATGGGCATTTCGCTGCAGAATGTTAGAAGCCCAAACGAGACAGGGAAGCAAAGGAAGAGGCAAATATTGCAGCAATCCCTAATGATGAACCAGCTTTGCTTATGGTAAAGTACGAGGTGAAGGAGGAAGGTATGATGCTGATCAATGAGGAGAATGTAACTCTGAAACTAGATTCCAAAACTGATGAGAAGAAAGAGGAGTCGAATTTGTGGTATTTGGATAATGGCGCTAGTAACCATATGACGGGACAGTGAGGAAAATTCAGTGAATTAAACAAAAGTGTGACTGGCAAAGTAAAATTGGGCGATAACTCTGTAATACACATAAGGGGAAAGGGCTCGATTATCTTAAAATGCAGCAATGGTGAAAACAGAGTGTTAAGGGAGGTGTATTACATCCCCTCATTGTGCAGCAATATTCTGTCACTAGACCAGCTTTCAGAAGAGGGACACCAAGTCATGCTGAATGGAGAAAATGTTTATGGGTTCGTGACAAGAGGGGTGAGCTACTGATAAAGGTGAATCGCTCTAAAAATATACTATATAAGACAATACGTAAAAATGGTGAACAGATGGGTATGCTAACGAGGTGCGATGACAAGAGTTGGCTTTGGCATTCCCGTCTAGGACATGTAAACTACAAAGCTCTTACACTAATGTCGACTACAAACCTGGCTCATGGACTGCCCAAAATAGTCCAACCTGATGAAATTTGTACAGGGTGTCTAATGTCTAAACATACAAGGAAGGAGTTTCCACATCAAGCTGAATTTCATGCCAAAAGGCACCTCGAATTGGTACATGGTGACCTTTGTGGGCCAATAACACCAAGTACAAGTGCCGATAACAAGTGCATCTTTCTTCTCGTTGATGATTTTAGTCGAGTTATGTGGGCATATCTGCTGAAAAGCAAGAGTAATGCTCTTGACGCTTTTAAAAGATTTCGAACTCTAGTTGAAAACAGTTCAGATAAATGGATAGAGTCCTTCAGAACTGATAGAGGCGGGGAATTCACATCAAATGAATTTATGAAGTACTGTGAGGAAGTTGGAATTAAAAGGTAGCTTACAGCACCTTACTCACCACAGCCAAAACGGGGTGGTCAAACGACGGAATCGCACCATGATAGAAATGGCTCGTAGTTTGCTAAAGGAGACAGAGTTACCCACATATTTCTGGGGAGAGGCTATTCATCACACAATTTATTTACTCAACAAACTTCCAACAAGGTCTATCACAAGACTGACTCCGTACGAGGCTTGGTCAGGCATGAAACCACATCTGGAGCATGTTCGAGTGTTCGATTGCTTGGCTTACATGAGAGTCTCAAATGTCAACTTAAAGAAATTGGATTCAAGGAGCAAGGCAGTGATACATCTAGGGAAAGAATCGGGCACTAAGGCCTATAGATTGTACGACCATGAGACTAAATCTATTTGTATTAGTCGAGACGTAGTTTTTTATGAGAGCAAGTCGTGGAGCCGGGGTCAAAATGATCTGCCACAAGGAAGTCAGACAAATAACTTCTTGGTTCTTGAAATTAATGAAGAGGATCAAGGTGATCAGTTCGAAGGAGAAGGTATGTTCACACATACAAGTACAAGGAGCAACAGCGTAAAATCAGAATCAGGCATGCCAACTGATTCAACAGCTTCGGGTTCAGAAAATTCACTTGCTATGCCTAACTTTGGGTCTGAGAGTGACAACCAACCAAGACGATACAGGGATTTGGAAGATTTATACAACATCACTGAACCTATCGAGTTGGCAGAAGAAGAGTTAATGCTAATGGGCGTAGATGAGCCCATAAACTATGTGCACGCTGCAAAAGAAGAGAAATGAAGGAGAGCCATGAAACTTGAAATCGACACAGTTGAAAGGAATGATACTTGGAGATTAACTGAGTTTCCACCTAGATGAAAACAAATAGATTTGAAATGGGTTTATAAGATCAAGAGAGATGCCAGCGGACAGATTACAAAGTACAAGGCACGAATTGTCGCGAAGGGCTCTGTGCAAAAACAGGGGGTGGACTTTGGGGAAGTTTTTGCACCGGTGACTCGACTGGAAACAATTCGTTTACTGCTTGCTCTAGCTACCAATAATGTCTGGGAGATTCATCACCTTGACGTAAAAATTGCCTTTTTGAATGTTGAGATTCAGGAAGTGGTCTATGTCAAGCAACCGGAGGGATTTGTCAAACGTGGAAAGGAGCAGTTAGTGTATAGGTTATTGAAAGCACTGTACGGGCTCAGACAAGTCCCTCGGGATTGGTATTCAAAGCTCAACACATGTCTGGTAGTGCTTGGTTTCATCAGGTGTCCTTACGATCAAGCTGTATATACCAGGTCTATAGGGAAGGAAGTTCTAATAGTCGCCGTCTATGTGGACGACCTCCTGATCACTTGGTCAAGTCAAGCAGTTATTAGAGAGTTCAAGGAACAGATGGGAGACAAGTTTGACATGAACGATCTAGGTAAATTGTCCTACTACTTAGGCATTGAGGTGGAACAAAGGGAAGGGTATATTCAGTTGAAACAATCCGGGTATGCAAGAAAGATCCTAGAGAAGTCAGGAAAGTGAGATTGCAACGCGACCAAGTATCCAATGGACCCTAAAGAAATTCTGCATAAGGATGAGGAAGGAATACCAGTTAATGCTACGGAATTTAAAAGTATTGTTGGTGGTCTGCGATATTTAGTGCATACGAGACCAGATTTGGCCTACTCTGTTGGAATAATCAGTAGGTTTATGAAAAGGCCTACTTTATTGCATCAAAACGTTGCTAAGCGGATCCTCAAATATGTGAAGGGAACAATCGACTTTGGATTAATTTATGCAAGAGATAGTTAGAATAGTATTTCGATCGGTTTTTTAGATAGTGACTTGGCAGGCAATGTGGAAGATAGGAAGAGCACTGGCGGCATGGCGTTCTATTTGAACGAGAGTTTAATAACTTGGGTATCTCAGAAGCAAAGGTGTGTTGCACTCTCCTCGTGCGAAGCGGAGTTTATGGCAGCTACTGCTGCGGCTTGTCAAGCCATATAGCTGTGAAATCTCTTGGTTTAACTAATAGGTAAAGTCATTGGTCTAGTAACGATTTATGTAGATAATAAATCCACTATCGATTTGGCAAAGAATCAAGTGTTCCACGACAGAAGCAAACAAATAGATATACACAATCATTTTATAAGGGAATGTGTTGAAAAGGGCGAGATTATTGTCAAGTACGTGCGCACAGATGAACAAAGAGCTGATTCTTTGACAAAGGCTCTTACTATTACCAAGTTTTAGAAGATGAGAGAGTTACAGGGGTTGAAGAACACAGTTGAGACAATTTAGCGTCTACAAATCAAAAACTGTAAATATATCTATTTCATATAAGGGTTTGTGTAGTGTGTGCCCATGGGCACATGCTAAGAATATGTGATGTGTTGATGAGTTGTCAAGTTTTGATTGATGAATATTTATGTGAATGTAGGGGGATCATCATTATTAATGAAATCCCCACCAATCAAAATTTGACAATTCATCAAGCACGGATTCTTAGCATGTACCCTTGGGCATATACTAGAAAATTCGTTCATATAAAACCTAAATGTCATAGTAAATTAATGAGAACATGACATGTGTTTTTGTAAAAAAACTTACTTAAATGTATTGTAATAAACTTTTCTATTCCATCTAAAGACCCTCTCGATGATACTCTTCCAATCAATGTTTGGTTTTCCCAAATTCTTGATTCTCTACATTCAATTTCATGGTGCTTTTTTGTTAATTTTGTGCCTAAATGAGGACTTTGGTGCTAAGTAGGTCCACAAGAGATTTCAATGATGTGTATTATTAAACTACAAATCTACTGGCTTTACCGACATGTGGTAATAATATGAAAGAAATATATTTTACATTTTAATATATAAACGAAAAAAATATTTATATTGAAATACAAAATAATGTATGTGTAAATTCGTAATTGTATTTTCTCTTAAGATTTTAATAAGTAAACTAAAAAGTATATTTATATTAGGTGTTCTACTGAATAGGATTATCTTTCTACATTGTAGGACTATTAATTTTAAAATTCATAATTGTATTTTCTCTTAAGATTTCGAGTGTTTTATAGATGAAAATTGTTAAATTAGAACTAAACTAAAGATACGCGTGAGCTATAAATTCATAGAATATAGATTTCAAATAGTAAATATGAACATTTAACTTATATAATATCTAGATTATACTAATAAACAAATAAAATTAAATTCTAATACAACCACTTTTTTTTATATCTAGATTTCAGATTGTCTATTTTCAAAAATATTAAATTATTTTTTAGGTACTGTACCAAAATTTTGGATAAAAGCCGTAACTTATTATATAAAAAAGGGATAATATCCCTGGCTTATTATATACAAGTATATAATATCATGATTTGTTTATATTTAGTGTAGATAGATTTTAAATTTTTTACTTATATTTTATATTTTTCAAAACAAATAAATAAATATGAATCTATAAAATTGTGTCACGTTTTTTTACATAATAACAAAAAATAGTTGATAAGAATTTTGTTGTTACTACTATAAAATTTAGCTATATTTTAATTTAATTAATTTTATAGGATCATCCATGTAAGTATTTTTACCAAATTAAAATATTTTGGACCTAGTTTTCACCATGGGCCCTTGTTTGGTTTTAGACGGTTTATGCAAACTCAAAATTTAGAAGGTTCTAGAAAACAACCTATCAATTATTGTATAAATATTGAGCCTATAGGCAAATAAAGGAGGTGTTTGTTGATGGCAAAGAGTGCTGCTTCATCGAGGTCAGTTTTTTTAAAGTTCTTTTTTGGTGGTAGAAATTGAATGTCAGGTTCTTTATCATTTCTCATAAAGGATGAATTAATTTAGGTTGGAAGAAAAAGGATGTCTGGCCTACTTAAAAGTCAGGTTGTTGTCGCCCAGATCTGGTCATTCTGGATGTTGCCATACAGATCTGGTAATGAATTTTCATTTCTGGTGTTTTGTTAGTTTTGATAATTGAGAATTCTTTAAAATTTTGAAAGGCATCTTATGAAATGGCAAATGGCTAATGAGAAGGGCTCCCCTCAGATCTAATTATGTTGACAATTTTTATTTTTTTGAGATATTTAAGAAAATATATTACAATTTTCTCTCTAAGTTAATATCAAAGTTAATATCAAGTATTTATAATTTCTTTGTATATAAAAGGTATCTATGACACGATCTTATGTTAATTTATATATTAATTTAAATTTTCAGCAAATAATGAAGAAAATGCTCCAATAAAAGTTAAGGGGGTGGATGATGTTGTTCCACCTGAAGGTTATGAAGGTGAAATCATGTGGAGCAACTACCTTATACAACATGGCAGGGAAATGTTAGTGACTCTTTCATGGTCGTTGATTTGGTTTAAGATTAGTAGTTACCTGATATGATATGTGTTTAATGGAATATTTTAATATTTGGTTGGTGTATATTTATCTAGTATTTTTAATACTTATATATTTTAATGAATTCGTTGTCTTTTATTAGTTAAACATTATAGATATCTTTTCTTAGATTCAGCATCATTTACACAGAGAAAAATACGTGAATTCCTTCAAATCCAAAGTCCAAAAAATGTGAATGGAAAATACTAGCTCTATTTATGTGAGGCTTTTAAGGAAACAGTGCTAATGTTATTATTTATTTCATTATATGGTGTTTGTCTGAGTTACGACATGTTAACACTATCATGTAAATTCTGATGTGTTATCTTTTGGGCTTTGTCTGTGCACAATGCAGTTAGTTTTTTCGTATTATTTTCAAAATTTCTATTTTTCCCACTATAAACTAGCATTCCTATATGATTGAATACATTAAATCTTTCTCTGGATTATGAGAATCTCCAAGAACTATTTATTGCCTCGATCACATTTATTCTCCACCGGCAGTTCAGTGCTGTGGAAAAGGTAATTATTATTATATGATTTCTGGTAGGACGTAATTTTATTTGCATATCTATCTGGTCTCTACTATCTTATTTGTAGAGTTGAAGCTTATCTTATATGTTGAGTTGAAGCTTATATGTTCTATAGTAGTAACAACTTTTTTAGTTTTTGGATATAATAAATATCCTGTGTTTGAAGTGGCTTTCTTGTTTGTTTTTTGAGCACCACCTAGATGTTACGTTCATATGTGAAAATCTTTTGATGAACAACATATGAGTTCTTGTGACTAAATTGATGGATCATTGTTTTATGTTTCAAAAATAGGTTGTCCAGTATTTTTTGTATAAGGACAGCTTTTCTTAGGCATCAGCCTTGCCAAGTCACGCGGGGAACCTCTTATTTAATGGTAGCAAAGAATGGTTGTGGACCTTTTTTGTTAGATCTAGAACTTTTTAGTGTCATAAGCACCTGATTTGTCCTAAGAGAATCAATATGTTTATTAATATTTACTATATAATTATCCATCTCAAATTGCAGATTATCGGGAGTATGTCAGAAGGGCAGAGAAAAGCTTTACTCTTCTTTTGGACATCATTGAAGTATGTACTTGTGGAAGGTTTTCGCCTAATAACCTCTTGACTTTCCATCCACAAGATGAACGAGAGTTGCAATCGCCTTCCATCATCTCAAACATGCTTCTATCAGTTGTGTTTTCCACCTTACTAATCATTTCAAGTCATGCAAGAGCGTTTAAGCATCATCACTCAGGAGCATGTCGGCTCCAGCTTTGGTACTGCTTGAAAAAAACCTTACATGTTGGGACAGAAAATTTCTTGGCGGCACATACAAAGATTGATACAAAACTTAAAGTCAAGCAAGATTGTGTACGCATTATTAGTGAGGAGCATGAGCAGCTTTGGTACTTGTTGAAAGAAACCTCGACTGGTCTTATTAAATTTAAAATCGAGATTAAAAACAATCGAGATTACAATTAGAAGCCAATTTTCACTGTTATTTAAAGAACGAACATTTCTCAGTATCTTACAAAACATTCAACTGTATTAGCGGTAGTGGTTAGACAAAAAGAAAAGGTTAGTATTTCAATTTCATGTATGTAAATACTTTTATTTAATGAAAATAAAAAAATTATTTTATTTACTTGTCTATTTACTGTTCATTATCTAGAGATTGATAATGTGCATATATTCAAAGTTGACAAGTATAGACACAAAACAATCATTAGAACTAACCCTGGAGGAATGGCATAGAAGATCCCGCAAAATTGATGGGTTTTCCGGACAGAAGTACAAAGGAAAGGACAATCTGCGTTGGGTACGAGACAAGGGTAATGTACGTTGTTTCAACTGCAGGGCATATGGGCATTTCGATGCAGAATGTAAGAAGCCCAAATGAGACAGAGAAGCAAAGGAAGGGGCAAATATTGCAGCAATCCCTGATGATGAACCAGCTTTGCTTATGGTAAAGAACGAGGTGAAGGAGGAAGGTATGACGCTGATCAATGAGGAGAATGTTACTCTGAAAATGAATTCCAAAACTGATGAGAAGAAAGAGGAGTCGAATTTGTGGTATTTGGATAATGGCGAAAGTAACCATATGACGGGACAATGAGGAAAATTCAGTGAATTAGACGAAAATGTGATTGGCAAAGTAAAATTTGGCGATAACTCTGTAGTACACATAAGGGGAAAGGGCTTGATTATCTTAAAATGCAGCAATGGTGAAAACAGAGTGTTGAGGGAGGTGTATTACATCCCATCACTGTGCAGTAATATTCTGTCACTAGACCAGCTTTTAGAAGAGGGACACCAAGTCATGCTGACTCGAGACTATTTATGGGTTCGTGACAAGAGGGGCGATCTAATGATAAAGGTGTATCGCTCTAAAAACAGAATATATAAGGCATTACGCAAAACTGGTGAACAGAGGTGTATGCTAACGTGGTGCGATGACAAGAGTTGGCTTTGGCATTCCCGTCTAGGACATGTAAACTACAATGCTCTTACACTAATGTCGACTATAAGCATGGCTCATGGTCTGCCCAAAATAGTCCAACCTGATGAAAGTTGTACAGGGTGTCTAATGTCTAAACATACAAGGGGTTTCCACAACAAGCTTAATTTCATGCCAAAAGGCCCCTCGAATTGGTACATGGTGACCTTTGTGGGCCAATAACACCAAGTACAAGTGCGGGTAACAGGTACATCTTGCTTCTCGTTGATGATTTTAGTCGAGTTATGTGGGCATATCTGCTGAAAAGCAAGAGTGGTGCTCTTGATGATTTTAAAAGATTTCGAACTCTAGTTGAAAACAGTTCAGATAAACGGATAGAGACCTTCAGAACTGATAGAGGCGGAGAATTCACATCAAATGAATTTATGAAGTACTGTGAGGAAGTTTGAATTAAAAGGCAGCTTACAGCACCTTACTCACCACATCAAAACGGGGTGGTCGAACGACGGAATCGCACCATGATAGAAATGGCTCGTAGTTTGCTAAAGGAGACAGAGTTACCCACATATTTCTGGGGAGAGGCTATTCATCACACAATTTATTTACTCAACAAACTTCCAACAAGGGCTATCACAAGACTGACTCCGTACGAGGCTTGGTCAGGCATGAAACCACATCTGGAGCATGTTCGAGTGTTCGATTGCTTGGCTTACATGAGAGTCTCAAATGTCAACTTAAAGAAATTGGATTCAAGGAGCAAGGCAGTGATACATCTAGGGAAAGAATCGGGCACTAAGGCCTATATATTGTACGACCATGAGACTAAATCTATTTGTATTAGTCGAGACGTAGTTTTTGATGAGAGCAAGTCGTGGAGCCGGGGTCAAAACGATCTGCCACAAGCAAGTCAGACAAATAACTTCTTGGTTCTTGAAATTAATGAAGTGGGTCAAGGTGATTAGTTCGAAGGAGAAGGTATGTTCACACTCACGTACAAGGAGCAACAGCGTAAAATCAGAATCAGGCATGCTAACTGATTCAACAGCTTCGGGTTTAGAAAATTCACTTGTTACGCCTAACTTTGGGTCTGAGAGTGACATCCAACCAAGACAATACAGGAATTTGGAAGATTTATACAACATCACTGAACCTATCGAGTTGGTAGAAGAAGAGTTAATGTTAATGGGCGTAGATGAGCCCATAAACTATGTGCACACTGCAAAAGAAGAGAAATGAAGGAGAGACATGAAACTTGAAATCGACACAGTTGAAAGGAATGATACTTGGAGATTAACTGAGTTGCCACCTGGACAAAAACCAATAGATTTGAAATGGGTTTATAAGATCAAGAGAGATGCCAGCGGACAGATTACAAAGTACAAGGCACGAATTGTCGCGAAGGGCTTTGTGCAAAAACAGGGGGTGGACTTTGAGGAAGTTTTTGCACCGGTGACTCGACTGGAAACAATTCGTTTACTGCTTGCTCTAGCTACCAAGAATGTCTGGGAGGTTCATCACCTTGACGTAAAAATTGCCTTTTTGAATGGTGAGATTCAGGAAGTGGTCTATGTCAAGCAACCGGGGGGATTTGTCAAACGTGGAAAGGAGCAGTTAGTGTACAGGTTATTGAAAGCACTGTACGGGCTCAGACAAGTCCCTCGGGATTGGTATTCAAAGCTCAACACATGTCTGGTAGTGCTTGGTTTCATTAGGTGTCCTTACGATCAAGCTGTATATACCAGGTCTCTAGGGAAGGAAGTTCTAATAGTCGCCGTCTATGTGGACGACCTTCTGATCACTTGGTCAAGTCAAGCAGTTATTAGAGAGTTCAAGGAATAGATGGGAGACAAGTTTGACATGAACGATCTAGGTAAATTGTCCTACTACTTAGGCATTGAGGTGGAACAAACGGAGGGGTATATTCAGTTGAAACAATCCTGGTATGCAAGAAAGATCCTAGAGAAGTCAGGAAAGCGAGATTGCAACATGACCAGGTATCCAGTGGACCCTAAAGAAATTCTGCATAAGGATGATGAAGGAATACCAGTTAATGCAATGGAATTTAAAAGTATTGTTGGTGGTCTGCGATATTTAGTGTATACGAGACCAGATTTGGCCTACTCTGTTGGAATAATCAGTAGGTTTATGAAAAGGCCTACTTTATTGCATCAAAACGTTGCTAAGCGGATCCTCAGATATGTGAAGGGAACAATCGACTTTGGATTAATTTATGCAAGAGACAGTTAAAATAGTATTTTGATCGGTTTTTTAGATAGTGACTTGGCTGGCAATGTGGAAGATAGGAAGAGCACTGGCGGCATGGCATTCTATTCACTTCACCAAAAACAGCCTTCGGTAACCCAAAATTTATGTTACCTTAGGGTGCTAAAATGTTACTATAGACACATTTTTGGGCTAAGGTAACATAAATTATAAGTTACATATTTTGATGTTACCCTAGGGTATCTAAGGTAACTTATTTCACCCCTAGGGTAACATGCCCTTTCTGGTTACCTTAGAGGTCTAATGTAACATAAAAATGGCATATTGCAACATAAATATTCGGTTACCTTAGAGTGCTTCAATTTTTTTAAAAAGTGGGCCCCACCAGTGGGTCCCACCATTAGGGGTGTGCACTCGATTAACCAAAACCAAATTTTATTTCGGTTAACCGAAACCGAATTGTAGGAAAAAGTTCTACCGAAAACCGAACCGAATTTTTTTTTTTCGGTTTTAACCGAAAACCGAATTGTAATAAAAGTTAAAGAAAATTGCAGAAAAATAGAAAATATAATGCACAACCACAATTCATAAGTTTATCACAGCTCCACAAGTTACTGAATACAAGTTACTGAATTTTACTTTACATTCAGAATTAAGAATTACAAAACAATGAAACAGAGAAGGTGGTAAATTAAAATTTAGTTTCCATTCTCCTGTTGCTCGATCTGCTCCTGTCCTTGTCTCCTGCTTGCTGTTGCCAAGTTTCTCAACTGCTTCAACCAGTGCTTCTACTTCTGAAACAGAGAAAGGCCTCCTAATTCTGCGCTACGAAGCATCTGGTCGCTTAGCTTTTTGGTTCACCGGAACAATAGCCAGTGTGTTTGCATTCATCGGAGGAATAGGAACCAGAGCTTTGGGTACTGATATCTCTGTAGCTACATCAGTAAAATAAGGAACAATTTCCTGATTACTTCCTACATGTTTTTCCAAATTAGTGACAGGAACTTGATCAAATGAGGAATCGAAGAATCCTGAATCCAAGACAGGAACTAGGGACCTGGAAAAGGAGAGTATATATTAGTGGAGCTGGCAATTGAACTGCTGCTTTGATGCAGTGCGCAATGATAGCATTTGAACTCCAGAAGAAACAACAAAAAGCAACAAATCCAGTAACCATAATATTTGGCTAAAGCAAATCTGCCTAACCTGGATAATTCTTTATGTTTGTCGCATGGTAGCAGGAGTGCAGGATCTTTACGAGATATAGGTGAGGTAGCTTGCACAAAATCAGGCTCCAGTGTAAAACCTAGAGTGTCAAGGTCCTCATTATGAGAGATTCCAATCTGCTGAAGGGTTCTATTGTCGTCTCTAACTCTCTTCCCTTGAAGAACTACTCCCACATGTAAACCACCTTCAAGTATAGCAGTGACAGCCTCCATAACAGTCATCTACAGAAAAATCATCATGTAGGACTCCATTAAGCTCTACAGCCTCATAACAAATTAAGAGACATATCTCGTTATGTAAAATTTGGGGTGGCCTTCTTATATGTAATGCCGGTACTTAAAAAATGGTGTAAATTTACAATATTAGAAATCTTCAGAAGCAGCTCAAACAATTGGATTATTTGTCTCAGAAATTTTTTTAATGATATTGGGAAGAAACAGACGGTCAAAAATACAAAGAAGAGATATCCGATAGCAAGATAAACTCTACTTCAGATTATACTTGGAACAGGTTCATCATTTGAGAAAAAAAAAGCTGTTATATTGGAATACTAGTCAAACACGAAAAATGGTCAAATTGGTGAAAAACCCCAATATTTCATTACAAAAAAGCAACAAGAATCCTGGAATTTTCATACAACAAAATCTATCTAGATGCGTATGCTGAGAAATTATGAGAAGACCAGAAAAAAAGAAGATAAAACTATACCTTTAGTGAGCCTACAGTTGCAGTTTCTGGCACCTCAATATAAAGCTCTGGTACTTTAAAGGATTTAATGCTAAACTTGACTGAATTAAAAAAAATGAGCATAAGAATTCAATTGTGTCTATAACATAACACAAGAAAATTTAAAGAGGTGTGATGGATAAGATTACTACCACGAGGATCCTTGGCCTGGAATGATGCTTTATGACCTATGTCAGAAGACGAGGCTCCAGTTGCTGCACAAATTAGAGATATTCAGTTATCAATTTGTTGTAATCATGTACCGTGAATCCCCATTAGATAGAGATATGACAAAAACCTTTATGCAAAGCAGGTGTCCCACTCTTGTCCACCTTTGTGGCTTTCCCTGGGGAATTTGAAATACTTTTACTACATGCCTGCTGATCAAATATGATTGCCGATCTATATTGGCACAACTGTCTACGCTCATACAACCGTCTCCTTTTAGAATACAGTTCACGTTGATATCCCTCGCATGGATAAATGGTTTTCCTTTTGTGATAGAAAGGCCTATTTCCCCTACCTTCAATGAAAAGTTTTGTAAGTTAATTAGAATTGGAATGCAGTAGAAAATTCATGAGAAAATAGACAGCAACTTGATAAAGCTACTTACCAGTGTTAATGAATTCAAAATCTTTCAATTTTGGTGCTGCTCTCCAATATCTGGGTGTCATCAACTTCTTCATTCTACGATATTTGGTGTGTGATTGTGGCCTTAATGGCTTTATCTTGTTGTTAAGGTGATTTCTCCTAAAGTAATTTTCATCATCATCTCTATTAACTATTTTTACATTATTTCTGTTCCTAGAAAAAGAAGCACCAGGTACACGATCCCTGCACAAAGGAAACTTTATGGTACCCTCTGAATTATTCAGCTTACGAGTACTATGCACATGATAGTCCCTTGGATCCTTTGAGCCACTGAAGTTAGCCATATTCAAGTCTCCATTCTGTTTCTCTACAATCGCCGACTTTTTTTTAGCTTTATTACATAATTGCCCATCACCGCCGAAGATCTCTTCTGATTTACTAGGGAAACTTCCAGCTGCATTGTTACTCAAAAATTTATCAGATTTCACATCACTGCTAACTTTGTTCAAAAAATCAGAATGTGTTACTACAGATATATGTTCGTAAAACGAATTGGTCTCAAACTGCGGAAGTTCTGAACTAGAAGATCAAGGATGCTCACAAATAAATCAAAAAGTCTGCAGTCAACACCCATGTTACATGATCTTAAATAAAGAAATGAAGGGAATTATAATGTAATCAACATAATACATAAGAATTCTGCATCTCTGGCTGTAGCCCTAACAACCGATTCAGGAAACGTCCAACGTTGTGCATGTTCTTCTCATCTAGACACATAGTAATAAAAATTATCTCAGATTCTTTTATAATGATAAATGCAGTTTTTGATTATTGAGTTTTTAAAACACAAACACAATTACACAAACACAAATATAAACTTGATTTGCACAGAGCCGCATTAATCTCTAACTTACCCATATGAACAGATTTGGGACAATTCAATAGCAAACAACTTTGACAATAAAAATACACAAAAACCAATACCTACGAATTTCTAGTAGCAATCAACTAATTTGATTTTCGTTTTACATATGTAAGAAACGTAAAGGATTACAAACATAACTTATCAAAAAGTAAATCAAAGTAAACCAATACCTATGAATCGAAGCCCGAAAGCCACTAAAAAAACTCGAAATCCACAAAACCAAAGCCCCAAATCCGAAGCCCCAATTGAAGAATCCCTGAAATCAAAAATAGAGACCAATTAGTTGAAGTTTAAACATAATTAGTGAATAAATCGAATTGATTGAACTCAAAAAGAAAAACCCCTAATTTAAAAAACCCCTAATCTGAAAAAGCCCCAATTTGAAGAAGTTTAAGCTCATACCAAAGCCCCAATCAATTGAGAAGCCATAAACTGAACCCAAATACGTACTAACAGGAAGAAAATTAGAAGGAATTGAGGAAGACGGTTTTAGGAGAGAGCGGGAGAGAGTTGTACGAGAGAGAGCCGAGAGAGAGTGGGGGAAAGAGGAAGAGCTGATTTTTTGTTATGAGTATTAAGATTGAAATTTTTAGTCTGGGCCCTAGTTTTTGCCGCTTATATATTAATTTTGATTTTTTTAGGATTTTTCATTTAAAATTTAACAAATACATTGAATCTGAAAAAATAATAAATAAATATTTTTAATATTTAAAAATATAAACTCATTATTTGGAAAATTCTAGTTTTCTATAGACAAATTTAATTTAAAGGTAAATGTAATTTTAAAATAATTATTAACTCACATATAAATTTTGATTTGAAATAATTATTTTTTCTAGTAAAATTTTAAATATTCATTCTTTTTTCAGGTAAAACGTAAAAGCTTTAAATTTGTTAAATTTAGAATTATTGAAAAATACATTACTTTACAAAAAAAAAACCATTTACTCTCATTCAAATTTCAAAAAAAAAAAATTAAATGAAAAGAGTTGCCATGACCAACTCTAATGTAACACATACATATTTATGTTACATGCTTCAACACTTTCTAGCTACTGTAACATCATATTTTAGGCTAAGGTAACATAAAAAACACAATGTTACCTCAGGATGTAAGTAGTATAGCTAATGTAACATATTGGGGTAACATTTTTTCTGTAGGGGTTACGGTAGGCCATATATGGTGTAGTGATTTGAACGAGAGTTTAATAACGTGGGTATCTCAGAAGCAAAGGTGTGTTTCACTCTCCTCGTGCGAAGCGGAGTTTATGGCAGCTACTGTTGCGGCTTGACAAGCCATATGGCTGTGAAATCTCTTGGTTTAACTAACATGTAAAGTCATTGATCCAGCAACGATTTATGTAGACAATAAATCCACTATCGATTTGGCGAAGAATCCAGTGTTCCACGGTAGAAGCAAACACATAGATATACGCTATCATTTTATAAGGGAATGTGTTGAAAAGGGCGAGATTATTGTCAAGTACGTACACACAGATGAGAAAGGGCGAGATTATTGTCAAGTACGTACACACAGATGAACAAAGAGCTGATTGTTTGACAAAGGCTCTTACTACTACCAAGTTTGAGAAGATGAAAGAGTTGGTGGGGGTGAAGAACACAGTTCAGACAATTTAGCGTCTACAAATCAAAAACTGTAATTGTATCTATTTCATATAAAACCTAAATGTTATAGTAAATTAATGAGAACATGACATGTATTTTTGTAAATAACATAATTAAATGTATTGTAATAAACTTTTCTATTCCATCTAAAGACCCTCTCGATGATACTCTTCCAATCAATGTTTGATTTTCCCAAATTCTTGATTCTCTACATTCAATTTCATGGTGCTTTTTTTGTTAATTTTGTGCCTAACTGAGGACTCTGGTGCTAAGTAGGTCCACAAGATATTTCAATGGTGCTTACTATTAAACTACAAATCTACTGGCTTTACCGACATATGGTAATAATATGAAAGAAATATATTTTACATTTTAATATATAAACTAAAACATATATTTATATTGAAATATAAAATAATGTATGTGTAAATTCGTAATTGTATTTTCTCTTAAATTTTTAATAAGTAAACTAAAAAGTATATTTATATTAGGTTTTCTACTGAATAGGATTATCTTTCTACATTGTAGGATTATTAATTTTAAAATTCATAATTGTATTTTCTCTTAAGATTTCGAGTGTTTTATAGATGAAAATTGTTAAATTATAACTAAATTAAAGATACGCGTGAGCTATAAATTCATAGAATTTAGATTTCAAATAGTAAATATGAACATTTAACTTATATCATATCTAGATTATAATAAACAAATAAAATTAAATTATAATACAACCACTTTTAATTTATAACATATCTAGATTATAATTTTTTGGGAATACGATATATTAATCTTGATAGTCTATTTTCAAAAATATTAAAATTAATTTTTAGATACTGTACCAAAATTTTGGATAAAATCCGTAACTTATTATATAAAAAAGGGATAATATCCCTCGCTTATTATATACAAGTATATAATATCATGCTTTGTTTATATTTAGTATAGATAGTTTTTAAACCTTTTACTTCTATTTTATATTTTTCAAAACAAATAAATAAATATGAATCTATAAAATTGTGTCGCATAATAACAAAAAATAGTTGATAAGAATTTTGTTCTTACTACTATAAAATTGAGCTATATTTTAATTTAATTAATTTTATAGGATCATCCATGTATCTAGTATTTTTACCAAATTAAAATTTTTTGGGCCTAGGTTTTCACCATGGGCCCTTGTTTCGTTTTAGACGGTTTTATGCAAACTCAAAATTTAGAAGGTTCTAGAAAACAACCTATCAATCATTGTATAAATATTGAGCCTATAGGCAAATAAAGGTGGTGTTTGTTGATGGCAAATAGTGCTGCTTCATCGAGGTCAGTTTTTTTAAAGTTCTTTTTTGGTGGTAGAAATTGAACGTGAGGTTCTTTATCATTTCTCATAAAGGATGAATTAATTTAGGTTGGAAGAAAAAGGATGTCTGGCTCGCCCTGGTCATTCTGGATGTTGCCATACAGATCTGGTAATGAATTTTCATTTCTCGTGTTTTGTTAGTAAATGTTCATCATACCTAACTATATTCCATGTAAATTCAATGTAAATTTAAGGTATTTTTATTTGTTTGTCAGAGTTCATTTAGATAATTTTTAATAATTTTAAATTGGTCTTTTTATGTAGAATACAATGAAGATTATGCTCCAAAAAAATTAACCCTGTATTACTCTATGGAGGGAGTTCACACCACCATGGAAATCCTGTATAATTTTCTGTTATCTTTAACTTTTACTTATTTGTTTTATGTTAGAATTTTGAAATCTTTAACTAATATGTGTCCTGCGTTTTGCTTATTTTGTTTATTCTTTTGTATGTATAATACATCATTTGTATATTAATTAATTTTCATATACTTATATGTTTTAATTGATTTGTTTATATGTTGTTATCTACTAATTTTCTTGTCTTTACTCCTTCAATCTATTCAATTTCATGATTTTTTGTGCATGCTTGTACTACGAGCTTATATATGCTAATTAGAAAAAGTTAAGGTGGTGTTACTGAATCATAAGATAGTTCCACATGAATATTGTGAGTAAAAATATAGTTTTGGGAAAATGATATGTTATTTCCAAAGATATATGCTAGAAATATAGTTTCATATCTTTCTAGTAGCAAAATGATATGTTTTCTTAGATATATGCTAAGTGTAACTGTTAAGGTTATATATAACATCATGAGATTTCCACATGTGAATTAGATATTTAGATTGCTGCAAAGGGTATAAATTCAAGTAATAAATTATTTGATGTCATTCATTAATATGTATGGTACATACTAGAATAATACATTATTTGACGTCATTCGAATTATATTTTTTCATATTACTAGTTGTTGCACCCTTTTAAATTTCAACCAAAATGACACTACACCATAAAAGGCCTACGACAACATTTGGAGCCTGTGTTGCCATTGAATATGTTGCCTTTGCCATGATGTTTTTAACTAAGACAACATTGTCATTTTTATGTTGCCTCAGGTAGCAAAAATATGTTGCTATAGAATAAAAATGTTTGCATGTTGCTATAGGTATGAAATTGTGTTGCCCTATTTTTGTAATGAACAAAATTTTACATTTTCTATTTAAAATAAAAATTTTAACCTTTTTTTCACATGAAAATTAATTTATTTTGATAAAAATAATCAAGAAGATTTTATAAAAATCAAGAATATTCTAGTAAAAGCGATTATTTCAATAAAAATGTAAAAAAAAATTAAGATGAATAATTTCACTTTTATGTTCATTAAATATTATTAAACAAAATTTTTAAAATGATTTTTTTTTCTAAATATATTTTAGTATATCATTAAAATAAAAATATTTTCATATATCATTGAAAATATTTGAATATATTATTTCAAATTATGTAAAAAGAATTAAATACATAATAAAAAATTAAATTATTTTTTAAACAAATAAAAGAATGAAAAATTAAATTGTTTTTTCCTTCTTTCTACAGGCAAAACATGAAAATTTGGGTGAAAGCGGTAAAAAGCCCGCCCGCTCTTTTGACTAGTAAAAAGCCCTACCGCTCTTTTCACTTTCCATTTTTTTTCACACTTATCTACTCCTTTCTCGGTCTCTCCTCTCTCTCTCTCTCTCCCTGCTAAACTCTCTATTGCTTCACTGCTTGCACACATACACAAATGTTTACACTCTCCCCTCTCCTCTCTCCCATCTCTCTCACACATTTCTATACTCATATATACACATCACTCGCTGCTTCAATGATTCAATTTGGGTTCAATTGATTTAATTTTTGCCTTTAGTTTAGTATTTGTTTCCACTAATTTGGGCATTTTTTCTATCTCAGGGTTGTTTTCGAATTATGACTTCAATCAGATCGGATCAATTTGGGGCTTCAATCGGGTCGGGTCGATTTGGGGTTTGAATCGGGTTCAATTTAGGGCTTTGTGTTTAAGGTTTTCCACTTTTCCTCCTTTCAGTTTTTCGTATCGGAACTAGACTGTAATTGTGTATATATCTTTTTTTTGTTTGTTTAGCATATATTGTACAAATGCAAACTCTGAATAGATCAAAAACACATTCGAGGGCTATTCGGTCTTTGTCTTTAGGAGGTAAATGCGTAGGCTATTTACCAATTTGTTATTGTTTATATCTATTATGATTGTCAGGTGTACCAATTTGTTTTGAGTTTAAATCTATTAGGATTGTCAGGTGTACCAATTTGTTATTGTTTTTGAAAATGATTTTGCTATTTCTTTTTCGTAGGCATGGACTTTGCGGAACCGAAGAAGAAGAATAATTTTGTAGGAAAGTTTTTTTAAAAGCAGTTTTAACTGCACTATGTATTATCATGCTTAAACAATCTCCAAATTTCAACACACCAAGTGTAGTAAGTTCCGGACTCCTCAAAGGTTGTTTTCAGAGTTGGTTATTGTGATATAGAAGAGGCGATGTTTAATTATAACATTGTACTTAGGGTACTGCTTTTTTTATATGAATCTTAACATTGTACTTAGGGTACTGTCTCCCTGCAAAGAACTATACTTAAAAAAAATATGATTGTTCTGAGTATCTTTTTCATGAAATATATGTAAGAACCCATGATATTGTGTTTCATACCACTCACCAATGTCGATTAAGAACCCAAGATATTGTGTTTCATGCCACTCACCAATGTCGATTACAACTACTAATATGTATTAATTCTTCTCAGTTATTGGAGATGTGAGAGGCAGGGGGCTGATGGTCGGCATAGAGCTTGTGACGGACAAGAAAGATAAGACACCTGCCAAGGCTGAAACTGCAGTGCTGTTTGAAAAGCTTAGAGGTATTCATCTCATAATCTGGAATAGAGGAGAAAAAGAGATATTTTCTCTAATGTGAATTAGGATTATAGTTTATGAATTAGGTAATCTTAGTAGCACAAAATGTAAATAATTAATCATTTACTCACTAATGTGTTTATTTTACCAAGTGGCTTGTATTTAATCTTAATTACTAGCATTATAAATCGTGTGTACTAATTTTTATTGTAATCCTAATTAGAGTAGAAGAGTGGTAAGAAATAGATGTATATAGTACGTACAATGCAATGCAGGTATCTAATTAATGTTGCTGATTCTGAACAAGTTGAGGTGCTTTTTTACTGGTGAAATTAATTACCTTGATTGTGCAGTTGGCAGATTATGATTACGCACTTTGTCGTATTTTCCAACTGCCAAGGAACCTACATACACAGCTGATGGATTTGAACTTTGTGTTGGGACTAATAATCTGGGCCATTTCTTGCTTTCAAGATTACTGCTTGATGACTTGAACAAATCTGATTGTCATGAAGAAAAAGCCAGTAAATAGTGTCATCAATAATTTCAGTACCAAAAGAAGGAAATCTAGTGAGTGACAATGAAGATGGTACTCCAATGACTGCACCAGCTCTTAATTAAATCATGCCATATGTTTATGTTTTAGACTGTCTTTTGATGTTATGTTAGTCTTATGTACTTAGTAAGATTGTAGTTTATGTACTTATGGCACCAACTCTTATGCCTATTGCTCTGAATTTGGTTACTGGTTGTGATTGTATTGAATCCGGTACAGATGATTATGATTGTAAAGTTGGTTTTGTTGATTTGGTTAATTAGGGAATGCATATTTTCATATTTATGATTTTTTGTTGGAAATAGAAAAGTGTTGCCATTGAGGCTATAAAGTGTTGGCAAAAAGGAAAAATAATGTTAAGTAATATTGTTAAAAAAAATGTTGCTGTAGGCAAAATTTGTGTTGCCATAAAAGTGGGCCCCACAGTGGGCCTCAAACAGTGGACCCATTGGTGGGACCCACTTTTTTTGTAAAATTTTTAACCAAAAGGCAACATAATATCATGTTGTTAAAAGTTGATAATATTGTTGCCATAGCTAGTCTACGCCAACAGAATAGTTGATGTTGCCATAGAGAAGTAGAATGTTGCCTTTGACCCCCAAAGGCAACGGCAAAAATAGCAACACCAGCAAAATGTTGCCTTTGGGGCTTTTTGGGCCTATGACAACATATTTCGGGCTTACGGCAACACTTTTTCGGTGTTGCCGTAGGCCTTTTATGGTGTAGTGTGACCATTTTTATTACCATTTAACCTGATTTTGTCTACTCATTAAAACATGTTTGATATGGGCTAAAAGTAAGCCCTAAAGACACATTTAATGTGGCATTAATTAGACCTAGAATGGTCCAAACGTGGGGCCCACCAGATGGGCCCAAACCCTATTTATGATATTAATTTCGTAATTAATATTAAGGGTAATAACCAGCTCAGCAATAAGAGTCAAATAAGGATATTACTCCTCCTTGACTTAGCCTTCAAGGCACCTACTTCCACAAGGAAACTGATCCCTACAAGGAAGGAGTCTAGAACCTTCCTCAAGGCGGTGACTTGCCCACCAAGTCACCTAATTCTACCACGATTCTAGGGCTTCTCAGCCTATATAAAGGGTCTGACCCCTTATTCTCAGAACTACGTTTTGGCTCAATCCTCGAATAAGGACATACAAGCCACTACGTCCTAGGTGAGCCCTCGTCGCCATAGCCCTGAGGGCACCATCACCTAGAACTACGTCTTGTCTTGATTCTCAATAACGAGATACGTAGGCACTCTGTGAGGACCGATCAGTCTCGAACACGGAAACAGCCATTAAAACTCGAAGCTCACCAACCCCTTTGCATTGAATACACACAAACCCTAGCCGCACTATTCATAACCTAGTTTTTATTCCACAACATTTGGCGCCGTCTGTGGGAAGAAGACATCAACCATGGTGAACACACGAAGGTCAGTACCAACCTCCACCGAGGCTGCCTCTACTAAGGCCTTGCCTCTAAACTCTGCTCCACCTATCACCGAGCAAGTACCCCCAACGACAGGGGCGATCACTCAAACTCAGGCTTCTCAACCTCCAGGGACGAATCCCCATGCTGAGAGGAGGTTGCCTATGGTCATCCATCCGAGTCAAGAAACCATCTCCCTTCAGACGCTGGTTGATCCCAATCGCCCGCCACCAGGAGTACAGATCCATACTACGGATCTCCCCAGGAATACCAATCCGATGTATGGTCTGCCTAATGACCCTCCAATTGTTCACAGTCTTGGACCAAGTGGCCACGTCTTGCAGATCCGAGACCGAGAGTATTATGACTACTCTGGCCCCTACACTGATGATTCATCTACTGACGATGATGATCATGATGAAGCCCCGAGGAGGCGACATGCTAGCAGAGAGCCAAGAAGGAGAACGCAAACTATCCACGATGGACCTCCTTTGACAGCTGCTGAGAGAATCAAGGCTCACGAGGCCGAGATTCTAAGGATAAAGGAAGATATTGCGAGAGAACAAGCTAGGTTGAATCAAACTCAGCCTCCTCCAACTTCGGGATCGATTCCCTTTATAGATCTGGAGAGGTCTTCAAGAAGGCAGAGAAGGGCTGATGCCCCAACTGGAAGAACAACAAGGGTGGAAACCCGCAAGAGCAACCCCAAGGATTTAATGCTACTTGGGGATCCGGATGATCCCACACCCCCGTTTACTGAGGAGATGATGAATGCTCACATCTCTAGGAAGTTCAAGATGCCGACAATTAAGGCTTATGATGGAACGGGTGATCCCGCGAACCACGTTAGGACATTCTCAAACGCATTGCTGTTGCAGCCTTCAAGTGACGCTTTGAAGTGCAGGGCGTTCCCCCAAACTTTGTCGGGCATGGCTCAAAGATGGTATAGCCAGCTGCCTGCAAACTCAATTGGCTCCTTTAAGGAGTTAAGTGCTGCGTTCGTTAGTCAGTTTATCAGCGGAAGAGTTCATGAGAAAAGTTCTGCATCTCTTATGTATGTGGTGCAAGGGAAGAACGAAAATCTGAGAGACTACCTTAAGAGGTTCACCAAGGAGACGTTGAACATCACTGACCTGGAGAATAAGGTGGCCATGGTAGCCCTGGAACACGGAACCACTGACGAGTTCTTTAAAAGGTCATTGGCCAAGCATCCTCCTGAAAACATGGCTGAGCTCCAGCGAAGGGCTGACAAGTATATCAAGGCTGAGGATAGCATGAAGAAAGAAACCGCGGGAGGTAATGGCAAGGGTAACGCCGACTCCAAGAAACGAAAGCAAGACCAGGAGTATGATGCTAGGGACAAGTATCCCCGAACTAACGAGGACTCCGACTATGCCCCTAAGAAGAACCAAGGACCAAGGTTCACTAAGTATGCAAGGTTGAATACTCCTAGGAGTCGAATCTTGTTGGACATTTAGAAGGATGAGGATTTTCGATGGCCGAAGCCACTCAGGGGTGATCCCGAAAAGAGAAACAAGAATCAGTATTGCAGATTCCATAGAGATGTGGGGCATGACACTAATGATTGCAAACAACTCAAAGATGAGATCGAGTTTTTAATCCGTAGAGGGAAATTGAACCACTTCACTAAAGGTGAATATCGTGTTAATCAAATTAGAGAGTATGATAGGAGGGATGACGATCAAGATCGCAACCCACAGCCCCGAGGGCCAGTAATCAACATGATCTCAGGAGGCCCGACTGCGGCCGGCACAACAAGGAATTCTCGGAAGGCTTATACTAGAGAAGTGATGCACATCGTGGGAGAGGCCCCGAAGCGTGAAAAAACTGAAGTAGTGGTTGGTTTTGATGACTCAGACTTGGAAGGGGTGAAGTTCCCCCGTGACGACCCGTTGGTCATAACTTCTGTGATTGGAAACTCAGAGGTGAAGCGAGTCTTGATAGACAATGGAGCTTTCGTTGACATTCTATTTCATGATGCATTTGTGAAGATGGGGTACAGTGATTCTCAGTTGACCCCCAATAACATGCCTATATATGGATTTAATGGAGTAGAATCCAAAGTTGAAGGGACTATTCAGTTGCCTGTAACTATTGGACAAGAGCCCAAGGAGGCCACTCAGATGTTGAACTTCCTAGTAATCAAGGCGGTTTCAACGTACAACGCTATCCTTGGAAGGACTGGACTTCATGCATTCAAGGCTGTCGCCTCAACTTATCATATGAAGATCAAGTTCCCAACCAGGAATGGTGTTGGAGAACATAAAGGTGATCAAAAGAGGGCACGAAGCTGTTATGTAGCCTCGTTAAGGCCTGATGGAGTCGGGGGGCAGGTCCTTCCGATTGAAGACATGGATGTCCGCAATAGTAAAGAACGCCAAGAAAGGCCATCAGAGGACATCACACAGAAGCCTCAGACAGCCATTGAGGCTAAGGCGTTAACTGACTTCGTGGTTGAATGTACCATTGACAACCAAGAAGTCGGGGGGCAGGAGGTAGTACCCCAAGTAGGAAGTGAACTTAATTCAGAATAAGAAGGAGAAGACCAGAAGGAGTCGTGGGTGCTCTATTTTGATGGAGCATCAAAAACAAAATTTGGTGCAGGCCTAGTCTTGCGAAGCCCCGATGGGCTCAAGTTATCCTAGTAGAACTTAGCTTCATATTTATCTAGTAGAAGTAGAAATAAGGTTCATTGAAACCATTGAAGAACATGTTGCTCCGAGTAGGACAGTAGTACTCTATGTAAGGGTTGAACCCATTTCAAGTTATTAATGCAAATTTGATTTCCATTCATTGATTGCGTGATTTTATTTATGTGTCGAGCACCCGATGAGTGCAAGTCAAGGATGACCAAGTACCGAAAATAAAAGAATACTCGAATGGAAAACAAACCAATGCATAAGTGAAGATCCCGAAGGGTCAAGAGTTAGGTTAAAACACGACCAAGTAAGAGTTTAAGTCTGTAAAGGACCCTGGATAAAAGGCAAGAAGATAAAAGCCACATGCAATAGTCAAAGCCACGAAAGGCCGAGGATGTTAAGAACTAGCTACTCTTCAATATGTCATAAGTACCTGGCTTGAGAATCCAAGGATGAAGACCAATAGAGAACAATGATGTATTTGCTTGGACAACGGCTGATATGCCAGGGATTGATCCCCAATTTATAACCCTTCGTGTTGAATGTCGATCCTGAAAGGAAGACAATAAAATAGAAGAAGAGAAATTTTGCTCCTCAAGGGCAAGATGCCATTAAGCAAGAAGTTGATAAGCTCTTAGAGGCTGAGTTTATTGAAGAGATTCAGTTTCCTGAATGGTTAGCAAACCCTGTGATGGTCAAGAAAGCGAATGGGAAGTGGAGGATGTGTATAGACTTCACTGATTTGAATGATGCATGTCCGAAGGATTGTTTTCCCCTGCCAAGGATTGACATGTTGATAGATGCCATAGCTGGACATGAGATGTTGAGCTTCATGGATGGTTTCAGCGGCTACAATCAGATTAAGATGCATAAGGAGGACATCCCTAAGGTATCTTTCATAACTGACTTTAGTGTTTTCTGCTATCTTGTTATGGCTTTTGGTCTAAAGAATGCAGGAGCTACTTACCAACGACTGGTGAATAAGATATTCGCCCATCTGATTGGAAAAACCATGGAGGTCTATGTTGATGACATGTTAGTCAAGAGCCTATTCAAGGCAGACCATATCAAGCACCTCAGAGAAGCATTCGAAGTGCTGAGGCACCACAAGATGATGTTGCAAGTGTGCTTTTGGCATTGGATCAGGAAAAATTTTCGAAGAGAGGCATAGAGGCCAACCCTGATAAGATCAAAGCGATCTCGGAAATGGAACCACCCCGTGCTATATACAGAAGTTAGCCGGCCGAGTTGCAGCCCTGGGGAGATTTATCTCCAAGTCTGGTGACAAATGATTGCCATTCTTTTAAGCATTGAAAAAAGTGAAAAATTGTGAGTAGACTACTGAGAGCCAAGAGGCCTTTGAACAGCTGAAGAAGTACATGGCTAAAGCCCCGTTGTTGGCCAAGCCTAGTCCCGGAGAG
The DNA here is from genome assembly GCA_037693485.1 of Kitagawia praeruptora. Lineage (NCBI taxonomy): Eukaryota > Viridiplantae > Streptophyta > Magnoliopsida > Apiales > Apiaceae > Kitagawia > Kitagawia praeruptora. The sequence goes on from CM075347.1 coordinate 131,041,345, forward strand.
ACTCTTTATTTATACCTGGCGGTATCCGAACAAGCGCTGAGCGCCGTCCTCATTCGAGAAGAGAAAAAAGGTTCAGGAACCCATTTACTATGTTAGAAAGGTGTTGCATGGAGGTGAGTTGAATTGCTCAACCATCGATAAGTTTGCTCTGGCATTGATAACAGGCTCGAGGAAGCTACGACCATACTTCCAGGCGCACAAGATTGAAGTCCTGGCGGACCAGCAATTGAGGAACATATTGTATAGCCCGAAGGCCAGTGGAAGGTTGATCAAGTGGGCAATTAAGCTTGGAAAATTTGACATCACGTATAAACCTCGAACAACCATCAAGTCTCAGGCACTGGCGGACTTCGTGGTTGAATGTGCCATTCGCAACCAAGAAGTCGGGGGGCAGGAGACAGTAACCACCCCTGGAAGAAAGGATAAAGATGAGGAAATTATACCTGATCAGAAGGAATATTGGGTGCTCTATTTTGATGGAGCATCAAGAACAAAATCTAATGGTGTAGTTTTGGTCTTGCAAAGCCCCGATGGGTTCACAGTTGAGTATGTTTTGAAGTTAGACTTCCCAACAACCAGCAACGAAGCTGAGTATGAAGCCTTGATAGCCGGATGGGGCTTGTCTAGAATTATGAGAGTCAAGAATCTCAAACTACGGCAAAGTACTTGAGAGTCGTGAAGGCCGTGATGATTCAGTTTGATGAATGGTATGAGAAGCACATTCCGAGAGAACAGAACGTTAAGGCTGATGCCCAATCTAAGTTTACTTCTTCTGAGATAGAGAACTATGCCGGAAGTGTTTACTTTCAGGTCTTGAAGGCCCCATCTATTATTTCAAAATTGGTAGCACCAGTTGATGTAAGCTGAAGGATAGACCCTCTTAAAAGGTCATCCTGAGACTGGTTGGCTCCCTGATAATGCCTTGAAGGCACAGAAACTTTTAGTGAGAGTGTTGAGATAAAGGGGTCCTTTGTCATTCCATACTTAAAATCTTGAATCTCAAATCCTGACACAAAATTTTAGCCTTGATGGCCAAAAAAGGATGTCTGCCTCCAATCGAGTTTGTCGTTTGAGTTTAAGGACTTGAACCAAGAGCCGTCAATCGAATTCAAACCAAAGTAAGGTCCTGTGAGCATAAGAAGAAGGTTGGAAACCTTCTATCAAGATAAAAAGTTGACAACCAACCAAGGCATACCAGACTTGAAATCAAGTACGAATATTGATGTCGAGGTTCAATATCGATGATCAAGGTCGATATTCAAGTTTGAAAATCAAGTACGAATATTGGTGTCGAGGTTCAATATCGAGAATCAAGGTACTATATAAAACCTCAAATAGAGCCATGAAGGGCCAACATTGATTCCATATCGATGATCGATATCGGTATGCGAAAATAAGTAACTCTAGCCATGAAGGGCAAACATTGATTCCATATCGATGATCTATATCGGTATGCGAAAATAAGTAACTCTAGCCATGAATGGCCAACATTGATTCCATATCGATGATCGATATCGATATGCGAAAATAAGTAACTCTAGCCATGAATGGCCAACATTGATTCCATATCGATGATCGATATCGGTATGCGAAAATAGGTAACTCTAGCCATGAATGGCCAACATTGATTCCATATCGATGATCGATATCGGTATGCGAAAATAGGTAACTCTAGCCATGAATGGCCAACATTGATTCCATATCGATGATCGATATCGGTATGCGAAAGTAAGTAACTCTAGCCATGAATGGCCAACATTGATTCCATATCGATGATCGATATCGGTATGCGAAAGTAAGTAACTCTAGCCATGAATGGCCAAACATTGATTCCATATCGATGGTCGAAGCCGGTATGCAAAAATTGAAAATCACTAATAGTGACCAAGTCGGTTCCATGTCGATGGTTGATGTCGGTATGTGAAGATCAAAATCACTGATAGAGATCGAGCCAACCACTGTAACAAAGAAACGGAGCAAAAAATTTTGTAGCTGACCGAAGTCCCGGCCGACCGGCCCTCCGGGAAGCCCTCCAGCTGACCGACTTCGACCGCCAGCATGGATATTGAACCGGCCGACCGGTGTCCCAGCCGACTGGCCTTCCGTGCACACGTCGGCCGACCGACGTCGACGGTCGGTATGGGTTCGACAAAAAAAAAAAGAAGGGAAAAAATTTTCAGCCGACCGGGTCACCGGCCGACCGGCCTCCCCAGACATGCTCCAGCCGACTGGAATCAACTCTCGGTACGGGCTCGTTCCAGCCGACCGGCTCCTCAGCCAACCGCCCCTCCGGGGAACCCTCCAGCCGACCGACTTCGGTCATCGATACGGGTTTTCTGCCTTCGTTTCAAAAAAAAAAAAAAAATCGGCCGACCGAGGTCCCGGCCGACCGGCTCACCGGGGACGCCCCGGCTGACCGACATCGATGGTCGATATGAAGATTTGGTTCGGCCAACTGACAGTGGTGGTCGAGTTGAGATTTCACATTTTTTGTTTTTGTTTCCATGTCTCGATGATCAAGATCGCTATTGAGATTGTCTTGAACAAGATAATCAAGCGAAAGTTGAAATTGAGATTAAGCACCGTTTAGTGTCGTTTAGCACAGTTTGATGCCACCTAGATCATGTTTGGAGATGGAAATCCATGATTAGAATACTGAAATTGACGTTTGAAACCTGAAGTTGATGTTTGAAACTTCACCTTGATGATCGATATGTCACGTTGATGACCGACCTCATGTCCCGGACCTTTCAACGCTGTTTGGGCCATATCTTGAGCTCCGGATGTCAGATTTGGACGATCTTATTGTCCACGCGAAGCTCACTGAGTTTTCTACAGTCTTGAAGACCCTTGGCCGACTGATGGTTGGCCGACCGAGGCATTTTGGAGCCCTTAGGCCGACCAGGAACTCAATCTGACCCTTCAACGCTGTTTGGGCCATATCTTGAGCTCCGGATGTCAGATTTGGACGATCTTACTGTCCACGCGAAGCTCTCTGAATTTTCTACAGTCTTGGAGCCGGCCGACCGAAAAAAACCAGCCGATCGGGTCTCCGGCCGACCGGCCCTCTGTAACGTGCTCCAGCCAACCGGCATCGACTGTCGGTACGGGTTTTTGCCCGGCCGACCGACAGTCGATGTCGGTCGGCTAGAGCACGTTACAGAGGGCCGGTCAGCCGGAGACCCGGTCGGCTGGTTTTTTTCGGTCGGCCGGCTCCAAGATTGTAGAAAATTCAGAGAGCTTCGCGTAGACAGTAAGATCGTCCAAATCTGACATCCGGAGCTCAAGATATGGCCCAAACAGCGTTGAAGGGTCGGATTAAGTTCCCGGTCGGCCTAAGGGCTCCAAAATGCCTCGGTCAGCCAACCATCAGTCGGCCAAGGGTCTTCAAGACTGTAGAAAACTCAGTGAGCTTCGCGTGGACAGTAAGATCGTCCAAATCTGACATCTGGAGCTCAAGATATGGCCCAAACAGCGTTGAAAGGTCCGGGACATGAGGTCGGTCATCAACGTGACATATCGATCATCAAGGTGAAGTTTCAAACATCAACTTCAGGTTTCAAACGTCAATTTCAGTATTCTAATCATGGATTTCCATCTCCGAACATGATCTAAGTGGCATCAAACTGTGCTAAACGACACTAAATGGTGCTTAATCTCAATTTCAACTTTCGCTTGATTATCTTGTTCAAGACAATCTTAATAGCGATCTTGATCATCGAGACGGGGAAACAAAAACAAAAAATGTGAAATCTCAACTCGACCACCACTGTCAGTTGGCCGAACCAAATCTTCATATCGACCATCGATGTCGGTCAGCCGGGGCGTCCCCGGTGAGCCGGTCGGCCGGGACCTCGGTCGGCCGATTTTTTTTTTTTTTTGAAACGAAGGCAGAAAACCCGTATCGATGACCGAAGTCGGTCGGCTGGAGGGTTCCCCGGAGGGGCGGTCGGCTGAGGAGCCGGTCGGCTGGAACGAGCCCGTACCGAGAGTTGATTCCAGTCGGCTGGAGCATGTCTGGGGAGGCCGGTCGGCCGGTGACCCGGTCGGCTGAAAATTTTTTCCCTTTTTTTTTTTTTTTTTTTTTGTCGAACCCATACCAACCGTCGACGTCGGTCGGCCAACGTGTGCACGGAAGGCCAGTCGGCTGGGACACCGGTCGGCCGGTTCAATATCCATGCTGGCGGTCGAAGTCGGTCGGCTGGAGGGCTTCCCGGAGGCATCGACTGTCGGTACGGGTTTTTGCCCGGCCGACCGACAGCGATGCTCGAGTTGGGTTTGCAAAAATTTCGTTTTTTTGTTTTTTGTTTTTCTGATTTGGTAATTAAGGGGAGTGAAAATTAAGCATCGATTAGTGCCTGTTAGCACAGTTTAGTGCCGATTAGCACCGTGTAGTGCTGTTTAAGCACCGATTAGTGCCTGTTAGCACAGTTTATTGCCGATTAGCACCATGTAGTGCTGTTTAAGCACCGATTAGTGCCTGTTAGCACAGTTTAGTGTCGATTGGCACCGTTTAGTGCCGATTAGCACCGATTAGCACCGTTTAGCACCAATTAGTGCCGTTTTGTGCCATTTAACATTGTTTAACACTGTTTAAACATTGTTTAAGGCTGTTTAGCGTTGTGTAGCGCCGTTTAACACCGTTTAGTGTCTTTCAAACATCGTCGTAAATGCGTCGGTCGCTCCACGCTTTACATTAAGATGATATTGTTGAAAGTACTCACGTAAGAGCAATAAACCCTGACCCAAGTCTCGGAAAGGCCGTTAAAACTTCAAGGAAAACCTGATCAGTTTTCCTAGAAGTTGGGGGGCAAATGATATGGGCTAAAAGTAAGCCCTAAAGACACATTTAATGTGGCATTAATTAGACCTAGAATGGTCCAAATGTGGGGCCCACCAGATGGGCCCAAACCCTATTTATGATATTAATTTCGTAATTAATATTAAGGGTAATAACCAGCTCAGCAATAAGAGTCAAATAAGGATATTACTCCTCCTTGACTTAGCCTTCAAGGCACCTACTTCCACAAGGAAACTGATCCCTACAAGGAAGGAGTCTAGAACCTTCCTCAAGGCGGTGACTTGCCCACCAAGTCACCTAATTCTACCACGATTCTAGGGCTTCTCAGCCTATATAAAGGGTCTGACCCCTTATTCTCAGAACTACGTTTTGGCTCAATCCTCGAATAAGGACATACAAGCCACTACGTCCTAGGTGAGCCCTCGTCGCCATAGCCCTGAGGGCACCATCACCTAGAACTACGTCTTGGCTTGATTCTCAATAACGAGATACGTAGGCACTCTGTGAGGACCGATCAGTCTCGAACACGGAAACAGCCATTAAAGCTCGAAGCTGACCAACCCCTTTGCATTGAATACACACAAACCCTAGCCGCACTATTCATAACCTAGTTTTTATTCCACAACAATGTTGTATAATTTTGTCTTTACACTCATTAAAACATGTTGTATAATTTAGTTTAGAGTAAAGTCCATTTTGTGTACTCACACTTTGGGTGTCAGACCACTTGGGATAGTAGACTTCTAAAACTACCACTTGCTATACTAGACTATCAACTTTTTTATAATGTGTGTACTACCATCAAATCTGGTTAGCTCCGTTAATTTTTTCAAGGGCATTTCAGTCTTTTCATTATCATCTTCTTCCTCAAACCCATTTCCACCATTGTTGAAGCTTTTAAGAAACTAGCGTAATAACCCGTGCAAGGCACGGGCCTTTATCTATAAACTATTAGTACTGTTGTATTGAAGATTGGAGAGAAGAGAGTTTGAAGTAGCCTGCAGGCATTACCTCTCGCTCGTTTAGGTGCTGTCGTGCCGGCATGTCGGCCACTCCCACCCGGGACCATGTTTATGAAGAGGCAAACCATTACTTAAAATAGTAAGGTAGGTGCAGTTCAAAAGGGGACACTAACAGTACATACCGTGGAATTATACTGTGGAATTTCTTGCGTGAATCATTGCGCCTCTTCTTTGACATTCTCCGCCTTTCCACAACATCTTTGGTGAGTAATACTCTGGGACGCCCGCCTTTATTTGGGGTTTGGTCCATTAAATAAACACAACGTAGGGCAGAATATTGTTTGCGACAACTTAATAAATTAACCTGTGAAGAATTCAACATCTTATCAATATAAAAGGCCACACCCCTTATCATCATTATCAGATAGAAGGAATTTTGTTTAAGATTATTATCGCGAACTACATTGAAATAAAGGTTTTTGAATTCTATTCACCTTGTTTAAGGGGCACACACATTATAATCTAAAGAAGAGCAAATATGTTTAGTCGGGTTATTTAGGGAAAAAGTGTGTTTACACCTTAACTACATGTAATTTGCAAAATGGCTCACATTACTGAACGATACAAATCAAAAAAATTTAATGAGCACCTATGAATCACTTCTCTACCATCTGGTTCTTGTCGACTTGGAATAAATCACCATTTCATAGAAGGTTTGCTCAATATACATCCCTCACATATTCTTATTCAGTCAATCAGACTATCAATACAACTTAAAACATGTATTCCATTTCATCTCAAGTTCTTAAAATTTACAATAGATCACACGTGCAAATGTTCATATACACAATAGATTAGGTACAAAGTTATTACAAGTTCGTAACTAAAAGCAGTAACTAAAGCAGATTCATATACATTCGATCATTATTTATTTAATTAATATCTTTTCGAATGTCCAGTTGAGCAATATTTTATATTAAGATTATTCCTTCAATATTTTTGACTTAATAAATATTCTTTGGAATATTTATTTAATTCTTCTAACTCGTGTCAAGAATGATTTACTTCATTCCAATATTATCTTTGACCTTCGAATATTATGTAAATTATTTCGGAGTCTTGTTATTAATACTTATATCAAGAAAGGTTCTCAAAATTCCATTCTTCATTCAAATTCTATCTCTCAGATTATAAGGGAACCTTACTTGAGAAATGTTATTTATCTTGTTGACCTCCCGGTCATAAATCTTTTGGAGTAATTCATTTCACTCGCAACTTGGTTGATGTTTATCAAATTTAATCTTTGGGTTACCACCTCATCGTTCGAGGGGTAAAATTGATGGAACAAGTCGATATCCATTAACAAGCAACAACTTGGGAAATATTGGTGAATTTTCCTTTCCAACCAGATACGACTACTTCGTGGAGTCTTATCAACAAGTATTATACTTGGGGAAAGGGGGACGAGCTTTACGTTTCAGAATCATGGGATTATTCGAACTAGGAGTATTTGTAGTGTAAGAGGCTGTGGGATAGTCCATCATTAAAACTGGTATAAGAGGCTGTGGGACAGTCCATCCTAGAAATAGGGTCCGAGTGGCGTCGGTCCCGTCTAAGCCCAAAGATGGCTAGGGAGATCCGGCGTATGGTGGTGTCCATATGTTCTTCCTTCTACCGGTAGTAAAACAAATCTTGAGATACACAACCTGCGACTGATCATCGTAAGGCGGTGTCATCTGGTGCGACATACTCCAATATTGGTTCACTATCCAGAATCTCTTTATTTTCTACAACATTATCATTGTTGGCAGGGTTGAAAAGTGTTTGGAACTGGAATTGCAATATTTTCCTGCAAGTTCCTCTATTATGAAAATTGATAATATCTTGCTTATCTTTGGCATAACAGATATTCCCACGGAGATATAATTTGAGTTACCTTGTAACTTCATCCTTTATATTACAATTGATAACTCTGTTTATACCTTACATAACATGAGTTGTGATAAGGAGGTTTTTGATATTGGATCACCTTGTAACTTCATCTTTTAAATTATATGTTGATATTCTGCTTATATTCTATATAACAAATATTTTACGGAAAGGTTATATTGAACTATCTTATAACTTCATCTTTGACAATATACTAGCACTATGTTCGTCAATGCATGGCATACGGTTTCAAAGATATTTTAGAACTGTTATTATATTACTGAGGTACAGTATCTTGGTCTGTCAAGTGTTTTGGCGAAAATGACATACATACAAATAAATATTTTCAAGCTTGAGAAGTACTAATTTGGTACCTTATAAAGGGTTCGTTTAAAAAACCTTGGCTCTCTTACTATCAATCATCTCTGAGTCTTAAGCTTATCAAGTGGTTAAAGAAGATATATCCCATACAGAATATTGAACTGTAGGGTGTTGTGATAAAAATGATATACTTATATGTATATACTTTCAGACTTGTGAAATACTAAAAAGGGGATCTTTTATGGTTTGGTTTCGGTTTGATGAAAATACTTGTAGTAGCTATATATACTGAACTGCGTATTTTGAAGAGTTTTCTTAAAGGTTATTGAGACTACAACTCATACCATTTTGCTAAGGTATGAATCTTACTGTGGTTATTATGATCTCAGATTGTTCATTTGATGTTATTTCAAATGTTACACTTCCCTTATTGAAGTTCCATAGTTATAAATGTTTCAGATATGATATTAAATATCGTTAGATATTGAATACCCTTGTGTGTATTGATATATAAATTGTAAAGTGCTATTATTAACTTGCTGAGCAATTCTTTCGCTCAATCTTGCTTGTTTCAAATATTAACCTTTCAGATGACGGTAGACGGTTGAGGCTTATCTGCATGGCTCGGAAGAAGCAGGCAGTACGCCCTTATGAAGATTATATGATCCAGAAAATCTATAGCTGGAGTAAGTTATATGTAGGTACATTGATGTGTAATATATATTACTTTGTACTGGGTAGTTCTAGTTGCTGGTGTACTTCCCAACGAAGCTATACTAGTAATATAAGGTTTGTAAGACATAGTGCGATGTAATTGAATGGATGTAATGAGAAATGTAAGTCTTTGAGTTCTTGTTTCTAGCCCTATAACCTAAAAGATGCTTGGTGGTTGGGGTCTCAAATGTTGTAATTCAGTTAATAAGGGACTACGGGTGGTTAAGGTTGTTAAACATGTAAGTTGACATTAAGGATTTCCGCGTGACAACCAAATCCTTGACCCCGGATTTGGGGGTGTTACAGAAATGGTATCAGAGCTTAGGTTATAGTAAACTAGAAACGAGAGTGAGTAGGAGTGTGTATAGTTATGTGAGAACGTCAGAACTCATGTAGAGTTCATGTTGGACTATTGGATATAGTGCCAATGATTAAGTTAAGATTGGAATGTTATAATGAGGAATATGTTGAGATGGACCTCACCTTGGGTGGTTGTGGATGTCTGCTAACGGGTCCTCAGAGACAACTATTGGTTGACAGGGGCATAGATCGCCTGAGGCACGAATTTAAGATGATTTTAAGGGATTCCTGGAAACAGTTATGTATTCTCTGAACTATAGGAAATTTCAATATGATGATGAAGGATAGAAAGTTGGCATCTAGTATTGTGGCAAGGACATGTTGAGAACGTACTCGTACTGTTAAAATTCCGGAAGGGAAGTAAGACAAGATCACTATGAAAGATTATTAGTCGAAGTTGCGGGTATTTAAATCCTCTCGAGCTTAATAGAGTTTGAGGTAATATTATGAATGGATTGGTGGATAGACACCGATTGTTTCAATTGATTATAGAAGTAAAAAGGTGAAGATGGGATTGGTCAATAAAGAGGAGATATGTTTTAAGAACCAAGACGGACTGAGAAAGTCTGAGAAAGACTAGTGCGAAGGCCGTTATGCCAAAAAGGGATAAGCTTAAGTAGCAGACGGAATTGTCGTGAGGACAGGAACATGTGGTATAAATATAGTTATAATGGTGACTGTATCTAAGTATGTATTTCCAGCAATGTTCCGGAATATCGCCCATTCGACATGTGGAATTCGTTGTTGCTAGGGGCGACACCGTATCGAAGTCTTCTCAAAGAATAGAACGCTTGCGTGAGATGCTTGCGCCGAGTCGAATAGAACTCTTTACGATTGTAAAGGTCGATGGTTGAATCTTTAGCGACTATTACAAGTCGACGATGACGTTGGTTATCGAGCACCTTAGGGTGTGCGTGGAAAAGAAGAGCGTTAGAATCAAACGATTATCCGTCAGAGGAGCCGATATAAAATGGCATCCGTAGAGACCTTGGCAGCACCATCCCCATTTGGGAATTATTTTGATTACCTCCCCAGTCTGAATTATTTGACATCTCCCCATCTGCAAATGATGTTTATTACCTCTCTAATCGGTGAATTATTTGACACCTCGTGCGTAAATTACTTTGATTACCTCCCTAATCTATAACCTATCTTGACATCTCTCCAAGAGAGAATTTTAATAAAGAATATATTTTCTCTTCGAAGTTATTCTTTAATACTTGTGTTTAATCATATTTAATTTCGATTGTACCAGAATCTGTCATTATCCCTACCTTCAGATTTCTGAAGCCCTGTTGAATGATGTTATTTCAAACTTCCACTTTCCTTTAATGGTGGATGATTCTATGGTGGTATAGCACAACTTGCTTGTTGAATACCAGTATCTTTCTGGTTATCATTTTCTTTGGAAATCTCGCACCTTTGGGAATCCGTTCAATTCTAATCCAAGGTGTCCCTTTGAGAATTAATTGTCAAAAGACAATAATTATTAACTTGACTTTGCTTTCATACTTCTCAGTTTCCACTGAGACGAACAACCCTATCATTATAGGGGCCACAAGGACTTTCTGTCTGTGTGATAGAAGTCTGACGGGACGCCGTCACTTGTGAGTTGTGAAATACAAGAAGGCTAATTACCTTTAGTAATGTCTTAACTGAGACACGCAACATGAGTTCTTATGATCATATTGATCTCTCAGTAAATTCTCTTATCTCCGATAAGGTTTGCTTCAAAATTTACAATCTTATGATCACCAGTGTGTGATTTTTGCCCTGATATGGGAGTTTCTTTTCACAGCTCCATGATACTAGTTATCTCTAATGAATTTCAAGGGGATGCCAACCAGGTCGGTCAAGTCGAATTCGCTGACAGAAACTAGATTTGCAACGGAATCGCCAAGAGCAAGAGCGAATCCCAGGGCGAATAGAATATCAGTGACGTATCAATAGAATTAGTTAATTCTTTCTCTCTCAATGATATTATGTTAATGGAATTAGTGCATTCTCCCTCTCAAGGATGTTATGTGAATAGAATCAGTGAACTCTCTCTCTCAATGATAGTATGATAATGGAAAGTTGGTCAAGATATATATGTGAAGGGAATAACGTGGTAAGACTCCAGTGATAACTGTGTCAAATAGAGATCCTATGGTTGGATTGAGGTTTCGGAGAAATTGTTTACGAATGGACACTATCTCCGGTTTGGTAGAATAAATGTGGATGATGAAAGAGTTAAGGAAACCCGGTAGTGGCCTTAGCTGATTCCGTGGACGGAATCCTTTTAAGGAGGGTAGACTGTAATAACCCAGATTTTTCAAGAAATGATTTTATTATTATTTTGATAATAATAATGTTTTCCTAAAATGAGGAATTTTTTTTTATTTATTCAATTATTTTCGGTTAAGTGGAACCGAGTCCCTTTTTAAAATTTTATTGACCGAGTAGATATTTCAAGTCAATAGTTTATTTGTGCAAAGGTTTAATTTTGAAGTGTGGATTTATTTAGTAAAGATTTTATTTTAGATTACTGAATAATTTGGAGATTTTAAAATCATTGGAAAGTGATTATTTTACTTATTTGAGGAATTGTAGAAATTACTCGATTAATGTATATAAAATCGAGAATTTGAGGTTTTACTAAAACAATAATATTTGTGGTATTTTATGTAGCCCCGTAATTATTATTTTTAGAGTTGCATTTACAAATTATCAATAATTTGTAAAATGCATATCAATTTAGAAAATTTAGATTTAATTCTAATTCTTTCTCCAAAAGTCTTTAAAAATATTCTAGTATTTAATTATGCTAAAAATTTTATTTTTACAAATTAGAGTTATTGGATTAAAATATTATTTAAGGGATGTAGTGATTATTGTATTGCTTTTAATATGTTATTGGGATTAGGCCCATTAGGTTTAAACACACAGCACACCACACAGATATATACATACGTATACATACAACACGCCGCAAAAACAGATCGGGGGAGGGGGAAAGAAATCAGTGGGGGAAGACAAAAGAAAGAGATTGGGGGTTTCATCTTGCATCCTAATTAGCTAAATATACACTTATATATATATATATATATATTCGCGTGTGTGTGAGTGTGGGAAAGTGTGTGCTGGTGTGTGTATGGTGCGGCGCAAGTGGGTGGCGCGGAGGAGGCGCGGCTGGAGAGCCACCACCGAGCGGTGGTGGGGGTGGCGGTGAGTAGCAGCAGTGAAGGAGAGAGAGACCAGCGGGGTAGAGAGAGAGAGAGAGAGAGAAAAAAAGAGAGAGAGAGATGTGGGAGAATTGATTTTCGGTAGTTTGATTTCGAGCGAGCCAAATCGGAACCGAAATGGTATAATTTTGCGTTTTATTTATTTAATTTTTGTATTAAATTAGATGTGCATCTTGATGTAGTTGAATTGTTGTAATTAAATTAGTTTAAATTGTGAGTTTAATGTCAATTTTCGTGGTTAAATTAATTTTCGAGATTTAATTCGGGGGAGTATGATTGTTATTTATAATTAATTGGATTAATTGTGAGCCGGTTGTACGCTCGGGCCTTATGGTTGTTAATTGTTAATTATTAATTGTCGGATAATATATTCAGGTTAGTTGTCGATTAATTGCTAATTGCTAGTGTCGGATAGTATGTAAAGTTATGTGGCTTGCTTGTTATATACGGTCATCGATAAATGTTTATGTTGAGTATTAATTGAAGTGATCAGGATTTGGGCATTACTGATCAGATACTGATGTTGACGTCATCAGTAATACAACGTCAGTATTTGAGTAGATCAGGATTACAAGCAGATTTATATCAGTCCAGAAATTGGGGGAAGATTGATTTATCGGTTCCTGAATTATAGGAACGCAACTATCATTCAAGATATGTATTAAGAGTTGTATGTAATTGATTTGATATATCTTGTAATTGATAGTGCAGCTGTGTACACTATATAAACACAGTTTAGGTTTTACATGATTGTAATCGCTTACACGAGTATCTTGTAACCTAGCAGCTCTTAAGAACATAAGAATTTCTTAAAAGAGTTTTGTAACAGTTTTATATCAGAATTAATAAAGCTGTTATTGATTCATACTTGTGTTATTATTGTTTAAAGTCGAAAATCTTATACAATTGTATTCAACCCCCCTTCTACAATTGTTAATCACTGGGCAACAATTGGTATCAGAGCAAATTGATTAATAATAATCAGAAACGATCTGAAGATGTCGACAAGCAAGTATGAAAGCATCAAGATTCCCATTCTGAAGAGAACTGAATATCCAACATGGAAGGTAAAGATGTTGATGTATCTGGAAGCTACTGATCCTGACTATCTTAATAGGATCAATGATGGACCATTTCTTCCAACAAGATTAGTTGCAAGAACTGAGACAGTTCCTGAACACTATGTCGTGAAGGCAAAAAGTGAGTGGACACCGGAAGAAAAGGCTCAAGTGCTCAAAGATGCAAAGGTAAAAAATATTTTGCATAACAGTCTTGATAATGTCATGTCAAACAGGGTAATAGCATGCAGGACTGCAAAGGAAATTTGGGATACTTTGGAAACTCAATGTCAAGGCACTGAATCTATCAAAAGAAACAGAAGGGCTCTGTTGATTCAAGAGTATGAGCAGTTCGATGCTAAATCTGATGAAAGCCTGACTGATATGTATGATAGATTTCTGACACTGCTGAATAATCTATCTCTAGTTGGCAAAGATTATGATCCAGAGGATTCGAATACCAAGTTTCTAAGAGCATTGACTGAAGAGTGGGATACTCAAGCTTCAATCATAAGGCATCAATATGATCTAAAGATGTTGTCTCTTGATGAAGTTTATGGGATGCTTAGAACCTATGATCTTGATGTTCAACAAAAAAAAAAAAGAAGAATGTCAAGGCAAAATCTGTTGCTTTGAATGTTGAATCAAAATCAAAGGGAAAAGCTGAGGAGGTCTCTAGCAGAAAGAGCAGAGTTATGGAATCAATTCCTGATTACTCATCATCAGATACTGATGCTAAGTCTGATACTGATACTGATGATGACTCTACTGATTCTGATATGATGGAGATGGTTGCTATGATAGTCAAGGGCTTCAAGAAGATGAAGTTCAGAAAGGCTAGGAAGCAAGGTACATTTCAGAAGAAATTCTCCAATGCTGACAAAGACAGGTACAAGAAGAAAGAAGACAAAAGCAGCAAATTTGACAAGTCAAAAGTCAGATGCTACAACTGTGATGGAATGGGTCACTTTGCAACTGAGTGCAAGAGGATCAAGACCAAAGCTCTCATCTCTTCAAGTAAGGACTGGATGGACTCTTCATCTGACTCTGAAGAAGAGAAAGTGAATTATGCTTTGATGGCTGATACTGATGAGACTTCTGCTGCTGAAAATAAGGTATCTGAAATTTTGTTTGATTTTGATACTAATAGTGTCTCTGAGCTAAGATCTTTTTTAAAATCTCTGCATATTAGTTTTAGGAGTCAATCTCTTGAAATACTAGAATAAAATCTGAAATGGCAGAGATTGCAAAGAGAAATGATCATCTAGAATCTGAGTTACTGTTCATGCATGAAGTACAAAAAGCAGAATGTGATAATGCTAAACACATGAAACTTGAAATGGAGTTTAAATGTAATGAACGTGTAATGCAACTTAAGGATGCTAATGAAAAACTCAGAACTTGGACACATTCTGGAACAAAAACTCATGAAATTATCACAGATAAAAACTGGAAAGAGTGTCTAGGTTATAAGCCAGAGAATGAGAAAAAGAAAGGTAAAGTTGTTATTGATGAAACAACAAAACCTGGAAGAATTGTTGTTGATGACTCAACAAATCCAAAAACCTACAGATATGTTACAAACAGTACTAAAACCAAGTTAAAACTTGTTAATTATGTGTATCCAGAAAATCCCAAATCTATTTCAGAAAAGGGATCCACTTCCACACATCATTCAGAGACTAGGACTGTCAAGAACAGAAATGTAGGTCTTTTGTCTAAGAAACATTTGAGGGACAAAATCTGTGATGTAACAGATAGAAAGAGAGTCCCAACTGTCAAAAGGAACAGGAATGGTAAAGTTGGAATAAACAAGGAGAATAATTATAAGTATATTCCAAATGCACCAAGGAAAGTTTGTTTTAACTGTGGTAACTCTAATCATCTTACTATTGATTGCAGGAGGAGTAAAAAGAAGGCTACTGTAGTTCCTAAGTCTGACATTAGGAATAAATCAGTATTTTATAAACCACAGAATCCCTGTTTTCACTGTGGCAGTAAATGGCATATTATTTATACATGTGAAGAATACCATAGTTTGTACTACAATTATTATGAACCTTTGCCTAAGTTTAATAAGAGTGCAAATTTTGGAAAAACAAAGAACTTGAATTCTATGCATGCATCTGATAAGAAAAAGACTTCTACTGCTAAAAATGTTGAGTTGCATGAAAAGAGAACCCAACAAGTGTGGGTCCTTAAAAATTCTAACTTAGTTCTTTGTAATTCTGATTGCAGGGTAAAAAGAAAAATGTGTTAGTCATGGATAGTGGATGCTCTGTGCACATGACTGGAGACAAAACTTTGCTATCAGAATTTGAGGAGAAGGCTGGCCCAACTGTGTCTTATGGAGATGGCAACATTGGACAAACTTTGGGATATGGTAATATTGTAATTGGAAATGTCATCATTGAAAAAGTAGCTCTGGTGAAAGGACTCAAACACAATCTGCTAAGTGTTAGTCAAATCACAGACAGAGGTTATCATGTCAACTTCAATGACACTCAATTTGAAGTTATCAGAAAAGCTTCGGGAAAAGTTGTCTTAACAGGCCTAAGACATGGCAACATTTATGAAGCCAACATCTACACCAATACTGATGGTCCAGCTACATGCCTCATCAGCAAAGCCTCTGTAGATGAAAGTTGGAATTGGCACAAGAAGCTTTCTCATCTCAACTTCAACAACATAAATGAGTTGGTTAAGAAAGATTTGGTAAGAGGATTACCAAAGGCATTGTATACTCCTGACGGACTCTGTGATGCTTGTCAGAAGGCTAAACAGAGAAGGACATCATTCAAGAGTAAATCTGAATCCTCAATTGATGAACCATATCACATGCTTCACCTTGACTTGTTTGGACCAGTGAATATTATGTCCATCAGTAAGAAAAGGTATACTCTAGTCATTGTTGATGAATATACTAGATTTACCTGGGTGTATTTTCTGCACAGAAAAGATGAAACTGCTGAAATACTGCTGGACCATGTGAGGCTCATAGAAACTGGCACAAAATACAAAGTCAAGATCCTGAGAAGTGATAATGGGACTGAATTCAAGAATTCAGTGATGGAAGAGTTCTGAAAATACAAAGGAATAGTTCAACAATTCTCTGCTCCTCGCACACCCCAGCAAAATGAAGTAGTTGAAAGAAAGAACAGGACTCTTATTGAAACTGGCAGAACTATGTTGGAGGAAGCTAAATTACCTACATATTTCTGGGCAGAAGCAGTCAACACAGCATGCTACACTCAGAACATCACCTTAATCAACAGACATGGTGTGACTCCCTATCAGATGATTAAAGAGAAAAAGCCAAGTCTGAAGCATTTACATGTGTTTGGCTGCAAGTGCTTTGTTCTAAGACCTCATCCTGAACAGCTAGGAAAATTTAAGACTAAAGCTGATGAGGCCATCTTTATTAGCTATCCAACAACAAGAGCCTTTAAAGTCTATAATCTAAGAACAAAGACGGTCATGGAGTCCATTAATGTATCTTTTGATGATAATAAGATAACAAGTATAACAGAAGACTCACATGACAGTTTGATCTTTGTAAATGAAGCTACCAAGAATTCTGATGAAGTCATGTCAGATACTGATACTCCATCAGATCCTGACGATCAATTAATTCCTGATCAAACACCAGATACTGATGACGACTAAAATAATGCAAATATTGAGGGGGAGCAAGAGAAAGACATCACCAGTACTGGTACAACTCAAACATCAAGAGAAGACTCATCGGAAACAGATTCAAGTGACAATCCTGACAGCATATCAGGAAGAGATAGCACTATCTCAGGGGGAGCTTCTAACAATTCTAGTTCTTTTGAAGATAACACCAATCCAGGGGGAGCATCTAGTTCAAGGAATGACTTACCATCAACAAGGAAATGGACTAAAAGCCATACTCCTGATTTAATTATTGGGAATCCTGAAGCAGGTGTTAAGACAAGAAGTGCAACTCAAAATGAATGTTTGTATAATAACTTTCTGTCAAAGGAGGAGCCTAAGAAAGTTGAATATGCACTCAAGGATGCTGATTGGGTTATAGCTATGCAAGAAGAACTGAATGAGTTTGAAAGAAATGAAGTCTGGAAACTAGTACCAAGGCCAAAGGGCAGGTCTATTGTGGGTACAAAGTGGGTATTCAGAAACAAGACAGATTCAGATGGCACTATTGTAAGGAATAAAGCAAGGCTAGTTGCAAAGGGGTATTCTCAACAGGAAGGAATAGACTATGTTGAGACTTTTGCTCCTGTTGCAAGACTAGAGGCCATCAGAATTTTTCTGGCATATGCAGCCCACAAGAAGTTCAAAGTATTCCAGATGGATGTGAAAAGTGCATTCCTCAATGGAGAATTGGAAGAGGAGGTATATGTTGAGCAACCTCCTGGCTTCATTGATCCCAAATATCCAGATCATGTCTATAGACTGGATAAAGCACTTTATGGACTAAAGCAAGCTCCAAGAGTCTGGTATGAAAATCTAAGTCAATTCTTACTGGAGAGTGGATTCAATAGAGGTACAATTGATAAAACCTTGTTTTATTTGAATCATGGTAAGGATTTGCTGTTAGTTCAAATATATGTTGATGATATCATTTTTGGGTCAACTAATTCTAAGCTGGGTGAGAAGTTTTCAAAACTAATGCAGTCTAGATATCAAATGAGCATGATGGGAGAAATGAGCTATTTCTTAGGTCTACAAGTTAAACAGACTGATGATGGGATTTTTATCGATCAGTCAAAGTACACAAAGAATTTGTTGAAAAAGTTCAACATGCAAGACAGCTTTACAGCTTCAACTCCTATAGCTACAGCTACAAAGCTTGATCCTGATCAAGGTACAGAAGTAGATGTAACCAACTACAGAGGGATGATTGGCTCACTCTTATATCTGACTGCTAGTAGACCAGATATCATGTATGCAACCTGTCTATGTGCAAGATTTCAAGCAAATCCCAAGGAACCACATCTCATTGCAGTGAAAAGGATTTTCAGATACCTTAAGGGCACTCCTTCCCTCGGCCTTTGGTATGCTAGAGAATCAGACTTTAGTTTATGTGGTTACTCAGATGCTGATTTTGCAGGATGCAAAATAGACAGAAAAAGCACTTCAGGCAGTTGTCAGTTTCTAGGAGGAAGACTAGTTTCTTGGTTTAGTAAAAAGCAAAAGTCTATCTCCACATCAACTGCAGAAGCTGAGTACATTGGTGCTGGAAGCTGTTGTGCTCAGATCATGTGGATGAGAAATCAACTAATGGACTATGGTTTGTCATTTTCAAAAATACCTATTTATTGTGATAACCAAAGTGCTATTGCCATGACAGGTAATCCAGTTCAACATTCTCTTACTAAGCACATCAGTATCAGGTATCACTTCATAAGAGAACAAGTACTGGAAGGGACAATTGAACTTCATTTTGTTCCTACTGATCAACAGTTAGCTGATATATTCACCAAGCCACTACCTGAGGCTACTTTTATAAAGTTGGTGAATGAACTTGGAATGGTGAACTATGGGAGTTTTTGAGAGAAAGAAGTAATCAGATCCTGACGACTTGCAAATACTGATGGAAAATCAATCCTGACAGTGGTCAACATCGAATCCTGATGTGACGGTTCGATTATCAGTATTATGCTCAGAATCTAACTATCTTCTTTTTGTTTCAATTTCCTGATTCAAACTATGATTAATGTTATTGAACTCCTGATAATGTGATTACTTTAATTAGCCCTCATGTCTGTTTCTCAGTTTTCACTTCAGTTTATAACATGATAAATCAGGAAAACATTGAATAGAATAGAGAAACTAAAATTTTCATTGATAATAAGAAAGAGATTACATGCAAAATATCACATATTTTTGTTCTCTCTATCTACTAATCTATTCAACATGAAAAGAAAAAGTGCAGTCCAAACTACTCCATTGTTAGCAGCCATCCCAGATCCCATCTTTGCCACTTTGTTTGGGTGGAAGTTGAAAAGGGATAAGGTTATTTTTGCTGACATATTCATTAACAATGGTTGGGAGTGTTGGATGAAGAGGTAAGCCAATTAAATGTTGCTTGGAGAGCAGCATCGATATCGATTACTCTTGCAGGTTTTTCCTTCTCAATCTCTTCGAGACAAGCATCCATCTGAAGCCACAATGTCTCGAGCTGCCTTTCCTGGTCAAACGATTCAAACTCTTCATGTGTATAGCTGAAGATGTCTATTCTCTATGAGATGGAGATTCTTTTCTTTGATAGTAAGGTTTGACATTATTGAAATTTGCTGTGAAAGGTTTCTCTTAAGTTTTCAGTAGAGAATGAAGGGTTAAAGATATAATGAACAAAACAGAAGATGTTAAATAGAGATGGGCGAGTAACAAGGACAAGAATCGATTCAACTTCTGATTTTAAAGTACCAGGTATATTGTGATAGTGATATTTGATTTTTTTTAAAAAAATAAAATATTTCATACTTTATTTTCTTTTTCACTATCAGAATAATACGAGTGCGTGTGTTTCACTCAATACATATAGATACACATGGTAAGTCGTGACGCGTGCAGTTATAACCACTCTCTCACGTAATTTGGTCCATTACTCAAATATATTGCACGAATAGATTACTGACACCTGTTTTTGAGAAATCATTAGTATTGTCTAAATATCAATTTAGTTTTCTAATTGATTCTTTATTCTCAAAACTATCAGTAAAACATCATCTCTCTATCTCTTCACAGTCTCAAACCCTAATTTCAAAATTAGCAAAATTCTCTTATTTGCAAATTCAATGGAGAAATCATCATTCATAAACAGCAAGGTCGTAATCAATGGAGTTACTTTTAACACAAATAACTTCACAGCAGTTCTAGATCATCAGGAACTGCCCAATGATTTCCACATCATACAGGACTTTTTCGCCTCAAGCCCAATCCATTATGCTCTAACCCAACCTGCCAAGATATCTTTTAAGTCTGTTATGCAGGTTTGGAACACAAGTGTTTTTGGGACAGGACTTCCATCAGGAAAGCCTCAAATGAGCTTTGAGTATAATAATACTACGTATTATGTGACTCCTGAGATCGTCGTTGAAGCTCTACACTTACCATCAATTATTGGTAACCCGGTATTCAAGGTTCCTGATTCAAAACTCCTTGAGTATGTTGTTAGTTTGGGATACAATGGAGAGCCAAAGAAGTTTGGAGACCTCTACAGAACAAAGCTTAAGAAGGAATGGAATTTCTTCTTTGACACTATCAGCAGATGTTTCTTGAATAAAGTGTCAAACTTTGATGCTCTACCCACAGGTTCAGCCAAAATTGGGTATTCTCTAATTCATGATCTTTCATTTGATTATGGGTCTTTTATTCTAAAGGCATTAAGTGAAAGAAAAGCAGATAAATGTGGTTATGTTTGCTTTCTTAGATTTTTCCAATTAATATTCTCTCACTTATGTCCTAATGCTGTTTTTGAGAATGATACAATTTTGCCTATATGTAAAATCTCAGAAAACAATATAAAGATTCTAATCAATTCTGATAAGGCAAATAGGTTTGATGGAACTCCATACATTCCTGATGAAGTATGGTCTCTTTTAAGACAGAGAATGCCTATTCAATATGGCCCAGGAACTGGTGCTATGGGACAGGACCATACACATCCTGTTCCTGACACAAGCACACAACCTAAACACTTTTTCTAAACAGTCAACCACCTCTGGTGTCTTACAAAAGGCATCAGTTGTAAAATCAAAGAAATTAGCTAGATCTGATGTGTCTGAGAGGCAATCAGGATCAAAGGATTTCTCCACTCCAATCCTCTCTCAAATGAAGTCACAAGGGGGTGAACAAGGGGTCCTGGTTGCAACTGGTATGAATAAAGAAACAGGAGTAAAGAGGAAAGTTAGTCAAAGAGTCGATTCTGACTCTGATTCTGACTCTGATTCTGATGATGACACATTGCCTATATCAGTTGTGATAAAGAAAAAGGAGATTGCTGCTGTTGATCCTAAAGAAATGGTTGTCTCTAAAAAGCCAAAGAAAAGAAGAAGATTACTCAACAAAGGCAAATTTGTTGTTCCTACGGAATCACAGAATCTTATTGATGCTTTAGAGAGCAATCCTGTTGTCTCTATCAATCCTGATGGATCATCAGTTCCTGACACTACTGCCAATCCTGACATCTCTACTCCTGATAATTCACCTGTGAAGACTGTTGAGATCTCTGACTCTCCAGCACCTGCATCTCCAAAGAGAAGAATTATTGAGATGTCTGTTAATGAAGTAAATGCTATTGCTGCTCAGCTTGGTTTAAAACCTACACCACTTGAAAAGAAAAATGCTGAAGTAAAGGTCTTTCATAGACAGAAGAAACAGAGGACTACTATGTCACCTCTGAGAGGATCAAGCCCACAAGAACCTGAACTTCAAAGGAGTTCAGCAGCTATTGCAGATCCGGTCACACAAGAACCACTCACTCAAAGTGTGGGTGCAGACATTTCTGAAGGAATAGTCCCACAAGAACCACTTTTTCAAAGGAAAGGTGAAGACAAGAATATTCCTGCCCCACAAGAACCATCTTCTCAAAGTGAAGATGCAGGCAAAATCACATCAGCAGAGGAGTTTCCTGACAATGCTCAAGGGGCTTCTTGAAGATGAATCTGTTTTATCAAAGAATGTCTGAGACTGTTCCTGATGATTTTTAGAAGGTGTTTTGTTTTGAGTTTTTGACATCATTGAATCAAGGAATTTGTGCTTTATTTCACAAAGAACAAATTGGGGGAGATTGTTGAGTATTGATTCAACTGATCAGGATTTGGGCATTACTGATCAGATACTGATGCTGACGTCATCAGTAATACAACGTCAGTATTTGAGTAGATCAGGATTACAAGCAGATTTATATCAGTCCAGAAATTGGGGAAAGATTGATTTGTCGGTTCCTGAATTATAGGAACGCAGCTATCATTCAAGATATGTATTAAGAGTTGTATGTAATTGATTTGATATATCTTGTAATTGATAGTGCAGCTGTGTACACTATATAAACACAGTTTAGGTTTTACATGATTGTAATCGCTTACACGAGTATCTTGTAACCTAGCACCTCTTAAGAACATAAGAATTTCTTAAGAGAGTTTTGTAACAGTTTTATATCAGAATTAATAAAGCTGTTATTGATTCATACTTGTGTTATTATTGTTTAAAGTCGAAAATCTTATACAATTGTATTCAACCCCCCTTCTACAATTGTTAATCACTGGGCAACAGTGTACGTGCTAAGTGCTATAAGTCGAGTCATAGAAATTGTCGGATGTCACATCTGTCAATTACTTGGTATTTGTTTACAATTGGTTAAATGATTACCGATAATGGTTCGGGTAGAGAGTTGAATTGCTAATTGTAATGGTTATGTGTTATTTAGTTTAACTGCGAGGAGTCGTAAAGAGATCATAAGTTCTAAATGTCAGTATTTAAGGACTTGTGTAATTCTCTTTGCTAGTTCCTCGGGCTTACGAATATCAATCATTGATTGTCACCAGTAGTTAATGCTAATGTAAATTATTATGTGTTTACTGCATGCGAGGCAGAATTCCTTATGTGCTAGGTGCCGCATGTCTGGGCGGGTACTTTTCTTACTTGTTTACTTTTATGTTGCTGCAAGTTGAGGCAACTTTATTTTTGTAAAAACAGGGTTGAATTGTTTATGTTTGATATTGAGGGGCTGTGCCCATAGTCCGATAAACGAATACTTCATGCCGAAATTTTCTGAAAATCCCCTGCATTTAAATTCATTTAACTTATTTGATTTCAAGGGTCTAAAGGCATGCTTTGGCTGTTAACTGTTATATGTATACGTGTTAAGTAAATTAATTCGAGGGTAATTGTTGTCTCGAGGATTACTTGTTAATTGAGTTGTGATAAAAGAATGTCAGTAGTGTTATGGTTGAAAGTGTTAAATGGAGTTTGATTAAGTGTGGTAGTGTTTTAATTTGTTAAAACCAGGAAATGTCCACGTTATAAAAAAAGGACTCTTTCAGTGTCAATTGCTATTACTAAAAGGGTTTTGTGCATTAATTTGCATTTGAGTAATCAACTATAGGGAGAACAACTATAGTACGACTTTAGGTGACTTAGTGGTAATTCCGAGTTGTGTCTACTCGAGATACGAGGTTGGACTGACACATACTCGTAACTATTTCAGTACCATTAGGGTATAATCAAGTGGAGCGACGTACATCAAAAAGGGAAGATCGAGACGTCATATAAAGAAAGGTAAACTACCTCCATGGAAATTCTTGGACGAGGTGCGAAGGAATTATTCGCGACTTCTATTTTCTGCTAAGGACCAGACGCAAGTTTATTTATACATACTCTATCGTTCAGAGTATCTGTATTTTGAAATATATGAAATGTGTGGATTAGAGTTAAATCCTTAATTGCAAGTTTTCCAACCATGTGCTTCCTCATCAAAACCAGTATACTTTTGGGCCTTGCGAATATTATTAAATTCTGCTTACCAATTGTCAAAATCCATGACTTATAATGTTGTCGATGGAGACCGATAAATTATGACTCACCTCCCCTTAATCTGTATCTTGTTTATAGAATATTGCAAATATTACACTTGGGATATTTTCGATTAAGAATATCTAGAAGAGGTTGATGTATGCTATTTGGAGGAGTTATTTAATTCAATGAATATTATTTATCATATTATTTTAAAAAAAAAGGAGTTTAAAATTATTTCTTATAGACCGAGAGTCAGCGATAATTATTTTGATAAAGTGCTTAAAGTCCGAGAATACCGGAGAGGTAATATCTTGGTTTTCACTAGAAACATTCCAAGAGTTACATTGGGGTGATTTGAGATTATTACATATCTCGATATTAGTAGTAAAAATTATTGGAATAATCACTTTATTAAATGATTATTAATTTTGAATATTCTTTTAAAAAGGGGCTATTGAATATTTTTATTCAATAATATTATTTGTTTATTTATTAAATACCCTAAGTGTTTGAAAGGGTATAAAAATGTTATTTGGTGGTTATTTAAGGACTTTTATGATTGATTAAAATATTATATTTTGATTCTACCTATGCAAGGTTTCAAAACCCATACTTTGAAATGTTATTGTATGATACTGCATTGCGAGGGATACTATTACACCATTTTGCGATAATCTTATTTTTCGGTTAAAATAGATTTGACCTTTGAAATATATGCGATCTTTTGAGTTAAGTATTTTATGAATCGGTATACCTTGTAGCTCTAGATATAAGAGCATATTCATTGTTTCGACTCTAAACCGGGAGTCGGTATTTTTCCGTTATAGAAATAGTCGGGGAAACCCGGAGGGATTCCAGCGGCAAAGTACTATTTATCTTGAGGAATATTATTAATGAACACTAGTTATATTTCCAGAAAGTATTAATTACTTGGGAATGATTTGAGGAATATTATTTATAACCATTATTATATTCCATAAAGTATTGATTACTTGAAAATCATTGGAGGAATTGTATTTGCTTGCTATATCTTTCGAGGATTGTTATTTGAGTATTATCTCAGTCGAGAAATACCATAAGAATTTCATTTCTGTTAAATATGCTATTGGAAGGCATAACTATTTTCGAAAGTATATTGTGATACTTGACTACGAGTTGATATTGGCTTATAAGCTAGATATGAGATATATTAGTTATAAGCCAGATGTTTGCTAAGACCCTTTGAAAAGGGCGTATGATCTTCATTCTTTAAATATAGACCGGGATTCAGTATTTCTTGATATATCGTGATTAGTTTCAGAGGAAAATATTTAAGTAAATACTTTCCATTATTTATTTAATGAATGTTATTTTAAATATTCATTTGAGATGATTATTTAATGAATATTATTTTGAATATTCATTCGAGATTATTTAGTAAATGAACATTATTTTAAATATTCATTTGAACTTTATTTAATGAATATCATCTTTAATATTCATTCAGGGTCGATTTATTCATCGAATATTATCGTGAATATTCCTTTGGGATTTATTTAAGTTAAATAATGAACATTATTTTGAATATTCCACTACACCATAAAAGGGCTTTTGCAACAATACAGGGGTGATGAGAGTGTCCAGACCAGGGCTGGAAAGAATACTGTAAATCGGTCAAAAGTTTCTGATTCACACAATGCTGGTCGTACAAGTTTTGCGCAGCTTGGTAAAGAAATGGTATGGTAATTAGGGACATTAATAATTCTGTTTCATAATTCTGTGAAAATTGATGAGTAACATAATTACTTTCTGGCTCGCTCTATTTTTTAATGCTAGAAAAATAAAACTAAGAGCATTACAACACCCAAAAAAGGCCGAATTTACCCTAAAACCCGCAAGGGTCATAATGAGGTAACACATTAGTTCATTTTTTTCAAATTATTGTACTAAAAAATTATAGTTAAAAAATCAAATATCGTGAATGACTGAATTCTCATTTTTTAATTCTACATTCTGGATTACTTGGAATATTGGCAGGGTGAAGGTTCGGATGGTGATGAGGGTGAAGGACCTGAACTGAATTTTGAAGCTCATAGACCAAATTGGCTAGTTGGCAGGAGTGGGAGAACCAGGAAAACAAGGAAAGATATGTCAACAATTGACATAAAAAATTCTGCACAACTTAAATAGCTAAGAGATGAGTTAGCTGCAGAAATGGAGGACAAAATGAACAAGAAATTGGAAAATATTCTTGCAAAATTGGCCGAGAAGAATCCAACTCTCAATATCAATGCAAAAGAGCCGTGTGCTACTACTGTTGACGATGGAGATGAGACTGATGCAGTTGAAGAGGAAAAAGAAGAGGAAGCGCTAGCACCATGATGACTCAATATTTATGCAATGTTTAACCGGCCACTAAGTTGGTTTATTAATTATGTATTACTAAGTTAGATTGTCTTTTGAACTTAGTTATTTTGCTTGAACTTGATCATTTTGTGTATGGATGTTGGAAATGATGTTGGAACTGATGAACTACTTGGTTGCATGGTTGGTTATGAATTGAAATACCAATTAAATTTAGTGGATGTTTATAAAATCTAAAGGTCGTGGCGGATTTTTTTTCAGCGTTGCAATAGTTACATAAATGTTGCCATATATGTTATATTCTTTAAAATATTTCATTGCATTTGATTCAAAATACGTTGCCTTAGAGCTACATGAGTCCATGTATTGCAATAATTAACACTAAAAAAATCGTTACAAAAAGTAAGCCATAGCTCCTCCAAGATATTGCAATGGTTTTAAACATGTTGCTATAGCCATTAAATCGTTGCCATATACCCCAATTGCAACGATAATTCAACGTTGCAATATGGTACTAAATTCGTTGCCATAAGGTACCTATGGCAACCAGAGCAAACCTTACGCCTGATTTTTCAATAATCGTTGCCATAGACCCTATTGCAACGAATTTAGGGCATATTGCAACGTACTTCAGACGTTGCTGTATCTGTTTTATGGTGTAGTGTTCATTCGATCATTATTTATTTAATCAATATCTTTTCGAATGTCCAGTTGAGCAATATTTTATATTAAGATTATTCCTTCAATATTTTTGACTTAATAAATATTCTTTGGAATATTTATTTAATTCTTCTAACTCGTGTCAAGAATGATTTACTTCATTCCAATATTATCTTCGACCTTCGAATATTATGTAAATTATTTCGGAGTCTTGTTATTAATACTTATATCAAGAAAGGTTCTCAAAATTCCATTCTTCATTCAAATTCTATCTCTCAGATTATAAGGGAACCTTACTTGAGAAATGTTATTTATCTTGTTGACCTCCCGGTCATAAATCTTTTGGAGTAATTCATTTCACTCGCAACTTGGTTGATGTTTATCAAATTTAATCTTTGGGTTACCTCCTCATCGTTTGAGGGGTAAAATTGATGGAACAAGTCGATATCCATTAACAAGCAACAGCTTGGGAAATATTGGTGAATTTTCCTTTCCAACCAGATACGACTACTTCGTGGAGTCTTATCAACAAGTATTATACTTGAGGAAAGGGGGACGAGCTTTACGTTTCAGAATCATGGGATTATTCGAACTAGGAGTATTTGTAGTGTAAGAGGCTGTGGGACAGTCCATCATTAAAACTGGTATAAGAGGTTGTGGGACAGTTCATCCTAGAAATAGGTACAAGAAGAAAGAAGACAAAAGCAGCAAATTTGACAAGTCAAAAGTCAGATGCTACAACTGTGATGGAATGGGTCACTTTGCAACTGAGTGCAAGAGGATCAAGACCAAAGCTCTCATCTCTTCAAGTAAGGACTGGATGGACTCTTCATCTGACTCTGAAGAAGAGAAAGTGAATTATGCTTTGATGGCTGATACTGATGAGACTTCTGCTGCTGAAAATAAGGTATCTGAAATTTTGTTTGATTTTGATACTAATAGTGTCTCTGAGCTAAGATCTTTTTTAAAATCTCTGCATATTAGTTTTAGGAGTCAATCTCTTGAAATACTAGAATAAAATCTGAAATGGCAGAGATTGCAAAGAGAAATGATCATCTAGAATCTGAGTTACTGTTCATGCATGAAGTACAAGCAGAATGTGATAATGCTAAACACATGAAACTTGAAATAGAGTTTAAATGTAATGAACGTGTAATGCAACTTAAGGATGCTAATGAAAAACTCAGAACTTGGACACATTCTGGAACAAAAACTCATGAAATTATCACAGATAAAAACTGGAAAGAGTGTCTAGGTTATAAGCCAGAGAATGAGAAAAAGAAAGGTAAAGTTGTTATTGATGAAACAACAAAACCTGGAAGAATTGTTGTTGATGACTCAACAAATCCAAAAACCTACAGATATGTTACAGACAGTACTAAAACCAAGTTAAAACTTGTTAATTATGTGTATCCAGAAAATCCCAAATCTATTTCAGAAAAGGGATCCACTTCCACACATCATTCAGAGACTAGGACTGTCAAGAACAGAAATGTAGGTCTTTTGTTTAAGAAACATTTGAGGGACAAAATCTGTGATGTAACAGATAGAAAGAGAGTCCCAACTGTCAAAAGGAACAGGAATGGTAAAGTTGGAATAAACAAGGAGAATAATTATAAGTATATTCCAAATGCACCAAGGAAAGTTTGTTTTAACTGTGGTAACTCTAATCATCTTACTATTGATTGCAGGAGGAGTAAAAAGAAGGCTACTGTAGTTCCTAAGTCTGACATTAGGAATAAATCAGTATTTTATAAACCACAGAATCCCTGTTTTCACTGTGGCAGTAAATGGCATACTATTTATACATGTGAAGAATACCATAGTTTGTACTACAATTATTATGAACCTTTGCCTAAGTTTAATAAGAGTGCAAATTTTGGAAAAACAAAGAACTTGAATTCTATGCATGCATCTGATAAGAAAAAGACTTCTGCTGCTAAAAATGTTGAGTTGCATGAAAAGAGAACCCAACAAGTGTGGGTCCTTAAAAATTCTAACTTAGTTCTTTGTAATTCTGATTGCAGGGTAAAAAGAAAAATGTGTTAGTCATGGATAGTGGATGCTCTGTGCACATGACTGGAGACAAAACTTTGCTATCAGAATTTGAGGAGAAGGCTGGCCCAACTGTGTCTTATGGAGATGGCAACATTGGACAAACTTTGGGATATGGCAATATTGTAATTGGAAATGTCATCATTGAAAAAGTAGCTCTGGTGAAAGGACTCAAACACAATCTGCTAAGTGTTAGTCAAATCACAGACAGAGGTTATCATGTCAACTTCAATGACACTCAATTTGAAGTTATCAGAAAAGCTTCGGGAAAAGTTGTCTTAACAGGCCTAAGACATGGCAACATTTATAAAGCCAACATCTACACCAATACTGATGGTCCAGCTACATGCCTCATCAGCAAAGCCTCTGTAGATAAAAGTTGGAATTGGCACAAGAAGCTTTCTCATCTCAACTTCAACAACATAAATGAGTTGGTTAAGAAAAATTTGGTAAGAGGATTACCAAAGGCATTGTATACTCCTGACGGACTCTGTGATGCTTGTCAGAAGGCTAAACAGAGAAGGACATCATTCAAGAGTAAATCTGAATCCTCAATTGATGAACCATATCACATGCTTCACCTTGACTTGTTTGGACCAGTGAATATTATGTCCATCAGTAAGAAAAGGTATACTCTAGTCATTGTTGATGAATATACTAGATTTACCTGGGTGTATTTTCTGCACAGAAAAGATGAAACTGCTGAAATACTGCTGGACCATGTGAGGCTCATAGAAACTGGCACAAAATACAAAGTCAAGATCCTGAGAAGTGATAATGGGACTGAATTCAAGAATTCAGTGATGGAAGAGTTCTGCAAATACAAAGGAATAGTTCAACAATTCTCTGCTCCTCGCACACCCCAGCAAAATGAAGTAGTTGAAAGAAAGAACATGACTCTTATTGAAACTGGCAGAACTATGTTGGAGGAAGCTAAATTACCTACATATTTCTGGGCAGAAGCAGTCAACACAGCATGCTACACTCAGAACATCACCTTAATCAACAGACATGGTGTGACTCCCTATCAGATGATTAAAGAGAAAAAGCCAAGTCTGAAGCATTTACATGTGTTTGGCTGCAAGTGCTTTGTTCTAAGACCTCATCCTGAACAGCTAGGAAAATTTAAGACTAAAGCTGATGAGGCCATCTTTATTAGCTATCCAACAACAAGAGCCTTTAAAGTCTATAATCTAAGAACAAAGACGGTCATGGAGTCCATTAATGTATCTTTTGATGATAATAAGATAACAGGTATAACAGAAGACTCACATGACAGTTTGATCTTTGTAAATGAAGCTACCAAGAATTCTGATGAAGTCATGTCAGATACTGATACTCCATCAGATCCTGACGATCAATTAATTCCTGATCAAACACCAGATACTGATGATGACTAAAATAATGCAAATATTGAGGGGGAGCAAGAGAAAGACATCACCAGTACTGGTACAACTCAAACATCAAGAGAAGACTCATCGGAAACAGATTCAAGTGACAATCCTGACAGCATATCAGGAAGAGATAGCACTATCTCAGGGGGAGCTTCTAACAATTCTAGTTCTTTTGAAGATAACACCAATCCAGGGGGAGCATCTAGTTCAAGGAATGACTTACCATCAACAAGGAAATGGACTAAAAGCCATACTCCTGATTTAATTATTGGGAATCCTGAAGCAGGTGTTAAGACAAGAAGTGCAACTCAAAATGAATGTTTGTATAATAACTTTCTGTCAAAGGAGGAGCCTAAGAAAGTTGAAGATGCACTCAAGGATGCTGATTGGGTTACAGCTATGCAAGAAGAACTGAATGAGTTTGAAAGAAATGAAGTCTGGAAACTAGTACCAAGGCCAAAGGGCAGGTCTATTGTGGGTACAAAGTGGGTATTCAGAAACAAGACAGATTCAGATGGCACTATTATAAGGAATAAAGCAAGGCTAGTTGCAAAGGGGTATTCTCAACAGGAAGGAATAGACTATGTTGAGACTTTTGCTCCTGTTGCAAGACTAGAGGCCATCAGAATTTTTCTGGCATATGCAGCCCACAAGAAGTTCAAAGTATTCCAGATGGATGTGAAAAGTGCATTCCTCAATGGAGAATTGGAAGAAGAGGTATATGTTGAGCAACCTCCTGGCTTCATTGATCCCAAATATCCAGATCATGTCTATAGACTGGATAAAGCACTTTATGGACTAAAGCAAGCTCCAAGAGCCTGGTATGAAAATCTAAGTCAATTCTTACTGGAGAGTGGATTCAATAGAGGTACAATTGATAAAACCTTGTTTTATTTGAATCATGGTAAGGATTTGCTGTTAGTTCAAATATATGTTGATGATATCATTTTTGGGTCAACTAATTCTAAGCTGGGTGAGAAGTTTTCAAAACTAATGCAGTCTAGATATCAAATGAGCATGATGGGAGAAATGAGCTATTTCTTAGGTCTACAAGTTAAACAGACTGATGATGGGATTTTTATCGATCAGTCAAAGTACACAAAGAATTTGTTGAAAAAGTTCAACATGCAAGACAGCTTTACAGCTTCAACTCCTATAGCTACAGCTACAAAGCTTGATCCTGATCAAGGTACAGAAGTAGATGTAACCAACTACAGAGGGATGATTGGCTCACTCTTATATCTGACTGCTAGTAGACCAGATATCATGTATGCAACCTGTCTATGTGCAAGATTTCAAGCAAATCCCAAGGAACCACATCTCATTGCAGTGAAAAGGATTTTCAGATACCTTAAGGGCACTCCTTCCCTCGGCCTTTGGTATGCTAGAGAATCAGACTTTAGTTTATGTGGTTACTCAGATGCTGATTTTGCAGGATGCAAAATAGACAGAAAAAGCACTTCAGGCAGTTGTCAGTTTCTAGGAGGAAGACTAGTTTCTTGGTTTAGTAAAAAGCAAAAGTCTATCTCCACATCAACTGCAGAAGCTGAGTACATTGGTGCTGAAAGCTGTTGTGCTCAGATCATGTGGATGAGAAATCAGCTAATGGACTATGGTTTGTCATTTTCAAAAATACCTATTTATTGTGATAACCAAAGTGCTATTGCCATGACAGGTAATCCAGTTCAACATTCTCTTACTAAGCACATCAGTATCAGGTATCACTTCATAAGAGAACAAGTACTGGAAGGGACAATTGAACTTCATTTTGTTCCTACTGATCAACAGTTAGCTGATATATTCACCAAGCCACTACCTGAGGCTACTTTTATAAAGTTGGTGAATGAACTTGGAATGGTGAACTATGGGAGTTTTTGAGAGAAAGAAGTAATCAGATCCTGACGACTTGCAAATACTGATGGAAAATCAATCCTGACAGTGGTCAACATCGAATCCTGATGTGACGGTTCGATTATCAGTATTATGCTCAGAATCTAACTATCTTCTTTTTGTTTCAATTTCCTGATTCAAACTATGATTAATGTTATTGAACTCCTGATAATGTGATTACTTTAATTAGCCCTCATGTCTGTTTCTCAGTTTTCACTTCAGTTTATAACATGATAAATCAGGAAAACATTGAATAGAATAGAGAAACTAAAATTTTCATTGATAATAAGAAAGAGATTACATGCAAAATATCACATATTTTTGTTCTCTCTATCTACTAATCTATTCAACATGAAAAGAAAAAGTGCAGTCCAAACTACTCCATTGTTAGCAGCCATCCCAGATCCCATCTTTGCCACTTTGTTTGGGTGGAAGTTGAAAAGGGATAAGGTTATTTTTGCTGACATATTCATTAACAATGGTTGGGAGTGTTGGATGAAGAGGTAAGCCAATTAAATGTTGCTTGGAGAGCAGCATCGATATCGATTACTCTTGCAGGTTTTTCCTTCTCAATCTCTTCGAGACAAGCATCCATCTGAAGCCACAATGTCTCGAGCTGCCTTTCCTGGTCAAACGATTCAAACTCTTCATGAGTATAGCTGAAGATGTCTATTCTCTATGAGATGGAGATTCTTTTCTTTGATAGTAAGGTTTGACATTATTGAAATTTGCTGTGAAAGGTTTCTCTTAAGTTTTCAGTAGAGAATGAAGGGTTAAAGATATAATGAACAAAACAGAAGATGTTAAATAGAGATGGGCGAGTAACAAGGACAAGAATCGATTCAACTTCTGATTTTAAAGTACCAGGTATATTGTGATAGTGATATTTGATTTTTTTAAAAAAAATAAAATATTTCATACTTTATTTTCTTTTTCACTATCAGAATAATACGAGTGCGTGTGTTTCACTCAATACATATAGATACACATGGTAAGTCGTGACGCGTGCAGTTATAACCACTCTCTCACGTAATTTGGTCCATTACTCAAATATGCACGAATAGATTACTGACACCTGTTTTTGAGAAATCATTAGTATTGTCTAAATATCAATTTAGTTTTCTAATTGATTCTTTATTCTCAAAACTATCAGTAAAACATCATCTCTCTATCTCTTCACAGTCTCAAACCCTAATTTCAAAATTAGCAAAATTCTCTTATTTGCAAATTCAATGGAGAAATCATCATTCATAAACAGCAAGGTCGTAATCAATGGAGTTACTTTTAACACAAATAACTTCACAGCAGTTCTAGATCATCAGGAACTGCCCAATGATTTCCACATCATACAGGACTTTTTCGCCTCAAGCCCAATCCATTATGCTCTAACCCAACCTGCCAAGATATCTTTTAAGTCTGTTATGCAGGTTTGGAACACAAGTGTTTTTGGGACAGGACTTCCATCAGGAAAGCCTCAAATGAGCTTTGAGTATAATAATACTACGTATTATGTGACTCTTGAGATCGTCGCTGAAGCTCTACACTTACCATCAATTATTGGTAACCCGGTATTCAAGGTTCCTGATTCAAAACTCCTTGAGTATGTTGTTAGTTTGGGATACAATGGAGAGCCAAAGAAGTTTGGAGACCTCTACAGAACAAAGCTTAAGAAGGAATGGAATTTCTTCTTTGACACTATCAGCAGATGTTTCTTGAATAAAGTGTCAAACTTTGATGCTCTACCCACAGGTTCAGCCAAAATTGGGTATTCTCTAATTCATGATCTTTCATTTGATTATGGGTCTTTTATTCTAAAGGCATTAAGTGAAAGAAAAGCAGATAAATGTGGTTATGTTTGCTTTCTTAGATTTTTCCAATTAATATTCTCTCACTTATGTCCTAATGCTGTTTTTGAGAATGATACAATTTTGCCTATATGTAAAATCTCAGAAAACAATATAAAGATTCTAATCAATTCTGATAAGGCAAATAGGTTTGATGGAACTCCATACATTCCTGATGAAGTATGGTCTCTTTTAAGACAGAGAATGCCTATTCAATATGGCCCAGGAACTGGTGCTATGGGACAGGACCATACACATCCTGTTCCTGACACAAGCACACAACCTAAACACTTTTTCTAAACAGTCAACCACCTCTGGTGTCTTACAAAAGGCATCAGTTGTAAAATCAAAGAAATTAGCTAGATCTGATGTGTCTGAGAGGCAATCAGGATCAAAGGATTTCTCCACTCCAATCCTCTCTCAAATGAAGTCACAAGGGGGTGAACAAGGGGTCCTGGTTGCAACTGGTATGAATAAAGAAACAGGAGTAAAGAGGAAAGTTAGTCAAAGAGTCGATTCTGACTCTGATTCTGATGATGACACATTGCCTATATCAGTTGTGATGAAGAAAAAGGAGATTGCTGCTGTTGATCCTAAAGAAATGGCTGTCTCTAAAAAGCCAAAGAAAAGAAGAAGATTACTCAACAAAGGCAAATTTGTTGTTCCTACGGAATCACAGAATCTTATTGATGCTTTAGAGAGCAATCCTGTTGTCTCTATCAATCCTGATGGATCATCAGTACCTGACACTACTGCCAATCCTGACATCTCTACTCCTGATAATTCACCTGTGAAGACTGTTGAGATCTCTGACTCTCCAGCACCTGCATCTCCAAAGAGAAGAATTATTGAGATGTCTGTTAATGAAGTAAATGCTATTGCTGCTCAGCTTGGTTTAAAACCTACACCACTTGAAAAGAAAAATGCTGAAGTAAAGGTCTTTCATAGACAGAAGAAACAGAGGACTACTATGTCACCTCTGAGAGGATCAAGCCCACAAGAACCTGAACTTCAAAGGAGTTCAGCAGCTATTGCAGATCCGGTCACACAAGAACCACTCACTCAAAGTGTGGGTGCAGACATTTCTGAAGGAATAGTCCCACAAGAACCACTTTTTCAAAGGAAAGGTGAAGACAAGAATATTCCTGCCCCACAAGAACCATCTTCTCAAAGTGAAGATGCAGGCAAAATCACATCAGCAGAGGAGTTTCCTGACAATGCTCAAGGGGCTTCTTGAAGATGAATCTGTTTTATCAAAGAATGTCTGAGACTGTTCCTGATGATTTTTAGAAGGTGTTTTGTTTTGAGTTTTTGACATCATTGAATCAAGGAATTTGTGCTTTATTTCACAAAGAACAAATTGGGGGAGATTGTTGAGTATTGATTCAACTGATCAGGATTTGGGCATTACTGATCAGATACTGATGCTGACGTCATCAGTAATACAACGTCAGTATTTGAGTAGATCAGGATTACAAGCAGATTTATATCAGTCCAGAAATTGGGGAAAGATTGATTTGTCGGTTCCTGAATTATAGGAACGCAGCTATCATTCAAGATATGTATTAAGAGTTGTATGTAATTGATTTGATATATCTTGTAATTGATAGTGCAGATGTGTACACTATATAAACACAGTTTAGGTTTTACATGATTGTAATCGCTTACACGAGTATCTTGTAACCTAGCACCTCTTAAGAACATAAGAATTTCTTAATAGAGTTTTGTAACAGTTTTATATCAGAATTAATAAAGCTGTTATTGATTCATACTTGTGTTATTATTGTTTAAAGTCGAAAATCTTATACAATTGTATTCAACCCCCCTTCTACAATTGTTAATCACTGGGCAACAGTGTACGTGCTAAGTGCTATAAGTCGAGTCATAGAAATTGTCGGATGTCACATCTGTCAATTACTTGGTATTTGTTTACAATTGGTTAAATGATTACCGATAATGGTTCGGGTAGAGAGTTGAATTGCTAATTGTAATGGTTATGTGTTATTTAGTTTAACTGCGAGGAGTCGTAAAGAGATCATAAGTTCTAAATGTCAGTATTTAAGGACTTGTGTAATTCTCTTTGCTAGTTCCTCGGGCTTACGAATATCAATCATTGATTGTCACCAGTAGTTAATGCTAATGTAAATTATTATGTGTTTACTGCATGCGAGGCAGAATTCCTTATGTGCTAGGTGCCGCATGTCTGGGCGGGTACTTTTCTTACTTGTTTACTTTTATGTTGCTGCAAGTTGAGGCAACTTTATTTTTGTAAAAACAGGGTTGAATTGTCTATGTTTGATATTGAGGGGCTGTGCCCATAGTCCGATAAACGAATACTTCATGCCGAAATTTTCTGAAAATCCCCTGCATTTAAATTCATTTAACTTATTTGATTTCAAGGGTCTAAAGGCATGCTTTGGCTGTTAACTGTTATATGTATACGTGGTAAGTAAATTAATTCGAGGGTAATTGTTGTCTCGAGGATTACTTGTTAATTGAGTTGTGATAAAAGAATGTCAGTAGTGTTATGGTTGAAAGTGTTAAATGGAGTTTGATTAAGTGTGGTAGTGTTTTAATTTGTTAAAACCAGGAAATGTCCACGTTATAAAAAAGGGACTCTTTCAGTGTCAATTGCTATTACTAAAAGGGTTTTGTGCATTAATTTGCATTTGAGTAATCAACTATAGGGAGAACAACTATAGTACGACTTTAGGTGACTTAGTGGTAATTCCGAGTTGTGTCTACTCGAGATACGAGGTTGGACTGACACGTACTCGTAACTATTTCAGTACCATTAGGGTATAATCAAGTGGAGCGACGTACATCAAAAAGGGAAGATCGAGACGTCATATAAAGAAAGGTAAACTACCTCCATGGAAATGCTTGGACGAGGTGCGAAGGAATTATTCGCGACTTCTATTTTCTGCTAAGGACCAGACGCAAGTTTATTTATACATACTCTATCGTTCAGAGTATCTGTATTTTGAAATATATGAAATGTGTGGATTAGAGTTAAATCCTTAATTGCAAGTTTTCCAACCATGTGCTTCCTCATCAAAACCAGTATACTTTTGGGCCTTGCTAATATTATTAAATTCTACTTACCAATTGTCAAAATCCATGACTTATAATGTTGTCGATGGAGACCGATAAATTATGACTCACCTCCCCTTAATCTGTATCTTGTTTATAGAATATTGCAAATATTACACTTGGGATATTTTCGATTAAGAATATCTAGAAGAGGTTGATGTATGCTATTTGGAGGAGTTATTTAATTCAATGAATATTATTTATCATATTATTTTAAAAAAAAAGGAGTTTAAAATTATTTCTTATAGACCGAGAGTCAGCGATAATTATTTTGATAAAGTGCTTAAAGTCCGAGAATACCGGAGAGGTAATATCTTGGTTTTCACTAGAAACATTCCAAGAGTTACATTGGGGTGATTTGAGATTATTACATATCTCGATATTAGTAGTAAAAATTATTGGAATAATCACTTTATTAAATGATTATTAATTTTGAATATTCTTTTAAAAAGGGGCTATTGAATATTTTTATTCAATAATATTATTTGTTTATTTATTAAATACCCTAAGTGTTTGAAAGGGTATAAAAATGTTATTTGGTGGTTATTTAAGGACTTTTATGATTGATTAAAATATTATATTTTGATTCTACCTATGCAAGGTTTCAAAACCCATACTTTGAAATGTTATTGTATGATACTGCATTGCGAGGGATACTATTACACCATTTTGCGATAATCTTATTTTTCGGTTAAAATAGATTTGACCTTTGAAATATATGCGATCTTTTGAGTTAAGTATTTTATGAATCGGTATACCTTGTAGCTCTAGATATAAGAGCATATTCATTGTTTCGACTCTAAACCGGGAGTCGGTATTTTTCCGTTATAGAAATAGTCGGGGAAACCCGGAGGGATTCCAGCGGCAAAGTACTATTCATCTTGAGGAATATTATTAATGAACACTAGTTATATTTCCAGAAAGTATTAATTACTTGGGAATGATTTGAGGAATATTATTTATAACCATTATTATATTCCATAAAGTATTGATTACTTGAAAATCATTGGAGGAATTGTATTTGCTTGCTATATCTTTCGAGGATTGTTATTTGAGTATTATCTCAGTCGAGAAATACCATAAGAATTTCATTTCTGTTAAATATGCTATTGGAAGGCATAACTATTTTCGAAAGTATATTGTGATACTTGACTACGAGTTGATATTGGCTTATAAGCTAGATATGAGATATATTAGTTATAAGCCAGATGTTTGCTAAGACCCTTTGAAAAGGGCGTATGATCTTCATTCTTTAAATATAGACCGGGATTCAGTATTTCTTGATATATCGTGATTAGTTTCAGAGGAAAATATTTAAGTAAATACTTTCCATTATTTATTTAATGAATGTTATTTTAAATATTCATTTGAGATGATTATTTAATGAATATTATTTTGAATATTCATTCGAGATTATTTAGTAAATGAACATTATTTTAAATATTCATTTGAACTTTATTTAATGAATATCATCTTTAATATTCATTCAGGGTCGATTTATTCATCGAATATTATCGTGAATATTCCTTTGGGATTTATTTAAGTTAAATAATGAACATTATTTTGAATATTCCACTACACCATAAAAGGGCTTTTGCAACAATACTGGGGTGATGAGAGTGTCCAGACCAGGGCTGGAAAGAATACTGTAAATCGGTCAAAAGTTTCTGATTCACACAATGCTGGTCGTACAAGTTTTGCGCAGCTTGGTAAAGAAATGGTATGGTAATTAGGGACATTAATAATTCTGTTTCATAATTCTGTG
Organism: Kitagawia praeruptora; assembly: GCA_037693485.1. NCBI lineage: Eukaryota > Viridiplantae > Streptophyta > Magnoliopsida > Apiales > Apiaceae > Kitagawia > Kitagawia praeruptora. Next base: position 131,080,264 of record CM075347.1, read on the forward strand.
AAAATTGATGACTAACATAATTACTTTCTGGCTCGCTCTATTTTTTAATGCTAGAAAAATAAAACTAAGAGCATTACAACACCCAGAAAAGGCCGAATTTACCCTAAAACCCGCAAGGGTCATAATGAGGTAACACATTAGTTCATTTTTTTCAAATTATTGTACTAAAAAATTATAGTTAAAAAATCAAATATCGTGAATGACTGAATTCTCATTTTTTAATTCTACATTCTGGATTACTTGGAATATTGGCAGGGTGAAGGTTCGGATGGTGATGAGGGTGAAGGACCTGAACTGAATTTTGAAGCTCATAGACCAAATTGGCTAGTTGGCAGGAGTGGGAGAACCAGGAAAACAAGGAAAGATATGTCAACAATTGACATAAAAAATTCTGCACAACTTAAATAGCTAAGAGATGAGTTAGCTGCAGAAATGGAGGACAAAATGAACAAGAAATTGGAAAATATTCTTGCAAAATTGGCCGAGAAGAATCCAACTCTCAATATCAATGCAAAAGAGCTGTGTGCTACTACTGTTGACGATGGAGATGAGACTGATGCAGTTGAAGAGGAAAAAGAAGAGGAAGCGCTAGCACCATGATGACTCAATATTTATGCAATGTTTAACCGGCCACTAAGTTGGTTTATTAATTATGTATTACTAAGTTAGATTGTCTTTTGAACTTAGTTATTTTGCTTGAACTTGATCATTTTGTGTATGGATGTTGGAAATGATGTTGGAACTGATGAACTACTTGGTTGCATGGTTGGTTATGAATTGAAATACCAATTAAATTTAGTGGATGTTTATAAAATCTAAAGGTCGTGGCGGATTTTTTTTCAGCGTTGCAATAGTTACATAAATGTTGCCATATATGTTATATTCTTTAAAATATTTCGTTGCATTTGATTCAAAATACGTTGCCTTAGAGCTACATGAGTCCATGTATTGCAATAATTAACACTAAAAAAATCGTTACAAAAAGTAAGCCATAGCTCCTCCAAGATATTGCAATGGTTTTAAACATGTTGCTATAGCCATTAAATCGTTGCCATATACCCCAATTGCAACGATAATTCAACGTTGCAATATGGTACTAAATTCGTTGCCATAAGGTACCTATGGCAACCAGAGCAAACCTTACGCCTGATTTTTCAATAATCGTTGCCATAGACCCTATTGCAACGAATTTAGGGCATATTGCAACGTACTTCAGACGTTGCTGTATCTGTTTTATGGTGTAGTGTTCATTCGATCATTATTTATTTAATCAATATCTTTTCGAATGTCCAGTTGAGCAATATTTTATATTAAGATTATTCCTTCAATATTTTTGACTTAATAAATATTCTTTGGAATATTTATTTAATTCTTCTAACTCGTGTCAAGAATGATTTACTTCATTCCAATATTATCTTCGACCTTCGAATATTATGTAAATTATTTCGGAGTCTTGTTATTAATACTTATATCAAGAAAGGTTCTCAAAATTCCATTCTTCATTCAAATTCTATCTCTCAGATTATAAGGGAACCTTACTTGAGAAATGTTATTTATCTTGTTGACCTCCCGGTAATAAATCTTTTGGAGTAATTCATTTCACTCGCAACTTGGTTGATGTTTATCAAATTTAATCTTTGGGTTACCTCCTCATCGTTTGAGGGGTAAAATTGATGGAACAAGTCGATATCCATTAACAAGCAACAGCTTGGGAAATATTGGTGAATTTTTCTTTCCAACCAGATACGACTACTTCGTGAAGTCTTATCAACAAGTATTATACTTGGGGAAAGGGGGACGAGCTTTACGTTTCAGAATCATGGGATTATTCGAACTAGGAGTATTTGTAGTGTAAGAGGCTGTGGGACAGTCCATCATTAAAACTGGTATAAGAGGTTGTGGGACAGTTCATCCTAGAAATAGGTACAAGAAGAAAGAAGACAAAAGCAGCAAATTTGACAAGTCAAAAGTCAGATGCTACAACTGTGATGGAATGGGTCACTTTGCAACTGAGTGCAAGAGGATCAAGACCAAAGCTCTCATCTCTTCAAGTAAGGACTGGATGGACTCTTCATCTGACTCTGAAGAAGAGAAAGTGAATTATGCTTTGATGGCTGATACTGATGAGACTTCTGCTGCTGAAAATAAGGTATCTGAAATTTTGTTTGATTTTGATACTAATAGTGTCTCTGAGCTAAGATCTTTTTTAAAATCTCTGCATATTAGTTTTAGGAGTCAATCTCTTGAAATACTAGAATAAAATCTGAAATGGCAGAGATTGCAAAGAGAAATGATCATCTAGAATCTGAGTTACTGTTCATGCATGAAGTACAAGCAGAATGTGATAATGCTAAACACATGAAACTTGAAATAGAGTTTAAATGTAATGAACGTGTAATGAAACTTAAGGATGCTAATGAAAAACTCAGAACTTGGACACATTCTGGAACAAAAACTCATGAAATTATCACAGATAAAAACTAGAAAGAGTGTCTAGGTTATAAGCCAGAGAATGAGAAAAAGAAAGGTAAAGTTGTTATTGATGAAACAACAAAACCTGGAAGAATTGTTGTTGATGACTCAACAAATCCAAAAACCTACAGGTATGTTACAGACAGTACTAAAACCAAGTTAAAACTTGTTAATTATGTGTATCCAGAAAATCCCAAATCTATTTCAGAAAAGGGATCCACTTCCACACATCATTCAGAGACTAGGACTGTCAAGAACAGAAATGTAGGTCTTTTGTCTAAGAAACATTTGAGGGACAAAATCTGTGTTGTAACAGATAGAAAGAGAGTCCCAACTGTCAAAAGGAACAGGAATGGTAAAGTTGGAATAAACAAGGAGAATAATTATAAGTATATTCCAAATGCACCAAGGAAAGTTTGTTTTAACTGTGGTAACTCTAATCATCTTACTATTGATTGCAGGAGGAGTAAAAAGAAGGCTACTGTAGTTCCTAAGTCTGACATTAGGAATAAATCAGTATTTTATAAACCACAGAATCCCTGTTTTCACTGTGGCAGTAAATGGCATACTATTTATACATGTGAAGAATACCATAGTTTGTACTACAATTATTATGAACCTTTGCCTAAGTTTAATAAGAGTGCAAATTTTGGAAAAACAAAGAACTTGAATTCTATGCATGCATCTGATAAGAAAAAGACTTCTGCTGCTAAAAATGTTGAGTTGCATGAAAAGAGAACCCAACAAGTGTGGGTCCTTAAAAATTCTAACTTAGTTCTTTGTAATTCTGATTGCAGGGTAAAAAGAAAAATGTGTTAGTCATGGATAGTGGATGCTCTGTGCACATGACTGGAGACAAAACTTTGCTATCAGAATTTGAGGAGAAGGCTGGCCCAACTGTGTCTTATGGAGATGGCAACATTGGACAAACTTTGGGATATGGCAATATTGTAATTGGAAATGTCATCATTGAAAAAGTAGCTCTGGTGAAAGGACTCAAACACAATCTGCTAAGTGTTAGTCAAATCACAGACAGAGGTTATCATGTCAACTTCAATGACACTCAATTTGAAGTTATCAGAAAAGCTTCGGGAAAAGTTGTCTTAACAGGCCTAAGACATGGCAACATTTATGAAGCCAACATCTACACCAATACTGATGGTCCAGCTACATGCCTCATCAGCAAAGCCTCTGTAGATAAAAGTTGGAATTGGCACAAGAAGCTTTCTCATCTCAACTTCAACAACATAAATGAGTTGGTTAAGAAAGATTTGGTAAGAGGATTACCAAAGGCATTGTATACTCCTGACGGACTCTGTGATGCTTGTCAGAAGGCTAAACAGAGAAGGACATCATTCAAGAGTAAATCTGAATCCTCAATTGATGAACCATATCACATGCTTCACCTTGACTTGTTTGGACCAGTGAATATTATGTCCATCAGTAAGAAAAGGTATACTCTAGTCATTGTTGATGAATATACTAGATTTACCTGGGTGTATTTTCTGCACAGAAAAGATGAAACTGCTGAAATACTGCTGGACCATGTGAGGCTCATAGAAACTGGCACAAAATACAAAGTCAAGATCCTGAGAAGTGATAATGGGACTGAATTCAAGAATTCAGTGATGGAAGAGTTCTGCAAATACAAAGGAATAGTTCAACAATTCTCTGCTCCTCGCACACCCCAGCAAAATGAAGTAGTTGAAAGAAAGAACAGGACTCTTATTGAAACTGGCAGAACTATGTTGGAGGAAGCTAAATTACCTACATATTTCTGGGCAGAAGCAGTCAACACAGCATGCTACACTTAGAACATCACATTAATCAACAGACATGGTGTGACTCCCTATCAGATGATTAAAGAGAAAAAGCCAAGTCTGAAGCATTTACATGTGTTTGGCTGCAAGTGCTTTGTTCTAAGACCTCATCCTGAACAGCTAGGAAAATTTAAGACTAAAGCTAATGAGGCCATCTTTATTAGCTATCCAACAACAAGAGCCTTTAAAGTCTATAATCTAAGAACAAAGACGGTCATGGAGTCCATTAATGTATCTTTTGATGATAATAAGATAACAGGTATAACAGAAGACTCACATGACAGTTTGATCTTTGTAAATGAAGCTACCAAGAATTCTGATGAAGTCATGTCAGATACTGTTACTCCATCAGATCCTCACGATCAATTAATTCCTGATCAAACACCAGATACTGATGATGACTAAAATAATGCAAATATTGAGGGGGAGCAAGAGAAAGACATCACCAGTACTGGTACAACTCAAACATCAAGAGAAGACTCATCGGAAACAGATTCAAGTGACAATCCTGACAGTATATCAGGAAGAGATAGCACTATCTCAGGGGGAGCTTCTAAAAATTCTAGTTCTTTTGAAGATAACACCAATCCAGGGGGAGCATCTAGTTCAAGGAATGACTTACCATCAACAAGGAAATGGACTAAAAGCCATACTCCTGATTTAATTATTGGGAATCCTGAAGCAGGTGTTAAGACAAGAAGTGCAACTCAAAATGAATGTTTGTATAATAACTTTCTGTCAAAGGAGGAGCCTAAGAAAGTTGAAGATGCACTCAAGGATGCTGATTGGGTTACAGCTATGCAAGAAGAACTGAATGAGTTTGAAAGAAATGAAGTCTGGAAACTAGTACCAAGGCCAAAGGGCAGGTCTATTGTGGGTACAAAGTGGGTATTCAGAAACAAGACAGATTCAGATGGCACTATTGTAAGGAATAAAGCAAGGCTAGTTGCAAAGGGGTATTCTCAACAGGAAGGAATAGACTATGTTGAGACTTTTGCTCCTGTTGCAAGACTAGAGGCCATCAGAATTTTTCTGGCATATGCAGCCCACAAGAAGTTCAAAGTATTCCAGATGGATGTGAAAAGTGCATTCCTCAATGGAGAATTAGAAGAGGAGGTATATGTTGAGCAACCTCCTGGCTTCATTGATCCCAAATATCCAGATCATGTCTATAGACTGGATAAAGCACTTTATGGACTAAAGCAAGCTCCAAGAGCCTGGTATGAAAATCTAAGTCAATTCTTACTGGAGAGTGGATTCAATAGAGGTACAATTGATAAAACCTTGTTTTATTTGAATCATGGTAAGGATTTGCTGTTAGTTCAAATATATGTTGATGATATCATTTTTGGGTCAACTAATTCTAAGCTGGGTGAGAAGTTTTCAAAACTAATGCAGTCTAGATATCAAATGAGCATGATGGGAGAAATGAGCTATTTCTTAGGTCTACAAGTTAAACAGACTGATGATGGGATTTTTATCGATCAGTCAAAGTACACAAAGAATTTGTTGAAAAAGTTCAACATGCAAGACAGCTTTACAGCTTCAACTCCTATAGCTACAGCTACAAAGCTTGATCCTGATCAAGGTACAGGTAGATGTAACCAACTACAGAGGGATGATTGGCTCACTCTTATATCTGACTGCTAGTAGACCAGATATCATGTATGCAACCTATCTATGTGCAAGATTTCAAGCAAATCCCAAGGAACCACATCTCATTGCAGTGAAAAGGATTTTCAGATACCTTAAGGGCACTCCTTCCCTCGGCCTTTGGTATGCTAGAGAATCAGACTTTAGTTTATGTGGTTACTCAGATGCTGATTTTGCAGGATGCAAAATAGACAGAAAAAGCACTTCAGGCAGTTGTCAGTTTCTAGGAGGAAGACTAGTTTCTTGGTTTAGTAAAAAGCAAAAGTCTATCTCCACATCAACTGCAGAAGCTGAGTACATTGGTGCTGAAAGCTGTTGTGCTCAGATCATGTGGATGAGAAATCAGCTAATGGACTATGGTTTGTCATTTTCAAAAATACCTATTTATTGTGATAACCAAAGTGCTATTGCCATGACAGGTAATCCAGTTCAACATTCTCTTACTAAGCACATCAGTATCAGGTATCACTTCATAAGAGAACAAGTACTGGAAGGGACAATTGAACTTCATTTTGTTCCTACTGATCAACAGTTAGCTGATATATTCACCAAGCCACTACCTGAGGCTACTTTTATAAAGTTGGTGAATGAACTTGGAATGGTGAACTATGGGAGTTTTTGAGAGAAAGAAGTAATCAGATCCTGACGACTTGCAAATACTGATGGAAAATCAATCCTGACAGTGGTCAACATCGAATCCTGATGTGACGGTTCGATTATCAGTATTATGCTCAGAATCTAACTATCTTCTTTTTGTTTCAATTTCCTGATTCAAACTATGATTAATGTTATTGAACTCCTGATAATGTGATTACTTTAATTAGCCCTCATGTCTGTTTCTCAGTTTTCACTTCAGTTTATAACATGATAAATCAGGAAAACATTGAATAGAATAGAGAAACTAAAATTTTCATTGATAATAAGAAAGAGATTACATGCAAAATATCACATATTTTTGTTCTCTCTATCTACTAATCTATTCAACATGAAAAGAAAAAGTGCAGTCCAAACTACTCCATTGTTAGCAGCCATCCCAGATCCCATCTTTGCCACTTTGTTTGGGTGGAAGTTGAAAAGGGATAAGGTTATTTTTGCTGACATATTCATTAACAATGGTTGGGAGTGTTGGATGAAGAGGTAAGCCAATTAAATGTTGCTTGGAGAGCAGCATCGATATCGATTACTCTTGCAGGTTTTTCCTTCTCAATCTCTTCGAGACAAGCATCCATCTGAAGCCACAATGTCTCGAGCTGCCTTTCCTGGTCAAACGATTCAAACTCTTCATGAGTATAGCTGAAGATGTCTATTCTCTATGAGATGGAGATTCTTTTCTTTGATAGTAAGGTTTGACATTATTGAAATTTGCTGTGAAAGGTTTCTCTTAAGTTTTCAGTAGAGAATGAAGGGTTAAAGATATAATGAACAAAACAGAAGATGTTAAATAGAGATGGGCGAGTAACAAGGACAAGAATCGATTCAACTTCTGATTTTAAAGTACCAGGTATATTGTGATAGTGATATTTGATTTTTTTTAAAAAAATAAAATATTTCATACTTTATTTTCTTTTTCACTATCAGAATAATACGAGTGCGTGTGTTTCACTCAATACATATAGATACACATGGTAAGTCGTGACGCGTGCAGTTATAACCACTCTCTCACGTAATTTGGTCCATTACTCAAATATGCACGAATAGATTACTGACACCTGTTTTTGAGAAATCATTAGTATTGTCTAAATATCAATTTAGTTTTCTAATTGATTCTTTATTCTCAAAACTATCAGTAAAACATCATCTCTCTATCTCTTCACAGTCTCAAACCCTAATTTCAAAATTAGCAAAATTCTCTTATTTGCAAATTCAATGGAGAAATCATCATTCATAAACAGCAAGGTCGTAATCAATGGAGTTACTTTTAACACAAATAACTTCACAGCAGTTCTAGATCATCAGGAACTGCCCAATGATTTCCACATCATACAGGACTTTTTCGCCTCAAGCCCAATCCATTATGCTCTAACCCAACCTGCCAAGATATCTTTTAAGTCTGTTATGCAGGTTTGGAACACAAGTGTTTTTGGGACAGGACTTCCATCAGGAAAGCCTCAAATGAGCTTTGAGTATAATAATACTACGTATTATGTGACTCCTGAGATCGTCGCTGAAGCTCTACACTTACCATCAATTATTGGTAACCCGGTATTCAAGGTTCCTGATTCAAAACTCCTTGAGTATGTTGTTAGTTTGGGATACAATGGAGAGCCAAAGAAGTTTGGAGACCTCTACAGAACAAAGCTTAAGAAGGAATGGAATTTCTTCTTTGACACTATCAGCAGATGTTTCTTGAATAAAGTGTCAAACTTTGATGCTCTACCCACAGGTTCAGCCAAAATTGGGTATTCTCTAATTCATGATCTTTCATTTGATTATGGGTCTTTTATTCTAAAGGCATTAAGTGAAAGAAAAGCAGATAAATGTGGTTATGTTTGCTTTCTTAGATTTTTCCAATTAATATTCTCTCACTTATGTCCTAATGCTGTTTTTGAGAATGATACAATTTTGCCTATATGTAAAATCTCAGAAAACAATATAAAGATTCTAATCAATTCTGATAAGGCAAATAGGTTTGATGGAACTCCATACATTCCTGATGAAGTATGGTCTCTTTTAAGACAGTGAATGCCTATTCAATATGGCCCAGGAACTGGTGCTATGGGACAGGACCATACACATCCTGTTCCTGACACAAGCACACAACCTAAACACTTTTTCTAAACAGTCAACCACCTCTGGTGTCTTACAAAAGGCATCAGTTGTAAAATCAAAGAAATTAGCTAGATCTGATGTGTCTGAGAGGCAATCAGGATAAAGGATTTCTCCACTCCAATCCTCTCTCAAATGAAGTCACAAGGGGGTGAACAAGGGGTCCTGGTTACAACTGGTATGAATAAAGAAACAGGAGTAAAGAGGAAAGTTAGTCAAAGAGTCGATTCTGACTCTGATTCTGATGATGACACATTGCCTATATCAGTTGTGATGAAGAAAAAGGAGATTGCTGCTGTTGATCCTAAAGAAATGGCTGTCTCTAAAAAGCCAAAGAAAAGAAGAAGATTACTCAACAAAGGCAAATTTGTTGTTCCTACGGAATCACAGAATCTTATTGATGCTTTAGAGAGCAATCCTGTTGTCTCTATCAATCCTGATGGATCATCAGTTCCTGACACTACTGCCAATCCTGACATCTCTACTCCTGATAATTCACCTGTGAAGACTGTTGAGATCTCTGACTCTCCAGCACCTGCATCTCCAAAGAGAAGAATTATTGAGATGTCTGTTAATGAAGTAAATGCTATTGCTGCTCAGCTTGGTTTAAAACCTACACCACTTGAAAAGAAAATTGCTGAAGTAAAGGTCTTTCATAGACAGAAGAAACAGAGGACTACTATGTCACCTCTGAGAGGATCAAGCCCACAAGAACCTGAACTTCAAAGGAGTTCAGCAGCTATTGCAGATCCGGTCACACAAGAACCACTCACTCAAAGTGTGGGTGCAGACATTTCTGAAGGAATAGTCCCACAAGAACCACTTTTTCAAAGGAAAGGTGAAGACAAGAATATTCCTGCCCCACAAGAACCATCTTCTCAAAGTGAAGATGCAGGCAAAATCACATCAGCAGAGGAGTTTCCTGACAATGCTCAAGGGGCTTCTTGAAGATGAATCTGTTTTATCAAAGAATGTCTGAGACTGTTCCTGATGATTTTTAGAAGGTGTTTTGTTTTGAGTTTTTGACATCATTGAATCAAGGAATTTGTGCTTTATTTCACAAAGAACAAATTGGGGGAGATTGTTGAGTATTGATTCAACTGATCAGGATTTGGGCATTACTGATCAGATACTGATACTGACGTCATCAGTAATACAACGTCAGTATTTGAGTAGATCAGGATTACAAGCAGATTTATATCAGTCCAGAAATTGGGGGAAGATTGATTTGTCGGTTCCTGAATTATAGGAACGCAGCTATCATTCAAGATATGTATTAAGAGTTGTATGTAATTGATTTGATATATCTTGTAATTGATAGTGCAGCTGTGTACACTATATAAACACAGTTTAGGTTTTACATGATTGTAATCGCTTACACGAGTATCTTGTAACCTAGCACCTCTTAAGAACATAAGAATTTCTTAAGAGAGTTTTGTAACAGTTTTATATCAGAATTAATAAAGCTGTTATTGATTCATACTTGTGTTATTATTGTTTGAAGTCGAAAATCTTATACAATTGTATTCAACCCCCCTTCTACAATTGTTAATCACTGGGCAACAGTGTACGTGCTAAGTGCTATAAGTCGAGTCATAGAAATTGTCGGATGTCACATCTGTCAATTACTTGGTATTTGTTTACAATTGGTTAAATGATTACCGATAATGGTTCGGGTAGAGAGTTGAATTGCTAATTGTAATGGTTATGTGTTATTTAGTTTAACTGCGAGGAGTCGTAAAGAGATCATAAGTTCTAAATGTCAGTATTTAAGGACTTGTGTAATTCTCTTTGCTAGTTCCTCGGGCTTACGAATATCAATCATTGATTGTCACCAGTAGTTAATGCTAATGTAAATTATTATGTGTTTACTGCATGTCCACTACAAGAAAAACAGGTTTTTGTGACGGAAAATTCCGTCACAAACAGGCTGAAATTCCGTCACAAACGCCTTTGTGACGGATTTGTGACGGATTTTTGCTGTCACTGAAACCATTGTCACAAATCGATTTTGTGATGGAAAATTCCGTCACAAAATCAGTGACGAAAATAATGACGGAAAAATCTGTCACAAATTTTGTCATTTTTTTTGTACCGGTACACGTTTGTGACGGAATTTGTGACGGATTTTTCCGTCACAAAATTTGTATTTTTTTTGTCACAGAAGGATTTTGTGACGGATTTATTCTGTCAATAAATCCGTCACAAAACTAAAATTTTTTAAAATTATTTTTAAAAATTCGAAAAAAAAAAAATTTAATAAAACAAAAATTCCTGCTGACTAAGCCGCCCAGTGGGCCCACCTCAACACCCAGTCAACCCACCTAAGCACAGTCAGCACCCTCAAATTTAACAAACGCAGGTGGGAGGACTTGAACCCCCGACCTTCAACTCACCACAACACACCCCCTACCGATTGAGTTACATGCGCGTTGTGTTATATGTTCAAAATACAATCCTTATACTATGAAAATTCTTACATTTTTATATTTATTTATAAAAATACCTTTAAAATAACTCATTTTTTAAAAATTCGAAAGTAATTATTTTTAAATACGTTTTAAATTCAAAATTTATTTTTTTAATTTTTTAATTTTTAAAAAATAAATTTTTTAATTCGAAATTTCCTAAAAAAATTTTAAATAGTCAATTTTTTTTTTTTAAATTCGAATTTCCCAGATTTTTTAAAAAAAAATTCAAAAAAATTAAATTTTTTTAAAATTCGAATTTCCCAGATTTTTTTATAAAAAAGTTAAAAAACATTAATTTTTTTAAATTCGAATTTCACAGATTTTTTTTAAAAAATTTCAAAAAATTTTAATTTTTTTTAAATTCGATTGCACAATACTCTCGATTGCAAAATTTTAATTTTTAATTTTTTTTATTTTTTTTATTTTTTTTTAAATTCGATTGCACAATAAATCTCCAAAAAACAATATTCTCGAAAACTAGTATCGTCTCGATTGCACAAAACTATATTTTTAAAATCTTTTTTCGATGATCCAATCGTACGAATGTTAATATCTAATGATTTTAGTGATATACACAAAAAATTAAAAAATTCCAAGCTTATTTGATGTGATTTTATAATATAAACCTCCAAAAAACAATACTCTCGATAACTAGTATCGTCTCGATTGCACAAAACGATATTTTTAAAATCTTTTTTCGACGATCCAACCGTACGGATGTTAATATCTAATGATTTTAGTGATATACACAAAAAATTAAAAAATTCCAAGTTTATTTGATGTGATTTTATAATATAAACCTCCAAAAAACAATACTCTCGATAACTAGTATCGTCTCGATTGCACAAAACAATATTTTTTAAATCTTTTTTCGACGATCCAACCGTACGGATGTTAATATCTAAAGATTTTAGTGATATACACAAAAAATTAAAAAATTCCAAGCTTATTTGATGTGATTTTATATTATAAACCTCCAAAACAATACTCTCGATAACTAGTATCGTCTCGATTGTACAAAACAATATTTCTAAAATCTTTTTTCGACGATCCAACCGTACGGATGTTAATATCTAATGATTTTAGTGATTTACACAAAAAATTAAAAAATTCCAAGCTTATTTGATGTGATTTTATAATATAAACCTCCAAAAAAACAATACTCTCGATAACTAGTATCGTCTCGATTGCACAAAACAATATTTTTTAAATCTTTTCTCGACGATCCAACCGTACGGATGTTAATATCTAATGATTTTAGTGATAAACACAAAAAATCAAAAAATTCCAAGCTTACTTAATGTGATTTTCTAATATAAATCTTCAAAAAACAATACTCTCGATAACTAGTATCGTCTCGATTGCACAAAACAATATTTTTTAAATCTTTTTTCGACGATCCAACCGTACGGATGTTAATATCTAATGATTTTAGTGATTTACACAAAAAATTAAAAAATTCCAAGCTTATTTGATGTGATTTTATAATATAAACCTCCAAAAAAACAATACTCTCGATAACTAGTATCGTCTCGATTGCACAAAACAATATTTTTAAAATCTTTTTTCGATGATCCAACCGTACGGATGTTAATATCTAAAGATTTTAGTGATATACACAAAAAATTAAAAAATTCCAAGCTTATTTGATGTGATTTTATAATATAAACCTCCAAAAAAACAATACTCTCGATAACTAGTATCGTCTCGATTGCACAAAACAATATTTTTTAAATCTTTTTTCGACGATCCAACCGTACGGATGTTAATATCTAATGATTTTAGTGATATACACAAAAAATCAAAAAATTACAAGCTTACTTAATGTGATTTTATAATATAAATCTCCAAAAAACAATACTCTCGAAAACTAGTATCATCTCGATTGCACAAAATGATATTTTTAAAATCTTTTTTCGACAATCCAACCGTACGGATGTTAATATCTAATGATTTTAATGATATACACAAAAAATTAAAAAATTCCAAGCTTATTTGATGTGATTTTATAATATAAATCTCCAAAAAACAATACTCGCTATAACTAGTATCGTCTCGATTGCACAAAATGATATTTTTAAAATTTTTTTTCGACAATCCAACCGTACGGATGTTAATATCTAATGATTTTAGTGATATACACAAAAAATTAAAAAATTCCAAGCTTATTTGATGTGATTTTATAATATAAATCTCCAAAAAATAATACTCGCTATAACTAGTATCGTCTCGATTGCACAAAACGATATTTTTAAAATCTTTTTTCGACAATCCAATCGTACGGATGTTAATATCTAATGATTTTAGTGATATACACAAAAAATCAAAAAATTACAAGCTTATTTAATGTCTTTTTTTAACGATCAAAGTTGAATTTTTTTTTTATTATTGAATTTTTTGTGACGGAATTTTCCGTCACAAATTCGTCACAAAATCTGTCCCAAGCTCAAATCCGTCACAAAATCCGTCACTGTAACAAACTATTTTCAATTTTAATTTTTATTATTTTTTTGTGACGGAAAATGTCTGCCACAAATCTGTCACAAAATCAAATCCGTCACAAAATCCGTCACTAGAACAAAATTTTCTTGAAATTTTTTTATTTAGATTTTTTGGGACGGATTTTTTCTGCCACTAATTTAGTGACGAAAATATTCCGTCACAAATCCGTCACTAATATAGTTTTTGTGACGGAAATTTGTGACGGATTTTTTTCGTCACAAATCCGTCGCAAATTTGTGAAATTTTTTATTTATGCATTTTGTAACGGATTTTTCCGTCACAAATCCGTCACTAATTTGTGACGGAATAATCTGTCACAAATCGGTCACTAATATAGTTTTGTGACAGATTTGTGACGGAAATTTGTGACGGATTTTTTCCGTCACAAAATCCATCACAAATTTTGTGACGGAAAAATCAGTCACAAATCCGTCACTAATTTGTGACGGATAAAATCCATCACAAATTTCCGTCACAATTTCGCCGTTTTCTTGTAGTGGTCGAGACAGAATTCCTTATGTGCTAGGTGCCGCATGTCTGGGCGGGTACTTTTCTTACTTGTTTACTTTTATGTTGCTGCAAGTTGAGGCAACTTTATTTTTGTAAAAACAGGGTTGAATTGTTTATGTTTGATATTGAGGGGCTGTGCCCATAGTCCGATAAACGAATACTTCATGCCGAAATTTTCTGAAAATCCCCTGCATTTAAATTCATTTAACTTATTTGATTTCAAGGGTCTAAAGGCATGCTTTGGCTGTTAACTGTTATATGTATACGTGTTAAGTAAATTAATTCGAGGGTAATTGTTGTCTCGAGGATTACTTGTTAATTGAGTTGTGATAAAAGAATGTCAGTAGTGTTATGGTTGAAAGTGTTAAATGGAGTTTGATTAAGTGTGGTAGTGTTTTAATTTGTTTAAACCAGGAAATGTCCACGTTATAAAAAAGGGACTCTTTCAGTGTCAATTGCTATTACTAAAAGGGTTTTGTGCATTAATTTGCATTTGAGTAATCAACTATAGGGAGAACAACTATAGTACGACTTTAGGTGACTTAGTGGTAATTCCGAGTTGTGTCTACTCGAGATACGAGGTTGGACTGACACGTACTCGTAACTATTTCAGTACCATTAGGGTATAATCAAGTCGAGCGACGTACATCAAAAAGGGAAGATCGAGACGTCATATAAAGAAAGGTAAACTACCTCCATGGAAATGCTTGGACGAGGTGCGAAGGAATTATTCGCGACTTCTATTTTCTGCTAAGGACCAGACGCAAGTTTATTTATACATACTCTATCGTTCAGAGTATCTGTATTTTGAAATATATGAAATGTGTGGATTAGAGTTAAATCCTTAATTGCAAGTTTTCCAACCATGTGCTTCCTCATCAAAACCAGAATACTTTTGGACCTTGCTAATATTATTAAATTCTGCTTACCAATTGTCAAAATCCATGACTTATAATGTTGTCGATGGAGACCGATAAATTATGACTCACCTCCCCTTAATCTGTATCTTGTTTATAGAATATTGCAAATATTACACTTGGGATATTTTCGATTAAGAATATCTAGAAGAGGTTGATGTATGCTATTTGGAGGAGTTATTTAATTCAATGAATATTATTTATCATATTATTTTAAAAAAAAAAGGAGTTTAAAATTATTTCTTATAGACCGAGAGTCAGCGATAATTATTTTGATAAAGTGCTTAAAGTCCGAGAATACCGGAGAGGTAATATCTTGGTTTTCACTAGAAACATTCCAAGAGTTACATTGGGGTGATTTGAGATTATTACATATCTCGATATTAGTAGTAAAAATTATTGGAATAATCAGTTTATTAAATGATTATTAATTTTGAATATTCTTTTAAAAAGGGGCTATTGAATATTTTTATTCAATAATATTATTTGTTTATTTATTAAATACCCTAAGTGTTTGAAAGGGTATAAAAATGTTATTTGGTGGTTATTTAAGGACTTTTATGATTGATTAAAATATTATATTTTGATTCTACCTATGCAAGGTTTCAAAACCCATACTTTGAAATGTTATTGTATGATACTGCATTGCGAGGGATACTATTACACCATTTTGCGATAATCTTATTTTTCGGTTAAAATAGATTTGACCTTTGAAATATATGCGATCTTTTGAGTTAAGTATTTTATGAATCGGTATACCTTGTAGCTCTAGATATAAGAGCATATTCATTGTTTCGACTCTAAACCGGGAGTCGGTATTTTTCCGTTATAGAAATAATCGGGGAAACCCGGAGGGATTCCAGCGGCAAAGTACTATTCATCTTGAGGAATATTATTAATGAACACTAGTTATATTTCCAGAAAGTATTAATTACTTGGGAATGATTTGAGGAATATTATTTATAACCATTATTATATTCCATAAAGTATTGATTACTTGAAAATCATTCGAGGAATTGTATTTGCTTACTATATCTTTCGAGGATTGTTATTTGAGTATTATCTCAGTCGAGAAATACCATAAGAATTTCATTTCTGTTAAATATGCTATTGGAAGGCATAACTATTTTCGAAAGTATATTGTGATACTTGACTACGAGTTGATATTGGCTTATAAGCTAGATATGAGATATATTAGTTATAAGCCGGATGTTTGCTAAGACCCTTTGAAAAGGGCGTATGATCTTCATTCTTTAAATATAGACCGGGAGTCAGTATTTCTTGATATATCGTGATTAGTTTCAGAGGAAAATATTTAAGTAAATACTTTCCATTATTTATTTAATGAATGTTATTTTAAATATTCATTTGAGATGATTATTTAATGAATATTATTTTGAATATTCATTCGAGATTATTTAGTAAATGAACATTATTTTAAATATTCATTTGAACTTTATTTAATGAATATCATCTTTAATATTCATTCAGGGTCGATTTATTCATCGAATATTATCATGAATATTCCTTTGGGATTTATTTAAGTTAAATAATGAACATTATTTTGAATATTCCACTACACCATAAAAGGGCTTTTGCAACAATACTGGGGTGATGAGAGTGTCCAGACCAGGGCTGGAAAGAATACTGTAAATCGGTCAAAAGTTTCTGATTCACACAATGCTGGTCGTACAAGTTTTGCGCAGCTTGGTAAAGAAATGGTATGGTAATTAGGGACATTAATAATTCTGTTTCATAATTCTGTGAAAATTGATGACTAACATAATTACTTTCTGGCTCGCTCTATTTTTTAATGCTAGAAAAATAAAACTAAGAGCATTGCAACACCCAGAAAAGGCCGAATTTACCCTAAAACCCGCAAGGGTCATAATGAGGTAACACATTAGTTCATTTTTTTCAAATTATTGTACTAAAAAATTATAGTTAAAAAATCAAATATCGTGAATGACTGAATTCTCATTTTTTAATTCTACATTCTGGATTACTTGGAATATTGGCAAGGTGAAGGTTCGGATGGTGATGAGGGTGAAGGACCTGAACTGAATTTTGAAGCTCATAGACCAAATTGGCTAGTTGGCAGGAGTGGGAGAACCAGGAAAACAAGGAAAGATATGTCAACAATTGACATAAAAAATTCTGCACA
Source organism: Kitagawia praeruptora (assembly GCA_037693485.1). Classification (NCBI taxonomy): domain Eukaryota; kingdom Viridiplantae; phylum Streptophyta; class Magnoliopsida; order Apiales; family Apiaceae; genus Kitagawia; species Kitagawia praeruptora. Next base: position 131,097,539 of record CM075347.1, read on the forward strand.
ACTTAAATAGCTAAGAGATGAGTTAGCTGCAGAAATGGAGGACAAAATGAACAAGAAATTGGAAAATATTCTTGCAAAATTGGCCGAGAAGAATCCAACTCTCAATATCAATGCAAAAGAGCTGTGTGCTACTACTGTTGACGATGGAGATGAGACTGATGCAGTTGAAGAGGAAGAAGAAGAGGAAGCGCTAGCACCATGATGACTCAATATTTATGCAATGTTTAACCGGCCACTAAGTTGGTTTATTAATTATGTATTACTAAGTTAGATTGTCTTTTGAACTTAGTTATTTTGCTTGAACTTGATCATTTTGTGTATGGATGTTGGAAATGATGTTGGAACTGATGAACTACTTGGTTGCATGGTTGGTTATGAATTAAAATACCAATTAAATTTAGTGGATGTTTATAAAATCTAAAGGTCGTGGCGGATTTTTTTTCAGCATTGCAATAGTTACATAAATGTTGCCATATATGTTATATTCTTTAAAATATTTCATTGCATTTGATTCAAAATACGTTGCCTTAGAGCTACATGAGTCCATGTATTGCAATAATTAACACTAAAAAAATCGTTACAAAAAGTAAGCCATAGCTCCTCCAAGATATTGCAATGGTTTTAAACATGTTGCTATAGCCATTAAATCGTTGCCATATACCCCAATTGCAACGATAATTCAACGTTGCAATATGGTACTAAATTCGTTGCCATAAGGTACCTATGGCAACCAGAGCAAACCTTACGCCTGATTTTTCAATAATCGTTGCCATAGACCCTATTGCAACGAATTTAGGGCATATTGCAACGTACTTCAGACGTTGCTGTATCTGTTTTATGGTGTAGTGTTCATTCGATCATTATTTATTTAATCAATATCTTTTCGAATGTCCAGTTGAGCAATATTTTATATTAAGATTATTCCTTCAATATTTTTGACTTAATAAATATTCTTTGGAATATTTATTTAATTCTTCTAACTCGTGTCAAGAATGATTTACTTCATTCCAATATTATCTTCGACCTTCGAATATTATGTAAATTATTTCGGAGTCTTGTTATTAATACTTATATCAAGAAAGGTTCTCAAAATTCCATTCTTCATTCAAATTCTATCTCTCAGATTATAAGGGAACCTTACTTGAGAAATGTTATTTATCTTGTTGACCTCCCGGTCATAAATCTTTTGGAGTAATTCATTTCACTCGCAACTTGGTTGATGTTTATCAAATTTAATCTTTGGGTTACCACCTCATCGTTTGAGGGGTAAAATTGATGGAACAAGTCGATATCCATTAACAAGCAACAGCTTGGGAAATATTGGTGAATTTTCCTTTCCAACCAGATACGACTACTTCGTGGAGTCTTATCAACAAGTATTATACTTGGGGAAAGGGGGACGAGCTTTACGTTTCAGAATCATGGGATTATTCGAACTAGGAGTATTTGTAGTGTAAGAGGCTGTGGGACAGTCCATCATTAAAACTGGTATAAGAGGTTGTGGGACAGTTCATCCTAGAAATAGGGTCCGAGTGGCGCTGGTCCCGTCTAAGCCCAAAGATGGCTAGGGAGATCCGGCGTATGGTGGTGTCCATATGTTCTTCCTTCTACCGGTAGTAAAACAAATCTTGAGATACACAACCTGCGACTGATCATCGTAAGGTGGTGTCATCTTGCGCGACATACTCCAATATTGGTTCACTATCCAGAATCTCTTTATTTTCTACAACATTATCATTGTTGGCAGGGTTGAGAAGTGTTTGGAACTGGAATTGCAATATTTTCCTGCAAGTTCCTCTATTATGAAAATTGATAATATCTTGCTTATCTTTGGCATAGCAGATATTCCCACGGAGATATAATTTGAGTTACCTTGTAACTTTATCCTTTATATTATAATTGATAACTCTATTTATACCTTACATAACATGAGTTGTGATAAGGAGGTTTTTGATATTGGATCACCTTGTAACTTCATCTTTTAAATTATATGTTGATATTCTGCTTATATTCTATATAGAAGATATTTTACGGAAAGGTTATATTGAAAAATCTTATAACTTCATCTTTGACAATATACTAGCACTATGTTCGTCAATGCATGGCATACGGTTTCAAAGATATTTTAGAACTGTTATTATATTACTGAGGTACAATATCTTGATCTGTCAAGTGTTTTGGCGAAAATGACATACATACAAATAAATATTTTCAAGCTTGAGAAGTACTAATTTGGTACCTTATAAAGGGTTCGTTTAAAAAACCTTGGCTCTCTTACTATCAGTCATCTCTGAGTCTTAAGCTTATCAAGTGGTTAAAGAAGATATATCCCATACAGAATATTGAACTGTAGGGTGTTGTGATAAAAATGATATACTTATATGTATATACTTTCAGACTTGTGAAATACTAAAAAGGGGATCTTTTATGGTTTGGTTTCGGTTTGATGAAAATACTTGTAGTAGCTATATATACTGAACTGCGTATTTTGAAGAGTTTTCTTAAAGGTTATTGAGACTACAACTCATACCATTTTGCTAATGTATGAATCTTACTGTGGTTATTATGATCTCAGATTGTTCATTTGATGTTATTTCAAATGTTACACTTCCCTTATTGAAGTTCCATAGTTATAAATGTTTCAGATATGATATTAAATATCGTTAGATATTGAATACCCTTGTGTGTATTGATATATAAATTGTAAAGTGCTATTATTAACTTGCTGAGCAATTCTTTCGCTCAATCTTGCTTGTTTCAAATATTAACCTTTCAGATGAAGGTAGACGGTTGAGGCTTATCTGCATGGCTCGGAAGAAGCAGGCAGTACGCCCTTATGAAGATTATATGATCCAGAAAATCTATAGCTGGAGTAAGTTATATGTAGGTACATTGATGTGTAATATATATTACTTTGTACTGGGTAGTTCTAGTTGCTGGTGTACTTCCCAACGAAGCTATACTAGTAATATAAGGTTTGTAAGACATAGTGCGATGTAATTGAATGGATGTAATGAGAAATGTAAGTCTTTGAGTTCTTGTTTCTAGCCCTGTAACCTAAAAGATGCCTGGTGGTTGGGGTCTCAAATGTTGTAATTCAGTTAATAAGTGACTACAGGTGGTTAAGGTTGTTAAATAGGTAAGTTGACATTGAGGATTTCCGCGTGACAACCAAATCCTTGACCCCGGATTTCCTCGTGACAACCAAGTCTATAAGGGGTTTAGTGTTTGATAGGATTATAGCTGTAGAGTTCATAGGAACTCAGAATAATATAGTTGATCCTTTGACTAAAGGACTGGAACCTGTAGTGGTCCTTAAGTCGAGGTTGGGGATGGGGCTGTCAACCCATCATAGTTCATCATCAGTGGTAACCCAATACACAAATGGAGGAGATCCCTTGAAGTGTATTCAATGTGGTAATAACAAGCTGTAAGGATGAATTGGTAGTACCTTTGCTACATAGTTGATACTGTTGTAACTAAGACGTCTAACCCACTACACCATATATTGCCTATAGCATCACCTTAAAATTGTTGCTAAAGGGCCTAATACCGTTGTCATTGATTCTATGGCAATGCTTTTGCAAAAATTAGGCGTGAACTTTGCTTGGGTTGCAATAGGTCCCTATAGCAACGATTATAGTACCATATAGCAACGTTTTAATGTCATTGCAAAAGCTTGTTATAGCAAAGTTTTCCAGTCTATAACAACAATTTAAATTCATTGCAATAGGCTATAGCAACCTTGTTTTGGATATTTATTTTTTGTTTAGTATTGCAATACATTAGTTATGGCAACGTTTAAGGTGGCAATGGCAACACATTGTTTAATAACAATGCTTTTAGTAAGGAATTAACAATAAATGGCAACACATTATGAGGCAATAGCAATGCTTTTCTTTTAAAAAAATGGACATGACCCATTTGTTCATATAGAAATCCACCATTAACATGGTATTTTTTCATACACACCAATCCAAAGAGTACTTTGTACATCATTATCACCTGCCCAAAAACAGTAATACAATGTCTAACGACTAAATGCAAAAACGACGACATAGACGTGGTACAATTCAAGTTTACATTCACCAAAAGATTAGCTAGAAATTAAATGTATATGCGCCATGTCAAGGTTCTTCTCGTATCCTTGCTATTTCTCTAGATTTCTTGCTGTCATTTTTTGCCAATGATTTCTTTGTCCTCCTCGTAATGCCACTTCTACCAATGAGACCTTTGTGTTGTGCATAGATAATTATTGCCATGAAAATGGCAGCGGACACGATGCCAGTTAATATGACTATATGCAAACCAAGAGTAGGGGGTTAAGTACAGATATCGTTGTTGACTTTTAGTGCGGCAGCCAACAAAGTATATCCAAGACACTATACTTACCGGTATCCATAATTATTATTCCATGTATAGGGGATGTTCATGAAAAATATGGCATCCACCAAAGAGTAAACAGATAAAGAAACCTTTGCGGAATTCAGGAAGAGCTCCAACTGAAAAAAAAAAGAAAAAAGTGTAACAACTAACTTGTCTACCAAAAACAAGGACAATAAAAATAGGGAGAGTTAAAAGTTGTATCAGATGCAACTATGATACCTGAATTAGTTCGTTACGATGATGGTCTAGCTGAAATAAACACAGGAGATGAAGGTCGTCAAACACAAGGAATAGAACAAAATTCTCAATTGCAGCGTACTTATCATTTCCTGAACAGAATATGTGCACTACGTGCATTAATAGTTTAAAGGATCGGAAGGTTGCTTACCTGAATATTAATGTAATCTTCACTACGCCATAAACGCACATACGCAACCCCCATTTTCAGTTGCGTAAGGCCTGAAAAGCGTTGCGTAAGACCTTACGCAACGCTTTTGGGGCGTTACCAATACTGGCGTTGCGTAAGACCCCTAACGCAACGCTTTTCGAAGCTATTGCAACACTTCGAAAAGCATTGCAAAAGAGGCCTTATGCAACACCAAAAGCATGCAAACGCAACACTTCATGGGGTTGCATAAGATGTTTCAGCCACGTCACCATGCTGACATGGAAGCAAGGTGCCACGTCAGCATGCTGACATGTAAGCAAGGTGCCACGTCAGCATGCTGACATGTCACTAGTGGGGCCCACAAGTGCCATGTCACAAATGGTGGGGGCATGCCACGTCATCAGTGGGGCCCACCAAGGTGCCACGTCAGCACTGGACCCACATGCCACATCAACAGTGGGGCCCATATGCCATGTCATCAGTGGGGCCCACCAAGGTGCCACATCAGCACTGAGGCCCACATGCCACGTCAGCAATATGGCCCACATGCCACGTCAGCAGTAGGGCCCACATGCCACGTCAACAATGGGTACCACAATCTAACGCAACGCTATTTAAGTCTAATGCAACGCTAATTTTTTTTTAGGCAACACTAAATATACCATAATGCAACATCATATATAGTCAAATGCAACACTTTTTTACAAAAAATTTGAAATGGCTGAGCTGTTTATACATAAAATAATCTGGTCCAAACCAAGCCAACTACTGGTCCAAACCAACCACAAGGCAATGATGCGGCCAACAAAAATACTTGACAGTTTACAAAAATACCAAGTTCTAATACTAGCTAGTTAAAGCTACAAAAATTACTAAGTGGAGCCATAAAAATCCTTCAATTCTATTATTAATTTGCTCCATTGTATATCCCATGGTCGGCTATGTCGCAAGCTCTCGCCAACCTCTTTCTCCACGCATCATCTCATCATTTGACAACCCTGCAAACATCAAATATCAACACTAGGAAACCATGTTTATAAATCAGCAACTCAAGCATGTTATACATGATTCTAGTTAAAATTACGTCTCACCCCCTTTATCACGATTAAAATTCAAGTGCTTTAAGAGAAATGGAACCTTAACGAGTCGACTACTCTAATATTTAATTTTGGTCTTTTTGCACTGGCATAAATATATGATCCTCCTGATGTATATTAAGTGATGCATCAAAATTAATTGGCAACATTTGAATATCTGTCAATATATAAATCAATGCTACAGATAATTATATTATAAATTGACTGAACACGTGGAAGCCTGTTACGGAAGATAAGATATCACATAGGCACCTAAATATGACATCTGCATGAGTTACATTCAAACAATGATTTCCTAGGTCATCTGAGCATTTTACGTCTTCTTGTTTAGAACAACAATCAGGAATATTCCCCTTACAATACACACCAGATTAATGACATACCATCATACAGAAAAGGCCACTGAATATGCATATACTATTATTACAAAAAACAGTACAACTTACAAATAAAAACGCCAGAACTCTGCACCACAAAAGAACTGTGTAGATTTTCTTGTTCTTGAAAATAAAAGGATGGAAAGTCCACTGCAACAAAAGATACTGAAGGTCAGAAACATATTCACACTCTTACTGTTTAGCATTAAGGGACAAACTTGAAATCGACATCTGCTACTTGAAATGAACACTTGATCCTATAGACTTGATCACCTTATTATTTATTCCATGAGATTACAAACCAAGGGAGAGGGTGTGAGTGATATTACTTCCAAGATTAACTAGAACGTGATCTAGACTAGAACATGGGTCATGGGATCATTGCAAGGATTAAGTATGATAAAATGAGTATAATTTCAATCTGTAAAAGTATGTGAACTATAGTACTTGTAAACAGATATAGCCCTAGTTCTCCGTATCTATCAAATTTAAATATGAAACATATATCCAATATAACTTGATTATTTGAGCCACACATAACAATATCTGTCTCATATTGCACTTAAATGGACCCTAAAGAAATACATTTGACAGTTTCTTTTTCTTCTCTGGTGAAGAAGGCATCTCTACAGCCAGTTAAAAAAATAATGATTCTCTAGTGAACTGAAAACAGGTAAAATAATCTCACCAACACAAAAGACGCGAAGATGAAGGTAAATACAGTTTCACTGATGTACGCTCTTTCTATCCCAAGCTCCTGAAATACCAAAGTGAAAGAATGGAAAATATCGGTAACAATCAGAATCATCATCAGTAGTGCATAACAAAAAAAAAACAAAGTAAGGAATCAAGTATACATACCGGAAGAAGATAATAGCCAACATCCTGTAGAATGGGACCTGGTCGATGGAAATAATGTACTCCGTGAGCAGCCAGTCCATGTATATACTGAATAAGCATAAAGACACAACCTTTTCACAATCTTGACCAACATTCATGAAAAAGAAAAATCACACAATGGATAAAATGACACTGGTAAAATTCAAGGTTTACAGCAGTACCCACCTTAATGGATCCGACACGATCAAATACTTTTTGAGAACGTAAAGATAACTCTTCAGCAAATACATTCTTTACAGACAAGTGGTTCTATTCTGCAGAAATAAAATTACATCAGATGCATATAAGAAATTTCTAAACCTATTATATAAAAGAGTATATGGGAAGCAATAGGAAAAAAGATACATAAATTTATAAAGTCCTCATACTGATAGCTGACTTGGTGTCTTTAATAAAATCTGGATGGCTACTTAAATTTTTGAAAAGATTATTCTTAAGGTATTCTGCAGTTCTAGAGCCACCATGACCTGAATTGCATATAAATAACATGTTAGTCAAAACGACCCAGGTTACCATCTGTTTTTAAATAATCACCAAGGGCAAAAAAACGGAAGCCTAAAAACAAAGCAGAATGAATAATGTGATAAACATTACTTGTGTAACATGCATAAACATTTTAAAGAAAACTGTAAGAGTCCACACACACACTCAAAATGTTTTCACTGATAGTCGAACTCTCAAAATTAAAAACACACACTCATATGAAAAAAAAACATATTAGGTCCTGAAACAAACACATACCACTGCCTGTTTGAATGTGAAAAGTGAGGTTAGAAGATGTACCAAGGTGATTGACTGGAAGAATTTCTCACCTTTAATGAAGCAATCAGTGACACACTATTTTCCAGTTCCACCAAATATTCCTTTTGCTCCTTTACTATGATTAAAAGCTCTGTTAGCAGATAACACATTCTCTCAACCTGATGTGATGAGTCAAACCAGCAACACAAGTTAGACAGTTTTCATCTTTAATGCAGTTTTTACTTCTAAATATGTTGTGCTAGAAATTTATCAAGATACAAATAGAATATTGACCTGATAATCAAATTTCTTGATTAATGTTTCTTCCACATTTTCCATGACTTTTGTGGCCTTATTCATGGCATCATTGACCAAGAAAACATCTCCCTACACACAATTAGATGTACACTACATTCAAGGCCGGTAAGCTACAAAATTTTCGTATGCTGCTAACCGGAAATAATTATTCAGAATTTCCATGTTTGAATAAAAATAAGAGGTAGTTTTTATATATACCTTTACATCATCAGCCAGAGGAACTCTTACTGATATTGCTGACAGTTTTCGAATTACTCTGCCAACAGCTTCAGAATTTTTGCCCTCCATCTTTGCCCATAGTTTGAGCAAGTGATCTTGCGAGTGAATTATTTAATGGACTTTGTGTGTGAGTGAGGGAGTATATATAATTTAGATGTCGAATTTGAGTTGAATCCATCGATTTATAAAGAAAATCGATGATAAATGTCTCAGATCCTTTTATTCTAACCAATCGCAGCCTCAAAGTATCAATTAACTTGATTAATAGATACATAGAGATATATAATATACTGTATATAGTGTTTAATCGCCGGAGAGATCTAGAAATTAGGGTTCTAAGAAGAGAAATGAAGAGAAATGATAGAGCCGCGGCGAGAGAGAACAGAGAGAGAGAGAGAGATTTAGGGTTTGAGAATAGGAGAGGCGAATAAATAGTACACATGAAACCGTGTAGCGTTAGTATATGTATTTTAGCAAATAAACGGTGTAGATTAATCTCACATTATGATCAATGGATGAGATCTTTTGGGTTTAGTAAATGGGCTGGGTCAAGAGTTGTAGCTGGATTGGGCTGTTTGGATGGGTCGAATATGACCAAAAATAAATCAGAAAATAATATCTTTTTATGAAAATAATTTTGAGAAATCAAAATATATGTATATATATATATATATATAATAACTATATAATAATATATAGATACTTGAAAATATTCTAATGTTTTGATTCTTTGTATGTGAATTTAAATATCACAATCTAATTGATCAAATAATAAGAATCTCAATAAAACTCGATAAAGTAACTAGTGCTTTGTTACGGATTATTGTTTCTATTTTTTAAAAAATATTTTTGAACGATCCAACCGTACGGATGTCAATATATATCTAATATAATGATATTCCCCAATTTTCAGAAAATAAAAAATTAATTTGATTGGAGATCTTAGTAGATCACTACTATTTTCAATATGACTCGTAACTAGTGCTTTGTTACGGATTATTGTTTCTATTTTTTAAAAAATATTTTTGAACGATCCAACTGTACGGATGTCAATATATATCTAATATAATGATATTCCCCAAGTTTCAGAAAATAAAAAATTAATTTGATTGTAGATCTTAGTAGATCACTACTATTTTCAATATGACTCGTAACAAGTGCTTTGTTACGGATTATTATTTCTATTTTTTTAAAAATATTTTTGAACGATCCAACCGTACGGATGTCAATACATATCTAATATAATGATATTCCCCAAGTTTCAGAAAATAAAAAATTAATTTAATTGGAGATATTAGTAGATCACTACTATTTTCAATATGACTCGTAACTAGTGCTTTGTTACAGATTATTGTTTCTATTTTTTAAAAAATATTTTTGAACGATCCAACCGTACGGATGTCAATATATATCTAATATAATGATATTCCCCAAGTTTCAGAAAATAAAAAATTAATTTAATTGGAGATATTAGTAGATCACTACTATTTTCAATATGACTCGTAACTAGTGCTTTGTTACGGATTATTGTTTCTATTTTTTAAAAATATTTTTGAACGATCCAACCGTACGGATGTCAATATATATATAATATAATGATATTCCCCAAGTTTCAAAAAATAAAAAATTAATTTGATTGAAGATCTTAGTAGATCACTACTATTTTCAATATGACTTGTAACTAGTGCTTTGTTACGGATTATTGTTTCTATTTTTTAAAAAATAAATAAATATCTAACGCAACACTTCAAACAGCAAATGCAACACTACCGATACCTAATGCAACACTTCTGCCACGTCAGCAAATGCCACGTCGGCATTAGTGGGTCCCACTTCTGCCACGTCAGCAATTGTGGGTCCCACAATTGCCACGTCAGCATGATGGGCCTCCGCCACGTCACCCTTGTGGGTCCCACACTGCCACGTCAGCAGTGGTGGGTCCCACATCTGCCACGTCATATTTTTAAAAAAAATATAAATTTATCTAATGCAACACTTCAAACAGCAAATGCAACACTACAGGTATCTAATGCAACGCTTTCTGCCACGTCAGCAAATGCCACGTCAGGAAAGGTGGGCCCCACTTCTGCCACGTTAGCAAATGTGGGTCCCACATGTGCCACGTCAACATGATGGACCTCCTGCCACGTCACCCTTGTGGGTCTCACACTGCCACGTCAGCATTTGTGGGGCCCACATCTGCCACGTCATTTTTTAAAAAAAAATATGAATATATCTAATGCAACACTTCAAAGAGTAAAAGCAACACTACTGGTATCTAATGCAACGTTTTTTGCCACGTCAGCAAATTCCACGTCAGCAAAGGTGGGCCCCACTTCTGCCACGTCAGCAAATGTGGGTCCCACATTTGCCACGTCAGCAAATGCCACGTCAGCATATGTGGGTCCCACTCCTGCCACGTCATCATTTATTAAAATTAAAAATTATCTAACGCAACGCCATCAGTTAGTGTTGCATAATGTGAAACACTGTGGGTAATACGCAACGCTAATCTATATCTAACGCAACACCAATTCAGCTCAGTTGCAAAAGTCCCAAAACTTCTATCTAATGAAACGCTTTCTGTGCAACACTTTGTAAAAAGGGTTGCGTATGCTCACTTATGGCGTAGTGCTTCTGTATCATCAATGTATTCTCGTAGCTGGAAAAACAATTTATCTAATTAGTTAGCCAACATACATCGCAGGCATTAGCAGCAGCCAAATATGTGAAGGTCATAGGTTCAATTACCTTTATCAACAATATTTTATATAGAAAAAAGTAAGTATATAAACACTAAAATCTATTTCCAATAGCATAAATTGGGAAGATACGATCATACCTTTTGCACCCTGCTGATCAACCTTGTCATTGCACTTTTCAGTTTACGTACACGATCCATATTACGGCTGCTAATCTGCATATAATTCATAATCCATGATCGTACATTACTATAAACAACCAATTACTCACCACTTGTTAGAATAATTATTCTGCATATCAATTTCTTATCAGAAGAACTCTTAAATGTTGCTGCTCACACAAGTAACTGCAAGTAACTGTAAGGAGAAAACAGTGTACAAGGAACAATGCCCTTGCTAAAAGCTAAAACCAATATATGCAGTAAAGATACCACTAGCAAACCTGTAACAACTAACAAGATTAAATCTTATATTTAACAATAAATATAACAAAGTTACAGGACTATAAACTTCTACAAGTATGAACCAGTTTAGCATCTTAATTAAATCTAATCTAGACCAGTGTAAATAAATGCTCTTACCTTTGAAGTCAGTTCATCTAAAGCTGGGTAAGCAGCAACTTCCAAATTTGTTGTTCTTGCATCGAGAAAACTACAAAGAGCTTCAAGTGCGACTTCTAGAGCCCTCAATTGAAATTCTACATTCAGGTAAAAACTGACCACTTAATTCATAAAAAATTAACATTAACTACCTAAAATGTGTGTAAATGTAATACAAGGAAATTTTACTAAATAGTTTAAGTCTTCAAAAAATTGATGTATCCAAATATGTTCCTCAATATAAAAATGTCCAAAACAAAAAAAGTCTCAATCTATAACATGACAATAGTGTCATTTGTGAAAGTTATACCATTCTCTGCACTAGTCAAATTCACTTCGTCATCTCCTTGGCCTTTGGAAATAGGATTCACCGAAGGTAATCTTCTTTGAAGTTCTTTTACAATAGGAACAACATTATCATCAAGAGGATCTTGAAGCATTACCTAAACTTAACAGTGGAAACACATAAAACGAAACCAATCATATATGTTGAAAATTTTATGCATAAAACACAATGACTAATCAAATTTAAAATTTAAATTTGACATTACATGTTAGAAACAAAAGTACTTTTTAGAAACAAAAGCAATATGCAGAAAAAGAATGCAGACGGGGTTTAAAAGGCGCAGGACCACCGGTACCTGGAATAAAGAATAATAATATAACGTATATCAGTCAATTATATTAATGTAATTTCGAGTAAAGCCTAGGTGAAGAAAAAACAACAGTATCAACACGATGTCTACTGCTTAGACTCTTAATTACACAATTGTAATAGACATAAACTGGAAAATTAAAAACTGGAGGGGAGCACATATACCAAAAATTAAAAACTGGAGGGGAGCACATATACCAAATTAGGCAGGTGGAGCCATTATTAACAAAGTACAAAATAACAATTAACATTGCTTGAAGGAGATGTGATACTTTTATCAGCAACATCATAAAGGAAGTCAGGAATCAGAAAGGTCAATGAAGCATAGTATGGAATAATGAAGCAATTTTATGTTTTATAACAAGGGACCAATAAAATTAGGAGGCAGGTATCTTCATACAAAGCTTATCAATAAAACATAATTTAGCACCAACATTAACTCTATACTTCCATAACAATTAACACTAGTTACACTAATTAAAACATTATAAGCATCAATAAAATTAAAAACCTCAAATCAGTATTCTTAACAAAATCCCAAATTCAAAAAAACCCAAATTCAAAAAAGCTCAATTAAACATATACATACTCGATTAAACATGCATACTCGATTTGGGAAGAAGATTTACATTCATAAGCTCAATTAAAAGCTAAAGTAAAAGCTCAATTAAACATATACCTACTCGATTAAACATACACATACTCGATTGAACCAGCATACTTGATTTGGGAAGAAGATTTACCTTCTCCAAGCTTCAGTGTTCACGGTTCTCTACTGTTCTCCGAGTTTCAGTGTTCTTCGATTTCCTTCAATGTTCATCGAGCTTCAGTCGTTGTGTGTGTTTTGTGTTTAATGTTTTGTTTGTTTTGTGTTTTGTGTCTATGTATTTTTATTTTCTTTTGTTTGGTTATTTTTCATTGCCCGCCAAAATATTTTTTAGAAGCCCGCCCAAAATTTCAATTAATTTTGAGAGCCCGCCAATTCTGAGGCCCACTAATCATGTCTACTGCAACGCCTTATAGCAACGCTTTAAAAAACCATTGCAATAGATAGCAAATTTTACAATATGTAACGGTTTTTCACTTCAATTGTAACGATTTTGAAAAGCATTACAATATGTCTAATTTTGTAAAAACTTGTCATCAAGAAATAGCAACGCTTTTTAACAAGTTTGGTTGCTATAGCCAATCTATGGTGTAGTGTCCCCTGTAAACCTAGAAGGTATTGACGCTGCTTGTAAGCAAGAGTTATTATAACTCTGAATGGGGTCAAGTCATTTGACGAGATGGTTGCAGTACATCTCTGAAGATGCCCAGCTAAGCGAATGTAATTGTGTGGTCGCAATTAGAGGAAAGGGTTATTCGTTGAAGCATTCGACGAACAGGATCGAGATAAGACCATTAATGTCTCAAAGCCGTAGATTGGCACCATAGCCTTTGACTTGTCGTCGTCTATGGAACATGATTACACGAAACGGATTCAGATTCGAGGTGAAACATTCCATCTGAATCCGGTAGTCATCGAAGTAGGGGACTCAGTAGGGTTCAAACCCGGAAGGGTACCGACTTTGAAAAACAAGTCATGATGAAAAACCTGAAGTATTTCTGTATGGATTTGTGGGGGATTGTTAGAAAATGGATTTTTTAGAGCATAATTATTTTATGTTCTTGATGTTAATTTCGGATTTTAACGATTAGAAATTGTTCCTTGCTATGAGGACTTAAATTTTCGTATACGGGTCTAAGTAATTTTCTTAGTGAAATCCATAGAGAAATAGAGTTGAAGTGGGTAGCTTGAAAGAGCTTGAAAATGAGAATGTGTATTTGTCCACATTGAAATAAATAAAGGGGGTTGTTGGCTTTATGTAGAATCACACACATGGATAGTGTACAACTAATAAGGTGTATGATGGTGCATGGTGTTACTGTGTGCTTCACGCGCGCACACACACACGCGCGCGCCGCCGCGCGCCTCGCCACGTCTCGTCTCGACTCGACTCGGGTCGGGTCGGTCGAAGGGCGATTTGGGCCAATGTATCGGCGTCTCGCGTACGCGAGGCGACCTGGGCGAGGGATTTTATTTATGTGTCTAATTAATATTTTAATTAGAATAAATATATATATTAATTGGGATCAATACTTGGAAGAAATCATGTGGAATTGGTCAAACATTTAATATGGGCCAAGTCCTGATGGATAAAATCCTGAAAGTACCAGATCCTGATCGGCCAAGTCCTGACGATACCAAATCCTGATGACTGATGGACATCAGATCCTGACGGACGAAAATCCTGATGGATCAGATCCTGATGTTGGGTTCAAGTTTGATAATATATGTATATATATATTCAGATTAATTAAAATAAAACTGAAATGTGTGGATAAAATATATATCGTAACTGTTACGATTTATTTAATATGAAATCAGCTGTTACAGCCGTTTTGATTAAATCGACGGTTTCATTCTTATTAAATGGAATAGGAGTTACAATATCGATGAGGGTGGTATCAGTTACGTTTGGGCTCTCCTATAAATAGAGAGCTAAGGTGCTGATTTTAGACACACCACACCTTACATTCTCTTCTCTTCTTTACACTCTCTGTTCTCCTCCCGCTATAGTTTCTTTTACTTAGGGTTTTCCGGCGACTGAGGTGCTAGTCGAAGTTGAGTTATCTGGTTGCTGTGATCATATAACTCGGAGTTGTTTTATCCTGGAAGAATATCGCCAGCATCCTGACACAGTGTAAATGGGGGCGATTATCTTTTCAAGAGCAGTCAGGACCTCGAGCAAGGCCTGACGACTCAGCTATTCTTTTATTTGTTTGATATACTGCTATAGTTATGGCTACTGGTATGTCTTCTATCCTTCCTTTGTTATTTCAGTTACTGATATGCATGTTTTATACCTTCGTGTTTTGTTTCATTAATTGTTTGCTTGACCTTGGCTTGTTAAATACATTATATAACTGCCTCTATGTTGTTGTATTAGTTAATATTTCCAAAATTACCAAAATCTTATGTTGTTGTATTAGTTAATATTTCCAATATTACCAAAATCTGTACCTTGAGAGGGAAATTGGCCGGGTAGCATACAGATTGGAAAAGAAATTGAGAAATTGAAAGAACCATAATGTTATCCGTATTAAGAGGACTCTGATGTCTTAAAAAACTAGCAAAGTTTAATTCTCTAGGAAGCTCAAATATTAATATAATTCATAGTAGAGTTGTCTTTTGTAGCCAATAAATAAGGTTGTTTGGGTGTGCCTTACAGCATCTGCAAATCAAAAACTGTAATTGTATCTATTTCATATAAAACTTAAATGTTATAGTAAATTAATGAGAAACATGACATGTGTTTTTGTAAA
Organism: Kitagawia praeruptora; assembly: GCA_037693485.1. Classification (NCBI taxonomy): domain Eukaryota; kingdom Viridiplantae; phylum Streptophyta; class Magnoliopsida; order Apiales; family Apiaceae; genus Kitagawia; species Kitagawia praeruptora. The sequence goes on from CM075347.1 coordinate 131,113,287, forward strand.
AAACTTAATTAAATGTATTGTAATAAACTTTTCTATTCCATCTAAAGACCCTAATGTTTGGTTTTCCCAAATTCTTGATTCTCTACATTCAATTTCATGGTGCTTTTTTGTTAATTTTGTGCCTAAATGAGGACTCTGGTGCTAAGTAGGTCCACAAGAGATTTCAATGATGCGTATTATTAAACTACAAATCTACTGGCTTTACCGACATATGGTAATAATATGAAAGAAATATATTTTACATTTTAATATATAAACTAAAAAGTATATTTATATTGAAATAAGAAATAATGTATATGTAAATTCGTAATTGTATTTTCACATAAAATTTTAATAAGTAAACTAAAAAGTATATTTATGTTAGGTTTTCTCTACACTGTAGGATTATTAATTTTAAAATTAATAATTTAATTTTTTCTTAAGATTCCTGATGTTTAACTTATATCAAATAGTAAATTATAACTAAATTCAAGATATAGAAGATAGATTTCAAATAGTAAATATGAACATTTAACTTATATAATATCTAGATTATACTAATAAACAAATAAAATTAAATTCTAATACAACCACTTTTAATTTATATTATATCTGGATTATAATTTTTTTTATAATACGATATAATCTTGATAGTCTATTTTCAAAAACATTAAAATTATTTTTTAGATACTGTACCAAAATTTTGGATAAAATCAGTAATTTATTATATAAAAAAGGGATAATATCCGTGGCTTATTATATACAAGTATATAATATCATGCTTTGTTTATATTTAGTATAGATAGATTTTAAATCTTTTAATTATATTTCATATTTTTCAAAACAAATAAATAAATATGAATCTAAAAAATTGTGTCACGTTTTTTTGCATAATAACAAAAAATAGTTGATAAAAATTTTGTTGTTACTACTATAAAATTGAACTATATTTTAATTTAATTTAATTAATTTTATAGGATCATCCATGTATCTAGTATTTTTACCAAATTAAAATATTTTGGCCTAGGTTTTCACCATGGGCCCATGTTTGGTTTTAGACGGTTTTATGCAAACTCAAAATTTAGAAGGTTCTAGAAAACAACCTATCAATCATTGTATAAATATTGAGCCGCCCTATAGGCAAATAAAGAGTGCTGATGGCAAAGAGTGCTGCTTCATAGAGGTCAGTTTTTTTAAAGTTCTTTTTTGGTGGTAGAAATTTAATGTCAGGTTCTTTGTCATTTCTCATAAAGGATGAATTAATTTAGGTTGGAAGAAAAAGATGTATGGCCTACTTAAAAGTCAGGTTGTTGTCGCCTGGTCGTCATTCTCGATGTTGCCATACAGATATGGTAATGAATTTTCATTTCTCGTGTTTTGTTAGTAAATATTCATCCTACCTAAATATATTCCATGTAAATTCAATATAAATTTAAAGTATTTTTATTTGTTTGTGAGAGTTCATTTAGATGATTTTTAATAATTTGAAATTGGTCTTTTTATGTAGAATACAATGAAGATTATGCTCCAAAAAAATTAACCCTATTACTCTGAGGGAGTTCACACCACCATGGAAATCATGTGTAATTTTCTATTATCTTTAACTTTTGCTTAATTGTTTTATGTTGGAATTTTGAAATCTTTAACTAATATGTGTCCTTTGTTTGGCTTAATTTTTTTTATTCTTTTGTATGTATTATACATCATTTGTATATTAATTAATTTTGATATACTTATGTGTTTTAATTGATTTGTTTATATTTTGTTATCTACTAATTTTCTAGTCTTTACTCCTTCAATCTATTCAATTTCATGATTTTTTGTGCATATATGCTTGTAGGTACCAGCTTATATATGCTAATTAGAAAAAGTTAAGGTGGTGTTACTGAATCATAAGATATCCACATGAATATTATGAGTAAAAATATAATTTCATGTCTTCCTAGTAGCAAAATGATATGTTATCTTCATAGATATATGCTAGAAATATAGTTTCATATCTTTCTAGTAGTAAAATGATATGTTATCTTAGATATATGCTAAGTGTAATTATTAAGATTATGATATAACATCATGAGATTTCCACATGTGAATTAGATAATTACTATTATAGATTGCTTCAAGGGTATAAATTCAAGTAATAATATATTTGATGTCACATTAATATGTATGGTATGTACTAGAATAATACATTATTTGATGTCATTCAAGTTATATTTTTTCATATTACTAGTTGTTGCACCCTTTTAAATTTCAACCAAAGTGACCCTTTTTTTTATCATTTAACCTGATTTTGTCCTTATATATACTCATTAAAACATGTTGTATAATTTAGTTCAGAGTAAAGTGTATTTTCTGTACTCGCACTTTGGGTGTCAGGATACTAGACTTCTAAAACTATCACTTGCTATACTATAGACTATCAACTTTTTTATAATGTGTGTACTATCGTCAAATTTGGTTAGCTCCGTTAAATTTTTCAAGGGCATTTCAGTCTTTTCATTATCATCTTCTTCCTCAAACCCATTTCCACCATGGTTGAAGCTTTTAAGAAATTAAAACTTGAATATATATATATATATCTCATTCATTTCTTAACAAAATCAAGTCATTCAAATTGTAATAAAATCATTTTTTCTCCTCTACAAATTGATATTGATTTTCAACTATCGATAAGAAACATCAGCCAAGTAAGATCTTTTATACACACCCAAACCCCATTTTGCCATTAAAAATGATCATAAACAAATTTGGTAGTTACGCCTACTAAAAGTTTTTGGTAAAGATGAAGCTAATTGATTATAGTCCAAGATGTCTTTAGAAGCTTTGATAATAATTTTTTGACTAGTCTGTTTCTACAGTACATTTCTTCAAACATTGTTGTCGAAGACGAAGAAATTGAAATTCTGCTGGCGCAACAAAATGATGTTTTGTGCATCCTGGATGGCCTCAAAACGTTGGCGGAACTGAAAGCAGCGTATGGTGTTACCCAACATGATATGGTAATTTATGGATGTGACATTGTTCCCCTTTTTCCCAGCATTTTGCATACAAGCTAAAGGAACCAGCTTTGATGAATTCTATCTGAAGTTGATATATGACGTCCAGGAACAGTTATAAAGTTGTTCATCCAAGGAAGGTGAATAGAATATACTCAGACAGAAAAGAGAGTTGTGTATCTTGGTTCTCAAAGTTTAATTTAATATTAAAAGTGTTTTCTGTTTACAAGAGTTTAAAAATGTGTGAACTGTTTGGGGATTTAGTCCAACTGCATTGTATCCTAAAGTAATGGATTTAATGAGCATAATTTTACTTAGACATTTTATGCATTTTGAACTCTTAAATCTCTTTACTTTAGTGAAGCTGAATCATGGAGAGGCTTCGTTTTGCATATCCAAATTGATATGGAGGTAATTTGGAGTTGATCATGCTAATTGCTCTCTCAGAAAGAGCTGTCATATGTTAGTCTAGCTAAAAATTGGTTTGTGCACATCGACTTCTTGTGGATCTGGATGACTAATGTTGCTCTGCCTGGATGACCTGTCATCGCTTAGTTCTGAATTTAGGTAAAGATCTACTTGTTTATGTCTGTCTAGGTGTACATGTTCATGTACTTAAGGATCCAACAACTAATTTTCAAGTTGGTAATGAACACTTAATAGATCATTTACCTTGGTACATAATAGTATAAGATACTAGATTGGCTTTCTTATTTCCAAGGTCAGTCACCTTGTTGTCCACTTCTACGAAAACATTCCCAGGACTATTTGAAATTTTGAATACATGGTTGGCCTAACATACATATAGAACTTTTGGCTGTTCAAGTGAATATACCTAGCACAATGAATTTCCAGTCCCGTATCATGTTGGAAAATGTGGGTTGTAGACCCACATTGTCAAGTCATTTTGAGCTCAAATTTGAGTGTGCATTGTGTGTGTGTTTGCAACAAGTTGTGCTTGGGGTGTGTTCTCCTCCGTGAAAGCTTTCCAATGCATGTTCAAACACTCAAAATGACTAAGGGATGGATGAGTTATGATTATCCAAAGTTGCTCCCTTAGAAGTGGAAATTAGCAAGGATTTGGGCTTTCCGCGTGTGCGACTTGCGGATACGAATGCAACAGAATATTGGGCCGACTGAACCCGAACTAGTTTTGCTAATAATTATTTCCACTGGGCTGGGGCTTAAAAATAAATCAATCAAAAATCTGTTTTGATTAATTTGGTTAAATCAAAATTTATTTTGATTGATTTGGTTAAATCAAAATCTGCTTGATTGATTTGGTTAAATCAGAGATTTAATTTAAATATAGATATTGTGTAGTGCACAAGTTTTATCCTTATCTTTTCGTTATAGTCTTATATTAATTAACGCGTTTAATTAAGTTAGGAAGTTGTGTAGCGAACAAGTCTTGTATATCCTACAAATACCCCCTTAGGGTCTAGGATTATTCATTCGAAAACACACCTCCTCTTCTCATACACAGCCTCTTCTCTTCCTTCGGTGATATTCTTGCTCGTTTCAAGCTCGCTGAGAGTGACGCTTTTATAGCTTCACTGCAATCCGTTTTATTCTGGGAGGCGTTTCGCTCGCACATACGGTGACGGCAAATACGCTTTAAGGAGACAGTCACACACTGGACTCGGGTTTTTCGTTCTTGTCACCTTTTCTGTTTTGTTTTGAATATACACGTTACTGTTACTCACACACACACGATTATCATATTGTTTGTATTTATCGTAGATTGTCTAACAATATTAAAGCGTATTTTTTATTATATTTGTGATTTGTACATACGTATTTGCTTGTTTGTTTGAGTGATAGATTTAATGGAGAATCAAACTATGAACAACACGAACATGACGGTTGATCCCAACGCACAGATTGTAACATCTGATGGGGATCACTAGATGCCACCAAACCCTAACGCACAAATTATAACATCTGATGTGGGTGCGACGTCGGTTGGACATGTGCCTTTGGGACATACTATCGTTGGACAGATTAATGTTCTGATTGGATCGAATACGACAGGTTTCGTTCCTACAAATGGACATGCGGTGCCTATTGGTGTGCAAACATCGGTAGTACAGACGCCTGTTATGCCTGTGGTGCCTAGTGCACATATTGCACCTGTTGTGCCTGCTACACATGCTCAGAAACCTGAGAAGTTCAATGGAACGAACTTCAAACGTTGGTAGCAAAAGATGCTGTTCTATCTGACCACGATGCATCTGGATCGCTACCTCAAAGAGGATCCACCGTTGCTCACTGCTGAGAGTAACATGCAAACAGCTTATGTTATTGATGCTTGGAAGTATGCCGACTGTATTTGTCAGAATTATGTGCTGAATTGTTTGGCTGACTCGTTGTATAACATGTACAGTACGAAGCCAATAGCTAAGGTCTTCTGGGAGTCACTTGACCATAAGTACAAAACCGAGGACGCTGGGGCTAAGAAGTGGATTGTTGGGTACTTTCTTGATTATGAGATGGGATTCGAAGACTGTGGTCAGTCAGGTGCAAGAGCTGCAAGTGATCATCCATGATATTCATGCTGAAGGGATGATTATAAGTGAGTCTTTCCAAGTTACTGCTGTGATTGAGAAGCTGCCACCTGGATGTAAAGATTTCAAGAACTACCTTAAGCATAAGCGTAAAGAGATGTCTATGGAGGATCTGATCATTAGACTTCGCATTGAAGAAGACAACAGAGGATCCGAGAAGAAGATGAATGTTGCCACTAAAAAGGCAAACATGATGGAACATAAACCCAAGAAGAACAATTCTGGTAAAGGGGCTAAGCTGGCACCTAAGGGAGGAATTTCGAAGACGAAGTTTCAAGGGAAGTGCTACAACTGCGAAAAAGTGGGTCATAAGTCTTCTGATTGTAGGAAGCCTAAGAAGCCCAACAAGAAGAAGGAAAGCAAACATGGTCATTGATATCTCCAAGGAGATGGGTGACATAGACATCTGTGCTACGGTCTCTGAGGTGAACCTGGTTGGCTCTAATCCGAGGGAATGGTGGATTGATACGGGAGCTACAAGGCATGTTTGCTCGGACAAGGCGATTTTCTCTAGCCTCAAAGCTTCTAATGCTGGTGAGAAGCTCTACATGGGGAATTCAGCAACTTCAACCATTGAAAAGGAAGGCACGGTGAATCTGAAGATGACCTCTGGGAAGAATCTGACTTTGAAGAATGTACTTTATGTGCCTGATATTCGCAAGAACCTTGTGTATGGTTCCTTGTTGAATAAACATGGCTTTCGTATTGTAATTGAGTCGGATAAAGTTATTTTGTCTAAGAATGGTATGTTCGTAGGAAAGGGATATGTAACCGATGGGCTTTTTAAGCTCAAAGTGATGTCCATTAAGGACGATAATGAAATAAAGAATTCTTCTGCTTACTTACTTGAGTCTCCTAATTTATGGCATGCTAGATTAGGACATGTTAATTATGACACTTTACGAAGATTAAGTGCAAAAGATTACATACCAAAATTGAATATCGATTCAAAGCAAAAGTGTGGAACTTGTGTTGAGGCAAAATTAACGAGATCATCGTTTAAACATGTGCAAAGAAATACCAAGGTGCTAGACCTAATACATAGCGATATATGTGATTTAAAATTCGCTCCAACTAGAGGAGGAAACAAGTATTTTATTACATTCATAGATGGTTGTACAAAATACTGCTATGTATATATATTTGCTTAAAAGTAAAGACGAAGCTATAGATAAATTTAAAATCTATAAGGAAGAAGTTGAGACACAACAAAATGAGAAAATCAAAATGATACATAGTGATCGTGAAGGTGAATATGTTGAACCTTTTTGGGGAATTCTGTTCATGGTATAATCCATGAGGTCACTGCACCATACTCCCCTCAGTCTAATGGAATGGCTGAGAGGAAGAATCGCACTCTCAAGAATGATGAATGCGATGTTGTTAAGTTCTGGACTTCCGCAGTCGATGTGGGGGAAAGCCATCTTAAGTGCGACACATATTTTAAATATGATGATACGCAAGAATAAGGATGAAAGTCTTTCTGAATTTTGGAAGAAAAAGAAACCAATTACCAAAATCTGTACCTTAGAGGGAAATTGGCCGTGTAGCATACAGTTTGGAAAAGAAATTGAGGAATTGAAAGAACCTTAATGTTATCCGTAAGAGGACTCTGATGTCTTGAAAAACTAGCAAAGTTTAATTCTCTAGGAAGGCCAAAAATAATATAATTCACACTAGGGTTGTCTTTTGTAGCCAATAAAAAAGGCTGTTTGGGTGTGCCTTACTGCGTCTACAAATCAAAAACTGTAATTGTATCTATTTCATTATTTCATAAAAAACTTAAATGTTATAGTAAATTAATAAGAACATGACATGTGTTTTTGTAAAAAACTTAATTAAATGTATTATAATAAACTTTTCTATTCCATCTAAAGACCCTAATGTTTGGTTTTCCCAAATTCTCCCAAATTCTTGATTCTCTACATTCAATTTCATGGTGCTTTTTTGTTAATTTTGTGCCTAAATGAGGACTCTGGTGCTAAGTAGGTCCACAAGAGATTTCAATGATGCTTATTATTAAACTACAAATCTACTCGATTTACCGACATATGGTAATAATATGAAAGAAATATATTTTACATTTTAATATATAAACTAAATAGTATATTTATATTGAAATATGAAATAATGTATATGTAAATTCGTAATTGTATTTTCTCTTAAAATTTTAATAAGTAAATTAAAAAGTATATTTATGTTAGGTTTTCTCTAGTAGGATTATTAATTTTAAAATTAATAATTGAATTTTTTTCTTAAGATTCCGAGTGTTTTATAGATGAAAATTGTTAAATTATAACTAAATTCAAGATACGCGTGAGCTATAAATTCATAGAAGATAGATTTCAAATAGTAAATATGAACATTTAACTTATATCATATCTAGATTATACTAATAAACAAATAAAATTAAACTCTAATACAACCACTTTTAATTTATATCATACCTAGATTATAATTTTTTTTAATAATACGATATAATCTTGATAGTCTATTTTCAAAAATATTAAAATTACTTTTTAGATACTGTACCAAAATTTTGGATAAAATCCGTAATTTATTATATAAAAAAGGGATAATATCCTTGGCTTATTATATACAAGTATATAATATCATGTTTTGTTTATATTTAGTATAGATAGATTTTAAATCTTTTAATTATATTTTATATTTTTCAAAACAAATAAACAAATATGAATCTATAAAATTGTGTCACGTTTTTTTGCATAATAACAAAAAATAGTTGATAAGAATTTTTTTGTTACTACTATAAAATTGAACTATATTTTAATTTAATTTAATTAATTTTATAGGATCATCCATGTATCTAGTATTTTTACTAAATTAAAATATTTTGGGCCTAGGTTTTCACCATGGGCCCTTGTTTGGTTTTAGACGGTTTTATGCAAACTCAAAATTTAGAAGGTTCTAAAAACAACCAATCAATCATTGTATAAATATTGAGCCTATAGGCAAATAAAGAGTGTTGATGACAAAGAGTGCTGCTTCATCGAGGTCAGTTTTTTTAAAGTTCTTTTTTGGTGGTAGAAATCGAATATCAGGTTCTTTATCATTTCTCATAAAGGATGAATTAATTTAGGTTGGAAGAAAAAGGATGTCTCGCCTACTTAAAAGTCAGGTTGTTGTCGCCCTGGTCATTCTGGATGTTGCCATACAGATCTGGTAATGAATTTTCATTTCTGGTGTTTTGTTAGTTTTGATAATTGAGAATTCTTTAAAATTTTGGAAGGCATCTTATGAAATGGCAAATGGCTAATGAGACATGGCTCCCCTCAGATCTAATTATGTTGACAATCTTTATTTTTTGAGATATTTAAGAAAATTTATTACAGTTTTCTCTCTAAGTTAATATCAAAGTTAATATCAAGTATTTACAATTTCTTTGTATATAAAAGGTATCTATGATATGATCTAATGTTAATTTATATATTAATTTCAGCAAATAATGAAGAAAATGCTCCAATAAAAGTTAACGGGATGGATGATGTTGTTCCACTTGTGCTGAAGGTTATGAAGGTGAAATGTGGAGCAACTACCTCATACAACATGAGAGGGAAATGTGACTGACTCTTTCATGGTCGTTGATTTGGTTTAAGATTAGTAGTTACCTGATATGACATGTGTTTAATGGAATATTTTAATATTTTCTTCGTGTATATTTATCTAGTATTTTTAATACTTATATATTTTAATGAATTCGTTGTCTTTTATTAGTTAAACATTATAGATATCTTTTCTTAGATTCAGCATCATTTCACAGAGAAAAGTGAATTCCTTCAAATCCAAAGTCCAAAATATGTGAATGGAAAATACGTGAATTCCTTCAAATCGAAAGTCCAAAAAATGTGAATGAAAAATACTAGCTCTATTTATGTGAGGCTTTTAAGGAAAAGGTGCTAATGTTATTATTTATTTCATTATATGGTGTTTGTTTGAGCTATGACATGTTAACACTGTCATGTAAATTCTGATGTGTTATCTTTTGGGCTTTCTCTATGCACAATGCAATTAGTTTTTTGGTATTTCAAAATTTCTATTTTTCCCACTATAAACTAGCATTTCTATATGATTGAATACATTAAATCTTTCTATGGATTATGAGAATCTCCAAGAATTATTTGTTGCCCCGGTCACATTTATTCTCCACCAGTGGAAAAGGTAATTATTATTATATGATTTCTGGTAGGACGTTATTTTATTTACTTATCTATCTGGTCTCTACTATCTTATATGTAGAGTTGAAGCTTATCTTATATGTAGAGTTGAAGCTTATATGTTCTATAGCAGTAACAACTTTTTAGTTTTTGGATATAATAAATATCCTGTGTTTGAAGTGGCTTTCTTGTTTGTTTTTTGAGCACCACCTAGCTGTTACGTTCATATGTGAAAATGTTTTGATGAAAAACATATGAGTTCTTGTGACTAAATTGAATGGTGTAGCTATGTGGTAAATGAGAACTATGCCTTGTCGAACCATCAAGGTTCGATTCTCCCCTATTGGGGTATCAGAACAAGATACTAAAATAATAGAATCACTGTGGCAAAAAAAATTAAATTGAAGGATCATTGTTTTATGATTCAAAAATAGGTTGTCCAGTATTTTTTGTATAAGGATAGCTTTTCTTTGGCATCAGCCTTGCCAAGTCACGCGGGGAACCTCTTATTTAATGGTAGCAAAGAATGGTTGTGGACCTTTTTTGTTAGATCTAGAACTTTTTAGTGTCATAAGCACCTAATTACTGTTTGCCATAAGAGAATCAATATGTTTATTAATACTTACTATATAATTATCCATCTCAAATTGCAGATTATCTCGGGAGTATGTCAGAAGGGCAGAGAAAAGCTTTACTCTTCTTTTGGACATCATTGAAGTATGTACTTGTGGAAGGTTTTCGCCTATTAACCTCTTGACTTTCCATCCACAAGATGAACGAGAGTTGCAATCGCCTTCCATCATCTCAAACATGCTTCTATCAGTTGTGTTTTCCACCTTACTAATCATTTAAAGTCATGCAAGAGCGTTTAAGCATCATCACTCAAGAGCATGTCGGCTCCAGCTTTGGTACTGCTTGAAAAAAAACCTTACATGGTGGGACAGAAAATTTCTTGGCGGCACATACAAAGATTGATACAAAACTTAAAGTCAAGCAAGATTGTGTACGCATTATTAGTAAGGAGCATGAGCAGCTTTGGTACTTGTTGAAACAAACATCAACTGGTCTTATTAAATTTAAAATCGAGATTACAAACAATCGAGATTACAATCAGAAGCCAATTTTCACTCTTATTTAAAGAACAAACATTTCTCGGTATCTTACCTGTATTAGCGGTAGTGGTTAGACAAAAAGAAAAGATTAGTATTTCAATTTCATGTATGTAAATACTTTTATTTAATGAAAATAAAAAAAATTATTTTATTTACTTGTCTATTTACTGTTCATTATCTAGAGATTGATAATGTGCATACATTCAATGTTTACAAGTATAGACACAAAACAATCATTAGAACTAAACAACTGATCAGAGTCTTAATTAAATTCAGAGTTTGGAACACTAAGTCAGGACTAAGTATTTTCAAGGTCTAGTTCTTCATCATAGTCTATATCACACTTCACACTCTATCAAAATATAGTATTTCATAGCTAAAGAAGTTAATATTTAAAAATAGTTAATATTTAAATATAGATAATGACCAGCATCAAAACTATAAGCTGATACTTATGCATATTTAAGAATCTATTAATTTAATTAAGATTCCTAACTCACTTACCAACCTAATGAAGGTACCCAGCTTAGTTAGAATATCTTGCAATTTGTTTGTCCGTAGGAACAAAAAGAATTTTCAAAGTACCATTTTCAATTTGTTCTCTAATAAAATGGGAACAAATTTGTATAGTTTAGATTCTTGTTTTGTGACTGATTGAGGGGTGGTTTGGGTAAGTAAGTTTTATTTATAGTTATATGTCTTTGTATTGGTTTTGTGGCACTAAATCCCGATCCAGGGGCGTCACATAATCAGTTATTAATTAGTAATTATAATTATTGGTCGTAAATATTTTTAAAAAAGGAGAGGTTTTAGTTAAAAAAAGTTAGAAAATGTAACGTATTTTTTGAAGAATGTAATCAGTTAGTTATTGTTAATTATAATATTATTAGTTTATTGCATTAAATAAAAACGTCCCATGATATTTTGGTCAAATGAGAGGTTTTAGTTAGAAAAGTTAGAAAATGTAATGTGTTTTACTTGAAAAATGTAATTGATTAGTTATTATTTTGTTTTATTAAATAGAATTGCCCGCAATTATTACAAAATAATTGTATATAAAAATAAAGGAAATTGAGTAAAAAGTAACTAAGTAAGGGTTAGTTTATTTTATTAAATAAAACAAACTATTATTTCATTAAATAAAACGATGCATGATTTTTTTTTGAAAAAGGAGAAGTTTTATCTAGAAAAGTTGAAAAAGGTAATGTGTTTTAGTAGAAAAATATACTCCATCCGTCCCAACCAATTCTTTACCTTTGTTCAATTTATTTTTAAATTTTTTTTTCTTGTATAAAAATATATACATTATATTTTTATACAAAAAAAGAAAATTTAAAAAATAAGTTATGGAACTATCCATACCTTAAAATGCGTGCCAGACACCTCATTCTGAACCTATTGGGCTGAGGGAGTAATTGATTAGTTATTAAGAATTATAGTATTGCTATTTTGTCTTAAAAAAATTTGAATTGCTTGCAATTATTACAAAATAAATGTATACCTAAATTAAACCGTTTGGTGACCAACATACGAGCACTTGGGGAGAGTGTGCAGGAGTCATACGTCGCGAAAAAATTGTTACGAGCCGTTCCTTCTAAATTCTTACAAAATGCATCTACCATAGAGCAATTTGGGAACCTCAACACGATGACGTTTGAGGAAACAGTTGGATCCTTGAAGGCACATGAAGAGAGGTTGTGAGGCCAAACCGAGAATAGTGGGCATCAGCTGTTACTCACCGAAGAAGAGTGGAACAAAAGGGAAAATGAGGAACAAAAAGTATTACTAACCCTGAAGGAATGGCATAGAAGATCCCGTAAAATTGATGGGTTCTCCGGATAGAAGTACAAAGGAAAGGACAATCTGCGTTGGGTACGAGCCAAGGGTAATGTACGTTGTTTCAACTGCAGGGCGTATGGGCATTTCGCTGCAGAATGTAAGAAGCCCAAACGAGACAGGGAAGCAAAGGAAGAGGCAAATATTGCAGCAATCCCTGATGATGAACTAGCTTTGCTTATGGTAAAGTACGAGGTGAAGGAGGAAGGTATGATGCTGATCAATGAGGAGAATGTAACTCCGAAACTGAATTACAAAACTGATGAGAAGAAAGAGGAGTCGAATTTGTGGTATTTGGATAATGGCGATAGTAAACATATGACGGGACAGCGAGGAAAATTCAGTGAATTAGACGAAAGTGTGACTGGCAAAGTAAAATTTGGCGATAACTATATAGTACACATAAGGGGAAAGGGCTCGATTATCTTAAAATGCAGCAATGGTGAAAACAGAGTGTTAAGGGAGGTGTATTACATCCCCTCATTGTGCATTAATATTCTGTCACTAGACCAGCTTTTAGAAGAGGGACACCAAGTCATGCTGACTGGAGACTGTTTATGGGTTCGTCACAAGAGGGGTGAGCTACTGATAAAGGTGCATCGCTCTAAAAACAGACTATATAAGGCAATACGCAAAACTGGTGAACAGAGGTGTATGCTAACGAGGTGCGATGATAAGAGTTGGCTTTGGCATTCCCGTCTAGGACATGTAAACTACAAAGCTCTTACACTAATGTCGACTATAAACATGGCTCATGGACTGCCCAAAATAGTCCAACCTGATGAAATTTGTATAGGCTGTCTAATGTCTAAACATACACTACAAGAAAAACTCAATCATACAACACCTTTCACACAACGGTTAAACAAAAAATTGTTGTCCCGAAAAAACAAACAACGGTGAATGTTTTGTCCTCGAAAAAGTGTTGTCGGAGTCTTGCTATGACAACTGTGTTTGCTGTTATTTGAAACCATTGTCTAAGCGGTATGCTCTGATAAAATCATACAACTGTTCTATTTCAATGTGTTGTGTGGAACCTTTTAATACAACTGTTTAGCACCGTTGTATGTAGCCAAATTCACATTATCTTCAGACAACGCTTTTAGAAAAAACCGTGGTGTAAGTTAGACAACAGTTTATTGGAAGTGTTGTTGTATGGAACATCAGACAATGTGTGTTAAATACCGTTGTTAGAATGAAAGTTGATAGACAATGGTTATTAGCATTGTGAGATAAATGAGTTTCATACAACAGAGCAGCAACAGAGCAGAAAACTGTTGTTTAAACATCCTATTTAGAAGACGGTTATAAACATTGCTAGAATAACTGTTGTCTATTTAGTAAGGACAGAAAAAAAAAATTACCTGTACATATTACATCCCAACACAAACCAAACCAATGCAATAATCAGCCAATTCCAACAGATTTGCAAACTAAAAATCAACCAACCAAAAGACTAGCAAACTAAAAATACTCAACCAAATTTGGCAAACCAAATACTTTCGTAAATTGACAAGTTAGTCCAATCGGACAATACACAAATCTCATACTTTGACAAATTGACAAAATCCATTAATCGGAATAGAAGTAATGATACAATACATAGCTACTAGTTAGTAACAGATCACACCAACTCTGTAAGACAGTTATGGAGTACTTCTACATTACAATCGAAATGAGTTCGGTGTAATACTAGTACCACCACCACATTACAATTTGCTTCTTGTCTTTGGTAATATCCTGCTGCGTATCCACTCTTTCCAAGGTCTTCTTTTGACACCGTTAAATCTGCATAAACATAAAATATAACATTAACCTTAATTTGGAGAAGTTTGATAGAGCAAAAAAAATTTTGGTGTATAATCTATAATAGATAGCATCTCTCCAGTCCAGAGTCCTCTTGCAGGAGTCGACGGTAGCCATACTTGTATGTCCTTCGAATGATTATTTTAGCTATGGTAAAATCATCATCTATTATAAAAAGAGACATCAAGTCGAAACATTCACAACTTGAGAAGTCAAAATTCAACTAGATGATGATTTTACCACTGCTAAAGTAATCTTATGAAGGGGTTCCTTTAGATGAAACTTGTGATCAGTAGAAGTACATCTAAATAATATGAGTTTCACATAAGTCAGCAAGTCAACACACTACACCATAAAAAGCCTACGGCAACACCAAAAAAGTGTTGGCGTAGGACCGAAATATGTTGCTGTAGGGCCAAAAAACCCCTAAGGCAACATTTTGCTGATGTTGCCATTTTTGCCATTGCCTTTGGGGTCAATGGCAACATTCTTATTCTCTATGGCAACATCAGTTTTAATGTTGGCATAGACATCTTTTAGCAACATTACTAGTAGTCTTTAGTAACATAATATTATGTTGCCTTTGTGTAATATTTTTTTTAAAAATAGTGGGGCCCACCAGTGGACCCCACTTTTGGGACCCACAGTGGGGACCACCTTTGGGACCCACTGTGGGGCTCACTTTTGGGACCCACTGTGGGGCCCGCTTTAATGGCAACACAAATTTTAGCCTATGGCAACATTTTCTAGCAACATTTCTTCACATTAATTTTCATTTTTGCCAACACTTATAGCATCAATGGCAACACTTTTCTATTTCCAACAAAACATCATAAATAAGAAAATATTCATCCGTAGATAACCAAATACCACAACCTTAATTATCCATACCAGATTCAATACATAATAGCTGGTCGCTGGTCGCTGGTGCCATAGTACATACCAAATTCATTACATAACATCTGGTGCCATAAGTACATAAACTACAATCCAAATTCAAAGCAAATGCATAAGAGTTAATTGGTGCCTTGAGCAAAAGACATAAGATCTGGTGCACCATAAGTACATAATCTTACTAAGTACGTAATAGAACTAACATAACAAAAGATAGTCTAAAACATAAACAGGGCTCCCCAAACAGTCACATAGACATAAACAGCAAATTAAAAGCTGGTGCCACCAGTCACTGGAGTACCATCTTTATGGCCACTCGAGACACTCGCACAAAGCTCCCCAAGATCAACTACGATGTCTGGGTTCGCCTCGCCTAATTTTTTAAGCACCCATGACATGTTTTCCTGTACCTTTTTGTTCAGCTGTGCATTCATTTCTGCTTGCAGTTTCTTGTTCACTTTCGCCTCGATTTCTTCAACCAAAGTTTCCCTTATCTTGCATGTCAGGTCCTGTACGTAGGTCTCTTTTGGAGCTTGAGCTGCAATTTTTGATGGATTCACAGATCTCCCTAGGACCCATGTCGGATAGTGTGCTTTTCCATTGGTAATCAGCAAATCATCAACACCCTCTCCTAATGTGTCGAGACGCTCCTGAATCTTTTCCTACGAAATTAAGACATAACAGTGATTTATCAACAATTCATCAACAATGAAAATAAAATGATTTAAGACATAAAAAAACTGAATGCTTACAATTCTGTAATTCATTAGTGCGGGATCAGTCTTATAGGTGCGTCCCTCTGTTCGCTTACGAGTTTTAATAAAAATCCTTCCACTTGACGGTTCACCCTGATCTGGCTTCCCCTTCTTCTACAGAAATGAACAAAAGATTAAAGAAATGAACAGATTAAAGTTTTAATCTTATAGCGAACTCGATCAAGATTATTTCAAAATTTTATAAAGTTAATTAATTAACAGGCATCAGGTTAGATACTTTAGCTGAACGAAATACTTCTAATTAATTTCATCTTTAATTACCTGCTTTATATATAAAGAATAAAAGATAGAACACTAACAATATTATTTAGGACCAGTAGACAAGTAGACAAGTAGACAACGTAAGGTTAGTACAGAACTAAAAGTTAGCTTAGTGTAGAACGTATAGTCATGTGTCGTAAACTAAAAGTTATGAAGCACATGTAGTTGTAGTATTATAATATCTTTATGACAGGTAAAGGGAAGATGCTAATCCCTCATTAAACGATTAACTAGAAGAAAAATATTTTACACTTAATTTAAATCCAGGAAGAACCACATACTGTATTTGCTATCTCAGTTAACAAGGAAGAACCACATACTTTGAGCAAAAATCCAGACAATGAATAAAAAATAATATCGTAGATACAAATACAAGAACAGGATATACAAACAAGAACAGCATATGCCTTAGACAAAAACAAGAACATTACAACAACAAGAACAGGATATATCATGCTTTACAGGAAGATATAGTGCAGTTATAAGAGATAAAACAACTATCTTCGACTTTAAGCACATGAACATAAACAAGTACTGACAAAACATAAACAAGTACTCACAAAACATACAACGAGAAAATAGAAACATATCACAATCTATAAAGAAAGTGTAAATACCTTAAAGTAAAAGCCCCAAATCGAACACAATGAAACCCTAATTTCAAGCCCCAAATCGAACACACTGAGACCCTAATTTCAAAGCCCCGAAATTGACCGACCCGTTTCAAGCCCTAACTCCAAATTAATCTTGAGAAAGAGAAATAAAGCCCGGAATTAGTGAATTAAATCCCTAAACTAAACCAATTGAACCAATTGAGAGCTGCATGTGTGTGTACGAGTGTGAGTAACAGAGAATTAGACTAACAGAGAATGTGAGAGAGGAGAGAAAGAAAGGATAGAGAGAATTTGTGTGTGTATGAGTGTGTGTGAGTGTGTATCGACTATGAGCGGAGAGAGGAGGGAGTGGAGAGAGAGACCGTGGAGAGAGTGAGGATGGAGTGGAGACTTTGTATCGACTGTGTCTAAAACTTCTTTTTAGCCGCGGTCTGAAATTTTGGTTGGGCGGTATTTTTGCCGCTCACCAAACTTTACCCCAAATTTACTCCTTTTTTTCAACATTTTATTTAATTAATTTATTTCTTTATTAAATATTTAATTCCTTTTTTTTTTGCTAAATGATTTCTTTTACATAATTTGTTAATATATTCAAAAAACATTATATACAAAAATATTTTTTTATTTATTCATATATTAAAATATATTTAGAAAAAAAATATTTTAAAATTTTTGTTTAATAATATTTAATAAATATAAAAATAAAATTACACATCTTAAAAAGTTTTAACATGTTTAGTGAAATATTCACTCTCTTATGGAATATTCTAGATTTTTATAAAAATAATTTTATTATTTTTATTAAAAAAGTAATTTCCATGTGAAAAAAGATTAAAAAATTTATTCATAGTAGAAAATATAAAATTTTGTTCATTGTAAAATCATGGTAACACAATTTCAGACCTACGGCAACACACAAACATTTTTATTCTATGTCAACATATTTTTTCTATCTAAGGCAACATAAAAATGATAATGTTGTATTAGCAAAAAACATGCATGGCAAAGGAAACATATCCAAAGGCAACATAGGCTCTAGATGTGTTCATAGGCCTTTTATGGTGTAGTGACAGTACATGGAGTTAAATATTTTGAACTTGAATCCAATGCAATGATATATATTATGTAAGAACCCAGATTTTTGATAGAATTAAAACTTTTTATTATGTAATAATATGGGAATGAATAGTGGTTATGACTGCGATGTAACGACTGTCTATTTAATGAATGGAATGGATTTAGATTCAAATATTTATATGTCATGAAAAATGATTTTGGTTGACAGCATAGATAACAATAATCTATCTCCTAGGGATATAAGTTATAATATTCCAAGAAAGATTATTCTTGTGTCACCCAAACCAATATCTGTTATTAGTCCAGTGGTTCCGTAAAAGGGTTAAGGAAAGCCCGAAAGAGGACCAGGACATTTCAATAAATATTAGGAATAAAAGAAATAATAAAGTGTGAATAGTGATTTTGGTGGAGATGGGAATATTATCGGACGACGCTATATAGAAGTATTCAGAACGGAAATCTGAGTTCGTATTAGTGATCCAGGGGGAAATTAAGTGTATGTAAAAGCTGTCGGATTCAGAAAAAGAGCACTTTTATTTTCTCCGAGAATTCCCTGGACACTGCAGACTTAAGGACTTATTAAAGGGACTTAAGGAAATTAAATTCGAGAAGTATTAAGAAAGATGGAGAATGTTATTATAAATACTAAGAAGGTTTTCGGTAAAACCCTAACTAGAAACGAATGAGTTATTCCCTCGAACAATCAATGAATTAAGCAATAAACGGACAAAAGAGCAAGCAGGGGAGGCAAGATGCATGCATGTGCTCTTAGAAATATCTAGTAAATAGTTGGTTATACAAGTAACTAGCATGTTAGAGATCAAACTAAAGTACTTAGCAATCTAACTTCAAGTTAGCCTTAAACCACCACAAAATCAACACTTGTCTCTCCATTTTCATCATCCCTTACATCATCTTCACTTTATTAAAGTTACTTTATGGATAATATCTCAATAATACAAGATGAGAACAAGAGATTAGCCAAGCAAAAACACAAGACAACACCACCACTCTCTCCATCCATTTACATTCGGCTATTCCTTAATTCAAAGGGGGAAATCCCACTTCCAACCATCCTTTGATCTTGAAACTTCTTATGTGAGTCCTATAATTCATATAAATGATCCCCAAGAAATACTAGCTTCAATATCCTCTTTTTCAATTTTCAAAAAAATCATCAAAGATGATGATGAATAGTATTTTTCAAGAACTAACTTGATTTTTCTTGTTTCTAAGGATAGTTCACACTCTCAAGAAGGTATAATGATCTTGAAACCCTAGGTCTACTTTGAGATTATACATGTTCTTGATAGATTTAAGTGTTAGTAGCGTGTTAGTGTGATTATAGGCTTATTTAACATGATCTTATGGTTGATATTATGCATGATGATCAATATGATAAAGTGATATGTTCTTGAACTCCTTGGGATGAGAAATCATGTGAATAAGTTGGATATATGCCCGGTGTGGCTTGGATATGTTGTTATGATTTTAGAACGTTCGATTTATAGCCGTTATAATGCCGAAATTCCGATAACCTTAAGAACACGAATTTAACAGTAGGAATAACTCACTGTTTAGCTTCGATTTTGCCATGGTTAGCTAGATTATGTTATAATCTTCGTTTTGATATAAAGTTCGTATGAAATGGACTTACGGTTTAAGAGTTATGATTAAATTCGTATAAGTGGTTCGAAAACGTAAATGGAAGTTCGTAACGGAAATTGGATTCCTTTAAAAATACGAAGTCAGTGGTATATTTTGATAATTAAATAATAGAGATAAAAATGGAGGTGTGGGAGAAGACCGCATGTAAAAAGGATCGTTTTCCGATTTTATAAAAATGTTCGAATCAAGGTTAAACGCGAAAGAACCCCTAAAAGCATGCTTGATTATAACTCTGGTAAATGACTTAGAAAACGGGCGAAAAAACTCGTAGTACAATCTTGATTCGTAAATGATCGATCTTAAAACTTACATGGCCTAAGTATGTATCAAGTGTGGGTGCAATGACGGGTTATAATAACAGACGTAGGTCGAACCGCATCGGTGATAAAAAGATTTACACTAAGAGGTGTATAACGAAATAATTCGAACAACGTGTTTCGACTTTAAGTGGAGTTGTATTTAACCTTTGTAAAGTGTTAAGTGATTAATCCCGAATGCCTTGGTTATTTATAGATCACCAGGCTGACCCAGGACACGCTACCACTACCCCTACCCGCACTCGATTTCCAGGCAAGTTTCAAATCCTTTTTAAAAGGCTGTTGTTGTGAATATATATATATATATATATATATATATATATATATATGCTTTCTGTTATACATATGCCATAGCATGCATGCCTACTTTCAAAGTCATATTGATATACTTGTTCCCTGAATTATTGTCGGCTTATAAGCTAGATAGTTATTATATCAGTTATAAGCCGGAAATTACTAAGACCCTTAAGCGAAGGGCAGTTGAATATCATTCTTTGATTATAGACCGGGAGTCGTTATTTCTTGATATATTGATATTATTTTCAGAGGAAAATATTTAAATAAATATTTTCCATTTATTATTTTGCGAATATTATTGGAATATACCCTTGAGATTATTTGATAAATATTATTCGGATTGTTCATCAGATATTTATTTATTCGATGAACATTATATTTAATATTCATCTAAGGTCGAGCTAATATTCGAATATTATTTCGAACTCTCAATTAAGCTATTTACTCAATAGATATTAGCTTATTTATTTAATGAATATTATTTTAATATTCATTCGATCCTTATTTATTTAAATGAATATTATTTCGAATATTCATTCAATCTCTATTTATTTTATAAATATTAGTTGAACTTTGATTCGAACTCCAGTTATTCGATAAATATTATTTTAAATATTCCATTGAGATGATGAATATTATCTTCGACATTCATTTAAAGTCAATTCAATTATTTAACATAATTTCAAACATTCATTCGATAATCATTTCTTCTAAAATTATTATTAAGTTGAATATTCATTGTTTATTCAATGAATATTGTCTTAAATATTCAGTCGATAATTATTTCATCAATAAGTATCATTCTTAAGTTGAATATTCATTATTGATCCAATGAATATTATCTCAAATATCCATTTGATGATTATTTCATCAATAAATATTATTATTAATTTGAATATTCATTATTCGTTCAATGATTATAATTCTGAATATCTATTCAAAGATTATTCCGAGCAACACTTTTCCAATATCTGTGACTTAATAAATATTCTTGGAATATTTATTTAATTCTTCTAACTCGTTTCAAAAATGATTTACTTCATTCACATGGTATCATCGACCTTCGAATATTATATAAATCATTTTAGAAACTTATTACTATTATTATATTATCAAGGAAGGTTCTCAAAACTCTATTCTTCATTCAATCCTGTCCCTCGAATAATAAGGGAACCTTACTTGAGAAATGTTATTTATCTTGTGACTGCCCGGTCATAAATTATTCGTTTCACTCGCAACTTGGTTGCTATTATTCATGGAATCTTGTGTACCCTCTCATCGTTCGAGGGGTAGAACGTTGGAACAAGTTGGTATCCATTAACAAGCCTCGGCTTGGGAAATATTGGTGAATTTTCCTTTCCAACTAGATATGACTGCCTTATGGAGTCCTATCAACAAGTGCTATACTTGGGGAAAGGGGAACGAACTTTACATTTCAAAGTTATGGATGTTAATTGAACTAGGAGACGCGTAAGTGGCCGAGTGGCGCCGGTCCAGCAATGGCCCAACCGTTGGCCGGGGGGTTCCAGAGGGCGGGCGATCCGTCGGTACTTCCTTCTACATGTAGAGAACAAATGATGGGGAGCATGACATGCGACTGATCATCGTAGATGTTGTGGCTCCTGGCGCGGCAAGCTCCCGTATTAGTTCATCACCAAAAATTGGAGAATATTCTGTAGCATTACAATTGTGGGCAGTGCTGAAAAGTGTTTGAACTGGGATTGCAGTATTCTTCCTGCAAGTTCCACTACTAAAAATACTGGATACAACATCGGTTCTGGGCCGATGTAAAAACTTTTCAAAACCGATGTCTAGGTGGGTGTTGTTAAATGTCCAGTATTTTACATCGGTTCTGAGCCGATGTTAAAAATGACTTATTACATCGGTTTAAAACCGATGTAAATACTAATCAATAACATCAGTTTTTAAAACGAAACCGATGTCTCAACCCCCGTACTACATCAGTTTTAGATATACAACCGATGTTGTAAATGGTATACTACATCGGTTTCAAAAAAAGAATCGATGTCACAACTATATGTACTACATCATTTTTAGATACAAAACTGATGTCTGTACCCATGTCTTTACACACACTAATTACCAAATATAAATCACACTAGAAAGTAATACACTACAATTACCAAAACTGAATCACACTAGAAAGTAAGTAAAACTAATTTTTTCATTAACGAAAGAAATACAACATTCTTACATCATTGAATAAAACTAAATTGGCCTACATGAGCCTATATACATTAAACAAGCTTTAATTACATTATCCAAAACAACCAAACTCAAACTAGCAGCTGTCATGTTTGAAGCAGGCCTTCTATCCTCGAAATACCCTTTCCCTTCTTTCTCTGTCTCTCTACCCGCTCGAACAGATGCTCCACGGTTGCAACTCCCTATTCAAAATCAATAAGGATGAAAAAACATAAACAATAAACCTGATTGACATTCATGTATCTCTAAGATACGTATGACAGATGTGGACATGTGGTATATGTGTAGAAAGAATATAAGAGTTACCCATGAGAATTTTTGTATATCAGTTGTTTCATGTTTTCCAGTGAGACGACGTTCATTGCCTTCGCCATACGCAGCAATATGTTCTTTGTGCTTCAAACTAAGCTTTTCGATAGCCTTTTAAATGACCTGAAGGCCTCCCTCATTCCTCATGGATTGTGTGCTGAAATCGATTTCTTTCATTAGAGATATATTAAAAAGATAGAGGTACAACAAATGAGACAACCACCCCAGCAATCTCAGTGATTCTTTGTTATCAACAAAGGTTAACATGATTATGAAAAAAAACAAACAAACATGCTCTTGCAGGAGCATAAGAGTACCTCTAAAATGTAGCGAGCAACCCACAGTTCATCACCAGGTGAGATACCAATAGCAGGTCCAACTTGAAATTCCCACTGTAAGACATAGAAGAAATATCTGATCAATAAACAAATTATAGAGTACATGCTATATATTTATCTGTCTTTATTGGAAATTGTGAAATCAAACGGGAGATAAATGTAAATTAATATTTAAAAACAATTGCCAGTAGGATTTTTTGTATACATGGTTGACCTTACCTGTCCTGGCATGACTTCTCCGTTGATTCCACTTATGTTGATCCCAGCATACAAACAAGCTTTGCATATAATAAGCATCAACAATGTCTCTTCCAAAGGCCTTATCAAAATAACACTCAGTGGCTTTTTACATAATTTATCAATACACTCAGTGGCTTTTAACATAATTTAAGCTTCAATTGCTGGAATACTATAAAATCAAAGAAAAAAACAAATCAAAATAAACTTCACATAACCATTTGAAAAATGAAGACAATTAAAGAAACATTCTTTTATGCTAAAGAAAAATAACCTCCTCCTCTTGTTGTGCTTGCATATCCAGTGACATTAGTTGCTGCATGTGGCTCATCTGGACCCACGATAGCGTGAGGGGTTTGAGCTTGCTTTACCTAAAAATATACATGATACATGCCAACATTAGTAACAATCCGTGAGCAAAGGATGTTTGAAGAATTATGGAACATAGGTAACCCAGTAGCTAGCATGAGACATTGTAACTATTGCAAAATTGACTGCTTAAATTAAGTTAGAAACAAAATGGTTGAAGAAATTACCTGTTGACATTAGATACAAATATATATATATGAACCGTGAAGGACGAGAAAACGTGGAAGCCAGTCATTTATTTCAATATCATCATCAATTGGAGCTGGTTCGCCAGGTAATGTTGCCCATCTCTATGTAACGACATAGAATGTTTTACTATAGTAGGAAACACATACAAAGTGAAAACCAACATAGGAATGTATATTACGGTTCGCATGTATAAATAGCCTGATAGACGGGCAGAACGCAAAACTTCATCAAGATGTTCCAATCTGTACACAACAGATCAGCCATGGTGAGAAGTGAGAACACAAAAAATAGACACAAAACAATGTGTATAATGTATTACAAAGACTAGGAACTGGACATAAAACTCAAAACCAAAGGCATTCATGTTTTACGTGTCATTATCAGAATCAAACATTTTTAGCTTCTCCAAGAAAAGGATAAACACCGCAATGATTATTAAATATATAACCTTCAACCCAACTCTAGATCCTAAAGTTTTGCCTACAATGCTACTTCATGAGCATTGATATATGTTCCAGATTGTTGGGACAGTACTTCAGAGAAATAGCTAGTTGTAATGTAGATATTAATCTTCTAAACTCTTGTGTGTGCTAAATACCTACGCCTACCAAGTTGAATGCATATATTTATATAAAATAACATTAGTTTACAATATCATGTATAAGATAATTTCATGGTCATGCAGCTACCTATACAGACTCAAGTCAGGCGTCATGCATCACTGAGGAAAGATGGCTGGCCCCTTCCTTCTCATCCTTTCCTCCTCCTGCCCTCTCATTTGTCAAAATCAAAACAAATTTATAACATTGCCTCACAAATAGTTCCTAATTCTTTATACTTCAACTAATCTTGTGTGAAATGTCCGTAGAGAGATGGATAAGATAATAATCTCAATATCTATATGTTAAAAGTTATGAATACAATTCTAGGTAAAATAGAAATATACACTCACTGTGCTTTTAGAAGAGCTTTTTTTTCCTCCAAATCAGCAAGTTCTGTTCTAAGAGATTCTACTTCTGGAGCAGTTAACAGCACCTGACAACATGTCCATCAAATGTTATATTCTGCACAATAAATCTAAATCTAAATCTAAATCTATCATAAACCAAAGAACATGTGTCTATATAAATTTATATTATCGATTATGAAATTATATCGGTCAGTCAATAAAAAAATTGACCTCAAAAAGTTTGCAACTTTAATTACAAGAACAATTCAGCTGGTCATGACTGAATATAAAACTAAGTTTCGAAAGCTTATAAATTCATTTTAGCCAAAACAAAACTCCAAACATATAGATTCAAGTTACTTAAAACTCAAAACACAAGTCAATTAAGCAAATAATTAGAACTCATAAACCATAAAGGCGAAGTGAGATGAAATTGTAATACCTTCGATTCCAAATCCAACTGAATTGAATGACAAAGACTTAAGGAGTCAATTTGTATAAAAAATAAGACCCAAGAGTCGTGAGAAGACTCGAGAGTTAACATCAGAAGACCACGATTCGATTAAACCCCAAATCGCAGCAAAACATAATCCGATTAATCTCAAAAACTTGCAAGAAAAAATTAAATCTCCTAAATCTCCCAAGCAGGATCAAATTACATGTTCAGATGAGTGAACAATATTCGAGATTAAATAGAAAATTATTTGAATCGCAAATCGTAAGTTTAGGGTTCGACCTAATTGGGATTTGAAAAGGGGGTTTTGTAAGGTGGGGGTTTGAATTTGGGGGCTTGTAAGCTAGGGTTTGAATTTGGGGGTTGTAAGCTAGGGTTCTTCGCTGAGTTTGTGAGTGAGCGAATTTGTGTGAGTGAATTAGTTTGAGATTGTGAGTAGTGTAAGAGGGTCAAGGGGGAACTGAAAAAAAGAAGGGGGAATTTATGTTAAGGGGGGAGATGTTTCTAAGTTTATACGGAATTGTATCTCCCCGTGTTTTTTAATTTTTTTAAAAAGAGGTTGAGACATCGGTTTTAATTACAACTGATGTCTAAAACCTATTTTAACATCGGTTATAGTAAAACTGATGTAAAACAATCCTTTAACATCGGTCACCAATGCAACCGATGTTAAAGTGGTGATGTCTATTGACTATTTTCTTGTAGTGTTCCCCTATCATGAAAATTGATGATCTGGCTTATCTTTGACATAGCAGATATTCCCACAAAATATAAATATATTTTGAGTTACCTTGTAACTTCATCCTTTATATTGATCTGGCACTATTTTCGTTAATGCATGACATATGGTTTCAAAATATACTTTTGAACTATCATATATGTATATCTATGCAGTTATATTATTGTTGGTGGGCTATTGCTCATCCTTGCTTATTATTATGTCACAACAATAGCTAGGTCACATGGCTCTAAGTAGGTTACCCGTCCCACAGGACTCCCCACTGATATTATTGCTGCCATTGCTGAGGTAGCACAGATAGTCAGCTTTTGCTTCCAATTTAATTATATGTATCAATAATATTAATCAACGGCAAGAACTTTAAACTTATGATGTTATCCTTTTGGTTTGTAATAACTTTTATTCGTAATCCGTAATGTGAGACTTATTTTAATTTCATCTCTGGGACTATAACTGTGTGTGTGTGTGTGTGCGAGTGGTTTATTGTGGGGTCATAGCATGTGAATTATTTATTGTGGATTCAAGTAAAGTATCAATCATGGAAAATAAGACCGTAACGACCCGATCCCGGACCCCGGATCTGGGGGTGTTACAGAAATGGTATCAGAGAGAGAGTTATATATCCCAAGAGATGATGTGACGTTAAATAATAATAAATTTACTAATATAATAAGAACTCTTGCCAAGTTTGCATAAAACCCTTATGGGAACTTTTAAGTATCATGATAGTAATATAATTTGTCATTATGTAGGCGAGCGACATCTCCGATCCAGAGGAGTATGAGAGACAGCACGATGAGACGATCTAGGCCGCCGAGGGCTCGGCGATGGTGGATGCAGATACTAATGTCGTTGAGTCAGAGGAGGAGGACCCTGAGGTCCAGGTTGATGCTGATACTGATGTCATTGAGTCTGAGGAGGAGGAGGAGGACCCGGAGGAGGTCCAGGCAGGGCAGGATGCTGAGTTAGTTGATGAGGGGGAGGATTTCTGGGTTGTATCTGAGATTAGGACTTTGGAGGAGGATACTGACATGACCACGGAGCAGGTGATGACTGTAGATGAGGGTGCAGAGGGAGATGTTGATGAGCCCGTGACTGATGTTGTAGGGAGTTCTGGACTTTGTGTGCCACCCCTCTCTGATGAGAGAGCCCCTACCCCACCACCACTACCTGTGAGCCCATTATCAGATGAGTTTGAGGCATTGACCCCAGAGCCGCAGTAGGCAGAGGCTGCCCTTCCAGCCGATCCAGCCCCTCCACCCCATGTTCCGACTGAGGGAGTCCCAGCATGTTTACACCACTATGTTGTGGCCAGACTTACTACTGAGGTAGCCGTGGCTGAGGCCAGGCTGGCAGAGTCCCACAGAGAGCTAGCAGCGGAGACAGAGGCCCGGTTGAGGCACCTGGGTGGTAGGCGTGCCAGAGCTAGGGAGATGTATAGGCAGGTGACCCCCATAGAGCTGAGGACCCGTGTGAGGGTGCGACAGTTACCCACTGATGGACATGACATGGTACCCAGGGCTGATGTAGAGGAGATTTTCCACCTTGCTATGAGGAGGGTTCGAGCTTTGGCCCACCGTCGTGGCTGACTGCAGTGATAGTGATGTATTGGTCTAGTTGTCTAGTCTTGTACGGCATAGTAGTGCCGATTTTTGGTAGGGATAGTTTCAGCATGTAGTTCCCTGTTGTAGACTAAACAGATAGACAGCTTATTTCACTTTTGACTAATTGTTATTCGGTTGGTTGTACTTTTTAAAACTGTTGTTGTATGTCGGAATTGTACCGTTTGGTACCTGGTATATATTTATTTCCCTTTCAGTCATTTCAGTATCTCTACGACGCAATTCACTAGCTTGTTATATTATATTTGCATATACTGTGTTCGATTAAAGTCTGCCATGATATATAGAACTGTGGGATCCTAAATCCAATTATGTATCGAGGAGAAACCCTCTGAAATAGGTAAATAAACCTAATGTATGTTGTCCAAATCTTTCAGTAAAATGCCTCCGAGAAGAATGGGTACTAGGGCTAACCCCCATGAGTCTACTGACCAAGAAAGTCACAATCAACATGAGGAAAATTTTGATTATAATGAAGAACAGGATCAAGATTACAATGAACAGGAGGATTCCAAGTATGGGATGGGGGATGAAACTTTCTACACTGCGGAGTTCGAAGAGGAAGTAGAAGAAGGGGAAGCCGAAGTCGAGCATCAGGGGGAGAACCAGGGTGGAAACCCCATGGGATAATTTATGGATCTACTCAGGCAGAATTTGAACCAATATCCCCAACCACCCCAAGGAAACAATACCACTATGGCCAATTCCTTTAGGGCCTTCAAGTCCCTCAAACCCCTAAAGTTTCACGGATCGGCTGATCCCGTTGAGGCAAGGGCCTGGGTCAAGGAAATGGAGAAATCTTTCGAGATTCTAAGTATTGATGAGGCCCAGAAGACTGTTTTTGCTACCTACCTTTTAAAAGGTGAGGCCAACTACTGGTGGGAAGCCAAGAAGAATATGGAGACAGATGCTATAGTAACCTGGGATAGGTTTAAACAGTTGTTTCTAGAAAAGTACTTTCCAAAGTTTATGAAAACCCAGATGGAGCTTAAGTTTTTGGAGTTGAAGCAGAACAATATGACAGTGGCTGATTATGAAGCCAAGTTTACTGAGTTATCAAGGTTTGTACCAGAATTTGTGGATACTGAAGAGAAGAAGGCTAAACAGGTTTCAGCAGGGATTGAAACAATGGATTCAGAATCGAGTGGCGGTTCTAGAGATTACAGATTATGCCACCTTGGTGCAAAAGGCAACCATTGTGGAAGCAGGGAGTGATCAGATGCAAAGAGAAAGAGAAAAAGGGGGATTAAAGAGAAAGCACGCCATTATGGGCGGAGGTTCAACCGAGGAGCAGTTTCCCTACCTGGGAAGAGTGTAGGGTTTAAACCATCTGTGAGTGCAACTGTGAGCCAGGGCGGCAAGCAGGCAGGGGTGTCCCATTCCCACCTTTCCAGACCCCCACTGCCATTATGTGCTACTTGTGGGAAGAAACACCCAGGAGAGTGCAACCAGAAACTGATAACCTGTTATAAGTGCGGACGAATAGGCCACTACGCCCACCAGTGTACCACGGTTACTCCTGCTACCAGTAATGGCACTGCTTGTTTCCAGTGTGGTCGTCAAGGTCACATGAGGAGGGATTGCCCAATGAATAAGCCAGCAGCATCGGGGGCAAGCAGAGCTACCTCCAACAGGCCACCAACTGCTAGAACTTTTAACATGACAGTGCAAGATGCCGTGAGGGACGCGGATGTGATAGTAGGTACATTTTCCCTCAATTCAGTCAGTGCAAATGTTTTGTTTGATTCTGGAGCAACTAAGTCTTTTATATCTAGAGATTTTGCGCATAAATTGAAACTTAAAACTCAACCGCTAAAGGAGTCCTTGCAAGTAGAGATAGCTAATCAGGAAGTTGTTCCAGTTAATCAGATTCACCCCCGATTGCAAAATAGAAATAAGAGGACGATCTTTCTGTGTTGATTTGATCCCTTTAAGCTAGGGGAATTCGATGTTATTTTGGGAATGGACTGGTTGTCTCGTAATAATGCGCAAATAGATTGTAAAGGGAAAAAGGTTAAGTTAAAAACCCCAGGAAAGAAGGAAATAGTGTTTAAAGAGATGCGACAGACCCAGACCATTCTAACCGTGGCACAGACCAAGAGACTGCTACGAAAAGAAAACGAAGCTTATTTAGCTTACGTTATCGACACCCAGAAAGAGGCGCCCAAGATACAAGACATTCCGGTGGTTAACGAATTTGAAGATGTGTTTCCTTAAGATCTTCCCGGATTACCACCGGATAGAGTGATTGAGTTTGCTATCGATCTAGCCCGGGGACGGCGCCAGTTTCCAAGGCCCCGTACCGATTGGCACCAGTGGAAATGAAAGAGCTAGCAAAGCAATTACAGGAATTGTTGGATAAAGGTATGATAAGACCCAGTGTGTCACCTTGGGGCGAACCAGTGTTGTTCGTGAAGAAAAAGAACGGGAGTATGAGGTTATGCATCGACTATCGAGAGTTGAACAAGCTAACCATAAAGAACAAGTACCCGTTACCCAGAATTGATGACTTGTTTGACCAGCTGAGAGGAGCTGTGTATTTCTCCAAGATTGACTTGAGAACCGGATATCACCAGCTGAAGATTAAACCTGAAGATATTCCAAAGACTACATTCCGTACCAGATATGGACACTATGAATTCTTGGTGATGTCGTTTGGATTAACCAACGCCCCAGCAGCTTTCATGGATTTAATGAATAGAGTGTTCAAGGAATATTTGGATCAGTTTGTTATAGTCTTTATTGATGATATTCTGATCTACTCAAAGACAGAAGAAGAGCACGCTGAACATTTGAGGATAACCTTGGAAACACTCCGGAAGGAGCAGTTATATGCCAAATTCTCAAAGTGTGAGTTCTGGAAAAATGAAGTACAATTTTTAGGGCACGTAATCAACAGAGAAGGAGTACTAGTTGACCCCTCCAAGATAGAGGCAGTTTCAAATTGGGAACGACCAACCACCCCAACAGAGGTAAGGAGTTTCATAGGGTTGGCAGGATACTATAGACGATTTGTTCAAGATTTTGCAAAGATTGCAGCCCCATTAACTCGACTTACCCGTAAAACTGAGAAATTTGAATGGACTGAAAAATGCGAGAAGAGTTTTCAAGAGCTAAAGAAAAGGTTGGTAACGGCCCCAGTGTTGGCGTTGCCTGATGGAAAAGGAGATTTTGTGATCTACAATGATACTTCGCATAAAGGATTAGGATGTGTGCTTATGCAGCACGGTAAGGTGATAGCATATGCGTCAAGGCAATTGAAGGATTACGAGATCCGATACCCCACCCATGATCTGGAATTAGCAGCAATTGTTTTTGCCTTAAAGATTTGGAGGCACTACTTGTATGGAGAGAAGTGTACGATTTACACTGACCATAAGAGCCTCAAGTACATTTTTACGCAGAAAGAGCTTAACATGCGTCAAAGAAGATGGATAGAGCTAATCAAGGATTACGATTGTGAAATTCTTTATCACCCGGGTAAAGCCAATGTGGTGGCTGACGCCCTTAGTAGGAAAGAGAAGCTCAAAATGATAACTACGGAGAAGGAATTGATAAAAGACTTCGAGAAGCTGGAAATTGAGATTAAGATGCCTGAAGAAGGTCAAGAAAAGTTGATGGGAATTCGTATCCAGCCTCTATTGTTGGAAAAGATTAGGCTATGCCAAGAGCAAATGATGGAAGCAGAAAAGAACTCGGCTAAGGAGTTAATGACTGGGGAAGAAATCAAGTGTGAAAAAGATAAAGGGAGGATCATGAGATACATGTGGAGGATATGGGTCCCAAATGATCAGGAACTCAAGAATGAAATTTTATATGAGGCACACAACTCAGGATACTCAGTGCACCCCGGTAGCACCAAGATGTATAGAGATTTGAAAGAGTACTACTGGTGGCCCAACATGAAAAAGGACGTGGTAGAGTGGGTAAGCAAATGCTTGACCTGCCAGAAAGTGAAAGCAGAGCACTAGAGGCCTAGTGGACTTCTACATCCCTTGGAGATTCCCGAATGGAAATGGGAACATATAGCTATAGACTTCGTAGTAGGTTTACCAAGGACCAAAGCAAATCATGACGCCATATGGGTGATTATAGACCGACTAACAAAGTCAGCTCACTTTCTACCAATCAATGAAAGGTACACGGTCGATAAGCTAGTAGATATCTACCTCAAAGAGATAGTGGCGCGACATGGAGTCCCAGTCGCCATAGTATCCGACAGAGATCCCAGATTTAACTCCAGATTTTGGAGAAGCTTTCAGGAATGTGTGGGAACCAGGCTAAACATGAGTATAGCTTACCATCCCCAGACCGACGGGCAAAGTGAAAGGACCATCCAGACACTAGAAGATATGTTAAGAGTCTGTGCTATAGACTTTAAAGGAAATTGGGATGATCACTTGCCATTGATTGAGTTCTCCTACAATAATAGCTTTCATTCAAGCATAGGAATGCCGCCTTACGAGGCCCTTTATGGAAGGAAATGCCGATCTCCCCTATATTGGGATGAAGTTGGAGAGCGAAAGATGCTCGGGCCTGAGATGGTCCAACGGACAAAAGATGCAGTGGATCTAATCAGAGGACGGCTGGTAGCAGCCCAGGATCGACAAAAGAAATATGCCGACCTAGCTCGGAAAGGAAAAGAGTATGAAGTAGGAGACCTAGTGTTCCTAAAGGTATCTCCTTGGAAGGGTTTAATGAGGTTTGGAAAGAAAGGGAAGCTGAGCCCTAGATATATCGGACCATTTGAGATTTTAAGACGTATTGGGGAGCTAGTTTATGAACTGGCATTACCCCCGAACCTGCAGCAAGTGCACAATGTGTTCCATGTCTCAATGTTGAGGAAGTATAACCCAGATGCCAAGCACATATTGGAATATGAGCACGTGGACATGCAACCAGACTTGACCTATGTAGAGCAACCGGTGGAAATCATAGACAGAAAAGATCAAGTGCTCCGAAACAAGGTCATCAAGCTTGTCAGAGTTTTGTGGCAGAACCACAACATAGAAGAATCAACCTGGGAGCTAGAAAGTGCAATGATGGAAAAGTACCCCCAGTTGTTTTCCAACTGATTCCGGGACGGAATCCTTTTAAGGAGGGGAGACTGTAAGAACCCAGATTTTTGATAGAATTAAAACTTTTTATTATGTAATAATATGGGAATGAATAGTGGTTATGATTGCGATGTAACGACTGTCTATTTAATGAATGGAATGGATTTAGATTCAAATATTTATATGTCATGAAGAATGATTTTGGTTGACAGCATAGATAAGAATAATCTATCTCCTAGGGATATAAATTATAATATTCCAAAAAAGATTATTCTTGTGTCACCCAAACCAATATCTGTTATTAGTCCAGTGGTTCCGTAAAAGGGTTAAGGAACGCCCGAAAGAGGACCAGGACATTTTAATAAATATTAGGAATAAAAGAAATAATAAAGTGTGAATAGTGATTTTGGTGGAGATGGGAATATTATCGGACGACGCTATATAGAAGTATTCAGAACGGAAATCTGAGTTCGTATTAGTGATCCAGGGGGAAATTAAGTGTATGTAAAAGCTGTCGGATTCAGAAAAAGAGCACTTTTATTTTCTCCGAGAATTCCCTGGACACTGCCAGACTTAAGGATTTATTAAAGGGATTTAAGGAAATTAAATTCGAGAAGTATTAAGAAAGATGGAGAATGTTATTATAAATACTAAGAAGTTTTTCGGTAAAACCCTAACTAGAAACGAATGAGTTATTCCCTCGAACAATCAATGAATTAAGCAATAAACGGACAAAAGAACAAGCAGGGGAGGCAAGATGCATGCATGTGCTCTTAGAAATATCTAGTAACTAGTTGGTTATACAAGTAACTAGCATGTTAGAGATCAAACTAGAGTACTTAGCAATCTAACTTCAAGTTAGCCTTAAACCACCACAAAATCAACACTTGTCTCTCCATTTTCATCATCCCTTACATCATCTTCACTTTATTAAAGTTACTTTATGGATAATATCTCAATAATACAAGATGAGAACAAGAGATTAGCCAAGCAAAAACACAAGACAACACCACCACTCTCTCCATCCATTTACATTCGGCTACTCCTTAATTCAAAGGGGGAAATCCCACTTCCAACCATCCTTTGATCTTGAAACTTTTTATGTGAGTCCTATAATTCATATAAATGATCCCCAAGAAATCCTAGCTTCAATCTCTTCTTTTTCCATTTTCAAAAAAATCATCAAAGATGATGATGAATAGTGTTTTTCAAGAACTAACTTGATTTTTCTTGTTTCTTTGGTTGATCTAAGGTTCATTAAGGCTAGACAAGGACCAAGTAAAGCTTTTTAAGGCTAGTTCACACTCTCAAGAAGGTATAATGATCTTGAAACCCTAGGTCTACTTTGAGATTATACATGTTCTTGATAGATTTAAGTGTTAGTAGCATGTTAGTGTGATTATAGGCTTATTTAACATGATCTTATGGTTGATATTATGCATGATGATCAATATGATAAAGTGATATGTTCTTGAACTCCTTGGGATGAGAAATCATGTGAATAAGTTGGATATATGCCCGGTGTGGCTTGGATATGTTGTTATGATTTTAGAACGTTCGATTTATAGCCGTTATAATGCCGAAATTCCGTTAACCTTAAGAACACGAATTTAACAGTAGGAATAACTCACTGTTTAGCTTCGATTTTTGCAATGGTTAGCTAGATCATGTTATAAGCTTCGTTTTGATATAAAGTTCGTATGAAATGGACTTACGGTTTAAGAGTTATGATTAAATTCGTATAAGTGGTTCGAAAACGTAAACGGAAGTTCGTAACGGAAATTAGATTCCTTTAAATTACGAAGTCAGTGGTATATTTTGATAATTAAATAATAGAAATAAAAAGGGAGGTGTGGGAGAAGACCGCATGTAAAAAGGATCGTTTTCCGATTTTATAAAAATGTTCGAATCAAGGTTAAACGCGAACGAACCCCTAAAAGCATGCTTGATTATAACTTTGGTAAATGACTTAGAAAACGGGCGATAAAACTCGTAGTACAATCTTGATTCGTAAATGATCGATCTTAAAACTTACATGGCCTAAGTATGTATCAAGTGTGGGTGCAATGACGGGTTATAATAACGGACATAGGTCGAACCGCATCGGTGATAAAAAGATTTACACTAAGAGGTGTATAACGAAATAATTCGAACAACGTGTTTCGACTTTAAGTGGAGTTGTATTTAACCTTTGTAAAGTGTTAAGTGATTAATCCCGAATGCCTTGGTTATTTATAGATCACCAGGCTGACCCAGGACACGCTACCACTACCCCTACCCGCACCCGATTTCCAGGCAAGTTTCAAATCCTTTTTAAAAGGCTGTTGTTGTGAATATATATATATATATATATATATGCTTTCTGTTATACATATGTCATAGCATGCATTCCTACTTTCAAAGTCATATTGATATACTTGTTCCCTGAATTATTGTTGGCTTATAAACTAGATAGTTATTATATCAGTTACAAGCCGGAAATTACTAAGACCCTTAAGCGAAGGGTAGTTGAATATCATTCTTTGATTATAGACCGGGAGTCGTTATTTCTTGATATATTGATATTATTTTCAGAGGAAAATATTTAAGTGAATTTTTTCCATTTATTATTTGGCGAATATTATTGGAATATACCCTTGAGATTATTTGATAAATATTATTCAGATTGTTCTCCAAATATTTATTTATTCGATGAACATTATCTTTAATATTCATCTAAGGTCGAGCTAATATTCGAATATTTTTTCAAACTCTCAGTTAAGCTATTTACTCAATAGATATTATTTTGAATATTCATTCGAGCTTATTTATTTAATGAATATTATTTTAATATTCATTCGAGCCTTATTTATTTAAATGAATTTATTTCGAATATTCATTCAATCTCTATTTATTTTATAAATATTAGTTGAACATTGATTCGAACTCCAGTTATTCGATAAATATTATTTTAAATATTCCCTTGAGACGATGAATGTTATCTTCGACATTCATTTAAAGTCGATTCAATTATTGAACATAATTTCAAACATTCATTCGATAATCATTTCTTCTAAAAATATTATTAAGTTGAATATTCATTGTTTATTCAATGAATATTGTCTCAAATATTCAGTCGATAATTATTTCATCAATAAGTATCATTCTTAAGTTGAATATTCATTATTGATCCAATGAATATTATCTCAAATATCCATTTGATGATTATTTCATCAATAAATATTATTATTAATTTGAATATTCATTATTCGTTCAATGAATATAATTCTGAATATCTATTCAAAGATTATTCCGAGCAACACTTTTCCAATATCTGTGACTTAATAAATATTCTTGGAATATTTATTTAATTCTTCTAACTCGTTTCAAAAATGATTTACTTCATTCACATAGTATCATCGACCTTCGAATATTATATAAATCATTTCAGAAACTTATTACTATTATTATATTATCAAGGAAGGTTCTCAAAACTCTATTCTTCGTTCAATCCTGTCCCTCGAATAATAAGGGAACCTTACTTGAGAAATGTTATTTATCTTGTGACTGCCCGGTCATAAAGTATTCGTTTCACTCGCAACTTGGTTGCTATTATTCATGGAATCTTGTGTACCCTCTCATCGTTCGAGGGGTAGAACATTGGAACAAGTTGGTATCCATTAACAAGCCTCGGCTTGGGAAATATTGGTGAATTTTCCTTTCCAACTAGATACGACTGCCTTATGGAGTCCTATCAACAAGTGCTATACTTGGGGAAAGGGGGACGAACTTTACATTTCAAAGTTATGGATGTTAATTGAACTAGGAGACGCGTAAGTGGCCGAGTAGCGCCGGTCCAGCAATGGCCCAACCGTTGGCCGGGGGGTTCCAGAGGGCGGGCGATCCGTCGGTACTTCCTTCTACATGTAGAGAACAAATGATGGGGAGCATGACATGCGACTGATCATCGTAGATGTTGTGGCTCCCGGCGCGGCAAGCTCCCGTATTAGTTCATCACCAAAAATTGGAGAATATTCTGTAGCATTACCATTGTGGGCAGTGCTGAAAAGTGTTTGAACTGGGATTGCAGTATTCTTCCTGCAAGTTCCCCTATCATGAAAATTGATGATCTGGCTTATCTTTGACATAGTAGATATTCCCACAAAATATAAATATGTTTTGAGTTACCTTGTAACTTCATCCTTTATATTGATCTGGCACTATTTTTGTTAATGCATGGCATATGGTTTCAAAATATAGTTTTGAACTGTCATATATGTATATCTATGTAGTTATATTATTGTTGGTGGGCTATTGCTCACCCTTTCTTATTATTATGTCACAACAACAGCTAGGTCACATGGCTCGCGTAAGGCGCACTCGGCGCAAAGCAGGTTACCCGTCCCACAGGACTCCCAGCTGATATTATTGCTGCCATTGCTGAGGTAGCACAGATAGTCAGCTTTTGCTTCAAGTTTAATTATATGTATCAATAATATTAATCAACGGCAAGAACTTTAAACTTATGATGTTATCCTTTTGGTTTGTAATAACTTTTATTCGTAATCCGTAATGTGAGACTTATTTCAATTTCATCTCTGGGACTATAACTGTGTGTGTGTGTGCGAGTGGTTTATTGTGGGGTCATAGCATGTGAATTATTTATTGTGGATTCAAGTAAAGTATCAATCATGGAAAATAAGACCGTAACGACCCGATCCCGGACCCCGGATCTGGGGGTGTTACATATTACCATCATGGAAGTTGAATCCCTTCTTCTTCCTCCTGCATATAACCAGATTTTTCCTCTTCAAGTTCGTCAACATTGGGGAATATTGGCACGTGCAGCTCATTCTCAAGTTCTATTTCTACCGATCCATCATTTTCATCATCATATTGGTCATAATAGTTTTTTTCTGGTAATATCAACACAACAGACCATTGTTTTTCGAGAGGATCATCAATGTAGCAGACTTGCTTAACATGTTTCCCTAGCACAAAAGAATCATTTACAAAACCTAATTTGTTTAAGTTAACCAATGTATATCCTAAGTCATCTAGCTTAACCCCTTTGTTCATATCTACCCAATTACAACGAAATACAGGGACTCTAAAGTTGTTATAATCTAACTCCCATATACTTGTTATAACTCCATAGTAGCTATGTGAAGTATGTTCAACAGTTTTATCCTTACCGACAACCATTAATGCATCTGCAACAACACAAACACCACTACATTGAACCTGTCGATTATCATCCCGCTCCTTGGTGCTATAAGTAACACCACTACGCCATAAACGCACATACGCAACCCCCATTTTCAGTTGCGTAAGGCCTGAAAAGCGTTGCGTAAGGTCTTACGCAACGCTTTTGGGGCGTTACCAATACTGGCGTTGCGTAAGACCCCTAACGCAACGCTTTTCCAAGCTATTGCAACACTTCGAAAATCATTGCATAAGAGGCCTTATGCAACACCAAAAGCATGCAAACGCAACACTTCATGGGGTTGCATAAGATGTTTCAGCCATGTCAGCATGCTGACATGGAAGCAAGGTGCCACGTCAGCATGCTGACATGTAAGCAAGGTGCCACGTCAGCATGCTGACATGTCACTAGTGGGGCCCACAAGTGCCACGTCACAAAATGGGGGGCATGCCACGTCATCAGTGGGGCCCACCAAGGTGCCACGTCATCACTGGGGCCCACATGCCACGTCAGCAATGGGACCATATGCCACAATAGCTATTTCAGGTAAGTGGGATAATCTAAATTCTTAATTTAAGCTATTACAATATTCACGATCATAAATTTCAGTAGGTCTCAGAATATACACCAATGAATCCTGGATCATTGCTAAAACAGTAAAGCTATATTTAGTGCAAGTATTTTTCAAAAAATTTACTTCTATGTATCTGTTACCTAATCCATATGAAATATCAAACAAATCTAGGGCCTATATGAAAAAATTAAACTTGGACAAAGAAAAACACATACCATGTCTTCAATAACTAGGGACACAGGTTTACGACCCAAAGTGTGTGTCTCAACTAATTCTTTACGATTCTTAGCATTATCCGCAGCAAGTTTCTGTAAAATAAAAACATATCATGATACTTGAATTTTTTTTGGTCAGGATGCTATACAACTGTTGGTATAATTTTTGCACAAAATGATTTAATAACCGATTACTTGTACTAAATCTTAAAGCTCTACCTTAACTGATTCATCCCCCCAGTACTTCAAGAGCATTTTGAACTCCTCTAGTGGAATCCGCTCGGTTCTGTGTTCCAGCCTTTCCCGATCAGTTTCATATCGAGTATAAAACTTTTCCTTCATACGAGACTTGTGCACCTTCCAAGCAGCATTCATTGTATTATACACCCATTTCTGTCCATCTTCAGGAATAACATACCTACCCTATAAAATAAAAAACATAAAAGAAATAATTAAATTTATTAATTCACTACATAATTTTTGAAAATGATTTAATCTATGGATTAGGTAAGAATTCACCAGAGTATATTCCCACAATTTTTGCTTCAATTGGTCGGGAACAACGCGCCAATTGATGTAAGTAAGTGACACATTATCCCTTGCTAATGCCCCCAAAAAATTACTTAATTCCGCAATATCTTCTTTCTTTTCAGAAATTGCTTGACCTTTATGATTCAACGAATTAACTTTTTTTTCTTCAGGGTTCCTTCCATGAACCTTACTCATTCTTGTCGGTCCTCTAGGTTTTCTAGGAGGTCGTACTTTATTAACCATCTGCAAAAAATATAAAGAAAACTGTTAATACTATGTTACCAAGTTGACAATTCAACTGACCATATATTACCAAAATTCAACTGACCATATTACCAAAATGCTACAAAGTTAACAATTTGTTACCTTCTTCAACTTCCACATCCATAATCTCCTCCATGTTCAATTCAGCAACATTCTCAACATTCTCTTCTGTTCTAGCTGCTTCATTTTTCTTTTGACGTTCTCGTAATGCTAGGTAAGCAGCAACCGTACCAGCACCAGGAGCTACTTCATCATTACTTGACTGTCTAAACACTTTGCTGCATGTTGGTTTCACTTGTGTTGGACGATATGAACTTGTAGCTTCCTTCTCAGTGCCAACTTTCCTCGACTCCTTCATAGTGCCAGCTTTCCTCGACTCCTTCTCAATTCTGAGGGTTGCATTAACTCGTGACCGAGTTCTTGGTCCAAGTTGAGTTTTCTTTGTTTCAACAATTTTAATTCTCTACAATTTGTAAGATATTTAGATCATTAATTCCACACTTTTAATGAACATTACAAATTCTGGTATAAAAATTTAAATCGAAAGACCTACCTCCGACGAACCATCACTTTGATCATCGCCCTCATTTTCTGGAATATACTGTGAGTCGCAGTCCTCAAGTTCTTTCCCATTTTTGCCTTTCCCTTTTTTGCCTTTCCCTTTACTGTTCTCGGCTCCATCTCCCATGAGACTAGAAACTAATGGCGGTATCCCAAATTCTTGACATTTTTCAGCATTTTCTTGCATTCTGCGAATTCTATCAATTTCATACTGTGTCAGCGGTGGTGGAGGCACCTACAAGAAATCATTACATAAACAATAATTAGAAAAACTAAACACTAAAAATTCCAGGTGAGTTAGATTTATAAGACCCTATTTTCCAACAGGTACATAAAAATCAAATCAGACTAGTCAAATCATACCTTCACGGGAACATCATTCTCTTTGGTCTTTTCACTATCACTTGAA
The DNA here is from genome assembly GCA_037693485.1 of Kitagawia praeruptora. Lineage (NCBI taxonomy): Eukaryota > Viridiplantae > Streptophyta > Magnoliopsida > Apiales > Apiaceae > Kitagawia > Kitagawia praeruptora. Next base: position 131,153,893 of record CM075347.1, read on the forward strand.
CCTTTATCTAAATCTAATTTCCTTCTTACAGTTGCATTTTCATTCACATGTACGTCTTCTTGACCAGACATCAAAACAGGCTGTGCTGAAAATTCCTTCTTCTTACCAACCTCAGGTGAGGTCTTACTTCTTTTCTGCTATTGTTGCTGGAGTTGATGTGTAGTAACAAACCTACGCTTCACTTGTGGTTTCTTAGCAGAAGCTGTAACAACAATGTATACATTTTGTGTGAACATTAAAATTCATTAGGCTGAAGGAAATTATGAAAGAGAAAAAAGATCCAAGGTATTAGACTGTAGCTTAGTCTGCTTAGGTTTACTATTTTTAATGGCTGGATTGTTCTATCTTTTCCTTTCGATTCATATTTTTTTGACAAGTACCAGAGAAAAAATGATATAGCCTAATCAAGACGATAACTCTTTAAAGTCGGCTCTCCTCGTACAGTCAAGGCAACACAGCCTCCCCACATCTCGCCTCTATACTAATTACGCCTTTAATAGCATTGAACTATTAAGAAAAAAAGTCCCAACTAAGCGCTAATTTTATATACTAGTCTAAATTCAGTTTGTGTTACATATCAGAACACAATCAATAATGTAATAAAACTATACAATAAGTAAAGCAAAACACTAGTCAATAATATATGCAACACTTCAATAAGACGTTGCAATAAAATTGAATTACTTAAACGGCAACACTACATAACAAATGTTGCCTCATCACATATTACAAATCAGATGCAAGCAATATACCAGGTAAGAATTTAATATTACATGTAGATTATACCTTGGATTAAGTTTTTCCTTGGCCTGACGATTATGTGAGGTTGCATCTGAATCATTGGCTCAATTTCTTTGTCAACAACATTGTCTATGTAAAAATTTATTTCTTCTCCCTCAACGCAGTCCTTAGTAAGTTCAACCACTTCCGCGTCTTTTGTCATGAGTTCCCAACCACCTCCCCTTCATTTGCTGATATAGATTCCTCCAATTTCAGTGTAATGGAGGTACTCTTTTACATATTCCATAAGCACAGTGTAAGAGAAACAGTCCACTTCTATGCGGGTTACCACCATAGATTTTCCATCAGCATAGACTGTCTTCTTAAACTCTCCTTGATGGTACAACCTGACATTGATGATTTTTCCTTCTATCCTGTTCACAGTAAATGTCCCATTAGAACCAGGTATATATATATAAATAATGAAGAGTTATAAATCATTAAATCTAATGAATGCACTTCACAGGGAAGAGTTAAATTAAGGAAAACAAGTGAACAAGTAAATTAGTGACAACAGGAGTACAAATTTCATTACAAAGAAACAGTGTCAAGTACATTAATAAAGAGAGTAAATTACATCAAAAACAAAGAGCGACAAATACACTTTAAATCTAAGATAGTAGACATGATAGAAATAGAGCAATGTAATTCTCTATGAGAAGCAACAGTTCCTAAGGAGATACGGGAACTTCTGCTAGGGGGATATCATCTCTAAAACAATCCCCATCAGCAACTTCAATGTCTATGCCACGACCAATATTAATATCTTGTACATCAGGATTGTTAATATCTTCTTCGGTTGCATTCTCGTTCTCAGCATCACACCAGTACCTCGGTAATTTTTTAATAACATAATGTACCATCTTTTCAGTCGGATCTTCCACGTAAAAAACTTGTTGCACTTGAGAAGACAGGACATAAGGATCATTTTTAAAGCAAAACTTGTTAAAGTTTACTTTAGTAAGCCCGTATGCGTCTTTCTCTTCTTGGTACCAACAACACTTAAAGAGGACCACATTTAAAACTCCTCAATAATCTAGTTCAAAAATCTGTTCGATTGATCCATAATAGTTGACATTCCCAACTATTGGATTTTGGTCTTTCGAACTAGCAAAACTAGTGGTTTTGGCAGTCAAAAAAACCCCACTGTTTTGTGTGGTACATTGAGAATCCCTAGACTTGGTATGGAATCTATATCCATTTACTCCATAGCCACTAAACCTCCTGGCCATCCGATTAGGACCTAATGCAAACACCTCTAAATCTCTTGAAATCATGTCCTTCTTCAGAACCTCTTCTTTTAGCCATTTCCAAAAGTCGTTGGTATGTGTTCGTTCCCTTTTGTATCTTCTTGAATTTGCATGACCATCTACTACAGCTCGATGCTCCCTAGAAAAATATTCAGTTTAGACAGACTAATAAATGTAGACGTTGATAACATAGACTTGAATAAAATGAAAAAAGGACTTAAGAACATACTCAATCAGATTCTCTATTTCATTATTGCCAGAGTTGAACAAAATGTAGCGATGACTGGCCCTCCAATCTGCATCATTTAATTTAAAGATTTTTCCATCTTTATTCTTTCTTGTTCCAATATGATGCCCGACATTTGTTGGACATCTTGCAAAATCAGTACAATACTTGGTGTCTTTTGTTACTCCTTCGCTGCTCAAAAATCTTGAACAGAAAGTAACACATTCTTCTACCAAGTAACCTTCTGCAATCGAACCTTCAGGTTTATTCCTATTTCGAACGTAAGATTTCAGCTTTCCAAGGTACCGCTCAATAGGAAACATGCACCTAAGGTGTTGTGGTCCACGAAGTTCGACTTCTCGGCATAAATGAACAAGCAAGTGGACCATTATATCAAATAAAGCTTGTGGGAAAATCGTCTCAAATCGACAAAGTACGTCGATAATTTCTTGTTGCAGCCTCTTAATTTCATCCAAATCAATAACCTTGGCCCATATACCTCTTAGGAATGCGCTAAGTCTGATCAGTGGTAACGCAACCTCGGGTTTTAATGTTTTCCTTACCGCAAATGGTAACAAATAGTGGAGTATGAAATGAGCATCGTGGCTCTTATACCCTACTACTTTTCTCTCGCTTGTGTGTACATACCGGCTGATATTCGAAGCACAACCATATGGCAATTTCGCATTCTTTAATGTCATGTCAAATATTGCTGCTCTAATTTCATAATGCTTTCCATCCGCGGATTTAACAGGATGAAGGGGCTTTCTTATACCCAATTCTTTTAAATCAAAACGAGCACTTAAGTGATCCTTCGACTTGCCACCAATATTAAGTAAAGTACCTAATATTTTGTCACATACGTTCTTTTCTATGTGCATGGCATCAAGGTTATATCGAAGTGAATTTTTACTCCAATATGGCAAGACAAAAAAAATCGACTTCTTTTTGAAAGGACAATGACTTGTAACCTGTTTCTTGACCTTCCCAAATTTGTTTTCAAACCCCAACAATAATTATTCAATATCAGTTCCTGACAAAACTTCTGGAATCTGCCCTATTTCAATATCGCCATTAAATCGTCTCTTATCCAGCCTCCATTCGTGTGTAGGATCAAGAAATTTTCGGTGATGCATGTAGCACATCTTTTTGCTATGTTTTAAATAATCCGAAGAAGTCTCGTAGTGTCATACGGGACACGCTAGTTTCCCCTTCGTGCTCCAACCTGACAACATACCATAGCCCGGAAAATCACTTATGGTCCACAACACGCGTGCACGTAAATTAAAATTCTGGTCAGTTAGGGCATCGTAAGTTTCGACTCCCACGTCCCATAATTCTTTCAACTCCGCGATCAAAGGCTGCATATACACGTCAATATTATTGTTCGGCGAATCTGGACCCGATATTAATGTTGAAAGAATCAAATTCTTTTGTTTCATGCATAGCCAAGGTGGAAGGTTATAATTAACCAACAGTATTGGCCATGTGCTATGAGTTGAATTCATTGAACGATAAGGGTTAAATCCGTCAGATGCTACACCTAAACTCACATTTCGAATATCTGATGGAAAATCAGGATATTGAGCATCCATCGTCTTCCATGCCCCAGCATCTGCCGGATGTCTTAGTTTCCCGTCATCTTTTCGTCCTACTGCATGCCATGTCATAAGTTTCGAAAATTCTTTGCACATAAACATCCTTTGCAGCCTTGCTTTTAGCGGAAAATATCTCATCACATTTGCTGGAACCCTGTGAAACACCTTCTCCGCATCATCATCAGTAGCAATCCCTTTTTTCTCTTATACAACCCACCTTGAAACACCACAAGTCTGACAAACATCTTTGTCTTCATTTTCCGCCCAATACAACATGCAACTATTTGGGCATGCATGTATTCTTTGATAATCAAGTCCTAAATCCTTAATAATATTTGTCGCGGCATTGAATGACGTAGGCAGGTGGGCATTAGGAAATGCTTCTTTCATTAGTTTCAGCAATTCCCCAAATTCAGACTCACTAATTCCATGAGCACACTTTAAATGATAAAGTGTGATCAAGAAACTTAGTCGAGAAAAGTTAGTACAACCAGGATATAACGGTTTCTTTCCCTCATTAACATGTCGATAAAACCTTTCAACCTCTGCATTTGGTCTACCTTCAAACTTCTTACCCATACATTTAAACATAAAGTCTAAATTATTCCCAAAATCCACCCCGTTTCATAATCCATGGAGTCATTACTATTTCCTAATTTCGTTCGTGAAACATCATAAATCCAATTGACATGTAACGGCGATGGCCCATTGCAAACCAGATGATCATAGATGACATCTTTCGTATGCCAGTTACGATCTATACAGTTTTTGCAAGGGCACTTCATTTCATCGCCTAGACAAGAAACAGGGAATGCATTTTTCAAAAAATCTTTTACCCCTTCCCCATATCCAGCACTATATCTGGGAAGTCCTATCCAAATATTACTCTCATCAACCATTACAGCAATATATCCACTGCCTAGTAAATCTAAACTTCTATACGTGGCTAACAGTTTCGACAAATCACCAAGGCCGAGCCTGTAAGGTTTAAATATATTATAATCTACCATATGAAAAAGGCTTTTGTAATGAACATTGTAATTGTACTATAAGTAGTTTAACGCTAGAGTGTAATGAGAAGAACAGATGCACACTTAGAGAATTAGGAAAAATATATAACAAGTTTAGCTAAAACTTGTCAATATAGTTGCTAGCACATTGACAAAATAGGGATGAAATAATGAAAAAAAATAGACATGAAAACACACATACATTACAGTACTCTCTCTGTTTGTCTCCCTCTCTCTCTCTCCATCTCTCTGTCTCTCCCAATCTTCTTGTTGGCTCTCACTCACTCTAACACTCAACAAATATCAAGCACATAAAACACAAATACAAGTACATAAAACCCTAGACATGAAAACCGTAGATTTAATCACATGCAATAATTATTTAACCAAATCCAAGATAATCAAGCACATAAAACACAAATACAAGTACATAAACCCCTAGACATGAAAACCCTAGATTTAATCACATGCAATAATTATACCCAAATCCAAGTTAATTAGAGATTTTTACCTAGAGAGAAACCGTGAGTAACGAAGATGTTAACTGAAAGCCCCAATTGAAAAAGCCCCAATTGAAAAAGCCCTAATTTCAACTGCAAAATGAAATGAATCTGTGAGTACAGAGAAGATGTGTAAAAAAAATGAATTTGGTAAAGATTATGTGTAAAGAAGATTATATTTAAACCGTTGGTGTATGCAGTGATCGAGAGTTTCAGTGTGGGAGAGTCGAGAGTCGAGAGTGTGTGGTAGAGAGTTTTAGATCTGGGAAAGTACTCACAATAATTGGGGGAAAGTATAGCAATTTAGTTTTGGGGGGAAATTGTCCTCCTCTTTTTCACCCGTGCAAATCACGTGTCCTTCATAACACATAGTAATGTTGTCTTAATTCTCAAATGATTTTAATTTTTTTCATATGAAATGATTTTAATTTTTTTTTTTGAGTAAAATTCCATTCATTAATGATAAGTCATAAGACATCTATCAAAATAGTCGAACAACGAAAACATAAACAAATAATGATTAATCCATAATCAGGCAATTTGTTGAAGATGATTAATGATTTTAATTTTTTACTTGTTGGATAAAATTTTTAATATTTTTAAAATAATAATTATTATTATTAGAATAATATTTTTTTAACATCCACGCGATTGGAACGTCGAAAAAATAATTTAAAAAAATAGATTCATCATTCGGGACAAGACTAGTTAAAAGGAAAGCCAACTTTGACAGGTTTGACCGTTATAAAACCAAACCAAGTACATGTAGGAATTTTTTTGGAAAATTACCGCGACACTAAAATCGTTATATCTTGACATCCGTGCGATTGGAACGTCGAAAAAATAATTTAAAAAAATAGAATCATCATTCGGGACAAGACTAGTTAAAAGGAAAGCCAACTTTGACCGGTTTGACCGTTATAAAACCAAACCAAGTACATGTTGGAATTTTTTTGGAAAATTACCGCGACACTAAAATCGTTATATCTTGACATCCGTGCGATTAGAACGTCGAAAAAATAATTTAAAAAATAGATTCATCATTCGGGACAAGACTAGTTAAAAGGAAAGCCAATTTTGACCGGTTTGACCGTTATAAAACCAAACCAAGTACATGTAGAAATTTTTTGAAAAATTACCGCGACACTAAAATCGTTATATCTTGACATCCGTGCGATTGGAACGTCGAAAAAATAATTTAAAAAAATAGATTCATCATTCGAGACAAGACTAGTTAATAAAAGAAAATAAATAGCTAATGCAACACTTCAAACAGCAAATGCAACACTAGTGATACCTAATGCAACGCTTCTGACACGTCAGCAAATGCCACGTCATCATTAGTGGGTCCCACTTCTGCCACGTCACCAATTGTGGGTCCCACAATTGCCACGTCAGCATGTTGGGCCACCTGCCACGTCACCCTAGCTTGTGGGTCCCACAATGCCACGTCAGCAGTGGTGGGTCCCACATCTGCCACGTCATATTTTTTTAAAAAAATATACATATATCTAATGCAACACTTTAAACAGCAAATGCAACACTACTTGTCTCTAATGCAACGCTTTTGCCACGTCTGCAAATGCCACGTCAGCATTAGTGGGTCCCACTTCTGCCACGTCAGCAATTGTGGGTCCCACAATTGCCACGTAGCATGATAGGTCTCTTGCCACGTCACCCTTGTGGGACCCACACTGCCACGTCAGCAGTTGTGGGTCCCACATCTGCCACGTCATATTTTAAAAAAATATATATATATCTAATGCAACACTTCAAAGAGAAAACGCAACACCACTGGTACCTAATGCAACGGTTGCTGCCACGTCAGCAAATGCCACGTCAGCAAAGGTGGGCCCCACTTCTGCCACTTCAGCAAATGTGGGTCCCACATGTGCCACGTCAGCAAATGCCACGTCAGCACATGTGGGTCCCACTCCTGCCACGTCACCATTTATAAAAATAAAAAAATATCTAACGCAACGCCATCAGTTAGTGTTGTATAATGTGAAACACTGTGGGTAATACGCAACGCTAATCTATATCAAACGCAACACCAATTCAGCTCAGTTGCAAAAGACCCAAAACTTCTATCTAACGAAACGCTTTCTGTGCAACGCTTTGTAAAAAGGGTTGCGTATGCTCACTTATGGCGTAGTGCACCATTGATTTTATAACCGCTGAATGTAGGAACAATCTTGTTAGGCCCTGCTGCAATCCACCGTATTCATCACGTATGTTATTATGGTCATACAACAATTCTGATTCAATCTGTCCAAAAATATTTTGATTTAAACTAATTATTCGATACAAATAAATATCATAATTATAATTTTATAATTTGCAGAATGTGTAAAAATATTATATATTCTTTCAATCTCCAAATTTATTAATTTTAACTAAAGTAGGAAAACTAAAGTAATATACAGACTAATTTGATTACCGTAAACATATTTAATTAGTTATTTTAACCAAATAAAAAGCTTACCTTTTTCCGGAACCATTGGGGGAATTCATCATTTTGCTTGGTTTTTAGCCAGACTTGGTCATTTTCATGTTGCTGGTATCTTGTCATCAAAGTTGCCACATGTTCACTACAAGTAAAATCAATTACATTAATATTTTAATCAAAATGCAAAAAAAAAAAAGGAAATAACACACACACACATGTGAGTAACTTACTCAAAATATGGCCTAACGTCCTTGCTATTTTGCAGAGAACACAAGTGTGCTAGGTGCAAGTCCTCTTTGCTCGGCTTTATCATTGTCGCACCAGATAAGGGTCTGCTAATTGCATTCTGCTCATGCCTAGCATTTTTTGGCAATCCTGTGGTAGCTTCTTCAAAATTCACCAAACATTCAACGGCCTCTTCGGCAACATATGCCTCGGCAATACAGCCTTCGGGATGAGCCGGGTTTCGTACATATCCCTTAAACGCCTTCATATATCTCTCGAAAGGATACATCCAATGTAGAAATATTGGCCCACAAAGCTTAATGAATGGAATGGATTTAGATTCAAATATTTATATGTCATGAAGAATGATTTTGGTTGACAGCATAGATAAGAATAATCTATCTCCTAGGGATATAAATTATAATATTCCAAAAAAGATTATTCGTGTGTCACCCAAACCAATATCTGTTATTAGTCCAGTGGTTCCGTAAAAGGGTTAAGGAACGCCCGAAAGAGGACCAGGACATTTTAATAAATATTAGGAATAAAAGAAATAATAAAGTATGAATAGTGATTTTGGTGGAGATGGGAATATTATCGGACGATGCTATATAGAAGTATTCAGAACGGAAATATGAGTTCGTATTAGTGATCCAGGGGGAAATTAAGTGTATGTAAAAGCTGTCGGATTCAGAAAAAGAGCACTTTTATTTTCTCCGAGAATTCCCTGGACACTGCCAGACTTAAGGATTTATTAAAGGGATTTAAGGAAATTAAATTCGAGAAGTATTAAGAAAGATGGAGAATGTTATTATAAATACTAAGAAGGTTTTCGGTAAAACCCTAACTAGAAACGAATGAGTTATTCCCTCGAACAATCAATGAATTAAGCAATAAACGGACAAAAGAGCAAGCAGGGGAGGCAAGATGCATGCATGTGCTCTTAGAAATATCTAGTAACTAGTTGGATATACAAGTAACTAGCATGTTAGAGATCAAACTAGAGTACTTAGCAATCTAACTTCAAGTTAGCCTTAAACCACCACAAAATCAACACTTGTCTCTCCATTTTCATCATCCCTTACATCATCTTCACTTTATTAAAGTTACTTTATGGATAATATCTCAATAATACAAGATGAGAACAAGAGATTAGCCAAGCAAAAACACAAGACAACACCACCACTCTCTCCATCCATTTACATTCGGCTACTCCTTAATTCAAAGGGGGAAATCCCACTTCCAACCATCCTTTGATCTTGAAACTTTTTATGTGAGTCCTATAATTCATATAAATGATCCCCAAGAAATCCTAGCTTCAATCTCTTCTTTTTCCATTTTCAAAAAAATCATCAAAGATGATGATGAATAGTGTTTTTCAAGAACTAACTTGATTTTTCTTGTTTCTTTGGTTGATCTAAGGTTCATTAAGGCTAGACAAGGACCAAGTAAAGCTTTGTAAGGCTAGTTCACACTCTCAAGAAGGTATAATGATCTTGAAACCCTAGGTCTACTTTGAGATTATACATGTTCTTGATAGATTTAAGTGTTAGTAGCATGTTAGTGTGATTATAGGCTTATTTAACATGATCTTATGGTTGATATTATGCATGATGATCAATATGATATAATTTAGAGATATAGATGATATAGATGATATAGATATAGATGATGGATGTACCATAATTGAAGACCTGTTCAATGATTGGATAAAGGAAATTAATGATCTATTTTACTATGTATTTATTCAATTTTAATTGTTTTTGTAAATGTTGTATGCCCTTTTATTGATGATTTTTGCAGGTTTGATTATTTTTGTGGATAACATATGTCCTTTTATAATTAAATAATTATCGTATTTAGAATAAAATTGTTAAGTTATCAGTTAATAACTTCGACAACCCAACACTGTAAAAGACATTTTTCTATAGGCACACCTAATAATGTAACAAATCAGTGTAATGTGGTAATGATTGATGTCTAAAATTCAGTAAGTCGCAGAATTATTGGAGTTCGCCACTGAATATTCTAATGGGATGTAATTCTGGGAGAATATGGACTGGGGAAAATGATAACCTAAATCGTATTCTATTTTTTTTTTGTTAGAAATTTTTTTGTTGATTTTATTGGACAATTAAAACACGAAACACACAATACATATATATAATCGAAATAAAAGATAATATATCTAAGTATAGTATGTCATATAATAAAAATATATAAAGTAGTACCTTAACCAAAATTGATATGATTTAGGCATGAGGAGAATTGATACATACACTTAGTTTATCAAAGTTGTTTAGGTCTGATGGGGAATAAGGAATATGCGACTTAAATTTCCCTTAATGTTTAAATTGATATAATAATTATATTTTTTTAGTTTGTACGAATTTTATTTTATATAAATTGTTTATTAGTTAATCGTTAAAATAAAATTAGTAGTTATTATGTTTATTGATATGAAAAAATAAAAATTAACTGTCATTGACCGTAACTTGAGTTGAGTTTAATCTTGATTGAAATGTAGAATCTAGATCCAATAGAGAAACATGTTACATTAAGTTTAATTAGTCTAAAATTTAGTAGATTCTGATAGATGTTAAAATAATTCATAATCTTGTGATTGGTTAAGTAATATATGGTAGATTCGGGTATCATTTATTATAATAAATGATATTAAAAAACCATTCATAACTAAAAGATGTATAAACATATATATGTAATATATTGTTATGTGGAGTTATAGAAAATAATATTTACGATTAGTAGAAATTTTTTAAAATTAAAAATCATGTGATATACGAAGTTATTAAATCAAGATATTATTATATTTAAATTTAATTTAATCGCGATTAGTAAATTAGAATAAGTATGGTAAATAATAAAATTTTTGTACATGATTGATTGATTTAAAGTTTAGAAGTAAATTCTGATTGCCATTAAAATAATTTTAAATTCTTGATCGGTAATTTATTCACCAACCAATAATAATACTCTTCCAGTGTATATTAATAATTAAAATAATTAAAATGTATGTAGTATTCGTTTATATGAATTTAATAAATTTTTTATTAAAAAGTTGTGAATAAATATATTTTTGAGTCTTTCAAAAAATCGAGTCTTTGAAGATATGGATTTTATCCAAGCAATTTAAAATTTGATTCAAATCCAATTTTGTAGCGTCGGCTTATATGCATTTATTAATTAATTTTATTAACAAATTATGAATAAATATATTTTTGAACTTTTACAAAAATTAAAATTTTGAATGTACGGATTTTATCCTAGTTATTTAAAATTTGATTTCAAATCTGATCGTTCTAATTAATGAAATAAATTAATAATATTATAATCATAAATAACTTACTGATTACCTTTTCCAGCTAAAAGGTATTTTCTAACTAAAATATCTCATTTTATCCTAAATAATAACTATCCAATTACCTTTTTAATCTATTACCTTTTCTAACTTTTTTAACTAAAATATTTTTTTCCTAAAAATATGGTCGCTCTAATTAATTCGATCAGTGTTGGCTTATATACATTTATTAAATAATTTTTTTAACAAATTATTAATAAATATTTTTTTGAACTTTTAAAAAAATCAAAATTTTGAAGGTATGGATTTTATCCAAGTTATTTAAAATCTGATTTCGAATCCAATTTTTTCAGATTTCTAGTTGAGTTAGATTATAATTTTTTAAAATGGATTACAGTTGTACAATATATATTATGAAAATCAATTTATAATGTATGATAATATGATTTTGATTGAATTTATATTAAAAGAATGGTTGATTAATGATTGATTAATTATGAAATTTAATTTGAAATATATAATAGTATATCTTGATTGATTTCAAATTAAAATTTTGATTTTCTAGTAAATATTTTTTGGTTCAAAAATATGTATTTATGGATATGTTTAATAAACCATTATTGTATTTAAATTAGAAGTGTTAACTAACCATGGTTAAAGAGGTAGGTTGATATTGTAAATAAGGAAAACTTTTAATATAACTTGGTCTAAAATTTAGGAATTAACTTTGATTGGTTTTAAAATAATTCCTAATTTCTAGTTGGCTAAATAAAAGTGTCCTTTTATTTTAACCTTAAAAAATATGTAATATATTAATATGTTAAATCAAGTAATTGTTTTATTTAAATTAGAATTGTTAACTAATCATTGTTAGTATAACTAGCATTTTACCCGTGCTACGCACCGAAAACACAATTTTAAAATTTTAAAATAGTTACAAAAATATATAGTGTATTAAAAAATAAATTATTTTGTTTTGAGTGTAGCGAACCCAATATGCATCTCTAAGTAACTTTTCTCAAATTATGTATAATTGTATGGATGCGTGTTAAAAAAAATTGAAAATTTGTTTATATAAAAAAAGATTAATATCAAAACACATTCATTTGATATATGATAAAATTTACCTGAGATACATATCAATTTTCTTATTCCTTTTTGTTTTTTCCCCAAGTAATTTAACGAAATTTTATGCTATTTTTACGGAAAGTTCGGTTCAATATAATCATGTTTGAGAATCTGGTTGAAAACAGTAAAAACTTAATTAGTACTAATAGAAAAAATAAATCAAATACATATTTTTGATTCTATAAATGAAAATAAAATAGGAAATGAGCAATTTTCTGAAGTAATTCTAAAGGTCCCTAAAAAAATCTCAAAAAGTTAGTTATCATATTTTGATTGGTTAGTGTTCTATCTGTGCTACGCACCGAATGATAAAATTAATTAATTAATTAATATAAACATAATATTATTCATTATTTATAAAAAAAAATATAATTTCATTAAAATTTAAGTATAAATTATCGTCAATTTATACCAATTGCATTAATATCAATATTATCAAACAATTATCATACCATTCACATCCCAGCTCAAACATTCCAAACCTCTCTTATTGTTTTTTCTTAATTTTATTTTACATTTGATTTCTCTCATTTTTTAGAATATTTCAACCAAGTTCATAAGTTTTTTATCCATATTTTAAGTTTCCTATGTGTTTGTTCAATATCATTTTTACAAATTTTATGTTCTTTTATTAGTTATTTGATTTAGTACTATAGCAAAATAAACATTACCAATTAACCAAACAAATCCAATACATCCCGTTATTTGAGTAAGATATATATGTTAGAGTTTATGGTCAGTTTGTTTTTAATGACAACTTTAAATGTGCATATTTAGTTTGAGAATTTGTATGTTGAATTTTTTTATTCTTTTCTATCAGAATATGGTATATTAAATATTAGTTTTCTTTTACGCATTAATAAGGAAGGGAAATTAATTCGATATGATGGTACCCCATTCGAACCCAAACCCGAATTTTTGGATTCAGGTTTGGATATAAATTTTAAAATCGAAATAGTTTCGATTTGCATTTGGATTTAAGTTGTACTGAACCGATAGCATATCCAAAATCTGAAACCCAATACACTATCGAAACCCTATACATATGTAATATAATACAATAATTTGAAATTATTTCATGTTATATTTTAGATGTAAGACATATTATTTTGTTTATTTTTTTTCAAATATTTCATTAGAAATAGTCAATACTAATTTAGTAATTAGAACTTATATTTCTCAATATCTAATTTTATTGATATATTCAAGATGTAATTTTGTTTACATTAATTTTTCATTTCTATGTATAAAAAGAATTATTTTTTTAACATATTTTAAATTTTACTTAGTATATTAATTCGTATAATATGTTATATTTTGACTACTTAAGTTAATCATTTTACTTTTTAATTTTTGTATAAATATACTTAATATTGTTTGTGTGTAACAATTATTTTAATTTTGACTACATTATTACTAATTTTGGATACCCAAAAAAGTCAAATCTAATCCGAAATCCGACGAATTTGGTTTTAGATATTGAATTTTGGATTTGGATTTATTTTTAAAACCCAAAAATATTTGGATGTGGGTTTGAATTTTACAAAATTCGGATCAAACCCAACCCGTTGTCATCCAAACGCGTAAAATAAAATATTTGAAAATGAGTATCACCTATCTTTTTTCTATTTGATTAACATATTAAAATAGAAAACTGTACATGAAACTAAAATCAAATGTGTAATATATAAACACATAATCACATTATTATATATTTGTCCTTGTAATTTAATTGTCGAGTTCAAAAACATGAAATTAATTTTTATTTAACAATGAGTATATTTGACCGACATATATTAAAAGAAAGAGTTTACGTAGATCTGGAAAATCGTTCGTGTTATATACATTCATACCATGTGTATTTTGGGTTTTGCATGAAAATGACATGAAATTATTTTGTATACCCATAATTTGAACACAAAATGCTACTAAACTACGCATTTTTTATTTTTGTACACGAAACGAAAATAATACGCAAAATGAAAAAAATATGACAATTACATGTAATGTTACTCTCTGCCCAAGTTATCTAAGTATGTTACTATATAATTGAAAACAACATTGAATTACTACAAAATAAAACTAAAAGTAGAGTACATAAAAATGAAGCCCTTTTCTTTAATTTTGTTTATTGTTAATAAATACCTCTGTTTGATTAGAATCTATCTACCAAGTTATTAATTTTTTTTTACCTATTTTTAAGATTTTGTTGATATTAAAAATAAATATTATTAACCAACCAAGCAAAATTCGATATGTCTATTCTTAGATTAGGATATGAGAATTAAATATTATTACTTGAATTGAAGAATACAAAATTAAAATGAGCACCTTTTATTAGAAATAATATATAATTTTATATGTATCGACCTATCTAGTTATCAATAATATTGATTTTTAAACGATTGTTGTAGCCGTCATTCTATCTCATCCTCTCCTAAAAAATAGTAAACCCAAAGTTTATGGGTTGATATCTGCATCTTGGTTGATGATAAACCCATTTTTATTGTTTTCCATGATTTTACTTTGTTTTTCAATAAATATCTCTCTTTATTGAGAGTCTATTACCACGTTGGTGGGTTTTATCAACTGATATATTGGATTTTGCACCTTCTCGTTGTGAATGATAACTCCTGTTTATTTTCCTTGATTTTACTTCGTTTTTCAATAAATATATCTCTTTATTGAGAGTCTAGTATCCCGTTAGTGGATTTTGTCTATCAATATAATGGGTTTTGTTCTTTATATTTTGAGAGATTCTCAGATATCACATATGTATTTCCCTCACGATTAGAATAAATTGTTGGATTATTTCGCCAAAGAGTATATATAATTCAAGCGAGTGATGTACCAAAATTTAAGATCTGATCAACGATTGTAGTTTGGATTAAGGAAACCTTGTTACCTTGATATGATCTATTTTATTTTAATATGTGTTGTCCAATCTTGATTATTTTTGTAGATGTATGACATTTTATTGATAAATCATTTACCTAAAAAAAATTAGTGATTTAAAAGAAAATTTGAATGATTATTTGTGTGGATGATAATATATGCCCTTTTGTTGATAAATAATTAATCATAGCAAATATAGTGATTTATTAGAATTTTGGCGCTGAGTTGACCAATTTGCTATGGAATAAAAAAAATGATTTTTTAGAATTTTTGCGCTCAGTTAACCAATTTGCTATATAAATATTCACTAACAATATTTTTATTGATTATGTAATGAATTTTATTTTCTGGATTGATAATTTATACACCAAATAATGTCTAATACTATTTGAGAGTATATTTAGTATCTTGAAAAATTCAAAAATATCGTCAAGTCAATTTATTTGTCCCATTAATTCTTGAAAAATAACGATAAGTAAAATTTTAATGATAACTGGTTTAAATTTCATTTTTAATATTTTAATTGGTTG
This sequence comes from Kitagawia praeruptora, assembly GCA_037693485.1. Lineage (NCBI taxonomy): Eukaryota > Viridiplantae > Streptophyta > Magnoliopsida > Apiales > Apiaceae > Kitagawia > Kitagawia praeruptora. Next base: position 131,169,803 of record CM075347.1, read on the forward strand.
AATTTAGCCTTTTTTAATAATTGATTAATTTAAAAGTTTATATAACTTAAATTTTGAAGGTTAAGTAACCACGATAAGTAAATTAGGATGAGAATGCTATGATTAATTTAATTTTAGTGGTTAATTTTGACTGGCTCTTATATATATTTATGAAAATTAATCCGTAATATATAATAATGTTACTATGATTAACTATAAATCAAAGTGTGAAAAATTAATATTGCGAAAATTGCTTCATATTATATATTTATATAATCCTGATTGGTTTTGATTTAAAATATTAATTTACTATAATTATTTTTTTATAATAAAAAAATAAAATATACGGATATGTTAATTAAATCAAGTAAGTTACTCTATTTAAATTTGAATTGTTAACTAACCATAGTTAGTATAATAGAATGAGAATGGTGAATAAAGAAATTTTTTAATATAATATGATTGGTCTAAAATTTAGGAATGACCTTTGATTGGTACTAAAATAATTCAAAGTTTTGCATATTTTATATTTGTATAATCATGATTGATTTTGATTTAAAATATTAATTTATTATAATTATTTTTTGACATTAAAAAAATAAAATATATGGATATGTTAAATCAAGTAAGTTACTCTATTTAAATTAGAATTGTTAACTAACCATAGTTAGTATAATAGAATGAGAATGGTAAATAAGGAAAATTTCTAATATAATATTATTGGTGTGGTAGACTCAGGTTTGATTTCTATTTTAATAATTTTAATAATATTATGATTCTATTCGTAATTCTATTTAGGATTATAATTCAATTTTAAATATATTTAGAATGATTGATGGGTTTAACCTTGGTTAAAAGATAACAAGTTAAATTATATAAGGAAACAGATTTGTTTTAATTTGATTGGTCCATGATTTAAATTTTAAATATATTTAGAATGATTGATGGGTTTAACCTTGGTTAAAAGATAGCAAGTTAAATTATATAAGGAAACAAATTTGTTTTAATTTGATTGGTCCATGATTTAGAAGTGATCTATGATTGGTTCTAAAATAATTCTTAGTTTTCTGATTGGTTAACTGGGTACGTGATTAATTAACTGGATGGTGTGGTAGACTTAGGTTTGATAATAAAGGATAGGATAAGAATGCTAAATAAGGAAATTTTTAATATAATATAATTGGTATAAAAAGTTAGGAAATAAAGCCATTATTGTATTTAAATTAGAAGTGTTAACTAAACAGAATTAATGAGGTAGGGTGAGAATGTAAATAAAGAAAACTTCTAATATTACATGGTCTAAAATTTAGGAATTAGTTCTAATTGTTCTTAAAATAATTCATAAATTTTTGACTGTTTAAGTGCACACTGGTAGACTTAGATATTATATAATAAAGGATGGATACTTAATAAAATTAAAAAATAATAAAATTTGTATGTAAATAAAATATTAAAATGAATTGATAATACATTAACAATAGTCCACGCTCTCCACCATATATAAGCTATTATAATAAAGGATGGATACTTAATAAAATTAAAAAATAATGAAATATGTAAGAAAATAAAATATCAAAATGAATTGATAATACAGTAAAAATAGTCCACGCTCTCCACCAGATATAAGCTATGACAAAAAAAAGAGTAATCCAACCGGAATTTAAATATGCCGATCAAGTTCTAGTTCTGTACGTATTTGTAGGTATTCATAATAAAAGTGTCCTTTTATTTGTAAGTATTTAATATTTTAGATTTGTTTTAATTTGATTGGTCCATGATTTAGAAGTGGTATATGATTGATTCTAAAATAATTCTTAGTTTTCTGATTGGTTAACTGGCTACGTGATTAATTAACTGGATGGTGTGGTAGACTCAGGTTTGATAATAAAGCATATATCAATTTTTTAACAACAATTTAATATGTAAATTAATAATATATAAATATATAAAAAATTAATATAATTATAGATATTAGAAAAGGAGCCGTGCGTTGCACCGATCGTAAGCTAGTAGGTTTAATTTTGGAAAATAATTGTTAAACCATCACTAAATTAAAGATTATTTTGTTAATTTTACGTGGGCTGTAAAATCGTCCAAATTAAATTTTAAGAATTCAAGATAGAGTACAAATGTTAAATCGAGTGTGTAAAATCTTATATATATCAATTTTTTAATAACAATTTGATATGTAAATTTATAACATATAAAACCTATTTTTTTATATATAATTATAGATATTAAAAAAAAACGTGCATCGCATGGATCTAGGCTTGTCAACGGGTCAGGTTCGGATCAGATCGATCTAAATCCATATCCATTTGTTTTTATCAGATTCAGATCGGATCGGATCATATCTCATATATTTTAGAGATCGATCCATATCCAATCCATTTAGTTTAATGGATAAACAGATCGGATTTCGGATATCCATTGCTCCATTTATTTTTTAAAACATAAAATATATTCACGTAAATATATATCATTCACCATTTTAAAAGAAAATTAGTAAAATTTGAGAAGTCACAATCTAGAAGCCTGTGTTTAAATTTTAATAGCAATCAAAAACTTAAATTATTTTAATATTTCATTGTTCAAACAGAATGTTTAAAAAAACATAAATCACATGTAATAACTATCCGAACACATTTAAATTATAAATGCAAGTTTCCAAAATTGATGTTAAATATAAATACAGAAAAATATAATGACGTTAAACTTTGGAGGTTGGATCCGTGTATGGAAGAGCAAGGAAAATATTAAATTAGGTATAAGACTTAGGATTTTCAATAACGTAACTTATTACAATATAAAATATTTTAAAAATATTAGTATATATATTATATATTATATATTATATATTATATAATTAAACGGATCAGGTCGTGGATAAGCGGATCGGATCAATCTAAATCCATATCCGATCCATTTATTATTCGGGTCGTTCTTATCGGATCGGGTTCCGGATCGGATATTTTTCGGCCAATCCATATCCGTTTAAATCAACGCAGATCGGATCGGATATCGGATTCATTGACAAACCTACATGGATCATAAGCTAGTGACTAATAATAAGGGTGTGTCTGAGTGAGCTTATTTTCCAGAAAAGTTGACTTATCTTAAGGAATAAGCTAAGATTCCTAGCGTTTTTCCTGAAAAAAGCACTTTTTTTGCAACTTATCGAATCTCAAACATACATTAAATACTTGTATAAAAAGATATTAAAATATGAAATTTTATCCAAAAATAAGTGCATAAGAACTTATTTTAAGGTTTCTCAAACAGGCCATAAGAGCATCTCCAAGAGACTCATACATTTACTCTTCAAAATAATATAAATAAATGGCTCTTAGCAAGTTATTACATTGGTTTATGTGTCGAACTCCAACAATCCTCTTTATATTAGCTCTTTATTTATAATTTATTCATAAATTAATCCCACTTTGGTGGACATGTATATTTTATTATTAAAAAACAAGTTAAGAGCTACTAGTGGCTCTTAGAAATGAGGAGAGAGAAGAGGCTCTTAGTGTTTTAAGAGCCACTGAAAGTCTATTGGAGCAACATTTTCATTCTCTCTCCTCATTTTTTGAGTTAAGAGCTTGAATATGAGCCTTTTGGAGATGCTCTAAGTAAACCAGATGATAAGCTTTAGGGGATGGTATTGTATTATGACTTTTAATGACAATTCTTGGGGTAATGACTTTTATGGATTTTGTAGACTTTTAATGATTATTAATGATTCTTGTTGAGTACCCCATGACTTTTAAAATTATTAAAAGTCTTTAAAAGTCTTAATACAATACCCCTAATTTATTAGTTTGGTTTTGTAGTTGTTTGGGTTGGACTGGGCTCGTAAGAGTTTTGGTTAACGGGTTAGGATACTTGATTGTAATGGACTGGGTTACTCATCTCTTTCCCGGTTATCCAAACCCCTCGTTAACCCCCTGTATTTCCAAATCTCTCTCTCTCTCTCTCACAGCTGGGTACTAACATCATATCAATCTTCCATAAACAATCTTTTATACGGTAAATTTCTCAGCACAACTCTCACCATATTTATAATTGACATGTTTATATATATGTGTGAATTTTTGTTCACTGTATGCACACACAAAATAGAAGATTCAATACATGTAATTGTATGTATATTTATATCACCGTGCGTGGTTTTATTTCTGTGAATTTGTAGTTTGTTAGGGATGAACACAATAATCCGATTCGACGTGCACTCGACTCATTTTGATCGGATTGGATTTTACCGAACCCGAAGTTTCGAATTTAGATTTAGACTTGGATTTGAATTTACTTTTTTAAATCAGATAAAGTGTAAATTTGGCTTTGGATCTGATTTGAATTTCAATATGTTAAAAATATATTTTACATATTCTTAGATAGTTATTTTTTATGATTATTTCCTTGCTTAAAAATTAGGATATTAGATAAGAAAATGTAGCTTGTATAATTCATTTTAGCATGAATATTTAATAAAGGCAAAGAAGAAAAAATCTGCAGTTGAAAACTTTGCCACTGAATTTTAGGGTGTGTTTGGGATTGCTGTTGCAGAGAGCAACAGCAGCTTATTTCTGAAAAGCAGCTAAAAAGGTGTTTGGTAAAATTCAAAAGCTGCTTTTCTGAAAAGTGCTTTTGGCCTAAAAGCTGCTTTTAGAGAAAGCAGGTCCCCCCATGCTTTTGAAAAAAGCTGCTTTTCAGCTTTTGCGGGAAGCATTAACTGATTTCAACATCAAATCTCATCAAAAACATTATTTTTAATATATTTTTACATCAAAACATGCACATATCAAAAATATTACCAAACAGTCTTCAGCTTTTTACAACAGCACTTTTTTTACCAGCACTTTTTCTAACAGCACAACAATTTTTAACAGCAATCCCAAACAGAGCCTTAATCTTTTCGACTTTTAGTGAGTTTTTAAATTTTTTATGGACTTTGGGATGTCGAAGAGCATATGTTTTACGTATCTGATGTTTCTAGACTTTATTCTGTCGAGGTACTTATTGTTTGTCATAAGTTTAGTATGACTTTTGCTGATCGTGTGTTAACTACAATCTAATATCATTTTTATCTAGTAGTCATATTTACTTGATTGATAATAATTTGGATTCAAATTACATGCACCATTATTGTCATACTTATATGTAAGTTTTATATTATTTGATTATTTAACGAGTCCAATTCTAACCAAAGGGGATCCTTTGGTTTAATTTGGATTTTGTATTGATTATCAATATTATAATTTTCTTTTATTCTAGATTTTGTTGTAAGATTTTTACTTTTATTTAAAGAACTTTATTTTTTTGGATTTTAATGTTGTATTTTATTCGGGTGCACTTGGAGTTCTATTACAGTATTTCTATTTTCGGACATTAAACCAGGTTGGGATTAAACTTGAATACCTTTGGTTTCTAGTAACATGAAAAGAGTTATTTGTAGGTAGTACAAGAGCACACATAAATTGGTTGCAATTATGACTCCAGTTTCAAAAAAGCTTTACACAGGTTACTTTCTCAACCATGTATTTTTTTTTTTTTTTTGCAAATACATTTTACGTTTGTTTACTCGCATTCGGTTATACTGAAAATCAATTGATGTTTGTGATTATTGTCCTTGTTTCTCACCAGATGATGTCAGTCTATTGGTGGTGTTAATTGACACTAATCCATATTTTTGGAGCACAAGTAACCAGGGCCTTCCATTCTCCAAATTACTTTCTCATGTATTTTACATCCCTTCATATCATATTTCCTATATTCAAACCTCCTTTTAATTTCATCACCTAATCACTTATTAATTCACCAATTCTTGCAGCTTGTAGCATTTTTCAACTCGATACTCTTGCTCAACCAGCTTAACCAAGTTGTTGTAATTGCTACGGGCGTCAATTCCTGTGGTTACATATACGATTCTTCGTTGCCACCTCCTAATAACAGAGCTCAGACTTTGTTGCACAAGTTAGAGGAGTTTGTGATTAAAGATGAAGAATTAAGTGCCGATGAAGATTTTGTTGATGGAATCAAGTCTTCATTGCTTTCGGGCTCTCTTTCAATGGCTCTTTGTTGTATCCTTTTAGTCATACTATAGCACTACTAGTTATATTGTTGTTACATATATGTTATGTATATGGTCTTAACTTTGACAACTAGATATTCAAAGGGTATTTCGATCTGGCTCACTTCATCCACAGCCTCGGGTAATTGTTATCCTTATGTTTTTCGAAATTTGTGGTGCTTAATTTGGTGCTTTTCATGCTTCCTTTTTCACTTCATAGTTTATTCAAGGAATTACTATAATAAGTTTCTTATTAAATGTGGCAGATACTATGCTTGCATGGATCTCCAGATGGACCTGGACAGTACGTATTGTTAAATTTATGGTATATGTTGAAACCCGTATTGTCTTCTCCACAGGCTTTTACCACAAATAATCTTGCTTTTTGCAGATATGTTGCAGTCATGAATTCAATTTTCTCTGCACAACGCTCAATGGTACTGTGATATGGATGATAAACTAAGTTTTTTTTTACTTCAAACAACATTTAGGCTACTTCTTCATATCTTTTTTTTTTCTTTTAGTAACAAGATATTTGTTGTTTTTTTACTTAAAAATCAGTCTACTGAATTTTCTATCTTCTATACTAGCTTTTTGCTTAACATAGCAACACCCCCTCCCTCCAGAAAAGTATCAATGGAAATAAATTCAGTCATATTCTTGGTACTTCTTTATGACCTTGCCTTTTTTTGTTGACTTGATGGTCGTTTTTCTACAATATTACTGTGAGATTATAGCCAGCCAAACTGCTCTTGTTAGAATTTGAGGTTCATAGACAATATTGCATCACTTGATTTAAAATACATGCGCTGTGTTATTTTTCCTGCACAATGGGATCTGCGTTGTGCTTATGAAGGTTGGCGTTAGTCGGTCAAGGACTTAATGGTGAAAGTGTTGTCAGTGTTTCTACGATAGTACTTCCTCACTTTATTTACTAGGTACAAAAATCCATTTTTCAAGCTATAAACCATATGTAACTTATTAGATTTCTATATAAAGTACATTTTATCGTAATTTGTTGCACTGGAAAATGGAGATGTGTTCAAAATAGTTGACACTAAGGGAGTAATTCATATTAGCCGGGTAACGAATAAATTGAACCGTTTGGCCTCACCGTAGTTCAAAAGTAGTTAATCATATTACTCCAGTTAGTTGTTGCGTAGTTGTGTGGATTGTTTTTGTCTAAAAATGCTTGCGTATTCAATTCGGTCAATTGACAATTTTGAAAACTCTAATTTCGTTCCTTACACTTCCCTCTGCAGCTACCTATAGATTCTTGTGTTATAGGAGCTCAGCATTCTGCTTTTCTGCAGCAGGTAGCCTATATTATTAATTTCATTTGATTTTTGTGCTTTTATTTTCCTTGTTAAAATTCTGCTGACTTACAGATTATTGCGTAAATAGGCTTCTCATATAACTGGTGGTATATATTCAAAGCCCCAACAGTTAGATGGTCTGTTTCAGTATCTCTCGGTATGTCTTTGACTTGCTAGTAAATTATGAATGCAGATTATAAATTCTAACTGTGTAATATCTTCTCGTGGCCATTGAAGGCAGCACCATGATCTATTTTTCTTGTCTAATAGCAACACGATAACATTTGGACCTGCTTTTTCACTTATTTTAATTTCTTCATTTGGTGGATGTGGAATATTATACTTCCGCTATGAAATGTATAATTAGTCCTTGTCTTGCATTAGAAAAAGTTTGCTCTATCTTACACTTCTGTGGTGCTTTTTATGCCAGAATTAAAGTAACTGATAGTATCAATTTGTTGTAAATATGTAATAGACTAATAGTACTGACTGTAAGTCCCATAATATATGCTTTTCTAGCTTTCCTCTTGCACTCCTATTGATTGGATACTTACGTAATATTTTTGTTACATGCAGACACTATTTGCTACCGATTTGCATTCTCGTAGGTTTATACACCTCCACAAGTCTGTTGGTGTGGATTTTCGTGCCTCGTAAGTTTCTACTGTTAATGAAAGATATCAGTACTACTCAAACCTGTTTTTGTTAAATATATTGTAATATTCCTTTAAGTTTTGATTTCTTAATTTGCACTTATTGAATATCTAAGGTTCTACAATTCTATATGTTAACTATCAGAAGTCAATTCCATTTCTCTTTTTTATGTATATTTCCTGTTATGACAGCTCTTAGAATTTTGGTTGTTAGTCCTCTCAAAACTTTTATATTTTCAGGTGTTTTTGCCACAAAAGCACAATTGATATGGGCTACATATGTTCTGTGTGTTTGTCTATATTTTGCAAGCCTCACAAGAAGTGTTCGACATGTGGGTGAGTAGGATTAGTGCAAAAAACTTATTCAAGATATTTTTATCTTTCCTTTTTTCTAATGCAGGGATATTTTAAAGCTAAATGAGGTTGAATTTATTTCTAATGTATTTGATGTGTATGTGCTGCTTATACTACTTAGTTGGTTTGTTCTGTTGTGGGAGAGGTTTAGGATTAGTAGTTGTGGCATCTGAAATTCGAAGTCTAAGAAAATTTACTTTACTATCAATGTGTAAGTGTTTAAAATTGAAGGGCACTCAGAACTGCTGGTTCTGATATCAAGGATGTTACCCTCTTTTTTGTACTTTGTGCTATATCATGTAGTTGTAATATAATTTTAGAAATATGCTTGAGAATCGATCAATTGAACAAGATAAAACATAAATAAACTTTTATAAAAGGTAAAGATAACTCCACGATTCGAGATGTGGCCTCTCCCAATGTTTTCAACTTGCATACAATATTCAGATAACCTAATAAACAGCCTGGGTAACAAACATATACCCTAATCCCCTCTTCCCCCATGGAAAGTACTAAACTGCCCTTACAATAATATTAATAAATTACAATTCACGATATTAGTCTGGACTACTCCGTTGGGCTTTGTTGCTGTCCACTTCCTTTTGCCTTGGGCCTTCTAGCATAAGTAAACCGTATGGGAGGCCCAGGTGGGTTTATAGCATTACCCCCGGCCCAAAGAGCCACCTTGTCCTCAAGGTGGAATGCAGGGAAAAGATTATCAACGTTGGAAAACTCCCAGGTAGCTTCAAATTCTGGCAACGCTTCCCACTTAATCAGCACTTCGACTTCACTGGATGGACTGGATGGGACCTGTCGAACTCCCGACACAGTCTCTGGTTTTCCCCTCCAAACCCCATCATTACTGAGAACAGGAGGTAGATTGGGTGAAATGGGAGGAGGTCCAACGGCACGTTTCAACTGTGAGACATGGAACACGGGGTGTATTTGGGAGGATGTTAGTAAATCCAGCTTATAGGCCACCTCCCCAACCCGTTGAATGACAGCGAAGGGTCCATAGTAGCGTGCTGCCAGTTTAGCACACATTCTTCGAGCCACCGATTGTTGCCTATAAGGCTGCAATTTCAAGTAAACCAAGTCATCAACCTGAAAAACCTCCTCACGTCGGCCCAAGTCTTCATACAATTTCATCCTTTGCTGAGCTCGCAACAGATTGATTTTTAATTCGTCCAAGATGGCATCTCGCTCGAGCAGTTGGTCTTCAAGGGATGACAGCCCCGTACTGCCTGGTACGAACTTAATGATTAGAGGTGGATCTCTGCCATAGAGTGCTTTAAAAGGAGTACACCCTGTGGAGGCAGGGAATGTCGTGTTGCACCAGTATTCGGCCCAAGGGAGCCAAGTCGCCCATGTCTTGGCCTTACCCTCGATGAAACACCTCAAATAGGTTTCGAGGCACTTGTTTACTACCTCGGTCTGGCCATCGGACTGCGGGTGGTAAGCCGTGCTTCGGTTGAGGACAGTGCCTTGTAGCTTAAATATCTCCCTCCAAAACAGACTTAGGAAGACCTTGTCCGTATCTGTGACAATGGTTGAGGGAAACCCATGTAGTCGCACAACTTCGCGAACAAATTCTTTGGCCACGGTGTGAGCTGTGAAGGGGTGGCTAAGGGGCAGGAAATGGGCATACTTAGTGAGACGGTCCACCACAACTAGGATAGGATTAGCACCATTTGACTTGGGCAAACCCTCCACAAAGTCCATGGATATCTCATCCCATACTGTCGAAGGAATGGGCAGCGGGTTGAGGAGCCCAGCAGGTTTTAAGGTTGAAGATTTTGCTTGTTGACATACTTTACAACGCTGCACATATTTAGCGATATCTTTCCGCATACCGGACCAAAACCAGTTTGTTGCCACGCGCTGATACGTCTTTAGCTCTCCTGAATGACCACCAATGGGGGAGTCGTGGTAGGTGTGAAGTAGTCTTTGTAACAGAGCACCCCTGGAAGGTAACACGATTCGGCCTTTAAAACGTAACACCCCCTATCCAGGCAATAATCCTTAGGCACGGGTCTACCCTTCTCCAAATCCTCTTTTGTCCGTACAATAAAGGGGTCATTTCTGATTTCCTTCTCAATTTCTTCCCATGACAGTCCCTCAGCTACTGTTATACTGCCTAACTCCATGTCTAGGCTGGGTTTGCGAGAGAGTGCATCCGCCACGCGGTTGGAAGCTCCAGATTTATACTGAATCTCAAACTCGAAACCCATAATCTTGCTCACCCAGTGCTGATAATCAGGCCCCACTTCCCGTTGCTCCAATAAGTACTTTAGACTTTGTTGGTCGGTCCGGACTGTAAAACGTCGTCCCAACAGATAATGCCTCCATTTCAGAATTGCTAAAACTATCGCCATCAATTCCTTCTCATAAATCGATTTGAGTCGTGATCGTTGGTCCAAAATCTTGCTAAAAAACGCAATTGGATGCCCATCTTGAAGTAGCACAACCCCAAGGCCAAAACCCGAAGCGTCCGTTTCAATGATGAACCCTTTATCAAAGTCGGGCATTGCAAGAGTAGGGGCTGATGCCATGGCTTGTTTCAAAGTACTAAAGGCTAACGAGGCTTCGTCATTCCACCCAAACTGTTCTTTCTTTAACTGGTCTGTCAAGGGACGTGAGATGTTTGCGTACCCTGCTATAAACTTCCTATAGTACCCGGTCAGCCCCAGAAACGATCGTAAATCCTTAATGTTCTTGGGCACTGGCCACTCTAGCATTGCCTGTACCTTGCTGTTGTCGACAGCTACCCCTCTGGCCGAGATCACATGCCCCAAGTAAGCCAACTGAGTTTTGCCAAACTCGCATTTTCCCTGGTTAGCATATAGGTTCTTCTCTTGCAACGTTTGTAACACTGTCTCTACATGCTTCACGTGTTGCTTGGCGTCTGGGCTATATATAAGGATATCGTCGAAGAAAACCAACACGAATCGACGAAGGTATGGTTTGAAATCATGTTCATTAACCCTTGAAATGTGGCCGGGGCGTTCATCAACCCGAAAGGCATTACTAAGAACTCGTAATGCCCTTCATGTGTTCTAAAAGCTGTTTTTGGCACATCCTCTGTCTTAACAAGAATCTGGTGATAACCCGATTTAAGATCTTGCTTCGAAAACACTGTTGCACCATGAAGTTGGTCTAACAATTCATCTATGACTGGAATCGGGAACTTGTCCGCTACAATGACCTTGTTTAACGCTCGGTAGTCTACGCAAAACCGCCAGGATCCGTCCTTTTTTTTTTTACTAGTATTACTGGGCTAGCAAATGGGTTGTGAGAAGGTCGAATAATGCCTGCCTTGATCATATCTCGCACTAGTGTCTCAATTTCGTCTTTCTGGGATTGAGAGTAGCGTTAGGGTCACACACTTACTGGATTGGTGCCCTCTTTCAGGTTGATACTGTGCTCTACCCACGTGCAGGTGGCAACCCAGGTGGCATATTGAAAACCGTTTCGTATTTTTGCAGAGTAGGTTGTAAGTAGACAGGTACTCCTTTCCCCTGAGATCCCTTTGGAGACTCTTCTTTGGCTGAGACTTCGTTGCATTCCACTAAAAACCCCTGCCCTCCTTTGCTTAGAGTTTTAATCATCGCCTTTAACGAAATCTAAGATCTCCCCAGGCTAGGATCCCCTTTTAAGGTCACACTCTGCCTACCCATGGTGAATTTCAGTGCCTGGGCCTTCTAATTTGTTGCCACAGTACCCAGCTTTTCCAACCATTGCACGCCCAAAATTACGTTTGAATTGCCCAGAGTGAACGACAAGAAATCCTCTACTATCGTCACACTTGGTAGCTGCAATACTAATGATTTGCACATCCCTACTCCTGCAACGGTTTCTCCGTTACCCAAAGTCACATCAAACCCCTCGGTATTCACCACCGGTATTTGGAGCTTCTGGACTGCTTCCGAGGAAATGAAGTTATGTGTAGCCCCTGGATCCACCATTACCACCACTTTGTTACGCTGTATTTCCCCCATCAGCTTCATAGTCTTTGGATTCGAAATCCCAACCACTGAATTCAATGATATGCCCGACTGTATTGTATCCTTTGGTTCCTCCCCATACTCCTCGCACCCTACATCTTCCTTCGAACCACCATCGTCTTCACCTCCTTCCCCTTCACCTTGCATCAAAATGACACTTAACTCTCTCTTCTTGCAATGGTGACCAGCAGACCACTTTTCTTCACACCTAAAGCACTCCTCTCTCTCTCTCTCTCTTTTCGCATGTAACTCCTTATCATTCAACCTTCTAAAGTCCCCTAAGGGTTTAGCCATCGGAACCCCACTAATACTCCGAGGGGATTGGCTCGAGGGCGAGTGAGATGAACTTGAATACACTGACACCGATCTACTAGACCCAGGCGAACTCCATTGAGATTTAGGGAGGAAGGTGAGAAGTTACCTGAAAAATTCGATGCCAGCCCTGCACCATAAGTCTTTCGTGTCCCTCCACTCTTGAGCTTTTCTTCGACTTTAACAGCCAATTCCATAGCATGCTCTAAGTGTAAAGCTCCCAGAACTCTGACTTCGGTCTTGATCTCGTCACGCAGCCCATTGATGAATTGGGCCAGCGCTATATCCTCTGGTACTCCGGTTAAAGGGGCTACAAGCTCAATAAACCTTCTCTTATACTCTACCCCCCCGGTTTGTTGATGGTGTAGCCACTGTTCTTGCAAACTACCGTTGACGAAGACCGAAATTGTCTCAATAACATTCCCTTCAACTCTTCCCAGTTTCTAATGGGACGCCGCCCGTGCTCAAACTGATACCATAATAATGCATCACCGTCGAGGGATACTATGGCTGCCTCCATGGTCTCCTCCTCCCCCAATCGGTAAAAATGGAACTATCTCTCGGCACGCAAAATCCACCCATCCGGGTTGGTACCATCAAAAACAGGTAGATCTAGTTTCTTAACCTTCCAATTGCCCCCAAATTGATTTCCGATTCGACCCGACCCGGTTTCTGTCCGACCCGGACCGGACCCAAAACCCGGAGTTAAACCCAATTCGTGACCCGTAGTTAGACCCGAGCCTTGACCCGCTGTTGAACTCGCCCCAACACACTGAGTCGCCCCAGTTACCTTCAACGCCGCCATGGCTAACATCATCTCCTTTCGAAAACTATCTTGCTCCTCCCTCGATTTGACCATACTTGACTCCATCCTTTTCATTACTTGCTCAACGGTAGAAGCTAACGTATCTACCATCGTGTTCTGTATCCCCGACGCCGTTCGATTCACTGCGGCGGTGACCCGTTCCTCCATCTCAGCCCGAAAGTCTTCCATACATCTTTCTAGTGACTCAATCCTTTGTTGATTCGTCGACGGTACTACCATTGTCCCGTGGATCTAACTGCTCTGATACCACTTTGCTAGAGAATCGATCAATTGAACAAGATAAAACATAAATAAACTTTTATAAAAGGTAAAGATAACTCCACGATTCGAGATGTGGCCTCTCCTAATGTTTTCAACTTGCATACAATATTCAGATAACCTAATAAACAGCCTGGGTAACAAACATATACCCTAATCCCCTCTTCCCCCCATGGAAAGTACTAAACTGCCCTTACAATAATATTAATAAATTACAATTCACGATATTAGTCTGGACTACTCCGTTGGGCTTTGTTGCTGTCCACTTCCTTTTGCCTTGGGCCTTCTAGCATAAGTAAACCGTATGGGAGGCCCAGGTGGGTTTATAGCAAAATATCATAAAGGTAACGAGATGAGGTCAAGAAGACTGCGCACACCATCTATATTTCCCAAGTAACCTAAAGTTCTATCTGCCTCTGAGTCTAAATGTTTATTTCAATTTTTTTGGTACTGTTGAGGATCTGGCAGTGTTTATTTATACAAGGATTCTGGAATCTGGATTCTTGTTGACATAGGAAAAGTTCATTCTTTCAGATTGACTTTTAGTTACTCCCTCAGTCGAATTTTGACCACGTTTCCTTTATCTACTGCCTTAAAGAAAAAAAATTCCTAAGAATATCTACTGCATTATGTTGATAATTGTGATGGATTGCTAAACATCACGATTTTTGTCGAGACGAAGGAAGCAGTCATTTTCTATGCTAATATTCCATCATGTTGCATTCTTTGCGCATCACTAATTCAAAGCTCAATATTAGAGATGAGTGATAGATGTCATAATCATTCTCGATACAAGTTTCTGTATACTAGGTTCTCTAGTATATTTCAGTTCGGCATTGAGTTTCACTGATTGTAAATAAGTATTATTCTTTATTGCTCGTATATTCCTCAGTTAGGATTAGTCTAAAGTATTAGTAACTGGCAACTGATGTGCAGGTCAACTTTTGGCCAACCTCAAGCAACTGTTTCGTCTACTTCAAACCTGAAGAGAAAAGCTGCGGATACATGAAACAAAACATTTTGCAGTAAAGTTTGTACTATAGAAGTGTGTAGGTGACGATCAAGTTGCAAGTAACATTAGGCCCCAGTGTTCGGATAATATTTTCCAAGCAAAATATATTTTTTGATTTGGCGAAGAGAATAACAAAAAACAAAAAAAGTTCAATTATGTTGCTGGTGTGAAATTTTACCAGAATGACGATTTGTTTTCAAATTTAGTACTGGTCTTTCGTGCATGTGCTACATGCAAGGAACAAGTTTCTTGGTAGGCACCATCATTTTTCCAGTACAATTGCGAGTTTGCGAGTTCAAGGAACTACATCTCAGTTATATGTTTAGTCTGTTGTATAGTGCTGATTTGCAAAAATAGAAGCTCTCTTTTAAGTTTTGGGCAGACATGCAAGCCCTTTGGCGACTACATCTAATGTTCATAATTTATGTTTACTTTTATTGTATACTGCTAATTTGCAAACATTAAAGCTATATCATCTGAGTTTTCGGCAAAAATGCAAGCTCTTTTTAAGTGTTAAGGTATGTGCACGTTTTTGCTTTCTCTGCTGCTCGAACATACACTCTCTTAAATCTTTTATTTGCCATCAGGACATGCTAAATGTATGTTATGCACAGGTGCCATGTATATTATTATACTTGTCTTTTTATCGCTACCTGTTGGCTCACTTTGCTAGGTAGTTACATCACTATTAGTTTCTATAGGAAAATGGGTTTCACGGGCACTGGTAAATGGTTTTATGGACACCCTGGTGCTTCGGGATGATTACAAAACTGAATAGAAGGTGCAAGTATAATTACATTTTGAGTTTTAAAGTTGAAACTCTCCAGAGTCCTCAGCTGGGATTGCACAAGGGTGCTCAAAATGCTGACCTTAGGAATTGTTATATTGTGAATGCCAAAATTTTGTATGGGTCTTGGAGAGAGGCAGAGTCTGGAGATAGAAGGATTGCATCCATTGCCAGCTACTACAATTCACAAAATTTTGTATGGGTACTAACATCATACCAATCTTCCATAAATATTCTTTTATACGATAAATTTCTCAGCACAACTCTCACCATATGTAGAAATGACATGTATATGTATGTGTGAATTTTTGTTCACTGTATGCACACACAAAATAGAAGATTCAGTAGATGTAATTGTATGTATATTCAAATTACCGTGCGTGTTTTTATTTCTGTGAATTTGTAGTGTATGTGTTGATTTTTTAACTGTACATTGAAAAAAATTGGTAGCAAAGTGTTTGATAAAATGTCCAAGTGATTATAGTGTTTTTAAGCTGAATGAGTTATATTATTCGATATTTTTGTTTAAAGTGAAACATTTTAGAAGTGTTTCTATTGCTCATATTGTGACTTTAGTAGACGGGTCGAGTTTTAAAATGCTTGTCGCATCGTGTAGTTGACAGAATGACAGACTCGGCAGGCTTTGTTGGTTTGCAGAGCATGGAAATGTTAAAAGTAAGAGCAGCCCTTGAGGAAAAACTGAAACAGAAAGGTGTTTTTAGTTTGGCTCTCCCAAAGCATCAAAGTGCAAAGAGGAATGCGCAACCACTGAACGGGTATGTCTATGCTCACGTGCTTTACTGAGCTCCTACAGTGTTTGCTTTTCTCAATCTTAGAAGTTGATTTACCTGAATTATTTGTTATTGGACAGACAACTGGAGACACTGGATGATTTTGACGATAATGCTTCAGATGTAAGATGCCGGGAAAAGGTAAACGGACATGCACAGTTGTCACACTCAGCTACATTGTCCAAGATTGCCACAAGAGTGAAAAAGACAAAGGTAGGGATCTTTTATTAGGTGTTTTGAAAGACTGAAAACTGATTTGGTGGCTGAAGTTTTTTGCCAATGCATCTTATTAGTAACCAGTTGGCAACTTGACCATTAGTTGGTGTACTTATTTAAGTCTCATAAATCAGCATGTACCCAGTGTCCCAGTGTCACATCGATATTTGACGTATCTGTGTGGTAGTTGGCAATGTGGACTGTATTCAGGCCCATCTTTTTAATAGGTGCTCTGGTCTGCTCCTATGCTTTTGTGCTTCCTCTGGCCTAATATGAATTTGACCAGCAAAACATTGTCCCTAGAGGATGATACATATGTTCATGTTCTGAGATTTTTTTTTATGTGACTAGAATCTGATGTCGATTTTAGATTTCTGCATTCTGATGTTAACTAGAGCCAGTCTTGAGATTTTAAATTTGATTGTGTGGTGACAAATGTGCTGTTCACCACTGTGACCGATTAGAAGGAGGCCACATACAGTGCTGTATTTTGAGCTGAAGTTCTAAATCGCCATACCCCAAAAATTCTCTCGAGAAAGATCGCAGGAATAATTTGGAACTACCAAGAAAACAAGTCTTACATAGAAGGGCAGTTGATGTATTATCATTCCAACATTGTCTGAAGTGAAGTTTAAGAAGTATCACAGATCAAGACTACTTTAATACTTAAAAGATCAAGACTACTTAAATACTTGAGTTTTTAACACTGATCAAAAGAGCCTGTCTCTAGTTTCTGAGGTAATAGGTTTAGGTTTTTTTATAAATTTATTTTGTCTCCCAACATTTGTATCTACTAAATGTTTTTTTTTTTTTTTTTTTTTGTGATTTTGGTTATGGGTTAGGTTCTCTGGACTTGTTCTTATTATTATTATTATTTTTATTTTTAGATTGTGATTTCGTGCCAAAGAGATTTGTGTTAATGCTGATAATTAGATACTTACGGTTTCAAACTCAAAAAATTCATGATTTACCAAAGAGAGATGATATTGGAGAAAGGCGAAGGAATCATGAACTTTGTGTTCTTGCAGGAGCCGGAATCAAATCTAATGATAATAGCGATGATGATGAACGTAACACTCAGGATGTTGATGGATCTGATGACATGGCGGTAGACAATGCAACAGAATCAAAATCTGAATCTGATTTAGAGTTTTACAAACAAGTCGAAGCACAGCACAAGGCAAAACTTGCTTCCAAGTGGAGAAGTACTCAAGGTATTTGTTATTATGGTCTAAACTCAATTCAGCATGCTCAACTACTGCCAAGTTATATAGTATAGTAAAAGTACAGATTAGACAGATCTATGCAGAGCCAGCATGGAGATTACAATGTCTTGTGAGGCAGATGTACCAATACGCTCCTTCATCTTTTTTTTCCAGCTTACCTCAACGAAAAAATGTAGACCTTTTTACAGGTCGAAAATTATCGTATATATGGGTCTATATTGCTCGTTTTTGTGTAGAGGAATGTGGAGCCAGGACTTAATGGAACACATTAAATACATTGAATATACAGTATACTATTATGGGGATCAACATGTATTTATACAAACATAGTCTTGTTTCAAATTAAACTGGTAGATTGTTGTCAAATATTTTGTAGTTTAACATTAGTAGTTCTCTTGCTACGTATTATAATATCTGACAAATGGTTGGCCATGAAACATGAAATTTCTCACAATACTTATATTCTATTTAGAAACTTATTAAGAATCCAAGGAAGAAGTATAAGGTATGAATTTGACAATATGTGTCAATTTATTCAACTGCATTTGATAATGACTAATGAGTTGCGTTCTCTCGTTTATACAGTTGAAACATAAGGATGCCCTCAAATGCCGGAAAGTACAAGTTCAGGAAATCAAGAAGCCAAGTGGTTCTTATGGTGGTGAAACCTCTGGTATATTAGCAGGAATTAGCCGTAGTATCAGAATCAAGAGTTAAATGCCGATGCTGTTGCAGCAGTATGTTTCTTCTCAGTAGTTGAGAAGTTGGTGCAGAGTAATCTGTGTGATTCTAGTTTTGTTAGTCAATGATTTAACATCTGTCTTGTTGTAAAATCCAGTATTTTTGGGCACTGTTTTTGTATATGTAGATGAAGTTTGGCTATTGAATGATTACCTTTGGATTCTGTTGAGAAATTTCAGTGGGTCGGGTGGATTGAGTTTATGCATCTATCTTAGTAGCTTTCAGAAGTTGCTCTGCTTTGAAAACATTGTTCCATGTTTGGTATAAGAACTTCACGTTAGGCAATTAAACTGAATTTGTTTATATGATGTAATCCACCGTTCGAAGTGGTGTGTCTCCCAGGTGAGTTTTTAATCATGAAACCACCTGTAGACCTTAGGATAACTTCTTTGCGGACGAAAAGTAAGGTGTCTTAAATTAGATTAAGAGGGCGTCTTTTTTGGTTGCCACCGTTGGTGGGAAAATGGCAAAGGATTTGGATTTTGGAGAACATGGCAAGGAAACCTTTTTTCTTTGCATTTGGATTAGTCAATGTTTGATAAATTTATCAAACATGGTTTAGGTAGTTAAGATTTTACTGGAGTTGGCTTATAGCCGTATTTTTCCGAAGCTGCGCAGGCATAGTTCCCTTGTATTTAATATATATATTAAAAACGAAAGCAGAGCAGAGTTTCTGGAAAAAACAAAGAAATGATCATGAGGCTTTGGCTAAAACCCTTGATTTTCACCACATTTGATTATTTCTTTTCAATTTCATTCCCATTCTCCCTCAATTCAAACTCACGAGCAACTTAAATATAATGTGCTAACAAGTTGTTAGTATATGCGAATGAAAATTGGAAATGAACTTTTGTCATAAAAATTAAGTTGCATCATAAAATATTGCTTCATATGTTAAGTGTTTTATCTCTTGAGAACTAATCTTGTATGATTCAACAATTTATGTGGTTTTCTATAATTTTTATTTATTATGTCTTCAAACACTACTTTGCTATTCTTCTACGAAATCTAAGATAATGGAGGATACTAATATAGCAAACTTAGATCCTAATTGATAACACTTGAATAGTAGCTCTAGTAGCTGAATGACTTGGAGGTGGACGAGACCCGATTGTTTACGGTATGATTTTGGGCTTCATAATATCTTGACGAGACAAAATTTTTTTCTACTTTACTGAATAGTGTTTGATTTTATGATATTAATAAATTCATTAATGTTTTTATGTTATAATTGCACCACCAACCTGTGTTAACTTTTTTGTGATAACTTATAAAATTAGAGGATTTTGATGATTGCGTGTTTTTATCATGGTAATATGTCAATTTTTTATGCTTATTTATAGTATATGAGACATATGATTTTTTTAAAAATTTAATGTTTTTATTGATATTTAATATTAATTTTTATTTAAATTTATTCTTAAAAATGTGTTTTGGATTTTATTTAACACTATATGTTAAAAAATTTTATATTATTAATCACATTAGTTTATCACTTATTATTTTTTTTTGTTTTAAAACATATTCATGTGTACTAAATGATATAATATTGTTATTAAATATCAATACTTTTATATATCACAATTTTTGTTTTAGTTTTTGTCTTTGATATTTATATTCGATCTTTAATGTTACCTTTAATTTTTTTGTGAAATGCTATTATTTATTTAATAATTTATCATTATAATTGTTATCATTCAGAAAATTTGAAAAATTTGTTAATAAATAATATTATTCGTTTAGATGTTTAGATTAACGGTTCATACAAATCATCCAAAAATTTTACTCATTCAAAAATATAATTCAAATTTAATAAATGCCCCCTTAATCTCTTCATTAGAGATAAAATAACAAAATCATATTGTTTTCCACTATAAATAGCAGTGATAGCCGTAGAGTAGAAGAATAAACGTTCTCAAAATTCTTAGTCGATCTAGTCCGTGAGGTTATTAATTGAGTAGACGGTGATTAATCGGATATATTAAAGTATTATTTTTTACATAATTTAATTTTAATATTTAAAAATGTATTTTATATAAGTAAAATATAAATATCTTCATTTTATTATTAAATATGATGAGTGAATTTACCCTTATATGTGTAAAATATTTTTTTTATTGAAATAAATTATATTTTTAAAGTTTTATTTTTGATTTGACCGTTTTTTAAAAATTTGACCGATTAATCTTGATTAAATCCGATTAATCGTTGCCTAATCGATTATTCTCCCCTAACTCATTAAACGGCCTAATACGTCTAATCCCGTCTAGGAACGCCTAAGCGTTGCCTAATCAGAAAACATCAAATGATCAATTTTTGTAAATTTTAGACGTTTAATGGCTGCCTAACATGTAGACGATGATTAATCGATCGCTTCGATCGATTTTTAGAACACTCAGAAGAATAGGTAGCCGATCAAATTTTGGTAATGGAAAGAAAATGATATACAGTTATATTAACTCCATCCCATATACAATCAAAAGAAATCATATATTCTTATTTTTTGACCAATTCTATCATTATATTATAATTAAAAATTGAGCAATAATTTTATGGTCTCCCATCTGCAGCTCCCCATTCCCATCCCCAAATCTTACTAAAATAAAAATTCCTCAAAATTTCCCTCAAATTTTATTTGTTTTTTTAAAAATTTCCTACATCCCATTTTCCATCTTTATTCCTATTTTTCAAATAAATTTGATTCTTTATTTATAATTCTAACTTTCATTTTTTTATCTTACTATACATTCTTTATATTCCGTGATTTTAATTACATTGGATTTTTTGACGTAACATAAAAAATTTAATATTTTTGAAAAAGATTTGATATAAAATATAAGATTGAAAATTAAATTAAAAAAAATTTCAAAAACATTATATGATTTTTCTATAACTCATAAATTTTGTTGAGGCACTTTCCTTATTCACATGATAGATTTATTAGAATGTGATGGCAATAAAGTGAGGTACTATTCAAGTATAAAAGTTTTTGGATTGTCAACTGTTGTTGGAGCAATTTCGTAACAACACGAAATCAGAGGTTTGCTGGAATAGTATGAGCGAATTGAATGTTTATGTGGCTGTTTTAGGGGATTTAGGATTTATGAAAAAAGAGGGGCTGAACTCGGCAGGTGTCTCGATTTGTCTCGTGTATCGGATTCCATAATGCCAAGATGCCTGCGTACCTATATGTTTATATAGGATCAAGCCCCACGCAGTTCTATGAATTAATTGGGCTTATCCCGAGAGACTTAAGGGATAAGTTACGCTAATGTGGGTAATGATTGATTTTATCTGATTTAATCTTATCGTTGTGATATCTTCCTGATTTGAAGAATATCGTTTGGAGATATTTTCCGTTATTGATTGATTGAGATTGATTATTTCCTCATTTCTGAGAGAGGATAAAACTTAGCGGTTAAGCAATAATTATTAATCTGAATTAATAATTAATAATTATTAGAAATTTGGGAGATTATTAGACATGCCAAAATTATGGCCTAACAACTAGCCCCCAGTTCTTCAGTGTAGCTTGCTGCAGTGGAGAACTAAGAATTCTTCAAGCTTCCAAATTTCTTGGGTCGCTGAAAAAACTGAAAATAGATGATTAGAAAAACACTTAGAGCACCACTATGCTCGTTAGCCGTAGGCGTATGCAAGAGTGATAGCATGCGATGACCAGTGTAAGATATATATTTGCCAAGGTTTTCAAATGTGCGAGCATAAATAATTCGTTTGAAATCCTTTGCGATCCTTGTTGTCTTGTTCGGACCTTGGCGTTTGTTATATATCCCGAATTGTCATACACGCTTTTCAAGTGTGTGTTGCAACCACATCTGGATGTGTTTGGCGGGGTCTTCAATAAGAGATGTAGATGTAATCTTGTCGAACTTTGCACGTGTCCCTCGTCGGGCAGGCTGTGCATGTCTTAAAGATATTATGCATAGGGATGCCTCCACCCATGTGATCTTGAGAGATTGCTTCATGGGCCTTCATGTCTTAAAGATATTGTGCATAGGGATGCCTCCACCCATTCAATATAGAGATATCTCATGGGCCTTCAATAATCCAGATGGTGCTGCACTGCACTTTACTAAGCATGTTGCATTTCGAGATTTATAGCTTGTCCAGGCTACCCTACTTGACAATTTAGTTCGCAAGTTTGAAAATATTTTTGACATATATGTACTATCGCGACGATATATGAAAAATCTTTTGCAAATCCAAACGCAATAATAAATATGCTCTTTTAAGAATGTCGCGATATTTATTTTCTTCGAAAATAATGCTCCTTTTTGTAGAAAATCTTTTACAAAATTATTCGTCTCGTATATGTATTTTTTTCTCCTTTGAAACATGCAGCTCGTACGGGATTGTAAAATAAATCCACAATCAATCAGCATAAATATCCGCAATTCATCAACATAAATATCTCGTACGATATTTTCCAAATCGCAATAATTTTACAAGCATAAAAATAGATAGCTCGCACGAATTGTTTGAATAATAAATATTTTTCTTGAAAAATATTTAAAAACATGATAATTATGCATGCATGGCAGGATATATAATTAATTTGTAGAAAATTAAAAGTGAAATCGAAAACTTATCTTTTTTTTTTTTTTTTCTGTTTGCAACAGATTGTGATTTTCCTTGTGCTTCTTTTTTTCTGCTTGTTGCTGCTGTGCTCGTGCTGCTTTTTTGCTCCATCAATATTTTTTTCCCGCACTCGCCTGAGTGTGCTGGCTCACGTGATTCTTTTTTTTTTCTGCTGTAATGCTTCGATCCTTTGCTTGCTTCTTTTTAATTTTTCTTTCTTTTACTGAGACGGTCCCGCGAACTATCCATGTGAAATTGCTTCCCTGGTTGGTTGCTGTTGACATCTCCTGCCTTTGATTTTTTTCTTTTTCCGCCCGTTCTTTCTCCCTCTTCGTGTTTTTTCCTCGTGCGTCTTCTCTGCTTTGCGATTTTTTTGCTTCTTTTTCCTTAATCTCTAGTGCGAGCTCGAGGCCAATGATGAGAGCCTCGTACTCAGTCTCGTTATTTGTTGCTTTCTCTTCCCAGTATGTTGAGGTAGTCGAGGACCTCCTCTTTGTCGACAAGGGTCGGGGGCGTCCCCCCTTACCCCAAGGATCAGGGGCGTCCCCCCTCTCCTCGACGTAGAGGTATGTCACCAAGAAGAAACCTCTCATGTAGAGGCATTTCACATAGAAGTGTCTCACGTAGGGGCCTCATTAGCTGCGTCATATAGGGGCCTCACGATCTCAACGAGGCATCTCATGTAGAGGCATCCCACTAGGAGGCATCTTACATCATATAGGGGGTCTCACTATCTCAACAAGGAGATGGGGGTCTGTCATCGCGACGATGGGACCGCTCACGATCTCGATAAGGAGATGGGGGTCTGTCGTCACGACGATGGGACCGCTCACGATCTCGACGAGGAGATTGGGGTCACTTAGAACCTTGATCCTTGCCTTGGCCTCGCACCTAGTGACGTCACTTATCCTTCTCGACCCCGGCCTCGTTACGCCATGTGTGGCCTCGTAGCGCTAGGTGTGGCTTCACAGCGCTAGGTGAGGCCTCGCAGTGCTAGGTGAGGCCTCGCTCCTAGGGTCGCATTTGGGTGTCATATGCTACCCCGGGGTCTCCCTCCGTTCTTCTTGTTCGAGTTAGTCATTGCTCTCCCAATTCAATGACTAGGCCCCTCCTTCTAGCGCCAAATGTTGTTGGAGGAATTTCGTAACAACACGAAATCGGAGGTTTGCTGGAATAGTATGAGCGAATTGAATGTTTATGTGGCTGTTTTAGGGGATTTAGGATTTATGAAAAAAGAGGGGCTGGACTCGGCAGGTGTCTCGATTTGTCTCGTGTATCGGATTCCATAATGCCAAGATGCCTGCGTACCTATATGTTTATATAGGATCAAGACCCACGCAGTTCTATGAATTAATTGGGCTTATCCCGAGAGACTTAAGGGATAAGTTACGTTAATGTGGGTAATGATTGATTTTATCTGATTTAATCTTATCGTTGTGATATCTTCCTGATTTGAATAATATCGTTTGGAGATATTTTTCGTTATTGATTGATTGAGATTGATTATTTCCTCATTTCTGAGAGAGGATAAAACTTAGCGATTAAGCAATAATTATTAATCTGAATTAATAATTAATAATTATTAGAAATTTGGGAGATTATTAGACATGCCAAAATTATGGCCTAACATCAACATTTTTTAAGGGTTTTAAATTTGCAGCAATAATCTTGTCAAATGTTATTGCTGCAAAAATTTACAGTTGTTCTCATAGTGAACAAATGTTATTGTTCTCATAGTTGTTCTCATAGAGTATATCTCATAGTGGGGTTACTTTGATAATTTTTTTCTTAAATATTGAATTTTTGAATGGAGTTCCTGTGTTGTATTTGCATCAATTTTTATAACTAGTTTAATGCCCGTGCTTCGCACACGGGAGTTCATATTTTAAATAAAATTTATTTTAAATTTTAATAAATTATAGTATATAATTTTACAATATAGAAATAAAAATTGATAGTAGTATTAAAAAGTTGCCTACTTTAATAAATTAAAGTGTTAAATTCTTTAAGAACATGAGTTTGTTTTGATAATTTAAATTACAATTAATATAAGAAATTATTAATATATTAATTTATTTTAAAAACATAAAAAAATTGAACACTATAACATTATTTTAGTGATGTCAACTATATCATGAATGTAATAGTAGTAGATATAAAGATTAAATTAAAATAATTAAATCATAATATCAAAAAAATTAAAGTTATACCGCACTATAACCTAATCCTAAGCATATAATTTACTACTATAATAGGTCATTGATATCTATCAAACCTGAATATTGATTAAAAAAAAATTAAAATAATTTAAAATTTGTATAAGGAAATAATTTTTGGCAAGAATGTTAAGAAAATAATTTGTGTTTTGTGAAGGAAATAATATTTTGGCATTTTGAAATATTTTATTTGGATGGTTTTATATAATATGGCAAGAATGTTTTAATTGGATGGCCCTGGCGGGCCCATTATAATTATAATTGACAATTGTTAGAAAGGAAATAATTTTTGGAAACAAAATAATTCGTGTTTTGTCAAAAAAAAAATTTTTGGCAAGATTGTTTTTGTCAAGGAATTTTTTTTGGCAAGATTGTTTTAATTGGATGGCCCTGGCGGGCCCATTATAATTATAACCAATTATTTGGCATTAATAATAACAACTGCCAAATTTTTGGTATTAT
The DNA here is from genome assembly GCA_037693485.1 of Kitagawia praeruptora. Classification (NCBI taxonomy): domain Eukaryota; kingdom Viridiplantae; phylum Streptophyta; class Magnoliopsida; order Apiales; family Apiaceae; genus Kitagawia; species Kitagawia praeruptora. The sequence continues at coordinate 131,195,622 of CM075347.1, forward strand.
CAAGGAAATAATTTTTGGCAAGAGTAGTTTGTCATGATGTGTATTTTATATAATATCGGGTCAATATATTTTAAACTATGGATCATATCATATAACTGGATGGGTAATTTAAACGGATCCCGAACCTAATCCTAAGCATATAATTTAATACTATAATGGGTCATGGATATCTATCAAACCTGAATAATTTGGCATTAATAATAACAACTGCCAAATTTTTGGTATTATCAAGGAAATAATTTTTGGCAAAGTAGTTTGTCATGATGTGTATTTTATATAATATCGGGTCAATATATTTTAAAATATGGATCATATCATATAACTGGATGGGTAATTTAAACGGATCCCGAACCTAATCCTAAGCATATAATTTAATACTATATATAATGGGTCATGGATATCTATCAAACCTGAATATGGATCCCGAACCTGAGGAAAGGGTTATCCAGCAATTTATAATATATAGATATGTACGTGAGATACCTAAAGGCCTGCTATAGTTTAAACGTAGTTTGGTTACAATTCTAGATTGTAATATATAATATTTTTTCATTCGGGTGAATTTTTAAAATACCTAATTTTCAAATTTAAAATATCTATAGTTATATTCGGTATCCGAACCTTGATATTCCAACGCTTTATATCCATTTCAACTGGAGCCTGAGACCGATATGAATACTCCATTTTAGTTATTGTTTTTGAAATTGGATATTTTGGATAAACAAACATTAATTTTTTTTTTTTCTCATTTATTATCGAGAAGTTGTTCATATATGTGAATGAAAATTACGAACGCTTTTTTAGTCATGAAAATTAAGCTAAAATAACTTGCTGCTTCATATGTTATATCACTTGTTAAGGAAACTAAATTTTGCATGATTCACTTATTTATGTTGTTTCTTTTTATTATTCTTCAAACACAGCTGTTTACTGTTCTATTGTGCTAAACTGAAACTTAGGTTACATAATATATATTTTTAGAATAAGAAATATTGGAGAATACTAATAATAGTCTCTTTGTTGGAGGAAAAATGGAAAAACTAGATGGTTTTCATAAATTATTTTTAAGTGGTGATAAACTGATAATAACTGTAACAGAAAATAAGATTTCCAAATTTTTATAACAGAAGAATTTATATGTCGTAAAATCTCCACCAAATATATATGTTGAAATTTTTTTTTTGAATTTTTTTTGTTAACCACTTTATATATATCGCATTCTAATTATCCAAAAGGTAGTGCAAACAATTATTGTTCATTTTTGTTTTATGTTATAATAAAAATAGCACATTTGTTTTTATAATATTTTTTCCCATCCAATTTTACATGTTTTTCTAATTTTTCAGTAATCAAATTGAACAAATTTTTGAAATCTAAAAGAGTATGAGTAGTATTTTGGAAGTATTTATGTCTTCATGACACATTGACACCTACCTTAACAGATACTGTAGAGCAGTAAATTACTTTCCTCGTTACAGTCAAAGAAGGGGTCCACTGACAGATGTAATCGTGTACAATACGGAGTACTCATACTGTCAAGTAAGTACGGAGTAGCTCTTTACATACACGCTCGCATGTACGAGGGAAACATCTACTTTAAATTCTATCCTATTAAATATTATTATAAAATCTAAGGAGAACCTGCAAGAAATATAATAGTACTTGATATGGGCTAAAAGTAAGCCCTAAGACACATTTAATGTGGCATTAATTAGACCTAGAATGGTCCAAACGTGGGGCCCACCAGATGGGCCCAAACCCTAACTATAATATTAATTTCGTAATTAATATTAGGGGTAATAAACAGCCCAGCAAATAAAAGTCAAACAAGAATATGATTCTTGCCTGACTTAGCCTCCAAGATACATATTCTAACATGGAAACTGATTCATACATGGAAGGAGACTGGAACCTTCTTCTAGTCGGTGACTTGCCCACCAAGTCACCAAACCCTACTACGATTTTAGGGCTTCTCAGCCTATATAAAGGGTCTGACCCCTCATCTCAGAACTACGTTTTCTTGGCTTGATTCTCTAATACAGAGATACGTAGGCATTCTGTGAAGACCGATCAGTCTCGAACGCAGAAGCAGCCATAAAAGCACGAAGCTCACGAACCCTAGCCTTAAATACACAAACCCTAGCCGCAATAATTTAAACCTAGTTTTTATTCCACAACATTTGGCGCCGTCTGTGGGAAGAAGACATCAACCATGGTTCAAACACGAAGAACTGCTCCAGGCGCTACAGAGCCAATCGCTACCGAGGCCCTACCTCTTAGCTCTGCTCCGCCCCTTACTGAACAAGTACTTCCGACATCTGAGCAAGTACCTCCGGCATCCGGAACTATCGTTTCGTACCAAGTTTCTCAACCCTTAGGGACGACTACCCATGTTGAGAGTACGCTACCTCCGATCATCCACACAGTTCCAGGGACTAACCCCCCTCGGACGGGGATTTCTTCTCTGATTGTAGGTCCCAACAACCTTACACGAGGGGTTCAGATCCATACTACGGATCTCCCCATAAGCACCAATCCAACATATGGGATGTCCAATTACGGAGCTGGACCGAGTGGGCATGCCCTGTATATTCGAGATCGAGATTATCGCGATTTTTCTGGTCCTTATTCAGATGAATCATCTTCTGACGATGATTACGAGCGTGATGAAGCCCCAAGGAGGCGACGTGCAAGTAAAGAGCCTATGGGGAGAACTCGAACTATCCATGATGGACTCACTTCAACAGTTGCTGAGAGGATCAAGGCTTATGAAGCCGAGATCTTAAAGTTAAAGGAAGATATGGCCAGGGAGCAAGCCAGATCAAATCTGACTTTGCCACCTCCCACGTCAGGACCGATTCCCTTCATAGATCTGGAGAGACCTCTAAGGAGGCAAAGAAGGACTACCGTCCCACCTGAAAGAACTACAAGGGTGGAAACCCCTAAAAGCAACCCTAAGGATCTGATGCCACTTGGGGACCCTGATGATCCCACACCTCCGTTTACTGAAGACGTGATGAATGCTCATATCTCAAAGAAGTTTAAGATGCCAACAATCAAAGCTTATGATGGAATGGGTGATCCTGCCAACCACGTTAGAACGTTCTCAAACGCACTGCTGTTGCAGCCTGCAAGCGACGCTTTGAAGTGTAGGGCTTTCCCTCAAACTTTGTCAGGCATGGCTCAAAGATGGTATAGTCGGCTTCCTGCAAACTCGATTGGTTCCTTTAAGGAGTTGAGTGCTGCCTTCATTAGTCAGTTTATCAGCGGAAGAACGCATGAGAAAAGCTCTGCATCTCTTATGTATGTGGTACAAGGGAAGAGCGAAAGTCTGAGAGACTACCTTAAGAGGTTCACCAAGGAGACTCTGAACATCACTGATCTGGACAATAAGGTTGCAATGGTAGCCTTGGAGCATGGTACCACCGACTTATACTTTAAGAGATCGTTGGCAAAACATCCCCCGGAGAATATGGCTGATCTCCAACGAAGGGCTGACAAGTACATCAAGGCCGAGGATAGCACGAAGAAGGAGGTCACATTAGGCAATGGTCAGGGAAACAATGATACAAAAAAGCGTAAGCAAGGGCAGGAGTACGATGCTAGGGACAAGTATCCCCGAACCAGCAAGGACTCTGATTCGCCACCAAAAAAGAACTTGGGACCAAGGTTCTCTGACTATGCAAGGTTGAATGCCCCTAGAAGTCAAATCTTGTTGGAAATTGAGAAGGATAAAGACTTCCGATGGCCGAAGCCACTCAGGGGAGACCCCGCAAAGAGGAATAAGGATCAGTACTGTAGGTTCCACCGAGATGTAGGACATGACACGGATGATTGCAGACAGTTGAAGGACGAGATTGAATTCTTGATCCGTAAAGGAAAGCTGAACAATTTCACAAAGGGTGGAGATCATGGAACCCAAAGAGGGGATTACAACAGGAGAAACAATGACAGGAGGGATAACGATCGTGACCGCAACACGCAGCCCCGAGGGCCAGTTATCAACATGATCTGGGGAGGCCCAACAGCGGCCGGTACAACCCGCAATTCTCGAAAGGCATACGCAAGAGAAGTGATGCATATTGTGGGAGAGGCCCCGAAGCGTGCTAGAACAGAAACCGTGATTGGTTTTGATGACTCTGATCTGGAAGGGGTGAAATTCCCCCATGATGACCCATTAGTTATAACCCCTGTGATTGGGAACTCGGAGGTAAAACGAGTCTTGATAGACAATGGGGCTTCTGTTGACATTCTGTTTCATGATGCGTTTGTGAAGATGGGATATACCGATTCTCAGCTAACTCCGACTAACATGCCTATTTATGGGTTCAATGGGGTTGAGTCCAAGGTCGAGGGTACTATCCAGTTACCCGTGACAATCGGGCAGGAACCTAAGGAAGCTACTCAAATGCTAAACTTTCTGGTAATTAAGGCAGCCTCGACTTATAACGCAATCCTGGGAAGGACTGGACTTCATGCGTTCAAGGCTGTTGCCTCAACATATCACATGAAGATTAAGTTTCCAACCCGAAACGGGGTTGGAGAACAGAAAGGCGACCAGAAGATGGCAAGAAGTTGTTATGTGTCCGCCCTAAGAGCTGATGGAGTCGGGGGGCAGGTACTCCCAATTGAAGACATGGATGTCCGTAGTGATGATGAACAGCGAGGAAAGCCAGCAGAGGATTTAATACCCGTCCCTCTAGAGCTGAGCGACCCGGAGAAGGTTACATACATAGGAGCATCTTTGAGGGAACCCCTGAAGGGCGAATTGATAGCGTTCTTGCAAGAGAATAGCGATGTGTTTGCTTGGACAGCAGCAGACATGCCAGGGATTGACCCCCAACTTATAACTCATAGGTTGAACGTCGATCCTGAACGGAAGAAAATAAAGCAGAAAAAGAGGAATTTTGCTCCTGAAAGGCAAGAGGCCATTAAGCAAGAAGTTGATAAGCTTTTGGAAGCTGGGTTCATTGAGGAGATTCAGTTCCCTGAATGGTTGGCTAATCCCGTCATGGTCAAGAAAGCGAATGGAAAATGGAGAATGTGCATCGACTTCACAGATTTGAACGATGCATGTCCAAAGGATTGTTTCCCTCTACCAAGGATTGATACCCTAATAGATGCTACAGCTGGACACGAGATGTTAAGTTTCATGGATGGTTTCAGCGGATACAATCAGATTAAGATGCACAAGGACGACATTCCTAAGGTATCTTTCATAACCGACTTTGGTGTTTTCTGCTATCTTGTTATGGCTTTTGGTCTGAAGAATGCAGGAGCTACCTACCAACGATTGGTGAATAAGATATTCGCCCATCTGATTGGAAAAACCATGGAGGTCTATGTTGATGACATGTTAGTCAAGAGCCTACTCAAGGCAGATCATATAAGGCACCTCAGAGAGGCATTTGAAGTGCTAAGGCACCATAAGATGATGCTAAATCCAGCAAAGTGTGCTTTTGGTGTTGGATCGGGAAAATTTTTGGGGCTGATGGTTTCCAAGAGAGGCATAGAGGCCAACCCGGACAAGATTAAGGCTATTCTGGACATGGAGTCACCCCGCTCAATACGAGATGTACAGAAATTAACTGGCCGGGTTGCGGCCTTAGGAAGGTTCATCTCCAAGTCTGGTGACAAATGCTTGCCTTTCTTTCAGGCATTAAAAAAGGTGAAAAATTTTGAGTGGACCACAGAGAGCCAGGAGGCCTTTGAACAGTTGAAGAAATACATGGCTGAAGCCCCGTTGTTGGCCAAACCTAATCCTGGAGAGATTCTCTACCTATACCTGGCGGTATCCGAACAAGCATTGAGTGCTGTTCTAGTCAAAGAGGAAAAGAAAGTTCAGAAACCCATCTACTATGTGAGTAAGGTGTTGCATGGGGCGGAATTGAATTACTCTCCCATTGAGAAGTTTGCATTGGCATTAATCACTGCTTCAAGGAAATTGAGACCGTACTTTCAGGCTCACAAAATCGAAGTCTTGACAGACCAACAGTTGAGGAGCATATTGCACAGTCCGAAAGCAAGTGGAAGATTGATCAAATGGGCTATAGAACTTGGAGAGTTTGATATCAAGTATAAGCCTCGGACAGCCATCAAGGCTCAGGCATTGGCTGACTTCGTGGTTGAATGCACTATTGACAACCAAGAAGTCGGGGGGCAGGAGATGATAACCACCCCTGAGAACGAGGATAAAGGTGAAGAACTTATAACTGGTCAGAAGGAATATTGGGTGCTCTATTTTGATGGAGCATCAAAAACAAAATCTAGTGGTGCAGGTTTAGTTCTGCAAAGCCCCGATGGGTTCACAGTTGAGTACGCTTTGAAGTTGGACTTTCCAACAACCAACAATGAAGCTGAGTATGAAGCCCTGATAGCCGGATTAGGCTTGGCCAGAATCATGAGGGTCAAGAATCTCAAAGTATGTGGAGATTCGAGACTGGTGGCCTCACAAGTGAATGGCGAGTTTGAAGCCAAGGATGAGACTATGGCAAAATACCTGAGAGTCGTGAAGGCTGTTATGACTCAGTTTGAAGAATGCTATGTGGAACACATTCCGAGAGAGGAGAACGCTAAGGCCGATGCCTTATCTAAATTTGCTTCTTCTGAAATTGAGAACTATGCAGGTAGTGTTTACTTCCAGGTCTTGAAGGCCCCGACCATCAACTCTAAGTTGGTAGCACCTATCGATGTGGGAAGCTGTTGGATAGATCCTATTAAAGCTCATCTAGAAACTGGATGGCTTCCAGACAATGCCTTGGAGGCACGAAAATTGTCAGTAAGAGCATTGAGATATGCCTTGATTGAAGGCATCTTATACAAGAGATCGTTTGTCATCCCGTACTTGAAGTGCCTAAGGCCCCAAGAGGCAAGAGAAGCGTTGGAGGAAGTTCATGAAGGGATCTGTGGGCAGCACTTGGGGGGCAGAGCCCTAGCTCACAAGATTACCCGCCTGGGATTCTATTGGCCAGAGATGTTGGCGGATGCCCAGGACTATGTCAAGAAGTGTGACAGATGTCAAAAGCACGCTCCAATTGTAAGGCAACCGCCTGAGATGTTAACTTCGATCAATTCTCCCATCCCGTTTGCAATGTGGGGAATGGACATATTAGGTCCTTTCCCTATGGCTTCGGCACAGAGGAAGTTTCTGATAGTCGCCATTGACTACTTCACCAAGTGGATTGAGGCTAAACCTTTAGCCAAGATAACCACCAAACAAGTTTCCCAGTTCTTTTGGGAGAACATAATTTGTAGATATGGAATCCCGCGAATTCTTGTGACAGATAATGGGACACAATTTAACAATGAGGAATTCAAGAAGTATTGTGAGGAAAATGCTATTGAGCTTCGTTTTACCTCAGTGGCCCATCCGCAAGCGAATGGGCAGGCCGAGGTGGCCAATCGAATTATCCTGGATGGACTAAAGAAAAGGGTCGAGCGCTCAAGAAACACTTGGGTGGATGAGCTGCTACCTATACTCTGGGCTTATCGCACTACTTGTAAAGTAACTACCGGAGCAACCCCGTTTTTGCTAGCTTATGGAGCTGAGGCTGTTGTGCCGCTGGAAATCATGCAGGCATCACCTCGAGTTGAGGCATATGAACCTGAGGCTAATGAAGAAGGCATGAGGCTCGCTCTAGATCTGATTGATGAAGTTAGAGATGAGGCAAACGCCAGAAATGCGGAGCATCAAAAGAAAGCGTCTTTCTATTACAACCACAGGGTTAAGGAGAGGTTCTTTCAGCAAGGTGACTTGGTTCTCAGGAAGATTGAAGCTTCTGGAGTTGGCCAGAAAGGGAAATTAGCCCCCAACTGGGAAGGACCATATCGAGTCAGAAGGACTCTAGGACGAGGATCATACAAGTTGGAGACCTTAGATGGGAATGAAGTGCCCCGAACTTGGCATGCTCTGAACTTGAAGATTTATTATGTATAAGCCTTCCTAGTAAGGACTTGGCTTTTAGCTATTTATTAATAAAAGTAGAAATAAGGTTCGATGAAACCATTCCAGGGACTAGTACCCCGAGTAGGACCATAGTATCTATGTAAGGGTTGAACCCTCTTTCGAGATATCAATGCAAATCTGTTTTCCATTCTATGATTCTATGTTTTGTTTATGTACCAAGCACCTGTTGAGTGCAAGTCTGGAAAGATCAAGTACTGAAAGTAAATAAGCATATGAATAAAGGAAACAGATACATAAATAAAACGCCCTGAAGGGCCATGGTTTAAGTTAAGTTACAACACACGAATAAAAGTTAGGTCCCGAAGGACATTGACTAAAAGATGATAAAATAAAGCCACAAACGGCTAGATAAAGGCCGTGCAAGGCCATAGGGGAACCCATCCTACTTAGTTGGGGATTCTTCCTCGCTGCTCTCCTCGCCCGACTCCTCCTCACCTGAATCCTCTTCTTCGCCGGACTCTTCACCTGAAGTTTCTTCCTCGGCTTGATCAACGACCACCATAGGTTGAGTAGTAGTCTCCACATCTTCGGTTTCCTCCTCCCCGGAGGATGAAGTCGAACTGTCTTCGTTACGGATCACCCTCTTGCCTGGGATCGGTTGTCGAACAACTCCAACTTTCCTGGCAGGCGGGGGCTTCTTTCCACGGGATCCCGAAGAACTTGAGTCTTGACTAGTAGCTGGAGGACGCCTCCTGGATCCCGAAGATCTACGGCTACCTTTAGAGCCTGAACCTGATGCTTGGGGAACAATCCTGGTTCCCGATCCAGAGGCAAGGTTTGCACGGTCCTCGTCACCCGCAGTCCAGAAAGGGCAAGGAAAATCAGAGGGGATAACCACTGAGGGATGTTTGCTACTTACAGCATTGATTGCCTTGTCCCAACCAACAGACATGTTGTAAGGACGTACCTCATCATCATGATCATCAATGAACTTTAGAAACTCTTCAGATTTATGATATGCCTTAATCAATTTGTTAGCATCATTCATCTTCTTTTGAGCCAAGGAGGCAAGTTGCTTTCGGGAGGATAAGGCATCCGCTTCGGCATGGGTAACCTGAGAATGCAGGTCGTCAATCTCTTCCTGGAACCTAGCTGAGTCAGTCTTCAAGGATATATTCTCATCCCTGAAAGCCAGGCCTTGGGTACAGACAGCTTGGAAGAAGGCATTAGCCTACAACCAAAGTTCACAAAGCATAAGGAATGTGAAAGAGGTAAATCATACCAGAATCGGTAGGAAAAGTATCTTACCTGATACAAGGCTTGGGAGCCCAGAAGTTGATTCTCATTCATTTTGTCCCCAGCAAGTAAGGACAGTCTATCAGGAGGAGTAACAGAAAGCTTCGACCAGTCTAGGGATAGTTCAGGACTCCCAGAAACCGAGTCTTGTTCGCATATACCCCAGGATGGCATAAAGGGGGTTCTGATACTTCCACGGGATCTTTTCCCGCCTTGAGAGCAACCTTCCAAGAAGTTGGGGATCCGAGGCTTAGCGGGATTCAGAAGCTCCTCAGCTTTTTTCTTCATTCTTTGAGTCATAGACGGCTGATTCTGAGGACGGCTGTCAATCTCCTCCGCAGCTGAAACACAAAGAGAAAACACAGATATAAGAACAAACAGAGTTCATAAGAAGCTTAAGTAAGGAAATTACCCTCAACGGAAAGAAAGCTAAGGCCAGCTTCGATAAGGTTCTTTTCATTCAGAAACATTTTATAATGGGTACTGCCATCATCGGCTAGAAGCCAATCTCGATCCTGTAACTCCGAATCATCAAGGTCGCAAATGAAGTGTTTACTATCTTGCACAACTCCGAATCTCTTGACGAAAAAGTTACCCCAATCACCGCCTTTCCATTCAAGAATTACAAACTCTCTCTCCCAGAAATGTTGGGAATCTGGTAAAGAGTAAGGGTTCACCATGTGTGGAATTTTGGCCCTGTGCTTGAGACTGACCCATCCTTTCTTTTGGTCGGAAGAGTTACTGGCTATGAAGATACTTCGAAATAGTGTAGTAGTCGGGTGAATCTCCAATTGACGACATCTTATTAAAAACATAGAGATATATCTCCAAGAGTTGGGATACAACTGACAGGGATGAATCTGATACTCTGCCAGCAATCTTATGATGAAGTTATCAACGGGGAATCTGAACCCAGCATCCAGAGCACCCCAGTGGACGCAAAGCCTCTCGGGGTGCCAGTTACAGGTCCTGTCTGATGGTTTTGCGAGACGAACTTTGATAGCACTCGGAAAGTGATATGAGTCCTTTATTTTCTGGACATCTTTTTCGTTTAACTTACTGGGACTGCTAAAAGCATCTAAACTAGCACAGTTCGGGAATGTGTCCCTCATAATATTAAGAAGATCTAGTAAGGATTCAAATTTACGATCAACGAATGAAGAAGGTTTGATTTCTTCCTTACCTTTAGCTGTCCTCATCTTACTCCTCTTTGCCATGGCTTCCATCATGGATACAGGAGGAGCCACTGGCCGGTTACCTTCTGACATCTTGATTACAAAGCTGGAACTTGATCTTGAAACTTGAAGGCTAGAGAGCTTAAGAATTTGAAAACCCAGAAATGAAGAAGTGAATGAAATGAAAGCTACCACACTTCTTTTATAAAAGAAGTATGACCTGCTGTAAAAGGTTGAAGTTCAGTCTGGTTCGCGTTTACAGGTCATCTATCGTTTAAAGATGAAAAAAGGACAGAAATTGCTCGTTTTATACAGAAAGGATCGTTAAAATTCAAATATGCCAAAGAAGAAATAGCTGATGTTTGAATAATATCGTCGGAAGTCACGAGTGACCAAACTGACGATCCAAAATCAAGGTCAAGTTCCTTGATCCTGAAGATAACAAAGTCATGAATGGCCAAAATGATGGTTTGAGATTCAGATCAAAGTCTTTGATCCTCAAGATCATTAATGATTTTCACGTCTGGGTTAACTAGCTAGCCAAGAAGCAATCGACCGCGACGCACAAGGGGCCTCAGCCGACCAGGTCCCGGAAGACCAGGTCCCGGCCGACCAACCTATTTTAAGGAGGGTCAGCCGACCAGGTCCCGGAAGACCAGGTCCCGGCCGACCAACCTATTTTAAGGAGGGTCAGCCGACCAGGTCCCGGAAGACCAGGTCCCGGCCGACCAACCTATTTTAAGGAGGGTCAGCCGACCAGGTCCCGGAAGACCAGGTCCCGGCCGACCAACCTATTTTAAGGAGGGTCAGCCGACCAGGTCCCGGAAGACCAGGTCCCGGCCGACCAACTTACTTTGGAGGGGTTCAGCCGACCAGCTTCTGAGCCTGGATCCCCCCGGTCCAGGTTCAGTTCTTGGTCCTGGATCCCTACTTTTTCAGCAAATGATTTTGGACATGGTTCTCGACTTTTTCAGCGAATATCAGATGATTATCAATGTTAAAGAGAGGCCAAGGTTAGCCATGAAGGCCAAGATGAGTCATGAAGGCCAAAGTTAGCCATGAAGTCACAAGCGACCATACTGACGATTCGTAATCAAGGTTAAGACTATGGATCCTTAGGACCATGGATGGTTTCTGATCCTAGATCCACACTCTCTATTGAAATCAAGAAGGAGTCTAAGTTCAAGTTTTTTAGGCCAATTATTGACTAGTTAGCCCTAGAAGAGGAATTTCAGCCAACCAAGTCCCGGAAGACCAGCTTCTGGCCGACCAGCTCCCCTGGAGGAGGGCCAGCCGACCAGCTTCTGGCCGACCAGGTCTCAGCCGACCAGCTTTTGGCCGACCAGCCCATTTTCAGGGGGTCCAGCCGACCAGCTTCTGAACCTGGATCCCCCCCGGTCCAGGTTCAGTTCTTGGTCCTGGATCCCTACTTTTTCAGTGAACTTTTAAACCTAAATCTCGACTTTTTCAGCAAATCTTGGATGATTGTTAATAATGAAAAGAGATTGAGATTAGCACAGTTTAGTGCCGATTAGCACCGTTTAGTGCTGTTTAAGCACTGATTAGTGCCGGTTAGCACTGTTTAGCGCCGATTAGTGCCGTTAGTGCCATTTGATGCCACCTAACATTGTTTAACACTGTTTAAACATTGTTTAAGGCTGATTAGCGCTGTGTAGTGCCGTTTAACACTGATTAGTGTCGTTCAACGTCATCGTAAATGCGTCGGTCGCTCCACGCTTTACATCAATATGATATTGTTGAAAATACTCGCGTAAGAGCAATAAACCCTGACCCAAGTCTCGAATAAGGCCGTTATAACTTCAAGGAAAACCTGATCAGTTTTTCTAGAAGTTGGGGGGCAAATGATATGGGCTAAAAGTAAGCCCTAAGACACATTTAATGTGGCATTAATTAGACCTAGAATGGTCCAAACGTGGGGCCCACCAGATGGGCCCAAACCCTAACTATAATATTAATTTCGTAATTAATATTAGGGGTAATAAACAGCCCAGCAAATAAAAGTCAAACAAGAATATGATTCTTGCCTGACTTAGCCTCCAAGATACATATTCTAACATGGAAACTGATTCATACATGGAAGGAGACTGGAACCTTCTTCTAGTCGGTGACTTGCCCACCAAGTCACCAAACCCTACTACGATTTTAGGGCTTCTCAGCCTATATAAAGGGTCTGACCCCTCATCTCAGAACTACGTTTTCTTGGCTTGATTCTCTAATACAGAGATACGTAGGCATTCTGTGAAGACCGATCAGTCTCGAACGCAGAAGCAGCCATAAAAGCACGAAGCTCACGAACCCTAGCCTTAAATACACAAACCCTAGCCGCAATAATTTAAACCTAGTTTTTATTCCACAACAGTACTCGAGCAAGCTGAAAAGTCACTTTGAATGGTAAAATTTCACAAGAAAATTTTGTAATGGAGGGTTGCTCGTACAGTGGTAGCAAAAGAAAAGAGGTAGCACGAACAATCAGAGCCGGCCCTGAGCATGTGCGACATGTTCGATCATACAGGGCATTCTATTTTACTAGGGCATATTTTTTTTAAGGTAGGTGTACATATGGATGTATATTTTATTTGAAAACTAAAAAAATTAGTTTAATTTTAAAGGTTAAAAAAATTTGTAAATGAGAAAAAGGTTGAAAATGGTGTTGTCAAAATAATTAAAAAATTATTATACTGAGCAAAATAAGAAAATATTATACTTATACACAGTTTTCCTTTCAAATTTCTAGTAATACTAATTACTTTTGTTGTTAACCATGTAGAATATAATTGTCATTAAAGTTGATTAAGTGTTTTTGGTTGACAACTTACACATAAGTATATTTTTACAATTACAACAGTAAAGTTTATCAATTATTCATTTTATAGGTAATTAAGTGATTTAAAATCATATCTATTTTAATTAATTTACATATTAAATGAATCAAGTCAATTTAAAACTAAAAATAAATTATAAAATACTTATATATTAATTTAAATACATAAAAATGAGATTTTCTATTTTAGTATTGTATTTGTTTTTATTTATTATTACTTTTTATTCTTTCATTTAAGCATAATATATTAATATTTTACATGTTTAATTTATTTATTAGCGAGTTTGCTTCAAAAAATGCTAGAAGAACCATTTTTAATTAATTTGTATTATTTATGTACTTGTTACAATTTTTTTACAATTTTCAGTTATGTTTTTGTTATTATTTTTTTTTTGAAATCAATTTTTTATTATGTTTTAAAGTTATTTTATGAACTTGTTATGTTTTTTTACAAATTTCAGTTAATGTCTAATGTTTTATGTAGTTGTTATAAAAAAAAATTATTAGTGTGGGCACTTTTTTTTGTTTTGCACAGGGCATCCAAAATTTCAGGACCGACTCTGCCCACAAGTTGTACATCGAGTTGATGATTCTGATTCTTCATATTCATCCACCACTACTAGCAACTATACACCAAAACGGTGTAATATCGCAAGTTCCTTTCTCCTTGGATCCTGAGTACTTGAGTGTGAGTGACGTAGCCAGAATTTCGAAAAAACGGTGATTTACTGAGATAATGTCTTGGGTTTTTTACGTGAGCTATATTTTTTAACTTATTTTTGAATTTGAACAAGGACTTTTTGTTACTGATTTTTGAAGGGTAATGTGATTGGGTCTGAAGTTGGTCTACAAAAGAAGCACATTTTGTTGGGAATATTGACTACTACAGCAATATAGAGGCAGTTATATATCGTATTTAACAAGCCAAGGCCAAGCAAACAATTAACGAAACAAAACACGAAGGTAAAAAGCAAGCATATCAGTAACTGATAGAACAAAGGAAGATAAGAAATCATACCAGAAGCCATAGCTATGCAGGTATCAAATTAGAAATAATCAGCTGAGTCGTCAGGACTTGCACGAAGTACTGACTGTTCTTGAAGAGATAATTGCCCCCACTTACACTGTGTCAGGACTTGGCAATATTCTTTCAGGATAAAACAGCTCCGAGTTAGATGGTCACAGTCACCAGAAGACTCGACTTCGACTAGCACCTCAGTCGCCAGAAAAACCTACTAACAGATAGCTACAATACTGTATATTGAGGGAAAGCAGAGAAAGTAGAGAGACAATGAGAATGTAGGGTGTGGTCTGTATGTTCAGTGTCACAGTACAATCAGTAGCTTAGGCCTCTATTTATACTAGAGGCTAAGTATGACTGATACCATTCTCATTAATATAAGAATTGTAACTCCACGATTTACATTCAATAAAAAATCAAAACGGATGATTTATAATTAAATAAATCGTAACTGTTACAATATATTTGACCCATTCATGATTTCTAATTAATAGAATAAACGCTCAGACTTTGATGTCAACAAGTCTTGACAGTACAACAAAACTAACTGTCATCAGGTGACAGCAAGTTTACTATCTGACAGCAACCTTGTTTTTGACAGCAAGTTTTCACCTTCCTGACAGCAACCTTGTTTTTGACAGCAAGTTTAACATTCCTGACAGCAACCTTGTTCTTGACAGCAAATTTTACCTTCGAGAGTTTACAGGACTTAACTTGTAGTATAGTCCAACTCTTGACAGCATGTTTATAATATTAAAGTAAATCAATAATCCACTTTATTTATTTCAATGTGGGACAAATACACATTCTCATTTCAAGCTCTTTCAAGCTACTAACTCAACTCCATTTCTCTATGGGTTTTACTAAGAAAATTACTTAGACCCATATATGAAAATTTAAGTCCTCATAACAAGGAACAATTTCCAATCGTTAAAAATTCGGAATTAACATCAAGAACATAAAAATACTTATGCTCTAAAACTCCATTTTCTAACAATCCCCCACAAATCCATACAGAAATGCTCCAGGTTTTCCATCATGACTTGTTTTTTCAGAGTTGGTACCCTTCCGGGTTTGAACCCTCCTAAGTCCCCTACTTCGATGACTACCGGATTCAGATGGAATGTTTCACCTTGAATCTTAATCCGTTTGATGTAATCATGTTCCATAGACGACGACAAGTCAAAGGCTATGGTGCCAATCTACGGCTTTGAGACATTAATGGTCTTGTCTCGATCCTGTTCATCGAATGCTTCAAGGAATAACCCTTTCCTCTAATTGCGACCACACAATTACATTCGCTTAGCTGGGCATCTCCAGAGATGTACTGCTACCATCTCGTCGAATGACTTGACCCCATTCAGAGTTATAATAACTCTTGCTATCTAGCAGTATCAGTACCTTCTAGGTTTACAGGGGATAGACTCAGATACAACAGTATCATCTATGTAGCAAAGGTACTACCAATTCATCCTTACAGCTTGTTATTACCACATTGAATACACTTCAAGGGATCTCCTCTCATGTGTATTGGGTTCCCACTGATGATGAACTATGATGGGTTGACAGCCCCATCCCCAACCTTGACTTAAGGACCACTGCAGGTTCCAGTCCTTTAGTTAAAGGATCAGCTATATTATTCTGAGTTCCTATGAACTCTACAGCTATAATCCTATCAGACACTAAACCCCTTATAGACTTTAGTCTAACTTGGATGTGTCTCTTTGTTTTAGCATTATACTTTTTACTGCTAATCTTGTCGATAGTTGTTTTACTATCACAATGAATAGCAAACGCAGGAAGTGGTCTGCTTACTACAGGTATCGCGGACATAAGTCCATGTAACCATTCAGCCTCCGTCCCCGTGGCATCAAGTGCACACAACTCAGCCTCAAAAGTAGACCGAGTTACTATAGTCTGTTTTGTCGACTTCCAGGATATTGCTCCACCTGCTAAAGTGAACACATATCCAGTCACTCCATTGGAACCAGACTTCTTAGCTATCCAACTTGCATCACTGTACCCCTCAAGTACACCAGGAAATCTCCTATAGTGTAAACTTAGGTACATTGTGCCTTTCAGATATCTTAGTACTCTATCAAGAGCATCCCAATGAGTTCTGTTTGGACAGCTTGTATATCTAGCCAACTTAGATACAGAATATGAAATATCTGGTCTAGTACAGTTAGCAAGATACTGCAAACTCCCTATAATCTGAGAATACCTTAACTGAGACACAGGTACTCCTGAAGTATTCTTGACAAGGGCAACTTTAGGATCATAGGGTGTACTAGCGATTCTACACTGTGAATAACCATATTTCTCAAGTATAGATTTCTCTATATAATGAGACTGCGATAAAGTTATTCCCTCAGCTGACTGAGTCAGCTTGAGACCAAGAATCACACTAGCCTTACCCATATCCTTCATTTCAAAATGCCTTTTCAAGAAAGCTTTTGTCTCGTTAATAATCTCAATATTGGTTCCAAACAGTAATATGTCATCTACATATAGGCACAAGATGACACACTCACTACCTTTAACTTTGGTGTAGACACACTTGTCACTATCATTAATATCATAACTGAACGGCACTATAGTTTCATCAAACTTTTTATGCCAATCCCTAGGAGCTTGTTTCAAGCCATAGATGGATTTGATCAACTTACATACTTTCCTTTCGTTACCAGATGCAACAAATCCCTCAGGCTGATCCATATAAATCTCTTCTTCAAGTTCACCATGAAGAAAAGCTGTCTTTACATCCATTTGATGGATGATAAGACCATGTACGGAAGCCAATGCTACTAGCATTCGAATTGTTGTCATTCTAGCTACTGGAGAGTATGTGTCAAAGTAATCAATGCCCTCTTTTTGCTTAAAACCCTTAGCTACCAGTCTAGCTTTGTACTTATCTATTGAGCCATCAGGGTTCAACTTTCTCTTAAAGATCCATCTGCACCCGATAGTAGAACACCCAGGAGGGAGATCAACTAACTCCCATGTTCCGTTAGAAACAATAGAGTCAATTTCACTCTTTACATCGCCCTTCCAGTGCCTAGACTCTGAAGAGTCCATAGCTTGTCGGAAGGTTAAAGGTTCATCCTCGACATTGTAAGTGATAAAATCACTTCCAAAATCCTTGACTACCTTTGCACGCTTACTCCTTCGTGGTTCCTCTACCTCCTTAGGAGTAGAGCTACTACTAGGTTCCGCCCCCACATTTGTCATCTTTTCCACATGATCAGGAATAGAACTTGATGTGTGAGTAGGATCTTCAGTAGAAGTATCTTGAGGCATACCAGTCTTCATAGGGTAAACATCCTCAAAGAATGTAGCATCACGAAACTCAACTATCGTGTTTGCCACTATACCATCTATGTCAGATTTTAATACTAAAAATCTCATAGCTGTAGTGGTCTCAAGATAGCCTAGAAAGATACAATCAACAGTCTTCGGACCTAGTTTCTTTCTCTTGTGTTCAGGGACAAGTACCTTAGCAAGGCACCCCCACACACGAAGATACTTAAGACTAGTCTTCTTGCTCTTCCATAACTCATAAGGTGTCTTATCCATGTGTTTCAGAGGAACTCTATTCAGAATATGGCAAGCCGTATTCAGAGCTTCTCCCCACATGTATTTAGGCAACCCAGAATTAATAAGCATACTATTAATCATATCTTTAAATGTTCTGTTCTTTCGTTCAGCAACCCCATTCGACTCAGGTGTGTATGGTGGGGTAACTTCATGAACTATACCATTGCTTGCACAAAATTCATTAAAAGCGTTACTCGTATACTCACCACCTCTATCAGATCTCAACCGTTTAAGTACCTTACTAGTTTGTTTTTCTACTTCAGTTTTATATATAATGAATTTACCAAGTGCTTCATCCTTATGTCTAATTAAATAAACATAACAGTATCTACTACTATCATCTATAAAGGTAATGAAGTATCTAAACTGGTCCTTAGTCAACACACCACCAAATTCACAAATATCAGTGTGTACTAAATCTAACAAGTCTGAATCCCTAACAATATTATGAAAAGGTTTCCTTATTTGTTTAGCAGACACACATACTTGACATTTAGAATTCTTTTCTATAGTATGTTTTGGAATCAACTCTAAGTTCATCATATTTTTAAGAGCACCAAAATTTAAGTGACCAAGTCTAGCATGCCATAAATCAGAAGATTCAACATATTTAACAGAAGGAGTAATCTTATTAAAAGCACCCAAAACGGACTCAACATTTATCACAAATAAACCATTTGACAAGTAACCATTGCCAAAAAAATGTACCAGTATGAATAAGAACTACTTTATTACATTTGAGAGAAACTTCAAAGCCATTAGCTACTAAACAACTACCACTTATTATATTTCTACGCATGTCGGGAACATGATGCACTCTCGTCAGGGATAGAATACGTCCCGAAGGAAACTTCAGGTCCACGTTTCCTACTCCATGTACTTGAGCAGCACTTGCGTTCCCCATCGTCACTGTCAAGCTATGACTCTGTTGATAAGATACAAATAAACTAATGTCAGCACAAATATGCACATTAGCTCCAGTATCAATCAACCATTCATTTGACAGATAAGTGGAAAATAGTACAGGGTTGTAGGTAACATACCGGTCTACGTTGGTTTCAGAAGCCAAAGCCTCACCAACAACCATGTTCGCTACAGGCCCACTTGAGGTTCCAAGCACAGCATTCGCTTGAGCTACCCCCTCGGCTTTCTTCGCTTTCTCTGTAGGGCAGTCCTTACTCCAGTGTCCAACCTGCCCACAAGACCAACATGGTTTGTTTGCCTTTGTTTTCTTGGCCTTATCCTTGTCACTCTTAGGTTTATTACTATTACCCTTCTTAGAGACAGCCTTCCTTTTCTGTCCTACAGTAGCTACATTTACCTTCGAACTTCCATGCTCAGTTGGCATCACATGTCCCTGTTTGGACTTGTGTTGTTCTTGCACCGAGATGTCCAGCATAAGGTTGGTCCAGGTGATCTCTCCTTTCTGTCTTTTCAGGGAGAGAGAGAACTCTTCCCAAGACTTTGGGAGCTTTTCAATCACACTCATCACCTTAAACTTTTCGGGGAGGTCCATTCCAGACTCATTCAAAGCATGCACTATCATCTCGAATTCATGCACTTGCTCAGTCATGGACTTATTGTCCACCAGCTTGAAATCAAGGAACCTAGCCACAGAATACTTTTCCAGACCTTGTGAGTCAGTATTATGTGTCTGGTCCAGCTTCTCCCATAAGAGTTTTGCGGTGTAGGCATCAGAAGAGTACACATCAAACAATGTGTTGGTTAGAGCAGCCAGAATTGCTGCCCTAGCAACCCCATCCTTCTCAGCCCACTTCGCATAACTCTTAACTGATTCAGCCTTCTCTTGATCCACAACTGGCTTCTCATATTCCACAACAGGCCATAGACCCTTTACAGTTAACCACAACTTCATCCTTTTCTGCCATCGAGAAAAGCCAACGCCCCCATTGAATTTGTCAGGCAAGCCAGTCAATTCAACGGGTTGTGGAAAACTGTAAGTGGTCCAATCAATGACCCCAACAGATGCAACCGAACTACCACTAGCAGGAATCTCACTCTCGTTAACCATTATGCTAAATACTATATAACGAATTATCTCTTCAAGAATGTTGGGAATATTGACTACTACAGCAACATAGAGGCAGTCATATATCGTATTTAACAAGCCAAGGCCAAGCAAACAATTAACGAAACAAAACACGAAGGTAAAAAGCAAGCATATCAGTAACTGATAGAACAAAGGAAGATAAGAAATCATACCAGAAGCCATAGCTATGCAGGTATCAAATAAGAAATAATCAGCTGAGTCGTCAGGACTTGCACGAAGTACTGACTGTTCTTGAAGAGATAATTGCCCCCACTTACACTGTGTCAGGACTTGGCAATATTCTTCCAGGATAAAACAGCTCCGAGTTAGATGGTCACAGTCACCAGAAAACTCGACTTCGACTAGCACCTCAGTCGCCAAAAAAACCTACTAACAGATAGCTACAATACTGTATATTGAGGGAAAGCAGAGAAAGTAGAGAGACAATGAGAATGTAGGGTGTGGTCTGTATGTTCAGTGTCACAGTACAATCAGTAGCTTAGGCCTCTATTTATACTAGAGGCTAAGTGTGACTGATACCATTCTCATTAATATATGAATTGTAACTCCACGATTTACATTCAATAAAAAATCAAAACGGATGATTTATAATTAAATAAATCGTAACTGTTACAATATATTTGACCCATTCATGATTTCTAATTAATAGAATAAACGCTCAGACTTTGATGTCAACAAGTCTTGACAGTACAACAAAACTAACTGTCATCAGGTGACAGCAAGTTTACTATCTGACAGCAACCTTGTTTTTGACAGCAAGTTTTCACCTTCCTGACAGCAACCTTGTTTTTGACAGCAAGTTTAACATTCCTGACAGCAACCTTGTTCTTGACAGCAAATTTTACCTTCGAGAGTTTACAGGACTTAACTTGTAGTATAGTCCAACTCTTGACAGCATGTTTATAATATTAAAGTAAATCAATAATCCACTTTATTTATTTCAATGTGGGACAAATACACATTCTCATTTCAAGCTCTTTCAAGCTACTAACTTCAACTCCATTTCTCTATGGATTTCACTAAGAAAACTACTTAGACCCATATATGAAAATTTAAGTCCTCATAACAAGGAACAATTTCCAATCGTTAAAAATTCGAAATTAACATCAAGAACATAAAAATACTTATGCTCTAAAACTCCATTTTCTAACACATTTTATATTTTTTGATTAAAATTTTGGTGTGATTTTCTGGAGAATTCCGGGGGTGACGGTGAAGCGAAGTCTAGTCATTAGTGCAAGAGAAATGATTATAAAGGCCGTGTTGTGAATTGCAGCAACTGTGAGAAAAAAAGATATTGTATTTGTTGCATTTTGTCTAATATTAAGTATATATGTACCTTTGTAAATTCCCTTTTTCCTTCTAATCACATTAAAATTAATTAAAGTAATTGATTTTTTGGTAATTAATTTGTGATATTTTAGTAACTTTGCCTGAAGGTCGTAGATTAGGGTTGTAAACGAGTCGAATATGTGCGGATAGTGGTATGATCAAATTCGGCTCGAATTTATAGTTACTCGTTCGGATCCGGTCCGGATTCAAAATAAAATTTTAATTCTTTGTTCAAATTCGACTCGAATTCGAATATAAATATTCGTATTTGATTCGGTTCGACTCGATTGAATATCGAATTACTCGTTTTTGTATATTCGAATTCGAATTCGTCTAAAATAATCTTAAAAAACTATGAATATTCGAATGATTTTTTTAAAAAACTAAAATGTGCTCATGTATAGAATATTACGTTAATAGTAGATATTTTATATAAAATATATATCGTATACATAATTTACGGATTCTAATCGAATACCTATAAGTTCGAGTATTCTAAAATTATTCGAATTACTCTCTAAAAATATGATCGAATATTAGAGTGGTGAGATTCGACCCGGTATTCGTTCGAATTATAAAACAAGATTCGAATTCGCTCATTTTCTATACGAATACGAATTATATTCGTTATTAACGAGTCGAATCCGGATTCGAATCCGGATTACTCGGATTCGTTTTCAGCCCTATCGTAGATGTGTTAAGAAGAATTATGATAAGATGGCCTGTTTGAGAAGGCTACTCTCCAAAGAAATGGATCAAGAAAGAAGAACTGAAGACTTTATTCATTTACTCCTAATCAAACCAACACAGACTTCTCATATATATAGCAGTACTATGACACATGGGAACAATAAATAAACACACAAACACAACTGGAAAGAACACCACAACAAGAACAACTGGAAAGAACAAGCAGCAAGAATAAAATGAGTTGGCATGCAGGTGGAAGCAACTAGCAACTGAGGTTTAGAGTGTGAAGCACTTGAGAGAACGTGCAGGCTGCACTTCACATGCTTTCCAGAACGTGCATGCTTTCCATTACAAATCAGATCAAATCACATATCCATCCAATCTTACTGAAGTCCTAATATTGCGCTTGGGTCGTTGTTCCCTTGCCTGGGTTGGACTTGCATCATTCCCCGGATCATCAGAATGAATCTTGTCCTCAAGATTAAAAGATGGAAATTGTTGTTGAATGAACACTGTTGATTCCCATGTCGCTTCCTCTACAGGTAGATGAAGCCACTTCACAAGAACTTCAGATATCCCTTTTTCTGTTGTGCGCCTACTTAAAATGTACTCAGGGATAAGCAATGCTGATGGACAGAAATGAGGGAGAGGAGTTTGAGTGGCAGCTGAAGGATCACCTTGAAATTTCTTAAGGAGAGAAATGTGGAAAACATTATGAACTTTAGCATCAGAAGGCAACTGTAATCTATATGCTACCTGGCCAATCGTTTCAATTATTTGGAATGGACCATAGTAACGACGTGCAAGTTTAGTGTTAGCTCTTTTAGCCACTGTAACTTGTCGATAAGGCTGAAGTTTCACAAGAACCCAATCCCCAACTATGAATTGTCTTTCAAGACGATGTTGATCGACAAAGGTCTTCATCCTATTTTGTGCGTGCTACAGGTGTTCTTTTAAGCGGCTTAACAACTGGTCCCTATGAATTAAGATATCATGCAAACCACTATTCGCAGTTGTGGGTTGTATGTGCTTCGGAATGGTAGGTGGAGCTCTTCCATAAACAGCTTCAAAAGGTGTCATCTTAATAGCAGATTGCCAAGTGGGATTATACCACCATTCAGCCCAGGGCAAAAATTTAGGCCAAAGCTTGGGTTCATCAGCCACAAAACTTCGTAGATAATTTTCCAGACACCTATTTAGTACCTCTGTTTGGCCATCAGATTGCGGATGGTACGCACTAGACATACATAATTGGGTACCTTGTAGTTTAAAAAGCTCACGCCAAAAAGTACTGGTAAATAAGTGATCTCGATCACTTACAATTGACTTGGGAACTCCGTGTAGCTTGCCTACCTCTGCAAAGTATATTTCAGCCAGTTTTGCAGCGGTGATTTGACATGGTAAGGCAACAAAATGAGCAGCTTTTGTTAAGCGATCTACGACCACCAAAATTGTGCTTTTCCCATTAGAAGAAGGTAAGCTAGTAATAAAATCCATGGCGATTTCATCCCATACACGTTCTGGAATTTTCAAAGGTTGTAGTAAACCTGCTGGAGACGTGGTTATATATTTCATTTGTTGACACACAACACACTGACCCACATAGTCTTGAACAGAGCGACACATTTGAGGCCAATAAAAATTTGCGGAGATGCGTGCTAGGGTGCGTTCTACACCTTAATGCCCTCTGACTTTTGTGTCATGGAACTCACGAATTATTGGCCACTGTAACTCTGTTTCTAGTGGAATGAATAAACGATCTTTGTAGCAAAGGACCTCATTAGTGAAGACAAATTTTCCCGAGTCTTTATCTTTGCTGGTAAGTTCTTCACAAAGTGTTTTGCCCGCAGGAGTGCTCCAAAATTTTTGCAGGATTTTTATGATTTCAAATTCAGGTTGAGAAATTGCGTTGTATTCATAACGAGATAATGCGTCAGCAGCCTTATTTTCCTTTCCTGGTTTGTACATAATCTCATAGTCATACCCTAATAATTTGCTCAACCACTGTTGTTGTTCCGGGGTCTGAATTGTTTGAGAAGTGAGATTTCGAAGGCTTTGATGATCAGTGTGAATGAAGAATTTTCTGTCCAGTAGATAGTGTCTCCACTTGGCCACTGCCGAAGATATAACAAGCATTTCACGAGCATAGGTAGAAGCCTTTTGTAACCGCGCACTTAACTTCCTACTGTAGAATGCAATCGGGTGACGATCTTGTGTCAAGACTGCCCCAATTGCTGCACCAGATGCATCTTTCTCAATAGTAAATGGTCTTGAAAAATCGGGAAGTGCAAGGACTGGTGGTGTAAGCATAGCATTCTTCAAATTTTGAAATGCTTCTTCTGCAGTAGAATTCCACTGGAAGGCATCTTTTTTAAGCAAATTAGTAAGTGGGGCTGCTATACTTGCATAGTCTCGTATGAATCGTCTGTAGTAGCTTGTCAATCCGAGAAACCCTCGAAGAGCTTTTAATGATGTTGGAGTGATCCATGTCTGAATGATCTCAATCTTTGCTGGATCCATCGCCACACCATTCCCAGATATTATATGACCAAGATACTCAACTTGAGGTTTCCCAAATATGCACTTACAAGCCTTGGCGAAATAATGATGATCCTTGAGTAATGACAATACGGTACGAAGATGTTGAAGATGCTCCTCCCAAGTACGACTATAAACCAATATATCATCGAAAAACACAAGAACAAATTTCCGAAGCAAGGGCCTGAATAAGTCATTCATCGCTGCTTGGAATGTTGAAGGGGCATTGCTTAGTCCAAAAGGTAGGACTAGAAATTCATAATGTCCATCCATTGTCCGAAAAGCAGTTTTTGGAGTGTCTTTAGCATGAACTCGAATTTGGAAATATCCTGACCGAAGATCAATTTTAGAGAAAAATTGAGCCCCATGCAGTTCGTCAAGAAGCTCATCTACTGTTGGAATTGGAAATCGATCCATTATGGTTATGGCGTTCAAGGTTCTGTAATCTACGCAAAATCGCCATGTCCCATCTTTCTTTTTTACTAATAAAACTGGTGAAGAAAAAGGGCTTGTGCTAGGTTTGATAACCCCGTCCTTCAGCATCTCTTCCACAAGCCGAGTCATCTCCTCTTTTTGAAACTGAGGTATCGATATGGCCGCACATTAACAGGCTGAGTACCAGCTTGCAGGTGAATGTGGTGATTATGTGTGCGATAAGGTGGTAAACCTTTAGGTTTATCAAAAACTGCTGAGAACTCCTCTAAGATAAGCTGTATATCCGGGTTTTCTAAATCTGGTGGTGTGTCATCCACTTGAGTCACATAAAGTAATGCCACCTGAATTGTAGATTTTGATCCGAAATTCTTGCTGAGAGCTTGGTATTGTATCTCTGTCAAGCCTGGTTGTTTTTCCCCCTGAATTTTAATGGGATTCCCCTTATAATAAAATCTCATCCAAGGCACTTTATGATCAGTGAGTACTGGTCCTAGCTGTTTAAGCCACTGCATTCCTAAGACAATATCGCATCCATGCATTTCCAATATAAAACAATCAATGAAAAATTCATACCCTTGAATGATGACGGGAAGGCCTTGTACTTTTCCTTGACTAGAAATAGTGTCACCATTGCCCACTCTTACTTTGAATTGCGGTGTCTGGGTAACTGGCCAATGAAGCTTCTTGATAACTTGAGGATGTATGAAGTTATGAGAACTTCCAGAATCAATTAAGATCGCAGTCGAAGCATGTTGGATTTTTCCAACCAATCTAAAGGAGTCATTGTGACCTGCAAATGTATGAAGTGACATCGAAAATAGTGTAGTGTCAGTTTGCTGGGGTTGGTCATCATGTGTCTCTTCCTGGTGAGTTTCATTTGATGTGTGTTCCAACTCCTCCATTTCAGCTAATAAGAATTGCTTGGCTTTGCATACGTGCCCAGGACCGAACTTCTCATCGCAGTTATAGCATAATCCTTTTGCTTTTCGCACTTTTATTTCTGCTAGAGTGAGTCGACGTGGGCCTGTGGTTGGAATACTTGGTCGTGGTGCTGGGAGGCTAAGTCGTGTAGGAGGGGCTGGAAGGCCGAGTATCGGTTTCGGAGTTATTGTGGGGTTTGGTCTTAAGAGGTTCGAGGTTGGCATTGGTAATGTGGTTGGACTGGACGTTGGTTGTCGATTGCAATACCGTTGGTGGTTATTGAACTTTTCTTCCACTAGTTTGGCAAGGGATATGGCCTGGGTCGTGTCTTGTGGTCTCAAGATTTGCAATTCATTACGTATGTCCGTTCTCAGGCCTGAAATGAAGCAGTTCAGTAGCGAAGAATTAGAAAGGCCATGGACTCGATTAGATAAGCTCTCAAATTCAGCTTGGTACTCTGCAACTGTAGATGTCTGATTTAGCTTGAACAAATTAGCTTCATGATTTGTAAAAGAAGATGGGCCAAATCTAATTTCCAGAGCACGAACAAACTCCGACCATGTGGTGAGCATGCAACCTTTCTCCATCCTATTATACCAACTAAGAGCAGGTCCGGTCATGAAAAAAGAAGATATAGTTATGCGTTCATTTTGCGGAGTGCGATACAAAGAAAAATACCTTTCAGCTTGAAGGATCCAGTCCAATGGATTTGAACCATCAAACTGTGAAATCTTAACTTTCTGAAAACGGTATTGCATCTGAGAATTTCCTTCATTAGAATAAGCAGGTCGGGTACGTTCCTCTGTTGTTGATGGTGAAGACCGTTCTTGCGGATTAATCTTCTGTGAGAGAACCGAAATGGCTTTCTGCATATCTTGTATATTAGTATTCATAGTGGAAAGGCTGTCAATCATAGTTTGGAGTGTGGTTTCATGCTGGTCTGATGATTTTTTTAGTGACGTGGTAACCTCTTGTAGGGCGGTTAATGTTTCATCTGTGGCTTTTTGGCGAGTATTGGTCATGGTGGCTCTCAATGAAAGCACCAATGATAAGATGGCCTGTTTGAGAAGGCTACTCTCCAAAGAAATGGATCAAGAAAGAAGAACTGAAAACTTTATTCATTCACTCCTAATCAAACCAACACAGACTTCTCATATATATAGCAGTACTATGACACATGGGAACAATAAATAAACACACAAACACAACTGGAAAGAACACCACAACAAGAACAACTGGAAAGAACAAGCAGCAAGAATAAAATGAGTTGGCATGCAGGTGGAAGCAACTAGCAAGTGAGGTTTAGAGTGTGAAGCACTTGAGAGAACGTGCAGGCTGCACTTCACATGCTTTTCAGAACGTGCATGCTTTCCATTACAAATCAGATCAAATCACATATCCATCCAATCTTACTGAAGTCCTAATATTGCACTTGGGCCGTTGTTCCCTTGCCTGGGTTGGACTTGCATCAAATTAATTAAGATGTTTGAGTTTGATGGTCGGGTGTGTTTGTCATAT
Source organism: Kitagawia praeruptora (assembly GCA_037693485.1). NCBI lineage: Eukaryota > Viridiplantae > Streptophyta > Magnoliopsida > Apiales > Apiaceae > Kitagawia > Kitagawia praeruptora. Next base: position 131,222,964 of record CM075347.1, read on the forward strand.
GTTGCACTTGATGAGTTCTTCTTGTGTTTTGTATATTTAGTTTTTGCTTCGTTTATGTACAGCTATCCCAAGATGAATGAGGAGGTTTTTGTGGAGGCATGTCCTTTTTGCCGAGGCATCTGCAATTGCGAAAGCTGTCTGCATTTAGAATTGCCGATATATTAAAGTTTGTTTCTTTGACACTCTAACATTTGTTTATCAGTTTGTGAGACTTATCATGTCTATTCTATATAAGCTAAATACTGTTTTGGATGTTTGTTTTAGAACGAAACTAGGCTCAGTGAAGATATATGACAAAGTCCATTACTCAAAATATCTCCTGAAGCGGCTTCTCCCTTTTGTTAGACAATTCAATGAACAACAAATTATGGAAAGAGAGATGGAGGCCAAGATTCGAGGTACCGCTCATAACTGGCCGTAAAATACTTGAATCGCATCATGCTAGATAATGAAGACACATAGTTGCCATATTGTGTGATCGCAGTTTACTTAATGTTTATTGTGTATTTTTGTATTTTTGCGGATTTATTTCATTACTCATTTACCTGATAAAAGATATTTTCGGTTTACTATTTTAGATATAATGGAATATATTATTGCTCCTGTATGATTAGAGTAGGTTAAATCCAAATCCAATCATTTAATTGTCTTGAGTGGCTTGATCTGTGTTTTGTTTTGCTAAGGGTTGTCAACATCAGACGTTAAAGTGAAAAGAGCATACTGTCCTATCGACGAGCGTATGAATTGGTTAGATTCTCTATACCCTTTTTTTCCTTCTCCCTGCTAACTGCATTCTCTATATCTTTGTGAGAGCATTTCTGCTTAGTATAGCAATGTCCTTTCACCTGTGCAGGGACTATTGTAGAAGTTCTATAGCTGAACACCACTGGAGCTGTACACGGTATTCGTATGATCTTTGCATCACTTGTTGGCAGGAGTGATTGCTGTTTGCACGGTCAGAAGGAAATCATGCAATATGCAGTTCCTGAGGTGGGCTATCTACATGGCGAAACATGTAAACCTCTTAGCAGCGGAACTTTGAGCACAACCACTGAAATGAGGGACGTACGGTGATTTAGTGAAGGCAAAACCGCAATGGAAACCTAACAAGGATGGTAGCATATCTTTTCCACCGGAGAGTATGGGCGGGTGTGGTAAAGAAATTCTAAAGCTGATAACCAAGTCTTACCAGACAGCTGGCTTTTAAACATGATAGTGAAAGCTGAAAAGGTGTATGAATTGTATAAGCTGAATGATATGCCAGAAACTCTTGTACACAGGTCGTCCTCTTATGAAGTGGCATGTGATAACAATGCCAAGAAGAAATTGCGAAAAGCTGCTTCTTGAGACAACGACAACTACTTGTACTCTCCAAGTGCTATTGACAATAAAGCCGGAGATCTGAAGCATTTTCAGGCCCACTGGTTAAAAGGCGAACCAGTAATCGTTTTAATGACTAGTATTTTCGTTTTAATTACACAAGAGAGTAATTGAATCTTTGGCTAGTATTGTTTAATGACTGGATTATTTCAAAACTGGCAGACAGGGATGATAGTGTTACATTGTAGTCAATAATTTTTTCACTATCTTGAATATTAGATTCCTAATTTTATGTTTTAGATTTTCTGTACAGGGACTAAACAAATATGAAGTTCATATAGTTTCTAGTCTATTTTTTTGTAGAAATTTAGTTGGGGGTTAGAAATTGTTAGTCGGTAAAAGGTCTAGCGTCTAGGGGTATTCAATACGTAATATTTATCAACTTTTTTCTCAAAGTAATATTTATTTTTATAGTCTCTTTCGGAAATCTTCATACCTCGAAGGTACCATATGCAACCTCTATGAATATTTAATTTACAGGCATTGTACTCTATGAGGTGTATGATCTCAAATTCATCTTGTTCTTGTTTATTATTAATTTTTAAATTAAGTTGTTGATATTAAATGAAGCCGGCATTATTTATTTATGTTTTTCTAATTTCGCACGCAACTCACAAACGCACATCTGCAACTCACTTATTAAGTATAAAACTCTGTTATTAATTGTAAAACTATGTTACTAATAATTATTTGTCTTGCAGGAGGATTATAGTGTAAGTTCATTCTTTAAAGGCTATTCTGAGGGTATACTTGACTTGTCTGACTGGCCCCAAATGCTCAAATTAAATGATTGGCCTCCATCTAGTTTATTTGAGGATCATCTTCCGCGTCATAACGTGGAGTTCATTACTGCTTTTACAGAAAAACTGTTGAAGGGGCCCTAAGGATATCCTGGATAGCTTATAATGCTGAGCCTTGTCCGAAAATAAATTTAAAAGTTTTATTTTTTTTAATTTTTTAAAAACTATTTTAACTAAATCAGAGTATTTTAACTTTTAGCTTTGATGAAAATGTGCTCTTAGCAAACTACTTCCCTAACTACATCTTATCTGAGCTGGTGCTCATTTTGATGATAAGCTCTTCTCATCATGTAACTAGCATATTTAGTTTTTTTTTTACTAATTATGTGATGAAGTGTAAATTTACTATATTTGATTCATGAAAAAGATCCAATATCTTGTAGAAAAATTGAGTGTGTGGATATCAGTTCTGATTCATCCAAAGAAAGTGGATTAGAGCCACGATTTGAACTTGAAAGTGAAAGCGACTTCGGTCCTCCTACGCAGAACGTGTATGCTAGGCATCAATTTAAAATGAACAGAGAGGTATGTTTACTCTTAGATGCCAGCTATCCCAAGAGAAAGTGACTTCCAACAAGAGGCCAATGAATCTCAGGTATTCTGGCTCTATTGTTGTAATTTGAAGTGCTTGTTTTAGCTAGCAATTGCCCTCGATCCCCCTGTTCATTTTTGTTTCTTTTTAATGTAGCAGGTTTCTCATGTGTTAGCCAAAACAGTGCAATCTCTTTCCTCTATTGATTCCCCAGGCTCTTGTAGTCAAATGCTCAGGTCTGTCTCTGCTGAGATGCATCTCATCTGAACTGATACTTGTTTGGATGATAAGCTCTTTATTGTGTAACTAGCATAATATGTTTTGTTAATCATTATGGTTTTTTTTCTTTATTATGTTCAAATCACAGATTAGAGCCTATATCTGGTGTCCAAACTGAGTATTTGGATGTCAGTTCTGATTCGTCCAAAGAAAGTGGACACTTGGGATCATCGTTTGACCTTGAAAGCGACTACATTCCTGCTACACAGAAAGTATATTCTAGGCGACAATATAAAAAGGACCGAAGAGGGATGTTTAGTCTGAGATGTGATCGCAGTACCCCAGTAGAAAGTGACTTCCAAAAGAAGGCCATTATATCTCAAGTAATCTGGCTCAATTGTTTTCATAGTGTGCTTTTTGTTAAAGCTATAGCTACCGGCCAGTAGCTCCCCTATTCTGCTATTTCATTTTTCTGTTATTTCTAATATAGGAGGTGTATCATACCATAACCAAAAAAGTGCAACCTCCTTCCAAGAATGATTGCTCAGTCAAGCTCCCGGGTCAGTCTAAGCTCACAGGTTTCTTACAGTCAAGCTCCCAGGTCAGTCTCTGCAGAAATGGTTGGGTACTTCAAGGATTTGGAGGAACAAATTCAAGAAGATAAGTTTGATGTATATAGGATGCTTCCTTCTCCAATGCAGCTGGATGAAGAGGTCATCCATAAGTATGAGATGGTTCTGAAGAAGTATTTGTCTGGACGCCTTTTAGACCTTTAGACCTTGCAAATGATTCAAATTTCCGAGACTTAAATAAAACCTTGCACTTTCTGCTGGCTTGTAGGAGGATCCCTTCACACTTGCAACAGGGGTTCTTAACTCTTCGCTGGGATTTACCGAATTTAACCAGTAGAGCTTATGAGCTTCACAAAGAAGTGAACCGAGGCATGGTTATGCCTCTTGTAAAGTCCAAGGATAAAGAGGAGTTAAAGAGCATCTTGGGCAAATAGCGCTAGGTTGAGTATAATTTGGTGGAGTTGGAGAAAGAGAAAGATGCCAACTTGCTTGTGATAGCTAGGCTTGTGGAGCAAATGAAAGATCATAACTTGGATGAGATAGTCAAGCTTCAGGCTGGTAACGAAGTCATAGATGCCAAGATTAACAAGTTTGCAGAAGAAGCTAAGGCGTTACACAAGGATGCCACTGCTCAAAATTGTAAGGTAATAAACTAGTGGAATCGTCTTGCGCCATATGTACTGAGATTGTTCGGGAGACATGGTCCAAGCCCGGTGAAGCCTTGAGGCTCTGGGAGCAGAATATGAGGCTAATGTCGAGACTGCTATGAATTGGTTGCTTACCATGGAGCTTATATGGAAGGAGCACATGGAATCACTGGACCATTTGAGTAGCATAAAGCATAATGCATACTTGTGCATGTTTTTTCCGGAGGCGAGTGAAAGGGCTATCTTAAATCACAGCTTCCTGGATCTTTGAAATTAATCTTTTAATCCTTTCAAAGAATTGCGTTTGTAAATAGAAAATTGGCTTCAGGAAGTGGAATTTTTCATAGGCTGTTCCACTCCTGACATCTATTATGCATTTTACATTGTTTTTAATAACTGAGAAATATCTCTTTCATTTAGGATCTCTCTCATTTTCACTGTAAGAGAAGAAAACAGCGAATAGAGGTTAAGGAACCTCAACAAAACTGTATAATGTACGAGTTCTGCAATGCTGACAATGAATTCAAGGTTAGTTCTAACGGAAACACCGAAAAAGTGTTGGCGTAGGCCCGAAATATGTTGATGTAGGGCCAAAAAACCCCCAAGGCAACATTTTGCTGATGTTGCTATTTTTGCCGTTGCCTTTGGGGTCAATGGCAACATTCTTATTCTCTATGACAACATCATTTTTAATGTTGGCATAGACTTCTTTTAGCAACATTACTAGTAGTGTTGTCTATTAAGTCTCATGTTACTATTGTCATTCGTTCTAATGTTATCCCATTATGCATAATCCCTGCTCATTTTTATATGAGCCAGCGGTATATGCGCTCTACAATTGTTTCTTTGATATCTAACAATGCTCGTGCGTTGGGTGTCTCAAATATTACAGATAGGATAGAGAAACTCTCTTTGTATGATAATAATGATGCTGGTGAATCCTCATCAAGTCAAAGTATTGTCTCTCATCGCATTCCTCGTAGCCTTACTAGCTAGTAGTATAACTAAACATATACATATACATTATTATCCTCATGCTGTAATTAGTTCACACATGAGCTTATGTATGCTCCTAGCTCCCTTTCGGCTACAAAATGAGAGTTATAAGCAACTCAATGTACACACCGGACTACCGTCCTATATTACAGAGGAAATAGCAAGAAACAAGAGCTACATGAAGTTTATTTACTTAGTGTTATACGCTAAGGAACGACGAGATGAAAGCCAATCAGAAAAAAGAGTTTGTTTGGTTGATTTCTGCCTGACTAATCACCCTATACTCGAGGACAGCTGTTCAACGATAATCCACTTCATCATGAAAGAGCGGTTCCATCGGTTGATTGCTGGGAATGGAGTTGCTGTATCCGATGCTGCTGACAGAGCAGAAAGTATAACGTTGGGTGATGATGGGACTAAGACTACTTTATCATCTCCTAGAAGGCAAGAAGGCTAGAGGGCCAGTCCTTATAAAACATCACCTTCCCCATGCTATTCCATCGCGCTCTCCTATATCTTCTCTAGCTCCATTTCCGTCATCTGCATCTCCTGGGATGGATAAGGCTTAAAGGAATACTGCTAGAAGGAAGACGGCAGAAGGCTCTTCACTCTCCCCAGACGTAAGTGGAACCGATTTACACAGAAAGACTACTAGTTTTCATATCCAGAGGAAGGGACATAGCCATATTTTTGTCCAATAGCAGAGATTGCTAAACCCAGTGGATGTGGCGGAATTTTTCCTTGTGCGGTATCAGTAGCTTTGTAAAAAGCCAGACTAGCTAATGACCTGGATTTGGGCTGTTTCCCTAATATCAATATCAAAAAAGGTATAAGCTTTCAGGAATCCTACACTTTATGCCTCTCCCACTTTAGCTCCGTGGCTTATCAAAGTCTGGTAACTAGCCAAAGCCAATCAGATCAGTGCCTTCCCTCGCTACTAAACCAACCGGTGGAACGGAGTGTGAAAACGGTTCCTATTTCGATAGCTGGTCCTGCAATGCAAATCAAGATCGCAGGATTCATAAACCTCTTTCTTTTGATAAACACGAGTCTGGTTAGGGATTGCTACGATCATGGGAATATCTTCACTTGTTTGCATTCCAAGTGCATGCTCTTGTCCGGCTTTTGCACTTATATCTATAAGAGTACAGGTGTTTCGTAGCTATCTGCCGAAGGCCTCTCTTAGTCTTATAATGTTGCTGGCTAAGAACCGTCATTACCGGACTTTGTAAGATAAAGAGCTATGGAAATAAGTTTCCTTGTTTGGTTTCTTTTGACTCGGCTCTTGAACGATGGAACTGCTCTGGACATGACTTAAGAAGTATGGGATAATTGGGCAGGAGGATATTTACCAAGCAAGTGGGGCCCCTTTGAAATTAACCAACTAAGTCAAGCTCAATTACACAAAGCTAAAGGAAAAGTTCTCAAAATTATAAAGATAAAGTTTGTGTTCAGTGAGCTCGAGATAGCTGCCTGACGAGAGAAAAGGACACCAGGTAAAGTTTTTCTTTGTCCCCAGCCCCTCGGTTACACCAAAACACACCACACCTGAAAAAAACTGTACTATAGCTTCCGATTTGGTGAAATAAAAAATATCGTATAAAGAAGAAACACATGAGAAGGCGAAATAAATCGAAAAAGCTGAATGAGTGTTGTGTTCATTAATGCCTAACAAGTCCCATGCCTTTCTTGGTCGGACCAACCCAACTGACGATTTCCGACAAGTCTTTATGCATTTTTAGAGCAAGAAGCAGAACTACAAGAAGGAAGTGTTTCAAATGTCGTTCACAGGTATTTTCTATTTTTTTTACAAATTCTCCTTATGATGCAGCGGAACCATGACAATTAGGATCTCAAGACGCAACAACACCTATGATGCAAGCAATAATAGACTTACATCACAATATCTTTTTCTTCCTCATTCTGATTTTAGTTTTCGTATCACGGATCTTAGTTCGCGCTTTATGGCATTTTCACTATAAACACTACAAGAAAAAGTTGAATAGACATCACACATTAGACATCAGTTACTAATGCCACTGATGTTAAAAGCTTTAATAACATCACCCTAAAATAATGTGATGTCTTTCTAGTTTTAAGACATCGTTTCTATTAAAACTGATGTCTAAAGTTCGACTTAAAAAAATTGAATCCGGGCGGTTTCCAAATATTTCCCCCTTAGTCAAAAATTTCCCTCTTTTATGCCAAATATTCCACCCTTCCAATTATTTCCCCCCTTTCCAAATATTCCCCCCTTTCCAATTGTTTCCCCCGGTTTTCAACAAACAAAATAATAAAATCAAAAACTTATTAAACTCTCACAAAACTCTCTCGTCTCTCACTCTCACAAAACTCCCCCGACTGAGCCCTAGATCTATTCTCTGCAAATTCACGAATCTATTCACACACCTTCACAAATTCACGATCTATTCTCTGCAACATCAAAACCCTAGATCGAAAAGAGGTTAACCAGTTTCAATAACACGGAACCCTAGCTTTTGTGTGGGTGAAAATTGGTCAATTTGTGTTAATTAGGCGAAGCTAAAGCCTAAATTGTGGTATTCTCTCTAATTATTACATGATAATTAGATTTTAAACTCTCTAATTGAGTTTGATGGAAGCCACCGTCCCCTCATTGTTTCGTATGTGTTACTCCTTTGTATTCTATTATATCCCCTTAGTTTATCTTTTTATTTGTATTTAGGAACACAATTTAAGCTGATTGATGTCCTGTTATCCCCCGGACAACTCGTATATGTGCAGCTTATGTCTTATCTACAACTATTGAAGATCTTGATAAATTAAAAGCTACTAAGGATGATGTTGATGTGAAGCTTAAGTGGCTTGGTCTCTTTCACAGGAGGAAGCATCACTGTAAGTTTTTAAGCTCTCAAAGTTGTTGATTTTGCTTTAAGAAGCTCATGTATTGTATATATTACTACGTTAATGTGCAATTTTTGATTGGTGTTTTGAGGTTTATAAGTTTCTCCTCCTGCTGATTTTAATTTAATCTCCCCTGATGTTGATAAATATCTTGATTCCTTGTTTATGTACAATTTTCTTGTGCACCATAGAATTCAGAGCCTGTGATATCTTCACCATTATTATACTTCTGACCCTTTTGATAAAAAAATTAAAATATTTTGGAAAGTGCCTATTGTGGCAACATTAACCTGTGTTAATTTCTTGTATATTTAACTGGTTATACTTTGATATGACGATTAGCATGACAGAATTATGTAAAAATTAGAGTATAGATCACTTAATATGATCTATATATTCTTCTGTCCAGTAGCTCTATGTTGTAGATATTAATTACATATATTATATCCCTTGTTTAAAAGAAGTAAAAAATTAATTGTATTCTCCATTAATAGATTAAACCAATAAGCAATTTATCTTTATGAATGTGTTTAGAAGTGATTACTTTTTTTTTTCAATAAATATAATTTTGCAACAACAATAAAAATGGGTGGATTGTTGGCGAAAATTCATTGTTGGTATAGGATATTGGAAGTTGTCATATAGGATATTGGAAACTATAAGAACCACTAAGGTGAAAGTTTTAGTAATTACTAGCAATATATTCGTGTTTAGCACATGGAACATAATTTTTTATTTTATTAATTATAATATTTTTGATAAACAATATATATAATGGATATATTTAAAGATGTAAAAAAAAGTTCTTAATTAATGTTTCAATGGTGGATATGAACTTTCACTTTGATCGGGTCAAGTCACCTAATAAAAAAAGAAAAGAAAAAGTAACTAGGTTGTACAAGCATTAGTTAAGATTGTCGTTTACTTGTTGATTTATACACGGTAGATTTCATTAAATTATGTTAGAATTTTGTTGGATTTGTCTAACTAAAAATAACAGTGTACAGTTAGGCATATAGAAGAGTTGGATTATGCTGTTAAACAAGACAATGACTTGTTTTAGTGCTGGATCTTCCCCATAGTGATCAGGGCACTGCAATGGATGATCTAAAGGTGTCATTAAACAAACCGTGTGAAAAATCTGATGGAGTTACAGTGTGGGAGTGGACAGGCTCTGTCTTGGATGAAGGAGCAGAGGCATCAAAATGGTTCTCTGATTTTATTGGCAAACCCATATGGGAAGAAGACTTTGGACTTCCAGGGGCATTCATAATCAGGAATCTTCACCGATCCGAGTTTTACCTTAAGGCACTCAATCTTGAAGATGTTCCTGGTCAGGGTGACATTTATTTTATCTGTAATTCTTGGGTTTACCCGGCTAAAAGATACAGTTCTGACAGAGTCTTCTTCGCAAATAAGGTACAAGATTTTAAATAATTATAGTTTTCTTTGCTTTCATAGTACACAGGTTTTGCTTATCTTTTAAAAATGATATGATGATATCCAAGTCGGAACAGGTCTAAGAAAGATGAGATGTGCGCAAACTTTACTTCTACTTCTATGAGTACAATGCAATTATAAGTTACAATTACAAACATGAATCAAACCAAAAAAAAAAATCCATGTCTGATTTGGTTGGTCACTTGATTGATTGTATTTTTTGTCATATTGCTAATATGGAAGTATTTTTCTTTGGTATACGTAGACGTATCTTCCTAGTGAAACACCAGCTGCATTAGTCCAATACAGAGAAGAAGAGTTGGTCAATTTAAGAGGTACTGGAAGCGGAATGCTTGAAGAATGGGACAGGGTGTACGACTACGCTTTTTACAACGATTTGGGAGACCCTGATAATGACCCTAAGGATGCCAGGCCAGTTCTTGGTGGATCCTCTGAGTACCCTTATCCTCGTAGAGGACGGACAGGAAGGCCGCCAACCAGAACAGGTTTTTTAATCAAATATATATACCTCAGCAACTTCTTAATAACTCACTTCTTTTTTATTGTTACTCGATGTTTATACAATTATTACTCGATGTTTCAAATGTTTTTCACCTGTCAGGAGTTCAACATTAACCTTTTATGCATTTCCTTGAATTGTTTAGGAATTCCCTCCATCAAGCAAGTTAGATCCCGAAATTTATGGCAACCAAGGCAGCTCAATATCCACAAACCACATTGAAGGTAGCCTAGATGGTTTGACAGTGGATGAGGTAAATATTAATAAATCTTCTTCTCTGACCATGATTGATTATATATGTGCTTTGAAACTCAACTTTTATGCTTGAAATTGACAAGACCACTTATGCAACTCATTTATATTACCGATTCAGATAGTGTAATTACCATGAGTGTTCGGTTTTCTTTTCTCATTCATTCTTTGTTAAACAGGCACTTAGCGCAAACCGGCTATACATACTAGATTTTATGATAAGTTGATGCCATTCATAAAGCGGATAAACGAGACATCCACAAAGATGTATGCCACAAGAACTGTTCTCTTTTTACAAAATGATGGGACATTAAAACCACTGGCAATCGAACTAAGTTTACCACATCCAAATGGGGAACAGTATGGTGCAGTTAGCAAGATATACACCCCTGCAGAGAAGGGCGTTGAGGGTTCTCTCTGGCAATTGGCAAAAGCATATGTCAAAAATAATGACACGGGCGTTCAGCAACTTGTCATCCACTGGTAAGTGTACATCCAAATTTTAATAAAAGTCTATAGTTTGTTTAGGGAGACTTATTCTGAATTATGCTGTGTACAGGATGAAAGCACATGCGGTGATTGAGCCAATTATAATAGCTACAAATAGGCAACTGAGTGTAGTAACAGAAACCGTTATGATAAGCAAGTAAGGTGATAAGCAGTGTTGGTTGTGATAAGTAGTGAGCTATGTGATAAGATAATTTGATACAAGCTTCAATATATGATGTTGGAGCTAAAACAAGACTTCTTGCTTATCGATGACTATCCGTATGCTGTTGATGCTCTTAAGGTCTGGTCAGCAATTAAATCATGGGTTATAGATTATTGCGGTCTTTACTACAAGACAGACGGAGTAGTTCAAAATGACAATGAACTTCAGTCATGGTGGAAAGAAATTCGCGAAGAGGGCCACGGTGACAAGAAAGATGAACCCTGGTGGCCTAACATGCAAACTAGAACTGAGCTGATTGAATCATGCACAACTATCATATGGATTGCTTCTGCACTCCACGCAGCTGTCAATTTCAGACAGTATGGCTACGGAGGATACCACCCAAACAGACCAACACAGACTCGTAGGCTAATGCCTGAAGAGGGTACTCCAGAATATGATGAGCTTAAATCAAACCCTGATAAGGTGTACTTGCAAACAATCAGTTCACAGCTACGGAACATCAAAGCATGCTTGTTTATGAATACATGCACAACGGAACATTGCGAGATCACATGCATGGTATACTTCTTTTAACCTGCCAAAAGTCTATTAGTCAAGGAAAATTGAATGACATATAGTTACTTACAGATTCTTCCAACCAGAAGCACTTAGATTGGCTATAATATAGATGAAGCAATTGCTTTCGTTGCTTGCATTAAACATATAAATAGCCCAAGTGCATTACATTACATTAATGTGCAGGTTACAAAGGAGTATGATGGTGTAGGATTTGATTTCTTGGTAACTGTGTATGCATGAAGAGAGAAGGATTGTTGGAGTTTCTTGCTTCTGGCCTAGCTGCGGGAACCAATCATGCAGCAGTGTCTTCGTGTTTACATTGTGGATGTTTTCTGTAGTACTATGTAACACGAGATATTCACATACACATATAATTTACATGTATGTACTATAATAAATTTTCTCCATTAATTGTGTGTATAAAGATGTTAAAAGTTTTTATGAATAAAGATTTATTTGTAACCAGATGAAAAATAACATCAATTTTAGTATCATAGACATAAATATACATCAATTTTATTATGGCAAAAATGATGTCTAAAACAAAGATATACATCACATTTTTTCTACAATATCTGATGTCTAAGAGAAAAATATAAATTAGTTTTTTCTGTAAAAACTGATGTTTATATTTACATTAGACATCAGTATAGGATGATGTCTAAGAGAACAATATAGATCAGTTTTTTTTTGAAAAAACCGATGTCTATAAGAACATTAGACATCAGTCTAGGGTGATGTCTGAGCTAACTATAGACATCACTTTATCTGCTAAAATTATGATGTCTAATATCTAAATAGACATCTTTTCCAAAGAAAGAAAGTGATGTGTATGTCAAAAATAACTTAGTTCATTATATGTTTTCTAGAATATAAGGCATGCAAGTTGTTTATAAAATTAATTATATCTAACCTATTTTGTAGAACAACTGATGTGTATTGAATGAAATATCGATGTCTATGTTAGCACAGACATCAGTTTCTGACTGATGTCTAGAATAGACATCTCCCACCTAGACATCACATCCAAAATAACATAGACATCGGCCAGAAACTGATGTCTATTGACCCTTTTCTTGTAGTGAAAAAAAATCCAATCCCGTAAAGGATTGTTCATGGAACTACTATCGAGATTCTTCAGACCATATTTCCTAGTATCATCCCGATGTTCATTGCTATACCATCATTTTCTCTGTTATACTCAATGGACGAGGTAGTAGTAGATCAAGCTATGACTATCAAAGCTATTGGACATCAATGGTATCGGAGTGCGCCTCTTCACGAGGGCGATTTAAGTGCAACGAAATGCCTTAAAGTTGAATATGGTTTGCGAAGCATCTGGCTTGCCGGTAATCTCCCATTCCCGCCGTCGAGAGACTTTCATAACTATAGCATGCCAGAAACGGGGAGTTGAGGTGGTTAGGCCTATACCCCGAAATGCTCCCAGCATAGGAGCCTATGGTTCCATTCTTGTTGTTGCTGGAGGTACACATTCCTCTTCTCGGTGTGGAGCGATATACGAGAAATAGATGCTCAGCCTGCAATGTCCGATAACGGCGCTGAAGTAGTGAATCTATCGGCACCATAGCAGTGGCATACAACTTTGGGCCTAACGACCGGCCCAGTAACCTTTCGGAATGGGGGATCCCCGTTGGCAACAACCACGGTAGTAGTTGCGGAACTACTGGGCCGGGAGAGGACAACCTCTTGTTCCTGCTCCTCTTTCTTCACTTCGGGGATGGAGGTCCTATGGTAGGTAACAGCAGGCACAAGCAACTTGACCGAAGGGGACCAGCGCTTCTACTCCTCGGTAGAGGAGCCGTTCACAGCGAGAAGCAAGGGATGTCGTGAACTGTGGGAGGTCACAGAGCATTGACCTATTTTGATAGAGTGATCCTATGATCGATACAGGATATAGACGATCTCTTTCTTTATTCTATTCTTTTTCTGAAAATAAAAGAAGGGTAACTCAACTTCTCAGCTAGAGTTAGGGGCGGGACCCATTGGCATAATGCACGCTGGAACGTGGGAATTCGAGGTCTCATGAACTACTACTAAAAACCAACTTTTTGTTTAATTTATGGACAAACGATATTCGATCAGGCCTATGGATGGATCCTTTTAGATCTACGGGCTGGCCGTTCACACGAGCATAGGGAATCTATACTCGAGCGTTCAACTGTGCCCCGGACAGGATAGGTGAGGAATCACTCTGGGTCTTCTTTATTGGGGCCTACAACTTCACCGAGCCCGACTAGCATCCCTTTCCACTGCGCATTTATCGAACAAAGAAGACGACTATAGGATCGAATTCGCTTTCCGTGGTGAACCGGTCGTCCCATACCTTCCGCCTATCTCATATGTGTGGAACCAGGTCTTTTTCGGTTCCAGCCACCCCATAGAATACCGAATACATAGGGTAGGTAGGGCTGGGTGATAAACGGTTCCCTATTGCCAATACAAATTCCCCGGCCTTCGATTCCCCTTACTCATAAAGGGTCTTACGGTCAGGAGAACTACCTAACTAGAGAGAAATAGTGTTCTTTCTAAGAGCAGGCGTGGAGAGCTTTTTGCGGGGAAACTTGCAAGTATAGTTTGGAGGGAGGCGGGCGTCGACCCAACCTTATGAGTATTCGGACTATAACAGTTCCGATGAATAGTCACTCACTTTTGACAGTTATGCGATTCCAGAAGATGATCCAGAATTGGGGCAATCACGTTTATTAGAAGTGGACAATAGAGTGGTTGTACCAGCCAAAACTCATCTACGTATTATTGTAACACCTGCTGATGTACCTCATAGTTGGGCTGTACCTTCCTCAGGTGTAAAATGTGATGCTGTACCTGGGCGTTTAAATCAGATCTCTATTTCGGTACAACGAGAAGGAGTTTACTATGGTCAGTGCAGTGAGATTCACTACGCCATAGATGGCTTTATACAACACTTAGGGGGGGGGGTGTTACCTTCTCGGGTGTTACCTTAGATATGAAATTTTGGACTTACGACAACGCTCTAGTTTTGGTGTTACCATATCCTTAAAGGTATGTTACCTTAGCCATGGAAGGTGTTAAAACTTAGTAACACCATGGAATGTGTTACCTTAGAGTATAATTAACATATTTTTGAATTTTATATATAATTAACGATTTAATAATTATTAAATTTTAAAATTCAATAATTTTAATCAAGTCATTCAATTTATTATTATAAAAATAATATTCTATCAAATAATTGAATTAATTATATTTTTACAATATTAATATATTTTCAATAATTTTCATTTAAAATATCTTAAAATAAAGTAATATTAAAAAATTATCAAAATTTGATTAACCTAATTAATAAAATTATTGGAGAAAATAACAGGGTGTAATAAGTTTTAATTATTATTCAGTAATTAAAATAATAAACTTTATTGTCATACAAATTTTGATAAGAAAATTAATAATTTTTATAATTTTAGAAAATGAAAAACAAATGTAATGAAAAATTGAAAAAGAAATGGAAATTGGCTGGGCGGCAAAAGAAATGAAAGCGGGCAAATTGAAATTTGGTCAAAACTCAAAATTGATTTAAGTCGGGAGAAATTGGGAACGGTATCTCACTCTCAATTATTTGCCTCTCTCACTCACCTCTCTCTCTCGCTCAATTAGGTCAAAATTGGTTAAGATTGGAGAAATTGGGAGTTGAAGCTTGCTCTCGCTCACTCAATCTCGCTCTGCTCAGTGACTGCCTCACTTGCTGATTAGGGTTAGGGTTAATTGGAGGGTTCACTCAATCAGTCTCTCTCAATTGCAATTAAGGTATAAATCTCTTTTTTTATGCTTCATTATATATATATATATATATATATATATATATATATATATATATATATATATATATGTTAATGCTTTAATTTATATATATGTGTTGTATAAATTAGTCTCTCTCTCTCTCTCTCTCCATCTCTGTCCATCTCTCCATCTCTCTCCATCTCACTGTCTATTTGTCATGAGAGGAGAAGGGCTCATTTTTGTGATAATTTGAATTTTATGTCTGCCATAATTTGTTATAATGTTGGATGATATATTTGCAATAATTCGAATTTTATATCTGCGATAATTGTGATAGTTTTGGATGGCATAATTGCGATAATTTGAATTTTTTTGTCAGTCGATAATTTGAATGTTAAATCTGTAATAATGTTATAATGTCAGCATAGGAAGTTTAATGTCAGTATAGGAAGTTTAATGTTATTGTGTTGCTTTCAGGCAGTGCAGCTAGGAAGCCATGAAGTCCTACTTGTTTTTTGTAAATATGTGATGGTGTGTTATATGCAATTTTCTATTTTGGGAAATCATGTTTTTATGTACACTAGTTATTTATATAGATCATAAGTTTAATTTTAGGTCATGATTTCCATTCTCTGGTTTTGCCTAACTTTGCTTAGCATAGTAGTTTACACTTTATAATAGCTTGAAGCTCGTCAATTGAAGATTGGAAGGTTAATTCTTTTCCGATTTCACAGCCTAAAGTTCAGTTGTTGACAATGTATTTTTTTAAAGCCTGGAAGTGTTGAAGCATGCTGTACTTTCTAGTCCGTTCTGGCTAATATGTAGCATCTAAAATTTTAAATGCCAGTATCAGTTTCTGAAAATTAATACACAGTTGTAATGTAGCCCTTACAAAAATGTCTTAAACAAGAAATGGTGTTTGATTTAGGGATTAGTAATAGGTATTTTTGTATTATCGTATAAATTAGTTCGACTGGGTATATTGAGTTAAAGAAGAGAGAGTTTTAAATGGTGTTATCTTATATGACTGGATTCCATTTAGGCAAGATGAAATTTTAGCTGAATTTGCATCTGTTGTAAGCTGGAGACACTATATACTCTTTGTATTGTATTTCTGATTATCAGCAACATACTCATGTTTGATATGTTGATGATTATCAGGTGAAAAAGTCCTTATTTTGGCTGATTTGAATGCATATTTGCTCCTTTTTCTCACTCATGTTCTTCACTCATTTTAGTGTGAAGAAGCTACACCCTGTCTGCTTTCTACACTTATCTCCTTTCATGTCCTTTGGCGCTCCCTTCATGCTCGAACTTTATTCACACTTCTCATGCATTGTTAGTTGTGCAACGACACACAACTATTACATCTTTGAAGAAATCTCTCTGTTGCTCTGCTTTTGATTTTTGCTGAATATTAAAAATCCTCTCGACTAATTTACATATTAGAACTTTATGTCACAAACTCGTAATGAGCTCACATTGCTTTTTGTCCCAAGTAACGATATAATCATTACATTAATAACTTGGGTGGCAGAGCTTGGAAAATTATTTCCTTCTATCCCAGTGGTGGCAGAAGAGGACTCAGCATTTTTGCGATCCAATAATCTGGCAAATTCTGTACTTGATGTGGTTGCTGATAAAGCAAAATCCAGTGGCAAACCTTTGACAAAAGCTGATGTATTAGAAGCAATTGACAGAGGTGGGAAAGATGCCTTTGTCTTTGGATCTAGTCCAGCAACTTATTGGGTAAGTTTATGCAGGCTTTTGATTTTCCTTGCAATTAATTGGAGAGCAGTTGGAAATTTTGTAAAAAAACATAAAATCTTTTACTTGATTCAGTTACCTTGTACTGTATTCAAGTGTCAGAAGTTTGGAATTAATTAAGTACAAATTATATGCTTTATGCGTCTTTATAATGTTTGTGTGTAAATTGTGGGGGTAAGTCCAATCTCTGTTGGAGCCATGTTTATTTTAATGTAATGTAGCCAATATTACATATACGTAATCAGTGGTCAACTCAAATTTCTAAGCTGATGGTCATTTGCATTCAAGTGAGTATATAAAATTTCTTTATTCATTTAACTTTTTTTTAGATGTTAAATACCTCTTTCACCAGTAGTTACCAGTTTACCACCATATTGAGTATATGGTGCATGCTTACTCACGAGCTGATAATATGTGCAATATGCTGTATGCATCCGTGTTCTGATTGATATTTGTAGCTCTGGCTCGACCTTAACAGAACCATCAATTTTAAGATCGGCTCGACAAAAGTCCGATAAGATCAAGCTCGGCTCGAAAGCTTGACTTGATTATGTAGAAAATGTACAAGTTTTGAACATTGATACAAGGATATAGTTATATATTGATAATAATAAAAAGTAAAGCTTGTTTAGGCTCGCAAGGTTTATGAGACGAGTAATCTAAAGCTCGAATCCGACTCGATCGATAACGTACTCCAATGGCTCAAGCTCGAGAGGCTCCATTATTGTCGAGTCAAAAGTGAGTATATTACATGTTGAGCTCGAATAGCTCTCTAATAGCCCGACTCGTATATGCTATATGTAATATGATATCTGATTGACTTATTTTCTATGCAATTTGTAGTTCTTGTGTTGCTGTCCACTTTGTTACCTGTATAGATGTTAATTAATGTATTTATAAGAAAGTTGACACCTAAAACTACCCATCTACCCCTTGTATAGAAAAAAAATGACGTGTTAAAGTTGATTTGTTCTCAGTTTTGTCCTTCTGCTTTTCTTCACAAGAAAATAAGATATGGTTTTTCTTTTAAATTTTACTGTATATTATTGCAGGAGACTTCATAGCTCTTTTCTGTAAACTAGTTCATTTGAATTTCAAGAATTTGATTCAGGTACTAGATCCAATTGATGGCAGCGAGGCCTTATATGTGGTATGCCATACTCCTCCTTTTCATGTACATGTTCTCATTTGTTTTTTTTTCTATTCTATGAATTTGGCTTAGGAAAATTGTTAAGAGTTGTATGCATCTTCTGATATACTACTTCACTAGAGCTGGAATAGAAAGGAGTAATAAGAGATATGTTTTGCCTGCCACTGAGTTTTACATTTGAGCTTCTAATATATTAAATTGAAAGATATCCAGTGTGGTTAGTTTGATTATTACTAATAATAACATTTTATTTTGAGTGATAGCAGTTCAATTTTTTTTTAAGATTGGCTTATTTATGTGGACAATTCTTGAAGTTTTTTAGGTAGGTCTCTCTCTTGTGGTTGAAGGAGTTGTTGTACTAGGTAGTTTCATTCAGAGAGCAGTCTCTTTTACAATTAAATATTTAGAATATCACTGACTTCTTTATCTCAACTGAAAATTGATGGTAGGTTACTCTTTAACATTCTTTGCCATTATATTGTAGTCACTTATGTTTTACATATAATGATATTTAGCACTTACATCCTGTCAAGTGTATGTTTATACAAAGTTCTGATGCTATTTTATTGCCACTAGAATAGATTGTACGTGGTCTGGAAAGCTATGCAGATATTGCAAGGTATGGAAAGCTATGCAGATATTGCCTCTTCTATTTTCTTTTAATCTGCAACAGGTTTTATGGATAGGAATTATCTCTCTGTAATATTTCAACAGGTTTTGCAATCAGGATGTGTTCAGTTGGATGGATCTATGACTCTGAAGGCAAGAGATGCTGCGATCACAATATTTGTGGGGGATAGATTAGTTTTTGTTGAAATGCTTAAGTAAATGTAAACGGTTGTACGATTTGTAAAATTTTATTTAAATTAATGATATTTATAGTTTGTAGTTTTATTTTAGATTTGACATTTGGCTATTTTTTTATTTTTTTGTTGTATCTATGCATTTTTTTATGAATATTAGAGGATGGAAATGGTAGAAAAATAATTAAATTTAAATTATTAATTTAAAAACAGACTGTGGGGCCCACATGTGGGACCCACATAATTGATTAATAGTTGTCCAAATTTATAACATCTAAGGTAACATAGATTTGGTGTTGCTATAGAATGCTTAGTGTGTTACTTTATAGGTCTATGGTAACTAATTTTGCTATGTTAGATTAGGCATGTCGAAGTGTTACCTTAGACCTCAAAGGATACATAGAACAAAACTATCACAGCTAAGGTGTTACCTTAGCCTTTTTTTGGCCTTTGGTAACATTTTTTAGGGTCTAAGGTAACACAGTCGTGGTGTTACCGTAGGCTGTTTGTGGCGTAGTGATTTGTGGAACTAATCATGCCTTTACGCGTGCACCCGGAAAGATAGGCCGACTGCTGAGCCCACTCTGGCTCAGCCGCACCACCCAGGGTACGAGCCACCCGAGAAGCAAGCTATTACAACGAGCGGCTGGAGCAGTATGGAGCCGAGGAGCAAAGCAGTAGATAAGATAGAAGAAGGGGCCAGGCTCCCGGTGGAGCAGAGGATACGGTTAGGATAACGAACTTGAAACGCGGAGCCCGAGCGGCCGGCGAGCGAGTGGTTAGTGGCCAATAGCGCCCTAGTTGATGGCATTCCTCTCTGCGGCTAGCACTCGAGGAACCACGAGGCACTCCATACAGAGCAAACAAGTCTTAGGGATGAGACGCCCGCGCAAGGACCTCAATTCTCATTAGGAGGTCGAACCAAGGACCTATGGAAGTCGGGGCTACCCCGTCCCTATGGGCAACGCAACAGTGTCCTGAGGGAGGAGTTTAGAGGCCTTATAATAGCACGAACTTTTTTGCTTTCTAGGTCATGCGAAGGGGGCCAGTCCAAGATCGTAATGTTCCTCTACAAAGACAACAGACGCTCTCAACGGCTAGGCGCCACTCTCTTTCTTAGTTCTTCCAGCTTCTTCATGATTTCGTGCCGCGGTGAACAAAAAAAAGAGGGCCATCTCAGCGGAAAGAGAAGGACCTGCAACGACAGAGACTACTGACCCTCTTCTTGTTCCTAGCCACCTGTTACGAGTCCGGGAAGCCTCCTCAATATGAGGCTCAAAATAGAGAAGGGTGGGCAGGGCTTTTTTTTCAGCTTGCTGCTCGTTTTCTCGCTTCCGAGAGGCGAAGGGGCCTGACTTACGGTTTCCAAGCCTGGCACGAAGGGATTGGATTTCACCTATGATCAAATCAGTGGTAAACCATAGTTTACTTTTTTCGTGGTGTTGTTGACGTTGTTGAAAGCGAATTTTTAAGTAGGCCTCGCTTTTCAGAGCTGCTCCCAGCTCACACTATGGTGGAGGAGGTGTCGTGAAGATCTAGGAGTGTGAGAAGTACAAGCTGAAAGGCTCCCATACTGTTTGGAGGGCAGGGGGCATAGATGCCAAACAAACCTGACCCCTATCTATCGTCGTAGAAGATGTTTCTAGGAAAGACTATGGTTCTCGGGTATCCAATCAATTAATCCCACAAACCGGGGAAGCTTAACCGGAAATGAAAGAGTAGGGTGAGGGAAAAGGGGGGAAGCAACTAAATGGAAGGCTTCGCCCGCTCGCTCGAACGCTCGTTTAGTAGACAACGAGTAGAGTGCATAAGCCCATTTAGAAATAGGGGCGAGTACTACACGAGCTCGTAAGTAAAAGTACGGAACGAGCCTTGTCTACAAAGCGGAGCGACCTCGTCTTGCTTGCTTCTGGCGAAGCTTCTAGCACTAGAGAATAGGCATTCTAGTATGGCAGGAATACTACCTTTTCTTTTAGGTCGACCACTACATAGAAGCGATAGCGAAGCCATATAAAGGTGAGCAGCCCCTATAGCAACAGCAAACGGCCTACTTATAGCCTTTTCCCCTTTATTCAGGGACTTTAACGGGCCTTACAAGCTCATAAAATGGCAATTCTTCGTGTTTTCCTCAGACAGTGAGAATGAATTACTTGATTGACATTGAAAGATATGTGTACCACACCGAAAAAAGAATATGCCGATATGCTTGATGTACCAGCCAAGCCGGCTTGACCATATACAGTATGAGGGATTCGCCTTTGCCTTAGACAGAAGAACAGCGGATTGAACAGGACAACCGGGAAGGGAAGCCTGACATAGATATTTATTTGAACAAAGGAACTTAAACTGGTACCAGAAACCAAACAAGAGATGGAATTCCAGATTGAACAGATGACCGACCTACAATAAGACGAGAATCTAATTCCTAATTCAATTCTCTAAAACGAGCTAAAGGGGTGTCTCTAAAAGCAGCCAAGGCCAAGAGCAAGCAGGAGGAGTAGTCCATCTGCCTAGAAGGATTCGATAAAGAGAATGTGAGTGGGCAGGAGATTCATAGAAACAGAAAGAGAAGACCAAAAGGAGTAGAATGCACTCAGTTGTTTATGTGAAATCAAGGAGCAACGGGTTACACTTTTACACTTTCCCGAAGAGAGCTCGAAGCAATAAGATGAAAGATGAGATGAAATGCTAGCCTTAGCGCGGAAGATCAATCATTGAGCCTTAGGCCACTACCGAGCAGCAATAGAGGATCATAACCACTTGAGAAATGATGATCCATACTTGAAAAGGCGGAGACAGTACCTCTTGTTTGTTGCGACATATCGAATTTCAAAAGCCCATTTATCAATCACATTTTTAGGCACACCAAAGACGTCGGACCCATGAAACTCCCCCCTTTTACTAATATACACGGGCTTCTGAAATGATTATTTAATAAACCAAAACCTGCAACAGAGTCCTTCATTTCTACCACTTACAAGTTGAGAGATGTTCAATTCCCAATGGCAGAAGAAGGGTGCAAGCTGGAAGGGCTTGGACAAGATATTCTTCACTCGGACAGGAGATGCAGCGCGCTTAGCATCAGAAAGATCCCCCTACATGGGTGTGCTATCAAACTAGGAGAAGAACAGAACTAAACGGATCAATTCCTTTGACCGGTCGTTTCGAATTTCCAGTTCTTCTGGATTGCTAACGTGATTCGATGACGCCGACGGAAGGAACCGCTGGAAATTCATCCAACTTCGATCTCCTAAAGGCAAGTGCGTAGGCTATAGAATCCCTCATTCGGCTCTAAACATCTATTGTGCTTATTTGGTCTATCAACTACTTAGCCAACTACTGACCCAATTGGGAGCTTTTCAGTCAAGGTCGTCGGATTTAGAGGTCTTTCTTTCGCAAGGGTCCAGATCATTCCATTGGGGAGAAACCCTTCCATAACTAGACCCCCTTCAAGTTAGACTCATACACCTACATGGCTTTTGACTTCTTTCTTCAAGCATGCCTTATCCCAGTCTTTTGGGAATCAGTAAAGAGATTGGGATAGATGCTCCTTCAGCCCCGGCCTCCGGAGGTTCCACAAGATGACCTGTGGGATGAGCTAGACCGGCCCCTCATCAGTGAAGCGGAGCCTCTATCGTGTCATGAGCTGAAGGAGAGGCTTACTGTCCTTCTCTTCCTTTTGTAGGAAAAGGAAGAGAGAAGGGCGTCGATCCGCTTTGTAAGGCGGATAGCGGACAAGCTGGGCCTGAGGAATGCCTCCCCGCGAAGAGGATTCTAATCCTCAAAGAAATAGAAAAGCTAACTCCTAACCCCCGCAAGCGTATGGCCAATTCTGCGCAGAATGCGGCGATCCTATTAATCAATAAGGTTGCGACATGGAAGCAAACCAGGAGAGGGCCAGGGGGAAAGATATATGAGAAGGGGGGGCGAAATAAAATTCAATTCGAAGTAACGTAACAGGATTAGATGTGGCACCATCTTCAACTTTTCTCGGGATCCGGAGTTTTTCGTGAAAAGGTCCATCCTCCAATATCATGATTGGGTCGACCAGGCCAGATCATGAGTGAATAGAAAATATAAAATGTACACAGCTGTTCCAGCTAAAATACTTGGAATAATTCTACCACTTCTACTAGGAGTCGCCTTTTTAGTGCTAGCTGAACGTAAAGTAATGGCTTTTGTGCAACGTCGAAAGGGTCCTGATGTAGTGGGATCATTTGGATTGTTACAACCTCTAGCAGATGGTTTGAAATTGATTCTAAAAGAACCTATTTCACCAAGTAGTGCTAATTTCTCCCTTTTTAGAATGGCTCCAGTGGCTACATTTATGTTAAGTCTGGTTGCTTGGGCCGTTGTACCTTTTGATTATGGTATGGTATTGTCAGATCCGAACATAGGGCTACTTTATTTGTTTACCATATCTTCGCTAGGTGTTTATGGAATTATTATACCAGGTCGGTCTAGTAATTAGGGGGCAGCCGTTCAGTCGCCTATGATACTAGGACCAATAGGTTAAAAATGGGTTTGTGCCGCAGGTGTTGAACAATCTACTCTACACAAGTGTGGGCTTACAGGGCTAGGGCTCATAAATCTTTTCTTTCATTCATCAATAGGGCTCTGGTCGGTCACTTTTCTGGGCTGGGATCGATAAGTGGAAGTCATAAAAAAGAGATCTTTCTCTTCGCACCTCAGATCAAGAGGAAGGGTAGCTTGTCAAGCTGGCCTATATAATAATAATAATAGAATCTAAATATATAAATACAAAGATTCGCTGTCTTTTAACCGGCTGTTCTTCTTTGTCAATGCTACTAAGGACCTATAGGTTCGCTTGCTTTACTTAGGAAAGATAACAAGAACGGGTTATTCAAAAAGGAAAAGGCGCTACTTAGCCCTACATTAGTATAAGTAAGCGGCTGAGTTAGCCTACCCTACTTAATGTATTGTATAGTAGGTGAGCGAGTTAGCGAAGATGCTTAGGCTAATAGAAAAGAGTGCGTCGGTGCGTAGCCTTCATTTTACTACGCTACGAAAAGGTTACGAAGTCAATTAGCTCGACGTTAGGGGAGTCAAGGGGGAACCCCATACCTACATAGAAGAACCGTTGTTCGCTGACTTTCGAAGGTCTAACCTTTTGCTCCTCTACTGAAAATGGACAAAGCCGCTTTGCACCACTGATAAACTACTTAAGATTCAATTCAAAAGGCCCTACTTAGTTTCGCAAGCTTTTGTCATTGTCAGTCAACTAAGTAGGGCCCGAGGTGCCCCCTACGAATCCGTAAATCTGAGGAGCATGTCGCAACAAAAGGATGGTCCCCTATGCATTTCATTCTTTCCGAAAAAAAAAGTACCCCCCATCATAGTGAACCTCTCCTTGTGATCGGGATGAGGTAGATGCCTCCCGGCCAGGGGGCAGATCGAATCAGAGTTTCCTTAGGTAGCCACCGACCTACAGTTATCCTTAAACTTCCGTGCTTGGTGGAGAAGAAGCGAACAAAGGTACGCTCGCTTGCTGTCTTGTTCTCTGTCGCGAGCTTGGATCGCTTTCCAGCTAGGTCAGATTGAAGCAACATTGTATGAGAACATATTACCCATATTCGGGGACAAGGGGCGGAACGACCTCTCGATCTACTTACTGCAGCCCAGGAAGAAAAACGTCATCTAGGCGCTCCCTGTTGCTCCGATCTCCCCTACGCCTAGGACGTTGTCTGGGCCCAAGAGCCTAGTGAGTTGCTGTTTACATTTTTTTCGTTATTGATACCGGTAAGACCCAGCCAGATGATGTCTGCTGGTTGGTAGTGAGAGGACTCTTAGTACCTGCATACCTAAAAGGGGGCGCTGGTTCAAAAACAATCCTTTTTTTCTTGCTCTCCCTTAGCAGCGGGAAAGGAGTCTATCTATCTGCCTAGCTTTGGTAGATTTCCCCCAACGCAATCCATATAAATTCCACAAATCCATTGGTGGATAATTCCGACGACTCAACAGCAGTGCGGAATTTAGTTTATCGTCTGGTGGATCTGATCCATAGTTAGGGGGCAATACATACCAAAAGGTTCGAAAAAGGAACTCGCATAAGAGTATATAACCAACCCACCCTTCTGTATAACCTATTCACATTAGTGAATCGGCCGGATGCATAAGGGAAGCGCACGTTTGTGAGACCTTAGTCGGGATGCATAAGGGGAGTTCACATACGAGCACGGAAGAGCGCGGTACCGCTGCCCCTCTCTAAGTAAAGGTCAGATTCTTGGCCCACTCTCCATTTAAAATACAATAGGGACAACCGTTTCCGGCTGCTCGTTTCGTATCTTGAAGGAAGTAGCCCTAGCCTCTGTCTAGCCGCTCTACCACTTAGCTATTGAGGTGGGCTTAAGGCATGATTAGTTTTCTGCTAAATCGACTTAAAAGAAGATTATATATCAAAAAAAGATATAGCAGCGCTTTCCTATAATATAAAAAGGGTTTTTCATTTAAATAGAACTTCAAATTCATAGTTATATATAGAAGTCTAACTAATTGAAGGCGCCTATGAATGAGTTCCAAGAAAGCGCCCGTGAACAGGTTTTCGTAGTTGTAATTCTTTTCTTTTCTGTTGATGAGATGTTTTCAAATGACTCCCTCTTTGTTCTATCGAGTGAGTATACCTATAAAAAAAAGGGTAGTTGACTACCTATAAAAGATTTGCGAACGATATATGTCCCAGAAGCGAATGACTTTCTGAATAGGCATAAAAAGTTGTTATAAATAGTTTTTATTAATTGGCATTAATAGCAGTTTCTAGATGCAACTAAGCTAGAAGCCGTGTCTTCTTTAGCAATGGCAAGTATGACAGAAGATTACTTACAGGAGGGAAATCCACTGGTGAGGTAGTTTACACTAAGGTATAGGAGCGATTGGCATTAGATGTTTTTCCCGTAGTTCTAGTTGCTTTAAAAGTTTTGATGCCTTTAAGCGGGTGATTATACCACAGTAAGGCATGTGTTTTTGTTTACTTATAGTATTAGTTGTTTCCTTGCTTTATAGCTATATAGTATAGTATAAAGTATTGCACAGTTTCTATATAGTTGCAAGTTGAAGCAAAAAGGGTAGGTTTTGCAGCTATATGAAATGAAAACATTCGTTCAAGTTATAGCTTATCGGTAGGGAAATGGCATTGCTAGATTTTCCATATATATGAAACGAAAACATTCTTGTTTTTCAAGCTTATCCCTAGGGTAAACCCATTGGTAGGTTTTACTGCTATAGAGCTCTAACAGCTTTCCTTCTTGCTTAGCGCATATATCGTTCGTATCCTAACTAGCTTTATTGCGAGACTATAGCATCTTGAACTAATAACGCATCTAAAGCAGAAACTGCTAATAAAGAATACAAGTCTGCAGGACTGCTCCCTATCGATCGTATCCCTCTCCTTACAGTCGAGTGGCTTTGCCCTAAAAATCGAGCCATTCGAGGTCCAAGTCAAGATCCAAGTACAAAGACTATAAATTCACTTCTTATATGATATTCAATTCTTTTATCTATTTTTTCTATTCTACTAGCTGGCTGAGACTATCTAGATTGTCCTTATCTTTCTTCTCTTTTTATTAATCTTGTCCATGTAAATCTCCCATCCCCGCCTCTTTTCTTCTTTCTTTTTTATGTATTCATCGTAGGTGGCTAATTCACTTCCTTCCAAAACTTCTCTTCCATTTCCTGGCCAAGAATCTCTAGAAAGAGCTAAGCTAAGGGATTTCTTTTAAGTCAATTGCTATAGTGCCATAAGCTGGTTGGGTAAGACCGGATACATTAACAGCAAGTAAACTACCTTGTTATAAGCATATAACACGCCTTATTGCCTCGTAGAGTCTCTTGGCATCCTAGCAACGGTTTCTTTGCTACTATACTGTATAGCTTTAGAAGCATATACTAGCTAGAAAACTATAGACTCTTACAGTCCTACGGCGCATAAGAGCTACAAGTGGAGTGTT
The DNA here is from genome assembly GCA_037693485.1 of Kitagawia praeruptora. Taxonomy (NCBI): domain Eukaryota; kingdom Viridiplantae; phylum Streptophyta; class Magnoliopsida; order Apiales; family Apiaceae; genus Kitagawia; species Kitagawia praeruptora. The sequence continues at coordinate 131,249,900 of CM075347.1, forward strand.
ATATAAAGAAGCTTATCTCTTTTATATCTTATCTTCTTTTCTTTTCTTTCATAACCTTACGGCTATACGAGCTTCTTTCGATTCGATGGTAGATAGTTTGTGCAGTCTTTGGGAGTTCCCCCTCCTGGTGTAGCAGTAGTTCGACATGCCATTCCTTCAATCCTAGTAACCATTACAAGAAGTGTCCTGAGTGTTTATGACTCTTTCTTTCCCCTTCCAGGCATCCTTTCTTGAAACCCTAAAGCCCGCCCACAACAGGGGGACCAAAACAGATCGTCGAGCGATCCTTCGCGTATAACGCTTGGCAAGTCAACTTTCCTTCTACGCTAACTCCTGAAAATGTGGAGCTATAGCGCGGTAAGCCTTTCCAAGACCAACAACCTAATAGTCTCGATCCGCGATCAATGGCACTCACACTTTTTTATTCAAGTAGCATAAATTGGTCTTCCTCAAGTAGTATCCCTAATTCATGCGGCTAGTGTAGCTAATACAGCAGCTAGTGTAGCGTCGGAAGCCACTGGTGTGTTATATCGGTATAGTAGAATAGCATAGCAAATAGATGCCTTCTATAGCTATACAGTATAGTCTCAAGTATTGCAAAGAAACCTCCGGCAAGTCTAGCTATATAGTCTTATATGCAAGTAGTTAGTAGCCCCGCTCTCTAGCAACCCTACCAGACTTCTATTCTAAGTAAACTATCTTTATGCAAGCTAATACACATCATAATCAATTAGCAAGTACTACTATTCAGTATAGAGTCTTGCTAGCAACAACCGGAGTAGCCATACACGCTATGTAACTAGCTTATGGTCTTGGCTTATATATGACTTATATATGTGCAAATAAACTAGCCAAATAGACTATTGAGTGAACTTAGAAGAGTCTTGTGATACTATAAGGTTGTTAACTGGGTATAAAGGCTATTATTTAGCGATACAAGCAAAGTCCTAGTTGCTGTACAGCTGCACAGTCCGCCTCCAGAGTGTTAGTCTGCAGGTAGAGACTTGTCATCGCGATTCTTTCTTTAATCTGTACCGACATTCCTTTCATTTTAGCCTTATTCACGAAAGTGTACGGAACAAGCTTGCTGCTTTTGATTAACTTGTCGCTACTTCTGACCCCTCTTAGTGCCCTCGCTTTATCAATATGACCCTTCCATCCGACACTGATTCCCAAGCAGAGGTAGAAAAAGGAAATACAATACTAGGTCCCTTGATATCAGAGTTTAAAGTTAAAATATGGCTATGAGAAGTCGAGCGAGCTAGTCAAGCACTAGACGGTAGAAAGCTTGGAAAGAGAGTGAGGGAATGGACTCAATACAATAAGTAGGCTGGCCGAACGACACGACTTGAAACGAATAGAAAGAAAGGCAGGCTGCGAAGGTGCTGATACGATTGAACTCGAAGCAAGGGCCAATACAACTTCCCGGTGAAAAAGAAAGCCCCATGTAGTTCTTTCTAAGACATTGGTGGGAATGCAGGCTTGCTAGCATCTATCTTTAGCTACTAATTCGATTGTGCTTCACTTCAACTGGCAATAACCATTGTTATAAACCCTTCTCTTTGCCTATGACTAATTATGATTCTTGCTTATAGATATAGAATAGAGCATTCTATCGCATTCATAGGTGTGCCAGTTACATTCTTGCCTAAACTACGGATATCAGCTAAAGATAGCTATCATTGGAACGAAAGTAGCTACTTCATAAGAACAGAAAGCTACTCTTTCCATAGTGTACAAGAGCTAGCACAGATGAGTTTGGACTGATCGACTAGGCACCAAAAAGCAAGCATGAGGGAGTTTACTTGCTCGACTAAGGAGAGGGAGGAATGAAATAGCTCGACTGGAAAGGAGAGGAAATGCCTTTTCTTTTCTAGTAAAGAGCTGAGCGAGAGGAAGGCCTTGCTTTTTTATTGGACTTGGTCTTTTTTCAGCAAATGATATGTCCAATATGGATGTAGGGAGAAGTGCAAGTAACAAAGCTTAGTTAATGATGATTCTAGCTTCAACAATGAGCAGAACAAGACAACCAACCCGGGGGTTCGGGAATAAGATCCAGAGGGTAACTTGTCAAAGACATACGCTCAACTCAACCAAAAAGAGAAAGCTACTACCTTCTTCGACAGATGAATAGTTAGAAGACATCCTCGTTGATTTCACAAAAACTCATTTTATGAATTCTATTTTCACTTTGAATTTAAAAAGGTTCCGAGTTTTCTCCCGATAAGGAATGAACTAAGTCAAGGAAGGGCCACCAATTACTGAGCTGGTAAAGCTTACCCCGGCTTACTTGAATATCATTGACTTACTCACTCTCAAGACCTGTTATTGGGTTTGCGGATTCATACTTAAAAGTGCTATTTACTGTGTAATCCGGTAAAGAAGTCCAGCAGTAAATCCCAGTAAGGAGAGATCCAGGGAAAGCGAAAGCCTTTCCTGTCACTACTCTTTCTCTTACCTGTCAAAGTCTTCCTATCTAGTTCTTTGATACCCTGCCAGTGATCGTAGCCCCATAGCTATTCCCAGTTTCATGCTAAAATTCTTCTTCTTCGCTTCCTCATTTCTTGTAAAGAGGAGAAAACCAGAAAAACCATTTTCTTTCTCCTATTTCTATCTTCCAAACAAGGAATTTAGATTGCGTGCCAAATAGAGTTCGGTAGTGTGAAAGCTAAGAGCTTACAAAACTCACACTTTGAAATAGGGTTTGCTATATGGCGAAGGATGGGACATCGGCCTTTGCTAAGGACTTTTCTGAGTTGGGTGCCTTCGGTCTATAGCTTGATTGTCGATTGGAGATGTATTATTGCCTAATTTCACTAAATCCTTATTGAATCTTTGGTGCAAGGGAATGGGATGGCTATTCTGTTATGTCTATTACTGACCGAGTGCCCATCAATGGAATCGGGGATGGCATATTGCGAGTGTACTTCTTTCCTTTGGGGCCCTATCTCTGGTCTCAATAAGCTATGGGATATAACAAGGAATGCACCACCCTTTGGCGCCATTCAACTTTTTTGCATCTCATATAGCTTAGAAATCTTACTTTTGAATTTCTCTTCGGAGAAGAGAATTTAAATTCAACTTTTTGCATCTCATATAGCTGGAAAATGAAGCAACTCATTTTTCAACCTTTCCTTTGGGTTTCCTTTTCTTTGCTTTTCTGTTACCTCGTAACCACCCTTTTACCCTGCCTTAGACCATCTTTCTATGCCTTTACTTTCCAGCTTGGCTGAGGATGGCTTTTCTGGGAATCCGTCTTCATCCTCTTCCCTGACTTGGTTTGCTCCGTTGTGAAAGAATCCGTAGGAGTGAACTGTGCTACTAGCTAGGAGGGTCCATTTTTCTCTTGCCTTGGACATTGGTAAATCCATCCCTCTCAGCTCTCCTAGCGATGTCACCCAAGGAATTGCTTATTACAGACAGACCGGTCCCACAACTGATTCTGGAGGGGGCCCACCCCCCGGCCACTAGTCACTGCTCTTATTCTATTCCCGTTAACTGGAAAGGTGAGGATGGGGATTTACACTAGCGCTATATGAATAAGTAAGTGTGCAAGGTTCTATTGCCTTAGGAAGGTGGCTGTCACAGTGGACTCCTGTTACCTACCTCTGAGCTCTAGGCCCATAGCCTCACTTAGCATATGGAAAGAGAACTTGCGGACTTCTCCTTATATGATACCTTTCCTTGGCCTCCGCTTTCACTACTTTTAGTCACTCTGGCCTTATCCTTCTCCTTGGGTGATTGGACAGAGTCTTACTGATAATAGTTGTACTCTTTCTTCGAATGATTAATGGGTCTCCTTGAAATTGACTATAGAATCTTCTTAACGTACTCATCGTCGAGTAGAATCTCCGAAAACTCTATCGGTGAGGCGGTATTCATCCAATTCTTTGCCTTACGGTGTTTTGCTTGTTCACCTATATTACACCTACTACTTCGCTGCTACCTATACTCAACCCAGTAAAGCTTCCTCAAGGATAGAGGTAAATGTAGTCTAAATGCATGGGCTCAACCCCCAGTTACTATAGAAGATAGGTTAGTTGAAGGTAAGGCACCTTCACTTTACTTCCTCGTGTAGTAACTTTCACTTGCTTCCTTTCAAGACTCAGTCCATCGCTCTAATGCCTACTAGAAAGAAGTAGTAGTCTTAATCGGTTGACTAGAAGCCTCACCCGGTTAATGATGAAAAAAATTCTAAAAAAGGAGAGTCACACACGGGAATACCCTATCTGAAGGGTTCTCGGTAAGACCATACAAAAGTGGCCAAACCAGAGTTCCATGGGTTGATCAGTCATTAGGGAAAGATTCCTGTGCCTTGAGGAATGGGACCGAAATCAAGGAGCCTTTAACGGCGAATCGCGTGCGGAAATTGAATTGTTTCATTTTCAGCATCTTATGTTGGTCTTCAGTCAGCTATACTAAATGCATTGGATGCCTGAGCAACTGCATCGATCCCATTCCTACTTCTCTTGCGTCCCTCCATCCCAGATCTCTAGGAACAGGGGTTGACAGCAAGACCATTAATTGAACGAGTCGGGATGAGAATATCACATGGTGCCGTTCCCGCATTCTCTCTGTCTAACTCGTTATGCAATTGGCGTAGTGGACCTCTCGCATGATTGTTTCAATGATGGAAAAGTGCACCGGGCCGCTTAGGCGGAATAGGCAAGCGGTGTGCTTTCTTTACTTTAAGAGTTGTCAGGATACACAATAGAAAAGAGAATGAAATGACTATAAGGAACCAACGATTCTCTATTTTTAAACAACCTATATTCTCCATACTTAATCAGCATTCGATAAATTATCCAACCCCGAGCAATCTTAATTATTGGGTGGGGTTCGGTCCGTTAGCTGGTATTTGTTTAGTCATTCAGATAGTGACTGGCATTTTTTTAGCTATGCATTACACACCTCATGTGGATCTAGCTTTCAACAGCGTAGAACACATTATGAGAGATGTTGAAGGGGGCTAGTTTCTCCGTTATATGCATGCTAATGGGGCAAGTATGTTTCTCATTGTGGTTCACTTTCATATGTTTCGTTGTCTATATTATGGGAGTTATAGCAGTCCTAGGGAATTTGTTCGGTGTTGCGGAGTTTTAATCTTCCTATTAATGATTGTGACAGCTTTTATAGGATACGTACCACCTTGGGGTCAGATGAGCTTTTGGGGAGCTACAGTAATTACAAGCTTAGCTAGCGCCATACCTGTAGTAGGAGATACCAAAGTGACTTGGTTTTGGGGTGGTTTCTCCGTGGGCAATGCCACCTTAAATCGTTTTTAGTCTTCATTATTTACTCCCCTTTCTTTTAGTAGGCGCCAGTATTCTTCATCTGGGCGCATTGCATCAATATGGATCAAATAATCCATTAGGTATAAATTCATATACGGATAAAATTGTTTCTTACCCTTATTATTATGTAAAGGATCTAGTAGGTTGGGTAGCTTTTGCTATCTTTTCTTCCATTTTCATTTTTATGCTCGTAATGTTTTGGGGCATCCCGACAATTATATACCTGCTAATCCGATGCCCACCCCGCCTCACATTGCCTTTAGTAACATAATATTATGTTGTCTTTGTGTAATATTTTTTAAAAAAATAATGGGTCCCACCAGTGGACCCCACTTTTGGGCCCACTGTGGGGCCCACTTTAATGGCAACACAAATTTTAGCCTATAGCAACATTTTCTAGCAACATTTCTTCACATTAATATTCCTTTTTGCCAACACTTATAGCATCAATGGCAACACTTTTCTATTTCCAACAAAAAAAATCATAAATAAGAAAATATGCATCCCTAGATAACCAAATACCACAACCATAATTATCCATACCAGATACAATACATAACAGCTGGTGCCATACTACATGCCAGATTCATTACATAACATCTGGTGCCATAATTACATAAACTATAATCCAAATTCAAAGCAAATGCATAAGAGTTGGTGCCATAAGCAAAAGACATAAGATCTGGTGCACCATAAGTACATAATCTTACTAAGTACGTAATAGAACTAACATAACAAAAGACAGTCTAAAACATAAGCAGGGCTCCCCAAACAGTCACATAGACATAAACAACAAATTAAAAGCTGGTGCCACCAGTCACTGGAGTACCATCTTCATGGCCACTCGAGACAGTCGCACAAAGCTCCCCAAGATCAACTATGATGTCTGGGTTCGCCTCGCCTAATTTTTTAAGCACACATGTCATGTTTTCCTGTACCTTTTTGTTCACCTTTGCATCCATCTCTTCTTGCAGTTTCTTGTTCACGTTCGCCTCGATTTCTTCAACCAAAGTTTCCCTTATCTTGCATGTCAGGTCCTGTACGTAGGTCTCTTTTGGAGCTTGAGCAGGAATTTTTGATGGATTCACAGATCTCCCTAGGAGCCATATCGGACAGTGTGCTTTTCCATTAGTAATCAGCAATTCATCAACACCCTCTCCTGATGTGTCGAGACGATCCTGAATATTTTCCTACGAATTAAGACATAACAGTGATTTATCAACAATTCATCAACTATGAAAATAAAATGATTTATCAATTACAAGTGATTTGATAAAAAAACTGAATGCTTACAATTCTGTAATTAATTACTGCAGGATCAGTCTTATAGGTGCGTCCCTCTGTTCCCTTACGAGTTTTAATAAAAATCCTTCCTCTTGACGGTTCACCATGATCTGGCTTCCCATTGTTCTACAGAAATGAACAACAGATTAAAGTTTTAATCTTATAGCGAACTCGATCAAGATTATTTCAAAATTTTATAAAGTTGATTAATTAACAGGCATCAGGTTAGATACTTTAGCTGAACGAAATACTTCTAATTAATTTCATCTTTAATTACCTGCTTTATATATAAAGAATAAAAGAGAGAATAATAACAATATTATTTAGTTAATTGCTTCATTTGGTATTATGTAATAATAAATATAACAAGTAGACAACCAAAAAATGATTTACCATTTTGTGCTTTAGTTGTGAAAAAAGTTTAGGACCAGTAGTATGTGTGTTTGTGACTTTACTGCGGCTCTCAGCATTTGTCTTGGCCCTTTTCTGAAAAACACATCAAACATAATTGGTACTTTTTTTTCATCTCAATTAATGTGAACAAGCACAATTACTCCAATACTCCAGCAAATTTACCTGAATATGTTCATCTCCCCAATACTCCAAAAGCGACTTGAAAGTCTCGAGTGGGACTTCATCAGGCCTATTTTCTAGCCTAGCCTCATCGTTAGGGTAAGGCTTATAATGATCCCTCTTCAAGCGACTATTGCGCTGACAAGGCTGTCGCGTGCCTATCAAATAATAAATATCTAACCAATCCTTCTAACAATGTAGTCGGGTAAGTCAGAGTCGATCCCACAGAGACAAACGTATCAATCACTAGTTGTTTTTGATTTAATTCGGCTAAGCAAGTAACACAATAAATATTGAGAATTTATTAAACTAAACTTATGCTAAAGCGAATTGTGTTTATATTAAATCAAATATTAAAAACATCCAGAATTAAGTGTCCCCACTAGCATGAATTGATGCAATTGTGAATCCCCGCCCCAATTAATCGTACGCTGCTCAACAGGAAAGATGCGCCCTATAAATACCAATAACCTCTCTCGAGTATTAATGGCTTCTCTTAAAATACAATCAAGCCTATTCTCATGGTATCATGTAATTTAGAGACATTAATTACAGCACCCTAAATTCCTAACAATCCATTCTACCTATTCTCATGGAGAATTTCATGTTCTTACTGGATAAATCACAACCATCTAATCCAACTCTCGTTGATAATTAGATATTGGTTCAAACAATACACATAATCACGTCTGATTTGTAATTGCTAATTAAAACAACTCAATAAGCAAGAGCAATTAAACAATCAAATTGGGGAAATTGGAAATTCACACATCAATCATAACTAGGGTTCTACTTAACCCTAGATTAATTATCTACTCACTCATAATTGAATTAACAAAACAAGAATTAATAATTGAACACATAATTATAAGAATAGAAGAAAAACCTTTAATCTTGATCTTCAAAGAAAATAAATATTCTCCCAAAAATCTCCAGAAGAAAGTGTTTACAAAGTTACGTGTATAATAATATTTTCGATCCTCTAATTAATAACCTAGATGAGTTTTATATCGTCCCCAGGCTAAAATAATTGTTACAATTATATAGAGCCCAATATTTTTACAATTAGAATAAATTTCGGAGACAACTGGTCTTATGCGTCGACAGCAGGTGGGAAGCGCCAGCTTTTTATTTTGTGCGCGCATGAGAAAAATAATAGTAGCAGGGAGCAGGTTTTTCTGGAGGGACCCGCATGTGTGTAGAGCCGCCAACGCCAGAAGATCACGCGCCAGGAGAGAAGCACCAACCAGCCGTGTGAGATGCAAGCAGCAGCAAGTCAAGTGGGCGTGAATTGCAAGTGAAACAACTTCAATTAAAATTTAAGTCCAGAAAAGTACACACGGCCCTCACTTAATTTGCACGCCCCGCACAATTTAGTACACCCATGTAATGTATCACAGGAAATTTCGCATGGTCCACAAGGAAAACCACACGGCCATTAATAATTCTTTTTGTCCCCTGTTTCAAAGTGGCACCTGTTGATCACAAAATTCTGCTCCAAAATGCTTAGAAACGAACCGAAATTTCATCCTTTCTCCTCATAAATTCATAAAATCATTCCTTCGAATTAAAAACACCGTAAAATCATCAAATAATGTCAAATCCCTTCCAACTTGGCATTTATTTATTTCCTGCAACAAACTCAAATAAAACTAATTAAATATACACGATTATTCACAAAAGCACCGTAAATGTGGGAATAAAATCATATAAAATATATATAAAATACACTCTATCAAATATCCCCACACTTAGCACTTTGCGCGTCCTCGTGCAAACTAACATAAAAACTATACTAACTAATTAGTACCACTTCCGTAGGTGATCACGGTTGCATTTAGCATATGCAACAAGCCCTTTGTTAGGAATAATTCATAAGTTGTGATGTTAAGAATAGAATTTACACATTATACTTCTTGTAATCCTGATCTTATAAAGGATTTAGCACTGTATATAGGTTTTATGTGTAAGACAGTTATCTGTATAGTTTAGTCAGGAATGAACAGTGTATCGGAGACTACATGTCAGGAACAGAGAGCAAATCCTGATGATGGTCCAATACTGATGGTTGATCAGATACTGATGCAGTGTACAGATCCTGATATCAGTCGTGTTACTGATGATGTCATTATGGATGCTACAGAAACTGGCAAGTGCTATAAAACAGGATCGTTGTTTGAAGAACAAGCAAGAAGATATTATGAAGGAAAGAGTTTTCTATTGAAGGAAACTATCGACTAGAAGGCAGAACATTGTCATGTATAGATTATATCTTTCTGTTATTAGTTGATAGGTAGCATTATAAATACTCTCTCAATATCATTGTAAAGAGCGGACGAAGTTGTGAGTTCGTGTGCGTAGCTCTGTATAAGGTTTGTATTCGAGAGTTCGAAACAAACAGAGAGATATTTGTATTGTCAGCAGCTGCTAAAGGTATTTGTACACCTTTGGTAGAGTTTGTATTTGATCTTATTAATACAAACAAGAGTTTGATTCATTCATTTATTCTTGTTCTTATAATCAAGCAAAAATCAGACACGATTATATAACTTGTATTCAACCCCCCCTTCTACAAGTTATTCGAGTTAACAATTGGTATCAGAGCAGGTTGATTTCGAGTAATCATAAAGATCTGCAATCATGTCTGGTTACAAGGATGGGAATACTAAAATCCCTATGCTCAAGAGAAACGAATATACTCTATGGGAAGTAAAGATGCTGCATCATCTGGAAGCAACAGATCCTGATTATCTTGACAGAATCAGAGATGGACCTTTTGTTCCAACAAAGGTCGTTGGACAAGCAACAGTTGATGGTGTGGTTGTTCCAGAACATACAGCAGAGAAGCCAAAATCTGAATGGTCAGATAAGGACAAGGAGAATGTTCTCAAAGATGCTAAAGTGAGAAACATATTATTCAACAGTCTTGATTCTGTTCTCACTAACTATGTTCTCTCTTGTAAAACTGCTAAGGATATATGGGACAATCTTAAGGTTCACTGTGAAGGAACTAAGCCTGTCAGGAAGAATATGAGGACATTACTTATACAACAGTATGAGTACTTTGAATCCAAGTCTGGTGAGTCACTTACTGATACCTTTGATAGGTTTACAAAACTCATCAATGAGATGGCCATGCATGGTAAATATTATGACTTGGAGGATATGAATACAAAGTTCATGAAAGCTTTGCCTGATTTCTACAATGAGAAGATATCTGCGATTGAGGAAGCTAATGATCTGGATGAGATTTCATTAGAGGCAGTATATGGAAAATTGAGAGCTTATGAACTTGACAAGCAGCAGAAAAAGAGCAGGAGTGAAGGAAAGATGAAGACTATTGCACTTACTGCTCAATCTGAAGTAAAGAAGCTTCCTGAAGAACAGCATGAAGAGATTGCTGTAAAGAATTCGAGGAAGAAGAAAAGCAAAGAAAGTTATGAGTCAGAGACTACTGATATGGACTCTGACAACAATGATTCTGAATCTGAGATGCAAGAACTTTTTGCTATGTTTGCTAAAGCTTTCAAGAAAGGAAGATTCAACAGGAGAAGATTTAGCAAAGGACCTTTTCAAAAGAAGGAGGAGAAGAAGAGTGACAAGAGCAAAAGTACAATTGTCAAGCTTGATAAGGCCAAGATCAAGTGCTTTAACTGCAGCGAGCTTGGACACTTTGCTAGTGAGTGTAAGAAGCCTAGGAATTCAGGAAAGGGTAATGCACTTATGGTCACACAGAAAGATTGGGCTGATTCCAGTGACTCTGAAGATGAATTGGATTATGAAAACATTGCATTGATGGCCAATAGTTCAGACAAACCTGGATCTCCAAAGAAAACTTCTCCATCCTCTGTTAAGGTATCACTTCACTCTCTTGATTCATTTGATAGCTTAAATTCTGATGAAATTAGATCTATCCATGCTGAGTTTAAGAATCTTATGACTAATTTTAGAATTCTTACTTGTGAAAGAGATGAACTTAAGGTTAAGATTGATAAATTAGTTGATAGAAATAATTTTCTTGAATCTGAATTAATTCAAATGGAAGAATACAAGTTGAGTTCTGATAAAGCTAAGCATGATTATAGTGTAATTCTTGAGGCTTATGACTATGTCAGAAAAGAACTAGAAGAAGAGAGAGATGTGATTAAGACCATTAACAATTCCAGTAAGAAGACAATAGAAATCTTTGAGAGTGGAATTCGTGGTAAGGTTAATGGTTTAGGTTTTGATAAGGCTAGACAAGAAGAAAAAGTAGCTATTGTCAATGATGATAGTAAGGGAGAAACTAACACATCTAAATCTGAAGGTAAGAAAATTGTTTCTGAACCTAATCATGTTAAATTTGTTGATTCAAAAGGTACCCCTGTTGTACACAAGAGAATTAACAATAGTTTTTTAGATGAGAAAGTGTTAGAGAAACCTAAAAATGTAAACATAGGGTTTCTGTCTAAGTCTCAGTTGAAACAGAGATTAGATGGTCTTTCAGAGTCTAGCAAGATCAAGAGAAATAGGAATGGAAAAGAAGGTATTAACAAAGAGAATAATTACAAGAATGTACCTGATGCACCTAGGAAAAAATGCTATAAGTGTGGAAATCATAATCATTTGGCCCTAGACTGCAATCAAAAACCTTCTTGGAAAACTGAGTCCAGATTCCCCAAGACTCAGAAAATTCAATACCAACCACAAAAAGCTTGTTATCATTGTGGTAGTTTACTTCATTCCATTTACATGTGTAGAGAATATCATGAACTGTATTATGACTATTATTCTTTGAAATCTGAAACTCCTAGTCACAAACAGCTTGTGAGATCAGAGTCTAAAGTTGACTCTGCAACAGGTAAAATAAATGCAAAATCTTCAAAGTCTGTTGTCTCTAAATCTAGTAAGAAAGGATCCAATCAAAGTTGGGTCCTAAAAAATTCTAACTAGTTACTTTTTGTTTGCAGGGCATAGGAAAGAAGCATTCAATTATCTTGGACAGTGGATGCTCTGGACATATGACTGGAAAGAAGTCCCTGCTTACAAAGTTTGAGAGGAAAGCTGGCCCAGTAATATCTTTTGGAGATGGCAACAAAGGAGAAACTCTGGGATATGGCTCAATTATTTTGGGGAATGTCATCATAGAAAATGTAGCACTGGTTGAAGGCTTGAAACATACTCTTTTAAGCATAAGTCAACTGGGTGATAAAGGTTACAAATCAATCTTTGACAGAGAAGGATGCAAAGTCTTGAATATGCAGAATGGAGACATTGTTCTAACTGGTCAAAGGCATGGTAACATATATGAAGCCAGCTTAAGTGATACATCTAAAGGAATTGTTAGATGTCTCTACAGCAAAGCAACAAGTGATGAAAGCTGGAATTGGCACAAGAAGCTCTCACATCTTAATTTTAAGAAGCTTAATCAACTTGTTAAACACAATTTGGTGAGAGGCCTACCTCAGGCGAATTTTGTGCAAGATGGACTTTGTGATGCATGTCAGCTTGGAAAGCAGAGAAGAACCACTTTCAAGAGCAAGACTGAAAATTCAATTACTGAACCATTTCACATGCTACATCTTGATCTGTTTGGTCCAGTAAACATTATGTCTATCAGCAAGAAAAGATATGCTCTAGTTATGGTGGATGATTTCACAAGGTTCACATGGGTGTTCTTTCTACACAAGAAGGATGAAGCTCCTCAGCAAATCATTGAACTCATCAAGAATATTCAGAATAACTCTGAGTACAAAGTCAAAGTACTTAGGAGTGACAATGGTACAGAATTCAAGAATTCTACAATGGAGGGGTTTTGTGCAGACAATGGAATCACTCAACAGTTTTCTGCACCTGGTACACCTCAACAAAATGGTGTAGTGGAAAGAAAGAACAGGACTCTCATAGAGGCAGCAAGAACCATGCTTGCAGATGCAAAACTTCCAACCTACTTTTGGGCAGAAGCTATTAACACTGCATGTTTCACTCAGAACTGTACCTTGGTAAATAGTCATGGAAAAACTCCCTATGAGATGATCAAAGGAAAGAAACCAAGTGTGAAATATTTTCACATCTTTGGATGCAAATGCTATGTCCTAAAAGTTCATCCAGAACAACTTGGAAAATTTGAAGCCAAATCGGATGAAGCAATTTTTCTAGGATATTCAGCATCTAAGGCCTTCAAAGTTTATAATCTCAGAACTCACATTGTTATGGAATCAATTCATGTTGCATTTGATGATAAGAAATTTGGAATTTTGCAAACTGATGAAAGCCATGACAAATTGGAATTTGAAAATCTGAAGAATTCTGAGATACTCTCAAGTGATGATGAAGGTTCTCCAGAAGAAATTTCTATTGCTTCTCAAAGGAATGCTGCTGTTGAGGGGGAGCAAATAAATCAAAGAGAACACAGTGATCATCAGGAGCAGACTAGTCTTTCAGAATCTATTCCATCAGGAATTGATGTTTCAGAGTCTACTCCATCAGGAACTGACCTTTCAGAGTCTACTGAGGAAAGATCAGTAACTAGCAGCAATATGGAATCTACTGATTCTATTGATCAAAGGAGAGTTTTTGAAGGTAGAGAGAATTCTTCTACAAGAGATACCACTAACTTAGGGGGAGAGACTAGCAGAGTTGATTTACCACCTGTTAGAAAATGGACAAAGGATCATACTGAAGATTTGATAATTGGTGATCCAAATAGTGGTGTTCGAACTAGAAGATCAATTCAAAATAATTGCAATGCAGGAGGAGTTAAATGAGTTTGAGAGAAACAAAGTTTGGAAACTGGTACCAAGACCTAAAGATAGATCTATTGTTGGTGCAAGATGGGTTTTCAGAAACAAGCTAGATGAATCTGGTATGATTGTAAGAAACAAAGCAAGACTGGTGGCCAAAGGTTATTCTCAGGAAGAAGGCATTGATTATGATGAGACCTTTGCACCTGTAGCAAGATTGGAAGCAATCAGAATGTTTCTTGCATTTGCAGCTCATTCAAAATTCAAGGTATACCAGATGGATGTAAAGAGTGCTTTTTTAAATGGCAAACTTGATGAAGAAGTGTATGTAGAACAACCACCTGGATTTGTTGATCCAAAATTTCCAAATCATGTCTACAAACTTGATAAGGCACTCTATGGACTAAAGCAGGCACCAAGAGCATGGTATGAGACTTTGTCTAAATTTCTTCTTGAAAATGGCTTCACAAGAGGTACAATTGACAAAACTCTATTCTTTAGAAAGATAAAAGGTGAATTGCTTTTAGTTCAAGTTTATGTTGATGATATTATTTTTGGTTCTACTAATGAAAAGTTGTGTGCTAAGTTTAGCAAACTTATGCAGTCTAAGTATAAGATGAGCATGATGGGTGAACTAAATTATTTCTTAGGCTTGCAGGTCAAACAGACTGAGACTGGTATTTTCATTAATCAGTCAAAGTATATCAAAGATCTTTTAAGAAGGTTTGACTTTCAAGACTGTGCAGTTGCAAAAACACCCATGGCAACAGCCACTAAACTAGACTCTGATCCTAAGGGGAAGAGTGTGGATAATACTAGTTATAGAGGCATGATAGGCTCATTGTTATATCTAACTGCAAGTAGGCCAGATATAATGTTTTCTACCTGTTTATGTGCTAGATTCCAAAGTGATCCTAAGGAATCTCATTTAATTGCTGTGAAGAGAATCTTTAGATATCTCAAAGGAACTCCAAATCTTGGTTTGTGGTATCCTAGAGAATCTGATTTCTTTCTAATTGGCTATTCAGACTCTGATTATGCAGGGTGTAAGATAGACAGGAAAAGCACTACAGGTACATGTCAATTTTTGGGAAATAGATTGATTTCTTGGGCAAGCAAGAAGCAACAATCTGTTTCAACCTCAACTGCAGAAGCTGAGTACATAGCAGCAGGCAGTTGTTGTGCACAGCTCCTTTGGATAAGAAATCAGTTGCTGGATTATGGTATGACACTTAGTAATATTCCTATGTTTTGTGATAATACTAGTGCTATTAAAATTGCAGAAAATCCAGTTCAACATTCAAGGACTAAGCACATTGATGTCAGGTATCATTTTATTAGAGAACATATTGAGAATGGTACTGTGGAACTTCATTTTGTTCCTACTGACAAACAGCTTGCAGATATTCTAACTAAACCACTTGATGAGACTACATTCAGTAGACTAGTAAGTGAGTTAGGAATGTTAAATTTTTAGATCTTTAACATCTGCAAAAGTAGCAAGGTATGTTGTTTTTAGCTTATAGACTTGATATTTCTGTCAGGATCTATATTTGATTGTTAAATGCTTGAGCTATAACACATTGCCTTGATAAATTTCAGTATGATAGACTTGTTAATAATCATCAGGATTAGATTTGTCATCAGGATGCTGACGTCATCAGTATTGTGTCAGTATCAGGATTATGAAAATTGCTTCAGATCCTGACGTTTACTTTGTGTAGTAATCTGATTCTGTGATGTGTTAAGTCTATGCTAGCAAGTTTTGATATTTGCATACTGATAATTTATACATCATTCAAAAATCAAAAGACAAGCAGATAACAAGAAATTGTATTTTCATTAATAAAAATCATTACATGGAAATGAAATACAACATCTTTTTGTCTAAATTTCTACTCTATACTTGTCTTTGATATGAACTCTGAGGTACAGGACAAGGAGCATCTCAAGAAATTCATCAGGGGATGAAAGCCTCGTTTGCTCTTGGATTCCTTGTCTGGGCGACTTGAATGAGAGCAGCTAACTTAAATGAATAGCATCTCCATCAAGATCAACCTCAGACTCTCGGCCAAATTCTTCATCCTCAAGTTTTGAGGAGGTTAGGGGAAGATTGTATCCAACAGATGGATGTTCTAGGAGAAACCTCTGGATATTATCGAAAACCAATCCATTCATGATTAGTTCGATGAGAAGAGTCGTTTGTTCAAAGAGATGATCAAGAACAGGATGTTCATCGATCAAGAAAAATCTGGAAAATGGGTTTGAAGGGATTTTTGGTTTGAGAAGCATTGTTGAGAAGAAAAGAAATTGAAAGGTTATGGAGAATGGCACAAGGCGTTTGGTTCTTTTAAAGGAAGACGTGAGAAGCTGAGCAGTCACTTGGAAGTCTTAATGAAGTCAAATGCTAATTATTGCATGAGACTGTATTTCTTGTTTCAAGAAATATTGAAAATATCTAACCAATTGATTTTCTGTTCAGATTAATTGTTTATTTTCTTTTTCAGATAAAAGAAAAATGCCACGTGGAAAACTTCATATTAAGTCTCTGATAATATTGATCAGGATTTCATGAGTGATCATCAGGATTTGAAAATTATATTTTTAAATCAAATTGCATTTTGTGATTATTTTGATGAGAGGTCATCAGGAAAAGGAAGCTGATCAGTATTACTTATTTATACCCTGATTTATTTCATGAAAATCAATTTTGGATTTTATTTTCCAAAAATCATGGGTAACCGCATTTTTCAGGGACTGACACCTGTCAATCTACGTGTCAACATGGGATAGTGGTCTGAAAGATTTGTGAAATATATTTGTTTTGAAACTCTAAGTGTGTAATTGCTTTCTCTAATCTTACATTCTCTAAAGCAAAAATCACTCTTGAGTTTTCAAAATCACTAATTCATTTCAAGAATTTTTCAAGTTTCTTTTCAGATCAAGAATGGCAGCTCAGAGAAGATTACCTAAATCAGTAGCCTTCAAGTTTGGTGACTTTGATTTTATGACAAACAATCATGTTGCAGCTATCACCAACAAGGAAGGAGTGTCATCTGATTTTCATCCAATCATGGACTTTCTGGCGTATGGACCATTAAGTTATGCATTGACAGCATCTCCACAGATTAATCAAGTAGCTGTTTCACAAGCTTGGGAGAATGCTGAGGTAATTGATTCTACTCAGAGTCAATCAGGTAAGATTGTTCTACATTTAGGACAAGATTCATTTGACATTACTGAATCTGTTGTTAGTTCAGAACTTTGCTTACCTATTACTGATAGTTATGAGAATGTACCATCTGATGATAATATAAGAACTATGTTGTCTGAATTAGGTTATAGTGGACCTCTAGATAACATGAGCCAGTTGAATAGGTCTTTTCTAAGAAAGGAATGGTCTTTTTACTTTGATCAAATTGCTAAATGTTTTACTGGCAAATGTAGTTCTTTTCAACAAATTACTTCTGTTACATCTCATATTGCTTATAGTTTGCTTTATGACAGAGTAATTAACATTGGTCATATTATCTTAAGTCAGATGAGTATTAAACTTGGGTCAAGAGATCAAAACATGAAAATGGTTTATTATCATAGATTTATGCAATTGTTTATTAACCATTTTATTCCTGATGTTGAAGCTAGATTTGGTAGAGAACATTGTGTTTCTTCTTATGAACAGCAAAAGAGAATTTTCTCTGATATTACAAAGAAGGACAATGAAAAGAATCTAGATGAAATACCTGCAATTCATTATCCACATCATTTTCAGGTAATTCTTAAAACTCATCTTCCTACTCTCTACAATTCTTCTTTCTTTTGTGGTGAAATGGCTCAGGAATCTCAATTGAAGGAGAACCCACCTGTGTCTACCCAAGTAGCCCAAAACATCATAGTCTCTGAAACAATTCAAGAACCAAATTTTGATCCACAGCCTATTGTTTCAAAGAAACCAACCTCTGGTGTTTCTCAAAAGACATCAGTTGTAAGGAAGAGAAGATTTGTTGTGTCAAGTAGTAGTAGTAATTCTAGTGAAGATGATGATGATTTAACTCTTGCAGAGAGAGCAGAATTGAAGGCTGCAATTCAACTTTCTTTGTTAGTACAAAGAGATAAAAACCTAGTCACAGCCAGGCTGCAGTCTCACAAAAGGCTGTAGTTCTTAAAAAGGGAAAACAGTTACTGGATACTGTCTCTCAAAAGACTGTGTCTATTGAACCAAGATCTCATCCCAAGATCACTTCTGTGTCTACACCTCTTGAGTCTTCTCAGGATAAATCTTTTGCTCACTATATCAGGAGAACAAGGAGAAAGATTCAATTGTCACCTACACACACAGAGTCTAGTCCAACTAATATCATGCAGGTTTCTACAAATCAAGCTACATCTATGTCAGTATTTGACAAGAGAGATCTGGATATTGATTCTTCATGGGAAACTACATTATCATACAGACTGGCTATGGGACTAATTTCTCTCAAAGTGAAGTTGTCAAGGCCTGTTCTAGATTTTCTGGTTGAAAGAGTACCAAAACTTTTATTTCCAGATGAATATGGACTTCTACATCAAAGACTTGACTTAATGAAGATGTATTTTTATGTATCTGTCAGAAGACAATTAGTCAAGAAATTTGGAATCTCGAAGCATGTTGCACTTCAATCACTTCATGCATATTTATTTGACAAGGATGTAATTATTGAAGATGCTTCAGCTCAAGGTGAACAACTGGAGGAAGTAGATAGAGGGAAGCAGTCAACAGAAGATACTATTGCACCAGTGGTGAGTAGTAGGAAAGATCAGATCACGGTCACTGCAACACAAGAACCATCTAGTCAGAGGAAGGATGACTCAGGAGCTGTGATAGCTGATGTTGAAAGGTCTTCTGTGATGACTGAGAATGCAAGTGAGATACCCTATGATATGGGAGGAATGACTTTGGTTGATTTTTCTGAAGATCAAACAAATTTTGTTCAGTCAGAGTCTATCCACCTTGAGGGTGTGTCTCAGCAAACAACACTTAAAGACGGTGATGTACTAACTATGGTGTCTAATGAAGTATTACTGAAGACATCACAGTCTAGTAAAGAACCTGAAAGTGGTATACTGGAGCCTGTAGTTTCTGAAAGGAAAGAAGATGATTGTATGGGTTCAGAGACTATAGCAGCTCACTCCTTGGAGAAAACCTCAAGCCACATGCCATATGAGGAACCCTCTCTCCATGTGAGTTCAGGTATAAAAACTCCTTCTAAACTCTATTTTTCTGTAGGTCATGAGAGCACTTATCCAAATTTGAGTGATACACTTGAAAAGATGGATATTGATCCACAATTTGAGCGGCTGGCTCCTGACCAGGCAAAAGGTGAGGTAGAAAGAGTGTTGACTTTAGAAAGTCAAAGTGAGAATGAGGGTATGGATGATCAACTCCATAGTGAGGGAGAGAAAATTAGGAAACCATCATTTGATTTCTGGGATCAGGTTTTTCCTGAATCTTGGTCTGAAAATTTGGGTATGGATGCTGGTACTTATGAATCTCATTTGTTCTGTTTCTGAATCTCTTGGAATTAATGTTGCTGATGTCAAAAAGGGGGAGATAAAGACAATTCAAAGACAACAACAACACTACCAGACTGAAGGAGATAAAGATAAAACTGGGGGAGATAAAGATCAGACAAATGGTAGTAAAAAGAAGAACCAGGAGTGACAGTGGTGAATCTCAGCTAGGAAGTGGTAAGGAAGAGCAGCATTAATAGTTAAAATTCTTTCTTCTAAGTACTGGATAAATGTCTACATCTGAGAAGGAGGTACTTAACTTCATAATTCTACATTCATAAATTCTATTCTGGTTGTATTGTTATATGTTTTGACATCTACAACTTAGATTTATGCTTCAGTTCGTAAAGCATAAATAGGGGGAGATTGTTAGGAATAATTCATAAGTTGTGATGTTAAGAATAGAATTTACACATTATACTTCTTGTAATCCTGATCTTATAAAGGATTTAGCACTGTATATAGGTTTTATGTGTAAGACAGTTATCTGTATAGTTTAGTCAGGAATGAACAGTGTATCGGAGACTACATGTCAGGAACAGAGAGCAAATCCTGATGATGGTCCAATACTGATGGTTGATCAGATACTGATGCAGTGTACAGATCCTGATATCAGTCGTGTTACTGATGATGTCATTATGGATGCTACAGAAACTGGCAAGTGCTATAAAACAGGATCGTTGTTTGAAGAACAAGCAAGAAGATATTATGAAGGAAAGAGTTTTCTATTGAAGGAAACTATCGACTAGAAGGCAGAACATTGTCATGTATAGATTATATCTTTCTGTTATTAGTTGATAGGTAGCATTATAAATACTCTCTCAATATCATTGTAAAGAGCGGACGAAGTTGTGAGTTCGTGTGCGTAGCTCTGTATAAGGTTTGTATTCGAGAGTTCGAAACAAACAGAGAGATATTTGTATTGTCAGCAGCTGCTAAAGGTATTTGTACACCTTTGGTAGAGTTTGTATTTGATCTTATTAATACAAACAAGAGTTTGATTCATTCATTTATTCTTGTTCTTATAATCAAGCAAAAATCAGACACGATTATATAACTTGTATTCAACCCCCCCTTCTACAAGTTATTCGAGTTAACACCCTTTAAACCCCTAGGTAGCCCTAGTGGACGAGTAAGGTCTCGTGAGGGTTTATAGTGAATATACCCACAAAATTCATCCAACCATGCAAAAGATTAATGCCAACACAACACCACACACACAAGTCCTCTCATGCCACATCGGCTTAAGAATCAAAATGAAAATGCAATGACTTGGTGTCTAAAGTGCAAGTATCCACATAGTATACTCAAAGAAGATGCATAAGATCATAGAAATTCATGTCAAATGTAAGAATAGGTTGGTAAACATGCTAAGCACACAAGAGCACATCTTTGAGACAAAATCTGGGATCTCCTATGCCAAAAGCAAAAACTCACCCTTCACTCACAAAGAATATTCACTCAAAACAATTGGTAAGTGTTTCACTCAATTCCAACAATATCATAAACATGCTTCGTCCTTGTTATCAATCTAACCTTTAACGCAACATACATCATCAATGACAATCAAAAGGTCTTTGCTAAGGTTGTAACGGGGCTAGGGACAAGGTATGTCAAGAAAGCCAAAGAAGGTCAAGTCAAAAGCTAGTACCTGACAATAAAATTCAAACAACTCCCATACTTTCTTCCCCACACTTGAACTTTTATTTATAAACAACTTGACTAGTCGAAACAAAGTAGGATCACAAAAGATAAAAATGCTCTCAAATTTATTTTTCTGCTCTTTTTTTTTTCTATTTTTTTTTTTCAAGAGAGCAAAAATAATAGCAAGAACAACGATCCCATAAATATGATTTCAAACTTCGACTAACAAGCTATGAACCAAACCCCAAATATTCCCCCAAAGTTATGATCATCAATAAAACCCCCCTTTTATACACACCTTATCACTCCCTTACGAACAATACTAGCCTTTGACAATTGGGTTCAAATTTAATGCAAGGCCAATAGAATAAAAAGGATAATGGCAAGTAACTTGGTGTGTCACCGAAAGAATAAGATTAAGCTCAAAGGGTTAACTAATGAATCATGTATAAATGGTTTGGATATATGGGAAATATAAGGTTATACCTAATTGCCTTTATCATGTTATCATCAATTAATGTCATGCATCTTAAGAAAGACTTCAAGCAAGTGCTAGCAATGCAAACGACAAGTGGACACTCAAACAAACGAATAATCATGCAAAAGATATGCATATAGGCTCAAAACTCGCTTGGTGTGACAAAACATAATCAATCCCAAATAACAGTCTCTCTAACGCACCTACTTGTACTCAAAGCATATAGACCAAATTACCTTGCACATATTCATGTCATTCTAATCACTTAGCACATTCAAAAAGTCTACTAGTTTCTACTTGCTAGTGTACGTGTGTGCACAAGAACATCACATATCACTTCTCAAACAAGAGCATCCATAAACACAAGATTCCTACGCATGCATGGGTGTATTTAGCAAAATACAACAACTAATCAAATTGCATGGCTAGAATTATTTTTGGTATTCTTCATTTTTTATTATTATTATTTTTTTTTTACTACTAATATGCTACTACAACAAAGCACATCCCCACACTTAAATGTGGCAATGTCCTCAATGGCACAATACTAAAAATATCAACTAATAACAAGAAGGAAAGAAATACTCCCCTATGCCGAAGCATGAAGTGCACCAGTCCTCCACAATATACAGAATCCATGGGTTGCCTCCCAAGTAGCGCATTTGTTTAACGTCGTTAGCCCGACACCGACTCATCAATCATTCAGCAGAAGGAGAAGACAACAGAATATCCACCCCCTCATTAATTGGTTCACCAGCTCTATAGTGCTTCACTCTTTGCCCATTCACCTTGAATGACTCTCCATGGCTATTCATCAATTCAACTGCACCATAGGGAAAAACCTTGCGTACCTTGAATGGACCCGACCACCTAGAACGAAGTTTTCCGGGAAAAAGTCTTAACCTCGAATTGAACAGAAGAACTAACTCCCCTTCCTTGAATTCTCTTCGTAACAGCCCTTTGTCATGCCACTTCTTTGTTTTCTCTTTGTAAAGCTTAGAGCTTTCATAAGCCTCAAAACGAAGCTCATCTAGCTCATTAAGTTGTAGAAGTCTCTTCTCACCCGCTGCTAACATATCAAAATTCAGACCTTTGATAGCCCAAAATGCACGGTGCTCTAACTCTACGGGAAGATGACATGCTTTTCCATAAACCAATCTATACGGAGTTGTCCCAATAGGTGTCTTAAACGCAGTTCTATAAGCCCAAAGTGCATCATCAAGCTTCATAGACCAATCCTTCCTTGATTTTGCGACTGTCTTCTCCAAGATATTCTTTATTTCACGGTTAGAGATCTCCACCTGACCACTGGTTTGGGGATGATAAGAAAGTCCCACCTTATGATAAACTCCATATTTCTTTAACATTACTTCAAAACGATTTTCGAGAAAATGCTTTCCTCCATCACTAATCAAAATCCTTGGCACTCCAAATCTAGGAAAAATCGTCTTCTTAAAGAACTTGCTCACAACACGAGCATCATTAGTGGGAGATGCAATGGCTTCAACCCATTTTGAGACGTAGTCCACAGCTACCAAGATATACCTGTCTTAAAAGATGGAGGGAATGGTCCCATGAAATCTACTCCCCAAACATCAAAAAGCTCCACTTCAAGAATGCCATTGAGAGGCATCTCATTGCGTCTTGAAATATTCCCTGTTCTTTGGCAACGATCACAAGAATGAACATATTGGTGGACATCTTTAAAAAGAGTTGGCCAATAAAAACCGCACTGAAGAATCTTTGCAGCAGTTTTCGTAGTACTTGCATGACCACCACTTGGCAAATCGTGACAATGTGAGATTATAGAAGCAATCTCATTATACGGAACACATCTTCTAATGACTCCATCATCACAAGATTTATAGAGAAACGGATCATCCCAAAAGTGCTTCCTCACATCATAGAAAAATTTCTTCTTTTGCTGCGATGAGTAACCATGAGGAACAGTTCCACTAGCTAAGAAATTAGCTATGTCAGCATACCAAGGAACTTCTAGACTTGCAAGAGAAAGTAGATGATCGTCAGGAAAAGAATCATCAATTGGAGTAGATTTACCATCATCCTCATCAAGAGTAAGGCGTGAAAGATGATCAGCAACCACGTTCTCAGCCCCTTTCTTATCTTTAATCTCTAAGTCAAATTCTTGAAGAAGCAAAATCCAACGAATCAGACGAGGTTTAGCATCCTTCTTACTCATCTAGTATCTCAAAGCTGCATGATCGGTGTGAACAATAACTTTCGAACCAACGAGATAAGATCGAAATTTTTCCATAGAATACACCACTGCTAGCAATTCTTTCTCCGTTGTTGCATAATTAATCTGAGCCCCATCCAAGGTCTTGCTTGTATAGTAAATAGCATGCAGCTTTCCATCTTTCCTTTGACCTAGAACTGCACCAATAGCTTGATCACTAGCATCACACATGATCTCAAATGGTAGACTCCAATCCGGTGGTTGCATAATTGGAGCAGAAACAAGAGCTTTCTTTAATGTTTCAAAAGCCTCAACACAAGCATCAGTGAACACAAAAGGTACCTCCTTACCCAAGAGCTCAGTAAGAGGTCGAGCAATCTTCGAAAAATCTTTGATGAAACGGCGATAGAATCCAGCATGACCAAGAAAACTTCTTATCCCCTTGACTGAAGTAGGGTGTGGTAAGCGCTCAACAACCTCGACCTTGGCTTTATCAACTTCAATGCCTCTCTTCGAAACAACATGACCCAGAACAACTCCCTCTTGTACCATAAAGTGACATTTTTCCCAATTTAGAATGAGATTAACTTCTTGACATCTATGAAGCACCTTCTCCAAGTTATGTAAACATGCATCAAAAGAAGTTCCACCAACTGAGAAGTCATCCATAAAAACCTCCATAATGTCTTCAATGAAATCTGAGAAAATTGCCATCATACATCTCTGAAAAGTGGGAGGGGCACAACATAGACCAAATGGCATTCTGCGGTACGCAAATGTACAATAGGGACATGTGAAAGTCGTCTTTTCTTGATCATTCGGATGGATAGGAATCTGAAAGAAGCCTGAATATCCATCTAAGAAGCAGAAGTAAGAATGTTTCGCCAACCTTTCCAGCATTTGATCAATAAAAGGGAGAGGAAAATGATCTTTCCTTGTGGCCTTATTCAATTTCCGATAATCAATGCACATTCGCCACCCTGTCACAGTTCTAGTAGAAATCAACTCACCCTTATCATTCTTCACAACGGTCATTCCTCCTTTCTTTGGAACAACATGCACAGGACTAACCCACTTGCTGTCAGAGATAGGATAAATTATACCTGCATCAAGAAGTTTTAAAACCTCCTTTTTGACCACCTCCATCATATTAGGATTGAGTCTCCGTTGAGGCTCAATAGAAGAAGCTTGCTCATCTTCCAAAATAATCTTATGCATGCAGAATGATGGATTAATGCCCTTGATATCATCAATGGAATACCCAATAACATTTTTATATTTTCTCAAGACCGTGAGCAACTGCTCAATTTGAATGTCATCAAGCTCAGAATTAACAATGATAGGATATGTTTCATTAGGGCCCATAAACACATATTTCAAAGATGCAGGTAGTGGTTTCAGTTCTACCTTAGGAGGCGTGGAACTCTCCTTAACTTCCTCATGCTGTAGCACATTAGAATGTTCATGCTTATATGTAGGTGTTGCATCCAAAAGCTTCTCGTAACCCTGACACTCTCCATTTTCTTCATCAACATTACCCTCAAGAACAGCTTGAAGTGGATCCTCAGATAAAAGAATTTTGGCTTTCATGTCGATCACTTCCTCTAGTGCATCCACCCTATTCACAAACTCATCCGTAGAAGGATGTCCCATTGTACTTTGCAATTTGAATTCCATCTTCTCTTCGCCTACTTCGAAAGAAATTCTTCCATTTTTCATGTCAATGATAGCTCCAGCTGTTGCTAAGAAAGGCCTCCCAAGAATGATAGGAATATTTGCATCTTCTTCCATTTCCATGACAACAAAATCACATGGAATATAAAACTTTCCTACCTTAAGGGGCACATCTTCAAAAATTCCCAATGGAAATTTCACACTTCTGTCTGCCAGTTGTAGAGAGATACGTGTGGGTTTTAGTTCACCCATCTGAAACTGTTCACAAATCGACAAAGGCATCAAACTGACACTTGCTCCAAGATCACACAAAGCTCTTTTAATTTCGACATCCCCAAGCTGAACAGGAATAGAGTAGCTACCTGGATCCGCTAACTTCTTCGGAAGATCATTTTGCAAGATGGCACTGCACTCTGCTGTTAATGAGATGGTAGAGCTTTCTTCAATTTTTCTCTTCCTTGACAAAATGTCTTTCAGGAATTTTGCATAAGATGGCATCTCAATAATAGCATCCATGAATGGAATATTGATATGTAGCTTCTGCAAAATTTCAAGGAACTTACCATACTTCTTCTCTAGCTTCGCTTGTGCCAACCTTTGTGGAAAAGGAACAGGCGGCACATATTGTTTGAGAGGAACAACTTCTGATTCTTTCTTTTCTTTCTCCCCAACCTCTAGGTCTACCGGTTTCTCAGTTGTAATCTCCTCTTCACCTTCCTTAGCATTCACAACATTTTTGCTCACTTTCAATTCCGGCTCCTTCAATTCTTTACCACTTCTCAAAGTTATAGCATTGATATGGCCCCTTGACGGTTGCTCAGTTTGACCAGGAAGTTGGCCTGAAGACTTATTAAGTTGGCTCAACTGTTGAGAAATTTGAGTGATCGTGTTTTCCATCATTTTGTTGTGAGCCTTTATCTCATTGATACTTGAATCAAATTGCTCGTTCTTCTTCGATTGAGTAGAGATAAATCCTTCCATAAGACTTTCCAAGTTGGATTTCTGCGGCTGAGCTTGCTGAAAACCAGGAGGCTGAGTAAAATTATTTTGTGAAGATTGTCCTTGACCCTGATTGTTCCTGTAGGAGAAATTTGGATGATTTCTCCAACCTGGATTGTACGTGTTGGAGTAAGGATTATACTGCGGCCTTTGATTCTGATTGTAAAGAGCATTAGCTTGCTCAACTGCCATTCCAGAAGGATTGTATTGACAAGCAAGTTTGGTGTGTCCAACAACACCACATATCTCACATGAAGCAACAGTAGATGAAGAACTTCTGGAATCCAATTGCTCAATCTTTTTGACCATAGCCTGCATAGTAGTATTCAACATGGTTAGAGCATCAACATCATACTTACCACCTTTCTTAGGATGATTTCGATCACTGTATGGATAATTGTCATTAGACGCTATCTCGTCTAACAAAACTTTCGCATCCTCAGTACTCTTCTTCATAATAGAACCACCAGAAGAAGCATCAACAAAGTTTCGGAACTCTTGTGTCAACCCATTATAGAATGTTTGGATCAACAACCAGTCAGGAATTCCATGGTGAGGGCATTGTCTCTGAAGTCGCTTAAATTTTCTCCAAGCATCATGAAGTGACTCGTCATCATCTTGACGAAAATTAGAGATCTCATTCCGGAGCTTAGAGGTCTTCTTCTGACTGAAGAATTTAAGTAGAAAAGCCTTCGCAAGACTATCCCAAGTAGTGAATGTGTTTGGTCCTTCATCTTTCAACCAATCTTTTGCTGTATCTCGAAGAGAGAATGGAAATAAACGCAGCTTTATAGCATCAGCACTAACATTGGTCAGCTTTATTGTATCACACTTTTCAAGAAAACTCTCAAGATGATCAACAGGATTTTCAGTGGACAATCCTGCGAAAGAATCATTGGAGATGAATTGGATGAACTGAGGCTTGAGCTCAAAGTGTGTAGCTGTGACTGCTGGTCTGACAATGCTGGAGAGTACGCCTGTAGCATCTGGCATACCATGCTCCCTGAGAGCTTTAGCTGTTGTATCAGTCATAATTTCCTTATCCTTATATTTCCTTCGCTTGCCTGCTTGCCTTCTTGCTGTAGCTTCAATTTCAGGATCAATTTCAATTAAGTTTTCAGTACCTGAACTTCGAGTGTGCATGCAACAAGAGAACTAGAAACGATGATCAATTAACAAGGGAATAATAGCCGAAGCAACTCAACTAAAATACTTAGCTAAATCAATTCAAAATTAACTAATCTAACACTGCTTTGTCCCCGGCAGCGGCGCCAAAAATTTGACAAGGCTGTCGCGTGCCTATCAAATAATAAATATCTAACCAATCCTTCTAACAATGTAGTCGGGTAAGTCAGAGTCGATCCCACAGAGACAAACGTATCAATCACTAGTTGTTTTTGATTTAATTCGGCTAAGCAAGTAACACAATAAATATTGAGAATTTATTAAACTAAACTTATGCTAAAGCGAATTGTGTTTATATTAAATCAAATATTAAAAACATCCAGAATTAAGTGTCCCCACTAGCATGAATTGATGCAATTGTGAATCCCCGCCCCAATTAATCGTACGCTGCTCAACAGGAAAGATGCGCCCTATAAATACCAATAACCTCTCTCGAGTATTAATGGCTTCTCTTAAAATACAATCAAGCCTATTCTCATGGTATCATGTAATTTAGAGACATTAATTACAGCACCCTAAATTCCTAACAATCCATTCTACCTATTCTCATGGAGAATTTCATGTTCTTACTGGATAAATCACAACCATCTAATCCAACTCTCGTTGATAATTAGATATTGGTTCAAACAATACACATAATCACGTCTGATTTGTAATTGCTAATTAAAACAACTCAATAAGCAAGAGCAATTAAACAATCAAATTGGGGAAATTGGAAATTCACACATCAATCATAACTAGGGTTCTACTTAACCCTAGATTAATTATCTACTCACTCATAATTGAATTAACAAAACAAGAATTAACAATTGAACACATAATTATAAGAATAGAAGAAAAACCTTTAATCTTGATCTTCAAAGAAAATAAATATTCTCCCAAAAATCTCCAGAAGAAAGTGTTTACAAAGTTACGTGTATAATAATATTTTCGATCCTCTAATTAATAACCTAGATGAGTTTTTATATCGTCCCTAGGCTAAAATAATTGTTACAATTATATAGAGCCCAATATTTTTACAATTAGAATAAATTTCGGAGACAACTGGTCTTATGCGTCGACAGCAGGTGGGAAGCGCCAGCTTTTTATTTTGTGCGCGCATGAGAAAAATAATAGTAGCAGGGAGCAGGTTTTTCTGGAGGGACCTGCATGTGTGTAGAGCCGCCAATGCCAGAAGATCACGCGCCAGGAGAGAAGCACCAACCAGCCGTGTGAGATGCAAGCAGCAGCAAGTCAAGTGGGCGTGAATTGCAAGTGAAACAACTTGAATTAAAATTTAAGTCCAGAAAAGTACACACGGCCCTCACTTAATTTGCATGCCCCGCACAATTTAGTACACCCATGTAATGTATCACAGGAAATTTCGCATGGTCCACAAGGAAAACCACACGGCCATTAATAATTCTTTTTGTCCCCTGTTTCAAAGTGGCACCTGTTGATCACAAAATTCTGCTCCAAAATGCTTAGAAACGAACCGAAATTTCATCCTTTCTCCTCATAAATTCATAAAATCATTCCTTCGAATTAAAAACACCGTAAAATCATCAAATAATGTCAAATCCCTTCCAACTTGGCATTTATTTATTTCCTGCAACAAACTCAAATAAAACTAATTAAATATACACGATTATTCACAAAAGCACCGTAAATGTGGGAATAAAATCATATAAAATATATATAAAATACACTCTATCATGTGCCCCTCCAAGATTCTTGAATCGACTTCAACGCGTAGCCTCGCAATTCCTCAGGAATAATATACCGTTGCTTAAAATAAATCAAACACAAATATAGATTAAATCAGTCATATGTAGTCAACTGTATCACCAAAACAATTTTACAGATGCAAGAACAGTTTGCACTTATTTAAAGTTAAAATGTTACCTTTACATAATTCCACATAGTGTCCTTTAAGTTCCTAGGAACATGATGCCAATCTGCATAAGTAAGCGACACACAACGCTTTGAGATTGTCCCGAGAAAGTTGCCAAATTCAGTTACTACTCTGTCATCTTCTGAAACAGGCTGGAACTTAGCATTCATGTTAATAACAACTCTCTTTTCGATGGACCTGGTGTGAACTCTGTCCATTCTTATTGGTCCTCTGAATCTCTTGGGAACTACAACATCAATTATCAAGTACAAAAAATAAGAAATTAGAACACACTTTCTTATTTCAGTCCTATGAAAAACAGGACACATAAATGACATACCAGTGACCAATATTCATGTAATAATGAAGGAAAAATGAAGAAAGAAAATTACCTTGAGATCCAGGATCTTCTTCCTCTTCATAATTAGGCAAGGCGGTTTCTACACCAACCGTCCTAGTTGCAGGTGCATTTTCAGTTGCAGTAGCCTTAGTAACTTTTTCCTTTTGGCGTTTCCGCATAGCCAAAAAAGCGGCCATTGAACCTTGTCCAGCAGTTGGTTCTGGTAACACAATGATACCATGTTCCTCATGAATTGGATTACTCGTTTCCTCCTCAGCTGCATCCTTAGCATGTGCAACATTAGCTCGGGAACGAGTTGTTGGTCCAGCAAGAGACTTGGTCTTCTCAACTTGTTTGGTTCTCTGAAATAAAATTGGGTTAGGTACCACACCTTGTTATTTTACTAGTCATTTTTTATAAATTGCAAAGTTAAATCTCTAGCTACGACACACCTTTAGTGAATTTTCCAAAGCATTATTACCGCTTTGTTCCTCCCCAGCTCCTAGAACATAATCATCGTCGCCCCCTTTTCTTTCACCTTGCACCTTTTCTTTTCCCTTTTTTTTTCGGGTTTTTACATAGCATTCCAGCTGCTAGAGTAGGCAATTTGAGAACTATCATCATTTCATTATTTTTCTTTACATTCAACACTCTCTGTTTTTCATACTCATTCATATTCTTACCGCATAACTTTAATTCCTCATCTGTTGCTCGCATAGCAAACTTCTTGTTTTCTGGTGTCAAAGGTGGTGGAAGGGGTGGAGGGGGTTGATAGCAGTCCTGCAAGGCAGTATAACTCCTGACTTAAAATTTTTGTTGCACTGCTCAGATCTAATCATTGGTAAATTACATTCTTGTTTTGTAAATTACAATTTTTGGTAATTGTTTAAGATATTACAAAACAGGTTGTATTATAAACATTGGGATATTAGTACTATACAATTTAACAAGTTTAACTCAGTTATTCATTGAATAGCTAACAAAGGAATAACTAAAATTTCCTAAAATGAAAATAAATATGAAACTTTAATTACCTCAGAAATATTTTCACCCATTTATTCATCTTCATGAGGTGGATCCTGCAAATCCAATTTCCTCCTAGCACTTGGTGAGCTTTTAGTCACAGTTGCATCAGTTTTTACTTACAGTTTATTCAATCGTGGCAATTTCCGAGTACTTATGACCTCTATCTTATCATGTTGAACTGATTTCTTGTTCCTTTGTTGTTGCAAGTGATGAGCAGTAACATACTTGCGTTTGGCTTGCTTTTTAGCTGAAAAATACAACAGGAACTTATCGAGTTAGATGGCAAGAGTGACATAAACCATATACATTCACAAGTGGGATGCATAAACAGTTAGAATTTACCTGCATATATATATTGCCTTGGCCGTATAACTACATGCGGCTACATTTGCTTGAGTGGTTCAGCCTTATGATTGACGACCGTGTCGACATAAAAATCGATGTGGTCACCACTGTCAACTCTAGCAACTAATGCATTCAACTCAGCATCATTCGTGACCATCTGCCAACCCCCCGACTCCATGCCTTTGTTTACATAAATTCCTCCAATTTCTGAATATTGCAGGTCCTCTTTGACATGCTCCATCAGGACAGTATACGAAAACACATCAGAAGCAATGCCATATACCACCATGAATTTTCCAGTCCTACACCAATTAACATCACCAGGTTCATTTTCCAGTCCTGCACCACCATGAATTTCATGTAATATCGAATCATTTTCAGCTTCATTCGCATATTCACTCTCGATGTCACACCAGTCCCTAGGCAACCTTTTGATAACATTATACATCATCTTGTCTGTTGGATCTTGTACATAGAATATTTGTTGAACTTGTGAAGCCAGAACGTAGGGATCGGAGTTTTGGCATAATTTGTTAAAATTAACACAAGTTAGCCCGTACAAATCTTTTACTTCTTGGAACCAACAACACTTGAACAATACCACGTTAAATTCTCCCCAATAATCGACTTCTAATATCTCTTCAATTGCTCCGTAGTAGTTGACATCCCCAACCAGTGGGTTCTGATATTTCGAACTTGCAAAACTAGTCGTCAAGGTAGTCAAGAAAACACCACTATTTTGTGTAGTACACTTAGCATCTCGGTACTTTGTATGGAATCTATATCCATTAATTACATATCCACTAATCCTCTTTGCTGCTCGATTAGGCCCCATCGCAAACACTTCCAATTCTTTTGAAATGTTCTCTTTTTTTGCAACCTCGTCCTTCAACCACTTCCAAAAATCTTCACTATGTTCTCTCTCCCTTTTATATATTTTTGACTTGGTCTGAACATCAACTAAAGCTCGATGCTCCCTACAATAATTAGGCCACCTAGTTAACAAAATCAGTAGATAAAGATGCTATTTCCAAAGTATTAAAATAAAGTTAGAGGTTAAAAACTTACTCAATTAGACTATGTATTTCTTTATTACCAGAATTGCACAAGATATATCGATGACATGCTATCCATTCAGATTCTTCCAAGTGAATAAACTTTCCATCTCTGTTTCTTCTTGTACCAATAGGATATGCTAATTTTGGTGGACAACTTTCAAGTTTAGCAGAATACTTGTCACTTTTTGTTCCTGTGTCGCCAGCCAAGAACCTTGAACAAAATATCAAGCATTCATCTGCCAAATAACCTTCAGCAATAGAACCCTCAGGTCTGCTTCTGTTGCGCGCATATGACTTCAGTTTATTTAGTTATCTCTCAATTGGAAACATGGAACGTAGATGCGCAGGTCCACCGTATTGTATTTCTTGACATAAGTGAATCAACAAGTGCACCATTACATCGAAATAAGCTGGTGGGAAAATAGTCTCAAATTGACAAAGAACTTCAATAATTTCCTGTTGCAGCCTCTTAAGATCGCTCAAGTCGATGAATTTGCTCCAAATACCTCTTAAAAATGCACTTAATCTAATCAAAGGAACCGCAACCTCAGGTTTCAGAGATTTTTTCACGGCAAATGGTAGTAAATAGTGCAACATAAAATGAGCATCGTGGCTCTTATAACCCGATACTTTTCTATCCTTCATGTGCACATAACGACTAATGTTCGATGCACAACCATGTGGCAATTTTGCATTCTTGAGAACTGAGCAGAATATATCTTTCTCCTTATTTGTCATATCGAAAATGGCAGGACCAATTTCAAGATATTTTTCGTCACTTGATTTAACAGGATGAGGAACCTTCCTAATGCCGAGTTCTTGTAAATCTTTACGAGCATTGAAATGGTCTTTTGACTTGCCAGAAATATTAAGCAATGTATCGATTATATTGTCACAGATGTTCTTCTCGATGTGCATAACATCAAGGTTATGACGAAGTAAACTTTGACTCCAATACGGTAAATAAAAAAAATTGACTTCTTCTTAAAAGGAGAATCAATCTTCCTCTTTCTTTGCACTGGTTTCGTCCCAAAGTCATTTACATAGCCAGATAACAATTCCTCAATGTCTGTTCCTGGTTAAAATTTCAGGACTTTCTCCCATTTCAACTTCACCGTTGAACCTTTTCTTGTCGAATCTCCATTTATGCTCGGGACACAGAAATTTTCTGTGGTTCATATTGCACATTTTCTTACTATGCTTTAGGTACATTGAAGAAGTCTCGTAGTTGCAAACTGGACACGCTAATTTACCTTTGGTGCTCCAACCGGATAACATTGCATATCCCGGGAAATCGCTTATCGTCCACATGACACTTGCACGTAAGATGAAATTCTGACCAGTAAATGCATCGTAGGCTTCCCTGCCTGCCTCCTACAACTCTTTTAACTCGGAAATAAGAGGTTGCATATAAACATCAATGCTATTACCCGGATATTCTGGACCAGAAATGAGCGTTGAAAGGATAAGATTTTCCTGTTTCATACATAACCAGGGAGGCAGGTTATAGTTTACCAAAATAATTGGCCAGGTGCTGTGTGTTGAACTCATTGTTCGGAATGGATTGAATCCATCAGCAGCGACACCCAACCTTACATTTCTTTTCTCTGACGAGAAATGAGGATACCTAGCATCCATTGCTTTCCATGCCTCGGCATCTGCTAGATGTCTAAGTTTCTCGTCTTTTTTCCGTCCGACCTCATGCCATGCCATAAGTTCTGCAAACTCCTTGCACATAAACATACGTTGCAGCCTTGGTTTTAGTGGAAAATAGCGCATAACATTCACCGGGACTTTGTTAATCAACTTCTGTGGATCATTGTCACTCGTGCCTTTTTTTCCACTATAATCCATCTCGAAGCACTGCAAGTTTTGCAAGAATCTTCTTTTTCATTTTCACCCCAATACAACATACAATTGTTCGGACAAACATGTATCTTTTGGTAGGTGAGACCTAAATCTTTAATGACATTCTTTGCGGCATTGAAGGATAAAGGTAAGTGTGCATGGGGAAAGGTTTCTCTTATCAGCTCTAGTATCTCCCTAAATCCTGACTCTGAAATTCCATGAGTACACTTCAAGGAATAAAGCCTAACGATAAAACTTAATCGGGAAAAGTTTGCACAGCCTGGATATAAAGGCAGCTTTCCCTCTTCAACATGGCGATCAACATTTTCAACATCTCCATTTGGTCCATCAGTATGATGAAGCATCTCCTCTAGGTTATCTCCAAAATTTATAACGATTTCATAATCCATACGATCCTCATGACTATTTTTGTAGGACTCGAGTGAAACCTCATAAATCCAATTAACATATAATGGAGATGGACCATTGCAGATAAGATGGTCGTAAATCAGATCTACACGGCGCTACTTGCCATTTTTACAAATCTTGCAAGGGCAGGTTATTTCATCACCTATGGCAAATTTGGGAAATGCATTTTCCAAAAATGCCTCTACCCCACTAATGTATCCTTTACTGTACTATGGTAGATTTATCCAAAGAACATTTTCCTCGTCGTCCATCACTGTAGTTGAGAAGCATAAAACTATTATAATGAACGATCTTTATGTGTGTGTGTTTGTTTAATTAAAACCTATGCAAGCCCAGACCACCTATATTATTAGATCAAGCCAAAGTAGTGTGTGTTTATAGCAGGGGTTTCGACTAAAAACCCCACTCTAGCTCCCTGGTCTAAAAAATGCTATCGGTTTGGACAAGAAAAGAACGACACACCAACGTAAGGTTAGTACAGAAATAAAAGTTAGCTTAGTGTAGAACGTATAGTCATGTGTCGTAAACTAAAAGTTCTGAAGCACATGTAGTTGTAGTATTATAATATCTTTAAGAAAGGTAAAGGGAAGATGCTAATCCCTCATTAAACGATTAACTAGAAGAAAAATATTTTACACTTAATTTAAATCCAGGAATACAAGGAAGAACCACACATACTGTATTTGCTATCTCAGTTAACAAGGAAGAACCACATACTTTGAGCAAAAATCCAGACAATGAATAAAAAATAATATCACAGATACAAATACAAGAACAAGATATACAAACAAGAACAGCATATGCCTTAGACAAAAACAAGAACTTTACAACAACAAGAACAGGATATATCATGCTTTACAGGAAGATATAGTGCAGTTATAAGAGATAAAACAGCTATCTTCGACTTTAAGAACATGAACATAAACAAGTACTGACAAAACATAAACAAGTACTCACAAAACATACTAATAAATATCATCATATTACAACGAGAAAATAGAAACATATCATAATCCATAAAGAAAGTGTAATTACCTTAAAGTAAAAGCCCCAAATCGAACACAATGAAACCATAATTTCAAGCCCAAAATCAAACACACTGAAACCCTAATTTCAAAACCCCGAAATTGACCGACCCGTTTCAAGCCCTAACTCCAAATTAATCGTGAGAAAGAGAAATAAAGCCCGGAATTAGTGAATTAAATCCTTAAACTAAACCAATTGAACCAATTGAGAGCTGCATGTGTGTGTACGAGTGTGAGTAACAGCGAATTAGACTAACAGAGAATGTGAGAGAGGAGAGAAAGAAAGGAAAGAGAGAATGTGTGTGTACGAGTGTGTGTGAGTGTGTATCGACTGTGAGCGGAGAGAGGATAGAGTGGAGAGAGACCGTGGAGAGAGTGAGGAGAGAGTGGAGAGAGTGTGTCTGAAAACTTTTTTTTAGCGGTCTGAAATTTTGGTTGGGCGGTATTTTTGCCGCTCACCAAACTTTAGCCCCAAATTTATTTTTTTTTTCAACATTTTATTTAATTAATTTATTTCTTTATTAAATATTTAATTCCTTTTTTTTGCTAAATGATTTCTTTTACATAATTTGTTAATATATTCAAAAAACTTTATATACGAAAATATTTTTTTATTGATTAATATATTAAAATATATTTAGAAAAAATATTTTAAAAATTTTGTTTAATAATATTTAATAAATATAAAAATAAAATTACACATCTTAAAATGTTTTAACATGTTTAGTGAAATATTCATTCTCTAATGGAATATTCTAGATTTTTATAAAAATAATTTTATTATTTTTATTAAAAAAGTAATTTTCATGTGAAAAAAGGTTAAAATTTTTATTTGTAGAATTTTGTTCATTGCAAAATCACCGCAACACAATTTCAGACCTACGGCAACACACAAACACTTTTATTCTATGCCAACATATTTTTTCTACCTTAGGCAACATAGAAATAGAAATGATAATGTTGTATTAGCCAAAAACATGTATGCCAAAGGCAACATATCCAAAGGCAACATAGGCTCTACATGTGTTCATAAGCCTTTTATGGTGTAGTATAAGTTCTATATAGGTTCTTGAAATATTTACTATATATGAAAGGATCTAAATTTTGAACAATACTACATAAACATTAAATATCATTTAGTGAATGTCATGAGTTTTACACTAAGCATATATACAATAGAAACATTAATACAATAAAGAAATTACTCAAAAAAGTAAGTAATGATTTATTTATTTAGAATAGGGTTGTGCAATACTGCCGTGTTTTCGTATCAAAATGCGTAGTCTTAATCCAAACACAACGCTGATGCAGACTATTGAAAGGGCAGACCTGAGTACTGCATGTGCATGCATGGAGCATAATGCAGAATGTGAAAGGGTTAGATTAGATCAATTTTTTTAATCCCTGAAATAAGAAAACTGGCTTCTGGGAAGTGGAATGTTTAGTAGGCGTTCTTTCATCTATTTTGCTTCTCTTACATGTTTTATCACAGACTTGGTGCCTTAATTTTGTAATGGCCTTTATATTTTGTTGGTGCCTCAGCGAATTATCTGAATGAATTCACAGTTCACTGCTACCTTGCAACAGAGATGCAACTTGTTACATTTTGTAGAGATGATATATACAGTTAAAAACAAGTACTGCCATACTACAATTAATTCCTGATTAATGATCTATATACAAGTAAGTTCTTGAATAATTACTTGCTATATTGAACATCTTTAGTAAAAATATAACGATGTAAATTAGAAGATAAAATAAAAAAAGATTAATTTTATCAGGGTGGCAATCTGACAAAGCTAAAAAGTGAACTTTATATGAAGAATATGATTACCTTTGCTAATTTGAACAAAAGGGATTGTTTCTTCTATTTTAAAAATATCTTGGTATCTGATATTTCCGAGACACTCCTCTTAAAAATACCTTACGCATCACAAGTCGATAGTAAAGAGATTACGTTTTTTAATTACCAACATCACAGCTGAAATTATTTGGTCACCGAATACATCTATATCTATGAAGATGAGCATAATAAGCTTGGTTGTCATGGAGATTGTGTCCTACCTGGCATGAATTAGGTTTGGAGCCGGATATGGCCTGCAGGACAGGCACCATGTTGGATATTTATTTAATCTAAACATATTTAAATGAGTTATGCATAGTTGTGTTTAATAAAATCATGTCTATCAGGTTTGATCCGGGAGAATAGCAGCTGGATGTTGTCTTCCTTAGTAGCTGCAGACGTTGCGTAGTATTAGGAGAAATAAGATCGAGCAGAGTTAGTGTAGTGGAGTAGTGCTAGGAGTCTGTTGATTAGTTCCTACTTTGTAGCTATTTATCAGCTACCACCTTGTATCTATTTGTTTATTTAAACAGCATGTAAACGTAGGATTTAATATAAGAAAGACCACAATGTAGTCCCATGCAAGTGTATTCCGTTTTGTACATATAAGCATTTTACTTGTTTTGCTTGCTCTTATAAATTTGGCACTCCTTGATTTTCAACATGGTATCAAAGCAGGCGTTCCTTGGGGCGTAGCAAATGATTTCAGTCAAGAAGCTCTAGGAGCTGAGAAGGCTAGAGGCGGATTCCTCGGCAAGCGGATTTGTTATTGAAGAAGATCGAGGAACTCATTTTTTGTTGCAGCAGATGGTGTGCAGATTGTGTGGGTATTGATGTGTAGATTAAAAGATGGATTTGTGGTGATGCGTGTATGTCGTGTATACATAAGTTTTCATGTGTGTATATGGCACTGGACAAAATTATTGGTTTGAGTATGGGATCAGTAGGGGCTGCTCTTTTCTCAAGCTAGTATGGGTTGTTCTATGGTGGTAGTTAGAGTGCAGCGAGGGATGGCGATGCTGAGTGCTTATGTGAGTGTGTATGTAGTTAGAATGTATTGTTATTGAAGGAGCTGGTGCACAGCAACCGTGAGAGATGAAAAAACTTGAAGAAGATCCAGGAGGTGTCTAGGTGCTGCTGTATTGTGGTGATGCTGCAGGTTGTCGATACATGCGTACATATGTTACATGTATGTGTGGCCTGGACAGATTATAGCCGAAGAAAGCCATACGGGCTTAGCCAAACGGGCTGATGAGGAAAAAGCCATGTGGGCTTAGCCAAACGGGCTGATGAAGAACATGCCAAATGGGCAAATAAGAAGTGCCAGACGGGCAGAAAAGTTGAAAGCCAAACGGGTTCAGTTGATAGCCATACGGGTAGATGTTCTAACGAAGGCTATGTTCACACCAAAGTTTTTGAAAATTGCAAGAGTTGCTTGGAGTATGGCTAGTCAAGAATGTTTAGATTAGGGGGGAATATGTTGGATATTTATTTAATCTAAACATATTTAAATAAGTTATGCATAGTTGTGTTTAATAAAATCATGTCTATCAGGTTTGATCCGGGAGAATAGCGGCTGTGTGTGCATGACCAACATCTCCATAAATCGGACCGTGGCGCTAGGTACACTAGCTAAGGTTAAAGGAAATAAGGTTGCACCTTGCTACAAGCACCGGGGCTTTTCGCGTAGTGGTAAGCGCCTGATCCTAACAATTTGTATCAGAGCTAGGTCGCGGGTTCGAATCCCACTAGATGTGGGCATTTGTGTTGTCACGGGGTAGTGGCGGGTAGATGTTGGGGGGGGGGGATTGTGTGGCATGGCCAACATCTCCCTAAATCGGACCTTTGCGCTAGGCACACTGGCTAAGTTTAAAGGAAATAAGGTTGCGCCTTGCTACAAGCACCAGGGCTTTTATCGCAGTGGTAAGCGCTAATTCGGTCGAGAGAGAGAGATTGTGAAATTGAATAATAATAATGAAGTTCCTGTCAAAAAAAAATAATGAAGTTAAAAAGAGTTAAAATGGGAAAAAAAATGAACGGTCGAGATCCAATAATAATGAATCCATGTGCTCAATCCAACGGCTTTAAGTGATTTAAAGAAGCACAATCCGTGTGCTCAAGTATTACCCAATATCAATGTGACACGTGGCGACCACTTTTTAAAGGTTTTATACGTCGGTTATATTATGAGCGACGTATAAAATCATCATATACGTCGTCTTTTTCTCAACCGACGTATAAAGTAGCATTTTATACGTCGCCTTTTCTCAACCGACGTATAAAGTAGCATTATATACGTCGCCTTTTTCTCAACCGACGTATAAAGTAGCATTTTATACGTCGCCTTTTCTCAACCGACGTATAAAGTAGCATTTTATACGTCGCCTTTTCATCAACCGACGTATAATATAACCTTATACGTCGTCTTTTTCTTGAACCGACGTAAAAAAGTACTTTATACGTCGCCTTTGGCCGGAACCGACGTATATAAGTACTTTATACGTCGCCTTTGGCCGGAACCGACGTATAAGAGGCGACGTAAAAGATCAGTTTTGTACTAGTGAAAGGAAAGAGAGAATGTGTGTGTACGAGTGTGTGTGAGTGTGTATCGACTGTGAGCGGAGAGAGGATAGAGTGGAGAGAGACCGTGGAGAGAGTGAGGAGAGAGTGGAGAGAGTGTGTCTGAAAACTTTATTTTAGCGGTCTGAAATTTTGGTTGGGCGGTATTTTTGCCGCTCACCAAACTTTAGCCCCAAATTTATTTTTTTTTTCAACATTTTATTTAATTAATTTATTTCTTTATTAAATATTTAATTCCTTTTTTTTGCTAAATGATTTCTTTTACATAATTTGTTAATATATTCAAAAAACTTTATATACGAAAATATTTTTTTATTGATTAATATATTAAAATATATTTAGAAAAAAATATTTTAAAAATTTTGTTTAATAATATTTAATAAATATAAAAATAAAATTACACATCTTAAAATGTTTTAACATGTTTAGTGAAATATTCACTCTCTAATGGAATATTCTAGATTTTTATAAAAATAATTTTATTATTTTTATTAAAAAAGTAATTTTCATGTGAAAAAAGGTTAAAATTTTTATTTGTAGAATTTTGTTCATTGCAAAATCACCGCAACACAATTTCAGACCTACGGCAACACACAAACACTTTTATTCTATGCCAACATATTTTTTCTACCTTAGGCAACATAGAAATAGAAATGATAATGTTGTATTAGCCAAAAACATGTATGCCAAAGGCAACATATCCAAAGGCAACATAGGCTCTACATGTGTTCATAAGCCTTTTATGGTGTAGTGTAAGTTCTATATAGGTTCTTGAAATATTTACTATATATGAAAGGATCTAAATTTTGAACAATACTACATAAACATTAAATATCATTTAGTGAATGTCATGAGTTTTACACTAAGCATATATACAATAGAAACATTAATACAATAAAGGAATTACTCAAAAAAGTAAGTAATGATTTATTTATTTAGAATAGGGTTGTGCAATACTGCCGTGTTTTCGTATCAAAATGCGTAGTCTTAATCCAAACACAACGCTGATGCAGACTATTGAAAGGGCAGACCTGAGTACTGCATGTGCATGCATGGAGCATAATGCAGAATGTGAAAGGGTTAGATTAGATCAATTTTTTTAATCCCTGAAATAAGAAAACTGGCTTCTGGGAAGTGGAATGTTTAGTAGGCGTTCTTTCATCTAT
The DNA here is from genome assembly GCA_037693485.1 of Kitagawia praeruptora. NCBI lineage: Eukaryota > Viridiplantae > Streptophyta > Magnoliopsida > Apiales > Apiaceae > Kitagawia > Kitagawia praeruptora. Next base: position 131,291,033 of record CM075347.1, read on the forward strand.
TTTGCTTCTCTTACATGTTTTATCACAGACTTGGTGCCTTTATTTTGTAATGGCCTTTATATTTTGTTGGTGCCTCAGCGAATTATCTGAATGAATTCACAGTTCACTGCTACCTTGCAACAGAGATGCAACTTGTTACATTTTGTAGAGATGATATATACAGTTAAAAACAAGTACTGCCATACTACAATTAATTCCTGATTAATGATCTATATACAAGTAAGTTCTTGAATAATTACTTGCTATATTGAACATCTTTAGTAAAAATATAACGATGTAAATTAGAAGATAAAATAAAAAAAGATTAATTTTATCAGGGTGGCAATCTGACAAAGCTAAAAAGTGAACTTTATATGAAGAATATGATTACCTTTGCTAATTTGAACAAAAGGGATTGTTTCTTCTATTTTAAAAATATCTTGGTATCTGATATTTCCGAGACACTCCTCTTAAAAATACCTTACGCATCACAAGTCAATAGTAAAGGGATTACGTTTTTTAATTACCAACATCACAGCTGAAATTATTTGGTCACCGAATACATCTATATCTATGAAGATGAGCATAATAAGCTTGGTTGTCATGGAGATTGTGTCCTACCTGGCATGAATTAGGTTTGGAGCCGGATATGGCCTGCAGGACAGGCATCATGTTGGATATTTATTTAATCTAAACATATTTAAATGAGTTATGCATAGTTGTGTTTAATAAAATCATGTCTATGAGGTTTGATCCGGGAGAATAGCAGCTGGATGTTGTCTTCCTTAGTAGCTGCAGACGTTGCGTAGTATTAGGAGAAATAAGATCGAGCAGAGTTAGTGTAGTGGAGTAGTGCTAGGAGTCTGTTGATTAGTTCCTACTTTGTAGCTATTTATCAGCTACCACCTTGTATCTATTTGTTTATTTAAACAGCATGTAAACGTAGGATTTAATATAAGAAAGACCACAATGTAGTCCCATGCAAGTGTATTCCGTTTTGTACATATAAGCATTTTACTTGTTTTGCTTGCTCTTATAAATTTGGCACTCCTTGATTTTCAACATGGTATCAAAGCAGGCATTCCTTGGGGCGTAGCAAATGATTTCAGTCAAGAAGCTCTAGGAGCTGAGAAGGCTAGAGGCGGATTCCTCGACAAGCGGATTTGTTATTGAAGAAGATCGAGGAACTCATTTTTTGTTGCAGCAGATGGTGTGGGTATTGATGTGTAGATTAAAAGATGGATTTGTGGTGGTGCGTGTATGTCGTGTATACATAAGTTTTCATGTGTGTATATGGCACTGGACAAAATTATTGGTTTGAGTATGGGATCAGTAGGGGCTGCTCTTTTCTCAAGCTAGTATGGGTTGTTCTATGGTGGTAGTTAGAGTGCAGCGAGGGATGGCGATGCTGAGTGCTTATGTGAGTGTGTATGTAGTTAGAATGTATTGTTATTGAAGGAGCTGGTGCACAGCAACCGTGAGAGATGAAAAAACTTGAAGAAGATCCAGGAGGTGTCTAGGTGCTGCTGTATTGTGGTGATGCTGCAGGTTGTCGATACATGCGTACATGTGTTACATGTATGTGTGGCCTGGACAGATTATAGCAGAAGAAAGCCATACGGGCTTAGCCAAACGGGCTGATGAGGAAAAAGCCATGTGGGCTTAGCCAAACGGGCTGATGAAGAACATGCCAAATGGGCAAATAAGAAGTGCCAGACGGGAAGAAAAGTTGAAAGCCAAACGGGTTCAGTTGATAGCCATACGGGTAGATGTTCTAACGAAGGCTATGTTCACACCAAAGTTTTTGAAAATTGCGAGAGTTGCTTGGAGTATGGCTAGTCAAGAATGTTTAGATTAGGGGGGAATATGTTGGATATTTATTTAATCTAAACATATTTAAATAAGTTATGCATAGTTGTGTTTAATAAAATCATGTCTATCAGGTTTGATCCGGGAGAATAGCGGCTGTGTGTGCATGACCAACATCTCCATAAATCGGACCGTGGCGCTAGGCACACTAGCTAAGGTTAAAGGAAATAAGGTTGCGCCTTGCTAGAAGCACCGGGACTTTTAGCGCAGTGGTAAGCGCCTGATCCTAACAATTTGTATCAGAGCTAGGTCGCGGGTTCGAATCCCACTAGATGTGGGAATTTGTGTTGTCACGGGGTAGTGGCGGGTAGATGTTGGGGGGGGGATTGTGTGGCATGGCCAACATCTCCCTAAATCGGACCGTGGCGCTAGGCACACTGGCTAAGTTTAAAGGAAATAAGGTTGCGCCTTGCTACAAGCACCAGGGCTTTTATCGCAGTGGTAAGCGCCTAATCCTAACAAGCTGAACGTTGTCTTCCTTAGTAGCTGCAGACGTTGCGTAGTATTAGGAGAAATAAGAGCAGAGTTAGTGTAGTGGAGTAGTGCTAGGAGTATGTTGATTAGTTCCTATTTTGTAGCTATTTATCAGCTACCACCTTGTATCTATTTGTTTATTTAAACTGCATGTAAACGTATGATTTAAAATAAGAAAGACCATAATGTAGTCCCAAGTGTATTCCGTTTTGTACATATAAGCATTTTACTTGTTTTGCTTGTTCTTATAAATTTGGCACTCCTTGATTTTCAACACACCACACATGGAATTCTAAAGCTGAACCGAACTGTTGGCTTTCAAACATGATAATGAAATCTGAAAAACTATACTCCTAAACACTGGTGCTCTTGTTATAATCAAGCATGTGATAACATTGTTAAAAGAAATTACGAAAGGATTCTTCTCGAGACCACTTTTTTAGGCATTGATCTGAAGTTCAGGCCAGTGACTGTTAGTATTGTGCTTGAAGGTACCTATATAGCTTAAGCTGGCTACCAATGGCGATGTCACCAGCAATCAATGAACTTTAATTCAAGGTAATTGTATCAGGTAAATAGGCAAATTCATAATCAAACTGACCCTCAACTTGCAATTGGGTAACTGAACTAAAAAACCTTGCAATTACATAACTCAATAAATTAAAACTTGCATTTAGGTAACTGCCGTTAACCTAACTAACAGAATAAAAACTGAACTTGCAACTTGCATAACTGAACTTATCCGTAACTTGCATTTACATTACTAGATTAATAAAAACTTGCATCTGGGGTATTGAACAAAAATAAACTTACAATTGGGTCCTGAACAAAACGGGTTAATTGGCTAATTCATCACTGAACTGAACCTCAACTTGCAAGTGGGTAATTGAACTCAAAAAACTTGCAGTCAACTCATCATACTAATTAAAACTTGCAATCTCATAACTGCCGTTAACTCATTTAATGGGACTGACGGAAAGCTGACGTTGCAAGAATTTTAATGGGTCATAACTGAACTGATCCTCAACTTGCAGCAGGGTAATTGAACTCAAAAAAGTTGCAATCAACTCATCAGTTAGTGTTATAAAAATATTCTAAACAATAATATTTATAATTTTATGATGGAACGATAATTTTTACTTATATTTATTGTTATAAAAATATTCTAAATAACTAATTTATTAAACTAGCTCTTTAGCCCATGCAAAGAACGTGCACCCTCCCAAATTCAATTATTTATTGATTTTCAAAAATATATCTAATATATCTGTATGTTGTACGAGATAGTTAATATTTGTAATATTCATCTTGTGAAGCTAATCATTGTCCAATTCGTTAGATTTAATAAATTTATGTAAATTTGAACTTATTTCTTCTATGAAAATAATACTTTTAAAGTACGATTTAATACAGCGCCAAATATAAAAATCATTATATTGTGGGCATAATTATTTTTTGGAATATAATTTGGATATCAAGAATTATGAACGACGTTGAATATAGACGTACTATATGACAACTTTTCCTTTTGTATTTTAAAAATATTGCTCTAATTTAGTGGTGATGATTGTCTCATTTCGCTTTATAATTGGGTCATATATAAATTTTATATATTTTTTACTTATTAAATATAATTCAATTAATTGCTATTAACTTTTTTCGTCTAAGACAGAAGTAGACATATAAGTCATAAGAACATGTTTGTTCAAGTACAAATTATAATATGAAAATATTGAAATATAATATTAAATAATGAGATAGGTGCGTATTTTAATGTGTAATTTCAGTTATCCAGTTGCAAATTTTTTGAGTTCAATTACCCAGTTGCAAGTTTAGGGTCAGTTCAATTATGAAATAGCCATTTTATCCCTTATCTGTACAAAATTAACCGACCTCCGTTAAAAGTCAACGAAAGTTAACGATCGTGCAAGCTTTTAATAGTTTAATTATGAGATTGCAAGATTTAATTAGTTAAATGACGTTAATGCAAATTTTTTTAGTTCGATTACCCAACTGTAAGTTGAGCACGAGTTTAGTTATGGAATAGCCAATTAACCCTGAACAAAACATTCAGTTTTTTATTTTAAAATCTTAATGTTTTGTTTATATATAAAAACTATAAAACAAATATTTTAAATCTTAATCTTTTTTTCTAATTTATAAAAAATACGAATTTTCTTAAAATAAAAAAATTAACTGAATCTCAGTCTTTCTCCTCTCCCAGTCAGTTTATTTTGCTTATTCTCAGTCTCAATTTCGTTCAATAACCCCCGTTGCAAGTTTATTTTTATTCAATTGGAAAGTTACAAGTTTACTTTTGTTTAGTACCCCAGTTGCAAGTTTTAAATACTTGAGTTATATAAATGCAAGGTTTTTGAGTTGAATTACCCAGTTGCAAGTTAAGGTTTTTGAGTTGAATTACCCAATTGCAAGTTGAGGGTCAGTTTGATTATGAATTTGCCTATTTACCCTAACTGTATCCTGTGTGGTGTATTTTCTTGTTCTTATTTACTACAAATGGCATGTGGATCCATTTATATTTATCATATACGTTATCTATTGTATTAGATTTTAAGTGATACAAAGTTAGCTTTTTAGATTATTTTTCTTTTATATGATGAGATAAATATAAAAAGTTACTTATTTATAAGAGGAAAAAATAGAAAAAAATTCAATCGACTTATTCTTTTATTTTTTCCCAATAAATATAGTACAAAACCGTAACTCTAGCATTTTTGAAAAAACTCAAGTGTCATGAGAAATTCTATGAGGTATGAGGGTGTTGAAAAGAAGTTTGACTTGTCAATATGTTATTTCAGTTTTTTATTTTGAAAAATTTAGAGTTGGCTTGTATATGTTGATATTTGTGATTGCTAATCTAATTTTTGCGATTTTTTTTCGAATGAATGACATTTGTAGATTTATTTTGGATTTAGCATAAATTTACTTTTTATTATATTTCTGAATTATTTTAAAAATATTATAGGTTAAAATATGACAAAAGATTAATTTAATATTGAATTTTAAAAAATGTACCGCTTTGATAACATTTTTTTCGTAATACTAAGTGAGGGTTAGCACGAGGGTTAGCACGAGAACAATAAGAACATAGTTGTTCAAACAATATATATAGTAATGTGAAAAATAAAAACATAGTTGTTCAAACAATATATATAATAATGTGAAAAATAGAAACAATGACATAAATACCCCATTTTTTAATAAAACTGACGAGAATAACACAAATCACGCATGGTGGCCATAAATATCCCTTTATTACGCATTAGGGAGAGGGGTAATAGATTTTATACATATTACGCATTTGGAAGAGGGGTAATAGACCTACCAGGGAGCCTATTACGTATTTGGAACATGGGTAACCCCTATTACCCATACTCCGTAAAACAAGAAAAATCTATACTAGTTACCCCAATATCAAATGCGTAATCCTATTACTCTCATATGAAATTGATGGATATTTATGATCTTGTTATGTGATATAGGTTTTAGGGATATTCTTGGCCAAAGCTCTAAAAACTATGGAAAACAACTGCACTATTTTTATATACAGATTGGTTTCACCTAAATCATGCCCTACGAAGTCATAAAATATAAAATATAATTTTATAGCATTATCCAAATATCACTAATAAGCATTATATATGTACAATATTTTTATTTATGAAAGAAATATATGTACAATACTTACTTAAATAATTATGTTCACTTAGTAGGTTATAAAATTTTCCATACAAATTTAATGACATTTTTGTAATATTAAAAATTCATCCCAAAATTTACCCGTTTGCATTTATATGAGAAAAAGTTATAATCTCATGATACCTTACATGAGAATGATCTCAAGCCATGATTCTCATGTACTCAAAACATACTTAAAAACATAATTCAGGAAAGAACAATATTGAGGAGGCAACCCAGCTGCCCTAAAACAGTTGGTTTTAAGAATTATGAAAATTAACATCAACCTACATCTCCATTGCTTAAACATGACAATATAAAAATGTCACCCAGTCTGAGTCTTACCGAGTTAACTTGTTCTGTGTATTAGGCTTTCGATAGTGCTTAGTCTGAATGGTTGATGGTTTTCACTGAGTTGTTGAGTTGTGTTGTTTGATTTTTTGAACTGAATTGCGAGTCCTGTGGTTATATTGATTTTGTCTGTAATTTTTGAGTTGCTGTGCCGAGTCGTTGATTTGTTGCCAGAATATTAGTTCTAAATTTGCTGGTTTTGTTGATGGTTTTGTGGTTTAGACTGAGTTGTGTGAGTTGTTTTCGTATTGTTGGCTGTTTGAGTCGAGTCGTATTGTTGTTGGTTTTAAATTTTAGCTTTTCGATTTGTTGATGAGTCTAGGTGCTATTTTCTTGTGTTCTTAGTATTAAACTGGATTAGTGCTTTAGTTTTGATGATTGAGTTCATTTGAGTTAATTCGCTGTTGCTGTTTGTTACTGTTTTTAGAATCGAGTTGTCGTTCGATTGTGTTTGCAGAGTCCAGTTTGTAGTGGTTTGTCTGGTTCTGAGTCACTGAGTTTTTGGGATTTTTATTGCTGAGTTGTTTAGTTCTGAGTTATGAGATCTGTTTCTTTTTTCTTGATCTTGTTTAATTAGTTGCGAGTGGACTCAGTCCGGTTCTGTTTGTTTTGAGTTCTGGATAGATCGAGTTTTTATTTTGCCTGGTTTGGTGTTTGCCGAATTTTCTGAATGGTTCTTTCTGTATTATGATTCGTAATCATATTTTTTGAATCGTGGGAGTGTGCAACTGGTTTTGTGATTTATCAATACAAGTACTATTAGTTATGGGCATTTTTTAGTATAATAATGTATTTTATGTTGAATTTTTTTTTATATTTTTATCCTTTTAATCTTGGTACAATATATTTTTGTCATAATTATAGGTTCTAATTAAGGGGGTTAAAAGTTTTAGAATTTCATTATTGTTCTTAAATTTGATTTTCGTAACCGATTTTCATTTGTTTTTTCATTATAACGGTGGCTTTTAATGTGCTTTAACTGATCTTTTTATTTGCCTCTAAATTAGCTAATTAGCACTTTTTTTCTTGTTAATTTGAATTTCTTTCTTAAGAGCATCTCCAATGTGGTTATCTAAAAATTATTGGCTAAATTAATAATTGCTGAACCTGTAAGATATTTGTTGAACCTTTAAGGTGTTGTATTCTAATGGAGTTGGCTATAATGATTAGTTATATTTCAAAAATAGCATGTTATTATTATTTCAAGTTGTTAAAAATAGAATTTTGTTATTTAATATGGTAATTGATGATGTGGAGTTTCATTACAGGTCTCTAGAGGTTCGACAAATATAGCCAATATAATCAGATTATCTAAAATTTTAGATAACAGTAATGTTCCGTTGGAGATGATTTTTTTTTACACAATCTTTAAATTTTTCATTTAAGGCATATTTGACACACTTTTAACTAAGGGGTTTACATGGTTGGAGATGCTCTAATTGTCCTTTATTAAATTTTAGTTACGTTTTTAATGTCAGTATTTATTTTCTATCAATCACATTAAATGCATTAGTTATTTTCTAATTTCAAATTTATAGTAAAGTTACTTAATTAAATTTTCCATTATCATAGCCTTGATGGCTGTTTTTGTACCATTAATGGGTGGCCAGAAAGGATGGCGTATATTTTGGTCTTGTATAGCCAATCAAGTGTCATTTTGTTGGCTTTGTTTGTTTATTTCCTTTAAATCATATTTTTATATATATTTTACTTTAGTGTCTAACAAAAGAATTTTTTGGTTAGATTTTATTTTTATTTCCTTTTTTATGAAATTTTAACACATATGTTTTCAGTAATAAGTTATTATTGGTTGTATTTTCTTTTTTATTTTTATAGCATATATAATTTTTACATATCGATTGGAGACTCATTAGTTTGATTGCCTTTTATTGTTCAGGAGAACTATTTTTTGGAAGTGGGTTGGTTTACAAGTTAGACTTACTTGGATGGGAAGAAGAATGAAAAAGGATGATGGTTCTTGGGATGGGAAGCAATAAAAAAGAAGATGGATGGAAGCAACGAGAAATCCTTAGAATATTTTTATAGTTATTGTATATCGATGTATTAATGGGGGGTGGGCACTCTTTTTTCCCCTCTTGAGTTTTTTCCCATAGGGTTTTGCTCTTGCTGGGTTTTTAACGAGGCCACCTTTGTAAGGAGTCTTCTTTTTCTAAACTTCCGGAGGAATCTCTTTCTCATGGTTGTCGTAATTCAGGTTACGACCCGTGGATTGTTTAAGCATAACTTTCGGTTAGATGATTAGCTTTTATGGATGAAAGAATGTCTCATTTGTTGTCCCTTTCGGATTGTGTAAATTTTTTCATTAAATGAAATCTTTTTCATTTTGCAAAAAAAAAAAAAAAAATGTCACCCAGTGTTTATACAAAGCCCATATCATATATTTCAATATCAGGGAATATTTCTTTTACATAATATTAAAACAATATTTGACATGCAGTAATAATATTTTCTTTGGCCACCATGGAAAAAGTACCCCTTTCGTCATACTGGACCTTTCAACCATTGCCATTCTTTGTTATTTAATCATCAGATGTGTTGCCTTCTTATAAGAAAATTTACTGACGAATATTTCAAGATGAATGGAATCCAGCCAATGATTAGTGCCAAAGGTATTGAATTTGAAACGATGTACCATGTACAAATCCTAATATATATAACCTGTTATTAAACACCAAATTAAGCAGTGAACAAAAGGTTATAAAAACATGACTAAATTGCATTTCGCAACCCTTGGTTCTTTCCAAAATCATTTTGTTATTCATAGTTTGCATAAATGCACTTTGCAACCCACAACTTAATTTGCCGGTTCAAATTGCACCCCTTTCTTCTGTTTTTGACCAAATTGCCCTTGATAATTAAGGAAAATTTTAAAAAAATTAAGGAAAAATTCGAAAATTTAGGAAAAAATTACAAAATTAAAAAAAATTCGAAAAAAAAGGGAAAATTCGAAAAAATTTAGGAAAAATTAGAAAATTCGAAAATTTAGGAAAAATTCGAAATGTAGGAAAAAGCAAAAATTTGAAATTTTTTAATAAACTAAGGGATATTTTCAAAAATTCGAAAATTTATGAAAAATTCAAAAAAAAATTAGGAAAAATTCGAAAATACGAAAATTTAGGAAAAATTCAAAATTTTGGAAAAAGCAAAAATTCGAAAAATTGCAATTTTCCATATTTTATTTTTTAAAAAGTACTAAATTTTTCGATTTTTATTGTTATGCCATATTTTATTTTTCGAAATTTTGAATTTTTCCTAATTTTGAAATTTTTCCTAAATCGAAATTTTTTCCGATATTTTGAATTTTTCCTAATTTTTCGAATTTTTCCTAAATTTTTTTAAAATTTTCCTAATTTTTTCTAATTTTTCGAATTTTTCCTAAATTTTTTTAAAAAAATTCTAATTTTTTGAATTTTTCCTAAATTTTTTTCTAATTTTTCGAATTTTTCCTAATTTTTTCGAATTTTTCCTTATTTTTTTAAAATTTTTCCTTAATTATCAAGGGCAATTTGGTCAAAAACAGACGAAAGAGGTGCAATTTGAACCGGCAAATTAAGTTATGGGTTACAAAGTATATTTATGCAAACTATGAATACCAAAGTGATTTTGGAAAGAACCAAAGGATTGCGAAATGCAATTTAGTCTAAAAACATATGACACAAATATTGTTTCATAAATAGGTAGGGGATCAAAAATTGGTTGTTCTCTAGATTACTAAATATGTTGTGTAGGCTCACTTTTGCTGGACGAGTCCTCTGCACAGGAGGTCACTAATCTGCCTAATTTCTATTTTCATCTTCTCCTTTAATTTGGTCTTAGACTCTCATTGTTCACCCTTCTGCGATTCTCTGCAGCTTGTTCTTTGGGCGCCTTTTGTTCACCCTTCTGCCATCCTCTACAGCTTGTCCCTGATCTGTTCTGCAATCAGTTTCGTCTTTCCGAAACCTTTTTACCACAGCAGAAGACTAGAAGACTGGTGGAGGAATGAATATTCATCCGTCATGATGTATCAAAAATAATCCTCAAATAATAAGCCTATTATCAAACAACAAAATAGACAATAATTATCAAAACTTTTACACTGCATTTAATCAAATAAAACACCTCTACCAGTATTTCACAAGGATCGATACACAAGATTGAGTTCAGACACAAAATCTTGCATGGCCTAATAGGCACGCAAACACTATAGAGTTATTTCAATTTTTAGAGGAGATCCACACACATGATGGAATTCATTGTATTCAATCAAACACGTAAAGTTAAATCAAAGAATTGTTTCAATTTTCTAAAGAGATCGACACACAAGATGCTGAGTTGATTGCATTCAATTAAACACCTAAAAGTATATCAGATATATTATCTAAATACATAATAATAAAAACTTATAAATTGCTCCGATATATAAGTTAGATCTAATAAGAAAACCTGAGAAATAAATGATGGTCAGAATCTTCTCCATCATCATCATCATCGGAATCTTGAACAGCGACCATCATCTCTTAAATTCTTATAGATTGTTGATTAAAAGAAACTTTTCTCGTGATTGCAGAAAATTTTGTGCACTAGAGTGTCCAGCCCTCCTATCCTCTTTATAGCAGTTTCTAAGATGTGTAATTTCCCTCGGAATTGTCGTCAATGCATGCAAACAAAATACCTCGAGTTGACTGAGTCAACAAAACACCCTTGGGAAAAAAAACGTATGCCATCTAACCGTAATTATGTCATCGAGGAATTGGACATGGGCGTTAATATGGATTTGAAGAGATTTTGTTGAATTTTAAAGATCTAGTAATAGAATTTAGTTTTGATATACAAAATTTGATCAATATATTTACATCTATACTATCTGTCTATCTATACTATATTATAAAAGCCGAAACATTAAAAGTTTGGTTCAACCGTACCTGTTCAATTTACCTAATTACCCTTACTCAATTACAGATCTACTAACTAATCAATTTCCTTTTTCATGTTACACATATTATCTTTTCCATTTTCAAGAATCAAATAATTTCCTTTTCCAAGTAAAATACAATATCTTTTATATTTTATCTAACTAAAATTTCTCATTTATTAATCAATTTCTTTTTCCAGTTTAAACATATAACCTTTTCTATTTTTCAATAACTAAATAATTTCCTTTTTCATTTAAAATAGAATATCTTTTACATTTTATCTAACTAAAATTTCTCCTTTTTAAAAACACTACGAGCAATTTTGTTTAATAAAATAACATAATTATATATAATTACTATTAACTAATAATCACATTTTTCAGTCAAAACACGTTACCTTTTCTCTTTTCTTTAACTAAAATCTCTCTTTTTCCAATTATATCATGGACGGTTATCTTTTCAGCAAAACACGATACCTTTTTTCTTTCATCTTACTAAAACCTCCATTTTTCTAATTATATTACACGCATTTCTATTTAATAATAAAAATAATCTATTATATCTATAATACCACAACATGTCACATTTTATTCCTTGCAAAGTTACTATTTCCAAAAAGTTGTTGTTGTGGAGAATCGAACCTAAGTCTTTCCATTCATATGCACATCACCTTACCACTAGGCTAACCAACCACTTGTGTTGTAAATCATAAATATGCTATGTAAGTCGCGTGATGGATGAAGAATATTTGGTATTTTAATTTCTAAGATATTTTATATGTTATAGTTTAGTATAAATTAGTGATACATGATATGTAGTGAACTTAGATACTCCGTATATACCATAACAGTCACATTTTATTTTTGGCAAAGTTATATCATTTAATAAACTTATATTCAATATGATTATTTAATATCTACTTTAATATTACGTAATTAATTACAACAAACTAATAATAGTCATTAACTTTTAACAAGGAAGAACCACATACTTTGAGCAAAAATCCAGACAATGAATAAAAAATAATATCACAGATACAAATACAAGAACAGGATATACAAACAAGAACAACATATGCCTTAGACAAAAACAAGAACTTTACAACAACAAGAACAGGATATATCATGCTTTACAGGAAGATATAGTGCAATTATAAGAGATAAAACAGCTATCTTCGACTTTAAGAACATGAACATAAACAAGTACTGACAAAACATAAACAAGTACTCACAAAACATACTAATAAATATCATCATATTACAACGAGAAAATAGAAACATATCACAATCCATAAAGAAAGTGTAAATACCTTAAAGTAAAAGCCCCAAATCGAACACAATGAAACCCTAATTTCAAGCCCCAAATCAAACACACTAAACCCTAATTTCAAAACCCCGAAATTGACTGACCCGTTTCAAGCCCTAACTCCAAATTAATCGTGAGAAAGAGAAATAAAGCCCGGAATTAATGAATTAAATCCTTAAACTAAACCAATTGAACCAATTGAGAGCTGCATGTGTGTGTACGAGTGTGAGTAACAGCGAATTAGACTAACAGAGAATGTGAGAGAGGAGAGAAAGAAACACTAGTACAAAAATGACTTTATACGTCGGTTAAACAGGCTTTATACGTCGGTTAAATGGCGACGTATGGGCAGGCGACGTATAAGGTCAGAGCCTTTTACGTCGGTTAAAAAGGCGACGTATATTGTACCCTTTTACGTCGGTTCTTCTAAACAACCGACGTATAAGGTCCAAAAAATTAAAAAAAAAATAAGAATGATTCATTAATAACCGACGTATATTGTTACCCTTTTACGTCGGTTCTTCTAAACAACCGACGTATAAGGTCCAAAAATTTTTAAAAAAATTATTTATTTATTTTTAAATATCTTCGATTGCTAGTTTTTTTTTTGCCTCCCCTGTTTTAGTCCCCTGTTTTTCTGTGTTCTTTTCATAATTTTCTGTGTTTTTTTTTGTTTATGTGTTCTTTTCCCACCTCCAGTGACGATACTCATTTGTCATTGGAGTCTCTCTAAGTTTGTTTCCTGCATTTTCTTCCATCCACTTGTCCAACCAATTTGACGGATTATAAGTCTTCCCTCGTCTAATGTTGTCCTTGGTGTTGGATTTCTAACGATGTGGCCTCTCACTAGAGCTTGCAACTTCACCAGTCCTTTAAGAGCCTTGCAGGAAACAAACTTAGAGAGACTTCAGTGACGATATAAAAACAAAACAGCAATGACTAACACAGCAAAACAAACTCGGACAACACAGTAAATTTCAACTCAGGAACAGAAACTAGAAACGTAACTCAGAAACGAAATTAACTAGAAAGTAGAAACTAGAAACGCGAACAAAACAGCATCTCATCATCAAATGAGATGGGTTCCTTCCTTATGACCGCCAATCTCACCGCTTTCACCATCCTTATCCATACATACAAATCACTTGTATGCATACATAAATAACTATCTCTTCACTTTCTCTTCACCCTCATCTAATCTAGCTTTAATTTTATAATCCATGGCTTCTGATCAGAATGAGATGACTCTTCATGACTTTATGGCAATTATGAGAAACAGAGGTATTGTTCGATTTCAGTTTGATTACTCAGCCTCCATAGATCCACAAAATGACACCGACCCAGATCAAGATTCATCAGATGAATCCGACCCACCTGCTTTAAATCAAACAGAGATGCCCCAGATGACTGGTGATGATGATATGGATAATTCAAGAACCAACTCTGTACCCAGAATGCAAGAGTCCACAGATTCACAAACCAACACCGACCCAGATCAAGATTCACCAGAAAGATCCGACCCAGGTCATCGGCTCATCATTATGAACAAAACGAAATTAACTACACAGCCATTTCGATTTCAGGTCGAGTGATTGAGAGAGATTGGGAGAGACAGAGGTTGAGAGAGAGAGATTGAGGGAAGAGAGTGGAGAGAAAGAGATTGAGACGGGGAGAGAGAGAGAGAGAAGCGAAGGGAGAGAGAGACGCGAGCAAGGAGAGGGAGAGAGATAATTCGGTCGAAAGAGAGAGATTGTGAAATTGAATAATAATAATGAAGTTCCTGTCAAAAAAAAATAATGAAGTTAAAAAGAGTTAAAATGGGAAAAAAAATGAACGGTCGAGATCCAATAATAATGAATCCATGTGCTCAATCCAACGGCTTTAAGTGATTTAAAGAAGCACAATCCGTGTGCTCAAGTATTACCCAATAGCAATGTGACACGTGGCGACCACTTTTTAAAGGTTTTATACGTCGGTTATATTAAGAGCGACGTATAAAATCATCATATACGTCGTCTTTTTCTCAACCGACGTATAAAGTAGCATTTTATACGTCGCCTTTTCTCAACCGACGTATAAAGTAGCATTATATACGTCGCCTTTTTCTCAACCGACGTATAAAGTAGCATTTTATACGTCGCCTTTTCTCAACCGACGTATAAAGTAGCATTATATACGTCGCCTTTTTCTCAACCGACGTATAAAGTAGCATTTTATACATCGCCTTTTCTCAACCGACGTATAAAGTAGCATTTTATACGTCGCCTTTTCATCAACCGACGTATAATATAACCTTATACGTCGTCTTTTTCTTGAACCGACGTAAAAAAGTACTTTATACGTCGCCTTTGGCCGGAACCGACGTATATAAGTACTTTATACGTCGCCTTTGGCCGGAACCGACGTATAAGAGGCGACGTAAAAGATCAGTTTTGTACTAGTGAAAGGAAAGAGAGAATGTGTGTGTACGAGTGTGTGTGAGTGTGTATCGACTGTGAGCGGAGAGAGGATAGAGTGGAGAGAGACCGTGGAGAGAGTGAGGAGAGAGTGGAGAGAGTGTGTCTGAAAACTTTATTTTAGCGGTCTGAAATTTTGGTTGGGCGGTATTTTTGCCGCTCACCAAACTTTAGCCCCAAATTTATTTTTTTTTCAACATTTTATTTAATTAATTTATTTCTTTATTAAATATTTAATTCCTTTTTTTTGCTAAATGATTTCTTTTACATAATTTGTTAATATATTCAAAAAACTTTATATACGAAAATATTTTTTTATTGATTAATATATTAAAATATATTTAGAAAAAAATATTTTAAAAATTTTGTTTAATAATATTTAATAAATATAAAAATAAAATTACACATCTTAAAATGTTTTAACATGTTTAGTGAAATATTCACTCTCTAATGGAATATTCTAGATTTTTATAAAAATAATTTTATTATTTTTATTAAAAAAGTAATTTTCATGTGAAAAAAGGTTAAAATTTTTATTTGTAGAATTTTGTTCATTGCAAAATCACCGCAACACAATTTCAGACCTACGGCAACACACAAACACTTTTATTCTATGCCAACATATTTTTTCTACCTTAGGCAACATAGAAATATAAATGATAATGTTGTATTAGCCAAAAACATGTATGCCAAAGGCAACAAATCCAAAGGCAACATAGGCTCTACATGTGTTCATAGGCCTTTTATGGTGTAGTGTAAGTTCTATATAGGTTCTTGAAATATTTACTATATATGAAAGGATCTAAATTTTGAACAATACTACATAAACATTAAATATCATTTAGTGAATGTCATGAGTTTTACACTAAGCATATATACAATAGAAACATTAATACAATAAAGGAATTACTCAAAAAAGTAAGTAATGATTTATTTATTTAGAATAGGGTTGTGCAATACTGCCGTGTTTTCGTATCAAAATGCGTAGTCTTAATCCAAACACAACGCTGATGCAGACTATTGAAAGGGCAGACCTGAGTACTGCATGTGCATGCATGGAGCATAATGCAGAATGTGAAAGGGTTAGATTAGATCAATTTTTTTAATCCCTGAAATAAGAAAACTGGCTTCTGGGAAGTGGAATGTTTAGTAGGCGTTCTTTCATCTATTTTGCTTCTCTTACATGTTTTATCACAGACTTGGTGCCTTTATTTTGTAATGGCCTTTATATTTTGTTGGTGCCTCAGCGAATTATCTGAATGAATTCACAGTTCACTGCTACCTTGCAACAGAGATGCAACTTGTTACATTTTGTAGAGATGATATATACAGTTAAAAACAAGTACTGCCATACTACAATTAATTCCTGATTAATGATCTATATACAAGTAAGTTCTTGAATAATTACTTGCTATATTGAACATCTTTAGTAAAAATATAACGATGTAAATTAGAAGATAAAATAAAAAAAGATTAATTTTATCAGGGTGGCAATCTGACAAAGCTAAAAAGTGAACTTTATATGAAGAATATGATTACCTTTGCTAATTTGAACAAAAGGGATTGTTTCTTCTATTTTAAAAATATCTTGGTATCTGATATTTCCGAGACACTCCTCTTAAAAATACCTTACGCATCACAAGTCGATAGTAAAGGGATTACGTTTTTTAATTACCAACATCACAGCTGAAATTATTTGGTCACCGAATACATCTATATCTATGAAGATGAGCATAATAAGCTTGGTTGTCATGGAGATTGTGTCCTACCTGGCATGAATTAGGTTTGGAGCCGGATATGGCCTGCAGGACAGGAATCATGTTGGATATTTATTTAATCTAAACATATTTAAATGAGTTATGCATAGTTGTGTTTAATAAAATCATGTCTATGAGGTTTGATCCGGGAGAATAGCAGCTGGATGTTGTCTTCCTTAGTAGCTGCAGACGTTGCGTAGTATTAGGAGAAATAAGATCGAGCAGAGTTAGTGTAGTGGAGTAGTGCTAGGAGTCTGTTGATTAGTTCCTACTTTGTAGCTATTTATCAGCTACCACCTTGTATCTATTTGTTTATTTAAACAGCATGTAAACGTAGGATTTAATATAAGAAAGACCACAATGTAGTCCCATGCAAGTGTATTCCGTTTTGTACATATAAGCATTTTACTTGTTTTGCTTGCTCTTATAAATTTGGCACTCCTTGATTTTCAACATGGTATCAAAGCAG
This sequence comes from Kitagawia praeruptora, assembly GCA_037693485.1. Lineage (NCBI taxonomy): Eukaryota > Viridiplantae > Streptophyta > Magnoliopsida > Apiales > Apiaceae > Kitagawia > Kitagawia praeruptora. The sequence goes on from CM075347.1 coordinate 131,308,308, forward strand.
GCATTCCTTGGGGCGTAGCAAATGATTTCAGTCAAGAAGCTCTAGGAGCTGAGAAGGCTAGAGGCGGATTCCTCGACAAGCGGATTTGTTATTGAAGAAGATCGAGGAACTCATTTTTTGTTGCAGCAGATGGTGTGGGTATTGATGTGTAGATTAAAAGATGGATTTGTGGTGGTGCGTGTATGTCGTGTATACATAAGTTTTCATGTGTGTATATGGCACTGGACAAAATTATTGGTTTGAGTATGGGATCAGTAGGGGCTGCTCTTTTCTCAAGCTAGTATGGGTTGTTCTATGGTGGTAGTTAGAGTGCAGCGAGGGATGGCGATGCTGAGTGCTTATGTGAGTGTGTATGTAGTTAGAATGTATTGTTATTGAAGGAGCTGGTGCACAGCAACCGTGAGAGATGAAAAAACTTGAAGAAGATCCAGGAGGTGTCTAGGTGCTGCTGTATTGTGGTGATGCTGCAGGTTGTCGATACATGCGTACATGTGTTACATGTATGTGTGGCCTGGACAGATTATAGCAGAAGAAAGCCATACGGGCTTAGCCAAACGGGCTGATGAGGAAAAAGCCATGTGGGCTTAGCCAAACGGGCTGATGAAGAACATGCCAAATGGGCAAATAAGAAGTGCCAGACGGGAAGAAAAGTTGAAAGCCAAACGGGTTCAGTTGATAGCCATACGGGTAGATGTTCTAACGAAGGCTATGTTCACACCAAAGTTTTTGAAAATTGCGAGAGTTGCTTGGAGTACATTGGCTAGTCAAGAATGTTTAGATTAGGGGGGAATATGTTGGATATTTATTTAATCTAAACATATTTAAATAAGTTATGCATAGTTGTGTTTAATAAAATCATGTCTATCAGGTTTGATCCGGGAGAATAGCGGCTGTGTGTGCATGACCAACATCTCCATAAATCGGACCGTGGCGCTAGGCACACTAGCTAAGGTTAAAGGAAATAAGGTTGCGCCTTGCTACAAGCACCGGGACTTTTAGCGCAGTGGTAAGCGCCTGATCCTAACAATTTGTATCAGAGCTAGGTCGCGGGTTCGAATCCCACTAGATGTGGGCATTTGTGTTGTCACGGGGTAGTGGCGGGTAGATGTTGGGGGGGGGATTGTGTGGCATGGCCAACATCTCCCTAAATCGGACCGTGGCGCTAGGCACACTGGCTAAGTTTAAAGGAAATAAGGTTGCGCCTTGCTACAAGCACCAGGGCTTTTATCGCAGTGGTAAGCGCCTAATCCTAACAAGCTGAACGTCGTCTTCCTTAGTAGCTGCAGACGTTGCGTAGTATTAGGAGAAATAAGAGCAGAGTTAGTGTAGTGGAGTAGTGCTAGGAGTATGTTGATTAGTTCCTATTTTGTAGCTATTTATCAGCTACCACCTTGTATCTATTTGTTTATTTAAACTGCATGTAAACGTATGATTTAAAATAAGAAAGACCATAATGTAGTCCCAAGTGTATTCCGTTTTGTACATATAAGCATTTTACTTGTTTTGCTTGTTCTTATAAATTTGGCACTCCTTGATTTTCAACACACCACACATGGAATTCTAAAGCTGAACCGAACTGTTGGCTTTCAAACATGATAATGAAATCTGAAAAACTATACTCCTAAACACTGGTGCTCTTGTTATAATCAAGCATGTGATAACATTGTTAAAAGAAATTACGAAAGGATTCTTCTCGAGACCACTTTTTTAGGCATTGATCTGAAGTTCAGGCCAGTGACTGTTAGTATTGTGCTTGAAGGTACCTATATAGCTTAAGCTGGCTACCAATGGCGATGTCACCAGCAATCAATGAACTTTAATTCAAGGTAATTGTATCAGGTAAATAGGCAAATTCATAATCAAACTGACCCTCAACTTGCAATTGGGTAACTGAACTCAAAAATCTTGCAATTACATAACTCAATAAATTAAAACTTGCATTTAGGTAACTGCCGTTAACCTAACTAACAGAATAAAAACTGAACTTGCAACTTGCATAACTGAACTTATCCGTAACTTGCATTTACATTACTAGATTAATAAAAACTTGCAGCTGGGGTATTGAACAAAAATAAACTTACAATTTGGTCCTGAACAAAACGGGTTAATTGGCTAATTCATCACTGAACTGAACCTCAACTTGCAAGTGGGTAATTGAACTCAAAAAACTTGCAGTCAACTCATCATACTAATTAAAACTTGCAATCTCATAACTGCCGTTAACTCATTTAATGGGACTGACGGAAAGCTGACGTTGCAAGAATTTTAATGGGTAAAATGGCTAATTCATAACTGAACTGATCCTCAACTTGCAGCAGGGTAATTGAACTCAAAAAAGTTGCAATCAACTCATCAGTTAGTGTTATAAAAATATTCTAAACAATTATATTTATAATTTTATGATGGAACGATAATTTTTACTTATATTTATTGTTATAAAAATATTCTAAATAACTAATTTATTAAACTAGCTCTTTAGCCCATGCAAAGAACGTGCACCCTCCAAAATTCAATTATTTATTGATTTTCAAAAATATATCTAATATATCTGTATGTTGTACGAGATAGTTAATATTTGTAATATTCATCTTGTGAAGCTAATCATTGTCCAATTCGTTAGATTTAATAAATTTATGTAAATTTGAACTTATTTCTTCTATGAAAATATTACTTTTAAAGTACGATTTAATACAGCGCCAAATATAAAAATCATTATATTGTGGGCATAATTATTTTTTGGAATATAATTTGGATATCAAGAATTATGAACGACGTTGAATATAGACGTACTATATGACAACTTTTCCTTTTGTATTTTAAAAATATTGCTCTAATTTAGTGGTGATGATGGGGTAATAGGCAAATTCATAATCAAACTGACCCTCAACTTGCAACTGGGTAACTGAACTCAAAAACCTTGCAATTACATAACTCAATAAATTAAAACTTGCATTTACGTAACTGCCGTTAACCTAACTAACAAAATAAAAACTGAACTTGCAACTTACATAACTGAACTTATCCGTAACTTGCATTTCATTACTAGATTAATAAAAACTTGCAACTGGGGTATTGAACAAAAATAAACTTACAATTGGACCCTGAATAAAACATTCAGTTTTTTATTTTAAAATCTTAATTTTTTGTTTATATATAAAAACTATAAAACAAATATTTTAAATCTTAATCTTTTTTTAATTTACTAGCTTATAACTCGTGCAATGCACGACTCCTTTTCTAATATCTCTAATTATATTATTTTTTTTAAATTTTTATATGTTATTAATTTACGTATCAAATTGTTGGTAAAAAATTAAAATATATAAGATTTTACACATTCAATTTAATATTTGTGCTCTATCTTGAATTCTTAAAATTTGATTTGAATAATTTTACAGGTCACATGAAATTAGCAAAATATTCATTATTTTAGTGATGACTTAACAATTTTTTTTCCAATTAAAACTATGCAGAAACAAAAGAGAGAAGAAATTGACCATTTTTTTACGTTGAAAATTGATCTTTGTTTAATTTATAAAAAAAAAAAATTCTTAAAAATTTCATATTCAGTTTTTTATTTAAAATCTTAATTTTTTATATATAAAAACTATAAAACAAATATTTAAATCTTAATCTTTTTTTTAATTTATAGAAAATACGAATTTTCAGTCTCTCTCCTCTCTCAATCAGTTTATTTTGCTTATTCTCAGTCTCAATTTTGTTCAGTACCCCCGTTGCAAGTTTATTTTTATTCAGTTGGCAAGTTGCAAGTTTACTTTTGTTTAGTGCCCTAGTTGCAAGTTTTAATTACTTGAATTATGTAAATGCAAGGTTTTTGAGTTGAATTACCCAGTTGCAAGTTGAGGGTCAGTTTGATTATGAATTTGCCTATTTACCCTGGTGATGATTGTCTCATTTCGCTTTATAATTGGGTCATATATAAATTTTATATATTTTTTACTTATTAAATATAATTCAATTAATTGCTACTCCCTCCGTCCCACCCATTTCTTTACATGTTTTCCATCTTGTTTGGCACGCATTTTAAGGCGTCTATAAAGTATAGTTCCATAACTTATTTTTAATTTTTTCTTTTTTTGTATAAAAATAGGATTGTTCTATTTTTATACGAAAAAAGAAAATTTCAAAAATAAATTATGAAACTATATGTTTTAGGAGCGTTAAAATGCGTGCCGAGCCCCCGTCGCTGTCATGTAAAGAAATGGTGGGACTGAGGGAGTATTAACTTTTTTCGTCTAAGACAGAAGTAGATATATAAGTCATAAGAACATGTTTGTTCAAGTACAAATTATAATATGAAAATATTGAAATAATATTAAATAATGAGATAGGTGCGTATTTTAATGTGTAATTTCAGTTATCCAGTTGCAAATTTTTTGAGTTCAATTACCCAGTTGCAAGTTTAGGGTCAGTTCAATTATGAAATAGCCATTTTATCCCTTATCTGTACAAAATTAACCGACCTCCGTTAAAAGTCAACGAAAGTTAACGATCGTGCAAGCTTTTAATAGTTTAATTATGAGATTGCAAGATTTAATTAGTTAAATGACGTTAATGCAAATTTTTTTAGTTCGATTACCCAACTGTAAGTTGAGCACGAGTTTAGTTATGGAATAGCCAATTAACCCTGAACAAAACATTCAGTTTTTTATTTTAAAATCTTAATGTTTTGTTTATATATAAAAACTATAAAACAAATATTTTAAATCTTAATCTTTTTTTCTAATTTATAAAAAATACGAATTTTCTTAAAATAAAAAAATTAACTGAATCTCAGTCTCTCTCCTCTCCCAGTCAGTTTATTTTGCTTATTCTCAGTCTCAATTTCGTTCAATAACCCCCGTTGCAAGTTTATTTTTATTCAGTTGGAAAGTTACAAGTTTACTTTTGTTTAGTACCCCAGTTGCAAGTTTTAAATACTTGAGTTATATAAATGCAAGGTTTTTGAGTTGAATTACCCAGTTGCAAGTTAAGGTTTTTGAGTTGAATTACCCAATTGCAAGTTGAGGGTCAGTTTGATTATGAATTTGCCTATTTACCCTAACTGTATCCTGTGTGGTGTATTTTCTTGTTCTTATTTACTACAAATGGCATGTGGATCCATTTATATTTATCATATACGTTATCTATTGTATTAGATTTTAAGTGATACAAAGTTAGCTTTTTAGATTATTTTTCTTTTATATGATGAGATAAATATAAAAAGTTACTTATTTATAAGAGGAAAAAATAGAAAAAAATTCAATCGACTTATTCTTTTATTTTTTCCCAATAAATATAGTACAAAACCGTAACTCTAGCATTTTTGAAAAAACTCAAGTGTCATGAGAAATTCTATGAGGTATGAGGGTGTTGAAAAGAAGTTTGACTTGTCAATATGTTATTTCAGTTTTTTATTTTGAAAAATTTAGAGTTGGCTTGTATATGTTGATATTTGTGATTGCTAATCTAATTTTTGCGATTTTTTTTCAAATGAATGACATTTGTAGATTTATTTTGGATTTAGCATAAATTTACTTTTTATTATATTTCTGAATTATTTTAAAAATATTATAGGTTAAAATATGACAAAAGATTAATTTAATATTCAATTTTCAAAAATGTACCGCTTTGATAACATTTTTTTCGTAATACTAAGTGAGGGTTAGCAGGAGGGTTAGCACGAGAACAGTAAGAACATAGTTGTTCAAACAATATATATAGTAATGTGAATAGTTGTTCAAACAATATATATAATAATGTGAAAAATAGAAACAATGACATAAATACCCCATTTTTTAATAAAACTGACGAGAATAACACAAATCACGCATGGTGGCCATAAATATCCCTCTATTACGCATTAGGGAGAGGGGTAATAGATTTTATACATATTACGCATTTGGAAGAGGGGTAATAAACCTACCAGGGAGCCTATTACGTATTTGGAACATGGGTAACCCCTATTACCCATACTCCGTAAAACAAGAAAAATCTATACTAGTTACCCCAACCTATTACGTATTTGGAACATGGGTAACCCCTATTACCCATACTCCGTAAAACAAGAAAAATCTATACTAGTTACCCCAATATCAAATGCGTAATCCTATTACTCTCATATGAAATTGATGGATATTTATGATCTTGTTATGTGATATAGGTTTTAGGGATATTCTTGGCCAAAGCTCTAAAAAATATGGAAAACAACTGCACTATTTTTTATATACAGATTGGTTTCACCTAAATCATGCCCTACTAAGTCATAAAATATAAAATATAATTTTATAGCATTATCCAAATATCACTAATAAGCATTATATATGACCATTTACATTTTTTTATGAAAGAAATATATGTACAATACTTACTTAAATAATTATGTTCACTTAGTAGGTTATAAAATTTTCCATACAAATTTAATGACATTTTTGTAATATTAAAAATTCATCCCAAAATTTACCCGTTTGCATTTATATGAGAAAAAGTTATAATCTCATGATACCTTACATGAGAATGATCTCAAGCCATGATTCTCATGTACTCAAAACATACTTAAAAACATAATTCAGGAAAGAACAATATTGAGGAGGCAACCCAGCTGCCCTAAAACAGTTGGTTTTAAGAATTATGAAAATTAACATCAACCTACATCTCCATTGCTTAAACATGACAATATAAAAATGTCACCCAGTCTGAGTCTTACCGAGTTAACTTGTTCTGTGTATTAGGCTTTCGATAGTGCTTAGTCTGAATGGTTGATGGTTTTCACTGAGTTGTTGAGTTGTGTTGTTTGATTTTTTGAACTGAATTGCGAGTCCTGTGGTTATATTGATTTTGTCTGTAATTTTTGAGTTGCTGTGCCGAGTCGTTGATTTGTTGCCAGAATATTAGTTCTAAATTTGCTGGTTTTGTTGATGGTTTTGTGGTTTAGACTGAGTTGTGTGAGTTGTTTTCGTATTGTTGGCTGTTTGAGTCGAGTCGTATTGTTGTTGGTTTTAAATTTAACTTTTCGATTTGTTGATGAGTCTAGGTGCTATTTTCTTGTGTTCTTAGTATTAAACTGGATTAGTGCTTTAGTTTTGATGATTGAGTTCATTTGAGTTAATTCGCTGTTGCTGTTTGTTACTGTTTTTAGAATCGAGTTGTCGTTCGATTGTGTTTGCAGAGTCCAGTTTGTAGTGGTTTGTCTGGTTCTGAGTCACTGAGTTTTTGGGATTTTTATTGCTGAGTTGTTTAGTTCTGAGTTATGAGATCTGTTTCTTTTTTCTTGATCTTGTTTAATTAGTTGCGAGTCGACTCAGTCCGGTTCTGTTTGTTTTGAGTTCTGGATAGATCGAGTTTTTATTTTGCCTGGTTTGGTGTTTGCCGAATTTTCTGAATGGTTCTTTCTGTATTATGATTCGTAATCATATTTTTTGAATCGTGGGAGTGTGCAACTGGTTTTGTGATTTATCAATACAAGTACTATTAGTTATGGGCATTTTTTAGTATAATAATGTATTTTATGTTGAATTTTTTTTTATATTTTTATCCTTTTAATCTTGGTACAATATATTTTTGTCATAATTATAGGTTCTAATTAAGGGGGTTAAAAGTTTTAGAATTTCATTATTGTTCTTAAATTTGATTTTCGTAACCGATTTTCATTTGTTTTTTCATTATAACGGTGGCTTTTAATGTGCTTTAACTGATCTTTTTATTTGCCTCTAAATTAACTAATTAGCACTTTTTTTCTTGTTAATTTGAATTTCTTTCTTAAGAGCATCTCCAATGTGGTTATCTAAAAATTATTGGCTAAATTAATATTTGCTGAACCTGTAAGATATTTGTTGAACCTTTAAGGTGTTGTATTCTAATGGAGTTGGCTATAATGATTAGTTATATTTCAAAAATAGCATGTAATTATTATTTCAAGTTGTTAAAAATAGAATTTTGTTATTTAATATGGTAATTGATGATGTGGAGTTTCATTACAGGTCTCTAGAGGTTCGACAAATATAGCCAATATAATCAGATTATCTAAAATTTTAGATAACAGTAATGTTCCGTTGGAGATGATTTTTTTTTACACAATCTTTAAATTTTTCATTTAAGGCATATTTGACACACTTTTAACTAAGGGGTTTACATGGTTGGAGATGCTCTAATTGTCCTTTATTAAATTTTAGTTACGTTTTTAATGTCAGTATTTATTTTCTATCAATCACATTAAATGCATTAGTTATTTTCTAATTTCAAATTTATAGTAAAGTTACTTAATTAAATTTTCCATTATCATAGCCTTGATGGCTGTTTTTGTACCATTAATGGGTGGCCAGAAAGGATGGCGTATATTTTGGTCTTGTATAGCCAATCAAGTGTGATTTTGTTGGCTTTGTTTGTTTATTTCCTTTAAATCATATTTTTATATATATTTTACTTTAGTGTCTAACAAAAGAATTTTTTGGTTAGATTTTATTTTTATTTCCTTTTTTTATGAAATTTTAACACATGTTTTCAGTAATAAGTTATTATTGGTTGTATTTTCTTTTTTATTTTTATAGCATATATAATTTTTACATATCGATTGGAGACTCATTAGTTTGATTGCCTTTTATTGTTCAGAAGAACTATTTTTTGGAAGTGGGTTGGTTTACAAGTTAGACTTACTTGGATGGGAAGAAGAATGAAAAAGGATGATGGTTCTTGGGATGGGAAGCAATAAAAAAGAAGATGGATATATGGAAGCAACGAGAAATCCTTAGAATATTTTTATAGTTATTGTATATCGATGTATTAATGGGGGGTGGGCACTCTTTTTTCCCCTATTGAGTTTTTTCCCATAGTTGAGTTTTTTCCCATAGGGTTTTCCAAAAAGTTGTTGTACTATTTCCAAAAAGTTGTTGTTGTGGAGAATCGAACCCAAGTCTTTCCATTCATATGCACATCACCTTACCACTAGGCTAACCAATCACTTGTGTTGTAAATCATAAATATGCTATGTAAGTCGCGTGATGGATGAAGAATATTTGGTATTTTAATTTCTAAGATATTTTATATGTTATAGTTTAGTATAAATTAGTGATACATGATATGTAGTGAACTTAGATACTCCGTATATACCATAACATGTCACATTTTATTCCTGGCAAAGTTATATCATTTAATAAACTTATGTTCAATTTGATTATTTAATATCTACTTTAATATTACGTAATTAATTACAACAAACTAATAATAGCCATTAACTTTTAATAATTTATATTGGTGCATATATTTAGATTAAAATTCTTTGGTAAATTATTATATAATTATTCCAATATATGAATAATAATTGTATAGAAATACTTATAAAACTCGAGAATCAGAACTAAACGATTGTGTTCACGATTAGGAATTAAGCTTGGGAATAACAAGAATAATAAACATATATATTTTAGTAATAATAGCGTTTAATGTATTAGTCTAATTTGTAATAAAATATACTATTTAAAAGTTCATAGCGAGTAATCAGATTTAGATTCTCAGTTCTGAATAAAGTGAATTTAAATTCACAACTGAAAACATTGAATAAGATGCCTATTTTAATAGATATTATAAATCTTAGACAATTCATGTTGAAAATGAAGCTCTCGAGAAGAGAGTTGCTAAGCTATATTTAGGCTACACCGCTACAAATTGAAAGGTGTTCACGGCTACAAATTCGAACTACTAAAATCCAAAATATCACAATATTCCACATTTCATTTAATATCATTTCACATTTATGCCTTCCAATTTTCTATGATTTAACTCTAAAATCCCACTAAAGTCAAATGCTATGAAAACGTTAGTTAATCTTCATATTTTCCAGAATCGAAACTGTGACATCCAGTTCCAAGTATAAAGAATTTAAATTTATAGCTAAAATCATTGATCTATATGACTAATTGAATGGATATTAGAATATTTTGGACACAACCTGTTAGAAAGCGAAAGCACTTGAAAAAAGAGTAAGTTAATCTATATTTAGGTAACATTGCAACAAATTGAAGAATATTCATGATCACAAATAATAAAAAACAAAATTTCAAAATAAAGCAAATATCCCCGTGCCTTGCAAAGCCGAAACATTAAAAGTTTGGTTGGTCGGTACCTATTGAATTTACTTATTTACCATTACTTAATTACATATAAAATCCATCATATTAACTAATTAATTTCCTTTTTCAAATTAAATATATTACCTTTTCTATTTTTCACTAACTAATTAATTTTCCTTTTCAAGTTAAACACAATATCTTTTATATTGTATCTAACTAAAATTTCTCCTTTCTTATAAACACTACGAGCAATTTGGTTTAGTAAAATAACATAAATTTATTATAATTACTATTAACTAATAAATTACCTTTTTTAGTTGAAGATGTTACCTTTTCTCTATTCTGTAACTAAAATATCTCTTTTTCCAATTATATCAGGGGTGGTTCTAATTAATAAAATAATAATATTATACTCCATAATATTAATAATTATCGATTACTTTTTAAGCTAAAACGTATCATGTTTTCCATATTTTCATAATCAAAATTCCTTTTTTCTAGAAATATCACGGGCAACATTAATTTCTCACTATCTAAAGACACTATGAGCAATTTAATTTAGTCAAATAACATAAATTAAATTATAATTACTATAAACTAATTAATTACCTTTTTCACCTAAAACATGTCACCTTTTTAATTTTTACATTACCTTTTCTATTTTCTCTAACTAAAATCTATTTTTATTTAATTATATCACGGACGGTTCTAATTAATAAAATAAATTAACAATATTTTAATATTAATAATTAACCTATTAAGTTTTTCAGTTAAAATGTATCATCTTTTCTATATTTTCTAACTAAAATCATTTTTTTCCTAAAAATATCACGAACAACATTAATTTTTCCTTTTCTTAAAACATTACGAGCAATTTTATTTTGTAAAATAACATAACTGAAATTATAATTACTATATACTAATCATTTACCTTTTTTGACCTAAAACATGTTTCCTTTTTAATATTCACTAACTAAGACCTCTCTTTTTCCAGTAAATCACAACATTATATTTAATAAAATTAAATAATATTTTTATAAGTACTTATAATTAACCGATTACCTTTTTCAACTAAAATGTATCATCTTTTCAATATTTTCTAACTACAATCTCTCTTTTCCTAGAAATATCACGGTTAACATTTATTTAATTATTATCAAATCATCTAATTTAAAAATTTAAGCCTCCAAAATTCTTATTTAAAAAAAAGGAATTAAAATTAATAAAAAAATCATATAATATTAAAAGAAATCCATGCATCACACGGGTTTTAAGCTAGTTATATATAAAAGCCGAAACATTAAAAGTTTGGTTGAACGGTACCTATTGAATATACTTAATTACCCTTACTCAATTACAGATTTACTAACTAATCAATTTCCTCTTTTTTAGGTTACACACATATATTATCTTTTCTATTTTCAAGAACTAAATAATTTCCTTTTCTAGGTAAAATACAATATCTTTTGTATTTTATCTAACTAAAATTTCTCATTTATTAATCAATTTCCTTTTTTAGTTTAAACATATAACCTTTTCTATTTTCAATAACTAAATAATTTCCTTTTTCATTTAAAATAGAAACTAAAATTTCTCATTTATTAATCAATTTACTTTTTCAGTTTAAACATATAACCTTTTCTATTTTCAATAACTAAATAATTTCCTTTCTCATTTAAAATAGAATATCTTTTACATTTTATTTAACTAAAATCTATACTATTATATAAAAGCCGAAACATTAAAAGTTTGGTTCAACGGTACCTATTGAATTTACCTAATTACCCTTACTCAATTACAGATTTACTAACTAATCAATTTTCTTTTTTAGGTTACACATATTATCTTTTCTATTTTTAAGAACTAAATAATTTCCTTTTCCAGGTAAAATACAATATCTTTTATATTTTATCTAACTAAAATTTCTCATTTATTAATCAATTTCCTTTTTCAGTTTAAACATATAACCTTTTCTATTTTCAATAACTAAATAATTTCCTTTCTCATTTAAAATAGAATATCTTTTACATTTTATCTAACTAAAATTTCTCCTTTTTAAAAACACTACGAGCAATTTTGTTTAATAAAATAACATAATTATATATAATTACTATTAACTAATAATCACATTTTTCAGTCAAAACACGTTACCTTTTCTCTTTTCTTTAACTAAAATCTCTCTTTTTCCAATTATATCATGGACGGTTACCTTTTCAGCAAAACACGATACCTTTTTTCTTTCATCTTACTAAAACCTCCATTTTTCTAATTATATTACACGCATTTCTATTTAATAATAAAAATAATCTATTATATCTATAATACCACAACATGTCACATTTTATTCTTTACAAAGTTACTATTTCCAAAAAGTTGTTGTTGTGGTCACATTTTATTCCTTGCAAAGTTACTATTTCCAAAAAGTTGTTGTTGTGGAGAATCGAACCTAAGTCTTTCCATTCATATGCACATCACCTTACCACTAGGCTAACCAACCACTTGTGTTGTAAATCATAAATATGCTATGTAAGTCGCGTGATGGATGAAGAATATTTGGTATTTTAATTTCTAAGATATTTTATATGTTATAGTTTAGTATAAATTAGTGATACATGATATGTAGTGAACTTAGATACTCCGTATATACCATAACAGTCACATTTTATTCCTGGCAAAGTTATATCATTTAATAAACTTATATTCAATATGATTATTTAATATCTACTTTAATATTACGTAATTAATTACAACAAACTAATAATAGCCATTAACTTTTAATAATTTATATTGGTGCATATATTTAGATTAAAATTCTTTGGTAAATTATTATATAATTACTCCAATATATGAATAATAATTGTATAGAAATACTTATAAAACTCGAGAATCAGAACTAAACGATTGTGTTCACGATTAGGAATTAAGCTTGGGAATAACAAGAATAATAAACATATATATTTTAGTAATAATAGCGTTTAATGTATTAGTCTAATTTGTAATAAAATATACTATTTAAAAGTTCATAGCGAGTAATCAGATTTAGATTCTCAGTTCTGAATAAATTAAGTGAATTTAAATTCACAACTGAAAACATTGAATTAGATGACTATTTTAATAGATATTATAAATCTTAGACAATTCATGTTGAAAATGAAGCTCTCGAGAAGAGAGTTGCTAAGCTATATTTAGGCTACACCGCTACAAATTGAAAGGTGTTCACGGCTACAAATTCGAACTACTAAAATCCAAAATATCACAATATTCCACATTTCATTTAATATCATTTCACATTTATGCCTTCCAATTTTCTATGATTTAACTTTAAAATCCCACTAAAGTCAAATGCTATGAAAACGTTAGTTAATCTTCATATTTTCCAGAATCGAAACTGTGACATCCAGTTCCAAGTATAAAGAATTTAAATTTATAGCTAAAATCATTGAACTATATGACTAATTGAATGGATATTAGAATATTTTGGACACAACCTGTTAGAATTAAGCGAGAGCACTTGAAAAAAGAGTAAGTTAATCTATATTTAGGTAACATTGCAACAAATTGAAGAATATTCATGATCACAAATAATAAAAAACAAAATCTCACAATAAAGCAAATATCCCCGTGCCTTGCACGGGTAACGAAGCTAGTACTATATTAAAGTCGAAACATTAAAAGTTTGGTTGGTGGGTACCTATTGAATTTACTTATTTACCATTACTTAATTACATATAAAATCCATCATATTAACTAATTAATTTCCTTTTTCAAATTAAATATATTACCTTTTCTATTTTTCACTAACTAATTAATTTTCCTTTTCAAGTTAAACACAATATCTTTTATATTGTATCTAACTAAAATTTCTCCTTTCTTATAAACACTACGAGCAATTTGGTTTAATAAAACAACATAAATTTATTATAATTACTATTAACTAATAAATTACCTTTTTTAGCCGAAGATGTTACCTTTTCTCTATTCTGTAACTAAAATATCTCTTTTTCCAATTATATCAGGGATGGTTCTAATTAATAAAATAATAATATTATACTCCATAATATTAATAATTATCGATTACTTTTTCAGCTAAAACGTATCATGTTTTCCATATTTTCATAATCAAAATTCCTTTTTTCTAGAAATATCACGGGCAACATTAATTTCTCACTATCTAAAGACACTATGAGCAATTTAATTTAGTCAAATAACATAAATTAAATTATAATTACTATAAACTAATTAATTACCTTTTTCACCTAAAACATATCACCTTTTTAATTTTTACATTACCTTTTCTATTTTCTCTAACTAAAATCTATTTTTATTTAATTATATCACGGACGATTCTAATTAATAAAATAAATTAACAATATTATAATATTAATAATTAACCTATTAAGTTTTTCAGTTAAAATGTATCATCTTTTCTATATTTTCTAACTAAAATCCCTTTTTTTCTAAAAATATCACGAACAACATTAATTTTTCCTTTTCTTAAAACATTACGAGCAATTTTATTTTGTAAAATAACATAACTGAAATTATAATTACTATATACTAATCATTTACCTTTTTTGACCTAAAACATGTTTCCTTTTTAATATTCACTAACTAAGACCTCACAGTAAATCACAACATTATATTTAATAAAATTAAATAATATTTTTATAAGTACTTATAATTAACCGATTACCTTTTTCAACTAAAATGTATCATCTTTTCAATATTTTCTAACTACAATCTCTCTTTTCCTAGAAATATCACGGTTAACATTTATTTAATTATTATCAAATCATCTCATTTAAAAATTTAAGCCTCCAAAATTCATATTCTAAAAAAAGGAATTCAAATTAATAAAAAAAATCATATAATATTAAAAGAAATCCATGCATCACACGGGTTTTAAGCTAGTTATATATAAAAGCCGAAACATTAAAAGTTTGGTTGAACGGTAGCTATTGAATATACTTAATTACCCTTACTCAATTACAGATTTACTAACTAATCAATTTCCTCTTTTTTAGGTTACACATATTATCTTTTCTATTTTCAAGAACTAAATAATTTCCTTTTCCAGGTAAAATACAATATCTTTTGTATTTTATCTAACTAAAATTTCTCATTTATTAATCAATTTCCTTTTTCAATTTAAACATATAACCTTTTCTATTTTCAATAACTAAATAATTTCCTTTTTCATTTAAAATAGAAACTAAAATTTCTCATTTATTAATCAATTTACTTTTTCAGTTTAAACATATAACCTTTTCTATTTTCAATAACTAAATAATTTCCTTTCTCATTTAAAATAGAATATCTTTTACATTTTATTTAACTAAAATCTATACTATTATATAAAAGCCGAAACATTAAAAGTTTGGTTCAACGGTACCTATTGAATTTACCTAATTACCCTTACTCAATTATAGATTTACTAACTAATCAATTTTCTTTTTTAGGTTACACATATTATTTTTTCTATTTTTAAGAACTAAATAATTTCTTTTCTAGGTAAAATACAATATCTTTTATATTTTATCTAACTAAAATTTCTCATTTATTAATCAATTTCCTTTTTCAGTTTAAACATATAACCTTTTCTATTTTCAATAACTAAATAATTTCCTTTCTCATTTAAAATAGAATATCTTTTACATTTTATTTAACTAAAATGTCTCCTTTCTATTATATAAAAGCCGAAACATTAAAAATTTGGTTCAACGGTACCTATTGAATTTACCTAATTACTCTTACTCAATTACAGATCTACTAACTAATCAATTTTCTTTTTCAGATTACACATATTATCTTTTCTATTTTCAAGAACTAAATAATTTCCTTTTTCAGGTAAAATACAGTATATTTGATATTTTATCTAACTAAAATTTCTCATTTATTAATCAATTTCCTTTTTTCAGTTTAAACATATTACCTTTTCTATTTTTCAATAACTAAATAATTTCCTTTTTCATTTAAAATAGAATATCTTTTACATTTTATCTAACTAAAATTTCTCCTTTTTAAAAACACTACGAGCAATTTTGTTTAATAAAATAACATAATTATATATAATTACTATTAACTAATAATAACATTTTTCAGTCAAAACACGTTACCTTTTCTCTTTTCTTTAACTAAAATATCTCTTTTTCCAATTATATCATGGACGGTTACCTTTTCAGCAAAACACGATACCTTTTTTCTTTCATCTTACTAAAACCTCCACTTTTCTAATTATATTACACGCATTTCTATTTAATAATCCATTTTTCTAATTATATTACACGCATTTCTATTTAATAATAAAAATAATCTATTATATCTATTCTTTCATCTTACTAAAACCTCCATTTTTCTAATTATATTACACGCATTTCTATTTAATAATCCATTTTTCTAATTATATTACACGCATTTCTATTTAATAATAAAAATAATCTATTATATCTATTATATATATAATACCACAACATGTCACATTTTACTATTTCCAAAAAGTTGTTGTTGTGGAGAATCGAACCTAAGTCTTTCCATTCATATGCACATCACCTTACCACTAGGCTAACCAATCACTTGTGTTGTAAATCATAAATATGCTATGTAAGTCGCGTGATGGATGAAGAATATTTGGTATTTTAATTTCTAAGATATTTTATATGTTATAGTTTAGTATAAATTAGTGATACATGATATGTAGTGAACTTAGATACTCCGTATATACCATAACATGTCACATTCTATTCCTGGCAAAGTTATATCATTTAATAAACTTATATTCAATATGATTATTTAATATCTACTTTAATATTACGTAATTAATTACAACAAACTAATAATAGCCATTAACTTTTAATAATTTATATTGGTGCATATATTTAGATTAAAATTCTTTGGTAAATTATTATATAATTACTCCAATATATGAATAATAATTGTATAGAAATACTTATAAAACTCGAGAATCAGAACTAAACGATTGTGTTCACGATTAGGAATTAAGCTTGGGAATAACAAGAATAATAAACATATATATTTTAGTAATAATAGCGTTTAATGTATTAGTCTAATTTGTAATAAAATATACTATTTAAAAGTTCATAGCGAGTAATCAGATTTAGATTCTCAGTTCTGAATAAATTAAGTGAATTTAAATTCACAACTGAAAACATTGAATTAGATGACTATTTTAATAGATATTATAAATCTTAGACAATTCATGTTGAAAATGAAGCTCTCGAGAAGAGAGTTGCTAAGCTATATTTAGGCTACACCGCTACAAATTGAAAGGTGTTCACGGCTACAAATTCGAACTACTAAAATCCAAAATATCACAATATTCCACATTTCATTTAATATCATTTCACATTTATGCCTTCCAATTTTCTATGATTTAACTTTAAAATCCCACTAAAGTCAAATGCTATGAAAACGTTAGTTAATCTTCATATTTTCCAGAATCGAAACTGTGACATCCAGTTCCAAGTATAAAGAATTTAAATTTATAGCTAAAATCATTGAACTATATGACTAATTGATTGGATATTAGAATATTTTGGACACAACCTGTTAGAATTAAGCGAGAGCTATAACGACCTAGAAAAAAAAAATTCTTATTTAATATTAAATGTGGACTATATGATGAGAATATTTTTTTTAGAAGGTCAATTTTATGTGATATCGTGTTTATATGTGTTGTGTAAGTTCGTGTATTTTATTTGTATCTTTGATGGTTAAAATGTATTTAAATCATGCATTATTGATCTTCTGGGATTTTTATAAAAGCATCGGGGTTGTTAAAAATCACGAATTTTTTATGTTATCATCTTTGTGATATTATTGAGTTTTTAAAATTAGTAGGAAAATTATTTTGGGTGTTTAAATATTTTTTTTAAAAAAAATGATTTTAAAAGTATATTGCGTTTAAAGGAACAAATCTTGTAAAATCTATATTTAATTCGTTTTTGATCCTAAAAATATTTTAAAAATATGGGGACGTTTGTAATTTCATTAACTTTATTTTAGATGTTTTAAATTTATAGTCCTACTAATTTTCTGGATAATTTCGATTTTAAAATGATTTAATTTAGTTATTAGATTTTTAGTTTGTGTGAAAGTATTCATTTGCCTTTGGTTTTATTTGTTAAAAGGCACCGTCTCTCCTTTCCTCTTTCCAGAATCATCTCGGTTGTTCTCTGTTCTTATCTCACTCCCTCAACATTTCTCTCTATCTCTCCCCAAAAGTATCTCTCTCACTCTAATCTCTCTCTCGCAAACTCCCTTTTTCCCTCTATGTCTTTCCCCTCTGTGCTCCTGTTGTGTGGGTGACAATGACTGTGTTGCTGTGTGTGTGAGTCAACGTGTCCGTGTGTGTGCGTATGATACCTCGTGTGTGTAGGTGAGCCGCGATTCCGGCGAGCCACCACTGCTAGTCTTCTTCCCCTCCCTGTATGAGCTCAATATCAAGCTCAATTTGATGTGGTGATGTGGCTGGGCTGGTATGTAATCGTGGGTATGTGTATATATTCTGTGTGTTCGTGTAGGTGAAATTATGGGTGTAGATTGAACTGTTCCGATTTGCCATTTTGTGGGATACTAGTTGATTAATTGTTTGAAAATGGAGTTGATTGAGTTTTTGGGAAGGTGGAGGTGTTCGTATGGAATTGATATGTAGAGATGAAAGGGTGTTGATTTGTTGTGTGAGGTTTGGAGTGAAGCGGATTTTGGTTGAGGTTCATTGGATAGTCGCAGCTAAGGATGAAATTGCTTGAAAAGGGGGACACTGACTGCTGGGTTAGTGTGAGGGTGTGATGTGGTTCGAATTGTACAGAGGTGTGGCTGTGTGTGCAGGTGTTTTAGTATATATGGCTGCAGGGTGTGTGTGACTAAGGTCGTGGGTGTGCTGCGTGGTGGCTGTGCGTGTAAGTGGGTGCGCGTAAGTGTGTTACGAGTGTATGTATACAGGGTAAGGTGCGTGTGTATGTAAGTAGTTTGTATTTGTTCTGTTGGTGGACGAGTGTTGGTGGTTGGGTGTTGATGAAAGAGGAAGACTAGGGAGTTAGGAGGGAAGAAAGGTTGCGAGAATTGATGGGGATGAAGAAGAAACAGGCTGAGGGTGAGTAGGAAGAAGGGTGGTTCAGTGAATTTATGATGGGTGCTCTCGGGAGCTGGTAATTAAAATGGAATGATGGTCGGTAGGTGGGTGTCGGTGTTGTAAAGCTGTGAAGCAGTGAGAGTATGGTGATGTAGTGTGGTAATCAAGGTGGACGTATGTCTGTGACTAGTATTGCAGGTCGTGTGTGGGTGTTTTGGAAGGGTGCGAGTGTGAGGAGCAGGGGAGACAGGGGAGGTCTACTAAATCGAGTATGTTACAAGATTGTGTGAAGGTGAGAAATCTGGGAAGCCGTTGGTAATGTAGTCAGATGGGTCTTGTGATAATTAACATGATACTATATTCTAGCTGTTTATGTTTAGCTTGAATTCGAGTCTTTGCAATTTTAACCGAACAGATTTTAGTTAGTGAATTCCTATGATTTATTTTGAAGGTACTATTGAAATGAATTTGTGGTATTATGAATTGTGTGATGACAATTGGTGCATAAAGGTACATATGATTTAAATCGATAATGAGTGGGAACTGATAGTTATTATTCAGTGTCTAATGTGAGTTCATTCTTATTTTGTAAGTAAGGTTGTTATTAGTAAGGTAAGTACGAGATAATTTGGTTTGATGGATTGATATTGGATTAAGGTTTGGTGGTTGGTTATGTCGATTGTATTTCCAACCGGTTAAGTTATATTTTAAAGGAGGTGTTGTCAAATTTTTACTAGAATTATTTTGTAATTGGTATAGTAAATTGATATGAATTATTTGTAAATCAATATGATAATACGTGTTAGGTGTTTTTGTGATTTATCTGATTGTACCACATTATTTTTCGATTATGATCAATAGGTGATAATATGTTAAGTTGTAAAGCGTTATAGGACGCGTATGGGTAAGATAGAATAAATAGTGAGGTTTTGGTTGATTTCTACTGAAGTAGCACGTTACCGTATGTAGGTACGAGTCGGAGGCCCAGTCGAGAACAGTGCCCGTGTAGAAAGAATCTCGAGGAAGGAGATAACTGTCAGTGGACGAGTGTGATCGAGTAGAGGACAACGTGTAAAGAAGTAGAGGCTGATACGAAGTTGAGAAATGAAATGAGATGTTGGAAGTGGAAACTTCGTGTATTAAGGCAAGTGTCATTACTCCTCACTTATCGTTCAAGTAATGTAAATTTGTGTCGAGCATCGATAAAATGATTCTGTCAAGTCATGCTTACCAAGTGAAGTCCCTTGCTCATGTATATTGCTTCGCCCATCATTAGATGTGAACCTTTTTAATGATTTCGCAAAGAAACTTTTTATCCATATATAATTTTAAATTATGATAAGTTATGGATTCCTCGGTAAACGCCATTTCTTTTATTTTTATTTTTATTTTTTATTTTTTTTAAAAGAGTTTAAGGAACTTTTTAAACAGAGGGAATCCAGATTTTAAATTCTTATAAAAGTGTTTTAGCATAAATTCTGATTTTACAATATTTTTAACCGTTGGACCCTCTTTAGGGGATATTTTCTTCAAACTGATTTATAATTAATTATCATGGAATTGTCTTACAAATGTTCATTTTGAACCACTTAACTTACCTAATTTGGTCCAAACTTGACTATATCCTTGTTTTACCGTATATCCCCAATTGTTGTTAATCATGTTGCTAGTAAATTATTTGTTCAATTCATTTAATGATGTTATGACCCAATTATTCATATCGAACTTGTCGATACTTTTTGTTATTATTGTTTATTCAATTATCACCCCAATTATTGGGTCGAACTCGTCAACACCTATTGATATTTTTGTTCTTCATTTACACCCCATTTATATATCGAACTTGTCGATATCGAGGATAGAACTATTGATTCTCTTTTCATTCCACTAGTTGAGTTGTTGTGCTGGAACTTGAGTTTTCTAGATTGTTTGGTTGATAGAGGTTGTCGATTGTTCCGACACCTAGTACGTTGGATTTAGAATTGGAATGTTTTCAGATGTCCCTTCGGGGAGACCATATTAATGGTCAACAGATGTCCCTTCGGGGAGACCAGTTTAATGGTCAAAAGTTGAGGCCAATGTATGCCGTGGATCCACTTAGAGGGACTTTGCTGTGTGCATTGTCCGGGGCTAGTGCGGGACTGATCAGCCGCCTAACTCCGCTGTTTTTTTTTAAAATATATAAAAATCCAATTCTAATCTATATGTTGAGTTTGAATAGCTTTAAATCTTGACTCCTTCGAAGCGTATGATGATTACCTTTGATTATCAGATCTCATATCAGTTCTTGCTGTTGATGATAAATGAGCATTGTTTGTTCATCTTTGCGTTAAGATATTTAATTTCTTCAACTGTTTTCTTTCATAGCATATGATGATTATTCTTGTTGTTCAGAACTCATAATTGTTCTTGACATTGATTTATAGCAATTTACACTTGCTGAGCATTGTTGGCTCACTCTTGCATTGTTGATTATTTTCTCCAGTTATAAGAGAAGATTAGTGGTCTCTGTGATCAGTGGAGTCCTTCTGTTCCAGCAACGAGAGGTGACGTTCGAGTGGATGACTTCGTCGGGTAGTGGTTTTGGAATTTGTCAAGGTTGGTAAACTAGTTTGATAGTGGACTTAGCTTGTTAAAAGATTGTATAACAATTTTATTCTGAGGTTGGATTTTAATAATTAAATTTGATAGTTTTTTTCATACCATAACCTGTAAGCGGTCTTGGATCAGGGGTATTTTATTATTATTTTATGTATATATCCAGGTATACATATTTTGTTGACATGAGATGTGGGAAGCGATTGTTGGCATGAGTGGGAAGTGTGGGCATAGTTGCGCGCTATTAGCCATTGGTCTCGGTTGAATTCTTAATTGATTCCCCATGTGGGCAGTTGAATTGATTCTTATTCTTGCTCTAAATTGTTATAAACGAATTCACGATTTAAATCTTCGCTGAAGCATTTGTTGCGCAGTGACGGTTAAAATCGAGAATGAATGGAGATCTTCTTATTTATTCAACTCATTATTGTCAGGCCGATTTTGGCAGCTAGGTATATTAATGCTTAGCCGACAAGACTGAGATTATGAATAATTATGAATTTCTTGAACATTTGTTTAATCGACTATACTTCTATTGATGATGAGTTTCGTATATCAGATTCACTTGAATTCAATCTTATTCTTTCAGAAATATCCCTATTTTTAAAGGACACTTGATCCAACTCTGTACTTGAAAAATTTGAGACTCTTGAACTCTTTTCATTTTCTCCATGAATATTTAATTTTCTCTATTCAAACCGAGATGAACAACCTATGTATATAGGGGATTCAGGGACATTTTATCTCTGTGATAGAAGTCTGGTGGGACGCCACTGATTGTGTTTGTCATGAAAGTACTAAAGACTGGCCATCTTTTTGTACAAGAGCGGTTGACCTAAGTGACAAATACAACCTGATAACAGTTCGAAGATCATATTGATCTCTCGGTTAAATCCTTTTTCCCAAAAGTCTTATCAAACAAATTTCAGTGTATATTCATGTTGATACCTATTCATTCTATTGATTTCCTTCATCATGAAAACCCTGATTAATTTCTGATTACCAGTGATGAAGAGCTACGAAGACAGACGTGACGACATCATAAGTGGTTGACACTGCGATTAAGCTGACGAAGAATTGATGGAACAAGATGATAATAAGAGGAAGATAAAGACTAGGAAGTTTCAAAAGCGTTTTAATGGAAGATGTGCGATTCAATTAAGGAAGAATGTAGAATTTGGGAGATCTAGAGCCAGAAGAGTGAGGGCACGGTAGTTTTCTACAGGATGAGAATTAGCAGAGATTAACGAAACCCTTTAGTCGGAAGATGAGATTTTGAGAAAAGCTAATTTAAGATTGTGTTGAGATTATGCAGAGAGTTGCAAATATAATCGGAAGGAATAATGTGGTAATAAAGGACAGAGTCAGAAGTCAAGGTTGTGTGTCAGAAGCGTGGGAGGATATGATGTTTTTCCGGAGATTGTATCCTATTAGTCTCAGTGGAGCCTATGATGAGAGTAACAAGACTGTTTTCTATGATTACTAGGAAGTTAGAAATTTAATATGATTATGAATGAAGTTATCAAGAATTTGATTGTGATGACAATAAGAAAAAAGAAAAAAGAGTTAAGTGTGATTTAGGATTGGATTGATTCCTAACAACGAAGTACGAGCAAATTGTAAGGACAAGAAAGTGAGACTTTGATTCTCAAGAGATGTAGAAATAGTGTTTTGAGGTCGGAAGCAGATGAAGAAGTCTTAATGATTAGGCAAATCAAGAGGGTATAATAGCAAGATTATGAAGTTGTTTTGCATAAAAGGAGATAATAGGAAAGGAAACAGTCAAATCAAAGCATATTTCAGTAGTTAATAATTTTGAATATATATTTTGATGGATTATCAGGATTGTCATAAGACAAAGATATAGAGTCTGTTCGTTAATTATTTTCTAAAAAATAAAATTAGTTTCAAGGAGTTCAATATCGGATGACATCAAAGGAAATGTTGGAGTAGTAATTTGATTAAAGGATATTCGCAAGAAAAGGAATAGTAATACTCAGTGTATCTCAGAAGGATGCATCAGTACTGTTCGTGAAGAGGAAGAGAAGATAATTTGAAGTATACATTGAATATTTAAATGGAATAAGTGGACAAGTAGTAATGAGGAACTTTTTACCAAGGTTGGATGAGTTGTTTAACTAGTTGAAAGGTGTATGTTTCGCCTAAAGTTGATCTATGACTAGATTAAGACCATCTGAAAATAGAAATCCTAAGAATTTTTTTAAGTAGCATTTTGAATGGTTATGGACGCGATGAATTGTTGGTGATGGTGTTTGATTGAACGAAAGCATTTACCGCTCTATAGGTAAAAAAAGAAAAAAAAAAGAGATTTTGCACAAGAGTTTTAAATATAAATTCTGGATGGGAATGAATTTAATTTTAAGACGTGGTTAGAAATGAAAGGACCAAAGTGAATTTTGTGAAGATGGAGCAGTAATGAAGTGGGAAGAAACCAAATGCCAGCAGAGGTCAGAAGTAGTATGAGAGTAACCAGGAACTATTGAAGATTATCGAAGGCAGTTACCCAGATAGCTGCAAGTAGTAATCAATTTTTCCAGAGAAAACGAAAAAGTTTTAATGGACAGAGAAGTGTGAAGAGAGTGTCTAAGAATTAAGGAAAGTTATTAACCGCTCAAGTGATGGTGAAGTTAGATGAGCAAGGGGACTTTGTGAATTAATATGATAGTTCGTTGAAAAGGATGAGGTTATCTATTATCGTAACATAAAAAGTACATGTTGATACTCATAAGCAGAAGTATTGACACATGAGTTAGAACTAACCGTGATGGTTTTCGCGTAGAGTTGAGAAGTCAGATGTGGAAGTTCGAACACCTAGTCTACAACAGAGGTGATCCGTGGCATTCCAGCCTGAATTATTAGAGAATTAAGAGGTACCGAGATGAGGTGATGAACCAGAATGTGAATGAGTTGAAGGGAGAGGAATTTAACAGTCAGAAGGATAAGTGGTGAAGGTGTACTTTATTTCGTAATATCTCGAAATGCGAGCAATGAATAAATGCCGTAATTTCTGTGATTAAATTGAGTAGTGTAAGGCGTTAAATTCATAATGCGCAGAGTCAAATTTAAGGACTGGTTGAGTACGCAGAGCTATGTTTCGGAAGTTGATCTTAGAGGACGCGGGATAGTGAAATTTAAACGATTTTCATGGATCGCGAATTAATTATTAAAGACGCAAGATTGTGAGTAGGAGCGTGGAAGTTATACAAATTGTTTTAGTCGCGTGGATTTGTTCGACGGTATGTTTGTTGCGAGTCAAGACAGATTGCGCATTTGCATTTAATAGTATTTATGCAGGGTATAGTTTTCATAGGAAAGTTCCTACCCGATTTTCTGGAAAGAAGATATTCGTCTACGTATGGTAAGCGTCTAGATTGAACGAGACTTGTAAACCAAAGGTTTAAGTTTATATTGGAGTGTGAGGGCTTACAGGATAAGCCTATCGATGTTTGAGTTGATATAGAGGAATCCCAGATTTGAAGATAAAACCTGGGAAGTTGAAAGCGAATATTTGAGAAGCACTGTTTCTTATGTTCCTAGGATTGATTCTGAGGACAGAATCCTTTTAAGGGGGGAAGGATATAACGACCTAGAAAAAAAAAATTCTTATTTAATATTAAATGTGGACTATATGATGAGAATATTTTTTTTAGAAGGTCAATTTTATGTGATATCGTGTTTATATGTGTTGTGTAAGTTCGTGTATTTTATTTGTATCTTTGATGGTTAAAATGTATTTAAATCATGCATTATTGATCTTCTGGGATTTTTATAAAAGCATCGGGGTTGTTAAAAATCACGAAAATTTTTATGTTATCATCTTTGTGATATTATTGAGTTTTTAAAATTAGTAGGAAAATTATTTTGGGTGTTTAAATATTTTTTTTAAAAAAAATGATTTTAAAAGTATATTGCGTTTAAAGGAACAAATCTTGTAAAATCTATATTTAATTCGTTTTTTATCCTAAAAATATTTTAAAAATATGGGGACGTTTGTAATTTCATTAACTTTATTTTAGATGTTTTAAATTTATTTTCCTACTAATTTTCTGGATAATTTCGATTTTAAAATGATTTAATTTATTTATTAGATTTTTAGTTTGTGTGAAAGTATTCATTTGCCTTTGGTTTTATTTGTTAAAAGGCACCGTCTCTCCTTTCCTCTTTCCAGAATCATCTCGGTTGTTCTCTGTTCTTATCTCACTCCCTCAACATTTCTCTCTATCTCTCCCCAAAAGTATCTGTCTCACTCTAATCTCTCTCTCGCAAACTCCCTTTTTCCCTCTATGTCTTTCCCCTCTGTGCTCCTGTTGTGTGGGTGACAATGACTGTGTTGCTGTGTGTGTGAGTCAACGTGTCCGTGTGTGTGCGTATGATACCTCGTGTGTGTAGGTGAGCCGCGATTCCGGCGAGCCACCACTGCTAGTCTTCTTCCCCTCCCTGTATGAGCTCAATATCAAGCTCAATTTGATGTGGTGATGTGGCTGGGCTGGTATGTAATCGTGGGTATGTGTATATATTCTGTGTGTTCGTGTAGGTGAAATTATGGGTGTAGATTGAACTGTTCCGATTTGCCATTTTGTGGGATACTAGTTGATTAATTGTTTGAAAATGGAGTTGATTGAGTTTTTGGGAAGGTGGAGGTGTTCGTATGGAATTGATATGTAGAGATGAAAGGGTGTTGATTTGTTGTGTGAGGTTTGGAGTGAAGCGGATTTTGGTTGAGGTTCATTGGATAGTCGCAGCTAAGGATGAAATTGCTTGAAAAGGGGGACACTGACTGCTGGGTTAGTGTGAGGGTGTGATGTGGTTCGAATTGTACAGAGGTGTGGCTGTGTGTGCAGGTGTTTGAGTATATATGGCTGCAGGGTGTGTGTGACTAAGGTCGTGGGTGTGCTGCGTGGTGGCTGTGCGTGTAAGTGGGTGCGCGTAAGTGTGTTACGAGTGTATGTATACAGGGTAAGGTGCGTGTGTATGTAAGTAGTTTGTATTTGTTCTGTTGGTGGACGAGTGTTGGTGGTTGGGTGTTGATGAAAGAGGAAGACTAGGGAGTTAGGAGGGAAGAAAGGTTGCGAGAATTGATGGGGATGAAGAAGAAACAGGCTGAGGGTGAGTAGGAAGAAGGGTGGTTCAGTGAATTTATGATGGGTGCTCTCGGGAGCTGGTAATTAAAATGGAATGATGGTCAGTAGGTGGGTGTCGGTGTTGTAAAGCTGTGAAGCAGTGAGAGTATGGTGATGTAGTGTGGTAATCAAGGTGGACGTATGTCTGTGACTAGTATTGCAGGTCGTGTGTGTGTTTTGGAAGGGTGCGAGTGTGAGGAGCAGGGGAGACATGGGAGGTCTACTAAACGAGTATGTTACAAGATTGTGTGAAGGTGAGAAATCTGGGAAGCCGTTGGTAATGTAGTCAGATGGGTCTTGTGATAATTAACATGATACTATATTCTAGCTGTTTATGTTTAGCTTGAATTCGAGTCTTTGCAATTTTAACCGAACAGATTTTAGTTAGTAAATTCCTATGATTTATTTTGAAGGTACTATTGAAATGAATTTGTGGTATTATGAATTGTGTGATGACAATTGGTGCATAAAGGTACATATGATTTAAATCGATAATGAGTGGGAACTGATAGTTATTATTCAGTGTCTAATGTGAGTTCATTCTTATTTTGTAAGTAAGGTTGTTATTAGTAAGGTAAGTACGAGATAATTTGGTTTGATGGATTGATATTGGATTAAGGTTTGGTGGTTGGTTATGTCGATTGTATTTCCAACCGGTTAAGTTATATTTTAAAGGAGGTGTTGTCAAATTTTTACTAGAATTATTTTGTAATTGGTATAGTAAATTGATATGAATTATTTGTAAATAAATATGATAATACGTGTTAGGTGTTTTTGTGATTTATCTGATTGTACCACATTATTTTTCGATTATGATCAATAGGTGATAATATGTTAAGTTGTAAAGCGTTATAGGACGCGTATGGGTAAGATAGAATAAATAGTGAGGTTTTGGTTGATTTCTACTGAAGTAGCACGTTACCGTATGTAGGTACGAGTCGGAGGCCCAATCGAGAACAGTGCCCGTGTAGAAAGAATCTCGAGGAAGGAGATAACTGTCAGTGGACGAGTGTGATCGAGTAGAGGACAACGTGTAAAGAAGTAGAGGCTGATACGAAGTTGAGAAATGAAATGAGATGTTGGAAGTGGAAACTTCGTGTATTAAGGCAAGTGTCATTACTCCTCACTTATCGTTCAAGTAATGTAAATTTGTGTCGAGAATTGATAAAATGATTCTGTCAAGTCATGCTTACCAAGTGAAGTCCCTTGCTCATGTATATTGCTTCGCCCATCATTAGATGTGAACCTTTTTAATGATTTCGCAAAGAAACTTTTTCTCCATATATAATTTTAAATTATGATAAGTTATGGATTCCTCGGTAAACGCCATTTCTTTTATTTTTATTTTTATTTTTTATTATTTATTTTTTTTAAAAGAGTTTAAGGAACTTTTTTAAACAGAGGGAATCCAGATTTTAAATTCTTATAAAAGTGTTTTAGCATAAATTCTGATTTTACAATATTTTTAACCGTTGAACCCTCTTTAGGGGATATTTTCTTCAAACTGATTTATAATTAATTATCATGGAATTGTCTTACAAATGTTCATTTTGAACCACTTAA
The DNA here is from genome assembly GCA_037693485.1 of Kitagawia praeruptora. Lineage (NCBI taxonomy): Eukaryota > Viridiplantae > Streptophyta > Magnoliopsida > Apiales > Apiaceae > Kitagawia > Kitagawia praeruptora. Next base: position 131,336,765 of record CM075347.1, read on the forward strand.
CTTACCTAATTTGGTCCAAACTTGACTATATCCTTGTTTTACCGTATATCCCCAATTGTTGTTAATCATGTTGCTAGTAAATTATTTGTTCAATTCATTTAATGATGTTATGACCCAATTATTCATATCGAACTTGTCGATACTTTTTGTTATTATTGTTTATTCAATTATCACCCCAATTATTGGGTCGAACTCGTCAACACCTATTGATATTGTTGTTCTTCATTTACACCCCATTTATATATCGAACTTGTCGATATCGAGGATAGAACTATTGATTCTCTTTTCATTCCACTAGTTGAGTTGTTGTGCTGGAACTTGAGTTTTCTAGATTGTTTGGTTGATAGAGGTTGTCGATTGTTCCGACACCTAGTACGTTGGATTTAGAATTGGAATGTTTTCAGATGTCCCTTCGGGGAGACCATATTAATGGTCAACAGATGTCCCTTCGGGGAGACCAGTTTAATGGTCAAAAGTTGAGGCCAATGTGTGCCGTGGATCCACTTAGAGGGACTTTGCTGTGTGCATTGTCCGGGGCTAGTGCGGGACTGATCAGCCGCCTAACTCCGCTGTTTTTTTTTAAAATATATAAAAATCCAATTCTAATCTATATGTTGAGTTTGAATAGCTTTAAATCTTGACTCCTTCGAAGCGTATGATGATTACCTTTGATTATCAGATCTCATATCAGTTCTTGCTGTTGATGATAAATGAGCATTGTTTGTTCATCTTTGCGTTAAGATATTTAATTTCTTCAACTGTTTTCTTTCACAGCATATGATGATTATTCTTGTTGTTCAGAACTCATAATTGTTCTTGACATTGATTTATAGCAATTTACACTTGCTGAGCATTGTTGGCTCACTCTTGCATTGTTGATTATTTTCTCCAGTTATAAGAGAAGATTAGTGGTCTCTGTGATCAGTGGAGTCCTTCTGTTCCAGCAACGAGAGGTGACGTTCGAGTGGATGACTTCGTCGGGTAGTGGTTTTGGAATTTGTCAAGGTTGGTAAACTAGTTTGATAGTGGACTTAGCTTGTTAAAAGATTGTATAACAATTTTATTCTGAGGTTGGATTTTAATAATTAAATTTGATAGTTTGTTTCATACCGTAACCTGTAAGCGGTCTTGGATCAGGGGTATTTTATTATTATTTTGTTTATATATCCAGGTATACATATTTTGTTGATTGTGGTTAGTGGCCCCAAATCTGTACCCCGGATTATGGGATGCCACAAGAGCACTTGAAAAAAGAGTAAGTTAATCTATATTTAGGTAACATTGCAACAAATTGAAGAATATTCATGATCACAAATAATAAAAAACAAAATTTCACAATAAAGCAAATATCCCCGTGCCTTGCACGGGTAACGAAGCTAGTACTATATTAAAGCCGAAACATTAAAAGTTTGGTTGGTGGGTACCTATTGAATTTACTTATTTACCATTACTTAATTACATATAAAATCCATCATATTGACTAATTAATTTCCTTTTTCAAATTAAATATATTACCTTTTCTATTTTTCACTAACTAATTAATTTTCCTTTTCAAGTTAAACACAATATCTTTTATATTGTATCTAACTAAAATTTCTCCTTTCTTATAAACACTACGAGCAATTTGGTTTAATAAAATAACATAAATTTATTATAATTACTATTAACTAATAAATTACCTTTTTTAGCCGAAGATGTTACCTTTTCTCTATTCTGTAACTAAAATATCTCTTTTTCCAATTATATCAGGGATGGTTCTAATTAATAAAATAATAATATTATACTCCATAATATTAATAATTATCGATTACTTTTTCAGCTAAAACGTATCATGTTTTCCATATTTTCATAATCAAAATTCCTTTTTTCTAGAAATATCACGGGCAACATTAATTTCTCACTATCTAAAGACACTATGAGCAATTTAATTTAGTCAAATAACATAAATTAAATTATAATTACTATAAACTAATTAATTACCTTTTTCACCTAAAACATGTCACCTTTTTAATTTTTACATTACCTTTTCTATTTTCTCTAACTAAAATCTATTTTTATTTAATTATATCACGGACGGTTCTAATTAATAAAATAAATTAACAATATTATAATATTAATAATTAACCTATTAAGTTTTTCAGTTAAAATGTATCATCTTTTCTATATTTTCTAACTAAAATCCCTTTTTTTCTAAAAATATCACGAACAACATTAATTTTTCCTTTTCTTAAAACAATACGAGCAATTTTATTTTGTAAAATAACATAACTGAAATTATAATTACTATATACTAATTGTTTACCTTTTTTGACCTAAAACATGTTTCCTTTTTAATATTCACTAACTAAGACCTCTCTTTTTCCAGTAAAACACAACATTATATTTAATAAAATTAAATAATATTTTTATAAGTACTTATAATTAACCGATTACCTTTTTCAACTAAAATGTATCATCTTTTCAATATTTTCTAACTACAATCTCTCTTTTCCTAGAAATATCACGGTTAACATTTATTTAATTATTATCAAATCATCTCATTTAAAAATTTAAGCCTCCAAAATTCATATTTTAAAAAAAGGAATTCAAATTAATAAAAAAATCATGAAAGAATGCCCAAACTACACCACATTTGTGTGGAAGCCTCCCAAAATACCCATATTGATTTGCTTCCGTCCTTTTTACCCACGAATTACGCATTACTAGAATGCGTTGCTTGACATACGCATCTTGAGTATGCGTATTCCGCATAACGCATCTCCTACCTGCGCAATGACGTCAGCTGACGTCATTTTTTTCACAGCTGCTCTGCATCTCAGGCGACCTCAAATCGCCGCTCCGTTCGTCTCCTACGTCCATCACATTCCGACATCCTCCATAACCTTTGAGCACATCAAAATGTTTCCCAGACCTCTCTCTCCATTTTCCATTGTTTCGTTATCGATTTTCGGCCCCGCAGGGGCGTAAATAGACCAATCGGAAAACGAAATCTGAAACGTGGTCGTGTTTTGGTCCTTTCAAATCCGGCGAAACAAACTAAAATCGAATGGTATAAGTTTGTAGAGGGGGAGAAGTCGATTATTTTCGTGTATGGTATGGTATTGAACAAAGCTTTGATGGTAGTGAACGAAGCTGGCCGGAAATTCGATGTTTTTCGCCTCAAATATCGCCTCCCGTTCGCGTCTGTGAAGACGATGAACAGTTCTATGGATGCGCATTTCTCAGATGCGTGTCACTGGCTACGCATTCGTAACATGCGTATCTGGGATACGCATGTGATAGTACCCTTCAGTTTTGTGAAGACCACGCATGTCTAACATGCGTGTACAGTGTACGCATGTGAGACATGCGTGGTCCGTGGGTAAAAAAGGCGGAGGTTTCCGCTCCTGGGTATTTCAGTCGTTTGTTTTTAAATGGTGGGTATTTTGATTTTTCACCCAAAAATCATATAATATTAAAAGAAATCCATGCATCACACGGGTTTTAAGCTAGTTATATATAAAAGCCGAAACATTAAAAGTTTGGTTGAACGGTAGCTATTGAATATACTTAATTACCCTTACTCAATTACAGATTTACTAACTAATCAATTTCCTCTTTTTTAGGTTACACATATTATCTTTTCTATTTTCAAGAACTAAATAATTTCCTTTTCCAGGTAAAATACAATATCTTTTGTATTTTATCTAACTAAAATTTCTCATTTATTAATCAATTTCCTTTTTCAGTTTAAACATATAACCTTTTCTATTTTCAATAACTAAATAATTTCCTTTTTCATTTAAAATAGAAACTAAAATTTCTCATTTATTAATCAATTTACTTTTTCATTTTAAACATATAACCTTTTCTATTTTCAATAACTAAATAATTTCCTTTCTCATTTAAAATAGAATATCTTTTACATTTTATTTAACTAAAATGTATACTTATTATATAAAAGCCGAAACATTCAAAGTTTGGTTCAACTGTACCTATTGAATTTACCTAATTACCCTTACTCAATTACAGATTTACTAACTAATCAATTTTCTTTTTTAGGCACTACGCCATACATGGCCTATTGCAACCTTTTGGCATGGGTGTTACCACTATGGGTGTTACCATAGCTATGAAAATTTTGACCTATCGCAACCTTTTGATTGTGGTGTTACCATAGGCACAAAAGTATGTTACTTTAGTTATAGAAGGTGTTACATTGAGCTAACACCATGAGGCGTGTTACCATAAAGTGTTCATTAACAAAATTTTTATTTAATTTAAATTTAATGATTTAATAATTATTTGACTTTAAAAATAATTAATTTTAACAAAATCATTTAACTAAACATTTTAAAACGTAAAATTCCATCAAATAATTAAATTATTGATTTTTCAAGAATATTAAATTTTGTTTATAAATTTCACATAAAAAGGTTTGAAATAAAGTAATATCCAAACATTATTAAATGTTAACTAAATTTATTAAAAGTTTAATAAAAGAAATTACTAATGAATACATATCTTGAATAAATAAATTAAAAAAATTTACTAATAAATTGAATATATATAAATAAAGTTGTATATGAAAATTACTAATGAATTTTGACTAAATCATAAGAAAATTTATCGTAGAAAATGACCATTTATATAACTCAATTATTACAAATTAGTTAACATAATAAATTTAGTGCAACAATTTTAATATTAGCAAATTTAAAAAAAGTATAAGATTTAAGCATTTCAAAAAGAAAAAAATAAAAATAAAAACACCGACACTGAAACCAGTGAATTATTTGGGCGGGCGATTGAAATTTTACAAGAGCGGCAAACTAAATTGGGTCAAATTGAGACACTCATATACTCACTCTTCACTCTCTCATTTCTTTTACTTTAATTAGGCTTCTCAGTTCTGTCACTAGTTTCTCTCAATCTAATTAGAATTCAAGTTGGGTTTGGGTTCAGCCAGACTAATTAGGGTTCGAGCTTTGATTCGGGTTGCAGCAAATTCAGGTTTAATCTCCATTTGGTTTCAATTATAAGTGTACTCTCACTTTATAATCGTTTCTCTTCTCCGTTCCTCTCTATATGTCTCACTTTAAGAGAATTCTCTTTCTCGCTCTCTTTGTCTGTCTCTCTGTCTCCCTCTCGCTCTGTTCTCCCTCTCCCCCCTTCTCTCTCTCTCTCTCTCTCCCTCCCTCTCTCGCTCTCGCTCTTTCTCTCTCTCTCTCTCTCTCACTCCTCTCTCTCTCTCTCTCCAACACACACACACACACACTAGTATATGCTAGTTAACTAAGATTTTAGGGCAAGTAGGATTCAATTTTAAATTGTATATGTTGTTGGTTCACTTGGTAGACGTTGTTTCATCAAATTAACTCCTACACTGAATTAGGATATATTTTGTGATTTATTTGTTTCAATTAGTATTTTCTTACCTAGCTAAGCAATCTAATGCTGCATTTTTTCTTGTTCTTTGAGTAATAAGGTTTTTATCCAAGCAGAGGAAGCCCTTGAAGTGCATTAAAATTGAATGATTTTGGCTCATTTAAGCTTTTATGCTTCTGGCCTCTTGGGTCTTGTCTGCTGATTTACTTTTATTCCTACAACAAAGGTCAGTTTAGCTAGTAATTTTAAACACACAAGGTTCTTGTGTGCTTGTGATGTGTTCTGTACGGATTATATACCTCTTGCACGCTTACTTTCTGCGTGTTATACTTTTTTGGCATACTTATAATTCGTTGTTTAATCAATTTCTGGATCTGCAGGGTGGTACTAAGAGTTCATTTTAGCGCAGTTCATAAGTGCAACTTGCAGATGGATCAGTTGTTCTGATGGATGAAACTTGTATGCTACTATTGCAGTCAAAACAATTGGAGATGAGTTCAACTTGGGTATGGCTTAATAAGGTGATTCTTAATTCATAGTCCAAATTGTTTGAATTTCGTATTGGGACAACATCCGATGAGCTGGGCAGAACTTCATTCGAGTATTCTAGATGCAGAACCCTGTGAATTAATGTTATATACAATTTTAAGGACATAGCTTACAAGCATAGTGTACAATAAACAAAAATTGTTATACATGATCCAATGAACTCCAGGATGTGCTGTTAGAGTGTAAACACTAAACAGAAATATGTCATGACAAATATGTCATGATTGCATTGCTTCTGCAGCTATTAACTTGTGTAAATATTTTAGCAGTTACGATAAATAAAAAAAGAACATGTTATTTTTTCACATCTCTACAATCTATACGCAGACAGAGCCATAAAGATGCATCTCTCCTTATGTTTGGAGTATTAGTATTCAATAGGTTTTCAACATGACTTTGGTTTGCATATATATATGGCTATACGGTAAGGCGTGATAATATATTGTATATTGCAGGTCTGGTTTGCAGGAGAGAAAGTAGGTACGACAACTGGTAAAACAAGAAAGGAAGCTCAACGACAAGCTGCTGATGAATCACTTCTCAATTTGGCTAGTAAGGATTTTATTATTGTATTTTTTTCCGACATGTGTTGGTGCATATTTGGTCTTGCACATTAATCAAAAGTTACTGAGTAAGTACGTAACTAGGGGTGCAGTCGCAAGGCCACATATGCTGACCTTGATTCTTCTCACAACATGTTGTTTGTTTTTTCAAGTTCTGTGGAAATGATTATGTGACCCAGGAGATTTGTTGAATGATTGTAGAAAATAACCACCCTAAGGACTGAACATTCATTGTTGCAATTGTTTTTTCAACTTTACATGCATACATGTTTTGTTGCAGCTCATTTACAAGTAGAATTGATAAATGGAATATAAGAGATTGGTTTTATGGGGACTAAGGATAGTGAAAGTGGCTACAAAAGGAATATTCAGCCCTGTGTTGATGCATTTGGTTATTTTGTTTAGATTCCTCCTTATGACATGTTTCTTGTTTTAATTCCAGGGCTGCAAGGATGTTGAAGGGTCTTTTTTTGTTGTTAAGAGGTAGTTTATCTATTGGTATTTAAAGTATTGATGACTGCGCAAAGCCCTTTCTTTTTTCTGTAGCTAGCTTTTGGTAATCTGGTGGTCAAGTAGTCATTATATGTTGGTTAAAATCACTTTCAATATATTATATATTATTATTTTCTTCAGCTGGCTTATTGATTTATATATTATATATTATATATTATATATGACTAAATTTGTTGATAGCATAATGTGGTCCAGTCTTAATTGTTCGGAAAGCAGGATTTTTACTTGTAGATGTGGACAAAGAATTCTCTAAAGGGAATTCTCAAGTCCTATCTTGACCGTGTCACTGTTTTGATGTCAAAAAAAATCAGATGAAATATTTGAATACCTTCCACTGTGTGTTTAGGAATATCATATGACCATAGTCTATGACATGTGCTTCCACTGAAGGAACATTTATGGTATGGGTTCTCTGGTATTTTTGCAGGACTGAATGGATTTTGAGTTTGAAAAATCCTGATACTGTTCAATTTTCCAGCATTTCTGAGAGTGTTGACATCCTTGCAGTATACTATTACATTTACTTTTAACGTCTCCTTGGCTGTACATTTATTATTGATACATATTTGTGTTCCTGGTTGGATCGTGTCAGATATTGTACTTCATTGATCGTAATGGAGGTTGTTGCGATTCCATATGCCCCATTATCTGTTCAATAAGCTCACCCATACATATTTTTGCGTTAGGCAACAACCTGATTGCCGCTAATGAACCCTAAACTGTCCCAAAACTTGTTGATGAACTCTAAACTGCATGTTCAGACTGGACCACTTTCAATATATTATATATTATTATTGGTCATTATAATTTAGTCACTGATTTATTCCATTTATAATTATATACCCGGCATCTATTTCTTGATGTATGTACTTTATTTCTCTGCAATTTCGCAACTACATGAATTAGTTGTACGACTGGCCTTTGTATAGTTATAGAACTTTGCACTATTCAGATTTGTATTGTCAGCGGTAGGAAGTACAAAAACATTATGTCTTGCTTTACTCTTTTGATGACATTGCGTACACACACACTAATAAACTGCTACGTTTCAGGCAAAACATGCAGATTTCAAGAAGGCCAAAGACAAGGTCATGCAGATTTTCAACGTCCTATACACCTATACCTATAGCGTCTCGGAGACGATGCAACTAAAAGATGGATCAAAGACTTCACATACATGGAAGCTGATTTTTTTTTTTTGTGTTTCTTATATCGGTAGAATTGTAAAGTTAGTATACATTCGTCAGATAAATGTTCTTGTCCATTCGTCAGATAAATGTTGTTGGTGAATTAAATTAGGACGTGAATTGTTGTTGGTTTGTTTTATGGAAATTCAATATTCTGTTGGTGCATTTTTATTTTGTTACATTTATGGTGTTATAATAGGTAAAATGTGTGTTGCAATAGGGGTGTTGCAGTAGGTGATATTAGGTGTTACAATAGGCCTTGCACAGTGAGCAGGTAGGCCCCATAATAGGTCCAAAAAGTGGGCCCCACATGTGGACCTAAATGTGAATGCCACGTGTCCCCATATGTGGGACCCACGTGTGGATCCTACGTGTGGCCCCACTTGTGGGCCCCATAATATTATGCAAAATTGTATCATCTATGGTAACACACAACCTATGTTGCTATAAAGTGTTTAAGGTGTTACTATAGAGGTTTTTGGTAACCATATTTGCTGTGTTACCTTAGGTTGGTTTTTGATGTTACCTTAGATACCTGTAGTTACTGCTGAGAACCTAACACAGCTGAAGTGTTACCATAGCCCTATTTTGGCCTATGGTAACTTAAAACAGGGGTCTATGGTAACACAGTTTGGGGGTTGCTATAGGCCGTTTATGGCGTAGTGAGGTTACACATATTATCTTTTCTATTTTTAAGAACTAAATAATTTCTTTTTCCAGGTAAAATACAATATCTTTTATATTTTATCTAACTAAAATTTCTCATTTATTAATCAATTTCCTTTTTCAGTTTAAACATATAACCTTTTATATTTTCAATAACTAAATAATTTCCTTTCTCATTTAAAATAGAATATCTTTTATATTTTATTTAACTAAAATGTCTCCTTTCTATTATATAAAAGCCGAAACATTAAAAATTTGGTTCAACGGTACCTATTGAATTTACCTAATTACCCTTACTCAATTACAGATCTACTAACTTATCAATTTTCTTTTTCAGATTACACATATTATCTTTTCTATTTTCAAGAACTAAATAATTTCCTTTTTCAGGTAAAATACAGTATATTTTATATTTTATCTAACTAAAATTTCTCATTTATTAATCAATTTCCTTTTTTCAGTTTAAACATATAACCTTTTCTATTTTTCAATAACTAAATAATTTCCTTTTTCATTTAAAATAGAATATCTTTTACATTTTATCTAACTAAAATTTCTCCTTTTTAAAAACACTACGAGCAATTTTGTTTAATAAAATAACATAATTATATATAATTACTATTAACTAATAATCACATTTTTCAGTCAAAACACGTTACCTTTTCTCTTTTCTTTAACTAAAATCTCAATTTTTCCAATTATATCATGGACGGTTACCTTTTCAGCAAAACACGATACCTTTTTTCTTTCATCTTACTAAAACCTCCATTTTTCTAATTATATTACACGCATTTCTGTTTAATAATAAATAATTTATTATATCTATTATATATATAATACCACAACATGTCACATTTTTATTTAATAATAAATAATCTATTATATCTATTATATATATAATACCACAACATGTCACATTTTATTCCTTGCAAAGTTACTATTTCCAAAAAGTTGTACTATTTCCAAAAAGTTGTTGTTGTGGAGAATCGAACCTAAGTCTTTCCATTCATATGCACATCACCTTACCACTAGGCTAACCAATCACTTGTGTTGTAAATCATAAATATGCTATGTAAGTCGCGTGATGGATGAAGAATATTTGGTATTTTAATTTCTAAGATATTTTATATGTTATAGTTTAGTATAAATTAGTGATACATGATATGTAGTGAACTTAGATACTCCGTATATACCATAACATGTCACATTTTATTCCTGGCAAAGTTATATCATTTAATAAACTTATGTTCAATATGATTATTTAATATCTACTTTAATATTACGTAATTAATTACAACAAACTAATAATAGCCATTAACTTTTAATAATTTATATTGGTGCATATATTTAGATTAAAATTCTTTGGTAAATTATTATATAATTATTCCAATATATGAATAATAATTGTATAGAAATACTTATAAAACTCGAGAATCAGAACTAAACGATTGTGTTCACGATTAGGAATTAAGCTTGGGAATAACAAGAATAATAAACATATATATTTTAGTAATAACAGCGTTTAATGTATTAGTCTAATTTGTAATAAAATATACTATTTAAAAGTTCATAGCGAGTAATCAGATTTAGATTCTCAGTTCTGAATAAAGTGAATTTAAATTCACAACTGAAAACATTGAATAAGATGCCTATTTTAATAGATATTATAAATCTTAGACAATTCATGTTGAAAATGAAGCTCTCGAGAAGAGAGTTGCTAAGCTATATTTAGGCTACACCGCTACAAATTGAAAGGTGTTCACGGCTACAAATTCGAACTACTAAAATCCAAAATATCACAATATTCCACATTTCATTTAATATCATTTCACATTTATGCCTTCCAATTTTCTATGATTTAACTCTAAAATCCCACTAAAGTCAAATGCTATGAAAACGTTAGTTAATCTTCATATTTTCCAGAATCGAAACTGTGACATCTAGTTCCAAGTATAAAGAATTTAAATTTATAGCTAAAATCATTGAACTATATGACTAATTGAATGGATATTAGAATATTTTGGACACAACCTGTTAGAAAGCGAAAGCACTTGAAAAAAGAGTTAGTTAATCTATATTTAGGTAACATTGCAACAAATTGAAGAATATTCATGATCATAAATAATAAAAAACAAAATTTCACAATAAAGCAAATATCCCCGTGCCTTGCACGGGTAACGAAGCTAGTACTATATTAAAGCCGAAACATTAAAAGTTTGGTTGGTCGGTGCCTATTGAATTTACTTATTTACCATTACTTAATTACATATAAAATCCATCATATTAACTAATTAATTTCCTTTTTCAAATTAAATATATTACCTTTTCTATTTTTCACTAACTAATTAATTTTCCTTTTCAAGTTAAACACAATATCTTTTATATTGTATCTAACTAAAATTTCTCCTTTCCTATAAATACTACGAGCAATTTGGTTTAATAAAATAACATAAATTTATTATAATTACTATTAACTAATAAATTACCTTTTTTAGCCGAAGGTGTTACCTTTTCTCTATTCTGTAACAAAAATATCTCTTTTTCCAATTATATCAGGGGTGGTTCTAATTAATAAAATAATAATATTATACTCCATAATATTAATAATTATCGCTTACTTTTTCAGCTGAAACGTATCATGTTTTCCATATTTTCATAATTAAAATTCCTTTTTTCTAGAAATATCACGGGCAACATTAATTTCTCACTATCTAAAGACACTATGAGCAATTTAATTTAGTCAAATAACATAAATTAAATTATAATTAGTATAAACTAATTAATTACCTTTTTCACCTAAAACATGTCACCTTTTTAATTTTTACATTACCTTTTCTATTTTCTCTAACTGAAATCTATTTTCATTTAATTATATAACGGACGGTTCTAATTAATAAAATAAATTAACAATATTATAATATTAATAATTAACCTATTAAGTTTTTCAGTTAAAATGTATCATCTTTTCTATATTTTCTAACTAAAATCCCTTTTTTTCTAAAAATATCACGAACAACATTAATTTTTCCTTTTCTTAAAACATAACCAGCAATTTTATTTTGTAAAATAACATAACTGAAATTATAATTACTATATACTAATCATTTACCTTTTTTGACCTAAAACATGTTTCCTTTTTAATATTCACTAACTAAGACCTCTCTTTTTCCAGTAAATCACAACATTATATTTAATAAAATTAAATAATATTTTTATAAGTACTTATAATTAACCGATTACCTTTTTCAACTAAAATATATCATCTTTTTAATATTTTCTAACTACAATCTCTCTTTTCCTAGAAATATCACGGTTAACATTTATTTAATTATTATCAAATCATCTCATTTAAAAATTTAAGCCTCCAAAATTCATATTTTAAAAAAAGGAATTCAAATTAATAAAAAAATCATATAATATTAAAAGAAATCTATGCACACGGGTTTTAAGCTAGTTATATATAAAAGCCGAAACATTAAAAGTTTGGTTGAACGGTAGCTATTGAATATACTTAATTACCCTTACTCAATTACAGATTTACTAACTAATCAATTTCCTCTTTTTTAGGTTACACATATTATGTTTTCTATTTTCAAGAACTAAATAATTTCCTTTTCCAGGTAAAATACAATATCTTTTGTATTTTATCTAACTAAAATTTCTCATTTATTAATCAGTTTCCTTTTTCAGTTTAAACATATAACCTTTTCTATTTTCAATAACTAAATAATTTCCTTTTTCATTTAAAATAGAAACTAAAATTTCTCATTTATTAATCAATTTACTTTTTAAGTTTAAACATATAACCTTTTCTTTTTTCAATAACTAAATAATTTCCTTTCTCATTTAAAATAGAATATCTTTTACATTTTATTTAACTAAAATCTATACTATTATATAAAAGCCGAAACATTAAAAGTTTGGTTCAACGGTACCTATTGAATTTACCTAATTACCCTTACTCAATTACAGATTTACTAACTAATCAATTTTCTTTTTTAGGTTACACATATTATCTTTTCTATTTTTAAGAACTAAATAATTTCTTTTTCCAGGTAAAATACAATATCTTTTATATTTTATCTAACTAAAATTTCTCATTTATTAATCAATTTCCTTTTTCAGTTTAAACATATAACCTTTTCTATTTTCAATAACTAAATAATTTCCTTTCTCATTTAAAATAGAATATCTTTTACATTTTATTTAACTAAAATGTCTCCTTTCTATTATATAAAAGCCGAAACATTAAAAATTTGGTTCAACGGTACCTATTGAATTTACCTAATTACCCTTACTCAATTACAGATCTACTAACTAATCAATTTTCTTTTTCAGATTACACATATTATCTTTTCTATTTTCAAGAACTAAATAATTTCCTTTTTCAGGTAAAATACAGTATATTTTATATTTTATCTAACTAAAATTTCTCATTTATTAATCAATTTCCTTTTTTCAGTTTAAACATATAACCTTTTCTATTTTTCAATAACTAAATAATTTCCTTTTTCATTTAAAATAGAATATCTTTTACATTTTATCTAACTAAAATTTCTCGTTTTTAAAACACTACGAGCAATTTTGTTTAATAAAATAACATAATTATATATAATTACTATTAACTAATCAATTACCTTTTTCAGTCAAAACACATTAACTTTTCTCTTTTCTCTAACTAAAATCTCTCTTTTTCCAATTATATCATGGACGGTTTCCTTTTTAAGCAAAATACGTTACCTTTTTTCTTTCTTCTTACTAAAACCTCCATTTTTCTAATTATATTACAGGCTTTTTTATTTAATAAAAAAAATAATACTAATAATTAACCAATTACCTTTTCAGCTAAAAATAAGATAATTATATATAATTATTATCAACTAATCAATTACCTTTTTCAGTCAAAACAAGTTACCTTTTCTCTTTTCTCTAACTAAAATATGCTTTTTTCCAATTATATCATGGACAGTTACTTTTTTTCAGCAAAACACGTTACCTTTTTTCTTTCTTCTTACTAAAACCTCCATTTTTCTAATAATATTACAGGCATTTCTATTTAATACAAATAAAATAATAATATTATAATACTAATAATTAATCGATTACCTTTTCAGCTAAAATGTATCATCTTTTCTATTTTTTCTAATTACATTCCTTATTTTTCTAGAAATATAACAGGTAGCGTTAATTTCTCATTTTCTAAAAACTATGGACAATTTTATTTAGTAAAATAACATAATTAAATTATAATTATTATAAACTAATCAATTACTTTTTTCACAGAAATAATGCACATTACTTTTTTATTTTCTCTAACTAAAATCTTTTTTTTTTCAATTATATCATGGACGATTCTATTTAATAAAATAAACTAATAATATTATTAATTAACCGATTACCTTTTTCAACTAAAACATATCATCTTTTCTATATTTTCTAACTAAAATCCCTTTTATAATAGAAATACCACGGACAATATTATTTTCTCATTTTTTAAAAACATTACTAGCAATTGTATTTAGTAAAATAACATAATTCAATTATAATTACTCTAAACTAATCAATTACCCTTTTCACCTAGAACATATAACCTTTTTAATTTTCACTAATTAATTTCTCTATTTTTCTATTCATACCACGGGCATTCTATTTAATAAAATGAAGTAATAATTTTATAATTACTAATAATTAATTGATTATTCTTTTTAACTAAAACCTATCATCTTTTCTATATTTTTTAATTAAATCCATCCTTTTCTAGAAATATCCCGAATAACATTTATATACTTATTATCAAATCATCTCATATAAAAAAGTAAGACTCCAAAATTCATATTTAAAAAAAATTAATTTTAATTAATTAATTTTTTTATATAATATAAAAAAAATCCGTGCATCGCACGGGGTTTAGGCTAGTAATATTTTAATAACAATGATATTCATAATCTTGTGACGAATCTTTTTGAATGATAATTTTTCATGAATAACATAATTTGTTTTTACTTTTTGAAATTAGACAAAAATCTATATATTACTAATCTAAAAAATTATTTTAAAATTTGAGTTAAATACACTCTCAGAGTATATTTTATTTTCACCTATGTTAATTTATTGGTCCGTGTACTAAAAAAACCTATTAAATTTTATGTGACTAAAAAAAAGTGTAATATATCTAAAAAATTATAATCACATTTCTTCGAAAAACAAATGTATAATTTTAGACTAGATTATAATTATAAATGATATATATATATATATATATATATATATATATGTATGTGATTATTCAAAACTATCAATTCATTCACATTTTTTCTTTAGTTGTAGTTAAACAAAAAATACTAATTAATTTAATTTTATTTGTTGACATAAAAAATACTCCCTCCATCCCATTATATAAATCTTTTTAAAAAAAGAACTTGTATTCCTCTCTCCTTTCAATAGAAATTTAAGGATAACTTTCCAAAATTATACATGCATTTATCATCTCCAAGATTTGAATTTTTATTCAAACTTAACATTATTGTATTTTTTAATTTTTTAATTAAGGTATTAGTAGGAAAACTTTATCAAACTAATCTTTTTTTAATATTTGTGATTTTAGCAAAAGGAACATGTTATTTTCAAAATCACAAATAGTATTTTAGACATTTATTTCTATCTAATTATAAAGGTAGTCAAATAGTTAGACTACTTTTCTAAAATGTTCAATTTTTTTTGAATTTTTAAGTATTTACTGTAATCTTGACATGTTAGAACAAAAATCAATGCAACATCCTTTTTACCTCTTTCAAAGTTGAAAGATCTTAGAAGAGTTTGAAGAAACATTTAGTTTACTACTTAAGTAATACACTCACTACAAGAAAACTCGGCTAAAATCGACTGCACAAATTCGACTGGTCTAAATTCGATCGGATCTAGTCGAATTTAGAGTCAACTCCAATAAATCAATGGTCAAGCAAAAATTTGACTGCATCCAGTCGATTTTGAGGGCGATCGAATTTAAGTGGTCGAATTTAGAGGTTCGGTCGAATTTAACCAGTCGAATTTATTTCCCGCCTAAATCTAGCCAATCGAATTTATAAACTCGACCGAATACAGTAAAATTTATAAATTTGACTGTATTCGGTCGAGTTTATAAATTTGACTGCAACCAGTCAAATTTATAAATTTGACTGCAAACAGTCAAATTTACTGACAGGTCATCAATCCGAGTGAAATTAAGTTTAAGCGGAAAAAATCCCGTAACTAGTGCTTTGTCGCGGATTATTGTTTCTATTTTAAAAAAAATATTTTTGAACGATCCAACTGTACAGATGTCAATATATATCTAATATAATGATATTCCCAAAGTTTCAGAAAATAAAAAATTAATTTGATTGGAAATCTAAGTAGATCACTACTATTTTCAATATGACTCGTAACTAGTGCTTTGTCACGGATTATTGTTTCTATTTTTTAAAAAATATTTTTGAACGATCCAACCGTACGGATGTCAATATATATCTAATATAATGATATTCCCAAAGTTTCAGAAAATAAAAAATTAATTTGATTGGAAATCTTAGTAGATCACTACTATTTTCAATATGACTCGTAACTAGTATTTTGTCACGGATTATTGTTTCTATTTTTTAAAAAATAATTTTGAATGATCCAACCGTACGAATGTCAATATATATCTAATATAATGATATTCCCAAAGTTTCAGAAAATAAAAAATTAATTTGATTGGAAATCTTAGTAGATCACTACTATTTTCAATATGACTCGTAACTAGTGCTTTATCACGGATTATTGTTTCTATTTTTTAAAAAATATTTTTGAACAATCCAACCGTACGGATGTCAATATATATCTAATATAATGATATTCCCAAAGTTTCAGAAAATAAAAAGTTAATTTGATTGAAAATCTAGATCACTACTATTTTCAATATGACTCGTAACTAGTGCTTTGTCACGGATTATTGTTTCTATTTTTAAAAAAATATTTTTGTACGATCCAACCATACGGATGTCAATATATATCTAATATAATGATATCCCCAAAGTTTCAGAAAATAAAAAATTAATTTGATTGGAAATCTTAGTAGATCACTACTATTTTCAATATGACTCGTAACTAGTGCTTTGTCACGGATTATTGTTTTTATTTTTAAAAAAATATTTTTGTATGATCCAACCGTACGGATGTCAATATATATATAATATAATGATATCCCCAACGTTTTAGAAAATAAAAAATTAATTTGATTGGAAATCTTATTAGATTACTATTATTTTCAATATGACTCGTAACTAGTGCTTTGTCACGGATTATTGTTTATATTTTTTTAAAAATATTTTTGAACGATCCAAATTAATTTTTTATTTTTAAAATTTTTAGGAATATCACTAAATTTGATATATTTTGACATCCGTACGGTTGGATCGTCGATAAATATTTTTTTAAAAAATAGAAATAACAATCTGCGACAAAGTACTAGTTAATAGTACTAGTCAAATCAATATATAGTTGACCACTAATTTTACTATCATTTTTTTTTATTTTTTAAAATTTTGGGAATAACTAAATTATATATATATATATATATATATATATATATATATATATATATATATATATATATATATATATATATATAAATATTATGTGCAATTGGGACGAGACTATTTCTAATCATTTTGAGAGATTTAAATTAGAAAATCATAATTTAATTAGATATTATAAATATATTTTTTTCGCATCATTAGATATAATTAGATATTATTATCAGTATTATTAAATCATCGAAAAAATTAAAAAAACATGAATGAATTTTATATTTTTGTCAAAAATACGAATGAATCCACATTTAGACAAAAACAAATGCCTCCCATTGGCTACTCATACTTCACACGGATCACACCTCTACTACCGTCGATGAAAACTAAAAAACACATATCCAACGGTCTATATCATCCCACTAACCATCTCATCTATTTCTCCTCATCAAACCCTATCCTCCTCATCAACCCCTGCACAAAAGTTGCTCTCCTCTGTCTCCTCTCTCGCCTCTCTCCCTCACCCATTCTCTCTCATTTCTCTCTAGCCTCTCTCCAAAATACCAAGATTAAACCCAAATTTCTTATTGATTTTGTTAACCAAATCAAGAATTCAGGTAACCAAAATCATCCCCTTCTTATTCTCTACAATTATAAACCCTCAATTTGAATTTCTGCAAATTTCGAAATTTAGGGGCTTTGATTAGAACTCGATTTTTGGTTGTGTTACCTATTTTTCAATACATTGAAAATCAAAGTATACAAGGGAACTTGCTTATGAATAATCCTCTGTTTTTTTCTTGTTAGCTTATGAAGTCTAGTTTTTGTTCTTATAATTAATTTCAATCTTCTCTTTTTTTTTTACTCAGATTCGGCTTATTTACATGCTTGAAGGGAGATAGATATTCATGTAGCGGTGTACCAAGCAAACTCACCGAACACAACTCTGACCCATCACCAAATCAAAGCCCCCATATCAAGAACCGAATGAAGAACTGAATTATCAAGATTTAATCGCTCGAAAATCAAATATCTCGAAATCGTAATATGTTTATGTGGTTGTGTAGAGGGTGAGGAGAGGATCAATATAAGTATAAATACTATAGGGTTTAGAGATCAATATCATGCTCAAAATTAAATTTGATTGTATGTATATTTGTGTGTTCTCGAAGAAAGAGAGAGAGGTGGGTTGAATATTTTATTTAAATATTATTAATTGGGAAAAATGGAAGAAAAGAGTAATATTTGGGAATAATAGATTTATGTAGATAAATTCGTTAAATGGATTGATGAAGATAAATTCAAAACAATGTAGTTGAGAGCAGCAGAAAGCTGCTGAATTTTCAAGATATGATACAATAAAATTGACTGTTCTTGGTCGAATTTATAAATTTGACTGTATTCGGTCGAATTTATAAACTAGACCGAAGACAGTCGAATTTATAAATTTGACTACAGGCAGTCGAATTTATAAATTCGACTGGAAGCACTAGAATTTATAAACTCGATCAAAGACAGTCGAATTTATAAAGGTGGTCGAATTTATAAATTCGACTGGCCGAATTTGAGCGGTCGAATTTGAGCAGTCGAATTTAGCCAGTCGAATTTGTTAAATTCGACTGTTTTTTGCTAAATCCACTAAGCTAGAATCGACTCCCATTTTGCAGTCGAATTTAGCTAAATTCGACCGGATCCAGTCGAATTTAGCTAAATTCGACTGCAAAATGGCAGTCGAATTTAGCCGAAATTCTAGTAGTGACTTGTACACATAAAATAATATTATTAAAAGTAATTTTCATCCTTAAAAATAAAAGAGATTGTTTTGACTATGTTATAATAAAATAAAAGCGAGGCATATAAATAAGTGATAAGTCTTAGTAATTTAAGAAGTCATGGAACAATTTCTTTTACGGTAGGTGATTCCTTATATTTGTACTTCAAAGCAGAAATAGCTAATCTTTTTTAGTTGCATAAGGTTAAATTTTCTAGTTGCATAATCTTAAGCGGCTTAAATATTGTATATCGTTCGATTAAGCATCCTTAGTATCAATGTAAATACCAAAATACCTTCTACATGTGCCGCAGTTATGTTTCCTTTCTATATTGTTCTATTACTTGTTTTTGTACATTTTCATTGTTTCTCTCCTTATTTTTTCCAACATTAGGGGGTTGGGAAGGACTTGCCATGATTTTTTAATGATATTTTAATACTTTTTCTCACTCAAAAATCCATTTATGAATCATAGAATCAAAATGCATACATCGTTTGGTGCATTAATTTGTAATAATATATATGGTAAATGACAGGGAGTCAAATCTTGGATCCTTTTCCAACCCGAGTCCAAGTTCTGATATTATGTTATATTTGATATATTTTGAACCATTTCAACGAATTTCACAAACCTTTTAATGTAAAAAATGGCTCTAGGAAATGGATTGTTTCATAGGCGGTTTCACTTCTATCATCTATTACATAACAACATTTTCTTAATGACCAAGAAGATCTCTCTCATTTTTAGACTGTTAGCGTGATGTTTTGATGATGAATATAAATGTTGCATCGTAATATTTCATGTGTATTTATCTAATCTTGTTTTGCAGGAAGTATTGTTCATTGATTAAGGGGGAGCTTTTAGCTCAATCACATATTGGTATATAATCATCAAAAAGGGGGAGATTGTTATCCTAGTGGGTTTTGATGTTATATACAGCAAGCTGATTACTTATCTTGTACTAGTTTTACTATATTTAGCTTACAATTACATGATTGAATCACTTGATATATCTTATGCATATATATATATATGTGTGTGTGTATGTGTGTGTGTGTTTTCTATGTATAAGTATACTCTCAGGTAACTTGGTTGATGATATGGAAAGGCAAAGATTTAAAGTTGACATGAACTCGCCAGAACCAAAACAGCAAGTTGACATGAACTCGCCAGAACCAAAACAGCAAGCTGACATGGACTCATCAGAAGTTGTTCTTAGTCAAGTTTGATTTCGAAGATTTCTTGAAGATTGCTTAAAGATATCAGAGTTTGGCTATGATTAAATATGTAAGGACTCTATTATATAATATATAGTATATATAATTAATAGAGCTCAAATCAATTTCGAAAATCTGTTCCTTATTTAGTGGGATTGTGATTTATCTTTTCTTATCCTTTTAAAACAGATTTTACTCAATCTTTTACTTATCTAAACATTCCATAACAGCCCAGATTCGTTCATATCCTTTTATAGTTGTTGAAATTTGTTTTTATCATATATATACTATCGTATATATATATATCAAAATGAGTTTGTTGGAGATTCAATTCATTTCAAACGTTTTATTATAAAAACCTCTAACTAATATAGCTGTTGGAGAGTGTTTTATGCAATCAAATCTTTTTCATACATCAAATCTTCAACTAGCCGTTTGTGTGTTTTATATATATTCACTTACAACCTTTCTTGTAAGTAACCAAGCAAAACATAACCTACAAGTTTGAGACTTGCTTATACACATTTCTATCATCTCTCTCAAACACCATTCTTATAAACTCTGAGCTTTATTGTTATATACACTTATATTATATAAGAGAGTTTATAGCTTGAGTTGTAATACTCGAACATCTTATTTTCGATTGTATTGTTCGATTTGTAAGTATTAATTGCTGGATATATTGGCTAGGGAACTAGGGTTTGGTGAACATTGCTAGAGAAGTATACTTGGGAAGTATAGCTTAGAGAGCAAGTTCAGAAACAGGTGTTCACCAAGCCATTTGTCAGCAGCTGGTATTGTTCAATGTGTAAGGATTAGTTGCTAGATATATTGGCTAGGGAACAAGGGTTTGGTGAACGTTTCTAGAGAAGTATACTTGGGAAGTATAGCTTAGAGAGCAGGTTCAGAAACAGGTGTTCAACAAGCCATTTGTCAGCAGTTGGGATTAAGGGAGATATATTATTGTATCTTGTAATTGGTTTATTTCGTTGATCAATAATATATTCTCTTACCAGGTTGGTAAGGGACCAGGACGTTGACCATAGGGGATTAAGGGTTGAACCTGGCTAAAAGTTCCTTGTTTTCATTATCTTTCTGCACTTTACTTACATTCTTTGCATTCAGCTTACTATTTACATTCAGCGTACCATTTGCATCTGTTAAAATTGAAATCAGTAAGCTGTTTCTGGTAAATTATTAAAATTGGATATAGTTAGCCATTTACACCAATTCACCCCCCTCTAGGTGTGCATTTTCATTTGGTATCAGAGCTTTGGTGTACTAACATTTCTGTAACAGGAAAGTACAGATCCTATGACACCTACTTATGTAGAAGGAGAATATTTAGACATGCCACCACTTCTCAATGGGATTGAAAATTATGATGCTTGGAAACAGAGAATGAAGGTGCTTTTCAGCAGAGATGATGCAATTGAATGGAGAGTCGTTAAAAAGGGTCCATTCACTTTTACGGACAAAGACGGCAAGCCAAGAGACGTTGACAATCTCTCGAAGTCTGAATTGATAAAATTAGGCTATAATGGAGGAGCAAAGTACACACTAATATGTGGTCTTTCAGAGTCAGATTTTGACAAGGTCTCTTCATGTAGTACTGCAAAAGACATATGGGATACCTTAAAAATGCATTATAAAGCTACAACAAAATAGCCTGCTGATTTGAAAGATAAAAGGAAGTCAAAGGCTCAATTGAATTCGAATGATGAAAAAGCTAATTCTGGTGAAGTCCCAAGTGAAGAGATAATAAACTCTGCATTTGTTGGCATTGATGATATAGTTCAAGGAAACACGGAAGAAGTTCTTGTAGATAGTGATGTGTCTGATTCAGAGTCAGATTCTAGTGAGGTAAACTCTTTTCATTTGTGTAAATCTTCTGAAAATATTATTATGGGATCACTAACAATGCAGGAATCAAAAAGTGTAACCATTGAAGAACATATGGCACTAAAGGCTGAAATCAGCAAGCTGTCTGATAAGAATGCCTATATATCCAAAATGGTTAAAGATTTGTTGCCTAAAATGGAAGAATGAGATTCAACCTCAGTAGGCAAAGCTACAGAAATAAAGGAGCTAAATGCTAAGAATAGTCATTTAGAGGCTAATATCAAGTTACTAGAAAAGAGAAACAAGACCTTGACTGAAGAAATCAAAGAGCTGAGATCTGATGTTAAAACTAAAGCTAAAGCATTGGAATCATTCAAATTGAAGGAATCTAGTCGAGCTGAATCTTCTAAAACAACTGAAATGGCATCTCAGCAAGCTGAAACCATCAGTCCGCAAGTTGAGTAAATTTTAATGTAAAGTAAAAAAATGGTCAATTTGACCATAAAAAGAAAAACGGATCAACCAATTCTTTACCTTTTTTTACACTTTCTGGCAGGCATTTTAAGGTGTATTTTAAAGGTAGTTCCATAACTTATTTTGAAAATTTTATTTTTTTGTATAAAAATATAATGTATATATTTTTATACAAAAAATGAAAATTTTAAAAATAAATTATGGATATTTCAAAAATAAATAAATAAATTATGGAACTATCAATAAAATGCAACTTAAAATACGTGCCAGAAACCTCGTAAAGAACCTATTGGGACTGAGGGAGTAATTGATTAGTTACTAAGAATTATAGTATTGCTATTTTGTCTTAAAAAATTGAATTGCTTGCAATTGTTACAAAATAAATGTATACCAAAATAAAGGAAATTGAGTAAAGAATAACTAAAGGTTAGTTTAATACATTAAATAAAACAAGGTCGAAAAGTATAGGTTTTTGAAAAAGGTAATTGATTAGTTATTAGTAACTATAATATTGTTATAAAATAGAATTGTCGGTAATTACTAGAAAATAAATGTGGATGGAAATTGAGTAAAGAATAACTAACTAAGGGTATTTGGTAAAGGCAAACCAACCAACAAATTTTCAATGTTTCGGCTAATATATAATATACTAGCTTATAATCAGTGTGATGCATAGAATTCTTTTGATTTGTAATAAATTTTATTTTATGTTACAATTATATTTTTATATAATCATTATTTACGATATTTAATTTTAATTTTAATAATTTAATAAAATTTTAATTAATGATATGAATGGTTTAAACTTTTATTATAAAATTTTAAAATAATGTCGTTGATGGAATTTGAAATTTGAAATTTTAGTAAATTAATTTAATCATATAATATATATAATCATTAGATCATATAATATATATATAATCATTAGTAAATAATGTCGTTGATTCGCCTTTGCCTTAGACAGAAGAACATTGGATTGAACAGGACAACCGGGAAGGGAAGCCTGACATAGATATTTATTTGAACAAAGGAACTTAAACTGGTACCAGAAACCAAACAAGAGATGGAATTCCAGATTGAACAGATGACCGACCTACAATAAGACGAGAATCTAATTCCTAATTCAATTCTCTAAGACGAGCTAAAGGGTTGTCTCTAAAAGCAGCCAAGGCCAAGAGCAAGCAGGAGGAGTAGTCCTATCTGCCTAGAAGGATTCGATAAAGAGAATGTGAGTGGGCAGGAGATTCATAGAAACAAAAAGAGAAGACCAAAAGGAGTAGAATGCACTCAGTTGTTTATGTGAAATCAAGGAGCAACGGGTTACACTTTTACACTTTCCCGAAGAGAGCTCGAAGCAATAAGATGAAAGATGAGATGAAATGCTAGCCTTAGCGCGGAAGATCAATCATTGAGCCTTAGGCCACTACCGAGCAGCAATGGAGGATCATAATCACTTGAGAAATGATGATCCATACTTGAAAAGGCGGAGACAGTACCTCTTGTTTGTTGCGACATATCGAATTTCAAAAGCCCATTTATCAATCACATTTTTAGGCACACCAGAGACGTCTGACCCATGAAACTCCCCCTTTTACTAATATACACGGGCTTCTGAGATGATTCTTTAATAAACCAAAACCTGCAACAGAGTCCTTCATTTCTACCACTTACAAGTTGAGAGATGTGCAATTCCCAATGGCAGAAGAAGGGTGCAAGCTGGAAGGGCTTGGACAAGATATTCTTCACTCGGACAGGAAATGCAGCGTGCTTAGCATCAGAAAGATCCCCCCCCACATGGGTGTGCTATCAAACTAGGAGAAGAACAGAACTAAACGGATCAATTCCTTTGACCGGTCGTTTCGAGTTTCCAGTTCTTCTGGATTGCTAACGTGATTCGATGACGCCGACGCCGACGGAAGGAACCGCTGGAAATTCATCAAACTTCGATCTCCTAAAGGCAAGTGCGTAGGCTATAGAATCCCTCATTCAACTACTTAGCCAGCTACTGACCCAATTGGGAGCTTTTCAGTCAAGGTCGTCGGATTTAGAGGTCCTTCTTTCGTAAGGGTCCAGATCATTCCATTGGGGAGAAACCCTTCCATAACTAGACCCCCTTCAAGTTAGACTTATACACCTACACGGCTTTTGACTTCTTCCTTCAAGCATGCCTTATCCTAGTCTTTTGGGAATCGGTAAAGAGATTGGGATAGATGCTCCTTCAGCCCCGGCCTCCGAAGGTTCCACAAGATGACCTGTGGGATGAGCTAGACCGGCCCCTCATCAGTGAAGCAGTGCCTCTATCGTGTCATGAGCTGAAGGAGAGGCTTAATGTCCTTCTCTTCCTTTGGTAGGAAAAGGAAGAGAGAAGGGCGTCGATCCGCTTTGTAAGGCGGATAGCGGACAAGCTGGGCCTGAGAAATGCCTCCCCGAGAAGAGGATTCTAATCCTCAAAGAAATAGAAAAGCTAACTCCCAACCCCCGCAAGCGTATGGCCAATTTTGCGCAGAATGCGGCGATCCTATTAATCAATAAGGTTGCGACATGGAAGCAAACCAGGAGAGGGCCAGGGGGAAAGATATATGAGAAGGGGGGGCGGACTAAGATTCAATTCGAAGTAACGTAATAGGATTCGATGTTGCACCATATTCAACTTTTCTCGGGATCCGGAGTTTTTCGTGAAAAGGTCCATCCTCCAATATCATGATTGGGTCGACCAGGCTAGATCATGAGTGAATAGAAAATATAAAATGTACTCAGCTGTTCCAGCTGAAATACTTGGAATAATTCTACCACTTCTACTAGGAGTCGGTTTTTTAGTGCTAGCTGAACGTAAAGTAATGGCTTTTGTGCAACGTCGAAAGGGTCCTGATGTAGTGGGATCATTTGGATTGTTATAACCTCTAGCAGATGGTTTAAAATTGATTCTAAAAGAACCTATTTCACCAAGTAGTGCTAATTTCTCCCTTTTTAGAATGGCTCCAGTGGCTACATTTATGTTAAGTCTGGTCGCTCGGGCCGTTGTACCTTTTGATTATGGTATGGTATTGTCAGATCCGAACATAGGGCTACTTTATTTGTTTACCATATCTTCGCTAGGTGTTTATGGAATTATTATACCAGGTCGGTCAAGTAATTAGGGGGCAGCCGTTCAGTCGCCTATGATACTAGGACCAATAGGTTAAAAATGGGTTTGTGCCGCAGGTGTTGAACGATCTACTCTACACAGGTGTGAGCTTACAGGGCTAGGGCTCATAAATCTTTTCTTTCATTCATCAATAGGGCTCTGGTCGGTCACTTTTCTGGGCTGGGATCGATAAGTGGAAGTCATAAAAAAGAGATCTTTCTCTTCGCACCTCAGATCAAGAGGAAGGGTAGCTTGTCAAGATGGCCTATATAATAATAATAATAGAATCTAAATATATAAATACAAAGATTTGTTGTCTTTTAACCGGATGTTCTTCTTTGTCAACGCTACTAAGGACCTATAGGTTCGCCTGCTTTACTTAGGAAAGATAACGAGAACGGGTTATTCCAAAAGGAAAAGACGCTACTTAGCCCTACATTAGTATAAGTAAGCGGCTGAGTTAGCCTACCCTACTTAATGTATTGTATAGTAGGCGAGCGAGTTAGCGAAGACGCTTAGGCTAATAGAAAAGAGTGCGTTGGTGCGTAGCCTTCATTTTACTACGCTACGAAAAGGTTACGAAGTCAATTAGCTCGACGTTAGGAGAGTCAAGGGGGAACCCCATAACTACATAGAAGAACCGTTGTTCGCTGACTTTCGAAGGTCTAACCTTTTGCTCCTATGCTGAAAATGGACAAAGCCGCTTTGCACCACTGATAGACTACTTAAGATTCAATTCAAAAGGCCCTACTTAGTTTCGCAAGCCTTTGTCATTGTCAGTCAACTAAGTAGGGCCCGAGGTGCCCCCTACGAATCCGTAAATCTGAGGAGCATGCCGCAACAAAAGGATGGTCCCCTATGCATTTCATTCTTTCCTGAAAAAAAAAGTACCCCCCATCATAGTGAACCTCTCCTTGTGATCGGGATGAGGTAGATGCCTCCCGGCCAGGGGGCGGATCGAATCGGAGTTTCCTTAGGTAGCCACCGACCTAAAGTTATCCTTAAACTTCCATGCTTGGTGGAGAAGAAGCGAACAAAGGTACGCTCGCTTGCTGTCTTGTTCTCTGTCGCGAGCTGGGATCGCTTTCCAGCTAGGTCAGATTGAAGCAACATTGTATGAGAACATATTACCCATATTCGGGGACAAGGGGCGGAACGACCTCTCGATCTACTTACTGCAGCCCAGGAAGAAAAACGTCATCTAGGCGCTCCCTGTTGCTCCGATCTCCCCTACGCCTAGGACGTTGTCTGGGCCCAAGAGCCATAGTGAGTTGCTGTTTACATTTTTTTCGTTGTTGATACCGGTAAGACCTAGCCAGATGATGTCTGCTGGTTGGTAGTGAGAGGACTCTTAGTACCTGCATACCTAAAAGGGGGCGCTGGTTCAAAAACAATCCTTTTTTTCTTGCTCTCCCTTAGCAGCGGGAAAGGAGTCTATCTTTCTGCCTAGCTTTGGTAGATTTCCCCCAACGCAATCCACAGAAATTCCACGAATCCATTGGTGGATAATTCTGACGACTCAGCAGCAGTGCGGAATTTAGTTTATCGTCTGGTGGATCTGATCCATAGTTAGGGGGCAATACATACCAAAAGGTTCGAAAAAGGAACTCGCATAAGAGTATATAACCAACCCACCCTTCGGTATAACCTATTCACATTAGTGAATCGGCCGGATGCATAAGGGAAGCGCATGTTTGTGAGACCTTAGTCGGGATGCATAAGGGGAGTTCACATACGAGCACGGAAGAGCGCGGTACCGCTACCCCTCTCTAAGTAAAGGTCAGATTCTTGGCCCACTCTCCATTTAAAATACAATAGGGACAACCGTTTCCGGCTGCTCGTTTCGTATCTTGAAGGAAGTAGCCCTAGCCTCTGTCTAGCCGCTCTACCACTGAGCTATTGAGGTGGGCTTAAGGCATGATTAGTTTTTTGCTAAATCGACTTAAAAGAAGATTATATATCAAAAAAAGATATAGCAGCGCGTTGCTATAATATAAAAAGGGTTTTTCATTTAAATAGAACTTCAAATTCATAGTTATATATAGAAGTCTAACTAATTGAAGGCGCCTATGAATGAGTTCCAAGAAAGCGCCCGTGAACAGGCTTTTGTAGTTGTAATTCTTTCACGAAGATGGTTTCGAAGCGGAGCTTTCTTTATTTCAGCTACAAATCTCCACTACTCTTATCGTCTGCATCCCCGGGCATTCCCGCCCTCGGCTCTTTTCTTTTCTGTTGATGAGATGTTTTCAAATGACTCCCTCTTTGTTCTATCGAGTGAGTATACCTATAAAAAAAGGGTAGTTGACTACCTATAAAAGATTTGCGAACGATATATGTCCCAGAAGCGAATGACTTTCTGAATAGGCATAAAAAGTTGTTATAAATAGTTTTTATTAATTGGCATTAATAGCAGTTTCTAGATGCAACTAAGCTAGAAGCCATGTCTTCTTTAGCAATGGCAAGTATGACAGAAGATTACTTACAGGAGGGAAATCCACTGGTGAGGTAGTTTACGCCAAGGTAGAGGAGCGATTGGCATTAGATGTTTTTCCCGTAGTTCTAGTTGGTTTAAAAGTTTTGATGCCTTTAAGCGGGTGATTATACCACAGTAAGGCATGTGTTTTTGTTTACTTATAGTATTAGTTGTTTCCTTGCTTTATAGCTATATAGTATAATAAAGTATTGCATAGTTTCTATATAGTTGCAAGTTGAAGCAAAAAGGGTAGGTTTTGCAGCTATATGAAACGAAAACATTCGTTCAAGTTATAGCTTATCGGTAGGGAAATGGCATTGCTAGATTTTCCATATATATGAAACGAAAACATTCTTGTTTTTCAAGCTTATCCCTAGGGTAAACCCATTGGTAGGTTTTACTGCTATAGAGCTCTAACAGCTTTCCTTCTTGCTTAGCGCATATATCGTTCGTATCCTAACTAGCTTTATTGCGAGACTATAGCATCTTGAACTAATAACGCATCTAAAGCAGAAACTGCTAATAAAGAATACAAGTCTGCAGGACTGCTCCCTATCGATCGTATCCCTCTCCTTACAGTCGAGTGGCTTTGCCCTAAAAATCGAGCCATTCGAGGTCCAAGTCAAGATCCAAGTACAAAGGCTATAAATTCACTTCTTATATGATATTCAATTCTTTTATCTATTTTTTCTATTCTACTAGCTGGCTGAGACTAGCTAGATTGTCCTTATCTTTCTTCTCTTTTTATTAATCTTGTCCATGTAAATCTCCCATCCCCGCCTCTTTTCTTCTTTCTTTTTTATGTATTCATCGTAGGTGGCTAATTCACTTCCTTCCAAAACTTCTCTTCCATTTCCTGGCCAAGAATCTCTAGAAAGAGCTAAGCTAAGGGATTTCTTTCAAGTCAATTGCTACAGTGCCATAAGCTGGTTGGGTAAGACCGGATACATTAACAGCAAGTAAACTACCTTGTTATAAGCATATAACACGCCTTATTGCCTCGTAGAGTCTCTTGGCATCCTAGCAACGGTTTCTTTGCTACTATACTGTATAGCTTTAGAAGCATATACTAGCTAGAAAACTATAGACTCTTACAGCCTTACGGCGCATAAATTCCTCCAACTTCTGCATATTGCAGGTCCTCTTTGACATGCTCCATTAGGACAGTATACGAAAACACATCAGAAGAAATGCCATATACCACCATGAATTTTCCAGTCCTACACCAATTAACATCACCAGGTTCATTTTCCAGTCCTGCACCACCATGAATTTCATGTAATATCGAATCATTTTCAGCTTCATTCGCATATTCACTCTCGATGTCACACCAGTCCCTAGGCAATCTTTTGATAACATTATACATCATCTTGTCAGTTGGATCTTGTACATAGAATATTTGTTGAACTTGTGAAGCCAGAACGTAGGGATCGGAGTTTTGGCATAATTTGCTAAAATTAACACAAGTTAGCCCGTACAAATCTTTTACTTCTTGGAACCAACAACACTTGAACAATACCACGTTAAATTCTCCCCAGTAATCGACTTCTAATATCTCTTCAATTGCTCCGTAGTAGTTGACATCCCCAACCAATGGGTTCTGATCTTTCAAACTTGCAAAACTAGTCGTCAAGGTAGTCAAGAAAACACCACTATTTTGTGTAGTACACTTAGCATCTCGGTACTTTGTATGGAATCTATATCCATTAATTACATATCCACTAATCCTCTTTGCTGCTCGATTAGGCCCCATCGCAAACACTTCTAATTCTTTTGAAATGTTCTCTTTTTTTGCAACCTCGTCCTTCAACCACTTCCAAAAATCTTCACTATGTTCTCTCTCCCTTTTATATATTTTTGACTTGGTCTGAACATCAACTAAAGCTCGATGCTCCCTACAATAATTAGGCCACCTAGTTAACAAAATCAGTAGATAAAGATGCTATTTCTAAAGTATTAAAATAAAGTTAGAGGTTAAAAACTTACTCAATTAGACTCTGTATTTCTTTGTTACCAGAATTGCACAAGATATATCGATAACATGCTATCTATTCAGATTCTTCCAAGTGAATAGACTTTCCATCTCTGTTTCTTCTTGTACCAATAGGATACGCTAATTTTGGTGGACGACTTTCAAGTTTAGCAGAATACTTGTCACTTTTTGTTCCTGTGTCGCCAGCCAAGAACCTTGAACAAAATATCAAGCATTCATCTACCAAATAACCCTCAGCAATAGAACCCTCAGGTCTGCTTCTGTTGCGTGCATATGACTTCAGTTTATTTAGATATCTCTCAATTGGAAACATGGAACGTAGATGCGCAGGTCCACCGTATTGTATTTCTTGACATAAGTGAATCAACAAGTGTACCATTACATCGAAATAAGCTGGTGGGAAAATAGTCTCAAATTGACAAAGAACTTCAATAATTTCCTGTTGCAGCCTCTTAAGATCGCTCAAGTCGATGACTTTGCTCCAAATACCTCTTAAAAATGCACTTAATCTAATCAAAGGAACCGCAACCTCAGGTTTCAGAGATTTTTTCACGGCAAATGGTATTAAATAGTGCAACATGAAATGAGCATCGTGGCTCTTATAACCCGATACTTTTCTATCCTTCATGTGCACATAACGACTAATGTTCGATGCACAACCATGTGGCAATTTTGCATTCTTGAGAACTGAGCAGAATATATCTTTCTCCATATTTGTCATATCGAAAATGGTAGGAGAAATTTCAAGATATTTTCCGTCACTTGATTTAACAGGATGAAGAACCTTCATAATGCCGAGTTCTTGTAAATCTTTACGAGCATTGACATGGTCTTTTGACTTGCCAAAAATATTAAGCAATGTATCGATTATATTGTCACAGATGTTCTTCTCGATGTGCATAACATCAAGGTTATGACGAAGTAAACTTTGACTCCAATACGGTAAATAAAAAAAAATTGACTTCTTCTTAAAAGGAGAATCAATCTTCCTCTTTCTTTGCACTGGTTTCGTCCCAAAGTCATTTACATAGCCAGATAACAATTCCTCAATGTCTGTTCCTGGTTAACATTTCAGGACTTTCTCCCATTTCAACTTCACCGTTGAACCTTTTCTTGTCGAACCTCCATTTATGCTCGGGACACAGAAATTTTCTGTGGTTCATATTGCACATTTTCTTACTATGCTTCAGGTACATTGAAGAAGTCTCGTAGTTGCAAACTGGATAGGCTAATTTACCTTTGGTGCTCCAACCGGATAACATTGCATATCCCGGGAAATCGCTTATCGTCCACATGACACTTGCACGTAAGATGAAATTCTAACCAATAAAGGCATCGTAGGCTTCCATGCCTGCCTCCTACAACTCTTTTAACTCGGAAATAAGAGGTTGCATATAAACATCAATGCTATTACCCGGAGATTCTGGACCAGAAATGAGCGTTGAAAGGATAAGATTTTCCTGTTTCATACATAACCAGGGAGGCAGGTTATAGTTTACCAAAATAATTGGCCAGGTGCTGTGTGTTGAACTCATTGTTCGGAATGGATTGAATCCATCAGCAGCGACACCCAACCTTACATTTCTTTTCTCTGACGAGAAATGAGGATACCTAGCATCCATTGCTTTCTACGCCTCGGCATCTGCTAGATGTCTAAGTTTCCCGTCTTTTTTCCGTCCGACCTCATGCCATGCCATAATTTCTGCAAACTACTTGCACATAAACATACGTTACAACCTTGGTTTTAGTGGAAAATAGTACATAACATTCGCCGGGACTTTGTTAATCAACTTCTGTGGATCATTGTCACTCGTGCCTTTTTTTTCCACTATAGTCCATCTCGAAGCACTGCAAGTTTTGCAAGAATCTTCTTTTTCGTTTTCACCCCAATACAACATACAATTGTTCGAACAAACATGTATCTTTTGGTAGGTGAGACCTAAATCTTTAATGACATTCTTTGCGGAATTGAAGGATAAAGGCAAGTTTGCATGGGGAAAGGCTTCTCTTATCAGCTCTAGTATCTCCCTAAATCCTGACTCTGAAATTCCATGAGTACACTTCAAGGAATAAAGCCTAACGATAAAACTTAATAAGGAAAAGTTTGCACAGCCTGGATATAAAGGCAGCTTTCCCTCTTCAACATGGCGATTAACATTTTTAACATCTCCATTTGGTCCATTAGTATGATGAAGCATCTCCTCTAGGTTATCTCCAAAATTTATAACGATTTCATAATCCATACGATCCTCATGACTATTTTTGTAGGACTCGAGTGAAACCTCATAAATCCAATTAACATATAATGGAGATGGACCATTGTAGAAAAGATGGTCGTAGATCAGATCTGCACGGCGCCACTTGCCATTTTTATAAATCTTGCAAGGGCAGGTTATTTCATCACCTATGGCAAATTTGGGAAATGCATTTTGCAAAAATGCCTCTACCCCACTAATGTATCCTTCACTATACTTTGGTAGGTTTATCCAAAGAACATTTTCCTCGTCCTCCATCACTACAGTTGAGAAGCATAAAACTATTATAATGAACGATCTTTATGTGTGTGTGTTTGCTAATTAAAACCTATGCAAGCCCAGACCACCTATATTATTAGATCACGGCAAAGTAGTGTGTGTTTATAGCAGGGGTTTTGACTAAAAACCCCACTCTAGCTCCCTGGTCTAAAAAATGCTATCGGTTTGGACAAGAAAAGAACGACACACCAACGTTAGGTTAGTACAGAACTAAAAGTTAGCTTAGTGTAGAATTTATAGTCATGTGTCGTAAACTAAAAGTTCTGAAGCACCTGTAGTTGTAGTATTATAATATCTTTAAGAAAGGTAAAGGGAAGATGCTAATCCCTCATTAAACGATTAACTAGAAGAAAAATATTTTACACTTAATTTAAATCCAGGAATACAAGGAAGAACCACACATACTATATTTGCTATCTCAGTTAACAAGGAAGAACCACATACTTTGACCAAAAATCCAGACAATGAATAAAAAATAATATCACAGATACAAATACAAGAACAGGATATACAAACAAGAACATCATATGCCTTAGACAAAAACAAGAACTTTACAACAACAAGAACAGGATATATCATGCTTTACAGGAAGATATAGTGCAGTTATAAGAGATAAAACAGCTATCTTCGACTTTAAGAACATGAACATAAACAAGTACTGACAAAACATAAACAAGTACTCACAAAACATACTAATAAATATCATCATATTACAACGAGAAAATAGAAACATATCACAATCCATAAAGAAAGTGTAAATACCTTAAAGTAAAAGCCCCAAATCGAACACAATGAAACCCTAATTTCAAGCCCCAAATCGAACACACTGAAACCCTAATTTCAAAACCCTGAAATTGACCGACCCGTTTCAAGCCCTAACTCCAAATTAATCGTGAGAAAGAGAAATAAAGCCCGGAATTAGTGAATTAAATCCCTAAACTAAACCAATGGAACCAATTGAGAGCTGCATGTGTGTGTACGAGTGTGAGTAACAGCGAATTAGACTAACAGAGAATGTCAGAGAGGAGAGAAAGAAAGGAAAGAGAGAATGTGTGCGTACGAGTGTGTGTGAGTGTGTATCGACTTTAAGCGGAGAGAGGATAGAGTGGAGAGAGACCGTGGAGAGAGTGAGGAGAGATTGGAGAGAATGTGGCTGAAAACTTTATTTTAGCGGTCTGAAATTTTGGTTGGGCGGTATTTTTGCCGCTCACCAAACTTTAGCCCCAAATTTACTTTTTTTCTCAACATTTTATTTAATTATTTTATTTCTTTATTAAATATTTAATTCCTTTTTTTTTGCTAAATGATTTCTTTTACATAATTTGTTAATATATTCAAAAAACTTTATATACAAAAATATTTTTTTATTGATTAATATATTAAAATATATTTAGAAAAAAAATATTTTAATTTTTTTAAATAATATTTAATAAATATAAAAATAAAATTACACATCTTAAAATGTTTTAACATGTTTAGTGAAATATTCACTCTCTAATGGAATATTCTAGATTTTTATAAAAATAATTTTATTATTTTTATTAAAAAAGTAATTTTCATGTGAAAAAAGGTTAAAATTTTTATTTGTAGAATTTTGTTCATTGCAAAATCACCGCAACACAATTTCAGACCTACGGCAACACACAAACACTTTTATTCTATGCCAACATATTTTTTCTACCTTAGGCAACATAGAAATAGAAATGATAATGTTGTATTAGCCAAAAACATGCATGACAAAGGCAACATATCCAAAGGCAACATAGGCTCTACATGTGTTCATAGGCCTTTTATGGTGTAGTGTAAGTTCTATATAGGTTCTTGAATTATTTACTATATATGAAAGGATCTAAATTTTGAACAATACTACAAAAACATTAAATATCATTTAGTGAATGTCATGAGTTTTACACTAAGCATATATACAATAGAAACATTAATACAATAAAGGAATTACTCAAAAAAGTAAGTAATAATTTATTTATTTAGAATAGGGTTGTGCAATACTGCCGTGTTTTCGTATCAAAATGCGTAGTCTTAATCCAAACACAACGCTGATGCAGACTATTGAAAGGGCAGACCTGAGTACTGCATGTGCATGCATGGAGCATAATGCAGAATGTGAAAGGGTTAGATTAGATCAATTTTTTTAATCCCTGAAATAAGAAAACTGGCTTCTGGGAAGTGGAATGTTTAGTAGGCGTTCTTTCATCTATTTTGTTTCTCTTACATGTTTTTGTAGGTTGAATCACAGGTTATGTTAAAGAAGAACAGAGAACTCTATGTTCTGTGAAATAATGCACGTACTACTTAATTTTATTAAACTGAGATTACAAGCTATTTAAAGAAACTTCCTAACGGGTGGCTGCATAACAATAGCAACGTTCTTCCTACTTTGATGCCACTACCAGACTTCTACTAACCCACTCCTACAAAAACTCTAACCCCCCAAGACTGAGTCTATTACTAATAAACGAATAATCAAAATAAAACAAACCAAATACTTTATTTTAAGATATGTTTGGATTAAACCAACACACACCCCCTTAATCTAAACATTCTTCCCAAGCTTCTTGATACCCAGCAGCTCACGCATCCGTTCAAACTTTGCTGTAGGCATGGCTTTGGTGAGAACATCTGCACGCTGATTCTCTGAACTAACATGCTTGATAACAATGTCTCCCCGCTCCACGCAATCTCGAATGAAGTGAAACCGCACATCAATGTGCTTACTACGGCCATGAAAAACTGGGTTCTTCGCCAGGTCTATAGCTAATATGTTGTCAACATACAAAGTAACAGGCTTCGTTCCCATATCAGTAATCTGACTTAGCATTTTCTGGAGCCACAAACCTTGACACGCTGCTGCAGTGGCGGCCATAAACTCGGCTTCACACGAAGATAAAGCCACACATCGTTGTTTCTGGGATACCCAAGTTATTAAACTTTCACTTAAATAAAAAGCCATC
This sequence comes from Kitagawia praeruptora, assembly GCA_037693485.1. Classification (NCBI taxonomy): domain Eukaryota; kingdom Viridiplantae; phylum Streptophyta; class Magnoliopsida; order Apiales; family Apiaceae; genus Kitagawia; species Kitagawia praeruptora. The sequence continues at coordinate 131,372,554 of CM075347.1, forward strand.
CCACCTGTGCTTCTTCGATCATCGTTGTTCCCTGCAAAATCGCTGTCCGAAAAACCTGATAACAGATGATTACCTGTTCCCTTTGAGTAGATCAAGCCTTAGTCAATTGTTCCTTTGATGTAACGAAGCACCCGCTTCACAGCACCCAAATGGAGTTGAGTAGGTCGTTCCATAAACCGACTTATCATTCCTACTGCGTACGATATGTCTGGTCGTGTATGAACCAAATACCGTAATCCTCCCACTATGCTTCTGTACTTCGAAGGATCAACTGCTTTTCCTGTCTCATCCTTGTGAAGCTGAACCTTAGGCTCCATAGGGTATTTACTCGGGTTGCAATTAATCATTCCTGCAGCTTCCAATATCTGTTTGGCATATGCAGATTGCTTCAACTCAATGTAGTCCTTTTTCTGATCAACCTCGATACCAAGATAGTATGACAATTTTCCCAGATTGCTCATATCAAATTCGTTACTGATTTGCTCCTTAAACTTTATAATATTTTTGGTGCTTGACCCCGTGACCAATATGTCGTCCACGTAAACTCCAACGATCAATGACTCATTCCCTTCACGTTTCGTATAAACCGCATGTTCATATGGACACTTCTCGAATCCCAGTTGTTCCAAGAACTTTCTCAAGCGTGCATACCATGCACGAGGAGCTTGTCTCAGCCCGTACAGAGCTTTTAACAGTTTATACACCTTCCCCTCTTGTCCCTTAACTTCATAACCCACTGGCTGCAATACATATACCTCCTCTTCAATCTCACCATTAAGGAATGCTGACTTTACATCTAAATGATGTATTTCCCAGTTGCATGTTGCTGCTAGAGTGAGTAAAAGACGAACCGTTTCTAAACGTGTAACAGGGGCAAATGCTTCCTCGAAATCTATTCCCTATTTTTGTACGTAGCCCTTAGCCACGAGTCTCGCCTTATGCTTCACTATGACCCCATTTGAATCCTTCTTGATTTTATACACCCATTTCAATCCAATAGCTTTGTGACCTTTTGGCAACTCCACCAATTTCCATGTCTTGTTTCTCTCTATCGCCTCAAGTTCTGTTTCCATCGCCTGTCTCCACTCTTTTTCTCGTACTGCTGTTTCGAACGAGCTTGGTTCTTCAATATTCAGCAATAATAGATCATCATCCAACTCTATCTCTTCTGTGTCGTTACAAGAAATTTGATATTTACCTACCAATATATTACCTACTATTAAATATTGGTAGTTAAAAAGTTATTTTTATCTACTAATAATGAATTGTAAAAATCATTAGTAGATAAATGATACTCCCTCCGTTTTTTTGATTTCTTATCATTTGTTTTTTGCACGTAGACCAAGATAGTGGATGTAATATTGTTAAAATAAATGTAGTAGTGGGTGTAATAGTAATTTTATTGTTAAAATAAGTGAAGTAGTGGGTGTAATAGTATAAAGGGTTGAAAAGATGGAGTGAGGTAGTGGATGTAATAATGTATTTTATTGTTAAAAGTTACTATTTTTAGTAATGTAAAGAAATGGAATGAACGGCCCAAAATAGAAAGTGTAAAGAAATGAAATGGACGGAGGGAGTAAATTTTTCATTTTTTTATTAGTTATCCATAACCAACGTGACAAGTGGAGTTTTACGTGCTTTGAACACGAGTGAGAATTTTATTGGGCCCATATTTCTAAACGTCATTATATGTTTTGATTTTTGAAGCATATATTCAGTTTTTTTGTTGTGTATGTACTAATGTAGTGACGTGTCAAATACGAACCAACTAGCATGTAGTAGTTTTGAAAAATCGCACCTAATCTAAACTAATTATTCCGTAATAATTCTATAGCATTCCTTTTATCACTTTGCTACAACGTAAAATTAAATATTTTATTTATTCTTGGAAAGATAATTGTTTTAAAAAAAATCAAAACAAAATAATTTTTTAACAAACAGAACCTAAATTGTCAAAACGCAATTGTATAATAATATCTTAGATACATTAAAATATAAATTTATTTAGCACAAAGAAATATTAAATCTCACGGGAACCGTAAGTGAATGTTATTATTAATTCCGTACACATGAAATCTAAATTCAAATCTAAATTTTTTTTTTTTGGATTGAAAAATGAACCTAAATCCGATTCAAAAATTTCGAATTCAATAAATCCAAAATTTCAAATTTTGAATCGAATATTTGTCAAATAGAATTATTTTATCATCTTTATAACTTGGTGCTCGAATCAATTAACAAATCCAATTACGAGGTCCCTTGGACAAGTAATGGAATGACTAAAAGTAATATTTTTATTTTTTTATGTAAAATTATCAACATTTTTGTAAAAAATTTGTATATTAAATCATAAAATATTGAAATGTTCTTTTAATATATTTGAATAGCTCTTCAAGTAGTCATTACTATTATCTTTTTATTCACTTGAAATAATCATCACATAACAATTTAATCAAATAAATTCGATTTTTTTTGTTTAGTACGAAATTGGATTTTCAACTCTTCTAACGTTAGATAATGTACATTGAACTTTCAAATTTACCAAATTTGTAAAGTAGAATTGTTAGCTTATATATCATGTACAAGTTTGTCAGTGGATAAATTTATTAAAGATTTCCAAAATAAAATTGTTTATACTCTTGGTAATTTGTTAAATTATACTTCCTTTATCCCACTAGTTTCTTTACATTTTACATAGAGGGTTTGACACGCATTATAAAGTGTACATAAAATATATTTCCAGAAATTATTTTTAAATTTTTTTTCTTCTTAATAATAATTTATTGTTTAAATTTTTATTCAATAAAAAGAAATTTTTTAAAATTACACTACAAGAATTTTGCCTTCAGACGACACACATCAGACAACGCTTCGACGAAAAAGCGTTGGCCGAAATTTTTACACAACGGTTTTTTATTCAAGCTTTTCTGTCTATTGTCTGATTGTGAACTTAATGACAGTTTTCAAAAGTGTTGTCTGAAAGATCAAAATCGACAACAATTTTACAACGGTTTTGGAAAGTAGTGTTGTCTAACAGGTTGTCTTACAATGGTCTGAAAAAATGTTGTAAAACTTAGACAAGTGTTTTTACCAGATATTGCTTCAAAAGTAGTCACACAACGGTGACTAAATACTATTGTCTGATTTTAACAACGCTTTTTGAAAGCATTTTCTGAAGAAACTTCAGACAATGCTTTCAAAAAACGTTGTTAAAATCAGACAAGTGTTTTGATAGACGTTGTATAAAATGTAATCGGATAATGGTTTATACAAGCATTTTATAAACAAACCGTTGTCTCATGTGACAGCACGTGATTGGTGGAAAATCTTTCACCTGGATTGCTGAGGTGACAAAATAAGAGCCCTTGATTGAAATGAGATTAGATATTAGCCGTTAGATTAAGAAAATATATATACATGTTCACACAACAAGTTTGTATATAAAATCGTTGTCTTCAACACTTCCAGACAAGTTTTTTCAAATTTAAACTGTTGTCATAAACTTATCTATACAAGCGTTTTACAAATAAACCGTTGTCTGATGTGACAGCGCGTGATTGGTGGAAAATTTTTCATCTGGATTGCTGAGGTGGAGAAATAAAAGCCCTTGATTGAAATGAGATCAGATATTAGCCGTTAGATTAAGAAAATATTAATTGTTATCAGACAACGATTTATTATGTTAATTTATATTTATGTTAAAAAAAACATGACTAGTGTCCGACAACGGTATCTTTATAACATATCGTTGTCTGAAGCTTCACATTACAACTGTATTTGTTAAAATACCGTTGTCTGTTATCAGAAAACAGTTTATCTGTCCAAAATCGTTGTCTGGTATCACTCTAGACAACGGTATTTGACAAATAACCACTTCGTTTATTAAATATCAAATTTTACAAACCAAATTAATTTTTTATTTTTTGAAAATTTATGAATATCATTATATTAGATATATCTTGACATCCGTACGGTTGGATCGTAGAGAAATAGTTTTAAAAAAAAATAGAAACAATAATCAGTGACAAAGCACGAGTTACGGGTACGAGTCAATATACTAGTGATCTACTAAGATCTCCAACCAAATTAATTTTTTATTTTTTAAAAATTTGGGAATATCAATATATTAGATATATCTTAACATCCGTACGGTTGGATCGTAGATAAATAGTTTTTAAAAAATAGAAACAATAATCATTGACAAAGCACGAGTTACGGGTACTAGTCAATATACTAGTGATCTACTAAGATCTCCAACCAAATTAATTTTTATTTTTTGAAAATTTAGGAATATCAATATATTAGATATATCTTAACATCTGAACGGTTGGATCGTAGAGAAATTGTTTTACAAAAATAGAAACAATAATCAGTGACAAAGCACGAGTTACGGGTACTAGCCAATATACTAATGATCTACTAAGATCTCCAACCAAATTAATTTTTTATTTTTTGAAAATTTGGGAATATCAATATATTAGATATATCTTAACATCCGTACGGTTGGATCGTAGATAAATAGTTTTTAAAAAATAGAAACAATAATCAGTGACAAAGCACGAGTTACGGGTACTAGTCAATATACTAGTGATCTACTAAGATTTCTAACCAAATTAATTTTTATTTTTTGAAAATTTAGGAATATCAATATATTAGATATATCTTAACATCCGTACGGTTGGATCATAGAGAAATAGTTTTTAAAAAATAGAAACAATAATCAGTGACAAAGCACGAGTTACGGGTACTAGTCAATATGCTAGTGATCTACTAAGATCTCCAACCAAATTAATTTTATATTTTTTGAAAATTTGGTAATATTAATATATTAGATATATCTTAACATCCGTACTGTTGGATCGTAGAGAAATAGTTTTTAAAAAATAGAAATAATAATCAGTGACAAAGCACGAGTTACGGGTACTAATCAATATACTAGTGATCTACTAAGATTTCCAATCAAATTAATTTTTTATTTTTTGAAAATTTGGGAATATCAATATATTAGATTTTTTTTTGAATCTGGATCTTGCCCCGTTACACGAAGCAGCACTTTTACTACGTTTTTGTTAAGATCTCGTACAACCCGAACTTTTTATTTTTTGATTATTTTTTCGCAACACTAAAACGAGTGTTTATTAACATCCGTACGGTTCGATTGTCGAATAAATTATTCAAAAAAATTATCCAGTGAATCTGGATCATGCACCGTTATAGGAAGCAGCACTTTTACTACATTTTTTGTTAAAATCTCGTACAACCCGATCTTTTGATTTTTTGATTATATTTTCCCAACACTAAAATGAGTACTTACATATAGGTAAAATTTAAATTTTCAAAATTGAAATAAAATAAATTTTGATAAAATTAAAATAAATTAGAATTTGTACCAAAATATTTAAAAAATTAAAAATTAAAATGAAACTAGTACTCTTATTTCCCCCTCAACCAATAATTCATTTCCCCCCTTAATGAAAATTTCATTTCCCTCTTCTCCATCATTTCATTTCCCATCCACTTCCGCCTTATTTTTCAATTTTCAACAGCGGCGCATCTCATATTTGTATGCGGCAAAAGGTAGAGCCCGACTGAAATTTCAAATACACTTTAACAAAATAAACTCACACTCTCACTCTCTGAATATCTCGGTTCTCCCTCTTAACTCTCTCGTTCTTTTTTTTTTCTTCCATCAAACTCTGTGTATGTATTTGGCTTCCCAATTGATCAAGGCTTCGGTTTGAGACATTGTCTTCTTCAAATTGGGGGTTCTCCATATTAGGGCTTTTTTAAAATTAGGTGTTCTTCATTTTGAGTTCAATCCATTCGATTCTTTACTTAAACTTTAGCTAATTTATCTCTCTTTTCGATTTCAGGGCTTCTTCGATTTGGAATTTGGATTTGGGACTTGTTTAGTGGATTTCGGGTTTCGATTTGGAGGTAGTACCCCATTTCGATATGAATATCCCATGGGTCAAGATGGAGCTGACTTTGTTGTCGAGTCTATACTCGAGTCTTTACTGACAAGGACAAGACTGCTGCTCACTTGAAGGTCTTTTGCAATCTTTGATTTGTTTGTATATTGTTGTCGAGTCTTTATTTTTGACATATAGTTGTGAAGGTCTATTTTTTATTTGTATATTATAATTTGTATTTTTTTTTAACTTTGGTTTCTTTATTTGATCAATGATAAATTTTGGTCTATTTAGAATAATGCCCGTTTTGCTATCTTGAAGTTTACAAAGTTGAATAAATACACATTGTGGCCAGTTCATGTATATTTGATATGGAATCTGATAACTAGCTGTCGATTTCATGTCAATTCAATATTGCGAATAGGGACATATAATTACTTACAGTTCCTGGTTAATATGGACATGGATTTTTTGCTTCTCAGGGTGGTGCAAAGAAGGTTTTGATTTCTGCTCCTAGCAAAGATGCACCAATGTTTGTTGTTGGTGTTAATGAGAAGGAAACCTTGACATTGCCTCCAATGCTATATACATTATGGTAGTTGTGATTAATGGTTAGTCAGTTGAACTGTTTTCATTGTATGGAAAAGAACTTTCATTTTAGCATCTGCAAATTGGATTCAACTATAATGCCAGAAATTAAAATGGAAGTAGAAATTATAAACAATTCAGGATTGCAACCTCTTTGTAGTCTTTTCAGGATTATCAAAAATTAAACACTTGTTTGCCAATCTAATATATCTATGTAGAAGTTGAACACTTGAACTTCTACATGAATTATTGCAACCTTTTTGTAGTCTTATCTGTTGAATCACTAGAGGATGTGATTTCGACAAGTGCATCCAATCCTCTAACTGGAGTGTTTAATTTCAGAACTAAGCCAAGGAGCCGACAAATGAGGAGGTACTTCTACTGGGCTTGTATCTGGTCTACCACTTGACGAGCAGAGCTCGATGGAAAAGGTGCTAATATTTAAAAACACATGCACATACACATATATGTACATAGCATGTCTCTTAAAATATTACTGTCGTGTGATTTATTATATTATATGTCATTTGTTATAGATTTTCCTACTTTGCTTTTTTAAATTACTTAATATTAACTGCCTGATACATAGTTGGGAAAAAAGTACTGATAAGTGATCTCAATTGGGGGGGGGGGGTTGTAGTCACTACTCTCTGTTATTGCCATCTCATGTTTTTGTACGTTTGTGGATTTTAGATGCCTAAGATCTGTTGTCAGACTTCTCTTTAATTAACCCAGTTTGGTTACCATTAAGAATGTTATTCCTAGAATCTACGCACTCCATGGTTGGGTTCTTGGTTTGGTATAGCACTCCATTGTTCATTTGGTATAGCAGTTTCTTTTTTATGCCTGATATAATGTTTAGTAGATTTTCCTGAATTTTTCTTAATGTTAATAAATTTTTGTGTTGTTGGTTTAAGGCTGAGACAGACAGGTTAGCAGGAGGCGAGAATTAGTTAAGGATCAAGACGTCCCTGTTTCACATAGCCAGTTTTTAGCTGGTGACACAAGTGAGAAAGTAGGCAATGAGGTGAATTGCTGTTTGCCTTCTATCTTTTGCATGAATGCCTTATTTGTTATGTTTGGGTTAGAATTATTAATTGATAATAAATGTAGAACACATAAAATATTAACAAAAATACTAATTATTAAATAGAACATAAGACATTTTACAATACCACTTACTTTTGGTAGCTGTGTAAATAAATAAATTAGTCTATATATAGGTATATCTTGTTAACGGAAGAATTAGCAACTGCATATGTATAGATGAAAGAATATAAAAAAAGTATCACAAATTTTTAATGCATAACATCAAATTAATTACAAAATAAACGAGGACAGAAGCCTGACCAAGTATGTGATTAAACATAAAAAATTTCATTACATATCACAAAGTACTAATATTTCTTTCCATATTCTGAGTGTTGGGACGTCTTTCTTGGTTTTCCCCTGTAATGTGTGCTTGTGTGTTATATAAGCAGTGCTTATTTACCCCTCTCTGTTTCGCTTTTTAATTGCAGGATCAAGATTTCGACCTTAAAAATGTGTATAGTGGGTGACAGATTGGATACTAGTATTCTATTTGGACAAAATGCAGGATGCAAAACTATTCTGGTTTTTTCAGGTCCAGAGCACTTCTTTAGCAAATCCTTTATTTTCTTAAAAAAATCCTTCCTTTCACTTGGTTTAGGTTTCCTGTTTTAAACTTTTGTAAATAGCACTTAATCTGAAAAGTATACTAGAAGTTATAGGATACTGGAGTTGTAATCTTTTCTTGTTGTAATCTCAGGCAGTAGTTAGCAAGCCATCAAGTCATCGACAATACCTGATCATTGGAGCTCATTGATGCAGGCCATTAAATTTTACAATGTAAAGGACAAGAAGCGAAAACATCAAGGGAAGGATCAAGAGAAAATCTCATCGACATCAAGCAAGTTAAAATACAAGAAAAGTCCTTATAAGCAAATGTCAAAGAAAGGATCTTCATCTAAGAGGAAGAAGGAAAAAAGGAGTTCAGCATGTGGCATGATCTTCGGTTTACGTTGCATGATGGTAGTGGTACTTTTTTGGGAATTGGTACCGGTAGTAGCTTTGTAGCAATGAATATTGATATGTAGTTTTTGTTATGAATATTGGTGCTATTATTGTATAAACTGTAATTTTTGTTGTAAATAAAAGTGTTGTTTCATTTATCATTAGCCAATGTTATCATCTTTTAGAAACACTTGTGGAAAATATCATCAGACAACTATGTTTCACAATACTTTTGCAAAATTCAAAACGTAGTGTCTTAAACATTCAGACAACATGTAGTAAACAAAGAAAGTGTGGTGTACTTGTAACACATACAACATACTAATAAAACTAAACCGCTGTCTAACTACATTTCACACAACGCTTCTGTTACAAAAAACCAATGTCTAATCCATAAAGATACAACAGAAGGAACCTTTATAAACCGTGGACGTAGGTGAAACTAAACAACAGATTGAAGAAAAGAAACACTTGAGCTACGTGAAATGAGACAACCGTTTCTTGTTAAACTATTGTCTATACCAGCTTTCAGACAACAGTTTTGAAATCACGTATGTTATCTGTCTGCAACACAGACAACGGTTAAGCTGCTATTGTCTGATACGCATAACAGACGGCATCTCAATAGACCACGGAAAATCAGGGCTTCACACGACGGTGTAAAACCTTTGTCTGAATCAAAAAATCTTGTAGTGTTAAGTTATGAAATTATATACTGTATACACCTTAAAACGAGTGTCAACCAATGAAAATTGTAAAAAAAATCAGAGGGACGAAGAGAGTAAGTATATAAAATTTTGTATCCATAATACAAAAAATAATAAATAAAATTATTTCACCAAAAACAATTTGAAACTTAAAAATCCCGCTTCTTTTTTAATTAAAAAACTTTCCCGCTATATGACCCTAAGACGTGGGTTTGTAGATTATCTAAAAAATGTATAACCGTCTTATCTCATTTATGAGTATTTCACTATCTAAAAACTACCTAAAAGCTGCAATACAAAACTTAATTCTGTACTTCTTCCTTCCTTGAAAAATAAAATGCTCCACGTCAATTGGCTTCCTAAGCATCAATTTAAGCACTATTAAACTTAACCATTTTAGGTTGTGGTTGTTCCGCCCAATAAAGCTATAGATGAAGTTCGATGCTCACACGAAGAATGCCATCTTCAAGTTAGATTTTTTTTTCTTTTCATACCTAATTGTTCTTATCTTGATTTTACACTTTGAGATTTTTTTTTATTTGCAGAATGTTTGATCTCAAGTTCAACATTTACATCAGCCCAGCACTCGATTAATTCATCATAACTATGACCTCTTAATGTGATGGTATATTATTTGTCTGCTTCTTGTATTTGAATTTGCTTTGATTATTCATTTATTTAACATTTTGGAAAATAAGTTTGCGTGTATCTTGTCCAAGTTATAATAGTAAACTGAAATTTGGTTTGTAGTGTATGTTTGATAAAAGGTTTGTATATGTATATATCTAGTAGAACCAAAAGAGAGGAATCCGGCCTGCTAGTCTTACATCTTGTTCCATTGATTTGCGGAACAGCCTCCCTATCAAACCTACAACACAAAACTTGCTCCGTTGCAAGTACATGTTTTACTTTCTACTACATAATTAAGGTAGGAGATTTTTATTAATTTTTGGGTATGTATAAATTATAAATGCTGTTAGATGTCACATCCAATTACAAGAAAATGTAATGCATGAGCACTCGATAATAGGCATTTAATGGTAACAAAATGCATAGTTTGGGTTGTATGTGTTAGTTTTTTAATATTTGCTTTCTTGTTTAAAGTTTTATACTTGTTAACGTACTTGTATTTTTTTTCTTTTTGTATGTAGTTCAACGAGATGACTACTGCCTAGTGTTGTCAAAACAATATTGCTGCTACTTAGCTTTGCTGATGAGAATCATGCCTCGTTGGGATTACATAAGTTACAAGGACGGTGATAAGCAGTGTTAGAGCAGAGTGTTGAAAACAATTCAGGACGTTGAAGAGAATATGAGTAGGAATTTGTAATTTGAATCCTTTTACTTGACTATTTTTTCAAGTGTATTATTATTAGTGATGTTTTCTCCTCCTCTTCGAGTTGTCTTGTTGTATGTCTTGTACGAGAAGCACTTTTGTATTATTTCAATTTTTTTGACACTTTCAACAAGAAATTAATAAAATCTAATTATAATTTATGTTTTCAATATTTTTGTTTATAAATAAATATAATACATTTGATTACAATTATTAATAAAATGTGGACCAATATTAGGATTCCATGTGCAACACTTAGAAGAGTGTCATGTGGACCAATATTAAGATTCCATGTGGAACATTTGCGAGAGTGCCATTTGGACTAATAATAGAGTGCCACGTCGACCCATCAAGGGCCGCCACTTGGATCAATCGAAAGATGCCATGTGGAAATGACACGTCACCTGATGACTAATCATTGACTATTAAGCAAAGCAGGGTCCACATAATATTTTACCTACCAATATATATATTTGTAGGTAAAGAGTCTTTCTCCACCATCTTTTACCTACCAATCGCTACCAATTTAATATTGGTAGGTAAAATTTATTATCTACATATTTAGTACTTTTACCTACACTTAAAATTAGTAGGTAAATGTCAAATTTCTTGTAGTGACACGTCACTCAGGAGTCGAAATTTTCTAGGTTCACTGCTCATTGCAGACGACTCTGACCCTTGTGTACTGCTACTTGAAGATGAGCTACTTATCTCAGACATTGTTCCTCCATGGCTGGAACTTGGGGTCAAGGGTTCACTCGAGTCAGGTCCTTCACCCTCCATTTCAGCATTTCCATTTCCTGTATCACCCATCTCTCTATCCGTTTGATCGAGCCCGAACTGCGTCCCAAAACCAGAATTTCGACCTTTTACCTCAGTGTCAGCTAGTTGCTTCCACACCCAAAATTCATTTTCTTGGAATACAACATCACGACTAACACATACGACCCCTTTTTCTGGATCATATAGACGATTAGCTTTAGTTTCTGGCTCCTTTCCCAGGTAGATGACCCGTTTGCTTCGGTCGTCCAATTTTGTTGTGTGCACTGATGGAATCTTCATATATGCAATACACCCAAAGGTTCTCAGATGTTGTAAATCAGGCTTACTCCCCGTCCAGGCTTCATATGGAGTTTTACCCTTCAATATCCGTGTTGGCAAGCGATTAAGCACATAAACAGAGTGCCTCACCGCTTCTCCCCACATGAAAGCCGGCAACTTAGCACCTTTAAGAAAGCTTCGAGTCATGGCTGTTACCGTTCGGTTTCTACGCTCTATCACCCCATTTTATTGTGGGGTGTAAGGTGCCGTATAATGCCTCTGTATACCAGCTTCTTCACAGAAATCACTGAATTCATTTGAGCAAAATTCTCCACCCCTATCGGTTCGAAAAATCTTAATCTTTTTAGTGGTTTTATTCTCAACAAGCTGCTTGAATTTTTTAAACACACTAAACGCCTCGCTTTTCAACTTTAGCATATATACCCACATTTTTCTACTATAATCATCAACTAAGAGAAGGAAGTAACGATTACCAGCTGGAGTTGGATCAGAAATCGGTCCACAGATGTCTCCGTGCATAAGCTCCAGTACTTTCTTGGCATGAAAATCTGCTCGAGAAGGAAACGGTTGTCTTGCTTGTTTTGACATCAAGCATCCCTCACATTTCCTTGTTGGTTGTTTCATCATAGGCATCCCATAAACCATCTCCTCCCTTGTCATTAATTCCATGGCTTGAAAGTTAACGTGGCCAAGACGGGCGTGCCACAGCCAAGTTTCTTCCTCCACCTTGTTCAACAAACACATAGGCGTACTCTCCTCGAGACTAATTTTGTAGAGTCTATTCCCTGATTTTTTCACCTTCATGAGCAACCTTTCCTTGTCGTCATATATCCACAAATATTCACCACTCAACACAATTCGATGTCGCTCCTCGGATAGTTGACCAAGAGAAATGATGTTGTTGCAAAGATTTGGAATATAGTACACATTACTGAGGACTTTTTCTTCTCCATTCTTACATTTAAACGAAATGACCCCTTTCCCTTTGATACTCATAGTGGATCCATCCCCAAATTTTACATCTCCTGTGACTTGTTCATCCAATTCTTTTAACTTTCCCCGTGCGCCAGTCATGTGATTGCGAGCACCATTATCCAAATACCACACTTGTGACTCTCTTTGACCATCAACTTCTGACCGTAGTTGAGGAATCACGGTTTCCTCTTTCAACAACATAGGTCCATCTTGTACATCTTTCATCTCTCCCACTTTCTCAGCAATCAATAATGCTGCCTCATCTTCCTGAATCCTGGAGAGGTTTACCTCCTTCTGGGTGTCTCCGTCCTTTCGAGGTTTACGGCATTCTCTAGCAAAATGTCCGTATGCCAGGCAATTAAAACATCTCACCTGGCCTCTGTTCTGTGGTCCACGTACTCCATTCCGTCCACGAAAATCACTACCACCACCTCGAGTTATCTCCTTACTGTTTCTCTTTAGCCATTCCTCGCGGGTTAGCAATAATTGCCCATCATTAACCTCTTTCTTTCGCCATTCTTCCTCTGTCATCAGAAGTTTCCCGTTAGTCGTTTCAGGTTGTCCACGTACCCGTTCTTCGTGAGCCTTCAACGAACCAATAACCTCTTCCAAAGACATCTCCTCTAGATTTCCAAACTGCTCAATAGCAGATGCTATATGGTGAAATTTTGAGGGAACCGCCCTGAGTAGTTTTTTCACCACATATGCTTCTTCCAACGTCTCTCCAAGGGCTCTTATGTTTGTAACCAAACCATTCAACTTCATATAGAATTCGCCCAATGGTTCAGTTTCGCCCATAATCAGTGCTTCAAATTCACCCTTTAGAGTTTGTGCTCTTGCCTTCTTCACTTTGTCTGCACCCAGGGTCATTGTTTGGACAGCAACCCATGCTTCTTTCGCTGTTTTCTTTTCTGTAATGGACAATAAGACGTCCTCAGGAATCCCTTGGTAGATGACGGCCAAAGCACGCTTATCGATCTTGTCATCAACCACAGCCTTCGGGTCTTTGGGTTCTACAGCATCCCATACGCCAAGTGCTTGCAGGTACACCTTCATTCGGAGTGCCCACACCGTGTAATTGGACTTTGTAAGTATCGGATAGCTCAGGTTGAAACCATTCTCCTTGGACTTGCCAGTTTCCATCTTGTGTCTATTGGTTTAGTGTTTATTTTGATGTGGCTCTGATACCACGTGTAGGTTGAATCACAGGTTATGTTAAAGAAGAACAGAGAACTCTATGTTCTGTGGAATAATGCATGTACTACTTAATTTTATTAAACTGAGATTACAAGCTATTTAAAGAAACTTCCTAACGGGTGGCTGCATAACAATAGCAACGTTCTTCCTACTTTGATGCCACTACCAGACTTCTACTAACCCACTCCTACAAAAACTCTAACCCCCCAAGACTGAGTCTATTACTAATAAACGAATAATCAAAATAAAACAAACCAAATACTTTATTTTAAGATATGTTTGGATTAAACCAACAGTTTTATCACAGACTTGGTGCCTTTATTTTGTAATGGCCTTTATATTTTGTTGGTGCCTCAGCGAATTATCTGAATGAATTCACAGTTCACTGCTACCTTGCAACAGAGATGCAACTTGTTACATTTTGTAGAGATGATATATACAATTAAAAACAAGTACTGCCATACTACAATTAATTCCTGATTAATGATCTATATACAAGTAAGTTCTTGAATAATTACTTGCTATATTGAACATCTTTAGTAAAAATATAACGATGTAAATTAGAAGATAAAATAAAAAAAGATTAATTTTATCAGGGTGGCAATCTGACAAAGCTAAAAAGTGAACTTTATATGAAGAATATGATTACCTTTGCTAATTTGAAAAAAAGGGATTGTTTCTTCTATTTTAAAAATATCTTGGTATCTGATATTTCCGAGACACTCCTCTTAAAAATACCTTACGCATCACAAGTCGATAGTAAAGGGATTACGTTTTTTAATTACCAACATCACAGCTGAAATTATTTGGTCACCGAATACATCTATATCTATGAAGATGAGCATAATAAGCTTGGTTGTCATGGAGATTGTGTCCTACCTGGCATGAATTAGGTTTGGAGCCGGATATGGCCTGCAGGACAGGCACCATGTTGGATATTTATTTAATCTAAACATATTTAAATGAGTTATGCATAGTTGTGTTTAATAAAATCATGTCTATCAGGTTTGATCCGGGAGAATAGCAGCTGGATGTTGTCTTCCTTAGTAGCTGAAGACGTTGCGTAGTATTAGGAGAAATAAGATCGAGCAGAGTTAGTGTAGTGGAGTAGTGCTAGGAGTCTGTTGATTAGTTCCTATTTTGTAGCTATTTATCAGCTACCACCTTGTATCTATTTGTTTATTTAAACAGCATGTAAACGTAGGATTTAATATAAGAAAGACCACAATGTAGTCCCATGCAAGTGTATTCCGTTTTGTACATATAAGCATTTTACTTGTTTTGCTTGCTCTTATAAATTTGGCACTCCTTGATTTTCAACATGGTATCAAAGCAGGCGTTCCTTGGGGCGTAGCAAATGATTTCAGTCAAGAAGCTCCAGGAGCTGAGAAGGCCAGAGGCGGATTCCTCGGCAAGCGGATTTGTTATTGAAGAAGATCGATGAACTCATTTTTTGTTGCAGCAGATGGTGTGCAGATTATGTGGGTATTGATGTGTAGATTAAAAGATGGATTTGTGGTGGTGCGTGTATGTCGTGTATACATAAGTTTTCATTTGTGTATATGGCACTGGACAAAATTATTGGTTTGAGTATGGGATCAGTAGGGGCTGCTCTTTTCTCAAGCTATTATGGGTTGTTCTATGGTGGTAGTTAGAGTGCAGCGAGGGATGGCGATGCTGAGTGCTTATGTGAGTGTGTATGTAGTTAGAATGTATTGTTATTGAAGGAGCTGGTGCACAGCAACCGTGAGAGATGAAAAAAACTTGAAGAAGATCCAGGAGGTGTCTAGGTGCTGCTGTATTGTGGTGATGCTGCAAGTTGTCGATACATGCGTACATGTGTTACATGTATGTGTGGCCTGGACAGATTATAGCAGAAGAAAGCCATACGGGCTTAGCCAAACGGGCTGATGAGGAAAAAGCCATGTGGGCTTAGCCAAAAGGGGTTGATGAAGAACATGCCAAATGGGCAAATAAGAAGTTCTAGACGGGCAGAAAAGTTGAAAGCCAAACGGGTTCAGTTGATAGCCATATGGGCTAAGTTGATAGCCATACGGGCAGATGTTCTAACGAAGGCTATGTTCACACCAAAGTTTTTGAAAAATGTGAGAGCTGCTTGGAGTACATAAGCTAGTCAAGAATGTTTAGATTAGGGGGAATATGTTGGATATTTATTTAATCTAAACATATTTAAATAAGTTATACATAGTTGTGTTTAATAAAATCATGTCTATCAGGTTTGATCCGGGAGAATAGCAGCTGTGTGTGCATGACCAACATCTCCCTAAATCGGACCGTGGCGCTAGGCACACTAGCTAAGGTTAAAGGAAATAAGGTTGCACCTTGCTACAAGCACCGGGGCTTTTAGCGCAGTGGTAAGCGCCTGATCCTAACAATTGGTATCAGAGCTAGGTCGCGGGTTCGAATCCCACCAGATGTGGGTATTTGTGTTGTCACGGGGTAGTGGCGGGTAGATGTTGGGGGGGGGGATTATGTGGCATGGCCAACATCTCCCAAAATCGGACCGTGGCGCTAGGCACACTGGCTAAGGTTAAAGGAAATAAGGTTGCGCCTTGCTACAAGCACCGGGGCTTTTAGCGCAGTGGTAAGCGCCTAATCCTAACAAGCTGACCGTTGTCTTCCTTAGTAGCTGCAGATGTTGCGTAGTATTAGGAGAAATAAGAGCATAGTTAGTGTAGTGGAGTAGTGCTAGGAGTATGTTGATTAGTTCCTATTTTGTAGCTATTTATCACCTACCACCTTGTATCTATTTGTTTATTTAAACTGCATGTAAACGTAGGATTTAAAATAAGAAAGACCACAATGTAGTCCCAAGTGTATTCCGTTTTGTACATATAAGCATTTTACTTGTTTTGCTTGTTCTTATAAATTTGGCACTCCTTGATTTTCAACACACCACACATGGAATTCTAAAGCTGAACCGAACTGTTGGCTTTCAAACATGATAATGAAATCTGAAAAACTATACTCCTAAACACTGGTGCTCTTGTTATAATCAAGCATGTGATAACATTGTTAAAAGAAATTACGAAAGGATTCTTCTCGAGAACACTTCTTTAGGCATTGATCTGAAGTTCAGGCCAGTGACTGTTAGTATTGTGCTTGAAGGTACCTATATAGCTTAAGTGGGCTACCAATGACGATGTCACCAGCAATCAATGAACTTTAATTCAAGGTAATTGTATCAGGTAAATAGGCAAATTCATAATCAAACTGACCCTCAACTTGCAATTGGGTAACTGAACTCAAAAACCTTGCAATTACATAACTCAATAAATTAAGACTTGCATTTAGGTAACTGCCGTTAACCTAACTAACAGAATAAAAACTGAACTTGCAACTTGCATAACTGAACTTATCCGTAACTTGCATTTACATTACTAGATTAATAAAAACTTGCAGCTAGGGTATTGAACAAAAATAAACTTACAATTGGGTCTTGAACAAAACGGGTTAATTGGCTAATTCATCACTGAACTGAACCTCAACTTGCAAGTGGGTAATTGAACTCAAAAAACTTGCAGTCAACTCATCATACTAATTAAAACTTGCAATCTCATAACTGCCGTCAACTCATTTAATGGGACTGATGGAAAGCTGACGTGGCAAGAATTTTAATGGGTAAAATGGCTAATTCATAACTGAACTGATCCTCAACTTGCAGCTGGGTAATTGAACTCAAAAAAGTTGCAATCAACTCATCAGTTAGTGTTATAAAAATATTCTAAACAATAATATATATAATTTTATGATGGAACGATAATTTTTACTTATATTTATTGTTATAAAAATATTCTAAATAACTAAATTATTAAACTAGCTCTTTAGCCCATGCAAAGAACGTGCACCCTCCAAAATTCAATTATTTATTGATTTTCAAAAATATATCTAATATATTTGTATATTGTACGAGATAGTTAATATTTGTAATATTCATCTTGTGAAGCTAATCATTGTCCAATTCGTTAGATTTAATAAATTTATGTAAATTTGAACTTATTTCTACTATGAAAATAATACTTTTAAAGTACGATTTAATACAGCGCCAAATATAAAAATAATTATATTGTGGGCATAATTATTTTTTGGAATATAATTTGGATATCAAGAATTATGAACGACGTTGAATATAGACGTACTATATGACAACTTTTCCTTTTGTATTTTAAAAATATTGCTCTAATTTAGTGGTGATGATGGTCTCATTTCGCTTTATAATTGGGTCATATATAAATTTTATATATTTTTTACTTATTAAATATAATTCAATTAATTGCTATTAACTTTTTTCGTCTAAGACAAAGTAGACATATAAGTCATAAGAACATGTTTGTTTAAGTACAAATTATAATATGAAAATATTGAAATAATATTAAATAATGAGATAGGTGCGTATTTTAATGTGTAATTTCAGTTATCCAGTTGCAAATTTTTTGAGTTCAATTACCCAGTTGCAAGTTTAGGGTCAGTTCAATTATGAAATAGCCATTTTATCCCTTATCTGTACAAAATTAACGGACCTCCGTTAAAAGTCAACGAAAGTTAATGGTCGTGCAAGCTTTTAATAGTTTAATTATGAGATTGCAAGATTTAATTAGTTAAATGACGTTAATGCAAGTTTTTTGAGTTCGATTACCCAACTGTAAGTTGAGCACGAGTTTAGTTATGAAATAGCCAATTAACCCTGAACAAAACTTTCAATTTTTTATTTTAAAATCTTAATTTTTTGTTCATATATAAAAACTATAAAACAAATATTTTAAATCTTAATCTTTTTTTCTAATTTATAAAAAAATACGAATTTTCTTAAAATAAAAAAATTAACTGAATCTCAGTCTCTCTCAATTTTGTTCAATAACCCCCGTTGCAAGTTTATTTTTTATTCAGTTGGAAAGTTACAAGTTTACTTCTGTTTAGTACCCAGTTGCAAGTTTTAAATACTTGAGTTATATAAATGCAAGGTTTTTGAATTGAATTACCCAGTTGCAAGTTAAGGTTTTTGAGTTGAATTACCGAGTTGCAAGTTGACGGTCAGTTTGATTATAAATTTATCTATTTACCCTAATTGTATCCTGTGTGGTGTATTTTCTTGTTCTTATTTACTACAAATGGCATGTGGATCCATTTATATTTATCATATACGTTATCTATTGTATTAGATTTTAAGTGATACAAAGTTAGCTTTTTAGATTATTTTGCTTTTATATGATGAGATAAATATAAATATTTACTTATTTATAAGAGGAAAAAACAGAAAAAAATTCAATCGACTTATTATTTTTTTTTTCCAATAAATATAGTACAAAACCGTAACTCTAGCATTTTTGAAAAAAACGCAAGTGTCATGAGAAATTCTATGAGGTATGAGGGTGTTGAAAAGAAGTTTGACTTGTCAATATGTTATTTCAGTTTTTTATTTTGAAAATTTAGAGTTGGCTTGTATATGTTGATATTTGTGATTGCTAATCTAATTTTTGCGATTTTTTTTTTCGAATGAATGACATTTGTAGATTTATTTTGGATTTAACATAAATTTACTTTTTATTATATTTCTGAATTATTTTAAAAATATTATAGGTTAAAATATGACAAAAGATTAATTTAATATTGAATTTTCAAAAATGTACCGCTTTGATAACATTTTTTTCGTAATACTAAGTGAGGGTTAGCACGAGAACAGTAAGAACATAGTTGTTCAGACAATATATATAGTAATGTGAAAAATAAAAACATAGTTGTTCAAACAATATATATAATAATGTGAAAAATAGAAACAATGACATAAATACCCCATTTTTTTAATAAAACTGACGAGAATAACACAAATCACGGATGGTGGCCATAAATATCCCTCTATTACGCATTAGGGAGAGGGGTAATAGATTTTATACATATTACGCATTTGGAAGAGGGGTAATAGACATACCAGGGGAGCCTATTACGTATTTGGAACATGGGTAACTCCTATTACCCATACTCCGTAATACAAGAAAAATCTATACTAGTTAGCCCAATATCAAATGCGTAACCCTATTACTCTCATATGAAATTGATGGATATTTATGATCTTGTTATGTGATATAGGTTTTTGGGATATTCTTGGCCAAAGCTCTAAAAAATATGGAAAACAACTGCACTATTTTTATATACAGATTGGTTTCACCTAAATCATGCCCTACTAAGTCATAAAATATAAAATATAATTTTATAGCATTATCCAAATATCACTAATAAGCATTATATATGTACAATACTTTTTTTATGAAAGAAATATATGTACAATACTTACTTAAATAATTATGTTCACTTAGTAGGTTATAAAATTTTCCATACAAATTTAATGACATTTTTGTAATATTAAAAATTCATCCCAAAATTTACCCGTTTGCATTTATATGAGAAAAAGTTATAATCTCATGATACCTTACATGAGAATGATCTCAAGCCATGATTCTCATGTACTCAAAACATACTTAAAAACATAATTCAGGAAAGAACAATATTGAGGAGGCAACCCAGCTGCCCTAAAACAGTTGGTTTTAAGAATTATGAAAATTAACATCAACCTACATCTCCATTGCTTAAACATGACAATATAAAAATGTCACCCAGTCTGAGTCTTACCGAGTTAACTTGTTCTGTGTATTAGGCTTTCGATAGTGCTTAGTCTGAATGGTTGATGGTTTTCACTGAGTTGTTGAGTTGTGTTGTTTGATTTTTTGAACTGAATTGCGAGTCCTGTGGTTATATTGATTTTGTCTGTAATTTTTGAGTTGCTGTGCCGAGTCGTTGATTTGTTGCCAGAATATTAGTTCAAAATTTGCTGGTTTTGTTGATGGTTTTGTGGTTTAGACTGAGTTGTGTGAGTTGTTTTCGTATTGTTGGCTGTTTGAGTCGATTCGTATTGTTGTTGGTTTTAAATTTTAGCTTTTCGATTTGTTGATGAGTCTAGGTGCTATTTTCTTGTGTTCTTAGTATTAAACTGGATTAGTGCTTTAGTTTTGATAATTGAGTTCATTTGAGTTAATTCGCTGTTGCTGTTTGTTACTGTTTTTAGAATCGAGTTGTCGTTCGATTGTGTTTGCTGAGTCCAGTTTTTAGTGGTTTGTCTGGTTCTGAGTCACTGAGTTTTTGGGATTTTTATTGCTGAGTTGTTTAGTTCTGAGTTATGAGTTCTGTTTCTTTTTTCTTGATCTTGTTTAATTAGTTGCGAGTCGACTCAGTCCGGTTCTGTTTGTTTTGAGTTCTGGATAGATCGAGTTTTTATTTTGCCTGGTTTGGTGTTTGCCGAATTTTCTGAATGGTTCTTTCTGTGTTATGATTCGTAATCATATTTTTTGAATCGTGGGAGTGTGCAACTGGTTTTGTGATTTATCAATACAAGTACTATTAGTTATGGACATTTTTAGTATAATAATGTATTTTATGTTGAATTTTTTTTATATTTTTATCCTTTTAATCTTGGTACAATATATTTTTGTCATAATTATAGGTTCTAATTAAGGGGGTTAAAAGTTTTAAAATTTCATTATTGTTCTTAAATTTGATTTTCGTAACCGATTTTCATTTGTTTTTTCATTATAATGGTGGCTTTTAATGTGCTTTAACTGATCTTTTTATTTGCCTCTAAATTAGCAAATTAGCACTTTTTTTCTTGTTAATTTGAATTTCTTTCTTAAGAGCATCTCCAATGGGGTTATCTAAAAATTATTGGCTAAATTAATATTTGCTGAACCTGTAAGATATTTGTTGAACCTTTAAGGTGTTGTATTCTAATGGAGTTGGCTATAATGATTAGTTATATTTCAAAAATAGCATGTTATTATTATTTCAAGTTGTTAAAAATAGAAATTTGTTATTTAATATGGTAATTGATGATGTGGAGTTTCATTACAGGTCTCTAGAGGTTCGACAAATATAGCCAATATAATCAGATTATCTAAAATTTTAGATAACAGTAATGTTCCGTTGGAGATGATTTTTTTTTACACAATCTTTAAATTTTTTATTTAAGACATATTTGACACACTTTTAACTAACGGGTTTACATGGTTGGAGATGCTCTAATTGTCCTTTATTAAATTTTAGTTACGTTTTTAATGTCAGTATTTATTTTCTATCAATCACATTAAATGCATTAGTTATATTCTAATTTCAAATTTATAGTAAAGTTACTTAATTAAATTTTCCATTATCATAGCCTTGATGGCTGTTTTTGTACCATTAATGGGTGGCCAGAAAGGATGGCGTATATTTTTGTCTTGTATAGCCAATCAAGTGTCATTTTGTTGGCTTTGTTTGTTTATTTCCTTTAAATCATATTTTTATATATATTTTACTTTAGTGTCTAACAAAAGATTTTTTTGGTTAGATTTTATTTTTATTTCCTTTTTTTTATGAAATTTTAACAAATATGTTTTCAGTAATAAGTTATTATTGGTTGTATTTTCTTTTTTATTTTTATAGCATATATAATTTTTACATATCGATTGGAGACTCACAGGAGAACTATTTTTTGGAAGTGGGCTGGTTTACAAGTTAGACTTACTTGGATGGGAAGAAGAATGAAAAAGGATGGTGGTTCTTGGGATGGGAAGCAATAAAAAAGAAGATGGATGGAAGGAACGAGAAATCCTTAGAATATTTTTATAGTTATTGTATATCGATGTATTGATGGGGGTGGGCACTCTTTTTTCCCCTCTTGAGTTTTTTTCCCATAGGGTTTTGCTCTTGCTGGGTTTTTAACGAGGCCACCTTTGTAAGGAGTCTTCTTTTCTGAGATAGAGGTGATATTGTATAAACTTCCGGAGGAATCTCTTTCTCGTGGTTGTCGTAATTCAGGTTACGACCCGTGGATTGTTTAAGCATACCTTTCGATTAGATGATTAGCTTTTATGGATGAAAGAATGTCTCATTTGTTGTCCCTTTCGCATTGTGTAAATTTTTTCATTATATGAAATCTTTTTCATTTTGCAAAAAAAAAAAAATGGCACCCAGTGTTTATACAAAGCCCATATCATATATTTCAATATCAGGGAATATTTCTTTTACATAATATTAAAACAATATTTGACATGCAGTAATAATATTTTCTTTGGCCACCATGGAAAAAGTACCCCTTTCGTCATACTGGACCTTTCACCATTGCCATTCTTTGTTATTTGATCATCAGATGTGTTGCCTTCTTATAAGAAAATTTACTGACGAATATTTCAAGATGAATGGAATCCAGCCAATGATTAGTGCCAAAGGTATTGAATTTGAAACGATGTACCATGTACAAATCCTAATATATATAACCTGTTATTAAACACCAAATTAAGCAGTGAACAAAAGGTTATAAAAACATATGACACAAATATTGTTTCATAAATAGGTAGGGGATCAAAAATTGGTTGTTCTCTAGATTACTAAATATGTTGTGTAGGCTCACTTTTGCTGGACGAGTCCTCTGCACAGGAGGTCACTAATCTGCCTAATTTCTATTTTCATCTTCTCCTTTTGGTCTTAGACTCTCATTGTTCACCCTTCTGCGATTCTCTGCAGCTTGTTCTTTGGGCGCTTTTTGTTCACCCTTCTGCCATCCTCTACAGCTTGTCCCTGATCTGTTCTGCAATCAGTTTCGTCTTTCCGAAACCTTTTTACCACAGCAGAAGACTAGAAGACTGGTGGAGGAATGAATATTCATCCCCCCGTCATGATGTATCAAAAATAATCCTCAAATAATAAGCCTATTATCAAACAACAAAATAGACAATAATTATCAAAACTTTTACACTGCATTTAATCAAATAAAACACCTCTACCAGTATTTCACAAGGATCGATACACATGATTGAGTTCAGACACAAAATCTTGCATGGCCTAATAGGCACGCAAACACTATAGAGTTATTTCAATTTTTAGAGGAGATCCACACACATGATGGAATTCATTGTATTCAATCAAACACGTAAAGTTAAATCAAAGAATTGTTTCAATTTTCAAAAGAGATCGACACACAAGATGCTGAGTTGATTGCATTCAATTAAACACCTAAAAGTATATCAGATATATTATCTAAAGAGAAAAAGGTTCATGAGATTGACCTCAGGGAACTTTTCCTGAGATACCTACAAAATATACTTTAAATTTGCTTGGGCCCGCAGGGCTAACTAAAAATTTCTGATTTTACAAAAATGCCCACCCCATATTTTATAAGAATTTAGGCAAAGGATCTCAGGTAAGTCCCTTAGGTAATCTCAGGAACATTATACTCTTATCTAAATACATAATAATAAAAGGGCTTGCTTTTCCTGAGGTTACCTCAGGTAAGTTTACTGAGTTAATTAAAAAAACAATACAAATATAAGGTTATTTTTGTAAATACAGAAGACCATGTAAAGTTATTACAAAATTGCCCCTGCGGGACCAATTATTTTATAAGAATTATTTCAGGTAAGTTCCTAAGGTAACCTCAGGAACATTATTCTCATAATAAAAACTTATAAATTGCTCCGATATATAAGTTAGATCTAATAAGAAAACCTGAGAAATAAATGATGGTCAGAATCTTCTCCATCATCATCATCATCGGAATCTTGAACAGCGACCATCATCTCTTAAATTCTTATAGATTGTTGATTAAAAGAAACTTTTCTCGTGATTGCAGAAAATTTTGTGCACTAGAGTGTCCAGCCCTCCTATCCTCTTTATAGCAGTTTCTAAGATGTGTAATTTCCCTCGGAATTGTCGTCAATGCATGCAAACAAAATACCTCGAGTTGACTGAGTCAACAAAACACCCTTGGAAAAAAAACGTATGCCATCTAACCGTAATTATGTCATCGAGGATTTGGACATGGGCGTTAATATGGATTTGAAGAGATTTTGTTGAATTTTAAAGATCTAGTAATAGAATTTAGTTTTGATATACAAAATTTGATCAATATATTTACATCTATACTATCTGTCTATCTATACTATATTATAAAAGCCGAAACATTAAAAGTTTGGTTCAACCGTACCTGTTCAATTTACCTAATTACCCTTACTCAATTACAGATCTACTAACTAATTAATTTCCTTTTTCATGTTACACATATTATCTTTTCCATTTTCAAGAATCAAATAATTTCCTTTTCCAAGTAAAATACAATATCTTTTATATTTTATCTAACTAAAATTTCTCATTTATTAATCAATTTCTTTTTTCAGTTTAAACATATAACCTTTTCTATTTTTCAATAACTAAATAATTTCCTTTTTCATTTAAAATAGAATATCTTTTACATTTTATCTAACTAAAATTTCTCCTTTTTAAAAACACTACGAGCAATATTGTTTAATAAAATAACATAATTATATATAATTACTATTAACTAATAATCACATTTTTCAGTCAAAACACGTTACCTTTTCTCTTTTCTTTAACTAAAATCTCTCTTTTTCCAATTATATCATGGACGGTTATCTTTTCAGCAAAACACGATACCTTTTTTCTTTAATCTTACTAAAACCTCCATTTTTCTAATTATATTACACGCATTTCTATTTAATAATAAAAATAATCTATTATATCTATAATACCACAACATGTCACATTTTATTCCTTGCAAAGTTACTATTTCCAAAAAGTTGTTGTTGTGGAGAATCGAACCTAAGTCTTTCCATTCATATGCACATCACCTTACCACTAGGCTAACCAACCACTTGTGTTGTAAATCATAAATATGCTATGTAAGTCGCGTGATGGATGAAGAATATTTGGTATTTTAATTTCTAAGATATTTTATATGTTATAGTTTAGTATAAATTAGTGATACATGATATGTAGTGAACTTAGATACTCCGTATATACCATAACAGTCACATTTTATTTTTGGCAAAGTTATATCATTTAATAAACTTATATTCAATATGATTATTTAATATCTACTTTAATATTACGTAATTAATTACAACAAACTAATAATAGTCATTAACTTTTAACAAGGAAGAACCACATACTTTGAGCAAAAATCCAGACAATGAATAAAAAATAATATCACAGATACAAATACAAGAACAGGATATACAAACAAGAACAACATATGCCTTAGACAAAAAGAAGAACTTTACAACAACAAGAACAGGATATATCATGCTTTATAGGAAGATATAGTGCAATTATAAGAGATAAAACAGCTATCTTCGACTTTAAGAACATGAACATAAACAAGTACTGACAAAACATAAACAAGTACTCACAAAACATACTAATAAATATCATCATATTACAACGAGAAAATAGAAACATATCACAATCCATAAAGAAAGTGTAAATACCTTAAAGTAAAAGCCCCAAATCGAACACAATGAAACCCTAATTTCAAGCCCCAAATCAAACACACTAAACCCTAATTTCAAAACCCCGAAATTGACTGACCCGTTTCAAGCCCTAACTCCAAATTAATCGTGAGAAAGAGAAATAAAGCCCGGAATTAGTGAATTAAATCCTTAAACTAAACCAATTTAACCAATTGAGAGCTGCATGTGTGTGTACGAGTGTGAGTAACAGCGAATTAGACTAACAGAGAATGTGAGAGAGGAGAGAAAGAAACACTAGTACAAAAATGACTTTATACGTCGGTTAAACAGGCTTTATACGTCGGTTAAATGGCGACGTATGGGCAGGCGACGTATAAGGTCAGAGCCTTTTACGTCGGTTAAAAAGGCGACGTATATTGTACCCTTTTACGTCGGTTCTTCTAAACAACCGACGTATAAGGTCCAAAAAATTAAAAAAAAAAAAGAATGATTCATTAATAACCGACGTATATTGTTACCCTTTTACGTCGGTTCTTCTAAACAACCGACGTATAAGGTCCAAAAATTTTTAAAAAAATTATTTATTTATTTTTAAATATCTTCGATTGCTAGTTTTTTTTTTGCCTCCCCTGTTTTAGTCCCCTGTTTTTCTGTGTTCTTTTCATAATTTTCTGTGTTTTTTTTTGTTTATGTGTTCTTTTCCCACCTCCAGTGACGATACTCATTTGTCATTGGAGTCTCTCTAAGTTTGTTTCCTGCATTTTCTTCCATCCACTTGTCCAACCAATTTGACGGATTATAAGTCTTCCCTCGTCTAATGTTGTCCTTGGTGTTGGATTTCTAACGATGTGGCCTCTCACTAGAGCTTGCAACTTCACCAGTCCTTTAAGAGCCTTGCAGGAAACAAACTTAGAGAGACTTCAGTGACGATATAAAAACAAAACAGCAATGACTAACACAGCAAAACAAACTCGGACAACACAGTAAATTTCAACTCAGGAACAGAAACTAGAAACGTAACTCAGAAACGAAATTAACTAGAAAGTAGAAACTAGAAACGCGAACAAAACAACATCTCATCATCAAATGAGATGGGTTCCTTCCTTATGACCGCCAATCTCACCGCTTTCACCATCCTTATCCATACATACAAATCACTTGTATGCATACATAAATAACTATCTCTTCACTTTCTCTTCACCCTCATCTAATCTAGCTTTAATTTTATAATCCATGGCTTCTGATCAGAATGAGATGACTCTTCATGACTTTATGGCAATTATGAGAAACAGAGGTATTGTTCGATTTCAGTTTGACTACTCAGCCTCCATAGATCCACAAAATGACACCGACCCAGATCAAGATTCATCAGATGAATCCGACCCACCTGCTTTAAATCAAACAGAGATGCCCCAGATGACTGGTGATGATGATATGGATAATTCAAGAACCAACTCTGTACCCAGAATGCAAGAGTCCACAGATTCACAAACCAACACCGACCTAGATCAAGATTCACCAGAAAGATCCGACCCAGGTCATCGGCTCATCATTATGAACAAAACGAAATTAACTACACAGCCATTTCGATTTCAGGTCGAGTGATTGAGAGAGATTGGGAGAGACAGAGGTTGAGAGAGAGAGAGATTGAGGGAAGAGAGTGGAGAGAAAGAGATTGAGACGGGGAGAGAGAGAGAGAAGCGAAGGGAGAGAGAGACGCGAGCAAGGAGAGGGAGAGAGATAATTCGGTCGAGAGAGATAGATTGTGAAATTGAATAATAATAATGAAGTTCCTGTCAAAAAAAAATAATGAAGTTAAAAAGAGTTAAAATGGGAAAAAAAATGAACGGTCGAGATCCAATAATAATGAATCCCTCGGAATTGTCGTCAATGCATGCAAACAAAACACCTCGAGTTGACTGAGTCAACAAAACACCCTTGGGAAAAAAAACGTATGCCATCTAACCGTAATTATGTCATCGAGGAATTGGACATGGGCGTTAATATGGATTTGAAGAGATTTTGTTGAATTTTAAAGATCTAGTAATAGAATTTAGTTTTTTTTTTTTTTTTTTTTTTTTCAAAATGAAAAAGATTTCATTTAATGAAAAAATTTACAGAATCTGAAAGGGACAAACAAATGAGACATTCTTTCATCCATAAAAGCTAATCATCTGACCGAAAGGTATGCTTAACCAATCCACAGGTCGTAACCTGAATTACGACAACCATGAGAAAGAGATTCCTCCGGAAGTTTAGATAATATCACCTCTATCTCAGAAAAGAAGACTCCTTACAAAGGTGGCCTCGTTAAAAACCCCGCAAGAGCAAAACCCTATGGGAAAAATATTCAAGAGGGGAAAAAAGAGTGCCCACCCCCCAATAATACATCGATATACAATAACTGTAAAAATATACTAAGAACTTCTCATTGCTTCCATCCATCTTCTTTTTTATAGCTTCCCATCCCAAGAACCATCATCCTTCTTCATTTCATACTTCTTCCCATCCAAGTAAGTCTAACTTGTAAACCAGCCCACATCCAAAAAATTGTTCACCTGAACAATAAAAGGCAATCAAACTAATAAGTCTCCAATCGATATGTAAAAATTTTTATATACTATAAAAATAAAAAATAAAAAATAAAAAGGAAATACATCCAAAAATAACTTAGTAATGAAAACATATGTGTTAAAATTTCATAATAAAAGGAAATAAAATAAAATCTAACCAAAAAAACTTTGGTTAGACACAAAAGTAGAATATATATAAAATATAATTTAAAGGAAATAAACAAACAAAGCCAACAAAATGGCACTTGATTGGCTATACAAGACCAAAATATACGCCATCCTTTCTGGCCACCCATTAATGGTACAAAACAGCCATCAAGACATAAGTATTCCCAAACTTAAGCTACCAAATTAATACACCAAAACAAGGTACGGACAATGCTAAATTAATGCCAAAATTAAAGCAAATAAACATACTAATGGCAGCTTGCACATTAAAGCCAATAATTAACCCTCTATGCTAAAATAGGAATGTATTATTAAAAATGAACCTAATCATTCCATATATATAAAAGAAATACATTTAAGAATCAACTAATTCATTTTGTAATTAATACTAATAGCATACATTTAAAAGCAAAATTATTGACATGAAAATTGAAACTGACTAATTAATACAAGAATTGACATTTTCGCTCCTAATTATATAGATCAGTTGCTTAAAATTAGCATAAGATTTAATACAAGAGTAAAAAATATATATGGAAATGATACAAACCTACAAAGATTACGTATCGAAATAACATGGAAATGGTAAACACCCAAAATCAATTAAAAGTAAGAAAGTAATGAATGATTATGACAGATTGACATATATTATATTATTATTGATTAGCCCACTACAATATTCCAGGCCTCAATCAAACAAGCAAGAATCAATTAGTATTTAAGAAAAAATAATTGATTTCATAAAAACAATCCATTTAATTAAAACATAAAAACACTATCAATCATCCATCAATTATATATAACTGAAAAATAAGTGTCAATCAATTATCATCAAAGCAATTAAAATCACAACCAATCTAATCATCCAACTCGGAAAAACACACAATTCAAGATCAATTCAAGATACAACATCCAACTCAACACGACTCACTCAATACTGGAGTGACTCGGCTCGGTCTAAACTCAAATACTAGAACTTAAACTAACGCAGACAAATTAAGGAACCAGCGTTCAAAATAAAACCGATCAAGTCCAAAACATAGGTAGACATACCTTAGCCCAAGGCATTGAATCTCCTGGGACTTACCGTAATACAGAACTCGTTCGAATCAGTCGAACTTGGTTGAATTCGATGAGTTAACAGGCTCGGTACTTAAATACAGACTCGGTGACAAACTCATAATACGCTCTCAAAACCAACGGAAGAACTCAGGAACTCGACAAAGACAGAAAATGACAAACCGTTACAGAACAATACGAAAATTCAACGAACAGCCGCGACTACAATTAAAAGTACAACTCTGTAAGAACTCGACTAATCGCAACAATAATTCGAAGAACAGGTCAGAAGACGACTCAGATAGTTACAAACAATGACGAAAAGGGATCAAATTCGTGGATCAAAAACTCGAAATCAATAAACGAACTCAGGAACTTTGCGAACTCGGAAAACTACTCAGAGCACTAATTCAGCTATAACAATTACAATGGAATCGGTACTTAAACAAATTCAATGGCGACTCAGCAACTACAATCAACACAACCAATGGTAAATATATAGAACACAGTAGTCAAAATCAAAACTCAGACAACTACGAACAACCATGAAGCTCGCGACTCTAAAACTCGATTAACAACACCACACAAGACTCGAATACTCCTCAACACTTCGCAGTATAAATCAACTCGATAATCAACAATCCAAACAAAAGTCGAATTAAAGGCAAGGGGAAGGGGAGGATGATTAACACTTGATTGTATAGGGGGCGAGAGATCGACTAAAAGGGAGAGGGGCGAGGAACAAGAGAGATACGAGAGGTATGGGTTCGAGAGGGAGAAGAGAGAGAGAGAGAGAAGGAGAGACTAGTTTTGATATACAAAATTTGATCAATATATTTACATCTATACTATCTATCTATACTGTTATAATTATATTAAAGCCGAAACATTAAAAGTTTGGTTGGTATTGAATTTACTTATTTACCCTTACTTAATTACATATAAAATCCATCATATTAACTAATTAATTTCCTTTTTCAAATTAAATATATTACCTTTTCTGTTTTTCACTAACTAATTAATTTTCCTTTTCAAGTTAAACACAATATCTTTTATATTGTATCTAACTAAAATTTCTCCTTTCTTATAAACACTACGAGAAATTTTGTTTAATAAAATAACATAAATTTATTATAATTACTATTAACTAATAAATTACCTTTTTTAGCCGAACATGTTACCTTTTCTCTATTCTGTAACTAAAATATCTCTTTTTTCAATTATATCAGGGGTGGTTCTAATTAATAAAATAATAATATTATACTCCGTAATATTAATAATTATCGATTACTTTTTCAGCTAAAACGTATCATGTTTTCCATATTTTCATAATCAAAATTCCTTTTTTCTAGAAATATCACGGGCAACATTAATTTCTTACTATCTAAAGACACTATGAGCAATTTAATTTAGTCAAATAACATAAATTAAATTATAATTACTATAAACTAATTAATTACCTTTTTCACCTAAAACATGTCACCTTTTTAATTTTTACATTATCTTTTCTATTTTCTCTAACTAAAATCTATTTTTATTTAATTATATCACGGACGGTTCTAATTAATAAAATAAATTAACAATATTATAATATTAATAATTAACCTATTAAGTTTTTCAGTTAAAATGTATCATCTTTTCTATATTTTCTAACTAAAATCCCTTTTTTTTCTAAAAATATCACGGACAACATTAATTTTTCCTTTTCTTAAAACATTACGAGCAATTTTATTTTGTAAAATAACATAACTGAAATTATAATTACTATATACTAATCATTTACCTTTTTTGACCTAAAACATGTTTCCTTTTTAATATTCACTAACTAAGACCTCTCTTTTTCCAGTAAATCATGACATTATATTTAATAAAATTAAATAATATTTTTATAAGTACTTATAATTAACCGATTACCTTTTTCAACTAAAATGTATCATCTTTTCAATATTTTCTAACTAAAATCTCTCTTTTCCTAGAAATATCACGGTTAACATTTATTTAATTATTATCAACTCATCTCATTTAAAAATTTAAGCCTCCAAAATTCATATTTTAAAAAAGGAATTCAAATTAATAAAAAAAATCATATAATATTAAAAGAAATACATGCATCGCACGGGTTTTAAGCTAGTTATATACACTACGCCATAGATGGCCTGCAGCAACGTTTTCAAAATGTTGCAGCAAGCCAAAAAAACGTTGCTGTAGAGCAAAAAAACGAAACGGCAACGCATTTTCAGCGTTGCATTTGGCACAGCTGCCGTAGGGGTCTACGACAACGCTTTTGTTCACTACTACTTTTGTTACCAGAAACTTCTATGGTAACGTTAAACATAATGTATAGGAACACTAAACTAGTGTTGCAGTAGATATTAAAAT
This sequence comes from Kitagawia praeruptora, assembly GCA_037693485.1. NCBI lineage: Eukaryota > Viridiplantae > Streptophyta > Magnoliopsida > Apiales > Apiaceae > Kitagawia > Kitagawia praeruptora. The sequence continues at coordinate 131,404,852 of CM075347.1, forward strand.
TTGGTTCCCACATGTGGGACCCACTTATTTATAGAATAAAACTATTTATTTATAGACAATTTTCCAAAATACAAAACATGTTCTTTTTATTGCATTAGTAGCAAACAAAACATATTTAACCCAAAATAATGCACCACCATAACACTACTTTAGAATTCCTGAAGTACATAATTAAAACAATTAAACACCTAAATACTACTACCAAAAGTGATGTTGCTGTCATAACATGATACATACATCAGGTCTTCCAACCAAACATAATCCAATACTACAAGAAGACAAATAAAATCCTTCTCATTCCATGATACACGTAATTAATGGTGCCAACTCCCAAAATATCAAACCAGTGATTGCAGCCCTACTATCAATGTTTTTTGGTCAGCAGCATCCATATTGGCGCTTGGGCAACAAGAAGTTATGCAAAGTCAGCTTGGCATCAGCTCTGCTGGAAGTAGCACAGGTTACTCTCTACACAGTGACATTAATTTGTGGAGTGTGGAAGTGCAATGTCTCCAAATTTTGGTCACAGTGTTTCAGTTGAGGGATGGCAAGCTACGAACAGGACAGCTTTCATAGATATGTGCAGAGCCTAATGAGAGAATAAGTACAGTATTAATGAACACAAAATTCAATCAATAAGTACGCTATAGAACCTTTGCGAAAGCTAAAACCCAAACCAAAGAGTAATAAGAGGAATAGAAGCAAGTAGCAACCAAAAAACAAGACTAGATGACGTTTTTCTCTCTGGAATGGTCTGTTATAACCAACAAACGCTCTCTCTTTGTTTTGACCAACTATAGCACTATGCTCTCTTGGTGATGTTTACTTGTACCAATATATACCTTCTCATTATTTTTTTTGTAAATCACATTGTATGACGCATATTATATATACCCTGCAAGACATTGCCAAACAGACTTTATTTGCAGTAAAAACATCAATGTATTGACTATTGACTACATGTTGAGACTGATTTTTAAAACAAAAGCTTCATATCTGTGTTCAAATACAATAATCTTGAATACAAACTCCTATCCAAGCTTACAAAATTCTCATGATTTGAAAGTCACAACCGTAAAGCGTTGAATAACAATTATTATCCTTTGTGCCAATTGCATGACATAATTGTTGATTTGCATTGACTCATAATTGTTGTGATTTAAAAAAGTAAAAACACACCTGGGCTGCATCAGCTGTGGCATATCCTGCTGCTACACTCCCAACTCCCATAGTCCCATTCCCATGAACTGAACATGATTCCCCAGGCCACCAAAAACCTGCGAAGAAATCCTGTGATTTTCCCTTCCACTTTCAGTCATTTAGATGCTTTGTCAAGGATGATCGAGGTCACACAAAAGGGACTGATAGATTTTTTTTTTTTGCTAATTGACTGATAGATTTCTTAAATGAACATATTAATACTGGTGCCCCTTGGAAGATAATTTGTGATATGATTTGTACAGAATTTCCATCAATCAAAACCAGTGAACGTTAGCAAGTAATTGAATTAATTCACTGTAACATCTAAGAAACAATTCACTCTTAGTTATTACTTCCTTTGTCTTCGCCATAACATGTATCTTAAGTTGCAAAGGAAAGGAACACCTTCTCAAACGAGAGCTCACAGTAGTAGCGTGACTATTAATTACTATGTTGAATAATAATAATAATAATAATAATAATAATAATAATAATAATAATAATAATAATAATGATAATAATAATAAGAATAATAATAATAATAATAATAATAATAAGAATAATAAGTATTATTCATTTTCATAGATGTATATATGTAAACGCTAAAATGACAACTATGAAGATGGAACAGGGGAGAAGATACAAGAGATTTAACACCCTAATAATTGAAATCCAAGAAGATGCACAATACCAATTTGTAGAACTTATTACCCGTAGTCGTAAAAAGTTTGATTTGTTTGTCTTTTTGACATTCCAGTGCAAGAAAGTAGAGTTTAGTCCTCCGACTTGCTGCAGCTCCTTGAAGACTTTTGAGAGGAAACGGTAGCTTTTGAGAATCTCCACAAAGTTCAGCTCTCTTTCTTTGAGCAGATTCAACAACTCTTTTAACATCCTCAAACAAATTGTAATCTGAAAAGGAGTAAAATATTCTATGATGATAACTAGAGCCCCATAAAAGAATGTATATTGCAAAAATCAAATGGTGTTGGAACCAATTGAGTACATGACTGATGAACCAATTGAGTACATGACTACAATAACAATTATAATGTAGAGCACGAACCACCATTAGTAACAATAACATCTACAATTATATTTTTACCCAAATTAGATGTGATTGTAGGAGTGGCAGCCACTTCAAATTGGACACATTGAACAGTGGAGCTATTATATTGTAGAAATCTCAAAGCATATCCCTGGACTGAATGTCCAAAATCTTTACCATGCTTTTAAAAATCCTGCTCTTTGCTCATCTCCTACCACACCCACCATAATTAGCAAGACTGGTCTTAGTACTTCGACATACAATTATGTGCCAACGTCTCTGGTTCTTTTCCTTGAAGTGCTTTCCAAAAGTCTGAGCCTCCTTTGACTCCAGCAATTAAAAAATTCTTTATGGTTTCCTCAGATGCTTTCCTAACCTTCGGAACCTCTGCATTGAACCTCTTGAAGTATTCCGTCAATGTCTCACTAGGTCTTTGCTTGATGTTGGTTAAGGTATTGGTAGGTGGTGCGAATGCAACAGATGCTCTGAATTGAGAGACGAAGAGCTTTCCTATACTCGCCCAAGAACCAATCGAATCGGCAAGTAACCTTTTTAACCATTGATGGGCTCCACCCTGTAGAGTTGCAGCCAGTAACCTGCATCTGGTGGCTTCCTTCACTTGATAGACATCCATCTCTGTGTCGAAACGACTGAGGTATTCAATGGGATCAGTAGTTCCATCGAATTTCAACTCATTCGAAGGCCTATAAGACCTAGGCAGAGCCGACTTTCGAACCCTCTTGGTGAAAGGAGAAGCAGTAATAGGGTTCACAGCAAGATTATTTTCGTCCTTGAGCTGAGCCAAAATTTTCTTGATATCTTTTGCTGTCACCTCCCCAGTAGCTTCCGCCTTTGTCTTTTTGCTCGTTCCTTCCTCCTCTTGCGACTCTGCAGTGCTTGATTCTTCAGTATCCTCGTCTGAATCTGTGTTTTCTTCTTCAATTATCTCAATAGATGGGTCTTTATCTTTCTTCTTTTTCTGTGAGGAATCTCCAGACTTGGTCTTCTTCTTTCCCTTGGACCCTGTACGGCCCTTGCTAACAATTTTACTCTTCTCAGGATTCTCTAGTTCTTCATCACCATTATTCTGCTTTGGTTCCTCACCATCTTCTGGAACCTCCTCACCATCCTCAGATTCTTCTTCCTCAAAGTTCAACTGTTTCGGAGTAACCTTCGACTTCTTGCCTTTCTTTGCCTTCTTTTTCTTCTTTTTGCTTGAAGCCTGCTCCAAAGTCGACAACCGTTCTCCCACAGTCTTAAAGATTTCCATCATAGCTGCTTTGGTAACCTTCGGTGCTTTGTGAGGAGATTTGTTCCCATCGTGAATCTGTCGCTCAGAACGGGTTGCTTCACTATCAGAGTTGCCTGACATCTTTTCCACTCTTAAGATGTTAACTAGCCCATTCCTTCTAGTGCCAATGTTGATGAGTGGATTTTGTAACAACCTTTTAGAGGTTTACGGGTAGTTGTATAGGCTAGCGATCAACTGTCCTGTGAAAGGGTTGGGTTGTGTTTGTGGGGGTTGAGCTGTGCTCGAGGGTGTCTCCAATAATCTCAAGTGCCTTTAGAGAAAATCAGAGAACTTAATGCGTCTTACCCTTGAGGTGCCTACGTACCCTTGTATATATAGGGATCAAGCTCACGTAGTTCTAATGTGATTCTGTCTCTTGCTGGAATAGCTGTATTCGGTCACCTAGTTCGTGTAGGACTCAGGTTCCTTTAGAGCCTTCCACGAACTAGTTGGCTAAGTAGAATAGAACTCGAGTTCGTACCCTACTATAATTCTCTCATTGATCAGAGATATTCTAGGATCATCTGCGCCCTAGAAATATACTCCAATATCAATTCGTTTATCTATTCTAGATGGCTTCTAGAACCTTCTGTTGGCAACTCGTAGGAACCTGGTACTCAGGAACCTATATCTTAGGAGCCTATTTCTCAGGAACCTCCTTATTTCGGGACATATCACTTAGGGACCTCCCTTTAGGCATCAGTACCTGCACAAATAACAAACTGGTTAGACTGGATAGCTCTTCACATGCTCTCGTCATCTCTATGGCTGTTGTTATGCGAACTCGAACTCTTCCGCTAGGAGGAATCTGGTCTTCTAATGCTCAGCTCAGCTTCCTGACCATTGGGAACCTCCTGATACTCACACTTCCTTAGTCATTTCTTCTATCTGACCTTCACAACTCGTACTGGATCTATCTTCTGGCTCGTATGGATCGAACCCTATAGCTTAATGAGCCTAAATCTAGCCCATGGAGAATTTGGGCACAACAAGTACCCCCCGGTTCCTTGAAATCATGTAATGTGAAAGGAACCTATTCTAATTCTACGATCAAAGGTTCAATGCTAAACCATTCTAGTAACAATACAACGCTTTAACATTTTATATCCAAGCCTACATGAGCTAACTCGGCGTAGGAAACAGGACATAAAATATTTTCAGCTTAATATAATCTTGAGTAAGCTTCCTTTATACCAGGGAACCTGTTATCTCGTTATTTTCTTCTTCTTGCTTCAGCTCTCGTAATCAACTCGATGCTTGCATTTAGCTCCCCAGGGAATCTAACTTGTCACTCAACTCCACGTCTCTTTAAATTTAATAATTTAAGAGTGGGGATAATCGTTGGTAACAAGAGATAATTCAAAATTCGAATTAACCTTATCACTTACCAAAGCTGCAGTTAATGCGCGAGTTCCCAAGGTTCACACGCCTCTCACGCGCATACCTCTTCGTTTTACCGCTCCTCTAAGGCTCTGACACGTGTACGGAGCTGTCATGATTATATAAACACACTTCTGGCTCCGGGTCTAGTTTTTACTGTTGATGGAGGATTTTCGTAATCAACGTGATTTTCGGAGGCCCACTGGAATTTACAAGTGTAACACATGTAATTGGCTGTTTTTGGTGATTTGGGTGTGATTTGATGGTGGGGGTGAGCTGAGCTTGAGAGGTTACGAGAATCATCGCAGGTTCCATTAGCGAGATTTGTGTCCGTTCTCCCAAGGTGCCTACGTACCCTTGTTTTTATAGGGATCAAGCTCACGTAGTTCTAATATGATTCTGTCTCTTACTGGAATAGCTGTATTCGGTCACCTAGTTCGTGTAGGACTCAGGTTCCTTTAGAGCCTTTCACGAACTAGTTGGTTAAGTAGAGTAGAACTCGAGTTCGTACTCCACTATGATTCGTTCATTGGTTAGAGTAATCCTAGGATCATCTGCGCCCTAGAATTATACTCAGATACCAATTTGTTTATCTGTTTTAGATGGCTTCTAGAACTTTCTGTTGGGCAACTCGTAGGAACCTGGTGCTCAGGAACCTACATCTCAGGAGCATGTTTCTCAGGAACCTCCTTATTTCGGGACATATCGCTTAGGGACCTCCCTTTGAGTGTCAGTACCTGCACAAAATAACAAACTGGTTAGACTGGATAACTCTTCACATGCTTTTATCATTTCTATGGCTGTTGCTATGCTAACTCGAACTCTTTTGCTTGGAGGAACCTGGTCTTCTAGTGCTCAGCTCAGCTTCCTGACCATTGGGAACCTCCTAATACTTATACTTCCTTAGTCATTTCTTTTATTTGATCTTCATAACTCGTACTGGATCAATCTTCTAGCTCGTATGGACCGAATCCTATAGATTAATGGGCCTAAATCTAGCCCATGGAGATTTTGGGCACAACAAGTACCCCCCGGTTCCTTGAAATCATGTAATGTGAAAGGAACCCATTCTAATTCTGCGATCAAAGATTCAATGCAAAACCGTTCTAGTAACAATACTTTGCTTCAACATTTTTATGTCCAAGCCTATATGAGCTAACTCGGTATAGGAAACAGGACATAGAATATTTTCAGCTTGATATAATCTTGAGTAAGCTTCCTTTGTATTAAGGAACCTGTTATCTCACTATTTTCTTCTTGCTCCAGCTCTCGAAATCTACTTTATGTTTGCACTCAACTTCCCAGGGAATCCAACTTGTCACTCAACTCCACGCCTCTTTAAATTTAATAATTTAAGAGGGGATAATGGTTGGTTGTAGAAGATAATTCAAAATTTGAATTAAACTTATCACTTACCAAAGCTGTAGTTAATGTGTAAGTTCCCAAGGTTCATACGCTTCTCACGCGTGTACCTCTTCACTTTACCGCTCCAGTAATGCGCTGCCACGTGTATGAACTGCTTCATTTACCTTGACTATTTAATCGCCATCTCACTCCCTCAGGTCCATTTTTACCTTTACCAAAATCTTGCAAAAACCCTTGGAGAGAGAACAAGAGGAGTTCAACAGTCATTCGCTTAATTCATCTTCTCCATCGCCGTTCAACTTAAATCAAGGTATGATTTCGACTTATTTCTTTCTATTCTCTCATATCCTTATCTCGTTTTTCAATCATCTGTTTCCTTGGACTTTGCATGCCATCGTTTTCTTTGTATGTATGCGTCTGTATCTGTTCTTCACACTCCATATTTCACACACACGAACGTTCACAACCTCTGGTTTATTAGTACCTTAACCGTCGATTCATGGCTGCGTTGTCATCGTTTTATCATAATCTTTAGCTATCTGTCTATTCATATGTTTCTAATTTTGTTGGTACATGCCTTCTTCAAGGTTTTCTGTAATATACCCTGTCAATAACTGCACCGTGTCTAAACACTTTAGAACCCTAATCTTTCTCCTAGGTTCCATAAAGGCCTGACCCTTCTTCGTCTGTCTTTTTGCAGATGTCTTCTGAATCTACCCATTCTGACCACCAATCTTCAATTCAACCCTTAGTTGCTATGTCGATTGGTGAGAGAACTAGATCCAGGGTTGTAATACCCAATGTAAATGAACCTGAGGACATACTCATTAAACCTGTAGTATCTCCATTGTCTCAACCTCTTATCCCTACATTTATCGACTTAGGAGATGATTGGCCCTCTGATGATGAGGAGGTGTCAAAACCTGAACTTAAACTTGAATCCTTCGTGGAACCTGATTTTCAGAGTGAGGTGACTGTTGAGAGAGAGTTGTTCAAACAGGAAATTACACCTTTTTGTGAGAAAACTGATTCCATCATGACCTCTGTTAAATTAGAAAAACTTCTTGAGGAATGTCCCCGTCCAATCTGTAGTATTGTGATTCCTAAGCCTGGTGAAAGAGCTCACAGGTTTGATGTCAAAATTCCTGATCGTGGGATTCCTAATGCCGTCATTTCTGCTGCTTTTTTGAGAGTAGGTTTTTCTATACCTCTTCATCCTTTTCTAAGGGATGTATTAGAGTTTTATAACCTAGCACCTATGCAACTGACTCCCAACTCTTACCGTTTGGCCATCAGTACTTTTATTTTGTATTCCAGCAAATTCACAACTCCCCTGTCTGCCCCTGAGTTAGGCTATTTCTTTAGGTTGAAAGATACCGGGAGAAGCTCAGGTTGTTTTTATCTGTCAGCATGGCCTTGTCATCAGGGTCAATGTATAAAAAATGTTAAACAGAACTTTGATTTGTGGCAAGAGCAATTTGTCTATTGTTTTGACTGCCCTGATGTCAAGTATGCTTTTAATCACCGACCAAATATTCCCAAACAAACCGTTCTGACTGGAGTGTGTTTAGAGAGGGCGAAAGAGATCTTGAAACTATCAGCTTCCATTAGGGACTGCTTGATTCTGATGACTTCTGAAAATTTGACTTCCCTAGGTTTTATTCCCTCAAACACTGGTATGAGCTTCCTTATTGTTATGTCTTTCCTTCTTAACTGTATCTTTGTGAATACATCTTTTTACTCCATGCATGCTTCTCTAATTTTTAACTTATTATCTTATGCAGACATGGCTCCCAAAGTTCTCTCTTTCGTCAAACGAACCAAGAATGTGGATGAGATCTTTAAATCTGATGTTGAGGCACAGGAGATTCCGCTCACAGCAACACCAATCAGCCAAGTTCCTACCCCATCCTCTGTCCAGACTCAAGGTAACTTGTAGCTTGAAAAAGGCAGGTAGCTTGTAGCTTTTGTTGAGTCTTCTGTAACTTATGTCCCTTTTTCTCCCATCTTACTTTAATGCAGAAATTTATTTGATGAATATATAGTGCGTGTAGCCTGAAGCAAGCAGTATTTTAATAACCCCAACTTAGGAGGGCTGTGGTGCCATGATAAAACATTACGAGTTCAGAGAATATTTGGTGGTTTCTCTGCTTATTATTCATGCCTCGTACAATGTTTATCTCTCTTAATATATACAGAGACCTGACTTCTTTTACTAGTATAATCACACATAAAAGATCCCTAATAATTTGCTATCATTACAATACTTAACTTATATATTCAAGTTCCCTTATGACAGAACTTTCCTACTACAACTTTCCTAATAATTTTCACCGAAAGATTTGGCAGGATAGAAATGTCAAATGTTCCCCATAACCTAAGTATGGTTGCAGTATGGTGTTGAACTTGCTGTGTCCTTCATTTTAACTGCAAACTTATGTGATTTGTTTTCTTTGTGGTCCACGAAGTTAAATTCTGGGGCGGACTGGTACGTATCTTGAGTTTCTTCTTCTTCTTGATCTGTACGAATGACTTCTTTATTCTCAACTTCTTTGAGCTTTTTAATTGGATCTTCCGTATATGTATCTTCAAGATGCTCAATTTCCGTTGAAATTTCATCCTTCTTCGCATTTTCCAATTCCGCAAGACGTAGAAGTTGAGATATAATAGTGTCACCAATCCTCTTTATTTCCTCATTTGCACGTTTGTGACTCTCTTTTCTCAATTCAATTTTGTACTTCTTTTCCAACCTCTTAAGTTCATCACGTGCTCTATCAATTTCTCTCAATGTAAGCTCATATTCAAGTAATTTCCATTCATGATGACGAACATAAATTTCATAGTGTAAAAGATCACAATCTTCCTCATAACAAAGAATATTATATACTACGTCGTCAATTGCAGATTTTATGCGTTTAGACATGATTTAAAACACATATTAACAACTGAAACCGCAAAACATAGTTGGTAGGGGCTGAACTGTCAGAGTCCAGAAGTTGTGGTAAATTCTGTAAGTACATGGACTGAACAGTGGCACATCTGAAGTACAGGGGCTGAACAGTAATTTTCTGAAACTGTGAGGAATGATATGCAGTTTCTGGAAGTACAGTGGATGAATTGTAATTTTTCAGAAACTTCAAGGCTGTTTAGTAGATTCAAGAAACTGCAGGGGCAGAAATGTGATTTCTGTAAAGTTCAAGGACTGGATTGTATGTTTCTGCAAGTGGGGGGATTGGATTGTAATTTCAGAAACTTTAAGGTACCTAACTGCAGTTTATGGATTAAAACAGTAGGTGGGGAATTGGACAAAAGAAATAAAGTAGTATATTGAATTATTGATGTGCTTACTACTTTAATTAAATTAATTGAAGTTTGACTCAAATAATGGAAGTGAGGTGGGGTTTAACAAATGGATGTGTATATAGTTTTAAGTTAAAATAGGTTGGGGTATGTGCCACAACATAATTATACATATGTATGGTGTATGTATATATGGAAAAGAAAGGCTTATGAGTTACCCCTTTGATTCAACACCATAGCAAAGCACGGATGAACAGTGGATGAGGGGAAGCAGTGAACAGTTTTGACATATGAACATTGGATGAACAGTGGTTTCTGGCCGTGAACAGTAGCTTCCAGGCAGTGAACAGTACTTTTCCAACAGTGAATAGTGGCAGTGAGTGTATGGGGGTGCAGTGGTGGTGAATGAACAATAACGACGGCAGTGGTGGACAGTAAACAGCAGAAACTCCTACCAGACTTGAGCTTTTTCTGGTTGTTAAACAGTGGTTGCAGCGGTGAGGTCGGCAACGGCACTGAACAGTAATAGAAACCGGTGGATGACTAGTAAACAGTGGACAGTAACTGGTGGGTGGTGAACAGTCACAACGGTGAGCAGCAGTAGCAGTTCCGGCAGCGGTGTTGGGTTGGTTCTGGTGGCAGTGTTGTGTATGGTGATGAAAGCTGTGAACAACTCCGTTGGATGAACAGTAGCAGGAAGACCAAGATTTCAGCTCTGATGCCAATTAGATGTAGGACAACTTGTAAACAACTTGTAAAATCAAATGAAAAGATAGATTATATGAAGATGATAACAATACAAAGATTTACTCAATGAATTATACAAGACCTCAAGGATAATTTCAATATTAATCCAAAGGAAAAGATGTATATTCAAAAGGTCCTTACAATGTTTGATATCAATCACTATAAATAGTGAATTAAAGGGCTAACAACCACCCCAACAACAAATATTAAAACACAATACAATTATTAAAGCACAATTATTAAAGCACACTTATTAAAGCACAATTATTAAAGCACACTTATTAAAGCACACTTATTAAAGCTTTATATTAATAAATAGAATTAACTATTTATTAATAAAATAAAGATTCCTTTTATTTTTATTTTGTCCCTCATCAATTTTATTTAGTAAAATAACATAATTAAATTATAATTACTATAAACTAATCAATTACCTTTTTTACCTAAAATATGTCACCTCTTTAATTTTCACATTACCTTTTATATTTTCTCTAACTAAAATCTTTCTTTTTCCAATTATATCTTTAATTTAATAAAATAAAGTATTAATATTATAATACTAATAACCGATTACCTTTTTCAGCTAAAACATGTTATCTTTTCTATATTTTCTAACTAAAATCCCTCTTTTTCTAGAAATATCACGGGCAACATTAATTTTTGCTTTTTCTAAAAACATTACGAGCAAATTAATTTAGTAAAATAACATAATTAAATTGTAATTATTATAAACTAATCAATTACCTTTTTCACCTAAATTATGTTACCTTTTTAATTTTATCTAACTAACATCTCTCTTTTTCCAATTATATTACGGGCATTCTATTTAAAAAAAATAAAATAAAATTTTTTAATTACTAATAATTAACCGATTACCTTTTTCAACTAAAATCTATCATCTTTTCTATATTTTTCTAACTAAAATCCCTCATTTTCTAGAAATATCACGGATAATATTTATATATTTATTATCAGTTAATCTCATTTAAAAATGTAGGTCTTGAAATGTTTAAAAAAAATTAATTTAAACTAATGAAAAATATTCATATAATATTTAAAAAAATTTGTGCATCGCACGGGTTGTAAGCTAGTTTAAATAAATGTCAAATCTCATTAACCACATGCAGTTATAGTATATGTTTAAAATCTTGCAGATAAAAAAGATATCACTTATTTAAAATCATTCAAATAATAAAACATTTAAAAATAACTGTGCTTTGCACAAGATTTAAGCTAGTTATACTAATTGTATATAGGATATAATAAGAAAAAAAATTTGTTCATTTAACATGAATAGGGTATGTCCTATATTGGTACATTTGCATAAAGAGAGCGAAATTGAAAGAAGATAGAAAGGTTTTTCTTCATGTCTGGTTGTTGATCAAGTACATAGCTTTATAGTAAACCTATACACACAATTATTGCAAAGTTCCCTCTTGAGTGTTTGGGAAAAAGAAACTATATTAATAGAAATTAGTAAGCTTTACATCAAAAACTTGAATAACATATTTTTTGTGTGATCATTATATTGACTTACATCACTTGAGATTCTTCAATTTATTGGTTAATCAAAACCATTGAAATAACAGTTTACATCTTTAGTCTTTATGAAGGTTAAGTTTGTACCTGGGTCTAATAACAAAACAGAAGATATGGTTAAATAACAATAACCAGTCATTCCGATAATCATAGAGATCACCTATTTATTAGCACATATACTTTTTTCATTAAATGTTTAACAATCTACTACTTCTTTCTTCCAGTTTAGTTCTAAACTAAATCATTACATTTACTTTAGTTGAATCAAACAGCATGGAGGTGTGATTATATGTTTATGCATTAATTACAGGTCATTTTGACAGATAAAAGTCATTCGCCCAAATTTGAACTAGTAAAAAACTAAACTTAATGTTTAGACAAGCGCATGCTGGATCAACATCGGGTTACTTAAGTTTACACGTATATTGTAGATTTGCATTGGTTGGTGTGTTTATTAATATAATGTTAACTTTTGCATGCCCTTGTGATATGTTTCGGTATAGTATAGTGCCTATATGCTGAATTTTGTTTGCTCTAGTATTTTTGATAAAAAAAAAAAGTTAACGTGGAATTTGCTCGTTTGTAAACTTCATCCCAAATTTATGACCCTAAATTTGTTGATCCATTTTTCTGTAAATTCAATTATTCAATACTGAGCACGATGAGATAGCTCAAGTGGTAAAGACTCATCTCTTGTTCTGGGTTTGATTCTCGCTCACCCCGAGATTTGTTTGAACAAACAGTCATTTGTAAGGCATATAAACGTAATTATTCAAAAAAAAAAAGGTACTGTAATGTGATTTTCTTGTGGAGGAGAGAAGTCAAACTGCTGCTCTCTGGAATTTGGGGTCCATTAAGGATAATATGGAGGAACTAATGTCTGGTTCAGTGTGATTTTCTTGTGCAGGGACAAGTCAAACTGCTGCTCTCGGGATTCTGGGGCCACCAAGGATAATGCAGAGGAACTAATGTCTGGTTTCATGCTTGAATACTGTACTCATGTACTTGAGATTGCTAGCTTAATATTCCATGTATCATAGTTGTAATTACTAATATATACGAGTATAGATTTGTGCCTCAGATGAGAACTTTTAAAATGACTGCCGGTGATTTGGTACAAATAGGTAATTGCGGATTTAGTTATAAATCACCACTTATTACAACAAATCGGTGAAAGTCTGCACTGCATCCAAATGACTTTGAACTACACAGATCAGAGATTAGCACTAGTAAACAGTCACATGTTGCTATGTGTAATTTTTCTTTCTAATGAATGCACTGATCTGTGGCAACGTTTTAAACTAGTAATTACTCCCTCCGTTCCGGTCATTTATATACGTTTGGTTTGGACACGGAGACCAAGAAAATGTATAAAAAATGAGTAAAGTTAGATGAAAAGTGGGTAAAGTGGTGGGACCTATCCATATTTAATAATAGATTTGAGATAGTGGAGGAAAGTAGTGGGTGTAATAGTGTTTTATATTATAGATTTGAGATAGTGGAAGAAAGTTAGTGGGTGTAATAATATTTTTTATTATTAAAACTTTACTATTTTTGGAATGTATAGAAATGATGGGACATCCCAAAATAGTAAGTGTATAGAAATGAATGAGACAGAGGGAGTATTGTTTTTCATGGCAGCTTATGAAATTCATGGCTTATCCAGAAATCTAACTTGGGCTGCAAGTGTCCTACTTCCAAAAAGCAAGAATTTTCATAGAATTATTAGTTTTAACATTTAATGAAGAGGTTTTTTGATAAATATATTGTCAAAAGTAAATTTTTGCAGTTTTACTTTTGTTAAGAAAAACTATTTACAATTTTACTAAACTAAGTTTCAAAATTGCCAAAATACTAGAAATTATAGAAATTATGGCACCCTTCTCCTGCCCAGATTCGACTCTCTCTTTTTTTTTCTTTTTTTTAGGTGGGGTGATATTTTGGTGGATTTGGGTTGCAAGGCCCCGTAGGGGCATATTCAACTGAATGCAACCACATTCAACCGAATGCAACCACATGCAATTTTTTTAAGGTGAGGGGATTTTGGTGGATTTGGGTTGCAAGACAATATTTGGGGTAATATTTAACTGAATGCAACCACATGCAACTAAATTTGCAACTGAATGCAACCACATGCAACTAAATTTCTGATTTCAAGTTCCATTTTTCAGTTGTCATTTTCGACCTCTTTTTTGAATTATATATACATACATATATATATATATATATATATATATATATATATAGTTCGAAAAAGAAGTCGAAAATGACAACTAAAAAATGGAACTTTCTTATGCAACTGAATGCAACCAAATGCAACTAAATTTCTGACTCCAACCACATGCAAATGAATGAAACTTTCATTTTTCAGTTGCATTCAGTTGAATATGGCCCCTGGCGGAGCCTTGCAACCCAAATCCACCAAAATCACCCATCTTAAAAAAAAAAGTTGCATGTGGTTGCATTAAGTTGAATGTGTTTGCATTCAGTTGAATATGGCCCCTGGCGGGCCTTGCAAACCAAATCCACCAAAAATCATCCCACCTTAAAAAAAAAAAGTTGCATGTGGTTGCATTCAGTTGCAACCCAAATCCACCAAAATTGCACCCCACCTTTAAAAAAAATGTGTTCATGTCGGCTGGGCTGCAAGGGGGAGGGGAGTGTTAGTATTTTTGCAATTTTAAAACTTAGTTTAGTAAAATTGCAATTAAGAAAGTATAAGATAGTAAATATGCAATTAATTAAAGAAGATAGTATTTTTGCAAATAGAAACTTTAAACCTAATATTTTTGGTACATACTCTTTAATAAATTACAACTACAAAAGATCTTAACGTAAAGATAATAATTTAATATTATATTGTAGTTTCATTAAAGATTTTAACATAAGATTCATTTTTAAATAAAATACAATTCTTTACACGAAAAAAGTAATTTGATAACTAAATCGAATTGTAGTTTTTGACCTTTATTATATTAGGGGTGTTCATGATTTAACTAAATCATTCTGATATTTTTTTGGCCGAGTAAAGGGATGAAAAAAATTCAATTTTCATTGAGTTGTAAAATTTAAATTTCATTTAATGTGTTGGCTAGGGATGTGTAGTTTTGGACTTTTGGTCGGCCTGATCCGATATAGGCCATTGTTCTATAAAAAACCATCTTACATGGAAAACCGTGGAGAACCACTTATTCCATACTAATTTCTGATTCTATTACAGAACCAAAATTTTATTTTTTTGGTTCTATAAAAAAAATTGGTTCTACAAAAAAGAAAAAAAAAATCTGGGCAGATGCTGACGTGGCAGGACTGCTAATGTGGCTGTGTCACGTCACCTGCCGCGTCATCACTGCTGACGCGGAAGTACCACGTCATCAATGATGTGACACTGACACGTGGCACTGCCACATCAGCATTGCTGACGTGGCAGTGCCACGTTAGCACGCCGTGGTAGTTTCAACTTTTTTTTTTTTGAAAATTTGGTTCTGTTACGGAATCAACAAAAAAAATTTAAAAAAAAAATTGGTTCTACTACAGAATCAGAGGTTCTCCACGGTTCCCCACGTAAGGTGGTTCTCCACAGAGTGCTACTCATCCGATATATATTATAAGTTTTGTTGGATAACTTAAATACATATCTAGGCCATTGTTCTATAGAGAACCATCTTATGTGGAGAACCATGGAAATCCACTTATTCCACACTAATTTTTGATTCTACAACAGAACCAAAATTCTATTTTTTTGGTTCTATAAAAAAAATTTTGGTTCTAAAAAAAAAAAAATCTGGACAGCTGCTGACGTGGCAGTGCCACGTCATCACTACTGATGTGCCAGTGCCTCGTCATCGATGACGTCATCATTAATGACGTGTCAATGCCACATCAGTAGTGATGACGCGACAGGTGACGTGGTAGTGCCACATCAGCAGTGCTAACGTGGTAGTTAATTTTTTTAAAAAAAAATTTTTGGTTCTATTACAGAATCAGAAAAAATATTTTTTGAAAAATTTTGGTTCTGCTACAGAATCAAAGGGTTCTCCACGTATGATGGTTCTCGAGTGCTACTCTACATTTCTATATAAATCAAAATCGAAGATTAGCAATGCAAATTTTAATTTAGACATTTTTTGGATTTAATTTTTGTATTGTATTATATCTATTTTTTGAAAAAAAATAAATCCATTTAACCCGGCTCAAAGAGACGTACTATAAATATAAACGAGTGACAAATTTAGTTTTTGGGATTGAGTTAAATATTTTAAAACTTAGGTTGCAAAAATGCTCCAATCCAACTAACCTAACCAAAAAATATCTCTAATTATTAGAGTAAATTGGATTACCTTATTTCATGTGACTTATTTAGATTGGTCGTTGTGTATTAAAAAAACAATAAATTTAAAAAATGTTAATAACTATACAAATAAATTTTAGGATGAATTTGTGTATATATATATATATATACATTATGTGTGCATTGTAAATTATAATTGTTAAGTGACAATAAGTGTTATGTGTTTATTTGGTTTAGCTGGTTATACTAAAAGCACTTTATAAGAAAAACCTTATACGTTATACGTGTTTACATGAACTAGGAAATGATGGGTAGACTAGAGTAAATAGTGAGGTTTTGGTTGGTTGGGTACTGAAGTAGTACGTTACCTTTATGTAGGTACGAGTAGGACGCCCCGGCTAAGAGTCGGTGCACGTGTAGATGGAATTTTGAGAAATGAGACATTCAGCGAAGTTGACGGGTATATTGGCAGAGTGACTAACGAATTATGAAGGAAAGATGGATGCATAGTCGAGTAAATACCAACGTATAAAGATGTAGAGACAGATGTAAAGTGAGTAACGAATCGATGTACTAGAATCGGGAACTTCGTATTTTGAGGCAAGTTATACTATCCCTCACTTATCGTTCAAGTGATTCCAATCCTCTTGTGTCATTTATATGTTCTTTCAAATCCTTTCTTGCAAGTATCTATACCTTTCATTTTCATTTTGAAATGATGTGAAACTGTTTCTATTAATTGTAAGGTTTTCTTCCAAGTCATGTTGCTAGAGTATACAACCCTTACTTTTGTTCCAGTAACAATTTCCTTCAACTAGCATTCAAATGTTTATTCTCAAATTATTTTACAAATGTTTATTCCCTCCACCTATCGTTCAGGTGTTGACTCTTTTAAAAAAATTATTTTTATATAAATATCCCTCATCTTTATTAATAATCTTCAAGAAACGTTTTTCTTCAAATTGTTGTAAACTAATTATTCGAGGTTTAGATTGTCGTTGAAGCATGTGTTGCTCGTGACGGTTCAAACCGAGAATGGATTGAGATCTTCTTAATTATTCAACTCATTATTGTCAGGACATCTAAAGCCTATGAGTGCTTAGCCGACAAGAGTGAGATTTGAGTAATTGAGAATTTCTTGAATGTTCATTTTGGACTATAAAAATCTTTTATGTTGATTCAACTTCATAATGGAATCTTATTAATTTAGAATAGTTGAAAAGAGTGATTTATAACTAAGGCGTTAATCCAATTTTTCATCTGAACTTCAGATTCCTTTATTCCATGATTACCTTATAAATTGCTCTTAAATTTCTAGAATCTTAACAATTGCTTCGTTCCTTAATTGATTTATATTTCCTTGTTGATATATGATTCTGCCCAGTTAAACCATACCATGTTTAGTTCAATCTTATTGCTTTGTTGTTTATGATTCCTTATATTGAATGCTTCTCTGACCCTTAATCTCTTATTTTTGCTCATAAAAAAGGCTTGATTATTTAAATATGTTTTTAAAATTCCTTATACTGGGCTGATATATTATCAGTGTGTTTAAGGACTGAGATTGAAATGTTTTAATTGTTAATAACTTGTAAACAGATTGGAGAAGCGTAAGAGGCTATGTAACACCCCAGTCCCATTTGGGACTTTAGTTCAGTTTATAAGACAAAGTAGTGCACCAACAAATCATGATCTTTTTGGGGCCTGTGGATTATCCAAGTTTGCTGCATTTGGGCCAATATGTTTTGGCTTATTTCGGATTTGGAATCGGGACTTGACCCGATTTTCAAAAAAAGGCTTGAGAATTGACCCGGGTTGTCATAGGCTAGGGTGTCCTAGTCCAGCATTTTTATTTAGCGTAAGAGACTAGGGTGGTCCTAGTCCAGTATTAAAGGCCAATGTGTGGCCTAATTGGGAACCCAATTCAAAGTCCAGAGGGACCTAGTGTCCGGTATGGGGACTTTATGTGACTGATCACCCGTATTGTCCGTAGTCGGGAGAAAACACCAATCAACTTAAAGGCTTTTAAAAAGTTTTATGAAAAGTATGTTTTAATGATAGAATGATTTTAAGAAAATGAATGTTTTGATGAAAGTTGTGATTTGAAGAAAATGAAAAGTTTTATTCTATGATGGAGATTGAATTACTCCCTTGAGATAAATTGACCATTGATATTGTTAATCAATGAAATATTGAGAAATTGTTGTTCACTATATTATACACTTGCTGAGCATTGTTGGCTCACTCTTGCTTTGTTTTCACCTATTCTTCTAGTTAGGATTAAGGATGGCTACATATGTCTTACTATTCGAATGAGAGCGACGAGCCATTCTATAAAGGATAGATTTCAGAGCCAAC
Organism: Kitagawia praeruptora; assembly: GCA_037693485.1. Taxonomy (NCBI): domain Eukaryota; kingdom Viridiplantae; phylum Streptophyta; class Magnoliopsida; order Apiales; family Apiaceae; genus Kitagawia; species Kitagawia praeruptora. The sequence goes on from CM075347.1 coordinate 131,423,368, forward strand.
ACAGACATGTACTATTTTGGACTACACTACAGATTAGATGGTATAGTGGTTGTAATAACTATTGTAATTTAGATTCTTGTATCATACCATAACCTGAGATCGATCCTTGTTGAGGGGTCGTTGGTGTAATTAATTTTTGTTTAAAAGTATATTTCAGAGTATTTGTTTTATGGCACCAAATCCTAACCTCGGATTGTTCAATTCAAATATTTAACAATCAAAAGAAATTATTTTAATAGATTGATAGAGAATCTATTAAGATATAATATTCCATAGAGAATCTATAATATTAGTATTTTAATACTAGGAACATTATAAGCATGCTTCTTGATTGTGAAGCGTAGAGGACGTGGTCCAAGTACCAATACATTATTGCAGAGACAAAAATATAATCTTGGAATACATCAGAACCAAGAAAATGTGATGCCCACCATAGGTAATTATGCATCAAATTGTTGTTAAATTGTTAATAACCAAATTCTTTTTCAGTTGACTGACTAAATAGTGATAATTGTACAGATACTATGGAATCATGCGAGAATTCACAATCAAGGACTCATCTGTCAATAATTTCAACCAGTTAGATAAAATTTTAGAAAGTTGATTTAATTTGATAATCCTTATCGCTATAAAAATTATTCGTTTTATTCTGTAGTGGCAGGCGAGAAGACTAAAGGGAGTCCTCATACAAATTCGAAAACTAATATTTGTACTAATATTTAAAATCTTGTTGATGGTATTCAACAAAATAAGACGTCAGGTAAAGTTATTATACATGTCAATCAACTTACTTTTATGGTTTTCTCTGTATTTTATTTACTTTGTTGCGTGTTTTGTTAACAGGTGTGAAGCGTAGAGGACGTGGTCCAAGTATCAATACGTTGTTACAGAGACAAAATTATAATATTGGAATACATAAGAACCAAGAAAATGTTATTTCCAGTATAGGTATATTTTTAACAACTACTTACAAATATGTTATTAACCATCTATAACAACTTCTGATCGTTTACCTGCCCAAAGATACCTCGATATCAGATCCAATTTCCATGTCAAGTACCCCTCTGTCAAAAATAACATGTGAGATTATTTTCTATAATGGTTTGTTGTTATAATCTACTTTACACCATGTGCTATGCCCGACTAAAATTTTTATTTTTTTAATTGATAGCTATAACCCCTCTCACAATTCCTGAACTGAACAATCAACAAGCGGACACTTTACCAGATGAGAAACTCACTCCATACTCACATTCTCCAAGTTCATCAATCATGGCACATTGTTTGTGCACTCCCTAGGACAATGAGTATCGGTCATCTTTTATCATGACTTTGTATTTTATTTTTCTTTTTAATTTTTTTACATCTTATATTTGGTAATGCCTTCAATTTTTTTCTTACCCTAGCAAGGATTAAATCAGGTTCATCTCAAAGTAAAAGAAGCAGACTATCTTCATATGTTATGTCGAATATAAAAAAACAGGTTTCATAGTGTTTCACCTCTTTCTTTTAAAATGTTATTAGCGAGGATAGCCTCCTTTAATGACGTCCAACTCTGTAAAATTGGCCAGCTACCGGAGACACAAATGTCATTGGGAAAATCCTAAATCCTATAGTGGATCATTGTGAAAAACATCCATTGTGGAGAACACCTGCCATGCATAGTACAATTAAGACAGGCGTTACACCTCCCATGCATAGTACAAGTAAGTACAAGTAAACAATTAATTGAATGCATAATATATTGGGCATGTATCTTCCTACACCATGTAGTATAACAAATGATGCATTTTACTCTTCTTTATCTATGGTTTATTTATTTCCTAAATTACATAACAAATGGTCATTCATGTCTTGACGAAACAAGCACCAAAAATTCAAACATAGAATCAACAGGTGGTCGATGTAATAATTTGAGAAAAGCATCCATAATACCTATTCTGGAAGAAAGTCAGCTCTACACTGAACTAGACACTTCTGTGCTTGGACATAATAATAACAGTCATGGCGAATCATCTTCTGGAATTAAAAATTTGGTGGACAACTTTAATGATGCTGATGACACATTGCATATTGAGGAGGAGATTTTTCTGGATGAAGGTAACCTCTTTTAATCCATCCCGTAGTATTTGGTTTACTCTTCTGTTCATTTTACAAATGACTAACTATACCTTTAAACTCTATTCCTTCAGAACATATCGATGGCTTTGACTCGAATATTAATATGTGGGAAGGTTACATGAACCTTGGTCCACCAACAGATATTTGCAAGAATTGCGTCGCATGCATGTGGATTATAGAGTGAAACAACAAATCAAATAAAAACAGTGAACCAACGTTTTCTCTTTGTTGCAAAAATGGACAGGTTGAACTTCCAAAGGATAAATAGCCGCCTGAACCTCTGGCATCTCTTCTGACTAGGGGTGAGCAATTTCTTCATTTCAAGCCAAATAGTAGAGTTTACAATTCTATATTTGCAATGTGTTCCAATGGTGGGAAGATAGATCATAAGATAAATAAAGGAAGAGTCCCATATTGCTTTAAGGTGAGGGGACAAAATCTACATTTGATTGGCAACATGCTGCCACAAAATGGTGAATCTCCAAAGTTCTACCAACTATACATATATGACACCGATAATGAACTCCCTAATAGACTAAATGCAATGAGAGCCGTTCGGGATCAGACTGATAAAACTATTGTTGAAGGTCTGATGACTATGTTGCATGAACACAATAAATTGGTTCATCAATTTGTTACTGCTCGGAAGCGTTTCAAACAAAATGAACTAGAAGAATTTAGAATGGTTCTTTTATCTTCACAATCAGTAAGTGGCAGGCCAAATCTCATTGGACCATCAAATGAAGTCGGTGGCCTGATAGTAAATAGTGATGCAGACCAACCAGGTTTTCGAGATATTGTGCGGAAAGACGTCAGCAATTTTTAAGCAATGATCAAGACACTAAAAGTATTAGAGATACTGTTGTTGAAAGAAATCAGAAATACTTAAAGAGAGTTTGGGAAATAGATGCTTTTTATGCAGCTTCAGTATCCTTTGTTATTCCCACATGCAGATGATGGATTCCATACAAAGATCAAATTAAAAAAAGGGTCAAAAACTGTACATGTTTAGCCAGAAAATGATGATCAAGATTTTGAGAAAAAAACATAGATAATTTGTTTCAATGAAGGAATATTATTGCTATAAGCTGATGATACGTCTTTCTGAAGGTAATATAATGGTGTATGCTGTATAGAATCTAATTGCCCTTGCAAATTTTTTAAATCTATACACCCTTAATTATGTAAGTTATAGATGTTTACTGACTCGATTATTAACTTTCAGGACTGACTCCTCATCTAGGAGGTCGTTTATGGCAACAATATGTTATAGACGCGTTTACAGCCATTGAACAATATCGACTGGATTGGATCAGTAAACACCAGGCTGAAATACGAGCAGATCTATATCATTCGGTATGTGATGCAATGCAAGAAGGAGATAATGATGCCTCTCATATTGTTAAAACTATAATTCTCCCAGCTTCTTTATCGGTTCCAAGCGTTATATGTCTCAACACTTTAAGGATGCATTAGCTTTATGTAGAAGTATTGGACATCCCTCACTATTTTTGACTATGACATGTAATACCAAGTGGCCAGAAATACAAGAAATGATGAAACACTTGCCTGGTGTAGATGTTTGTGATGCTCCTGATATAATTTCACGTGTTTTTAAGTTAAAGTTAGATCAACTAATGGAACTGATCAAGAAAAAGCGATACTTTGGCAGATGTATAGGAGGTATAAAAATGAGTATATATATATAATCAAATGTTTAAATCCTATTGTTTAAAGTAATTCATTTTAATTGTCCTATTTATTTATGAATTAATATTCAACAGTGATGCATGTCATCGAGTTTCAAAAGCGTGGATTGCCACATATGCACATGTTGATATGGCTACATCCAAATGACAGATCACATAAAATTGAACAAATTGATTCTTTGGTTTCTGCTGAAATCCCTGACAAAGAAACCGATCATTTAGGATATAATGCTGTTAATAATTATATGATTCATGGACCTTACGGAACCGATTGTAGTTATTCACCATGTATGTTGAACGGTAAATGTCAGCGACACTTTCCTAAAAGGTATACAAGCTTTACTAAATAAAACGTTGTAAGAAGCTAAAGTTTATATTACATACATGGTGTTGAATTTGTTTATTTGTGCAATATTGGAGGTTTAATGGGAATACATTTTTTGATGATTGCGGTTTTCCAGTATATCGCAGGTGGAACACTGGAAATTTTGTGACAAAAAAAGGTGTTTCATTAGATAACAGGTTCGTGGTACCGTATAACAAGGATTTGTTGCTTCGTTTTCAATGTCACATTAATTTGGAAATCTGCAGCAATTCAAGGTCGTTGAAATATCTTTTCAAGTATTGTTTAAAAGGACACGACATTGCAACAATGATGCTTAAAAAAAAGAAAGGACAGAGCACAGTTAATACTTCCACCACAAAATAAAAACATCATGATGAAGTCAAGCACTATCTTGATGGTCGTTATGTGTGTGCTTCGGAAGCCTCTTGGAGAATTTTTGGGTTTGACGTTCATTCTCGTTGGCCTTTCGTAGATCGCTTACCTATCCATTAACCAGGTGATAAATATGTTAGTTTTAAAAATGGATCTTCTTTGCAAAAAGTTTGTGATAGAGTAGATTCAAAAAAAAGTAAACTGGAAGCTTGGTTTATAGCTAATAAGGAATTACCAACTGCATGTAATTACACCTATTCTGAATTTCCTTCAAATTTCACATGGCTACCAAAACCTTGCAAGTGGAAAGAGAGGCAAAGAGGTGATGTTGTAGGCAGACTCTCAGAAGTACATGCTACAGGAGGAGAGTTATTATATCTACGCATGCTTCTAATGAGGAAGAAAGGTTCATTATCATTTGAAGGTTTGAGGATCGTCGATGGTCATGTTTATGATAGTTTTAAAGAAGCCTGTTCAGCACTTGGACTACTTCAAAATGACAATCAGTGGCATGATGCGATGAAGGAGAATGCACACTCATCACTAGCACATTAATTGCGTGAAATGTTTGTAAACATCTTGGTTTATTGTTCGGTTTCTGATCCAATGAGATTGTGGGATGCTCAATGGAGATGTATGTCAGATGACATTGTTTTAATGAGGCGTAAGATAACACAGAATGACCAGCTACAACTCTCGGATAATGACATACAAAATTATGCTCTGGCAGGTAATTTCTTAATAAAAACAAAACTTCAGAAATACGCATGATACATTCATTTTCCAATGTGTTATTATTAGCTAACTTTGAAACTTTTAAATAATTGCTTTTATAAATTTTGACTTTCAATCTTTTTACATATTATATTGCAATCTTAATTATTAAAAATTACCAGTAATATTTTATAAGCAATTCACATGTATAGCAAAAATAACAATTACGTATAATGTATAGCTCTACCAAAAACATTCTTAGGTCAAGAATATGACTTGCAAGCTTTTATACATTATGAATTCATTTAACTCAATATCCAAACATGTGCAATCCCTCATAGACCAGGCTTCTCATTTACAATGAATTGATCCTCACAATTCAATTCACTTGACTTTAATAAATTAGAGTGATTAAATTTTGGTCAAAATTGCTGTTATGCCCAATCTCGCACGGGTATTTTATTCTAGATTCGGGTCAATTTGGGGATTTTACTAAGTAAATTAGGGTTTTGGTGAAGAATTACAGATGTAGGACGCGCCCTCATCTCCTATGCGTGGAGGGCGCGCCCTGAGAAACATAAAAGCAGTCAAAAAGGATGTTTGTTACTTTTACAAGAAATTAGGCCACGCCCTTCCCTTCCCTACAAGGAGGGCGCGCCCTTAGTGATAAAATTATATTGAAGATTTCTACTAAAGCTGGTTTTTCGAGGATTATTGAAGAATTCCCTTCTGTCATATCTCAGGAGGGGGATGTCCGTCGTAGAAGGCCTCCAGGGGTTTTCCTGGATTTAGGGACCTTTCTTATACACTGAGGGCATGTTCTCCTCGGTGGAAAGATAGGTCTCTCCTTGGTGTGTGCTTTGGAGCTCTGTTCCTGTATTCAATGGGAGCGCTCTCATTGGGGAACTTTGGAGTAATCTACACTTTGCACCCAAAAGCTCTAGATCACCTGTCCTGCTATCTAGTGGGTGCTTCTCATTCGGGGGACAGGGATACGTTCTGCACTTGGGGTAAACCATGGCTATACCTGCATCCTTGAAATCAAGAATTAGCTTGTAGCAGATAGGAATAGTCCTCGACGGGGGAAGTTTCCTTATCTGTGAAGTCTTGAGATCTTGGATGAGCCTTGAGCCTTTTGTGGTTAGGCCTCAGAGTAGAACATCCGGAACCTAGACCGACAATCCAAGCCCAACTGGGTTTCTTGCTCACCAAGAACTATGTGGGTTTGATCCTCTATGTTAGGTCCGTTAAGATTGTAGAAGGGGGGGTTGAATACAATCTATATCTTTTTATCGAAATTTGTCCGTTAAATAAAATTTAGTTTAGACAAATTTGTGCGGAATCAATTGAAACAAAATTCAAGGTAAATATAACGATATATTAAACTTGATGGTTGTTACAAAATCAGTACACAGTATTGTCACGTTAATAAAAACTAATTAGAAAATTCGACATGAACTTTTCTAATTTAGTTAATAAAAATCGAGATAAGAACTAGGAAACTGAATTCGCTAGTAGTACAAGATTCACAAATAATTAAGTTCTATCGGATCAAATATTACAAAGAGATTGAACTTGATTTTCTGTGAATTTATAGCTTTTCTAAAAATATCACGGACAACATTAATTTTTCCTTTTCTTAAAACATTACGAGCAATTTTATTTTGTAAAATAACATAACTGAAATTATAATTACTATATACTAATCATTTACCTTTTTTGACCTAAAACATGTTTCCTTTTTAATATTCACTAACTAAGACCTCTCTTTTTCCAGTAAATCATGACATTATATTTAATAAAATTAAATAATATTTTTATAAGTACTTATAATTAACCGATTACCTTTTTCAACTAAAATGTATCATCTTTTCAATATTTTCTAACTAAAATCTCTCTTTTCCTAGAAATATCACGGTTAACATTTATTTAATTATTATCAACTCATCTCATTTAAAAATTTAAGCCTCCAAAATTCATATTTTAAAAAAGGAATTCAAATTAATAAAAAAAATCATATAATATTAAAAGAAATACATGCATCGCACGGGTTTTAAGCTAGTTATATACACTACGCCATAGATGGCCTGCAGCAACGTTTTCAAAATGTTGCAGCAAGCCAAAAAAACGTTGCTGTAGAGCAAAAAAACGAAACGGCAACGCATTTTCAGCGTTGCATTTGGCACAGCTGCCGTAGGGGTCTACGACAACGCTTTTGTTCACTACGGCAACGCTACTACTTTTGTTACCAGAAACTTCTATGGTAACGTTAAACATAATGTATAGGAACACTAAACTAGTGTTGCAGTAGATATTAAAATTTGGTTCCCACATGTGGGACCCACTTATTTATAGAATAAAACTATTTATTTATAGACAATTTTCCAAAATACAAAACATGTTCTTTTTATTGCATTAGTAGCAAACAAAACATATTTAACCCAAAATAATGCACCACCATAACACTACTTTAGAATTCCTGAAGTACATAATTAAAACAATTAAACACCTAAATACTACTACCAAAAGTGATGTTGCTGTCATAACATGATACATACATCAGGTCTTCCAACCAAACATAATCCAATACTACAAGAAGACAAATAAAATCCTTCTCATTCCATGATACACGTAATTAATGGTGCTAACTCCCAAAATATCAAACCAGTGATTGCAGCCCTACTATCAATGTTTTTTGGTCAGCAGCATCCATATTGGCGCTTGGGCAACAAGAAGTTATGCAAAGTCAGCTTGGCATCAGCTCTGCTGGAAGTAGCACAGGTTACTCTCTACACAGTGACATTAATTTGTGGAGTGTGGAAGTGCAATGTCTCCAAATTTTGGTCACAGTGTTTCAGTTGAGGGATGGCAAGCTACGAACAGGACAGCTTTCATAGATATGTGCAGAGCCTAATGAGAGAATAAGTACAGTATTAATGAACACAAAATTCAATCAATAAGTACGCTATAGAACCTTTGCGAAAGCTAAAACCCAAACCAAAGAGTAATAAGAGGAATAGAAGCAAGTAGCAACCAAAAAACAAGACTAGATGACGTTTTTCTCTCTGGAATGGTCTGTTATAACCAACAAACGCTCTCTCTTTGTTTTGACCAACTATAGCACTATGCTCTCTTGGTGATGTTTACTTGTACCAATATATACCTTCTCATTATTTTTTTTTGTAAATCACATTGTATGACGCATATTATATATACCCTGCAAGACATTGCCAAACAGACTTTATTTGCAGTAAAAACATCAATGTATTGACTATTGACTACATGTTGAGACTGATTTTTAAAACAAAAGCTTCATATCTGTGTTCAAATACAATAATCTTGAATACAAACTCCTATCCAAGCTTACAAAATTCTCATGATTTGAAAGTCACAACCGTAAAGCGTTGAATAACAATTATTATCCTTTGTGCCAATTGCATGACATAATTGTTGATTTGCATTGACTCATAATTGTTGTGATTTAAAAAAGTAAAAACACACCTGGGCTGCATCAGCTGTGGCATATCCTGCTGCTACACTCCCAACTCCCATAGTCCCATTCCCATGAACTGAACATGATTCCCCATGCCACCAAAAACCTGCGAAGAAATCCTGTGATTTTCCCTTCCACTTTCAGTCATTTAGATGCTTTGTCAAGGATGATTGAGGTCACACAAAAGGGACTGATAGATTTTTTATTTTTTTTTTTGCTAATTGACTGATAGATTTCTTAAATGAACATATTAATACTGGTGCCCCTTGGAAGATAATTTGTGATATGATTTGTACAGAATTTCCATCAATCAAAACCAGTGAACGTTAGCAAGTAATTGAATTAATTCACTGTAACATCTAAGAAACAATTCACTCTTAGTTATTACTTCCTTTGTCTTCGCCATAACATGTATCTTAAGTTGCAAAGGAAAGGAACACCTTCTCAAATGAGAGCTCACAGTAGTAGCGTGACTATTAATTACTATGTTGAATAATAATAATAATAATAATAATAATAATAATAATAATAATAATAATAATAATAATAATAATAATAAGAATAAGAATAATAAGTATTATTCATTTTCATACATGTATATATGTAAACGCTAAAATGACAACTATGAAGATGGAACAGGGGAGAAGATACAAGAGATTTAACACCCTAATAATTGAAATCCAAGAAGATGCACAATACCAATTTGTAGAACTTATTACCCGTAGTCGTAAAAAGTTTGATTTGTTTGTCTTTTTGACATTCCAGTTGCAAGAAAGTAGAGTTTAGTCCTCCGACTTGCTGCAGCTCCTTGAAGACTTTTGAGAGGAAACGGTAGCTTTTGAGAATCTCCACAAAGTTCAGCTCTCTTTCTTTGAGCAGATTCAACAACTCTTTTAACATCCTCAAGCATTTTGTAATCTGAAAAGGAGTAAAATATTCTATGATGATAACTAGAGCCCCATAAAAGAATGTATATTGCAAAAATCAAATGGTGTTGGAACCAATTGAGTACATGACTGATGAACCAATTGAGTACATGACTACAATAACAATTATAATGTAGAGCACGAACCACCATTAGTAACAATAACATCTACAATTATATTTTTACCCAAATTAGATGTGATTGTAGGAGTGGCAGCCACTTCAGATTGGACACATTGAACAGTGGAGCTATTATATTGTAGAAATCTCAAAGCATATCCCTGGACTGCATGTCCAAAATCTTTACCATGCTTTTAAAAATCCTGCTCTTTGCTCATCTCCTACCACACCCACCATAATTAGCAAGACTGGTCTTAGTACTTCGACATACAATTATGTGCCAACGTCTCTGGTTCTTTTCCTTGAAGTGCTTTCCAAAAGTCTGAGCCTCCTTTGACTCCAGCAATTAAAAAATTCTTTATGGTTTCCTCAGATGCTTTCCTAACCTTCGGAACCTCTGCATTGAACCTCTTGAAGTATTCCGTCAATGTCTCACTAGGTCTTTGCTTGATGTTGGTTAAGGTATTGGTAGGTGGTGCGAATGCAACAGATGCTCTGAATTGAGAGACGAAGAGCTTTCCTATACTCGCCCAAGAACCAATCGAATCGGCAGGTAACCTTTTTAACCATTGATGGGCTCCACCCTGTAGAGTTGCAGCCAGTAACCTGCATCTGGTGGCTTCCTTCACTTGATAGACATCCATCTCTGTGTTGAAACGACTGAGGTATTCAATGGGATCAGTAGTTCCATCGAATTTCAACTCATTCGAAGGCCTATAAGACCTAGGCAGAGCCGACTTTCGAACCCTCTTGGTGAAAGGAGAAGCAGTAATAGGGTTCACAGCAAGATTATTTTCGTCCTTGAGCTGAGCCAAAATTTTCTTGATATCTTTTGTTGTCACCTCCCCAGTAGCTTCCGCCTTTGTCTTTTTGCTCGTTCCTTCCTCCTCTTGCGACTCTGCAGTGCTTGATTCTTCAGTATCCTCGTCTGAATCTGTGTTTTCTTCTTCAATTATCTCAATAGATGGGTCTTTATCTTTCTTCTTTTTCTGTGAGGAATCTCCAGACTTGGTCTTCTTCTTTCCCTTGGACCCTGTACGGCCCTTGCTAACAGTTTTACTCTTCTCAGGATTCTCTAGTTCTTCATCACCATTATTCTGCTTTGGTTCCTCACCATCTTCTGGAACCTCCTCACCATCCTCAGATTCTTCTTCCTCAAAGTTCAACTGTTTCGGAGTAACCTTCGACTTCTTGCCTTTCTTTGCCTTCTTTTTCTTCTTTTTGCTTGAAGCCTGCTCCAAAGTCGACAACCGTTCTCCCACAGTCTTAAAGATTTCCATCATAGCTGCTTTGGTAACCTTCGGTGCTTTGTGAGGAGATTTGTTCCCATCGTGAATCTGTCGCTCAGAACGGGTTGCTTCACTATCAGAGTTGCCTGACATCTTTTCCACTCTTAAGATGTTAACTAGCCCATTCCTTCTAGTGCCAATGTTGATGAGTGGATTTTGTAACAACCTTTTAGAGGTTTACGGGTAGTTGTATAGGCTAGCGATCAACTGTCCTGTGAAAGGGTTGGGTTGTGTTTGTGGGGGTTGAGCTGTGCTCGAGGGTGTCTCCAATAATCTCAAGTGCCTTTAGAGAAAATCAGAGAACTTAATGCGTCTTACCCTTGAGGTGCCTACGTACCCTTGTATATATAGGGATCAAGCTCACGTAGTTCTAATGTGATTCTGTCTCTTGCTGGAATAGCTGTATTCGGTCACCTAGTTCGTGTAGGACTCAGGTTCCTTTAGAGCCTTCCACGAACTAGTTGGCTAAGTAGAATAGAACTCGAGTTCGTACCCTACTATAATTCTCTCATTGATCAGAGATATTCTAGGATCATCTGCGCCCTAGAAATATACTCCAATATCAATTCGTTTATCTGTTCTAGATGGCTTCTAGAACCTTCTGTTGGCAACTCGTAGGAACCTGGTACTCAGGAACCTATATCTTAGGAGCCTGTTTCTCAGGAACCTCCTTATTTCGGGACTTATCACTTAGGGACCTCCCTTTAGGCATCAGTACCTGCACAAATAACAAACTGGTTAGACTGGATAGCTCTTCACATGCTCTCGTCATCTCTATGGCTGTTGTTATGCGAACTCGAACTCTTCCGCTAGGAGGAATCTGGTCTTCTAATGCTCAGCTCAGCTTCCTGACCATTGGGAACCTCCTGATACTCACACTTCCTTAGTCATTTCTTCTATCTGACCTTCACAACTCGTACTGGATCTATCTTCTGGCTCGTATGGATCGAACCCTATAGCTTAATGAGCCTAAATCTAGCCCATGGAGAATTTGGGCACAACAAGTACCCCCCGGTTCCTTGAAATCATGTAATGTGAAAGGAACCTATTCTAATTCTACGATCAAAGGTTCAATGCTAAACCATTCTAGTAACAATACAACGCTTTAACATTTTATATCCAAGCCTACATGAGCTAACTCGGCGTAGGAAACAGGACATAAAATATTTTCAGCTTAATATAATCTTGAGTAAGCTTCCTTTATACCAGGGAACCTGTTATCTCGTTATTTTCTTCTTCTTGCTTCAGCTCTCGTAATCAACTCGATGCTTGCATTTAGCTCCCCAGGGAATCTAACTTGTCACTCAACTCCACGTCTCTTTAAATTTAATAATTTAAGAGTGGGGATAATCGTTGGTAACAAGAGATAATTCAAAATTCGAATTAACCTTATCACTTACCAAAGCTGCAGTTAATGCGCGAGTTCCCAAAGTTCACACGCCTCTCACGCGCATACCTCTTCGTTTTACCGCTCCTCTAAGGCTCTGACACGTGTACGGAGCTGTCATGATTATATAAACACACTTCTGGCTCCGGGTCTAGTTTTTACTGTTGATGGAGGATTTTCGTAATCAACGTGATTTTCGGAGGCCCACTGGAATTTACAAGTGTAACACATGTAATTGGCTGTTTTTGGTGATTTGGGTGTGATTTGATGGTGGGGGTGAGCTGAGCTTGAGAGGTTACGAGAATCATCGCAGGTTCCATTAGCGAGATCTGTGTCCGTTCTCCCAAGGTGCCTACGTACCCTTGTTTTTATAGGGATCAAGCTCACGTAGTTCTAATATGATTCTGTCTCTTACTGGAATAGCTGTATCCGGTCACCTAGTTCGTGTAGGACTCAGGTTCCTTTAGAGCCTTTCACGAACTAGTTGGTTAAGTAGAGTAGAACTCGAGTTCGTACTCCACTATGATTCGTTCATTGGTTAGAGTAATCCTAGGATCATCTGCGCCCTAGAATTATACTCAGATACCAATTTGTTTATCTGTTTTAGATGGCTTCTAGAACTTTCTGTTGGGCAACTCGTAGGAACCTGGTGCTCAGGAACCTACATCTCAGGAGCCTGTTTCTCAGGAACCTCCTTATTTCGGGACATATCGCTTAGGGACCTCCCTTTGAGTGTCAGTACCTGCACAAAATAACAAACTGGTTAGACTGGATAACTCTTCACATGCTTTTATCATTTCTATGGCTGTTGCTATGCTAACTCGAACTCTTTTGCTTGGAGGAACCTGGTCTTCTAGTGCTCAGCTCAGCTTCCTGACCATTGGGAACCTCCTAATACTCATACTTCCTTAGTCATTTCTTTTATTTGATCTTCATAACTCGTACTGGATCAATCTTCTAGCTCGTATGGACCGAATCCTATAGATTAATGGGCCTAAATCTAGCCCATGGAGATTTTGGGCACAATAAGTACCCCCCGGTTCCTTGAAATCATGTAATGTGAAAGGAACCCATTCTAATTCTGCGATCAAAGATTCAATGCAAAACCGTTCTAGTAACAATACTTTGCTTCAACATTTTTATGTCCAAGCCTATATGAGCTAACTCGGTATAGGAAACAGGACATAGAATATTTTCAGCTTGATATAATCTTGAGTAAGCTTCCTTTGTATTAAGGAACCTGTTATCTCACTATTTTCTTCTTGCTCCAGCTCTCGAAATCTACTTTATGTTTGCACTCAACTTCCCAGGGAATCCAACTTGTCACTCAACTCCACGCCTCTTTAAATTTAATAATTTAAGAGGGGATAATGGTTGGTTGTAGAAGATAATTCAAAATTTGAATTAAACTTATCACTTACCAAAGCTGTAGTTAATGTGTAAGTTCCCAAGGTTCATACGCTTCTCACGCGTGTACCTCTTCACTTTACCGCTCCAGTAATGCGCTGCCACGTGTATGAACTGCTTCATTTACCTTGACTATTTAATCGCCATCTCACTCCCTCAGGTCCATTTTTACCTTTACCAAAATCTTGCAAAAACCCTTGGAGAGAGAACAAGAGGAGTTCAACAGTCATTCGCTTAATTCATCTTCTCCGTCGCCGTTCAACTTAAATCAAGGTATGATTTCGACTTATTTCTTTCTATTCTCTCATATCCTTATCTCGTTTTTCAATCATCTGTTTCCTTGGACTTTGCATGCCATCGTTTTCTTTGTATGTATGCGTCTGTATCTGTTCTTCACACTCCATATTTCACACACACGAACGTTCACAACCTCTGGTTTATTAGTACCTTAACCGTCGATTCATGGCTGCGTTGTCATCGTTTTATCATAATCTTTAGCTATCTGTCTATTCATATGTTTCTAATTTTGTTGGTACATGCCTTCTTCAAGGTTTTCTGTAATATACCCTGTCAATAACTGCACCGTGTCTAAACACTTTAGAACCCTAATCTTTTTCCTAGGTTCCATAAAGGCCTGACCCTTCTTCGTCTGTCTTTTTGCAGATGTCTTCTGAATCTACCCATTCTGACCACCAATCTTCAATTCAACCCTTAGTTGCTATGTCGATTGGTGAGAGAACTAGATCCAGGGTTGTAATACCCAATGTAAATGAACCTGAGGACATACTCATTAAACCTGTAGTATCTCCATTGTCTCAACCTCTTATCCCTACATTTATCGACTTAGGAGATGATTGGCCCTCTGATGATGAGGAGGTGTCAAAACCTGAACTTAAACTTGAATCCTTCGTGGAACCTGATTTTCAGAGTGAGGTGACTGTTGAGAGAGAGTTGTTCAAACAGGAAATTACACCTTTTTGTGAGAAAACTGATTCCATCATGACCTCTGTTAAATTAGAAAAACTTCTTGAGGAATGTCCCCGTCCAATCTGTAGTATTGTGATTCCTAAGCCTAGTGAAAGAGCTCACAGGTTTGATGTCAAAATTCCTGATCGTGGGATTCCTAATGCCGTCATTTCTGCTGCTTTTTTGAGAGTAGGTTTTTCTATACCTCTTCATCCTTTTCTAAGGGATGTATTAGAGTTTTATAACCTAGCACCTATGCAACTGACTCCCAACTCTTACCGTTTGGCCATCAGTACTTTTATTTTGTATTCCAGCAAATTCACAACTCCCCTGTCTTCCCCTGAGTTAGGCTATTTCTTTAGGTTGAAAGATACCGGGAGAAGCTCAGGTTGTTTTTATCTGTCAGCATGGCCTTGTCATCAGGGTCAATGTATAAAAAATGTTAAACAGAACTTTGATTTGTGGCAAGAGCAATTTGTCTATTGTTTTGACTGCCCTGATGTCAAGTATGCTTTTAATCACCGACCAAATATTCCCAAACAAACCGTTCTGACTGGAGTGTGTTTAGAGAGGGCGAAAGAGATCTTGAAACTATCAGCTTCCATTAGGGACTGCTTGATTCTGATGACTTCTGAAAATTTGACTTCCCTAGGTTTTATTCCCTCAAACACTGGTATGAGCTTCCTTATTGTTATGTCTTTCCTTCTTAAATGTATCTTTGTGAATACATCTTTTTACTCCATGCATGCTTCTCTAATTTTTAACTTATAATCTTATGCAGACATGGCTCCCAAAGTTCCCTCTTTCGTCAAACGAACCAAGAATGTGGACGAGATCTTTAAATCTGATGTTGAGGCACAGGAGATTCCGCTCACAGCAACACCAATCAGCCAAGTTCCTACCCCATCCTCTGTCCAGACTCAACCTTCTAGCTCCTCCAAGCGCAAGTTAGCCCAGACTACTCTTGACCTCTCTGGGAGTTCACAAACCAGGTCCATGAGGAAGAGCAAAGCCGTAAAAGTTGAATCAGCTGTGGCACAGAATCAATTTAAAGAATTGATTGATACACATGTGCTTCCAGAAGCGATTGCCAGCTGGGCCAAGATGGATTCTACCGAGGCTATGCATGCCATGAGGTTCTCTGCTGCCCAAAATGCATTCTTTGCCCTACGATACTGTGATGATTTTGCCTTGAAAACACAGTATGACCTCCGATTACAAGGAGGGATCTCAAAACTCAAAGAGGAGCTGGCTGCTAGAGAGGAGAGCGTGAATATTGCCACTGCTGCGGTAAGGAGGGCTAAAGCTGCTGAAACCTCACTAAAGAATAACAGGGATGAGCTCCAGGAACAGGTGAAGAGTTTGCAGGATGGGAAATTATCCATGCTAGAGAAAATCAACGAACTAAAAGCTCTGGTTGATGCTTTAAATGCTGAGGCTGCTATTGCCAAATCATCCATGCTCATCCAGGAAAAAGCTAGGTATGATGAGGGTTATGACGAAGGCGTTCGTGACTACATGAGATCCATGTGGGAGAAAATGCCCGAGCTAAACTGGTCTCTCCTAGGCGAGGACGTAGTAGGGATGATCAAAGATTTTGAGAATGAAGCTGCTACTGCAACCTCTGTTCCTCCCGTGAAAACGGTTGAGAGGTCTCCAGGTGCCAACCTTGAGACTGCAGAGGTTCCTGCTCCCGAAGTTATTCAGCCTATCCTTCCAACTCCTCCTGTTGCCACCAAGGGTTCCGATGAGGTTCCTCCTTCGTAATTTCAACAAGATCCTTTTAAAAACTTTTGATAACTTTTGATGAGGTCGCGGGCTCCTCGTAACGCCTCGCAAAATGTAATTTTAAATTTGGTTTCCATGGCCTTCGTGCCAATAACTTTTATGCTGGTTTTCTGGGTCTCTGTACCCATAACTCTCTTCATGGTTTATGATATTTGCTTTTTCTACACATCTTTTGTCCAGGGTAAGCTCATACATATTTCTTTGTTCGAATCTTAACTTACTACATACTTTTCTTCAAAACCTCATGAAATACTTCGCTGTTATGCACTAGAGAATAATTCAGCTTCCTTACTCATATGCTCAAGCTTACGTGGGCTAACCCATTGTAAGAAACAGAACACACGCATATTTCCACTAGAAAAATCTCAAAATAAATGCAACAAACTACAGCTGAGTTGTAAAACCTGGAACCTCTGTGTTTATACTTTGTATCGATAATCTAAACCGTAGCCTTCTTTAATAACTTCTTCTTTATCAAGACCAGGTTCCTCGAGTATTAATCCTGCAAAATAAACATAAAACAAAAAACAGTTAACGTTAGTAAAATCTTTCTCTTGTTTAATTCGGGTCATCTCTTGGAAAGGTTGCCTGCTTGGCTCCCAATCCTAATCTCTAGGTCCCAACATGCCTCGAGACATGTTAGTTCCTTTTTTTCTCTTGGAAAGGTAACCTGCTTGGTTCCCAGTCCTATTATCTAGGTCCCAACATGCCTCGAGGCGTGTTGGTTCCTTTAGGGTGCCTTTTGTCAGGGCTTTAGGTGCCTTTTGTCAGGACTTTAGGTGCCTTTTGTCAGGACTTTAGGTGCCTTTTGTCAGGACTTTAGATGCCTTTTGTCAGGACTTTAGGTGCCTTTTGTCAGGACTTTAATTCACGTGCTCAAGGAACTTGAGGCTTTTGGCAACAATGTCATGCTCAGTCAGCTGAGGCTTTCAATCACATTTGCTCAGGAAGCTACCTGAGGCTTTTCTCGTGCCCAGGAAGCTACCTGGGACTTTTTTTTTCTCGATGCCCAGGAAGCTACCTGGGACTTTGCTCAATGCCCAGGAAGTTACTTGGGACTTTTCTCGATGCCCAGGAAGCTACCTGGGACTTTGCTCAATGCCCAGGAAGCTACCTGGGACTTTTCTCGATGCCCAGGAAGCTACATGGGACTTTGCTCGATGCCCAGGAAGCTACCTGGGACTTTTCTCGATGCCCAGGAAGCTACCTGGGACTTCGCTCGATGCCCAGGAAGCTACCTGGGACTTTTCTCGATGCATGCTTGGGAAGCTACCCAAGGCTTAATTCATGCTCAGGAAGCTGCCTGAGACTTAACTCTTGCTCAGGAAGCTGCCTGAGGCTTAATTCAATGCTTGCTCGGGAAGCTGCCCGAGGCTTAATACTTGCTCAGGAAGCTGCCTGAGACTTAACTCTTGCTCAGGAAGCTGCCTGAGGCTTAATTCAATGCTTGCTCGGGAAGCTGCCCGAGGCTTAATATTTGCTCAGGAAGCTGCCTGAGACTTAACTCTTGCTCAGGAAGCTGCCTGAGGCTTAATTCAATGCTTGCTCGGGAAGCTGCCCGAGGCTTAATATTTGCTCAGGAAGCTGCCTGAGACTTAACTCTTGCTCAGGAAGCTGCCTGAGGCTTAATTCAATGCTTGCTCGGGAAGCTGCCCGAGGCTTAATATTTTTCTCAACACAATCTGTCTACAAGCTAATTCTGATCAATCAATCGCAGTCTGCACATTTGTTCGCACTTATTCACGCAAGAGAACGTGGTCAACAAGTAATATAGAGTAAATAGGATTCGTTCCCACAGAGACTCAAATTGTTCGCTATGTTCACTTATGCACCAGCTTATGATTTACACTCACTGCTAAGACAATCACAATATTGGTTTGATTTAACTATTGAATAATTACCAACTAAGCCAATTACGAGGAAATAACTTAACTTTAACTTTATAATAAACAAACATGGGATTTCAATTTCAATTACTACTTCATCTAGAATCTTATGCCCTTTAGACTAGCATGTGACCGAGTTGATTACTGATTAGATGCACTAAACTGATACATACCAACTTTCGTTGCACATATACCATCCTACTGATCATCCACAATTGATAGAAGTCAAGTAGTCACCAAATATGTGTAGTCCCTATATGTCTATAGCAATTGAACACATACCGGTTTAAAATCAAGCATCCATAAAACCACATAGTCAGTGCAAGACGGTTAGAATTACACCACAAATTAATACATGTTCTTCACATGCAAAAACCTATGCTAGCATGAATTGTTCTAAACCCTAGATCCACTTTCGCATTCACTAGGATTAAACAAACAATTACAAGTGTTCGCGACGCACTTATAACGAATAAGCATAAACATACTAGGCAATCAATGCATTCAATCACACACCAAGGCATAAAAACACTCAATTACTAGAATCCATAGCAAAATCCATTAAAACCCCATGATAACGAATTAGCCCATAATTGACCTAATTGCCATCATGGGTTCTATTGAAAACATAATTCTAAAATAAACAAGTAAAAATAGAGAAGAAGAAATAAGGTTTAGAATTAAATCCCACAATAGAAGAATACAAAGTTTTCAAGAATAATCCTTGCTTGTCACTAGCTTGAAAGAATTCCTTCTCCTTTTCTCTCTTCTACAAAACACTAGGTTATATTACGTAAAGTGTGTCCCCTATGATTACAAGGGTTGGATGTTGATATAGGCTCTCCCTCACTTGCCCAATAAGAAAAAATACCTTAAATACAACTAGAATACGATTTTTGTGTCAAAAACCACCTAAAAATACAATTTAATTCGAAACATGATAGAATTTCAGAATTTCCAGCGAGTTCGGGCGCACCCTGCGCGGTATCAGCGCAGTCTGCGCGGTTTGTTACTGTTCAGAATTATAGAAAACTTCCCAGGCTTCGCGTGGACAGCTTACGGACCTCAAACGGACTTGTAGAACTCCAGATATGGCCAAAACAGTGAAGACTGCGCAACCATCCGAATTTTACACAATTTGCTCCTTTCTCCTCCGTTTCTTTCGCATTAGCTAACATCTTTAATACCATGACACATGTAACTCCTTGGTAGCATAACACAAGTGTACCATCTTCATTCCAATACTTAATTCCGCTCTAATATCGATTAGAAACACCAACACTAACCGATAGCTACAACCCTGCACAACTACACAAAACACATAAAAAATACAACAAACTTGAGACCAAGTCAATCAATTTAAGTCGATATGGAACGCTCCAAGTGGATATAAAATCCACTTATCACACCCCCAAACTTAAACCGATGCTTGTCCTCAAGCATAAACAACTACACTATCTAATTAGTACCACTTCCGTAGGTGATCACGGTTGCATTTGGCATATGCAACAAGCCCTTTAAACCCCTAGGCAGCCCTAGTGGACGAGTAAGGTCTCGTGAGGGCCTATAGCGAATGTACCCACAAAATCCATTTAACCTAATGCAATGCAAATGCATGAATGCAACTAATATGAAAAAAATGCAAAGACCCCCTTCAAACTCACCAAAACCAACTAACAAGCAAATATCTCGACGAATGCAACAAATCCAAGCAGAGCTCGACTAAGTCCCCGTTTACTAACCATACATGAACAGAAACGTGCGTGTGTGCAATGCTCATCAGAATACCCCCAGAACTAGGTCAAAAATCATACATGCTTTCCGTCAAGACAATCACAGGTTTATAACTAGAATAGACTGTAGACACTCCATAGCCTAGGAACACCTCCACCCTTATCCAAGGTAGACAGAAACTCATGCTTTATTACTATACTACGACACTACATATACAATAAGCATGCTTATTTAACCGTGCAATGAATGAGACCCCTAAAGGCTTATACAATAATACCCATGTAACGAGCGTTAGGTCAGTGGATCCCAGACTATAAAAACCTTAGGTCACTAGGCACAAAGTCCCCTCGTACTTAATTGCTCGAGTATTAAAGAGCTCACCCTGGTTAACTTTGCATTTACTTATTTACATGACTCTTTTTTTTTTCTCTTTTTCTTTCTTTTTCTTTTTTTTTTTATATGCAATCTGGAATGAGCCTTTCTCATTTCCAACCCTAGACTACTCATATAAATATGAGCCGGCTACTAGCCATTTGACGCCTAGCCATTATTAACAACTATTCACACTTAGCATGAATTTCTTTGTTTCCCCCAAACTTATACTTAAGTGCTCCTTCGCTTTCAAGAATCTATCAAACATTCTAGTTTTAAACTAGGTGTTAAATTCTAGCAATCAAACAGACATGGCCGGGTCCAATTCAAAAGCACTCAATGAGACTGTGATTATGTAAAAATTTTGTTTCTGAACAAGCAAATCAGTTTCATAAGAACTATAAAGCAACCCTCTACTCATCATTAGTGCACTCAATCAGACACCTACCTACCAGTCAGAGTTAGTTCGTTCAAAGGGATCATGGAAAATGCATGAATGCATGAATTATGTTATGCACTCTAGAATGCCACTACATGACTCACATATAACAATATGCATGATACATGATGAACAGTTTAAACAATATGCATGATAATACTACACTACATGTCCTATATGCATCTAACTACTAATCACAATCTTCACTTCCCACCCCCAAACTTAAATTCTTCAATGTCCCCATTGAAGGCGAGAAACAAAGAAAGTGCACAGGAATACCTCAATCATCAGCAGGGTCACCCTCCTCGGGTGGTAATGGCTTGAGCCCGAGTGAAAAAACTTCCTCATTTGACAACTTACGAAGCACCTGAAAATTATTAGAATCAGCTAGCCCACGAGACTTATGTAGAATGTCAACTCTTCTTTCCCATGGAGTTGCATCTAACAACTGAAATAGCCCCTTTCTTCTTTCGTTCTCAATGCCAGAAATCCCACTTGAAGCTTTTTCCACTGGATCTGATTTTTTTAGCTGCTCAATCTCCTTCTTCACATTCTTATCAACAACGTCCACTTTGAAACACTCCTCTGAATCTGACGGATATTTTGTCACCTTGAACACATTGAAAGTGACTTTCTGATCATGCACTCTCATGGTAAGCTCTCCTTTTTGCACATCAATCAGAGTTCGGCCCGTAGCTAGAAATAGCCTTCCCAAGATGATAGGAATCCTCTTATCCTCCTCAAAGTCCAGTATAACAAAATCAACCGGAAAAATCAGCTTATCCACCTTCACCAATACATCCTCCACTATACCCCTAGGATATGTGATCGACCTATCTGCCAACTGCAAGGTCATATTAACAGGTTTCGGATCAGGTAACCCAAGTTGCTTAAAAACAGACATCGACATCAGATTAATGCTAGCTCCCAAATCACATAAGCACTTGCTGAAAAGTTGTTTGCCAATAGTGCAAGGTAAGGTGAAGCTCCCCGGATCCTTCAGCTTAGGTGGCAACTTTTGTTGCAAGACAGCACTACACTCCTCCGTCAAAGCGACGGTCTCTAAATCCTCGAGTTTCAATTTCCTCGAAAGTATGCCCTTCATGAACTTGGCATAACTTGGCATTTGTTCCAAGGCTTCAGCAAATGGTAGATTTATGTGCAACTTTTTGAACACTTCCAAGAACTTTGCAAATTGCTTATCAAACTTCTGCTTCTGAAGCCTTTTAGGGAATGGCGGAGGCGGATAAACTTCTTTGCTAGCTTCCGTAATTTTTGAACCTGTTTTCCCATCTGACTTCTCCTTTTCTTCCTCACCTGATGCCTTCTTAATGACCGGAAGAGCTGAATTAGAAGACCGGTTAGACCCCTCAGACGCGCCCGCGCCCAAATCACTGTTCACAGCATTTTCAAGTTCTTCGTTAAACTGCTTTTTGACTCCCAGACCGTCTGTAACCTTTCCAGAACGTAACGTAACAGCATGAATCTGTTCCTTGACCTCCTTTTTACCCGGATTTGCTTCCGTGTCACTAGGTAATTGCCCTTGAGGTCTGTTCAAAAGAGCATTGGCCAGTTGGCCCATTTGATTTTCAAGAGTTTTCAGAGATGCTGCTTGACTCTTGTACATCATTCGCAATTCTTCCATTTCTGACTTCTCAATAGATTGCACATGACTTCCTGGTTGTTGTTGATGAAATCCAGGTGGATTGTATGGTGGCCTTTGGGCATAGGGTTGTTGATAACCCGAATTGTTGAACTGCCTTGAACTATACTGTTGACCCTGAGATGGTTGTTGCACAGCAATCTGATTGTTGCTCCAACTGAAGTTAGGATGATTCCTATTGTTGGGATGATATGTATTAGGAACAGGTTGTGAAGGTCTCTGATAATTGCTGACAAACTGTGCCGACTCACTAGAAATTGCACATTGATTAGTGTCATGAGCCCCCGCACATAATTCACAAACCATGGCGACTTGTTGAACCCCCACCTTAGCCAATGAATCCACTTTCATGGTTAGAGCCTGTAGCTGAGCTGCTATAGCTGTTGTGGCATCCATTTCAAGTACACCTGCAACCTTACCTTGTGGAATACGCTGTGTCGGATTCTGATACTCGTTTGCAGCCATCATTTCAATCAAGTCATAGGCCTCTTCATAGCTTTTGGCCCACAGAGCTCCTCCAGATGTTGCATCAAGCATTGCTCGAGAATGACTTAACCCATTGTAGAAGCTATTGATGACCATCCAATTTGGCATCCCATGATGGGGACATTTCCGGAGCATCTCCTTGTACCTTTCCCAAGCTTCACACAGCGATTCACCAGAATGCTGACTAAATTGTGTAAGAGCATTCCTCATGGCAGCAGTCTTTGCCATAGGAAAGAATTTAGTCAAGAACTTTTGTGCCAGATCTTCCCATGTAGTGATGGAACCTGCTGGAAGTGAATGCAACCAGCTTTTTGCTTTGTCTCTCAAAGAGAAGGGAAACAACCTTAGCTTGATAGCGTCCTCAGAAACTCCGTTGGTTTTGAACGTGTCACAGATCTCAATGAAGTCCCTGATATGCATGTTGGGATCCTCAACAGATGAACCCCCAAACTGGATTGAGTTCTGGACCATTTGGATCGTGCCCGGCTTGATCTCAAAATTATTTGCAGCAATAGCCGGCCGCACAATACTCGACTGAATATCATTAATCTTGGGCTGAGAATATTCCTTCAGCGCCTTGTTATCTTCCATTTCTCCAGTAACTTCCAACTCTTCTTCACTGTCCTCCACTAAATCCTCTTCGTGCTTCTCTTCTTCCAGATTTTCTTTACGAGCTTGAGATCGAGTAAGCATACACGCTCAAGATAGTACCTGAGAAACCCCAAAGTAAATGAGTGAGAAAAATGTCTGAGTCAGTGAATTTTAATCCAAATTGATGACAAGATCATAAACTAAACAAACAATGAACCGAGTCCCCGGCAGCGGCGCCAGAAACTTGTTCGCACTTATTCACGCAAGAGAACGTGGTCAACAAGTAATATAGAGTAAATAGGATTCGTTCCCACAGAGACTCAAATTGTTCGCTATGTTCACTTATGCACCAGCTTATGATTTACACTCACTGCTAAGACAATCACAATATTGGTTTGATTTAACTATTGAATAATTACCAACTAAGCCAATTACGAGGAAATAACTTAACTTTAACTTTATAATAAACAAACATGGGATTTCAATTTCAATTACTACTTCATCTAGAATCTTATGCCCTTTAGACTAGCATGTGACCGAGTTGATTACTGATTAGATGCACTAAACTGATACATACCAACTTTCGTTGCACATATACCATCCTACTGATCATCCACAATTGATAGAAGTCAAGTAGTCACCAAATATGTGTAGTCCCTATATGTCTATAGCAATTGAACACATACCGGTTTAAAATCAAGCATCCATAAAACCACATAGTCAGTGCAAGACGGTTAGAATTACACCACAAATTAATACATGTTCTTCACATGCAAAAACCTATGCTAGCATGAATTGTTCTAAACCCTAGATCCACTTTCGCATTCACTAGGATTAAACAAACAATTACAAGTGTTCGCGACGCACTTATAACGAATAAGCATAAACATACTAGGCAATCAATGTATTCAATCACACACCAAGGCATAAAAACACTCAATTACTAGAATCCATAGCAAAATCCATTAAAACCCCATGATAACGAATTAGCCCATAATTGACCTAATTGCCATCATGGGTTCTATTGAAAACATAATTCTAAAATAAACAAGTAAAAATAGAGAAGAAGAAATAAGGTTTAGAATTAAATCCCACAATAGAAGAATACAAAGGTTTCAAGAATAATCCTTGCTTGTCACTAGCTTGAAAGAATTCCTTCTCCTTTTCTCTCTTCTACAAAACACTAGGTTATATTACGTAAAGTGTGTCCCCTATGATTACAAGGGTTGGATGTTGATATAGGCTCTCCCTCACTTGCCCAATAAGAAAAAATACCTTAAATACAACTAGAATACGATTTTTGTGTCAAAAACCACCTAAAAATACAATTTAATTCGAAACATGATAGAATTTCAGAATTTCCAGCGAGTTCGGGCGCACCCTGCGCGGTATCAGCGCAGTCTGCGCGGTCTGTTACTGTTCAGAATTATAGAAAACTTCCCAGGCTTCGCGTGGACAGCTTACGGACCTCAAACGGACTTGTAGAACTCCAGATATGGCCAAAACAGTGAAGACTGCGCAACCATCCGAATTTTACACAATTTGCTCCTTTAAAAACTTGTTCGCACTTATTCACGCAAGAGAACGTGGTCAACAAGTAATATAGAGTAAATAGGATTCGTTCCCACAGAGACTCAAATTGTTCGCTATGTTCACTTATGCACCAGCTTATGATTTACACTCACTGCTAAGACAATCACAATATTGGTTTCATTTAACTATTGAATAATTACCAACTAAGCCAATTACGAGGAAATAACTTGACTTTAACTTTATAATAAACAAACATGGGATTTCAATTTCAATTACTACTTCATCTAGAATCTTATGCCCTTTAGACTAGCATGTGACCGAGTTGATTACTGATTAGATGCACTAAACTGATACATACCAACTTTCGTTGCACATATACCATCCTACTGATCATCCACAATTGATAGAAGTCAAGTAGTCACCAAATATGTGTAGTCCCTATATGTCTATAGCAATTGAACACATACCGGTTTAAAATCAAGCATCCATAAAACCACATAGTCAGTGCAAGACGGTTAGAATTACACCACAAATTAATACATGTTCTTCACATGCAAAAACCTATGCTAGCATGAATTGTTCTAAACCCTAGATCCACTTTCGCATTCACTAGGATTAAACAAACAATTACAAGTGTTCGCGACGCACTTATAACGAATAAGCATAAACATACTAGGCAATCAATGCATTCAATCACACACCAAGGCATAAAAACACTCAATTACTAGAATCCATAGCAAAATCCATTAAAACCCCATGATAACGAATTAGCCCATAATTGACCTAATTGCCATCATGGGTTCTATTGAAAACATAATTCTAAAATAAACAAGTAAAAATAGAGAAGAAGAAATAAGGTTTAGAATTAAATCCCACAATAGAAGAATACAAAGGTTTCAAGAATAATCCTTGCTTGTCACTAGCTTGAAAGAATTCCTTCTCCTTTTCTCTCTTCTACAAAACACTAGGTTATATTACGTAAAGTGTGTCCCCTATGATTACAAGGGTTGGATGTTGATATAGGCTCTCCCTCACTTGCCCAATAAGAAAAAATACCTTAAATACAACTAGAATACGATTTTTGTGTCAAAAACCACCTAAAAATACAATTTAATTCGAAACATGATAGAATTTCAGAATTTCCAGCGAGTTCGGGCGCACCCTGCGCGGTATCAGCGCAGTCTGCGCGGTCTGTTACTGTTCAGAATTATAGAAAACTTCCCAGGCTTCGCGTGGACAGCTTACGGACCTCAAACGGACTTGTAGAACTCCAGATATGGCCAAAACAGTGAAGACTGCGCAACCATCCGAATTTTACACAATTTGCTCCTTTCTCCTCCGTTTCTTTCGCATTAGCTAACATCTTTAATACCATGACACATGTAACTCCTTGGTAGCATAACACAAGTGTACCATCTTCATTCCAATACTTAATTCCGCTCTAATATCGATTAGAAACACCAACACTAACCGATAGCTACAACCCTGCACAACTACACAAAACACATAAAAAATACAACAAACTTGAGACCAAGTCAATCAATTTAAGTCGATATGGAACGCTCCAAGTGGATATAAAATCCACTTATCAACATTCTGTCAATTCATACTCATACTTCGTGAATACTGTCAATGCTACAGGAACCTGTCAGCTCAGGTAACCTGCAAATACTGTCAATACTATAGGAACCTGTTAGTCAAGGTAACCTGTTCCACAATACAAGTACTAAAACAAGCACTTAAAATTTTTCAAATTGGCATATGAAATAGCTTAATCAATCATGCACAATACTGTCTAAGTAGGAATACTACCCCCCAGTTCTTTTGGGTAATTACTGTTACGTAAAAGAACAATAAGGAAGCTATAATCATCATCGTCATTCTCAGAATAAGGAAGACTAACCTCATCATAAGCAGAATAGATATTCTTCTAATATCATCAATGCTTGCATAAAAGAAATGTCATGCTGTCTAATCAGAATGCTAACCTGGTAAAGACTTACGTGAATCCAATTGGATATTATGTGATCCTTTATGGATAGAAAGCTCTCGCGGTATGTGCACCGGAATCTCTTCATATGAACCTGTTGGCTACAGGTAAACCTGGAAGTTATTGCTGTGAGCTTCGGAAAAATACAATTGTACCTGAAATTACAGGTGAACAACATAAAACCTGTTAACTACAGATACATAAAATCTTTGCAGCAACACACACTTTCTTCTACTCAAGTATCGACTGGCTAAAAACTTCTAGCAGGAAGTTGCTAATCAAAAGCTGTCTTCAACTGGCTTCTAACAAACATCAATGATCCTGAAAGCTGTCACATAAAAGCTTCAGGTATATATGAATGAACCTGTAACATGTCGGTTACAAGAAAATAGCGAATAATCTACTAGATGTTGGTAAAATAGCTATACTTGGAAGCTATTACCAGAATCTCCATATGAGTAACGTAGAACCTGTTAGCTACAGGTAAATATAAATGAACCTGGAAGCTACAGGTATATTTCAAGGAACCTGCGATCTGCAGGTAAACATTAAGGAACCTGCGAGGTGCAAGTAAATAACAAGGAATCTACTAAATGTAGGTAAATATCAAGGAACCTGCGAGCTGCAGGTAAATGTGCATTCTAACATCTAGAAACATAATCAAGACATAATCATAGCTTTATCTCATGTAAGACCTCAACAACATAGATGCTTATGCATGCTTTATGTATAGCAAGAGTTTGTTGCACGTACCTGGGAGGTTTCTACGAATATGTAAGCATAAATGGAGAGGTATCACCTGGATCTTTCTCTAGATTTGATCTGCTGTGAAGTGGAAGCCTCCGTTAAGCTTTGAAAACTCATTGACGTGTTCATGATGCAAGCATGTTGCTCTTCAAGGTACTAGACCAACGCAATCCGCAAGGTTTCTGAACCAAATCTAAGATATGAGGTTCCCGAACCTGATCATGAGGTTCCTAGACCTGAATTCTTAAAAAACTGAAATCCTCAATTTTTTGCAATAGTAGTTATACTACCCCCCAGTTCTTCAAGGAAGCTTGTCTTCGGTGGAGAACTATATTCTGGAAGCTCCATAATTCTTTATTAACCTTGAGGTAACGTGCCCAATTTCTCTCGTCATAACAAATGTCCACTTCTCTAGTCTTGCCAAAATCACTTTTGATCGTCATGTCAACTGCTCTCTAACAAGTTGATGAATATTCATTTGTGAAGCTTAGTAATGCGTGCTTTCTTCAGCTTGAGCTTCACTTCTTTTCATTTTTAAGAGGTTCCCTTATATCTATTGGGGACCCGAACTATTTAACCTTATCAAAATTACTCTTGTCAAAATCAGATTCTTGCATCTACTCTTCATCAAAATCTTCAACTATATCTAATCTCTTCTTCAAACCATGCTAAATCGTCTTCAACATTTCGATCGATATTGTAACCTCTTCGTTTCATTCTTGCTTATAGCTTCAACTTTTCCTCTAATTTCTTGTTTGTCAGATGACCTCATGAGTGAGGTATATTATTCTCAATACCTCATTTTTCTGGCCTTCTTACTCAAGTATGTGCTGATCAGCAAAATTCTTGTGTACAGGGGGGGAGACCTCTGGTTTCGGGAACCTCTTCCAGTAGGTCTTTTTTCATTCTTATTTCCATTCTGAATCATCTTGTTATATCTCTTTCTCTCATTCACTCATTCTTTTTCAACCTCTTATGACACACGCTGAGAGTGAACCTCTATATCAAATACAAATATCCCAATACAACACCTCTAAGCTTACGCGAGCTAACTCATTGTAAGAAACAAGAGATGTTGAGAGAGACTATTTGTAAAATATTTCCAGCAGCTCACTGATTTGGATGAAGCTCTTCACTTTCTTTTGTAATGTTTAGCGAGCAATCCTGCACGATATCTCAATTTTGCAGGCATATATACAATGCAACAACATATATTCATGATATGATTAATGCACTTTAATGAATATGATAACTAGAACACATAATATGCACATGCATTTTATAATGTATTTCTCATACAAATATTTGCTTTAGGTCATATATGAAGAATATTAAATATAATTTCTTTTTAATGACTTTCTTATTCTTTATTGGCATGCTAGTCGGACGAATTCTCTTACTATGTTGCTTCGGGGATCTATTGCTAGCGAAACTCAATTCATCACTTCTATTTCTAGCTTCTATCTCTCAAGGATACATGCTAGTCATTAATATCATGACACCTTCTGTTCATATTCATTCTATAAGCTAACTAGCATAGATTTCTTGTATGAATTTTCTATAATCAACTAAATATTTTAATGCATGCATGACATAAATATATCTATTTGCTGAATTAAATAATAAAATAGAGCAGAAAACTTAGCTCAAAATGCTGCTCCTGATCGAGTTTGCATGTGTACTCCGTTTTCTCAACCATCTCTCCCACGCAAATGACTCATCTATAGCTTCTTTATACTGCCTTTTAGATCATCTGCTACTCTGTGCTTGGAACTTCATGCATAGCTTGCGTAGGGTTAGTGCATAGCTTTTTTTTTTTCATTTTATTAACCACACCGTGGCAACTGCTTCTTCTTTTGACCATCCTGAATGTCATCCATGTAGCTACCGCTGCGAGCACATCTACTGGGATTCTTTATTGCATATATAGTCTTCCTTTAGCTTCGTATACTCATTATATCTTCTATGTTTGTTCTTTAAGTCGTAGCAAACTAGTCCCTTATGCTCCACTAATCTTTATCGGCCTCTACCATTATTTTTAAATATCTGCAACTGACCACCTACAGCATGCATGTGTGAAGGACATCAGGCTATATGTATCTTCTTTAATGACTATAAGAAGTCACCAATCAGTCCTCTAGATTGTAAAGGCGGTCATAGTGTCCCAAAGGTCCTGTGATGTCGACAAGGTTTCATATGCACCAGAAGCTGAACTGTAACCACCTCGTTAATTCGGATCAACATCTTTCTATATACACACAGTCTACACAGAAGCATGTAACTAGTTGCATTTGATACCCTGCCTTTATTTCCAATCACGGCTGTGGTTTTTGCTCTCACTATTTTTTTTGCTAAATCCGCGGTACTCGTTATCTTTGTTTTTAACATCGGCTATGTCATGTAGCCTCATTTCTTTCCTGTATGTAACAGATTGTAGGTGTCCTGCTGATCATTCTTCTTCTTTGTTATCAGACTTGGAATTTGCCATCGGTTGGAATTGTACTACACCTCTAAACTTACACGAACATGGTAATTTCCAGTAGTGCATCATTCGAGAATTTCCAGCGTTTCCCTTTTCTTCACTATTCCCCAAAAGCTTAACATGTGCTACCAACGTCCTTCTTCGTATTCCTTGTGATTTTTAATCAATCGCAGCCAACATCTCCTGTTGTTCATCACAACTTATACTTCCTGTATGTTCATATGTGTATGGGTTTATCGGATTTTAATTGTGGCACCTGGTACCTCTAAATCACAACCCACCATCTTGTTTTCATCACGTATTGATACCAGCGATTGGGTTTCGCTTGTATGAGTCACCAGTTATCTTCATGTTTCTGCTTCCTGGACCCCGGAAATAATGTTAACCAATCATGTACGCATTTTGCTATCGTCACATCATCATTTATGGTACATAACAAAATCATCTGACTTCTTCTCTGAATTAAATAGGCTGCCTGCATCTCGTTGTCGCGCCCACCATTGCTTATGTTTCAATCATATATAATTCTTCGAGACCACTATTACTACTACTGAAACTTCTCGCCGCTGTTTATCACCACCACTGGTAATCCTAACACCTATGTATCGCTTCTGTTCTTTTGCGTATAAGTCTTCCTCTGGTTTGCATGCCACTATCATTGTTTTCTCTGGCACTTTTTCAAACCAATCACAACTAACATCATCGTTAACACCTTGTATGAATTCTGCAAGATTCTGACCTGCTTCTCTCTTTTTATTCATGCGCTCTCTTTTGTCGTTTCATCTCAATGCTAGTCCATAGTTCCCTCTTTCCACAACTGAGTTCTTTACCATACACCGACTCTGGCATTCTTTGTTCCTGGACATCATAGCTTGCAACACCGCATAACAAAAACGTTAAAACCTGTTCTCAAATATCTCCCTGAACAATGGTCTCCGCTTGTCGTAACATTATCGATTGTCACTCAACTTATTTAACTTTCTCTTCACTATTGTACCGTTGTTCCTTGTTAAAGGCCATCCATATTTTATAAGTATACCTGAGTCATGAGAACTCCACCCAGATATGAATCTCTATAGCTTATTACATCGTTCATGCCACCAGAAATTTCAGCCGCATCATTAAAACAAACGGGTTCTCTCCTGTGCATCCTTGGTTGGAACTCAATATGAATTCACTCTGCGAATCCTCTCCAGTTTGTGATGTTATGAACGTAGTATACAGGGACCAATCATTCTGGTTTCATCTCCGTTTGTATGTATAAAGTTTTTTTTTTATGGTGTCGCGTAATCCTGAATTATGCAACCTGTCATTCCGATATTCCAGCAACTACCCTCAAATTCATCGTTGATCATTCATCTTGCTTAACACCTGCTATTTGCTTCTCAAAAAGCAGCCGTTTCTTATCAGACACATCATTAAATAGCAGCAACTAGTACCATCGCGTATGTCCACGTCCTTTCCATCACAGCTTGTAGATTGTTGCTATGTAATATGGTCGTCACCAACACTCTTTGACTCAATGACTCATGGCATCCACAACGTACTCTTGTTCTCAATTCTGCACAGTCTTTAACAAAACAAGGTACCACACATATGTTTTTGATCATCATATTCATGTCCTTTATTTCTCGCAGCCTGTATCATCATAATGCTTCGCCGCAAGATGTCCTCCTGACCTGTATATACATGCACTCCTGAATATATACCTCTAGGCTGATACCATAAAAGTCGAACCTCTTGAAGCCTGGAGCCAACGTTTTCCTCCTCCTTGACTGTAATCGAATATCTAAACGATTGCACCCTGCGAGCACGCTTGCACACCATTGCTTCCTCTGTCTATATACAGTCAAGCACCTAATCCACCTCTGGCTCCATTGATCGTCTCTGGTGACTGTAGGGGTTATGTTTAATGCCATAGATGTCAAACACAGGACCTACCATCTGCTCTCCTTGGCAATGGTGGGTGGCCCTCTTCCGCTTCTATTCTACATGTGGGTCAAATCTCCGAGATGTACGTAGTCCCATAACAAGGTATAGTTGTTCGACCATATATGCATCACTGCTGACTTCACGTTGCCTCTGAAACATGTGACTTCCGTGATTTTTCCGCTTTGTTTATTTACCGGACATGATTGTCGATTAAAGATTCATGGTCTGCCATTGAAACACAGCAGCCACCGTTTATGTCATCTCTCTTGGTACACAATAAATCATCCGTAAGTCCTGGTTGGATACAACAGCAACGACCAATCCCATCGTATCTATCCCCGTGGTTTCATCTTTGATGCTCTAACTATGCTCTCGTTTTGATTATGTTAATGTTCGTAAAAGTTTTCAATGACCCACCAATCTTTATTCTATCTCTCTGTACATGTATATAGGTTTTAATGGTGTCCCACGTAGCCCTGAATTACGTAGCCTGTCCTGGAGCAGCCATCATCAAATTCTTTATTATCATAGAATCTGTATAAAGAATTAATAAACACATATCTTTTTGTTTGATTTCTCTTTTGTCCTCCACAAACGAACAAGATAGGGGCCCCTCCTTCTAGCGCCAATGTTGATGGAGGATTTTCGTAATCAACGTGATTTTCGGAGGCCCACTGGAATTTACAAGTGTAACACATGTAATTGGCTGTTTTTGGTGATTTGGGTGTGATTTGATGGTGGGGGTGAGCTGAGCTTGAGAGGTTACGAGAATCATCGCAGGTTCCATTAGCGAGATCTGTGTCCGTTCTCCCAAGGTGCCTACGTACCCTTGTTTTTATAGGGATCAAGCTCACGTAGTTCTAATATGATTCTGTCTCTTACTGGAATAGCTTTATTCGGTCACCTAGTTCGTGTAGGACTCAGGTTCCTTTAGAGCCTTTCACGAACTAGTTGGTTAAGTAGAGTAGAACTCGAGTTCGTACTCCACTATGATTCGTTCATTGGTTAGAGTAATCCTAGGATCATCTGCGCCCTAGAATTATACTCAGATACCAATTTGTTTATCTGTTTTAGATGGCTTCTAGAACTTTCTGTTGGGCAACTCGTAGGAACCTGGTGCTCAGGAACCTACATCTCAGGAGCCTGTTTCTCAGGAACCTCCTTATTTCGGGACATATCGCTTAGGGACCTCCCTTTGAGTGTCAGTACCTGCACAAAATAACAAACTGGTTAGACTGGATAACTCTTCACATGCTTTTATCATTTCTATGGTTGTTGCTATGCTAACTCGAACTCTTTTGCTTGGAGGAACCTGGTCTTCTAGTGCTCAGCTCAGCTTCCTGACCATTGGGAACCTCCTAATACTCATACTTCCTTAGTCATTTCTTTTATTTGATCTTCATAACTCGTACTGGATCAATCTTCTAGCTCGTATGGACCGAATCCTATAGATTAATGGGCCTAAATCTAGCCCATGGAGATTTTGGGCACAACATTTACCTTTACCAAATATCTTCCAAAACCCTTAGAGAGATAGAGAAGAAGAAGTCCGACGGTCACCAACTCAATTCAAACTCTCCGTCGCCGCTTTCTTCAAGTTAAGGTATGACTTACTTTCTTTCTGCTCTTTCATAATCTTGACTTCATTTCGTACTATCTGAACTTTTGTGTCTTGCATGCTGATGTTTTTTTTTTCATTTCTATTTTTCACATTCCATGCTTCTTATACGATTTGTTCACCACACCTTGTTTGTTTGGTCATCGATTTACAGTCTTGTAACCCTGGTTCCTTCGGGACTCGATATTGTTTATTCACATTCTGTACACCCATGTTTTTGACTCATACTGTAGTCGATATGTGTCGCTTTTAATGGTGCGTAGCTTCTGTGTAATTCGCTAGCTACCCTGTGTCTCATAGTTATGTTTGTCCAAGAACTTTAGAGCCACAATTTCTCTTTTAGAAGACTCAAAACCTGACTTTTCTCCGTCTATCTTTTGCAGATGTCCTCTGATTCTACACACTCTGACCACCTATCTTCAATTCACCCTTCTACCATGCCAATAGGGGAAAGAACTAGGTCTAGGGTTGTTATTCCAGATGTTGACGAACCTGGAAATATCCTCCTCAAACCTTCAACCTTACCCTCTACAAATCCTGCTGCACTACTAGAAATATGTCAATAGACATCGGTTTCTGGCCGTTGTTAAAAAAAAATCTGACCGATGTCTATGCGTGTGTAGAGAAAGGTCAAAACCTTTAGACATCGGTTTTTAGCCGTTGTCTATTATCAACTTAGACATTGGTTTCTTAAATATTTCTGATGTCTAAGATACATTATGTGCAGTAGTTCTTTTTAAATTATGATATATTATTTTCATTAGATCAACATAAACATAGCACGGACAAGGTAAATAATGACATATACATCGATTTCTTGGTAAAAACCGATGTTTTATGTTATCTGAGACATCAGTTGGTATGTGAAACCGATGTTATATAGTGTTATTAGACATCGTGTTCATTAACAAAATCGATGTTATATGTTCCAGTAGACATCAGTTTTTTTAAAATATTTGATGTATTAGCTTTTCTTGGACATTGGTTTATTTGTTAAAAAGTGATGTCTCTTGTTCAGGTATTAGCATACAATATTCTTTTCATATGCACCAAAAAACCTCAAATCAAACCAAAATACAAAAATACAAAAATAGATGTTATAAGCACTTGCCATTTACCAAACACAAAATATCCAATCTTTACATCAACTAACATAACCAAAATAATATGTCTAGCTATCATAATTAACTAGCTTACAAACCAAATTGCATGTACTTCGACAAGCAAGACAAGCAAACCAATTGTTCGACAAGTTCAAACATATCTAAGGTATAAGGGCCTTCATTTTCTTCTTTTTTAATCTTTCAGA
The DNA here is from genome assembly GCA_037693485.1 of Kitagawia praeruptora. Classification (NCBI taxonomy): domain Eukaryota; kingdom Viridiplantae; phylum Streptophyta; class Magnoliopsida; order Apiales; family Apiaceae; genus Kitagawia; species Kitagawia praeruptora. The sequence continues at coordinate 131,458,786 of CM075347.1, forward strand.
GAGGTCCGCACAAGCAAGCCGTTGAAACTTAAGACTCGGAGGGCTCTCCATTGTTTGCCTTTACAAATCACAATGCAGCAGAAGACATAAATACCTGATGCTAGTATTATGCAGTAAAACTGCAAGCTTGGTTTTATCAGGCTTAATGGTCTTGGCATGACCATTATACAAAAATCGTCGATGGCCCATCAGAAAATGTGGAAAGTTTCCACCTTGAGTGGTAACAAATACTTCACTAAACAAGCACACCATGTAGTCCGGAGCTGCCAACCTCGAAGAATATCCCTTAGCAAATCAAAGAAAGAAATTATGGTGTCAGTTTAACAAAACACACTTAGTTACTCTACTACAAGCTGGTACCTTAATATTGTAATTACGATGTCTCAACGATGCCCAGATCTAATCAACATTGAATTGGGTTGACTGAAATTTTACAGAGGACAATAGTTGGCTTGGACAAAATGGTATCGTCTCCATTTACACACACAACAGTAATGTAGTTGCTGACCAATTCTAAGTAACAATTTCACTTCTCAACAGTTAGACACATTGTTGATCACACACAATTCCTACTGACCTTTTAATACATCTAACACCAGCTTGATCACTCTGTTCACATGGACCAGCTTATGTATCAATGTCATCATCATCGGATTGCTCATATGAACCACTAGTAAGCCCCACTGTTTGGTTGTCACATCCTTTAGGCAGGTTATTGGTAGTTGAAGTTGGACTCCCAGCTGCAACGAAAATAGCATCCACCAGTTACACTAGCTAATTTTGAATTTCATGTACACAGTTATTAGTGACAGTCACCATGGTGTTATATAAATGAACCAATCTCCTTAGCTGCATTCATAGAAATGATACATACCACAAATTGATGACTGTGATTCCATTGTGATAGTGCTGGATCGTTTTGGAGTACCGTAATTCTGACACCAAATAGAAAATACTGTGATTCACAATCTTCTTTCATCTTACAGCTTAAAGACATGGCCACAGTTGAAGTAAAGCATGAAAATATAAAGCCAAAACCCAGAATCAGGAAATATTGAGAAAGAAACAGGAACTGGAATTATTTAAAATCCAAGAGCCCCAACTGAATATTGTTTATAACATTCCTGAATATTAATAAACAAGACTCCAGATGTGCTTAATGTTGGAGGAAGGAAGAAATAGGTAACTAAATTTTCTATCAAACAGACAACAAGTGCATTTATAGGTACTAAATTTCAAAACACACAGATACCAAATAAATCGTTATATAGATTACTCATGTTTTAGCTTTAACCACAATACTACAAACAACAATCACAAACAAACGACACATCACAAAAGCAAATAAGTAAAGTCCATTATCCATATAAACAAGAAAGCACAAAACAAAATGAAGTAAAAGAAGGAAAAGAGAGGAGAAGATACCCTTAAGACTCTCGACAACACCAGGAACAACCTCATGTTCAAGTCCAGCATACTCGCCTTTGGTATTCTCCCTAATTACAACAATATCAACATTATCATGTCTGGTAGGCAAGCCAGGTAAATTCAAACAATTCACAAGCGAAGCATACAAATCCAACTCCTTACACACACACAGACGGAGAGGGAGAGAGAGAGAGAGAGAGAGAGAGAGAAAGAGAGAAAGAAAGAGAGACAGAGAGAGAGAGAGATCGAGAGAGAGGGGGAGACTAACACAACTAAGATAGACTTCGAGCTTTCGAGTTGAAGAGTTCAAGCTTTGTTGTTCATCAAGATTGATTAGCTAGCTTTGAGATTATTTAGCTGATTGATTAGGGTTCTTAGGGGGCGGCTAGCTAGGGTTCTTCAGAGAAAAGAGAAAAGGGGCGTAGTGGGTGTGGGTGTTTTTAGCTGAATGAATATTGTTTGTGATTTTATGTGTTTTGTTTTTTGTTTTTATTTTCTTGGATTTGATTTGAATGGGGGAAATTTTGGTTAAGGGGGAAATTTTTTTAGAAAGGGGGGAAATTTTGGGAAAGAGGGGGAGATGTTTTACGGGGGAATTTGGCTAAGGGAGGGAAAGTTAGAAATTTGGCTAAGGGAGGAAAAATGAGATTTTTTTACTGGATCTTTAATATCAGTTGAACCAAGGTATCGATGTCTAAATAGCATAAAGACATCGATTTTACAAAAACCGATGTTATAAACATTTTTAACATCGGTGGCAATTATAACCGATGTTAAAGGCCCGATGTCTATTCCAGTTTTTCTAGTAGTGCTGCTCCTACCTTTGTGGATTTGGGGGATGATTGGCCCTCTGACGGAGAAGAAGTGTCTAAGCCTGATCATAGCTTGATCCCAGATCCTAATTTTGATAACGAGGTGTCCGTTGAGAGAGATTTGTATAAACAAGAAATCGTACCTTTCTGCGAGAAAATAGATTCCCTTATGACTCTGACTAGGTTAGAAAAACTGTATGAGGAATGTCCTCGCCCAAACTGCTCCATTGTTATCCCTAAACCTGGTGAGAAAGCTCACAAATTCGATATTAAAATACCTGATCGAGGTATTCTAAACGTTGTAACCTCTGTTGCCTTCTTCAAAGTTGGCGTATACTTCCCTCTACATCCATTCTTGAGAGAGGTTCTTGACTTCTATGGCTTGGCCCCTCTCCAATTGACACCTAACTCATATAGGTTAGCCATCAGTACCTACATTCTGTACACTGGCTTGTTCACAACCCCACTATCTACACCTGAATTAGGGTACTTCTTCAGATTGAAGGACACTGGGAAGGGTTCCGGTTGTTTCTATCTGACTGCCTGGCCTAGTCATCAAGGCCAATGTATAAAAGGTATTAAGCAAAACTTTGACCAATGGCAAGAGCAGTTCCTTTACTGCTTTGATTGCCCTTCGACTCGCTTTGAATTCAATTGCCGCCCCTTAATTCCAAAACAGACTGTTCTTACTGGAGCTTGTTTAATGAGAGCTGAAGAGGCTTTGAAGCATTCTTCGGCCATAAGAGATTGCATGATTCTGTTGACCCCTGATAATTTATCTACCCTAGGTTTTATTCCCTCAACCTCTGGTACGAATTTCTTTGCTATTATGCCCTCTTTTCTATTATTATACTTCTGCACTTTCACCTGCTTACTCTATGTATAAATCTCTAATATTTTCTTGTATTTTCTTTTGCAAACATGGCTCCCAAAGCCCCATCATTTATCAAAAGGTTCAAGAACGTGGATGAGATTTTCAAGACTGAAACTAAGGAGGTTCCGCTGAATGCAACTCCTATTAATCAAGTTCCTGGCACTCCTGCTTCCCAAACTACTCATTCTGGTTCTTCAAAGAGGAAGTTTGCCCAATCAACTCTCAACCTCTCAGTGACTCCCCAGACTCGCTCGTCAAAGAAAAGCAAAGTAGTGAAAACTGACCCTGATCCATCCTCAAACCTGTTCAAGGACATGATTGACACCCATGTTCCTAAAGAGACAATAGCTTCCTGGAGTAAAATGAGCTCTACTGAAGCCATGCACGCCATGAGGTTTGCTACTGCTCAATCTGCTTTCTTTGCCCTCAGATATTGCGACGAGTTTGCTGTAAAGACCCAATATGACCTCCAACTTCAAGAAGAGATTTGCAAACTCGAAGCGGAGCTAGCTGCTAGTGAGGATAGAGTGAACATTGCCACTGCTGCTGTCAGAAAGGCAAAGACTATGGAGACCTCTTTAAGAAACGAGAAAGTCGAACTTCAAGGTCAAGTCAAGGTCCTTAAGGACGAGAAACTGTCGATGCTGGAAAGAACCAATGAACTGGAAGCTCAGGTGGACGCCTTGAATGCTGCTGTTGAGGTTGTGAAGTCATCCATGCTCGCCAAGGAGAAGGCCAGATATGACGAGGGCTATGATGAAGGTATTAATGATTACATACGCTCCACATGGGAGAAGATGCCCAATCTAGACTGGTCCCTCCTGGGTGAAGACGTGGTGGGAATGATCAAAGATTTCGAGAAGAAAGCTGCAACCCCACAAGTCTCTGTACCTCCCGTACCAACGGTTGAGAGGTCTCTTGGTTTCAACCTTGAGGCTGCAGAGGTTCCTGCCCTTGAAGCTGCTCAGTCTGTCCTTCCAACACCTCTTCCAGCTGTCGAAGAATTTGCCAAAGTACCTGCCGCTTGAAGCTTTATAAATTACATGAACTTTTGATAACTTTCCTTGAGGTCGCGGGCCCCTCATAGCGCCTCGCAAGATGTACTTTTTAATACTGATTTCTTATGGCCTTCGTGCCTTAACTTTTATGTTGGTTTTCTCGGGTCGTTGTACCCATAACTGTGGCCTTTAATGATGAATGTTCCCCTTTGCTACATCTCTTATTCTCACTTACATATCTGTGCATGCTAAGTTTTACTTGTGCCTTAGCCAAATACTACGCACTCTCCCTTAATAGTTCGTAAAATACTTCACCAGTAGGCTGTCTAGAGAATAACTCAGCTTCCATACTCATGTATTCAAGCTTACGCGGGCTAACCCATTGTAAGAAACAAAACACACGTATACTTCCACTTATTTTTCCTCAGGATAAATGCAACAAAATACAGCTTACTTGTAAATTGGGGACCTCTCTGTTTACACTGCGAAACCTGTGCTCGTCATCATAATCCACACTAGTGCTTCCTTTAACAACTTCCTAACTTATTGCTGCTGAATAATAGAATCAAATTCCTCACGAATAAGCCGCTAACGATCACTAACCCTGCAAAACAACATAAAACAGAAGCTAGTTAACGTTAGTATAATTTCTTTCGTTCGATTCGGGTCAACTCTTGGAAAGGTTGCCTGCTTGGCTCCCAATCCTAATCTCCAGGTCCCAACATGCCTCAAGGCATGTTGGTTCCTTTTTTCTCTTGGAAAGGTAACCTGCTTGGTTCCCAGTCCTATTCTCTAGGTCCCAACATGCCTCGAGGCATGTTGGTTCCTTTTTGTGCCTCGAGGCGATTCTAGGAACCTGTGCGCCGTTCTGGGAGTCCACACAGATTCCTCTTCTTCATGTGTCAGGCTAGACATCTTATGAAGGTAAATGCTAAGGATTTTATCCCTTCTTCTCATGTGCCAAAGGCGGTTCCACATGAGGGAGAGCTTATTAGGCTTCTCTTTAAGAACAAGTGTGTCGGTCTAGGCTCCACACAGGTTCCTTTAGGTGCCTTTTGTCAGGACTTTAGGTGCCTTTTGTCAGGACTTTAGGTGCCTTTTGTCAGGACTTTAGAAACACGTGCTCAAGGAACCTGAGGCTTTCAATTCATGCTCAGGAAGCTACCTGAGGCTTTCAGCTAAAAAACTTTGCTCAGTCAGCTGAGACTTTTCGATCAAATGTGCTCAGGAAGCTACCCGAGGCTTTGGTTCAAATCAGCCATTCTCAATTTGTATACTTTGTCGAATCATATTCATACTTTGCTCATACTTTCAATGCTAAAGGGACTTGTAGGTCAGGGTGACCTGCAAATACAATACAATGCTACAGGAACCTGTTAGCCTAGGTAACCTGCAAATACAATACAAGTACTAAAGCAAGCAATTAAAAAGTTTCAAATTGGCATATGAAATATCAAATCATATCATGCACAATACTGTCTAAGTATGAATACTACCCCCAGTTCTTTTGGGTAATTATTGTTACGTAAAAGAACTATTAAGGAGCTATAGCTGCAAAGAATGCATTCAAAATATCCAACGTAGAGCTATCTATCGCTCAATACTTTAAAAAGAAATCGTCTTGCAAGTAGGGAGGTTCACATCAAGTACCCCCCCAAGTACATGCATAATCAAATACTGAAATCAAAATGTTGGTCAGCTATAACTAATAAGCTGCCTTTATTCTTGGGCTGAAAGAGCCTTACTTTTCCTAAGAAAAACACATAAAAGAGTTACTGATAATACTTCTTGAGATGTTCTGCATTCCAAGCTCTCGGAATGAGGTTCCCATCCATATCCATCAAGTGGTAGGTTCATTCCCAAATTGCTGACTTTATCTGGTAAGGTCCCTCCCAATTTGCTCCAAAAGCTCCATGTGCCAGAACCCTAGTATTTGGCATGACTTTTCTCAGAACTAGGTCTCCAACTTTAAAAGGTCTTGCCTTCACCTTTTTGTTGTAATACCTTCGAACTCTCTGTTGATATGCTGCTAACTTCACTTGCGAATCTGCTCTCAACTCTTCGACCATGTCCAAATACAGTCTATGATTGACCTCATTGTTCTCGGGGTCAAAATACTTTCTTCTCAAGGAACCTGTTCCAACTTCCATAGGTACCATAGCTTCACAACCATAAACGAGAGTAAAGGGAGACTCACCAGTTGTTGTTCTCGGCGTGGTGTTATACGACCACAAGACTCCAGGAAGCTCCTCTGGCCAGCTTCCTTTCTTATCTTCAAGCCTCGTCTTCAAAGTATGCTTGATAATCTTATTCACCGCTTCAGTCTGTCCATTACTATGTGGATAGTACACTGCTGAAAATGCCTTCTGAATTCCAAACTGCTCACACAACCCTCTAAGCTCTCTACTATCAAACTGCTTCCCGTTGTCAGAAATCAGCTTCTGCGGAATGCCAAACCTGCATACAATGGCTCGAAACACGAACTCAGTCAATTTTGATGCTGTAATCTTAGCAAGTGGTTCTGCTTCTGTCCACTTTCTGCTTCTGACAATTACTGCATGCCTGTATGAATTTGGTAGCATCTGCTTTGATGGTTGGCCAATAATATCCTTGTCGAAGGACCTTCATGGCTAAAGAATTACCCCCCGAGTGATTTCCACATACTCCTTCATGAATATCCTCGAGGATATACTTGCATTGTTCTCCAGCTACACACTTGAGCAAAGGTTGATTGAATCCTCGTCTATAAAGAACTCCATCATAGATTACATACTTGGTTGCATGATACCTCAGCTTCCTGGCATCATCTTGAATGGGAGGTAGCTCCCCTTTATACAGGTAATAATGTATTGGGGTCATCCAGGAATCTTCAACTGGAAACTCGATGTCCATCACTTCTTCTTTGAAAACACTAGGTTGCTCTCGAATCTGAAGTGGGATTACCCCCAATAATGTGGATTCTCTCTGAGATCCTAGCTTGGCTAATGCATCTGCATTGGTATTTTTTCCTCGAGGTATTTGATCTAGCTTCACCTCTTTGAACCTCGCGATCAACTCCTGGGAGTACCTCAAATACAAGTCTGTTCGTGGACCTCTCGCCTGAAAACCACCACGAATCTGCCAAACTACTAACATCGAATCACTGAACACTCTAATATTCTCAACTTTCATCTCCAAGGCTATCTTGAGACCTGCAATCAATGCCTCATACTCTGCATCATTGTTCGTGGCTCTAAAAGCAAAATGAATCGAACTATAGAGTTGGTGTCCCTCTGGACTAACTAGCTCTATGCCTGCACCTGCTCCACCACTGTTAGCAGCTCCATCTACATACAGTGTCCACCAGGGTGCACAGTTGTCATTCTCTGTCTGTTCTTCCACCACCTCTTTTGGCCCCTCCTGGCCAGTAACCTCCACATGAGGTGGAAATTCGATTAAGAAATCTGCTAGAGCTTGAGCTTTGATTGTTGTCTTTGGCTTGTATTCTATGTCGAACTGTCCCAAATCCACAACCCACTTTAACATTCTCCCAGAAGTTTCTGTCCTATGCATCACTTGCTTAAGTGGATATGAGGTTCTTACCTCAATCTTGTGAGCTTGGAAGTAAGGTCGCAGCTTCCTGGAAGCTAGAATCAATGCGAAAACCAGCTTCTCTATTCCTGTATACCTCGTTTCTGCATCAAGTAACCTTTTACTAACATAGTAGACTGGGCTCTGCTGTCCATTCTCTTCTCCAACCAGAACTGCACTAATGGAATACTCTGATACGGCCAAGTAAAGTATCAATGTTTCTCCATCCACAGGTTTGGCTAACAATGGGGGGCTCCCCAAATGCTCATTTAACTTTCCAAATGCTATCTCACATTCTGCTGTCCACTCGAATTTGCTTCCTTTCTTTATAGCTATAAAGAACTCCTGACACTTATCAGTGGACTTCGAGATGAATCTATTCAAGGCTGCAACTCTCCCTGTGAGGGACTGAACCTCTCTCATAGTCCTTGGTGACCTCATATCAATCAATGCTTTAATCTTGGCTGGGTTGGCTTCGATACCTCTGTGATTCACCATAAAACCCAGAAACTTTCCTGATTCTACTCCGAACACACATTTTTTAGGGTTCAGCTTCATTCTGTACTTTCGCAAGATTCCGAACATTTCTTCTAAGTGATTTACCTGGTCAACAGCTTCCTTGGATTTGACTAGCATATCATCCACATATACTTCCATAGTATGGCCAATTTGGTCTTTAAACATCATATTCACTAACCGTTGGTATGTGGCTCCAGCATTAATCAATCCAAATGGCATGCATACATAGCAATAAAGACCCTTATCCGTAATAAAAGAAGTATGCTCTTGATCAGGTTCATACATAGGGATTTGATTGTAACCTGAATATGCATCCATGAAGCTGAGGAGGGCATGTCCAGCTGTTGCATCCATTAGCTGATCAATCCGTGGCAGTGGGAAACTGTCCTTCGGGCATGCTTTGTTGAGATCTGTGAAGTCCACACAGGTTCTCCATTTCCCATTAGGTTTCTTTACCAAAATAGGGTTTGCCAACCATACTGGGTAGAAAGATTCTTTAACCAATCCTGCATCCAATAACCTATCGACCTCTTCTTTCAATGCTTGAGCTCTTTTTCCACTAACTGGTCTTCGCTTCTGTCTCACTCCTTTCTTTTCTGGATCAATATTCAACTTGTGACACATGACCTTTGGATCTATCCCTTCCATATCTGCGTGACACCATGCGAACACATCCAGGTTCTTGCCCAAAAAGGTAATGAGAGATTCCTTTAAGGCTGGGTCGAGTTGAGCTCCAATCTTCAACACTTTTGTACCATCTTTGTCATTCATCTTCATATCCAAAGTTTCACCAGCTGGTCCAGCCTTGACCATGGTTTCTGGCATTCGAGGATCTAAGTCTACCTCCATCTCTGTGGTTGAGTCCTCTTGAGGTTCCTGGACTGTAGATGGTTCTGAACTTCGTGCATGACATTCCTTCTCTTTGATGCTGGCTGACTGTCTTCACTGCTTCCATTATGTTTCAGTTTTCGGGATTTTTCTTCATCCAATCCTTCTGCCATACACACATCACCATCCTTGTCCGTAGGGGGTGCACTTTCTAACAGCAGGTAAGGGGTATCTGGTCCCCAAAAAACTGGAATCTCAGCATGAGGTTCCTCTTCTATGATCTTTTCAATTCTTATAGCTCTACAGGATGCTGGCACAAAACCTTCCAAGGGCGGACTACGCAGGTCGAGCATTATTTTATCTGGGTTCTTTCCTGGAAAATCATCAGGAACCTCATCCCTGGGTTTAGGCAATTTAGCAGCATGTTGCAAAGCTTTGGTGTAGCACTCTCTAGACTCATACTGGCATCCTCGAACTACACCAATTCCATTTGGTGTTGGGAACTTCATAGTTAGATTGTAAATGGAGGTTATCACCCTCATCTCTTTCAAGACGGGTCTTCCCAGAATAGCATTGTAGTTCATATTCTCCTCTATAACGATGAATTCTGCCAGCTGTGTAATGCAACATGGTTTGTGTTGTGCACAAATTCATCATGGGCTGGATTTAGGCCCATTAAACTATAGGGTTCGATCCATACGAGCAAGAAGATAGATCCAGTACGAGTTGTGAAGGTCAGATAAAAGAAATGACTAAGGAAGTATGAGTATCAGGAGGTTCCCAATGGTCAGGAAGCTGAGCTGAGCACTAGAAGACCAGGTTCCTCCCAGCAGAAGAGTTTGAGTTTGCATAGCAACAGCCATAGAGATGATAAGAGCATGTGAAGAGTTATCCAGTCTAACCAGTTTGTTATTTGTGCAGGTACTGATGCCTAAAGGGAGGTCCCTAAGTGATATGTCCCAAAATAAGGAGGTTCCTGAGAAACAGGCTCTTGAGATATAGGTTCCTGAGTACCAGGTTCCTACGAGTTGCCAACAGAAGGTTTTAGAAGCCATCTAGAACAGATAAACGATTTGATATTGGAGTATAATTCTAGGGCACAGATGATCCTAGAATTATCTCTGATCAACGAGAGAATTATAGTAGGGTACGAACTCGAGTTCTATCTTACTTAGCCAACTAGTTCGTGGAAGGCTCTAAAGGAACCTGAGTCCTACACGAACTAGGTGACCGAATACAGCTATTCCAGCAAGAGATAGAATCACGTTAGAACTACGTGAGCTTGATCCCTATATATACAAGGGTACGTAGGCACCTCAGGGGTAAGACACATTAAGTTCTCTGATTTTCTCTAAAGGCACTTGAGATTATTGGAGACACCCTCGGCACAGCTCAACCCCCACAAACACAACCCAAACCTTTTCACAGAACAGTTGATCGCTAGCCTATACAACTACCCGTAAACCTCTCAAAAGTTGTTACAAAAATCCACTCATCAACATTGGCGCTAGAAGGAGGGAATAGTTAATATCTTAAGAGTGGAAAAGATGTCAGGCAACTCTGATAGCGAAGCAACCCGTTCTGAGCGACAGATTCACGATGGGAACAAATCTCTTCCCAAAGCACCGAAGGTTACCAAAGTAGCTATGATGGAAATCTTAAAGATTGTGGGAGAGCGATTGTCGACTTTGGAGCAGGCTTTAGGCAAAAAGAAGAAAAAGAAGGCAAAGAAAGGCAAGAAGTCGAAGGTTACTCCGAAACAGTTGAACTTTAAGGAAGAAGAATCTGAGAATGGTGAGGAGGTTCCAGAAGATGGTGAAGAACCAAAGCAGAATAATGGTGATGAAGAACTAGAGAATCCTGAGAAGAGTAAAACTGTTAGCAAGGGCCGTACAGGGTCCAAGGGAAAGAAGAAGACCAAGACTGGAGGTTCCTCACAGAAAAAGAAGAAAGATAAAGACCCATCTGTTGAGATAATTGAAGAAGAAAACACAGATTCAGACGAGGATACTGAAGAATCAAGCACTGCAGAGTCGCAAGAGGAGGAAGGAACGAGCAAAAAGACAAAGGCGGAAGCTATTGGGGAGGTGACAGCAGAAGATATCAAGAAAATTTTGGCTCAGCTCAAGGACGAAAAGAATCTTGCTGTGAACCCTATTACCGCTTCTCCTTTCACCAAGAAGGTTCGAAAGTCGGCTCTGCCTAGGTCTTACAGGCCTTCGAATGAGTTGAAATTCGATGGAACTACTGACCCTATTGAATACCTCAGTCGTTTCGACACAGAGATGGATGTCTATCAATTGAAGGAAGCCACCAGATGCAGGTTACTGGCTGCAACTCTATAGGGTGGAGCCCATCAATGGTTCAAGAGGTTACCTGCCGATTCGATTGGTTCTCGGGCGAGTATGGGAAAGCTCTTTGTTACTCAATTCAGAGCATCCGTTGCATTCGCACCACCTACCAATACCTTAGCCAACATCAAGCAAAGACCTAGTGAGACATTGACGGAATACTTCAAGAGGTTCAATGCAGAGGTTCCGAAGGTTAGGAAAGTATCTGAGGAAACTATAAAGAATTTCTTAATTGCTGGAGTCAAAGGAGGCTCAGACTTCTGGAAAGCACTTCAAGGAAAAGAACCAGAGACGTTGGCAGATTTTTATGCCCAGGCAGAACCTTTTCGTCTTGTGGGGGAATCTCTGGCCAAGTTAAAGAAGGATCCAGATTTCGTAAGGCAAAGTGGAAGCAAGAGGTCGAGACCAAGAAGCCCTAATGGACATGATAGTAAGAAGGTGGTTAGTCGTACATCCCAGGTAAAGCCTGAAGCTGGAGCTGTGAATCCTACTAGACCTGTCATGAGTCAGGTCCCGCCACCAGCTTCCTATAACAACAACAAACATGAGAGACCTATCTATGAAACTTTCACCCCTTTGGTAGCTCCAATCGATCACATTTACGCGGTGAATGAGAAGTCCTCATGGTTTAAGAAGCCTTTCAAAACTGGTCCTCCAGGGAATAAGAATGAGCGCCCATACTGTGACTTCCATGATAACAATGGGCATAATACTGCAGACTGCCGTCACCTCAGGGACCTAATTGAAACTCTAATCAGACAAGGGCAGTTAAGTGAATGGGTGGCTCAAGAAGGCAAAAAGTATAGAGATGAGAAGACTCAGAAGACACAGACACATGAACCTATTGTGATGGAAGGACCACCTAAGGCTGGGTGCATACGCACAATTATAGGAGGTCCCCACATTGGAGGAAGTAGCAGGAGCGCCATGGAGAGATATACCCGTGAAGCTAAAGAACGTCCTTTGACCAGTGTTTATAATCTGTCACAGAGGTCTCCAAAGCTGTTTGAAGGAGAGGATGTAGATTTTACTTTCACTGAAGAAGATGCTTCTTGGGTGCACCATCCTCATACCGATGCTTTAGTGGTCGTGGCAGGAATCGGGTCTTATGAGGTTCATCGTGTGCTAGTTGATAATGGAAGCTCTATAAACCTGTTATCTTATTCAGCTTTCAAGAAGATGCATTTTCTGGATAAAGACTTAACTCCAACAAATGATACCGTGTACGGATTCACTAATAATCAGGTTCCTATCAAAGGTAAAATTCGTTTACCAGTAACTCTAGGTAACAAACCATGTTGCATTACACAGCTGGCAGAATTCATCGTTATAGAGGAGAATATGAATTACAATGCTATTCTGGGAAGACCCGTCTTGAAAGAGATGAGGGTGGTAACCTCCATTTACCATCTAACTATGAAGTTCCCAACACCAAATGGAATTGGTGTAGTTCAAGGATGCCAGTATTAGTCTAGAGAGTGCTACACCAAAGCTTTGCAACATGCTGCTAAGGCTGCTAAATTGCCTGAACCCAGGGACGAGGTTCCTGATGATTTTCCAGGAAAGAACCCAGACAAAATAACGCTCGACCTGCGTTGTCCGCCCTTAGAAGGTTTTGTGCCAGCATCCTGTAGAGCTATAAGAATTGAAGAGATCATAGAAGAGGAACCTCATGCTGAGATTCCAGTTTTTCGGGGACCAGATACCCCTTACCTGTTGTTAGAAAGTGCACCCCCTACGGACAAGGATGGTGATGTGTGTATGGCAGAAGGATTGGATGAAGAAAAATCCCGAAAACTGAAACATGATGGAAGCAGTGAAGACAGTCAGCCAGCATCAAAAAGAAGGAATGTCATGCACGAAGTTCAAGAACCGTCTACAGTCCAGGAACTTCAAGAGGACTCAACCACAGAGATGGAGGTAGACTTAGATCCTCGAATGCCAGAAACCATGGTCAAGGCTGGACCAGCTGGTGAAACTTCGGATGTGAAGATGAATGACAAAGATGGTACAAAAGTGTTGAAGATTGGAGCTCAACTCGACCCAGCCTTAAAGGAATCTCTCATTACCTTTTTAGGCAAGAACCTGGATGTGTTCGCATGGTGTCACGCAGATATGGAAGGGATAGATCCAAAGGTCATGTGTCACAAGTTGAATATTGATCCAGAAAAGAAAGGAGTGAGACAGAAGCGAAGACCAGTTAGTAGAGAAAGAGCTCAAGCATTGAAAGAAGAGGTCGACAGGTTATTGGATGCAAGATTGGCAAACCCTGTTTTGGTAAAGAAACCTAATGGGAAATGGAGAACCTGTGTGGACTTCACAGATCTCAATAAAGCATGCCTGAAGGACAGTTTCCCACTGCCACGGATTGATCAGCTAGTGGATGCAATAGCTGGACATGCCCTCCTCAGCTTCATGGATGCATATTCAGGTTACAATCAAATCCCTATGTATGAACCTGATCAAGAGCATACTTCTTTTATTACGGATAGAGGTCTTTATTGCTACGTATGCATGCCATTTGGATTGATTAATGCTAGAGCCACATACCAACGGTTAGTGAATATGATGTTTAAAGACCAAATTGGCCATACTATGGAAGTATATGTGGATGATATGCTAGTCAAATCCAAGGAAGCTGTTGACCATGTGAAGCACTTAGAAGAAATGTTTGGAATCTTGCGAAAGTACAGAATGAAGCTGAACCCTCAGAAATGTGTGTTCGGAGTAGAATCAGGAAAGTTTCTGGGTTTTATGGTGAATCAGAGAGGTATCGAAGCCAACCCGGCCAAGATTAAAGCATTGATTGATATGAGGTCACCAAGAACTATGAGAGAGGTTCAGTCCCTCACAGGGAGAGTTGCAACCTTGAATAGATTCATCTCGAAGTCCACTGATAAGTGTCAGGAGTTCTTTAAAGCTATAAAGAAAGGAAGCAAGTTCGAGTGGACAGCAGAATGTGAGATAGTGTTTGGAAAGTTAAAGGAGCATTTGGGGAGCCCCCCACTGTTAGCCAAACCTGTGGATGGAGAAACATTGATACTTTACTTGGCCGTATCAGAGTATTCCATTAGTGCAGTTCTGGTTCGAGAAGAGAATGGACAGCAGAGCCCAGTCTACTATGTTAGTAAAAGGTTACTTGATGCACAAACGAGGTATACAGGAATGGAGAAGCTGGTTTTCGTATTGATATTCTAGCTTCCAGGAAGCTGCGACCTTACTTCCAAGCTCACAAGATTGAGGTAAGAACCTCATATCCACTTAAGCAAGTGATGCATAGGCCAGAAACATCTGGGAGAATGTTAAAGTGGGCTGTGGAGTTAGGACAGTTCGACATAGAATATAAGCCAAAGACAGCAATCAAAGCTCAAGCTCTAGCAGATTTCTTAATCGAGTTTCCACCTCATGTGGAGGTTACTGGCCAGGAGGGGCCAAAAGAGGTGGTGGAAGAACAGACAGAGAATGACAACTGTGCACCCTGGTGGACACTGTATGTAGATGGAGCTGCTAACAGTGTTGGAGCAGGTGCAGGCATAGAGCTAGTTAGTCCAGAGGGACACCAACTCTATAGTTCGATTCATTTTGCTTTTAGAGCCACGAACAATGATGCAGAGTACGAGGCATTGATTGCAGGTCTCAAGCTAGCCTTGGAGATGAAAGTTGAGAATATTAGAGTATTCAGTGATTCGATGTTAGTAGTTTGGCAGATTCGTGGTGGTTTTCAGGCGAGAGGTCCACGAACAGACTTGTATTTGAGGTACTCCCAGGAGTTGATCGCGAGGTTCAAAGAGGTGAAGCTAGATCAAATACCTCGAGGAAAAAATACCAATGCAGATGCATTAGCCAAGCTAGGATCTCAGAGAGAATCCACATTATTGGGGGTAATCCCACTTCAGATTCAGGAGCAACCTAGTGTTTTCAAAGAAGAAGTGATGGACATCGAGTTTCCAGTTGAAGATTCCTGGATGACCCCAATACATCGTTACCTGGATAAAGGGGAGCTACCTCCCAGTCAAGATGATGCCAGGAAGCTGAGGTATCATGCAGCCAAGTATGTAATCTATGATGGAGTTCTGTATAGACGAGGATTCAATCATCCTTTGCTCAAGTGTGTAGCTGGAGAACAATGCAAGTATATCCTCGAGGAGATTCATGAAGGAGTATGTGGAAATCACTCGGGGGGTAATTCTTTAGCCATGAAGGTCCTTCGACAAGGATATTATTGGCCAACCATCAAAGCAGATGCTACCAAATTCGTACATGCATGCAGTAATTGTCAGAGGTTTGCAAATTTTGATAGTCGTCCTATAGCACCTATCAAACAGATTGTTAGTCCTTGGCCATTCACCGTGTGGGGGATAGACCTTATTGGAGAACTCCCGAAAGGAAAAGGAGGAGTGAAATATGCAGTGGTTGCAGTTGATTACTTTACAAAGTGGGCAGAAGCAGAACCACTTGCTAAGATTACAGCATCAAAATTAACTGAGTTCGTGTTTCGAGCCATTGTATGTAGGTTTGGCATTCCGCAGAAGCTGATTTCTGACAACGGGAAGCAGTTTGATAGTAGAGAGCTTAGAGGGTTGTGTGAGCAGTTTGGAATTCAGAAGGCATTTTCAGCAGTGTATTATCCACAGAGTAATGGACAGACTGAAGCGGTGAATAAGATTATCAAGCATACTTTGAAGACGAGGCTTGAAGATAAGAAAGGAAGCTGGCCAGAGGAGCTTCCTGGAGTCTTGTGGGCATATAACACCACGCCTAGAACTACAACTGGTGAGTCTCCGTTTACTCTCACTTATGGTTGTGAAGCTATGGTACCTGTGGAAGTTGGAACAGGTTCCCTGAGAAGAAAGCATTTTGACCCCGAGAGCAATGAGGTCAATCATAGACTGTATTTGGACATGGTCGAAGAGTTGAGAGCAGATTCGCAAGTGAAGTTAGCAGCATATCAACAGAGAGTTCGAAGGTATTACAACAAAAAGGTGAAGGCAAGACCTTTTAAAGTTGGAGACCTAGTTCTGAGAAAAGTCATGCCAAATACCAGGGTTCTGGCACATGGAGCTTTTGGAGCAAATTGGGAGGGACCTTACCAGATAAAGTCAACCATTTGGGAAGGAACCTACCACTTGATGGATATGGATGGGAACCTCATTCCGAGAGCTTGGAATGCAGAACATCTCAAGAAGTATTATCAGTAACTCTTTTATGTGTTTTCTTAGGAAAAGTAAGGCTCTTTCAGCCCAAGAATAAAGGCAGCTTATTAGTTATAGCTGACCAGCATTTTGATTTCAGTATTTGATTATGCATGTACTCGGGGGGTACTTGATGTGAACCTCCCTACTTGCAAGACGATTTTTTTTTAAATTATTGAGCGATAAATAGCTCTACGTTGGATATTTTGAGTGCATTCTTTGCAGCTATAGCTCCTTAATAGTTCTTTTACGTAACAATAATTACCCAAAAGAACTGGGGGGTAGTATTCCTACTTAGACAGTATTGTGCATGATATGATTTGATATTTCATATGCCAATTTGAAACTTTTTAAGTGCTTGCTTTAGTACTTGTATTGTATTTGCAGGTCACCTTGACTTACAGGTTCCTGTTGCATTGTATTGTATTTGCAGGTCACCTTGACTTATAGGTTCCTGTAGCATTGAAAGTATGAGCAAAGTATGAATGTGATTCGACAAAGTATGCAAATTGAGAATGACTGACTTGAACCAAAGCCTCAGGTAGCATCCTGAGTATGAATTAAGCCATGGGTAGCTTCCCGAGCACGCATCAAGAAAAAGTCCTGGGTAGCTTCCTGGGCATCGAGCAAAGTCCCCAGGTAGCTTCCTGGGCACGAGAAAAGCCTCAGGTAGCTTCCTGAGCAAATGTTGTAAGAACCCTAATTTTTGGTAATATTTTATTTTGTTTAATATCTTGTGGCAATGTCAATATGGAACCTTTCTGGTCATCCCTGTGATTAATAGAATTGATTGTCTGAGAAACTGTGTTGTTGTATTCCCTATGTAAGATAAAAAAGGAGATTGTGAAGGCAGGAGTCTTATTGTTAGTGAGAATTATAAAACTTGGGATTTGAGAATGATTAGAGTGTTACAAGATTTATTAAGGATCATGACAAGGAATTATGGACATTAGAGGAATTTACACAATTAGTACTTAAGGAATTATAGGGGAAATCCCTACGCGACAAAATATTATTACGAGAGATTAATTAAGATACGATACGAATTAAAGATTGGATAATAAGCATTGGTGGGAGAATAATAATACAAGGAGTAGTATTGCATGCAAGCTCATGCAACTAAGTAGTTAGAAAAGCAAACTAGATGAACCAAATAGCAAGGGGAATAGTAACTAGTTGGCTTGCTTTTTAAAAGGTGGAGACAACAAGTACCAATGGCCATGCCTATAGCCATACCTAGTGTACCATGCTTGTACATATAATTATGTGTATCACCCAATCACACACACAACCACACAAACACAAAAAGAAAAAAAAATCAAACTCTTTCCCCCCCCCCCCCTTGATAAAGCTCTCGGCCAAAGCTTCAAGTGGAGAAGAAAAATTCTTCTCCTCCCTCTTCCATTACTCACAAATCATAATATAATTCCTAGGTCATCTACACCATTTAGGCAAGGTATGTTATCAATTTCACTCTATTTCATCCATCCAATTCCAAGATATAAAATGTTAAAGATTGGGTGAATAGTAACCATGTTTGATTTTCTTTTAGATCTTGGATTATAAGTGTTGTAGGAGATCATCTAAGGTGTTGTTGTGTTGTGGAAAGCTTACCCAAGGTCCCTAGGAGCTCAAGAAGGTATAAAATCACAAACCCCCTTGGTTATGTAGTATTTATAATATTTAGTAGTAGATCCATGCATGTATGAGCTAATCTTGGTTGTATAAGTGTTGGATGACTTGGATCTTGAGTTTTTATGTTGAGATTGTGACTTTTATGATTATGGATAACATATATATCACCATGAGTGTTATGAACCATGATTTGAGTGTATTAAGTGTTGGTTGTGTGGTGGAATTGTGAAAAATGGTTGATCTAAGTGATTTGAGCTTGCTGATTTTATCCAGGAACATTGACCTGTATTGTGACACGATTTTGAACCCCCAAATGATGTCCCCTGATGTTCTACCTTATATTGATGGAAAGATAATTGAATTTAGTTTCTGGATATGTAAGGATCATATCCAGGAGATGTGTAGATTTTTAGTTATGGCCGGAGAAGTGATTTTTGTTTCTGGACTATGGACTGCATAAAGTGACCCCCTTGTGAACCTTGTTTAAACACCTTAAAAAATATTTGGGATCATGGAAAAATTAGAAAAGCTAGGAAATACAGTGGTGAAGGCTACCCAAAAAGAATTGGATTAAAATATGAATTTTTGGATTTTATAAAAATGCTAGAGTAAATTTCGCGCAAGGGAAAAAGTCGTTAGTGGAGCATAATTCTAGGAGTAATGGTTATGGTTCGAACGTGGTAACTAAATTAAGTCGAGTAAGTGACGAGCGTAAACGAGTGATGTCATGGACCTATAGTGGGGCTAGGGAGTCATAAGACGAAGTCGTTAAGTTAATTTCGTGTCCCCTTAAAACCCCGTAATTAGAAAGAAATTGTTAAGGTACTAACGAACGATTATTGTTTATGTATAGATCGTTCGAATTCACACGCTCGACCACCCCAACCAAACCAAGGCAAGTTTACTTTTCAAAACTTATACATATACAAGGATTTTCACTGTTGTGTTTGTAGTTTTCAAATTATATCAAATGCTATGTTTATCGAAGTATTGATGCAATTGAGATTAAACAAGTACATGTATGCTTTTACCCCTTGAACTTAGTTTGAAATGTTTTCTTCGGACAACGACTCTAGCAATAGAGGTCGTAGCGGTCCGTATATACTATTGACCGGGGAGCGGTATATTATTATATCGTATCTATATTGCGAAAACCCGAAGGGTCATTCGGGTGGTATCGTATATTCAAATAACTATTATTATATCTTCGTAAATACTCCAAACCCTATCTTGGATTAAAAGTTTATTTTATTAAATAATTATTTTATTAATTATTGATATTAAATCTTAAAATATCATTTAATAATTATTGTTCACCATTTTAAAAACAAAGTTAATCCAAGATACCTTTTTATACTTTCAAACTCGAACTTTTTCGAACTCAAAACATTTTCGAAAACCCCCGGTCAGGTTCTGCTTCTTGTATGATTTCAAGAATTATCGGTCGACTGATGTCGAACCACAACTACTCTGTTTTCAATCAAAATCTGGTTTTTAAAAGAAAAAGAAAAAGGGACTCTGGCAGGTGTGGGAACCGTTGACGAACGATTCCCGGGATGTGTAAGCGGCCGTGAGCCAGGCGGTCCATCAATTATTATTCCGGCCCATGTGTTGCCGAAGGATGATTACGGATGTAGTTTTCATCGAGGGTGATTACGGATGTAGTTTTCACCCGGGGATAGTTACGAATGTAGTTTCTATCCTTCTACCGGTAGAGAAGACCCGCGGATTATTGGACTCGGATGTGGCGACTGATCATCGTCAATCCCTGTCAGGTTTTATGTTTTCTTTAAGTCCCATCCTCCACTTTGGAAAAATACTCAAACACTGCTTCTTGGGCCTAAGTGCCAAGTTGCCGATAGTGTGGTTCTTGATGAGAAAATATTGATATTGTGCAGTATCTAGAACTGCAAGATTTTCTATAAAGATTGGCACGTGTTAGTGCACTCTTGCTATTATTTCAAAGAATGAAATGTTTTTGAATGAGAAACTTCCCAAGCTAATGGAAGGAAAGAGGTTTTGCAATAACGTATTCCCTGTACAGTATGATAACCGTAGAGTGTTTTGCCGAAAATGATATGCTTATATATATATATTTTCAAACTTGGGATATATTGAGATGAGAACCTTGTAAAGGATTCATATGTTATTCTTAAAGCTCCTTAGTGAGTATAAATGTTTTATACAAACTCGGACATATATATTGTCGAGTTATGTTTTGTAATCTGAGATATATACCCATATAGTTGGGAATGTTTTCGAAATAAACCACATTATTATTTTACAAAATCGTGAACTTGCTGAGCATTATGTAGCTCATTCTTGTTTTATAAAAACTTTTCAGAAAGGGAAGAATTTGGCCGATTGACTCCGCACCAGCAGAAGAGGAGTAGAAGAATTACCCGGAGATGATTTAGTCCATGATAAATACTACAGAGTAGTCTGATAGGTTTTCAACTGTAATAGTAAGACTTGTCTTCAAGTGTAGTTGTATAAGTGGAATTGCGTAAGACTCTGGATTGTACAGATGAATTGTAATAGTTAGTGTTACTTTTGGTTATCGTTTCTGAGGCTCTAACTTGATTGTATGTAAGATTGAGGTATGGATGGATGTATTGTTGAGTTGTAAAGTTAATACAGGTTTGATATGGTTGGATGATGATGTGACGACCTGAATATTTGACCTCAGATTTGGGGGCGTCACAGAAATGGTATCAGAGAGATAAGTTACAGTACTCAGAAACGAGAAGTGTTGAGAGTTAAGTCTAAGTAGGAGAATGACATAAGAGATCGTAGTAAACTTATTATTGGACTACCGGAAGAGGTACCGGTGAGTAGAATGGACTGGAGTGTTTACTGGAGGTATTATACTAGGGTCGATAGAATCCTTAGAGACCTTCAGAATGATGAATAGAGGTTTGAGAGTCGTACATGACCTATCATAGGTAATGATATAGGAAGCAGAGCGAAATCTCAAGAGCAGCTGAGATAGAGGCGATACTGCCAATATAATCGGATAACTAGTCTGGCATAAATTTTGTGGCCCATAGTCCTCCACAGTTTAGGAGGCAGCATTTTAAGAATCAAGAAGTTTAGACTTCCCTACATAATTAAGGGTACGTAGTACTTGGAATAATGACAGTCTTTTACTTTGGCTATAAGATCCAATTTTCGATAGGTAACGGGTTTACCTGAAAGGTGGTTACTATGCCGTTGTGGACTTCATCACTCTTGATGGCGAATTTTACATGTGTTATACAAGAATGTTATCATAAGACGAGCGTGCTGGATAATTCCATGCATGATTCGGACGCTAGAGCATGGTATTTCAACTTAGAGAACAAACAAGCAGAATTAACAAAGCGACTCTAGTGAAGTTGAATATGGTTGCAACGAGCGATACAGTGATCTCAGAGTCTACCAAAGGAAGAGACCAGTGAGTCCATACTGGAATTATTTGATAGAAATTTTAGCAGAGACTACGCATATATACTTGTAAACCTATATATTGCTGGTAACGTATGTTCACGTGCACACACACCGCCACTGAACCTATGGACTGCATTGAGATCCCTGAGAGATCTCTTTGATCTGTTCCCAGGGGGAACTGGCCACTTGTGATTCGTGTCGGAAGGCATGAAGTAGGACCCTATGGACTTAGCAGGTGTCCCCGGAATGATGTGAAGCTTGGCCTTCAAGATAAAGCACGGAAATGACATATACATTTGTGAAACCTCAACTCGATAAATGACTTTAAGATGATGATTGAGAGACACACTAGTTGGTGTCTTGTATTACGAAGACAAAGAGATGGAGTTACCCTCATAGTGGTGATAATGAGATGCACGAATGATTATTAACTTATTTTGGTAACTACCGGCTGGTGCACTACTTCATTTTAAACTTTTCACTAACCATGTTACCTCGATTAGTTTATATCAGGTAATCCTTCTATCCTTCTACTTCAAACTTGTGGAATAACCGCCAATGATATACTTTCTCTAAACCGGGACTCATCCAAAGTATCTTATTTGATCCTCGAGTATTCTATTTGAAGTTTATAATTACTTCGTTCTGCTCAGGACTATTTACACTTCCTTTCAATTATCCAAGGAATGTTCAACAATCGTTTCCTTAATTAATCAATGAATATTCCTAAACGAATATTGATATTTGACTACTTCTTTCATACTTGCATTCTTCAGTCGAGCCCATAAATTTTTATCCACTTGTTGAGAACAGGGATGATCTAACATCCAGATATTCCTCATGAGTCCTTTCTCCTATTCAAAATGAGATTGTGCGTCTTACGTTGAAATCATAGTAAGGATATCATTCTGATATTGGTATTCCGAATTTAATTCTATTGTCGGATCTGATAAAGCATGTGTACGGCGACACCCTTGGATGGACCGTTTCACTGATAAGTAATATTTAATGAGAGGTTATCGATTGTTCCGATACCTAGAATATTCTCTTCAAATTTTATAGTTTCTTTTTCAAACTTAATAACTTCTTATTTCCATTCGTTGTCCGAGTAGCCTAAAGTTTCTTCGATGGCTACGATGTTGAAATTCCGTTCTATCCAATTGGAACTGGCTAGTCGTTATGTCAATATGAATGACTAGTTGATTGTTCTAACTACTCAAAATTGTAATGTTGTGAAGAACACCTAGCTAATTGTCCTAGCTGGTGGTGATTTCTCAAACGGGTGAACTAGCAAATTTTGTCTCGCTAGTTGCTAGTGTTTCTTGAAAAGGACTAGTTATTGTTCCACTGGTCCAACTCCCAAATTAATTCATTCCGCAATGCATTTTGAATGTGGTAAAGTATGATGATGAAAGTTTGACGAATAACTTGATTGAGACCTAGTGAGGTCGCCCACTCGACTTGAACCCTTACCCATCTTCGTATCAGACTTTATATCACTTGAATATTTTATTCTTTCATTCATACAATGAGAATTCATTGAAACCATTGATTACTTGGATGACAAACTACTTCATTCTTTAATTGTCATGGAGTAGAATTGCTTTCTATTGGCTGACCTTCGTCAATGCGACTTTAGATTTCCTCTTATTTTTCAAGAGGAAAAGTATTAACAAGATGTAAGAATTGCATAAAGACCGTCTTTATGACTTTTGTATCCAACAATCATTGCCCTCGTGCAACATTCTCTATGATATCACATTACAAGATTATCAGGACATGAAGGAATAAACCTTGTTGTATTCTTTTTGTCCATCCTTACATCTCCGAAAAATCGAGACTCCTAGTATCTGGAACCATCAACATTCTTGGGACATCCAATGTGGAATTCTTATTGAAATTATCTATTGGACCTTGTTATTTTGAAACCATTCCTTTCAAAAGCGATTACTCTAAGGTGAACGGGAGGTACAATTGTGAACTGTTGCACCAATTTGAGATCAGAAACCAAATGTTGTAATTGTGCAGCCAGAGCGTTATGCCGAGTGATTATTTAAAGTAGGATAACATGTCGGGGCATACCACAAGACCTTTAATATTAGTGTGAGGAAAGTTATAGGAAATGATGAGGTGGTTGGGAGTACGTTCCTACCAACCGTTGTCAGGATGTTATAGTAATGAATTCTGGAGTTACCAAGCCTTTTCCTGATCCAAGAAATTCAAATCGATTGTGATGTAAGACATATCCTTAGAGGAAACTAACATGGAAGTGAGATGGACAAGAAAGGAAGAAATATTGTGGCAAGAATGTGAAGCTTTACTTAGCTTAAAGGGATTGATGCACGTAGAGAGACATAGAGTTTAAAAGGCCCCTAATGGCAAATAGATGCATGGATATATCCCAATGATCCTTCGAGATTACCACCTAATCAAGTTTATTGGGAATCGCGGCAGCATACAGGCCTCAGACTGATTGGCGCCAGTTGTGAAAGAGGACGAGCGCATGACATCTTACCTATACCATCGGGAACTAAAACCCTTATCGGAAATGGAGGAATTGTTGACTAGTTGAAGTGCGTAGTTGTTTTTCTGAGGTAAGGTTGAAAAGCGGGTTTCACCAACTCAAGATCGACCTCGGTACTGTGCCAAAGTTGGCATTCCACACTAATATAAATGTTATAGAATTATGGTAGTATCATTTGAGTGGACTAATGAGTTAGAAGCCTTTATGGATTAATGAACAAAGTTTTGGAATGAAGTGAGGTATTAGCAACAACCTCGTTGTTAGCTATACTTGATGATAAAAAGAGGACTTTGAGAGTCACGATGATGCGTCTTTCAAGAGTTTAAGAGGTGTGCTGATGCAGTAGGAAGGGGAGGATAGCCTATACTTCTAAACAACATAAAGGTTACGGGATGGGATATACCAACCGTGAGTCTGGGATTAGTCATGATGGCGTTCACGCATAAAACTGAGACGTTAACTTTATGAGAAAAGTGTGAAAGTTTTCCACAAGTGCCATAAGTATGTTAGAACTAAAACATAAGAAAGAGAAGGTGACAAAAGGGAGCAGGGAGTATAATGGAGAAATTTGTTATTTCCCAGGAAAGGCCAGTGTGGTGGCCGATACCTATAGAGGGGATTATTCAAAATCGGAATTCAGTCAGTATTGACCAAGAAAATAGAGTATATACAATAAAGAATAATGTTAGAGGAAAATGACTAAATTATGGGGAAGGACAAAGATGTACAGAGAATTAAGAGAATGTCTGGCAAACGGATATGAAGAATTGTATTGGCAAGCTATTAAGTACAAACGCAACATGTCAAAAAAAAAAACGATAGGGATCTAGTGGATCAATTCCGCCCGTAGAAAATCTTGAACATGAACAGAATTATAATGAATTTCATGAGTAGGTAGCCGAAGACCGAGCCAAGAGATGGCCCTAGTTGATTTATAATTGCTGGACCAAGTGATTTACCTACGAGAGACTTTCCATTTAGAAGATTATCGATTTACATACGGAAGAGATGATGGTGCAATATAAAACTTCTGCAGTGATTACGTCAGATAGAGACTTAAGGGAAGAAGAATTGTCCAGACGATCGAATTTATAATTAGTGTCGTGCCTTAGATTTCACGGGGCAGTCGAGAATAAAAACTTATCCATGAAACGAATGTTGTTATCACGATCGGCACCATGCGGACGTAAGGACGTCTCTTGTAAAGCGTACTACGAAAGAAGAAGTTTCGCTTTTCTTGCGTTACGAAGAAGTCAATGAACGAGGGATATAGTAGCTGAACTTGTTCGACGTATACCGAAGACTATATAGTATCCATAGCAAGTGGTAACGACTGACGGGAGGCAACACATGCGTGCTAATCAAGCCAAGGAGAATGAGGAATACCGTGCGTATTGACGTTGTCTCAGGATATAGAACACGACCACAAAGTATTCACGGCCCAACGATACAAGGACTCAACACGGATACTATGAACAAGGTAGAGGAGGAACGTATAAGTAGTGGGATAGAAATTTTCATTCATAGAACAACCGATAAGGAATACAGGTCGAGGAGAGCATGCGTTGAGAAGCAACATTAAAGCGTTGGTGAGACTGCAATAGCCCTAATTTTCGTGAATATT
Organism: Kitagawia praeruptora; assembly: GCA_037693485.1. NCBI lineage: Eukaryota > Viridiplantae > Streptophyta > Magnoliopsida > Apiales > Apiaceae > Kitagawia > Kitagawia praeruptora. Next base: position 131,484,570 of record CM075347.1, read on the forward strand.
CGAACCTGGATGAAAATTAATTTTTATGGGTGGATGAGAAATTTTTGCAATCACGATATGTAAGAATTATTAAATGAAGATTTCGAATTGATATTACGCCTTTACGGTGCAGACGAGTGTATGTAAAAGTCATTAGTTCTTTTTTTTTGTACGAAACCCATCATTTCGAATGGTCAAATTTCATGAGATATCTAAGGAGATCGTGGTAAGGCATGGGGTTCCTGTGAGCATTGTATCTGGTAGGGACCCAAGGTTCAACTCCAGGTTCTGGAGGAGTTTTCAGGATCGTATGGGGACCAAGTTAGACATGAGTACTGCATACCATCCCCAAACAGACGGACAGAGCGAGAGAACCATCCAAACCATCGAGGACATGTTGAGAGTATGTGCCATAGATTTCAAGGGAAGTTGGGACGACCACTTGCCGTTGATCGAATTTTCCTACAACAACAGTTACCATGCGAGTATAGGCATGCCCCCATATGAAGCTTTGTACGGACGAAGATGTCGGTCTCCTTTGTGTTGGGAAGAAGTTGGAGAGCGGAAGATTTTAGGGCCTGAGCTGGTCCAACAGACAAGAGAAACTATCGAGCTCATAAGAGGACGGCTGGTAGCGGCCCAAGACAGACAGAAGAAGTATGCGGACCAGACCCGCAAGGACAAAGAATATGAGGTAGGAGAGTTTGTGACGTTAAAAGTATCACCGTGGAAGGGATTGATGAGATTTGGTAAGAAGGGGAAACTAAGCCCGAGATTTATTGGACCTTTTGAGATCTTGAAACGAGTTGGAAAGTTAGCCTATGAATTGGCTTTACCTCCGAGCTTACAGCAAGTGCATAATGTGTTCCATGTGTCCATGCTACGACCCTATCATACCGACTTCCGACATGTGATAGAACATGATCAGTGGATCTGCAACCAGACTTGACATATGTAGAGCAACCCGTAGAAATCATGGATAGAAAAGAACAGGTACTGAGGAACAAGGTTGTCAAACTAGTGAGAGTCTTGTGGAGGAATCAGAATGTCGAAGAATCAACATGGGAACTAGAAAGCGCAATGCGTGAAAAGCACCCCCAACTGTTTTCAACCTGATTCCGGGACGGAATCCTTTTAAGGAGGGGAGGCTGTAAGAACCCTAATTTTTGGTAATATTTTATTTTGTTTAATATCTTGTGGCAATGTCAATATGGAACCTTTCTGGTCATCCCTGTGATTAATAGAATTGATTGTCTGAGAAACTGTGTTGTTGTATTCCCTATGTAAGATAAAAAAGGAGATTGTGAAGGCAGGAGTCTTATTGTTAGTGAGAATTATAAAACTTGGGATTTGAGAATGATTAGAGTGTTACAAGATTTATTAAGGATCATGACAAGGAATTATGGACATTAGAGGAATTTACACAATTAGTACTTAAGGAATTATAGGGGAAATCCCTACGCGACAAAATATTATTACGAGAGATTAATTAAGATACGATACGAATTAAAGATTGGATAATAAGCATTGGTGGGAGAATAATAATACAAGGAGTAGTATTGCATGCAAGCTCATGCAACTAAGTAGTTAGAAAAGCAAACTAGATGAACCAAATAGCAAGGGGAATAGTAACTAGTTGGCTTGCTTTTTAAAAGGTGGAGACAACAAGTACCAATGGCCATGCCTATAGCCATACCTAGTGTACCATGCTTGTACATATAATTATGTGTATCACCCAATCACACACACAACCACACAAACACAAAAAGAAAAAAAAATCAAACTCTTTCCCCCCCCCCCCTTGATAAAGCTCTCGGCCAAAGCTTCAAGTGGAGAAGAAAAATTCTTCTCCTCCCTCTTCCATTACTCACAAATCATAATATAATTCCTAGGTCATCTACACCATTTAGGCAAGGTATGTTATCAATTTCACTCCATTTCATCCATCCAATTCCAAGATATAAAATGTTAAAGATTGGGTGAATAGTAACCATGTTTGATTTTCTTTTAGATCTTGGATTATAAGTGTTGTAGGAGATCATCTAAGGTGTTGTTGTGTTGTGGAAAGCTTACCCAAGGTCCCTAGGAGCTCAAGAAGGTATAAAATCACAAACCCCCTTGGTTATGTAGTATTTATAATATTTAGTAGTAGATCCATGCATGTATGAGCTAATCTTGGTTGTATAAGTGTTGGATGACTTGGATCTTGAGTTTTTATGTTGAGATTGTGACTTTTATGATTATGGATAACATATATATCACCATGAGTGTTATGAACCATGATTTGAGTGTATTAAGTGTTGGTTGTGTGGTGGAATTGTGAAAAATGGTTGATCGAAGTGATTTGAGCTTGCTGATTTTATCCAGGAACATTGACCTGTATTGTTACACGATTTTGAACCCCTAAATGATGTCCCCTGATGTTCTACCTTATATTGATGGAAAGATAATTGAATGTAGTTTCTGGATATGTAAGGATCATATCCAGGAGATGTGTAGATTTTTAGTTATGGCCGGAGAAGTGATTTTTGTTTCTGGACTATGGACTGCATAAAGTGACCCCCTTGTGAACCTTGTTTAAACACCTTAAAACATATTTGGGATCATGGAAAAATTAGAAAAGCTAGGAAATACAGTGGTGAAGGCTACCCAAAAAGAATTGGATTAAAATATGAATTTTTGGATTTTATAAAAATGCTAGAGTAAATTTCGCGCAAGGGAAAAAGTCGTTAGTGGAGCATAATTCTAGGAGTAATGGTTATGGTTCGAACGTGGTAACTAAATTAAGTCGAGTAAGTGACGAGCGTAAACGAGTGATGTCATGGACCTATAGTGGGGCTAGGGAGTCATAAGACGAAGTCGTTAAGTTAATTTCGTGTCCCCTTAAAACCCCGTAATTAGAAAGAAATTGTTAAGGTACTAACGAACGATTATTGTTTATGTATAGATCGTTCGAATTCACACGCTCGACCACCCCAACCAAACCAAGGCAAGTTTACTTTTCAAAACTTATACATATACAAGGATTTTCACTGTTGTGTTTGTAGTTTTCAAATTATATCAAATGCTATGTTTATCGAAGTATTGATGCAATTGAGATTAAACAAGTACATGTATGCTTTTACCCCTTGAACTTAGTTTGAAATGTTTTCTTCGGACAACGACTCTAGCAATAGAGGTCGTAGCGGTCCGTATATACTATTGACCGGGGAGCGGTATATTATTATATCGTATCTATATTGCGAAAACCCGAAGGGTCATTCGGGTGGTATCGTATATTCAAATAACTATTATTATATCTTCGTAAATACTCGAAACCCTATCTTGGATTAAAAGTTTATTTTATTAAATAATTATTTTATTAATTATTGATATTAAATCTTAAAATATCATTTAATAATTATTGTTCACCATTTTAAAAACAAAGTTAATCCAAGATACCTTTTTATACTTTCAAACTCGAACTTTTTCGAACTCAAAACATTTTCGAAAACCCCCGGTCAGGTTCTGCTTCTTGTATGATTTCAAGAATTATCGGTCGACTGATGTCGAACCACAACTACTCTGTTTTCAATCAAAATCTGGTTTTTAAAAGAAAAAGAAAAAGGGACTCTGGCAGGTGTGGGAACCGTTGACGAACGATTCCCGGGATGTGTAAGCGGCCGTGAGCCAGGCGGTCCATCAATTATTATTCCGGCCCATGTGTTGCCGAAGGATGATTACGGATGTAGTTTTCATCGAGGGTGATTACGGATGTAGTTTTCACCCGGGGATAGTTACGGATGTAGTTTCTATCCTTCTACCGGTAGAGAAGACCCGCGGATTATTGGACTCGGATGTGGCGACTGATCATCGTCAATCCCTGTCAGGTTTTATGTTTTCTTTAAGTCCCATCCTCCACTTTGGAAAAATACTCAAACACTGCTTCTTGGGCCTAAGTGCCAAGTTGCCGATAGTGTGGTTCTTGATGAGAAAATATTGATATTGTGCAGTATCTAGAACTGCAAGATTTTCTATAAAGATTGGCACGTGTTAGTGCACTCTTGCTATTATTTCAAAGAATGAAATGTTTTTGAATGAGAAACTTCCCAAGCTAATGGAAGGAAAGAGGTTTTGCAATAACGTATTCCCTGTACAGTATGATAACCGTAGAGTGTTTTGCCGAAAATGATATGCTTATATATATATATTTTCAAACTTGGGATATATTGAGATGAGAACCTTGTAAAGGATTCATATGTTATTCTTAAAGCTCCTTAGTGAGTATAAATGTTTTATACAAACTCGGACATATATATTGTCGAGTTATGTTTTGTAATCTGAGATATATACCCATATAGTTGGGAATGTTTTCGAAATAAACCACATTATTATTTTACAAAATCGTGAACTTGCTGAGCATTATGTAGCTCATTCTTGTTTTATAAAAACTTTTCAGAAAGGGAAGAATTTGGCCGATTGACTCCGCACCAGCAGAAGAGGAGTAGAAGAATTACCCGGAGATGATTTAGTCCATGATAAATACTACAGAGTAGTCTGATAGGTTTTCAACTGTAATAGTAAGACTTGTCTTCAAGTGTAGTTGTATAAGTGGAATTGCGTAAGACTCTGGATTGTACAGATGAATTGTAATAGTTAGTGTTACTTTTGGTTATCGTTTCTGAGGCTCTAACTTGATTGTATGTAAGATTGAGGTATGGATGGATGTATTGTTGAGTTGTAAAGTTAATACAGGTTTGATATGGTTGGATGATGATGTGACGACCTGAATATTTGACCTCAGATTTGGGGGCGTCACAAATGTGATTGAAAAGCCTCAGCTGACTGAGCACGACATTGTTGCCAAAAGCCTCAAGTTTCTTGAGCACGTGAATTAAAGTCCTGACAAAAGGCACCTAAGTCCTGACAGAAGGCACCTAAAGTCCTGACAAAAGGCACCTAAAGGAACCTGTGTGGAGCCTAGACTGGCACACTTGTTCTTAAAGAGAAGCCTAATAAGCTCTCCCTCATGTGGAACCGCCTTTGGCACATGGGAAGAAGGGATAAAATCCTTAGCATTTACCTTCATAAGATGTCTAGCCTGACACATGAAGAAGAGGAATCTATGTGGACTCCCAGAACGGCGCACAGGTTCCTAGAATCGCCTCGAGGCAAAAAAGATAAAAGGGACCAACATGCCTCGAGGCATGTTGGAACCTAGAGATAAGGATTGGGAGCCAAGCAGGCAACCTTTCCAAGAGATGACCCGAATTAAACAAGAGAAAGATTTTACTAACGTTAACTGTTTTCTGTTTTATGTTTATTTTGCAGGATTAATGGTCGAGGAACCTGGTCAAACTATTTAGGATATAAGATTATCAGAAAGGGTTTAGTTCAGAATGCAACTCTGAAAATGTTGAGTGAAGCATAAGAGAAGACGTGTTTAAGCTTACAAGTAAGTTGTTGCGATTCGATTGCCTTTTATTTCAGGAAATTATAAAGTGAAAGTACGAGTATATTCTGTTTCTTACAAAGGGCTAGCCCACGTAAGCTTGAATGCACAAGTATGGACACTAAGTAATTGCTAGGGGGAATAAAGGTAAGATACAATGATGGAAGCATATAAGTACAAATATGTGACATAGATATGTAGCAAAAGCAGATAATTGTCATAAAAAAAAAACCATAAAAATAGTTATGGGTACAAGGACCCAGGAAACCAGCAAAAGAGTTAATGACACAAAGGCCGTGATTAGAGATTACATTATGCGAGACGCTACGAGGGGCCCGCGACCTCATCAAAAGTTATTAAGAGTTCAATAAATCATAAAGTTTCAAGCAGTAGGAGTTTTGTTTGGATCTTCAACAGCCGAAGGAGTTGGAAGGACAGGTTGAGCACCTTCAGTAGCAGGAACCTCTACAGTCTCAAGGATAGTACCTGGAGACCTCTCAACCGTAGCCACGGGAGGTACAGGGTCCTGTGGAATCACAGCTTCATCTTCAAAATCATGGATCATGCTTACCACGTCGTCGCCCAAGAGAGACCAGTTTAGCTCAGGCATTTTCTCCCACATAGACTTCATGTAGTCTCGGATGCCTTCATTATAACCTTCATCATATCTAGCTTTCTCCTGGACGAGCATGGATGATTTGACAGTAGCAGCAGCAGTGTTTAAAGCATCAACTTGAGCTTCTAGCTCATTAACCTTCTCCAGCATCGACAGTTTCTCATCATCCAGATTCTTGACTTGAGCCTGAAGTTTTTCCTTATCATTCTTTAAAGAGGTCTCAACAGCTTTGGCCCTCCTTACAGCAGCAGTGGCAATGTTCGCGCTCTCCTCCCTAGCAACCAGCTCCTCTTTGAGGTTTGAGATCTCTCCTTGTAATCGGAGGTCATATTGTGTCTTTAAAGCAAAATCATCACAGTATCGAAGGGCAAAGAACACATTTTGGGCAGCAGAGAACCTCATGGCATGCATAGCCTCGGTAGAATCCATCTTGGCCCAGCTGGCAATCGCTTCTGGAAGCACATGTGTATCAATCAATTCTTTAAATTGATTCTGTGCCACAGCTGATTCAACTTTCACAGCTTTGCTTTTCTTCATGGACCTGGTTTGTGAACTCCCAGAGAGGTCAAGAGTAGTTTGAGCTAGCTTGTGTTTGGAGGAACTAGATGGTTGAGTCTGGATGGAAGCTGGGGTAGGGACTTGGCTAATTGGAGTTGCTGTAAGCGGAATCTCCTTTGTCTCAACATCAGTTTTAAAGATCTCGTCTACATTCTTGGTTTGTTTAACAAAAGAGGGAACCTTGGGAGCCATGCCTGCATAAGACAATAAGTTAAAAATTAGAGAGGTATACATGGAGTAAAAAGATGTATTCACAAAGATACAATCAAGAAGGAAGGACATAACAATAAGGAAACTCATACCGGTGTTTGAAGGAATAAAACCTAGGGAAGTCAGATTTTCAGGGGTCATCAGAATCAAGCAGTCCCTAATGGAAGTTGATAGTTTCAAGATCTCTTTTGCCCTCTCTAAACACACTCCAGTCAGAACAGTTTGTTTGGAAATATTTGGTCGACGATTAAAAGCATACCTAACATTAGGGCAGTCAAAACAATAGACAAATTGCTCTTGCCACAAATAAAAGTTTTGATTGACATTTTTTATACATTGACCCTGATGACAAGGCCATGCTGACAGATAAAAACAACCTGAGCTTCTCCCAGTATCTTTCGGCCTAAAGAAATAACCTAACTCAGGGACAGACAGGGGAGTTGTGAATTTGCTAGAATATAGAATAAAGGTGCTGATGGCCAAACAATAAGAGTTGGGAGTTAGTTGCATAGGTGCTAAGTTATAAAACTCTAATACTTCCCTTAGAAAAGGATGAAGGGGTATAGAAAAACCTACTCTCAAAAAAGCAGCAGAGATGACAGCATTGGGAATCCCACGATCAGGGGTTCTGACATCAAACATGTGAGCTCTTTCACCAGGCTTAGGAATCACAATACTACAAATTGGACGGGGACATTCCTCAAGAAGTTTTTCTAATTTAACAGAGGTCATGATGGAATCAGTTTTCTCACAAAAAGGTGTAATTTCCTGTTTGTACAACTCTCTCTCAACAGTCACTTCACTCTGAAAATCAGGTTCCAAGAGGGATTCAAGTTTAAGTTCAGGTTTTGACACCTCCTCATCATCAGAGGGCCAATCATCTCCTAAGTCAACAAATGCAGGGACAGGAGGTTGAGACAATGGGGATATTTTGGGTTTAATGAGTATGTCCTCAGGTTCATTTACATTGGGTATTACAACCCTGGATCTAGTTCTCTCACCAATTGGCATAGCAACTAAGGGTTGAATTGAAGATTGGTGGTCAGAATGGGTAGACTCAGAAGACATCTGCAAAAAGACAGACGAAGAAGGGTCAGGTTTTATGGAACCTAGGAGAAAGATTAGGGTTCTAAAGTGTTTAGACATGGTGTAGCTATTGACATGGTATATTACAGAAAACCTTGAAGAAGGCATGTATCAACAAATTAGAAACATATGAATAGACAGACAGTTAAAGAATATGATAAAATCATGACGACGCAACCATGAATTGACGGTTAAAGTACTGATAAACCAGAGATCGTGAACGTTCGTGTGTGTGAAATATGGAGTGTGACGAACAGATGCAGACATATACATATACTATCAGATAAAAAACAACATGCAAGATCGAAGTAAACAAAAAGTTTGAAATCTAGTTGAGATTATGAAAGAACAGAAGGAAATGGGCCGGAATCATACCTTGGGTTAGAGCGAACGACGGCGAAGAAGTTGGATTGAACAGATGACGGTTGGTTTTTTTTCTCTTTCTCTCTCTAAGGGTTTTAGCAAATATTTGGTAAAGGTAAAAAAATGAGGTTGGATCAGTTTATATGATTAAGTAGTCGAGGTAATCGAGGGACAACTATGAACACATGGCAGCAATCTACTGGAGCAGTAATTAAAGAGATACAAGGGTGAGAGGCGTGTGAACCTTGGGAACCCATACATTAACTGCAGCTTTGGTAAGTGATAAGTTTAATTCAAATTTTGAATTATCTCCTGCTGTCAACCATTATCTCTTCCTATGGATTTTTAAAAAAAAACTCGAGGAGGCGTGACAAGACAGATTCCCGGGGAAGCTAAATGCAAGCATCGAGTTGATTTGGAAAGCTGAAGCAAGAAGAAGAAAATAACAAGATAACAGGTTCCCTGGTATAAAGGAAGCTTACTCAAGATTATGTCAAGTTGAAAATATTTTATGTCCTGTTTCCTACGTCGAGTTAGCTCATGTAGGCTTGGATATAAAATGTTAAAGCGATGTATTGTTACTAGAATGGTTTAGCATTGAACCTTTGGTTGTAGAACTAGAATAGGTTCCTTTCATATTACATAATTTCAAGGAACCGGGGGGTACTTGTTGTGCCCAAATTCATCATGGGCTGGATTTAGGCCCATTAAACTATAGGGTTCGATCCATACGAGCCAGAAGATAGATCCAGTACGAGTTGTGAAGGTCAGATAGAAGAAATGACTAAGGAAGTATGAGTATCAGGAGGTTCCCAATGGTCAGGAAGCTGAGCTGATCGAGCACTAGAAGACCAGGTTCCTCCCAGCAGAAGAGTTCGAGTTAGCATAGCAACAACCATAGAGATGATAAGAGCATGTGAAGAGTTATCCAGTCTAACCAGTTTGTTATTGGTGCAGGTACTGATGCCTAAAGGGAGGTCCCTAAGTGATATGTCCCGAAATAAGGAGGTTCCTGAGAAACAGGCTCCTGAGATATAGGTTCCTGAGTACCAGGTTCCTACGAGTTGCTAACAGAAGGTTCTAGAAGCCATCTAGAACAGATAAACGAGTTGATATTGGAGTATAATTCTAGGGCACAGATGATCCTAGAATTATCTTTGATCAACGAGAGAATTATAGTAGGGTACGAACTCGAGTTCTATCCTACTTAGCCAACTAGTTCGTGGAAGGCTCTAAAGGAACCTGAGTCCTACACGAACTAGTTGACCGAATACAGCTATTCCAGCAAGAGACAGAATCACGTTAGAACTACGTGAGCTTGATCCCTATATATACAAGGGTACGTAGGCACCTCAGGGGTAAGACACATTAAGTTCTCTGATTTTCTCTAAAGGCACTTGAGATTATTGGAGACACCCTCGAGCACAGCTCAACCCCCACAAACACAACCCAAACCTTTTCACAGAACAGTTGATCACTAGCCTATACAACTACCCGTAAACCTCTCAAAAGTTGTTACAAAAATCCACTCATCAACAGTTTGTTACCTAGAGTTACTGGTAAACGAATCTTACCTTTGATACGAACCTGATTATTAGTGAATCCGTACAAGGTATCCTTTGTTGGAGTTAAGTCTTTATCCAGAAAATGCATCTTCTTGAAAGCTGAGTAAGATAACAGGTTTACAGAGCTTCCATTATCAACTAGCACTCGATGAATCTCATAAGACCCGATTCCTGCCTCGACCACTAAAGCATCGGTATGGGGATGGTGCACCCAAGAAGCATCTTCTTCAGTGAAAGTAATATCTACATCCTCTCCTTCAAACAGCTTTGGAGACCTCTATGACAGATTATAAACACTGGTCAAAGGACGTTCTTTAGCTTCACGGGTATATCTCTCCATGGCGCTCCTGCTACTTCCTCCAATGTGGGGACCTCCTATAATTGTGCGTATGCACCTAGCCTTAGGTGGTCCTTCCATCACAACAGGTTCCTGTGTCTGTGTCTTCTGAGTCTTCTCATCTCTATACCTTTTGCCTTCTTGAGCCACCCATTCACTTAACTGCCCTTGTCTGATTAGAGTTTCGATTAGGTCCCTGAGGTGACGGCAGTCTGCAGTATTATGCCCATTGTTATCATGGAAGTCACAGTATGGACGCTCATTCTTATTCCCTGGGGGACCAGTTCTGAAAGGCTTCTTAAACCACGAGGACTTCTCATTCACCGCGTAAATGTGATCGATTGGAGCTACCAAAGGGGTGAAAGTTTCATAGACAGGTCTCTCATGTTTGTTGTTGTTATAGGAAGCTGGTGGCGGGACCTGACTCATGACAGGTCTAGTAGGATTCACAGCTTCAGGCTTTACCTGGGATGTACAACTAACCACCTTTTTACTGTCACGACCATTGGGGCTTCTTGGTCTTGACCTCTTGCTTCCACTTTGCCTTACGAAATCTGGATCCTTCTTTAACTCGGCCAGAGATTCCTCCACAAGACGAAAAGGTTCTGCCTGGGCATAAAAATCTGCCAACGTCTCTGGTTCTTTTCCTTGAAGTGCTTTCCAAAAGTCTGAGCCTCCTTTGACTCCAGCAATTAAAAAATTCTTTATGGTTTCCTCAGATGCTTTCCTAACCTTCGGAACCTCTGCATTGAACCTCTTGAAGTATTCCATCAATGTCTCACTAGGTCTTTGCTTGATGTTGGCTAAGGTATTGGTAGGTGGTGCGAATGCAACGGATGCTCTGAATTGAGAGACGAAGAGCTTTCCCATACTCGCCCAAGAACCAATCGAATCGGCAGGTAACCTCTTGAACCATTGATGGGCTCCACCCTGTAGAGTTGCAGCCAGTAACCTGCATCTGGTGGCTTCCTTCATTTGATAGACATCCATCTCTGTGTCGAAACGACTGAGGTATTCAATGGGATCAGTAGTTCCATCGAATTTCAACTCATTCGAAGGCCTGTAAGACCTAGGCAGAGCCGACTTTTGAACCCTCTTGATGAAAGGAGAAGCAGTAATAGGGTTCACAGCAAGATTCTTTTCGTCCTTGAGCTGAGCCAAAATTTTCTTGATATCTTCTGCTGTCACCTCCCCAGTAGCTTCCGCCTTTGTCTTTTTTCTCATTCCTTCCTCCTCTTGCGACTCTACAGTGCTTGATTCTTCAGTATCCTCGTCTGAATCTGTGTTTTCTTCTTCAATTATCTTAACAGATGGGCCTTTATCTTTCTTCTTTTTCTGTGAGGAACCTCCAGTCTTGGTCTTCTTCTTTCCCTTGGACCCTGTACGACCCTTGCTAACAGTTTTACTCTTCTCAGGATTCTTTAGTTCTTCATCACCATTATTCTGCTTTGGTTCCTCACCATCTTCTGGAACCTCCTCACCATCCTCAGATTCTTCTTCCTCAAAGTTCAACTGTTTCGGAGTAACCTTCGACTTCTTGCCTTTCTTTGCCTTCTTTTTCTTCTTTTTGCTTGAAGCCTGCTCCAAAGTCGACAACCGTTCTCCCACAGTCTTTAAGATTTCCATCATAGCTGCTTTGGTAACCTTCGGTGCTTTGTGAGGAGATTTGTTCCCATCGTGAATCTATCGCTCAGAACGGGTTGCTTCGCTATCAGAGTTGCCTGACATCTTTTCCACTCTTAAGATGTTAACTAGCCCCCTCCTTCTAGCGCCAATGTTGATGAGTGGATTTTGTAACAACCTTTTAGAGGTTTACGGGTAGTTGTATAGGCTAGCGATCAACTGTCCTGTGAAAGGTTTGGGTTGTGTTTGTGGGGGTTGAGCTGTGCTCGAGGGTGTCTCCAATAATCTCAAGTGCCTTTAGAGAAAATCAGAGAACTTAATGCGTCTTACCCTTGAGGTGCCTACGTACCCTTGTATATATAGGGATCAAGCTCACGTAGTTCTAATGTGATTCTGTCTCTTGCTGGAATAGCTGTATTCGGTCACCTAGTTCGTGTAGGACTCAGGTTCCTTTAGAGCCTTCCACGAACTAGTTGGCTAAGTAGAATAGAACTCGAGTTCGTACCCTACTATAATTCTCTCATTGATCATAGATATTCTAGGATCATCTGCGCCCTAGAAATATACTCCAATATCAATTCGTTTATCTGTTCTAGATGGCTTCTAGAACCTTCTGTTGGCAACTCGTAGGAACCTGGTACTCAGGAACCTATATCTTAGGAGCCTGTTTCTCAGGAACCTCCTTATTTCGGGACATATCACTTAGGGACCTCCCTTTAGGCATCAGTACCTGCACAAATAACAAACTGGTTAGACTAGATAGCTCTTCACATGCTCTCGTCATCTCTATGGCTGTTGTTATGCGAACTCAAACTCTTCCGCTAGGAGGAATCTGGTCTTCTAATGCTCAGCTCAGCTTCCTGACCATTGGGAACCTCCTGATACTCACACTTCCTTAGTCATTTCTTCTATCTGACCTTCACAACTCGTATTGGATCTATCTTCTGGCTCGTATGGATCGAACCCTATAGCTTAATGAGCCTAAATCTAGTCCATGGAGATTTTGGGCACAACAAGTACGAAATCGGAGGTTTGCTGGAATAGTAGATTGAAATTATGAGCATGTAACTGTTTAGAGGATTTAGGATTTATGAAAAAATAGGGGGCTGGACTCGGCAGCTGTCTTGATTTGTCTCGTGTATCAGATTGCATCATGCCAAGATGCCTACGTACCTATGTTTATATAGGATCAAGCCCACGTAGTTCTGTGAAATTGATTGGTCTTATCCCGAGAGACTTAAGGGATAAGTTACGTTAATCTAGGTGATTACTGATTTTATCTGATTTAATCTTATCGTTGTGATATCTTCCTGATTTGAAGAATATCGTTTAGAGATAATTTCCGTTATTGATTGATTGAGATTGATTCTTTCCTCATTTCAGAGAGAGGATAAAACTTAGCGGTTAAGCAATAATTATTAATCTGAATTAATAATTAATAAATATTGGAAATTTGGGAGATTATTAGACATGCCAAAAATATGGCATAACACCTTCTAATTAAGACATCTTTTTCAAGCACAAGTAAAATTAAAGCACATAATTGAAACCGTTACAAACCTTAAATACAACCAAAAGTGATGAAATATAGTTGTAAAACAATACACAAATATTGTGGCATAAAGTTCCACCAGATTGATTTTGAGGCGAGGATTTGCTTCGCCTAATAAATTGAAGGAACATACTGCATATTAGTATCAGCCATCTTAAACAATAGTCCACCTGTTCATGTTTAACCCAACATATTACTACTGTTAGCACTCTTCATTCAAAATACAAGAATTACGTATATGTATGCAAAATGCAAATGTCTCTCATATACTATTATACACAAAAAGAGGAATAGTTGACCTGGAGTGTACTAGGATTGAGGAACGAGGGAACATATGAAACTATCGGCATGACCTTTGTAATCTTGGAGGGACTGAACCTTCTGGACAATAAATGCCTGGTATTGGAAATGCCTGGACAAGAAATTTTGAAGTGAGTACAATACCTAATTGAATCAAAACCAATATAAGTGAAACCCCACTTGAATAAGCCCCACTTGAAGAAGCGGTAATTAAAGAGTGAAGCAACAACCCAATTCAAGAAATCATGACTAAAGAACCCTAAATTTATTTGTAAGAAACCTAAGCCCTAATTGAACTCGATGTGTAAAACCGAATTGAATGGAAACCCAATCGAAACCCTAACTAAATAAGCCCACAAACCCCAAATCTTCAAAACCCTTTTTCTAACCCATAAGAGAAACAGAGCCGCTACTTTGAGAGAGAGGGTTGAGCCTGTATGTATGTGTTTGTTTGGTAGTCTAAGTAATTAACAATTTTGTTTAATAAAATTTCTTCAAAAAACAGGGCGGCAATTTTGCCCCTTCTACATTTTCACTCCCCGCCCCTTCATCTCAAGCCTTCTGCCTTCCTTTAATTAGTAATTTTCTTTTACTTTTATTTATTATTGCTTTCATAATATTTTGATTGTTTTAGATATATTTGTTAAAAATATCGTACTTTAAAAATAATATCATAAGTCACTCCATTAATGAATTTTTAATTTTAGAAATTTAAAATATTTTTTTTAATATGCATTCATTTTTGTGTAAAATAATTTTATTTTTTATTTTTGAAATAATTTATTATTTTTTAATAATTTTATATTTTTCAAATTATTAAAACATATATTATTTTTATTATAAAATCATAACTCAATACTGAACACTACGTACAATTTTTTTTACTTTTCTGTTTTATTAAATTTTTTTTTGAAAATTTCTTCAATTTAATTAATTAAATTTATAAGAAGATATGTTATTTTTATTTATAAAAATATTATATTTTAGTTCAATAATGCATACAATTTTTTTATATCAAACTTAAATTTATTTCTCAAACTTAATTCATTTTCTGGAAATTATTTTTTTTAAAAAAAAATTAATTTGTTACGTTTTTTAATAATTTGGTCTATTTTCAAATTATAAAAAATGTTCCATTTTATAGAAATTCTAATATTGACTCTAATAACAAATGCAGAATGTTTAAATTATTTGTTTTTTAAATCAATTAATTTTAATTCACAATAATTATTTATTTCAATTTTTGTTAAAAAGATTGTGTTTAAATCATATTAACGGCAACACAAAAAAGCGTTGCTGCAGGTCATCTAGCGTAGTGATATAAAAGCCGAAATATTAAAAGTTTGGTTGAACCGTGAACGGTAGCTATTGAATATACCTAATTACCCTTACTCAATTACAGATTTACTAACTAATCAATTTGCTCTTTTTTAGGTTACACATATTATCTTTTCTATTTTCAAGAACTAAATAATTTCCTTTTCCAGGTAAAATACAGTATCTTTTGTATTTTATTAAACTAAAATTTCTCATTTATTAATCAATTTCCTTTTTCAGTTTAAACATATAACCTTTTCTATTTTCAATAACTAAATAATTTCCTTTTTCATTTAAAATAGAAACTAAAATTTCTCATTTATTAATCAATTTCCTTTTTCAGTTTAAACATATAACCTTTTCTATTTTCAATAACTAAATAATTTCCTTTTTCATTTAAAATAGAAACTAAAATTTCTCATTTATTAATCAATTTACTTTTTCAGTTTAAACATATAACCTTTTCTATTTTCAATAACTAAATAATTTCCTTTCTCATTTAAAATAGAATATCTTTTACATTTTATTTAACTAAAATCTATACTATTATATAAAAGCCGAAACATTAAAAGTTTGGTTCAACGGTACCTATTGAATTTACCTAATTACCCTTACTCAATTACAGATTTACTAACTAATCAATTTTCTTTTTTAGGTTACATATATTATCTTTTCTATTTTTAAGAACTAAATAATTTCCTTTTCCAGGTAAAATACAATATCTTTTATATTTTATCTAACTAAAATTTATCATTTATTAATCAATTTCCTTTTTCAATTTAAACATATAACCTTTTCTATTTTCAATAACTAAATAATTCCCTTTCTCATTCAATATCTTTTACATTTTATTTAACTAAAATGTCTCCTTTCCATTATATAAAAGCCGAAACATTAAAAATTTGGTTCAATGGTACCTATTGAATTTACCTAATTACCCTTACTCAATTACAGATCTACCAACTAATCAATTTTTTTTTTCAGATTACACATATTATCTTTTCTATTTTCAAGAACTAAATAATTTCCTTTTTCAGGTAAAATATAGTATATTTTATATTTTCTCTAACTAAAATTTCTCATTTATTAATCAATTTCCTTTTTTCAGTTTAAACATAAAACCTTTTCTATTTTTCAATAACTAAATAATTTCCTTTTTCATTTAAAATGGAATATCTTTTACATTTTATCTAACTAAAATTTCTCCTTTTTAAAACACTACGAGCAATTTTGTTTAATAAAATAACATAATTATATATAATTACTATTAACTAATCAATTACCTTTTTCAGTCAAAACACATTACCTTTTCTCTTTTCTCTAACTAAAATCTCTCTTTTTCCAATTATATCATGGACGGTTACCTTTTTAAGCAAAACACGTCACCTTTTTTCTTTCTTCTTACTAAAACCTCCATTTTTCTAATTATATTACAGGATTTTTTATTTAATAATAAAAAATAATACTAATAATTAACCAATTACCTTTTCAGTTAAAAATAAGATAATTATATATAATTATTATTAACTAATCAATTACCTTTTTCAGTCAAAACACGTTACCTTCTCTCTTTTCTCTAACTAAAATATCTTTTTTTCCAATTATATCATGGACAGTTACCTTTTTTCAGCAAAACACGTTACCTTTTTTCTTTCTTCTTACTAAAACCTCCATTTTTCTAATAATATTACAGGCGTTTCTATTTAATACAAATAAAATAATAATATTATAATACTAATAATTAATCGATTACCTTTTCAGCTAAAATATATCATCTTTTCTATTTTTTCTAATTACATTCCTTATTTTTCTAGAAATATAACAGGTAGCGTTAATTTCTCATTTTCTAAAATTTATGAACAATTTTATTTCGTAAAATAACATAATTAAATTATAATTATTATAAACTAATCAATTACTTTTTTCACATAAATAATGCACATTACTTTTTTATTTTCTCTAATTAAAATCTCTTTTTTTTTTCAATTATATCACGGACGATTCTATTTAATAAAATAAACTAATAATATTATTAATTAACCGATTACCTTTTTCAACTAAAACATATCATCTTTTCTATATTTTCTAACTAAAATCTCTTTTGTAATAGAAATACCACGGACAATAGTATTTTCTCATTTTTTAAAAACATTACGAGCAATTGTATTTAGTAAAATAACATAATTCAATTATAATTACTATAAACTAATCAATTACCTTTTTCACCTAGAACATATAACCTATTTAATTTTCACTAATTAATTTCTCTATTTTTCTATTCATACCACGGCCATTCTATTTAATAAAATGAAGTAATAATTTTATAATTAATAATAATTAATTGATTATTCTTTTTAACTAAAACCTATCATCTTTTCTATATTTTCTAATTAAATCCATCCTTTTCTAGAAATATCCCGAATAACATTTATATACTTATTATCAAATCATCTCATATAAAAAAGTAAGACTCCAAAATTCATATTTTAAAAAAATTTATTTTAATTAATAATTTTTTTTATATAATATAAAAAAAATCCGTGCATCGCACGGGGTTTAGGCTAGTAATATTTTAATAAAAATGATATTCATAATCTTGTGACGAATCTTTTTGAATGATAATTTTTCATGAATAACATAATTTTTTTTTACTTTTTGAAATTAGACGAAAATCTATATATTACTAATCTAAAAAATTATTTTGAAATTTGAGTTAAATACACTCTTAGAGTATATTTTATTTTCACCTATGTTAATTTATTGGTCCATGTACTAAAAAAACCTATTAAATTTTATGTGACTAAAAAAAAGTGTAATATATCTAAAAAATTATAATCACATTTCTTCGAAAAACAAATGTATAATTTTAGACTAGATTATAATTATAAACGATATATATATATATATATATATGATTATTCAAAACTATCAATTCATTTACATTTTTTCTTAGTTGTAGTTAAACTAAAAATACTAATTAATTTTATTTTATTTGTTGACATAAAAAATACTCCCTCCATCCCATTATATATTTCTTTTTAAAAAAAGAATTTTTATTCCTCTCTCCTTTCAATAGAAATTTAAGGATAACTTTCCAAAATTATACATGCATTTATCATCTCCAAGATTTGAATTTTTAATCAAAATTAACATTATTGTATTTTTTAATTTTTTAATTAAGGTATTAGTAGGAAAATTTATCAAACTAATCTTTTTTTAATATTTGTGATTTTAGCAAAAGGAACATGTTATTTTCAAAATCACAAATAGTATTTTAGACATTTATTTCTATCTAATTATAAAGGTAGTCAAATAGTTAGACTACTTTTCTAAAATGTTCAATTTTTTTTTAATTTTTAAGTATTTATTGTAATCTTGACATGTTAGAACAAACATCCATGCAACATCCTTTTTACCTCTTTCAAAGTTGAAAGATCTTAGAAGAGTTTGAAGAAACATTTAGTTTACTACTCAAGTAATACTCACTACAAGAAAACTCGACTAAAATCGACTGCACAAATTCGACTGGTCTAAATTCGACCGGATCTAGTCGAATTTAGGGTCAACTCCAATTAATCAATGGTCAAGCAAAAATTTGACTTCATCCAGTCGATTTTAAGGGCGATCGAATTTAAGCGGTCGAATTTAGAGGTTCGGTCGAATTTAACCAATCGAATTTATTTCCCGCCTAAATCTAGCCAGTCGAATTTATAAACTCGACCGAATACAGTCGAATTTATAAATTTGACTGCATTCGGTCGAGTTTATAAATTTGACTGCAACCAGTCAAATTAATAAATTTGACTGCAAACAGTCAAATTTACTGCCTGGTCAGCAATCCGCGCGAAATTAAGTTTAAGCGGAAAAAATCCCGTAACTAGTGCTTTGTCGCGGATTATTATTTCTATTTTTGAACGATCCAACCGTACGGATGTCAATATATATCTAATATAATGATATTCCCAAAGTTTCAGAAAATAAAAAATTAATTTTATTGGAAATCTAAGTAGATCACTACTATTTTCAATATGACTCGTAACTAGTGCTTTGTCACGGATTATTGTTTCTATTTTTTAAAAAATATTTTTGAACGATCCAACCATACGGATGTCAATATATATCTAATATAATGATATTCCCAAAGTTTCAGAAAATAAAAAATTAATTTGATTGGAAATATTAGTAGATCACTACTATTTTCAATATGACTCGTAACTAGTATTTTGTCACGGATTATTGTTTCTATTTTTTAAAAAATATTTTTGAATGATCGAACCGTACGGATGTCAATATATATCTAATATAATGATATTCCCAAAGTTTCAGAAAATAAAAAATTAATTTGATTGGAAATCTTAATAGATCACTACTATTTTCAATATGACTCGTAACTAGTGCTTTGTCACGGATTATTGTTTCTATTTTTTAAAAAATATTTTTGAACAATCCAACCGTACGGATGTCAATATATATCTAATATAATGATATTCCCAAAGTTTCAGAAAATAAAAAATTAATTTTATTGGAAATCTAAGTAGATCACTACTATTTTCAATATAACTCGTAACTAGTGCTTTGTCACGGATTATTGTTTCTATTTTTCAAAAAATATTTTTGAACGATCCAACCATACGGATGTCAATATATATCTAATATAATGATATTCCCAAAGTTTCAGAAAATAAAAAATTAATTTGATTGGAAATATTAGTAGATCACTACTATTTTCAATATGACTCGTAACTAGTATTTTGTCACGGATTATTGTTTCTATTTTTTAAAAATATTTTTGAACGATCGAACCATACGGATGTCAATATATATCTAATATAATGATATTCCCAAAGTTTCAGAAAATAAAAAATTAATTTGATTGGAAATCTTAGTAGATCACTACTATTTTCAATATGACTCGTAACTAGTGCTTTGTCACGGATTATTGTTTCTATTTTTTAAAAAATATTTTTGAACAATCCAACCGTACGGATGTCAATATATATCTAATATAATGATATTCCCAAAGTTTCAGAAAATAAAAAATTAATTTGATTGGAAATCTTAGTAGATCACTACTATTTTCAATATGACTCGTAACTAGTGCTTTGTCACGGATTATTGTTTCTATTTTTTAAAAAATATTTTTGAACGATCCAACCGTACGGATGTCAATATATATCTAATATAATGATATTCCCAAAGTTTCAGAAAATAAAAAATTAATTTGATTGGAAATCTTAGTAGATCACTACTATTTTCAATATGACTCGTAACTAGTGCTTTGTCACGGATTATTGTTTCTATTTTTAAAAAAGTATTTTTGAACAATCCAACCGTACGGATGTCAATATATATCTAATATAATGATATTCCCAAAGTTTCAGAAAATAAAAAATTAATTTGATTGGAAATCTTAGTAGATCCTACTATTTTCAATATGACTCGTAACTAGTGCTTTGTCACGGATTATTGTTTCTATTTTTTAAAAAATATTTTTGAACAATCCAACCGTACGGATGTCAATATATATCTAATATAATGATATTCCCAAAGTTTCAGAAAATAAAAAATTAATTTGATTGGAAATCTTAGTAGATCACTACTATTTTCAATATGACTCGTAACTAGTGCTTTGTCACGGATTATGGTTTCTATTTTTAAAAAAATATTTTTGAGCAATCCAACCGTACGGATGTCAATATATATCTAATATAATGATATTCCCAAAGTTTCAGAAAATAAAAAATTAATTTGATTGGAAATCTTAGTAGATCACTACTATTTTCAATATGACTCGTAACTAGTGCTTTGTCACGGATTATTGTTTCTATTTTTTCAAAAATATTTTGTACGATCCAACCATACGGATGTCAATATATATCTAATATAATGATATCCCCAAAGTTTCAGAAAATAAAAAATCAATTTGATTGGAAATCTTAGTAGATCCTACTATTTTCAATATGACTCGTAACTAGTGCTTTGTCACGGATTATTGTTTCTATTTTTAAAAAATTATTTTTGAACAATCCAACCGTACGGATGTCAATATATATCTAATATAATGATATTCCCAAAGTTTCAGAAAATAAAAAATTAATTTGATTGGAAATCTTAGTAGATCACTACTATTTTCAATATGACTCGTAACTAGTGCTTTGTCACGGATTATTGTTTCTATTTTTAAAAAAATATTTTTGAACAATCCAACCGTACGGATGTCAATATATATCTAATATAATGATATTCCCAAAGTTTCAGAAAATAAAAAATTAATTTAATCGGAAATCTTAGTAGATCACTACTATTTTCAATATGACTCGTAACTAGTGCTTTGTCACGGATTATTGTTTCTATTTTTTAAAAAATATTTTTGAACAATCCAACCATACGGATGTCAATATATATCTAATATAATGATATTCCCAAAGTTTCAGAAAATAAAAAATTAATTTGATTGGAAATATTAGTAGATCACTACTATTTTCAATATGACTCGTAACTAGTATTTTGTCACGGATTATTGTTTCTATTTTTTAAAAATATTTTTGAACGATCGAACCATACGGATGTCAATATATATCTAATATAATGATATTCCCAAAGTTTCAGAAAATAAAAAATTAATTTGATTGGAAATCTTAGTAGATCACTACTATTTTCAATATGACTCGTAACTAGTGCTTTGTCACGGATTATTGTTTCTATTTTTTAAAAAATATTTTTGAACAATCCAACCGTACGGATGTCAATATATATCTAATATAATGATATTCCCAAAGTTTCAGAAAATAAAAAATTAATTTGATTGGAAATCTTAGTAGATCACTACTATTTTCAATACGACTCGTAACTAGTGCTTTGTCACGGATTATTGTTTCTATTTTTTAAAAAATATTTTTGAACGATCCAACCGTACGGATGTCAATATATATCTAATATAATGATATTCCCAAAGTTTCAGAAAATAAAAAATTAATTTGATTGGAAATCTTAGTAGATCACTACTATTTTCAATATGACTCGTAACTAGTGCTTTGTCACGGATTATTGTTTCTATTTTTAAAAAAGTATTTTTGAACAATCCAACCGTACGGATGTCAATATATATCTAATATAATGATATTCCCAAAGTTTCAGAAAATAAAAAATTAATTTGATTGGAAATCTTAGTAGATCCTACTATTTTCAATATGACTCGTAACTAGTGCTTTGTCACGGATTATTGTTTCTATTTTTTAAAAAATATTTTTGAACAATCCAACCGTACGGATGTTAATATATATCTAATATAATGATATTCCCAAAGTTTCAGAAAATAAAAAATTAATTTGATTGGAAATCTTAGTAGATCACTACTATTTTCAATATGACTCGTAACTAGTGCTTTGTCACGGATTATGGTTTCTATTTTTAAAAAAATATTTTTGAGCAATCCAACCGTACGGATGTCAATATATATCTAATATAATGATATTCCCAAAGTTTCAGAAAATAAAAAATTAATTTGATTGGAAATCTTAGTAGATCACTACTATTTTCAATATGACTCGTAACTAGTGCTTTGTCACGGATTATTGTTTCTATTTTTTCAAAAATATTTTTGTACGATCCAACCATACGGATGTCAATATATATCTAATATAATGATATCCCCAAAGTTTCAGAAAATAAAAAATCAATTTGATTGGAAATCTTAGTAGATCCTACTATTTTCAATATGACTCGTAACTAGTGCTTTGTCACGGATTATTGTTTCTATTTTTAAAAAATTATTTATGAACAATCCAACCGTACGGATGTCAATATATATCTAATATAATGATATTCCCAAAGTTTCAGAAAATAAAAAATTAATTTGATTTGAAATCTTAGTAGATCACTACTATTTTCAATATGACCCGTAACTAGTATTTTGTCACGGATTATTGTTTATATTTTTTAAAATTATTTTTGAACGATCCAACCGTACGGATGTCAATATATATCTAATATAATGATATTCCTAAAGTTTCAGAAAATAAAAAATTAATTTGATTGGAAATCTTAGTAGATCACTACTATTTTCAATATGACTCGTAACTAGTGCTTTGTCACGGATTATTGTTTCTATTTTTTCAAAAATATTTTGTACGATCCAACCATACGGATGTCAATATATATCTAATATAATGATATCCCCAAAGTTTCAGAAAATAAAAAATCAATTTGATTGGAAATCTTAGTAGATCCTACTATTTTCAATATGACTCGTAACTAGTGCTTTGTCACGGATTATTGTTTCTATTTTTAAAAAATTATTTATGAACAATCCAACCGTACGGATGTCAATATATATCTAATATAATGATATTCCCAAAGTTTCAGAAAATAAAAAATTAATTTGATTTGAAATCTTAGTAGATCACTACTATTTTCAATATGACCCGTAACTAGTATTTTGTCACGGATTATTGTTTATATTTTTTAAAATTATTTTTGAACGATCCAACCGTACGGATGTCAATATATATCTAATATAATGATATTCCTAAAGTTTCAGAAAATAAAAAATTAATTTGATTGGAAATCTTAGTAGATCCTACTATTTTCAATATGACTCGTAACTAGTGCTTTGTCACGGATTATTGTTTCTATTTTTTAAAAAATATTTTTGAACAATCCAACCGTACGGATGTTAATATATATCTAATATAATGATATTCCCAAAGTTTCAGAAAATAAAAAATTAATTTGATTGGAAATCTTAGTAGATCACTACTATTTTCAATATGACTCGTAACTAGTGCTTTGTCACGGATTATTGTTTCTATTTTTAAAAAAATATTTTTGAACAATCCAACCGTACGGATGTCAATATATATCTAATATAATGATATTCCCAAAGTTTCAGAAAATAAAAAATTAATTTAATCGGAAATCTTAGTAGATCACTACTATTTTCAATATGACTCGTAACTAGTGCTTTGTCACGGATTATTGTTTCTATTTTTTAAAAAATATTTTTGAACAATCCAACCATACGGATGTCAATATATATCTAATATAATGATATTCCCAAAGTTTCAGAAAATAAAAAATTAATTTGATTGGAAATATTAGTAGATCACTACTATTTTCAATATGACTCGTAACTAGTATTTTGTCACGGATTATTGTTTCTATTTTTTAAAAATATTTTTGAACGATCGAACCATACGGATGTCAATATATATCTAATATAATGATATTCCCAAAGTTTCAGAAAATAAAAAATTAATTTGATTGGAAATCTTAGTAGATCACTACTATTTTCAATATGACTCGTAACTAGTGCTTTGTCACGGATTATTGTTTCTATTTTTTAAAAAATATTTTTGAACAATCCAACCGTACGGATGTCAATATATATCTAATATAATGATATTCCCAAAGTTTCAGAAAATAAAAAATTAATTTGATTGGAAATCTTAGTAGATCACTACTATTTTCAATACGACTCGTAACTAGTGCTTTGTCACGGATTATTGTTTCTATTTTTTAAAAAATATTTTTGAACGATCCAACCGTACGGATGTCAATATATATCTAATATAATGATATTCCCAAAGTTTCAGAAAATAAAAAATTAATTTGATTGGAAATCTTAGTAGATCACTACTATTTTCAATATGACTCGTAACTAGTGCTTTGTCACGGATTATTGTTTCTATTTTTAAAAAAGTATTTTTGAACAATCCAACCGTACGGATGTCAATATATATCTAATATAATGATATTCCCAAAGTTTCAGAAAATAAAAAATTAATTTGATTGGAAATCTTAGTAGATCCTACTATTTTCAATATGACTCGTAACTAGTGCTTTGTCACGGATTATTGTTTCTATTTTTTAAAAAATATTTTTGAACAATCCAACCGTACGGATGTTAATATATATCTAATATAATGATATTCCCAAAGTTTCAGAAAATAAAAAATTAATTTGATTGGAAATCTTAGTAGATCACTACTATTTTCAATATGACTCGTAACTAGTGCTTTGTCACGGATTATGGTTTCTATTTTTAAAAAAATATTTTTGAGCAATCCAACCGTACGGATGTCAATATATATCTAATATAATGATATTCCCAAAGTTTCAGAAAATAAAAAATTAATTTGATTGGAAATCTTAGTAGATCACTACTATTTTCAATATGACTCGTAACTAGTGCTTTGTCACGGATTATTTTTTCTATTTTTTCAAAAATATTTTGTACGATCCAACCATACGGATGTCAATATATATCTAATATAATGATATCCCCAAAGTTTCAGAAAATAAAAAATCAATTTGATTGGAAATCTTAGTAGATCCTACTATTTTCAATATGACTCGTAACTAGTGCTTTGTCACGGATTATTGTTTCTATTTTTAAAAAATTATTTTTGAACAATCCAACCGTACGGATGTCAATATATATCTAATATAATGATATTCCCAAAGTTTCAGAAAATAAAAAATTAATTTGATTGGAAATCTTAGTAGATCACTACTATTTTCAATATGACTCGTAACTAGTGCTTTGTCACGGATTATTGTTTCTATTTTTAAAAAAATATTTTTGAACAATCCAACCGTACGGATGTCAATATATATCTAATATAATGATATTCCCAAAGTTTCAGAAAATAAAAAATTAATTTAATCGGAAATCTTAGTAGATCACTACTATTTTCAATATGACTCGTAACTAGTGCTTTGTCACGGATTATTGTTTCTATTTTTTAAAAAATATTTTTGAACGATCCAACCATACGGATGTCAATATATATCTAATATAATGATATTCCCAAAGTTTCAGAAAATAAAAAATTAATTTGATTGGAAATATTAGTAGATCACTACTATTTTCAATATGACTCGTAACTAGTATTTTGTCACGGATTATTGTTTCTATTTTTTAAAAATATTTTTGAACGATCGAACCATACGGATGTCAATATATATCTAATATAATGATATTCCCAAAGTTTAAGAAAATAAAAAATTAATTTGATTGGAAATCTTAGTAGATCACTACTATTTTCAATATGACTCGTAACTAGTGCTTTGTCACGGATTATTGTTTCTATTTTTTAAAAAATATTTTTGAACAATCCAACCGTACGGATGTCAATATATATCTAATATAATGATATTCCCAAAGTTTCAGAAAATAAAAAATTAATTTGATTGGAAATCTTAGTAGATCACTACTATTTTCAATATGACTCGTAACTAGTGCTTTGTCACGGATTATTGTTTCTATTTTTTAAAAAATATTTTTGAGCGATCCAACCGTACGGATGTCAATATATATCTAATATAATGATATTCCCAAAGTTTCAGAAAATAAAAAATTAATTTGATTGGAAATCTTAGTAGATCACTACTATTTTCAATATGACTCGTAACTAGTGCTTTGTCACGGATTATTGTTTCTATTTTTAAAAAAGTATTTTTGAACAATCCAACCATACGGATGTCAATATATATCTAATATAATGATATTCCCAAAGTTTCAGAAAATAAAAAATTAATTTGATTGGAAATCTTAGTAGATCCTACTATTTTCAATATGACTCGTAACTAGTGCTTTGTCACGGATTATTGTTTCTATTTTTTAAAAAAAATTTTTGAACAATCCAACCGTACGGATGTTAATATATATCTAATATAATGATATTCCCAAAGTTTCAGAAAATAAAAAATTAATTTGATTGGAAATCTTAGTAGATCACTACTATTTTCAATATGACTCGTAACTAGTGCTTTGTCACGGATTATGGTTTCTATTTTTAAAAAAATATTTTTGAGCAATCCAACCGTACGGATGTCAATATATATCTAATATAATGATATTCCCAAAGTTTCAGAAAATTAAAAATTAATTTGATTGGAAATCTTAGTAGATCACTACTATTTTCAATATGACTCGTAACTAGTGCTTTGTCACGGATTATTGTTTCTATTTTTTCAAAAATATTTTGTACGATCCAACCATACGGATGTCAATATATATCTAATATAATGATATCCCCAAAGTTTCAGAAAATAAAAAATCAATTTGATTGGAAATCTTAGTAGATCCTA
Source organism: Kitagawia praeruptora (assembly GCA_037693485.1). NCBI lineage: Eukaryota > Viridiplantae > Streptophyta > Magnoliopsida > Apiales > Apiaceae > Kitagawia > Kitagawia praeruptora. The sequence continues at coordinate 131,511,600 of CM075347.1, forward strand.
CTATTTTCAATATGACTCGTAACTAGTGCTTTGTCACGGATTATTGTTTCTATTTTTAAAAAATTATTTTTGAACAATCCAACCGTACGGATGTCAATATATATCTAGGGGGGTGTATTCAATTGGGATTTTAAAGGATTTTAACGGATTGATAATAATCGATGGATTTTGAAAGATTTTTGTTGATTTTAATTTTACGTAGAGTTTGACTGATTTTACGTGAAATCCTATAGAGTCTACGTAGAGTCTCGTTGATTTTAGTAGAATCCTTCAAAATCTTGCAAAATTTGGCTGGATTTCAAAAAATAAAAAATACACTAGCAAATCCATCAAAATCTATCATTTTATATAATCCAAAAAAATCCATGACTTTTTGAATACCTTGAGATTTTAAAGGATTGTTTTAAATCTTGATTGAATACCTACGGATTTTAGAAGATTTTTTAAAATCTCAATTGAATATCCACAGATTTAGAAAGATTATTTGAAATCTGAATTGAATACCTACATATTTTAAAAGATTGTTTAAAATCCCAAATGAATACCCGCTGATTTTGATAATCCATTAAAATCCATCAAAATCTCAAATGAATACACCCCTCCTAATATAATGATATTCCCAAAGTTTCAGAAAATAAAAAATTAATTTGATTGGAAATCTTAGTAGATCACTACTATTTTCAATATGACTCGTAACTAGTGCTTTGTCACGGATTATGGTTTCTATTTTTAAAAAAATATTTTTGAGCAATCCAACCGTACGGATGTCAATATATATCTAATATAATGATATTCCCAAAGTTTCAGAAAATTAAAAATTAATTTGATTGGAAATCTTAGTAGATCACTACTATTTTCAATATGACTCGTAACTAGTGCTTTGTCACGGATTATTGTTTCTATTTTTTCAAAAATATTTTGTACGATCCAACCATACGGATGTCAATATATATCTAATATAATGATATCCCCAAAGTTTCAGAAAATAAAAAATCAATTTGATTGGAAATCTTAGTAGATCCTACTATTTTCAATATGACTCGTAACTAGTGCTTTGTCACGGATTATTGTTTCTATTTTTAAAAAATTATTTTTGAACAATCCAACCGTACGGATGTCAATATATATCTAATATAATGATATTCCCAAAGTTTCAGAAAATAAAAAATTAATTTGATTGGAAATCTTAGTAGATCACTACTATTTTCAATATGACTCGTAACTAGTGCTTTGTCACGGATTATTGTTTCTATTTTTAAAAAAATATTTTTGAACAATCCAACCGTACGGATGTCAATATATATCTAATATAATGATATTCCCAAAGTTTCAGAAAATAAAAAATTAATTTAATCGGAAATCTTAGTAGATCACTACTATTTTCAATATGACTCGTAACTAGTGCTTTGTCACGGATTATTGTTTCTATTTTTTAAAAAATATTTTTGAACGATCCAACCATACGGATGTCAATATATATCTAATATAATGATATTCCCAAAGTTTCAGAAAATAAAAAATTAATTTGATTGGAAATATTAGTAGATCACTACTATTTTCAATATGACTCGTAACTAGTATTTTGTCACGGATTATTGTTTCTATTTTTTAAAAAATATTTTTGAATGATCGAACCGTACGGATGTCAATATATATCTAATATAATGATATTCCCAAAGTTTCAGAAAATAAAAAATTAATTTGATTGGAAATCTTAATAGATCACTACTATTTTCAATATGACTCGTAACTAGTGCTTTGTCACGGATTATTGTTTCTATTTTTTAAAAAATATTTTTGAACAATCCAACCGTACGGATGTCAATATATATCTAATATAATGATATTCCCAAAGTTTCAGAAAATAAAAAATTAATTTTATTGGAAATCTAAGTAGATCACTACTATTTTCAATATGACTCGTAACTAGTGCTTTGTCACGGATTATTGTTTCTATTTTTCAAAAAATATTTTTGAACGATCCAACCATACGGATGTCAATATATATCTAATATAATGATATTCCCAAAGTTTCAGAAAATAAAAAATTAATTTGATTGGAAATATTAGTAGATCACTACTATTTTCAATATGACCCGTAACTAGTATTTTGTCACGGATTATTGTTTCTATTTTTTAAAAAATATTTTTGAACGATCGAACCATACGGATGTCAATATATATCTAATATAATGATATTCCCAAAGTTTCAGAAAATAAAAAATTAATTTGATTGGAAATCTTAGTAGATCACTACTATTTTCAATATGACTCGTAACTAGTGCTTTGTCACGGATTATTGTTTCTATTTTTTAAAAAATATTTTTGAACATTCCAACCGTACGGATGTCAATATATATCTAATATAATGATATTCCCAAAGTTTCAGAAAATAAAAAATTAATTTGATTGGAAATCTTAGTAGATCACTACTATTTTCAATATGACTCGTAACTAGTGCTTTGTCACGGATTATTGTTTCTATTTTTTAAAAAATATTTTTGAACGATCCAACCGTACGGATGTCAATATATATCTAATATAATGATATTCCCAAAGTTTCAGAAAATAAAAAATTAATTTGATTGGAAATCTTAGTAGATCACTACTATTTTCAATATGACTCGTAACTAGTGCTTTGTCACGGATTATTGTTTCTATTTTTAAAAAAGTATTTTTGAACAATCCAACCGTACGGATGTCAATATATATCTAATATAATGATATTCCCAAAGTTTCAGAAAATAAAAAATTAATTTGATTGGAAATCTTAGTAGATCACTACTATTTTCAATATGACTCGTAACTAGTGCTTTGTCACGGATTATTGTTTCTATTTTTTCAAAAATATTTTGTACGATCCAACCATACGGATGTCAATATATATCTAATATAAAGATATCCCCAAAGTTTCAGAAAATAAAAAATTAATTTGATTGGAAATCTTAGTAGATCCTACTATTTTCAATATGACTCGTAACTAGTGCTTTGTCACGGATTATTGTTTCTATTTTTAAAAAAATATTTTTGAGCAATCCAACCGTACGGATGTCAATATATATCTAATATAATGATATTCCCAAAGTTTCAGAAAATAAAAAATTAATTTGATTGGAAATCTTAGTAGATCACTACTATTTTCAATATGACTCGTAACTAGTGCTTTGTCACGGATTATTGTTTCTATTTTTAAAAAAGTATTTTTGAACAATCCAACCATACGGATGTCAATATATATCTAATATAATGATATTCCCAAAGTTTCAGAAAATAAAAAATTAATTTGATTGGAAATCTTAGTAGATCCTACTATTTTCAATATGACTCGTAACTAGTGCTTTGTCACGGATTATTGTTTCTATTTTTTAAAAAAAATTTTTGAACAATCCAACCGTACGGATGTTAATATATATCTAATATAATGATATTCCCAAAGTTTCAGAAAATAAAAAATTAATTTGATTGGAAATCTTAGTAGATCACTACTATTTTCAATATGACTCGTAACTAGTGCTTTGTCACGGATTATGGTTTCTATTTTTAAAAAAATATTTTTGAGCAATCCAACCGTACGGATGTCAATATATATCTAATATAATGATATTCCCAAAGTTTCAGAAAATTAAAAATTAATTTGATTGGAAATCTTAGTAGATCACTACTATTTTCAATATGACTCGTAACTAGTGCTTTGTCACGGATTATTGTTTCTATTTTTTCAAAAATATTTTGTACGATCCAACCATACGGATGTCAATATATATCTAATATAATGATATCCCCAAAGTTTCAGAAAATAAAAAATCAATTTGATTGGAAATCTTAGTAGATCCTACTATTTTCAATATGACTCGTAACTAGTGCTTTGTCACGGATTATTGTTTCTATTTTTAAAAAATTATTTTTGAACAATCCAACCGTACGGATGTCAATATATATCTAGGGGGTGTATTCAATTGGGATTTTAAAGGATTTTAACGGATTGATAATAATCGATGGATTTTGAAAGATTTTTGTTGATTTTAATTTTACGTAGAGTTTGACTGATTTTACGTGAAATCCTATAGAGTCTACGTAGAGTCTCGTTGATTTTAGTAGAATCCTTCAAAATCTTGCAAAATTTGGCTGGATTTCAAAAAATAAAAAATACACTAGCAAATCCATCAAAATCTATCATTTTATATAATCCAAAAAAATCCATGACTTTTTGAATACCTTGAGATTTTAAAGGATTGTTTTAAATCTTGATTGAATACCTACGGATTTTAGAAGATTTTTTAAAATCTCAATTGAATATCCACAGATTTAGAAAGATTATTTGAAATCTGAATTGAATACCTACATATTTTAAAAGATTGTTTAAAATCCCAAATGAATACCCGCTGATTTTGATAATCCATTAAAATCCATCAAAATCTCAAATGAATACACCCCTCCTAATATAATGATATTCCCAAAGTTTCAGAAAATAAAAAATTAATTTGATTGGAAATCTTAGTAGATCACTACTATTTTCAATATGACTCGTAACTAGTGCTTTGTCACGGATTATGGTTTCTATTTTTAAAAAAATATTTTTGAGCAATCCAACCGTACGGATGTCAATATATATCTAATATAATGATATTCCCAAAGTTTCAGAAAATTAAAAATTAATTTGATTGGAAATCTTAGTAGATCACTACTATTTTCAATATGACTCGTAACTAGTGCTTTGTCACGGATTATTGTTTCTATTTTTTCAAAAATATTTTGTACGATCCAACCATACGGATGTCAATATATATCTAATATAATGATATCCCCAAAGTTTCAGAAAATAAAAAATCAATTTGATTGGAAATCTTAGTAGATCCTACTATTTTCAATATGACTCGTAACTAGTGCTTTGTCACGGATTATTGTTTCTATTTTTAAAAAATTATTTTTGAACAATCCAACCGTACGGATGTCAATATATATCTAATATAATGATATTCCCAAAGTTTCAGAAAATAAAAAATTAATTTGATTGGAAATCTTAGTAGATCACTACTATTTTCAATATGACTCGTAACTAGTGCTTTGTCACGGATTATTGTTTCTATTTTTAAAAAAATATTTTTGAACAATCCAACCGTACGGATGTCAATATATATCTAATATAATGATATTCCCAAAGTTTCAGAAAATAAAAAATTAATTTAATCGGAAATCTTAGTAGATCACTACTATTTTCAATATGACTCGTAACTAGTGCTTTGTCACGGATTATTGTTTCTATTTTTTAAAAAATATTTTTGAACGATCCAACCATACGGATGTCAATATATATCTAATATAATGATATTCCCAAAGTTTCAGAAAATAAAAAATTAATTTGATTGGAAATATTAGTAGATCACTACTATTTTCAATATGACTCGTAACTAGTATTTTGTCACGGATTATTGTTTCTATTTTTTAAAAAATATTTTTGAATGATCGAACCGTACGGATGTCAATATATATCTAATATAATGATATTCCCAAAGTTTCAGAAAATAAAAAATTAATTTGATTGGAAATCTTAATAGATCACTACTATTTTCAATATGACTCGTAACTAGTGCTTTGTCACGGATTATTGTTTCTATTTTTTAAAAAATATTTTTGAACAATCCAACCGTACGGATGTCAATATATATCTAATATAATGATATTCCCAAAGTTTCAGAAAATAAAAAATTAATTTTATTGGAAATCTAAGTAGATCACTACTATTTTCAATATGACTCGTAACTAGTGCTTTGTCACGGATTATTGTTTCTATTTTTCAAAAAATATTTTTGAACGATCCAACCATACGGATGTCAATATATATCTAATATAATGATATTCCCAAAGTTTCAGAAAATAAAAAATTAATTTGATTGGAAATATTAGTAGATCACTACTATTTTCAATATGACCCGTAACTAGTATTTTGTCACGGATTATTGTTTCTATTTTTTAAAAAATATTTTTGAACGTTCGAACCATACGGATGTCAATATATATCTAATATAATGATATTCCCAAAGTTTCAGAAAATAAAAAATTAATTTGATTGGAAATCTTAGTAGATCACTACTATTTTCAATATGACTCGTAACTAGTGCTTTGTCACGGATTATTGTTTCTATTTTTTAAAAAATATTTTTGAACATTCCAACCGTACGGATGTCAATATATATCTAATATAATGATATTCCCAAAGTTTCAGAAAATAAAAAATTAATTTGATTGGAAATCTTAGTAGATCACTACTATTTTCAATATGACTCGTAACTAGTGCTTTGTCACGGATTATTGTTTCTATTTTTTAAAAAATATTTTTGAACGATCCAACCGTACGGATGTCAATATATATCTAATATAATGATATTCCCAAAGTTTCAGAAAATAAAAAATTAATTTGATTGGAAATCTTAGTAGATCACTACTATTTTCAATATGACTCGTAACTAGTGCTTTGTCACGGATTATTGTTTCTATTTTTAAAAAAGTATTTTTGAACAATCCAACCGTACGGATGTCAATATATATCTAATATAATGATATTCCCAAAGTTTCAGAAAATAAAAAATTAATTTGATTGGAAATCTTAGTAGATCACTACTATTTTCAATATGACTCGTAACTAGTGCTTTGTCACGGATTATTGTTTCTATTTTTTCAAAAATATTTTGTACGATCCAACCATACGGATGTCAATATATATCTAATATAAAGATATCCCCAAAGTTTCAGAAAATAAAAAATTAATTTGATTGGAAATCTTAGTAGATCCTACTATTTTCAATATGACTCGTAACTAGTGCTTTGTCACGGATTATTGTTTCTATTTTTAAAAAAATATTTTTGAGCAATCCAACCGTACGGATGTCAATATATATCTAATATAATGATATTCCCAAAGTTTCAGAAAATAAAAAATTAATTTGATTGGAAATCTTAGTAGATCACTACTATTTTCAATATGACTCGTAACTAGTGCTTTGTCACGGATTATTGTTTCTATTTTTTCAAAAATATTTTGTACGATCCAACCATACGGATGTCAATATATATCTAATATAATGATATCCCCAAAGTTTCAGAAAATAAAAAATTAATTTGATTGGAAATCTTAGTAGATCCTACTATTTTCAATATGACTCGTAACTAGTGCTTTGTCACGGATTATTGTTTCTATTTTTAAAAAATTATTTTTGAACAATCCAACCGTACGGATGTCAATATATATCTAATATAATGATATTCCCAAAGTTTCAGAAAATAAAAAATTAATTTGATTGGAAATCTTAGTAGATCACTACTATTTTCAATATGACTCGTAACTAGTGCTTTGTCACGAATTATTGTTTCTATTTTTAAAAAAATATTTTTGAACAATCCAACCGTACGGATGTCAATATATATCTAATATAATGATATTCCCAAAGTTTCAGAAAATAAAAAATTAATTTAATCGGAAATCTTAGTAGATCACTACTATTTTCAATATGACTCGTAACTAGTGCTTTGTCACGGATTATTGTTTCTATTTTTTAAAAAATATTTTTGAATGATCCAACCGTACGGATGTCAATATATATCTAATAAAATGATATTCCCTAAGTTTCAGAAAATAAAAAATTAATTTTATTGGAAATCTAAGTAGATCACTACTATTTTCAATATGACTCGTAACTAGTGCTTTGTCACGGATTATTGTTTCTATTTTTTAAAAAATATTTTTGAACGATCCAACCATACGGATGTCAATATATATCTAATATAATGATATTCCCAAAGTTTCAGGAAATAAAAAATTAATTTGATTGGAAATATTAGTAGATCACTACTATTTTCAATATGACTCGTAACTAGTGCTTTGTCACGGATTATTGTTTCTATTTTTTAAAAAATATTTTTGAACGATCGAACCGTACGGATGTTAATATATATCTAATATAATGATATTCCCAAAGTTTCAGAAAATAAAAAATTAATTTGATTGGAAATCTTAGTAGATCACTACTATTTTCAATATGACTCGTAACTAGTGCTTTGTCACGGATTATTGTTTCTATTTTTAAAAAAAATATTTTTGAGCAATCCAACCGTACGGATGTCAATATATATCTAATATAATGATATTCCCAAAGTTTCAGAAAATAAAAAATTAATTTGATTGGAAATCTTAGTAGATCACTACTATTTTCAATATGACTCGTAACTAGTGCTTTGTCACGGATTATTGTTTCTATTTTTTCAAAAATATTTTGTACGATCCAACCATACGGATGTCAATATATATCTAATATAATGATATCCCCAAAGTTTCAGAAAATAAAAAATTAATTTGATTGGAAATCTTAGTAGATCCTACTATTTTCAATATGACTCGTAACTAGTGCTTTGTCACGGATTATTGTTTCTATTTTTAAAAAATTATTTTTGAACAATCCAACCGTACGGATGTCAATATATATCTAATATAATGATATTCCCAAAGTTTCAGAAAATTAAAAATTAATTTGATTGGAAATCTTAGTAGATCACTACTATTTTCAACATGACTCGTAACTAGTGCTTTGTCACGGATTATTGTTTCTATTTTTAAAAAAATATTTTTGAACAATCCAACCGTACGGATGTCAATATATATCTAATATAATGATATTCCCAAAGTTTCAGAAAATAAAAAATTAATTTGATCGGAAATCTTAGTAGATCACTACTATTTTCAATATGACTCGTAACTAGTGCTTTGTCACGGATTATTGTTTCTATTTTTTAAAAAATATTTTTGAATGATCCAACCGTACGGATGTCAATATATATCTAATAAAATGATATTCCCTAAGTTTCAGAAAATAAAAAATTAATTTTATTGGAAATCTAAGTAGATCACTACTATTTTCAATATGACTCGTAACTAGTGCTTTGTCACGGATTATTGTTTCTATTTTTTAAAAAATATTTTTGAACGATCCAACCATACGGATGTCAATATATATCTAATATAATGATATTCCCAAAGTTTCAGGAAATAAAAAATTAATTTGATTGGAAATATTAGTAGATCACTACTATTTTCAATATGACTCGTAACTAGTATTTTGTCACGGATTATTGTTTCTATTTTTTAAAAAATATTTTTGAACGATCGAACCGTACGGATGTCAATATATATCTAATATAATGATATTCCCAAAGTTTCAGAAAATAAAAAATTAATTTGATTGGAAATCTTAGTAGATCGCTACTATTTTCAATATGACTCGTAACAAGTGCTTTGTCACGGATTATTGTTTCTATTTTTAAAAAATATTTTTGAACAATCCAACCGTACGGATGTCAATATATATCTAATATAGTGATATTCCCAAAGTTTCAGAAAATAAAAAATTAATTTGATTGGAAATCTTATTAGATCACTACTATTTTCAATATGACTCGTAACTAGTGCTTTGTCACGGATTATTGTTTCTATTTTTTAAAAAAATATTTTTGAACGATCCAACCGTACGGATGTCAATATATATCTAATATAATGATATTCCCAAAGTTTCAGAAAATAAAAAATTAATTTGATTGGAAATATTAGTAGATCACTACTATTTTCAATATGACTCGTAACTAGTATTTTGTCACGGATTATTGTTTCTATTTTTTAAAAAATATTTTTGAATGATCGAACCGTACGGATGTCAATATATATCTAATATAATGATATTCCCAAAGTTTCAGAAAATAAAAAATTAATTTGATTGGAAATCTTAATAGATCACTACTATTTTCAATATGACTCGTAACTAGTGCTTTGTCACGGATTATTGTTTCTATTTTTTAAAAAATATTTTTGAACAATCCAACCGTACGGATGTCAATATATATCTAATATAATGATATTCCCAAAGTTTCAGAAAATAAAAAATTAATTTTATTGGAAATCTAAGTAGATCACTACTATTTTCAATATGACTCGTAACTAGTGCTTTGTCACGGATTATTGTTTCTATTTTTCAAAAAATATTTTTGAACGATCCAACCATACGGATGTCAATATATATCTAATATAATGATATTCCCAAAGTTTCAGAAAATAAAAAATTAATTTGATTGGAAATATTAGTAGATCACTACTATTTTCAATATGACCCGTAACTAGTATTTTGTCACGGATTATTGTTTCTATTTTTTAAAAAATATTTTTGAACGATCGAACCATACGGATGTCAATATATATCTAATATAATGATATTCCCAAAGTTTCAGAAAATAAAAAATTAATTTGATTGGAAATCTTAGTAGATCACTACTATTTTCAATATGACTCGTAACTAGTGCTTTGTCACGGATTATTGTTTCTATTTTTTAAAAAATATTTTTGAACATTCCAACCGTACGGATGTCAATATATATCTAATATAATGATATTCCCAAAGTTTCAGAAAATAAAAAATTAATTTGATTGGAAATCTTAGTAGATCACTACTATTTTCAATATGACTCGTAACTAGTGCTTTGTCACGGATTATTGTTTCTATTTTTTAAAAAATATTTTTGAACGATCCAACCGTACGGATGTCAATATATATCTAATATAATGATATTCCCAAAGTTTCAGAAAATAAAAAATTAATTTGATTGGAAATCTTAGTAGATCACTACTATTTTCAATATGACTCGTAACTAGTGCTTTGTCACGGATTATTGTTTCTATTTTTAAAAAAGTATTTTTGAACAATCCAACCGTACGGATGTCAATATATATCTAATATAATGATATTCCCAAAGTTTCAGAAAATAAAAAATTAATTTGATTGGAAATCTTAGTAGATCACTACTATTTTCAATATGACTCGTAACTAGTGCTTTGTCACGGATTATTGTTTCTATTTTTTCAAAAATATTTTGTACGATCCAACCATACGGATGTCAATATATATCTAATATAAAGATATCCCCAAAGTTTCAGAAAATAAAAAATTAATTTGATTGGAAATCTTAGTAGATCCTACTATTTTCAATATGACTCGTAACTAGTGCTTTGTCACGGATTATTGTTTCTATTTTTAAAAAAATATTTTTGAGCAATCCAACCGTACGGATGTCAATATATATCTAATATAATGATATTCCCAAAGTTTCAGAAAATAAAAAATTAATTTGATTGGAAATCTTAGTAGATCACTACTATTTTCAATATGACTCGTAACTAGTGCTTTGTCACGGATTATTGTTTCTATTTTTTCAAAAATATTTTGTACGATCCAACCATACGGATGTCAATATATATCTAATATAATGATATCCCCAAAGTTTCAGAAAATAAAAAATTAATTTGATTGGAAATCTTAGTAGATCCTACTATTTTCAATATGACTCGTAACTAGTGCTTTGTCACGGATTATTGTTTCTATTTTTAAAAAATTATTTTTGAACAATCCAACCGTACGGATGTCAATATATATCTAATATAATGATATTCCCAAAGTTTCAGAAAATAAAAAATTAATTTGATTGGAAATCTTAGTAGATCACTACTATTTTCAATATGACTCGTAACTAGTGCTTTGTCACGAATTATTGTTTCTATTTTTAAAAAAATATTTTTGAACAATCCAACCGTACGGATGTCAATATATATCTAATATAATGATATTCCCAAAGTTTCAGAAAATAAAAAATTAATTTGATTGGAAATCTTAGTAGATCACTACTATTTTCAATATGACTCGTAACTAGTGCTTTGTCACGGATTATTGTTTCTATTTTTTAAAAAATATTTTTGAACAATCCAACCGTACGGATGTCAATATATATCTAATATAATGATATTCCCAAAGTTTCAGAAAATAAAAAATTAATTTAATCGGAAATCTTAGTAGATCACTACTATTTTCAACATGACTCGTAACTAGTGCTTTGTCACGGATTATTGTTTCTATTTTTAAAAAAATATTTTTGAACAATCCAACCGTACGGATGTCAATATATATCTAATATAATGATATTCCCAAAGTTTCAGAAAATAAAAAATTAATTTGATTGGAAATCTTAGTAGATCACTACTATTTTCAATATGACTCGTAACTAGTGCTTTGTCACGGATTATTGTTTCTATTTTTTAAAAAATATTTTTGAACGATCCAACCGTACGGATGTCAATATATATCTAATATAATGATATTCCCAAAGTTTCAGAAAATAAAAAATTAATTTGATTGGAAATCTTAGTAGATCCTACTATTTTCAATATGACTCGTAACTAGTGCTTTGTCACGGATTATTGTTTCTATTTTTAAAAAAATATTTTTGAACAATCCAACCGTACGGATGTCAATATATATCTAATATAGTGATATTCCCAAAGTTTCAGAAAATAAAAAATTAATTTGATTGGAAATCTTAGTAGATCACTACTATTTTCAATATGACTCGTAACTAGTGCTTTGTCACGGATTATTGTTTCTATTTTTTAAAAAATATTTTTGAACGATCCAACCGTACGGATGTCAATATATATCTAATATAATGATATTCCCAAAGTTTCAGAAAATAAAAAATTAATTTGATTGGAAATCTTAGTAGATCCTACTATTTTCAATATGACTCGTAACTAGTGCTTTGTCACGGATTATTGTTTCTATTTTTAAAAAAATATTTTTGAACAATCCAACCGTACGGATGTCAATATATATCTAATATAGTGATATTCCCAAAGTTTCAGAAAATAAAAAATTAATTTGATTGGAAATCTTAGTAGATCACTACTATTTTCAATATGACTCGTAACTAGTGCTTTGTCACGGATTATTGTTTCTATTTTTTAAAAAATATTTTTGAACGATCCAACCGTACGGATGTCAATATATATCTAATATAATGATATTCCCAAAGTTTCAGAAAATAAAAAATTAATTTGATTTGAAATCTTAGTAGATCACTACTATTTTCAATATGACTCGTAACTAGTATTTTGTCACGGATTATTGTTTATATTTTTTAAAATTATTTTTGAACGATCCAACCGTACGGATGTCAATATATATCTAATATAATGATATTCCTAAAGTTTCAGAAAATAAAAAATTAATTTGATTGGAAATCTTAGTAGATCCTACTATTTTCAATATGACTCGTAACTAGTGCTTTGTCACGGATTATTGTTTCTATTTTTAAAAAAGTATTTTTGAACAATCCAACCGTAAGGATGTCAATATATATCTAATATAATGATATTCCCAAAGTTTCAGAAAATAAAAAATTAATTTGATTGGAAATCTTAGTAGATCCTACTATTTTCAATATGACTCGTAACTAGTGCTTTGTCACGGATTATTGTTTCTATTTTTAAAAAAATATTTTTGAACAATCCAACCGTACGGATGTCAATATATATCTAATATAATGATATTCCCAAAGTTTCAGAAAATAAAAAATTAATTTGATTGGAAATCTTAGTAGATCACTACTATTTTCAATATGACTCGTAACTAGTGCTTTGTCACGGATTATTGTTTCTATTTTTTAAAAATATTTTTGAACGATCCAACCGTACGGATGTCAATATATATCTAATATAATGATATTCCCAAAGTTTCAGAAAATAAAAAATTAATTTGATTTGAAATCTTAGTAGATCACTACTATTTTCAATATGACTCGTAACTAGTATTTTGTCACGGATTATTGTTTATATTTTTTAAAATTATTTTTGAACGATCCAACCGTACGGATGTCAATATATATCTAATATAATGATATTCCTAAAGTTTCAGAAAATAAAAAATTAATTTGATTGGAAATCTTTGTAGATCCTACTATTTTCAATATGACTCGTAACTAGTGCTTTGTCACGGATTATTGTTTCTATTTTTAAAAAAGTATTTTTGAACAATCCAACCATAAGGATGTCAATATATATCTAATATAATGATATTCCCAAAGTTTCAGAAAATAAAAAATTAATTTGATTGGAAATCTTAGTAGATCCTACTATTTTCAATATGACTCGTAACTAGTGCTTTGTCACGGATTATTGTTTCTATTTTTAAAAAAGTATTTTTGAACAATCCAACCGTACGGATGTCAATATATATCTAATATAATGATATTCCCAAAGTTTCAGAAAATAAAAAATTAATTTGATTGGAAATCTTAGTAGATCACTACTATTTTCAATATGACTCGTAACTAGTGCTTTGTCACGGATTATTGTTTCTATTTTTAAAAAAATATTTTTGAACAATCCAACCGTACGGATGTCAATATATATCTAATATAATGATATTCCCAAAGTTTCAGAAAATAAAAAATTAATTTGATTGGAAATCTTAGTAGATCACTACTATTTTCAATATGACTCGTAACTAGTGCTTTGTCACGGATTATTGTTTCTATTTTTTAAAAAATATTTTTGAACGATCCAAATTAATTTTTTATTTTTAAATTTTTTAGGAATATCACTAAATTTGATATATATTGACATCCGTACGGTTGGATCGTCGATAAATATTTTTTTTGAAAATAGAAATAACAATCTACGGCAAAGTACTAGTTAATAGTACTAGTCAAATCAATATATAGTTGACTACTAATTTTACTATCAATTTTTTTTATTTTTTAAAATTTTGGGAATAACTAAATTATATATATATATATTATGTGCAATTGGGACGAGACTATTTCTAATCATTTTGAGAGATTTAAATTAGAAAATCATAATTTAATTAGATATTATAAATTTATTTTTTTTGCATCATTAGATATAATTAGATATTATTATCAGTATTATTAAATCATCGAAAAAATTAAAAAACATGAATGAATTTTATATTTTTGTCAAAAATACGAATGAATCCATTTGCATTTAGACAAAAACAAATGCCTCCCATTGGCTACTCATACTTCACACGGATCACACCTCTACTACCGTCGATGAAAACTAAAAAACACATATCCAACGGTCTATATCATCCCACTAACCCATCTCATCTATTTCTCCTCATCAAACCCTATCCTCCTCATCAACCCCTGCACAAAAGTTGCTCTCCCCCTGCACAAAAGTTGCTCTCCCCCTGCACAAAAGTTGCTCTCCCCTGTCTCCTCTCTCGCCTCTCTCCCTCACCCATTCTCTCTCATTTCTCTCTAGCCTCTCTCCAAAATACCAAGATTAAACCCAAATTTCTTATTGATTTTGTTAACCAAATCAAGAATTCAGGTAACCAAAATCATCCCCTTCTTATCCTCTACAATTATAAACCCTCAATTTGAATTTCTGCAAATTTCAAAATTTAGGGGCTTTGATTAGAACTCGATTTTTGGTTGTTACCTATTTTTCAATACATTGAAAATCAAAGTATACAAGGGAACTTGCTTACGAATAATCCTCTATTTTTTTCTTGTTAGCTTATGAAGTCTAGTTTTTGTTCTTATAATTAATTTCAATCTTCTCTTTTTTTTTTACTCAGATTCGGCTTATTTACATGCTTGAAGGGAGATAGATATTCATGTAGCGGTGTACCAAGCAAACTCACCGAACACAACTCCGACCCATCACCAAATCAAAGCCCCCACATCAAGAACCGAATGAAGAACTGAATTATCAAGATTAAATCGCTCGGAAATCAAATATCTCGAAATCTTAATATGTTTATGTGGTTGTGTAGAGGGTGAGGAGAGGATCAATATAAGTATAAATACTATAGGGTTTAGAGATCAATATCATGCTCAAAATTAAATTTGATTGTATGTATATTTGTGTGTTCTCGAAGAAAGAGAGAGAGAGGTGGGTTGAATATTTTATTTAAATATTATTAATTGGGAAAAATGGAAGAAAAGAGTAATATTTGGGAATAATAGATTTTTGTAGATAAATTCGTTAAATGGATTGATGAAGATAAATTCAAAACAATGCAGTTGAGAGCAGCAGAAAGCTGCTGAATTTTCAAGATATGATACAATAAAATTGACTGTTCTTGGTCGAATTAATAAATTTGACTGTATTCGGTCGAATTTATAAACTAGACCGAAGACAGTCGAATTTATAAATTGCAGTCGAATTTATAAATTCGACTGGAAGCAGTCGAATTTATAAACTCGATCAAAGACAATCGAATTTATAAAGGCGGTCGAATTTATAAATTTGACTGGCCGAATTTGAGCGGTCGAATTTGAGCAGTCGAATTTAGCCAGTCGAATTTGTTAAATTCGACTATTTTTTGCTAAATTCCACTAAGCTAGAATCGACTGCCATTTTGCAGTCGAATTTAGCTAAATTCGACCGGATCCAGTCGAATTTAGCTAAATTCGACTACAAAATGGCAGTCGAATTTAGCCGAGATTCTAGTAGTGACTTGTACACATAAAATATTATTATTAAAAGTAATTTTCATCCTTAAAAATAAAAGAGATTGTTTTGACTATGTTATAATAAAATAAAAGCGAGGCATATAAATAAGTGATAAATCTTAGTAATTTAAGAAGTCATGGAACAATTTCTTTTACGGTAGGTGATTCCTTATATTTGTACTTCAAAGCAGAAATAACTAATCTTTTTTAGTTGCATAAGGTTAAATTTTCTAGTTGCATAATCTTAAGCGGCTTAAATATTGTATATCGTTCGATTAAGCATCCTTAGTATCAATGTAAATACCAAAATACCTTCTACATGTGCCGCAGTTATGTTTCCTTTCTATATCGTTTTATTACTTATTTTTGTACATTTTCATTGTTTCTCTCCTTATTTTTTCCAACATTAGGGGGTTGGGAAGGACTTGCCATGATTTTTTTAATGATATTTTAATACTTTTTCTCACTCAAAAATCCATTTATGAATCATTGAATCAAAATGCATCCATCGTTTGGTGCATTAATTTGTAATAATATATATGGTAAATGACAGGGAGTCAAATCTTGGATCCTCTTCCAACCCGAGTCCAAGTTCTGATATTATGTTATATTTGATATATTTTGAACCATTTCAACGAATTTCACAAACCTTGTAATGTAAAAAATGGCTCTAGGAAATGGATTGAATCACTTGATATATCTTATGCATATATATATATATATGTGTGTGTGTGTGTGTGTGTGTGTGTGTGTATGTGTGTTTTATATGTATAAGTATACTCTCAGGTAACTTGGTTGATGATATGGAAAGGCAAAGATTTAAAGTTGACATGAACTCGCCCGAACCAAAACAGCAAGCTGACATGGACTCATCAGAAGTTGTTCTTAGTCAAGTTTGATTTCGAAGATTTCTTGAAGATTGCTTAAAGATATCAGAGTTTGGCTATGATTAAATATGTAAGGACTCTATTATATAATATATAGTATATATAATTAATAGAGCTCAAATCAATTTCGAAAATCTGTTCCTTATTTAGTGGGATTGTGATTTATCTTTTCTTATCCTTTTAAAACAGATTTTACTCAATCTTTTACTTATCTAAACATTCCATAACAGCCTAGATTCCTTCATATCCTTTTATAGTTGTTGAAATTTGTTTTTATCATATATATACTATCGTATCAAAATGAGTTTGTTGGAGATTCAATTCATTTCAAACGTTTTATTATCAAAACCTCTAACTAATATAGCTGTTGGAGAGTGTTTTATGCAATCAAATCTTTTTCATACATCAAATCTTCAACTAGCCATTTGTGTGTTTTATATATATTCACTTACAACATTTCTTGTAAGTAACCAAGCAAAACACAACCTACAAGTTTGAGAATTGCTTATACACATTTCTATCATCTCTCTTAAACACCATTCTTATAAACTCTGAGCTTTATTGTTATATACACTTATATTATATAAGAGAGTTTATAGCTTGAGTTGTAATACTCGAACATCTTAGTTTCGATTGTATTGTTCGATTTGTAAGTATTAGTTGCTGGATATATTGGCTAGGGAACTAGGGTTTGGTGAACATTGATAGAGAAGTATACTTGGGAAGTATAGCTTAGAGAGCAAGTTCAGAAACAGGTGTTCAGCTAGCCATTTGTCAGCAGCTGGTATTGTTCAATGTGTAAGGATTAGTTGCTAGATATATTGGCTAGGGAACAAGGGTTTGGTGAACGTTTCTAGAGAAGTATACTTGGGAAGTATAGCTTAGAGAGCAGGTTTAGAAACAGGTGACAGTTGGGATTAAGGGAGATATATTATTGTATCTTGTAATTGGTTTATTTCGTTGATCAATAATATATTCTCTTACCAGGTTGGTAAGGGACCAGGACGTAGACCATAGGGGATTAGGGGTCGAACCTGGCTAAAAGTTCCTTGTTTTCATTATCTTTCTGCACTTCACTTACTTTCTTTGCATTCAGCTTACTATTTACATTCAGCGTACCATTTGCATCTGTTAAAATCGAAATCAGTAAGCTGTTTCTGGTAAATTATTAAAATTGGATATAGTTAGCTATTTACACCAATTCACCCCCCCTCTAGGTGTGCATTTTCATTTGGTATCAGAGCTTTGGTGTACTAACATTTCTGTAACAGGAAAGTACAGATCCTATGACACCCGCTTATGTAGAAGGAGAATATTTAGACATGCCACCACTTCTCAATGGGATTGAAAATTATGATGCTTGGAAACAGAGAATGAAGGTGCTTTTCAACAGAGATGATGCAATTGAATGGAGAGTCGTTAAAAAGGGTCCATTCACTTTTACGGACAAAGACGGCAAGCCAAGAGACGTTGACGATCTCTCAAAGTCTGAATCGATAAAATTAGGCTATAATGGAGGAGCAAAGTACACACTAATATGTGGTCTTTCAGAGTCAGATTTTGACAAGGTCTCTTCATGTAGTACTGCAAAAGACATATGGGATACCTTAAAAATGCATTATAAAGCTACAACAACAAAACAGCCTGCTGATTTGAAAGATAAAAGGAAGTCAAAGGCTCAATTGAATTCGAATGATGAAAAAGCTAATTCTGGTGAAGTCCCAAGTGAAGAGATAATAAACTCTGCATTTATTGGCATTGATGATATAGTTCAAGGAAACACGGAAGAAGTTCTTGTAGATAGTGATGTGTCTGATTTAGAGTCAGATTCTAGTGAGGTAAACTCTTTTCATTTGTGGAAATCTTCTGAAAATATTATTATGGGATCACTAACAATGCAGGAATCAAAAAGTGTAACCATTGAAGAACATATGGCAATAAAGGCTGAAATCAGCAAGCTGTCTGATAAGAATGCCTATATATCCAAAATGGTTAAAGATTTGTTGCCTAAAATGGAAGAATGAGATTCAACCTCAGTAGGCAAAGCTACAGAAATAAAGGAGCTAAATGCTAAGAATAGTCATTTAGAGGCTAATATCAAGTTACTAGAAAAGAGAAACAAGACCTTGACTGAAGAAATCAAAGAGCTGAGATCTGATGTTAAAACTAAAGCTAAAGCATTGGAATCATTCAAATTGAAGGAATCTAGTCGAGCTGAATCTTCTAAAACAACTGAAATGGCATCTCAGCAAGCTGAAACCATCAGTCCATAAGTTGAGTAAATTTTAATGTAAAGTAAAAAATGGTCAATTTGACCATAAAAAGCAAAACGGATCAACCAATTCTTTACCTTTTTTTTACACTTTCTGGCACGCATTTTAAGGTGTATTTTAAAGGTAGTTCCATAACTTATTTTGAAAATTTTATTTTTTTGTATAAAAATATAATGTATATATTTTTATACAAAAAATTAAAATTTTAAAAATAAATTATGGATATTTCAAAAAAATAAAAATAAATTATGGAACTATCAATAAAATTCAACTTAAAATACGTGCCAAAAACCTCGTAAAGAACCTATTGGGACTGAGGGAGTAATTGATTAGTTACTAAGAATTATAGTATTGCTATTTTGTCTTAAAAAAATTGAATTGCTTGCAATTGTTACAAAATAAATGTATACCAAAATAAAGGAAATTGAGTAAAGAATAACTAAAGGTTAGTTTAATACATTAAATAAAACAGGGTCGAAAAGGATAGGTTTTTGAAAAAGGTAATTGATTAGTTTTTTTTTTTTTTGAAGAAAGGTAATTGATTAGTTATTAATTGATTAGTTATTAGTTGTTATAAAATAGAATTGTCGGTAATTACTAGAAAATAAATGTGGATGGAAATTGAGTAAAAAATAACTAACTAAGGGTATTTGGTAAAGGCATACCAACCAACAAATTTTCAATGTTTCGGCTAATATATAATATACTAGCTTATAATCCGTGTGATGCATAGAATTCTTTTGATTTGTAATAAATTTTATTTTATGTTACAATTATATTTTTATATAATCATTATTTACGATATTTAATTTTAATAATTTAATAAAATTTTAATTAATGATATGCATGGTTTAAACTTTTATTATAAAATTTTAAAATAATGTCATTGATGGAATTTGAAATTTGAAATTTAATAAATTAATTTAATCATATAATATATATAATCATTAGATCTAACTACTATGATTTTTCACTAAAAATCTAACGGCCATTATTCGTAGTATACGGATTTCTATTATATTATGTTAGTGATTAGAAGATATGGTTTGATATTTTTGGGCATATATTAATTATTGCAAGATTATTTTTGGGTAACGTGTTTTAATTCAAAAAAATATATTAATGATTGAAAGATATGATACGATTGATGTTTTTAGGTGTATCTTCAACTAAAAATAAATGTGAAAAGGCAATCGACTAATTACCTTTAATTATATTATGTTATTATTATTTTAGTTGTTTTAATAGTACTGGGTGTACACATTGATACGATTGATCTTTTTAGGTGTTTATAAAAGGTACGGTAATATATTCAACTAAAAATAAATGGAAAAAGGCAATCGACTAATTACCATTAATTATATTATGTTATTATTTATTTTAGGTGTTACATTTTTCTTGAAAATTATGGTGTGATATTTTCGGGTATATATTAATGATTATTTTTTCTTGAAAATTATGGTGTGATATTTTTAGGTATATATTAATTACTCCCTCCGTCCCATTTTGTAACACATGGTTTGACTTTCACGGAGATTAAGAAAATACTATTTGACTTGTTAGGTGGTAGCATGTGGTTCGTTGTTTGTGAAAGTGGGTGTAAGTGGGTGTATAAAAAATTTGTAAAGTAGGAAAGTAGTGGGTGTAATAGTGTTTATTTAATAAAAAGGAAGTATAAAATAGAGAAGTAGTGGGTGTAATAGTGAAAAGTAATGTTAAAAAATAGTAAGTTTAGTAGGTTGATTCTTTTTGGGACGTCCCAAAAAGGAATAAGTGTCATATAAAATGGGACGGAGGGAGTATTATAAGATTTGTTTTAAATTAAAAAGGCAATGTGTTTTAATTCGATAGGAAATATTAATGATCGGGAAGATATGATACGATTAATGTTTTTATGTGTTTATAAAAGGTAATATATTCACCTAAAAGTACATGTGAAAAAGGCAATCGACTAATTACCATAAAATATATTTTGTTATTATTTTTTAGGTGTATTTATTTTTCTTTATAATGAAGGGTAAATAAGTAAATTCACGAAGTACCAAAAAACAGGTACCAGTTTCGGATTTATATAATAGTAATTACCATTAATTATACTAGCTTATTACCCGTGCGATGCATGGATTTCTTTTGATATGTAATAAATAGTAAAAAATCAGAATCGTTAGATCTAATGATTAGATATATTATATGATTAAATTAATTTACTAAAATTTCAAGGTTCGAATTCCATCAACGACATATTTATTTTAAAATTTATAATATAAATTTTAAACCATGCATATCATTAATTAAATTTTTATTAAATAATTTAAGTTAAAATTAAAATGAAATATTGTAAATAATAATTATAGAAAAATATAAAAATATAATTGTAACACAAAAATCTAACAGTCATTATTCGTAGTCTACAGATTTCTATTATATTTTGTTAGTGATTAGAAGATATGTTGTGATATTTTGGGTTATATATTAATTATTTCAAGATTATATTTTAAATTAAAAGTTAACGTTTTTAAATTAGGAAAAATTTTATTGATTGGAAGATATAAATTTATAAAATTATAATAAAATTTATTGATATGATGTTTTTTTATTATGTTATGAATTTTATTTATTATTACAATTATGTTTTGTATAATCATTATTTTTAATAATTTTTTAATTTTATTCTAATATAATTTAATATACTCACGTTTACGAATTATACTAATGTTTCCTTATTATAAATAACGTATATGGATTTTTAATATATTTTATTAAAAATTGAAAAATATGGTGTGATAAGATTAGTTTTAAATCAAAAATGTAACGTGTTTTAATTCGAAAGTAAATATTAATGATTGAAAAATATGATACGACTGATGTTTTTAGGTGTTTATAAAAGGTAATATCTTCAATTAAAAGTAAATGTGAAAAAGTCAATCGACTAATTATCGTTAATTATTTTATGTTATTATTTATTTTAGGTGTTTTAATAGATATATATCAATTTTTTTTTTATTTTTAATGAAGATTTTTACTAATGTTTCCTTATATATAAATCAAAAGGGTATTGTGTTTTAATTCGAAAGGAAATATTAATGATTGGAAGCTATGATACGATTGATGTTTTTAGATGTTTATAAAAGGTAATATATTCAACTAAAAGTAAATGTGAAAAAGGCAATCGACTAATTATCATTAATTATTTTATGTTATTATATATTTTAGGTGTTTTTTTTGACAAACAAGGAATTCATCAACCATATCACAGCAGGACAAACCCCTGACACTACAAACAAATAAACGAACTAACCAAAAATAGCCGCTTATGTTTACAGACTGTTTTACATCAAGAATTTCAAAATTCTTCGTATTAAAAAAGATTAGAGTGGCTTCCCGATCAATCAAACCTGCACCAATCCTGGAACTAGTAATATCACAAATGAACCTCACATACGCACCACCTGTAGTGCAATGTTCCCAGCTACCTACATGTCCAAAATCAGCTTTATACATGCCAAAAGTTCAAATGATCAGAAACACCCCAGCTATCTACATGTCGAAAACCAGCTATATACATGCGGAAAGTGAAAGATCTCATAAGATATCCGACATCAGTCCAAATCCAATGCACGCATTACAGATCTCCCACAAAACTACATAAATCATTTTAGGTGTTTTAATAGTATAGATATTAAATATTTTTTTAATGAAGGATAAATAAGTAAATTCACGAAATACCAAAAAATAGGTACCAAAAAATGGTACCAAAAAATAGTACCAAAACTTTTAATGTTTCGGTTTTTATATAATAGTATGGATGTAGCCGGTGATGACGTGATGACTATGTTCGAACAGGTGGATATCTGAATGTAAAGGTCCTGAGGTTTTGTTCAGGTTTTGTTGACTTTAGTAAAAATTAATATTAATTGAATGTAAGGGCAATTTGTATTAACTTATTAAATTTAATTTGTATTAAAATTAATTATTTAATGTAAGGGTAATGGTAATTTAGTAAATTCACGAATTACCAAAAAACAAGTACCAAAAAACAGGTACCAGAACTTTAAATGTTTCGGCTTTTATATAATAGTATAGATTATGTTATTATTTTTCTTAGGTATATTTATTTTTCTTTATAATTAAGGGTAAATAAATAAATTCACGAAGTACCAAAAAAAAAAAGGTACCAAAACTTTGCGCTTTTATATAGTAGTATAGATTGTATAATAGTGTAGATTTTATTTTCTAATAGGTAATTGTAATTTACATATCTAATAATGTTAATTAGCTTTTTTGACGAAGTTGGTTTAAATAATTAGTATTGGTTCAACTAGTTTATTTATAAGTTTATAATGTTAATTATATATTACTAGTGATTATAATAACTGTTTAGAATAAAAAATATAAAGTTTAAATTTAAATTTGTTGTTGACGAGATTCGAATCTTAGTTCTTTAATATAATACCTTGAGGTATAATATTCGTTAATATTAATAGATCTAACATCTCTCATTTATTTACTAAAAAGCTAAAGATCAAAATTTAATTTATGATGATCCTTTTAACATATTATAATCGCTTGTTTGTGTAATTTTTTTTCTAATAGTTATTGTAATTGTAATTTAATATATCTAATGATGTTAATTAGCTTCGAGACTGAATTTAGTTTAAATAAATAACTTAAATGAAAATAGTTTGTTTACGAGATTATAATGTTAATTATATATTATTAGTGATAATAATAAGTGTTTGAACTAAAAATTTAAAGTTTTAATTTAAATATGTTGTTGACTATTAAAAGAGAATATTTCTTAAAAGGCTCTCATCTATCTACTAAAAATCTAACAATTATTAATTCATTATTCTTTTTATATGATTAAGCATGTTGAACATGAACAAATTATGCTGTTTGCTTATTATAGTATTGTAAATATAAGTAAAAGCATAATTAGTCAAATATTACTATATGCTTTGTAATTAATTTTAAAAAACATGAAATTTTTAGATAACTAAAATATTGAATACTTCAATTAACATAAAACTCAAAAGCTATCATTCTCAAAATATACAAATTTTAAAATGATTACTTGTAAGTCAAAGTGATGTGAATGTCGTATTATAGAATTTTTTTTTAAAAAGTGAGAAAATAATACAAATCAATAATTTTCTAATAACAGTAAATTAAATTTAATTTTTTAATTTGTCTTAAAATTTGTTTTTATAAAAATTCCAATTTTTTGTGTTTGTACGAATTAATTATTTACATGCTCCTACAAACTTAGTCTTTAAGCCTACTTTTTCACCAACATATTCTAGAATTATAATATTTTTTTTTGGGTCTATTTTTTCAACTAGACTTGTTGATCGCCCTTTTACTGGAACATTCTAAAATCAACATTTTATAACCATACCATCTCAATATATAATTCTAAAATCAACATTTTATAACCATACCATCTCAATATATAAACAATGCTCTTACTAACTTAGTCTTTAGGCCTACTTTTTCACCAACATTCTAGAATTATGATATAAATTTTTTTGGGCCTATTTTTTTAACTAGCTAGACTTGGTGATCGCCCTGAAACATTAGAAAATCAACATTCTAGAACCATACCATCTCAATATATAATAAGAATGCACTACTATAAAGTGCTTGATCAAGTTAGGCTCTCCCAAATTGTTTGTTTTCTCGAATAAGAAGGCATTACTACAAAGTGCTTATCAAGTTGGGCTCTCCCAAATTATTTGTTTTCTCTGAATCAAATGGTATGTGGATTCAATGATTATTTAGTATATATTTGTATTTATGTATAATAATTTATGTAATGTTTGTTAATGCAGGTTCAAGATGTACTAACATTATATACTATTTTTACCCACATATCTGGTATGTCCCATACTCTTGCTTGATTTCTACATATTCATTATAATTTTATTTAAGTTCCATGTATCTAGTCAATGTATTTTTAATTAACATTAATTTTTTTTATGATCATGATAATCTTAGTTAAATTGAATCTAATATGGATGTATTTTGTTATTTATAAGGGATTTCTGACATAGTTTTGATAATTGAGAATTCTTTAAAATTTTGAAAGGCATCTTATGAAATGGTAAATGGCTAATGAGACATGGCTCCCCTCAGATCTAATCATGTTGACAATCTTTATTTTTTTGAGATATTTAAGAAAATTTATTACAATTTTCTCTCTAAGTTAATATCAAAGTTAATATCAAGTATTTATAATTTCTTTGTATATAAAAGGTATCTATGATATGATCTTATTTTAATTTATATATAAATTAATTTAAATTTTTAGCAAATAATGAAGAAATGCTCCAATAAAAGTTAACGGGGTGGATGATGTTGTTCCACAAGGTTATGAAGGTGAAATGTGGAGCAACTACCTCATACAACAAGGCAGGGAAATGTGAGTGACTCTTTCATGGTCGTTGATTTGGTTTAAGATTAGTAGTTACCTTATATGACATGTGTTTAATGGAATATTTTAATATTTGATTCATGTATATTTATCTAGTATTTTCAATACTTATATATTTTAATGAATATTCGTTGTCTTTTATACTAGTTAAACATTATAGATATCTTTTCTTAGATTGAGCATAGAGAAAAGTGAATTCTTTCAAATCCGAAGTCCAAAATATGTGAATTGTAAATACGTGAATTCCTTCAAATTCAAAGTCCAAAAAATGTGAAGGGAAAATACTTGCTCTTTTTATGTGAGGCTTTTAAGGAAAAGGTGCTAATGTTATTATTCTTTTCATTATAGGGTGTTTGTCTGAGCTACGACATGTTAACACTATCATGTAAATTCTGATGTGTTATCTTTTGGGCTTTTGTGCACAATGCAGTTAGTTTTTTAGTATTATTTTCAAAATTTCAATTTTTCCCACTATAAACTAACATTCCTATATTAATCAAATATAATAACAAAAATCAATATAATTCATAATTAGTTTTAAAATACATAGAGTTATACTAATTAATATATAAGGATTTTCAGACCAATACCTATAATGATGTACAAGAAAAAATTGTCAAATTAAATATAATAATAATAATAATAATAATAATAATAATAATAATAATAATAATAAACCAGTAAATTAGAACTTTGCTATTCAAAGTATGCATATTTAATTCACTTAAAACTTAATATATATGTACTAGTTTAATATTTTGGACATGGGCCTACTTTATAAAGGTGTTTAAAGTGAACATTTTAAAATCATAACAAGGAAGAAGTTTAATATATTTGGGTAATTTGGGACTTTTTTTTTATAGCCCGGCCCTCTAAATGGAACATTCTAGAATTGTAACAAGATTGGAGAAGCTTAATATGTGTCCGTTTGGCAAAACTTAGGATCAACTTATAAATTACTTATTTTGGAAAAAATTTCGTATTTACGTATATCTTTTTAGAGAAAAATGTGTATGAGGAGTTTAATATTCGTTATCTTGCAAAAATAAGTTACTTATTTCATAAAAAAATACATACTCCCTCCGGTCCATTATATAAGGCATTTGACTTTTCTGCACGTAACTTTAGGTGCTTTGACTATATAGCTAAAATTATTATTTTTTAACTTTTCCTTTTTTGAATAAAAATATGATACTTTAATTTTTATTTAGAAAAATAAATTTTAAAAAATAATAATTTTAGCTATGTAGTCAAAATACCTAAAGTTACGTGCAGAAAAGTCAAATGCCTTATATAATGGACCGGAGGAAGTATTTCCTAATTTTTTTCCAAAATAAGTAACTTATTTCTAAAAAATAAGATTTACCAAACGCATTATATTACGCCTTTTAGGCCCACTTTTTCACAACTACGTCCTTTTAGTGGAGCATTCTAGAATCATGACATCAAATCTATACTATATTAAAATAAGCAAAAGGGGTACAATTTGTAGTTGGTTATCCCCTCTTTTTGGTTATCCTTTTTTTTGGTTATCCCACTATTAAAAAAAATTAAAAACACTGAGACGCGTGAATATTTGAGATACAGGTTGTACGTCTTTATCATTAACCGCACTACCGCACCCAAACAGGACTTCTATTTTCCCAATCAACACGGCTTTCTTTTTATTTTTCTTTGTTTATAAAGGTCTTCTTTTCTCATTTATTTTTTAATTTAACAATAAAATTTAATAAATTACTATCAACGCACATTTTTTATAATTTATTTATAATATAATATAATATTATAAATATTAATTTAAATATGTTATTGATTCGAACCTTACATCTTTATATATAATAATTTTTAGTATTAAATATAAATTAATATGTTATTGGCGGGAATCGAACCTTGAACCTCTGCATATAACAACTTTTAGTATTGTTATATCTAACGGTCATGATCTACTTCAGTTGCGGATCTAATGGTATTGTTATATGCAGAGGTTCAAGGTTCGCTTCCCGCCAATAACATATTAATTTATATTTAATACTAAAAATTATTAGATATAAAGATGTAAGGTTCGAATCAATAACATATTAAAATTAGAGAATAATGTTCCTGAGATTACCTCAGGAACTTACCTAAGGTACTTACCTTACTTCTTTATAAAATCTTATAAAATAATTGGCCCCGCAGGGGCATTTTTGTGAAAACTAGATTACCCATAAGATTTTTCTTAATTTTATGGAAACATCTCAGGGAAAATACCTAAGATAATCTCAGGTACAACATTCTCTTTAAATTAATATTTATAATATTATATTATAAATAAATTATAAAAAATTAAAAGTAACCCGCGCTTTGCACGGGCTATAAGCTAGTTATAAATAGATGTAATTGTTGTGATTAGCCAAAAGGTAATAAGACACTCCGACATAGTCTTTGATGGCAAAGATTGCTTCGCCAAGTCCAGGTGGCTTTCTCAAATATATACTTATATATTAACTGGATTCAGTTAATATATAATTATATATTGGTATATGTCTATGAATTTATGTAATAATTAATTTTATTTATGTAGGTTAAAGATTTACCAACATGTAGTATATATTAGTATATATCAATGAATTTTATGTAATAATTAACTTTTGTAGGTTCAAGATGTACCAACATTTTCTACAAATGGCGCACACATATCTGGTATATTATCACTATTGTTCCATTTCTAATGGATATCTTGTATATTATTACTCTTGTTTCATTTCTAATGGTCCTTATAGTCTTAGTTAAATTCCATCTATTCTATATATTTTTTCACTTTTTTGTAACAGATATATTAGATAGTTTAATTATCACCGTAATCTTAACTGAATTTGATCTATATTTGATGTGTATTTTTATTTATTTATTGAAGAGTTTTTATAAATTTTTTGATGATTTGATGAAGGAAATGCATTCGTCATATAATTTACAGTGAGGTGTATCACCAACCTTAGTGCCTATATGCCTTCAAATCCAAGATACATAATGTGTTTACATAGAATGTATCCCAAAAATGTTGATTTGAATGCTCTAGATTTTCAAAAGAGTATGTTTGTCCTTTCCATTTATATAACTATTATGGCTTGAGCTCCACCTAAATTTTTCCATGCTCCTTATCTCCACCATTTTCTTTTTTACCATCTTTTTTAATGTATGTGAATATCTTAATGTTAGAACTTATTTAGATCTTATTTGTATTTTCTACTCCAGTCTTGTGTGGTCACATCGCGTGCTTTGATGACGAAAGTGGTTATATATATTATGGGAGTATTGATGGCCTCTGTAAGGTATGATATGCAATATTCTTTATTCTACATGATTGGTAGTTCAGTAAACTTTTTGTTTGTGGCTCATGATTGTAGTTCATCTAATTAGCTGGAGTTATATAGTACGAATGGTGTCTCTACTTAATTAAGTTTCATCATTTACAGGTTTGGGATAGATGTTGTCTAATAAATAATTAACAAGCTGTCAATTTAAAAACATGATTATGAAGAAATGTAAAATAGCTTGAAGAAGAAGAAAGCATTGTTCATAACTGTGTATTACATTGAAAAAGCATAATACATTTGTGTTGCTACAGAATGAATATAAAGGGAAAATATCTCTCTCTCAACTAACAAACTGACAGCTGACTACATTATATTGGAGGCCTCTTTTGTTGCTTTGTAGCACACTCTTTATTTGTCCTTTGTGCTACTTGATGTTGTATAAAGAGCTCACGTGACTGCACCATATTACTATGAGTATGAGTATCGTTAACAGCCCCCCTCAAGGGAGGAGTAGAGAACAAATTCAGAACTCCTAACTTGCCAAAAAGATGCTTGAGATGATTAGCACCGAGAGCTTTAGTGAAGAGGTCAGTAGGTTGATCTTTTGTGGGAATATAGGCTGTTGAAATGATGCCTTTCTGTAGCTTCTCTCGAACAAGGTGGCAATCAATTTCAATGTGTTTGGTACGCTCATGATAAACAGGGTTAGCAGCAATATAGATTGCAGAAACATTATCATAAAACAAGGTAGTAGGAGCAGACTGTGAAACACCTAAGTCAATTAAAATGGAGCGAAGCCAAACATTTTCACAGGTTGAGTCAGCCATGGAACGGTATTCAACCTCTGAGGACGATCTTGATACAGTTGGTTGCTTTTTGCTTTTCCAACAGATTAGAGAGGGACCAAGTTTGATGCAAAAGCCAATAACAGACCTTCGAGTCAATTTGTAACTGCCCCAATCAGCATCGCAGTAACCAGTTAATACCAAATTAGATTGAGCAGCCATAAGTAACCCCTGTCCACAAGTACCTTTGAGGTAATGAAGAAGTCTGAAAACTGCTTGCATATGGTTATGTTGAGGGGCAGCCATAAACTGAGCCAAGACATGCACAGAATAGGAGATATCAGGATGAGAGATGGTCAAGTAAATCAGATGACCAATAATTCTTCTATACAAAGAAACATCAGGAAATGGAGCAGTATTATCATCAGCAAGTAATTGGTGATTTTGTTCCATAGGAACAACAGAGAGATGGCCATTTGGCAAGCCAACATCCTGAATTAGATCAAGAGTATACTTTCTTTGATTTAAGTAGATAACAGAAGAAGAACGTGCTAATTCCATGCCCAAAAAATATTTCAGAGTACCCAAATCCTTTACTTTGAAATAGGAGTTGAGAAATGTCTTAATTTTAGACATTAGCAACACATCATTTCCAGCCAACACCATATCGTCCACATAAACAAGTAAAGTGACAATTGAAGAATCTGATTTGACAGTAAAGAGACTGTGATCACTTACAGACTGAGAGAAATCACACTTAAGTAGAGAAGTGTAGAGTTTGATGAACCATTGACGAGGTGCCTGTTTAAGGCCATATAACGACTTTTTCAACTTGAAGACTAAAAGTTGACCAGGATATAGAGCCTGAATAGATGCTGGAGGACAATAGCCTGGTGGAAGAGCCATGTAGACTTCTTCAGTGAGATCACCATGGAGAAAGGCATTGGTAACATTAAGTTGATCAATGGTCCAATTCTTAGCTGCAACAACAGCAATCAGGGTCCGAAATGATGTCATTTTTGCAACTGGTGCGAAGGTTTTGAAGTAGTCTACACCTTCAGTTTGTGTAAACCCTTTTGCAACCAATCGAGCCTTGTATCGTTCAACCTCTCCTGTAGGTAGATACTTAACTTTGTAAACCCACTTGCAATCCACCAAGTTTTTGTCTATAGGTAAAGGAACAATGTCCCATGTTTCATTGGCTTCTAATGCAGCCAATTCAGTTGCCATAGCAGTGCACCACTCAGGATGAATTGTAGCCTGTTTGTAGGTTGAAGGTTCAGAAATCTTGGTTACATTTTCCAAGAAGTGAGTATACTCTGGAGTAAACATGTCATAATGTAAGGTGTTTGGGAATTTGACAGAAGCAACATTAGCTTGGGATTGAAACGATGGAGATAAACCAGTATAAACTGAATATTTCTTAGGTACACGCTTGTGTCGAACAGGTCGTGTAGGAGCATCATGTGCAACATTAGTCTCAGTATTATCAACAAGAATCTCAGTATTATCAAACGAAGTTGATGAGCTGAACTCCAAAGAATCAGAGTACACAGGGGCTTGTGAAGTGGAGATATCTGGTATAGGAGTACTAGTGAATAAAGGAGAAGGGACTGAAGGAGAAATCTCTTTAAAAGGAAGCACTGTTTCAACAAAGTGTACATTTCGAGAAACAAAAACTTTCCTAGAGTTTAAGTCAAGAAGTCTGTATCCTTTGGAACCAAAGGGATATCCCAAGAAGACACACTTGGTGGCTCTAGTAGCGAATTTGTCTGAGGGTTGAGGAACAGTGGTAGCATAACAAAGTGCACCAAAGACACATAAATGAGTGTAAGATGGAGATTTGTTAAATAAAACATGATATGGGGACTGACCATTTAGAACAGGAGTGGGAAGCCTGTTAATCAAATAAGTGGCTGTAAGTAAACAATCCCCCCAAAAAGATACTGGTAAACCAGCATGAAATCGTAGAGCACGAGCTGTATTTAAGATATATCGACACGCCCATTTTGTTGAGGTGTGTACACACAACTAGTTTGGTGGAGAATTCCCAAAGATGCTAGAGTATTGGTTAAAGTTTTATTCATGAATTCAGTACCGTGATAAGTTCGAAGAATTTTGACATTGCAGGCAAATTGATTTTTAACATAAGCTAGAAACTCAGAGATAAGAGAAGGTATAGTAGACTTATCAGATAAACGAAAGACCCATGTCGTACGAGATTTATCCTCAAGAATAGTTAAAAAATAAGAACAAGAGCCATGAGTTTTAACTGATTAGGGACCCCAAAAATCAGCATGTATTAATTCAAATAAGACAGTAGAACAAGAGTCACTATTATGAAATATAACGCCCTAGAAATTTCGTAATTGTAAATATTAATATTTAATAGTAAATGTGAAATATATGGGGTGAAATTTTTTATTCATTTTTTTTGGTTAAATATATATGACATCATGTTTACGTGTTTATATGATGATGTATATGTGAAATGTGGGTCCGTGTAAATTTATTTGAAATTTTGATGATTTAAATATGTGTAATCATGCATTATTGATGTTTGAAAATTTTTATAAAATCATTGGAGTATTTAAAAATCCCGTAATCTTTTGTGATGTTATATTTATGATATTATTTAATTTTTAAAATTATTGGGAGAATTATTTTGGGTGTTTAGGTATTTTAAAAAGATTTTAAGAATTGTATTGCATATTTAAAGTGTCAAAACTTGTAAAATCCATATTTAATTCGTTATTGATCCTAAAAATATTTTAAAAATATGGGGAGATAGATAATTTCATTTTCTGCATTTTAAAAGTTAATTTTAGATTTTTCTCAACTTTTACCTATTTAATGTCCATTTTATAAAATGGTTTTAATTTGTTTATTTTATCAAAAATTGGATTAGTAAAATAACTACTCTTATTTCTTTTCAATCCCTAAATTGCTAGACCCCAAAAACAAAATTCAGTCCCCTGTTTCATTTTTTTTGCTCAAAGTCTCTGGATATTTCTCTCTTGTTCTTGAACTCTCTCTAGCACTCATCCCTCTCTCTCACAAAATCTCTCGTTTTCTCCTCTACCTCTCTCGCATAAACACTTTCCCCCTCTCAAAAATTGATTTCTCACCCCTGTTTCACTCCCCTCTTCCCCTGCAGTCCCCGTGTTTATGTTGAACATTGTGTGTGAGTGTGTGTGGCGCAAGAACTATGATTGTGTGTGTGTGTGATTCGAGCAAGGTGATTACTGGATGAGTGTATGTATGGTGAGCAGTGGATGTATTGCTGTGTGTATAGGTCGAGCTGTGTGCGTGCGTAATGGATGTGCTTGTGTTGTTAACAGCCGTGGGTGTGTGAGTGGTCGGAATGGAGAGTCAAATTGGGGCTTTGCATTGATTCGGGTTTGGTCCGACGGACTGATACAGGTTATGATGAAGGTCGTACTGTGTGTGTGTGGTTATAAGTGAGTATGCGTGTGTAATATATGATTGGGTGTACGAAAGATTAGTTGTCGTAGTTGACACTTTCGATCAGAAATTGTTATAGGTTGCTGGGTTAATGATTCAAGGTCCTTGTGCACATAGATTATAAATCTTGGAGGAGTATATATATACCTTTCCGGCTTAATGACCTTTTGGCCCTTCAAGTTTGCGCAGTTATACCCATAAAGCCCTAAGGTTTAAAGTCATTCCTTTTCGCCCCTCCAACTTCAAAAATGTACCTTTTAGCCACAAACCGTCGTCTTTGATCTTTAAAAGGCGACGGTTTTGTGTCAAAAAGACGACGGTAAAGTGGCTAAAAGGTATATTTCTGAAGTTGGAGGGGCAAAAAGGAACGACTTTAAACCTTAGGGCTTTATGGGTATAACTGTGCATACTTGAAGGGCCAAAAGGTAATTAAGCCTACCTTTCCTGAAATGTTTGTGTTGTTGAAAGTGGTTCGGTGTTGTCAAGAGGGAGCCTAGAGGGAGATATACAAAGGAATGAATTTTAAAAACTAGAAGACAAAGAGAGAAAGAAGCCAGGATGATTATGGTTGTGTGTTGTCTGGGGGTATTGTGGGCTAGGGTGTGCGTGTGTACTATGTAGTGTTGAGGAGTGAAAAGAAATGAGGAGATGGATTGAAGGTGCAGGTGGGTGTGTTTGTTATGGGCGTTAAGGTAGGTTGAAGAAGCAGAGCAGGGGAGCTCGAGGGAGAAGAATTGGAAATTAAACAAAGGAAAATGTGTTTGTGTATGTTGCGCTCGGGTGACTGTAATTGTGGGTGAATGAGTATTTGATTAGTATTACTACTTAACTATTTCATATATTGTGTAGTTTTTATGAATTTTAATTGGCTTGTTATGTAGACATTGATTTGGATTGTGTCACACTAATTGTTGTTTCAAGTTTTGTTATAGTTTTGTTATGTCTTCTTGAGTTAGTATTAACCTTTTGGGTTGTAATCTTGATTTCAGTCAAGAATTAGGAAGTGCTGTCAAAATTTTATTAGAAATTTATATATGATTCTTAGAGTATTTTGGTAAAACAGTCTTTATTTATTTTATATATATTCTATGTGTGTATTATAATTGATAAGTGCTATGCAACAGTTCGTGTTATGTGTAACTTGGTTTATCTGGTTATGCTAGAGGTATTTTACAAGTATTACCTTATTTAATATATGTGTTATTGTGTTTTCACGAGCTAGGAGACGTATGGGTAGTTTAGAAATTACAGTGAGATTTTGGTCAGGTATGTACTGAAGTAGTACTTTACCTTTTTATAGGTACGCATAGGAAGCCAGCTAAGAGCCGGTACGTAAGGATGGAATTTTGCGAAAAGAGATATTCATCAGAATTGACAAGTATAATAGCAGAGTGGCGAGCGAATTTTAGAGGAACGATGAATGTGTAGCTGAACCATGGCCAGCGTATAAAGTAGAAACAGATGGAAAGTGAATAACGAGTTGATGTATTGGAAATGAAAATCCTGGATATTGAGGCAAGTTTACTATCCCTCACTTATTGTTCAAGTAAAGTGAAACTTTTTGTATTATTTATTGTTCTTTCGAAATTCCTTCTTGCAAGCAATTATATTCTTCATATTTATTCAGAATAATTGTAAACCTGTTCTGTTAAGTATACGATGTTCCTTTCAGATCTTTTTGCTAGTGCCTAGACCTTTCATTTTTATTTCCAATGACATTTTTCGTCTATTAATTTACAACCCTCTTTCTCACATTATTCTGTCATTGTTTATTTTCTCACCTATTGTCCAGGTGTTGAATTCTTTTAAAATCATTTTATTGCAATATTCCTCGTCTATGCTAATATTTTTCAAAGTATGTTTTCTTTCAAAATTATGTAAATTAATTCGAGGTTTATACTGTTGTTGAGGCATGTGTTGCTCAGTGACGGTTAAAACCAAGAATGAATTGAGATCTTCTTAATTATTCAAACTCATTATTGTCAGGCCGGTTCTGGCAGCTAAAGCCTATGGGTTCTTAGCCGACAAGAATGAGACTTTGTATAATTGAGAATTTCTTAAATCTTCGTTTTAAATTATTCAAATCTTTTATGTAACTTCGAATTTTGTCATGAAAATTTTATCAATTGATAATCTTTGAAATAAGTGGTTAGCCAGTACAGTAACTTAAATCGTCGGTTGAACTTCTAATTTTCTTTATTCCCTGCTTTCTTTATATTTGTTGTTCCATTTGTAGATTCTAAATAATTGCTCTGTTTCTTATTGATTAATGTTTCCTTGTTGATATATGATTCTGTTTTGCTAAACCCTACCATGTTTAGATAAAATCCTATTGCTTTGTTGTTATGATTCCTTATATCGAATGCTTCCCTGAATCTTAATCTTATTGATGTGTTGTTCATAATTTTTTATATCGAATGCTTCCTGACCCTCAATCTTTTATATTTTCAAATGGAAATGGATTAATTATTGAAAGATGTTTTTAAAATTCCTTATACTGGGCTGATCTGTTATCAGTGAGTATAAAGGACTTAAAAGTGAAATGTTTTAAAGGTTTGAAAGATTTGATGTGGGGGAATTCCGTTAAAAATGTTTTCCACGAATTCCTTCAGATTGGAGGCGTAAGAGGCCGGGTGACGCCGGTCCAGCATGTTTCATTTTTGTGCTGTAGTTCTGGTGGGACCAGTCCAGCACCTTTATAGGCCAATGTGTTGCCTAATTGGGAACCCAATTTTATGTCCAGACGGATTGAGTGTCCGGGCTGGGGACTTTACGTGGCTGATCACCCGTATTGTCCGTAGTCGTGAAAAAACTCCAATCAGCTTAAAAATGTTTTTAAAAGGTTTTGCGAAAAGAATATTTCAAAGATGAAAGAGTTTTAAAGAAAAGAATGTTTTAGTGAAAAGTGATGAAAGAAAGGAACGTTTTTGATAAGATATATATGTTTTCAAGGTAAATGCTCATTAGTTTCGAAATTGTGGATATCAGAGTTAGTTGTTTTCTACTTGATAAAAATTGGAACTCAGTAAAATAATGGGATTAAGAATGGATAGAGGTTCTCAGTTATTCCCTTCGCGAGTAACATTGTACGTGAAAGTGGAGTAAGAATGATTGGGGAATTTCTTGATATTCTTTTTCTCAAAGTTTTATCTGAGGCAATTAGTTGAAGAAAATGGAAAAGTTTTACTCTATGATTGAAATTGAATGATCTCTTGAGACAAAGTATTCATTGATACTGTTCATCAATGAATTATCGTAATATCGTTGTTTCACTATATTATTAACTTGCTGAGCGTTCTTTGGCTCACTCTTGCTTTGTTTTACCTAACCCTTTGCAGTTAGGTTTAAGGATGACCTACCTATATTTTCAAATGCGAATGAGCGAGGAGGATACTATTCGGAATAGATTTCAGAGCTAACGCGGGCGAGCACAGTTTTGGATTACGCTACAGATTAGACGGTATAACGATTTGTTTTTAGAGCTGAGATAGAAGTTGTAATAATTTTTATTAGTTAGATTCTTGTTTCATACCATAACCTGGAATCGATCCTCGGGGAGGAATCGTTGGTGTATTAAGGGGCTGTTTGGCAAAACTTTTATTAGTGACTTATGGACTTATTTTCGGATAAAAATTTTATATTTTGATAATTTTTTTTAATATAAGTATTTAATGTATGTTTGAGATTCAATAAGTTGCAAAAATAAGTTGGAAAATAAGTTGGAAAGTTAGGAATCTCTAACTTTGTCTTAAAATAAGTTGACTTATTCTGGAAAAAAGTTCCCCCAAACACCCCATAAGTTTTATTTATAGTTGTTAATTGGAATTTGGTTTGGGTTGGAAATACAGGTGGATAGTCCGATTTACGAATACTTCATGCCGAAATTTTCTAAAATTCCCCTATATCCAAGTCTATTTTATTATAAAAAGTATATCTTCAGTATTGGGAAGTCGGGGCGTTACATGAAAAGGTAATTTGGCTTGTTTAGCAAAATGACAAGTATCACAATCATTGAAATCAACATTACATTTCATAGATAATTGTTGTAAAACTGAAGATGGGACATGCCCCAATCTAGCATGCCACAAATTGGCAAAAATTGAACAAAGTTGATTACAAAAGGAAGACACAGAAGTGAATGAAGACTCTAGAGAGGCAGTGTAAATAAACAAGCAATCCTTGATTCTACCAATCTCTAACTCCTTCTTCGACACAGGGTCCTGAATGGAACAAGTGGAAGCAGTAAAAAAGGCATTAGAGTTAGTATCAAGGAGAAGTTTAATTTAGAGATAGAAAGAAGGTTGTGTGCAAATGTAGGAACACACAATACTCGATGTAGGGTTAGAGAAGGAGTAAGGTGAACATCACCAATATGAGTAACACTAATAGTTTGACCATTTGGCAATTGCAGAAATGCATTACAAGGTACAAGATTAACAAGATTACTAAGATGGGCAGTAATATGATCAGTCGCCCCAAAGTCTATTATCCAAAGAGACTCTGAAGTACAAGATGAATTAGTAACAGTACCTGCAAAGTGGACAGTATTAGCAAAAGGCCAGGAAGCTTCAGGAGGTGTATTGGCTCCAGGTTTCATACTGGACTGAAGCAAAGTCACAAGATGCTTGAACTGGGTCTCAGACAAGCCATGAGATGCAGATGCAGCATTGTCTCTATTTATGACCAAAGTAGGGTCAAAGCTCTCAGTAGGAGTAGTAGTAACCTGAGCAGTTACATAGTGAGAAACAGCAGAGAAACGTGGTTTGGGCTTCAGTTTGCCAAATAGACGATGCCATGAAGGATATCCTACCAAGCAAAAACACTTGTCCTTTGAATGACCTTGCATCTGACAATAATCACACAGTAGATTGGGCTCATTAATAGGTTTTCTGGAAAGGTTAGACTGAGAACCAGGGTCAGACCTGTTGGTAAATTTTGCAGTGGGACTGCTTCGCACATTCATTACCACAGAATTGGAATTTAAGCCAACAGTATTGTGTACCTCACGCTAATTTTCATCTTGTAGCAACATAGCATAAGATTGGCTAAGAGTAGGAATGGGTTGCATAAGTAAAATCTGACCACGCAAGGCAGTAAAGCTATCATTCAAACCCATTAGAAATTGCATTAACTGAATATTGAGGTCATAAAGATTCAGCTTAGCATTAATCTCACAGGTACAGTTATTACAATCACATTTGGGATGCCTAGTAAGAGAGTCTAATTCATCAATCAAGGTTTTACACTTAGTATAGTAGGCAGTAACACTCAAGGTACCTTGAGATAAATGAGAGATCTCTTTACGCAAACTAAACATCTTCGATAAGTTGCTTTGTGCATAACGAATAGCTAATTCATTCCAAATCAAAAGGGCTGAGTCCATGTACACAATACTAGTACGAATATCAGCAGAAACAGAATTAAGAATCCAGGATATTACCATATGATTGCAACACATCCAGGAGCTTGACAATGGAGAATCAGCAGCTAGTTTAACACATGAACCATCCACAAAACCAAGTTTAAGCTTAGATCACAGAGCAATCTCCATAGATCTACTCCATTGTGAGTAGTTATTTTCATTAAGAACAATTGTAGTGAGGGTCATTCCTGGGTTGTCTGATGAAGATAGAAAGTGAGGATGATTAACATCTACAAGGGATGATGAAGATGAACCAGTAAGGACAGAAAAGTAAGAAGCTTGAGTCATTGGATTTGCCATGGTTGTACGGACGAAAAGAACAACGAATCATAGAGGATAAAATAAGTAGATATAAAATTAAATCAAACCAAAGTAAAAAGAACCAAGCACTGGCTCTGATACCATGTCAATTTATAAACAGGATTATGAAGAAATGTAAAATAGCTTGAAGAAGAAGAAAGCATTGTTCATAACTGTGTATTACATTGAAAAAGCATAATACATTTATGTTGCTATAGAATGAATATAAAGGGAAAATATCTCTCTCTCAACTAACAAACTGACAGCTGGCTACATTATATTGGAGGCCTCTTTTGTTGCTTTGTAGCACACTCCTTATTTGTCCTTTGTGCTACTTGATGTTGTATAAAGAGCTCACGTGACTGCACCATATTACTATGAGTATGAGTATCGTTAACACAAGTATCTGGGTCTTAGTGGGCGATCTAGGAGGTGTTACATTTAATTATAGTCAAGGAGATGGTCATCATCTTATATCTAATGCAATAGATCAGACCATCGAACTTAAGAATATT
The DNA here is from genome assembly GCA_037693485.1 of Kitagawia praeruptora. Classification (NCBI taxonomy): domain Eukaryota; kingdom Viridiplantae; phylum Streptophyta; class Magnoliopsida; order Apiales; family Apiaceae; genus Kitagawia; species Kitagawia praeruptora. The sequence continues at coordinate 131,551,323 of CM075347.1, forward strand.
CGTAAAATGTCCTCTAATCTCACTCAGTAAGCCTTTCTATTCCCGATCTTCATTCAATGTGTTTGATTTCCTTTTCCAGATATATTGTTTAAAATCTTAGATTTCCATTCTTAAAAGTTTCACTATAATTAACTGGATAGGTGCGAAGCTGGTATTGCTACTGGTGGTGCTTCACAGCACCGTCAATTCAATTTTCAAATGAAGCTTCATAAGAAATTTTAGCACTTGACTGAAAGTTATCTTCTAGTTCATATTTATTGTTCAGTGGTGTGTGCTTGTGCTCTTGCGACTTATCCTACTAAACACAATCAGTTTCTTCTTGAACTTGGTGATGACTGCGTTGCGCATCTGTTGTAGAACCTTGAGAGAGAAATTGGCCGGGTACCATATCACAGCTTGGAAAAGAAATTGAAAGAACCTCAATGTTATCCGTAAGAGGACTCTGATGTCTTGAAAAACTAGCAAAGTTTAATTCTCTAGGAAGCTCAAATATTTGTTGGTTTATTAATCTAAATTATAGATTTACTTTGTTTGTTTGAGTTTATTTGCACTTGCTAGCCACACTCGAAAGCAATCAAGGAACGTGGAGAGTATTTAGGAGCTTATCGTTTGAATAAAGAGTAGTAGTAGGAAATCAGTTGTTTACTTCCTAGTTTTTAGCAGTTTTGTTATTCCTGTAATCCTTAGATATGTATTCTGTTTTCAATGAATAAAACAAAACTTAACGTGTAGCTTTGTTTTCTCCATTTTAAATCAAACACATGATCTATTTACAAGGTTAACAGCTGGGTATTTCCAACAATCAGGTATTAGAGCTTTGGCAAAGTGCATGCCCAAGTATATGCCCAGGATGACGATGGAGACAAGGAAGACTAAAGATGGTACGTTAGGCCTGATTTATCCCATGTTGACAAGAGAGAACTACACTATATGGGCCATGAAGATGAAGGTGTTCATGCAGGCTCATGGTGTTTGGAAGCTGTTGAATCAAAGGGTTCAACCACAAAGATTGAGGACAGGACTGATAAGATAGCCTTGGCAGCCATTTACCAAGGTGTCCTGGAAGATATCCTATTAACGTTAGCAGAGAAGAAAACTGCTAAAGAAGTCTGGGAGGTTGTGAGAATTCTGTGCCAAGGCGCTGATCGAGCGAAAATGGCGAAGGTTCAACTCTCAAGATAGAGTTCGAGTCATTGAATATGAAAGACACCGACTCTCTTGACTATTTCTGTCTGAAATTAAACGGTTTGGTGACCAACATACGAGGACTTGGGGAGAGTGTGGAGGAGTCAAACGTCGTGAAAAAATTGTTACGAGCCGTTCCTTCCAAATTCTTACAAATTATATCTACCATAGAGCAATTTGGGAAACTTAACACGATGACATTTGAGGAAACAGTTAGATCCTTGAAGGCACATGAAGAGAGGTTGCGAGGCCAAATCGAGAATAGTGGGCATCAACTGTTACTGACCGAAGAAGAGTGGAACAAAAGGGAAAAAGAGGAACAAAAACTATTACTAACCATGGAGGAATGGCAAAGAAGATCCCGCAAAATTGATGGGTTCTCCGGACAGAAGTACAAAGGAAAGGACAATCTACGTTGGGTACGAGACAAGGGTTATGTACGTTGTTTCAACTGCATGGTGTATGGGCATTTCGCTATAGAATGTAAGAAGCGCAAACGAGACATGGAAGCAAAGGAAGAGGCAAATATTGCAGCAATCCCTGATGATGAACCAGCTTTGCTTATGGTAAAGTACGAGGTGAAGGAGGAAGGTGTGATGCTGATCAATGAGGAGAATGTAACTCCAAAACTGAATTCCAAAACTGATGAGAAGAAAGAGGAGTCGAATTTGTGGTATTTGGATAATAGCGCTAGTAACCATATGATGGGATAGCGAGGAAAATTCAGTGAATTAGACGAAAGTGTGACTGGCAAAGTAAAATTTGGCGATAACTCTGTAGTACACATAAGAGGAAAGGGCTCGATTATTTTAAAATACAGCAATAGTGAAAACAGAGTGTAAGGGAGGTGTATTACATCCCCTCATTGTGAAGTAATATTCTGTCACTAGACCAACTTTTAGAAGAGGGACACCAAGTCATGCTGACTGTAGACTATTTATGGGTTCGTGACAAGAGGGGTGAGCTACTGATAAAGGTGAATCATTCTAAAAATAGACTACATAAGGCAATACTCAAAACTGGTGAACAGAGGTGTATGCTAACGAGGTGCGATGATAAGAGTTGGCTTTGGCATTCCCGTCTAGGACATGTAAACTACAAAGCTCTTACACTAATGTCGACTATAAACATGGCTCATGGACTGCCCAAAATAGTCCAACCTGATGAAATTTGTATAGGGTGTCTAATGTCTAAACAAACAAGGAAGGGGTTTCCATAGCAAGCTGAATTTAATGCCGAAAGGACCCTCGAATTGGTACATGGTGACCTTTGTGGGCCAATAACACCAAGTACAAGTGCCTGTAACAGGTACATCTTACTTCTCATTGATGATTTTAGTCGAGTTATGTAGGCATATCTGCTGAAAAGCAAGAGTGATGCTCTTGACACTTTTAAAAGATTTCGAACTCTAGTTGAAAACAGTTCAGATAAACGGATATAGACCTTCAGAACTGATAGAGGCGGAGAATTCACATCAAATGAATTTATGAAGTAATGTGAGGAAGTTGGAATTAAAAGGTAGCTTACAGCACCTTACTCACCACAGCAAAATGGGGTGGTCGAACGACGGAATCATACCATGATAGAAATGGCTCGTAGTTTGCTAAAGGAGACAGAGTTACCCACGTATTTCTGGGGAGAGGCTATTCATCACACAATTTATTTACTCAACAGACTTCCAACAAGGGCTGTCACAGGACTGACTCCGTACGAGGCTTGGTCAGGCATGAAACCACATCTGGAGCATGTTCGAGCGTTCGGTTGCTTGGCTTACATGAGAGTCTCAAATGTCAACTTAAAGAAATTGGATTCAATGAGCAAGACAGTGATACATCTAGGGAAAGAATCGGGCACAAAGGCCTATAGATTGTACGACCATGAGACTAAATCTATTTGTATTAGTCGAGACGTAGTTTTTGATGAGAACAAGTCGTGGAGTCGGGCTCAAAACGATCTGCCACAAGCAAGTCAGACAAAAAACTTCTTGGTTCTTGAAATTAATTAAGTGGGTCAAGGTGATCAGTTTGAAGGAGAAGGTATGTTCACACCCACAAGTACAAGGAACAACAACGTAAAATCAGAAAATTCACTTGTTACGCCTAACTTTGGGTCTGAGAGTGACAGCCAACCAAGACGATACAGGAATTTGGAAGAGATATACAACATCATTGAACCTATCGAGTTGGCAGAAAAGAGTTAATGTTAGTGGGCATAGATGATCCCATAAACTATGTGCACGCTGCAAAAGAAGAGAAATGGATGAGAGCCATGAAACTTGAAATCGACGCAGTTGAAAGGAATGATACTTGGAGATTAACTGAGTTGCCATCTGGACGAAAACCAGTAGATTTGAAATGGGTTTATAAGATCAAGAGAGATGCCAGCGGATAGATTACAAAGTACAAGGCACGAATTGTCGCGAAGGGCTCTGTGCAAAAACAGGGGGTGGACTTTGAGGAAGTTTTTGCACCGGTGACTCGACTGGAAACAATTCGTTTACTGCTTGCTCTAGCTACCAAGAATGTCTGGGAGGTTCATCACCTTGACGTAAAAACTGCCTTTTTGAATGGCGAGATTCAGGAAGTGGTCTATGTCAAGCAACCGGAGGGATTTTTCAAATGTGGAAAGGAGTAGTTAGTGTACAGGTTATTAAAAGCACTGTACGGGCTCAGACAAGTCCCACGGGCTTGGTATTCAAAGCTCAACACATGTCTGGTAGTGCTTGGTTCATCAGGTGTCCTTACGATCAAGCTATATATACCAGGTCTATAGGGAAGGAATTTCTAATAATCGCCGTCTATGTGGACGACCTCCTGATCACTGGGTCAAGTCAAGCAGTTATTAGAGAGTTCAAGGAACAGATGGGAGACAAGTTTGACATGAGCGATCTAGGTAAATTGTCCTACTACTTAGGCATTGAGGTGGAACAAAGGGAGGGGTATATTCAGTTGAAACAATCCGGGTATGCAAGAAAGATCCTAGAGAAGTCAGGAAAGCGAGATTGCAACGCAACCAAGTATCCAATGGACCCTAAAGAAATTTTGCATAAGGATGAGGAAGGAATACCAGTTAATGCTATAGAATTTAAAAGTATTGTTGGACTACTCTGTTGGACTAATCAGTAGGTTTATGGAAAGGCCTACTTTATTGCATCAAAACGTTGCTAAGTGGATCCTCAGATATGTGAAGGGAACAATCGACTTTGGATTAATTTATGCAAGAGACAGTCAGAATAGTATTTTGATCGGTTTTTCAGATAGTGACTTGGCTGGCAATGTGGAAGATAGGAAAAGCACTGACGGCATGGCGTTCTATTTGAACGAGAGTTTAATAACGTGGGTATCTCAGAAGCAAAGGTGTGTTGCACTCTCCTCGTGCGAAGCAGAGTTTATGGCAGCTACTGCTGCGGCTTGTCAAGCCATATGGCTGTGAAATCTCTTGGTTTAACTAAAAGGTAAAGTCATTGGTCCAGTAACAATTTTTGTAGACAATAAATCCACTATCGATTTGGCTAAGAATCCAGTGTTCCACGGCAGAAGCATGCACATAGATATACGCTATCATTTTATAAGGGAATGTGTTGAAAAGGGCGAGATTATTGTCAAGTACGTGCGCACAGATGAACGAAGAGCTGATTCTTTGACAAAGGCTCTTACTACTACCAAGTTTGAGAAGATGAGAGAGTTGCTGGGGTGAAGACACAGTTTAGACAATTTAGCATCTACAAATCAAAAACTGTAATTGTATCTATTTCATATAAGGGTTTGTCTAGTGTGTGCCTATGGGCACATGCTAAGAATATGTGCTTGATGAGTTGTCAAGTTTTGATTGATGGATATTTATGTGAATGCAGGGGGATCCATCATTATTAATGAAATATCCACCAATCAAAATTTGACAATTCATCAAGCACGGATTCTTGGCACATGCTAGAAAATTCTTTCATATAAAACCTAAATGTCATAGTAAATTAATGAGAACATGACATGTGTATTTGTAAAAAACATAATTAAATGTATTGTAATAAACTTTTCTATTCCATCTAAAGACCTTCTGGATGATACTCTTCCAATCAATGTTTGGTTTTCCCAAATTCTTGATTCTCTACATTCAATTTCATGGTGCTTTTTTGTTAATTTTGTGCCTAAATGAGGACTCTGGTGCTAAGTAGGTCCACAAGAGATTTCATTGATGTGTATTATTAAACTACAAATCTACTAGCTTTACCGACATATGGTAATAATATGAAAGAAATATATTTTACATTTTAATATATAAACTAAAAATATATTTATATTGAAATACGAAATAATGTATGTGTAAATTCGTAATTGTTTTTTCTGTTAAGATTTTAATAAGTAAACTAAAAAGTATATTTATAATAGGTTTTCTACTATTCAGGATTATCTTTCTACATTGTAGGATTAGTAATTTTAAAATCCATAATTGTATTTTCTCTTAAGATTTCGAGTGTTTCATAGATGAAAATTGTTAAATTATTACTAAATTAAAGATACGTGTGAGTTATAAATTCATAGAATATAGATTTCAAATAGTAAATATGAACATTTAACTTATATCATATCTTGATTATACTAATAAATAAATAAAATTAAATTCTAATACAACCACTTTTAATTTATATCATATCTAGATTATAATATTTTTTATAATACGATATAATCTTGATAGTATATTTTCAAAAATATTAAAATTATTTTTTAGGTACTGTACCAAAATTTTGGATAAAATCCGTAAATTATTATATAAAAAGGGATAATATCCCTGGCTTATTATATACAAGTGTATAATATCATGCTTTGTTTATATTTATTATAGATAGATTTTAAATTTTTTACTTATATTTTATATTTTTCAAAACAAACAAATAAATATGAATCTATAAAATTGTGTCACATTTTTTTTGCATAATAACAAAAAATAGTTGATAAAAATTTTGTTGTTACTACTATAAAATTGAGCTATATTTTAATTTAATTAATTTTATAGGATCATCCATGCATCTAGTATTTATACCAAATTAAAATAATTTGGGCCTAGGTTTTCACCATGGGCCCTTGTTTGGTTTTAGACGGTTTTATGCAAACTCAAAATTTAGAAGGTTCTAGAAAACAACCTATCAATCATTGTATAAATAGTGAGCCTATAGGGATATAAAGGTGGTGTTTGTTAATGGCAAAGAGTGCTGATTCATGGAGGTCAGTTTTTTCAAAGTTTTTTTTGGTGGCAGAAATTGAATGTCAGGTTCTTTATCATTTCTCATAAAGGATGAATTAATTTAGGTTGGAAGAAAAAGAATGTCTGGCCTACTTCAAAGTCAGGTTGTTGTCGCCCAGATGATGTTGCCATACAGATCTGGTAATGAATTTTCCTTTCTGGTGTTTTGTTAGTTTTGATAATTGAGAATTCTTTAAAATTTTGAAAGGCATCTTATTATGAAATGGCTAATGGCTAATGAGACATGGCTCCCCTCAGATCTAATTATGTTGACTATATTTATTTTTTTTGAGATATTTAAGAAAATTTATTACAATTTTCTCTCTAAGTTAATATCAAAGTTAATATCAAATATTTATAATTTCTTTGTATATAAAAGGTATCTATGATATTGTTGTGGAATAAAAAGTAGGGTGTAATTAATTCGTGTATTGATTGCTAGGGATTGAGAGCTTGGAGCTTTTATGGTGGCTGCTCTTGCTGTCGGGACTAGTCGATCCTCGCAAGATGCCTACGTACCTTGATGAATATCAAGAATCAAGCTAAAACGTAGTTCTAGATTTTCCTACGTGGCTTGATGCGCCCTCGCGGCCTAGTAACGTAGTGGCTTGTACGTCCTTATTCGAGGATTAAGCCTAAAACGCAAATGACGTATGGGGCTGTGCCCCAAAAACCGTGTCATGAGAATGAGGGGTCATGCCCTTTATATAGGCTTGGGAGGCCTTGGAGTTAGAGTAGGGTTTGGGAACTTGGTGGACAAGTTACCCACTCTAGGCCCGATTCTAGATCCTTCCTGTATGAATTAGTTTCCGTGTCTGATTTGGTGACTTGGGAGCTACTCATAAAGATATTGTATCCTTATTTGACTCTTATTTCCAAGCTGTTAGCTATCCCTCAATATTAATTACGAAATTAATATTTAATTAGGGTTTCGGGCATCATTAATGGGCTTCATATTTGGACCAGGCTAGGTCTAATTAATGCATCATTAATTATGTCTTTAGGGCTTATTTTTAGCCCATATCATTTGCCCCCCAACTTCTAGGAAAACTGATCAGGTTTTCGTAGAAGTTATATTTGCCTTAATCGAGACTCGGGGTCGTTTTTATCCCTTAGGACTTTTCAATTTCCCTACCCTTATATGGGGACTTTGGTTTACACTAGTGTTTCTCATATATCGCCTTATTGTAAAGTGTGGAGCGACCTACACATTTACGACGATTTGCCTTATTCGAGGCTAACTAACAATGTTTGTGTCTTACTGAAAATTATTTGTAATTTTATTGCACTTTCAAATTTTTCTCGTACTCACGGGTATTTTTCTTAATTATTCCTAATAATTTATGAATTTTCTAGTACCCACAGATATTTTTCCTAATTATTCCTAATATTTTAGGAATTTTCTTGTACCCACGGGTATTTTTCTTAATTATTCCTAATAATTTTGGAATTTTTAATGTACCCACAGGTATTTTTCGTAATTATTCCTAATAATTTAGGAATTTTTATGTACCAACGGGTATTTTTCTTATTTATTCCTAATAATTTAGGAATTTTTATGTACCAACGGGTATTTTTCTTATTTATTCCTAATAATTTATGAATTTTCTAGTACCCACATGTATTTTTCTTAATTATTCCTAATAATTTAGGAATTTTCTTGTACCCTCGGGTATTTTTCTTAATTATTCCTAATAATTTAGGAATTTTCTTGTACCCACAGATATTTTTCGTAATTATTCCTAATATTTTTGGAATTTTATTGTACCCAAGGGTATTTTTCTTAATTATTCCTAATAATTTAGGAATTTTCTTGTACCCACAGATATTTTTCGTAATTATTCCTAATATTTTAAGAATTTTCTTGTACCCACGGATATTTTTCTTAATTATTCCTAATAATTTAGGAATTTTTAATGTACCCACAAGTATTTTTCTTAATTATTCCTAATAATTTAGGAATTTTTAATGTACCCACATGTATTTTTCGTAATTATTCGTAATAATTTAGGAATTTTTAATGTACCCACAGGTATTTTTCGTAATTATTCCTAATATTTTAGGAATTTTCTTGTACCCACGGGTATTTTTCTTAATTATTCCTAATAATTTAGGAATTTTTATTTTATAAACTTGAGGGATCAATATATCAACTCTTACAAAATTTGGGGTACTAAATAGTACTTTTCCGGGAGACCTCATTTCAGGTCGTGTAACCATCCATTTGTGGGGTGGTCGCAAGATTTTTGGAGGACAATCACGACCTCAATTAAGGTCGTCCAAGGCTCCATATACGCAGTGCTCGTGGGCTTTTCCGAGGTCATTCCCGACCTAATTTGAGGTCGTTAATTTTTTTATTTTTTTTTGAAAAAATTATATTATTGAATAATATTATTTATTTTATTCAAATTTTGAATAACTTTTATACCCAAATCAGGGGTGTCCGACCCGAATAAAATTTCGCTTGAATAAAATTTGAAAATTTTAATCGAAAATATTGAATTTGTGCACACATGCATTTTAGGGGGATTATTTCATAATTTTTCAGGGACTCTTTTTGTGAACATAGCAAAAGTAGGGGGTACTAAATTGTACTTTTTGTAAGACCTCATTTGAGGTCGTGTAACCCCTCATTTGGGGGCTGGTCATGAGTTATGTGAGGTCAATTTACGACCTCATTTTAGATCGTCCATGGCCATGATTTGTCCCAGGTCGTAGACTTCACAAGCTCCCTCTGCGACCTCACTTGAGGTCGGGTAAGGCCTTCAATTTAGACTGGTCGTGAGGCTTACGAGCTCAATCCACGACCTAGATTGAGCTCGTGTAAGGCCATCAATGTAGGCTGGTCGTGAGGCTTACGAGCTCAATTCACGACCTAGATTGAGGTCGTGTATAGACCCAAAATATCAGTGGTCGTGAGGTCAACGATCTCAAACCACAACCTGGATTGAGGTCTTGGAAAGACCCAATTTTTACCCAGGTCTTGAGGTTCTACGACCTCAATTACGAATTGAATTGAGTTCGCCACAAGGCTACATTTGTGGCTGGTCGTGAGGTGTGTGACCTCATTCTATGACCTCGATTGAAGTCTTTTTAAAGCCTCGTTTCTCCTAGGTCTTGGGTCACCACAACTTTATCTCTGAGATCTAGAGAAGGTCACTCGTGACTTGAAATTCCAGCCCCTGAAGACATGGATTGAGGTCATATTTTTGTCCTTTCACTCGATTATAAGGCCCGCTTACTCCATGAGTGTTGAAAAATCCACATCTTTTTGCTCGTTGCTCCGATTTGATCTTATGATATATCGAATCGAAGCTTGTTTCGAGCTCTAACTCCTTGCAATATATTTTTTTTTTAAACTTATTTCTCGTATTTTTTTGAGCCTTCATTTGGACGGAGTTGGGCATTCACGAGCCCTCAGTCGGGTGGAACGTGGCCTATTCGAGCCTTTAGTTCCTTACTGCTAGCTTCCCTGCCTCCGTGGCATCGTTTGGCAACCAGCCATTCTCAAGGTGTGCTTTGATAGGATCTATACAGCATCCTCCTATCTCGATAGGAGCAATAAGCTTAGAATCAATTGTAGGGGTTCTCAGAACTTGGAAGTAGACGCTCCCAGGATGGGTCTCGACCTCTGAAGAAGTATACTGAAATAAGGCATCGACCTTTATATTCTCCTCCCTTGGGATATACTCAACGTAGCACTCGTCGAACTGGGCTATCACAGCTTTCACAATACTCAAGTATTTGGCCATATTCTTTTCTCCAGCCTCAACCTCTCCATCGACTTGTGAGACTTCCATCTTTGAGTCTCCACAGACTCAGGTTCTTCACCCTCAGGGCTCTTGTCAATCCAAGGCCGGCTATCAGAGCTTCATACTCTATCTCGTTGTACGTTGTTTGGAAGTCCAACTTCAAGGCATACTTAACTGCGGACCCATCGGGGCTTTGCAGAACTAAACCTGTACCACTGGTTTTTATTTTTGATGGCCCATTAAAATAGAGCATCCAATACTCCTTCTTCTCTTCTAGAGGCTTCTCACCTTGCTGACCTTCCTGGTCTATACCTCCTGCCCCTGACTTCTTGGTTGTCAATGGTATACTTAACCACGAAGTTAGCTAGATCCTGGGCTTGATGGTCGTCCTAGTCTTGTACTTAACATCAAATTCTCCTAGTTCGATTGCTCACTTGATGAGCCTTCAATTACATTGAACGCGGCCTATTCGAGCCTTCAATTCCTTAGAGCTAGAAGCTTGCGGTTTCATCGAACCTTATTTCCACTTAGTTTGATCAGGTGGAGTGTCCTAACCGGATGCTCAGATACGATAAACATTAAGGTTTGGGGTGTGCCGAGTCTAGGCACCACATTTCTTTCAAACAATTCCATCTTGTAAGAGCCTCGTTTTGAATTGTCATCCATTTCTAGCTACTAGGATTGGTGGAAGTCCATGTCTACGTATCACACTTTCCCACAGGAATTGTGTCATTTGCTTGATGGTTATCCAGGCTCGGGGTTTGGCCTCAGTCTACTTCATGAAGGTATCAATTACAACTATCAGGAACTTCCTTGGGGCATTTGCCTTTGGGAATGGTGGAACTGATGGTTTTCAACATTTCAAGGGATTGATCAACAGTTACGTGTTTTTGGATATCGATCGCACATAACTTCTGGCATCAGCCATCATGCCTGGCTAGTAGAATCCAAATCGGGTCATCTTTTGGGCAAGCGTCCTCCCCCCGAGTGTTACCCACAGATTTTCATATGAGTTTCTTTCAAGGCTATATTCGCGTTTTGAGGTCTCAGTGTTATTATTGACAACTTTCGTGCCTCCAAGGCATTGTCGGGTAACCAACCAGTTTCCTGGTGAGCCTTTGTAGGATCTATCCAACGGCTTTTCATGCCTACAGGTGTTATATCATCTTTTCTATCAACGTTTCGGGTCTCCAAGACTTGGAAGTGAGAACTTCCAACATAATTCTCTATCTCTGAGGAGGAAAACATAGATAGGACATCAGCCTTTGCCTTTCCTCCCTCATAACACTCATTGAATTGGGTCAAGTCTCAAGTATTTTGTCATGGTTCCAGCCCTGGCCTCGAACTCACCATTCACTTTTGGTACTACTGATCTTGAGTCTCCACAGACTTTAAGGGTTTGACCCTCCGGGCTTCAGTTAAACCAAGTATGGCTTATCATGGCTTTGCATTCAGCCTTATTGTTTGTCATTGGGGAATCATGAACCCATCGGGGTATGTTCCCACTTAATTTTGTTTTTGATTCTCCATCAAAATTCAAAATTGATCCAATACTTCTTGAGTACCGCTTCTGGATTCTCCTTCTCTAATCCTTTGCCCTCCTCGGGTACTACCGCCTGCCCCCCGACTTCTTAGTTGTCAATGGTGTATTCAACCACGAAGTCAGCGAGTGCTTGGTGATTTATTGTGGTTACTCTGTCTCATACAAGACCTTCCTCACGTAACAAATGGGTTTTTGAACCTTGTTTTACTCTTTCACAAGGACGACACTCAAAGCTGTGTCAAATACAGCCAAGTTTAGATGCAGTAACTTTTCGTGATTTGGTTATGTCAACACCTGGAGGTTCCGTGTCAAGGATTTCTCTGCTCTTATCTAGGTTGGCCTTAATTTCCATGTTTGGAGACCGTAAAACCCAAAAAATTTCCTGATCCTATGCTGAAGGCTTATTAAGTCAGATTCAATATCATCTTGTGGTGCCTTAACACCTCAAACGCCTCATGAGAATACTCGATGTGATGTACCTTATCGAGGCTCTTGATTAACATATCATTTTCATGGACTTCGATAGTCTTCCCACTAAGATGCTCAAAGATCTTATTTATCAATCTTTGGGATGTCACCTCTTTGGGACGTCACCTTTGTTGCATTGGTCAATGTATCGTTCCTTGGTAGGGGAAAGTAGTCACTAGGACATGCATCTTTCATATCAATGAATTCAATACACATCCTTCATTCTCCATTGGCCTTCCTGCCTCTTGGAATCAAAATTTATTTTCTTCCGTTTTATCGTATCCCTATTCGGGTGGATGTCTAGTTTACATAATTAATTGGGGGTCGGCCCTTGGCATATCAGCTACTGTCCAAGTAAATACAACAATGTTCTCTTGAGGAACGCATCCAATTTTCCCTTCAAGGGTTCATTCAGCAATGCCCTACGTGGGTAACTTTTTAGGTTCTTCAGGAACTAGGGGAGTAGGGACTAAGTCCTTTGCGGAGTTTTCTCTTTGTTTCTCATCTTCTTGGACATCCATGTCTTCAATCGAGAGGACCTGCCCCCCGATTCCATCAGGCCTCAAAGTGGATAGATATCAATTCTTTGTTATTGTTTGATCTTTCTTTTCTTTATCAACTCCCTTCCTTGTAGGAAATTTGATCTTCAGGTCTTAGTACGAGGCAACCGCCTTAAAGGCACGCAAGCATGCCCTTCCACGGATCACATTGTAAGTGAAAGGCGCTTTAACCACCAAAAGGTTTAACATCTGAGTGGCCTCCCTAGGCTCCCGTCCTAATATCATGGACAACCGAATAGTTCCTCCAACTCTCGACTCAACTCCATTGAACCCATATATGGGCATGTTGGAGAGGGTCAATTGAGAATCGTTGTATCCCATCTTCGAGTATGAACCATGAAATGAAATATCCACTGAAGTTCCATTGTCTACCAAACTCTTTTCACTTGCGAGTTGCCTATCACTGGTGTTATGACCAACGGGTCGTCATGGAGGAATCACCCCTTCCACTTCAGAATCATCAAAGGTAATTGCCATTTCAGTATTTACTTGCTATGGAGCTCCTCCTATAATGTGCATACCTTCTTGAGCGTGAGCTTTATGAGAGCTCCTTGTATTCCCGATCGTTGTCGAGTTTTCAGAAATCATGTTTATCATCGGCCCCCTAGGGCTATGGATTTGGATCTCGATCGTCATCCTTCCTTCCATAATCTCTTCTTTAGGTTTCCCTATTGGCCATCCTTGATGAACTTATTCAACTTTTCTCTTTGGATCAGAAACTTGATCTTGTGTTTCAGCTGTCTATAATCGTGAGTGTTATTCCCCAATGGCTTATGGAACTGACCATATTGGTTCTTGTTTCTCTTCCCGGGATCAGCCCTTAGTGGCTTCGGCCATCAGAGATTCTTGCGTTTCTCAATGTCCATCAGGATTTGGGTGTTGGGAGTATTCAAGCGTGAATAACTGGTGAACCTCGGTCCTTGATCGCTCTTCTTCCAGGTAGAGTTAGAGTCTGTACTTATTTGAGGATAATTATCCTTAAAATCCTGCTCTTGACCCCCTTCGCTTCTTGTTGTTACCTCTATTGCCTCCAGGAGGGGTTGAGGTTTCCTTTAAACTTTCCTCTACCTTGATGGCTACTCTATCATTCAGGTTCGGGACCTTCAAGGCTTTCTTGGTGCTTATGTAATCCCTCAAGGATTCATTCTTTCTTATTCCACGTTCATGGGGATGCAAAACTTTTCTCATGAACTTTCCATCAATAAATGGGGCGATAAGTGCCCTACTTAGTCCTTTAAAGGGTCCGGTCGAGTTCGGGGGCAACCGACTATACTATCGTTGTGTCATGCCCCCCAGGGTTTGAGAGAATGCCCTACACTTGATTGCGTTAGTCACGGGTTGGAATTAGTAGTGCATTGAAGAATGTCCTCATATAATTAGTGGGATCTCCTACCCCATCACACACCTCGATAGCGGACATCTTGAATTTTCTTGAGGTATGAGCATTCATTATCTCGTTGGTGAAGGACGGTATTGGATCATCATGATCTCCCAGAGGCACCGAGCCATCGGGGTCAACCCTTTGTGTATCAACCCTTCTCCTCCTAGGGGTATCACTCGAATTAATAGCATAAGGGATCCTTGTTCTTGGGGGCAGCCTAGCCTATTATATTTCCAGGTTTTTCTTTAAATTTTGGATATGTACTTCATAAGCTAGTATCCTCCCTTCTAAAGTCTTGGGAGCCAGTCCTTCGGATCCTCGGGGCTTAGTAGGCCCTGACCCTCCTTCGAGCTCCTTGCCTGGTTCTCCTTCTGCGATAGCTATCTTCATCAGTGGATGATAAATCGTCAATAATATATGGTCCGGAAAGATCATGACTCCTTCATTGGTGTTCTAGGCCTTGAATGTATTGAGGTACGTATGCCTCATGTTGCTAGCCACTTCTACCATCGATGAACTACATCCCATTGGTGGGAACCTAAGTTCATTGTGTAATGATGGAGATGGACATCTATAGTCCCAACGGTGCGCTAGAGGGGCGACTCCACCATCTGGAGGGGACTCGTCCCTAAATTCATTGAACCCATAATCGACTGCTGCGGATGAATAATTTGAGCTCCCAAATCTTTTAGTTTATGGCCTAAAGAGTTGTTCCTTAAGTCCCTCGGGGTTGAGAACGTCCAGCTCCCTCAGAGGGCTCATTGCCTTGACGTCTCTTGCTAGAACGGACGTCCTCTTCCTCATCTTCCTCAGGCGAGAAGTCATCTTTGGTGTATGATCCGAAGAAACTTTGGTTTCCTCCAACAAGGGGACCAAGCATTCAATGTATTGAGGCACATACTTGATGGTTCCATCAACAATTGGGAACGGTGACAACCCATAAACGGGGTTTTGAGTTATTGGGATTAGCATGACGATGGTGGCGATCTGTGCTCCTTGTGCTCCATTGGCCAGAGGTGAGACCACCATCTGCAATTGGGGATTCGCTCCTTAAGTTAGTGGATCTTGGGTAACCCCTTGGGGATCACTCCTTTGGGGATCACTCCTTTAGGGATCACCACTTGGAGACGCGTCTTTGGGGGAGTCGTTCCCTAATTGAAAGTCGATGGGAGTGGATCATCAGTTCGATTGTTTTTTCATCATCGTTAGTATACGATCGAGACTTCTCCCTCCTGCTACACGTGGAGGTTTCAAGCCTCAAATATGGGGTGAATCATCCTCTCGTTAGGGTGGAAGCCCATAACTTGGGTTCTAATCTGTTAGTGGTGGAAGTACCATGGTAGAGATTTGTAATCATGCTTGCCTATTATGGGCATAATCATGCCTAGGATTGGGGATCCGCCCTGGAGAGTTAAACTCGTTCACTAGGGCAGTGAAGTAGACATCCTCCGAAGGGAGTGACAACCATCTGAAGGGGATTCGTCCCTTGGTTGAAGGGGTTCGTCACTAGGGGTAACGACCTTTGAGTTTGAGTTTCAGACCTCGGGGGATCCGTCCCTTGAGGCTGAGTAATCTGAGGTTGGGAGCCCGCTCCTGGTGGTACTTGTTCCATCACTGAGGGTGCGAAAGTGCCGATGGGCATTTCAGTAGTTTTTGCGATTGATGTTCTTCGTGTGGTAACCATGGTTGATGTCTTCTTCCCACAGACGACACCAAATGTTGTGGAATAAAAAGTAGGGTGTAATTAATTCGTGTATTGATTACTAGGGATTGAGAGCTTCGAGCTTTTATGGTGGCTGCTCTTGCTGTCGGGACTAGTTGATCCTCGCAAGATGCCTACGTACCTTGATGAATATCAAGAATCAAGCCAAAACATAGTTCTAGATTTGCCTACGTGGCTTGATGCGCCCTCGCGGCGTAGTAACATAGTGGCTTGTACGTCCTTATTCGAGGATTAAGCCTAAAACGCAAATGACGTATGGGGCTGTGCCCCAAAAACCGTGTCATGAGAATGAGGGATCATGCCCTTTATATAGGCTTGGGAGGCCTTGGAGTTAGAGTAGGGTTTGGGAACTTGGTGGACAAGTTACCCACTCTAGGCCCGATTCTAGATCCTTCCTGTATGAATTAGTTTTCGTGTCTGATTTGGTGACTTGGGAGCTACTCATAAAGATATTGTATCCTTATTTGACTCTTATTTCCAAGCTGTTAGCTGTCCCTCAATATTAATTACGAAATTAATATTTAATTAGGGTTTCGGGCCTCATTAATGGGCTTTATATTTGGACCAGGCTAGGTCTAATTAATGCATCATTAATTATGTCTTTATGGCTTATTTTTAGCCCATATCAGATATGATCTTATGTTAATTTATATATTAATTTAAATTTTCAGCAAATAATGAAGAAAATGCTCCAATAAAAGTTAATGGGGGTGGATGATGTTGTTCCACCTGTGCTAAAGGTTATGAAGGTGAAATGTGGAGCAACTACCTCATACAACATGGCAGGGAAATGTGAGTGACTCTTTCATGGTCGTTGATTTGGTTTAAGATTAGTAGTTACCTGATATGACATGTGTTTAATGGACTATTTTAATATTTGGTTCGTGTATATTTATCTATTATTTTTAATACTTATATATTTTAATGAATTCGTTGTCTTTTATTAGTTAAACATTATAGATATCTTTTCTTAGATTCAGCATCATTTACACAGAGAAAAGTGAATTCCTTCAAATCCAAAGTCCAAAATATGTGAATGGAAAATACGTGAATTCCTTCAAATCCAAAGTCCAAAAAATGTGAATGGAAATACTATCTCTATTTATGTAAGTCTTTTAAGGAAAAGGTGCTAATTTTATTATTTATTTCATTATATGGTGTTTGTCTGAGCTACTACATGTTAACCCTATCATGTAAATTCTTATGTGTTATCTTTTGGGCTTTCTCTGTGCACAATGCAGTTAGTTTTTTCGTATTATTTTCAAAATTTCTATTTTTCCCACTATAAACTAGCATTCCTATATGATTGAATACATTAAATCTTTCTCTGGATTATGAGAATCTGAATCTCCAAGAAATATTTATTGCCCCGATCACATTTATTCTCTTCTCTTTAGACCCGGACTGCGGTCCAGCACCAGCAGTTCAGTGTGTGGAAAAGGTAATTATTATTATATAATTTCTAGTAGGACGTAATTTTATTTAATTATCTATCTGGTCTCTACTATCTTTTATGTAGAGTTGAAGCTTATCTTATATGTTGAGTTGAAGCTTATATGTTCTATAGCAGTAACAACTTTTTAGTTTTTGGATATAATAAGTATCCTGTGTTTGAAGTGGCTTTCTTGTTTGTTTTTTGAGCACCACCTAGCTATTACGTTCATATGTGAAAATGTTTTGATGAACAACATATGAGTTCTTGTGACTAAATTGAAGGATCATTGTTTTATGATTCAAAAATAGATTGTCCAGTATTTTTTGTATAAGGATAGCTTTTCTTAGGCATATTATCTTTTTCAGATTACACATATTATATTTTCTATTTTTAAGAACTAAATAATTTCCCTTTTCAGGTAAAATACAGTATATTTTATATTTTATGTAACTAAAATTTCTCATTTATTAATCAATTTCCTTTTTCAGTTTAAACATATAACCTTTTCTATTTTTCAATAACTAAATAATTTCCTTTTTCATTTAAAATAGAATATCTTTTACATTTTATCTAACTAAAATTTCTCCTTTTTAAAACACTACGAGCAATTTTGTTTAATAAAATAACATAATTGTATATAATTACTATTAACTAATCAATTACCTTTTTCAGTCAAAACACATTACCTTTTCTCTTTTCTCTAACTAAAATCTCTCTTTTTCCAATTATATCATGGTTACCTTTTTCAGCAAAACACGTTACCTTTTTTCTTTCTTCTTACTAAAACCTCCATTTTTCTAATAATATTATAGGCGTTTCTATTTAATACAAATAAAATAATAATATTATAATACTAATAATTAACCGATTACCTTTTCAGCTAAAATATATCCTCTTTTCTATTTTTTCTAATTACATTCCTTATTTTTCTAGAAATATAACAAGTAGCGTTAATTTCTCATTTTCTAAAAACTATGAACAATTTTATTTCGTAAAATAACATAATTAAATTATAATTATTATAAACTAATCCATTACTTTTTTCACATAAATCATGCACGTTACTTTTCTATTTTCTCTAACTAAAATCTTTTTCTTTTCAATTATATCACGGACTATTCTATTTAATAAAATAAACTAATAATATTATTAATTAACCGATTACCTTTTTCAACTAAAACATATCATCTTTTCTATATTTTCTAACTAAAATCCCTTTTATAATAAAAATACCACGGACAATATTATTTTCTCATTTTTTAAAAACATTACGAGCAATTGTATTTAGTAAAATAACATAATTCAATTATAATTACTATAAACTAATCAATTACCTTTTTCACCTAGAACATATAACCTTTTTAATTTTCACTAATTAATTTCTCTATTTTTCTATTCATACCACGGGCATTCTATTTAATAAAATGAAGTAATAATTTTATAATTACAAATAATTAATTGATTATTCTTTTTAACTAAAACCTATCATCTTTTCTATATTTTCTAAATAAATCCATCCTTTTCTAGAAATATCCCGAATAACATTTATATACTTATTATCAAATCATCTCATATAAAAAAGCAAGACTCCAAAATTCATATTTTAAAAAAATTATTTTTAATCAATGATTTTTTTTATATAATATAAAAAAAATCCGTGCATGGCACCGGGTTTAGGATAGTAATATTTTAATAACAATGATATTCATAATCTTGTGATGAATCTTTTTGAATGATAATTTTTCATGAATAACATAATTTTTTTTTTTACTTTTTGAAATTAGACGAAAATCTATATATTACTAATCTAAAAAATTATTTTAAAATTTGAGTTAACTACACTCTTAGAGTATATTTTATTTTCACCTATGTTAATTTATTGGTCCATGTACTAAAAAAACCTATTAAATTTTATATGACTAAAAAAAAGTGTAATATATCTAAAAAATTATAATCACATTTCTTCGAAAAACAAATGTATAATTTTAGACTAGATTATAATTATAAACGGTATATATAAGATTATTCAAAACTATCAATTCATTTACATTTTTTCTTTATAGTTGTAGTTAAACTAAAAATACTAATTAATTTAATTTTATTTGTTGACATAAAAAATACTCCCTCCATCCCATTATATATTTCTTTTAAAAAAAAGAATTTGTATTCCTCTCTCCTTTCAATAGAAATTTAAGGATAACTTTCCAAAATTATACATGCATTTATCATTTCCAAGATTTGAATTTTTATTCAAACTCAACATTATTGTATTTTTTAATTTTTTAATTAAGGTATTAGTAGGAAAACTTTATCAATCTAATCTTTTTTAATATTTGTGATTTTAGCAAAATGAACATGTTATTTTCAAAATCACAAATAGTATTTTATACATTTATTTCTATCTAATTGTAAAGGTAGTCAAATAGTTAGACTACTTTTCTAAAATGTTCAAATATTTTTGAATTTTTAAGTATTTATTGTAATCTTGACATGTTAGAACAAACATCAATGCAACATCCTTTTACCTCTTTCAAAGTTGAAAGATCTTAGAAGAGTTTGAAGAAACATTTAGTTTACTACTTAAGTAATACTTGTACACATAAAATATTATTATTAAAAGTAATTTTCATCCTTAAAAATAAAAGAGATTGTTTTGACTATGTTATAATAAAATAAAAGCGAGGCATATAAATAAGTGATAAGTCTTAGTAATTTAAGAAGTAATGGAACAATTTCTTTTACAGTAGGTGATTCCTTATATTTGTACTTCAAAGCAGAAATAGCTAATCTTTTTTAGTTGCATAAGATTAAATTTTCTAGTTGCATAATCTTAAGCGGCTTAAATATTGTATATCGTTCGATTAAGCATCCTTACACTACAAGGAAAACTGAAATATACAATGGTTATTGCCCGTTGTCTGATGCCCTGGAATAGCGTTGTCTATCGAGCAGGTGTCTCTTACCAACATCACACAACGGTACACAAATCGTTGTCTGATATCCAGAACAACAGCACACCAGGCTCCAAAAGCGTTGTAGCACACCCAGAAACCACAACGGTTATGGTAAAAAATGTTGTTCTTATGGTGATATTACAACGGTTTGGTTAATTATGAATGTTGTTAGATTTTAATATGCACAACTGTTTTGGTGAATTAGAGGCATGTAAAGCCAACATTCACACAACATTACATGTGATAGAATTTGTTGTCTTCATGCTTTTTGTACAATGTTTTGTAACTTCAAAAGTGTTGTTAGATTCGAATGTGCACAACTGTTTTGTAGCTTAAAAAGTGTTGTTAGAATCGAATGTGCACAACATTTACATGTGATACAATCGTTGTCTGAATAGTTTTTGTACAATGTTTTGTAGCTTCAAAAGTGTTGTTATAAACAAAATGCACAAGTGTTTTTTGAACGACGAATGCTTGTTTTCGTTATTTTCACACACTAGTTTAGTTTTACTAGGATTGTATATTTTACTTATAGACAATGGTTTTACAATTTTTATACAATGGTCAACTCTTTTTGGTACAATGGTTTCTTGAAACATGTCCTGACACATGTCCATTGTCTGATGATATTTTCCACAAGTGTTTCTAAAAGATGATAACATTGGCTAATGATAAATGAAACAACACTTTTATTTACAACAAAAATCAAAGTTTATACACTACTAGCAACTAACCAATATAATTAAAACCAATAAGCATCTAAACAGAAACTACCAATCAATCCTTACCGCTATAAAGCTACTACCGATACCGAGTCCTAACAAAGTACCACTACCATCATCTAATACCCACAATGGTATAATCGGGAAACATACCCCGGTGTGTCAAGATCAGCTTGTCCTTATAACAATTGCTATTTGGTGAATGACCTATCTCATAATTTACAGTTCTTGAATTGATTGTGGTCTCTCTTCTACGCACAGTTGCTACACTGGTGGAAGTCGACGCTTACAGGTTGGGCAATCCATCTTTATATCCATCAACTTACGTAAGCACTCTGAATAGAAGAAATGGTCACATGGCGTCACCTGCACATATAGGTTCGGACAAGGTTAGTTACACATGAGTGCCTGTCTACCTCTTAAAAATACTACACATGATCACGCGAACCACCAACACGTACTAGTACCTCTCAAACTATACTTCCAAATCTGATGTACACATCAGATTAAACAAATTTACCAAGAGGATGTAGCAGTGGCAATCTGCAGTATGGTTGGAAACTGCTTTTAAGTTTTTAGTCACTACTTGGACTATGCAACATTTTACACAAAGAAAATGAGTAACCAAAGGAGAACAGATATATGAACATGTGATCGTTGCAATACGACATGTTGTAAATGGCACAGTAGAACATGAAGTTCCCCATAAGCAGCTCAAGCTTGTCCCCGACTAACTGCACAGTCTGGTTCATCGATTGAGACGAGAAATAAGCCTGAGTATATGCAAGGAAAAAAAATATTTTTTTCTTTTCTATACGTGATTTTAACTTAATACATGCATTAAGAACTTAAAACTACTAGTTCACAAGTCAGTAAATACCTCATCCGAAGTAAAGTAACTAACACATGAGACGTAGAATCTTGACTGCAAAACTATTTGGTGACACTTTGGGGTCCCTACATTGATGGAAACAATTAAGGATTAAAAATATGTAAAAGTATGTAAAAGCCATAATTGAGTGAGCAACTTAACAACTTGTGCTACCTCTGACTAGAACTCACTGCAGGAGTTGCGTAGTAGGTCTGTGATGGAGATGCACACAATAAATTCTCACCCAATTGAGTGTGGTTCTGAGTTTTGGATCCTTTAAACTTTCCAGCTGAAATGACAAGCATCGCATTTATCAAAAGCACAAAGCAAGCTTTCAAATAATCAGTTCAGAAATACTGTAAATAAACCAGATCTAAATGTAACTTACGGTTCATTCGAGCAAGAACTTCCCTTCTTCTACCTTCTAACTTATCTTTGGTGTCTGAAACGCTTTCGTACTGGGGAGCATAAGATACTTGAAGCCGATTACCAAAAAAGACATGTTCATCTAGTTTCTTCTTGGCAAATCTGTACCTGTGCAATTAGCTTAAGTGTTGAATAACTCAAAGCATTCAACAGGGTAGGATCATATAGCAGGAATTCAAGTACAGTAGAATAAATTCAAGTACAGTAGAATAATTCTATAGTAAAGAATTATTTTTACAGTTAAAATCTGTACTTGATAAACTGACTGAATATTTGCTTTTACACTCACATTCCCTATTTTCTAGAACCTACATCAACCAAAGAGCATATATCATCAGCCAAAGAAATGTTAAAGCCCACCAGGATGTGGAAAAAAAGCCTACTCTTGAACATACTTACATGTATTGAAACAGATGCAGCAGACTCAACCTTGCCAATAGAATCAAACATTTTAGCAGCCTCCTTTAGATAAGTGCAAGCTAATTTGGGATTTAATTCACAAATAATTTGGGATTTAATGCATGGATAGAAAGTTATCAGTAGCTGTTAACATATATAATAATAATAATAATAATAATAATAATAATAATAATAAGGCAATGTTAAAGCCCTACCATATCCGGATTGTCCGGTAGGATCTGTCTCAGGAGCTTCTTATAAAGCAGATGCAGGGATTTGATAATTCAATTGCTGTTGATGTGATTTCTGAAGTACAGTGGTACTAGGAGTTGCAGGGCTAGCATAACCTGCAGCACAAGGTTCTTACATGTTAACATCATATAATTTTAAGATATAAAAGTTGGGATATGACAAAAACACCCAATCAGAACCGTCAATCTAACAAACACAGAGTAAAGAGCACAGTAGAGAACTGAAGTCAAATCAAAATGGACATTTATCACTACAGGAATGCATTCTCGGAAGTAAAAAAGTAATGCTTCCACTAAATTTAAATGTACACCTCCTGTATGATGTGAAATAAAAAAGAAGTGTATATAGAAAATGATGCACAGACCACTTCGTGATGTTCGTTGTTCTGCAGATTGTGACAAGGCTTTCTCCTCAACACCAAGCCGAAACTCATAGTACTTGTAGTCAGCACAGCTTTCATCAAATAAAAACCTGCATATAACAGAGAACAATAAATCTAGATTAAGTAAAGCACCAGCAGAACATAAAGTGTGTGATGCATAAATTCTAGGTATATTAAATAGCTGTAGCTGTTTTTTGCTTCTAACATAGCCACATTTTATACAGACAAGATCAAAGTCCGGATTGTTTTCAAACTCGTACGTATGAGCTTTTTAATATGTATCTACATGGGCTCACACGTTGATGAGAAAAAGACAGTTGAATGCCTCTCAATTAACTAGTCTTGCTCGTCTAATTTGCTGGAAACATAAGCTACAAGCAATCAGGAACTTATATGAATATACCTATACGAACATCACAAATTAAACATTTTACTTGTTACCAAACAATGCATTTTAGCTGCTTTCCGGCCAATATGAAATCAATAACTATGAAAAAACAAAAAAGATTCTAAAAAGCAAGATATCCAATGTGAGGGTATTTGACTGGCCTTTCTTCCATTAGTTTCTCCGTCAAGTGCAAGATATCCAACCTTTCTTCAACACGCCATCTGATTCAAAATACTACCAGTAACAGTAAAAAATATAAATCGATAGATAAAAGAACAAATATGAACTAACAACATTGATTATTCTTGAACAATCAAGAATTACACATCAAATACACAGAACCCAAATCAAATAAAAATAACAATAGATGAATTACCAGCCATTTTCTCAGACCCTTCCATCAATGACTCGGATAAAGTCCTGCACATCATCCTCCCTTAGCAATGACTCGGATAAAGTCCTGCACGAGCAAAAAATGAATTAAAGTGTATTCAATGAAGAGTACGGACTCATTACATAATTAGTGATAAGAATTTCTGGAAGAAACAAATAAGAAAGATATAAAAAAAAGACTTGGGCCAGATCCAGGTAGGTGACTCGAAACCTTCAAACCTGAAACCCAAGAGGAAGTCTTCCTCTGTCATTCACAAGTTCCTTTTCTTGTTTCCATTTTTGAGGAATACTAGTTTTGAAGGGAAGAAATCGATTGAAAAACCCTAATTACCAGTTAGAGATGAAGATTGTAATAGATGATGTATAGAAAAGCTTATAATTACAGAGGAAAATCTGTGTATCAGAGAATAAGAGTAAAGTTTAGAATATGTGGTCAAGAGAAAAGTTTGGGGGAGATAAGGGGATAAAGGGGGGAAGGGGGAAATGAAAAACTGAAAATTTTGGTTAAGGGGGAAATCTGTGCGCCTTCAACATTTTACATTTTTTTATGTGTTGTTCTATTTTTTTTTATTCTTTTAAAATATTTTGGTAAAATTTTTAATTTCATT
Organism: Kitagawia praeruptora; assembly: GCA_037693485.1. Taxonomy (NCBI): domain Eukaryota; kingdom Viridiplantae; phylum Streptophyta; class Magnoliopsida; order Apiales; family Apiaceae; genus Kitagawia; species Kitagawia praeruptora. The sequence goes on from CM075347.1 coordinate 131,576,003, forward strand.
TTATTTTTATCAAGAATTTATTTGATTTCAATTTTAAAATTTTAAATGTTACATATACGCATGTACTTATATATAATATTATGATTCAAATAATAAATTTGTCTTGTAAATTTTTTAAAAAAAATATTATGTACAATCGGGGCGAGACTTATATATAATATTAAATTCTCAAATTTTTAAAAAATAAAAAATTAATTTGGTTAAAGATCTAAGTAGATTACTACTATATTGACTAGTACTCGCAACTAGTGCGTTGTCCCATATTATTGATTCTATTTAACAAAAAATAAAAAGGTCGGGTTGTACGAGAGTTTAACAAAAACGTAGCAAAAGTGCTACTTCCTATAACGAGTCACGATCCAGATTCACTGAATAATTTTTTTGAACGATTTTTTCGACGATCGAACCGTACGAAAGTTAATAGACACTCATTCTAGTGTTGGGAAAAAATAATCAAAAAATAAAAAGGTCGGGTTGTACGAGATTTTAAAAAAACGTAGCAAAAGTGCTACTTCCTATAACGAGGCACGATCCAGATTCACTGAATAATTTTTTTGATTGATTTCTTAGACGATCCAACCGTAAGAAAGTTAATAAATACTCATTCTAGTGTTGGGAAAAAATAATCAAAAAATAAAAAAGTCGGGTTGTAAGAGATTTTAACAAAAACGTAGCAAAAGTTCTACTTCCTATAACGAGGCACTATCCAGATTCACTGAATAATTTTTTTGATTGATTTCTTCGACGATCGAACCGTACGAAAGTTAACAAACACTCATTCTAGTGTTGGGAAAAAATAATCAAAAAATAAAAAGGTCGGGTTGTACGAGATTTTAACAAAAACGTAGCAAAAGTTCTACTTCCTATAACGAGGCACGATCCAGATTCACTGAATAATTTTTTTGATTGATTTCTTCGACGATCCAACCGTACGAAAGTTAATAAACACTCATTCTAGTGTTGGGAAAAAATAATCAAAAAATAAAAAGGTCGGGTTGTACGAGAGTTTAAAAAAAACGTAGCAAAAGTGCTACTTCCTATAACGAGGCACGATCCAGATTCACTGAATAATTTTTTTGATTGATTTCTTCGATAATCCAACCGTACGAAAGTTAACAAACACTCATTCTAGTGTTGGGAAAAAATAATCAAAAAATAAAAAAGGTCGGGTTGTACGAGATTTTAACAAAAACGTAGCAAAAGTGCTACTTCCTCTAACGAGGCACGATCCAGATTCGCTGAATGATTTTTTTGAATGATTTCTTCGACGATCGAACCGTAGGAAAGTTAATAAACACTCATTCTAGTGTTGGGAAAAAATAATCAAAAAAGAAAAAGGTCGGGTTGTACGAGATTTTAACTAAAACGTAGCAAAAATGCTACATCCTGTAACGAGGCACAATCCAGATTCGCTGAATGATTTTTTTGAATGATTTCTTCGACGATCGAACCGTACGAAAGTTAATAAACACTCATTCTAGTGTTGGGAAAAAATAATCAAAAAATAAAAAGGTCGGGTTGTACGAGATTTTAACAAAAACGTAGCAAAAATGCTACTTCCTATAACGAGGCACGATCCAGATTCGCTGAATGATTTTTTTGAATGATTTCTTCGACGATCAAACCGTACGAAAGTTAATAAACACTCATTCTAGTGTTGGGAAAAAATAATCAAAAAATAAAAAGGTCGGGTTGTACGAGATTTTAACAAAAACGTAGCAAAAATGCTACTTCCTATAACGAGGCACGATCCAGATTCGCTGAATGATTTTTTTGAATGATTTCTTCGACGATCGAACCGTACGAAAGTTAATAAACACTCATTCTAGTGTTGGGAAAAAATAATCAAAAAAGAAAAAGGTCGGGTTGTACGAGATTTTAACTAAAACGTAGCAAAAATGCTTAATATTAAACAACGGTTTTTTTTATGAACATTAAACAACGGTTTTTTTATGAAAAACTGTTTTTGTGCTTAATATAACACAACATTTTTTATAAGAAAACCGTTGTCTGATTATTTTCATTATTTCCCACCAAATTCAATTCAAATTATTTCATTATTCCCACCAAATATTTCATTATTTCCCACCAAATTCTATTCAAAATTTTTGTAGTTTAGACAACGGTTTCATAAAAACCGTTGTCTCATCAAAACACAATTTAACAACGGTTAATTATTCCGTTGTATGAATTGTAATAACACAATGGTATATGAAAACAGTTGTGTGAATCCTACAACGGTTTATAAACATTGTCTCAAAACAGATCAGACAATGTTCGTAAAAACAGTTGTGCAACCTTACTCGTCTTTACAACACCACATTTCAAAAGCCGTTGTCTGAATCAATTTACTAGACAACGTTTTTAAACTGTTGTAGGGTACCTGGATGACACAATACTTTTCTGAAGTTACAAAAAAACTGTTGTCTCTTAATTCCAAACAATGCTTTTTCGTCCGAGCGTTGTCTGATGAGTGTTGTCTGATTGCGATTTTCTTGTAGTGTTAGTATCAATGTAAATACCAAAATATCTTCTACATGTGCCGCACTTATGTTTCCTTTTCTATATCGTTCGATTAAGCATCCTTAGTATCAATGTAAATACCAAAATATCTTCTACATGTGCCGCAGTTATGTTTCCTTTCTATATCATATGGTTCTATTACTTGTTTTTGTACATTTTCATTGTTTCTCTCCTTATTTTTTCCAACATTAGGGGGTTGGGAAGGACTTGCCATGATTTTTTTAGTGATATTTTAATACTTTTTCTCACTCAAAAATCCATTTATGAATCATAGAATCAAAATGCATCCATCTTTTGGTGCATTAATTTGTAATAATATATATGGTAAATGACAGGGAGTCAAATCCTGGATCCTCTTCCAACCCGAGTCCAAGTTCTGATATTATGTTATATTTGATATATTTTGAACCATTTCAACGAATTTCACAAACCTTGTAATGTAAAAAATGGCTCTAGGAAATGGATTGTTTCATAGGCGGTTTCACTTCTATCATCTATTACATAACAACATTTTCTTAATGACCAAGAAGATCTCTCTCATTTTTAGACTGTTAGCGTGATGTTTGTTGGAGTTTAATCTAAACTCGAGTGTCTTTGGTTTGGGCCTTGTCTTGGGCCTTAGCTGTTTTATTTAGTTGCTTTGATTTCCTTGTTTAGTTGAATTAAATAAATGCTGATCTTTTGTGTTAAGGCAGCAAGACTTAGTCAGGGTTGTTAGCTGAAGTTTAGGAGTAGATATAGCTATGAGGATGGAACGGGTAGTAGTAGTAATCGTTCCTTGTTTTTCTCTTGTTATCATGTTTAGCTTATAAGTAGAAGTAGTTAGGAGTTCAGTTCTTTGTATTTTCAGTTCAATAATACAAAACGAGTTTAACTCATATGTGTGTGTGGTATGTGTTTGTTACATTGTCTGTGAGTATTTGTTGATCTGATTCTACATTTTGGTATCAGAGCTTCAGGCGTGAGTACGTTGTTTTGTGTGTGTGAAAGACGGCGGAAATGGATGTGAACAAGCTTAAGGGAGGTTCAATTGGTTTGAGCTATCCAACATTGACAAGAGAGAATTATACTGCTTGGTCCATGAAAATGAGAGTGTATATGCAAGCGCACGGAGTGTGGGACGCGGTTGAGAACACTGACCCAAAGGTCACAGTTGAAGGGAAGACGGACAAAGTAGCTTTGGCTATGATTTACCAAGGGATCCCAGAAGATGTGCTGTTGTCTTTGGCAGAAAAGAAAACGGCGAGAGAGGCTTGGGAAGCGATTAAAACCATGTGTCAAGGTGCAGAGAAAGTGAAGAAGGCACGAATCCAAACATTAAAGGCGGAGTTTGAGGCGATGAACATGAAGGATAGTGACAGTCTAGATGATTTCTACATGAAAATGAATGGTCTCGTGTCAAACATTCGTGCCCTGGGGGAAACATTGAGTGAAAGCTATGTCGTGAAGAAACTACTTCGTGCAGCCCCATCTAAATTTCTTCAAATTACTTCGACGATAGAACAATTTGGAGATCTAGAGATGATGTCAGTTGAAGAAGCAATTGGGTCACTTAAGGCTCATGAAGAAAGATTAAAAGGACAGATTGGAACCAGTGGGGATCAGTTCTTGCTATCAGAGGCAGAATGGATGAAAAGAGAAAAGAACGAGGGGAAACTTCTATTCACAAGGGAGGAATGGCGAAATCGGTCTGGTAAAGGAGCCACAAATGGTTCATCAAACATAAAAGGGCGTTGGGGACGTGACAAGAGCCGTGTTAGGTGCTACAATTGTCAAACATTTGGCCATTTTGCAGCTGAATGTCACAAGACAAAGCGAGAAAGGGAGATGAAAAATGAAGCTAACTTAACACAGGCTAATACTAACGGGGATGAGCCCACATTGTTGTTGACTGAGTGTGGTAAAGAAGAAAATGTGGTTGTACTAATGAACGAAGAAAATATGGTGAAAAAATTGAAATCAGATGGAGGAAGAGTTGCCGACACGAACGTTTGGTATCTGGATAATGGAGCGAGTAACCATATGACTGGACATCGAGCAAAGTTCAGTGATTTGGACGAAAATGTAACCGGAGAAGTATGATTTGGAGACGGGTCTATGGTAAGAATCCAAGGCAAAGGCTCAATACCTCTACACTACAAAAATGGTGAAGTCCGACATCTGAATGAGGTATACTACATTCCCTCTCTTTGTAGTAATATTATCAGTTTGGGACAATTATCAGAAGAAGGGAATCAAGTTGTTTTGCAAGGAGAATTTTTGTGGGTTCATGACAATCAAGGGAGGTTGGTGATGAAGGTTAAACGTACAGTCAACGGACTGTATAAGATTACGATTGAGGAAAGTAATCCTGTGTGCCTGTTGACAAAAGCAGAAGAAACATCCTGGCTTTGGCACTCTCGCCTTGGTCATGTGAATTTCCCTGCCTTGATTCTTATGGCTAAAGAAGAAAGTGTGTGAGGGGTGCTTGATGTCCAAACAGACCAGGAAACCGTTCCCAACTCAAGCTAATTTCAGTGCAATGACTGTTCTGGAACTGATTCATGGGGACATTTGTGGTACGTTTTCACCACCAACTCCGGCTGGAAATAATTACTTTCTATTGCTGGTAGATGACTGCAGTCGTTACATGTGGGTGTATTTGTTGAAGACCAAAGACGAGGCATTCCAGTCCTTTAAAAATTTCCAAAGTTTGGTTGAAAAGAATCCAGGATGTAAGATAAAAGTGTTGCGCACTGATCGTGGAGGAGAGTTTTGTTCAAATACTTTCAAAGACTACTATGAAAAAGCTGGAATTCAGAGGCACTATACTGCTCCATACTCGCCACAACAGAACGGGGTGGTGGAACGACGTAATAGGACTGTGGTGGCTATGACTCGAAGCTTTCTAAGGGGAATGGAGATGCCTTCAATGTTCTGGGGAGAAGCCGTGAGACACTCAGTTTATGTTCTGAACATGCTACCCACTCGTGTAATCACTGGAAAGACACCCTATGAAGCTCGAAAGGGTAAGAAACCAAACCTCCAACACATCAAAGTCTTTGGTTGTGTCGCTCATATGAAAATACCAAACGTGCAGACTAAGAAATTGGACAATCGTAGCAGAGCTGTTGTTTATCTTGGGAGTGAGCCAGGAACAAAAGCTCACCGTCTGTATGATCCAACAGAAAATTCAGTCCACGTGAGCCGTGATGTTGTCTTTGAAGAGTCAAAAGGCTGGCCCTAGAAACTGCAATCACAGGGAACTGATAATGCCCTCAACTCATTTTCTTTCCTCGAGATGACAACAGATGGTTCACCAGTCTCAGAAACGGGAAGTAATTCAGGGGGAGGAAGTGCAGAAATCACGCCAATGCATACAGGCAGCCACAGTCGCTCAACTATTGGGAGTTCTGAAATTGGATCGAGTAGTAAGTCAAGTATAGCTGGGTTTGGGAGTTTTTCTGGAAGCACTGAAAATAGAGGCGAGAGGATTGCTCGAGGTGAAAAGGTTTCTCCCATACGAATGAGATTGTTGAGTGATGTGTATGATGAGGCACCTGAAGTTGAGCTAGATGACGATGAACTCATGATGTTAGCGATTGAGGAACCCACTACATACAAACAGGCTGTGAAAGAGGACGAGTGGCAGGAGGCAATGAAGGCAGAAATTGATGCGATTGAGAGAAATAAGACATGGGAATTGACAAAATTACCACATGGCCACAAAGCGATTGGTTTGAAGTGGGTATTTAAAGTGAAAAAGGATGCTGATGGTAATATCACAAAGCACAAAGCACGCTTAGTCGCGAAAGGTTACGTGCAGCAGTACGGTGTTGATTATGAAGAGGTTTACGCCCCTGTTACACGTCTTGAAACTGTGAGACTCTTGCTTGCACTTGCAGCAAAAAATTCGTGGGAAGTACATCACTTAGATGTCAAATCTGCTTTTTTGAACGGAGAAATTCAGGAGGAGGTCTATGTAGTGCAGCCTGAGGGTTTCGTGAAAAGGGGTCAAGAATACAAGGTTTATAAACTGATGAAGGCTCTTTATGGGTTACGCCAAGCTCCCAGGGCCTGGTATGCTCGACTAAGTAAGTGTTTGGAGGATTTGGGGTTCACCAAATGTCCTTATGAATATGCTGTTTATACAAGGCGTGAAGGGAGTGAAGTTCTAGTCGTTGCTGTCTATGTCGACGATTTGCTCATAACTGGAGGTAGTGTGTCGAATATAACGAAGTTCAAGAAGGAGATGAATAGTGTGTTTGATATGAGTGACTTGGGTAAATTGTCTTACTACTTGGGCATGGAAGTGGATCAAAAGAATGGTCACATCGAACTTAAGTAGTCTGCATATGCGAAAAAGGTGGTTGAAAGAGCTGGTATGAATGGGTGTAACCCAGTAAAATATCCTATGAACCCTATGGTCAAATTGGACAAGGATGAACGTGGTAAAGCAGTTAATTCGACAGTCTTCAAAAGCATGGTGGGGGGACTGAGATATCTCGTGTTCACAAGACCTGACATAGCATTTTCAGTTGGTATAGTTAGTCGTTTTATGGAGAGACCTACTTCAATGCACCTGGAAGCAGCAAAGAGGATTTTGCGTTATGTGAGTGGGACACTCGACTATGGATTAGTCTACACTAAAGGGGATGGGAACTATTTGCTGTCGGGATATTCAGATAGTGACCTAGCAGGCAACATGGATGATAGGAAATCTACTGGAGGTATGGCATTCTACTTGAATGAAAATCTCATTACTTGGGTTTCTCAAAAACAAAAATGTGTTGCTCTATCTTCCTGCGAGTCCGAGTTTATGGCAGCTACAGCTGCGGCATGTCAGGGTATCTGGTTGTACAATCTTTTGAGACAAATAACTGATATCAATCCTGGTCCAGTTGTTCTCTATATTGACAACAAGTCTGCGATAGATTTAGCAAAAAACCCTGTGTTCCACGGGAGAAGTAAGCATATAGACATTCGGTATCATTTTATACGCGAATGTGTGGAGCGAGGTGAGATAGTACTCAACCATGTCAATACTAATGAACAGAGAGCAGACGTGTTAACCAAGGCCTTGTCAAGAGCCAGGTTTGAAGGCATGAGGGAGTTGTTGGGGGTGAAGGACCTGCATTCGAGTTCAGATTAAGGGGGAGCTTGTTGGAGTTTAATCTAAACTCGAGTGTCTTTGGTTTGGGCCTTGTCTGGGGCCTTAGCTATTTTATTTAGTTGCTTTGATTTCCTTGTTTAGTTGAATTAAATAAATGCTGATCTTTTGTGTTAAGGCAGCAAGACTTAGTCAGGGTTGTTAGCTGAAGTTTAGGAGTAGATATATCTATGAGGATGGAACGGGTAGTAGTAGTAATCGTTCCTTGTTTTTCTCTTGTTATCATGTTTAGCTTATAAGTAGAAGTAGTTAGGAGTTCAGTTCTTTGTACTTTCAGTTCAATAATACAAAACGAGTTTAACTCATATGTGTGTGTGGTATGTGTTTGTTACATTGTCTGTGAGTATTTGTTGATCTGATTCTACAATGTTTTGATGACGAATATAAATGTTGCATCGTAATATTTCATGTGTATTTATCTAATCTTGTTTTGCAGGAAGTATTGCTCATTGATTAAGGGGGAGCTTTTAGCTCAATCACATATTGGTATATAATCATCAAAAAGGGGGAGATTGTTATCCTAGTGGGTTTTGATGTTATATACAGCAAGCTGATTACTTTTCTTGTACTAGTTTTACTATATTTAGCTTACCATTATATGATTTAATCACTTGATATATCTTATGCATATATATATATATATATATATATATATATATATATATATATATATATATATATATATATGTGTGTGTGTGTGTGTGTGTGTGTATTTTTTCTATGTATAAGTATACTCTCAGGTAACTTGGTTGATGATATGGAAAGGCAAAGATTTAAAGCTGACATGAACTCGCCAGAACCAAAACAGCAAGCTGACATGAACTCGTCAGAACCAAAACAGCAAGCTGACATGGACTCATCAGAAGTTGTTCTTAGTCAAGTTTGATTTCGAAGATTTCTTGAAGATTGCTTAAAGATAACAGAGTTTGGCTAGGATTAAATATGTAAGGACTCTATTATATAATATATAGTATATATAATTAATAGAGCTCAAATCAATTTTGAAAATCTGTTCCTTATTTAGTGGGATTGTGATTTATCTTTCCTTATCCTTTTAAAATAGATTTTACTCAATCTTTTACTTATCTTAAAATTCCATAACAGCCCAGATTCGTTCATATCCTTTTATAGTTGTTGAAAATTGTTTTTATCATATATATACTGTCGTATATATATATCAAAATGAGTTTGTTGGAGATTCAAATCATTCAAACGTTTTATTATCAAAACCTCTAACTAATATAGCTGTTGGAGAGTGTTTTATGCAATCAAATCTTTTTCATATATCAAATCTTCAACTAGCCATTTGTGTGTTATATATATATTCACTTACAACCTTTCTTTTAAGTAACCAAGCAAAACACAACCTACAAGTTTGAGACTTGCTTATACACGTTTCTATCATCTCTCTCAAACACCATTCTTATAAAATCTGAGCTTTATTGTTATATACACTTATATTATATAAGAGAGTTTATAGCTTGAGTTGTAATACTCGAACATCTTATTTTCGATTGTATTATTCGATTTATAAGTATTAGTTGCTGGATATATTGGCAAGGGAACTAGGGTTTGGTGAACGTTGCTAGAGAAGTATACTTGGGAAGTATAGCTTAGAGAGCAAGTTCAAAAACAGGTGTTCAGCAAGCCATTTGTCAGCAGCTGGTATTGCTCAATGTGTAAGGATTAGTTGCTGGATATATTGGCTAGGGAACAAGGGTTTGGTGAACGTTGCTAGAGAAGTATACTTGGGAAGTATCGCTTAGAGAACAGGTTCATAAACAGGTGTTCAGCAAGCCATTTGTCAGTAGTTGGGATTAAGGGAGATATATTATTGTATCTTGTAATTGGTTTATTTCGTTGATCAATAATATATTCTCTTACCAGGTTGGTAAGGGACCAGGACGTAGACCATAGGGGATTAGGGGTCGAACCTGGCTAAAAGTTCCTTGTTTTCATTATCTTTCTGCACTTTACTTACTGTCTTTGCATTCAGCATACCATTTGCATCTGTTAGAATCGAAATCAGTAAGTTGTTTCTGGTAAATTATTAAAATTGGATATAGTTAGCCATTTACACCTATTCACCCCCCTCTAGGTGTGCATTTTCATTTGGTATCAGAGATTTAGTGTACTAACATTTTTGTAACAGGAAAGTACAGATCCTATGACACCCGTTTATGTAGAAGGAGAATATTTAGACATGCCACCACTTCTCAATGGGATTGAAAATTATGATGCTTGGAAACAGAAAATGAAGGTGCTTCTCAACAAAGATGATGCAATTGAATGGAGAGTCGTTAAAAAGGGTCCATTCACTTTTCCGGACAAAGACGACAAGCCAAGAGACATTGACGATCTCTCGAAGTCTGAATTGATAAAATTAGGCTATAATGGAGGAGCAAAGTACACACTAATATGTGGTCTTTCAGAGTCGGATTTTGACAAGGTCTCTTCATGTAGTACTGCAAAAGACATATGGGATACCTTAAAATTGCATTATAAAGCTACAACAACAAAATAGCCTGCTGATTTGAAAGATAAAAGGAAGTCAAAGGCTCAATTGAATTCGAATGATGAAAAAGCTAATTCTGGTGAAGTCCCAAGTGAAGAGATAATAAACTCTCCATTTGTTGGCATTGATGATATAGTTCAAGGAAACACGGAAGAGGTTCTTGTAGATAGTGATGTGTCTGATTCAGAGTCAGATTCTAGTGAGGTAAACTCTTTTCATTTGTGGAAATCTTTTGAAAATATTATTATGGGATCACTAAAAATGCAGGAATCAAAAAGTGTAACCATTGAAGAACATATGGCACTAAAGGCTGAAATCAGCAAGCTGTCTGATAAGAATGCCTATATATCCAAAATGGTTAAAGATTTGTTGCCTAAAATGAAAGAATGGGATTCAACCTCAGTAGGCAAAGCTACAGAAATAAAGGAGCTAAATGCTAAGAATAGTCATTTAGAGGCTAATATCAAGTTAAAGAGAAACAAGACCTTGACTGAAGAAATCAAAGAGCTGAGATCTGATGTAAAACTAAAGCTAAAGCATTGGAATCATTCAAATTGAAGGAATCTAGTCGATCTGAATCTTCTAAAACAACTGAAATGGCATCTCAGCAAGCTGAAACCATCAGTCGGCAAGTTGAAACGATCATTACCTTGGAAAAGGAAGTTAAGGATCTCAATCTGGGTATGGGAACTTTTATTCAAGGAGAAGAAAGCTTGAAATCAATGACGAACAAGGCTAATGCTCTTTTAGTCAGAGAAGGAGTGGGCATGAACTTTAACAAGAAAGATAAAGTTCTTAAATATGATGGAGGGAATGATATACCTTACAATTATGCTATGCCTTGGAAGACATGCAACAAATGTGGAGGGAAAGGCCATCTGGAAAGAAATTGCACTACTCAAGTTAATCAGAAAAAGAAAACAGCATACCAAAATGGACCAGTCAGGCAAAAATCAGCTTACCAGAAAGCAAATGACAGAAGACAAATAGCTTACCATTATCAATCTGGCAGAACACAAAGGACAAGAAAACAAGCACTAAAAGTGATACAACAGTGGATCAAGAAATCTGATCTACATGTTCTTTATGTTATATCAATAAACCATGACAGATCCAATAAAATTTGGGTACTCAAGTAGTAAGTATGTTATTTGTCCTCGTACATTTCTTTGAATATGAGTATATTATAATTATGGTACTAACGAGATTCCTCTAGTATATAGATGAGACAAATATATGTATATATATTGTATTGTGCAGGAAATATGAAAGAAGAATATTATTATGATTAGTTGGAATGTGTATTGTCTAATCCGCAAGCTATTCTCCAGTACAAAAGAACAATTGTTATCAATGAATATACTGGAAATGTGTTTTCAACATGCTGGTTTGATTTATTAACTTTATAATTATAACTAGCCTCATGCTTGTTAAATGCTTTACCACATGTTTTATTCTTATATGCTTATCTTCTTGACCTTTTTCTGATGATGTCATAGGGGGAGAAGAACATGAATACATGAGGATAAAAAAGGCTATAATGTTATATGTTGGATTTATCAACTAATGTTTCATGCAGGGATGAGTCGTGTTATATCCTATTGCATATGATGAATTATGCTAACCTGATTATATAATGAGATATTATTGTTAATCAGGGGGAGCATTGTTTTAGGGGAAACAACGTAGTCTCTCTGATGTATTCAAGTATGTCATCATCAAAAAGGGGGAGAATGTTAGCGTGATGTTTTGATGATGAATACAAATGTTGCATCGTAATATTTCATGTGTATTTATCTAATCTTGTTTTGAAGGAAGTATTGTTCATTGATTAAGGGGGAGCTTTTAGCTCAATCACATATTGGTATATAATCATAAGAAAAGGGGAGATTGTTACCCTAGTGGGTTTTGATGTTATATACAGCAAGCTGATTACTTATCTTGTACTAGTTTTACTATATTTAGCTTACCATTATATGATTGAATCACTTGATATATCATATACATATATATATATATATGTGTGTGTGTATGTGTGTGTGTGTGTGTTTGGTATGTATAAGTGTACTCTCAGGTAACTTGGTTGATGATATGGAAAGGCAAAGATTTAAAGTTGACATGAACTCGCCGGAACCAAAATAGCAAGCTGACATGAACTCGCCAGAACCAAAACAGCAAGCTGACATGGACTCATCAGAAGTTGTTCTTAGTCAAGTTTGATTTCGAAGATTTCTTGAAGATTGCTTAAAGATATCAGAGTTTGGCTAGGATTAAATATGTAAGGACTCTATTATATAATATATAGTATAAATAATTAATAGAGCTCAAATCAATTTCGAAAATCTGTTCCTTATTTAGTGGGATTGTGATTTATCTTTTCTTATCCTTTTAAAATAGATTTTACTCAATCTTTTACTTATCTAAACATTCCATAACAGCCCAGATTCGATCATATCCTTTTATAGTTGTTGAAATTTGTTTTAATCATATATATACTATCGTATATATATAAAAATGAGTTTGTTGGAGATTCAAATCATTTCAAACGTTTTATTATCAAAACCTCTAACTAATATAGCTGTTGGAGAGTGTTTTATGCAATCAAATCTTTTTCATACATCAAATCTTCAACTAGCCGTTTGTGTGTTTTACATATATTCACTTACAACCTTTCTTGTAAGTAACCAAGCAAAACACAACCTACAAGTTTGAAACTTGCTTATACACGTTTCTATCATCTCTCTCAAACACCATTCTTATAAACTCTTAGCTTTATTGTTATATACACTTATATTATATAAGAGAGTTTATAGCTTGAGTTATAATACTCGAACATCTTATTTTCGATTGTATTGTTCGATTTGTAAGTATTAGTTGCTGGATATATTGGCTAGGAAACTAGGGTTTAGTGAACGTTACTAGAGAAGTATACTTGGGAAGTATAGCTTAGAGAGCAGGTTCAGAAACAGGTGTTCAGTAAGCCATTTGTCAGCAGTTGGGATTAAGGGAGATATATTATTGTATCTTGTTATTGGTTTATTTCGTTGATCAATAATATATTCTCTTACCAGGTTGGTAAGGGACCAGGACGTAGACCATAAGGGATTAGGGGTCGAACCTGGCTAAAAGTTCCTCGTTTTCATTATCTTTCTGCACTTTACTTACTGTCTTTGCATTCAGCTTACCATTTACATTCAGCGTACCATTTGCATCTGTTAAAATCGAAATCAGTAAGCTATTTCTGGTAAATTATTAAAATTGGATATAGTTAGCCATTTACACCTATTCACCCCCTCTAGGTGGGCATTTTCATTTGGTATCAGAGCTTTGGTGTACTAACAAATTTGTAACAGGAAAGTATAGATCCTATGACACCCGCTTATGTAGAAGGAGAATATTTAGACATGCCACCACTTCTCAATGGGATTGAAAATTATGATGCTTGGAAACAGAGAGTGAAGGTGCTTCTCAACAAAGATGATGCAATTGAATGGAGAGTCGTTAAAAAGGGTCCATTCAGTTTTTCGGACAAAGACGGCAAGCCAAGAGACGTTGACGATCTCTCGAAGTCTGAATTGATAAAATTAGGCTATAATGGAGGAGCAAAGTACACACTAATATGTGGTCTTTCAGAGTCAGATTTTGACAAGGTCTCTTCATGTAGTACTGCAAAATACATATGGGATACCTTAAAAATGCATTATAAAGCAACAACAACAAAACAGCCTGCTGATTTGAAAGATAAAAGGAAGTCAAAGGCTCAATTGAATTCGAATGATGAAAAAGCTAATTCTGGTGAAGTCCCAAGTGAAGAGATAATAAACTCTGCATTTGTTGTTGGCATTGATGATATAGTTCAAGGAAACACGGAAGAAGTTCTTGTAGATAGTGATGTGTCTGATTCAGAGTCAAATTCTAGTGAGGTAAACTCTTTTCATTTGTGGAATTCTTCTGAAAATATTATTATGGGATCACTAACAATTCAGGTATCAAAAAGTGTAACCATTGAAGAACATATGGCACTAAAGGCTGAAATCAGCAAGCTGTCTGATAAGAATGCCTATATATCCAAAATGGTTAAAGATTTGTTGCCTAAAATGGAGAATGAGATTCAACCTCAGTAGGCAAAGCTACAGAAATAAAGGAGCTAAATGCTAAGAATAGTCATTTAGAGGCTAATATCAAGTTACTAGAAAAGAGAAACAAGAGCTTGACTGAAGAAATCAAAGAGCTGAGATCTAATGTTAAAATTAAAGCTAAAGCATTGGAATCATTCAAATTGAAGGAATCTAGTCGAGCTGAATCTTCTAAAACAACTGAAATTGCATCTCAGTAAGCTCAAACCATCAGTCGGCAAGTTGAGTAAATTTTAATGTAAAGTAAAAAAATGGTCAATTTGACCATAAAAAGCAAAACCGATCAACCAATTTTTTACCTTTTTTTACACTTTCTAGCGCGCATTTTAAGGTGTATTTTAAAGGTAGTTCCATAACTTATTTTTAAAATTTTATTTTTTTGTATAAAAATATAATGTATATATTTTTATACAAAAAATGAAAATTTTAAAAATAAATTATGAATATTTCAAAAAAATAAAAATAAATTATGGAACTATCCATAAAATGTAACTTAAAATACGTGCCAGAAACCTCGTAAAGAACGACTGAGGGAGTAATTGATTAGTTACTAAGAATTATAGTATTGCCATTTTGTCTTAAAAAAAATTGAATTGCTTGCAATTATTACAAAATAAATGTATATCAAAATAAAGGAAATTGAGTAAAGAATAACTAAAGGTTAGTTTAATACATTAAATAAAACAAGGTCGAAAAGGATAGGTTTTTGAAAAATGTAATTGATTAGTTATCAATAACTATAATATTGTTATAAAATAGAATTGTCGGTAATTACTAGAAAATAAATGTGGATGGAAATTGAGTAAAGAATAACTAACTAAGGGTATTTGGTAAAGGCAAACCAACCAAAAAATTTTCAATGTTTCGGCTAATATATAATATACTAGCTTATAATCCGTGTGATGCATAGAATTCTTTTGATTTGTAATAAATTTTATTTTATGTTACCATTATATTTTTATAAAATCATTATTTACGATATTTAATTTTAATTTTAATAATTTAATAAAATTTTAATTAATGATATGCATGGTTTAAACTTTTATTATAAAATTTTAAAATAATGTCGTTGATGGAATTTGAAATTTAAAATTTTAGTAAATTAATTTAATCATATAATATATATAATCATTAGATCTAACTACTCTGATTTTTCACTAAAAATCTAACGGCCATTATTGGTAGTATACGGATTTCTATTATATTTTGTTAGTGATTAGAAGATATGGTTTGATATTTTTGGACATATATTAATTATTGCAAGATTATTTTTGGGTAACGTGTTTTAATTCAAAAAAAATATTAATGATTGAAAGATATGATACGATTGATATTTTTAGGTGTATCTTCAACTAAAAGTAAATGTGAAAAGGCAATCGACTAATTAACATTAATTATATTATGTTATTATTTTTTTAGTTGTTTTAATAGTAGTGGGTGTACACATTGATACAATTGATCTTTTTAGGTGTTTATAAAAGGTAATATATTCAACTAAAAGTAAATGGAAAAAGGCAATCGACTAATTACCATTAATTATATTATGTTATTATTTATTTTAGGTGTTACATTTTTCTTGAAAATTATGGTGTGATATTTTCGGGTATATATTAATGATTATTTTTTCTTGAAAATTATGGTGTGATATTTTTAGGTATATATTAATGATTATAAGATCTGTTTTAAATTAAAATGGTAATGTGTTTTAATTCGATAAGAAATATTAATGATCGGGAAGATATGATACAATTAATGTTTTTAGGTGTTTATAAAAGGTAATATATATATATATATATATATATATATATTTTTTTTTTTTTTTTTTGCTAAATTAAAATTATATTGAAACAAAAAGATTTACAAAGAATAGGGCATCCCCTCGACAGGGAGAAAAGTTCTGAGAACTACATCAGACAAAACAACTTAGACTTAGTCTAATGCAACAGGATAATCAAATTATGGTCCTTCGCAGCAGCTTTTTGGAAACACTTGCTGGTGCAAACTCTTTCTCTCACCATACGTTTAAGCACCACCTTGAGATGACCAGCTGGTAAGGCATGTCCAGTAGTATGAATTCTGTCATTCCTTTCACGCCAAATAAGAAAGACAGCTGCTGACAAGTAAAGGTAAGATAACAATGTCTTCATCTGTGAAAATCTACCCGAAAGAAATTGCCCATTTAAATAGAGAGTCCAGTTATTTACTAAAGGAAACCCAGGGTCAGACATAATCTCCATTGCATAACCACAAGTACTGAAAAGGTGAACATTTGATTCAACAGCCGAATTACAAAGAACACAGGTGAGATTAGTGTTCATACCAAATCGATGCATGCGTTCCTTTGTAAGTAATCTATCTTTCAGGGCTAACCACAAGGTAAAGGAACATTTTGGAATTGATAAAGCATGCTAGAGGACCTTAACCCAGCTGGGCGGATTGCCATGCTCTCTAATTGAGTGCCATATAGAGCCTATCGACACCTGATTGGAGACCTGCCCTTCCCAAGAAATAGAGTCCTGCGACTGAATAGGAACAGAACCTACAAGTCTACTAAGCTCCATCATCCTAACATGGTTTGAATCAGGTAAAGACCAAATCCTATTGATAATAAACTGCCCCACTCTAGCTCCAGTAGTAGACTCAACAATGGTTATTATTGAGGGATCAAAATCCTGAAGGATTGAACGACCATGCACCCATGGATCATGCCAAAAGGAAAACTGAGAATTAATACCTACTGCATATCTAATAAATCTTAAGGTATCATGCCTGGCATTGAGAATCTGTCTAACACACCATGAGGCTTTAGATGGGATAGCCATGGACCACAATGGTTTGTTTTTTAGAATAAAAGCTTTGAACCAGGCAATCCAAAGAGAAGAAGCAGATGGTTGCAGAATTCTCCAGAGATGGTGAATAAACGCGGCACGGTTCCAAGCACTAAGATCTCTAATGCCCAGCCCTCCTTCATCTTTAGAGAAACAACATTCATGCCAAGAAACTTTAACTAGTTTCGAAGTAGTACTTGTACCTCCCCATAGAAATTTAGTGAATAGCGATTTAAGATGCTTTAGAACATTCTTTGGAAGAAGCAAATGAGACGCCCAGTAACTCTGCATTCCAAAGAGCACTATTTTAATCAGCTGAAGCCTTCCAGCATGATTTAAAAGCTTATTAATCCATGAATCTATTTTGCCAGAAATTTTTCCAATAAGAGCATCACAATCCCTACGAGTCAGCTGCGTAGATATTAAAGGAAGCCCCAAGTATTTGATAGGGAGAGATCCCAACTGAAATCCCGAAATATCCAGGATATGTTGTTTAACATCTTGCTCTACATTAGCAAAGAAACAGGCACTTTTGCTCTGATTAGGATGAAGCCTGAAACAGAGGAAAAGGCCTTAACACCTTCCAACAGCAAGTCAAACGATTTAGAATCTCCATGACAAAATAAAAGAACGTCATCAGCAAACGTAATATGAGTAATATGCAATTTTTTGGTTTGCCAGTGGTACTTAAAATCTGAAGTAGCCGTAGTTTTTGCAAGACTAGCAGTTAGAACTTCCATGGCTATCACAAAAAGGTAAGGGGACATGGGATCGCCCTGCCTTAGGCCTGACTCCACCTTGAAGAATCCCTCTAGAGTGCCGTTAATTTTTAAAGAAATCATGCAGCTTGAAATACAAGTCATCACCCAATCAATGAAGATAGATGGAAAATTCATACGCTGCAAGACTGAGCGTAGAAACTCCCAATTAATCATGTCAAAAGCTTTCTTGATGTCCAGCTTAATAGTACAACGAGGTGACCCCGAGTTTAAATGATAGTTTTTGCATAATGCTTGAGCCAAAAGAATGTTATCTCCAATCAATCTTTTAGGAACAAAGGCTGACTGATACGGGGAAATTAGCGAAGGCAAGATACTTTTAAGACGAGCTGCTAGCATTTTTGAGACAAGCTTGTAAAGAACATTACAGCAAGCAATAGGCCTGAAATCTGAAATGACTGAAGCATTTTGTTTCTTAGGAACCAGTGCTAAGATAGTTGAACTAACTATACGAGGCAAACAGTTAGACTCAAAAAAGTAAAGAACCCCATTCGTGACATCTTCTCCAATAATGCTCCACGCAGCAAGATAGAATTCTACTGTAAAGCCATCTGGTCCAGGGCATTTGTTCTTAGCCATGTGTTTGATAGTGTTAAAGACATCTTCTCGGGAGAAAGGTTTTTGCAGCTCCTCTTTTTGTACATTAGAGATATGCGGGAGAGATAAGTCCTCAGGCAGCTTTGTGACCACAGAAGAATTGCTAAACAGAGAAGAGAAGAACTGCATAGCAATTCTTGAGATATCTCTATGACCTGTGTGAATATGGATTTTTAATATATTTTATTAAAAAATGAAAAATATGGTGTGATAAGATTAGTTTTAAATAAAAAAGGTAACGTGTTTTAATTAGAAAGTAAATATTAATGATTGAAAAATATGATACGACTGATGTTTTTAGGTGTTTATAAAAGGTAATATCTTCAACAAAAAGTAAATGTGAAAAAGTCAATCGACTAATTATCGTTAATTATTTTATGTTATTATTTATTTTAGGTGTTTTAATAGATATATATCGATTTTTTTTAATGAATTTTTTTACTAATGTTTCCTTATATATAAATCAAAAGGGTATTGTGTTTTAATTCGAAAGGAAATATTAATGATTGGAAGCTATGATACGATTGATGTTTTTAGATGTTTATAAAAGGTAATATATTCAACTAAAAGTAAATGTGAAAAAGGCAATCGACAAATTATCATTAATTATTTTATGTTATTATATATTTTAGGTGTTTTTTGTGATGCCCCCAAATCCGCCCTGTCCGGGGACCCGGGTCGTCACATCAGGTCTCACCATCCTGCAACACACGTTAGCTCGATAATAAAATCTTTATGACAACGGAGCAGAACAGTCCCACTCCACAGATCCAAGATCGGTTTCACACTTTATTACAATACGATTATTACATCTCCGAATAAAGTCTATCAAAAGTCTACAAGGGTAGAAAATATAAAAGGTTCCAGCTGGCCATTCTAGTCTTTGTCAGCATAGCCTGGAGCTTTCTCCTTCCCTTTGTTTCTCTGGCTGGATGTCTCGCCTTTCTCCATCTTGACAGCTGAACAAATGTTGTAAAGCAAGAGTGAGCAACTATGGTGCTCAGCAAATTCTCTCCTTGCTCGGTACATAAATATAGTAATATATATCAAAAGAATTGCTCGAAATTTTAAATAAATAGGTAAGATATCAGAACTCTGAAAATCTGACTCAAGACTCGTCTCGAAAATAGAATACTCGAAATGACTCTTTTTGTGAAACTCTGATGACTCATGATAAAAGAATAACTGGTCTTCCATCCTTTCGGTATCTCGGCGGGGCGATCAACTATCCGACCGGGAATACCGTCCTCCAATGACACCGCACTTCGCCCGATCACGGCTACAATACGATATCAACGAATATAATATATAGCATGAATGCTAGCATCATAGTGGGTGATTTTATCAACCCTGGCATCATAGTGCCTAAATATTCTCGTGTCCTTATAAAGGTACACAAGTCTCTCTTTCTCTAAAATGGGCCTCTTTCCCAAAATTGACCAGTAGAATACATAATTCTCGAACATTTAATGAACTGATACTTTGAGATAAACTTCACAGGAAAATATTTAACTGATCTGGCGGACTGCCAGTCTTACTCAATGTACCACCAATCCGAACAATGGATTGATGTAACTCTCAATAAATATGTTTTAATTGATTGACATGAACAAAGTGTCAACCCTTGACAAGAAAGGCAACTATCTCGAAATAATGATAACAGTCTTAAAATGAAACATAATGAGTCGCACTGAACAAATAGTACTACTCAAATAGTTATAATACTCCAAATTGATGAACGTTAAATAGAACGTTTTTACTTGATCGATGAATAGCCTTCTAACGATTCACATTTTATAATTCCTATCGGTTGATTCGAAAGATGAATCAACTAAAAGATAATCAACAAATGATTGTTAAATTCGTACAATAAATTCAACTGAAAAGAATAAATTTAACCATCTCGAACGAATGAGATTAGTTTCACTGAATCAAAATAATAGTCGTCTCGGATTAATGAGATCGACCCGATAGCAACGAATTGGTAGGGAGTATAAATTCACAAGTAAACTAAATTAACAATATCGTAATATTTAACGAGAAATAATGCTCAAAAGAAATTATTGCATCATAAAGAGCAGCAAATAAATCTCATAATTGATAGCTCGAAAATAATCGATAAATGAAATAATATGAACAGAAATACAAAGTTTCCGAGAGTTAGGGTAGGAATGAACTTGCCTCTGTCTCGATGCTTAAAAGAACCGATTATTTAAAAGCGTTACCCGCAAGCGAAAATCTCAATTCTCGAAAAGGGAAACTCTATAATAATTATCAGAATAATTTCAGTACTCGAGTAAGGATTTAATCATGTATTATCAAAATAATTCGGTAATCATGCTCTTGATAACTAAATAATTCTCGAACAAGAAATTGGGAATATTCTCGTAAGTTTAAAATCTCATTGATGTCTTATTCACAATTTAATAAAATTAAATGGAGGCTCTATTCGCGTTCACCTATTAATTTTATTATCTCGGGTTTTATACATTATGCAAATCAAATACAATTATTCGTAGGGAAAATTTCTTATTAAAATGTCTCTAATTATTTCTAAATATATGGCATTAACTTAATTGCTTAAAGACATATCTCGAATAAGATAAGTATTTTTATAAAGTCTTTACTGTTTATCGAAATTCTCATTCTATGACGGAAGTCAATATTTTAATTAATTACTTAACTCACACTCCTAATTTAAACGGGTTCTCGCAACTCACATCTCAAAATAGGAAGGCATTTATAAAATTCTCTTTACTTAATCTAGGATTCTCAAAAATATCTATTTCATTTAAGTCCATGTTAAAGGAGCAATAATATGATTTACTATTTATTCTCAAATTAAATAATTCGAGAATCAAATATATGCCCGAAAAATCCATAATTATTATTTCGAGTGTTTTAAACTGTTTTATTAATCCCTCTTTTAAAACAGATTTTTAGAATAATTATTCCCTTAATCAATCACATGTTTTATTCCACTTTTATAGCATTAATCTAAATAAATCTATTTCCACTTAAATCAATTAACAAAACTAACTAATTAAAATATAATATTTACACCACCACCACCATTCGGCAGCCACCGACCGGTCACCGGAACGGCGCCGGCAGCACCACCCCGCCACCACTCTCTCTCTCTCTCTCTCTCTCTCTCGCATTTCTCACCCTCTCTGTCTCTCACAACCCCCTTCGATCTCTCTCTTTCTTCCCTCACAATCTCTCCGTTCACTCTCTCCGTTCCTCCCTCACAATCTCTCCGTTCACTCTCTCCGTTCCTCCCTCACCGACCCCCTCTTCTCTCCCTCTTCGACTCTCCCTCTCCGCCCTCATCTCTCTACCTCCACCTATCTCCCTCTCCTCCTTCGTATCTCTCTCTCCGCCTCAATCTCCTCATTTCCCCCCTTCCTCTCTCTCTCACCCTCTCTCCGACGCCCTCTCTCCGACGCCCTCTCTCCGACCACCTCTCTATATCTCCCTCATCTCTCCTCCGCCTCTCCTCTCTCTTTCTCTCTCTTCTCTCGATCTCTCCTCTCTCGACTCCTCGCACACGACCCTCCACCCCTCCTGCTTCGCTCCGGCACCACCACCACCGCCGATCACTCCGATCGCCGCGGGGTGCCCTCCAAACCGACATGCAACAACAATTATACCCCCAAATTCAAAACCCCTCTCTACTCGCACATAATTCAAATCAAACATATCATCAAACCACAATAATTAACACATTTACAATCTCCTACTTAAAACATTATAAACCCTTATTGAAAAATCAAGCTCTCATAAAATAAAATGCAGGACATACTTTTACATATATAAAAACATGAATGAAAAGATTTTTAAGGGTGTAAATCATACCCTTTTGTGAAAAATCTGGTTTTTAAAGCTTGATCAAAAATCAAAGTTTCGAAACCTTATGAATATATATGTCAAAACGAAGAGCTTTGCATCCTCTCTTCACTTATGAAAATGCATGTAAGATCAAGATAGTAAATCTAAAGGTATAGGACTTTATAAAACTTGGTTTTTAATGGAGGAAATATGTTGTGTATTTTTAGCCGAGAGTGAGAAGAAGAGATAATGATCTCTTCCTTTACTTTTTACTCATATATACATGCTAAACAATTGGGCTCTAAATGGACCACTAATTTATTTGGGCTCATAACTCTCTTGGGCTCAATTCCCACTCAAGTAGAAAATTTATAATGCTCCTCATTATTAATATGAAAGGAATACTAATATTTGCTAATTAACTCTTAAAAATCCTAATCATAATAGGGATTGCATATTAAATAAAAATTTAGTAGCAATAAAAGTAATACTAATTATAATTACTATAATAATTTTAGTAGGTCACAATATTATTAATAAGACACGAATTAATAGAAGTGTAATGCGGTACCAAATAATCGTTAAAGTCTAGTAGTGCACAAAATAAATATTTCCCAGCACCTCTAACAATAATTAAGACAAAATTTCAATTTTTCGAAAATTTATTTAAAAGAGACTTGAATCATTATGAGAATTTTACGGTTATTACATTTTTTTTAACAAACAAGGAATTGTATTAACTTACATCAACCATATTACAGTAAAGTGACACTACAAACAAATAAACGAACTAACCAAAAATAGCCGCTGTTTACAGACTGTTTTACATCATGAATTTCAAAATTCTTCGTATTAAAAAAGATTAGAGTGGCTCCCGATCAATCAAACCTGCACCAATCCTGTAACTACTAATATCACAAATGACCCTCATATACGCACCACATGTATTCCAATGTTCCCACTTATCTACATGCCCAAAATCAGCAATAGACATGCCAAAAGTCCAATGATCAGAAACACCCTAGCTATCTACATGTCGAAAACCAGCTATATACATGCCAGAAGTGAAAGATCTCATAAGATGAACAAATTTTAGTTGTGAAAAGTAAGCTCTTGTAATATCCGACATCAGTCCAAATCCAATGCATGCATTACAGATCTCCCACAAAACTACATAAATCATTTTAGGTGTTTTAATATATTATAGATATCAAATATTTTTTTTAATGAAGGGTAAATAAGTAAATTCACGAAATACCAAAAAATAGGTATCAAAAAATGGTACCAAAAAATAGTACCAAAACTTTTAATGTTTAGGTTTTTATATAATAGTATTGATGTAGCCGGTGATGACGTGATGACTATGTTCCAACAAGTGGATATCTGAATGTAAAGGTCGGGAGGTTTTGTTTAGGTTTTGTTGACTTTAGTAAAAATTAATATTAATTGAATGTAAGGGCAATTTGTATTAACTTATTAAATTTAATTTGTATTAAAATTAATTATTTAATGTAAGGGTAAGGGTAATTTAGTAAATTCACGAAGTACCAAAAAACAAGTACCAAACAACATGTACCAGAACTTTAAATGTTTCGGTTTTATATAATAGTATAGATTATGTTATTATTTTTCTTAGGTGTATTTATTTTTCTTTATAATTAAAGGTAAATAAGTAAATTCACGAAGTACCAACAAAAACAAAAAAAGAGGTACCAAAACTTTTACTCTTTGGGCTTTTATATAATAGTATAGATTATATAATAGTATAGATTTTATTTTCTAATAGGTAATTGTAATTTACATATCTAATAATGTTAATTAGCTTCTTTGACGAAGTTGGTTTAAATAATTAGTATTGGTTCAACTAGTTTATTTATAAGTTTATAATGTTAATTATATATTACTAATGATTATAATAACTGTTTAGAATTAAAAATATAAAGTTTAAATTTAAATTTGCTGTTGACGAGATTCGAATCTTAGTTCTTTAATATAATACCTTGAAGTATAATATTCGTTAATATTAATAGATCTAACATCTCTCATTTATTTACTAAAAAGCTAAAGATCAAAATTTAATGTATGATGATTCTTTTAACATATTATAATCGCTTGTTTGTGTAATTTTTTTTCTATTAGTTATTGTAATTGTAATTTAATATATCTAATGATGTTAAATAGCTTCGAGACTGAAATTAGTTTAAATAAGTAACTTAAATGAAAATAGTTTGTTTATGAGATTATAATGTTAATTATATATTATTATTGATAAAAATAAGTGTTTGAACTAAAAATTTAAAGTTTTAATTTAAATATGTTTTTGACTATTAAAAGAGAATATTTCTTAAAAGGCTCTCATCTATTTACTAAAAATCTAAAAATTATTAATTCATTATTCTTTTTATATGATTAAGCATGTTGAACATGAACCAAATTATGCTGTTTGCTTATTATAGTATTGTAAATATAAGTAAAAGCATAATTAGTCAAATATTACTATATGCTTTGTAATTAATTTTAAAAAACGTGAAATTTTTAGATAACTAAAATATTGAATACTTCAATTAACATAAAACTCAAAAGCTATTATGCTCAAAATATACAAATTTTAAAACGATTATTTGTAAGTTAAAGTGATGTGAATGTCGTATTATAGAATTTTTTTAAAAAGTGAGAAAATAATACAAAACAATAATTTTCTAATAACAGTAAATTAAATATAATTTTTTAATTTGTCTTAAAATTTAATTTTATAAAAATTCCAATTTTTTGTGTTTGTACGAATTAATTATTTACTGCTCTACAAACTTAGTCTTTAAGCCTACTTTTTCACCAACATATTTTAGAATTATAATATTTTTTTTGGGTCAATTTTTTTTTTAACTAGACTTGTTGATCGCCCTTTTACAGGAACATTCTAAAATCAACATTCTAAAACCATACCATCTCAATATATAAACAATGCTCTTACTAACTTAGTCTTTGGGCCTACTTTTTCACCAACATTCTAGAATTATGATATAAATTTTTTTGGGCCTATTTTTTTTAACTAGCTAGACTTGGTGATCGGAACATTCTAGAATCAACATTCTAGAACCATACCATCTAAATATATAATAAGAATGCACTACTATAAAGTGCTTGATCAAGTTAGGCTCTCCCAAATTATTTGTTTTCTCGAATAAGAAGGCATTACTACAAAGTGCTTATCAAGTTGGGCTCTCCCAAATTATTTGTTTTCTCCCAATCAAATGATACGTGGATTCAATGATTATTTAGTATATATTTGTATTTATGTATAATAATTTATGTAATGTTTGTTAATGCAGGTTCAAGATGTACTAACATTATATACTATTTTTACTTACATATCTGGTATGTCCCCTACTCTTGCTTGATTTCTACATATTCATTATAATTTTACTTAAGTTCCATGTATCTAGTCAATGTATTTTTAATTATTAACATTAATTTTTTTTATGATCATGATAATCTTAGTTAAATTGAATCTAATATGGATGTATTTTGTTATTTATAAGGGATTTCTGATATAGTTTTGATAATAGAGAATTCTTTAAAATTTTGAAAGGAATCTTATGAAATGGTAAATGGCTAATGAGAAATGGCTCCCTCAGATCTAATTATGTTGACCATCTTTATTTTTTTGAGATATTTAAGAAAATTTATTACAATTTTCTCTCTAAGTTAATATCAAAGTTCATATCAAGTATTTATAATTTCTTTGTATATAAAAGGTATCTATGATATGATCTTATGTTAATTTATATATAAATTAATTTAAATTTTTAGCAAATAATGAAGAAAATGCTCCAATAAAAGTTAACGGGGTGGATGATGTTCCACCTGTGCTGAAGGTTATGAAGGTGAAATGTGGAGCAACTACCTCATACAACATGACAGGGAAATGTGAGTGACTCTTTCATGGTCGTTGATTTGGTTTAAGATTAGTAGTTACCTTATATGACATGTGTTTAATGGAATATTTTAATATTTGGTTCGTGAATATTTATCTAGTATTTTCAATACTTATATATTTTAATGAATTCGTTGTCTTTTACTAGTTAAACATTATAGATATCTTTTCTTACTTTTCTTAGATTAGAGAAAAGTGAATTCCTTCAAATCCAAAGTCCAAAATATGTGAATGGAAACTACGTGAATTCCTTCAAATTCAAAGTCCAAAAAATGTGAACTGAAAATACTTGCTCTATTTATGTGAGGCTTTTAAGGAAAAGATGATAATGTTATTATTCTTTTCATTATATGGTGTTTGTCTGAGTTACGACATGTTAACACTATCATGTAAATTATGATGTGTTATCTTTTGGGCTTTTGTGCACAATGCAGTTAGTTTTTTCGTATTATTTTCAAAATTTCTATTTTTCGAACTATAAACTAGCATTCCTATATTAATCAAATATAATAACAAAAATCAATATAATTCATAATTAGTTTTAAAATACAAAGAGTTATACTCCCTCCGTCCCACCCAATTCTTAACACTTTTTTTGTCACTTTCTGGCACGCATTTTAAGGTGAATTTTAAGGATAGTTCCATAACTTATTTTTGAAATTTTCTTTTTTTGTATAAAAATAGGATTGTTCTATTTTTATACAAAAAAAGAAAATTTCAAAAATAAGTTATGGAACTATCCTTAACATTTACCTTAAAATGCGTGTCGGGCACCCTATTTTGAAATGTTAAGAAATGGCCGGGACTGAGGGAGTACTAATTAATATATAAGGATTTTCAGACCAATACCTATAATGATGTACAAGAAAAAATTGTCAAATTAAATATAATAATAATAATAATAAACTAGTAAATTAGGACTTTGCTATTGAAAGTATGCATATTTAATTCACTTAAAACTTAATATATATGTACTAGTTTAATATTTTGGACATGGGCCTACTTTATAAAGGTGTTTAAAGTGAACATTTTAAAATCATAACATCTTTAAAGGGAAGAAGTTTAATATATTTGGGTAATTTGGGACTATTTTTTTTATAGCCCGGCCCTCTAAATGGAACATTCTAGAATTGTAACATGATTGGAGAAGCTTAATATGTGTCCGTTTGGCAAAACTTAGGATCAACTTATAAATTATTTATTTCGTATTTACGTATATTTTTTTAGAGAAAAATGTGTATGAAGAGTTTAATATTCATTATCTTACAAAAATAAGTTACTTATTTCATAAAAAAAATACATATTTCCTAATTTTTTTTCCAGAATAAGTAACTTATTTCTGAAAAATAAGATTTACCAAACGCATTATATTACGCCTTTTAGGCCCACTTTTTCACAACTACGTCCTTTTAGTGGAGCATTCTAGAATCATGACATCAAATTATAAATAGATGTAATTGTTGTGATTAGCCAAAAGGTAATAAGACACTCCGGCATAGTCTTTGATGGCAAAGATTAGGGGTGAGCATTCGGTCTGTCGGTCCAGAACCGAACCGAACCGAACCGAAAGAATCGAGAACCGAATTTTCAATTATTTTAGAACCGAACCGGACCGAATAAAATTCTGGACCAAACCAGTCGAACCGAAATAATTCGGTCGGTTCGGTCCGATCCATAAGAACCGAATTTTTTGAATTTTGATTTATTATTGTATATAATTGTTAATATAAATATATTATTATTATTATAAATATATTATTATTAATATAAATATAATATATATATATATATTTATATTTATATATATTATTGTATATATTATTATTAACTATTAACTATTTATTGTATATATATATATATATATATATATATATATATAATTCGGGTGGTTCGGTTCTAACCGAAATTACTTACGGAAGAACCGAACCGAAATTTATTTCGGTTCTAACCAAAAGAACCGAACCGACCAAAAAAGAAAAAAAATTAGACCGAACCGAAATTGTGTACTTATATATTAACTGGATTCAGTAATATATAATTATATATTGGTATATGTCTATGAATTTATGTAATAATTAATTTTATTTATGTAGGTTAAAGATTTACCAACATATAGTATATATTGGTATATATCAATGAATTTTATTTAATAATTAACTTTTGTAGGTTGATGTACCAACATTTTCTACAAATGGCGCACACATATCTGGTATATTATCACTCTTGTTCCATTTCTAATGGATATATCTTGTATAATAATACTCTTGTTTCACTTCTAATGGTCCTTATAGTCTTAGTTAAATTCCATCTATTCTATATATATATTTTTTAACTTTTTTGTAACAGATATATTAGATAGTTTAATTATCACCGTAATCTTAACTGAATTTGATCCATATTTGATGTGTATTTTTATTTATTTATTGAAGAGTTTTTACAAATTTTTTGATGATTTGATGAAGGAAATGCATTCGTCATATAATTTACAGTGAGGTGTATCACCAACCTTAGTGCCTATATGCCTTCAAATCCAAGGTACATAATGTGTTTACATACAATGTATCCCAAAAATGATGATTTGAATGCTCTAGATTTTCAAAAGAGTATGTTTGTCCTTTTCATTTATATAAGTGTTATGGCTTGAGCTCCACCTAAATTTTTCCATGCTCCTTATCTCCACCATTTTCTTTTTTACCATATTTTTTAAAGTATGTGAATATCTTAATGTTAGAACTTATTTAGATCCTATTTGTATTTTCTACTCCAGTCTTGTGTGGTCACATCGCGTGCTTTGATGACGAAAGTTGTCATATATATTATCGGAGTAATGATGGCCTCTGTAAGGTATGATATGCAATATTCTTTATTCTACATGATTGCTAGTTCAGTAAACTTTTTGTTTGTGCTCATGATTGTAGTTCATCTAATTAGCTGGAGTTATGTAGTACAAATGGTGTCTCTACTTAATTAAGTTTCATCATTTACAGGTTTGGGATAGATGTTGTCTAATAAATAATTAACAAGCTGTCAATTTATAAACAGGATTATAAAGAAATGTAAAATAGCTTGAAAAAGAAGAAAGCATTGTTCATAACTGTGTATTACATTGAAAAAGCATAATACATTTGTGTTGCTACAGAATGAATATAAAGAGAAAATATATCTCTCTCAACTAACAAACTGACAGCTGGCTACATTATATTGGAGGCCTCTTTTGTTGCTTTGTAGCACACTCTTTATTTGTCCTTTGTGCTACTTGATGTTATATAAAGAGCTCACGTGACTGCACCATATTACTATGAGTATGAGTATCGTTAACAGCCCCCCTCAAGGGAGGAGTGGAGAACAAATTTAGAACTCCTAACTTGCCAAGAAGATGCTTGAGATGATTAGCACCCAGAGCTTTAGTGAAGAGGTCAGCAGGTTGATCTTCTGTGGGAATATAGGCTATTGAAATGATGCCTTTCTGTAGCTTCTCTCGAACAAGGTGGCAATCAATTTCAATGTGTTTGATACGCTCATGATAAACAGGGTTAGCAGCAATATAGATTGCAGAAACATTATCACAAAACAAGGTAGTAGGAGCAGACTGTGAAACACCTAAGTCACTTAAAATGGAGCGAAGTCAAACAATTTCACAGGTTGAGTCAGCCATGGAACGGTATTCAGCCTCTGAGGATGATCTTGATATAGTTGGTTGCTTTTTGCTTTTCCAACAGATTAGAGAGGGACCAAGTTTGATGCAAAAGCCAATAACAGACCTTCGAGTCAATTTGCAACTGCCCCAATCAGCATCGCAGTAACCAGTTAATACCAAATTAGATTGAGCAGCCATAAGTAACCCCTGTCCACAAGTACCTTTGAGGTAACGAAGAAGTCTAAAAACTGCTTGCATATGGTTATGTTGAGGGGCAGCCATAAACTGAGCCAAGACATGCACAAAATAGGAGATATCAGGACGAGAGATGGTCAAGTAAATCAGACGACCAACAATTCTTCTATACGAAGAAACATCAAGAAATGGAGCAGTATTATCATTAGCAAGTAATTGGTGATTTTGTTTCATAGGAGCAACAGAGAGATGGCCATTTGACAAGCCAACATCCTGAATTAGATCAAGAGTATACTTTCTTTGATTTACGTAGATAACAGAAGAAGAACGTGCTAATTCCATGCCCAAAAAATATTTCAGAGTACCCAAATCCTTTACTTTGAAATATGAGTTGAGAAATGTCTTAATTTTAGACATTAGCAATACATCATTTCCAGCCAACACCATATCGTCCACATAAACAAGTAAAGTGACAATTGAAGAATTTGATTTGAAAGTAAAGAGACTGTGATCACTTACTGTTAGATATAATTGATGTGATTTAATGTCAGTGTTTAAGTGTTACAGGTAAAAAGAGTTTAACTGGTTATTGAAAGCAGTCGTAGCAGAGTTTGAGTATACGCTGATAGCTGGAAGCGCAAACGCTGACAGAAGAAAGAGTAAACACTACTAGCTGAACACAAGGAAGCGCAAACACTGCTGGCTAGGAGAGCAATAGAGTTTGCTAAAGTCTGTCTACTGGAAGCATCTACAAGTCAACAAAGTTTCAAGATTAATTCAAGATTAATATGGAAGCAATATCTTTGAAGATTGGATAGCTGTCAAAGAGATTGAGTTGACTTAGAAGACGTGTAGCAATCGTAATTGATATCAATTGTATAGCTTAATTATAGGAGAATCAATTAACGATTGTACGTAGCTGTATATCTTATAAATACAGTTAGTTAACCCTATATGGGTATCCATCGTGAACGGATATCATTCATTGTAACTTAAGCAGCTCTCTGTGATTTTTTACATCACTGAGAGAGGAATTATTAATTCCAAACAGTTTTAAGTACTAAAACGTGTGTTATTGTTATTTACTCATACAGTATTTGATTATATATTGTGTATTCTACCTAACAACTGGTATCAGAACCAATCTGTTACTTTATTACAGTTAAAGATCCAAAACACATTAGTAATCAATGGCAGAGATTCCTCCTCCATCAGGTTCTGAGAAAGCACCTACTACTGTTAGTAGGTATGAAACGATTAGGGTTCCAATACTCAAGCCATCAGAGTATGCAATCTGGAAGGTAAAGATGACCATGTTTCTGGAAGCCATAGATCCAGAATATCTTGATAGAATTTATGAAGGTCCTCATAAACCTACAAAGTTAACTGCTGGTGAGGAATCGAAGGTGGTTCATAAGGAAAAGAAAGATCTAACTGCTGAGGATCTTTCATCTATTGCTAAGGATGCCAAAGTAAGGCACTTACTTCACAGTGCTCTTGACAATGTTATGTCTAACAAAGTGATTAACTGCACAACTGCAAAGGAAATACGGGATGCACTTGAGGTTAGATGTCAAGGAACTGCTGCAATTAAGAAGAATAGAAGGAACATACTCACACAGGAGTATGAGCATTTTGAGGCAAAGTCTGAAGAAACCATGACAGAAACATTTGACAGATTCTGTAAACTGCTCAATGATCTATCATTGGTTAACAAAGAATATGATCTAGAAGACTCGAATCTCAAGTTTCTTCTCTCTCTTCCTGAAAAGTGGGATGTGAAAGCAACCACTATAAGAGACAACTATGATCTTGCTGATACTGAGATTGATGAAATCTATGGACTGCTCAAGACTCATGAATTGGAAATGGAGTAGAGAAATAGAAGATCAAGAAGGAAGACAAAGTCTGTTGCTCTGAAAGTTGAAGAAAAATCTTCAAAGAAAGAAGCATCAAGGAAGAAGGCAAAAGGAAAAGCCTTGGTCATTCATTCAGAAAGTGAGTCATCAAACACTGATGTTGACTCAAACACAGATGGATCATCTGATTCTGAAGATGATGAAGAGATGATGCAAATGGCTGCATTGATGGTAAAGACCTTCAAGAAGATGGGATTCAAGAACTTCAAGAAGGGAAAGAGATTCTCCAAGGATTACTCAAAGTCTGACAAGAAAAATTTTAGAAAATCTGAGGGAAAGGACTTCAAATCTGGTAAGAAAGATAAGTCTGAGATTCAATGCTACAAGTGTAAGGAGATGGGTCACTATGCTCCTGAGTGCAAAAAGGGTAAAACTGAAAAGGCACTATACAC
This sequence comes from Kitagawia praeruptora, assembly GCA_037693485.1. NCBI lineage: Eukaryota > Viridiplantae > Streptophyta > Magnoliopsida > Apiales > Apiaceae > Kitagawia > Kitagawia praeruptora. The sequence goes on from CM075347.1 coordinate 131,608,438, forward strand.
CAAAGGCAGAGACTGGGCAGACACCTCAGATTCAGATGAGGAGGTGAACTATGCACTCATGGCCTCTACTCAGAATGAAGATTCTGAACTAAAGGTACCTCCAACTACCTATGCTTATAATACTGATAATATAACTGAATTGAGAATTTATCTTAAAGCATTACATATCAGTTATAGGGATCAGACTTTAGAAAATGAGAGAATCAAGAATGAGTGCTCTCAACTCAAAGAAAGAAATAAACTTGTTGAGGAACAACTTGAAAACATGAATAAAATTCAGAAAGAAAGAGATGATGCTGTGTTTATAGAACAGGAGTTGCTAGGTAAGTATAAGAAACTAGAATCTGAATTGGAGGATGCAAAGCACATTATTAAAACTTGGACACATTCTGGAAAAGACACTCAAAAGGTTTTTCAATCAGACACAGTAGGTCTAGGTTATTCTGAGGATGATGTGATTAGGTTTCAGAATATAGTCAAGATTAGACCACCTCTTTCTTCTAAGAAATTTGGAACATTTGTTCATGGTACTGTTAAAACTGAACATGGAGCTGTTGAAAATGAGCCAGTAAAAACCTGTGTCAAACAGGTTAATATTGGTTCATTGACAGAAAAACAACTCAAGCATAAGCTTAAAGAAATAAAATCTGTCAACAAACAGAGAATGCCTAGGAAAAACAGAAATGGAAAGGTAGGCATAACATCAGGAATTAAGCCAATGCTTGCTACATTTGCACCTAGAAAAACTTGTCATAATTGTGGTAGCACTAATCATCTTGCTAGTTTTTGCAGGAAGAACAAAGACATTAATTCTTTACCCTCCAAATCTGGAGTGAAAAAGGATAATGTCAAACCAAGACCACAAACTCTGTGCAAACATTGTGGAAGTACTTGGCACTCAATTTATACTTGCACGAATTATCATGCTATTTATCATAATTACTATGAACTGAAGCCTAATTTGAAATGGGTTAAAGTTGATTCTGCAAGTGGTAAGACTGAAAATGTTAGTTTAAACTCTGATAATGACAAATCCACTGCAAAAACTAACAGATTCAATAAAGCAAAAGGATCCAAGCAAGTCTGGATCCTTAAAACTAACAATCAGTGATTGCTTGTGATTACAGGGCACCAGGGTAAGTACCCTAGTCGTGGACAGTGGATGTTCTGGACACATGACTGGAAATAAAGCCCAGCTATCAGAGTATGTGGAGAAGGCTGGCCCAAAAGTTTCCTATAGAGATGGCAACATAGGACATACTCTGGGATATGGAAATATTAATCTTGGAAGTGTCATCATCACAAATGGAGCTCTAGTTCCAGGACTCAAACATGATCTGCTTTCTGTGAGTCAAATCTGTGACAGAGGATATCATGTAGATTTTCAGCCTGAATATTGTCAAGTCATCAGTAAATCTACAGGGAAAGTTGCTCTAGTTGGAAACAGACACAATAACATCTATGAAATAAAATTGTCAACAAACTCTGATGGCAAAGCAGCGTGTCTGTCAACAAGAATGTCCAGTGAAGAGAGTTGGAAGTGGCACAAGAAACTCTCTCATTTGAATCTGAACAACATCAATGAGCTAATAAAGAATGATCTTGTAAGAGGACTACCAAAGTCTTTGTTGAATACAGAAGGCCTGTGTGATTCTTGTCAAAAGACCAAACAGAGAAAAGCCTCTTTCAAAAGCAAATCTGAGTCTTCAATTGTTGATCCTTATCATCTTCTACATGTTGATCTTTTTGGACCAGTGAATGTTATGTCTCTTGGAAAGACGAAATATGCTCTAGTCATTGTTGATGAATACACCAGATACACATGGGTGTATTTTCTAGCAAAGAAGGATGAAACTGCATTAACACTGGCAGAACATATAATGCAACTGGACAAAGGGTCAAAGAATCAAGTGAAGATTATCAGAAGTGACAATGGAACTGAATTCAGGAATTCAACAATGGAAGAATTTTGCAAGAACAAAGGAATTAAACAAGAGTTTTCTGCACCTGGCACTCCATAACAAAATGGTGTAGTTGAAAGGAAGAACAGAACTTTGATAGAAGCTGCCAGAACTATGCTTGATGAAGCAAAATTACCAACCTATTTCTGGGCAAAAGCTGTTCAAACAGCTTGTTTTACTCAGAATGCCACTTTGATAAATAAGCATGGAAAAACACCATATGAAATGGTGAGAGAAAAGAAGCCAAACCTGAAATATTTTCATATTTTTGGGTGAAAATGCTTTGTGCTGAAAACTCATCCTGAACAGTTGACCAAATTTGATTTGAAGGTAGATGAAGGAATTTTTGTTGGCTACCCACTGTCAACTAAAGCATTCAGAGTTTATAATCTGAGAACTAGAGTGATCATGGAATATATTCATGTGTCTTTTGATGACAAGAAAATAACTGGACTTGAAGATGTAAATGAACATGATCAACTGCACTTCGAAAATGAAGATTTAATCTCTGATGGCTCAAACTCTGATGAGTCTGATCTGACAAACTCTGAACCTCTACTGGTAAATACTGAAGAGACTTTTCAACCAGAAACAAGAGAAGAACCAGTTGAGGGGGAGCATGAAGAAACTCATCAAAGTGATAACTCAAATTCTGATACTGACTCAGTTGAAAATTCTGAATCAAACTCTGGTGACTAAAACTCTGAAAGTCCAAAATCTGACAGTTCACACATTGAGCAGTCACATTCAGGGGGAGCCTCAGAGAATGAAGAAAGATATCAAGAAAATCAGGAGAACATGGATCGAGGGGGAGGATCCAACTTTGAAAGAAGTCAATTGCCTTCAGCTAAGAAATGGATCAAATCTCACACACCTGATTTGATCATTGGTGATCCAGATGCAAGAGTAAGGACAAAAGTGCAAAAACAAATGAATGTCTGTTTCATGCATTCTTGTCACAAAATGAACCAAAGAAAGTTGAAGAAGCTCTTAAAGATGCTGACTGGATAACAGCAATGCAAGAAGAGTTAAATGAATTTGAAAGAAATGAAGTGTGGACACTAGTACCAAGACCAAAGAACAGGTCTATTGTTGGTACTAATTGGGTTTTTAGAAACAAAACTGATAGTGAAGGGGTTGTTACAAGAAACAAAGCAAGACTTGTGGCAAAAGGCTATTCACAGCAAGAGGGTATAGATTATGATGAGACTTTTGCACCAGTTGCCAGATTGGAGGCAATTAGGATGTTTCTTGCTTATGCTTCTCACAAGAAATTCAAGGTTTTTCAAATGGATGTGAAAAGTGCTTTTCTGAATGGAAAACTTGAAGAAGAAGTGTTTGTTGAACAACCACCTGGTTTTGTAGATCCAAAATATCCTGACCATGTCTACAGGCTAGACAAGGCACTTTATGGACTTAAGCAGGCACCAAGAGCATGGTATGAAACCCTGGCTCAGTTTTTTTAGAAAGTGGATTCAACAGAGGTACAATTGATAAAACTCTGTTTTATTTCAAATCTGGAAGTGACTTGCTTTTAGTTCAGATATATGTTGATGATATCATTTTTGGATCTACTAATGATAAACTCTGTAAGAAGTTTGCCAAGCTCATGCAGTCCAGATATCAAATGAGTATGATGGGGGAGCTAAGTTATTTTCTAGGCTTACAGGTGAAGCAAACAGATGATGGAATCTTTATCAATCAAGAAAAATAATGATAAACAGATGATGTAAGAAGTTTGGCATGCTTGACTGTTCATCTGCAACAACTCCCATGGCAACTGCAACAAAATTGGACAAAGATACAGGGTCATCAGTAGATATGACAAGTTACAGAGGAATGATTGGTTCTCTTCTCTATCTAACAGCAAGTAGACCTGATATCATGTATGTAACATGTATGTGTGCAAGGTTTCAGGCAGATCCAAGGGAACCACATTTAACAGCTGTGAAGAGGATTTTCAAGTATCTCAAGGGCACTGTAACTTTAGGACTGTGGTACCCAAGAGAATCAGATTTCAAACTACTTGGTTACTCTGATCCAGACTTTGCAGGCTGTAAGATTGACAGAAAAAGCACCAGTGGAAGTTGTCAATTTCTTGGTGACAGACTTGTTTCTTGGTATAGCAAGAAACAGAAATCAATATCCACATCTACAGCTGAAGCAGAGTATATTGCTGCTGGTAGCTGCTGTGCACAGATTCTATGGATGAAGAATCAATTGCTGGATTATGGATTGAGGTATAGCAAAATACCTATTTTCTGTGATAACCAAAGTGCTATTGCAATGACAGGTAATCCAGTACAACACTCAATGACCAAGCACATCAGCATAAGGTATCACTTTATCAGAGAGCATGTAGAGGAAGGCAACATTGAGCTTCACTTTGTATCTACAGATCAACAACTTGCAGATGTCTTCACCAAGCCTTTGAGTGAAGCAGCATTTACAAGGCTGGTCAATGAACTAGGAATGGTCTCTGGTTTTGACTAAACATGTTGGTTAGACTCAAAATTTTCTTATAAAATGTGTTGCTCATATTTCTGTGAATTGTTAAGTGCTATGTGAACTTTATTGTTTAAACTCTGTTATGCAGACTCTGTTCACATGTTTTTGTCCTCACACTGTTAAACTCTGTCAGCATGTCTTTCTGTCATACACTGTTAATATGTTTGATAAACTCTGTGAATTCTGAGTTGATCTTTGTCTGAATGAAAACACCAATGAAGAAATATGTATGAAGCATGATTCTCAGTGAATAAATCAAGATTCTTTCTGAGTCACTGTGATCTAATCAGAAACTGTGCAGAAAGTTAACACAGCATGATACTGTTTCATATTTAGAGCATCTCTTAGTTTATTTGGTCCTAAACTCTGAGTCTATGGATACTGTGTGCATTGCCTCTCATGAATAACTTCTGATATTGATGAACTCTAAACTCTGATTAGTAACACTCTGTTTCCAAGACATACATAGTTCTTGATGATTCCTTGTTTGTACTTGTGAAAATTTTAAAACTTGAGATGTGTCATTGTTTAGTTTGGTGAGAAACAATTCATGTCTGCACCCTATGAGATTTTGAGACAAATAAGTGATTGATACATTTTATATCAATCAGATTTTATTGATGTGTGATGTTCATTAGTGAGTATGTTGCTCTAGAACTTGTATTAAACCATTTTGAGACTACATGATATGTGTGTGCATGAAAATGATAAAGGCACTAGGATTTACCATCTTTCTACAAATACTGTTCATTAATACCACCCTTAGTAAACCCCTTTGAGCCTAATTAATTGCTCATTTTTCTTAAACTCTAACATATTAAAAGCAGTTATATTCTTTTTGAAAATCAAATGCAAGCAGGTGAGTGTTTCTCAAGAAAAGAAAAGTTTACTCAGTATATATATATATAAAAAAAGGGGGGGTATATATACTGATCATCTTGTACAAATATGTACTAACAGTGTGACTGAATACTTTGGTCTGTTAAACTGTTCAGTCCGAAATTCATTTATTTTAAAAAAAACATCTTTACTCACCTGTTTGAACTCACTACATTACAACCCTAAATAAAGTCCTTTTGATTTGTCCATATATGTAATCAAAGTAGTGTAGATTTGGTGGAAATTCAAGCCTATGGAAGTATCTGCTTTTACTGATTGAATTTGAGAGAAAACACTTCACCTAAACACTTGTGTGCTTTGAGAGTTTGTGAGGAAATCCTTGACATGTAACTCACTGAATGATGCTTTGATGCCTATCTCTTGATCTTTTTGTCTATAATGACTGTGTGCTTACTTGGATAATCATGAACATCAATGGGAATAGAGTTATTCAGATTTCTGTATTTAAGGAACTACAGAGTTTAGCATTCATCACATACTTCGTGTTTAATATGAGAGTTTGTGCATTCAGTGTTTATTGATTTGAATTATGGATTTTATGAAATATTAAATGCTATAAAAATTGATTTGGTAACCTCTGCTACACACACACATATATTCATAACTGTGCAATTTTTTGAAAGGGTTTTAGTGATAAAGTTTGAAAATTTGACAAACACTGATGGATTGTGTTCCGTACTCTAAGGTAAATTTTCATTAAGATAATTTGAAAATTTTGGAGTAAATAGAGTGTTTGACAACTGTTAATGAGTGTATTTTGTGGTAAAGTGTCTTGATAATAGGAAAGACAGCAGTAATAATGGCTTTTACTGCGCGTGATTAAGTGATTCGCTGCATGTTTGACATGTGTCCCACTTTCACCCACTCACTCATCATTATGTACCACTTTCACACTATTCTAGGAACGGTTGCGTGTTTTCAATGTAAAAACGATTGAGTTTTATTTTTTTTCAACTCAAATCACTTTTTGTTACTATCACTCCACATCCACTCATATTCACTTTACCAAAAACACAGCCCTCCTTTGTTTTTCACTTTGACATTTTCACAAACACCTTTCTTACATATCACTTTCACAGTCAATTTTTACTTATTTCTTGATCTAATGGCAACAAAACCTTTTACTTCGTTTGGTCTTCGTTTTGTGCCTAACAATTTTGCAGCTCTACTTGAGAACGATCGTGCTCCTGAAGCGTTTCACCTTATGCAAAATTTTCTTCGTGACTCTGAAATTGGACAAGTGTTGATTGAACCTGCCATTCTATCTGCATCTCAGATTGTCACTTTCTGGCAAAACTCAAGGTATATAGATGGAGGAGAGAATGGAACTCCGTCTATCATCTTCACTCATGATGAACAAGAGTTTGTGATAACTCCACAAACTGTTCGAGAGACCTTGGACTTCGATACACACACATCGTATGCTATTGTTTCTGAACAGAATCTGAGAGAAATGTTAACAGAGATTGGGTACATGGAATCTCTTGCAAAGATGGGCAGTGTGAGAAGGCCGAATCTTAGAAAGGAATGGAATTTTTTCTTCGACTGTATCACCAGGACATTCCAGAAGAAAGTCACCAACTGGGATGCCATTCCAATGGATAGTCTGCAAATTGGGTATTCTCTACTCTATGGCAGTAATTTTGATTTTGGTAGATATGTGCTAATGAACTTAGGTGATAAGTTGTCAGAGTCTACTACAGTTTATTTTGCTAGATTTTGTCAACTTTTGTTCAATGCCTGTGTCCCTGGGTTAGAAGTTGATGCAGCTGATGTGATTCAACCTTTTAGAGTCAATAAGAGAATATTCTCTGATATGACTAATAAAGATGTTGGTAAAGATTTACCTGCTTTTGTTTTACCACTTGCCTTACAGAACTTTCTCAATCAACCACAAGATTCCCAATCACCACAACATGAACCACAACAAACACAACAACCAGAAACACAAAATATGCCTGAACCTTTAGCCACTGACCACACTGAAACCATACACTCTCATCCTGTACCATCCCCTGAACCAACACCACCAAACACTGTACCTTCTACATTAACACATACACAACCTGAACCAGAAAACCCTGAACAAACAAACCCTGAGCCTGTCACTACAACTCAACCTCAACCAACATCTAAACCAAAAAGGAAGAAGCATACTGCCCTCAACACAAAACATTTCAAGGCTAAACAGACATCTCCTAGAGCTGTTTATTCCAGAAGAATCATTAAAAGGGTAAATAGGCCTTCATCACCACCAGTTGAGGACAGTTCAAGTGTAGAAGAAGAGGTGATTGAAGTGCCTCAAGCAAAGAGGAGGAGGCTGATTCTTACAGACTTTGATGATGAGCAAGTTGTTGAGGCTCAAGAGAAAATTTCTCAGGATATTCCTACTGGTGAGACAGAGGTTATCACAGAACCTACTATAGAAGAATCAGGTTTCAAGATTGCTGAACCAGAACTTGCTAAGGTTCAAACTAATGAAGATGTTAGAGATGCATTGCCTACAATTGAAGAGTTTGATGAAACTCCTACTCCATTCTCTTTTGATAATGAAGCATCTACTCCAATACCCATGGAGGTTACACACTCTGTTGATACTGGTGTTGCAGATGGGCCTACTGTTGTCCTGGAAGACACTGAGGTTGCATCACACACAGAATTATACTCTGATGCACACCATGTTTCTGATCATGGTGAGGAGATTGATCAACCAGAAAAAGTTATTTCTTCAGAGCATATTCAAGATGATAAAGGAAAACAGGTTGTTCAAGAACAAGTTGCTGCTCAAGATGAGGACATTGCTTCAGTTGCACCTACTGATGTTTCTGTCAGTGATTCTTTTGAAGAAAGGAGTACAGAAGCTCATAAAAACCAATTTCAATCTGATGGTCAGAAAACAGGAGAAAAACCAGATTTTGCTGGACCTTCTACTAATGAAATTGATGATAATTACTTGACAAAGCAAACTGCAGACTGGTACAATTCAGATTGTATCTTTCTTCCTGGCAGAGCAGCTACCTTTCTCAAGGCAAATTCTTCAAAGATTTCAAATCCTGATATTTTCACTTGTCTGCAAGGAACAGTGATTCAGATCAAGTCCTTGAATCACAGATTTGATGATAATCAGAAGGCCATTGTTGATCTTCGAACAGAGGTTGCTACTCATGAGGAGAAATCTCAACGAGCTAATTCTAAGCTTTTTTAACAATTCTCCAAAGCTCAAGAGAATCTTAATGATAGATTGAGCAAAGTTGAACAGAATCAGCTTTTGCTGACTGAGAAGGTTGATTCTATTGCAAACTCTCTTGAGTTAATCACCTCAATTCTGATTCCAGATGGTGATGATGTCAAAAAGGGGGAGAGACTTGCTAAAACTAAGTGTAAGCAAACTCAAACTCTGTTAAAGAAGGATCATCTGGATGAAGAAGATGCAAATGCTGATAAGGGATTAAGAAGTGTAAATTCAAGACATGGACATGGAAGGTCTACAAGGTCAAAGCAAAATGTGGTGGCAGATACAAATCTTCAGAGTACTTCTACTTGAAAGCAAAAGGATTTGTCATTCACTGACAATCCACAAACAGATGAAGAGTTGGCTGCTAAAATCTTTCGTCAGAAAAATGCTGAGGCTACACTTGAGGACATACAAGCTGAAGAAAAGCTGTTGCAAAAAGAACATTTAAAAGCACTAAAGTCCAAGAAAGGAAAGAAGACTGTCAGAGCTTCAAAGCCTGCAATGAAAGGGATTGAAATCAAAGAGAAATTATCTGGTATTCAAGAAGAAGAAGAAGAAGAAGAAGAAGAAGAAGAAGAAGAAGGAAAGTTGGTAAGAAAGTCTTCCCTTGATGCCAAGTTAAAGCTAAAAGGGGTAATGGGTGAAGAGAGCAAGGGCAAAATGATAGTTACAACCTCTGTTGACACACAAGTTGTACAGTTTCAAAGCAAACCTTTATCTAGGTTTTCAAGGCCAAAGATTCCAGTTCAAGCAGAAACAGGAGTGACTGGTGGGTATCAACATAATGTTGCTTGTTCAGGAAAGCCACCAGGTAGGAATACTTCTGGCTTAGGTTCAAGAAGAGATTTGAGAGTTAGTAACAGTCCAAGAGATCCCTCTGCACTTGTCTCTCTTGGTTCTGGTATTACTCAAGAAAATCTAGACAAGTTGGAATCAGTTCAACTAGTTCATCAAAGGAGCCTAGATATTCACTTTCTGTTATACTTTATGACAGATGGAACAGTGTATAGAGTGAATGAAGAAGCAATCAAGCTAAAGTTATTTGAAGAACTTCAGTATGTTCTGCATATATTCAGAGTCAGAAATCGACAAACACAGCTTATTGCTAATTCTATAAGGGAATATATGCAGAGAGCCAAAGTCATTACAGGATCGAAGACTACTGAAAAGTATGTTCCTAAATACAGAGATTGGAATGGAAATCTTGTAGAGATAAAGAAAGGAACTGCTAAATTAAAGACTGATCTGAGGATTACAGTTCTTGATTTTAATTCTCAATCAGAGGAAGTCAAATTCATTAGACTGGGTAATCAGATGAGGAGAAATAAAATCTATGATCTAAGAGCTGCTATCTTTCAAACTAATGAGAATGATTCAGAATTAAGAGAGATCAAGGAAGCTATGCAGAGAGAACTTGAAAATGCTGAGAGAAGACTGTTGATAGATTATCTCAGAACAACTCCGGATCTTGAGGAGGTTAGGTAGACAGAATTTGTAAGTAATTTGAATTTTCTGTAGATTTTGTTAAGTCAAGATTAAACTCTGATTATATTTTAAACACTGTGTTTTTATTTGATTGTTTTGACATCATCAATTACTGTGAACTTGTACATTTTTCTAATGAACAAGTTGGGGGAGATTGTTAGATATAATTGATGTGATTTAATGTCAGTGTTTAAGTGTTACAGGTAAAAAGAGTTTAACTGGTTATTGAAAGCAGTCGTAGTAGAGTTTGAGTATACGCTGATAGCTGGAAGCGCAAACGCTGACAGAAGAAAGCGTAAACACTGCTAGCTGAACACAAGGAAGCGCAAACACTGCTGGCTAGGAGAGCAACAGAGTTTGCTAAAGTCTGTCTACTGGAAGCGTCTACAAGTCAACAGAGTTTGAAGATTATTTCAAGATTAATATGGAAGTAATATCTTTGAAGATTGGATAGCTGTCAAAGAGATTGAGTTGACTTAGAAGACGTGTAGCAATCGTAATTGATATCAATTGTATAGTTTAATTATAGGATAATCAATTAACGATTATACGTAGCTGTATATCTTATAAATACAGTTAGGTTAACCCTAGAAGGGTATCCATCGTGAACGAATATCATTCATTGTAACCTAAGCAGCTCTCTGTGATTTTTTACATCACTGAGAGAGGAATTATTAATTCCAAACAGTTTTAAGTACTAAAACGTGTGTTCTTGTTATTTACTCATACAGTATTTGATTATATATTGTGTATTCTACCTAACACTTACAGACTGAGAGAAACCAAACTTAAGTATAGTAGTGTAGAGTTTGATGATCCATTGACGAGGTGCCTGTTTAAGGCCATACAACGACTTTTTCAACTTACAGACTAAAAGTTGACCAGGATATAGAGCCTGAATAGATGCTGGAGGACAATAGCCTGGTGGAAGAGCCATGTAGACTTCTTCAGTGAGATCACCATGGAGAAAGGCATTGGTAACATCAAGTTGATCAATGGTCCAATTCTTAGCTGCAACAACAACAATCAGGGTCCGAAATAATGTCATTTTTGCAACTGGTGCAAAGGTTTCGAAGTAGTCTATACCTTCAGTTTGTGTAAACCCTTTTGAAACCAATCGAGCCTTGTATCGTTCAACCTCTCCTGTAGGTAGATACTTAACTTTGTAAACCCACTTGCAATCCACCAATTTTTTGTTTACAATTAAAGGAACAATGTCCCATGTTTCATTGGCTTCTAATGCAGCCAATTCAGTTGCCATAGCAGTGCACCACTCAGGATGAATTGCAGCCTGTTTGTAGGTTGAAGGTTCAGAAATCTTGGTTACATTTGCCAAGAAGTGAGTATATTCTGGAGTAAACATGTCATAATGTAAGGTGTCTGGGAATTTGACAAAAGCAACATTAGCTTGGGCTTGAAACGATGGAGGTAAATTAACCAGTATAAACTGAATATTTCTCAGGTACACGCTTGTGTCGAACAGGTCGTGTAGGAGCATCATGTGCAACATTAGTCTCAGTATTATCAACAGAAATCTCAGTATTATCAAACGAAGTTGGTGAGCTGAACTCCAAAGAATCAGAGTACATAGGGGCTTGGGAAGGGTCCTCATAAATAGGAGTACTAGTGAATAAAGGAGAAGGGACTGAAGGAGAAATCTGTTTAAAAGGAAGCACTGTTTCAACAAAGTGTACATTTCGAGAAACAAAAACTTTCCTAGAGTTTAAGTCAAGAAGTCTGTATCCTTTGGAACCAAAGGGATATCCCAAGAAGACACACTTGGTGGCTCTAGCAGCGAATTTGTCTGAGGGTTGAGGAACAGTGGTAGCATAACAAAGTGCACCAAAGACACGTAAATGAGTGTAAGATGGAGATTTGTTAAATAAAACATGATATGGGGACTGACCATTTAGAACAGGAGTGGGAAGTCTGTTAATCAAATAAGTGGCTGTAAGTAAACAATCCCCCCAAAAAGATACTGGTAAACCAGCATGAAATCGTAGAGCACAAGCTGTATTTAAGAGATGTCGATGTTTTCGCTCAACACGCCCATTTATAAACAGGATTATGAAGAAATGTAAAATAGCTTGAAGAAGAAGAAAGCATTGTTCATAACTGTGTATTACATTGAAAAAGCATAATACATTTGTGTTGCTACAAAATGAATATAAAGGGAAAATATCTCTCTCTCAACTAACAAACTGACAGCTGGCTACATTATATTGGAGGCCTCTTTTGTTGCTTTGTAGCACACTTTTTAATTGTCCTTTGTGCTACTTGATGTTGTATAAAGAGCTCACGTGACTACACCATATTACTATGAGTATGAGTATCGTTAACACAAGCATCTAGGTCTTAGTGGGCGATCTAGGAGGTGTTACATTTAATTATAGTCAAGGAGATGGTCATCATCTTATATCTAATGCAATAGATCAGACCATCGAACTTTAGAATATTCGTAAAATGTCCTCTAATCTCACTCAGTAAGCCTTTCTATTCCCGATCTTCATTCCATGTGTTTGATTTCTTTTTCCAGATATATTGTTTAAAATCTTACATTTTCATTCTTGAAAGTTTCACTATAATTAACTGGATAGGTGCGAAGCTGGTATTGCTGCTGGTGGTGCTTCATAGCACCGTCAATTCAATTTTCAAATGAAGCTTCATAAGAAATTTTAGCACTTGACTGAAAGTTATCTTCTAGTTCATATTTATTGTTCAGTGGTGTGTGCTTGTGCTCTTGCGACTTATCCTACTAAACATAATCAGTTTGCTCTTGAACTTGGTGATGACTGTGTTGCGCATCTGTTGTAGAACCTTGAGAAATTGGCCGGGTAGCATATCACAGCTTGGAAAAGAAATTGAAAGAACCTCAATGTTATCCGTAAGAGGACTCTGATGTCTTGAAAAACTAGCAAAGTTTAATTCTCTAGGAAGCTCAAATATTTGTTGGTTTATTAATCTAAATTATGGATTTACTTTGTTTGTTTGAGTTTATTTGCACTTGCTAGCCACACTCAGAAGCAGTCAAGGAACGTGGAGATTATTTAGGAGCTTATCATTTGAATAAAGAGTAGTAGTAGGAAATTAGTTGTTTACTTCCTAGTTTTTAGCAGTTTTGTTATTCCTGTAATTCTTAGATATGTATTCTATTTTCAATGAATAAAACAAAACTTAACGTGTATCTTTGTTTTCTCCGTTTTAAATCAAAACATGATCTGTTTACAAGGTTAACAGCTGGGTATTTCCAACAATCAGGTATTAGAGCTTTGGCAAAGTGCATGCCCAAGTATATCCCCAGGATGACGACGGAGACAAGGAAGACTAAAGTAACACCCGGGGTCCGGGACCGGGTCGTTACGGTCTCATTTTCCATGATTGATACTTTGCTTAAGTCCACAATAAATAAATCACATGCTGTGACCCCACAATAATATCCACTCACACACACAGTTATAGTCCCAGAGATGAAATTGAAATAAGTCTCACATTACGGGCTTACGAATAAAAGTTATTACAAGCCAAAGGATAACATCATAAGTTTAAGAGTTTTCCCGTTGATTAATCATTATTGATACATATAATTAGACTGGTAAACCAAAGGCTGCTGATCTATGCTACCTCAGCAATGGCAGTGATGATATCAGCGGGTAGTCCTGCGGGTCGGGTAACCTGCTTGCGCCGAGTGTGCCTGACGCGAGCCATGTGACCTAGCTGTTGTTGTGACATAATAAATAAGCAAGGGTGAGCAATATCCCACTAACAATATATAAATGTGCAGTAATATATAAGACAGTTCAAAGATATGTTTCGAAATCATATGCCATGCATTTGCGAAAATAGTGCCAGTTTAATATAAAGGATGAAGTTACAAGGTAACTCAAAAGATATATATTTCGTAGAAGCATATGCTATGCCAAAATAAGCAGGATAGCATCATTTTTATAAAAGATAGGAACTTGCAAGAAAGATATTGCTATTCTAGTTTGAAATACTTTTCAACCCTGCCAACCATGATGATGTTGCAGGAAATTTCCAACATTGAGTGATGAACTAATACTGGAGTTTGACGCGCCAGGAGACATAGCCTTTACACGATGATCAGTCGCATGTTATGCTCCCCACCTCTTGTTTACTACATGTAGAAGGAAGCACCGACGGATTTACTTGTCTACCACCCTCTGGAACCCCCTCGGCCAACGGTTGGGCCATTTGCTGGACCGGCGCCACTGGGTCACTTACGCATCTCCTAGTTCATTTCACATCCATAACTTGAAACGTAAAGTTCGTCTCCCTTTTCCCAAGTATAATACTTGTTGATAAGACTCCACAAAGTAATCGTATCTAATTGGAAAGGAAAATTCACCAATATTTCCCAAGCCGTTGCTTGTTAATGGATACCAACTTGTTCCAACATTCTTACCCCTCGAATAATGAGTGGGTATACACAATTCCATGAATTATAGCAACCAAGTTGCGAACGAAATGAATAATTTATGACCGGGCAGTCACAAGATAAATAACATTCTTCAAGTCAGGTTCCCTTATATTCGAATCGAAGGAAGAATGGAATTACTGAGAACCTCCCTTGATAATAATAATAATAATAATAGGACTCTAAAATAATTTATATAACATTCGAGGGTTGATGATACTATGTGAATGAAACCAAGTATCTTCGAAACGAGTTAGAAGAATTAAATAAATATTCCAAGAATATTTATTCAGTCACAGATATTGAAAAAGGGTTGCTCGGAATAATCTTTGAATAAATGTTCAGAATAATATTCATTGAACAAATAATGAATATTCAAATCAATAACAATGTTTATTGATGGAGTAACCGTCAGATGGACATTGGAGATGATATTTATTGAATCAATAGTGAATATTCAACTCAAGAAGGGTACATATTGATGGAATAATTATCGACTTAATATTTGGGACAATATTCATTGAATAAATAATGAATATTCAACTTAATAATATTTAGCGAAGAAATGATTATCGAATGAATATTTGGAATTATGTTCAATAATTGAATCGAATTTAAATAAAGGTCGAAGATAATATTCCTTATCTCAAGGGAATATTCAAAGTAATATTTATCGAAAAAAATGGAGTTCGAATCAATGTTCAACTGATATTTATAAAATAAATAGAGATTGAATGAATATTCGAATTAATATTCTTTTAAATAAATAAGGCTCGAATGAATATTAAAATAATATTCATTAAATAAATAAACTTGAATGAATATTCAAAATAATATTTATCAACTAAATAAGAATGAATATTCTTTAAGCAAATAACTTAACTGAAGGTTCGAATAATATTCGAATATTTAATCGACTTTAGATGAATATTAAATATATAATATTCCTCGAATAAATAAACATCTGATGGATAATCCGAATAATATTTATCAAATAATCTCAAGGGAATATTCCAATAATATTCGCCAGATAATAAATGGAAAATATTTACTTAGTTATTTTCCTCTGAAAATAATATCAATATATCAAGGAATAACGACTCCCGGTCTATAGTCAAAGAATGAGATTCAGATGCCCTTCGCTTAAGGGTCTTAGTAATTTCCGGCTTATAACTGATATAATAATTATCTAGCTTATAAGCCAACAATAATTCATGGAACAAGTATATCAATATGACTTTGAAAGTAGGCATGCATGCTATGGCATATGTACTGTAACAGAAACATATATATATTCACAACACTAGTACAAAAATGACCTATTACGTCGCCTCTTTTACGTCGCACATAAAGAAAGGCGACGTATATTGTACTTTATACGTCGCATTTTCAAAAGAGCGACGTATATAATACATTTGAGATGACTTTATACGTCGGTTTAGAAGAAAGGCGTCGTATATTGTTCACATATACGTCGGTTTAGTTTTAACCGACGTATAAAATAACATTTTACGTCGGTCTTTGTAACCGTCGTATAAAGTTTTAGCACATATACGTCGGCTTTCTAGTTGTGCGACATATAAAACTTTTATTTATACGACGGCTTTCGTAAATCCGACGTATATTCTTATAAATAAATTTTAAAAAAATATTACTATTCGGTACTTAATTAGAAGAATTGACAGTCAAATCCATTCTTCCCCAAATCAGTCATCTCCTCTTCGTTCTCTAAACTAAAAACCCCAACTCACTACCTGCAACTTAATTGGTTCGAATTTCTCAATACCTGCAGTAATCGATCTTCTCGCTGCCTCTCTCCGGAATTTTCACTCGGTACTCTCTCTCTCTCTCTCTCTCCCTCTCTCTCTCTCTGCTAATACATAAATATATGTACTTAATTGTATGTATTTATGCTACTGTGATTAGTGAAGTTAGGGTTTCTTTTCTTGATTTGACTTTTTAGTTCTCAAGTTGGGTAAATTTAGGGTTCTTGCTCTAGGGAATCGTAATTAGGGTTATACAATTTTAATTTTTAGGGGTTTAAAGTTGTAAAGTTTTGATGTTTAGGAGTTGGGTGTTTGAATATGTGTTGTTTAATTTTTCTCCTTCTCTAGCTGTTAGAAGTACCTAGGACATTAATTAAGAAATTAATTAACTCTGATTGAACAAATTAACATTGCAAAACGTAAGGATAAAACAGAGGTGTACCTGGGTAAAACAGAGGTGTAACTGATTTTGGCCATATTGCTTAAGACACAGAACTAACTTAGGGAAAAGCCATATTGCAGGACTGATTTTGGCTCGTATTAATTAACTTGCATAAATATTGTTAAGGACATAAATTGTTTACAAGGCTAAGAACAATTTCTAAACAGTCCTATTCTCATGACCAGCACTTGGATAAACGTTTTATCCTAGCACCGTACATTCAAAGGTACATAAGCATTTGTTAAGTTCTATGATTGAATGTAGACACACAACTATACTTTTAATTTTAAGCATGTTTAAATTGCAGTAAGCACTGGATGTTGCTTATGTTTTGTGTTGATGAAAGTGCTATATACGTGTTTGATCCACTAAAACAAAAAAGACACATTCACGTGAAGGCTCCTTGGGAAACGTAAGCTAATGAAAAATTTTAAATCTTGAAAGGCTCCTTAGTTTAATTTTTAAGTAATTCAAAACTTTTATATATATATATTGAATGTTTTATTCCTCTATAACATGCAGGGCATATAAAGTATATACTAAATTTGGTGGTAGGAAAAATAATCATAATAACTTACTTTGGTACCATGAGGTTGTTCAGGTACTATACCTATTTGTTTGTATTGAAAGTTCTTTTCTATTTTATCTCCATTTTAAATATTTTGAGTTTGTTTTGTAGTGTCCTCAACAAAAAGGAGGCACAGAATGTGGTTATTTTGTGATGAGATATATGTATGACATAGTCATGTTATCTCGTAAAGATCCTAAAGTTAAGTGGGCAGAGGTACGAACTATATTCATCTTCATCTCCTTGATCATTGCCATTATGAACTATATTGTTAAGGGGTGATTGTTGGAGGGTCATGGGTTTTGATCTAAAATGGAATTATTGTAGATATTAGAAACAAAAAATACTTGTAGATAAAATTAACAATTCTTTTGGAATGCAGGTTCTTGGAAAAAGATACACAAATCAACAAATTGAAGAAATTCGAGATATTTGGGCAGATTATTTAACTCGTGAATATATGTGATCGGGTACATGACTTTTAAGTTCAAAAAATCTTTTTGTTTCTATCAGTTCACTGCATGTTCACGGCCTTCTAGATTATGTCAAGTTCATATTTTATTTGTACTTTTGTGCTAACAAGTTCATACACATAATTTTTGTAGGTGCTAGAAAGGAGGAGTACGATATGATCTTACCTTGAAGCAATCGGAAAATGGATACTACATTTTGGATTTAGATAGTCATGATGTATGTTGAATTAAATGTATAACGTGGTAACTTGGATCAAGTTAAAAATATTGTAGATGTATATTTCAACCATGTAGTAAGAATTATTTTAATTTAATTATTCACTTTGGTGAGAAATTTGCATTGCAAGTTTTACTATTTTTTTTGGTTTATAATAACAGGAATTTTGATATATATATATATATATATATAATATAAACAGGGGGCAAAATTGTCATTTTAGACAATACATATACGTCGCCCTTTTGCTCTTATACGTCGGTCTTTCTATGATATTATACGACGGCTTTTCTGGTCTTATACGTCGGTCTTTCTATGATATTATACGACGCCTTTTTAATCTTATACGTCGGACTTTTTATTACATTATACGACGGCTTTTCTGGTCTTATACGTCGGTCTTTCTATGATATTATACGATGCATTTTTAATCTAATACGTCGGACTTTTTATCACATTATACGACGGATTTTCTCGTCTTATACGTCGGTCTCTTTAGGACATTATACGACGGCTTTTTTTATCTTATACGTTGGTCTTTTTTATGACATTATACGACGCCATTTTTGGTCTTATACGTCGGTCTTTCTATGGTTTTATACGTCGGTCTTTCTGGTCTTATACGTCGGTCTTTAACCGACATATATAAACTTTATACGTCGGTTAAAAAGGCGACGTAAAAGATAGTGACTTTATACGACGCCTCTGTATACGTCGCCAAAAAACCGACGTAAAAGACCAAAAAAGGCGTCGTAATAGGTCAGTTTTGTACTAGTGTGTACAACAGCCTTAAAGAAGGATTTGAAACTTGCCTGGAAAGCGAGTGCGGGTAAGGGTGGTGGTAGCGTGTCCCGGGTCAGCCTGACGATCTATAAATAGCCAAGGCATTCGGGATTAATCACTTAACACTTTACAAGATTAAATATAGACTTCACTTAAGTCGAAACACGTTTTCGAATTATCTCGTTATACACCTCTTAGTGTAACTCTTTTTTTTATCACCGATGCGGTTCGACATACGTTCGCTATTATGACCCGTCATTGTACCCACACTTACTACGTACTTAAGCCATGTAAGTTTTAATATCGATCATTTACGAATCAAGATTGTACTACGAGTTTTATCGTCCGTTTTCTAAGTTATTAACCCAAGTCATAATCAAGCATGCTTCTAGGGGTTCGTTCGCGTTTAACCTTGATTCGAACATTTTTATAAAATCGTAAAACGATCCTTTTAACGCAAAGTTTTCTCTCACACCTTCCTTATCATCTCTAGTATTTTATTACGATGGTTCGTTACTGCATTACTGAATTTATACAGGTTCAATTCCGATTACGAACTGGTTCTCTCGTTTACGAACCACTTATCTTAATTCGACCATAACTCCTAAACCGTATATCCATTTCACTCGATCTTTATATCAAAACGAAGCTCGTAACATGAACTAACTAAACACAGCAAAATCCGGGACTGGACAGTAAGGTAATGCTACTGTTATTCACGGTTTCTTAAGGCTAACGACGATCGGGCATTACGACGGCTATGTTTACATGATTTCCAAATTTCAAACCATCCAATAATCATAGTTCCCACTCCAAACAACATATACATGTTATTCAACCATGAACTAAGACCAAGCAATGTCTTTCTGTTCATCTAAACTAATTTAACAATTATCAAAGCCCAAACATAAACTTAATGTCTTAAACATGCATATAACTATAAAACTCCATGAAAACTCATGTTTCATCCAAGGGTTACAAGTGTTATACCTTCCTTGATGTATGAATGAACTTAGTAATCCTTGGTTAGTCCTTATCTAGCCTTAATATAGCTTGATCTAGCCAAAGAAATCAAGAAAAGAAAAGTTAGTTCATAAGAACACTATTCATCAAGAACTTTGATCATGGTTTTGATCTAGTTAAACAGCTTGGTTGATGATGATCTCTTGGATTTACCTTCTACTTGATACTAGCTTTGATTTAAGCTCAAGATTGAAGTGAATGGATGGTTGGAAGTGGAGATCTCCTCCTAGAAAGGAGCTTGGCCGAGAGCTTCAAAGCTTAAGGGTGGTGGTTTTGTTTTTGGTGTTAATGTGTTAATAATGCTATACACTTGATATATAATGGATGCATCTCTTCTTAATGTGTTGTCACTCATCTATAGGTGCCACTTGTTGGCTTCTTATTGGACCATGTGTTGCTTCCACATTAAACAAGTCCATTTTTGCAAAAGTTCACTTATATCATCTAGCTTGTAGTTGACTTACAAACATGTCACTTAGGTTTCTCCTTTTTCCACCAATTGCACTTGTTTGTCTCTTGGTTATTTTGTTCGTTTCTTTGTCCGGTTGTTACTCATTTTTCTTGCTTGTTCGGAGGAATAACTCATTCGTTTCTAGTTAGGGTTTCACCGGAAACCTTCTTAATAATTATAATACCATCCTCCATCTTACTTAATACTTCTCGAATTTAAATTCCTTAAATCCCTTCTATAAATCCTTAAGTCTTGCAGGGTCCAGGGAAATCTCGGAGAAAATGAAAGCGCTATTTTTCTGAATCTGATATCGTTTACATACACTTATCCACCAAAATCACTATTCACACTTCATTAATCCTTTTATTCCTAATATACTAATAATGCCCTGGTCCTCTTTAGGGCGTTCCTTAACCCTTTTTCGGAACCACTGGACTAATAACAGATCCTTAGGAGATAGATCATTCTTATCTATGCTGTTAACCAAAGTATTCTTCATGACATATAAATATTTGAATTTAAATCCATCCCATTCATTGAATAGACATTCGTTACATTGTAGTCATAACCACCATTCACTCCTTATATTATTACATAAGAAAAAGTTTTTAATTCTACCAAAAATCTGGGTCCTTACAGTTATCCCATGTTGGCAAGAGAGAACTACACCGTATGGGCCATGAAGATGAAGGTGTTCATGCAGGCTCATGGTGTTTGGAAGCCGTTGAATGAAAGGGTTCAACCACAAAGATTGAGGACATGACTCATAAGATAGCCTTGGCAGCCATTTACCAAGGTGTCCCGGAAGATATCCTATTAACGTTAGCAGAGAAGAAAACTGCTAAAAAAGCCTGTGAGGCTGTGAGAATTCTGTGCCAAGGCGCTGATCGAGCGAAAATGGTGAAGGTTCAACTCTCAAGATAGAGTTCGAGTCATTAAATATGAAAGACACCGACTCTCTTGACGATTTCTTTCTGAAATTAAACGGTTTGGTGACAAACATACGAGGACTTGGGGAGAGTGTGGAGGAGTCAAACGTCGTGAAAAAATTGTTACGAGCCGTTCCTTCCAAATTCTTACAAATTGTATCTACCATAGAGCAATTTGAGAACCTCAACACGATGACGTTTGAGGAAACAGTTGGACCCTTGAAGGCACATGAAGAGAGGTTGCAAGGCCAAATCAAGAATAGTGGGCATCAGCTGTTACTCACCGAAGAAGAGTGGAACAAAAGGGAAAAGGAGGAACAAAAACTATTACTAACCCTGGAGGAATGGCAGAGAAGATCCCGCAAAACTGATGGGTTCTCCGGACAGAAGTACAAAGGAAAGGACAATCTGCGTTGGGTACGAGACAAGGGTAATGTACGTTGTTTCAACTGCAGGGCGTATGGGCATTTCGTTGCAGAATGTAAGAAGCCCAAACGAGACAGGGAAGCAAAGGAAGAAGCAAATATTGCAGCAATCCCTGATGATGAACCAGCTTTGCTTATGGTAAAGTACGAGGTGAAGGAGGAAGGTGTGATGCTGATCAATGAGGAGAATGTAACTCCAAAACTGAATTCCAAAACTGATGAGAAGAAAGAGGAGTCAAATTTGTGGTATTTGGATAATGGCGCTAGTAACCATATGACAGGACAGCGAGGAAAATTCAGTGAATTAGATGAAAATGTGACTGGCAAAGTAAAATTTGGTGATAACTCTATAGTACACATCAGGGGAAAGGGCTCGATTATTTTGAAATACAGCAATAGTGAAAACAGAGTGTAAGGGAGGTGTATTACATCCCCTCATTGTGAAGTAATATTCTGTCACTAGACCAGCTTTAAAAGAGGGACACTAAGTCATGCTGACTGTAGACTGTTTATGGGTTCGTGACAAGAGGGGTGAGCTATTGATAAAGGTGAATCACTCTAAAAATAGACTATATAAGGCAATACTCAAAACTGGTGAACAGAGGTGTATGCTAACGAGGTGCAATGACAAGAGTTGGCTTCGGCATTCCCGTCTAGGACATGTAAACTACAAAGCTCTTACACTAATGTCGACTATAAACATGGCTCATGGACTGCCCAAAATAGTCCAACCTGATGAAATTTGTACAGGGTGTCTAATGTCTAAACAAACAAGGAAGGGGTTTCCATAGCAAGCTGAATTTCATGCCAAAAGGCCCCTCGAATTGGTACATGGTGACCTTTGTTGGCCAATAACACCAAGTACAAGTGCCGGTAACAGGTACATCTTACTTCTCGTTGATGATTTTAGTCGAGTTATGTGGGCATATCTGCTGAAAAGCAAGAGTAATGCTCTTGATGCTTTTAAAAGATTTCGAACTCTAGTTGAAAACAGTTCAGATAAACGGATAGAGACCTTCAGAACTGATAGAGGCGGAGAATTCACATCAAATGAATTTATGAAGTAATGTGAGGAAGTTGGAATTAAAAGGCAGCTTACAGCACCTTACTCACCACATCAAAATGGGGTAGTCGAACGACGGAATCGCACCATGATAGAAGTGGCTTGTAGTTTGCTAAAGGAGACAGAGTTACCCACGTATTTCTGGGGAGAGGCTATTCATCACACAATTTATTTACTCAACAGACTTCCAACAAGGGTTGTCACAGGACTGACTCCGTACGAGGCTTGGTCAGGCATGAAACCACATCTGGAGCATGTTCGAGTGTTCGGTTGCTTGGCTTACATGAGAGTCTCAAATGTCAACTTAAAGAAATTGGATTCAAGGAGCAAGGCAGTGATACATCTAGGAGCCGGGCTCAAAACGATATGCCACAAGCAGGTTAGACAAATAACTTCTTGGTTCTTGAAATAATGAAGAGGGTCAAGGTGATCAGTTTGAAGGAGAAGGTATGTTCACACCCACAATTACAAGGAGAAACAACGTAAAATTAGATTAATCAGGCATGCCAACGGATTCAACAGCTTCGGGTTCAGAAAATTCACTTGTTACGCCTAACTTTGGGTCTTAGAGTGACAGCCAACCAAGACGATACAGGAATTTGGAAGAGATATACAACATCACTGAACCTATCGAGTTGGCAGAAGAAGAGTTAATGTTAATGGGCGTAGATGATCCCATAAACTATGTGCACGCTGCAAAAGAAGAGAAATGGATGAGAGCCATGAAACTTGAAATCGACGCAGTTGAAAGGAATGATACTTGGAGATTAACTGAGTTGCCATCTGGACAAAAACAAGTAGATTTGAAATGGGTTTATAAGATAAAAAAAGATGCCAGCGGACAGATTACAAAGTACAAGGCACGAATTGTCACGAAGGGCTCTGTGCAAAAACTGGGGGTGGACTTTGAGGAAGTTTTTGCACCGGTGACTTGACTGGAAACAATTCGTTTATTGCTTGCTCTAGCTACCAAGAATGTCTGGGAGGTTCATCACCTTGACGTAAAAACTGCCTTTTTGAATGGCGAGATTCAGGAAGTGGTCTATGTCAAGCAACCGAAGGGATTTGTCAAATGTGGAAAGGAGTAGTTAGTGTACAGGTTATTGAAAGCACTGTACGGGCTCAGACAAGTCCCTTGGGCTTGTATTCAAAGCTCAACACATGTCTGGTAGTGCTTGGTTTCATCAGGTGTCCTTACGATCAAGCTGTATATACCAGGTCTATAGGGAAGGAAGTTCTAATAGTCGCCGTCTATGTGGACGACCTCCTGATCACTGGGTCAAGTCAAGCAGTTATTAGAGAGTTCAAGGAATAGATGGGAGACAAGTTTGACATGAGCGATCTAGGTAAATTATCCTACTACTTAGGCATTGAGGTGGAACAAATGGAGGGGTATATTCAGTTGAAACAATCCAGGTATGCAAGAAAGATCCTAGAGAAGTCAGGAAAGCAAGATTGCAACGCGACCAGGTATCCAATGGACCCTAAAGAAATTCTGCATAAGGATGAGGAAGGAATACTAGTTAGTGCTACGGAATTTAAAAGTATTGTTGGTGATCTGCGATATTTAGTGTATACGAGACCAGATTTGGCCTACTCTGTTGGACTAATCAGTAGGTTTATGGAAAGGCCTACTTTATTGCATCAAAACGTTGCTAAGTGGATCCTCAGATATGTGAAGGGAACAATCGACTTTGGGTTAATTTATGCAAGAGACAATCAGAATAGTATTTTGATCGATTTTTCAGATAGTGACTTGGTTGGCAATGTGGAAGATACGAAAAGCACTAGCGGCATGGCGTTCTATTTGAACGAGAGTTTTATAACGTGGGTATCTCAGAAGCAAAGGTGTGTTGCACTCTCCTCGTGCGAAGCGGATTTATGGCATCTACTACTGCGGCTTGTCAAGCCATATGGCTGTGAAATCTCTTGGTTTAACTAACAGGTAAAGTCATTGGTCCAGTAACAATTTTTGTAGACAATAAATCTACTATCGATTTGGCGAAGAATCCAGTGTTCCACGGCAGAAGCATGCACATGGGCTATCATTTTATAAGGGAATATGTTGAAAAGGGCGAGATTCTTGTCAAGTACGTGCGCACAGATGAACGAAGAGCTGATTCTTTGACAAAGGCTCTTACTACTACCAAGTTTGAGAAGATGAGAGAGTTGCTGGGGTGAAGACACAGTTCAGACAATTTAGCGTCTACAAATCAAAAACTGTAATTGTATCTATTTCATATAAGGGTTTGTCTAGTATATGCCCATGGGCACATGCTAAGAATATGTGCTTGATGAGTTATCAAGTTTTGATTGATGGATATTTATGTGAATGCAGGGGGATCGAAATATCCACCAATCAAAATTTGACAATTCATCAAGTACGGATTCTTAGCATGTACCTTTGGCACATACTAGAAAATTCGTTCATATAAAACCAAAATGTCATAGTAAATTAATGAGAACATGACATGTGTTTTTGTAAAAAACTTAATTAAATGTAATGTAATAAACTTTTCTATTCCATCTAAAGACCCTCATGATACTCTTCCAATCAATGTTTGGTTTTCCCAAATTCTTGATTCTCTACATTCAATTTCATGGTGCTTTTTTGTTAATTTTGTGCCTAAATGAGGACTCTGGTGCTAAGTAGGTCCACAAGAGATTTCAATGATGTGTATTATTAAACTACAAATCTAGTGGCTTTACCGACATATGGTAATAATATGAAAGAAATATATTTTACATTTTAATATATAAACTAAAAATATATTTATATTGAAATACAAAATAATGTATATGTAAATTCGTAATTGTTTTTTCTCTTAAGATTTTAGTAAGTAAACTAAAAAGTATATTTATAATAGGTTTTCTACTGAATAGGATTATCTTTCTACATTGTAGGATTATTAATTTTAAAATTCATAATTGTATTTTCTCTTAAGATTTCGAGTGTTTTATAGATGAAAATTGTTAAATTATTACTAAATTAAAGATACGCGTGAGCTATAAATTCATAGAATATAGATTTCAAATAGTAAATATGAACATTTAACTTATATCATATCTAGATTATACTAATAAACAAATAAAATTAAATTCTAATACAACCACTTTTAATTTATATCATATCTAGATTATAATATTTTTTTATAATACGATATAATCTTGATAGTATATTTTCAAAAATATTAAAATTATTTTTTAGGTACTATACCAAAATTTTGGATAAAATTCGTAAATTATTATATAAAAAAGGGATAATATCCCTGGCTCATTATATACAAGCATATAATATCATGCTTTGTTTATATTTAGTATAGATAGATTTTAAATTTTTTACTAATATTTTATATTTTTCAAAACAAATAAATAAATATGAATCTAAAAAATTTTGTCACGTTTTTTTGCATAATAACAAAAAATAGTTGATAAGAATTTTGTTGTTACTACTATAAAATTGAGCTATATTTTAATTTAATTAATTTTATAGGATCATCCATGTATCTAGTATTTTTACCAAATTAAAATAATTTGGGCCTGGGTTTTCACCATGGGCCCTTGTTTGGTTTTAGACGGTTTTATGCAAACTCAAAATTTAGAAGGTTCTAGAAAACAACCTATCAATCATTGTATAAATAGTGAGCCTATAGGCCTATAGGCATATAAAGGTGGTGTTTGTTGATGGCAAAAAGTGCTGATTCATCGAGGTCAATTTTTCAAAGTTTTTTTTTGGTGGTAGAAATTGAATGTCAGGTTCTTTATCATTTCTCATAAAGGATGAATTAATTTAGGTTGGAAGAAAAAGGATGTCTGGCCTACTTAAAAGTCAGGTTGTTGTCGCCCAGATCTTGTCATTCTGGTAATGAATTTTCCTTTCTGGTGTTTTGTTAGTTTTGATAATTGAGAATTCTTTAAAATTTTGAAAGGCATCTTATTATAAAATGGCAAATGGCTAATGAGACATGGCTCCCCTCAGATCTAATTATGTTGACTATCTTTATTTATTTTGAGATATTTAATAAAATTTATTACAATTTTCTCTCTAAGTTAATATCAAAGTTAATATTAAGTATATATAATTTCTTTGTATATAAAAGGTATCTATGATATGATCTTATGTTAATTTATATATTAATTTAAATTTTCAGCAAATAATGAAGAAAATGCTCCAATAAAAGTTAACGGGGTGGATGATGTTGTTCCACCTGTGTTGAAGGTTATGAAGGTGAAATGTGGAGCAACTACCTCATACAACATGGCAGGAAAATGTGAGTGACTCTTTCATGGTGGTTGATTTGGTTTAAGATTAGTAGTTACCTGATATGACATGTGTTTAATGGACTATTTTAAGATTTGGTTCGTGTATATGTATCTACTATTTTTAATACTTATATATTTTAATGAATTCGTTGTCTTTTATTAGTTAAACATTATAGATATCTTTTCTTAGATTAAGCATCATTTACACAGAGAAAAGTGAATTCCTTCAAATCCAAAGTCCAAAATATGTGAATGGAAAATAGGTGAATTCCTTCAAATCCAAAGTCCAAAAAATGTGAATGGAAATACTAGCTCTATTTATGTGATTCTTTTAAGGAAAAGGTGCTAATGTTATTATTTATTTCATTATATGGTGTTTGTCTGAGCTACCACATGTTAACCCTATCATGTAAATTCTGATGTGTTATCTTTTGGGCTTTCTCTCTGCACAATGCAGTTAGTTTTTTTGTATTATTTTCAAAATTTCTATTTTTCCCACTATAAACTAGCATTCCTATATGATTGAATACATTAAATCTTTCTCTGGATTAAGAGAATCTCCAAGAAATATTTATTGCCCCGATCACATTTATTCTCTTCTCTTTAGACCTGGACTGCGGTCCAGCACCAGGAGTTCAGTGCTGTGGAAAAGGTATTTATTATTATATGATTTCTGGTAGGACGTAATTTTATTTACTTATCTATCTGGTCTCTACTATCTTTTATGTAGAGTTGAAGCTCACATTTATTCTCTTCCCTTGAGACCTGGACTGCGGTCCAGCACCAGTAGTTCAGTGCTGTGGAAAAGGTAATTATTATTATATGATTTCTGGTAGGACGTAATTTTATTTACTTATCTATCTGGTCTCTACTATCTTTTATGTAGAGTTGAAGCTTATCTTATATGTTGAGTTGAAGCTTATATGTTCTATAGCAGTAGCAACTTTTTAGTTTTTGGATATAATAAATATCCTGTGTTTGAAGTGGCTTTCTTGTTTGTTTTTTGAGCACCACCTAGCTATTACGTTCATATGTGAAAATGTTTTGATGAATAACATATGAGTTCTTGTGACTAAATTGAAGGATCATTGTTTTATGATTCAAAAATAGATTGTCCGGTATTTTTTGTATAAGGATAGCTTTTCTTAGGCATCAGCCTTGCCAAGTCACGCGGGGAACCTCTTATTTAATGGTAGCAAAGAATGGTTGTGGACATTTTTTGTTAGATCTCACTACAAGAAAAGGGTCAATACACATCTATTTCTAGCCGATGTCTATGATATTTTGCAAGTGATGTCTTTGTCGGAGATGTCTATTCTAGACATCGATCACTGATGTCTGTGCTAACATAGACATCGATATTTCCTTCAATACACATCGATTGTTCTTCAAAATAGGTTAGATATAATTAATTTTATAAACAACTTGCATGCCTTATATTCTAGAAAACATATAATAAACTAAGTTATTTTTCACATACACATCACTTTCTTTTTTTGGAAAAGATGTCTATTTGGATATTAGACATCAAAATTTTAGCAGATAAAGTGATGTCTATCGTTATCTTAGACATCATCCTAGACTGATGTCTAATGTTCTTACACTACTAGAAATATGTCAATAGACATCGATTTATGGCCGTTGTTAAAAAAATTCTGACCGATGTCTATGCGTGTGTAGAGAAAGGTCAAAATCTTTAGACATCGGTTTTTGGCCGTTGTCTATTATCGACTTAGACATTGGTTTCTTAAATATTTCTGATGTCTAAGATACATTACGTGCAATAGTTCTTTTTAAATTATGATATATTATGTTCATTAGATCAACATAAACATAGCACGGACAAGGTAAATAATGACATGTACATCGATTTCTTAATAAAAACCGATGTTTTATGTTATCTTAGACATCGGTTGTTTTGTAAGACTGATGTTATATTCTTTATTAGACATCGTATTCATTAACAAAATCGATGTCATATGCTGCAGTAGACATCGTTTTCAGTAACAAAACCGATGTTATATGTCCTAACAGACATCAGTTTTTAGCCATTCTCCGATGTTATACTTTACTATTATACATCATTTTTTTTAGAAAAAGTGATGTGAATTATTGCTAAAGACATCAGTTTTATATGATAACACCGATGTATGTGTAATAGCAGACATCAGTTCTTTTAAAAAATTTGATGCAATAGACCTTTTTTTACATCGCTTATTTTAGAAAAAGTGATGTTCATTATAGTTAAACACATCAATTTTGTTTTTATAACTGATGTATCTTGTTGAGGCCTTGTTGAGGTTTTAGCCTGTACTGATTGTTTTATATGCAGCCCAAAATTGAAATCAAACAAAACAGATTAATTCTGGCCAAAAACCAAGTACTTGCCATTCATTTACCAAACATCCAAATGTTTACAATAGCCATAATTAGTATAGAAAATCTACTTGTCGACCAAAAGCATATAACCAAGTACGTACGTACTTCGACAAAAGCATAACCAAAGTACATGTACGTACTTCGACAACTTCGGCAAGCGCGCATAACCAATGTACATTACCAACTATCAACTACATTAATTACACAAACTAACTACATGTACTTCGATAAACAGACCCCTTGTTCTACAAGTACTGCAAACCAGTTCCTAGACAATTTCATTTAATAATTAGTACCAAAAGCTAGATGTTAGGCAGAGATCTATACCAATTGTTCCATAAACCAAGTCACTATTTCATGAGTTTTTCAATGTGCTTCAAAGTCTTGTACCGCACCTCTTCAAGCTCTACCATCTTGTAAGATGCCCGAGTCTTACAAAGCCACTACAAACAATTAAAACCCAAAGCAAAAAATAGGATAAATATACTATTTTTCAAATGCATAAATTTTATATATACTAATTACACAATTATATTCCATATATCAAAACACACCAATTAAAGTATACCTTGGTAGAAAATGAGTACATGTCCTCATCCAAAATAATATCTCACATATACCGCATGACAACATAATCACATTCAATAGCGCCAGGCTGTTTTGGCGATCCCTGTTCCAATAAAAATGAGAATATATAGATTGACCAACCAAGAAAATGAAGTACGTACATACATACAACAAACCAAGTAAAGTGCTTAAATAATTACCGCAAGATTATGTATTTCGGGAGTTTTATTTACCCTTCCTGTTTGAGCATTGAAAGTTCTCAGTGCACTGCAATTAAGGAAGGGAACGACAATGTGATACCAAAGAAAGCATAATATATATATATATATATATATATATATAATGTAATTATTTATTTATTTGTCAATACCTTATTAAAGCTTTTTCTAAGGCTGGATTCCGTGGTGGATGAGACAGTGGATTGAGAGTGTAAATGTCACTTTCCCAGATTATAATCAAAATCCAGTGGAAACTGTATTTGTTAAAAAGAATACCACGAAGCAAGAATTAGTATAAATCGTAGTGCTACAATTAGTTAAGTACAAATCCACAAAATCACCTACTTTTCATTATGTGGCATGAAGAAAACGCGATCTGGGCTACCCTCTTTCAGCCTTTGAACAACTAAATCTTCAAAGTCAGCATTCAGGGTATATGTGGCTGAGGGATCAAAAAACCCAAAATAGTCCAGTAACTTCTTTTTACGCAGAACATTATGCAGGTATCCACTACAAGAATTTTGCCTTCAGACGAAACACATCAGACAACGCTTCGACGAAAAAGCGTTGGCTGAAATTTTCACACAACGGTTTTTTTTTCAAGCTTTACGTTGTATTGTCTGATCATGAACTTAACAACTGTTTAGAAACTGTCGTCTAGAAGATCAAAATAGACATACGTTTTACAACGGTTTTTGAAAGTGGTGTTGTCTAAAAGATTGTCTTACAATGGTTTTCAAAACCGTTGTAAAACTTAGACAACTATTTTTATCAGATATTGCTTCAAATGCAGTCACACAACGGTGACTAAATACTATTGTCTGATTTTAACAACGGTTATTAAAAACATTGTCTGAAGAAACTTCAGACAATGCTTTGAACAATGCATTGAAAAAACGTTGTTAAAATCAAACAAGTGTTTTTCAATAAACCGTTGTCTCATGTGATAGCACGTGATTGGTGGAAAATCTTTCACCTGGATTGCTGAGGTGGCGAAATAAGAGCCCTTGATTGAAATGAGATTAGATATTAGCCGTTAGATTAAGAAAATATATATACATGTTCACACAACGGGTTTGTATATAAAACCGTTGTCTTCAACACTTTCAAACAAGGTTTTTCAAATTTAACTGTTGTTATAAACTTATCTATACAAGCATTTTACATATAAACAGTTGTCTGATGTGACAGCACGTGATTGGTGGAAAATCTTTCACCTGGATTGCTGAGGTGGCGAAATAAGAGTCCTTGATTGAAATGAGATTAGATATTAGCCGTTAGATTAAGAAAATATTAGATGTTATCAGACAACGGTTTATTATGTTAATTTATATTTATGTTAAAAAACACATGACTAGTGTCAGACAACGGTATCTTTATAACGTACATATCGTTGTCTGAAGCTTCACATTACAACTGTATTTGTAAAATACCGTTGCCTGTTATCAGACAACGGTTTATTTGTCCAAAATCGTTGTCTGGTATCACCCGAGACAACGATATTTGACAAATAACCACTTCGTTTAGCAAGACCACTTCGTTTATTTAATATTAAATTTTACAAACCAAATTAATTTTTTATTTTGTGAAAATTTGTGAATATCATTATATTAGATATATCTTGACATCTTTGTGGTTGGATTGTCGATAAATATTTTTAAAAAAATAGAAACAACAATCAGTGACAAAGCACTGGTTATGGGTACTAGTCAATATACTAGTGATCTACTAAGATCTCCAACCAAATTAATTTTTTATTTTTTGAAAATTTGTGAATATCATTATATTAGATATTTCTTGACATCCGTACGGTTGGATCGTAGAGAAATAGTTTTTAAAAAATAGAAACAACAATAAGTGACAAAGCACTAGTTACGAGTACTAGTCAATATAGTAGTGATCTACTAAGATCTCCAACCAAATCAATTAATATTTTTTAAAAATTTGGGAATATCAATATATTAGATATATCTTGACATTCGTACGGTTGGATAATCGAGAAATGTGACCGAATATATCACTAAAAATTTTGGTATCACTCGACAACGGTATTTGACAATAGCATTTACTAAGTTTTTGTTAAAATCTCGAACAACCCGACCTTCCTATTTTTTGATTATTTTTTCTCAACACTAAAATGAGTGCTTATTAACATCCGTATGGTTCGATCATCAAATAAATCATTCAAAAAAATGATTCAGTGAATCTTGCCCCGTTACAAGAATCAATAACACTTTTACTACGTTTTTGTTAAAATCTCGTACAACCTGACCTTGTTATTTTTTGATCATTTTTTCCCAACACTAAAATGAGTGTTTATTAACATCCGTATGATTCGATCGTCGAAGAAATCATTCAAAAAAATTATCCAGTGAATCTGGATCGTGCCTCGTTAAAGGAAGTAGCACTTTAACTACATTTTTGTTAAAATATCGTACAACCCGACCTTTTTAATTTTTAATTATTTTTTTACAATGCTAAAATGAGTGTTTATTAACATCCGTACGGTTCGATCATCGAAGAAATTATTCAAAAAAATTATTCAGTGATTCTGGATCGTGCCTTGTTACATGAAGCAGCACTTTTACTACGTTTTTGTTAAAATCACGTACAACCCGGCCTTTTAATTTTTTGATTAATTTTTTTCAACACTATAATGAGTGTTTATTAACATCTTTACGGTTCGATTGTCGAGAAATGTGGTCAAATATATCACAAAAAAATTAATTGATTATGTTTATTTATATTTATGTTAAAAAAAAAAACATAACTAGTGTCAGACAACTGTATCTTATAACATATCGTTGTCTGAAACTTCACATTACAACTGTATTTGTTAAAAAACCCTTGTTTGTTATCAGACAACGGTTAATTTGTCCAAAACCGTTGTCTAGTATCACTCGAGACAACGGTATTTGACAAATAACTACTTCATTTAGCAAGACCACTTCGTTTATTAAATATTAAATTTTACAAACCAAATTAATTTTTTATTTTTTGAAAATTTGTGAATATCATTATATTATATATATCTTGACATCTGGACGGTTGGATCGTCAAGAAATAGTTTTAAAAAATAAAAACAACAGACCGTGACAAAGTACTAGTTACGAGTACTAGTCAATATACTAGTGATCTACTAAGATTTCCAACCAAATTAATTTTTTATTTATTGAAAATTTGGAAATATCATTCAATTAGGTATATTTTAATAAAAAGCTAATTAATATAATATTTCACAAATAAAAATTATTTAAAAAGTTAGTAAAAAAATATTTTATTTAAAGTTTTATTTTCATTTGATCAATTCCCTCTTCTATTTTCCCTCCTTTGTTCCATCGAACAAACCCAAATTTTCTTGAAATTTCGCTTCCCCCCAAGAACCACATTTCACTTCCCCCTTTTTGTTTCTAAAGGCCTCTCTGTACTCTATCTTTACATCTTTCACACACACAAGTCAAAACTCACGCCCATCTCACTACCCTATCCCATCTCACCATCCTCGAATACAAAACCAAGTTTATGAACTCACCGTTCTTAACACAACCTCTATCTTGAAATCCTACCTCAAAGCCCTAGATTTAATTCTTCTCTAATCATCTTTCGAACTACATATGGCTTTGTTTTAAACTTCTTCTTTATACATCTTCTTGGTTTTGACCAAATTAACTTTACTCATTGTTTGATTCTTTTTTTATTTTGCAGGTGAAATTAGGGCTTTCTTCAATTGGGGCTTTCAATTGAGAGTGAGACAGAGAGATGGAGAGAGAGTGACAGGGAGAATATTGAGAGAGAGACAAAGAGACGGGGGGAGTTAGAAGATCTGTGTGTTCAGTGAAGAGATACTTGTAGACAAGCTCTCCAAGCTTAATACCACTCAGCAATGTATTGAAAGTACCCTCTATCTCTCTATCTCTCTCTCTCTCTACCTCCCTCTCTCTCTATAACTAATCTCATACTCTGTACTTGTTACTTGTTTTTCTGGATTTATTTCGAAAGGTTTTAACCAATGCTATTCTATCAAAAATTTTTGTTGAATAAACAAGAGAACTTTAGTTTTTATTTTTTATCGCTATGTGTATTCAAGGGTGGCATTTTAAGCAGCGAAGGTGGTTAAAGGACATAAGAGAGAAAAAGAAAGAGGAAGCAAGATCTCAAAACGCACAGCTCCATGCTTCAGTTTCAGTGGCTGGAGTTGTTGCTGCTATTGCACACCAACGTATTGCTGGTCAATAGAAAATGAATTTGTTTATGTATAAGTGCATAAACACCGTCCTTCCCTGTCTAGCTTTTAGGTAACTAAATTGCTCATCCTCTTATTTGTTAGGAATAATTCATAAGTTGTGATGTTAAGAATAGAATTTACACATTATACTTCTTGTAATCCTGATCTTATAAAGGATTTAGCACTGTATATAGGATTTATGTGTAAAGACAGTTATCTGTATAGTTTAGTCAGGAATGAACAGTGTATCGGAGACTACATGTCAGGAACAGAGAGCAAATCCTGATGATGGTCCAATACTGATGGTTGATCAGATACTGATGCAGTGTACGATTCCTGATATCAGTCGTGTTACTGATGATGTCATTATGGATGCTACAGAAACTGGCAAGTGCTATAAAGCAGGATCGTTGTTTGAAGAACAAGCAAGAAGATATTATGAAGGAAAGAGTTTTCTATTGAAGGAAACTATCGACTAGAAGGCAGAACATTGTCATGTATAGATTATATCTTTCTGTTATTAGTTGATAGGTAGCATTATAAATACTCTCTCAATATCATTGTAAAAGAGCGACGAAGTTGTGAGTTCGTGTGTGTAGCTCTGTATAAGGTTTGTATTCGAGAGTTCGAAACAAACAGAGAGAGAGATTTGTATTGTCAGCAGCTGCTAAAGGTATTGTACACCTTTGGTAGAGTTTGTATTTGATCTTATTAATACAAACAAGAGTTTGATGCATTCGTTTATTCTTGTTCATATAATCAAGCAAAAATCAGACACGATTATATAACTTGTATTCAACCCCCCTTCTACAAGTTATTCGAGTTAACAATTGGTATCAGAGCAGGTTGATTTCGAATAATCATAAAGATCTGCAATCATGTCTGGTTACAAGGATGGGAATACTAAAATTCCTATGCTCAAGAGAAACGAATATACTCTATGGGAAGTAAAGATGTTGCATCATCTGGAAGCAACAGATCCTGATTATCTTGACAGAATCAGAGATGGACCTTTCATTCCAACAAAGGTCGTTGGAAAAGCAACTGTTGATGGTGTGGTTGTTCCAGAACATACAGCAGAGAAGCCAAAATCTGAATGGTCAGATAAGGACAAGGAGAATGTTCTCAAAGATGCTAAAGTGAGAAACATATTATTCAACAGTCTTGATTCTGTTCTCACTAACTATGTTCTCTCTTGTAAAACTGCTAAGGATATATGGGACAATCTTAAGGTTCACTGTGAAGGAACTAAGCCTGTCAGGAAGAATGTGAGGACATTACTTATACAACAGTATGAGTACTTTGAATCCAAGTCTGGTGAGTCACTTACTGATACCTTTGATAGGTTTACAAAACTCATCAATGAGATGGCCATGCATGGTAAATATTATGACTTGGAGGATATGAATACAAAGTTCATGAAAGCTTTGCCTGATTTCTACAATGAGAAGATATCTGCGATCGAGGAAGCTAATGATCTGGATGAGATTTCATTAGAGGCAGTATATGGAAAATTGAGAGCTTATGAACTTGACAAGCAGCAGAAGAAGAGCAGGAGTGAAAGAAAGATGAAGACTATTGCACTTACTGCTCAATCTGAAGTTAAGAAGCTTCCTGACGAACAGCATGAAGAGATTGCTGTAAAGAATTCAAGGAAGAAGAAAAGCAAAGAAAGTTCTGAGTCAGAGATTACTGATATGGACTCTGACAACAATGATTCTGAATCTGAGATGCAAGAACTCTTTGCTATGTTTGCTAAAGCTTTCAAGAAAGGAAGATTCAATAGGAGAAGATTTAGCAAAGGACCTTTTCAAAAGAAGGAGGAGAAGAAGAGTGACAAAAGCAAAAGTACAATTGTCAAGCTTGATAAGGCCAAGATCAAGTGCTTTAACTGCAGCGAGCTTGGACACTTTGCTAGTGAGTGTAAGAAGCCTAGGAATACAGGAAAGGGTAATGCACTTATGGTCACACAGAAGGATTGGGCTGATTCCAGTGACTCTGAAGATGAATTGGATTATGACAACATTGCATTGATGGCCAATAGTTTAGACAAACCTGGATCTCCAAAGAAAACTTCTCCATCCTCTGTTAAGGTATCACTTCACTCTCCTGATTCATTTGATAGCTTAAATTCTGATGAAATTAGATCTATCCATGCTGAGTTCAAAAATCTTATGACTAATTTTAGAATTCTTACTTGTGAAAGAGATGAACTTAAGGTTAAGAATGATAAATTAGTTGATAGAAATAATTTTCTTGAATCTGAATTAATTCAAATGGAAGAATACAAGTTAAGTTCAGATAAAGCTAAGCATGATTATAGTGTTATTCTTGAGGCTTATGACTATGTCAGAAAAGAACTAGAAGAAGAGAGAGATGTGATTAAAACCATTAACAATTCCAGTAAGAAGACAATAGAAATCTTTGTGAGTGGAATTCGTGGTAAGGTTAATGGTTTAGGTTTTGATAAGGCTAGACAAGAAGAAAAAGTAGCTACTGTCAATGATCATAGTAAGGTAGAAGCTAACACATCTAAATCTGAAGGTAAGAAAATTGTTTCTGAACCTAATCATGTTAAATTTGTTGATTCAAAAGGTACCCCTGTTGTACACAAAAGGATTAACAATAGTTATTCAGATGAGAAAGTGTTAGAGAAACCTAAGAATGTAAACATAGGGTTTCTGTCTAAGTCTCAGTTGAAACAGAGATTAGATGGTCTTTCAGAGTCTAGCAAGATCAAAAGAAATAGGAATGGAAAAGAAGGTATTAACAAAGAGAATAATTACAAGAATGTACCTGATGCACCTAGGAAAAAATGCTATAAGTGTGGAAATCATAATCATTTGGCCCTAGACTGCAATCAAAAACCTTCTTGGAAAACTGAGTCCAGATTCCCCAAGACTCAGAAAATTCAATACCAACCACAAAAAGCTTGTTATCATTGTGGTAGTTTACTTCATTTCATTTACATGTGTAGAGAATATCATGAACTGTATTATGACTATTATTCTTTGAAATCTGAAACTCCTAGTCACAAACAGTTTGTGAGATCAGAGTCTAAAGTTGACTCTGCAACAGGTAAAATAAAAGCAAAATCTTCAAAGTCTGTTGTCTCTAAATCTAGTAAGAAAGGATCCAATCAAAGTTGGGTCCTAAAAAATTCTAACTAGTTACTTTTTGTTTGCAGGGCACAGGAAAGAAGCATTCAATTATCTTGGACAGTGGATGCTCTGGACATATGACTGGAAAGAAGTCCCTGCTTACAAAGTTTGAGAGGAAAGCTGGCCCAGTAATATCTTTTGGAGATGGCAACAAAGGAGAAACTCTGGGATATGGCTCAATTGTTTTGGGGAATGTCATCATAGAAAATGTAGCACTGGTTGAAGGCTTGAAACATACTCTTTTAAGCATAAGTCAACTGGGTGATAAAGGTTACAAATCAATCTTTGACAGAGAAGGATGCAAAGTCTTGAATATGCAGAATGGAGAGATTGTTCTAACTGGTCAAAGACATGGTAACATATATGAAGCCAGCTTAAGTGATACATCTAAAGGAATTGTTAGATGTCTCTACAGCAAAGCAACAAGTGATGAAAGCTGGAATTGGCACAAGAAGCTCTCACATCTTAATTTCAAGAAGCTTAATCAACTTGTTAAAAACAATTTGGTGAGAGGCCTACCTCAGGCGAATTTTGTGCAAGATGGACTTTGTGATGCATGTCAGCTTGGAAAGCAAAGAAGAACCACTTTCAAGAGCAAGACTGAAAATTCAATTACTGAACCATTTCACATGCTACATCTTGATCTGTTTGGTCCAGTAAACATTATGTCTATCAGCAAGAAAAGATATGCTCTAGTTATGGTGGATGATTTCACAAGGTTCACATGGGTGTTCTTTCTACACAAGAAGGATGAAGCTCCTCAGCAAATCATTGAACTCATCAAGAATATTCATAATAACTCTGAGTACAAAGTCAAAGTACTTAGGAGTGACAATGGTACAGAATTCAAGAATTCTACAATGGAGGGGTTTTGTGCAGACAATGGAATCACTCAATAGTTTTCTGCACCTGGTACACCTCAACAAAATGGTGTAGTGGAAAGAAAGAACAAGACTCTCATAGAGGCAGCAAGAACCATGCTTGCAGATGCAAAACTTCCAACCTACTTTTGGGTAGAAGCTATTAACACTGCATGTTTCACTCAGAACTGTACCTTGGTAAATAGTCATGGAAAAACTCCCTATGAGATGATCAAAGGAAAGAAACCAAGTGTGAAATATTTTCACATCTTTGGATGCAAATGCTATGTCCTAAAAGTTCATCCAGAACAACTTGGAAAATTTGAAGCCAAATCGGATGAAGCAATTTTTCTAGGATATTCGGCATCTAAGGCCTTCAAAGTTTATAATCTCAGAACTCACGTTGTTATGGAATCAATTCATGTTGCATTTGATGATAAGAAATTTGGAATTTTGCAAACTGATGAAAGCCATGACAAACTGGAATTTGAAAATCTGAAGAATTCTGAGATACTCTCAAGTGATGATGAAGGTTCTCCAGAAGGAATTTCTATTGCTTCTCAAAGGAATGCTACTGTTGAGGGGAAGCAAATAAATCAAAGAGAACACAGTGATCATCAGGAGCAGACTAGTCTTTCAGAATCTATTCCATCAGGAATTGACGTTTCAGAGTCTACTCCATCAGGAACTGACCTTTCAGAGTCTACTGAGGAAAGATCAGTAACTAGCAGCAATATGGAATCTACTGATTCTATTGATCAAAGGAGAGTTTTTGAAGGTAGAGAGAATTCTTCTACAAGGGATACCACTAACTTAGGGGGAGAGACTAGCAGAGTTAATCTACCACCTGTTAGAAAATGGACAAAGGATCATACTGAAGACTTGATAATTGGTGATCCAAATAGTGGTGTTCAAACTAGAAGATCAATTCAAAATGAATGCTTGTATAGTTGCTTTCTCTCAAAGAATGAACCTAAGAAGGTTGAAGAAGCCTTACAGGATCCTGATTGGGTAATTGCAATGCAGGAGGAGTTAAATGAGTTTGAGAGAAACAAAGTTTGGAAACTGGTACCAAGACCTAAAGATAGATCTATTGTTGGTGCAAGATGGGTTTTCAGAAACAAGCTAGATGAATCTGGTATGATTGTAAGAAACAAAGCAAGACTGGTGGCCAAGGGTTATTCTCAGGAAGAAGGCATTGATTATGATGAGACCTTTGCACCTGTAGCAAGATTGGAAGCAATCAGAATGTTTCTTGCATTTGCAGCTCATTCAAAATTCAAGGTATACCAGATGGATGTAAAGAGTGCTTTTCTAAATGGCAAACTTGATGAAGAAGTTTATGTAGAACAGCCACCTGGATTTGTTGATCCAAAGTTTCCAAATCATGTCTACAAACTTGACAAGGCACTCTATGGACTAAAGCAGGCACCAAGAGCATGGTATGAGACTTTGTCTAAATTTCTTCTTGAAAATGGCTTCACAAGAGGTACAATTGACAAAACTCTATTCTTTAGAAAGATAAAAGGTGAATTGCTTTTAGTTCAAGTTTATGTTGATGATATTATTTTTGGTTCTGCTAATGAAAAGTTGTGTGCTAAGTTTAGCAAGCTTATGCAGTCTAAGTATCAGATGAGCATGATGGGTGAACTAAATTATTTCTTAGGCTTGCAGGTCAAACAGACTGAGACTGGTATTTTCATTAATCAATCAAAGTATATCAAAGATCTTTTAAGAAGGTTTGACTTTCAAGACTGTGCAGTTGCAAAAACACCCATGGCAACAGCCACTAAACTAGACTCTGATCCTAAAGGAAAGAGTGTGGATAATACTAGTTATAGAGGCATGATAGGCTCATTGTTATATCTAACTGCAAGTAGGCCAGATATAATGTTTTCTACCTGTTTATGTGCTAGATTCCAAAGTGATCCTAAGGAATCTCATTTAATTGCTGTGAAGAGAATTTTTAGATATCTCAAAGGAACTCCAAATCTTGGTTTGTGGTATCCTAGAGAATCTGATTTCTTTCTAATTGGCTATTCAGACTCTGATTATGCAGGGTGTAAGATAGACAGGAAAAGCACTACAGGTACATGTCAATTCTTGGGAAATAGATTGATTTCTTGGGCAAGCAAGAAGCAACAATCTGTTTCAACCTCAACTGCAGAAGCTGAGTACATAGCAGCAGGCAGTTGTTGTGCACAGTTCCTTTGGATAAGAAATCAGTTGCTGGATTATGGTATGACACTTAGTAATATTCCTATGTTTTGTGATAATACTAGTGCTATTAAAATTGCAGAAAATCCAGTTCAACACTCAAGGACTAAGCACATTGATGTCAGGTATCATTTTATTAGAGAACATATTGAGAATGGTACTGTGGAACTTCATTTTGTTCCTACTGACAAACAGCTTGCAGATATTCTAACTAAACCACTTGATGAGACTACATTCAGTAGACTAGTAAGTGAGTTAGGAATGTTAAATTTTTAGATCTGTAACATCTGCAAAAGTAGCAAGGTATGTTGTTCTTAGCTTATAGACTTGATATTCCTGTCAGGATCTATATTTGATTGTTAAATGTTTTAGCTATAACACTTTGCCTTGATAAATTTCAGTATGATAGACTTGTTAATAATCATCAGGATTAGATTTGTCATCAGGATGCTGACGTCATCAGTATTGTGTCAGTATCAGGATTATGAAAATTGTCTCAGATCCTGACATTTACTTTGTATAGTAATCTGATTCTGTGATGTGTTAAGTCTATGCTAGCAAGTTTTAATATTTGCATACTAATAATTTATACATCATTCAAAAATCAAAAGACAAGTGGATAACAAGAAACTGTATTTTCATTAATAGAAATCATTACATGGAAATGAAATACAACATCTTTTTGTCTAAATTTCTATTCTATACTTGTCTTTGATATGAACTCTGAGGAACAGGACAAGGAGCATCTCAAGAAATCCATCAGGGGATGAAAGCCTCGTTTGCTCTTGGATTCCTTGTCTGGGCGACTTGAATGAGAGCAGCTAACTTAAATGAATAGCATCTCTATCAAGATCAACCTCAGACTCTCGGCCAAATTCTTCATCCTCAAGTTTCGAGGAGGTTAGGGGAAGATTGTATCCAACAGATAGATGTTCTAGGAGAAACCTCTGGATATTTTCGAAAACCAATCCATTCATGATTAGTTCGATGAGAAGAGTCATTTGTTCAAAGAGATGATCAAGAACAGGATGTTCATCGATCAAGAAAAATCTGGAAAATGGGTTTGAAGGGGTTTTTGGTTTGAGAAGCATTGTTAAGAAGAAAAGAAATTGAAAGGTTATGGAGAATGGCATAAGGCGTCTGGTTCTTTTAAAGGAAGACGTGAGAAGCTGAGCAGTCACTTGGAAGTTTTAATGAAGTCAAATGCTAATTATTGCGTGTGACTATATTTCTTGTTTCAAGAAATATTGAAAATATCTAACCAATTGATTTTCTGTTCAGATTAATTGTTTATTTCTTTTTCAGATAAAAGAAAAATGCCACGTGGAAAACTCCATATTAAGTCTCTGATGATATTGGTCAGGATTTCATGTGTGACCATCAGGATTTGAAAATTATATTTTTAAATCACATTGCATTTTGTGATTATTTTGATGAGAGGTCATCAGGAAAAGGAAGCTGATCAGTATTACTTATTTATACCCTGATTTATTTCATGAAAAATCAATTTTGGTTTTTATTTTCCAAAAATCGTGGGTAACCGCATTATTCAGGGACTGACACCTGTCAATCTACGTGTCAACGTGGGATAGTGGTCTGAAAGATTTGTGAAATATATTTGTTTTGAAACTCTAATCGTGTAATTGCTTTCTCTAATTTTACATTCTCTAAAGCAAAAATCACTTTTGAGTTTTCAAAATCACTAATCCATTTCAAGAATTTTTCAAGTTTCTTTTCAGATCAAAAATGGCAGCTCAGAGAAGATTACCTAAATCAGTAGCCTTCAAGTTTGGTGACTTTGATTTTATGACAAACAATCATGTTGCAGCTATCACCAACAAGGAAGGAGTGTCATCTGATTTTCATCCAATCATGGACTTTCTGGCAAATGGATCATTAAGTTATGCATTGACAGCATCTCCACAGATTAATCAAGTAGCTGTTTCACAAGCTTGGAAGCTTGTCCTGAGGTAATTGATTCTACTCAGAGTCAATCAGGTAAGATTGTTCTACATTTAGGACAAGATTCATTTGACATTACTGAATCGGTTGTTAATTCAGTACTTTGCTTACCTGTTACTGATAGTTATGAGAATGTACCATCTGATGATAATATAAGAACTATGTTGTCTGAATTAGGTTATAGTGGACCTCTAGATAACATGAGTCAGTTGAATAGGTCTTTTCTTAGAAAGGAATGGTCTTTTTACCTTGATCAAATTGCTAAATGTTTTACTGGCAAATGCAGTTCTTTTCAGCAAATTACTTCTGTTACTTCACATATTGCTTATAGTTTGCTTTATGACAGAGTAATCAACATTGGTCATATTATCTTAAGTCAGATGAGTATTAAACTTGGGTTAAGAGATCAAAACAGGAAAATGGTTTATTATCATAGATTTATGCAATTGTTTGTTAACCATTTTATTCCTGATGTTGAAACTAGATTTGGTAGAGAACATTATGTTTCTTCTTATGAACAGCAAAAGAGAATTTTCTCTGACATTACAAAGAAGGACAATGAAAAGAATCTAGATGAAATACCTGCAAATCATTATCCATATCATGTTCAGGTAATTCTTAAAACTCATCTTCCTACTTTCTACAATTCTTCTTTCTTTTGTGGTGAAATGGCTCAGGAATCTCAATTGGAGGAGAACCCACCTGTGTCTACCCAAGTAGCCCAAAACATTATAGTCTCTGAAACAATTCAAGAACCAAATTTTGATCCACAGCCTATTGTTTCAAAGAAACCAACCTCTGGTGTTTCTCAAAAGACATCAGTTGTAAGGAAGAGAAGATTTGTTGTGTCAAGTAGTAGTAGTAATTCTAGTGAAGATGATGATGATTTAACTCTTGCTGAGAGAGCAGAATTGAAGGCTGCAATTCAACTTTCTTTGTTAGCACAAAGAGATGAAAAACCTAGTCACAGCCAGGCTGCAGTCTCCCAAAAGACTGTAGTTCTTAAAAAGGGAAAACAGTTACTGGATACTGTCTCTCAAAAGACTGTGTCTATTGAACAAAGATCTCATCCCAAGATCACTTCTGTGTCTACACCTCTTGAGTCTTCTCAGGATAAATCTTTTGCTCACTATATCAGGAGAACAAGGAGAAAGATTCAATTGTCACCTACACACACAGAGTCTAGTCCAACTAATATCATGCAGATTTCTACAAATCAAGCTACATCTATGTCAGTATTTGACAAGAGAGATCTGGATATTGATTCTTCATGGGAAACTACATTATCATACAGACTGGCTATGGGACTAATTTCTCTGAAAGTGAAGTTGTCAAGGCCTGTTCTAGACTTTTTGGTTGAAAGAGTACCAAAACTTTTATTTCCAGATGAATATGGACTTTTACATCAAAGACTTGACTTAATGAAGATGTATTTCTATGTGTCTGTCAGAAGACAATTAGTCAAGAAATTTGGACTCTCGAAACATGGTGCACTTCAATCACTTCATGCATATTTATTTGACAAGAATGTAATTATTGAAGATGCTTCAACTCAAGGTGAACAACTGGAGGAAGTAGATAGAGGGAAACAGTCAACAGAAGATACTATTGCATCAGTGGTGAATAGTAGGAAAGATCAGATCACAGTCACTGTAACACAAGAACCATCTAGTCAGAGGAAGGAT
Organism: Kitagawia praeruptora; assembly: GCA_037693485.1. Taxonomy (NCBI): domain Eukaryota; kingdom Viridiplantae; phylum Streptophyta; class Magnoliopsida; order Apiales; family Apiaceae; genus Kitagawia; species Kitagawia praeruptora. The sequence continues at coordinate 131,652,639 of CM075347.1, forward strand.
GACTCAGGAGCTGTGATAGCTGATGTTGAAAGGACTTCTGTGATGACTGAGAATGCAAGTGAGATACCCTATGATATGGGAGGAATGACTTTGGTTGATTTTTCTGAAGATCAAACAAATTTTGTTCAGTCAGAGTCTATCCACCTTGAGGGTGTGTCTCAGCAAACAACACTTAAAGATGGTGATGTACTAACTATGGTGTCTAATGAAGTATTACTGAAGACATCAGAGTCTAGTAAAGAACCTGAAAGTGGTATACTGGAGCCTGTAGTTTCTGAAAGGAAAGAAGATGATTGTAAGGGTTCAGAGACTATAGCAGCTCACTCCTTGGAGAAAACCTCAAGCCACATGCCAAATGAGGAACCCTCTCTCCATGTGAGTTCATGTATAAAAACTCCTTCTAAACTCTATTTTTCTGTAGGTCATGAGAGCACTTATCTAAATTTGAGTGATACACTTGAAAAGATGGACTTAGATCCACAATTTGAGCGGCTGGCTCCTGACCAGACAAAAAGTGAGGTAGAAAGAGTGTTGACTTTAGTAAGTCAAAGTGAGAATGAGGGTATGGATGATCAACTCCATAGTGAGGGAGAGAAAATTAGGAAACCATCATTTGATTTCTGGGATCAGGTTTTTCCTGAATCTTGGTCTGAAAATTTGGGTATGGATGCTGGTACTTATTCATTCATCAAAATGTATCAGAAGAATGACCTAGCACATCACAATGCAAAGCCAGAAGTTAAAGCTCAGAAGCAAAAGGAGAGGCTTGCAGGAATTATTAACAGAAGAGGTGCCAGGATAAAGCAATCTCTTGATACATATGTACCAGATGAAGATCCTAATGATCCTAGTGTTCCTTTGTATGTACTTCCAATATCAGCTCGAATTGAAACATCAACAGTCTCTGATCACTCTAAGGAGGAGTCAGGATTTGAAGATGTTAGTACACAGAATACTGGTGAAGGAAATGATGATCATGTTTCAGTTTCAGAACAGAAAGATGAAGATGTTGATACTTCTAATCAGGTTTTATTACTTGAATATCATACAACTCAAGCAACTTCTTCTACAAGACTTGACGATACAGTTCTTTCTGATTCTGATACTAGAGATACTAGAAGCACTTCCAACATTGAAGTTCATTCTGATGTTTTGAAAGATATTCAGAATTCTCAAATTGATATTCAAACAAGACTTCAATCACTTGAAGATAACCAAGTCACAATTATGGAAAATCAAGCAGTTCTTATGAATCTCATTTGTTCTGTTTCTGAATCTCTTGGAATTAATGTTGCTGATGTCAAAAAGGGGGAGATAAAGTCAATTCAAAGACAACAACAACACCACCAGACTGGGGATGATAAAGCTGGGGGAGATAAAGATCAGACAAAGGGTAGTAAAAAGAAGAACTAGCAGGAGTGACTAGCAGGAGTGACAGTGGTGAATCTTAGCTAGGAAGTGGTAAAGGAAGAGCAGCATTAATAGTTAAAATTCTTTCTTCTAAGTACTAGATAATCGTCTACATCTGAGAAGGAGGTACTTAACTTCATAATTCTACATTTATAAATTCTATTCTGGTTGTATTGTTATATGTTTTGACATCCACAACTTAGATTTATGCTTCAGATTGTAAAGCATAAATAGGGGGAGATTGTTAGGAATAATTCATAAGTTGTGATGTTAAGAATAGAATTTACACATTATACTTCTTGTAATCCTGATCTTATAAAGGATTTAGCACTGTATATAGGATTTATGTGTAAAGACAGTTATCTGTATAGTTTAGTCAGGAATGAACAGTGTATCGGAGACTACATGTCAGGAACAGAGAGCAAATCCTGATGATGGTCCAATACTGATGGTTGATCAGATACTGATGCAGTGTACAGATCCTGATATCAGTCGTGTTACTGATGATGTCATTATGGATGCTACAGAAACTGGCAAGTGCTATAAAGCAGGATCGTTGTTTGAAGAACAAGCAAGAAGATATTATGAAGGAAAGAGTTTTCTATTGAAGGAAACTATCGACTAGAAGGCAGAACATTGTCATGTATAGATTATATCTTTCTGTTATTAGTTGATAGGTAGCATTATAAATACTCTCTCAATATCATTGTAAAAGAGCGACGAAGTTGTGAGTTCGTGTGTGTAGCTCTGTATAAGGTTTGTATTCGAGAGTTCGAAACAAACAGAGAGAGAGATTTGTATTGTCAGCAGCTGCTAAAGGTATTGTACACCTTTGGTAGAGTTTGTATTTGATCTTATTAATACAAACAAGAGTTTGATTCATTCGTTTATTCTTGTTCATATAATCAAGCAAAAATCAGACACGATTATATAACTTGTATTCAACCCCCCTTCTACAAGTTATTCGAGTTAACATTATTTAATGTATTTATATATCAAGAGTTCTCCGTGTTTGCTTTGGTTGCTCACATTTGAGTTGCAATGTAAAAAACAATGACCACTGACGTGTTTGGCTGGTAGAATGTTGGAATGATGTTGTATTCTCTAATTGCATATTATATTTGCAGCTGTGGTTATAATCATGAAGTTGCAGATGGAGTGCATCCACCATGTACTGATGGAGTCCTTGGCCTCGGTAGTGGAAAATCAACCATTTTAGCACAATTGCGCAAACTTGGTCTGATGCGAAATGTACTTGGTCATTGCTTCAGTGCACAGGGAGGAGGTTATCTCTTCATTGGGGATAATATTTTCGCGACATCTGGAATTGTCTGGGCGCCAATGTCTAGCAAGTCCGGCAAGTAAGAACTCTCAAACCGGGAGCTATTTTCTGCAGTAAAATCTGTTCTAATATAATCAGCCAATATCAACAATATATACCTGATTGCATCTACTGACGAATTATCCTTTATAATACCTGATTTTGCAGCTGTTATTTCCAGTACTTCTGGAATCTATTTATATATGGATTTCTTCTCAGGTCAAAGTGTGGAAAGAAGTAGGACATTGATCATATTGATAGGCTTTTGCCTTTTAAATGTATATAGGAACCTTCATCTAATCTCCTTAACCAGGAGAGCATGCAACCAAAAGCCAGTGAAATGGTTATAATAGGCTACAAAGATAAAAAGAAGATCCGACGGTAAATTCCACTATCTCCTTGTTGTCAATTTAGTCACGGACTCTTCTAGGTGCCTCCATATGAAGCTGCAAACTATTCATGTCACTAACAAATAGAAGAAATGGCAATATATATTGGCCAAAAAAGATATCATATGGTAATGAGTAACAGATAATCAATTTGTTCAAAGCTAAATAGCTATGCTCATGTCACATGTCTAGGACTTATCGTATACTTGTACTAGTATAATAATATCATAATAGATGGTTCCCTATGATTGCAGATTCTAAACATTACACATTTAGGTACGAGAAACAATTTCAGTATCTACAAAAGTGTTCAAAGAAAATTAACGACTAAATGCTGAAAAAACTACATCACGGGGACTGGAGATGCAACATAATTGCACAGACCAATTTACATTTGGTTGAACATTAGCATCTTGTTTTGTTACATGAATTTGAGCATCAGGTACACACGAAATTGTAGCATGTCTGCTGGTATACTCTTGTAATGAAATTACATAATTTCATTCTTTTAGTTTATATATGAATAGCTCTGTTTTGTCTACTAAGCATTGCTTTGCACAATGGAAAATCCCAAAGCTTCCTCCAAATCTATTCTATTTTGCCCAGGTCTGTGCAGTCTGTCACTCTGTTCTGCAGTAAATGTTCAGTTCTGTTTTATTGAATGAATATAAGATTTGTTGAAATTTAAACCGATTTTGATACCAGTTCTTAGCACCAAATTCTATGTACTTGTGAAACTTTTATGTGGTCATGTAACTTGCACAATATGTTTTTTTTTAGTTTATGCACTTAGTTTTAGTAGTTGATTGTAATTGTGACAACCATCAGACAAGCATCAGTTGATAGATAATATTGAATCTGTAAATTTTTTATTTTTCGTTGGCATATTTCTAATAAGGTTGATTGAATATTGTCTCTGATTATATGATGCATTGTTTCAGTCGATAATTTTTCAACTGAATGAAACAAAGGCTTGTTTCGTCGGAAATTCACACGAAGACAGAGACATTTCAATTGAACTACAAGGAAAGAAGTAGAGGCACCAACAGTTCAATGGACAAGTTCTAGTATGATAGGGCTTTGATTTTGTCCTTTTATTTTAGTTTTGTGGACAAGTTGTGTATTTGTAATTTTGGTAATATTTGGATTTTTCTAATATGTAGCCAACTAGGGCACTGTTCGGAATACTTGTTATTCTATGTAACAAACAATGCTTTTTAATATCCAAGATTTATAAAAAAACCATCATGTGCTTTATAACCAGGCCATGCTTTTAACAACATAATAATGAAATGAAAACGTTGTAGGTTAAACATTTACACAACGCTTTTGCAAAACTAAAAACGTAGTGTCTTATACATTCAGACAACATGTAGTAAGCACAACAAGTGTGGTGTACATAAAAGACATACAACATAATAACCAAATGAAAACGTTGTAGGTTACACATTTACACAATGCTTTTTCAAAAATTAAACGTAGTTTCTTATACATTCAGACAACATATAGTAAACAAAGAAAGTGTGGTGTACTTATAACATATACAACATACTAATAAAACTAAACCGCTGTCTAACTACATTTCACACAATGCTTCTATTACAAAAAAACCAATGTCTATACCATAAAGATACAACAGAAAAAACCTTTGTAAACCATGGACGTAAGTGAAATTAGACAACAGTTCGAGAAAAAGAAACACTTGAGCTACGTGAAATGAGACAATAGTTTCTTGTTAAACTATTGTCTATACCAACTTTCATACAACAATTTTGAAATCACGTATGTTATCTTTCTGCAACACAGACAACGGTTATGATGCTGTTGTCTGATACGCGTAACAGACGGCATTCCAATAGACCACGAAAAAGCAGGGCTTCACACGACGGTGAAAAACCTTTGTCTGAATCAAAAATTCTTGTAGTGATCTACAAATAATTTAATGTAACAAGTACATATATATTCTTGTGCAATATGCAGAATTAGACAAGATTTAAAAAGAACAATACTTACGACATGTAAGTTGATATTACAGCCTGTCCAATCTGGTCGAACTCTAATAAGGAAATTAAATTCTCATGCAAGATAAATATTCTTTTCTCAAACCCGAAAACTTCAATATCACATGGAATTTCAATTGAGACACCTGACACTGCCATAGTTGTTGTTGCATGCTTATACAACAACCTAAAGCGGTTTGGCACATTTTTGTTTGTTGGCTCGGCATTTTTAAACATGTTCGCCAAATTCTTTAACGGATCATCAGCCTTCTGCGACACTTGCCTTTTCTTTTTCTACAAAAATTCATTTTATCAGTCATAAATATAAACACAGTTTATGGAGCACATCATGCGCGCAAACTATAGAAAAAGAAAAAGAAATACAAACCACAATAGTTGGAAAAATAATCAACTCCTTAGGCCACGCGACGTGAGAACCAACAGCTTCGTGGACCTTAACAATTTCACCCGGTACTGGCACTGGAACCAAGGCATTGTCGTTGATGCTTCCATCCACCAACACACGAATGCATCCGAGCGGCATAGGCATTCCATGTATCTTTTCGTTCATGTCCCCATCATTCATCGCCATACCAAATGCAACTATGTTCTGCACACTGCCTACAGCCATGGTTGCGGATCCTACATTTACAAGACATGCAAGGTGAAATTACAATTTGTATTATTCGTAATACTGTCCATAGCTTACATAATTGCTATATATAAAAAGAAAGCGAGTGGACGATAGAGCTTGTTTTACCTTTGTTTCCTTTTTGGATGGTGGAGTAGGGTCAATAGCAACACAATCACCATCCACATTCAATTCTTCAATAGCTGCTGCCTTTTCGGGCATTGACGGGGGAAGAATGGATGAACTAATCATCGCCTTTAGGTCAGCAATTTGTGACATCAAATCATTCGTTCTTCTCTCCATCTCCTCATCCCTAAGTTGATCACGTGCCAGCAACTCGGCTTTTGTAATTCGAGTCCTTTTCACTTTCGGGGTGTTAAAGAATGATTTTGGGGTGGCGATGCCTCCGACTCCTCGAAACCTTCCTGAATGCTCAGGATTTCCTAATGCAAGAGTCAATATGTCCTCAAATTCGGACAACTGCAGTTCACCCTTTTCCTTCTTTTCCATCAAATCATCCTGTCAACAATGCATTACATATTTACGATCAATATATACACATAATTACTTTTATTGTTCACATAAAATGGCCACTTAACATATATGGTATAATTGTAGAAAACAGGAGGTAATTGAAAGATTTCTTACAATAACTTGGTTGATCTTTTCTTGTTCTTCATCAACTTGACAGTCCTTTTCCTTTCGAGCTTTCTTCCACATAATTGCCCAATCAGGTTCTTCTCCAGGCTGAATTTTCCCTTTTTTGACCTGTTTAAAATGAATGAAACATTTAAAAGATATTCAGAAAGTATAAATTATAATTATAATGATAAAATATTACTTCTTCTTCTAGCAGTCCGATGTAGCCCTTCCTTGATGTGCGGTGTGGATATTTTCGCTCTTTGACTCTCGCCCTCTGTGCATCACGAAGTGGCTGCATCCAAACATAAAATACATTACTGACTTCAATATTGAAAGATATTACAAAAAAAGCCAATATGCGTACGTAAATTGTGCATACCATCCAATCAACGTTGGTCCTTTGAGCAACAAATTCTCTCCAAGCATCCCTACCAACAAATGCATAAATAGGTGGAGGCTTCCTTAGTTTCTTCTTTTCCCCAACAAATGGCATCACATAATTAGAGGTTAATTTTGACTTGAACTGTCTCCACTTCCAGCCTGCAGATTGTAGAATGGTTGCTCGACTTTCTGGAACAACTTTAAATCCAGCCTAAAATATGCAAGTAACTAATTAACCACTAAGAATGACCAGATTAAAGTAACTAATTTACATATAGACAAATATTACCTGAACATCATTCCATAACTTCTCTTTTAATTCAGGTTCCACATTTGGCCAGCTTCTAATGCTGATCGGAACCATAATCCTAGAGAGCATGCCAACATAAGAACTCAAGGTATGCCTAGTCTTTCCGATAGGATTTCCATGCACATCATACCTGACTTTAAACTTCTTTCCTTGAGCCTTCTTCACCACAACTTTGTGCATAGCACAAACACTACGCTTTCCTCCTAACTTCCTTTTTGATGTTTCAGTACTAGCAACAAATTCTTCTGTCGTAGGCTGAGTTTCTTGATGTACAATGGGTCGTGCAGAGCCTTCTGATTCAGGATGATTGCCTTTTGTGTTCACTTCCCTTTCAGGTTCCGACATAGCTTCCAGTTTCTTACTACTTGCCTGCTTGGTCTTTCGCTTCTTATTAGATCCTTCTGATTGAGGTACCGACATAGCTTTCGAAGGCAACTGCTCCTCCACTTCATTTTCCTTACTAATTGCCTTGGTGTTTTGCTTCTTAGATCCTTCTGATTGAGGCCCCGATATAGCTTTCGAAGGCAATTGCTTCTCCTCCACTTCCTTTTTCTTATTGCCTGCCTTGGTGAGTCGCTTTTTAGGTGCCATTCCGAGATCTGGTGCTTCAATCTGTAAGACACATATTTGTCGGGGTATACAATTACAAAATGCAAACTAAACAAATAAATTCAACTAAAATTGCAAGTTTAACATTAAGGCGAATAAAAATTCTAAAACAATTTCAGACTAAAAATAAATGCAAATAAAATTATAAATTCAAATAAACATCTGGACTAAACACAAAGACAAATAAAACTGAATATTCAATTAAAATTATACAGCACATACGGTATATGACATACAACTAGAAAATATGGATCATTTTTTAATCCAAATTCCCTCAACATTTTGTCTTTTATTGCTAACAGTACCCTCTATTTCATCAGTTATGTCACACGTTGGAATATTAGAGCAGAAAGGGGGATTTTCTAAAGTTGTCTCTCCTAATTCATCGTCATAATACAACTCCTGGTAGTCTCGAGGTGTGGAGTTTTGTACAACGGACCAGTTAGCATCGACCGGATCTTGAACTTAAAAAACTTGTTTCACTTGGTCGACGGACATATATTTATCGTTCTTGTGACCTTGTCTAGTGAGGTCCACAAGAGTGAAGCCAAGATCATTAACCTTGATGCCTCTTTCATTTTCTGCCCATTTACACAAGAACAGTGGGGCTTTAAATGCATGATAATCCAACTCCCATATTTCTTCGATTATTCCATAAAATGTCATATCACACTCTACGGGATTTAAATCCTTAGCAATAGATACTTGGACCATCTTGGCAACTACAGAAACACCGCTATTTTGCACAACCCTTGCATCATCTCGCTCCTTTGTGAAGTATTGGTTCCCGTTAACTAGATAACCACCATAGGTAAAAACAGAAAAAGATGGTTTTCCTGCCAGCCACCTTATTGTTTCTGAAACATTGTTGACATTTTTCATCATTTCAAGACTAACATGTGCACATTGTTTTAAATCAGACAGTCAGTGACTAGATAACGACACACCATTAAAAAATAGTCTACCAAAAAAAGATACCAACCCTTTCTTGAAACCAATCAGCAAATAAACGGTTGTGCTCTCCTATTAGCCACTGAGCACTCTTTTTTTCCCCTGGTACTGCCTTTCCAGCAACTCCTTATGCATCCTGAGGCAATGCATATGTTAAGTAAACAACCACAAAATACTCGATATTTAAAAGATGAACTTACAATCAAAAAATATAAACTTACAAGATATAGGGATACACTTCAGAGTTGTTCTGAAGGACATGTAAATGTGCCTCATCTCGTTCTTTCTCCTCTACTGACTTTATTGTTACAGCGGATAACGGACCTGAAAGCTTGCCCTTGTCCTTCGGAAGACCAGCAGTTGTGCAACTCTGCTTAACAAACTCCGTGCAAAATTCAACAGATTCTTCTCCTAGATAACTTTCCGCTATACAACCTTGTGAATAATAACGATTTCGAACATAGCTCTTTAACACTTTATTGAAGCGTTCAAATGGATACATCCATCTATAAAACACCGGCCCACATAAACACAATTCCCTAACCAAGTGTACTGTGAGACGAATCATTATGTCGTAAAACGAGGGAGGGAATATCTTTTCCAACTCACACAAGGTCAGTACCACATCTGCTTGTAATTTATCGAGCTTGGATACATCTACAACTTTGTTACACAAAGTGTTGAAAAAGAAACATAATCTGATTATGCTAACCCTAACATTTTTCGGAAGAACAGAGCGAATTGCAACCGGAAGTAGTTGTTGGAGAAGAGTGTGACAATCATGGGACTTTAACCCATGTATCTATAAATCATACATTGATACACAATTTCTTATGTTTGATGCATGGCCATAGGGAAGTTTAATATTTGACAATGAGGACAACATAGGTTCTCTTTTCTCCTACTTGTGGAGCTAAATCGGGCCTCACACCCATTTCAATCATATCACGACGAGATTCCTCACTATCTTTAGTCTTGAATGGCAAATTTAATAATGTCCCAATTAGACTATCGCACATATTTTTCTCAACGTGTATAACGTCGAGACAGTGAAGAACATGGTGAAACTTCCAATATTCCAAATCAAAAAAAATTGATTTTTTCTTCCATGGACAGACCACTTTGTTTGCCTTCTTCAACTCCTTCCCAAAAGAAAATTTTATCCGCTGCTGCTGCGCTAATACTTGTTCTCTAGAAAGGATTTGACGGGGGTGTCTAAATTCTTGTTCTCCATTAAAAGCTGCCTTATGCCTCCTATAAGGATGATACGGAGCCAAATACCGACGATGACCTTGGTAACATATTTTTCGGCTATGAGTCAAATGTTTACCAACGGTATCATCACCACATATTGGACAAGCCATATAACCCTTATTGACACAACCCGACAAATTTCCGTACGCAGGAAAGTCATTTATCGTCCACATCAAAACTGCTATTAGAGTGAAGTAAGACTTTGTATATGCATCATACACGTTTGGTTCACCTTCTTCCCAAAACTTCTTCAAATCATCTATCATCGGTTGTAAATACACGTCAATATTATTACCTGGCTCATGTGGACCAGAAACTAACACCGTTAACATCATAAACTTCCTCTTCATGCATAACCATGGAGGAAGATTATAAGTACAAGTACTACCGGCCAGCAACTGTATCGATTACTTAGACCATTATTATGTGGGTTTATACCATCTGCCGCCAATGCTAAACGAATATTTCTCGGTTCACTACCAAATTCAGGCCACCTATAATCAATATTCCTCCAAGAAGGAAAGTCAGATGGATGACGCATTTGGCCATCTTGAATTCACTTTTTCGCATGCCAACTCATTAGTTCAGCTGTAGAAGCCGATTTAAACAATCGTCTAAATCTAGGAATTATCTGAAAGTACCACATAACTTTGGCTGGAATGTTAATCCTAGGGTTACCATCTTTCCCCACCTTCCAGCGAGATAGATTGCACTTAGGACAGTTGGACGCATCGACATTTACACCCCTATATAGTACACAATCACTCGGACAGGCATGAAAGTTTATATACTCGAGACCTAGATCACTTAGGGTTTTATTTGCTTCATATGCATTAACCGGCAATACATGATCTTTAGGAAGTAAAGATCCAACAGAAGAAAGGAGCTCAGTGAAGGCACTATCGCTAATACCAAATCTAGACTTCCAATTGTGCAATTTCAACATCGACTCTAACTTAGTACACTCACTGTCCTTATATAAAGGTTGCTCTGCATTGGCCACAAACCTCCTAAACTCATGTGAATCGTCATCGTAATCACCCCTGTTATAAGCTGCTTCACAAACATCAAATGTTTCTGATGTCGGAATTTGCCCCAAAGGTAAAGTACCACTACCTATAGTTGAATTTAGTGGCGTACTACTTGGGCACTTTTCTCCATGCCAAATCCAATCGACATACCCCAAACTAAAACCATTTTGATAAAGATGACCCCTAATTATTTTCACATAAAACTTTTTGAAATTACCACAATGTGCACATGGGCATGGAATTTGTTTAGGATTTTTAGCATTTTCTTCAGCATATATCAAGAACCTTTCAACCCCAATTTCATACTCTAAAGAATCCCTATCTTTCGAAATCCATGACTCATCCATATGTTAAAGAAACCTACATGATATTGTTATTTTTCAAAAATTAAAAACAGACTTGTCCAAAATTATACAAGTCATTAAATTATCATTTCTATTCTAATAACACAAAGAATTAAACATATTAACAATCAAATCATAATTAAACTTATTAACAATATCAAATCACAATTAAACAATCAAATCACAATTAAACATTATCGAAATCATATAAACAAGCACATGCGTCTAATTAGAAATCACGAGATCACTAAAGAATAGAACTTAATAGCTGAGCAATTACTAACCTGAAGAACACAAGCAAATGCTCAAAAATAGAAAATGTAACCGCAGCACACAAGCAAATGCTCCTACAAATTCATGTTGAAAAATCAGAAGTGTCTAATTAGAATGCTCAAATTAACCAATAATCCAACACACCAAAGAAACAGATCATATTTCCACAATTAAGTTCAGGAGCTTTAACTAAATGTAAACTCTTCCTTACCCACCCACTCACCAATACATACACTACCTCACCAATTAATGCACAAAAATGAAACAAAAATATTTAGGGTTTTTCAATTAATATGAAACAAAAAATAAGAATTACAAATAAGAATTACAAGTAATACAAACTAAAAACAAGAAACAAAAACTTAATTCGAACAAGAAAAACATGAATTTGCAGATGACCCAGAACAAGTAATACAAGAAAAGCATAAAATAGATACATGCAAAAAGAAAAACAAGTAATTAACACAAAAACTTACTAATTGCAGATGACCCAAGCTAAAAGAGCAACCAATCTGCAAAAAAATGTTCAATTAAAACAAAATTGAGCTTAAATCGAACTATTAATCAAAAAATTACTTACGATTTGAGCTTCCTTTTCTCTTAATTCGAGCTTCTCTCTTCTCTATTTCGATTTACAGAGCTCGTAATTACTAAGATGTGGGTTTAATTAGGGTTAATTAGAGAAAAGTGAGGGATGCGGGTGAGAGAGACAGAGAGAGAGGGTCGAGAGTGAGAGAGAGAGAGAGAGAGATGAGAGAGGGTCGAGAGTGAGAGAGAGAGAGAGATGAAAGAGAGAGATGAGTGTAAGAGAGAGAGATGAGGGTCGAGAGAGATGAGGGTGGAGAACCGGATAATAATTTAGGGGAAAGTTTAGAGGCGGGGAGTGAAATGTTTTAAGGGGGGGGAAATGTTTTATTAGAAATGGGGGAAATAATCTAAGGGGGAAATATTTTATTAGAAATGGGGGGAATGTATTAGCCGCTTGTTTTTTATTTTTTAAAAAATCATAAAAGACATCGATTATTTTAACTACCGATGTCTGCAAAACAGATTAACATCGCTTTTAAATAAACCGATGTCAAAAACCTTTTTAACATCGGTGGTTTTTGAAACCGATGTTAAAGGGGTGATGTCTAATCCAGTTTTTCTAGTAGTGTTATAAACATCAGTTTTTACAGAAAAAAATTGATTTATATTGTTCTCTGAGACATCATCCTATACTGATGTCTAATGTAAATATAAACATCAATTTTTACAGAAAAAACTAATTTATATTTTTCTCTTATACATCACATATTGTAGACAAAATGTGATGTATATCTTTGTTTTAGACATCATTTTTGCCATAGTAAAATTGATGTTTATTTATGTCTTAGATACTAAAATTGATGTTATTTTTTATCTGATTACAAATAGATCTTTATTCATAAAAAGCTTTTAACATATTAAGGAAATAAATATCAAACGGATACTTTTAAAATATATTCGGGAACTAAAAATAATTTTTCATTAAGTTCTACATATTTTTCTTGAATGCTACCATAACAAAATGAAAAGTTAATAATTCTAGTATTTTTGATAATATATTTAGATTTTAAGAAATTTACTTACTATTTATTTTCAATTTTATGGTTATTTTATTTGATTTAATTAAAATTAAATTGTAAATAAATTTCTTAAAATCTAAATATATTATCAAAAATACTAGAATTCATAAAATTTCATTTGGTTAAAGTAGCATTTAAGAAAAATGCGTAGAACTCGATGAAAAATTATTTTTACTTTCCGAGTACATTTTGAAGGTATCTATTTGATATTTATGTCTTTAAAAGTGTTTTAAATGAGATCCCGAATTTATCAGTGTGCAATCTGAGATATTTCAAGTTATTCAGTGGCTAATTTGATATTTAACCCATTATAAAACTGACCTTCTTTGATGAATAGAAGCAAGCATATGATGACTTTGCCTCAAAATCATACGGGTCATCTTCATTATCCTTGATACCCATGTGCACTACATACACATACATATGTACATAAATTACAGATAGAATAATTAATACACATACATATATACATAAATTAAATTGACCCCAAATTAAAACTTAGGGTTTCAATTTTAAATCCCCGAATTAATCGAACTTGTAAGTTTGAACATATCAAACTTAGGCTTATCCACTGACAAATCAAATTAATTCGAGCTTTGAACCATCAAGATTTGACCTTCAAACAAATCGATTTCGATTTCAGTGTGAGAGATAGAGTTTCGGGGGTTCGACTATGAGAGAGAGAGCTCTTTGGGGGTTGAGTGTGAAAGAGATAGAGCAGAGGTGAGTGATGGTGGAGGTGGGTTGTGGCTGTGAGAGACGAGAGAGAGGATAGTGAGAGAGAGAGGCGAGAGAGAGAGATGAGAGTGAGAGTCGAAACAGTTTTTCAATTTTTTGTTTTAGTTTATTTCGTTTTGTCTGAAGGGGGTAAATAATTGTTAAGGGGGGGGGGAAATATTTGGAGCAAAGGGGGGAAATAAATAAAGTGGGCGTGCATTAAAAAAAATTTAGTCGAACTTTAGACACCAGTTTGAAAATAAGCGATGATTTAAAACAACAAAGACATCAGTAAAATACGGGATGATGTTATTATATTTTTTAACATCAGTGGCATTAGTAACCGATGTCTAACGTGTGATGTCTATTGAACTTTTTCTTGTAGTGTCTAGAACTTTTTAGTGTCATAAGCACCTGATTAATGTTTGCAATAAGAGAACCAATATGTTTATTAATACTTACTATAAAATTATCCATCTCAAATTGCAGATTATTGGGAGTATGTCAGAAGGTCAGAGAAAAGCTTTACTCTTCTTTTGGACATCATTGAAGTATGTACTTGTGAAAGGTTTTCACGTATTAACCTCTTGACTTTCCATCCACAAGATGAACGAGAGTTGCAATCGCCTTCCATCATCTCAAACATGTTTCTATCAGTTGTGTTTTCCATCTTACTAATCATTTAAAGTCATGCAAGAGCGTTTAAGCATCATCCCAGCTTTGGTACTGCTTGAAAAAAACCTTACATGGTGGGACAGAAAATTTCTTGGCGGCACATACAAAGATTGATACAAAGCTTAAAGTCAAGCAAGATTGTGTACGCATTATTAGTGATGAGCATGAGCAGCTTTGGTACTTGTTGAAACAAGCCTCGACTGGTTTTATTAAATTTAAAATCGAGATTACAATCAGAAGCCAATTTTCACTGTTATTTAAAGAACGAACATTTCTCTGTATGTTATAAAACATTCAACTGTATTAGCGGTAGTGGTTAGACAAAAAGAAAAGATTAGTATTTCCATTTCATGTATGTAAATACTTTTATTTAATGAAAATAAAAAAAAATTATTTTATTTACTTGTCTATTTACTGTTCATTATCTAGAGATTGATAATGTGCATACATTCAAAGTTGACAAGTATAGACACAAAACAATCATTAGAACTAAACAACTGATCAGAGTCTTAATTAAATTTAGAGTTTGGAACACAAAGTCAGGACTAAGTATTTTCAAGGTCTAGTTCTTCATCATAGTCTATATCACACTTCACACTCTATCAAAATATAGAATTTCATAGCTAAAGAAGTTAATATTTTTAAAAAAATTAATATTTAAATATAGATAATGACGAGCATCAAAACTATAAGCTGAAATACATACCTTGCTACTTATGCATATTTAAGAATCTATTAATTTAATTAAGATTCCTAACTCACTTACCAACCTAACACTACGCCACATATGGGCTTCAACAACGCTTTTTTCAGTGTTACGAGCAAAAGTGTAGCCATATATGCCTTAAAATTGGTCTACGCCTACACATTTTTTTAGTGTTACCATTTCTTTAAATTAGTGTTACCATAGACTCAGACTGTATCTATCCCAACACGCAACACGGAAGCAAGTGTAGGCGTTGGTCTTTAAAAAAAGTGTAACCGTAGCTCAATATTTGTCCGAATATTTCATTTAACACAGGCGGGGAAATATTTGTCCGAATATTTCATTTAAGCGGGTCAATAATTTCAGTCCCTCTCTCAATTATTATCTCCCTCTCTCAACACACTATCTCATTCTCAATTATTCACTGCTCTCTCAACTCTCTCTCCCTCTCACTCTCGCTCTTTTTCTTCCTCTCTCTCCCTCTCACTCTCGCTCTCGTTCGTTTAAACACTGAATTAAACACACACACATTTCTTCACGGGTTCAGTGAGCTAGGGTTTGCTCAAAGGCTTTGTACGGGTTCAATTAGGGTGATCTCCGCGAGTTCTGTTCAATTAGGGTTCTGTTTAACTATCTTCTTCAGGTATTGGGCTCTACATTCTTCTTGTTTCGTTACATGCTTCAATTATTGAGATCTGTTCTTGTTCAATTGAGTTCTGTTCTTGTTTGCATGTTTCAATTATAAAGGTTTTAATTATGCTTACATGCTTACATTCTTCTTGGGTTTAGTTCTTTGGGTTTACATGATTATTGGGTTTAATTCTTATTATTTGTTTAATTATTTGTTTTAATACTGAATATTGGGTTTAATTATGCTTGAAACTTTTTGTATTTTTATATGTTTATTGTTTGTTGCTAATTATGTTTAGATTTTTGATAGCTTGAGCTTGTTTGTTGCTTGATTTTTTATGCTTATTATTACAAAATTGTGACATAGTTAACAGTTAACACTCACCATCTGTATTCAATGGCAGATTATCACCATCTGCATTCTAGTGTGTTGTTTAAGTAGTTAATAGTTGAAGTTTGTGTAAATGGAATACCTGCATTATTTGTGTTTTTGTGCTTGTTTGTTGGTTGATTTTGTGTTTTTATTGTGACTTCTTTGACACACACACACACTCACTATTTCATTGTGTTGTCTGACTTTGAATGAGTTTCCAAAATGCTATGATCGTGATGGATACATACGTATCCATGGTGTACTCTGTGTGAAATTTATTGCAAAATACAATTGCAATATCTTCAAACAGCGTATACCATGGATACGTATAGTCATACGTGTCCATAGTGTGATTGGACTTAGTGACTTGAAGTTAAATACATATAGGTCCTAAATTCAAAGTAAACAGAGTCGATTATTTAGTAATACTAGAATGTTTGTTTTAAAATGAGACTGTCTACAAGTTGTAGGTATTGTTTAAATAGTTATTAGTTAGCTACTAAAACTGACGAGATTAACTAGGTAGAATTAGTTCCTGATCGTAGTTATATTTTCCTGTAGTCATGAGTCAGAAAGGTAATACTTGGTTGAATCGTCCCAAGTATACGAAAGATTATATCGAGGGAACGAAATACAGTGTCCTTGTGATAAGTGTGAAAATATTTTATGGCGGAGTCCAAACATGGTTCGCGACCATCTCATTTGCAATGGACCGTGTGTAACGTTTGTAGAATGGATTTATGATGTTGCGTTAGTAAAAGATAGTAATATCATGGAATCTGAACCAGATACGGAATTTCAAGATAATTTTGACGAGATGCTGAATGTTATGTATGGCAACGTGGGACCAAATGAAGATGCAAGTAAATTTTATCAGTATGTCGAGGAAGGAAAACAGCCCCTTTATCCTGGTTGTAAGAAATTTTCTCGTTTAAGTTTTCTAGTTAGGATTTACCATTGGAAGTGCATTCATGGAGTAACCGAGTCTGCGTTTAGTGAGATATTACAATTGATAAAAAAGGTTGTTCCCGATATAAATCTGCCTGCCACTTACAATTCCACTAAAAGGATCATGAAGAATTTGGGCCTTGACTATATGAAGATACATGCATGTCCAAATGACTGCATGTTGTACTGGCGTGAGAATGAAAACTCAGATTCTTGCAAAATTTGTAGTACTTCAAGGTGGAAAAGCGTGGCACAAGAATCGAACGACGACAATAATCGAGTTCCTGCCAAGGTGATGAGATATTTTCCGTTGGCACCAAGGCTCCAGCGAATGTTTATGTGTAAAGATTTTGCCAAACAAATGGTGTGGCATGCAGCTGAACGAATAAAAGATGGGAAGTTACGGCATCCGGCTGATGCTAAAGCCTGGAAGACGATGGATGTCTTGTATCCATAATTTTCGTCAGATAATCGCAATGTGAGATTGGGGTTAGCTTCTGATGGGTTCAATCCATTTCGCACAATGAGTTCCACACACAGCACATGGCCAATTGTAGTCGTGAACTACAATCTACCTCCTTGGCTAAACATGAAACCAGAAAACTTGATTCTCTCAACCCTTATACCTGGCCCAAATGATCCCGGAAACAATATTGATGTCGACATGCAGCCACTGATCGAGGAGCTGAAAGAGCTATCGAATGCAGGAGTAGAAACATGTGATGCTTTCACTGGTCGAACCTTTACGTTACGTGCAAGTGTCCTATGGACCATTAGTGACTTCCCTGGATATGCGATGTTGTCAGGGTGGAGCACGAAAGGGAAACTTGCATGTCCAAAATGTCATTACGAGACATCATCAATGTATTTAAAGCATAGCAAGAAAATGTGCTATATGAACCATCGGAAATTCTTAGACCCCAACCACAAATGGCGATCTGATAAGAGAAGATTTAATGGCGAAGTCGAGACTGGAACAAGTGCTCCAATGTTAACTGGCGTGGGAAAAAAACAAAAAGTAAGTTGCGATGTCAACCCTTAGTATAAGAAGTCGATATTTTTTGACCTGCCATATTGGAGAGACAACTTAATTCAACATAACCTTGATGTTATGCATATAGAAAAGAACATATGTGATAGCATTTTGGGCACTTTGTTAAATATTAGTGGTAAGACGAAAGCCCATCTAAATGCTCGATATGATTTGCAAGAATTGGGCATTAGGAAGGCCCTTCATCCCACTACCTCTGCTGATGGAAAGCACATCGAAATCAGGGCAGCAAACTTTGACATGACGAACGAAGAAAAGGATTTATTCTGTTTGGTGCTTAAAAATGTTAAATTCCCTTATGGTTTTGCTTCTAACATTAGCAAATGCGTGCAAGATAGGAAAGTTGTTGGATATAAGAGTCATGATGCACATGTAATAATGCAATACTTGTTACAATTTGCTGTCAAACAAACGTTAAAGCTCGAGGTTACAGTTCCATTAATCAGACTCGGTGAATTTTTAAGAGGTATATGTTCCCGATTTATTGAGGTGCATGAAATAGAGAAGCTACAAGAGGAGATTATCGAAATACTTTGTCAATTTGAGATGCACTTTACAAATGCCTTTTTTGACATAATGGTTCACCTTCCGGTACATTTGTGCCAGGAAATTGAATACGGTGGACCAGTCCACCAAAGATGGATGTATTCAATCGAGCGGTACCTAGGTGTATTAAAAAAATATGTCCACAATAAGAGCAGACCAGAAGGGTCCATTGTAGAAGGGTATCTCGCTGATGAATGTGTGACATTTTGTTCAAGATTCCTAAATGATGGCGAAGATAAGTCGTTGAATGAGTCTGCAACTCCAAAAGTAGAAACTGGTGGGTATTTTATTGGTTTGGGGAAAAACAAAAATGGGAAAGATATTCACTTTTCTGAAGAAATGTGGATCGCAGCTCATCGAAATATTTTATTTAACTACAATGATGAGGCAGTGGTACAACTAATTGAGTAAGTCCTTAAAACTTAATAATTTCTTGCATATTTAATTTAAAAGTAAATAAAGTAATTTATCTAAGTCGGTACACTGACATACTTTACTTGTGTATAATTTCAGGAAACATCGTGCATTATTGGACAATAACGTGAAGTCCAAACGGTATAAAAAGGAAAAAACATATACCGACGAAATATGTGAGTGGTTCAGGAGTGAAATTAGGAAACAATCAGGGGTTTCAAGGGAACTGCTTTCCTTAGCAAAAGGTCCACGAAAAGTGGCTAAGGGGTTTAGTGGGTATGCAATAAATGGATATAGGTTTCATACGAAACAAAGAGATCGTAAGTGTACAACGCAGAATAGTGGTGTGTTTTTGACAGCCTTAACAACTAGTTTCGCAAGTTCAAAGGATAGTAATCCATCAGTTGGGGATGTTGGTTACTATGGATCAATTGAACAAATAATAGAAGTTGACTACTGGGGAGCTTTTTCTGTAGTTCTGTTTAGGTGTACTTGGTACAAAGATGAAAAGGATTCTTTTGGTTTTACTCGAGTTAACTTCAACCGAGTTTGTCAAAAAGATGATCCTTTTGTCATGGCAACGCAAGTGCAGCAAGTGTTCTACATTGAAGATCCAGTTGAAAAGCATATCAAATATCCTATTAAGAGGCTATCAACGGAGGTCCATGAACCACAAGACTGGGATAATGTAGTTGAAGATGATATACACGGGCAGTTTACACATGACACGATATTTCATTCTGTTGTAGAAGAACAGGATCGTGAAGTTAGTTGTTTTAGAGATGATATGCCTGTAACAGAAATTCCTATTCAGTCGCCTAAGAAAACTGATCATTAATTAGACATGGAAAACTGATCTTTGTTTATGTTATTTTTGTTAATCAGTCTTTTTTTTCCTGTTATTTTTGCCATCTTGATTTAGCCATAACAGTGTCATGTAATTTATAAATTGTTAATTGGTTATACATGATTTATACATGATTTCTGTTAATTAGTTATATTTGTCAATATCAAATTGTTTACTTGAGACTGACTTTTTTTTGTATTTTGTAACAGAATGGAAACTGGGTCTCTGATTATACGAATGCACCACAAGGGAAACTTCACAAAGACTAGGTATTCTGGTGGCCAACATGTTACATTTTCGGAAGATCCTGATAGGTTTTCCTACTCTGTGTTGATGTGGTGTGTTAAAGAAATGAATTACACAAAGATTGGTGGCGTATATGTCAATATTGATGGTTGGAAACTACTGGTAGATGATAAAGCTCTTGGTGAATATACTAAAGGGAAATCTAAGTTAGATTTTTACATCGATCCCAATATCGACAAAGGTATACCAGCAATGAAACAAATGCAACCGCATGTGATTGTAAGGCCAAGGTCAAGCCCTTTTAAAGCTCAAGAAAAAAAGTTGAGAAGCGGACTTTTGTGACATTGAAGAACATCAATGCTGAGAAAACACGAAAGCTGAAGGATATGAATGATGACAAAGAACGGAGAATCAGTATAAGGAAGAAACTAGAGTTCAAGCAGCCTGATGCTAATCCTCCAAGGGAGAAAAAAGGTCCAGAGAAAGAGACAACTATTGTTGAAGGTCAGGGATGTAATGACTATGAAATGAAATGGAATGTGAATGTTGCGAAAAATAAAGCAAAGCTTGTAGAACTTGGATTGGTCCCAAGTGAGTCTGTTACGAGTCCTCCAAAGGAAAAAAGCAAAGACAAGGTAACAAATGACGATGCAAGTGTGAGTGAGTACCTCCCGGACAATAACAATGTTCAACCTGATGATGAGGATGATAATGTCACTTCAAAGGTACATATTTGTTTAATTTAAGCATCAAATTATGTTTATAGTACTGCTGCTTATTGACTTAAATTTACATTTTTAGGGAATGAAAAAGGGCAAGAGACAGAGAGTTGAGATCGGTTCTGGACCAAGAACTCGTTCGCGAGTTACTCAAGTGCCAGATTCATCTGAAAAGAATAAATCAGTCGGGGACGCAAATTTACTTCCTGTGGAGGTATTATAATTATTTTACTACTAAAGTGCCAGTTTTATGTATGTGTGTGAGGAATTAAAATACTTATTTAAAATTAAAATATAACTGAGCTGATAATTTTTTTGACGTTGTTTACAATTAATCTTCCTTTTAAGGTCAATGAAGCACCAGTAGTTTCTCTAAAAGAGAAGCTAAAAAATCTAAGAGACGGTCCTGGTTCAATGACTGCATACTTGAAGTTACGCGAACTTGAAAAACAACAACTTCAAAAGGAAATCCCGAGGGCAGAGTCTGAAATGCAACATTTGCAATCACAGTCCGATAATTTTACATGTATAATTAGTTTTACTTCAAGTAAATCCATTTTTAATTTTAGTTTAAGTTTAACTTTATAATCCCGAGGGCAGAGTGTGTTCTCATTGTTATTAGTTTTCAGTTGAGCCACTTGTTGATGAAGCTCCGAAAAGAAAACGAGGGAAGACCAAAATGAATCATATTCATAATTCAACAGAGAAAAGAAGGATCACCCTCAATTATCTTAAGCAACCTGTAGCGGATAAAGGCAAGTTACTAGTTGAATTTAGCAACTTTTTGGGGACAACTGTAAGGCAATTTGTGTCTCTTACTTGTGCGAGTTGGCATCAAGTTCCTGAGAAGGAATTGTTGTGGGAGTATGTCAAGGTAAAAATTGTTTCATATGTGAAAATTTTGCACTTTGCGTAATTTTATATGACAACTGTAAGGGTTTATATGTTCCTTTTTATGCACTTTGTGTAATTTCATGCAGGACAAGTATATTGTTCCTGAAGATGCTAAACGGTGGGTTAAGAAAACAATGAGTGATCAGTTTAGGAGCTACAAAAGTCGAATTAAGAGAGATCATTACAATCCTTATCCTACAGATGAGGAGAGGTTGGCACACAGGCCCGAAGAGGTTCCTCTTTCTGACTGGAAGATTCTTTTGAATTATTGGGGTGACGAAGAAATTCAGGTAACACCACATCGTTTTGTTAAAAGTATTGGTATCCAGTTTTGTACTCCTAAAATCACTTAGATTATTCAGGTAACCTAAGAAAATTATATTAATCTTATTTTAAACTAAGAAAATTACTTAGTTTTTTCCCTCTGTTGTACAGGAAATTGCACAAAAGAATGCAGAGTCACGAAAAAAAATTACTGAGACGCATACTACTGGGTGCACGAGTTTCGCCCAAGTTGCCAACAAGCTGGTATGCATATTTCATCTTAATTCAAGTAGATTTTGTAGAAATTTTTGTAGTTTTATTAGTCTCCATTGTATTATCAGGATAATTCATGCTTTTAATATGTAAAATTTATTTAATTCAGCTACTTGAAAAACTGGAAAAACTGGAAAAAGAAAAATTGGGAAAACAGAAAAAACTTGGAAAAATGCCTGTAAATGATGATGGTGAGAGTAATTGTGAGGAGGAACCGGTTATAGTATCTGAGGCTGATATATATATAGAGACTCGCAAACGAAAAGAGAACCGTGAGTACAAGTTACCTGAGGAGGTGCTCAAAACGGTTAACAAAAAAATTGTAAGTTCAATTAATTTAGTTTACTTTTTTCGTACTAATTCTATTGTTTACTGTATTTGTGTTTTAATCAAATGCTCTGTTTTTTTAACAGGTTGATGTTAAGAAAGCCCTGCAAACCGAAGGTGTCGAGGCTGCTAATAAGTTGGTTCGTGGTGGCAAGGAACACTGTCCAACTTACCTACTTGGGAGGTTTATTCGGAAAAAGGAACCAAAATCAAAGTCAGCAGCATCAGGTACATCCTCCGTTCAACCTTCAGCTTCTGATCAGTTGGTGTCTAACCTAACTGATAAGATCAGAGCTCAACTTCAGCAAGAGATTGATCAGAAACTTGATCAAAAAGTTCAACAGATGATGAAAATGTTGGCTGAACAGAATCCAGGTTTGAAGTTAGACGCTATTGAGGGCTCCGAGAAATCAGCTGAAGTGCCCCATGAAGATGACGACGTTAGTACCGACTAATCAGATTTTACGCTATTCTAAGTAACCTATGTTGTTTTCGTTATACGTTTTTGGGTTGCGATGGTATTAGACATTGGTACTTAACGTTTAAACTACGTATTTAACTTAGCTTTTGGATGGTTTGTTTGTGGATTGATGTAGTTAATTTTGGATGGTATTTTATGTGTTGGAATGGTTTTGGATACCATTTATGTATTGAAATGGCTTTTGGATAGCCTTTATGTTGACAATATTTTGAATGGGAACCTTTTATTTCAATGTCATATGTTGGCTTTCTTTATTTAAAATGTGGGTAAAGAGCTGCAAGAATGTAGCCATTGGCTCTAGTATTAATATTTTTGTGTTGGCAAAAGAATAACAAAGTGTTGGCAAAAAGTAAAAAACACCAAAGTGTTTCACAATTTGATGTTACAATAGGACTAAAGAGGTGTTGGCATAGGTCTACACCAACACTTTTAATAGTGTGACTACAAAGATTATGGTGTAGCCATAAATCTATAGTAACATCTTATAAGGTGTAGCCACAGATCAGAAAGGTGTTGGCATAGGGGTCTAAGCCTACACTTTTCTCCGGTGTTACCAAAAATCGAAAAAGTGTTACCATAGGGGTCTACGGTAGCGGCCGATTTTGTAACACTACCATTTTTGGCCAAAGTGTAGCCGTAGCTGGTTTTAGGCTGTTTCAGCAACACTTTTGGCCCTATAAGCACACTTTTTTTGGCGTAGCTGTAGGCCATTTGTGGCCTAGTGTAATGAAGGTACCCACAAGTGCCTTAGTTAGAATATCTGCAATTTGTTTGTCCGTAGGAACAAAATGAATTTTCAAAATACCATTCTCAATTTGTTTTCTAATAAAATGGGAACAAATTTGTATAGTTTAGATTCTTGTTTCATACCATGTGATTGATTGAGTGGTCCTTTGGGTAAGTAAGTTTTATTTATAGTTATATGTCTTTGTATTGGTTTTGTTGCACAAAATCCAGATCACAGGGGCGTCACATAATCAATTAGTAATTATTAATTATAAAATTATTGGTCATAGATATTTTTAGAAAAGGAGAGATTTTAGTTTAAAAAGTTAGAAAATGTAACGCATTTTTTGAAGAATATAATAAGTTAGTTATTGTTAATTATAATATTATTAGTTTATTGTATTAAATAAAAATGTCCCATGATATTTTGGGAAAACGAGAGGTTTTAGTTACAAAAGTTAGAAAATGTAATGTGTTTTACTTGAAAAATGTAATTGATTAGTTATTATTTTGTTTTATTAAATAGAATTGCCCGCAATTATTACAAAATAATTGTATATAAAAATAAAGGAAATTGAGTAAAAAGTAACTAAGTAACGGTTAGTTTATTTTATTAAATAAAACAAACAGTTATTTCATTAAATAAAAGGATGCATGATTTTTTTTGAAAAAGGTAATGTGTTTTAGTAGAAAAAGATACTCCATCCGTCCCAACCAATTCTTTACCTTTTTTTTACACTTGCTGGCACCCATTTTAAGGTGTATTTTAAGGGTAGTTCAATTTATTTTTTAAATTTTCTTTTCTTGTATAAATATATACATTATATTTTTATACAAAAAAAGAAATTTTTAAAAATAAGTTATGGAACTATCCATAAAATGCACCTTAAAATGCGTGCCTAAATTAGTTATTAA
Source organism: Kitagawia praeruptora (assembly GCA_037693485.1). NCBI lineage: Eukaryota > Viridiplantae > Streptophyta > Magnoliopsida > Apiales > Apiaceae > Kitagawia > Kitagawia praeruptora. Next base: position 131,677,544 of record CM075347.1, read on the forward strand.
GAATTATAGTATTGCTATTTTGTCTTAAAAAAATCGAATTGCTTGCAATTATTACAAAATAAATGTATACCTAAATTAAACGGTTTGGTGCCCAACATACGAGCACTTGGGGAGAGTGTGGAGAGCACTTGGGGAGAGTGTGGAGGAGTCATACGTTGTAAAAAAATTGTTACTAGCCGTTCTTTCTAAATTCTTACAAAATGCATCTACCATAGAGCAATTTGGGAACCTCAACACGATGACGTTTGAGGAAACAGTTGGATCTTTGAAGGCACATGAAGAGAGGTTGTGAGGCTAAACCGAGAATAGTGGGCATCAACTGTTACTCACCGAGGAAGAGTGGAACAAAAGGGAAAATGAGGAACAAAAAGTATTACTAATCCTGGAGGAATGGCATAGAAGATCCCGCAAAATTGATGGGTTCTCCGGACAGAAGTACAAAGGAAAGGACAATCTGCGTTGGGTACGAGACAAGGGTAATGTACGTTGTTTCAACTGCAGGGCGTATGGGCATTTCGCTGTAGAATGTAAGAAGCCCAAACGAGACAGGGAAGCAAAGGAAGAGGCAAATATTGCAACAATCCCTGATGATGAACCAGCTTTGCTTATGGTAAAGTACGAGGTAAAAGAGAAAGGTATGATGCTGATCAATGAGGAGAATGTAACTCCGAAACTGAATTCCAAAACTGATGAGAAGAAAGAGGAGTCGAATTTGTGGTATTTGCATAATGGCGCTAGTAACCATATGGCGGGATAGCAAAGAAAATTCAGTGAATTAGACGAAAGTGTGACTGACAAAGTAAAATTTGGCGATAACTCTGTAGTACACACAAGGGGAAAGGGCTCGATTATAAAATGCAGCAATGGTGAAAACAGAGTGTTAAGGGAGGTGTATTACATCCCCTCATTGTGCAGCAATATTCTGTCACTAGACCAGCTTTCAGAAGAGGGAAACCAAGTCATGCTGAATGGAGACTGTTTATGGGTTCGTGACAAGAGGGGTTAGCTACTGATAAAGGTGAATCGCTCTAAAAATAGACTATATAAGGCAATACTCAAAAATGGTGAACAGAGGTGTATGCTAACGAGGTGCGATGACAAGAGTTGGCTTTAGCATTCCCGTCTAGGACATGTAAACTATAAAGCTCTTACACTAATGTCGACTAAAAACATGGACTGCCCAAAATTGTCCAACCTGATGAAATTTGTACAGGGTGTCTAATGTCTAAACAAACAAGGAAGGGGTTTCCACAGCAAGCTGAATTTCATGCCAAAAGGCACCTCGAATAGGTACATGGTGACCTTTGTGGGCTAATAACACCAAGTATAAGTACCGGTAAGAGGTACATCTTTCTACTCGTTGATGATTTTTGTCGAGTTATGTGGGCATATCTGCTGAAAAGCAAGAGTGATGCTCTTGATGCTTTTAAAAGATTTCGAACTCTAGTTGAAAACAGTCTAGATAAATGGATAGAGACCTTCAGAATTGATAGAGGTGGAGAATTCACATCAAAAGAATTTATGAAGTACTGTGAGGATGTTGGAATTAAAAGGCAGCTTACAGCAGCTTAGTCACCACAGCAAAACGGTGTGGTCGAACGGCGAAATCGCACCACGATAGAAATGGCTCGTAATTTGCTAAAGGAGACAGAGTTACCCACGTATTTCTGGGGAGAGGCTATTCATCACACAATTTATTTACTCAACAGACTTCCAACAAGGGCTATCACAGGATTGACTCCGTACGAGCCTTGGTCAGGCATGAAACCACATCTGGAGCACGTTCGAGCGTTCAGTTGCTTGGCTTACATGAGAGTCTCAAATGTCAACTTAAAGAAATTGGATTCAAGGAGCAAGGCAGCAAGTGCCGGTAACACGTACATCTTACTTCTTGTTGATGATTTTAATCGAGTTATGTAGGCATATTAGCTGAAAAGCAAGAGTGATGCTCTTGATGCTTTTAAAAGATTTCGAACTCTAGTTGAAAATAGTTCAGATAAACGGATAGAGACCTTCAGAACTGATAGAGGCGGAGAATTCACATCAAATGAATTTATGAAGTAATGTGAGGAAGTTGGAATTAAAAGGTAGCTTATAGCACCTTACTCACCATAGCAAAACGGGGTGGTCGAACGACGGAATCGCACCATGATAGAAATGGTTCATAGTTTGCTAAAGGAGACAGAGTTACCCACATATTTCTGGGGAGAGGCTATTCATCACACAATTTATTTACTCAATAGACTTCCAACAAGGGCTGTCACAGGACTGACTCCGTACGAGGCTTGGTCAGGCATGAAACTACATCTGGAGCAAGTTCGAGTGTTCGGTTGCTTGGCTTACATGAGAGTCTCAAATGTCAACTTAAAGAAATTGGATTCAAGGAGCAAGACAGTGATACATCTAGGGAAAGAATCGGAAGGCCTATAGATTGTACGGCCATGAGACTAAACGAGACGTAGTGAAATTAATGAGACGGGTCAAGGTGATCTGTTCGAAGGAGAAGGTATGTTCACACCCACAAGTACAATGAGCAACAGCGTAAAATCAGAATCAGGCATGCCAACTGATTCAACAGCTTCGGGTTAAGAAAATTCACTTGTTACGCCTAACTTTGGGTCTGAGAGTGACAGCCAACCAAGACGATACATGAATTTGGAAGAGATATACAACATCACTGAACCTATCGAGTTGGAAAAAGAAGAGTTAATGTTAATGGGCGTAGATGAGCCCATAAACTATGTGCACGCTGCAAAAGAAGAGAAATAGAGGAGAGCCATGAAACTTGAAATCGACGTAGTTGAAAGGAATGATACTTGGAGATTAACTGAGTTGCCATCTGGACGAAAACAAGTAGATTTGAAATGGGTTTATAAGATCAAGAGAGATGCCAGCGGACAGATTACAAAGTACAAGGCACGAATTATCGCGAAGGGCTCTCTGCAAAAACAGGGGGTGGACTTTGAGGAAGTTTTTGCACCGGTGAATCGAGTGGAAACAATTCGTTTACTGCTTGCTCTAGCTACCAAGAATGTCTGGGAGGTTGATCATCTTGATGTAAAAACTGCCTTTTTCAATGGCGAGATTTAGGAAGTGGTCTATGTCAAGCAACCAGAGGGATTTGACAAACGTGGAAAGGAAAAGTTAGTGTATAGGTTATTGAAAGCACTGTACGGGCTCAGACAAGTCCTTCGGGCTTGGTATTCAAAGCTCAACACATGTCTTGTAGTGCTTGCTTTCATCAGGTGTCCTTACGATCAAGCTGTATATACCAGGTCTATAGGGAAGGAAGTTCTAATAGTCACCGTCTATGTGGACGACCACCTGATCACTGGGTCAAGTCAAGCAGTTATTAGAGAGTTCATCAAGGAACAGATGGGAGACAAGTTTGACATGAACGATCTAGGTAAATTGTCCTACTACTTAGGCATTGAAGTGGAACAAAGGGAGGGGTATATTCAGTTGAAACAATCCGGGTATGCAAGAAAGATCCTAGAGAAGTCAGGAAAGCGAGATTGCAACGCGACCAGGTATCCAATGGACCCTAAAAAAATTCTGCATAAGGATGAGGAAGGAATACCAGTTAATTCTACGGAATTTAAAAGTATTGTTGGTGGTCTGCGATATTTAGTGTATACGAGACCAGATTTGGCCAACTATGTTGGACTAATCAGTATGTTTATGGAAAGGCCTACTTTATTGCATCAAAACGTTGCTAAGCGGATCCTCAGATATAGGGAACAATCAACTTTGGATTAATTTATGCAAGAGACAGTCAGAATAGTATTTTGATCGGTTTTTCAGATAGTGACTTGGCTGGCAATGTGGAAGATATGAAAAGCACTGACGGCATGGCGTTCTATTTGAACGAGAGTTTAATAACGTGGGTATCTCAGAAGCAAAGGTGTGTTGCACTCTCCTTGTGCGAAGCGGAGTTTATGGCAGCTACTGCTGCGGCTTGTCAAGACATATGGCTGTGAAATCTCTTGGTTTAACTAACAGGTAAAGTCATTATTCCAGTAACAATTTTTGTAGACAATAAATCCACTATCGATTTGGCAAAGAATCCAGTGTTCCACGGCAGAAGCATGCACATGGGCTATCATTTTATAAGGGAATATGTTGAAAAGGGCGAGATTATTGTCAAGTACGTGCGCACAGATGAACGAAGAGCTGATTCTTTGACAACGGCTCTTACTACTACCAAGTTTGAGAAGATGAGAGAGTTGCTGGGGGTGAAGACAAAGTTCAGACAATTTAACGTCTATAAATCAAAAACTGTAATTGTATCTATTTCATATAAGGGTTTGTCCATCTAGTGTGTGCCCATGGGCACATGCTAAGAATATGTGCTTGATGAGTTGTCAAGTTTTCATTGATGTATATTTATGTGAATGCAAGGGGACCGAAATATCCACCAATCAAAATTTGATGCAAGGGGACCGAAATATCCACCAATCAAAATTTGACAATTCATCAAGCACTGATTCTCATATAAAACCAAAATGACAAAGTAAATTAATGAGAACATGACATGTGTTTTTGTAAAAAACTTAATTAAATGTATTGTAATAAACTTTTCTATTCCATCTAAAGACCCTCTGGATGATACTCTTCCAATCAAATTAATCAATGTTTGGTTTTCCCAAATTCTTGATTCTCTACATTCAATTTCATGGTGTTTTTTTGTTAATTTTTTTGCCTAAAGGAGGACTCTGGTGCTAAGTAGGTCCACAAGAGATTTAATTGATGTGTATTATTAAACTACAAATCTACTGGCTTTACCGACATATGGTAATAATATGAAAGAAATATATTTTACATTTTAATATATAAACTAAAAATATATTTATATTGAAATAAAAAATAATGTATGTGTAAATTCGTAATTGTTTTTTCTCTTAAGATTTTAATAAGTAAACTAAAAAGTATATTTATAATAGGTTTTCTACTGAATAGGATTATCTTTCTACATGGTAGGATTATTAATTTTAAAATTCATAATTGTATATTCACTTAAGATTTCGAGTGTTTTATAGATGAAAATTGTTAAATTATTAATAAATTAAAGATACGCGTGAGCTATAAATTCGTAGAATATAGATTTCAAATAGTAAATATGGACATTTAACTTATATCATATCTAGATTATACTAAGAAACAAATAAAATTAAATTCTAATTCAACCACTTTTAATTTATATCATATCTAGATTATTGTATTTTTTTTATAATACGATATAATCTTGATAGTATATCTTCAAAAAGATTAAAATTATTTTTTAGGTACTGTACCAAAATTTTGGATAAAATCCGTAAATTATTATATAAATAAGGGATAATATCCCTCGCTTATTATATACAAGTATATAATATCATGCTTTGTTTAGATTTAGTATAGATAGATTTTAAATTTTTTACTTATATTTTATATTTTTCAAAACAAATAAATAAATATGAATATATAAAATTGTGTCACGTTTTTTTGCATAATAACAAAAAATAGTTGATAAGAATTTTGTTGTTACTACTATAAAATTGAGCTATATTTTAATTTAATTAATTTTATAGGATCATCCATGTATCTAGTATTTTTACCAAATTAAAATAATTTGGGCCTAGGTTTTCACCATGGGCCCTTGTTACGGTTTTATGCAAACTCAAAATTTAGAAGGTTCTGGAAAACAACCTATCAATCATTGTATAAATAGTGAGCCTATAGGCAAATAAAGGTGGTGTTTGTTGATGGCAAAGAGTGCTGCTTCATCGAGGTCAGTTTTTTTAAAGTTTATTTTTTGGTGGTAGAAATTGAATGTCAGGTTCTTTATCATTTCTCATAAAGGATAGGCATCTTATGAAATGGCTAATGAGACATGTTTCCCCTCAGATCTAATTATGTTGACCATCTTTATTTTTTTGTGATATTTAAGAAAATTTATTACAATTTTCTCTCTAAGTTAATATCAAGTATTTATAATTTCTTTGTATATAAAAGGTATCTATGATATGATCTTATGTTAATTTATGTATTAATTTAAATTTTCAGCAAATAATGAAGAAAATGCTCCAATAAAAGTTAATGGGGTGGATGATGTTGTTCCACGGGTGCTGAAGGTTATGAAGGTGAAATGTGGAGCAACTACCTCATACAACATTGCAGGGAAATGTAAGTGACTCTTTCATGGTCGTTGATTTGGTTTAAGATTAGTAGTTACCTGATATGACATGTGTTTAATGGAATATTTTAATATTTGGTTCGTGTATATTTATCTAGTATTTTTAATACTAATATATTTTAATGAATTCGTTGTCTTTTATTAGTTAAACATTATAGATATCTTAATTTTCTTAGATTCAGCATCATTTACACAGAGAAAAGTGAATTCCTTCAAATCCAAAGTCCAAAATATGTGAATGGAAAATACGTGAATTCCTTCAAATCCAAAGTCCAAAAAATGTGAATGGAAAATACTAGCTCTATTTATGTGAGGCTTTTAAGGAAAAGGTGCTAATGTTATTATTTATTTCATTATATGGTGTTCGTCTGAGCTACCGAATGTTAACCCTATCATGTAAATTCTGATGTGTTATCTTTTGGGCTTTTCTTTGCACAATGCAGTTAGTTTTTTCGTATTATTTTCAAAATTTCTATTTTCCCACTATAAACTAGCATTCCTATATGATTGAATACATTAAATCTTTCTCTGGATTATGAGAATCTCCAAGAACTATTTATTTCCTCGATCACATTTATTCTCTTCTCTTGAGACCTGACTGCGGTCCAGCTGTGGAAAAGGTAATTATTATTATATGATTTCTGATAGGACGTAATTTTATTTACTTATCTATCTAGTCTCTACTATCTTTTATGTAGAGTTGAAGCTTATCTTATATGTTGAGTTGAAGCTTATATGTTCTATAGCAGTAACAACTTTTTAGTTTTTGGATATAATAATTATCCTGTGTTTGAAGTGGCTTTCTTGTTTGTTTTTTGATTTTGAGCACCAGTTTTTGGATATAATAAATATCCTGTGTTTGAAGTGGCTTTCTTGTTTGTTTTTTGAGCATCACCTAGCTGTTACGTTCATATGTGAAAATGTTTTGATGAACAACATGTGAGTTCTTGTGACTAAATTGAAGGATCATATATTGTTTTATGATTCAAAAATAGGTTGTCCGGTATTTTTTGTATAAGGATAGCTTTTCTTAGGCATCAGCCTTGTTGGAAAACTTACGCACAAAATACTCTTGCTTACAAATACACACAACGTATATATATATATAAGTAAAGCTATAGTGAAAACATTTTGAAGAGAAAAATAATAATTCTTATTCTCTTAAACATAAACGCAGAGTTTCCACAAAACAAGCAACTAATGCCTATTTAAACTCCTGCACTCCTACTTCAGCTGCATTACTCGGTAAGACTCGATCTTTAACTTCTAAAGCTTATCTCCAACGCATGACTCGGGCAACAGTTCACAGACATTTTATTAAGCTTATTACAAATCAACCAAACTAAAACATTTGAATTAACTAATAACATATGATTTTAGAATTATAAACCCAACATTCTCCCCCATAATTCTAAAATCATCAAAACACAACCTAAAAACCCATATGGCTTTTATCAAGATAAAACAGCCCGTGTGGCATCATAATGAAACAACCCGTATGGTCTTCTTCTCTGTGCTCATCTAGCAATTTCATGGCCCATATGGCAGACTTCTCTTACCCATTTGACAAACTTAAACTTGCCCATTTGGCTCCATTAACTTGCCCCCCATTTGGCTAAGCCCTTATGGCTTCACTCCTTTGCCCGTATGATATTACTCACAATAAAGGTGGTTCCTCATCCTCCATGACTACCATGTTCGCCTCCAGTTGCTTCTCCCATTCCCATCGTGGTTGGCTGCATTCTGAAGCATAATGGCCCATGGTGTTACAGTTGTAGCATTTTATCTTTCTTTTGTCACGAAACGTGCCACTTCTGGTTCTTTGATTCTGAGACGTCAAGAGGAGTTGGCTAGCTACACTATCAGACCTGCCATTCATTCTCTCCTCATGAGCTTTGAGACGTCCCACCAATTCCTCGACTGTCATTGCTTTGATATCTCCAAACTGCTCAATATTTGAAGCTATCTGGAGGAATTTATCAGGGACAGCTTGAAGGATCTTTCTCACAATGCTTACCTTTTCCATTGTCTCACCAAGAACGCATATATTAGTCACAATGCTACTCAGTTTCATGCAGAATTCATCTATCTTCTCTGAGTCCTTCATGGTAAGAGACTCGAATTCTCCCTTCAATATCTGTATCTTTGCCTCCTAGACACGCTCTACACCCATACACATCATCTTGATTGCCTCCCAAACCTCCTTAGCCGTTTCTTTCTCAGCTATGGCCAGTAGAATGTCCTCTGGCACCCCCTGGTAGATTGCTGCAAGAGCCATCTGCATTGTTCTTTCTTCCACAGCCACTTTAGGATTCTTTTGCTTGATGGCTCCCCAGACTCCTTGTGCCTTCATGAATACCTTCATCTTGAGAGACCATGCTGTGTAGTTGATTTTCGTTAGCATAGGATAGATCAAGCCCATAACTCCTTCCTTCGTCTTTGGTGTTTCCATGGCTTCTTGTGTATGTAGAGGTTGATACTTAGGCATGCACAGGACGTAAAAAACCTGCGCTCTGATGCCACTGTTGGAAAACTTACGCACAAAAACTCTTGGTTACAAATACACACAACGTATATATATAAGTAAAGCTATAGTGAAAACGTTTTGAAGAGAAAAATAATAATTCTTATTCTCTTAAACATAAACGCAACATACATTGAATATATATAGGAAAACCCACGTAGAGTTTCCACAAAACAAGCAACTAACGCCTATTTAAACTCCTGCACTCCTACTTCAGCTGCACTACTCCGTAAGACTCGATCTTTAGCTTCTAAAGCTTATCTCCAACGCATGACTCGGGCAACAGTTCATAGACATTTTATTAAGCTTATTACAAATCAACTAAACTAAAACATTTGAATTCACTAATAACATATGATTTTAGAATTATAAATCCAACAAGCCTTGCCAAGTCACGCGGGGAACCTCTTATTTATTGGTAGCAAAGAATGGTTGTGGACCTTTTTTGTTAGATCTAGAACTTTTTAGTGTCATAAGCACCTGATTACTGTTTGCAATAAGAGAATCAATATGTTTATTAATACTTACTATATATATAATTACCCATCTCAAATTGCAGATTATCAGGAGTATTTCAGAAGGGCAGAGAAAAGCTTTACTCTTCTTTTGGACATCATTGAAGTATGTACTTGTGGAAGGTTTTCGCATATTAACCTCTTGACTTTCCATCCACAAGATGAACGAGAGTTGCAATCGCCTTCCATCATCTCAAACATGCTTCTATTAGTTGTGTTTTCCACCTTACTAATCATTTAAAGTCATTCAAGAGCGTTTAAGCATCATCACTCAGGAGCATGTCGGCTCCAGCTTTGGTACTGCTTGAAAAAAACCTTACATGGTGGGACAAAAAATTTCTTGGCGGCACATACAAAGATTGATACAAAGTTTAAAGTCAAGCAAGATTGTGTACGCATTACTAGTGCCTTATATGGTGGGACAAAAAATTCCTTAGCGGCACATACAAAGATTGATACAAAGCTTAAAGTCAAGCAAGATTGTGTACGCATTATTAGTGAGTAGCATGATCAGCTTTGGTACTTGTTGAAACAAACCTCGACTGGTCTTATTAAATTTAAAATCGAGATTACAAATAATCGAGATTACAATCGGAAGCCAATTTTCACTGTTATTTAAAGAACGAAAATTTCTCGGTATCTTACAAAACATTCAACTGTATTAGGGGTAGTGGTTAGACAAAAAAAAAGACTAGTATTTCAATTTCATGTATGTAAATACTTTTATTTAATGAAATAAAAAAAAATATTTTATTTACTTGTCTATTTACTGTTCATTATCTAGAGATTGATAATGTGCATACATTCAAAGTTTACAAGTATAGACACAAAACAATCATTAGAACTAAACAACTAATCAGAGTCTTAATTAAATTCAGAGTTTGGAACACTAAGTCAGGACTAAGTATTTTCAAGGTCTAGTTCTTCATCATAATCTATATCACACTTCACACTCTATCAAAATATAGTATTTCATAGCTAAAGAAGTTAATATTTAAAAAAAAGTTAATATTGAAATATAGATAATGACGAGCATCAAAACTATAAGCTGAAATACATACCTTGCTACTTATGCATATTTAAGAATCTATTAATTTAATTAAGAATCCTAACTCACTTACCAACCTAATGAAGGTACAGTGGCTTAGTTAGAATATCTGCAATTTGTTTGTGGGTAGGAACAAAATGAATTTTCACAATACCATTCTCAATTTGTTCTCTAATAAAATGGGAACAAATTTGTATAGTTTAGATTCTTGTTTCATACCATGTGACTGATTGAGTGGTCGTTTGGGTAAGTAAGTTTTATTTATAGTTATGTGTTTGTATTGGTTTTGTGGCACAAAATCCCCATCCCAGGGGCGTCACATAATCAGTTAGTAATTAGTAATTATAAAATTATTGGTCATAGATATTTTTAGAAAAGGAGAGGTTTTAGTTAAAAAAGTTAGAAAATGTAAAATATTTTTTGAAGAATGTAATCGGTTAGTTATTGTTAATTATAATATTATTAGTTTATTGCATTAAATAAAAATGTCCCATAATATTTTGGGAAAACGAGAGGTTATAGTTACAAAAGTTAGAAAATGTAATGTGTTTTACTTGAAAAATGTAATTGATTAGTTATTATTTTGTTTTATTAAATAGAATTGCCCGCAATTATTACAAAATAATTGTATATAAAAATAAAGGAAATTGAGTAAAAAGTAACTAAGTAAGGGTTAGTTTATTTTATTAAATAAAACAAACCGTTATTTCATTAAATAAAACGATGCATGATTTTTTTTGAAAAAGGAGAAGTTTTAGCTAGAAAAGTTGAAAAAGGTAATGTGTTTTAGTAGAAAAAGATACTCCATCCGTCCCAACCAATTCTTTACCTTTTTTTTACACTTGTTGGCATGCATTTTAAGGTGTATTTTAAGGGTAGTTCAATTTATTTTTAAATTTTTTTTCTTGTATAAAATATATACATTATATTTTTATACAAAAAAAGAAAATTTTAAAAATAAGTTATGGAACTATCCATAAAATGCACCTTAAAATGCGTGCGAGAAACCTCTAAACCTATTGGGCTGAAGGAGTAATTGATTAGTTATTAAGAATTATGGTATTGCTATTTTGTCTTAAAAAAATTGAATTGCTTGCAATTATTAAAAAATAAATGTATACCTAAATTAAACGGTTTGGTGACCAACATACGAGCACTTGGGGAGAGTGTGGATGAGTCATACCTCGTGAAAAAATTGTTACGAGCCGTTCCTTCTAAATTCTTACAAAATGCATCTACCATAGAGCAATTTGGGAACCTCAACACAACGACGTTTGAGGAAACAGTTGGATCCTTGAAGGCACATGAAGAGAGGTTGTGAGGCCAAACCGAGAATAGTGGGCATCAACTATTACTCACCGAAGAAGAGTGGAACAAAAGGGAAAAGGAGGAAAAAAAATTATTACTAACCCTGGAGGAATGGCGTAGAAGATCCGCAAAATTGATGGCGTAGAAAGGACATAAGTATAATGTAAGAAGCCCAAACGAGATAGGGAAGCAAAGGAAGAGGCAAATATTGCAGCAATCCCTGATGATGAACCAGCTTTGCTTATGGTAAAGTACAAGGTGAAGGAGGAAGGTATGATGCTGATCAATGAGGAGAATGTAACTCCGAAACTGAATTCCAAAACTGATGAGAAGAAAGAGGAGTCGAATTTATGGTACTTGCATAATGGCGCTAGTAACCATATGACGGGACAGCGAGGAAAATTCAGTGAATTAGACGAAAGTGTGACTGGCAAAGTAAAATTTGGCGATAACTCTGTAGTACACACAAAGGGAAAGGGCTCGATTATCTTAAAATGCAGCAATGGTGAAAACATAGTGTTAAAGGAGGTGTATTACATCCCCTCATTGTGCAGCAATATTCTATCACTAGACCAGCTTTCAGAAGAGGGAAACCAAGTCATGCTGAATGGAGACTGTTTATGGGTTCGTGACAAGAGGGGTGAGCTACTGATAGAGGTGAATCGCTCTAAAAACAGACTATATAAGGCAATACTCAAAACTGGTGAATAGAGGTGTATGCTAACGAGGTGCGATGACAAGAGTTGGCTTTGGCATTCCCGTCTAGGACATGTAAACTATAAAGCTCTTACACTAATGTCGACTATAAACATGGACTGCCCAAAATAGTCCAACCTGATGAAATTTGTACAGGGTATCTAATGTCTAAACAAACAAGGAAGGGGTTTCCACAGCAAGCTGAAATTCATGCCAAAAGGCACCTCGAATTGGTACATGGTGACCTTTGAGGGCCAATAACACCAAGTACAAGTGCCGGTAAGAGGTACATCTTTCTTCTCGTTGATGCTTTTAGTAGAGTTATGTAGGCATATCTGCTGAAAAGCAAGAGTGATGCTCTTGACGCTTTTAAAAGATTTCAAACTCTAGTTGAAAATAGTCCAGATAAATGGATAGAGACCTTCAGAATTGATAGAGGCGGAGAATTCACATCAAAAGAATTTATGAAGTACTGTGAGGATGTTGGAATTAAAAGGCAGCTTACAACACCTTTCTCACCACAACAAAACGGGATGGTCGAACGACGGAATCGCACCATGATAGGAACGGCTCTTAGTTTGCTAAAGGAGACAGAGTTACACACTTATTTCTGGGGAGCGGCTATTCATCACACAATTTATTTACTCAACAGACTTCCAACAAGGGCTGTCACAGGACTGACTCCGTACGAGGCTTGGTCAGGCATGAAACCACATCTAGAGCATGTTCGAGTGTTCGGTTGCTTTCGGTTGCTTGGCTTACATGAGAGTCTCAAATGTCAATTAAAGAAATTGGATTCAAGGAGCAAGGCAGTGATACATCTAGGGAAAGAATCGGGCATGAAGGCCTATAAATTGTACAACCATGAGACTAAATTTATTTGTATTATTCGAGACATAATTTTTAATGAGAGCAAGTCGTGGAGCCGGGGTCAAAACGATCTGCCACAAGCAAGTCAGACAAATATCTTCTTGGTTCTTGAAATTAATGAAGGGGGTCAAGGTGATCAGTTCGAAGGAGAAGGTATGTTCACACCCACAAGTACAAGGAGAAATAGAATAAAATCAGAATCAGGCATGCCAACTAATTCAACAGCTTCGGGTTCAGAAAATTCACTTGTTACGCCTAACTTTGGGTCTGAGTGTGACAACTAACCAAGACGATAGAGGAATTCGGAAGAGATATACAACATCACTGAACCTATCGAGTTGGCAGAAGAAGAGTTAATGTTAATGGGCGTAGATGAGCCCATAAACTATGTGCACGCTACAAAAGAAGAGAAATGGAGGAGTTCCATGAAACTTGAAATCGACATAGTTGAAAGGAATGATACTTGGAGATTAACTGAGTTGCCATCTGGATGAAAACCAGTAGATTTGAAATGGGTTTATAAGATCAAGAGAGATGCCAGCGGACAGATTACAAAGTACGAGGCATGAATTGTCGCGAAAGGCTCTGTGCAAAAACTGGGGGTGGACTTTGAGGAATTTTTTGCACCGGTGACTCGACTGGAAACAATTCGTTTACTTCTTGCTCTAGCTACCAAGAATGTCTGGGAGGTTCATCACCTTGACATAAAAACTGCCTTTTTGAATGGCGAGATTCAGGAAGTGGTCTATGTCAAGCAACCGGAGGGATTTGTCAGACGTGGAAAGGAGCAGTTAGTGTACAGGTTATTGAAAGCACTGTACGGGCTCAGACAAGTCCCTCGGGCTTGGTATTCGAAGCTCAACACATGTCTGGTAGTGCTTGGTTTCATCAGGTGTTCTTACGATCACGCTGTATATACCAGGTCTATAGGGAAGGAAGTTCTAATAGTCGTCGTCTATATTGACGACCTCCTAATCACTGAGTTAAGTCAAGCAGTTATTAGAGAGTTCATCAAGGAACAGATGGGAGACAAGTTTGACATGAGCGATCTAGGTAAATTGTCCTACTACTTAGGCATTGAGGTGGAACAAAGGGAGGGGTATATTCATTTGAAACAATCCGGGTATGCAAGAAAGATCCTAGAGAAGTCAGGAAAGCGAGATTGCAATGCGACCAGGTATCCAATGGACCCTAAAGAAATTCTGCATAAGGATGAGGAAAGAATACCAGTTAATGCTACGGAATTTAAAAGTATTGTTGGTGGTCTGCGATATTTAGTGTATACGAGACCAGATTTGGCCTACTCTGTTGGACTAATCAGTAGGTTTATGGAAAGGCCTACTTTATTGCATTAAAATGTTGCTAAGCGGATCCTCAGATATGTGAAGGGAACAATCGACTTTGGATTAATTTATGCAAGAGACATTTAGAAGAGTATTTTGATCAGTTTTTCAAATAGTGACTTGGCTGACAATGTGGAAGATAGGAAGAGCACTGGCGGCATGGCGTTCTATTTGAATGAGATTTTAATAACGTGGGTATCTCAGAAGCAAAGGTGTGTTGCACTCTCCTTGTGCGAAGCGGAGTTTATCGTAGCTACTGCTGCTGCTTGTCAAGCCATGTGGCTGTGAAATCTCTTGGTTTAACTAACAGGTAAAGTCATTGGTCCAATAACGATTTTTGTAGACAATAAATCCAATATCGATTTGGCGAAGAATCCAGTATTCCACGGCAGAAGCAAACACATAAATATACGCGATCATTTTATAAGGGAATGTGTTGAAAAGGGCGAGATTATTGTCAAGTACGTGCGCACAGATGAATAAAGAGCTGATTCTTTAACAAAGGCACTTACTACTACCAAGTTTGAGAAGATGAGAGAGTTGCTGGGGGTGAAGAACACAGTTCAGACAATTTAGCGTCTACAAATCAAAAACTGTAATTGTATCTATTTTATATAAGGGTTTGTCTAGTGTGTGCCCATGGGTAAATTGTCTACAAATCAAAAACTGTAATTGTATCTATTTTATATAAGGGTTTGTCTAGTGTGTGCCCATGGGCACATGATAAGAATATGTGCTTGATGAGTTGTAAAGTTTTGATTGATGAATATTTATGTGAATGCAGGGGGCCATCATTATTAATGAAATATCCACCAATCAAAATTTGACAATTCATGAAGCACGGATTCTAGCATGTGCACTTGGCACATACTAGAAAATTCGTTCATATAAAACCTAAATGTCATAGTAAATTAATGAGAACATGACATGTGTTTTTGTAAAAAACTTAATTAAATGTATTGTAATATACTTTTCTATTCCATCTAAAGACCCTCTGGATGATACTCTTCCAATCAATGTTTGGTTTTCCCAAATTCTTGATTCTCTACATTCAATTTCATGGTGCTTTTTTGTTAATTTTGTGCCTAAATGAGGACTCTCGTGCTAAGTAGGTCCACAAGAGATTTCAATGATGTGTATTATTAAACTACAAATCTACTGGCTTTACCGACATATGGTAATAATATGAAAGAAATATATTTTACATTTTAATATATAAACTAAAAATATATTTATATTGAAATACAAAAAAATGTATGTGTAAATTCGTAATTGTTTTTTCTCTTAAGATTTTAATAAGTAAACTAAAAAGTATATTTATAATAGGTTTTCTACTCAATAGGATTATCTTTCTACATTGTAGGATTATTAATTTTAAAATTCATAATTGTATTTTTACTTAAGATTTCGAGTGTTTTACAGATGAAAATTGTTAAATTATTACTAAATTAAAGATACGCGTGAGCTATAAATTCATAGAATATATATTTCAAATAGTAAATATGGACATTTAACTTATATCATATCTAGATTATACTAATAAACAAATAAAATTAAATTCTAATACAACCACTTTTAATTTATATCATATCTAGATTATAATATTTTTTTATAATACGATATAATCTTGATAGTATATTTTCAAAAATATTAAAATTATATTTTAGGTACTGTACCAAAATTTTGGATAAAATCCGTAAATTATTATATAAATAAGGGATAATATCCCTGGCTTATTATATACAAGTATATAATATCATGCTTTGTTTATATTTAGTATAGATAGATTTTAAATTTTTTACTTATATTTTAAATTTTTCAAAACAAATAAATAAATATGAATATATAAAATTGTGTCACATTTTTTTGCATAATAACAAAAAATAGTTGATAAGAATTTTGTTGTTACTACTATAAAATTGAGCTATATTTTAATTTAATTAATTTTATAGGATCATCCATGTATCTAGTATTTTTACCAAATTAAAATAATTTGGGCCTAGGTTTTCACCATGGGCCCTTGTTTGGTTTTAGACGGTTTTATGCAAACTCAAAATTTAGAAGGTTCTAGAAAACAACCTATCAATCATTGTATAAATAGTGAGCCTATAGGCAAATAAAGGTGTGTTTGTTGATGGCAACAAAGAGTGCTGCTTCATCGAGGTCAGTTTTTTTAAAGTTTTTTTTGGTGGTAGAAATTGAATGTCAGGTTCTTTATCATTTCTCATAAAGGATGAATTGATTTAGGTTGGAAAAAAAAGGATGTCGCCTACTTAAAAGTCAGGTTGTTGTCGCCGTCATTCTGGATGTTGCCATACAGATCTGGTAATGAATTTTCCTTTCTGGTGTTTTGTTAGTTTTGATAATTGAGAATTCTTTAAAATTTTGAAAGGCATCTTATGAAATGGCTAATGAGACATGTTTCCCCTCAGATCTAATTATGTTGACCATCTTTATTTTTTTGAGATATTTAAGAAAATTTATTACAATTTTCTCTCTAAGTTAATATCAAAGTTAATATCAAGTATTTATAATTTCTTTGTATATAAAAGGTATCTATGATATGATCTTATGTTAATTTATATATTAATTTAAATTTTCAGCAAATAATGAAGAAAATGCTCCAATAAAAGTTAATGGGGTGGATGATATTGTTCCACCTGTGCTGAAGCTTATGAAGGTGAAATGTGGAGCAACTACATCATACAACATGGCAGGGAAATGTGAGTGACTCTTTCATGGTCGTTGATTTGGTTTAAGATTAGTAGTTACCTGGTATGACATGTGTTTAATGGAATATTTTAATATTTGGTTCGTGTATATTTATCTAGTATTTTTAATTCTAATATATTTTAATGAATTCGTTGTCTTTTATTAGTTAAACATTATAGATATCTTAATTTTCTTAGATTCAGCATCATTTACACAGAGAAAAGTGAATTCCTTCAAATCCAAAGACCAAAATATGTGAATGGAAAATACGTGAATTCCTTCAAATCAAGTCCAAAAAATGTGAATGGAAAATACTAGCTCTATTTATGTGAGGCTTTTAAGGAAAAGGTGCTAATGTTATTATTTATTTCATTATATGGTGTTTGTCCAAGCTACCACATGTTAACCCTATCATGTAAATTCTGATGTGTTATCTTTTGGGCTTTCTCTTTGCACAATGCAGTTAGTTTTTTCGTATTATTTTCAAAATTTCTATTTTCCCACTATAAACTAGCATTCCAATATGATTGAATACATTAAATATTTCTCTCGATTATGAGAATCTCCAAAAACTATTTATTTCCCGATCACATTTATTCTCTTCTCTTGAGACCTGACTGCGGTCCAGCACCAGCAGTTCAGTGGAAAAGGTAATTATTATTATATGATTTCTGATAGGACGTAATTTTATTTACTTATCTATCTGGTCTCTACTATCTTTTATGTAGAGTTGAAGCTTATCTTATATGTTGAGTTGAAGCTTATATGTTCTATAGCAGTAACAACTTTTTAGTTTTTGGATATAATAAATATCCTGAAGTGGCTTTCTTGTTTATTTTTTGAGCACCAATTTTTGGATATAATAAATATCCTGTGTTTGAAGTGGCTTTCTTGTTTGTTTTTTGAGCACCACCTAGCTGTTACGTTCATATGTGAAAATGTTTTGATGAACAACATGTGAGTTCTTGTGACTAAATTGAAGGGTCATATATTGTTTTATGATTCAAAAATAGGTTGTCCGGTATTTTTGGTATAAGGATAGCTTTTCTTAGGCATCAGCCTTGTTGGAAAACTTACGCACAAAATACTCTTGCTTACAAATACACACAACGTATATATATATATATAAGTAAAGCTATAGTGAAAACGTTTTGAAGAGAAAAATAATAATTCTTATTCTCTTAAACATAAACGCAGAGTTTCCACAAAACAAGCAACTAATGCCTATTTAAACTCCTGCACTCCTACTTCAGCTGCATTACTCCGTAAGACTCGATCTTTAACTTCTAAAGCTTATCTCCAACGCATGACTCGGGCAACAGTTCACAGACGTTTTATTAAGCTTATTACAAATCAACTAAACTAAAACATTTGAATAAACTAATAACATATGATTTTAGAATTATGAACCCAACAAGCCTTGCCAAGTCACGCGGGGAACCTCTTATTTATTGGTAGCAAAGAATGGTTGTGGACCTTTTTTGTTAGATCTAGAACTTTTTAGTGTCATAAGCACCTGATTACTGTTTGCAATAAGAGAATCAATATGTTTATTAATATTTACTATATAATTACCCTTACCCATCTCAAATTGCAGATTATCGGGAGTATGTCAGAAGGGAAGAGAAAAGCTTTACTATTCTTTTGGACATCATTGAAGTATGTACTTGTGGAAGGTTTTCGCCTATTAACCTCTTGACTTTCCATCCACAAGATGAACGAGAGTTGCAATCGCCTTTCATCATCTCAAACATGCTTCTATTAGTTGTGTTTTCCACCTTACTAATCATTTAAAGTCATGCAAGAGCGCTTAAGCATCATCACTCAGGAGCATGTCGGCTCCAGCTTTGGTATTGCTTGAAAGAAACCTTACATGGTGGGACAAAAAATTTCTTGGCGGCACATACAAAGATTGATACAAAGCTTAAAGTCAAGCAAGATTGTGTACGCATTATTAGTGAGTAGCATGAACAGCTCTCGACTGGTCTTATTAAATTTAAAATCGAGATTACAATCAGAAGCCAATTTCCACTGTTATTTAAAGAACGAACATTTCTCGGTATCTTACAAAACATTCAACTGTATTACGGGTAGTGGTTAGACAAAAAAAAAGACTAGTATTTCAATTTCATGTATGTAAATACTTTTATTTAATGAAATAAAAAAAAATATTTTATTTACTTGTCTATTTACTGTTCATTATCTAGAGATTGATAATGTGCATACATTCAAAGTTTACAAGTATAGACACAAAACAATCATTAGAACTAAACAACTGATCAGAGTCTTAATTAAATTCAGAGTTTGGAACACTAAGTCAGGACTAAGTATTTTCAAGGTCTAGTTCTTCATCATAATCTATATCACACTTCACACTCTATCAAAAATATAGTATTTCATAGCTAAAGAAGTTAATATTTATAAAAAAGTTAATATTTAAATATAGATAATGACGAGCATCAAAACTATAAGCTGAAATACATACCTTGCTACTTATGCATATTTAAGAATCTATTAATTTAATTAAGATTCCTAACTCACTTACCAACCTAATGAAGGTACCCTCAAGTGGCTTAGCTGCAATTTGTTTGTGGGTAGGAACAAAATGAATTTTCAAAGTACCATTCTCAATTTGTTCTCTAATAAAATGGGAACAAATTTATATAGTTTAGATTCTTGTTTCATACCATGTGACTGATTGAGTGGTCATTTGGGTAAGTAAGTTTTATTTATAGTTATGTCTTTGTATTGGTTTTGTGGCACAAAATTCTGATCCCAGGGGCGTCACATAATGAGTTAGTAATTAGTAATTATAAAATTATTGGTCATAGATATTTTTAGAAAAGGAGAGGTTTTAGTTAAAAAAGTTAGAAAATGTAACTTATTTTTTGAAGAATGTAATCAGTTAGTTATTGTTAATTATAATATTATTAGTTTATTGCATTAAATAAAAATGTCCCATGATATTTTGGGAAAACGAGAGGTTATAGTTACAAAAGTTAGAAAATGTAATGTGTTTTACTTGAAAAATGTAATTGATTAGTTATTATTTTGTTTTATTAAATAGAATTGCCCGCAATTAATACAAAATAATTGTATATAAAAATAAAGGAAATTGAGTAAAAAGTAACTAAGTAAGGGTTAGTTTTTATTAAATAAAACAAACCGTTATTTCATTAAATAAAATGATGCATGATTTTTTTTGAAAAAGGAGAAGTTTTAGCTAGAAAAGTTGAAAAAGGTAATGTGTTTTAGTAGAAAAAGATACTCCATCCGTCCCAACCAATTCTTTACCTTTTTTTTACACTTGCTGGCACGCATTTTAAGGTGTATATTAAAGGTAGTTCAAATTATTTTTAAAATTTTCTTTTCTTGTATAAAATATATACATTATATTTTTATACAAAAAAAGAAAATTTTAAAAATAAGTTATGGAACTATCCATAAGATGCACCTTAAAATACGTGCCAGAAACCTCTGAACCTATTGGGCTGAAGGAGTAATTGATTAGTTATTAAGAATTATAGTATTGCTATTTTGTCTTAAAAAATTGAATTGATTGCAATTATAAAAAAATAAATGTATACCTAAATTAAACGGTTTGGTGACCAACATACGAGAACTTGGGGAGAGTGTGGATGAGTCACACGTCGTGAAAAAATTGTTACGAGCCGTTCCTTTTAAATTGTTGGATCCTTGAAGGCACATGAAGAGAGGTTGTGAGGCCAAAGCGAGAATAGTGGGCATCAACTGTTACTCACCGAAGAGGAGTGGAACAAAAGGGAAAAGGAGGAACAAAAAGTATTACTAACCCTGGAGGAATGGCGTAGAAGATCCGCAAAATTGATGGGTTCTCCGGACATAAGTACAAAGGAAAGGACAATCTGCGTTGGGTACGAGACAAGGGTAATGTACGTTGTTTCAACTGCAGGACGTATGGGCATTTCGCCGTATAATGTAAGAAGCCCAAACGAGATAGGGAAGCAAAGGAAGAGGCAAATATTGCAGTAATCCCTGTTGATGAACCAACTTTGCTTATGGTAAAGTACGAGGTGAAGGAGGAAGGTATGATGCTAATCAATGAGGAGAATGTAACTCCGAAACTGAATTCAAAAAACTGATGAGAAGAAAGAGGAGTCAAATTTGTGGTATTTGCATAATGGCGCTAGTAACCATATGACGGGACAGCGAGGAAAATTCAGTGAATAAGACGAAAGTGTGACTGGCAAAGTAAAATTTGGTGATAACTCTGTAGTACACACAAAGGGAAAGGGCTCGATTATCTTAAAATGCAGCAATGGTGAAAACAGAGTGTTAAATGAGGTGTATTACATCCCCTCATTATGCAGCAATATTCTGTCACTAGACCAGCTTTCAAAAGATGGAAACCAAGTCATGTTGAATGGAGACTGTTTATGGGTTCGTGACAAGAGGGGTGAGCTACTGATAGAGGTGAATCGCTATAAAAACAGACTATATAAGGCAATACTCAAAATTGGTGAACAGAGGTGTATGCTAACGAGGTGCGATGACAAGAGTTGGATTTGGCATTCCCGTCTAGGACATGTAAACTATAAAGCTCTTACACTAATGTCGACTACAAACATGGACTGCCCAAAATAGTCCAACCTGATGAAATTTGTACAGGGTGTCTAATGTCTAAAGAAAAAAGGAAGGGGTTTCCACAAGAAGCTAAATTTCATGCCAAAAGGCACCTCGAATTGGTACATGGTGACCTTTGAGGGCCAATAACACCAAGTACAAGTGCCGGTAAGAGGTACATCTTTCTTCTCGTTGATGCTTTTAGTCGAGTTATGTGGGCATATCTGCTGAAAAGCAAGAGTGATGCTCTTGACACTTTTAAAAGATTTCGAACTCTAGTTGAAAATAGTCTAGATAAACGGATAGAGACCTTCAGAATTGATAGAGGCGGAGAATTCACATCAAAAGAATTTATGAAGTACTGTGAGGATGTTGGAATTAAAAGGCAGCTTACAACACCTTTCTCACCACAGTAAAACGGGGTGGTCGAACGACGGAATCGCACCATGATAGAAATGGCTCGTAGTTTGCTAAAGGAGACAGAGTTACCCATGTATTTCTGGGGAGAGGCTATTCATCACACAATTTATTTACTCAACAGACTTCCAATAAGGGCTATCACAGGACTGACTCCGTACGAGCCTTGGTCAGGCATGAAACCACATCTAGAGCCTATTCGAGTGTTCGGTTGCTTGGCTTACATGAGAGTCTCAAATGTCAACTTAAAGAAATTGGATTCAAGGAGCAAGGCAGTAAGTGCCGGTAACAGGTACATCTTACTTCTCGTTGATGATTTTAGTCGAGTTATGTGGGCATATCTGCTGAAAAGCAAGAGTGATGCTCTTGACGCTTTTAAAAGATTTCGTACTCTAGTTGAAAACAGTTCAGATAAATGGATAGAGACCTTCAGAACTGATAGAGGTGGAGAATTCACATCAAATGAATTTATGAAGTACTGTGAGGAAGTTGGAATTAAAAGGCAGCTTACATCACCTTACTCACCACAGCAAAACGGGGTGGTCGAATGACGGAATCGCACAATGATAGAAATGGCTCATAGTTTGCTAAAGGAGACAGAGTTACCCATGTATTTCTGGGGAGAGGCTATTCATCACACAATTTATTTACTCAACAGACTTCCAATAAGGTCCATCACAGGACTGACTCCGTATGAGCCTTGGTCAGGCATGAAACCACATCTGGAGCCTGTTCGAGTGTTCGGTTGCTTGGCTTACATGAGAGTCTCAAATGTCAACTTAAAGAAATTGGATTCAAGGAGCAAGGCAGTAAGTGCCGGTAACAGGTACATCTTACTTCTCGTTGATGATTTTAGTCGAGTTATGTGGGCATATCTGCTGAAAAGCAAGAGTGATGCTCTTGACGCTTTTAAAAGATTTCGAACTCTAGTTAAAAATAGTTCAGATAAACGGATAGAGACCTTCAGAACTGATAGAGGCAGAGAATTCACATCAAATGAATTTATGAAGTACTGTGAGGAAGTTGGAATTAAAAGGCAGCTTACATCACCTTACTCACCACAGCAAAACGGGGTGGTCGAACGACGGAATCGTACCATGATAGAAATGGCTCGTAGTTTGCTAAAGGAGACAGAGTTACCCAAGTATTTCTGGGGAGAGGCTATTCATCACACAATTTATTTACTCAACAAACTTCCAATAAGGGCTGTCACAGGACTGATTCCGTACGAGCCTTGGTCAGGCATGAAACCACATCTGGAGCCTGTTTGAGTGTTCGGTTGCTTGCCTTACATGAGAGTTTCAAATGTAAACTTAAAGAAATTGGATTCAAGGAGCAAGGCATTAAGTGCCGGTAACAGGTACATCTTACTTCTCGTTGATGATTTTAGTCGAGTTATGTGGGCATATCTGCTGAAAAGCAAGAGTGATGCTCTTGACGCTTTTAAAAGATTTCGAACTCTAGTTGAAAACAGTTCAGATAAACGGATAGAGACCTTCATAACTGATAGAGGCGGAGAATTCACATCAAATGAATTTATGAAGTACTGTGAGGAAGTTGGAATTAAAAGGCAGCTTACATCACCTTACTCACCACAGCAAAACGGGGTGGTCAAACGACGGAATTGCACCATGATAGAAATGGCTCGTAGTTTGCTAAAGGAGACAGAGTTACCCATGTATTTCTAGGGAGAGGCTATTCATCACATAATTTATTTACTCAACAGACTTCCAACAAGGGCTGTCACAGGACTGACTCCGTACGAGGCTTGGTTAGGCATGAAAACACATCTGGAGCATGTTCGAGTGTTCGGTTGCTTTCGGTTGCTTGGCTTACATGAGAGTCTCAAATGTCAATTAAAGAAATTGGATTCAAGGAGCAAGGCAGTGATACATCTAGGGAAAGAATCGGGCACGAAGGCCTATAGATTGTACAACCATGAGACTAAATTTATTTGTATTAGTCGAGACGTAGTTTTTAATGAGAGCAAGTCGTGGAGCCGGGGTCAAAACAATCTGCCACAAGCAAGTCAGACAAATATCTTCTTGGTTCTTGAAATTAATGAAGGGGGTCCAGGTGATCAGTTTGAAGGAGAAGGTATGTTCACACCCACAAGTACAAGGAGCAAAAGAAGAGTTAATGTTAATGGGCGTAGATGAGCCCGTAAACTATGTGCACGCTGCAAAAGAAGAGAAATAAAGGAGAGCCATAAAACTTGAAATCGACGCAGTTGAAAGGAATGATACTTGGAGATTAACTGAGTTGCCATCTGGACGAAAACCAGTAGATTTGAAATGGGTTTACAAGATCAAGAGAGATGTCAGCGGACAGATTACAAAGTACAAGGCACGAATTGTCGCGAAGGGCTCTGTGCAAAAATAGGGGGTGGACTTTGAGGAAGTTTTTGCACCCGTGACTCAACTGGAAACAATTCATTTACTGCTTGCTCTAGCTACCAAGAATGTCTGAGAGGTTGATCATCTTGATGTAAAAACTACCTTTTTCAATGGCGAGATTCAGGAAGTGGTCTATGTCAAGCAACCGGAGGGATTTGTCAAACGTGGAAAGGAAAAGTTAGTGTACAGGTTATTGAAAGCACTGTACGGGCTCAGACAAGTCCTTCGGGCTTGGTATTCAAAGCTCAACACATGTCTTGTAGTGCTTCGTTTCATCAGGTGTCCTTACGATCAAGTTGTATATACCATGTCTATAGGGAAGGAAGTTCTAATAGTCGCCGTCTATGTGGACGACCACCTGATCACTGGGTCAAGTCAAGCAGTTATTAAAGAGTTCATCAAGGAACAGATGGGAGACAAGTTTGACATGAACGATCTAGGTAAATTGTCCTACTACTTAGGCATTGAAGTGGAACAAAGGGAGGGGTATATTCAGTTGAAACAATCCGGGTATGCAAGAAAGATCCTAGAGAAGTCAGGAAAGCGAGATTGCAACGCGACCAGGTATCCAATGGACCCTAAAGAAATTCTGCATAAGGATGAGGAAGGAATACCAGTTAATGCTACGGAATTTAAAAGTATTGTTGGTGGTCTGCGATATTTAGTGTATACGAGACCAGATTTGGCCTACTATGTTGGACTAATCAGTAGGTTTATGGAAAGGCCTACTTTATTGCATCAAAACGTTGCTAAGCGGATCCTCAGATATGTGAAGGGAACAATCAACTTTGGATTAATTTATGCAAGAGACAGTGAGAATAGTATTTTGATCAGTTTTTCAAATAGTGACTTGGCTGGCAATGTGGAAGATAGGAAAAGAACTGGCGGCATGGCGTTCTATTTGAACGAGAGTTTAATAACGTGGGTATCTCAGAAGCAAAGGTGTGTTGCACTCTCCTCGTGCGAAGCGGAGTTTATGGCAGCTACTGCTGCGGCTTGTCAAGCCATATGGCTGTGAAAACCTTGAAGAAGGCATATATCAACAAATTAGAAACATATGAATAGACAGACAGTTAAAGATTATGATAAAATCATGACGACGCAACCATGAATCGACGGTTAAAGTACTGATAAACCAGAGATCGTGAACGTTCGTGTGTGTGAAATATGTAGTGTGACGAACAGATGCAGACATATACATATACTATCAGATAAAAAACAACATGCAAGATCGAAGTAAACAAAAAGTTAGAAATCTAGTTGAGATTATGAAAGAACAGAAGGAAATGGGCCGGAATCATACCTTGGGTCAGAGCGAACGACGGCGAAGAAGTTGGATTGAACAGATGACGGTTGGTTTTTTTTCTCTTTCTCTCTCTAAGGGTTTTAGCAAATATTTGGTAAAGGTAAAAAAATGAGGTTGGATCAGTTTATATGATTAAGTAGTCGAGGTAATTGAGGGACAACTATGAACACGTGGCAGCAATCTACTGGAACAGTAATTAAAGAGATACAAGGGTGAGAGGCGTGTGAACCTTGGGAACCCATACATTAACTACAGCTTTGGTAAGTGATAAGTTTAATTCAAATTTTGAATTATCTCCTGCTGTCAACCATTATCTCTTCCTATGGATTTTTAAAAAAAAACTCGAGGAGGCGTGACAAGACAGATTCCCGGGGAAGCTAAATGCAAGCATCGAGTTGATTTGGAAAGCTGAAGCAAGAAGAAGAAAATAACAAGATAACAGGTTCCCTGGTATAAAGGAAGCTTACTCAAGATTATGTCAAGCTGAAAATATTTTATGTCCTGTTTCCTACGCCGAGTTAGCTCATGTAGGCTTGGATATAAAATGTTAAAGCGATGTATTGTTACTAGAATGGTTTAGCATTGAACCTTTGGTTGTAGAATTAGAATAGGTTCCTTTCATATTACATAATTTCAAGGAACCGGGGGGTACTTGTTGTGCCCAAATTCATCATGGGCTGGATTTAGGCCCATTAAACTATAGGGTTCGATCCATACGAGCCAGAAGATAGATCCAGTACGAGTTGTGAAGGTCAGATAGAAGAAATGACTAAGGAAGTATGAGTATCAGGAGGTTCCCAATGGTCAGGAAGCTGAGCTGAGCACTAGAAGACCAGGTTCCTCCCAGCAGAAGAGTTCGAGTTAGCATAGCAACAGCCATAGAGATGATAAGAGCATATGAAGAGTTATCCAGTCTAACTAGTTTGTTATTTGTGCAGGTACTGATGCCTAAAGGGAGGTCCCTAAGTGATATGTCCCGAAATAAGGAGGTTGTTGAGAAACAGGCTCCTGAGATATAGGTTCCTGAGTACCAGGTTCCTACGAGTTGCCAACAGAAGGTTCTAGAAGCCATCTAGAACAGATAAACGGGTTGATATTGGAGTATAATTCTAGGGCACAGATGATCCTAGAATTATCTCTGATCAACGAGAGAATTATAGTAGGGTACGAACTCGAGTTCTATCATACTTAGCCAACTAGTTCGTGGAAGGCTCTAAAGGAACCTGAGTCCTACACGAACTAGTTGACCGAATATAGCTATTCCAGCAAGAGACAGAATCATGTTAGAACTACGTGAGCTTGATCCCTATATATACAAGGGTACGTAGGCACCTCAGGGGTAAGACACATTAAGTTCTCTGATTTTCTCTAAAGGCACTTGAGATTATTGGAGACACCCTCGAGCACAGCTCAACCCCCACAAACACAACCCAAACCTTTTCATAGAACAGTTGATCGCTAGCCTATACAACTACCCGTAAACCTCTCAAAAGTTGTTACAAAAATCCACTCATCAACAGTTTGTTACCTAGAGTTACTGGTAAACGAATCTTACCTTTGATAGGAACCTGATTATTAGTGAATCCATACAAGGTATCCTTTGTTGGAGTTAAGTCTTTATCCAGAAAATGCATCTTCTTGAAAGCTGAGTAAGATAACAGGTTTACAGAGCTTCCATTATCAACTAGCACTCGATGAACCTCATAAGACCCGATTCCTGCCTCGACCACTAAAGCATCGGTATGGGGATGGTGCACCCAAGAAGCATCTTCTTCAGTGAAAGTAATATCTACATCCTCTCCTTCAAACAGCTTTGGAGACCTCTGTGACAGATTATAAACACTGGTCAAAGGACGTTCTTTAGCTTCACGGGTATATCTCTCCATGGCGCTCCTGCTACTTCCTCCAATGTGGGGACCTCCTATAATTGTGCGTATGCACCCAGCCTTAGGTGGTCCTTCCATCACAACAGGTTCCTGTGTCTGTGTCTTCTGAGTCTTCTCATCTCTATACTTTTTGCCTTCTTGAGCCACCTATTCACTTAACTGCCCTTGTCTGATTAGAGTTTCGATTAGGTCCCTGAGGTGATGGCAGTCTGCAGTATTATGCCCATTGTTATCATGGAAGTCACAGTATGGACGCTCATTCTTATTCCCTGGGGGACCAGTTCTGAAAGGCTTCTTAAACCACGAGGACTTCTCATTCACCGCGTAAATGTGATCGATTGGAGCTACCAAAGGGGTGAAGGTTCATAGACAGGTCTCTCATGTTTGTTGTTGTTATAGGAAGCTGGTGGCCGGACCTGACTCATGACAGGTCTAGTAGGATTCACAGCTTCAGGCTTTACCTGGGATGTACGACTAACCACCTTTTTACTGTCACGACCATTGGGGCTTCTTGGTCTTGACCTCTTGCTTCCACTTTGCCTTACAAAATCTGGATCCTTCTTTAACTCGGCCAGAGATTCCTCCACAAGACGAAAAGGCTCTGCCTGGGCATAAAAATCTGCCAACGTCTCTGGTTCTTTTCCTTGAAGTGCTTTCCAAAAGTCTGAGCCTCCTTTGACTCCAGCAATTAAAAAATTCTTTTTGGTTTCCTCAGATGCTTTCCTAACCTTCGGAACCTCTGCATTGAACCTCTTGAAGTATTCTGTCAATGTCTCACTAGGTCTTTGCTTGATGTTGGCTAAGGTATTGGTAGGTGGTGCGAATGCAACGGATGCTCTGAATTGAGAGACGAAGAGCTTTCCCATACTCGCCCAAGAACCAATCGAATCGGTAGGTAACCTCTTGAACCATTGATGGGCTCCACCCTGTAGAGTTGCAGCAAGTAACCTGCATCTGGTGGCTTCCTTTACTTGATAGACATCCATCTCTGTGTCGAAACGACTGAGGTATTCAATGGGATCAGTAGTTCCATCGAATTTCAACTCATTCGAAGGCTTGTAAGACCTAGGCAGAGCCAACTTTTGAACCCTCTTGGTGAAAGGAGAAGCAGTAATAGGGTTCACAGCAAGATTCTTTTCGTCCTTGAGCTGAGCCAAAATTTTCTTGATATCTTCTGCTGTCACCTCCCCAGTAGCTTCCGCCTTTGTCTTTTTTCTCGTTCCTTCCTCCTCTTGCGACTCTACAGTGCTTGATTCTTCAGTATCCTCGTCTGAATCTGTGTTTTCTTCTTTAATTATCTCAATAGATGGGTCTTTATCTTTCTTCTTTTTCTGTGAGGAACCTCCAGTCTTGGTCTTCTTCTTTCCCTTGGACCCTGTACGGCCCTTGCTAACAGTTTTACTCTTCTCAGGATTCTTTAGTTCTTCATCACCATTATTCTGCTTTGGTTCCTCACCATCTTCTGGAACCTCCTCACCATCCTCGGATTCTTCTTCCTCAAAGTTCAACTGTTTCGGAGTAACCTTCGACTTCTTGCCTTTCTTTGCCTTCTTTTTCTTCTTTTTGCTTGAAGCCTGCTCCAAAGTCGACAACCGTTCTCCCACAGTCTTTAAGATTTCCATCATAGATGCTTTGGTAACCTTCGGTGCTTTGTGAGGAGATTTCTTCCCATCGTGAATCTATCGCTCAGAATGGGTTGCTTCGCTATCAGAGTTGCCTGACATCTTTTCCACTCTTAAGATGTTAACTAGCCCCCTCCTTCTAGCGCCAATGTTGATGAGTGGATTTTGTAACAACCTTTTAGAGGTTTACGGGTAGTTGTATAGGCTAGCAATCAACTGTCCTGTGAAAGGTTTGGGTTGTGTTTGTGGGGGTTGAGCTGTGCTCGAGGGTGTCTCCAATAATCTCAAGTGCCTTTAGAGAAAATCAGAGAACTTAATGCGTCTTACCCTTGAGGTGCCTACGTACCCTTGTATATATAGGGATCAAGCTCACGTAGTTCTAATGTGATTCTGTCTCTTGCTGGAATAGCTGTATTCGGTCACCTAGTTCGTGTAGGACTTAGGTTCCTTCAGAGCCTTCCACGAACTAGTTGGCTAAGTAGAATAGAACTCGAGTTCGTACCCTACTATAATTCTCTCATTGATCTGAGATATTTTAGGATCATCTGCACCCTAGAAATATACTCCAATATCAATTCGTTTATCTGTTCTAAATGGCTTCTAGAACCTTCTGTTGGCAACTCGTAGGAACCTATATCTTAGGAGCCTGTTTCTCAGGAACCTCCTTATTTCGGGACATATCACTTAGGGACCTCCCTTTAGGCATCAGTACCTGCACAAATAACAAACTGGTTAGACTGGATAGCTCTTCACATGCTCTCGTCATCTTTATGGCTGTTGTTATGCGAACTCGAACTCTTCTGCTAGGAGGAATCTGGTCTTCTAATGCTCAGCTCAGCTTCCTGACCATTGGGAACCTACTGATACTCACACTTCCTTAGTCATTTCTTCTATCTGACCTTCACAACTCGTACTGGATCTATCTTCTGGCTCGTATGGATCGAACCCTATAGCTTAATGAGCCTAAATCTAGTCCCTGGAGATTTTGGGCACAAAAAGTACGAAATCGGAGATTTGCTGGAATAATAGATTGAAATTATGAGCATGTAACTGTTTAGAGGATTTAGGATTTATGAAAAAATAGGGAGCTAGACTCGGCAGCTGTCTTGATTTGTCTCGTGTATCAGATTGCATCATGCCAAGATGCCTACGTACCTATATTTATATAGGATCAAGCCCACGTAGTTCTGTGAAATTGATTGGTCTTATCCCGAGAGACTTAAGGGATAAGTTACGTTAATCTGGGTGATTATTGATTTTATCTGATTTAAACTTATCGTTGTGATATCTTCGTGATTTGAAGAATATCGTTTAGAGATAATTTCCGTTATTGATTGATTGAGATTGATTTGAAGAATAAATGTGAATCATTCTAAAAATAGACTACATAAGGCAATACTCAAAACTGGTGAACAGAGGTGTATGCTAACGAGGTGCGATGATAAGAGTTGGCTTTGGCATTCCCGTCTAGGACATGTAAACTACAAAGCTCTTACACTAATGTCGACTATAAACATGGCTCATGGACTGCCCAAAATAGTCCAACCTGATGAAATTTGTACAGGGTGTCTAATGTCTAAACAAACAAGGAAGGGGTTTCCATAGCAAGCTGAATTTAATGCCGAAAGGACCCTCGAATTGGTACATGGTGACCTTTGTGGGCCAATAACACCAAGTACAAGTGCCTGTAACAGGTACATCTTACTTCTCATTGATGATTTTAGTCGAGTTATGTGGGCATATCTGCTGAAAAGCAAGAGTGATGCTCTTGACACTTTTAAAAGATTTCGAACTCTAGTTGAAAACAGTTCAGATAAACGGATATAGACCTTCAGAACTGATAGAGGCGGAGAATTCACATCAAATGAATTTATGAAGTAATGTGAGGAAGTTGGAATTAAAAGGTAGCTTACAGCACCTTACTCACCACAGCAAAATGGGGTGGTCGAACGACGGAATCATACCATGATAGAAATGGCTCGTAGTTTGCTAAAGGAGACAGAGTTACCCATGTATTTCTGGGGAGAGGCTATTCATCACACAATTTATTTACTCAACAGACTTCCAACAAGGGCTGTCACAGGACTGACTCCGTACGAGGCTTGGTCAGGCATGAAACCACATCTGGAGCATGTTCGAGCGTTCGGTTGCTTGGCTTACATGAGAGTCTCAAATGTCAACTTAAAGAAATTGGATTCAATGAGCAAGACAGTGATACATCTAGGGAAAGAATCGGGCACAAAGGCCTATAGATTGTACGACCATGAGACTAAATCTATTTGTATTAGTCGAGACGTAGTTTTTGATGAGAACAAGTCGTGGAGTCGGGCTCAAAACGATCTGCCACAAGCAAGTCAGACAAAAAACTTCTTGGTTCTTGAAATTAATTAAGTGGGTCAAGGTGATCAGTTTGAAGGAGAAGGTATGTTCACACCCACAAGTACAAGGAACAACAACGTAAAATCAGAAAATTCACTTGTTACGCCTAACTTTGGGTCTGAGAGTGACAGCCAACCAAGACGATACAGGAATTTGGAAGAGATATACAACATCATTGAACCTATCGAGTTGGCAGAAAAGAGTTAATGTTAGTGGGCATAGATGATCCCATAAACTATGTGCACGCTGCAAAAGAAGAGAAATGGATGAGAGCCATGAAACTTGAAATCGACGCAGTTGAAAGGAATGATACTTGGAGATTAACTAAGTTGCCATCTGGACGAAAACCAGTAGATTTGAAATGGGTTTATAAGATCAAGAGAGATGCCAGCGGATAGATTACAAAGTACAAGGCACGAATTGTCGCGAAGGGCTCTGTGCAAAAACAGGGGGTGGACTTTGAGGAAGTTTTTGCACCGGTGACTCGACTGGAAACAATTCGTTTACTGCTTGCTCTAGCTACCAAGAATGTCTGGGAGGTTCATCACCTTGACGTAAAAACTGCCTTTTTGAATGGCGAGATTCAGGAAGTGGTCTATGTCAAGCAACCGGAGGGATTTTTCAAATGTGGAAAGGAGTAGTTAGTGTACAGGTTATTAAAAGCACTGTACGGGCTCAGACAAGTCCCACGGGCTTGGTATTAAAAGCTCAACACATGTCTGGTAGTGCTTGGTTCATCAGGTGTCCTTACGATCAAGCTATATATACCAGGTCTATAGGGAAGGAATTTCTAATAATCGCCGTCTATGTGGACGACCTCCTGATCACTGGGTCAAGTCAAACAGTTATTAGAAAGTTCAAGGAACAGATGGGAGACAAGTTTGACATGAGCGATCTAGGTAAATTGTCCTACTACTTAGGCATTGAGGTGGAACAAAGGGAGGGGTATATTCAGTTGAAACAATCCGGGTATGCAAGAAAGATCCTAGAGAAGTCAGGAAAGCGAGATTGCAACGCAACCAAGTATCCAATGGACCCTAAAGAAATTTTGCATAAGGATGAGGAAGGAATACCAGTTAATGCTATAGAATTTAAAAGTATTGTTGGACTACTCTGTTGGACTAATCAGTAGGTTTATGGAAAGGCCTACTTTATTGCATCAAAACGTTGCTAAGTGGATCCTCAGATATGTGAAGGGAACAATCGACTTTGGATTAATTTATGCAAGAGACAGTCAGAATAGTATTTTGATCGGTTTTTCAAATAGTGACTTGGCTGGCAATGTGGAAGATAGGAAAAGCACTGACGGCATGGCGTTCTATTTGAACGAGAGTTTAATAACGTGGGTATCTCAGAAGCAAAGGTGTGTTGCACTCTCCTCGTGCGAAGCAGAGTTTATGGCAGCTACTGCTGCGGCTTGTCAAGCCATATGGCTGTGAAATCTCTTGGTTTAACTAAAAGGTAAAGTCATTGGTCCAGTAACAATTTTTGTAGACAATAAATCCACTATCGATTTGGCTAAGAATCCAGTGTTCCACGGCAGAAGCATGCACATAGATATACGCTATCATTTTATAAGGGAATGTGTTGAAAAGGGCGAGATTATTGTCAAGTACGTGCGCACAGATGAACGAAGAGCTGATTCTTTGACAAAGGCTCTTACTACTACCAAGTTTGAGAAGATGAGAGAGTTGCTGGGGTGAAGACACAGTTTAGACAATTTAGCATCTACAAATCAAAAACTGTAATTGTATCTATTTCATATAAGGGTTTGTCTAGTGTGTGCCTATGGGCACATGCTAAGAATATGTGCTTGATGAGTTGTCAAGTTTTGATTGATGGATATTTATGTGAATGCAGGGGGATCCATCATTATTAATGAAATATCCACCAATCAAAATTTGACAATTCATCAAGCACGGATTCTTGGCACATGCTAGAAAATTCTTTCATATAAAACCTAAATGTCATAGTAAATTAATGAGAACATGACATGTGTATTTGTAAAAAACATAATTAAATGTATTGTAATAAACTTTTCTATTCCATCTAAAGACCCTCTGGATGATACTCTTCCAATCAATGTTTGGTTTTCCCAAATTCTTGATTCTCTACATTAAATTTCATGGTGCTTTTTTGTTAATTTTGTGCCTAAATGAGGACTTTGGTGCTAAGTAGGTCCACAAGAGATTTCAATGATGTGTATTATTAAACTACAAATCTACTAGCTTTACCGACATATGGTAATAATATGAAAGAAATATATTTTACATTTTAATATATAAACTAAAAATATATTTATATTGAAATACGAAATAATGTATGTGTAAATTCGTAATTGTTTTTTCTCTTAAGATTTTAATAAGTAAACTAAAAAGTATATTTATAATAGGTTTTCTACTATTCAGGATTATCTTTCTACATTGTAGGATTAGTAATTTTAAAATCCATAATTGTATTTTCTCTTAAGATTTCGAGTGTTTCATAGATGAAAATTGTTAAATTATTACTAAATTAAAGATACGTGTGAGCTATAAATTCATAGAATATAGATTTCAAATAGTAAATATGAACATTTAACTTATATCATATCTTGATTATACTAATAAATAAATTAAATTAAATTCTAATACAACCACTTTTAATTTATATCATATCTAGATTATAATATTTTTTATAATACGATATAATCTTGATAGTATATTTTCAAAAATATTAAAATTATTTTTTAGGTACTGTACCAAAATTTTGGATAAAATCCGTAAATTATTATATAAAAAGGGATAATATCCCTGGCTTATTATATACAAGTGTATAATATCATGCTTTGTTTATATTTATTATAGATAGATTTTAAATTTTTTACTTATATTTTATATTTTTCAAAACAAACAAATAAATATGAATCTATAAAATTGTGTCACATTTTTTTTGCATAATAACAAAAAATAGTTGATAAAAATTTTGTTGTTACTACTATAAAATTGAGCTATATTTTAATTTAATTAATTTTATAGGATCATCCATGCATCTAGTATTTATACCAAATTAAAATAATTTGGGCCTAGGTTTTCACCATGGGCCCTTGTTTGGTTTTAGACGGTTTTATGCAAACTCAAAATTTAGAAGGTTCTAGAAAACAACCTATCAATCATTGTATAAATAGTGAGCCTATAGGGATATAAAGGTGGTGTTTGTTGATGGCAAAGAGTGCTGATTCATGGAGGTCAGTTTTTTCAAAGTTTTTTTTGGTGGCAGAAATTGAATGTCAGGTTCTTTATCATTTCTCATAAAGGATGAATTAATTTAGGTTGGAAGAAAAAGAATGTCTGGCCTACTTCAAAGTCAGGTTGTTGTCGCCCAGATGATGTTGCCATACAGATCTGGTAATGAATTTTCCTTTCTGGTGTTTTGTTAGTTTTGATAATTGAGAATTCTTTAAAATTTTGAAAGGCATCTTATTATGAAATGGCTAATGGCTAATGAGACATGGCTCCCCTCAGATCTAATTATGTTGACTATATTTATTTTTTTTGAGATATTTAAGAAAATTTATTACAATTTTCTCTCTAAGTTAATATCAAAGTTAATATCAAATATTTATAATTTCTTTGTATATAAAAGGTATCTATGATATTGTTGTGGAATAAAAAGTAGGGTGTAATTAATTCGTGTATTGATTGCTAGGGATTGAGAGCTTGGAGCTTTTATGGTGGCTGCTCTTGCTGTCGGGACTAGTCGATCCTCGCAAGATGCCTACGTACCTTGATGAATATCAAGAATCAAGCTAAAACGTAGTTCTAGATTTTCCTACGTGGCTTGATGCGCCCTCGCGGCCTAGTAACGTAGTGGCTTGTACGTCCTTATTCGAGGATTAAGCCTAAAACGCAAATGACGTATGGGGCTGTGCCCCAAAAACCGTGTCATGAGAATGAGGGGTCATGCCCTTTATATAGGCTTGGGAGGCCTTGGAGTTAGAGTAGGGTTTGGGAACTTGGTGGACAAGTTACCCACTCTAGGCCCGATTCTAGATCCTTCCTGTATGAATTAGTTTCCGTGTCTGATTTGGTGACTTGGGAGCTACTCATAAAGATATTGTATCCTTATTTGACTCTTATTTCCAAGCTGTTAGCTATCCCTCAATATTAATTACGAAATTAATATTTAATTAGGGTTTCGGGCATCATTAATGGGCTTCATATTTGGACCAGGCTAGGTCTAATTAATGCATCATTAATTATGTCTTTAGGGCTTATTTTTAGCCCATATCATTTGCCCCCCAACTTTTAGGAAAACTGATCAGGTTTTCGTAGAAGTTATATTTGCCTTAATCGAGACTCGGGGTCGTTTTTATCCCTTAGGACTTTTCAATTTCCCTACCCTTATATGGGGACTTTGGTTTACACTAGTGTTTCTCATATATCGCCTTATTGTAAAGTGTGGAGTGACCTACACATTTACGACGATTTGCCTTATTCGAGGCTAACTAACAATGTTTGTGTCTTACTGAAAATTATTTGTAATTTTATTGCACTTTCAAATTTTTCTCGTACTCACGGGTATTTTTCTTAATTATTCCTAATAATTTATGAATTTTCTAGTACCCACAGATATTTTTCCTAATTATTCCTAATATTTTAGGAATTTTCTTGTACCCACGGGTATTTTTCTTAATTATTCCTAATAATTTTGGAATTTTTAATGTACCCACAGGTATTTTTCGTAATTATTCCTAATAATTTAGGAATTTTTATGTACCAACGGGTATTTTTCTTATTTATTCCTAATAATTTAGGAATTTTTATGTACCAACGGGTATTTTTCTTATTTATTCCTAATAATTTATGAATTTTCTAGTACCCACATGTATTTTTCTTAATTATTCCTAATAATTTAGGAATTTTCTTGTACCCTCGGGTATTTTTCTTAATTATTCCTAATAATTTAGGAATTTTCTTGTACCCACAGATATTTTTCGTAATTATTCCTAATATTTTTGGAATTTTATTGTACCCAAGGGTATTTTTCTTAATTATTCCTAATAATTTAGGAATTTTCTTGTACCCACATATATTTTTCGTAATTATTCCTAATATTTTAGGAATTTTCTTGTACCCACGGATATTTTTCTTAATTATTCCTAATAATTTAGGAATTTTTAATGTACCCACAAGTATTTTTCTTAATTATTCCTAATAATTTAAGAATTTTTAATGTACCCACATGTATTTTTCGTAATTATTCGTAATAATTTAGGAATTTTTAATGTACCCACAGGTATTTTTCGTAATTATTCCTAATAGTTTAGGAATTTTCTTGTACCCACGGGTATTTTTCTTAATTATTCCTAATAATTTAGGAATTTTTATTTTATAAACTTGAGGGATCAATACATCAACTCTTACAAAATTTGGGGTACTAAATAGTACTTTTCCGGGAGACCTCATTTCAGGTCGTGTAACCATCCATTTGTGGGGTGGTCGCAAGATTTTTGGAGGACAATCACGACCTCAATTAAGGTCGTCCAAGGCTCCATATACGCAGTGCTCGTGGGCTTTTCCGAGGTCATTCCCGACCTAATTTGAGGTCGTTAATTTTTTTATTTTTTTTTTGAAAAAATTATATTATTGAATAATATTATTTATTTTATTCAAATTTTGAATAACTTTTATACCCAAATCAGGGGTGTCCGACCCGAATAAAATTTCGCTTGAATAAAATTTGAAAATTTTAATCGAAAATATTGAATTTGTGCACACATGCATTTTAGGGGGATTATTTCATAATTTTTCAGGGACTCTTTTTGTGAACATAGCAAAAGTAGGGGGTACTAAATTGTACTTTTTGTAAGACCTCATTTGAGGTCGTGTAACCCCTCATTTGGGGGCTGGTCGTGAGTTATGTGAGGTCAATTTACGACCTCATTTTAGATCGTCCATGGCCATGATTTGTCCCAGGTCGTAGACTTCACAAGCTCCCTCTGCGACCTCACTTGAGGTCGGGTAAGGCCTACAATTTAGACTGGTCGTGAGGCTTACGAGCTCAATCCACGACCTAGATTGAGCTCGTGTAAGGCCATCAATTTAGGCTGGTCGTGAGGCTTACGAGCTCAATTCACGACCTAGATTGAGGTCGTGTATAGACCCAAAATATCAGTGGTCGTGAGGTCAACGATCTCAAACCACAACCTGGATTGAGGTCTTGGAAAGACCCAATTTTTACCCAGGTCTTGAGGTTCTACGACCTCAATTACGAATTGAATTGAGTTCGCCACAAGGCTACATTTGTGGCTGGTCGTGAGGTGTGTGACCTCATTCTATGACCTCGATTGAAGTCTTTTTAAAGCCTCGTTTCTCCTAGGTCTTGGGTCACCACAACTTTATCTCTGAGATCTAGAGAAGGTCACTCGTGACTTGAAATTCCAGCCCCTGAAGACATGGATTGAGGTCATATTTTTGTCCTTTCACTCGATTATAAGGCCCGCTTACTCCATGAGTGTTGAAAAATCCACATCTTTTTGCTCGTTGCTCCGATTTGATCTTATGATATATCGAATCGAAGCTTGTTTCGAGCTCTAACTCCTTGCAATATATTTTTTTTTTAAACTTATTTCTCGTATTTTTTTGAGCCTTCATTTGGACGGAGTTGGGCATTCACGAGCCCTCAGTCGGGTGGAACGTGGCCTATTCGAGCCTTTAGTTCCTTACTGCTAGCTTCCCTGCCTCCGTGGCATCGTTTGGCAACCAGCCATTCTCAAGGTGTGCTTTGATAGGATCTATACAGCATCCTCCTATCTCGATAGGAGCAATAAGCTTAGAATCAATTGTAGGGGTTCTCAGAACTTGGAAGTAGACGCTCCCAGGATGGGTCTCGACCTCTGAAGAAGTATACTGAAATAAGGCATCGACCTTTATATTCTCCTCCCTTGGGATATACTCAACGTAGCACTCGTCGAACTGGGCTATCACAGCTTTCACAATACTCAAGTATTTGGCCATATTCTTTTCTCCAGCCTCAACCTCTCCATCGACTTGTGAGACTTCCATCTTTGAGTCTCCACAGACTCAGGTTCTTCACCCTCAGGGCTCTTGTCAATCCAAGGCCGGCTATCAGAGCTTCATACTCTATCTCGTTGTACGTTGTTTGGAAGTCCAACTTCAAGGCATACTTAACTGCGGACCCATCGGGGCTTTGCAGAACTAAACCTGTACCACTGGTTTTTATTTTTGATGGCCCATTAAAATAGAGCATCCAATACTCCTTCTTCTCTTCTAGAGGCTTCTCACCTTGCTGACCTTCCTGGTCTATACCTCCTGCCCCTGACTTCTTGGTTGTCAATGGTATACTTAACCACGAAGTTAGCTAGATCCTGGGCTTGATGGTCGTCCTAGTCTTGTACTTAACATCAAATTCTCCTAGTTCGATTGCTCACTTGATGAGCCTTCAATTACATTGAACGCGGCCTATTCGAGCCTTCAATTCCTTAGAGCTAGAAGCTTGCGGTTTCATCGAACCTTATTTCCACTTAGTTTGATCAGGTGGAGTGTCCTAACCGGATGCTCAGATACGATAAACATTAAGGTTTGGGGTGTGCCGAGTCTAGGCACCACATTTCTTTCAAACAATTCCATCTTGTAAGAGCCTCGTTTTGAATTGTCATCCATTTCTAGCTACTAGGATTGGTGGAAGTCCATGTCTACGTATCACACTATCCCACAGGAATTGTGTCATTTGCTTGATGGTTATCCAGGCTCGGGGTTTGGCCTCAGTCTACTTCATGAAGGTATCAATTACAACTATCAGGAACTTCCTTGGGGCATTTGCCTTTGGGAATGGTGGAACTGATGGTTTTCAACATTTCAAGGGATTGATCAACAGTTACGTGTTTTTGGATATCGATCGCACATAACTTCTGGCATCAGCCATCATGCCTGGCTAGTAGAATCCAAATCGGGTCATCTTTTGGGCAAGCGTCCTCCCCCCGAGTGTTACCCACAGATTTTCATATGAGTTTCTTTCAAGGCTATATTCGCGTTTTGAGGTCTCAGTGTTATTATTGACAACTTTCGTGCCTCCAAGGCATTGTCGGGTAACCAACCAGTTTCCTGGTGAGCCTTTGTAGGATCTATCCAACGGCTTTTCATGCCTACAGGTGTTATATCATCTTTTCTATCAACGTTTCGGGTCTCCAAGACTTGGAAGTGAGAACTTCCAACATAATTCTCTATCTCTGAGGAGGAAAACATAGATAGGACATCAGCCTTTGCCTTTTCTCCCTCATAACACTCATTGAATTGGGTCAAGTCTCAAGTATTTTGTCATGGTTCCAGCCCTGGCCTCGAACTCACCATTCACTTTTGGTAC
Organism: Kitagawia praeruptora; assembly: GCA_037693485.1. Classification (NCBI taxonomy): domain Eukaryota; kingdom Viridiplantae; phylum Streptophyta; class Magnoliopsida; order Apiales; family Apiaceae; genus Kitagawia; species Kitagawia praeruptora. Next base: position 131,717,707 of record CM075347.1, read on the forward strand.
TACTGATCTTGAGTCTCCACAGACTTTAAGGGTTTGACCCTCCAGGCTTCAGTTAAACCAAGTATGGCTTATCATGGCTTTGCATTCAGCCTTATTGTTTGTCATTGGGGAATCATGAACCCATCGGGGTATGTTCCCACTTAATTTTGTTTTTGATTCTCCATCAAAATTCAAAATTGATCCAATACTTCTTGAGTACCGCTTCTGGATTCTCCTTCTCTAATCCTTTGCCCTCCTCGGGTACTACCGCCTGCCCCCCGACTTCTTAGTTGTCAATGGTGTATTCAACCACGAAGTCAGCGAGTGCTTGGTGATTTATTGTGGTTACTCTGTCTCATACAAGACCTTCCTCACGTAACAAATGGGTTTTTGAACCTTGTTTTACTCTTTCACAAGGACGACACTCAAAGCTGTGTCAAATACAGCCAAGTTTAGATGCAGTAACTTTTCGTGATTTGGTTATGTCAACACCTGGAGGTTCCGTGTCAAGGATTTCTCTGCTCTTATCTAGGTTGGCCTTAATTTCCATGTTTGGAGACCGTAAAACCCAAAAAATTTCCTGATCCTATGCTGAAGGCTTATTAAGTCAGATTCAATATCATCTTGTGGTGCCTTAACACCTCAAACGCCTCATGAGAATGCTCGATGTGATGTACCTTATCGAGGCTCTTGATTAACATATCATTTTCATGGACTTCGATAGTCTTCCCACTAAGATGCTCAAAGATCTTATTTATCAATCTTTGGGATGTCACCTCTTTGGGACGTCACCTTTGTTGCATTGGTCAATGTATCGTTCCTTGGTAGGGGAAAGTAGTCACTAGGACATGCATCTTTCATATCAATGAATTCAATACACATCCTTCATTCTCCATTGGCCTTCCTGCCTCTTGGAATCAAAATTTATTTTCTTCCGTTTTATCGTATCCCTATTCGGGTGGATGTCTAGTTTACATAATTAATTGGGGGTCGGCCCTTGGCATATCAGCTACTGTCCAAGTAAATACAACAATGTTCTCTTGAGGAACGCATCCAATTTTCCCTTCAAGGGTTCATTCAGCAATGCCCTACGTGGGTAACTTTTTAGGTTCTTCAGGAACTAGGGGAGTAGGGACTAAGTCCTTTGCGGAGTTTTCTCTTTGTTTCTCATCTTCTTGGACATCCATGTCTTCAATCGAGAGGACCTGCCCCCCGATTCCATCAGGCCTCAAAGTGGATAGATATCAATTCTTTGTTATTGTTTGATCTTTCTTTTCTTTATCAACTCACTTCCTTGTAGGAAATTTGATCTTCAGGTCTTAGTACGAGGCAACCTCCTTAAAGGCACGCAAGCATGCCCTTCCACGGATCACATTGTAAGTGAAAGGCGCTTTAACCACCAAAAGGTTTAACATCTGAGTGGCCTCCCTAGGCTCCCGTCCTAATATCATGGACAACCGAATAGTTCCTCCAACTCTCGACTCAACTCCATTGAACCCATATATGGGCATGTTGGAGAGGGTCAATTGAGAATCGTTGTATCCCATCTTCGAGTATGAACCATGAAATGAAATATCCACTGAAGTTCCATTGTCTACCAAACTCTTTTCACTTGCGAGTTGCCTATCACTGGTGTTATGACCAACGGGTCGTCATGGAGGAATCACCCCTTCCACTTCAGAATCATCAAAGGTAATTGCCATTTCAGTATTTACTTGCTATGGAGCTCCTCCTATAATGTGCATACCTTCTTGAGCGTGAGCTTTATGAGAGCTCCTTGTATTCCCGATCGTTGTCGAGTTTTCAGAAATCATGTTTATCATCGGCCCCCTGGGGCTATGGATTTGGATCTCGATCGTCATCCTTCCTTCCATAATCTCTTCTTTAGGTTTCCCTATTGGCCATCCTTGATGAACTTATTCAACTTTTCTCTTTGGATCAGAAACTTGATCTTGTGTTTCAGCTGTCTATAATCGTGAGTGTTATTCCCCAATGGCTTATGGAACTGACCATATTGGTTCTTGTTTCTCTTCCCGGGATCAGCCCTTAGTGGCTTCGGCCATCAGAGATTCTTGCGTTTCTCAATGTCCATCAGGATTTGGGTGTTGGGAGTATTCAAGCGTGAATAACTGGTGAACCTCGGTCCTTGATCGCTCTTCTTCCAGGTAGAGTTAGAGTCTGTACTTATTTGAGGATAATTATCCTTAAAATCCTTCTCTTGACCCCCTTCGCTTCTTGTTGTTACCTCTATTGCCTCCAGGAGGGGTTGAGGTTTCCTTTAAACTTTCCTCTACCTTGATGGCTACTCTATCATTCAGGTTCGGGACCTTCAAGGCTTTCTTGGTGCTTATGTAATCCCTCAAGGATTCATTCTTTCTTATTCCACGTTCATGGGGATGCAAAACTTTTCTCATGAACTTTCCATCAATAAATGGGGCGATAAGTGCCCTACTTAGTCCTTTAAAGGGTCCGGTCGAGTTCGGGGGCAACCGACTATACTATCGTTGTGTCATGCCCCCCAGGGTTTGAGAGAATGCCCTACACTTGATTGCGTTAGTCACGGGTTGGAATTAGTAGTGCATTGAAGAATGTCCTCATATAATTAGTGGGATCTCCTACCCCATCACACACCTCGATAGCGGACATCTTGAATTTTCTTGAGGTATGAGCATTCATTATCTCGTTGGTGAAGGACGGTATTGGATCATCATGATCTCCCAGAGGCACCGAGCCATCGGGGTCAACCCTTTGTGTATCAACCCTTCTCCTCCTAGGGGTATCACTCGAATTAATAGCATAAGGGATCCTTGTTCTTGGGGGCAGCCTAGCCTATTATATTTCCAGGTTTTTCTTTAAATTTTGGATATGTACTTCATAAGCTAGTATCCTCCCTTCTAAAGTCTTGGGAGCCAGTCCTTCGGATCCTCGGGGCTTAGTAGGCCCTGACCCTCCTTCGAGCTCCTTGCCTGGTTCTCCTTCTGCGATAGCTATCTTCATCAGTGGATGATAAATCGTCAATAATATATGGTCCGGAAAGATCATGACTCCTTCATTGGTGTTCTAGGCCTTGAATGTATTGAGGTACGTATGCCTCATGTTGCTAGCCACTTCTACCATCGATGAACTACATCCCATTGGTGGGAACCTAAGTTCATTGTGTAATGATGGAGATGGACATCTATAGTCCCAACGGTGCGCTAGAGGGGCGACTCCACCATCTGGAGGGGACTCGTCCCTAAATTCATTGAACCCATAATCGACTGCTGCGGATGAATAATTTGAGCTCCCAAATCTTTTAGTTTATGGCCTAAAGAGTTGTTCCTTAAGTCCCTCGGGGTTGAGAACGTCCAGCTCCCTCAGAGGGCTCATTGCCTTGACGTCTCTTGCTAGAACGGACGTCCTCTTCCTCATCTTCCTCAGGCGAGAAGTCATCTTTGGTGTATGATCCGAAGAAACTTTGGTTTCCTCCAACAAGGGGACCAAGCATTCAATGTATTGAGGCACATACTTGATGGTTCCATCAACAATTGGGAACGGTGACAACCCATAAATGGGGTTTTGAGTTATTGGGATTAGCATGACGATGGTGGCGATCTGTGCTCCTTGTGCTCCATTGGCCGGAGGTGAGACCACCATCTGCAATTGGGGATTCGCTCCTTAAGTTAGTGGATCTTGGGTAACCCCTTGGGGATCACTCCTTTGGGGATCACTCCTTTAGGGATCACCACTTGGAGACGCGTCTTTGGGGGAGTCGTTCCCTAATTGAAAGTCGATGGGAGTGGATCATCAGTTCGATTGTTTTTTCATCATCGTTAGTATACGATCGAGACTTCTCCCTCCTGCTACACGTGGAGGTTTCAAGCCTCAAATATGGGGTGAATCATCCTCTCGTTAGGGTGGAAGCCCATAACTTGGGTTCTAATCTGTTAGTGGTGGAAGTACCATGGTAGAGATTTGTAATCATGCTTGCCTATTATGGGCATAATCATGCCTAGGATTGGGGATCCGCCCTGGAGAGTTAAACTCGTTCACTAGGGCAGTGAAGTAGACATCCTCCGAAGGGAGTGACAACCATCTGAAGGGGATTCGTCCCTTGGTTGAAGGGGTTCGTCACTAGGGGTAACGACCTTTGAGTTTGAGTTTCAGACCTCGGGGGATCCGTCCCTTGAGGCTGAGTAATCTGAGGTTGGGAGCCCGCTCCTGGTGGTACTTGTTCCATCACTGAGGGTGCGAAAGTGCCGATGGGCATTTCAGTAGTTTTTGCGATTGATGTTCTTCGTGTGGTAACCATGGTTGATGTCTTCTTCCCACAGACGACACCAAATGTTGTGGAATAAAAAGTAGGGTGTAATTAATTCGTGTATTGATTACTAGGGATTGAGAGCTTCGAGCTTTTATGGTGGCTGCTCTTGCTGTCGGGACTAGTTGATCCTCGCAAGATGCCTACGTACCTTGATGAATATCAAGAATCAAGCCAAAACATAGTTCTAGATTTGCCTACGTGGCTTGATGCGCCCTCGCGGCGTAGTAACATAGTGGCTTGTACGTCCTTATTCGAGGATTAAGCCTAAAACGCAAATGACGTATGGGGCTGTGCCCCAAAAACCGTGTCATGAGAATGAGGGATCATGCCCTTTATATAGGCTTGGGAGGCCTTGGAGTTAGAGTAGGGTTTGGGAACTTGGTGGACAAGTTACCCACTCTAGGCCCGATTCTAGATCCTTCCTGTATGAATTAGTTTTCGTGTCTGATTTGGTGACTTGGGAGCTACTCATAAAGATATTGTATCCTTATTTGACTCTTATTTCCAAGCTGTTAGCTGTCCCTCAATATTAATTACGAAATTAATATTTAATTAGGGTTTCGGGCCTCATTAATGGGCTTTATATTTGGACCAGGCTAGGTCTAATTAATGCATCATTAGTTATGTCTTTATGGCTTATTTTTAACCCATATCAGATATGATCTTATGTTAATTTATATATTAATTTAAATTTTCAGCAAATAATGAAGAAAATGCTCCAATAAAAGTTAATGGGGGTGGATGATGTTGTTCCACCTGTGCTAAAGGTTATGAAGGTGAAATGTGGAGCAACTACCTCATACAACATGGCAGGGAAATGTGAGTGACTCTTTCATGGTCGTTGATTTGGTTTAAGATTAGTAGTTACCTGATATGACATGTGTTTAATGGACTATTTTAATATTTGGTTCGTGTATATTTATCTATTATTTTTAATACTTATATATTTTAATGAATTCGTTGTCTTTTATTAGTTAAACATTATAGATATCTTTTCTTAGATTCAGCATCATTTACACAGAGAAAAGTGAATTCCTTCAAATCCAAAGTCCAAAATATGTGAATGGAAAATACGTGAATTCCTTCAAATCCAAAGTCCAAAAAATGTGAATGGAAATACTATCTCTATTTATGTAAGTCTTTTATGGAAAAGGTGCTAATTTTATTATTTATTTCATTATATGGTGTTTGTCTGAGCTACTACATGTTAACCCTATCATGTAAATTCTTATGTGTTATCTTTTGGCCTTTCTCTGTGCACAATGCAGTTAGTTTTTTCGTATTATTTTCAAAATTTCTATTTTTCCCACTATAAACTAGCATTCCTATATGATTGAATACATTAAATCTTTCTCTGGATTATGAGAATCTGAATCTCCAAGAAATATTTATTGCCCCGATCACATTTATTCTCTTCTCTTTAGACCCGGACTGCGGTCCAGCACCAGCAGTTCAGTGTGTGGAAAAGGTAATTATTATTATATAATTTCTAGTAGGACGTAATTTTATTTAATTATCTATCTGGTCTCTACTATCTTTTATGTAGAGTTGAAGCTTATCTTATATGTTGAGTTGAAGCTTATATGTTCTATAGCAGTAACAACTTTTTAGTTTTTGGATATAATAAGTATCCTGTGTTTGAAGTGGCTTTCTTGTTTGTTTTTTGAGCACCACCTAGCTATTACGTTCATATGTGAAAATGTTTTGATGAACAACATATGAGTTCTTGTGACTAAATTGAAGGATCATTGTTTTATGATTCAAAAATAGATTGTCCAGTATTTTTTGTATAAGGATAGCTTTTCTTAGGCATATTATCTTTTTCAGATTACACATATTATATTTTCTATTTTTAAGAACTAAATAATTTCCCTTTTCAGGTAAAATACAGTATATTTTATATTTTATGTAACTAAAATTTCTCATTTATTAATCAATTTCCTTTTTCAGTTTAAACATATAACCTTTTCTATTTTTCAATAACTAAATAATTTCCTTTTTCATTTAAAATAGAATATCTTTTACATTTTATCTAACTAAAATTTCTCCTTTTTAAAACACTACGAGCAATTTTGTTTAATAAAATAACATAATTGTATATAATTACTATTAACTAATCAATTACCTTTTTCAGTCAAAACACATTACCTTTTCTCTTTTCTCTAACTAAAATCTCTCTTTTTCCAATTATATCATGGATGGTTACCTTTTTCAGCAAAACACGTTACCTTTTTTCTTTCTTCTTACTAAAACCTCCATTTTTCTAATAATATTATAGGCGTTTCTATTTAATACAAATAAAATAATAATATTATAATACTAATAATTAACCGATTACCTTTTCAGCTAAAATATATCCTCTTTTCTATTTTTTCTAATTACATTCCTTATTTTTCTAGAAATATAACAAGTAGCGTTAATTTCTCATTTTCTAAAAACTATGAACAATTTTATTTCGTAAAATAACATAATTAAATTATAATTATTATAAACTAATCCATTACTTTTTTCACATAAATCATGCACGTTACTTTTCTATTTTCTCTAACTAAAATCTTTTTCTTTTCAATTATATCACGGACTATTCTATTTAATAAAATAAACTAATAATATTATTAATTAACCGATTACCTTTTTCAACTAAAACATATCATCTTTTCTATATTTTCTAACTAAAATCCCTTTTATAATAAAAATACCACGGACAATATTATTTTCTCATTTTTTAAAAACATTACGAGCAATTGTATTTAGTAAAATAACATAATTCAATTATAATTACTATAAACTAATCAATTACTTTTTTCACCTAGAACATATAACCTTTTTAATTTTCACTAATTAATTTCTCTATTTTTCTATTCATACCACGGGCATTCTATTTAATAAAATGAAGTAATAATTTTATAATTACAAATAATTAATTGATTATTCTTTTTAACTAAAACCTATCATCTTTTCTATATTTTCTAAATAAATCCATCCTTTTCTAGAAATATCCCGAATAACATTTATATACTTATTATCAAATCATCTCATATAAAAAAGCAAGACTCCAAAATTCATATTTTAAAAAAATTATTTTTAATCAATGATTTTTTTTATATAATATAAAAAAAATCCGTGCATGGCACCGGGTTTAGGATAGTAATATTTTAATAACAATGATATTCATAATCTTGTGAAGAATCTTTTTGAATGATAATTTTTCATGAATAACATAATTTTTTTTTTACTTTTTGAAATTAGACGAAAATCTATATATTACTAATCTAAAAAATTATTTTAAAATTTGAGTTAACTACACTCTTAGAGTATATTTTATTTTCACCTATGTTAATTTATTGGTCCATGTACTAAAAAAACCTATTAAATTTTATATGACTAAAAAAAAGTGTAATATATCTAAAAAATTATAATCACATTTCTTCGAAAAACAAATGTATAATTTTAGACTAGATTATAATTATAAACGGTGTATATATATATATATATATATATATATATATATATATATATATATATATATATATATATATATAAGATTATTCAAAACTATCAATTCATTTACATTTTTTCTTTATAGTTGTAGTTAAACTAAAAATACTAATTAATTTAATTTTATTTGTTGACATAAAAAATACTCCCTCCATCCCATTATATATTTCTTTTAAAAAAAAGAATTTGTATTCCTCTCTCCTTTCAATAGAAATTTAAGGATACCTTTCCAAAATTATACATGCATTTATCATTTCCAAGATTTGAATTTTTATTCAAACTCAACATTATTGTATTTTTTAATTTTTTAATTAAGGTATTAGTAGGAAAACTTTATCAAACTAATCTTTTTTAATATTTGTGATTTTAGCAAAATGAACATGTTATTTTCAAAATCACAAATAGTATTTTATACATTTATTTCTATCTAATTGTAAAGGTAGTCAAATAGTTAGACTACTTTTCTAAAATGTTCAAATATTTTTGAATTTTTAAGTATTTATTGTAATCTTGACATGTTAGAACAAACATCAATGCAACATCCTTTTACCTCTTTCAAAGTTGAAAGATCTTAGAAGAGTTTGAAGAAACATTTAGTTTACTACTTAAGTAATACTTGTACACATAAAATATTATTATTAAAAGTAATTTTCATCCTTAAAAATAAAAGAGATTGTTCTGACTATGTTATAATAAAATAAAAGCGAGGCATATAAATAAGTGATAAGTCTTAGTAATTTAAGAAGTAATGGAACAATTTCTTTTACACACTACTACATAATTGCACTTGCATAGCGTTTGTTTTTGTACTTGCATAGCGTTTTTAAACGCTATGCAAGTAGGCGCTATTGAAGTTAAATTGCACTTGCATAGCGTTTATATATACGCTATACAAGTACATCACTTACATAGTGCTCACGGAAGCACTATGTAAGTAAGCGTCTTCCAAGTGACATTACTTACATAGCTCTTTTTAAAGCGCTTTGCAAGTGAATTTTTTTTATAAAATTTCTAATTTAATTGTTTCTTTGTTCCTTAAATATTACTTTTTTTGCTAAATAAAAATTCAAAAAATGTTGCATCCAAATACCAACAAAAATTAGAACTCAAATTAATACAACGTAACTGAAATAAATCGCAAATATGAATTTTTATATATAAAATAAAACTTAAAAACATCCCTGAGTATGTAAAATATTCAGGATTGATTCATACAATCCACAATAAATCTAATAGCTTACTACAGTAGATTAAAAGACTAATTGTCATTGCACACCAATAAACCTGACGGATTACTATAGTACATTAAAAAACTACTTGTCATTGCACACCAAAAACAGGTTGTCCATCTCTGCTGAGAGCTGTGAAAGTCCACTATATTTGCAAGTCTAGATTCTTGATATTTGCAAGTCACTGCACAACATATATATGTCTACACTGGATGAAGCATCCAGCCTGGGATCATCATCACTGGGCAGCAGAGCGACGGGCATTGCCCTTCTGACCAAATCCACAACCTGAACATGCATAATATTAAATATACTGTTAACCACAATGAAAATAAAATCAAGCATAAACGAAAAAATCAAATAAAAGACTTGTAGAACAAAATCCACACTGGATATCAAGAGAACAAAATTCAGTGAGATTAATAAAGAAAACCCAGAAAGAGAATGAAGTAAACTTTCAAACTGTTTTATCTCTATATATATATTTACAACCTCTCCTAAAATCCAAGGATATACTGTGAATGAGGAGCAATATATATATAAAATAGCAGGGAATATAATGTAAGTGCATGTCATGCATCCAGCGGCAACTACGAATGCTGGCCAATAAGCACAACGAATCTGAGCAACGAATCTGAGCATGTTCGCAAGTTTGTTGACAAGTCTACTTATGTATACAAAGTGAATTATGTTAAGGCCAAAAATACAAGGCTACATTTTGAATCGGATCCAACCCTTTGTCCTGTAATTATTCTTTTCTTTGGATGACTCTATCATACAAATTTTATAATTGGGATTTCATAACAATATAATTGGGATCATACAAATATCCAAACACTCTATAACAAGAATTTGGCCTCCAAGTTAAGAGTTGACAATGACACAACAAAATAATCAACAATGCAGACATTATTATAATATGAGGGACATACAACTAATGCTTGTCTTAATGGTTGTTACAATTACAATCAGCTGAATTAGAAGTCATACCTGGTCTCAATCAACATTGAAGCTGCTTCAAGCAAAAGCCTTGATTAATGATCAGTATTATATGCTCGAGCATATGCAACATTCTCCAAAACATCACCCCATTTAGCCCAAATCTGAGTGAATATAACGAAACATCAGTGATGACATGAGTCCAAAACAAAATATTTCGTTTCGAGTGCAGCAGAACACCTGTATGCTATCTGCAGGAGCCTTTATGGTCTGAAAGTCCCCTCAGCATCAATGTACTTTGCTTTGCTTTCACCACCACCTTGTTCTAAAGGAAGCTGAAAGATTAGCACATATGTCTGTGTTGTTGGTTCCCGCGGAAACTTACTCAGAATGTCAATTGCGCAAAAGGGTGCAACAAGAAGTATGATCAATGCTTTGTTTACTAGATGTCGTGTTGGTGAGCACCATAAAGGATACCTGAAGTTGGCATACCCCAAATTATCTTTCTTGTATCATGGCATGCATATATGTCTAGTATGACTTATAAGACATTTTGTGATAATATTGCATAGATATAAATTCCAGGGCAGAAGCGAAGACATTGTTCATCAAAACTGATTATTTGCCTTGGAATTCTTCTTAATTGCATCAAATGCTCTGACTTTACGTTGCTTGTCAGTCCCGGTAAAACTATAGCATCTTCTGTTAATAGTAAAGTGTTAATAGTAAAGCTGTGTTTAGATTGCTCTCTACAAAAATAGCTAGTAAGGTACATTGTAATTAATAGTAACTATAGCTACAAGCGGGGTACAAAGTCTTTTGTATATGTAATTTACTAGGGAGTTTCAAATCTTCCCAAATTTAATCTTTTGCTCAACCATTTCATTGGTGACCAATTAAGAACAGGGGCTTTCAAAATTATATTTAATACATAAATATCTTAAAAACAATTAATAAGGAAGTGTTATTATCTTGACTGCTTCTATATCAGAATATTAACACAAATGAAACAATAGAGATGGTCCCAACGTTCTCCCATAGACAACGGAGACCAATCAGCAAACTACAATAAATTGCAATACACAATCCACTTTATGGCATATTTTAGAAAAACAAAACACATGTTTCCATATAAACACTTAGCAATTACAGTAATCTTATTATGTAATTAGTAGTGTAATGTCACTTGGTTTTGAAGTCACTTATCATCTTACCAGAACCACACACGAAAGAGCAGGAAATTCTAAAAAGTCAAAACAGATAAAACTCATAACAAGAATTCAGAGTTTAAAAAGTTCACAGCTTTTAGTGATTAACAAGAGGGCTAAAACCAAACAGAACCAACAAAGCAAACTATGAACTCACTGGGAAATTAACACATACAAATCAAATTACAACAAATCAAATCAAATGATACTAAATTTATCTTCAGCACGCTCAATCTTAATCAAACATTAAATTATCCCAAGGACTGGGTTAAATTTGTAGTACCTTAGATTTTTGATAAGCCGAGAAACTGAAATTGTAGAGAAGTCGATAAAATCACAGATAACCCGACTCAGTGGTTGATTAGCAGCTCCGTTTCAAGATAAACACCTTAGCAATTCTTCTTCGGACTAAAATTAAATACAAAAAATAATACCTCAGAATCCATATATCACCAAAAACATATAAGAACTAAACCCCACAACGTACCTTTTAATCTTGTGAACCGGGAAGCCTAATCCCACACCAAACTTTGAAGCAGCTACAAAATTGAAACCTCAAATTAATTTAAAGCAAAAACTAATCAAATGAAAATACCTAAAATTAAACCCCTAAAACTTCAAAATAGAACCCTAAAATTGAATCGAGTGAGAAGAACAAATCAATTTGCAGAGTGATAAAGAACAGTGGGAGAGATAAACAAACCGATTGCAGTGAGAGAGAGCAGTTGGCGATTCCCAAATCGAAACCCTAGAAGTCGCGATTGGAGAACAGTGTGTGAAAAAAAAATTGAACAAAACAGAGCGATTAAATAAATTGAACCAAACAGAGCGAATCGATTGGGTGAGTGATGAAGATGATACAGAGCGATTGATTGGTAGTGGGAGTGATTGAACTACTTTAATTGATTTTTAGTTGAAAGGTTTTAACGAGTGTTTCAATAAATAATTAAAACAATGCTAAAAATATGTTTTAACTTCAACAGCGCTTCATAAAACGTTATAGACTTATAGTAGAGTTCAAAAATAAATAAAAAGTACTTAAAATACGGTAGCTTCAATAGCGCTCAGAGAAACGTTATGTAAATTTAAGCTACCATAACGTTTATTGAAAAAACGCTGTCTAACTAATTTTCATTTTCATTTTTATTTATTTTATTGATTTACATAATTGTTTGCATAGCGTTTTTGACACAAACGCTTTGTAAGGGATCCACTTACATAGCACTTCCGAAAAAACGCTATGCAAGTGGTGTCTCCCAAGTTCAAAATTGTAGTAGTGACAGTAGGTGATTCCTTATATTTGTACTTCAAAGCAGAAATAGCTAATCTTTTTTAGTTGCATAAGATTAAATTTTCTAGTTGCATAATCTTAAGCGGCTTAAATATTGTATATCGTTCGATTAAGCATCCTTACACTACAAGGAAAACTGAAATATACAATGGTTATTGCCCGTTGTCTGATGCCCTGGAATAGCGTTGTCTATCGAGCAGGTGTCTCTTACCAACATCACACGGTACACAAATCGTTGTCTGATATCCAGAACAACAGCACACCAGGCTCCAAAAGCGTTGTAGCACACCCAGAAACCACAACGGTTATGGTAAAAAATGTTGTTCTTATGGTGATATTACAACAGTTTGGTTAATTATGAATGTTAGATTTTAATGTGCACAACTGTTTTGGTGAATTAGAGGCACGTAAAGCCAACATTCACACAACATTACATGTGATAGAATTTGTTGTCTTCATGCTTTTTGTACAATGTTTTATAACTTCAAAAGTGTTGTTAGATTCGAATGTGCACAACTGTTTTGTAGCTTAAAAAGTGTTGTTAGAATCGAATGTGCACAACATTTACATGTGATACAATCGTTGTCTGAATAGTTTTTGTACAATGTTTTGTAGCTTCAAAAGTGTTGTTATAAACAAAATGCACAAGTGTTTTTTGAACGACGAATGCTTGTTTTCGTTATTTTCACACACTAGTTTAGTTTTACTAGGATTGTATATTTTACTTATAGACAATGGTTTTACAATTTTTATACAATGGTCAACTCTTTTTGGTACAATGGTTTCTTGAAACATGTCCTGACACATGTCCATTGTCTGATGATATTTTCCACAAGTGTTTCTAAAAGATGATAACATTGGCTAATGATAAATGAAACAACACTTTTATTTACAACAAAAATCAAAGTTTATACACTACTAGCAACTAACCAATATAATTAAAACCAATAAGCATCTAAACAGAAACTACCAATCAATCCTTACCGCTATAAAGCTACTACCGATACCGAGTCCTAACAAAGTACCACTACCATCATCTAATACCCACAATGGTATAATCGGGAAACATACCCCGGTGTGTCAAGATCAGCTTGTCCTTATAACAATTGCTATTTGGTGAATGACCTATCTCATAATTTACAGTTCTTGAATTGATTGTGGTCTCTCTTCTACGCACAGTTGCTACACTGGTGGAAGTCGACGCTTACAGGTTGGGCAATCCATCTTTATATCCATCAACTTACGTAAGCACTCTGAATAGAAGAAATGGTCACATGGCGTCACCTGCACATATAGGTTCGGACAAGGTTAGTTACACACGAGTGCCTGTCTACCTCTTAAAAATACTACACATGATCACGCGAACCACCAACACGTACTAGTACCTCTCAAACTATACTTCCAAATCTGATGTACACATCAGATTAAACAAATTTACCAAGAGGATGTAGCAGTGGCAATCTGCAGTATGGTTGGAAACTGCTTTTAAGTTTTTAGTCACTACTTGGACTATGCAACATTTTACACAAAGAAAATGAGTAACCAAAGGAGAACAGATATATGAACATGTGATCGTTGCAATACGACATGTTGTAAATGGCACAGTAGAACATGAAGTTCCCCATAAGCAGCTCAAGCTTGTCCCCGACTAACTGCACAGTCTGGTTCATCGATTGAGACGAGAAATAAGCCTGAGTATATGCAAGGAAAAAAAATATTTTTTTCTTTTCTATACGTGATTTTAACTTAATACATGCATTAAGAACTTAAAACTACTAGTTCACAAGTCAGTAAATACCTCATCCGAAGTAAAGTAACTAACACATGAGACGTAGAATCTTGACTGCAAAACTATTTGGTGACACTTTGGGGTCCCTACATTGATGGAAACAATTAAGGATTAAAAATATGTAAAAGTATGTAAAAGCCATAATTGAGTGAGCAACTTAACAACTTGTGCTACCTCTGACTAGAACTCACTGCAGGAGTTGCGTAGTAGGTCTGTGATGGAGATGCACACAATAAATTCTCACCCAATTGAGTGTGGTTCTGAGTTTTGGATCCTTTAAACTTTCCAGCTGAAATGACAAGCATCGCATTTATCAAAAGCACAAAGCAAGCTTTCAAATAATCAGTTCAGAAATATTGTAAATAAACCAGATCTAAATGTAACTTACGGTTCATTCGAGCAAGAACTTCCCTTCTTCTACCTTCTAACTTATCTTTGGTGTCTGAAACGCTTTCGTACTGGGGAGCATAAGATACTTGAAGCCGATTACCAAAAAAGACATGTTCATCTAGTTTCTTCTTGGCAAATCTGTACCTGTGCAATTAGCTTAAGTGTTGAATAACTCAAAGCATTCAACAGGGTAGGATCATATAGCAGGAATTCAAGTACAGTAGAATAAATTCAAGTACAGTAGAATAATTCTATAGTAAAGAATTATTTTTACAGTTAAAATCTGTACTTGATAAACTGACTGAATATTTGCTTTTACACTCACATTCCCTATTTTCTAGAACCTACATCAACCAAAGAGCATATATTATCAGCCAAAGAAATGTTAAAGCCCACCAGGATGTGGAAAAAAAGCCTACTCTTGAACATACTTACATGTATTGAAACAGATGCAGCAGACTCAACCTTGCCAATAGAATCAAACATTTTAGCAGCCTCCTTTAGATAAGTGCAAGCTAATTTGGGATTTAATTCACAAATAATTTGGGATTTAATGCATGGATAGAAAGTTATCAGTAGCTGTTAACATATATAATAATAATAATAATAATAATAATAATAATAATAATAAGGCAATGTTAAAGCCCTACCATATCCGGATTGTCCGGTAGGATCTGTCTCAGGAGCTTCTTATAAAGCAGATGCAGGGATTTGATAATTCAATTGCTGTTGATGTGATTTCTGAAGTACAGTGGTACTAGGAGTTGCAGGGCTAGCATAACCTGCAGCACAAGGTTCTTACATGTTAACATCATATAATTTTAAGATATAAAAGTTGGGATATGACAAAAACACCCAATCAGAACCGTCAATCTAACAAACACAGAGTAAAGAGCACAGTAGAGAACTGAAGTCAAATCAAAATGGACATTTATCACTACAGGAATGCATTCTCGGAAGTAAAAAAGTAATGCTTCCACTAAATTTAAATGTACACCTCCTGTATGATGTGAAATAAAAAAGAAGTGTATATAGAAAATGATGCACAGACCACTTCGTGATGTTCGTTGTTCTGCAGATTGTGACAAGGCTTTCTCCTCAACACCAAGCCGAAACTCATAGTACTTGTAGTCAGCACAGCTTTCATCAAATAAAAACCTGCATATAACAGAGAACAATAAATCTAGATTAAGTAAAGCACCAGCAGAACATAAAGTGTGTGATGCATAAATTCTAGGTATATTAAATAGCTGTAGCTGTTTTTTGCTTCTAACATAGCCACATTTTATACAGACAAGATCAAAGTCCGGATTGTTTTCAAACTCGTACGTATGAGCTTTTTAATATGTATCTACATGGGCTCACACGTTGATGAGAAAAAGACAGTTGAATGCCTCTCAATTAACTAGTCTTGCTCGTCTAATTTGCTGGAAACATAAGCTACAAGCAATCAGGAACTTATATGAATATACCTATACGAACATCACAAATTAAACATTTTACTTGTTACCAAACAATGCATTTTAGCTGCTTTCCGGCCAATATGAAATCAATAACTATGAAAAAACAAAAAAGATTCTAAAAAGCAAGATATCCAATGTGAGGGTATTTGACTGGCCTTTCTTCCATTAGTTTCTCCGTCAAGTGCAAGATATCCAACCTTTCTTCAACACGCCATCTGATTCAAAATACTACCAGTAACAGTAAAAAATATAAATCGATAGATAAAAGAACAAATATGAACTAACAACATTGATTATTCTTGAACAATCAAGAATTACACATCAAATACACAGAACCCAAATCAAATAAAAATAACAATAGATGAATTACCAGCCATTTTCTCAGACCCTTCCATCAATGACTCGGATAAAGTCCTGCACATCATCCTCCCTTAGCAATGACTCGGATAAAGTCCTGCACGAGCAAAAAATGAATTAAAGTGTATTCAATGAAGAGTACGGACTCATTACATAATTAGTGATAAGAATTTCTGGAAGAAACAATTAAGAAAGATATAAAAAAAAGACTTGGGCCAGATCGAGGTAGGTGACTCGAAACCTTCAAACCTGAAACCCAAGAGGAAGTCTTCCTCTGTCATTCACAAGTTCCTTTTCTTGTTTCCATTTTTGAGGAATACTAGTTTTGAAGGGAAGAAATCGATTGAAAAACCCTAATTACCAGTTAGAGATGAAGATTGTAATAGATGATGTATAGAAAAGCTTATAATTACAGAGGAAAATCTGTGTATCAGAGAATAAGAGTAAAGTTTAGAATATGTGGTCAAGAGAAAAGTTTGGGGGAGATAAGGGGATAAAGGGGGGAAGGGGGAAATGAAAAACTGAAAATTTTGGTTAAGGGGGAAATCTGTGCGCCTTCAACATTTTACATTTTTTTATGTGTTGTTCTATTTTTTTTTATTCTTTTAAAATATTTTGGTAAAATTTTTAATTTCATTTTATTTTTATCAAGAATTTATTTGATTTCAATTTTAAAATTTTAAATGTTACATATACGCATGTACTTATATATAATATTATGATTCAAATAATAAATTTGTCTTGTAAATTTTTTTAAAAAAATATTATGTACAATCGGGGCGAGACTTATATATAATATTAAATTCTCAAATTTTTAAAAAACAAAAAATTAATTTGGTTAAAGATCTAAGTAGATTACTACTATATTGACTAGTACTCGCAACTAGTGCGTTGTCCCATATTATTGATTCTATTTAACAAAAAATAAAAAGGTCGGGTTGTACGAGAGTTTAACAAAAACGTAGCAAAAGTGCTACTTCCTATAACGAGTCACGATCCAGATTCACTGAATAATTTTTTTGAACGATTTTTTCGACGATCGAACCGTACGAAAGTTAATAGACACTCATTCTAGTGTTGGGAAAAAATAATCAAAAAATAAAAAGGTCGGGTTGTACGAGATTTTAAAAAAACATAGCAAAAGTGCTACTTCCTATAACGAGGCACGATCCAGATTCACTGAATAATTTTTTTGATTGATTTCTTAGACGATCCAACCGTACGAAAGTTAATAAATACTCATTCTAGTGTTGGGAAAAAATAATCAAAAAATAAAAAAGTCGGGTTGTAAGAGATTTTAACAAAAACGTAGCAAAAGTTCTACTTCCTATAACGAGGCACTATCCAGATTCACTGAATAATTTTTTTGATTGATTTCTTCGACGATCGAACCGTACGAAAGTTAACAAACACTCATTCTAGTGTTGGGAAAAAATAATCAAAAAATAAAAAGGTCGGGTTGTACGAGATTTTAACAAAAACGTAGCAAAAGTTCTACTTCCTATAACGAGGCACGATCCAGATTCACTGAATAATTTTTTTGATTGATTTCTTCGACGATCCAACCGTACGAAAGTTAATAAACACTCATTTTAGTGTTGGGAAAAAATAATCAAAAAATAAAAAGGTCGGGTTGTACGAGAGTTTAAAAAAAACGTAGCAAAAGTGCTACTTCCTATAACGAGGCACGATCCAGATTCACTGAATAATTTTTTTGATTGATTTCTTCGATAATCCAACCGTACGAAAGTTAATAAACACTCATTCTAGTGTTGGGAAAAAATAATCAAAAAATAAAAAAGGTCGGGTTGTACGAGATTTTAACAAAAACGTAGCAAAAGTGCTACTTCCTCTAACGAGGCACGATCCAGATTCGCTGAATGATTTTTTTGAATGATTTCTTCGACGATCGAACCATAGGAAAGTTAATAAACACTCATTCTAGTGTTGGGAAAAAATAATCAAAAAAGAAAAAGGTCGGGTTGTACGAGATTTTAACTAAAACGTAGCAAAAATGCTACATCCTGTAACGAGGCACAATCCAGATTCGCTGAATGATTTTTTTGAATGATTTCTTCGACGATCGAACCGTACGAAAGTTAATAAACACTCATTCTAGTATTGGGAAAAAATAATCAAAAAATAAAAAGGTCGGGTTGTACGAGATTTTAACAAAAACGTAGCAAAAGTGCTACTTCCTATAACGAGGCACGATCCAGATTCACTGAATAATTTTTTGAACGATTTCTTCGACGATCGAACCATACAAAAGTTAATAAACACTCATTCTAGTGTTGGGAAAAAATATTCAAAAAATAAAAAGGCCGGGTTGTACGAGATTTTAACAAAAACGTAGCAAAAATGCTACTTCCTATAACGAGGCACGATCCAGATTCGCTGAATGATTTTTTTGAATGATTTCTTCGACGATCGAACCGTATGAAAGTTAATAAACACTCATTCTGGTGTTGGGAAAAAATAATCAAAAAAGAAAAAGGTCGGGTTGTACGAGATTTTAACTAAAACGTAGCAAAAATGCTACATCCTGTAACGAGGCACAATCCAGATTCGCTGAATGATTTTTTTGAATGATTTCTTCGACGATCGAACCATACGAAAGTTAATAAACACTCATTCTAGTGTTGGGAAAAAATAATCAAAAAATAAAAAGGTCGGGTTGTACGAGATTTTAACAAAAACGTAGCAAAAATGCTACTTCCTATAACGAGGCACGATCCAGATTCGCTGAATGATTTTTTTGAATGATTTCTTCGACGATCAAACCGTACGAAAGTTAATAAACACTCATTCTAGTGTTGGGAAAAAATAATCAAAAAATAAAAAGGTCGGGTTGTACGAGATTTTAACAAAAACGTAGCAAAAATGCTACTTCCTATAACGAGGCACGATCCAGATTCGCTGAATGATTTTTTTGAATGATTTCTTCGACGATCGAACCGTACGAAAGTTAATAAACACTCATTCTAGTGTTGGGAAAAAATAATCAAAAAAGAAAAAGGTCGGGTTGTACGAGATTTTAACTAAAACGTAGCAAAAATGCTTAATATTAAACAACGGTTTTTTTTATGAACATTAAACAACGGTTTTTTTATGAAAAACTGTTTTTGTGCTTAATATAACACAACATTTTTTATAAGAAAACCGTTGTCTGATTATTTTCATTATTTCCCACCAAATTCAATTCAAATTATTTCATTATTCCCACCAAATATTTCATTATTTCCCACCAAATTCTATTCAAAATTTTTGTAGTTTAGACAACGGTTTCATAAAAACCGTTGTCTCATCAAAACACGATTTAACAACGGTTAATTATTCCGTTGTATGAATTGTAATAACACAATGGTATATGAAAACAGTTGTGTGAATCCTACAACGGTTTATAAACATTGTCTCAAAACAGATCAGACAATGTTCGTAAAAACAGTTGTGCAACCTTACTCGTCTTTACAACACCACATTTCAAAAGCCGTTGTCTGAATCAATTTACTAGACAACGTTTTTAAACCGTTGTAGGGTACCTGGATGACACAATACTTTTCTGAAGTTACAAAAAAACTGTTGTCTCTTAATTCCAAACAATGCTTTTTCGTCCGAGCGTTGTCTGATGAGTGTTGTCTGATTGCGATTTTCTTGTAGTGTTAGTATCAATGTAAATACCAAAATATCTTCTACATGTGCCGCACTTATGTTTCCTTTTCTATATCGTTCGATTAAGCATCCTTAGTATCAATGTAAATACTAAAATATCTTCTACATGTGCCGCAGTTATGTTTCCTTTCTATATCATATGGTTCTATTACTTGTTTTTGTACATTTTCATTGTTTCTCTCCTTATTTTTTCCAACATTAGGGGGTTGGGAAGGACTTGCCATGATTTTTTTAGTGATATTTTAATACTTTTTCTCACTCAAAAATCCATTTATGAATCATAGAATCAAAATGCATCCATCTTTTGGTGCATTAATTTGTAATAATATATATGGTAAATGACAGGGAGTCAAATCCTGGATCCTCTTCCAACCCGAGTCCAAGTTCTGATATTATGTTATATTTGATATATTTTGAACCATTTCAACGAATTTCACAAACCTTGTAATGTAAAAAATGGCTCTAGGAAATGGATTGTTTCATAGGCGGTTTCACTTCTATCATCTATTACATAACAACATTTTCTTAATGACCAAGAAGATCTCTCTCATTTTTAGACTGTTAGCGTGATGTTTGTTGGAGTTTAATCTAAACTCGAGTGTCTTTGGTTTGGGCCTTGTCTTGGGCCTTAGCTGTTTTATTTAGTTGCTTTGATTTCCTTGTTTAGTTGAATTAAATAAATGCTGATCTTTTGTGTTAAGGCAGCAAGACTTAGTCAGGGTTGTTAGCTGAAGTTTAGGAGTAGATATAGCTATGAGGATGGAACGGGTAGTAGTAGTAATCGTTCCTTGTTTTTCTCTTGTTATCATGTTTAGCTTATAAGTAGAAGTAGTTAGGAGTTCAGTTCTTTGTACTTTCAGTTCAATAATACAAAACAAGTTTAACTCATATGTGTGTGTGGTATGTGTTTGTTACATTGTCTGTGAGTATTTGTTGATCTGATTCTACATTTTGGTATCAGAGCTTCAGGCGTGAGTACGTTGTTTTGTGTGTGTGAAAGACGGCGGAAATGGATGTGAACAAGCTTAAGGGAGGTTCAATTGGTTTGAGCTATCCAACATTGACAAGAGAGAATTATACTGCTTGGTCCATGAAAATGAGGGTGTATATGCAAGCGCACGGAGTGTGGGACGCGGTTGAGAACACTGACCCAAAGGTCACAGTTGAAGGGAAGACGGACAAAGTAGCTTTGGCTATGATTTACCAAGGGATCCCAGAAGATGTGCTGTTGTCTTTGGCAGAAAAGAAAACGGCGAGAGAGGCTTGGGAAGCGATTAAAACCATGTGTCAAGGTGCAGAGAAAGTGAAGAAGGCACGAATCCAAACATTAAAGGCGGAGTTTGAGGCGATGAACATGAAGGATAGTGACAGTCTAGACGATTTCTACGTGAAAATGAATGGTCTCGTGTCAAACATTCGTGCCCTGGGGGAAACATTGAGTGAAAGCTATGTCGTGAAGAAACTACTTCGTGCAGCCCCATCTAAATTTCTTCAAATTACTTCGACGATAGAACAATTTGGAGATCTAGAGACGATGTCAGTTGAAGAAGCAATTGGGTGACTTAAGGCTCATGAAGAAAGATTAAAAGGACAGATTGGAACCAGTGGGGATCAGTTCTTGCTATCAGAGGCAGAATGGATGAAAAGAGAAAATAACGAGGGGAAACTTCTATTCACAAGGGAGGAATGGCGAAATCGGTCTGGTAAAGGAGCCACAGATGGTTCATCAAACATAAAAGGGCGTTGGGGACGTGACAAGAGCCGTGTTAGGTGCTACAATTGTCAAACATTTGGCCATTTTGCAGCTGAATGTCACAAGACAAAGCGAGAAAGGGAGATGAAAAATGAAGCTAACTTAACACAGGCTAATACTAACGGGGATGAGCCCACATTGTTGTTGACTGAGTGTGGTAAAGAAGAAAATGTGGTTGTACTAATGAACGAAGAAAATATGGTGAAAAAATGGAAATCAGATGGAGGAAGAGTTGCCGACACGAACGTTTGGTATCTGGATAATGGAGCGAGTAACCATATGACTGGACATCGAGCAAAGTTCAGTGATTTGGACGAAAATGTAACCGGAGAAGTACGATTTGGAGACGGGTCTATGGTAAGAATCCAAGGCAAAGGCTCAATACCTCTACACTACAAAAATGGTGAAGTCCGACATCTGAATGAGGTATACTACATTCCCTCTCTTTGTAGTAATATTATCAGTTTGGGACAATTATCAGAAGAAGGGAATCAAGTTGTTTTGCAAGGAGAATTTTTGTGGGTTCGTGACAATCAAGGGAGGTTGGTGATGAAGGTTAAACGTACAGTCAACAGATTGTATAAGATTACGATTGAGGAAAGTAATCCTGTGTGCCTGTTGACAAAAGCAGAAGAAACATCCTGGCTTTGGCACTCTCGCCTTGGTCATGTGAATTTCCCTGCCTTGATTCTTATGGCTAAAGAAGAAAGTGTGTGAGGGGTGCTTGATGTCCAAACAGACCAGGAAACCGTTCCCAACTCAAGCTAATTTCAGTGCAATGACTGTTCTGGAACTGATTCATGGGGACATTTGTGGTACGTTTTCACCACCAACTCCGGCTGGAAATAATTACTTTCTATTACTGGTAGATGACTGCAGTCGTTACATGTGGGTGTATTTGTTGAAGACCAAAGACGAGGCATTCCAGTCCTTTAAAAATTTCCAAAGTTTGGTTGAAAAGAATCCAGGATGTAAGATAAAAGTGTTGCGCACTGATCGTGGAGGAGAGTTTTGTTCAAATACTTTCAAAGACTACTATGAAAAAGCTGGAATTCAGAGGCACTATACTGCTCCATACTCGCCACAACAGAACGGGGTGGTGGAACGACGTAATAGGACTGTGGTGGCTATGACTCGAAGCTTTCTAAGGGGAATGGAGATGCCTTCAATGTTCTGGGGAGAAGCCATGAGACACTCAGTTTATGTCCTGAACATGCTACCCACTCGTGTAATCACTGGAAAGACACCCTATGAAGCTCGAAAGGGTAAGAAACCAAACCTCCAACACATCAAAGTTTTTGGTTGTGTCGCTCATATGAAAATACCAAACGTGCAGACTAAGAAATTGGACAATCGTAGCAGAGCTATTGTTTATCTTGGGAGTGAGCCAGGAACAAAAGCTCACCGTCTGTATGATCTAACAGAAAATTCAGTCCACGTGAGCCGTGATGTTGTCTTTGAACAGTCAAAAGGCTGGCCCTAGAAACTGCAATCACAGGGAACTGATAATGCCCTCAACTCATTTTCTTTCCTCGAGATGACAACAGATGGTTCACCAGTCTCAGAAACGGGAAGTAATTCAGGGGGAGGAAGTGCAGAAATCACGCCAATGCATACAGGCAGCCACAGTCGCTCAACTATTGGGAGTTCTGAAATTGGATCGAGTAGTAAGTCAAGTATAGCTGGGTTTGGGAGTTTTTCTGGAAGCACTGAAAATAGAGGCGAGAGGATTGCTCGAGGTGAAAAGGTTTCTCCCATACGAATGAGATTGTTGAGTGATGTGTATGATGAGGCACCTGAAGTTGAGCTAGATGACGATGAACTCATGATGTTAGCGATTGAGGAACCCACTACATACAAACAGGCTGTGAAAGAGGACGAGTGGCAGGAGGCAATGAAGGCAGAAATTGATGCGATTGAGAGAAATAAGACATGGGAATTGACAAAATTACCACATGGCCACAAAGCGATTGGTTTGAAGTGGGTATTTAAAGTGAAAAAGGATGCTGATGGTAATATCACAAAGCACAAAGCACGCTTAGTCGCGAAAGGTTACGTGCAGCAGTACGGTGTTGATTATGAAGGGGTTTACGCCCCTGTTACACGTCTTGAAACTGTGAGACTCTTGCTTGCACTTGCAGCAAAAAATTCGTGGGAAGTACATCACTTAGATGTCAAATCTGCTTTTTTGAACGGAGAAATTCAGGAGGAGGTCTATGTAGTGCAGCCTGAGGGTTTCGTGAAAAGGGGTCAAGAATACAAGGTTTATAAACTGATGAAGGCTCTTTATGGGTTACGCCAAGCTCCCAGGGCCTGGTATGCTCGACTAAGTAAGTGTTTGGAGGATTTGGGGTTCACCAAATGTCCTTATGAATATGCTGTTTACACAAGGCGTGAAGGGAGTGAAGTTCTAGTCGTTGCTGTCTATGTCGACGATTTGCTCATAACTGGAGGTAGTGTGTCGAATATAACGAAGTTCAAGAAGGAGATGAATAGTGTGTTTGATATGAGTGACTTGGGTAAATTGTCTTACTACTTGGGCATGGAAGTGGATCAAAAGAATGGTCACATCGAACTTAAGCAGTCTGCATATGCGAAAAAGGTGGTTGAAAGAGCTGGTATGAATGGGTGTAACCCAGTAAAATATCCTATGAACCCTATGGTCAAATTGGACAAGGATGAACGTGGTAAAGCAGTTAATTCGACAGTCTTCAAAAGCATGGTGGGGGGACTGAGATATCTCGTGTTCACAAGACCTGACATAGCATTTTCAGTTGGTATAGTTAGTCGTTTTATGGAGAGACCTACTTCAATGCACCTGGAAGCAGCAAAGAGGATTTTGCGTTATGTGAGTGGGACACTCGACTATGGATTAGTCTACACTAAAGGGGATGGGAACTATTTGCTGTCGGGATATTCAGATAGTGACCTAGCAGGCAACATGGATGATAGGAAATCTACTGGAGGTATGGCATTCTACTTGAATGAAAATCTCATTACTTGGGTTTCTCAAAAACAAAAATGTGTTGCTCTATCTTCCTGCGAGTCCGAGTTTATGGCAGCTACAGCTGCGGCATGTCAGGGTATCTGGTTTTACAATCTTTTGAGACAAATAACTGATATCAATCCTGGTCCAGTTGTTCTCTATATTGACAACAAGTCTGCGATAGATTTAGCAAAAAACCCTGTGTTCCACGGGAGAAGTAAGCATATAGACATTCGGTATCATTTTATACGCGAATGTGTGGAGCGAGGTGAGATAGTACTCAACCATGTCAATACTAATGAACAGAGAGCAGACGTGTTAACCAAGGCCTTGTCAAGAGCCAGGTTTGAAGGCATGAGGGAGTTGTTGGGGGTGAAGGACCTGCATTCGAGTTCAGATTAAGGGGGAGCTTGTTGGAGTTTAATCTAAACTCGAGTGTCTTTGGTTTGGGCCTTGTCTGGGGCCTTAGCTATTTTATTTAGTTGCTTTGATTTCCTTGTTTAGTTGAATTAAATAAATGTTGATCTTTTGTGTTAAGGCAGCAAGACTTAGTCAGGGTTGTTAGCTGAAGTTTAGGAGTAGATATAGCTATGAGGATGGAACGGGTAGTAGTAGTAATCGTTCCTTGTTTTTCTCTTGTTATCATGTTTAGCTTATAAGTAGAAGTAGTTAGGAGTTCAGTTCTTTGTACTTTCAGTTCAATAATACAAAACGAGTTTAACTCATATGTGTGTGTGGTATGTGTTTGTTACATTGTCTGTGAGTATTTGTTGATCTGATTCTACAATGTTTTGATGACGAATATAAATGTTGCATCGTAATATTTCATGTGTATTTATCTAATCTTGTTTTGCAGGAAGTATTGCTCATTGATTAAGGGGGAGCTTTTAGCTCAATCACATATTGGTATATAATCATCAAAAAGGGGGAGATTGTTATCCTAGTGGGTTTTGATGTTATATACAGCAAGCTGATTACTTTTCTTGTACTAGTTTTACTATATTTAGCTTACCATTATATGATTTAATCACTTGATATATCTTATGCATATATATATATATATATATATATATATATATATATGTGTGTGTGTGTGTGTGTGTGTGTGTGTGTATTTTTTCTATGTATAAGTATACTCTCAGGTAACTTGGTTGATGATATGGAAAGGCAAAGATTTAAAGCTGACATGAACTCGCCAGAACCAAAACAGCAAGCTGACATGAACTCGTCATAACCAAAACAGCAAGCTGACATGGACTCATCAGAAGTTGTTCTTAGTCAAGTTTGATTTCGAAGATTTCTTGAAGATTGCTTAAAGATAACAGAGTTTGGCTAGGATTAAATATGTAAGGACTCTATTATATAATATATAGTATATATAATTAATAGAGCTCAAATCAATTTTGAAAATCTGTTCCTTATTTAGTGGGATTGTGATTTATCTTTCCTTATCCTTTTAAAATAGATTTTACTCAATCTTTTACTTATCTTAAAATTCCATAACAGCCCAGATTCGTTCATATCCTTTTATAGTTGTTGAAAATTGTTTTTATCATATATATACTGTCGTATATATATATCAAAATGAGTTTGTTGGAGATTCAAATCATTCAAACGTTTTATTATCAAAACCTCTAACTAATATAGCTGTTGGAGAGTGTTTTATGCAATCAAATCTTTTTCATATATCAAATCTTCAACTAGCCATTTGTGTGTTATATATATATTCACTTACAACCTTTCTTTTAAGTAACCAAGCAAAACACAACCTACAAGTTTGAGACTTGCTTATACACGTTTCTATCATCTCTCTCAAACACCATTCTTATAAAATCTGAGCTTTATTGTTATATACACTTATATTATATAAGAGAGTTTATAGCTTGAGTTGTAATACTCGAACATCTTATTTTCGATTGTATTGTTCGATTTATAAGTATTAGTTGCTGGATATATTGGCAAGGGAACTAGGGTTTGGTGAACGTTGCTAGAGAAGTATACTTGGGAAGTATAGCTTAGAGAGCAAGTTCAAAAACAGGTGTTCAGCAAGCCATTTGTCAGCAGCTGGTATTGCTCAATGTGTAAGGATTAGTTGCTGGATATATTGGCTAGGGAACAAGGGTTTGGTGAACGTTGCTAGAGAAGTATACTTGGGAAGTATCGCTTAGAGAACAGGTTCATAAACAGGTGTTCAGCAAGCCATTTGTCAGTAGTTGGGATTAAGGGAGATATATTATTGTATCTTGTAATTGGTTTATTTCGTTGATCAATAATATATTCTCTTACCAGGTTGGTAAGGGACCAGGACGTAGACCATAGGGGATTAGGGGTCGAACCTGGCTAAAAGTTCCTTGTTTTCATTACCTTTCTGCACTTTACTTACTGTCTTTGCATTCAGCATACCATTTGCATCTGTTAGAATCGAAATCAGTAAGTTGTTTCTGGTAAATTATTAAAATTGGATATAGTTAGCCATTTACACCTATTCACCCCCCTCTAGGTGTGCATTTTCATTTGGTATCAGAGATTTGGTGTACTAACATTTTTGTAACAGGAAAGTACAGATCCTATGACACCCGTTTATGTAGAAGGAGAATATTTAGACATGCCACCACTTCTCAATGGGATTGAAAATTATGATGCTTGGAAACAGAAAATGAAGGTGCTTCTCAACAGAGATGATGCAATTGAATGGAGAGTCGTTAAAAAGGGTCCATTCACTTTTCCGGACAAAGACGACAAGCCAAGAGACATTGACGATCTCTCGAAGTCTGAATTGATAAAATTAGGCTATAATGGAGGAGCAAAGTACACACTAATATGTGGTCTTTCAGAGTCGGATTTTGACAAGGTCTCTTCATGTAGTACTGCAAAAGACATATGGGATACCTTAAAAATGCATTATAAAGCTACAACAACAAAATAGCCTGCTGATTTGAAAGATAAAAGGAAGTCAAAGGCTCAATTGAATTCGAATGATGAAAAAGCTAATTCTGGTGAAGTCCCAAGTGAAGAGATAATAAACTCTCCATTTGTTGGCATTGATGATATAGTTCAAGGAAACACGGAAGAGGTTCTTGTAGATAGTGATGTGTCTGATTCAGAGTCAGATTCTAGTGAGGTAAACTCTTTTCATTTGTGGAAATCTTCTGAAAATATTATTATGGGATCACTAAAAATGCAGGAATCAAAAAGTGTAACCATTGAAGAACATATGGCACTAAAGGCTGAAATCAGCAAGCTGTCTGATAAGAATGCCTATATATCCAAAATGGTTAAAGATTTGTTGCCTAAAATGAAAGAATGGGATTCAACCTCAGTAGGCAAAGCTACAGAAATAAAGGAGCTAAATGCTAAGAATAGTCATTTAGAGGCTAATATCAAGTTAAAGAGAAACAAGACCTTGACTGAAGAAATCAAAGAGCTGAGATCTGATGTAAAACTAAAGCTAAAGCATTGGAATCATTCAAATTGAAGGAATCTAGTCGATCTGAATCTTCTAAAACAACTGAAATGGCATCTCAGCAAGCTGAAACCATCAGTCGGCAAGTTGAAACGATCATTACCTTAGAAAAGGAAGTTAAGGATCTCAATCAGGGTATGGGAACTTTTATTCAAGGAGAAGAAAGCTTGAAATCAATGATGAACAAGGCTAATGCTCTTTTAGTCAGAGAAGGAGTGGGCATGAACTTTAACAAGAAAGATAAAGTTCTTAAATATGATGGAGGGAATGATATACCTTACAATTATGCTATGCCTTGGAAGACATGCAACAAATGTGGAGGGAAAGGCCATCTGGAAAGAAATTGCACTACTCAAGTTAATCAGAAAAAGAAAACAGCATACCAAAATGGACCAGTCAGGCAAAAATCAGCTTACCAGAAAGCAAATGACAGAAGACAAATAGCTTACCATTATCAATCTGGCAGAACACAAAGGACAAGAAAACAAGCACTAAAAGTGATACAACAGTGGATCAAGAAATCTGATCTACATGTTCTTTATGTTATATCAATAAACCATGACAGATCCAATAAAATTTGGGTACTCAAGTAGTAAGTATGTTATTTGTCCTCGTACATTTCTTTGAATATGAGTATATTATAATTATGGTACTAACGAGATTCCTCTAGTATATAGATGAGACAAATATATGTATATATATTGTATTGTGCAGGAAATATGAAAGAAGAATATTATTATGATTAGTTGGAATGTGTATTGTCTAATCCGCAAGCTATTCTCCAGTACAAAAGAACAATTGTTATCAATGAATATACTGGAAATGTGTTTTCAACATGCTGGTTTGATTTATTAACTTTATAATTATAACTAGCCTCATGCTTGTTAAATGCTTTACCACATGTTTTATTCTTATATGCTTATCTTCTTGACCTTTTTCTGATGATGTCATAGGGGGAGAAGAACATGAATACATGAGGATAAAAAAGGCTATAATGTTATATGTTGGATTTATCAACTAATGTTTCATGCAGGGATGAGTCGTGTTATATCTTATTGCATATGATGAATTATGCTAACCTGATTATATAATGAGATATTATTGTTAATCAGGGGGAGCATTGTTTTAGGGGAAACAACGTAGTCTCTCTGATGTATTCAAGTATGTCATCATCAAAAAGGGGGAGAATGTTAGCGTGATGTTTTGATGATGAATACAAATGTTGCATCGTAATATTTCATGTGTATTTATCTAATCTTGTTTTGAAGGAAGTATTGTTCATTGATTAAGGGGGAGCTTTTAGCTCAATCACATATTGGTATATAATCATAAGAAAAGGGGAGATTGTTACCCTAGTGGGTTTTGATGTTATATACAGCAAGCTGATTACTTATCTTGTACTAGTTTTACTATATTTAGCTTACCATTATATGATTGAATCACTTGATATATCATATACATATATATATATATGTGTGTGTGTATGTGTGTGTGTGTGTGTTTGGTATGTATAAGTGTACTCTCAGGTAACTTGGTTGATGATATGGAAAGGCAAAGATTTAAAGTTGACATGAACTCGCCGGAACCAAAATAGCAAGCTGACATGAACTCGCCAGAACCAAAACAGCAAGCTGACATGGACTCATCAGAAGTTGTTCTTAGTCAAGTTTGATTTCGAAGATTTCTTGAAGATTGCTTAAAGATATCAGAGTTTGGCTAGGATTAAATATGTAAGGACTCTATTATATAATATATAGTATAAATAATTAATAGAGCTCAAATCAATTTCGAAAATCTGTTCCTTATTTAGTGGGATTGTGATTTATCTTTTCTTATCCTTTTAAAATAGATTTTACTCAATCTTTTACTTATCTAAACATTCCATAACAGCCCAGATTCGATCATATCCTTTTATAGTTGTTGAAATTTGTTTTAATCATATATATACTATCGTATATATATAAAAATGAGTTTGTTGGAGATTCAAATCATTTCAAACATTTTATTATCAAAACCTCTAACTAATATAGCTGTTGGAGAGTGTTTTATGCAATCAAATCTTTTTCATACATCAAATCTTTAACTAGCCGTTTGTGTGTTTTACATATATTCACTTACAACCTTTCTTGTAAGTAACCAAGCAAAACACAACCTACAAGTTTGAAACTTGCTTATACACGTTTCTATCATCTCTCTCAAACACCATTCTTATAAACTCTTAGCTTTATTGTTATATACACTTATATTATATAAGAGAGTTTATAGCTTGAGTTATAATACTCGAACTTCTTATTTTCGATTGTATTGTTCGATTTGTAAGTATTAGTTGCTGGATATATTGGCTAGGAAACTAGGGTTTAGTGAACGTTACTAGAGAAGTATACTTGGGAAGTATAGCTTAGAGAGCAGGTTCAGAAACAAGTGTTCAGTAAGCCATTTGTCAGCAGTTGGGATTAAGGGAGATATATTATTGTATCTTGTTATTGGTTTATTTCGTTGATCAATAATATATTCTCTTACCAGGTTGGTAAGGGACCAGGACGTAGACCATAAGGGATTAGGGGTCGAACCTGGCTAAAAGTTCCTCGTTTTCATTATCTTTCTGCACTTTACTTACTGTCTTTGCATTCAGCTTACCATTTACATTCAGCGTACCATTTGCATCTGTTAAAATCGAAATTAGTAAGCTATTTCTGGTAAATTATTAAAATTGGATATAGTTAGCCATTTACACCTATTCACCCCCTCTAGGTGGGCATTTTCATTTGGTATCAGAGCTTTGGTGTACTAACAAATTTGTAACAGGAAAGTATAGATCCTATGACACCCGCTTATGTAGAAGGAGAATATTTAGACATGCCACCACTTCTCAATGGGATTGAAAATTATGATGCTTGGAAACAGAGAGTGAAGGTGCTTCTCAACAAAGATGATGCAATTGAATGGAGAGTCGTTAAAAAGGGTCCATTCAGTTTTTCAGACAAAGACGGCAAGCCAAGAGACGTTGACGATCTCTCGAAGTCTGAATTGATAAAATTAGGCTATAATGGAGGAGCAAAGTACACACTAATATGTGGTCTTTCAGAGTCAGATTTTGACAAGGTCTCTTCATGTAGTACTGCAAAATACATATGGGATACCTTAAAAATGCATTATAAAGCAACAACAACAAAATAGCCTGCTGATTTGAAAGATAAAAGGAAGTCAAAGGCTCAATTGAATTCGAATGATGAAAAAGCTAATTCTGGTGAAGTCCCAAGTGAAGAGATAATAAACTCTGCATTTGTTGTTGGCATTGATGATATAGTTCAAGGAAACACGGAAGAAGTTCTTGTAGATAGTGATGTGTCTGATTCAGAGTCAAATTCTAGTGAGGTAAACTCTTTTCATTTGTGGAATTCTTCTGAAAATATTATTATGGGATCACTAACAATTCAGGAATCAAAAAGTGTAACCATTGAAAAACATATGGCACTAAAGGCTGAAATCAGCAAGCTGTCTGATAAGAATGCCTATATATCCAAAATGGTTAAAGATTTGTTGCCTAAAATGGAGAATGAGATTCAACCTCAGTAGGCAAAGCTAGAGAAATAAAGGAGCTAAATGCTAAGAATAGTCATTTAGAGGCTAATATCAAGTTACTAGAAAAGAGAAACAAGAGCTTGACTGAAGAAATCAAAGAGCTGAGATCTAATGTTAAAATTAAAGCTAAAGCATTGGAATCATTCAAATTGAAGGAATCTAGTCGAGCTGAATCTTCTAAAACAACTGAAATTGCATCTCAGCAAGCTCAAACCATCAGTCGGCAAGTTGAGTAAATTTTAATGTAAAGTAAAAAAATGGTCAATTTGACCATAAAAAGCAAAACCGATCAACCAATTTTTTACCTTTTTTACACTTTCTAGCGCGCATTTTAAGGTGTATTTTAAAGGTAGTTCCATAACTTATTTTTAAAATTTTATTTTTTTGTATAAAAATATAATGTATATATTTTTATACAAAAAATGAAAATTTTAAAAATAAATTATGAATATTTCAAAAAAAATAAAAATAAATTATGGAACTATCCATAAAATGTAACTTAAAATACGTGCCAGAAACCTCGTAAAGAACGACTGAGGGAGTAATTGATTAGTTACTAAGAATTATAGTATTGCCATTTTGTCTTAAAAAAAATTGAATTGCTTGCAATTATTACAAAATAAATGTATATCAAAATAAAGGAAATTGAGTAAAGAATAACTAAAGGTTAGTTTAATACATTAAATAAAACAAGGTCGAAAAGGATAGGTTTTTGAAAAATGTAATTGATTAGTTATCAATAACTATAATATTGTTATAAAATAGAATTGTCGGTAATTACTAGAAAATAAATGTGGATGGAAATTGAGTAAAGAATAACTAACTAAGGGTATTTGGTAAAGGCAAACCAACCAAAAAATTTTCAATGTTTCGGCTAATATATAATATACTAGCTTATAATCCGTGTGATGCATAGAATTCTTTTGATTTGTAATAAATTTTATTTTATGTTACCATTATATTTTTATAAAATCATTATTTACGATATTTAATTTTAATTTTAATAATTTAATAAAATTTTAATTAATGATATGCATGGTTTAAACTTTTATTATAAAATTTTAAAATAATGTCGTTGATGGAATTTGAAATTTAAAATTTTAGTAAATTAATTTAATCATATAATATATATAATCATTAGATCTAACTACTCTGATTTTTCACTAAAAATCTAACGGCCATTATTGGTAGTATACGGATTTCTATTATATTTTGTTAGTGATTAGAAGATATGGTTTGATATTTTTGGACATATATTAATTATTGCAAGATTATTTTTGGGTAACGTGTTTTAATTCAAAAAAAATATTATTGATTGAAAGATATGATACGATTGATATTTTTAGGTGTATCTTCAACTAAAAGTAAATGTGAAAAGGC
The DNA here is from genome assembly GCA_037693485.1 of Kitagawia praeruptora. NCBI lineage: Eukaryota > Viridiplantae > Streptophyta > Magnoliopsida > Apiales > Apiaceae > Kitagawia > Kitagawia praeruptora. The sequence goes on from CM075347.1 coordinate 131,750,989, forward strand.
AATCGACTAATTACCATTAATTATATTATGTTATTATTTTTTTAGTTGTTTTAATAGTAGTGGGTGTACACATTGATACAATTGATCTTTTTAGGTGTTTATAAAAGGTAATATATTCAACTAAAAGTAAATGGAAAAAGGCAATCGACTAATTACCATTAATTATATTATGTTATTATTTATTTTAGGTGTTACATTTTTCTTGAAAATTATGGTGTGATATTTTCGGGTATATATTAATGATTATTTTTTCTTGAAAATTATGGTGTGATATTTTTAGGTATATATTAATGATTATAAGATCTGTTTTAAATTAAAATGGTAATGTGTTTTAATTCGATAAGAAATATTAATGATCGGGATATGTTTTTAGGTGTTTATAAAAGGTAATATATATATATATATATATATATATATATTTTTTTGCTAAATTAAAATTATATTGAAACAAAAAGATTTACAAAGAATAGGGCATCCCCTCGACAGGGAGAAAAGTTCTGAGAACTACATCAGACAAAACAACTTAGACCTAGTCTAATGCAACAGGATAACCAAATTATGGTCCTTCGCAGCAGCTTTTTGGAAACACTTGCTGGTGCAAATTCTTTCTCTCACCATACGTTTAAGCACCACCTTGAGATGACCAGCTGGTAAGGCATGTCCAGTAGTATGAATTCTGTCATTCCTTTCACGCCAAATAAGAAAGACCGCTGCTGACAAGTAAAGGTAAGATAACAATGTCTTCATCTGTGAAAATCTACCCGAAAGAAATTGCCCATTTAAATAGAGAGTCCAGTTATTTACTAAAGGAAACCCAGGGTCAGACATAATCTCCATTGCATAACCACAAGTACTGAAAAGGTGAACATTTGATTCAACAGCCGAATTACAAAGAACACAGGTGAGATTAGTGTTCATACAAAATCGATGCATGCGTTCCTTTGTAAGTAATCTATCTTTCAGGGCTAACCACAAGGTAAAGGAACATTTTGGAATTGATAAAGCATGCCAGAGGACCTTAACCCAGCTGGGCGGATTGCCATGCTCTCTAATTGAGTGCCATATAGAGCCTATCGACACCTGATTGGAGACCTGCCCTTCCCAAGAAATAGAGTCCTGCGACTGAATAGGAACAGAACCTACAAGTCTACTAAGCTCCATCATCCTAACATGGTTTGAATCAGGTAAAGACCAAATCCTATTGATAATAAACTGCCCCACTCTAGCTCCAGTAGTAGACTCAACAATGGTTATTATTGAGGGATCAAAATCCTGAAGGATTGAATGACCATGCACCCATGGATCATGCCAAAAGGAAAACTGAGAATTAATACCTACTGCATACCTAATAAATCTTAAGGTATCATGCCTGGCATTGAGAATCTGTCTAACACACCATGAGGCTTTAGATGGGATAGCCATGGACCACAATGGTTTGTTTTTTAGAATAAAAGCTTTGAACCAGGCAATCCAAAGAGAAGAAGCAGATGGTTGCAGAATTCTCCAGAGATGGTGAATAAACGCGGCACGGTTCCAAGCACTAAGATCTCTAATGCCCAGCCCTCCTTCATCTTTAGAGAAACAACATTCATGCCAAGAAACTTTAACTAGTTTCGAAGTAGTACTTGTACCTCCCCATAGAAATTTAGTGAATAGTGATTTAAGATGCTTTAGAACATTCTTTGGAAGAAGCAAATGAGACGCCCAGTAACTCTGCATTCCAAAGAGCACTATTTTAATCAGCTGAAGCCTTCCAGCATGATTTAAAAGCTTATTAATCCATGAATCTATTTTGCCAGAAATTTTTCCAATAAGAGCATCACAATCCCTACGAGTCAGCTGCGTAGATATTAAAGGAAGCCCCAAGTATTTGATAGGGAGAGATCCCAACTGAAATCCCGAAATATCCAGGATATGTTGTTTAACATCTTGCTCTACATTAGCAAAGAAACAGGCACTTTTGCTCTGATTAGGATGAAGCCTGAAACAGAGGAAAAGGCCTTAACACCTTCCAACAGCAAGTCAAACGATTTAGAATCTCCATGACAAAATAAAAGAACGTCATCAGCAAACGTAATATGAGTAATATGCAATTTTTTGGTTTGCCAGTGGTACTTAAAATCTGAAGTAGCCGTAGTTTTTGCAAGACTAGCAGTTAGAACTTCCATGGCTATCACAAAAAGGTAAGGGGACATGGGATCGCCCTGCCTTAGGCCTGACTCCACCTTGAAGAATCCCTCTAGAGTGCCGTTAATTTTTAAAGAAATCATGCAGCTTGAAATACAAGTCATCACCCAATCAATGAAGATAGATGGAAAATTCATACGCTGCAAGACTGAGCGTAGAAACTCCCAATTAATCATGTCAAAAGCTTTCTTGATGTCCAGCTTAATAGTACAACGAGGTGACCCCGAGTTTAAATGATAGTTTTTGCATAATGCTTGAGCCAAAAGAATGTTATCTCCAATCAATCTTTTAGGAACAAAGGCTGACTGATACGGGGAAATTAGCGAAGGCAAGATACTTTTAAGACGAGCTGCTAGCATTTTTGAGACAAGCTTGTAAAGAACATTACAGCAAGCAATAGGCCTGAAATCTGAAATGACTGAAGCATTTTGTTTCTTAGGAACCAGTGCTAAGACAGTTGAACTAACTATACGAGGGAAACAGTTAGACTCAAAAAAGTAAAGAACCCCATTCGTGACATCTTCTCCAATAATGCTCCACGCAACAAGATAGAATTCTACTGTAAAGCCATCTGGTCCAGGGCATTTGTTCTTAGCCATGTGTTTGATAGTGTTAAAGACATCTTCTCGGGAGAAAGGTTTTTGCAGCTCCTCTTTTTGTACATTAGAGATATGCGGGAGAGATAAGTCCTCAGGCAGCTTTGTGACCACAGAAGAATTGCTAAACAGAGAAGAGAAGAACTGCATAGCAATTCTTGAGATATCTCTATGACCTGTGTGAATATGGATTTTTAATATATTTTATTAAAAAATGAAAAATATGGTGTGATAAGATTAGTTTTAAATCAAAAAGGTAACGTGTTTTAATTAGAAAGTAAATATTAATGATTGAAAAATATGATACGACTGATGTTTTTAGGTGTTTATAAAAGGTAATATCTTCAACAAAAAGTAAATGTGAAAAAGTCAATCGACTAATTATCGTTAATTATTTTATGTTATTATTTATTTTAGGTGTTTTAATAGATATATATCGATTTTTTTTAATGAAATTTTTTACTAATGTTTCCTTATATATAAATCAAAAGGGTATTGTGTTTTAATTCGAAAGGAAATATTAATGATTGGAAGCTATGATACGATTGATGTTTTTAGATATTTATAAAAGGTAATATATTCAACTAAAAGTAAATGTGAAAAAGGCAATCGACAAATTATCATTAATTATTTTATGTTATTATATATTTTAGGTGTTTTTTGTGATGCCCCCAAATCCGCCCTGTCCGGGGACCCGGGTCGTCACATCAGGTCTCACCATCCTGCAACACACGTTAGCTCGATAATAAAATCTTTATGACAACGGAGCAGAACAGTCCCACTCCACAGATCCAAGATCGGTTTCACACTTTATTACAATACGATTATTACATCTCCGAATAAAGTCTATCAAAAGTCTACAAGGGTAGAAAATATAAAAGGTTCCAGCTGGCCATTCTAGTCTTTGTCAGCATAGCCTGGAGCTTTCTCCTTCCCTTTGTTTCTCTGGCTGGATGTCTCGCCTTTCTCCATCTTGACAGCTGAACAAATGTTGTAAAGCAAGAGTGAGCAACTATGGTGCTCAGCAAATTCTCTCCTTGCTCGGTACATAAATATAGTAATATATATCAAAAGAATTGCTCGAAATTTTAAATAAATAGGTAAGATATCAGAACTCTGAAAATCTGACTCAAGACTCGTCTCGAAAATAGAATACTCGAAATGACTCTTTTTGTGAAACTCTGATGACTCATGATAAAAGAATAACTGGTCTTCCATCCTTTCGGTATCTCGGCGGGGCGATCAACTATCCGACCGGGAATACCGTCCTCCAATGACACCGCACTTCGCCCGATCACGGCTACAATACGATATCAACGAATATAATATATAGCATGAATGCTAGCATCATAGTGGGTGATTTTATCAACCCTGGCATCATAGTGCCTAAATATTCTCGTGTCCTTATAAAGGTACACAAGTCTCTCTTTCTCTAAAATGGGCCTCTTTCCCAAAATTGACCAGTAGAATACAGAATTCTCGAACATTTAATGAACTGATACTTTGAGATAAACTTCACAGGAAAATATTTAACTGATCTGGCGGACTGCCAGTCTTACTCAATGTACCACCAATCCGAACAATGGATTGATGTAGCTCTCAATAAATATGTTTTAATTGATTGACATGAACAAAGTGTCAACCCTTGACAAGAAAGGCAACTATCTCGAAATAATGAGAACAGTCTTAAAATGAAACATAATGAGTCGCACTGAACAAATAGTACTACTCAAATAGTTATAATACTCCAAATTGATGAACGTTAAATAGAACGTTTTTACTTGATCGATGAATAGCCTTCTAACGATTCACATTTTATAATTCCTATCGGTTGATTCGAAAGATGAATCAACTAAAAGATAATCAATAAATGATTGTTAAATTCGTACAATAAATTCAACTGAAAAGAATAAATTTAACCATCTCGAACGAATGAGATTAGTTTCACTGAATCAAAATAATAGCCGTCTCGGATTAATGAGATCGACCCGATAGCAACGAATTGGTCTCTACGCTTATAGGGAGTATAAATTCACAAGTAAACTAAATTAACAATATCGTAATATTTAACGAGAAATAATGCTCAAAAGAAATTATTGCATCATAAAGAGCAGCAAATAAATCTCATAATTGATAGCTCGAAAATAATCGATAAATGAAATAATATGAACAGAAATACAAAGTTTCCGAGAGTTAGGGTAGGAATGAACTTGCCTCTGTCTCGATGCTTAAAAGAACCGATTATTTAAAAGCGTTACCCGCAAGCGAAAATCTCAATTCTCGAAAAGGGAAACTCTATAATAATTATCAGAATAATTTCAGTACTCGAGTAAGGATTTAATCATGTATTATCAAAATAATTCGGTAATCATGCTCTTGATAACTAAATAATTCTCGAACAAGAAATTGGGAATATTCTCGTAAGTTTAAAATCTCATTGATGTCTTATTCACAATTTAATAAAATTAAATGGAGGCTCTATTCGCGTTCACCTATTAATTTTATTATCTCGGGTTTTATACATTATGCAAATCAAATACAATTATTCGTAGGGAAAATTTCTTATTAAAAGGTCTCTAATTATTTCTAAATATATGGCATTAACTTAATTGCTTAAAGACATATCTCGAATAAGATAAGTATTTTTATAAAGTCTTTACTGTTTATCGAAATTCTCATTCTATGACGGAAGTCAATATTTTAATTAATTACTTAACTCACACTCCTAATTTAAACGGGTTCTCGCAACTCACATCTCAAAATAGGAAGGCATTTATAAAATTCTCTTTACTTAATCTAGGATTCTCAAAAATATCTATTTCATTTAAGTCCGTGTTAAAGGAGCAATAATATGATTTACTATTTATTCTCAAATTAAATAATTCGAGAATCAAATATATGCCCGAAAAATCCATAATTATTATTTCGAGTGTTTTAAACTGTTTTATTAATCCCTCTTTTAAAACAGATTTTTAGAATAATTATTCCCTTAATCAATCACATGTTTTATTCCACTTTTATAGCATTAATCTAAATAAATCTATTTCCACTTAAATCAATTAACAAAACTAACTAATTAAAATATAATATTTACACCACCACCACCATTCGGCAGCCACCGACCGGTCACCGGAACGGCGCCGGCAGCACCACCCCGCCACCACTCTCTCTCTCTCTCTCTCTCTCTCTCTCTCGCATCTCTCACCCTCTCTGTCTCTCACAACCCCCTTCGATCTCTCTCTTTCTTCCCTCACAATCTCTCCGTTCACTCTCTCCGTTCCTCCCTCACAATCTCTCCGTTCACTCTCTCCGTTCCTCCCTCACCGACCCCCTCTTCTCTCCCTCTTCGACTCTCCCTCTCCGCCCTCATCTCTCTACCTCCACCTATCTCCCTCTCCTCCTTCGTATCTCTCTCTCCGCCTCAATCTCCTCATTTCCCCCCTTCCTCTCTCTCTCACCCTCTCTCCGACGCCCTCTCTCCGACCACCTCTCTATATCTCCCTCATCTCTCCTCCGCCTCTCCTCTCTCTTTCTCTCTCTTCTCTCGATCTCTCCTCTCTCGACTCCTCGCACACGACCCTCCACCCCTCTTGCTTCGCTCCGGCACCACCACCACCGCCGATCACTCCGATCGCCGCGGGGTGCCCTCCAAACCGACATGCAACAACAATTATACCCCCAAATTCAAAACCCCTCTCTACTCACACATAATTCAAATCAAACATATCATCAAACCACAATAATTAACACATTTACAATCTCCTACTTAAAACATTATAAACCCTTATTGAAAAATCAAGCTCTCATAAAATAAAATGCAGGACATACTTTTACATATATAAAAACATGAATGAAAAGATTTTTAAGGGTGTAAATCATACCCTTTTGTGAAAAATCTGGTTTTTAAAGCTTGATCAAAAATCAAAGTTTCGAAACCTTATGAATATATATGTCAAAACGAAGAGCTTTGCATCCTCTCTTCACTTATGAAAATGCATGTAAGATCAAGATAGTAAATCTAAAGGCATAGGACTTTATAAAACTTGGTTTTTAATGGAGGAAATATGTTGTGTATTTTTAGCCGAGAGTGAGAAGAAGAGATAATGATCTCTTCCTTTACTTTTTACTCATATATACATGCTAAACAATTGGGCTCTAAATGGACCACTAATTTATTTGGGCTCATAACTCTCTTGGGCTCAATTCCCACTCAAGTAGAAAATTTATAATGCTCCTCATTATTAATATGAAAGGAATACTAATATTTGCTAATTAACTCTTAAAAATCCTAATCATAATAGGGATTGCATATTAAATAAAAATTTAGTAGCAATAAAAGTAATACTAATTATAATTACTATAATAATTTTAGTAGGTCACAATATTATTAATAAGACACGAATTAATAGAAGTGTAATGCGGTACCAAATAATCGTTAAAGTCTAGTAGTGCACAAAATAAATATTTCCCAGCACCTCTAACAATAATTAAGACAAAATTTCAATTTTTCGAAAATTTATTTAAAAGAGACTTGAATCATTATGAGAATTTTACGGTTATTACATTTTTTTTAACAAACAAGGAATTGTATTAACTTACATCAACCATATTACAGCCAGGACAAACCCCTAAAGTGACACTACAAACAAATAAACGAACTAACCAAAAATAGCCGCTGTTTACAGACTGTTTTACATCATGAATTTCAAAATTCTTCGTATTAAAAAAGATTAGAGTGGCTCCCGATCAATCAAACCTGCACCAATCCTCTAACTACTAATATCACAAATGACCCTCATATACGCACCACATGTATTCCAATGTTCCCACTTATCTACATGCCCAAAATCAGCAATAGACATGCCAAAAGTCCAATGATCAGAAACACCCTAGCTATCTACATGTCGAAAACCAGCTATATACATGCCAGAAGTGAAAGATCTCATAAGATGAACAAATTTTAGTTGTGAAAAGTAAGCTCTTGTAATATCCGACATCAGTCCAAATCCAATGCATGCATTACAGATCTCCCACAAAACTACATAAATCATTTTAGGTGTTTTAATATATTATAGATATCAAATATTTTTTTTAATGAAGGGTAAATAAGTAAATTCACGAAATACCAAAAAATAGGTATCAAAAAATGGTACCAAAAAATAGTACCAAAACTTTTAATGTTTAGGTTTTTATATAATAGTATTGATGTAGCCGGTGATGACGTGATGACTATGTTCCAACAAGTGGATATCTGAATGTAAAGGTCGGGAGGTTTTGTTTAGGTTTTGTTGACTTTAGTAAAAATTAATATTAATTGAATGTAAGGGCAATTTGTATTAACTTATTAAATTTAATTTGTATTAAAATTAATTATTTAATGTAAGGGTAAGGGTAATTTAGTAAATTCACGAAGTACCAAAAAACAAGTACCAAACAACATGTACCAGAACTTTAAATGTTTCGGTTTTATATAATAGTATAGATTATGTTATTATTTTTCTTAGGTGTATTTATTTTTCTTTATAATTAAGGGTAAATAAGTAAATTCACGAAGTACCAACAAAAACAAAAAAAGAGGTACCAAAACTTTTACTCTTTGGGCTTTTATATAATAGTATAGATTATATAATAGTATAGATTTTATTTTCTAATAGGTAATTGTAATTTACATATCTAATAATGTTAATTAGCTTCTTTGACGAAGTTGGTTTAAATAATTAGTATTGGTTCAACTAGTTTATTTATAAGTTTATAATGTTAATTATATATTACTAATGATTATAATAACTGTTTAGAATTAAAAATATAAAGTTTAAATTTAAATTTGCTGTTGACGAGATTCGAATCTTAGTTCTTTAATATAATACCTTGAAGTATAATATTCGTTAATATTAATAGATCTAACATCTCTCATTTATTTACTAAAAAGCTAAAGATCAAAATTTAATGTATGATGATTCTTTTAACATATTATAATCGCTTGTTTGTGTAATTTTTTTTCTATTAGTTATTGTAATTGTAATTTAATATATCTAATGATGTTAAATAGCTTCGAGACTGAAATTAGTTTAAATAAATAACTTAAATGAAAATAGTTTGTTTATGAGATTATAATGTTATTTATATATTATTATTGATAAAAATAAGTGTTTGAACTAAAAATTTAAAGTTTTAATTTAAATATGTTTTTGACTATTAAAAGAGAATATTTCTTAAAAGGCTCTCATCTATTTACTAAAAATCTAAAAATTATTAATTCATTATTCTTTTTATATGATTAAGCATGTTGAACATGAACCAAATTATGCTGTTTGCTTATTATAGTATTGTAAATATAAGTAAAAGCATAATTAGTCAAATATTACTATATGCTTTGTAATTAATTTTAAAAAACGTGAAATTTTTAGATAACTAAAATATTGAATACTTCAATTAACATAAAACTCAAAAGCTATTATGCTCAAAATATACAAATTTTAAAACGATTACTTGTAAGTTAAAGTGATGTGAATGTCGTATTATAGAATTTTTTTAAAAAGTGAGAAAATAATACAAAACAATAATTTTCTAATAACAGTAAATTAAATATAATTTTTTAATTTGTCTTAAAATTTAATTTTATAAAAATTCCAATTTTTTGTGTTTGTACGAATTAATTATTTACTGCTCTACAAACTTAGTCTTTAAGCCTACTTTTTCACCAACATATTTTAGAATTATAATATTTTTTTTGGGTCAATTTTTTTTTAACTAGACTTGTTGATCGCCCTTTTACTGGAACATTCTAAAATCAACATTCTAAAACCATACCATCTCAATATATAAACAATGCTCTTACTAACTTAGTCTTTGGGCCTACTTTTTCACCAACATTCTAGAATTATGATATAAATTTTTTTGGGCCTATTTTTTTTAACTAGCTAGACTTGGTGATCGGAACATTCTAGAATCAACATTCTAGAACCATACCATCTAAATATATAATAAGAATGCACTACTATAAAGTGCTTGATCAAGTTAGGCTCTCCCAAATTATTTGTTTTCTCGAATAAGAAGGCATTACTACAAAGTGCTTATCAAGTTGGGCTCTCCCAAATTATTTGTTTTCTCCCAATCAAATGATACGTGGATTCAATGATTATTTAGTATATATTTGTATTTATGTATAATAATTTATGTAATGTTTGTTAATGCAGGTTCAAGATGTACTAACATTATATACTATTTTTACTTACATATCTGGTATGTCCCCTACTCTTGCTTGATTTCTACATATTCATTATAATTTTATTTAAGTTCCATGTATCTAGTCAATGTATTTTTAATTATTAACATTAATTTTTTTTATGATCATGATAATCTTAGTTAAATTGAATCTAATATGGATGTATTTTGTTATTTATAAGGGATTTCTGATATAGTTTTGATAATTGAGAATTCTTTAAAATTTTGAAAGGAATCTTATGAAATGGTAAATGGCTAATGAGAAATGGCTCCCTCAGATCTAATTATGTTGACAATCTTTATTTTTTTGAGATATTTAAGAAAATTTATTACAATTTTCTCTCTAAGTTAATATCAAAGTTCATATCAAGTATTTATAATTTCTTTGTATATAAAAGGTATCTATGATATGATCTTATGTTAATTTATATATAAATTAATTTAATTTTTTAGCAAATAATGAAGAAAAAGCTCCAATAAAAGTTAACGGGGTGGATGATGTTGTTCCACCTGTGCTGAAGGTTATGAAGGTGAAATGTGGAGCAACTACCTCATACAACATGACAGGGAAATGTGAGTGACTCTTTCATGGTCGTTGATTTGGTTTAAGATTAGTAGTTACCTTATATGACATGTGTTTAATGGAATATTTTAATATTTGGTTCGTGAATATTTATCTAGTATTTTCAATACTTATATATTTTAATGAATTCGTTGTCTTTTACTAGTTAAACATTATAGATATCTTTTCTTACTTTTCTTAGATTAGAGAAAAGTGAATTCCTTCAAATCCAAAGTCCAAAATATGTGAATGGAAACTACGTGAATTCCTTCAAATTCAAAGTCCAAAAAATGTGAACTGAAAATACTTGCTCTATTTATGTGAGGCTTTTAAGGAAAAGGTGCTAATGTTATTATTCTTTTCATTATATGGTGTTTGTCTGAGTTACGACATGTTAACACTATCATGTAAATTATGATGTGTTATCTTTTGGGCTTTTGTGCACAATGCAGTTAGTTTTTTCGTATTATTTTCAAAATTTCTATTTTTCGAACTATAAACTAGCATTCCTATATTAATCAAATATAATAACAAAAATCAATATAATTCATAATTAGTTTTAAAATACAAAGAGTTATACTAATTAATATATAAGGATTTTCAGACCAATACCTATAATGATGTACAAGAAAAAATTGTCAAATTAAATATAATAATAATAATAATAATAATAAACTAGTAAATTAGGACTTTGCTATTGAAAGTATGCATATTTAATTCACTTAAAACTTAATATATATGTACTAGTTTAATATTTTGGACATGGGCCTACTTTATAAAGGTGTTTAAAGTGAACATTTTAAAATCATAACATCTTTAAAGGGAAGAAGTTTAATATATTTGGGGAATTTGGGACTATTTTTTTTATAGCCCGGCCCTCTAAATGGAACATTCTAGAATTGTAACATGATTGGAGAAGCTTAATATGTGTCCGTTTGGCAAAACTTAGGATCAACTTATAAATTATTTATTTCGTATTTACGTATATTTTTTTAGAGAAAAATGTGTATGAAGAGTTTAATATTCATTATCTTACAAAAATAAGTTACTTATTTCATAAAAAAATACATATTTCCTAATTTTTTTTCCAGAATAAGTAACTTATTTCTGAAAAATAAGATTTACCAAACGCATTATATTACGCCTTTTAGGCCCACTTTTTCACAACTACGTCCTTTTAGTGGAGCATTATAGAATCATGACATCAAATTATAAATAGATGTAATTGTTGTGATTAGCCAAAAGGTAATAAGACACTCCGGCATAGTCTTTGATGGCAAAGATTAGGGGTGAGCATTCGGTCTGTCGGTCCAGAACCGAACCGAACCGAAAGAACCGAGAACCGAATTTTCAATTATTTTAGAACCGAACCGGACCGAATAAAATTCTGGACCAAACCAGTCGAACCGAAATAATTCGGTCGGTTCGGTCCGATCCATAAGAACCGAATTTTTTGAATTTTGATTTATTATTGTATATAATTGTTAATATAAATATATTATTATTATTATAAATATATTATTATTAATATAAATATAATATATATATATATATTTATATTTATATATATTATTGTATATATTATTATTAACTATTAACTATTTATTGTATATATATATATATATATATATATATATATAATTCGGGTGGTTCGGTTCTAACCGAAATTACTTACGGAAGAACCGAACCGAAATTTATTTCGGTTCTAACCAAAAGAACCGAACCGACCAAAAAAGAAAAAAAATTAGACCGAACCGAAATTGTGTACTTATATATTAACTGGATTCAGTAATATATAATTATATATTGGTATATGTCTATGAATTTATGTAATAATTAATTTTATTTATGTAGGTTAAAGATTTACCAACATATAGTATATATTGGTATATATCAATGAATTTTATTTAATAATTAACTTTTGTAGGTTGATGTACCAACATTTTCTACAAATGGCGCACACATATCTGGTATATTATCACTCTTGTTCCATTTCTAATGGATATCTTGTATAATAATACTCTTGTTTCACTTCTAATGGTCCTTATAGTCTTAGTTAAATTCCATCTATTCTATATATATATTTTTTAACTTTTTTGTAACAGATATATTAGATAGTTTAATTATCACCATAATCTTAACTGAATTTGATCCATATTTGATGTGTATTTTTATTTATTTATTGAAGAGTTTTTACAAATTTTTTGATGATTTGATGAAGGAAATGCATTCGTCATATAATTTACAGTGAGGTGTATCACCAACCTTAGTGCCTATATGCCTTCAAATCCAAGGTACATAATGTGTTTACATACAATGTATCCCAAAAATGTTGATTTGAATGCTCTAGATTTTCAAAAGAGTATGTTTGTCCTTTTCATTTATATAAGTGTTATGGCTTGAGCTCCACCTAAATTTTTCCATGCTCCTTATCTCCACCATTTTCTTTTTTACCATATTTTTTAAAGTATGTGAATATCTTAATGTTAGAACTTATTTAGATCCTATTTGTATTTTCTACTCCAGTCTTGTGTGGTCACATCGCGTGCTTTGATGACGAAAGTTGTCATATATATTATGGGAGTAATGATGGCCTCTGTAAGGTATGATATGCAATATTCTTTATTCTACATGATTGCTAGTTCAGTAAACTTTTTGTTTGTGCTCATGATTGTAGTTCATCTAATTAGCTGGAGTTATGTAGTACGAATGGTGTCTCTACTTAATTAAGTTTCATCATTTACAGGTTTGGGATAGATGTTGTCTAATAAATAATTAACAAGCTGTCAATTTATAAACAGGATTATAAAGAAATGTAAAATAGCTTGAATAAGAAGAAAGCATTGTTCATAACTGTGTATTACATTGAAAAAGCATAATACATTTGTGTTGCTACAGAATGAATATAAAGAGAAAATATATCTCTCTCAACTAACAAACTGACAGCTGGCTACATTATATTGGAGGCCTCTTTTGTTGCTTTGTAGCACACTCTTTATTTGTCCTTTGTGCTACTTGATGTTATATAAAGAGCTCACGTGACTGCACCATATTACTATGAGTATGAGTATCGTTAACAGCCCCCCTCAAGGGAGGAGTGGAGAACAAATTTAGAACTCCTAACTTGCCAAGAAGATGCTTGAGATGATTAGCACCCAAAGCTTTAGTGAAGAGGTCAGCAGGTTGATCTTCTGTGGGAATATAGGCTATTGAAATGATGCCTTTCTGTAGCTTCTCTCGAACAAGGTGGCAATCAATTTCAATGTATTTGATACGCTCATGATAAACAGGGTTAGCAGCAATATAGATTGCAGAAACATTATCACAAAACAAGGTAGTAGGAGCAGACTGTGAAACACCTAAGTCACTTAAAATGGAGCGAAGTCAAACAATTTCACAGGTTGAGTCAGCCATGGAACGGTATTCAGCCTCTGAGGACGATCTTGATATAGTTGGTTGCTTTTTGCTTTTCCAACAGATTAGAGAGGGACCAAGTTTGATGCAAAAGCCAATAACATACCTTCGAGTCAATTTGCAACTGCCCCAATCAGCATCGCAGTAACCAGTTAATACCAAATTAGATTGAGCAGCCATAAGTAACCCCTGTCCACAAGTACCTTTGAGGTAACGAAGAAGTCTAAAAACTGCTTGCATATGGTTATGTTGAGGGGCAGCCATAAACTGAGCCAAGACATGCACAAAATAGGAGATATCAGGACGAGAGATGGTCAAGTAAATCAGACGACCAACAATTCTTCTATACGAAGAAACATCAAGAAATGGAGCAGTATTATCATTAGCAAGTAATTGGTGATTTTGTTTCATAGGAGCAACAGAGAGATGGCCATTTGACAAGCCAACATCCTGAATTAGATCAAGAGTATACATTCTTTGATTTACGTAGATAACAGAAGAAGAACGTGCTAATTCCATGCCCAAAAAATATTTCAGAGTACCCAAATCCTTTACTTTGAAATATGAGTTGAGAAATGTCTTAATTTTAGACATTAGCAATACATCATTTCCAGCCAACACCATATCGTCCACATAAACAAGTAAAGTGACAATTGAAGAATCTGATTTGAAAGTAAAGAGACTGTGATCACTTACTGTTAGATATAATTGATGTGATTTAATGTCAGTGTTTAAGTGTTACAGGTAAAAAGAGTTTAACTGGTTATTGAAAGCAGTCGTAGCAGAGTTTGAGTATACGCTGATAGCTGGAAGCGCAAACGCTGATAGAAGAAAGAGTAAACACTACTAGCTGAACACAAGGAAGCGCAAACACTGCTGGCTAGGAGAGCAATAGAGTTTGCTAAAGTCTGTCTACTGGAAGCGTCTACAAGTCAACAAAGTTTCAAGATTAATTCAAGATTAATATGGAAGCAATATCTTTGAAGATTGGATAGCTGTCAAAGAGATTGAGTTGACTTAGAAGACGTGTAGCAATCGTAATTGATATCAATTGTATAGCTTAATTATAGGAGAATCAATTAACGATTGTACGTAGCTGTATATCTTATAAATACAGTATAAGGGTATCCATCGTGAACGGATATCATTCATTGTAACTTAAGCAGCTCTCTGTGATTTTTTACATCACTGAGAGAGGAATTATTAATTCCAAATAGTTTTAAGTACTAAAACGTGTGTTATTGTTATTTACTCATACAGTATTTGATTATATATTGTGTATTCTACCTAACAAGTGGTATCAGAACCAATCTGTTACTTTATTACAGTTAAAGATCCAAAACACATTAGTAATCAATGGCAGAGATTCCTCCTCCATCAGGTTCTGAGAAAGCACCTACTACTGTTAGTAGGTATGAAACGATTAGGGTTCCAATACTCAAGCCATCAGAGTATGCAATCTGGAAGGTAAAGATGACCATGTTTCTGGAAGCCATAGATCCAGAATATCTTGATAGAATTTATGAAGGTCCTCATAAACCTACAAAGTTAACTGCTGGTGAGGAATCGAAGGTGGTTCATAAGGAAAAGAAAGATCTAACTGCTGAGGATCTTTCATCTATTGCTAAGGATGCCAAAGTAAGGCACTTACTTCACAGTGCTCTTGACAATGTTATGTCTAACAAAGTGATTAACTGCACAACTGCAAATGAAATACGGGATGCACTTGAGGTTAGATGTCAAGGAACTGCTGCAATTAAGAAGAATAGAAGGAACATACTCACACAGGAGTATGAGCATTTTGAGGCAAAGTCTGAAGAAACCATGACAGAAACATTTGACAGATTCTGTAAACTGCTCAATGATCTATCATTGGTTAACAAAGAATATGATCTAGAAGACTCGAATCTCAAGTTTCTTCTCTCTCTTCCTGAAAAGTGGGATGTGAAAGCAACCACTATAAGAGACAACTATGATCTTGCTGATACTGAGATTGATGAAATCTATGGACTGCTCAAGACTCATGAATTGGAAATGGAGTAGAGAAATAGAAGATCAAGAAGGAAGACAAAGTCTGTTGCTCTGAAAGTTGAAGAAAAATCTTCAAAGAAAGAAGCATCAAGGAAGAAGGCAAAAGGAAAAGCCTTGGTCATTCATTCAGAAAGTGAGTCATCAAACACTGATGTTGACTCAAACACAGATGGATCATCTGATTCTGAAGATGATGAAGAGATGATGCAAATGGCTGCATTGATGGTAAAGACCTTCAAGAAGATGGGATTCAAGAACTTCAAGAAGGGAAAGAGATTCTCCAAGGATTACTCAAAGTCTGACAAGAAAAATTTTAGAAAATCTGAGGGAAAGGACTTCAAATCTGGTAAGAAAGATAAGTCTAAGATTCAATGCTACAAGTGTAAGGAGATGGGTCACTATGCTCCTGAGTGCAAAAAGGGTAAAACTGAAAAGGCACTATACACCAAAGGCAGAGACTGGGCAGACACCTCAGATTCAGATGAGGAGGTGAACTATGCACTCATGGCCTCTACTCAGAATGAAGATTCTGAACTAAAGGTACCTCCAACTACCTATGCTTATAATACTGATAATATAACTGAATTGAGAATTTATCTTAAAGCATTACATATCAGTTATAGGGATCAGACTTTAGAAAATGAGAGAATCAAGAATGAGTGCTCTCAACTCAAAGAAAGAAATAAACTTGTTGAGGAACAACTTGAAAACATGAATAAAATTCAGAAAGAAAGAGATGATGCTGTGTTTATAGAACAGGAGTTGCTAGGTAAGTATAAGAAACTAGAATCTGAATTGGAGGATGCAAAGCACATTATTAAAACTTGGACACATTCTGGAAAAGACACTCAAGAGGTTTTTCAATCAGACACAGTAGGTCTAGGTTATTCTGAGGATGATGTGATTAGGTTTCAGAATATACTCAAGATTAGACCACCTCTTTCTTCTAAGAAATTTGGAACATTTGTTCATGGTACTGTTAAAACTGAACATGGAGCTGTTGAAAATGAGCCAGTAAAAACCTGTGTCAAACAGGTTAATATTGGTTCATTGACAGAAAAACAACTCAAGCATAAGCTTAAAGAAATAAAATCTGTCAACAAACAGAGAATGCCTAGGAAAAACAGAAATGGAAAGGTAGGCATAACATCAGGAATTAAGCCAATGCTTGCTACATTTGCACCTAGAAAAACTTGTCATAATTGTGGTAGCACTAATCATCTTGCTAGTTTTTGCAGGAAGAACTAAGACATTAATTCTTTACCCTCCAAATCTGGAGTGAAAAAGGATAATGTCAAACCAAGACCACAAACTCTGTGCAAACATTGTGGAAGTACTTGGCACTCAATTTATACTTGCACGAATTATCATGCTATTTATCATAATTATTATGAACTGAAGCCTAATTTGAAATGGGTTAAAGTTGATTCTGCAAGTGGTAAGACTGAAAATGTTAGTTTAAACTCTGATAATGACAAATCCACTGCAAAAACTAACAGATTCAATAAAGCAAAAGGATACAAGCAAGTCTGGATCCTTAAAACTAACAATCAGTGATTGCTTGTGATTACAGGGCACCAGGGTAAGTACCCTAGTCGTGGACAGTGGATGTTCTGGACACATGACTGGAAATAAAGCCCAGCTATCAGAGTATGTGGAGAAGGCTGGCCCAAAAGTTTCCTATAGAGATGGCAACATAGGACATACTCTGGGATATGGAAATATTAATCTTGGAAGTGTCATCATCACAAATGTAGCTCTAGTTCCAGGACTCAAACATGATCTGCTTTCTGTGAGTCAAATCTGTGACAGAGGATATCATGTAGATTTTCAGCCTGAATATTGTCAAGTCATCAGTAAATCTACAGGGAAAGTTGCTCTAGTTGGAAAGAGACACAATAACATCTATGAAATAAAATTGTCAACAAACTCTGATGGCAAAGCAGCGTGTCTGTCAACAAGAATGTCCAGTGAAGAGAGTTGGAAGTGGCACAAGAAACTCTCTCATTTGAATCTGAACAACATCAATGAGCTAATAAAGAATGATCTTGTAAGAGGACTACCAAAGTCTTTGTTGAATACAGAAGGCCTGTGTGATTCTTGTCAAAAGACCAAACAGAGAAAAGCCTCTTTCAAAAGCAAATCTGAGTCTTCAATTGTTGATCCTTATCATCTTCTACATGTTGATCTTTTTGGACCAGTGAATGTTATGTCTCTTGGAAAGAAGAAATATGCTCTAGCCATTGTTGATGAATACACCAGATACACATGGGTGTATTTTCTAGCAAAGAAGGATGAAACTGCATTAACACTGGCAGAACATATAATGCAACTGGACAAAGGGTCAAAGAATCAAGTGAAGATTATCAGAAGTGACAATGGAACTGAATTCAGGAATTCAACAATGGAAGAATTTTGCAAGAACAAAGGAATTAAACAAGAGTTTTCTGCACCTGGCACTCCACAACAAAATGGTGTAGTTGAAAGGAAGAACAGAACTTTGATAGAAGCTGCGAGAACTATGCTTGATGAAGCAAAATTACCAACCTATTTCTGGGCAAAAGCTGTTCAAACAGCTTGTTTTACTCAGAATGCCACTTTGATAAATAAGCATGGAAAAACACCATATGAAATGGTGAGAGAAAAGAAGCCAAACCTGAAATATTTTCATATTTTTGGGTGAAAATGCTTTGTGCTGAAAACTCATCCTGAACAGTTGACCAAATTTGATTTGAAGGTAGATGAAGGAATTTTTGTTGGTTACCCACTGTCAACTAAAGCATTCAGAGTTTATAATCTGAGAACTAGAGTGATCATGGAATATATTCATGTGTCTTTTGATGACAAGAAAATAACTGGACTTGAAGATGTAAATGAACATGATCAACTGCACTTCGAAAATGAAGATTTAATCTCTGATGGCTCAAACTCTGATGAGTCTGATCTGACAAACTCTGAACCTCTACTGGTAAATATTGAAGAGACTTTTCAACCAGAAACAAGAGAAGAACCAGTTGAGGGGGAGCATGAAGAAACTCATCAAAGTGATAACTCAAATTCTGATACTGACTCAGTTGAAAATTCTGAATCAAACTCTGGTGACTAAAACTCTGAAAGTCCAAAATCTGACAGTTCACACATTGAGCAGTCACATTCAGGGGGAGCCTCAGAGAATGAAGAAAGATATCAAGAAAATCAGGAGAACATGGATCGAGGGGGAGGATCCAACTTTGAAAGAAGTCAATTGCCTTCAGCTAAGAAATGGATCAAATCTCACACACCTGATTTGATCATTGGTGATCCAGATGCAAGAGTAAGGACAAAAGTGCAAAAACAAATGAATGTCTGTTTCATGCATTCTTGTCACAAAATGAACCAAAGAAAGTTGAAGAAGCTCTTAAAGATGCTGACTGGATAACAGCAATGCAAGAAGAGTTAAATGAATTTGAAAGAAATGAAGTGTGGACACTAGTACCAAGACCAAAGAACAGGTCTATTGTTGGTACTAATTGGGTTTTTAGAAACAAAACTGATAGTGAAGGGGTTGTTACAAGAAACAAAGCAAGACTTGTGGCAAAAGGCTATTCACAGCAAGAGGGTATAGATTATGATGAGACTTTTGCACCAGTTGCCAGATTGGAGGCAATTAGGATGTTTCTTGCTTATGCTTCTCACAAGAAATTCAAGGTTTTTCAAATGGATGTGAAAAGTGCTTTTCTGAATGGAAAACTTGAAGAAGAAGTGTTTGTTGAACAACCACCTGGTTTTGTAGATCCAAAATATCCTGACCATGTCTACAGGCTAGACAAGGCACTTTATGGACTTAAGCAGGCACCAAGAGCATGGTATGAAACCCTGGCTCAGTTTTTTTAGAAAGTGGATTCAACAGAGGTACAATTGATAAAACTCTGTTTTATTTCAAATCTGGAAGTGACTTGCTTTTAGTTCAGATATATGTTGATGATATCATTTTTGGATCTACTAATGATAAACTCTGTAAGAAGTTTGCCAAGCTCATGCAGTCCAGATATCAAATGAGTATGATGGGAGAGCTAAGTTATTTTCTAGGCTTACAGGTGAAGCAAACAGATGATGGAATCTTTATCAATCAAGAAAAATATACCAGAAATCTTCTCAAGAAGTTTGGCATGCTTGACTGTTCATCTGCAACAACTCCCATGGCAACTGCAACAAAATTGGACAAAGATACAGGGTCATCAGTAGATATGACAAGTTACAGAGGAATGATTGGCTCTCTTCTCTATCTAACAGCAAGTAGACCTGATATCATGTATGTAACATGTATGTGTGCAAGGTTTCAGGCAGATCCAAGGGAACCACATTTAACAGCTGTGAAGAGGATTTTCAAGTATCTCAAGGGCACTGTAACTTTAGGACTGTGGTACCCAAGAGAATCAGATTTCAAACTACTTGGTTACTCTGATCCAGACTTTGCAGGCTGTAAGATTGACAGAAAAAGCACCAGTGGAAGTTGTCAATTTCTTGGTGACAGACTTGTTTCTTGGTATAGCAAGAAACAGAAATCAATATCCACATCTACAGCTGAAGCAGAGTATATTGCTGCTGGTAGCTGCTGTGCACAGATTCTATGGATGAAGAATCAATTGCTGGATTATGGATTGAGGTATAGCAAAATACCTATTTTCTGTGATAACCAAAGTGCTATTGCAATGACAGGTAATCCAGTACAACACTCAATGACCAAGCACATCAGCATAAGGTATCACTTTATCAGAGAGCATGTAGAGGAAGGCAACATTGAGCTTCACTTTGTATCTACAGATCAACAACTTGCAGATGTCTTCACCAAGCCTTTGAGTGAAGCAGCATTTACAAGGCTGGTCAATGAACTAGGAATGGTCTCTGGTTTTGACTAAACATGTTGGTTAGACTCAAAATTTTCTTATAAAATGTGTTGCTCATATTTCTGTGAATTGTTAAGTGCTATGTGAACTTTATTGTTTAAACTCTGTTATGCAGACTCTGTTCACATGTTTTTGTCCTCACACTGTTAAACTCTGTCAGCATGTCTTTCTGTCATACACTGTTAATATGTTTGATAAACTCTGTGAATTCTGAGTTGATCTTTGTCTGAATGAAAACACCAATGAAGAAATATGTATGAAGCATGATTCTCAGTGAATAAATCAAGATTCTCTCTGAGTCACTGTGATCTAATCAGAAATTGTGCAGAAAGTTAACACAGCATGATACTGTTTCATATTTAGAGCATCTCTTAGTTTATTTGGTCCTAAACTCTGAGTCTATGGATACTGTGTGCATTGCCTCTCATGAATAACTTCTGATATTGATGAACTCTAAACTCTGATTAGTAACACTCTGTTTCCAAGACATACATAGTTCTTGATGATTCCTTGTTTGTACTTGTGAAAATTTTAAAACTTGAGATGTGTCATTGTTTAGTTTGGTGAGAAACAATTCATGTCTGCACCCTATGAGATTTTGAGACAAATAAGTGATTGATACATTTTATATCAATCAGATTTTATTGATGTGTGATGTTCATTAGTGAGTATGTTGCTCTAGAACTTGTATTAAACCATTTTGAGACTACATGATATGTGTGTGCATGAAAATGATAAAGGCACTAGGATTTACCATCTTTCTACAAATACTTTTCATTAATACCACCCTTAGTAAACCCCTTTGAGCCTAATTAATTGCTCATTTTTCTTAAACTCTAACATATTAAGAGCAGTTATATTCTTTTTGAAAATCAAATGCAAGCAGGTGAGTGTTTCTCAAGAAAAGAAAAGTTTACTCAGTATATATATATATAAAAAAAGGGGGGGGTATATATACTGATCATCTTGTACAAATATGTACTAACAGTGTGACTGAATACTTTGGTCTGTTAAACTGTTCAGTCCGAAATTCATTTATTTTAAAAAAAACATCTTTACTCACCTGTTTGAACTTACTACATTACAACCCTAAATAAAGTCCTTTTAATTTGTCCATATATGTAATCAAAGTAGTGTAGATTTGGTGGAAATTCAAGCCTATGGAAGTATCTGCTTTTACTGATTGAATTTGAGAGAAAACACTTCACCTAAACACTTGTGTGCTTTGAGAGTTTGTGAGGAAATCCTTGACATGTAACTCACTGAATGATGCTTTGATGCCTATCTCTTGATCTTTTTGTCTATAATGACTGTGTGCTTACTTGGATAATCATGAACATCAATGGGAATAGAGTTATTCAGATTTCTGTATTTAAGGAACTACAGAGTTTAGCATTCATCACATACTTCGTGTTTAATATGAGAGTTTGTGCATTCAGTGTTTATTGATTTGAATTATGGATTTTATGAAATATTAAATGCTATAAAAATTGATTTGGTAACCTCTGCTACACACACACATATATTCATAACTGTGCAATTTTTTGAAAGGGTTTTAGTGATAAAGTTTGAAAATTTGACAAACACTGATGGATTGTGTTCCGTACTCTAAGGTAAATTTTCATTAAGATAATTTGAAAATTTTGGAGTAAATAGAGTGTTTGACAACTGTTAATGAGTGTATTTTGTGGTAAAGTGTCTTGATAATAGGAAAGACAGCAGTAATAATGGCTTTTACTGCGCGTGATTAAGTGATTCGCTGCATGTTTGACATGTGTCCCACTTTCACCCACTCACTCATCATTATGTACCACTTTCACACTATTCTAGGAACGGTTGCGTGTTTTCAATGTAAAAACGATTGAGTTTTATTTTTTTTCAACTCAAATCACTTTTTGTTACTATCACTCCACATCCACTCATATTCACTTTACCAAAAACACAGCCCTCCTTTGTTTTTCACTTTGACATTTTCACAAACACCTTTCTTACATATCACTTTCACAGTCAATTTTTGCTTATTTCTTGATCTAATGGCAAAAAAACCTTTTACTTCGTTTGGTCTTCGTTTTGTGCCTAACAATTTTGCAGCTCTACTTGAGAACGATCGTGCTCCTGAAGCGTTTCACCTTATGCAAAATTTTCTTCGTGACTCTGAAATTGGACAAGCGTTGATTGAACCTGCCATTCTATCTGCATCTCAGATTGTCACTTTCTGGCAAAACTCAAGGTATATAGATGGAGGAGAGAATGGAACTCCGTCTATCATCTTCACTCATGATGAACAAGAGTTTGTGATAACTCCACAAACTGTTCGAGAGACCTTGGACTTCGATACACACACATCGTATGCTATTGTTTCTGAACAGAATCTGAGAGAAATGTTAACAGAGATTGGGTACATGGAATCTCTTGCAAAGATGGGCAGTGTGAGAAGGCCGAATCTTAGAAAGGAATGGAATTTTTTCTTCGACTGTATCACCAGGACATTCCAGAAGAAAGTCACCAACTGGGATGCCATTCCAATGGATAGTCTGCAAATTGGGTATTCTCTACTCTATGGCAGTAATTTTGATTTTGGTAGATATGTGCTAATGAACTTAGGTGATAAGTTGTCAGAGTCTACTACAGTTTATTTTGCTAGATTTTATCAACTTTTGTTCAATGCCTGTGTCCCTGGGTTAGAAGTTGATGCAGCTGATGTGATTCAACCTTTTAGAGTCAATAAGAGAATATTCTCTGATATGACTAATAAAGATGTTGGTAAAGATTTACCTGCTTTTGTTTTACCACTTGCCTTACAGAACTTTCTCAATCAACCACAAGATTCCCAATCACCACAACATGAACCACAACAAACACAACAACCAGAAACACAAAATATGCCTGAACCTTTAGCCACTGACCACACTGAAACCATACACTCTCATCCTGTACCATCCCCTGAACCAACACCACCAAACACTGTACCTTCTACATCAACACATACACAACCTGAACCAGAAAACCCTGAACAAACAAACCCTGAGCCTGTCACTACAACTCAACCTCAACCAACATCTAAACCAAAAAGGAAGAAGCATACTGCCCTCAACACAAAACATTTCAAGGCTAAACAGACATCTCCTAGAGCTATTTATTCCAGAAGAATCATTAAAAGGGTAAATAGGCCTTCATCACCACCAGTTGAGGACAGTTCAAGTGTAGAAGAAGAGGTGATTGAAGTGCCTCAAGCAAAGAGGAGGAGGCTGATTCTTACAGACTTTGATGATGAGCAAGTTGTTGAGGCTCAAGAGAAAATTTCTCAGGATATTCCTACTGGTGAGACAGAGGTTATCACAGAACCTACTATAGAAGAATCAGGTTTCAAGATTGCTGAACCAGAACTTGCTAAGGTTCAAACTAATGAAGATGTTAGAGATGCATTGCCTACAATTGAAGAGTTTGATGAAACTCCTACTCCATTCTCTTTTGATAATGAAGCATCTACTCCAATACCCATGGAGGTTACACACTCTGTTGATACTGGTGTTGCAGATGGGCCTACTGTTGTCCTGGAAGACACTGAGGTTGCATCACACACAGAATTATACTCTGATGCACACCATGTTTCTGATCATGGTGAGGAGATTGATCAACCAGAAAAAGTTATTTCTTCAGAGCATATTCAAGATGATAAAGGAAAACAGGTTGTTCAAGAACAAGTTGCTGCTCAAGATGAGGACATTGCTTCAGTTGCACCTACTGATGTTTCTGTCAGTGATTCTTTTGAAGAAAGGAGTACAGAAGCTCATAAAAACCAATTTCAATCTGATGGTCAGAAAACAGGAGAAAAACCAGATTTTGCTGGACCTTCTACTAATGAAATTGATGATAATTACTTGACAAAGCAAACTGCAGACTGGTACAATTCAGATTGTATCTTTCTTCCTGGCAGAGCAGCTACCTTTCTCAAGGCAAATTCTTCAAAGATTTCAAATCCTGATATTTTCACTTGTCTGCAAGGAACAGTGATTCAGATCAAGTCCTTGAATCACAGATTTGATGATAATCAGAAGGCCATTGTTGATCTTCGAACAGAGGTTGCTACTCATGAGGAGAAATCTCAACGAGCTAATTCTAAGCTTTTTTAACAATTCTCCAAAGCTCAAGAGAATCTTAATGATAGATTGAGCAAAGTTGAACAGAATCAGCTTTTGCTGACTGAGAAGGTTGATTCTATTGCAAACTCTCTTGAGTTAATCACCTCAATTCTGATTCCAGATGGTGATGATGTCAAAAAGGGGGAGAGACTTGCTAAAACTAAGTGTAAGCAAACTCAAACTCTGTTAAAGAAGGATCATCTGGATGAAGAAGATGCAAATGCTGATAAGGGATTAAGAAGTGTAAATTCAAGACATGGACATGGAAGGTCTACAAGGTCAAAGCAAAATGTGGTGGCAGATACAAATCTTCAGAGTACTTCTACTTGAAAGCAAAAGGATTTGTCATTCACTGACAATCCACAAACAGATGAAGAGTTGGCTGCTAAAATCTTTCGTCAGAAAAATGCTGAGGCTACACTTGAGGACATACAAGCTGAAGAAAAGCTGTTGCAAAAAGAACATTTAAAAGCACTAAAGTCCAAGAAAGGAAAGAAGACTGTCAGAGCTTCAAAGCCTGCAATGAAAGGGATTGAAATCAAAGAGAAATTATCTGGTATTCAAGAAGAAGAAGAAGAAGAAGAAGAAGAAGAAGAAGAAGAAGGAAAGTTGGTAAGAAAGTCTTCCCTTGATGCCAAGTTAAAGCTAAAAGGGGTAATGGGTGAAGAGAGCAAGGGCAAAATGATAGTTACAACCTCTGTTGACACACAAGTTGTACAGTTTCAAAGCAAACCTTTATCTAGGTTTTCAAGGCCAAAGATTCCAGTTCAAGCAGAAACAGGAGTGACTGGTGGGTATCAACATAATGTTGCTTGTTCAGGAAAGCCACCAGGTAGGAATACTTCTGGCTTAGGTTCAAGAAGAGATTTGAGAGTTAGTAACAGTCCAAGAGATCCCTCTGCACTTGTCTCTCTTGGTTCTGGTATTACTCAAGAAAATCTAGACAAGTTGGAATCAGTTCAACTAGTTCATCAAAGGAGCCTAGATATTCACTTTCTGTTATACTTTATGACAGATGGAACAGTGTATAGAGTGAATGAAGAAGCAATCAAGCTAAAGTTATTTGAAGAACTTCAGTATGTTCTGCATATATTCAGAGTCAGAAATCGACAAACACAGCTTATTGCTAATTCTATAAGGGAATATATGCAGAGAGCCAAAGTCATTACAGGATCGAAGACTACTGAAAAGTATGTTCCTAAATACAAAGATTGGAATGGAAATCTTGTAGAGATAAAGAAAGGAACTGCTAAATTAAAGACTGATCTGGGGATTACAGTTCTTGATTTTAATTCTCAATCAGAGGAAGTCAAATTCATTAGACTGGGTAATCAGATGAGGAGAAATAAAATCTATGATCTAAGAGCTGCTATCTTTCAAACTAATGAGAATGATTCAGAATTAAGAGAGATCAAGGAAGCTATGCAGAGAGAACTTGAAAATGCTGAGAGAAGACTGTTGATAGATTATCTCAGAACAACTCCGGATCTTGAGGAGGTTAGGTAGACAGAATTTGTAAGTAATTTGAATTTTCTGTAGATTTTGTTAAGTCAAGATTAAACTCTGATTATATTTTAAACACTGTGTTTTTATTTGATTGTTTTGACATCATCAATTACTGTGAACTTGTACATTTTTCTAATGAACAAGTTGGGGGAGATTGTTAGATATAATTGATGTGATTTAATGTCAGTGTTTAAGTGTTACAGGTAAAAAGAGTTTAACTGGTTATTGAAAGCAGTCGTAGTAGAGTTTGAGTATACGCTGATAGCTGGAAGCGCAAACGCTGACAGAAGAAAGCGTAAACACTGCTAGCTGAACACAAGGAAGCGCAAACACTGCTGGCTAGGAGAGCAACAGAGTTTGCTAAAGTCTGTCTACTGGAAGCGTCTACAAGTCAACAGAGTTTGAAGATTATTTCAAGATTAATATGGAAGTAATATCTTTGAAGATTGGATAGCTGTCAAAGAGATTGAGTTGACTTAGAAGACGTGTAGCAATCGTAATTGATATCAATTGTATAGTTTAATTATAGGAGAATCAATTAACGATTATACGTAGCTGTATATCTTATAAATACAGTTAGGTTAACCCTATAAGGGTATCCATCGTGAACGAATATCATTCATTGTAACCTAAGCAGCTCTCTGTGATTTTTTACATCACTGAGAGAGGAATTATTAATTCCAAATAGTTTTAAGTACTAAAACGTGTGTTCTTGTTATTTACTCATACAGTATTTGATTATATATTGTGTATTCTACCTAACACTTACAGACTGAGAGAAACCAAACTTAAGTATAGCAGTGTAGAGTTTGATGATCCATTGACGAGGTGCCTGTTTAAGGCCATACAACGACTTTTTCAACTTATAGACTAAAAGTTGACCAGGATATAGAGCCTGAATAGATGCTGGAGGACAATAGCCTGGTGGAAGAGCCATGTAGACTTCTTCAGTGAGATCACCATGGAGAAAGGCATTGGTAACATCAAGTTGATCAATGGTCCAATTCTTAGCTGCAACAACAACAATCAGGGTCCGAAATAATGTCATTTTTGCAACTGGTGCAAAGGTTTCGAAGTAGTCTATACCTTCAGTTTGTGTAAACCCTTTTGAAACCAATCGAGCCTTGTATCGTTCAACCTCTCCTGTAGGTAGATACTTAACTTTGTAAACCCACTTGCAATCCACCAATTTTTTGTTTACAATTAAAGGAACAATGTCCCATGTTTCATTGGCTTCTAATGCAGCCAATTCAGTTGCCATAGCAGTGCACCACTCAGGATGAATTGCAGCCTGTTTGTAGGTTGAAGGTTCAGAAATCTTGGTTACATTTGCCAAGAAGTGAGTATATTCTGGAGTAAACATGTCATAATGTAAGGTGTCTGGGAATTTGACAAAAGCAACATTAGCTTGGGCTTGAAACGATGGAGGTAAATACTACACCATAAAAGGCCTACGACCACATTTAGAGTCTATGTTGCCTTTGAATATGTTGCCTTTGCCATGTATGTTTTTGGCTATTACAACATTATCATTTTCATGTTGCCTTAGTAGCAAAAATATGTTGGAATAGAATAAAAGTGTTTGCATGTTGCCGTAGGTATGAAATTGTGTTGCTATAATTTTGCAGTGAACAAAATTTTATATTTTCTACTAAAAATAAAAATTTTAACCTTTTTTCACATGAAAATTAATTTTTTTGGATTTTATAAAAATCACATAATTTATTTGGAATCAATGTTGCCATAGTTTTTATTTCACATAAAAACTAATTGATTTTGATAAACCTAATTAACAATTTGAAAAGGTATATTAATGATTTTTTGTTATTTTAATATTTTTTAAATGAAAAATTAAAAAGTTAATTTTTATTTGAAATGAAAAATAAATAATTTTGACAAAAATATTAAAGGAGTTTTATAAAAATTAAGAATATGTCAATAAAATGATTATTTAATTAATAAATACTAAAACATTATTTTATAAAAATTAAAAATGAATATATTTTCTAAATGTTTTTAAATGTATTGTGAAAAATAAAAATATTTTCATATACGATGAATTGTTTTTAAATATATTATTCATAATATTTACGATTAATTATGTTATTAATATTTTAATATTAATATTTCAATGTATTATTCTTTTTTAAAGAAAGCAAAAAATTATTTTATTTGACACCAAAACTTATTAATTTTAGTAAAACGAATTAAATTTTTTATAAAATTATGAATATAAAATTAAAACATTATTTAAAATAATTAATAATTAAATATCTATCAACATACAAAAGTTTAATACAACGAAAATTTTCTAAATTAAAGAGCGGCAAAAATACCGCAGATCTAATTTTCCCCTTTAAACACAACACCGCCCTTTGAAATATTTTCAATTTCACTCTCCCTCACATTCACCCCCTCTCTCGATTAGCTCTCGCACTCTCTCTGTCTCTCCCTCTCTTTAATAGGCCGAAAATACACTAATCATAGTCCCTACCTCTCTTCCACAAGCCGAAAATACTAATAATCAGAGCCTCCTTCAGTAAAAGGCTTCAAATTTCTTTGATTGCTCTTCGATTTAGGCATTTTTTGAATTAGGGTTTCTTGGATTTGGGTTCGGGTTCAAAATGGTTTACATTCTTAATTTTGTACATGTTTGATTGCTTTTAATTTTGTTTCTCTCTCTTTATTTCAGTGCTTATTTGAGTTTATTTTCTTTGAATTTTGGCTTCGATTTGGGGATTTTTTGATTTAAAGAAGGGTTTCGATTTGTAGGTATTATACTTTTTCTTTTATGTATTGTATCCTGTTTCGTAGCTCCGATTTATTTTTACTAGTTTAAATGTTGATTACAATTCACAAGAGCTAAATTGTGTTTCTGTTGGTAGTAGTGTAAATGCACAAATATTTCGATATTTGAACTAAGACCCCATTGTATCTAGTTGTAAAATGTTTTCGAGATTGATTGGCTTGACTTTTGTGATTTTGTCTGAAAAGATGATGTTTGAAACTTTGTACAAGCTGGTTGAGAAGTATGCTGAAATATTGGCAAGTCAAGGGATTTTACCAACTGCAATGGAATACTTAAATTCCATGGGGAATGAGGATTTGACTACTGAACTAGTGATGATAGCATTGCTGTCTCTACTCAACCTGGTATATGATCCTGTCATATCCTAACTGTGATGCTCATTTTTCACCTATAGATATGTTAACCTTTACAGTAACGAAAGCTGAGGGCAGCACTCTGTTTCTTGTCTAAATTTTCACTATTTATTATCATGCCTTTCCAAACTAGGATATACATACATATAGAGAGATTGTTCGATTCTAGGATAATTTGTGGTTACGATATCACGTTAATAATAAATTTAATCTTTAGTTGTTTCTTTATGTTACACATGATTTAGCAGCTCTTCCAGTACATTGTGAATTTCTCCATCACCACAAGTGTAGTAGTGAATCCACCTCCCTTTTTAGGGGCGTAAAATTAGATAATGAACATGTAGACAATTTGCAAGCCCTTATCAAATATTGAAAGAAGTCTTAGATCCCTTTTAATTGTAATTAGGATTCAGGATTCTGAAAAGAATAAAATATTACATTCTAAGTTGGAAAGAGTTGGGAATAAGGTGTTGAAATGTGTCTGGTCTTAAAAAAAGGAGAAGGATAACCTCTGTGTTCCAAGTCCCTGATTGAACTTTTAAGGTCTTGCGTGCATTCAATATAGTCCAAGCATTTTGTTTAACTGTTCGTCAGTTTTCGAAGATTATTACGTTCCTTGCTGCTAGTAATGTCTATTTATATTGCAGGGTTTACTCAGATTAAAAGAGCCTGCAGTTTTGTTTCGATGTCGGAAAGATGATTTCAAATTGTTGGAGTCTGTTTTGGATTCAGCAAAGGAGGAATATGCAAAAAAAAAAAAGCTAAACTTCACCAGCCTGAGATTATTGTTGATGACGTGTACCTTACACCGTCTCCTTCAACTCATGGTCCTTCATGGTATATATACACAACTGAGTAGATTACTAACTGCACATGGCTAGTCATAAATGCTACCTCTTTTAGCTGGTTTATTGTAGCATTCTAAAATAGTAAGAATTCATTTAGATGTTTTTTTTGGGTTATATTTTTAGCTCTAGAGGTATCGTGATGGCTTCTCGAAATGGAAAAATTGTAATCGAAAACACCCTTGATGCTAGATTGGATGTTCTGTTCTGCAGTAAACTTCCTGAGGTAGGTAGTTCTGTCGATTTAGTACTTTGTCATTTCTTTGGCAATGCATCTATAGTGTAAGTTAGTTTTTACTTAGCTTATTTTCCTCGCAACCAGTACATTTCTTGTTTCCAGACTATAGCTTATTTTCCTCGCCTGATGTCTTAAGGTATATCTATAAGATATAGTTTATTATCCATAGACTTCAAGTTTACTTTGAGAAACCTGTGACTAATCCTTATAAAGTATGAATGTTATAAGATGGTATAATACTTGACATTGGTGCTAAGTTTACTGATATTTATCATAGGCAACCAAGTAAACTCACAATCAGTGTAAAAATATACAATCAGTGTGTATCAGTGTGCAACTAGCCTGATTTGTTAACAATTAAATCTATTAATCTTATACAATTATAAGTACTACCTCAATATTTGAATTCGTAACTGGTACCATTGTTGAGACATAAAATCCAGAAATGATTATGTCTTTCTGTGTTACAGATCTGATGTTCTAGGCCAGTTTATGCCTTTGGTTAGGAAAGATTGATCACAGACTGGGGTTGCCATCTCTTTTCAGCTATTAAGGTCTGCTCTATTTTTTCACTAATTTAAATTTTATTGGTGTAACTGTCGCTCTTTCGCCACTTTGCTCCTGAGGAGACTTGAACCCTCAACCACTTGGAAAACAAGGGTCAGTGTTTATGACGGGGAATAACAGAACAAAGAGGAGGCTGTCTAGTTTTATATCTTTGTACCAGCAATGTACAAACAGGTTGCTACTTCCACTCTTTTCATATCTTCTCAGAAAATATTGCACGCATTTCAGTAATCTTTTTGTTTAAATAGGTTCAGCAGGGGAGAGTAGTGGCCCAGAAAGCTCAAAGATTGCTTGAAAATATGGCCAATAGGAAAAGGAAACAGGTGGATTGGTGATTACGGAAGCAGTCTATGGAAATCCTAAATATTTGAAAAGAAGTTTTCAGCCAGAAGAACAGAAGGATGAGTTGGCCTCACAAGTTTTAGATGTCATGATGCCTCTAAATTTTTTGGTCGATGATTCTCGAAAACTTAAGGTACATATCACCTGACCACTTCTTTCGATTCAATATTTAGCCATAAATCTGGTTACTCGTCATTGTATGTTGTGCATTCTCTTATTTGTAATTTTCTTGTATGTCTACAATATTGATGTTGTATTTTATTAATGTTGCTAATACGGTACCTTATCTTCCATGTAACATTAGCAAAACTGAGCTTGGGTAAATGATGATTACACATATAAAACAGTTTGTCAACCTTTCTTTGTCATTTATCGTATCTCCTACTATTAGTTTGAGGTTATATTTCACCATCAATGTTTTTACTGCTAGATGTAATTTGTTGGTGTGAATAGAATACGAAATTGTAGCATGTCTGCTGGTATCTTGCTATGAAATTACATAATTTCATTCTTTTAGTTCCTATATGAATAACTCTGTTGTGTTGGTACTAAATTCTTGAAAATAAGCCTTAGTTGTTAGCCTGTTAATCAACTTACTAATATGTGATTAAAAATTAAAGTAATAAATTGGTATTTTACTTGAGCTACTTGTCTATTCTCAAATGTGTTTGTGTAATGGAACAGGTGCTACCTCAAAGCTGCTGAGATAATGAATAGGTGGAGGATATAGCAACGAATATTGCAATGCTGGTACTCCATCTCGAATGACAATGAAGATGGTACTCCAATGACTGGTGGCACCAACTCTTAATTTAGTCATGCCATATTTTTATGTTTTCTTTTGCTATTATGTTAGTTTTAGGTACTTGGTAAGATTGTAGTTCATGTACTTATGGCACGAGCTCTTATGTCTTTTGCTCTGAATTTGGCTTGTTGGTTATGATTGTAGTGAATCTTGATTATGTATTATGTAGTATGGATTATTATGTATTTAGGGAATGAATATTTTCGATCATATTTATTATTTTTGGTTGGAAATAGAAAAGTGTTTCCATTGATACTAAAAAGTGTTGGCAAAAAGGAAAATAGTGTTGAGAAATGTTGCTAGAAAATGTTGTTGTAGGCAAAATTTGTGTTGACATAAAAGTGGGCCCACGGTGGACCCCACAAGTGGGCCCCATGGTGGACCCCCAAGTGGGCCCACGGTGGACCACCCAAGTGGGCCCCATGGTGGACCACCCAAGTGGGCCCCACGGTGGACGCCCCAAGTGGACCCCACAATGGCCCCCAAGTGGGCCCCACCAGTGGGTCCCACAGTGGACCTATTAGTGGGGCCCACTTTTTTTGTAAAATGTTTAGCCCAAAGGCAACATAATATCATGTTGCTAAAAACTGATAATATTGTTGACATGGCTAGTCTACGCCAACACAAAAGTTGATGTTGCCATAAAGAATTAAAATGTTGCCTTTGACCCCAAAGGCAACGGCAAAAATAGCAACATCAGTAAAATGTTGCCTTAGGGGTTTTTTGGGCCTACACCAACATATTTCCGGTCTATGGCAACACTTTTTCAGTATTGCCGTAGGCCTTTTATGGTGTAGTGAAGTATAAACTGAATATTTCTCAGGTACACGCTTGTGTCGAACAGGTCGTGTAGGAGCATCATGTGCAACATTAGTCTCAGTATTATCAACAGAAATCTCAGTATTATCAAACGAAGTTGGTGAGCTGAACTCCAAAGAATCAGAGTACATAGGGGCTTGGGAAGTGGAGATATCTGGTAACAAAGGGTCCTCATAAATAGGAGTACTAGTGAATAAAGGAGAAGGGATTGAAGGAGAAATCTGTTTAAAAGGAAGCACTGTTTCAACAAAGTGTACATTTCGAGAAACAAAAACTTTCCTAGAGTTTAAGTCAAGAAGTCTGTATCCTTTGGAACCAAAGGGATATCCCAAGAAGACACACTTGGTGGCTCTAGCAGCGAATTTGTCTGAGGGTTGAGGAACAGTGGTAGCATAACAAAGTGCACCAAAGACACGTAAATGAGTGTAAGATGGAGATTTGTTAAATAAAACATGATATGGGGACTGACCATTTAGAACAGGAGTGGGAAGTCTGTTAATCAAATAAGTGGCTGTAAGTAAACAATCCCCCCAAAAAGATACTGGTAAACCAGCATGAAATCGTAGAGCACAAGCTGTATTTAAGAGATGTCGATGTTTTCGCTCAACACGCCCATTTATAAACAGGATTATGAAGAAATGTAAAATAGCTTGAAGAAGAAGAAAGCATTGTTCATAACTGTGTATTACATTGAAAAAGCATAATACATTTGTGTTGCTACAAAATGAATATAAAGGGAAAATATCTCTCTCTCAACTAACAAACTGACAGCTGGCTACATTATATTGGAGGCCTCTTTTGTTGCTTTGTAGCACACTTTTTAATTGTCCTTTGTGCTACTTGATGTTGTATAAAGAGCTCACGTGACTACACCATATTACTATGAGTATGAGTATCGTTAACACAAGCATCTAGGTCTTAGTGGGCGATCTAGGAGGTGTTACATTTAATTATAGTCAAGGAGATGGTCATCATCTTATATCTAATGCAATAGATCAGACCATCGAACTTTAGAATATTCGTAAAATGTCCTCTAATCTCACTCAGTAAGCCTTTCTATTCCCGATCTTCATTCCATGTGTTTGATTTCTTTTTCCAGATATATTGTTTAAAATCTTACATTTTCATTCTTGAAAGTTTCACTATAATTAACTGGATAGGTGCGAAGCTGGTATTGCTGCTGGTGGTGCTTCATAGCACCGTCAATTCAATTTTCAAATGAAGCTTCATAAGAAATTTTAGCACTTGACTGAAAGTTATCTTCTAGTTCATATTTATTGTTCAGTGGTGTGTGCTTGTGCTCTTGCGACTTATCCTACTAAACATAATCAGTTTGCTCTTGAACTTGGTGATGACTGCGTTGCGCATCTGTTGTAGAACCTTGAGAAATTGGCCGGGTAGCATATCACAGCTTGGAAAAGAAATTGAAAGAACCTCAATGTTATCCGTAAGAGGACTCTGATGTCTTGAAAAACTAGCAAAGTTTAATTCTCTAGGAAGCTCAAATATTTGTTGGTTTATTAATCTAAATTATGGATTTACTTTGTTTGTTTGAGTTTATTTGCACTTGCTAGCCACACTCAGAAGCAGTCAAGGAACGTGGAGATTATTTAGGAGCTTATCATTTGAATAAAGAGTAGTAGTAGGAAATTAGTTGTTTACTTCCTAGTTTTTAGCAGTTTTGTTATTCCTGTAATTCTTAGATATGTATTCTATTTTCAATGAATAAAACAAAACTTAACGTGTATCTTTGTTTTCTCCGTTTTAAATCAAAACATGATCTGTTTACAAGGTTAACAGCTGGGTATTTCCAACAATCAGGTATTAGAGCTTTGGCAAAGTGCATGCCCAAGTATATCCCCAGGATGACGACGGAGACAAGGAAGACTAAAGTAACACCCGGGGTCCGGGACCGGGTCGTTACGGTCTCATTTTCCATGATTGATACTTTGCTTAAGTCCACAATAAATAAATCACATGCTGTGACCCCACAATAATATCCACTCACACACACAGTTATAGTCCCAGAGATGAAATTGAAATAAGTCTCACATTACGGGCTTACGAATAAAAGTTATTACAAGCCAAAGGATAACATCATAAGTTTAAGAGTTTTCCCGTTGATTAATCATTATTGATACATATAATTAGACTGGTAAACCAAAGGCTGCTGATCTATGCTACCTCAGCAATGGCAGTGATGATATCAGCGGGTAGTCCTGCGGGTCGGGTAACCTGCTTGCGCCGAGTGTGCCTGACGCGAGCCATGTGACCTAGCTGTTGTTGTGACATAATAAATAAGCAAGGGTGAGCAATATCCCACTAACAATATATAACTGTGCAGTAATATATAAGACAGTTCAAAGATATGTTTCGAAATCATATGCCATGCATTTGCGAAAATAGTGCCAGTTTAATATAAAGGATGAAGTTACAAGGTAACTCAAAAGATATATATTTCGTAGAAGCATATGCTATGCCAAAATAAGCAGGATAGCATCATTTTTATAAAAGATAGGAACTTGCAAGAAAGATATTGCTATTCTAGTTTGAAATACTTTTCAACCCTGCCAACCATGATGATGTTGCAGGAAATTTCCAACATTGAGTGATGAACTAATACTGGAGTTTGACGCGCCAGGAGACATAGCCTTTACACGATGATCAGTCGCATGTTATGCTCCCCACCTCTTGTTTACTACATGTAGAAGGAAGCACCGACGGATTTACTTGTCTACCACCCTCTGGAACCCCCTCGGCCAACGGTTGGGCCATTTGCTGGACCGGCGCCACTGGGTCACTTACGCATCTCCTAGTTCATTTCACATCCATAACTTGAAACGTAAAGTTCGTCTCCCTTTTCCCAAGTATAATACTTGTTGATAAGACTCCACAAAGTAATCGTATCTAATTGGAAAGGAAAATTCACCAATATTTCCCAAGCCGCTGCTTGTTAATGGATACCAACTTGTTCCAACATTCTTACCCCTCGAATAATGAGTGGGTATACACAATTCCATGAATTATAGCAACCAAGTTGCGAACGAAATGAATAATTTATGACCGGGCAGTCACAAGATAAATAACATTCTTCAAGTCAGGTTCCCTTATATTCGAATCGAAGGAAGAATGGAATTACTGAGAACCTCCCTTGATAATAATAATAATAATAATAGGACTCTAAAATAATTTATATAACATTCGAGGGTTGATGATACTATGTGAATGAAACCAAGTATCATCGAAACGAGTTAGAAGAATTAAATAAATATTCCAAGAATATTTATTCAGTCACAGATATTGAAAAAGGGTTGCTCGGAATAATCTTTGAATAAATGTTCAGAATAATATTCATTGAACAAATAATGAATATTCAAATCAATAACAATGTTTATTGATGGAGTAACCGTCAGATGGACATTGGAGATGATATTTATTGAATCAATAGTGAATATTCAACTCAAGAAGGGTACATATTGATGGAATAATTATCGACTTAATATTTGGGACAATATTCATTGAATAAATAATGAATATTCAACTTAATAATATTTAGCGAAGAAATGATTATCGAATGAATATTTGGAATTATGTTCAATAATTGAATCGAATTTAAATAAAGG
This sequence comes from Kitagawia praeruptora, assembly GCA_037693485.1. NCBI lineage: Eukaryota > Viridiplantae > Streptophyta > Magnoliopsida > Apiales > Apiaceae > Kitagawia > Kitagawia praeruptora. The sequence continues at coordinate 131,787,938 of CM075347.1, forward strand.
TCGAAGATAATATTCCTTATCTCAAGGGAATATTCAAAGTAATATTTATCGAAAAAAATGGAGTTCGAATCAATGTTCAACTGATATTTATAAAATAAATAGAGATTGAATGAATATTCGAATTAATATTCTTTTAAATAAATAAGGCTCGAATGAATATTAAAATAATATTCATTAAATAAATAAACTTGAATGAATATTCAAAATAATATTTATCAACTAAATAAGAATGAATATTCTTTAAGCAAATAACTTAACTGAAGGTTCGAATAATATTCGAATATTTAATCGACTTTAGATGAATATTAAATATATAATATTCCTCGAATAAATAAACATCTGATGGATAATCCGAATAATATTTATCAAATAATCTCAAGGGAATATTCCAATAATATTCGCCAGATAATAAATGGAAAATATTTACTTAGTTATTTTCCTCTGAAAATAATATCAATATATCAAGGAATAACGACTCCCGGTCTATAGTCAAAGAATGAGATTCAGATGCCCTTCGCTTAAGGGTCTTAGTAATTTCCGGCTTATAACTGATATAATAATTATCTAGCTTATAAGCCAACAATAATTCATGGAACAAGTATATCAATATGACTTTGAAAGTAGGCATGCATGCTATGGCATATGTACTGTAACAGAAACATATATATATTCACAACACTAGTACAAAAATGACCTATTACGTCGCCTCTTTTACGTCGCACATAAAGAAAGGCGACGTATATTGTACTTTATACGTCGCATTTTCAAAAGAGCGACGTATATAATACATTTGAGATGACTTTATACGTCGGTTTAGAAGAAAGGCGTCGTATATTGTTCACATATACGTCGGTTTAGTTTTAACCGACGTATAAAATAACATTTTACGTCGGTCTTTGTAACCGTCGTATAAAGTTTTAGCACATATACGTCGGCTTTCTAGTTGTGCGACATATAAAACTTTTATTTATACGACGGCTTTCGTAAATCCGACGTATATTCTTATAAATAAATTTTAAAAAAATATTACTATTCGGTACTTAATTAGAAGAATTGACAGTCAAATCCATTCTTCCCCAAATCAGTCATCTCCTCTTCGTTCTCTAAACTAAAAACCCCAACTCACTACCTGCAACTTAATTGGTTCGAATTTCTCAATACCTGCAGTAATCGATCTTCTCGCTGCCTCTCTCCGGAATTTTCACTCGGTACTCTCTCTCTCTCTCTCTCTCCCTCTCTCTCTCTATCTGCTAATACATAAATATATGTACTTAATTGTATGTATTTATGCTACTGTGATTAGTGAAGTTAGGGTTTCTTTTCTTGATTTGACTTTTTAGTTCTCAAGTTGGGTAAATTTAGGGTTCTTGCTCTAGGGAATCGTAATTAGGGTTATACAATTTTAATTTTTAGGGGTTTAAAGTTGTAAAGTTTTGATGTTTAGGAGTTGGGTGTTTGAATATGTGTTGTTTAATTTTTCTCCTTCTCTAGCTGTTAGAAGTACCTAGGACATTAATTAAGAAATTAATTAACTCTGATTGAACAAATTAACATTGCAAAACGTAAGGATAAAACAGAGGTGTACCTGGGTAAAACAGAGGTGTAACTGATTTTGGCCATATTGCTTAAGAGACAGAACTAACTTAGGGAAAAGCCATATTGCAGGACTGATTTTGGCTCGTATTAATTAACTTGCATAAATATTGTTAAGGACATAAATTGTTTACAAGGCTAAGAACAATTTCTAAACAGTCTTATTCTCATGACCAGCACTTGGATAAACGTTTTATCCTAGCACCGTACATTCAAAGGTACATAAGCATTTGTTAAGTTCTATGATTGAATGTAGACACACAACTACACTTTTAATTTTAAGCATGTTTAAATTGCAGTAAGCACTGGATGTTGCTTATGTTTTGTGTTGATGAAAGTGCTATATACGTGTTTGATCCACTAAAACAAAAAAGACACATTCACGTGAAGGCTCCTTGGGAAACGTAAGCAAATGAAAAAATTTAAATCTTGAAAGGCTCCTTAGTTTACTTTTTAAGTAGTTCAAAACTTTTATATATATATATTGAATGTTTTATTCCTCTATAACATGCAGGGCATATAAAGTATATACTAAATTTGGTGGTAGGAAAAATAATCATAATAACTTACTTTGGTACCATGAGGTTGTTCAGGTACTATACCTATTTGTTTGTATTGAAAGTTCTTTTCTATTTTATCTCCATTTTAAATATTTTGAGTTTGTTTTGTAGTGTCCTCAACAAAAAGGAGGCACAGAATGTGGTTATTTTGTGATGAGATATATGTATGACATAGTCATGTTATCTCGTAAAGATCCTAAAGTTAAGTGGGCAGAGGTACGAACTATATTCATCTTCATCTCCTTGATCATTGCCATTATGAACTATATTGTTAAGGGGTGATTGTTGGAGGGTCATGGGTTTTGATCTAAAATGGAATTATTGTAGATATTAGAAACAAAAAATACTTGTAGATAAAATTAACAATTCTTTTGGAATGCAGGTTCTTGGAAAAAGATACACAAATCAACAAATTGAAGAAATTCGAGATATTTGGGCAGATTATTTAACTCGTGAATATATGTGATCGGGTACATGACTTTTAAGTTCAAAAAATCTTTTTGTTTCTATCAGTTCACTGCATGTTCACGGCCTTCTAGATTATGTCAAGTTCATATTTTATTTGTACTTTTGTGCTAACAAGTTCATACACATAATTTTTGTAGGTGCTAGAAAGGAGGAGTACGATATGATCTTACCTTGAAGCAATCGGAAAATGGATACTACATTTTGGATTTAGATAGTCATGATGTATGTTGAATTAAATGTATAACGTGGTAACTTGGATCAAGTTATAAATATTGTAGATGTATATTTCAACCATGTAGTAAGAATTATTTTAATTTAATTATTCACTTTGGTGAGAAATTTGCATTGCAAGTTTTACTATTTTTTTTGGTTTATAATAACAGGAATTTTGATATATATATATATATATATATAATATAAACAGGGGGCAAAATTGTCATTTTAGACAATACATATACGTCGCCCTTTTGCTCTTATACGTCGGTCTTTCTATGATATTATACGACGGCTTTTCTGGTCTTATACGTCGGTCTTTCTATGATATTATACGACGCCTTTTTAATCTTATACGTCGGACTTTTTATTACATTATACGACGGCTTTTCTGGTCTTATACGTCGGTCTTTCTATGATATTATACGATGCATTTTTAATCTAATACGTCGGACTTTTTATCACATTATACGACGGATTTTCTCGTCTTATACGTCGGTCTCTTTAGGACATTATACGACGGCTTTTTTTATCTTATACGTTGGTCTTTTTTATGACATTATACGACGCCATTTTTGGTCTTATACGTCGGTCTTTCTATGGTTTTATACGTCGGTCTTTCTGGTCTTATACGTCAGTCTTTAACCGACATATATAAACTTTATACGTCGGTTAAAAAGGCGACGTAAAAGATAGTGACTTTATACGACGCCTCTGTATACGTCGCCAAAAAACCGACGTAAAAGACCAAAAAAGGCGTCGTAATAGGTCAGTTTTGTACTAGTGTGTACAACAGCCTTAAAGAAGGATTTGAAACTTGCCTGGAAAGCGAGTGCGGGTAAGGGTGGTGGTAGCGTGTCCCGGGTCAGCCTGACGATCTATAAATAGCCAAGGCATTCGGGATTAATCACTTAACACTTTACAAGATTAAATATAGACTTCACTTAAGTCGAAACACGTTTTCGAATTATCTCGTTATACACCTCTTAGTGTAACTCTTTTTTTTATCACCGATGCGGTTCGACATACGTTCGCTATTATGACCCGTCATTGTACCCACACTTACTACGTACTTAAGCCATGTAAGTTTTAATATCGATCATTTACGAATCAAGATTGTACTACGAGTTTTATCGTCCGTTTTCTAAGTTATTAACCCAAGTCATAATCAAGCATGCTTCTAGGGGTTCGTTCGCGTTTAACCTTGATTCGAACATTTTTATAAAATCGTAAAACGATCCTTTTAACGCAAAGTTTTCTCTCACACCTTCCTTATCATCTCTAGTATTTTATTACGATGGTTCGTTACTGCATTACTGAATTTATACAGGTTCAATTCCGATTACGAACTGGTTCTCTCGTTTACGAACCACTTATCTTAATTCGACCATAACTCCTAAACCGTATATCCATTTCACTCGATCTTTATATCAAAACGAAGCTCGTAACATGAACTAACTAAACACAGCAAAATCCGGGACTGGACAGTAAGGTAATGCTACTGTTATTCACGGTTTCGTAAGGCTAACGACGATCGGGCATTACGACGGCTATGTTTACATGATTTCCAAATTTCAAACCATCCAATAATCATAGTTCCCACTCCAAACAACATATACATGTTATTCAACCATGAACTAAGACCAAGCAATGTCTTTCTGTTCATCTAAACTAATTTAACAATTATCAAAGCCCAAACATAAACTTAATGTCTTAAACATGCATATAACTATAAAACTCCATGAAAACTCATGTTTCATCCAAGGGTTACAAGGGTTATACCTTCCTTGATGTATGAATGAACTTAGTAATCCTTGGTTAGTCCTTATCTAGCCTTAATATAGCTTGATCTAGCCAAAGAAATCAAGAAAAGAAAAGTTAGTTCATAAGAACACTATTCATCAAGAACTTTGATCATGGTTTTGATCTAGTTAAACAGCTTGGTTGATGATGATCTCTTGGATTTACCTTCTACTTGATACTAGCTTTGATTTAAGCTCAAGATTGAAGTGAATGGATGGTTGGAAGTGGAGATCTCCTCCTAGAAAGGAGCTTGGCCGAGAGCTTCAAAGCTTAAGGGTGGTGGTTTTGTTTTTGGTGTTAATGTGTTAATAATGCTATACACTTGATATATAATGGATGCATCTCTTCTTAATGTGTTGTCACTCATCTATAGGTGCCACTTGTTGGCTTCTTATTGGACCATGTGTTGCTTCCACATTAAACAAGTCCATTTTTGCAAAAGTTCACTTATATCATCTAGCTTGTAGTTGACTTACAAACATGTCACTTAGGTTTCTCCTTTTTCCACCAATTGCACTTGTTTGTCTCTTGGTTATTTTGTTCGTTTCTTTGTCCGGTTGTTACTCATTTTTCTTGCTTGTTCGGAGGAATAACTCATTCGTTTCTAGTTAGGGTTTCACCGGAAACCTTCTTAATAATTATAATACCATCCTCCATCTTACTTAATACTTCTCGAATTTAAATTCCTTAAATCCCTTCTATAAATCCTTAAGTCTTGCAGGGTCCAGGGAAATCTCAGAGAAAATGAAAGCGCTATTTTTCTGAATCTGATATCGTTTACATACACTTATCCACCAAAATCACTATTCACACTTCATTAATCCTTTTATTCCTAATATACTAATAATGCCCTGGTCCTCTTTAGGACGTTCCTTAACCCTTTTTCGGAACCACTGGACTAATAACAGATCCTTAGGAGATAGATCATTCTTATCTATGCTGTTAACCAAAGTATTCTTCATGACATATAAATATTTGAATTTAAATCCATCCCATTCATTGAATAGACATTCGTTACATTGTAGTCATAACCACCATTCACTCCTTATATTATTACATAAGAAAAAGTTTTTAATTCTACCAAAAATCTGGGTCCTTACAGTTATCCCATGTTGGCAAGAGAGAACTACACCGTATGGGCCATGAAGATGAAGGTGTTCATGCAGGCTCATGGTGTTTGGAAGCCGTTGAATGAAAGGGTTCAACCACAAAGATTGAGGACATGACTCATAAGATAGCCTTGGCAGCCATTTACCAAGGTGTCCCGGAAGATATCCTATTAACATTAGCAGAGAAGAAAACTGCTAAAAAAGCCTGTGAGGCTGTGAGAATTCTGTGCCAAGGCGCTGATCGAGCGAAAATGGTGAAGGTTCAACTCTCAAGATAGAGTTCGAGTCATTGAATATGAAAGAGACCGACTCTCTTGACGATTTCTTTCTGAAATTAAACGGTTTGGTGACAAACATACGAGGACTTGGGGAGAGTGTGGAGGAGTCAAACGTCGTGAAAAAATTGTTACGAGCCGTTCCTTCCAAATTCTTACAAATTGTATCTACCATAGAGCAATTTGGGAACCTCAACACGATGACGTTTGAGGAAACAGTTGGACCCTTGAAGGCACATGAAGAGAGGTTGCAAGGCCAAATCAAGAATAGTGGGCATCAGCTGTTACTCACCGAAGAAGAGTGGAACAAAAGGGAAAAGGAGGAACAAAAACTATTACTAACCCTGGAGGAATGGCAGAGAAGATCCCGCAAAACTGATGGGTTCTCCGGACAGAAGTACAAAGGAAAGGACAATCTGCGTTGGGTACGAGACAAGGGTAATGTACGTTGTTTCAACTGCAGGGCGTATGGGCATTTCGTTGCAGAATGTAAGAAGCCCAAACGAGACAGGGAAGCAAAGGAAGAAGCAAATATTGCAACAATCCCTGATGATGAACCAGCTTTGCTTATGGTAAAGTACGAGGTGAAGGAGGAAGGTGTGATGCTGATCAATGAGGAGAATGTAACTCCAAAACTGAATTCCAAAACTGATGAGAAGAAAGAGGAGTCAAATTTGTGGTATTTGGATAATGGCGCTAGTAACCATATGACAGGACAGCGAGGAAAATTCAGTGAATTAGATGAAAATGTGACTGGCAAAGTAAAATTTGGTGATAACTCTATAGTACACGTAAGGGGAAAGGGCTCGATTATTTTGAAATACAGCAATAGTGAAAACAGAGTGTAAGGGAGGTGTATTACATCCCCTCATTGTGAAGTAATATTCTGTCACTAGACCAGCTTTAAAAGAGGGACACTAAGTCATGCTGACTGTAGACTGTTTATGGGTTCGTGACAAGAGGGGTGAGCTATTGATAAAGGTGAATCACTCTAAAAATAGACTATATAAGGCAATACTCAAAACTGGTGAACAGAGGTGTATGCTAACGAGGTGCAATGACAAGAGTTGGCTTCGGCATTCCCGTCTAGGACATGTAAACTACAAAGCTCTTACACTAATATCGACTATAAACATGGCTCATGGACTGCCCAAAATAGTCCAACCTGATGAAATTTGTACAGGGTGTCTAATGTCTAAACAAACAAGGAAGGGGTTTCCATAGCAAGCTGAATTTCATGCCGAAAGGCCCCTCGAATTGGTACATGGTGACCTTTGTTGGCCAATAACACCAAGTACAAGTGCCGATAACAGGTACATCTTACTTCTCGTTGATGATTTTAGTCGAGTTATGTGGGCATATCTGCTGAAAAGCAAGAGTAATGCTCTTGATGCTTTTAAAAGATTTCGAACTCTAGTTGAAAACAGTTCAGATAAACGGATAGAGACCTTCAGAACTGATAGAGGCGGAGAATTCACATCAAATGAATTTATGAAGTAATGTGAGGAAGTTGGAATTAAAAGGCAGCTTACAGCACCTGACTCACCACATCAAAATGGGGTAATCGAACGACGGAATCGCACCATGATAGAAGTGGCTCGTAGTTTGCTAAAGGAGACAGAGTTACCCACGTATTTCTGGGGAGAGGCTATTCATCACACAATTTATTTACTCAACAGACTTCCAACAAGGGTTGTCACAGGACTGACTCCGTACGAGGCTTGGTCAGGCATGAAACCACATCTGGAGCATGTTCGAGTGTTCGGTTGCTTGGCTTACATGAGAGTCTCAAATGTCAACTTAAAGAAATTGGATTCAAGGAGCAAGGCAGTGATACATCTAGGAGCCGGGCTCAAAACGATATGCCACAAGCAGGTTAGACAAATAACTTCTTGGTTCTTGAAATAATGAAGAGGGTCAAGGTGATCAGTTTGAAGGAGAAGGTATGTTCACACCCACAAGTACAAGGAGCAACAGCGTAAAATTAGATTAATCAGGCATGCCAACGGATTCAACAGCTTCGGGTTCAGAAAATTCACTTGTTACGCCTAACTTTGGGTCTTAGAGTGACAGCCAACCAAGACGATACAGGAATTTGGAAGAGATATACAACATCACTGAACCTATCGAGTTGGCAGAAGAAGAGTTAATGTTAATGGGCGTAGATGATCCCATAAACTATGTGCACGCTGCAAAAGAAGAGAAATGGATGAGAGCCATGAAACTTGAAATTGACGCAGTTGAAAGGAATGATACTTGGAGATTAACTGAGTTGCCATCTAGACAAAAACAAGTAGATTTGAAATGGGTTTATAAGATCAAAAAAGATGCCAGCGGACAGATTACAAAGTACAAGGCACGAATTGTCACGAAGGGCTCTGTGCAAAAACTGGGGGTGGACTTTGAGGAAGTTTTTGCACCGGTGACTTGACTGGAAACAATTCGTTTATTGCTTGCTCTAGCTACCAAGAATGTCTGGGAGGTTCATCACCTTGACGTAAAAACTGCCTTTTTGAATGGCGAGATTCAGGAAGTGGTCTATGTCAAGCAACCGGAGGGATTTGTCAAATGTGGAAAGGAGTAGTTAGTGTACAGGTTATTGAAAGCACTGTACGGGCTCAGACAAGTCCCTTGGGCTTGTATTCAAAGCTCAACACATGTCTGGTAGTGCTTGGTTTCATCAGGTGTCCTTACGATCAAGCTGTATATACCAGGTCTATAGGGAAGGAAGTTCTAATAGTCGCCGTCTATGTGGACGACCTCCTGATCACTGGGTCAAGTCAAGCAGTTATTAGAGAGTTCAAGGAATAGATGGGAGACAAGTTTGACATGAGCGATCTAGGTAAATTATCCTACTACTTAGGCATTGAGGTGGAACAAATGGAGGGGTATATTCAGTTGAAACAATCCGGGTATGCAAGAAAGATCCTAGAGAAGTCAGGAAAGCAAGATTGCAACGCGACCAGGTATCCAATGGACCCTAAAGAAATTCTGCATAAGGATGAGGAAGGAATACCAGTTAGTGCTACGGAATTTAAAAGTATTGTTGGTGGTCTGCGATATTTAGTGTATACGAGACCAGATTTGGCCTACTCTATTGGACTAATCAGTAGGTTTATGGAAAGGCCTACTTTATTGCATCAAAACGTTGCTAAGTGGATCCTCAGATATGTGAAGGGAACAATCGACTTTGGATTAATTTATGCAAGAGACAATCAGAATAGTATTTTGATCGATTTTTCAGATAGTGACTTGGTTGGCAATGTGGAAGATACGAAAAGCACTAGCGGCATGGCGTTCTATTTGAACGAGAGTTTTATAACGTGGGTATCTCAGAAGCAAAGGTGTGTTGCACTCTCCTCGTGCGAAGCGGATTTATGGCATCTACTACTGCGGCTTGTCAAGCCATATGGCTGTGAAATCTCTTGGTTTAACTAACAGGTAAAGTCATTGGTCCAGTAACAATTTTTGTAGACAATAAATCTACTATCGATTTGGCGAAGAATCCAGTGTTCCACGGCAGAAGCATGCACATGGGCTATCATTTTATAAGGGAATATGTTGAAAAGGGCGAGATTCTTGTCAAGTACTTGCGCACAGATGAACGAAGAGCTGATTCTTTGACAAAGGCTCTTACTACTACCAAGTTTGAGAAGATGAGAGAGTTGCTGGGGTGAAGACACAGTTCAGACAATTTAGCGTCTACAAATCAAAAACTGTAATTGTATCTATTTCATATAAGGGTTTGTCTAGTATGTGCCCATGGGCACATGCTAAGAATATGTGCTTGATGAGTTATCAAGTTTTGATTGATGGATATTTATGTGAATGCAGGGGGATCGAAATATCCACCAATCAAAATTTGACAATTCATCAAGCACGGATTCTTAGCATGTACCTTTGGCACATACTAGAAAATTCGTTCATATAAAACCAAAATGTCATAGTAAATTAATGAGAACATGACATGTGTTTTTGTAAAAAACTTAATTAAATGTAATGTAATAAACTTTTCTATTCCATCTAAAGACCCTCATGATACTCTTCCAATCAATGTTTGGTTTTCCCAAATTCTTGATTCTCTACATTCAATTTCATGGTGCTTTTTTGTTAATTTTGTGCCTAAATGAGGACTCTGGTGCTAAGTAGGTCCACAAGAGATTTCAATGATGTGTATTATTAAACTACAAATCTAGTGGCTTTACCGACATATGGTAATAATATGAAAGAAATATATTTTACATTTTAATATATAAACTAAAAATATATTTATATTGAAATACAAAATAATGTATATGTAAATTCGTAATTGTTTTTTCTCTTAAGATTTTAGTAAGTAAACTAAAAAGTATATTTATAATAGGTTTTCTACTGAATAGGATTATCTTTCTACATTGTAGGATTATTAATTTTAAAATTCATAATTGTATTTTCTCTTAAGATTTCGAGTGTTTTATAGATGAAAATTGTTAAATTATTACTAAATTAAAGATACGCGTGAGCTATAAATTCATAGAATATAGATTTCAAATAGTAAATATGAACATTTAACTTATATCATATCTAGATTATACTAATAAACAAATAAAATTAAATTCTAATACAACCACTTTTAATTTATATCATATCTAGATTATAATATTTTTTTATAATACGATATAATCTTGATAGTATATTTTCAAAAATATTAAAATTATTTTTTAGGTACTATACCAAAATTTTGGATAAAATTCGTAAATTATTATATAATATCATGCTTTGTTTATATTTAGTATAGATAGATTTTAAATTTTTTACTAATATTTTATATTTTTCAAAACAAATAAATAAATATGAATCTAAAAAATTTTGTCACGTTTTTTTGCATAATAACAAAAAATAGTTGATAAGAATTTTGTTGTTACTACTATAAAATTGAGCTATATTTTAATTTAATTAATTTTATAGGATCATCCATGTATCTAGTATTTTTACCAAATTAAAATAATTTGGGCCTGGGTTTTCACCATGGGCCCTTGTTTGGTTTTAGACGGTTTTATGCAAACTCAAAATTTAGAAGGTTCTAGAAAACAACCTATCAATCATTGTATAAATAGTGAGCCTATAGGCATATAAAGGTGGTGTTTGTTGATGGCAAAAAGTGCTGATTCATCGAGGTCAATTTTTCAAAGTTTTTTTTTGGTGGTAGAAATTGAATGTCAGGTTCTTTATCATTTCTCATAAAGGATGAATTAATTTAGGTTGGAAGAAAAAGGATGTCTGGCCTACTTAAAAGTCAGGTTGTTGTCGCCCAGATCTTGTCATTCTGGTAATGAATTTTCCTTTCTGGTGTTTTGTTAGTTTTGATAATTGAGAATTCTTTAAAATTTTGAAAGGCATCTTATTATAAAATGGCAAATGGCTAATGAGACATGGCTCCCCTCAGATCTAATTATGTTGACTATCTTTATTTATTTTGAGATATTTAATAAAATTTATTACAATTTTCTCTCTAAGTTAATATCAAAGTTAATATTAAGTATATATAATTTCTTTGTATATAAAAGGTATCTATGATATGATCTTATGTTAATTTATATATTAATTTAAATTTTCAGCAAATAATGAAGAAAATGCTCCAATAAAAGTTAACCGGGTGGATGATGTTGTTCCACCTGTGCTGAAGGTTATGAAGGTGAAATGTGGAGCAACTACCTCATACAACATGGCAGGAAAATGTGAGTGACTCTTTCATGGTCGTTGATTTGGTTTAAGATTAGTAGTTACCTGATATGACATGTGTTTAATGGACTATTTTAAGATTTGGTTCGTGTATATGTATCTACTATTTTTAATACTTATATATTTTAATGAATTCGTTGTCTTTTATTAGTTAAACATTATAGATATCTTTTCTTAGATTAAGCATCATTTACACAGAGAAAAGTGAATTCCTTCAAATCCAAAGTCCAAAATATGTGAATGGAAAATAGGTGAATTCCTTCAAATCCAAAGTCCAAAAAATGTGAATGGAAATACTAGCTCTATTTATGTGATTCTTTTAAGGAAAAGGTGCTAATGTTATTATTTATTTCATTATATGGTGTTTGTCTGAGCTACCACATGTTAACCCTATCATGTAAATTCTGATGTGTTATCTTTTGGGCTTTCTCTCTGCACAATGCAGTTAGTTTTTTTGTATTATTTTCAAAATTTCTATTTTTCCCACTATAAACTAGCATTCCTATATGATTGAATACATTAAATCTTTCTCTGGATTAAGAGAATCTCCAAAAAATATTTATTGCCCCGATCACATTTATTCTCTTCTCTTTAGACCTGGACTGCGGTCCAGCACCAGGAGTTCAGTGCTGTGGAAAAGGTATTTATTATTATATGATTTCTGGTAGGACGTAATTTTATTTACTTATCTATCTGGTCTCTACTATCTTTTATGTAGAGTTGAAGCTCACATTTATTCTCTTCCCTTGAGACCTGGACTGCGGTCCAGCACCAGTAGTTCAGTGCTGTGGAAAAGGTAATTATTATTATATGATTTCTGGTAGGACGTAATTTTATTTACTTATCTATCTGGTCTCTACTATCTTTTATGTAGAGTTGAAGCTTATCTTATATGTTGAGTTGAAGCTTATATGTTCTATAGCAGTAGCAACTTTTTAGTTTTTGGATATAATAAATATCCTGTGTTTGAAGTGGCTTTCTTGTTTGTTTTTTGAGCACCACCTAGCTATTACGTTCATATGTGAAAATGTTTTGATGAATAACATATGAGTTCTTGTGACTAAATTGAAGGATCATTGTTTTATGATTCAAAAATAGATTGTCCGGTATTTTTTGTATAAGGATAGCTTTTCTTAGGCATCAGCCTTGCCAAGTCACGCGGGGAACCTCTTATTTAATGGTAGCAAAGAATGGTTGTGGACATTTTTTGTTAGATCTCACTACAAGAAAAGGGTCAATACACATCTGTTTCTAGCCGATGTCTATGATATTTTGCAAGTGATGTCTTTGTCGGAGATGTCTATTCTAGACATCGATCACTGATGTCTGTGCTAACATAGACATCGATATTTCCTTCAATACACATCGATTGTTCTTCAAAATAGGTTAGATATAATTAATTTTATAAACAACTTGCATGCCTTATATTCTAGAAAACATATAATAAACTAAGTTATTTTTCACATACACATCACTTTCTTTTTTTGGAAAAGATGTCTATTTGGATATTAGACATCAAAATTTTAGCAGATAAAGTGATGTCTATCGTTATCTTAGACATCATCCTAGACTGATGTCTAATGTTCTTACACTACTAGAAATATGTCAATAGACATCGATTTATGGCCGTTGTTAAAAAAATTCTGACCGATGTCTATGCGTGTGTAGAGAAAGGTCAAAATCTTTAGACATCGGTTTTTGGCCGTTGTCTATTATCGACTTAGACATTGGTTTCTTAAATATTTCTGATGTCTAAGATACATTACGTGCAATAGTTCTTTTTAAATTATGATATATTATGTTCATTAGATCAACATAAACATAGCACGGACAAGGTAAATAATGACATGTACATCGATTTCTTAATAAAAACCGATGTTTTATGTTATCTTAGACATCGGTTGTTTTGTAAGACTGATGTTATATTCTTTATTAGACATCGTATTCATTAACAAAATCGATGTCATATGCTGCAGTAGACATCGTTTTCAGTAACAAAACCGATGTTATATGTCCTAACAGACATCAGTTTTTAGCCATTCTCCGATGTTATACTTTACTATTATACATCATTTTTTTAGAAAAAGTGATGTGAATTATTGCTAAAGACATCAGTTTTATATGATAACACCGATGTATGTGTAATAGCAGACATCAGTTCTTTTAAAAAATTTGATGCAATAGACCTTTTTTTACATCGCTTATTTTAGAAAAAGTGATGTTCATTATAGTTAAACACATCAGTTTTGTTTTTATAACTGATGTATCTTGTTGAGGCCTTGTTGAGGTTTTAGCCTGTACTGATTGTTTTATATGCAGCCCAAAATTGAAATCAAACAAAACAGATTAATTCTGGCCAAAAACCAAGTACTTGCCATTCATTTACCAAACATCCAAATGTTTACAATAGCCATAATTAGTATAGAAAATCTACTTGTCGACCAAAAGCATATAACCAAGTACGTACGTACTTCGACAAAAGCATAACCAAAGTACATGTACGTACTTCGACAACTTCGGCAAGCGCGCATAACCAATGTACATTACCAACTATCAACTACATTAATTACACAAACTAACTACATGTACTTCGATAAACAGACCCCTTGTTCTACAAGTACTGCAAACCAGTTCCTAGACAATTTCATTTAATAATTTGTACCAAAAGCTAGATGTTAGGCAGAGATCTATACCAATTGTTCCATAAACCAAGTCACTATTTCATGAGTTTTTCAATGTGCTTCAAAGTCTTGTACCGCACCTCTTCAAGCTCTACCATCTTGTAAGATGCCTGAGTCTTACAAAGCCACTACAAACAATTAAAACCCAAAGCAAAAAATAGGATAAATATACTATTTTTCAAATGCATAAATTTTATATATACTAATTACACAATTATATTCCATATATCAAAACACACCAATTAAAGTATACCTTGGTAGAAAATGAGTACATGTCCTCATCCAAAATAATATCCCACATATACCGCATGACAACATAATCACATTCAATAGCGCCAGGCTGTTTTGGCGATCCCTGTTCCAATAAAAATGAGAATATATAGATTGACCAACCAAGAAAATGAAGTACGTACATACATACAACAAACCAAGTAAAGTGCTTAAATAATTACCGCAAGATTATGTATTTCGGGAGTTTTATTTACCCTTCCTGTTTGAGCATTGAAAGTTCTCAGTGCACTGCAATTAAGGCAGGGAACGACAATGTGATACCAAAGAAAGCATAATATATATATATATATATAATGTAATTATTTATTTATTTGTCAATACCTTATTAAAGCTTTTTCTAAGGCTGGATTCCGTGGTGGATGAGACAGTGGATTGAGAGTGTAAATGTCACTTTCCCAGATTATAATCAAAATCCAGTGGAAACTGTATTTGTTAAAAAGAATACCACGAAGCAAGAATTAGTATAAATCGTAGTGCTACAATTAGTTAAGTACAAATCCACAAAATCACCTACTTTTCATTATGTGGCATGAAGAAAACGCGATCTGGGCTACCCTCTTTCAGCCTTTGAACAACTAAATCTTCAAAGTCAGCATTCAGGGTATATGTGGCTGAGGGATCAAAAAACCCAAAATAGTCCACTAACTTCTTTTTACGCAGAACATTATGCAGGTATCCACTACAAGAATTTTGCCTTCAGACGAAACACATCAGACAACGCTTCGACGAAAAAGCGTTGGCTGAAATTTTCACACAACGGTTTTTTTTCCAAGCTTTACGTTGTATTGTCTGATCATGAACTTAACAACTGTTTAGAAACTGTCGTCTAGAAGATCAAAATAGACATACGTTTTACAACGGTTTTTGAAAGTGGTGTTGTCTAAAAGATTGTCTTACAATGGTTTTCAAAACCGTTGTAAAACTTAGACAACTATTTTTATCAGATATTGCTTCAAATGCAGTCACACAACGGTGACTAAATACTATTGTCTGATTTTAACAACGGTTATTAAAAACATTGTCTGAAGAAACTTCAGACAATGCTTTGAACAATGCATTGAAAAAACGTTGTTAAAATCAAACAAGTGTTTTTCAATAAACCGTTGTCTCATGTGATAGCACGTGATTGGTGGAAAATCTTTCACCTGGATTGCTGAGGTGGCGAAATAAGAGCCCTTGATTGAAATGAGATTAGATATTAGCCGTTAGATTAAGAAAATATATATACATGTTCACACAACGGGTTTGTATATAAAACCGTTGTCTTCAACACTTTCAAACAAGGTTTTTCAAATTTAACTGTTGTTATAAACTTATCTATACAAGCATTTTACATATAAACAGTTGTCTGATGTGACAGCACGTGATTGGTGGAAAATCTTTCACCTGGATTGCTGAGGTGGCGAAATAAGAGTCCTTGATTGAAATGAGATTAGATATTAGCCGTTAGATTAAGAAAATATTAGATGTTATCAGACAACGGTTTATTATGTTAATTTATATTTATGTTAAAAAACACATGACTAGTGTCAGACAACGGTATCTTTATAACGTACATATCGTTGTCTGAAGCTTCACATTACAACTGTATTTGTAAAATACCGTTGCCTGTTATCAGACAACGGTTTATTTGTCCAAAATCGTTGTCTGGTATCACCCGAGACAACGATATTTGACAAATAACCACTTCGTTTAGCAAGACCACTTCGTTTATTTAATATTAAATTTTACAAACCAAATTAATTTTTTATTTTGTGAAAATTTGTGAATATCATTATATTAGATATATCTTGACATCTTTGTGGTTGGATTGTCGATAAATATTTTTAAAAAAATAGAAACAACAATCAGTGACAAAGCACTGGTTATGGGTACTAGTCAATATACTAGTGATCTACTAAGATCTCCAACCAAATTAATTTTTTATTTTTTGAAAATTTGTGAATATCATTATATTAGATATTTCTTGACATCCGTACGGTTGGATCGTAGAGAAATAGTTTTTAAAAAATAGAAACAACAATAAGTGACAAAGCACTAGTTACGAGTACTAGTCAATATAGTAGTGATCTACTAAGATCTCCAACCAAATCAATTAATATTTTTTAAAAATTTGGGAATATCAATATATTAGATATATCTTGACATTCGTACGGTTGGATAATCGAGAAATGTGACCGAATATATCACTAAAAATTTTGGTATCACTCGACAACGGTATTTGACAATAGCTTTTACTAAGTTTTTGTTAAAATCTCGAACAACCCGACCTTCCTATTTTTTGATTATTTTTTCTCAACACTAAAATGAGTGCTTATTAACATCCGTATGGTTCGATCATCAAATAAATCATTCAAAAAAATGATTCAGTGAATCTTGCCCCGTTACAAGAATCAATAACACTTTTACTACGTTTTTGTTAAAATCTCGTACAACCTGACCTTGTTATTTTTTGATCATTTTTTCCCAACACTAAAATGAGTGTTTATTAACATCCGTATGATTCGATCGTCGAAGAAATCATTCAAAAAAATTATCCAGTGAATCTGGATCGTGCCTCGTTAAAGGAAGTAGCACTTTAACTACATTTTTGTTAAAATATCGTACAACCCGACCTTTTTAATTTTTAATTATTTTTTTACAATGCTAAAATGAGTGTTTATTAACATCCGTACGGTTCGATCATCGAAGAAATTATTCAAAAAAATTATTCAGTGATTCTGGATCGTGCCTTGTTACATGAAGCAGCACTTTTACTACGTTTTTGTTAAAATCACGTACAACCCGGCCTTTTAATTTTTTGATTAATTTTTTTCAACACTATAATGAGTGTTTATTAACATCTTTATGGTTCGATTGTCGAGAAATGTGGTCAAATATATCACAAAAAAATTAATTGATTATGTTTATTTATATTTATGTTAAAAAAAAACATAACTAGTGTCAGACAACTGTATCTTATAACATATCGTTGTCTGAAACTTCACATTACAACTGTATTTGTTAAAAAACCCTTGTTTGTTATCAGACAACGGTTAATTTGTCCAAAACCGTTGTCTAGTATCACTCGAGACAACGGTATTTGACAAATAACTACTTCATTTAGCAAGACCACTTCGTTTATTAAATATTAAATTTTACAAACCAAATTAATTTTTTATTTTTTGAAAATTTGTGAATATCATTATATTATATATATCTTGACATCTGGACGGTTGGATCGTCAAGAAATAGTTTTAAAAAATAAAAACAACAGACCGTGACAAAGTACTAGTTACGAGTACTAGTCAATATACTAGTGATCTACTAAGATTTCCAACCAAATTAATTTTTTATTTATTGAAAATTTGGAAATATCATTCAATTAGGTATATTTTAATAAAAAGCTAATTAATATAATATTTCACAAATAAAAATTATTTAAAAAGTTAGTAAAAAAATATTTTATATAAAGTTTTATTTTCATTTGATCAATTCCCTCTTCTATTTTCCCTCCTTTGTTCCATCGAACAAACCCAAATTTTCTTGAAATTTCGCTTCCCCCCAAGAACCACATTTCACTTCCCCCTTTTTGTTTCTAAAGGCCTCTCTGTACTCTATCTTTACATCTTTCACACACACAAGTCAAAACTCACGCCCATCTCACTACCCTATCCCATCTCACCATCCTCGAATACAAAACCAAGTTTATGAACTCACCGTTCTTAACACAACCTCTATCTTGAAATCCTACCTCAAAGCCCTAGATTTAATTCTTCTCTAATCATCTTTCGAACTACATCTGGCTTTGTTTTAAACTTCTTCTTTATACATCTTCTTGGTTTTGACCAAATTAACTTTACTCATTGTTTGATTCTTTTTTTATTTTGCAGGTGAAATTAGGGCTTTCTTCAATTGGGGCTTTCAATTGAGAGTGAGACAGAGAGATGGAGAGAGAGTGACAGGGAGAATATTGAGAGAGAGACAAAGAGACGGGGGGAGTTAGAAGATCTGTGTGTTCAGTGAAGAGATACTTGTAGACAAGCTCTCCAAGCTTAATACCACTCAGCAATGTATTGAAAGTACTCTCTATCTCTCTGTCTCTCTCTCTCTCTCTACCTCCCTCTCTCTCTATAACTAATCTCATACTCTGTACTTGTTACTTGTTTTTCTGGATTTATTTCGAAAGGTTTTAACCAATGTTATTCTATCAAAAAGTTTTTGTTGAATAAACAAGAGAACTTTAGTTTTTATTTTTTATCGCTATGTGTATTCAAGGGTGGCATTTTAAGCAGCGAAGGTGGTTAAAGGACATAAGAGAGAAAAAGAAAGAGGAAGCAAGATCTCAAAACGCACAGCTCCATGCTTCTGTTTCAGTGGCTGGAGTTGTTGCTGCTATTGCACACCAACGTATTGCTGGTCAATAGAAAACGAATTTGTTTATGTATAAGTGCATAAACACCGTCCTTCCCTGTCTAGCTTTTAGGTAACTAAATTGCTCATCCTCTTATTTGTTAGGAATAATTCATAAGTTGTGATGTTAAGAATAGAATTTACACATTATACTTCTTGTAATCCTGATCTTATAAAGGATTTAGCACTGTATATAGGATTTATGTGTAAAGACAGTTATCTGTATAGTTTAGTCAGGAATGAACAGTGTATCGGAGACTACATGTCAGGAACAGAGAGCAAATCCTGATGATGGTCCAATACTGATGGTTGATCAGATACTGATGCAGTGTACAGATCCTGATATCAGTCGTGTTACTGATGATGTCATTATGGATGCTACAGAAACTGGCAAGTGCTATAAAGCAGGATCGTTGTTTGAAGAACAAGCAAGAAGATATTATGAAGGAAAGAGTTTTCTATTGAAGGAAACTATCGACTAGAAGGCAGAACATTGTCATGTATAGATTATATCTTTCTGTTATTAGTTGATAAGTAGCATTATAAATACTCTCTCAATATCATTGTAAAAGAGCGACGAAGTTGTGAGTTCGTGTGTGTAGCTCTGTATAAGGTTTGTATTCGAGAGTTCGAAACAAACAGAGAGAGAGATTTGTATTGTCAGCAGCTGCTAAAGGTATTGTACACCTTTGGTAGAGTTTGTATTTGATCTTATTAATACAAACAAGAGTTTGATTCATTCGTTTATTCTTGTTCATATAATCAAGCAAAAATCAGACACGACTATATAACTTGTATTCAACCCCCCTTCTACAAGTTATTCGATTTAACAATTGGTATCAGAGCAGGTTGATTTCGAATAATCATAAAGATCTGCAATCATGTCTGGTTACAAGGATGGAAATACTAAAATTCCTATGCTCAAGAGAAACGAATATACTCTATGGGAAGTAAAGATGTTGCATCATCTGGAAGCAACAGATCCTGATTATCTTGACAGAATCAGAGATGGACCTTTCATTCCAACAAAGGTCGTTGGAAAAGCAACTGTTGATGGTGTGGTTGTTCCAGAACATACAGCAGAGAAGCCAAAATCTGAATGGTCAGATAAGGACAAGGAGAATGTTCTCAAAGATGCTAAAGTGAGAAACATATTATTCAACAGTCTTGATTCTGTTCTCACTAACTATGTTCTCTCTTGTAAAACTGCTAAGGATATATGGGACAATCTTAAGGTTCACTGTGAAGGAACTAAGCCTGTCAGGAAGAATATGAGGACATTACTTATACAACAGTATGAGTACTTTGAATCCAAGTCTGGTGAGTCACTTACTGATACCTTTGATAGGTTTACAAAACTCATCAATGAGATGGCCATGCATGGTAAATATTATGACTTGGAGGATATGAATACAAAGTTCATGAAAGCTTTGCCTGATTTCTACAATGAGAAGATATCTGCGATCGAGGAAGCTAATGATCTGGATGAGATTTCATTAGAGGCAGTATATGGAAAATTGAGAGCTTATGAACTTGACAAGCAGCAGAAGAAGAGCAGGAGTGAAGGAAAGATGAAGACTATTGCACTTACTGCTCAATCTGAAGTTAAGAAGCTTCCTGACGAACAGCATGAAGAGATTGCTGTAAAGAATTCAAGGAAGAAGAAAAGCAAAGAAAGTTCTGAGTCAGAGATTACTGATATGGACTCTGACAACAATGATTCTGAATCTGAGATGCAAGAACTCTTTGCTATGTTTGCTAAAGCTTTCAAGAAAGGAAGATTCAATAGGAGAAGATTTAGCAAAGGACCTTTTCAAAAGAAGGAGGAGAAGAAGAGTGACAAAAGCAAAAGTACAATTGTCAAGCTTGATAAGGCCAAGATCAAGTGCTTTAACTGCAGCGAGCTTGGACACTTTGCTAGTGAGTGTAAGAAGCCTAGGAATACAGGAAAGGGTAATGCACTTATGGTCACACAGAAGGATTGGGCTGATTCCAGTGACTCTGAAGATGAATTGGATTATGACAACATTGCATTGATGGCCAATAGTTCAGACAAACCTGGATCTCCAAAGAAAACTTCTCCATCCTCTGTTAAGGTATCACTTCACTCTCCTGATTCATTTGATAGCTTAAATTCTGATGAAATTAGATCTATCCATGCTGAGTTCAAAAATCTTATGACTAATTTTAGAATTCTTACTTGTGAAAGAGATGAACTTAAGGTTAAGAATGATAAATTAGTTGATAGAAATAATTTTCTTGAATCTGAATTAATTCAAATGGAAGAATACAAGTTAAGTTCTGATAAAGCTAAGCATGATTATAGTGTTATTCTTGAGGCTTATGACTATGTCAGAAAAGAACTAGAAGAAGAGAGAGATGTGATTAAAACCATTAACAATTCCAGTAAGAAGACAATAGAAATCTTTGTGAGTGGAATTCGTGGTAAGGTTAATGGTTTAGGTTTTGATAAGGCTAGACAAGAAGAAAAAGTAGCTACTGTCAATGATGATAGTAAGGTAGAAGCTAACACATCTAAATCTGAAGGTAAGAAAATTGTTTCTGAACCTAATCATGTTAAATTTGTTGATTCAAAAGGTACCCCTGTTGTACACAAAAGGATTAACAATAGTTATTCAGATGAGAAAGTGTTAGAGAAACCTAAGAATGTAAACATAGGGTTTCTGTCTAAGTCTCAGTTGAAACAGAGATTAGATGGTCTTTCAGAGTCTAGCAAGATCAAAAGAAATAGGAATGGAAAAGAAGGTATTAACAAAGAGAATAATTACAAGAATGTACCTGATGCACCTAGGAAAAAATGCTATAAGTGTGGAAATCATAATCATTTGGCCCTAGACTGCAATCAAAAACCTTCTTGGAAAACTGAGTCCAGATTCCCCAAGACTCAGAAAATTCAATACCAACCAAAAAAAGCTTGTTATCATTGTGGTAGTTTACTTCATTCCATTTACATGTGTAGAGAATATCATGAACTGTATTATGACTATTATTCTTTGAAATCTGAAACTCCTAGTCACAAACAGTTTGTGAGATCAGAGTCTAAAGTTGACTCTGCAACAGGTAAAATAAAAGCAAAATCTTCAAAGTCTGTTGTCTCTAAATCTAGTAAGAAAGGATCCAATCAAAGTTGGGTCCTAAAAAATTCTAACTAGTTACTTTTTGTTTGCAGGGCACAGGAAAGAAGCATTCAATTATCTTGGACAGTGGATGCTCTGGACATATGACTGGAAAGAAGTCCCTGCTTACAAAGTTTGAGAGGAAAGCTGGCCCAGTAATATCTTTTGGAGATGGCAACAAAGGAGAAACTCTGGGATATGGCTCAATTGTTTTGGGGAATGTCATCATAGAAAATGTAGCACTGGTTGAAGGCTTGAAACATACTCTTTTAAGCATAAGTCAACTGGGTGATAAAGGTTACAAATCAATCTTTGACAGAGAAGGATGCAAAGTCTTGAATATGCAGAATGGAGAGATTGTTCTAACTGGTCAAAGACATGGTAACATATATGAAGCCAGCTTAAGTGATACATCTAAAGGAATTGTTAGATGTCTCTACAGCAAAGCAACAAGTGATGAAAGCTGGAATTGGCACAAGAAGCTCTCACATCTTAATTTCAAGAAGCTTAATCAACTTGTTAAAAACAATTTGGTGAGAGGCCTACCTCAGGCGAATTTTGTGCAAGATGGACTTTGTGATGCATGTCAGCTTGGAAAGCAAAGAAGAACCACTTTCAAGAGCAAGACTGAAAATTCAATTACTGAACCATTTCACATGCTACATCTTGATCTGTTTGGTCCAGTAAACATTATGTCTATCAGCAAGAAAAGATATGCCCTAGTTATGGTGGATGATTTCACAAGGTTCACATGGGTGTTCTTTCTACACAAGAAGGATGAAGCTCCTCAGCAAATCATTGAACTCATCAAGAATATTCATAATAACTCTGAGTACAAAGTCAAAGTACTTAGGAGTGACAATGGTACAGAATTCAAGAATTCTACAATGGAGGGGTTTTGTGTAGACAATGGAATCACTCAATAGTTTTCTGCACCTGGTACACCTCAACAAAATGGTGTAGTGGAAAGAAAGAACAAGACTCTCATAGAGGCAGCAAGAACCATGCTTGCAGATGCAAAACTTCCAACCTACTTTTGGGCAGAAGCTATTAACACTGCATGTTTCACTCAGAACTGTACCTTGGTAAATAGTCATGGAAAAACTCCCTATGAGATGATCAAAGGAAAGAAACCAAGTGTGAAATATTTTCACATCTTTGGATGCAAATGCTATGTCCTAAAAGTTCATCCAGAACAACTTGGAAAATTTGAAGCCAAATCGGATGAAGCAATTTTTCTAGGATATTCAGCATCTAAGGCCTTCAAAGTTTATAATCTCAGAACTCACGTTGTTATGGAATCAATTCATGTTGCATTTGATGATAAGAAATTTGGAATTTTGCAAACTGATGAAAGCCATGACAAACTGGAATTTGAAAATCTGAAGAATTCTGAGATACTCTCAAGTGATGATGAAGGTTCTCCAGAAGGAATTTCTATTGCTTCTCAAAGGAATGCTACTGTTGAGGGGGAGCAAATAAATCAAAGAGAACACAGTGATCATCAGGAGCAGACTAGTCTTTCAGAATCTATTCCATCAGGAATTGACGTTTCAGAGTCTACTCCATCAGGAACTGACCTTTCAGAGTCTACTGAGGAAAGATCAGTAACTAGCAGCAATATGGAATCTACTGATTCTATTGATCAAAGGAGAGTTTTTGAAGGTAGAGAGAATTCTTCTACAAGGGATACCACTAACTTAGGGGGAGAGACTAGCAGAGTTAATCTACCACCTGTTAGAAAATGGACAAAGGATCATACTGAAGACTTGATAATTGGTGATCCAAATAGTGGTGTTCAAACTAGAAGATCAATTCAAAATGAATGCTTGTATAGTTGCTTTCTCTCAAAGAATGAACCTAAGAAGGTTGAAGAAGCCTTACAGGATCCTGATTGGGTAATTGCAATGCAGGAGGAGTTAAATGAGTTTGAGAGAAACAAAGTTTGGAAACTGGTACCAAGACCTAAAGATAGATCTATTGTTGGTGCAAGATGGGTTTTCAGAAACAAGCTAGATGAATCTGGTATGATTGTAAGAAACAAAGCAAGACTGGTGGCCAAGGGTTATTCTCAGGAAGAAGGCATTGATTATGATGAGACCTTTGCACCTGTAGCAAGATTGGAAGCAATCAGAATGTTTCTTGCATTTGCAGCTCATTCAAAATTCAAGGTATACCAGATGGATGTAAAGAGTGCTTTTCTAAATGGCAAACTTGATGAAGAAGTTTATGTAGAACAGCCACCTGGATTTGTTGATCCAAAGTTTCCAAATCATGTCTATGAACTTGACAAGGCACTCTATGGACTAAAGCAGGCACCAAGAGCATGGTATGAGACTTTGTCTAAATTTCTTCTTGAAAATGGCTTCACAAGAGGTACAATTGACAAAACTCTATTCTTTAGAAAGATAAAAGGTGAATTGCTTTTAGTTCAAGTTTATGTTGATGATATTATTTTTGGTTCTGCTAATGAAAAGTTGTGTGCTAAGTTTAGCAAGCTTATGCAGTCTAAGTATCAGATGAGCATGATGGGTGAACTAAATTATTTCTTAGGCTTGCAGGTCAAACAGACTGAGACTGGTATTTTCATTAATCAATCAAAGTATATCAAAGATCTTTTAAGAAGGTTTGACTTTCAAGACTGTGCAGTTGCAAAAACACCCATGGCAACAGCCACTAAACTAGACTCTGATCCTAAAGGAAAGAGTGTGGATAATACTAGTTATAGAGGCATGATAGGCTCATTGTTATATCTAACTGCAAGTAGGCCAGATATAATGTTTTCTACCTGTTTATGTGCTAGATTCCAAAGTGATCCTAAGGAATCTCATTTAATTGCTGTGAAGAGAATTTTTAGATATCTCAAAGGAACTCCAAATCTTGGTTTGTGGTATCCTAGAGAATCTGATTTCTTTCTAATTGGCTATTCAGACTCTGATTATGCAGGGTGTAAGATAGACAGGAAAAGCACTACAGGTACATGTCAATTCTTGGGAAATAGATTGATTTCTTGGGCAAGCAAGAAGCAACAATCTGTTTCAACCTCAACTGCAGAAGCTGAGTACATAGCAGCAGGCAGTTGTTGTGCACAGCTCCTTTGGATAAGAAATCAGTTGCTGGATTATGGTATGACACTTAGTAATATTCCTATGTTTTGTGATAATACTAGTGCTATTAAAATTGCAGAAAATCCAGTTCAACACTCAAGGACTAAGTACATTGATGTCAGGTATCATTTTATTAGAGAACATATTGAGAATGGTACTGTGGAACTTCATTTTGTTCCTACTGACAAACAGCTTGCAGATATTCTAACTAAACCACTTGATGAGACTACATTCAGTAGACTAGTAAGTGAGTTAGGAATGTTAAATTTTTAGATCTGTAACATCTGCAAAAGTAGCAAGGTATGTTGTTCTTAGCTTATAGACTTGATATTCCTGTCAGGATCTATATTTGATTATTAAATGTTTTAGCTATAACACTTTGCCTTGATAAATTTCAGTATGATAGACTTGTTAATAATCATCAGGATTAGATTTGTCATCAGGATGCTGAGTTCATCAGTATTGTGTCAGTATCAGGATTATGAAAATTGTCTCAGATCCTGACATTTACTTTGTATAGTAATCTGATTCTGTGATGTGTTAAGTCTATGCTAGCAAGTTTTAATATTTGCATACTGATAATTTATACATCATTCAAAAATCAAAAGACAAGTGGATAACAAGAAACTGTATTTTCATTAATAGAAATCATTACATGGAAATGAAATACAACATCTTTTTGTCTAAATTTCTATTCTATACTTGTCTTTGATATGAACTCTGAGGAACAGGACAAGGAGCATCTCAAGAAATCCATCAGGGGATGAAAGCCTCGTTTGCTCTTGGATTCCTTGTCTGGGCGACTTGAATGAGAGCAGCTAACTTAAATGAATAGCATCTCTATCAAGATCAACCTCAGACTCTCGGCCAAATTCTTCATCCTCAAGTTTCGAGGAGGTTAGGGGAAGATTGTATCCAACAGATAGATGTTCTAGGAGAAACCTCTGGATATTTTCGAAAACCAATCCATTCATGATTAGTTCGATGAGAAGAGTCATTTGTTCAAAGAGATGATCAAGAACAGGATGTTCATCGATCAAGAAAAATCTGGAAAATGGGTTTGAAGGGGTTTTTGGTTTGAGAAGCATTGTTAAGAAGAAAAGAAATTGAAAGGTTATGGAGAATGGTATAAGGCGTCTGGTTCTTTTAAAGGAAGACGTGAGAAGCTGAGCAGTCACTTGGAAGTTTTAATGAAGTCAAATGCTAATTATTGCGTGTGACTATATTTCTTGTTTCAAGAAATATTGAAAATATCTAACCAATTGATTTTCTGTTCAGATTAATTGTTTATTTCTTTTTCAGATAAAAGAAAAATGCCACGTGGAAAACTCCATATTAAGTCTCTGATGATATTGGTCAGGATTTCATGTGTGACCATCAGGATTTGAAAATTATATTTTTAAATCACATTGCATTTTGTGATTATTTTGATGAGAGGTCATCAGGAAAAGGAAGCTGATCAGTATTACTTATTTATACCCTGATTTATTTCATGAAAAATCAATTTTGGTTTTTATTTTCCAAAAATCGTGGGTAACCGCATTATTCAGGGACTGACACCTGTCAATCTACGTGTCAACGTGGGATAGTGGTCTGAAAGATTTGTGAAATATATTTGTTTTGAAACTCTAATCGTGTAATTGCTTTCTCTAATTTTACATTCTCTAAAGCAAAAATCACTTTTGAGTTTTCAAAATCACTAATCCATTTCAAGAATTTTTCAAGTTTCTTTTCAGATCAAAAATGGCAGCTCAGAGAAGATTACCTAAATCAGTAGCCTTCAAGTTTGGTGACTTTGATTTTATGACAAACAATCATGTTGCAGCTATCACCAACAAGGAAGGAGTGTCATCTCATTTTCATCCAATCATGGACTTTCTGGCAAATGGATCATTAAGTTATGCATTGACAGCATCTCCACAGATTAATCAAGTAGCTGTTTCACAAGCTTGGAAGAATGCTGAGGTAATTGATTCTACTCAGAGTCAATCAGGTAAGATTGTTCTACATTTAGGACAAGATTCATTTGACATTACTGAATCGGTTGTTAATTCAGTACTTTGCTTACCTGTTACTGATAGTTATGAGAATGTACCATCTGATGATAATATAAGAACTATGTTGTCTAAATTAGGTTATAGTGGACCTCTAGATAACATGAGTCAGTTGAATAGGTCTTTTCTTAGAAAGGAATGGTCTTTTTACCTTGATCAAATTGCTAAATGTTTTACTGGCAAATGCAGTTCTTTTCAGCAAATTACTTCTGTTACTTCACATATTGCTTTTAGTTTGCTTTATGACAGAGTAATCAACATTGGTCATATTATCTTAAGTCAGATGAGTATTAAACTTGGGTTAAGAGATCAAAACAGGAAAATGGTTTATTATCATAGATTTATGCAATTGTTTGTTAACCATTTTATTCCTGATGTTGAAACTAGATTTGGTAGAGAACATTATGTTTCTTCTTATGAACAGCAAAAGAGAATTTTCTCTGACATTACAAAGAAGGACAATGAAAAGAATCTAGATGAAATACCTGCAATTCATTATCCATATCATGTTCAGGTAATTATTAAAACTCATCTTCCTACTTTCTACAATTCTTCTTTCTTTTGTGGTGAAATGGCTCAGGAATCTCAATTGGAGGAGAACCCACCTGTGTCTACCCAAGTAGCCCAAAACATTATAGTCTCTGAAACAATTCAAGAACCAAATTTTGATCCACAGCCTATTGTTTCAAAGAAACCAACCTCTGGTGTTTCTCAAAAGACATCAGTTGTAAGGAAGAGAAGATTTGTTGTGTCAAGTAGTAGTAGTAATTCTAGTGAAGATGATGATGATTTAACTCTTGCTGAGAGAGCAGAATTGAAGGCTGCAATTCAACTTTCTTTGTTAGCACAAAGAGATGAAAAACCTAGTCACAGCCAGGCTGCAGTCTCCCAAAAGACTGTAGTTCTTAAAAAGGGAAAACAGTTACTGGATACTGTCTCTCAAAAGACTGTGTCTATTGAACAAAGATCTCATCCCAAGATCACTTCTGTGTCTACACCTCTTGAGTTTTCTCAGGATAAATCTTTTGCTCACTATATCAGGAGAACAAGGAGAAAGATTCATTTGTCACCTACACACAGAGTCTAGTCCAACTAATATCATGCAGATTTCTACAAATCAAGCTACATCTATGTCAGTATTTGACAAGAGAGATCTGGATATTGATTCTTCATGGGAAACTACATTATCATACAGACTGGCTATGGGACTAATTTCTCTGAAAGTGAAGTTGTCAAGGCCTGTTCTAGACTTTTTGGTTGAAAGAGTACCAAAACTTTTATTTCCAGATGAATATGGACTTTTACATCAAAGACTTGACTTAATGAAGATGTATTTCTATTTGTCTGTCAGAAGACAATTAGTCAAGAAATTTGGACTCTCGAAACATGGTGCACTTCAATCACTTCATGCATATTTATTTGACAAGAATGTAATTATTGAAGATGCTTCAACTCAAGGTGTACAACTGGAGGAAGTAGATAGAGGGAAGCAGTCAACAGAAGATACTATTGCATCAGTGGTGAATAGTAGGAAAGATCAGATCACAGTCACTGTAACACAAGAACCATCTAGTCAGAGGAAGGATGACTCAGGAGCTGTGATAGCTGATGTTGAAAGGACTTCTGTGATGACTGAGAATGCAAGTGAGATACCCTATGATATGGGAGGAATGACTTTGGTTGATTTTTCTGAAGATCAAACAAATTTTGTTCAGTCAGAGTCTATCCACCTTGAGGGTGTGTCTCAGCAAACAACACTTAAAGATGGTGATGTACTAACTATGGTGTCTAATGAAGTATTACTGAAGACATCAGAGTCTAGTAAAGAACCTGAAAGTGGTATACTGGAGCCTGTAGTTTCTGAAAGGAAAGAAGATGATTGTAAGGGTTCAGAGACTATAGCAGCTCACTCCTTGGAGAAAACCTCAAGCCACATGCCAAATGAGGAACCCTCTCTCCATGTGAGTTCAGGTATAAAAACTCCTTCTAAACTCTATTTTTCTGTAGGTCATGAGAGCACTTATCTAAATTTGAGTGATACACTTGAAAAGATGGACTTAGATCCACAATTTGAGCGGCTGGCTCCTGACCAGGCAAAAAGTGAGGTAGAAAGAGTGTTGACTTTAGTAAGTCAAAGTGAGAATGAGGGTATGGATGATCAACTCCATAGTGAGGGAGAGAAAATTAGGAAACCATCATTTGATTTCTGGGATCAGGTTTTTCCTGAATCTTGGTCTGAAAATTTGGGTATGGATGCTGGTACTTATTCATTCATCAAAATGTATCAGAAGAATGACCTAGCACATCACAATGATCCTAATGATCCTAGTGTTCCTTTGTATGTACTTCCAATATCAGCTCGAATTGAAACATCAACAGTCTCTGATCACTCTAAGGAGGAGTCAGGATTTGAAGATGTTAGTACACAGAATACTGGTGAAGGAAATGATGATCATGTTTCAGTTTCAGAACAGAAAGATGAAGATGTTGATACTTCTAATCAGGTTTTATTACTTGAATATCATACAACTAAAGCAACTTCTTCTACAAGACTTGACGATACAGTTCTTTCTGATTCTGATACTAGAGATACTAGAAGCACTTCCAACATTGAAGTTCATTCTGATGTTTTGAAAGATATTCAGAATTCTCAAATTGATATTCAAACAAGACTTCAATCACTTGAAGATAACCAAGTCACAATTATGGAAAATCAAGCAGTTCTTATGAATCTCATTTGTTCTGTTTCTGAATCTCTTGGAATTAATGTTGCTGATGTCAAAAAGGGGGAGATAAAGTCAATTCAAAGACAACAACAACAACAACAACAACAACACCACCAGACTGGGGATGATAAAGCTGGGGGAGATAAAGATCAGACAAAGGGTAGTAAAAAGAAGAACTAGCAGGAGTGACAGTGGTGAATCTCAGCTAGGAAGTGGTAAAGGAAGAGCAGCATTAATAGTTAAAATTCTTTCTTCTAAGTACTAGATAATCGTCTACATCTGAGAAGGAGGTACTTAACTTCATAATTCTACATTTATAAATTCTATTCTGGTTGTATTGTTATATGTTTTGACATCCATAACTTAGATTTATGCTTCAGATTGTAAAGCATAAATAGGGGGAGATTGTTAGGAATAATTCATAAGTTGTGATGTTAAGAATAGAATTTACACATTATACTTCTTGTAATCCTGATCTTATAAAGGATTTAGCACTGTATATAGGATTTATGTGTAAAGACAGTTATCTGTATAGTTTAGTCAGGAATGAACAGTGTATCGGAGACTACATGTCAGGAACAGAGAGCAAATCCTGATGATGGTCCAATACTGATGGTTGATCAGATACTGATGCAGTGTACAGATCCTGATATCAGTCGTGTTACTGATGATGTCATTATGGATGCTACAGAAACTGGCAAGTGCTATAAAGCAGGATCGTTGTTTGAAGAACAAGCAAGAAGATATTATGAAGGAAAGAGTTTTCTATTGAAGGAAACTATCGACTAGAAGGCAGAACATTGTCATGTATAGATTATATCTTTCTGTTATTAGTTGATAGGTAGCATTATAAATACTCTCTCAATATCATTGTAAAAGAGCGACGAAGTTGTGAGTTCGTGTGTGTAGCTCTGTATAAGGTTTGTATTCGAGAGTTCGAAACAAACAGAGAGAGAGAGATTTGTATTGTCAGCAGCTGCTAAAGGTATTGTACACCTTTGGTAGAGTTTGTATTTGATCTTATTAATACAAACAAGAGTTTGATTCATTCGTTTATTCTTGTTCATATAATCAAGCAAAAATCAGACACGATTATATAACTTGTATTCAACCCCCCTTCTACAAGTTATTCGAGTTAACATTATTTAATGTATTTATATATCAAGAGTTCTCCGTGTTTGCTTTGGTTGCTCACATTTGAGTTGCAATGTAAAAAACAATGACCACTGACGTGTTTGGCTGGTAGAATGTTGGAATGATGTTGTATTCTCTAATTGCATATTATATATATTTGCAGCTGTGGTTATAATCATGAAGTTGCAGATGGAGTGCATCCACCATGTACTGATGGAGTCCTTGGCCTCGGTAGTGGAAAATCAACCATTTTAGCACAATTGCGCAAACTTGGTCTGATGCGAAATGTACTTGGTCATTGCTTCAGTGCACAGGGAGGAGGTTATCTCTTCATTGGGGATAATATTTTCGCGACATCTGGAATTGTCTGGGCGCCAATGTCTAGCAAGTCCGGCAAGTAAGAACTCTCAAACCGGGAGCTATTTTCTGCAGTAAAATCTATTCTAATATAATCAGCCAATATCAACAATATATACCTGATTGCATCTACTGAAGAATTATCCTTTATAATACCTGATTTTGCAGCTGTTATTTCCAGTACTTCTGGAATCTATTTATATATGGATTTCTTCTCAGGTCAAAGTGTGGAAAGAAGTAGGACATTGATCATATTGATAGGCTTTTGCCTTTTAAATGTATATAGGAACCTTCATCTAATCTCCTTAACCAGGAGAGCATGCAACCAAAAGCCAGTGAAATGGTTATAATAGGCTACAAAGATAAAAAGAAGATCCGACGGTAAATTCCACTATCTCCTTGTTGTCAATTTAGTCACGGACTCTTCTAGGTGCCTCCATATGAAGCTGCAAACTATTCATGTCACTAACAAATAGAAGAAATGGCAATATATATTGGCCAAAAAAGATATCATATGGTAATGAGTAACAGATAATCAATTTGTTCAAAGCTAAATAGCTATGCTCATGTCACATGTCTAGGACTTATCGTATACTTGTACTAGTATAATAATATCATAATAGATGGTTCCCTATGATTGCAGATTCTAAACATTACACATTTAGGTACGAGAAACAATTTCAGTATCTACAAAAGTGTTCAAAGAAAATTAACGACTAAATGCTGAAAAAACTACATCACGGGGACTGGAGATGCAACATAATTGCACAGACCAATTTACATTTGCTTGAACATTAGCATCTTGTTTTGTTACATGAATTTGAGCATCAGGTACACACGAAATTGTAGCATGTCTGCTGGTATACTCTTGTAATGAAATTACATAATTTCATTCTTTTAGTTTATATATGAATAGCTCTGTTTTGTCTACTAAGCATTGCTTTGCACAATGGAAAATCCCAAAGCTTCCTCCAAATCTATTCTATTTTGCCCAGGTCTGTGCAGTCTGTCACTCTGTTCTGCAGTAAATGTTCAGTTCTGTTTTATTGAATGAACATAAGATTTGTTGAAATTTAAACCGATTTTGATACCAGTTCTTAGCACCAAATTCTATGTACTTGTGAAACTTTTATGTGGTCATGTAACTTGCACAATATGTTTTTTTTTAGTTTATGCACTTAGTTTTAGTAGTTGATTGTAATTGTGACAACCATCAGACAAGCATCAGTTGATAGATAATATGGAATCTGTAAATTTTTTATTTTTCGTTGGCATATTTCTAATAAGGTTGATTGAATATTGTCTCTGATTATATGATGCATTGTTTCAGTCGATAATTTTTCAACTGAATGAAACAAAGGCTTGTTTCGTCGGAAATTCACACGAAGACAGAGATATTTCAATTGAACTACAAGGAAAGAAGTAGAGGCACCAACAGTTCAATGGACAAGTTCTAGTATGATAGGGCTTTGATTTTGTCCTTTTATTTTAGTTTTGTGGACAAGTTGTGTATTTGTAATTTTGGTAATATTTGGATTTTTCTAATATGTAGCCAACTAGGGCACTGTTCGGAATACTTGTTATTCTATGTAACAAACAATGCTTTTTAATATCCAAGATTTATAAAAAAAACCATCATGTGCTTTATAACCAGGCCATGCTTTTAACAACATAATAATGAAATGAAAACGTTGTAGGTTAAACATTTACACAACGCTTTTGCAAAACTAAAAACGTAGTGTCTTATACATTCAGACAACATGTAGTAAGCACAACAAGTGTGGTGTACATAAAAGACATTCAACATAATAACCAAATGAAAACGTTGTAGGTTACACATTTACACAATGCTTTTTCAAAAATTAAACGTAGTTTCTTATACATTCAGACAACATATAGTAAACAAAGAAAGTGTGGTGTACTTATAACATATACAACATACTAATAAAACTAAACCGCTGTCTAACTACATTTCACACAATGCTTCTATTACAAAAAAACCAATGTCTATACCATAAAGATACAACAGAAAAAACCTTTGTAAACCATGGACGTAAGTGAAATTAGACAACAGTTCGAGAAAAAGAAACACTTGAGCTACGTGAAATGAGACAATAGTTTCTTGTTAAACTATTGTCTATACCAACTTTCATACAACAGTTTTGAAATCACGTATGTTATCTTTCTGCAACACAGACAACGGTTATGATGCTGTTGTCTGATACGCGTAACAGACGGCATTCCAATAGACCACGAAAAAGCAGGGCTTCACACGACGGTGAAAAACCTTTGTCTGAATCAAAAATTCTTGTAGTGATCTACAAATAATTTAATGTAACAAGTACATATATATTCCTGTGCAATATGCAGAATTAGACAAGATTTAAAAAGAACAATACTTACGACATGTAAGTTGATATTACAGCCTGTCCAATCTGGTCGAACTCTAATAAGGAAATTAAATTCTCATGCAAGATAAATATTCTTTTCTCAAACCCGAAAACTTCAATATCACATGGAATTTCAATTGAGACACCTGACACTGCCATAGTTGTTGTTGCATGCTTATACAACAACCTAAAGCGGTTTGGCACATTTTTGTTTGTTGGCTCGGCATTTTTAAACATGTTCGCCAAATTCTTTAACGGATCATCAGCCTTCTGCGACACTTGCCTTTTCTTTTTCTACAAAAATTCATTTTATCAGTCATAAATATAAACACAGTTTATGGAGCACATCATGCGCGCAAACTATAGAAAAAGAAAAAGAAATACAAACCACAATAGTTGGAAAAATAATCAACTCCTTAGGCCACGCGACGTGAGAACCAACAGCTTCGTGGAGCTTAACAATTTCACCCGGTACTGGCACTGGAACCAAGGCATTGTCGTTGATGCTTCCATCCACCAACACACGAATGCATCCGAGCGGCATAGGCATTCCATGTATCTTTTCGTTCATGTCCCCATCATTCATCGCCATACCAAATGCAACTATGTTCTGCACACTGCCTACAACCATGGTTGCGGATCCTACATTTACAAGACATGCAAGGTGAAATTACAATTTGTATTATTCGTAATACTGTCCATAGCTTACATAATTGCTATATATAAAAAGAAAGCGAGTGGATGATAGAGCTTGTTTTACCTTTGTTTCCTTTTTGGATGGTGGAGTAGGGTCAATAGCAACACAATCACCATCCACATTCAATTCTTCAGTAGCTGCTGCCTTTTCGGGCATTGACGGGGGAAGAATGGATGAACTAATCATCGCCTTTAGGTCAGCAATTTGTGACATCAAATCATTCGTTCTTCTCTCCATCTCCTCATCCCTAAGTTGATCACGTGCCAGCAACTCGACTTTTGTAATTCGAGTCCTTTTCACTTTCGGGGTGTTAAAGAATGATTTTGGGGTGGCGATGCCTCCGACTCCTCGAAACCTTCCTGAATGCTCAGGATTTCCTAATGCAAGAGTCAATATGTCCTCAAATTCGGACAACTGCAGTTCACCCTTTTCCTTCTTTTCCATCAAACCATCCTGTCAACAATGCATTACATATTTACGATCAATATATACACATAATTACTTTTATTGTTCACATAAAATGGCCACTTAACATATATGGTATAATTGTAGAAAACAGGAGGTAATTGAAAGATTTCTTACAATAACTTGGTTGATCTTTTCTTGTTCTTCATCAACTTGACAGTCCTTTCCCTTTCGAGCTTTCTTCCACATAATTGCCCAATCAGGTTCTTCTCCAGGCTGAATTTTCCCTTTTTTGACCTGTTTAAAATGAATGAAACATTTAAAAGATATTCAGAAAGTATAAATTATAATTATAATGATAAAATATTACTTCTTCTTCTAGCAGTCCGATGTAGCCCTTCCTTGATGTGCGGTGTGGATATTTTCGCTCTTTGACTCTCGCCCTCTGTGCATCACGAAGTGGCTGCATCCAAACATAAAATACATTACTGACTTCAATATTGAAAGATATTACAAAAAAAGCCAATATGCGTACGTAAATTGTGCATACCATCCAATCAACGTTGGTCCTTTGAGCAACAAATTCTCTCCAAGCATCCCTACCAACAAATGCATAAATAGGTGGAGGCTTCCTTAGTTTCTTCTTTTCCCCAACAAATGGCATCACATAATTAGAGGTTAATTTTGACTTGAACTGTCTCCACTTCCAGCCTGCAGATTGTAGAATGGTTGCTCGACTTTCTGGAACAACTTTAAATCCAGCCTAAAATATGCAAGTAACTAATTAACCACTAAGAATGACCAGATAAAAGTAACTAATTTACATATAGACAAATATTACCTGAACATCATTCCATAACTTCTCTTTTAATTCAGGTTCCACATTTGGCCAGCTTCTAATGCTGATCGGAACCATAGTCCTAGAGAGCATGCCAACATAAGAACTCAAGGTGTGCCTAGTCTTTCCGATAGGATTTCCATGCGCATCATACCTGACTTTAAACTTCTTTCCTTGAGCCTTCTTCACCACAACTTTGTGCATAGCACAAACACTACGCTTTCCTCCTAACTTCCTTTTTGATGTTTCAGTACTAGCAACAAATTCTTCTGTCGTAGGCTGAGTTTCTTGATGTACAATGGGTCGTGCAGAGCCTTCTGATTCAGGATGATTGCCTTTTGTGTTCACTTCCCTTTCAGGTTCCGACATAGCATCCAGTTTCTTACTACTTGCCTGCTTGGTCTTTCGCTTCTTATTAGATCCTTCTGATTGAGGTACCGACATAGCTTTCGAAGGCAACTGCTCCTCCACTTCATTTTCCTTACTAATTGCCTTGGTGTTTTGCTTCTTAGATCCTTCTGATTGAGGCCCCGATATAGCTTTCGAAGGCAATTGCTTCTCCTCCACTTCCTTTTTCTTATTGCCTGCCTTGGTGAGTCGCTTTTTAGGTGCCATTCCGAGATCTGGTGCTTCAATCTGTAAGACACATATTTGTCAGGGTATACAATTACAAAATGCAAACTAAACAAATAAATTCAACTAAAATTGCAAGTTTAACATTAAGGCGAATAAAAATTCTAAAACAATTTCAGACTAAAAATAAATGCAAATAAAATTACAAATTCAAATAAACATCTGGACTAAACACAAAGACAAATAAAACTGAATATTCAATTAAAATTATACACCACATACGGTATATGACATACAACTAGAAAATATGGATCATTTTTTAATCCAAATTCCCTCAACATTTTGTCTTTTATTGCTAACAGTACCCTCTATTTCATCAGTTATGTCACACGTTGGAATATTAGAGCAGAAAGGGGGATTTTCTAAAGTTGTCTCTCCTAATTCATCGTCATAATACAACTCCTGGTAGTCTCGAGGTGTGGAATTTTGTACAACGGACCAGTTAGCATCGACCGGATCTTGAACTTAAAAAACTTCTTTCACTTGGTCGACGGACATATATTTATCGTTCTTGTGACCTTGTCTAGTGAGGTCCACAAGAGTGAAGCCAAGATCATTAACCTTGATGCCTCTTTCATTTTCTGCCCATTTACACAAGAACAGTGGGGCTTTAAATGCATGATAATCCAACTCCCATATTTCTTCGATTATTCCATAAAATGTCATATCACACTCTACGGGATTTAAATCCTTAGCACTAGATACTTGGACCATCTTGGCAACTACAGAAACACCGTTATTTTGCACAACCCTTGCATCATCTCGCTCCTTTGTGAAGTATTGGTTCCCGTTAACTAGATAACCACCATAGGTAAAAACAGAAAAAGATGGTTTTCCTGCCAGCCACCTTATTGTTTCTGAAACATTGTTGACATTTTTCATCATTTCAAGACTAACATGTGCACATTGTTTTAAATCAGACAGTCAGTGACTAGATAACGACACACCATTAAAAAATAGTCTACCAAAAAAAGATACCAACCCTTTCTTGAAACCAATCAGCAAATAAACGGTTGTGCTCTCCTATTAGCCACTGAGCACTCTTTTTTTTCCCCTGGTACTGCCTTTCCAGCAACTCCTTATGCATCCTGAGGCAATGCATATGTTAAGTAAACAACCACAAAATACTCGATATTTAAAAGATGAACTTACAATCAAAAAATATAAACTTACAAGATATAGGGATACACTTCAGAGTTGTTCTGAAGGACATGTAAATGTGCCTCATCTCGTTCTTTCTCCTCCACTGACTTCATTGTTACAGCGGATAACGGACCTGAAAGCTTGCCCTTGTCCTTTGGAAGACCAGCAGTTGTGCAACTCTGCTTAACAAACTCCGTGCAAAATTCAACAGATTCTTCTCCTAGATAACTTTCCGCTATACAACCTTGTGAATAATAACGATTTCGAACATAGCTCTTTAACACTTTATTGAAGCGTTCAAATGGATACATCCATCTATAAAACACCGGCCCACATAAACACAATTCCCTAACCAAGTGTACTGTGAGACGAATCATTATGTCGTAAAACGAGGGAGGGAATATCTTTTCCAACTCACACAAGGTCAGTACCACATCTGCTTGTAATTTATCGAGCTTGGATACATCTACAACTTTGTTACACAAAGTGTTGAAAAAGAAACATAATCTGATTATGCTAACCCTAACATTTTTCGGAAGAACAGAGCGAATTGCAACCGGAAGTAGTTGTTGGAGAAGAGTGTGACAATCATGGGACTTTAACCCATGTATCTATAAATCATACATTGATACACAATTTCTTATGTTTGATGCATGGCCATAGGGAAGTTTAATATTTGACAATGAGGACAACATAGGTTCTCTTTTCTCCTACTTGTGGAGCTAAATCGGGCCTCACACCCATTTCAATCATATCACGACGAGATTCCTCACTATCTTTAGTCTTGAATGGCAAATTTAATAATGTCCCAATTAGACTATCGCACACATTTTTCTCAACGTGTATAACGTCGAGACAGTGAAGAACATGGTGAAACTTCCAATATTCCAAATCAAAAAAAATTGATTTTTTCTTCCATGGACAGACCACTTTGTTTGCCTTCTTCAACTCCTTCCCAAAAGAAAATTTTATCCGCTGCTGCTGCGCTAATACTTGTTCTCTAGAAAGGATTTGACGGGGGTGTCTAAATTCTTGTTCTCCATTAAAAGCTGCCTTATGCCTCCTATAAGGATGATACAGAGCCAAATACCGACGATGACCTTGGTAACATATTTTTCGGCTATGAGTCAAATGTTTACCAACGGTATCATCACCACATATTGGACAAGCCATATAACCCTTATTGACACAACCCGACAAATTTCCGTACGCAGGAAAGTCATTTATCGTCCACATCAAAACTGTTATTAGAGTGAAGTAAGACTTTGTATACGCATCATACACGTTTGGTTCACCTTCTTCCCAAAACTTCTTCAAATCATCTATCATCGGTTGTAAATACACGTCAATATTATTACCTGGCTCATGTGGACCAGAAACTAACACCGTTAACATCATAAACTTCCTCTTCATGCATAACCATGGAGGAAGATTATAAGTACAAGTACTACCGGCCAGCAACTGTATCGATTACTTAGACCATTATTATGTGGGTTTATACCATCTGCCGCCAATGCTAAACGAATATTTCTCGGTTCACTACCAAATTCAGGCCACCTATAATCAATATTCCTCCAAGAAGGAAAGTCAGATGGATGACGCATTTGGCCATCTTGAATTCACTTTTTCGCATGCCAACTCATTAGTTCAGCTGTAGAAGCCGATTTAAACAATCGTCTAAATCTAGGAATTATCTGAAAGTACCACATAACTTTGGCTGGAATGTTAATCCTAGGGTTACCATCTTTCCCCACCTTCCAGCGAGATAGATTGCACTTAGGACAGTTGGACGCATCGACATTTACACCCCTATATAGTACACAATCACTCGGACAGGCATGAAAGTTTATATACTCGAGACCTAGATCACTTAGGATTTTATTTGCTTCATATGCATTAACCGGCAATACATGATCTTTAGGAAGTAAAGATCCAACAGAAGAAAGGAGCTCAGTGAAGGCACTATCGCTAATACCAAATCTAGACTTCCAATTGTGCAATTTCAACATCGACTCTAACTTAGTACACTCACTGTCCTTATATAAAGGTTGCTCTGCATTGGCCACAAACCTCCTAAACTCATGTGAATCGTCATCGTAATCACCCCTGTTATAAGCTGCTTCACAAACATCAAATGTTTCTGATGTCGGAATTTGCCCCAAAGGTAAAGTACCACTACCTATAGTTGAATTTAGTGGCGTACTACTTGGGCACTTTTCTCCATGCCAAATCCAATCGACATACCCCAAACTAAAACCATTTTGATAAAGATGACCCCTAATTATTTTCACATAAAACTTTTTGAAATTACCACAACGTGCACATGGGCATGGAATTTGTTTAGGATTTTTATCATTTTCTTCAGCATATATCAAGAACCTTTCAACCCCAATTTCATACTCTAAAGAATCCCTATCTTTCGAAATCCATGACTCATCCATATGTTAAAGAAACCTACATGATATTGTTATTTTTCAAAAATTAAAAACAGACTTGTCCAAAATTATACAAGTCATTAAATTATCATTTCTATTCTAATAACACAAAGAATTAAACATATTAACAATCAAATCATAATTAAACTTATTAACAATATCAAATCACAATTAAACAATCAAATCACAATTAAACATTATCGAAATCATATAAACAAGCACATGCGTCTAATTAGAAATCACGAGATCACTAAAGAATAGAACTTAATAGCTGAGCAATTACTAACCTGAAGAACACAAGCAAATGCTCAAAAATAGAAAATGTAACCGCAGCACACAAGCAAATGCTCCTACAAATTCATGTTGAAAAATCAGAAGTGTCTAATTAGAATGCTCAAATTAACCAATAATCCAACACACCAAAGAAACAGATCATATTTCCACAATTAAGTTCAGGAGCTTTAACTAAATGTAAACTCTTCCTTACCCACCCACTCACCAATACATACACTACCTCACCAATTAATGCACAAAAATGAAACAAAAATATTTAGGGTTTTTCAATTAATATGAAACAAAAAATAAGAATTATAAATAAGAATTACAAGTAATACAAACTAAAAACAAGAAACAAAAACTTAATTCGAACAAGAAAAACATGAATTTGCAGATGACCCAGAACAAGTAATACAAGAAAAGCATAAAATAGATACATGCAAAAAGAAAAACAAGTAATTAACACAAAAACTTACTAATTGCAGATGACCCAAGCTAAAAGAGCAACCAATCTGCAAAAAAATGTTCAATTAAAACAAAATTGAGCTTAAATCGAACTATTAATCGAAAAATTACTTACGATTTGAGCTTCCTTTTCTCTTAATTCGAGCTTCTCTCTTCTCTATTTCGATTTACAGAGCTCGTAATTACTAAGATGTGGGTTTAATTAGGGTTAATTAGAGAAAAGTGAGGGATGCGGGTGAGAGAGACAGAGAGAGAGGGTCGAGAGTGAGAGAGAGAGAGATGAGAGAGGGTCGAGAGTGAGAGAGAGAGAGATGAAAGAGAGAGATGAGTGTAAGAGAGAGAGATGAGGGTCGAGAGAGATGAGGGTGGAGAACCGGATAATAATTTAGGGGAAAGTTTAGAGGCGGGGAGTGAAATGTTTTAAGGGGGGGAAATGTTTTATTAGAAATGGGGGAAATAATCTAAGGGGGAAATATTTTATTAGAAATGGGGGGAATGTATTAGCGGCTTGTTTTTTATTTTTTAAAAAATCATAAAAGACATCGATTATTTTAACTACCGATGTCTGCAAAACAGATTAACATCGCTTTTAAATAAACCGATGTCAAAAACCTTTTTAACATCGGTGGTTTTTGAAACCAATGTTAAAGGGGTGATGTCTAATCCAGTTTTTCTAGTAGTGTTATAAACATCAGTTTTTACAGAAAAAAATTGATTTATATTGTTCTCTGAGAC
The DNA here is from genome assembly GCA_037693485.1 of Kitagawia praeruptora. Lineage (NCBI taxonomy): Eukaryota > Viridiplantae > Streptophyta > Magnoliopsida > Apiales > Apiaceae > Kitagawia > Kitagawia praeruptora. The sequence goes on from CM075347.1 coordinate 131,829,576, forward strand.
ATCATCTTATACTGATGTCTAATGTAAATATAAACATCAATTTTTACAGAAAAAACTAATTTATATTTTTCTCTTATACATCACATATTGTAGACAAAATGTGATGTATATCTTTGTTTTAGACATCATTTTTGCCATAGTAAAATTGATGTTTATTTATGTCTTAGATACTAAAATTGATGTTATTTTTTATCTGATTACAAATAGATCTTTATTCATAAAAAGCTTTTAACATATTAAGGAAATAAATATCAAACGGATACTTTTAAAATATATTCGGGAACTAAAAATAATTTTTCATTAAGTTCTACATATTTTTCTTGAATGCTACCATAACAAAATGAAAGGTTAATAATTCTAGTATTTTTGATAATATATTTAGATTTTAAGAAATTTACTTACTATGTATTTTCAATTTTATGGTTATTTTATTTGATTTAATTAAAATTAAATTGTAAATAAATTTCTTAAAATCTAAATATATTATCAAAAATACTAGAATTCATAAAATTTCATTTGGTTAAAGTAGCATTTAAGAAAAATGCGTAGAACTCGATGAAAAATTATTTTTACTTTCCGAGTACATTTTGAAGGTATCTATTTGATATTTATGTCTTTAAAAGTGTTTTAAATGAGATCCCGAATTTATCAGTGTGCAATCTGAGATATTTCAAGTTATTCAGTGGCTAATTTGATATTTAACCCATTATAAAACTGACCTTCTTTGATGAATAGAAGCAAGCATATGATGACTTTGCCTCAAAATCATACGGGTCATCTTCATTATCCTTGATACCCATGTGCACTACATACACATACATATGTACATAAATTACAGATAGAATAATTAATACACATACATATATACATAAATTAAATTGACCCCAAATTAAAACTTAGGGTTTCAATTTTAAATCCCCAATTTGTAATAAAATCGAATTAATCGAACTTGTAAGTTTGAACATATCAAACTTAGGCTTATCCACTGACAAATCAAATTAATTCGAGCTTTGAACCATCAAGATTTGACCTTCAAATAAATCGATTTCGATTTCAGTGTGAGAGATAGAGTTTCGGGGGTTCGACTATGAGAGAGAGAGCTCTTTGGGGGTTGAGTGTGAAAGAGATATAGCAGAGGTGAGTGATGGTGGAGGTGGGTTGTGGTTGTGAGAGACGAGAGAGAGGATAGTGAGAGAGAGAGAGGCGAGAGAGAGAGATGAGAGTGAGAGTCGAAACAGTTTTTCAATTTTTTGTTTTAGTTTATTTCGTTTTGTCTGAAGGGGGTAAATAATTGTTAAGGGGGGGGGGAAATATTTGGAGCAAAGGGGGGAAATAAATAAAGTGGGCGCGCATTAAAAAAAATTTAGTCGAACTTTAGACACCAGTTTGAAAATAAGCGATGATTTAAAACAACAAAGACATCAGTAAAATACGGGATGATGTTATTATATTTTTTAACATCAGTGGCATTAGTAACCGATGTCTAACGTGTGATGTCTATTGAACTTTTTCTTGTAGTGTCTAGAACTTTTTAGTGTCATAAGCACCTGATTAATGTTTGCAATAAGAGAACCAATATGTTTATTAATACTTACTATAAAATTATCCATCTCAAATTGCAGATTATTGGGAGTATGTCAGAAGGTCAGAGAAAAGCTTTACTCTTCTTTTGGACATCATTGAAGTATGTACTTGTGGAAGGTTTTCACGTATTAACCTCTTGACTTTCCATCCACAAGATGAACGAGAGTTGCAATCGCCTTCCATCATCTCAAACATGCTTCTATCAGTTGTGTTTTCCATCTTACTAATCATTTAAAGTCATGCAAGAGCGTTTAAGCATCATCCCAACTTTGGTACTGCTTGAAAAAAACCTTACATGGTGGGACAGAAAATTTCTTGGCGGCACATACAAAGATTGATACAAAGCTTAAAGTCAAGCAAGATTGTGTACGCATTATTAGTGAGGAGCATGAGCAGCTTTGGTACTTGTTGAAACAAGCCTCGACTGGTTTTATTAAATTTAAAATCGAGATTACAATCAGAAGCCAATTTTCACTGTTATTTAAAGAACGAACATTTCTCTGTATGTTATAAAACATTCAACTGTATTAGCGGTAGTGGTTAGACAAAAAGAAAAGATTAGTATTTCCATTTCATGTATGTAAATACTTTTATTTAATGAAAATAAAAAAAATTATTTTATTTACTTGTCTATTTACTGTTCATTATCTAGAGATTGATAATGTGCATACATTCAAAGTTGACAAGTATAGACACAAAACAATCATTAGAACTAAACAACTGATCAGAGTCTTAATTAAATTCAGAGTTTGGAACACAAAGTCAGGACTAAGTATTTTCAAGGTCTAGTTCTTCATCATAGTCTATATCACACTTCACACTCTATCAAAATATAGAATTTCATAGCTAAAGAAGTTAATATTTTTAAAAAAGTTAATATTTAAATATAGATAATGACGAGCATCAAAACTATAAGCTGAAATACATACCTTGCTACTTATGCATATTTAAGAATCTATTAATTTAATTAAGATTCCTAACTCACTTACCAACCTAACACTACGCCACATATGGGCTTTAACAACGCTTTTTTCAGTGTTACGAGCAAAAGTGTAGCCATATATGCCTTAAAATTGGTCTACGCCTACACATTTTTTTAGTGTTACCATTTCTTTAAATTAGTGTTACCATAGACTCAGACTGTATCTATCCCAACACGCAACACGGAAGCAAGTGTAGGCGTTGGTCTTTAAAAAAAGTGTAACCGTAGCTCAATATTTGTCCGAATATTTCATTTAACACAGGCGGGGAAATATTTGTCCGAATATTTCATTTAAGCGGGTCAATAATTTCAGTCCCTCTCTCAATTATTATCTCCCTCTCTCAACACACTATCTCATTCTCAATTATTCACTGCTCTCTCAACTCTCTCTCCCTCTCACTCTCGCTCTTTTTCTTCCTCTCTCTCCCTCTCACTCTCGCTCTCGTTCGTTTAAACACTGAATTAAACACACACACATTTCTTCACGGGTTCAGTGAGCTAGGGTTTGCTCAAAGGCTTTGTACGGGTTCAATTAGGGTGATCTCCGCGAGTTCTGTTCAATTAGGGTTCTGTTTAACTATCTTCTTCAGGTATTGGGCTCTACATTCTTCTTGTTTCGTTACATGCTTCAATTATTGAGATCTGTTCTTGTTCAATTGAGTTCTGTTCTTGTTTGCATGTTTCAATTATAAAGGTTTTAATTATGCTTACATGCTTACATTCTTCTTGGGTTTAGTTCTTTGGGTTTACATGATTATTGGGTTTAATTCTTATTATTTGTTTAATTATTTGTTTTAATACTGAATATTGGGTTTAATTATGCTTGAAACTTTTTGTATTTTTATATGTTTATTGTTTGTTGCTAATTATGTTTAGATTTTTGATAGCTTGAGCTTGTTTGTTGCTTGATTTTTTATGCTTATTATTACAAAATTGTGACATAGTTAACAGTTAACACTCACCATCTGTATTCAATGGCAGATTATCACCATCTGCATTCTAGTGTGTTGTTTAAGTAGTTAACAGTTGAAGTTTGTGTAAATGGAATACCTGCATTATTTGTGTTTTTGTGCTTGTTTGTTGGTTGATTTTGTGTTTTTATTGTGACTTCTTTGACACACACACACACTCACTATTTCATTGTGTTGTCTGACTTTGAATGAGTTTCCAAAATGCTATGGTCGTGATGGATACATACGTATCCATGGTGTACTCTGTGTGAAATTTATTGCAAAATACAATTGCAATATCTTCAAACAGCGTATACCATGGATACGTATAGTCATACGTGTCCATAGTGTGATTGGACTTAGTGACTTGAAGTTAAATACATATAGGTCCTAAATTCAAAGTAAACAGAGTCGATTATTTAGTAATACTAGAATGTTTGTTTTAAAATGAGACTGTCTACAAGTTGTAGGTATTGTTTAAATAGTTATTAGTTAGCTACTAAAACTGACGAGATTAACTAGGTAGAATTAGTTCCTGATCGTAGTTATATTTTCCTGTAGTCATGAGTCAGAAAGGTAATACTTGGTTGAATCGTCCCAAGTATACGAAAGATTATATCGAGGGAACGAAATACAGTGTCCTTGTGATAAGTGTGAAAATATTTTATGGCGGAGTCCAAACATGGTTCGCGACCATCTCATTTGCAATGGACCGTGTGTAACGTTTGTAGAATGGATTTATGATGTTGCGTTAGTAAAAGATAGTAATATCATGGAATCTGAACCAGATACGGGATTTCAAGATAATTTTGACGAGATGCTGAATGTTATGTATGGCAACGTGGGACCAAATGAAGATGCAAGTAAATTTTATCAGTATGTCGAGGAAGGAAAACAGCCCCTTTATCCTGGTTGTAAGAAATTTTCTCGTTTAAGTTTTCTAGTTAGGATTTACCATTGGAAGTGCATTCATGGAGTAACCGAGTCTGCGTTTAGTGAGATATTACAATTGATAAAAAAGGTTGTTCCCGATATAAATCTGCCTGCCACTTACAATTCCACTAAAAGGATCATGAAGAATTTGGGCCTTGACTATATGAAGATACATGCATGTCCAAATGACTGCATGTTGTACTGGCGTGAGAATGAAAACTCAGATTCTTGCAAAATTTGTAGTACTTCAAGGTGGAAAAGCGTGGCACAAGAATCGAACGACGACAATAATCGAGTTCCTGCCAAGGTGATGAGATATTTTCCGTTGGCACCAAGGCTCCAGCGAATGTTTATGTGTAAAGATTTTGCCAAACAAATGGTGTGGCATGCAGCTGAACGAATAAAAGATGGGAAGTTACGGCATCCGGCTGATGCTAAAGCCTGGAAGACGATGGATGTCTTGTATCCATAATTTTCGTCAGATGATCGCAATGTGAGATTGGGGTTAGCTTCTGATGGGTTCAATCCATTTCGCACAATGAGTTCCACACACAGCACATGGCCAATTGTAGTCGTGAACTACAATCTACCTCCTTGGCTAAACATGAAACCAGAAAACTTGATTCTCTCAACCCTTATACCTGGCCCAAATGATCCCGGAAACAATATTGATGTCGACATGCAGCCACTGATCGAGGAGCTGAAAGAGCTATCGAATGCAGGAGTAGAAACATATGATGCTTTCACTGGTCGAACCTTTACGTTACGTGCAAGTGTCCTATGGACCATTAGTGACTTCCCTGGATATGCGATGTTGTCAGGGTGGAGCACGAAAGGGAAACTTGCGTGTCCAAAATGTCATTACGAGACATCATCAATGTATTTGAAGCATAGCAAGAAAATGTGCTATATGAACCATCGGAAATTCTTAGACCCCAACCACAAATGGCGATCTGATAAGAGAAGATTTAATGGCGAAGTCGAGACTGGAACAAGTGCTCCAATGTTAACTGGCGTGGGAAAAAAACAAAAAGTAAGTTGCGATGTCAACCCTTAGTATAAGAAGTCGATATTTTTTGACCTGCCATATTGGAGAGACAACTTAATTCAACATAACCTTGATGTTATGCATATAGAAAAGAACATATGTGATAGCATTTTGGGCACTTTGTTAAATATTAGTGGTAAGACGAAAGCCCATCTAAATGCTCGATATGATTTGCAAGAATTGGGCATTAGGAAGGCCCTTCATCCCACTACCTCTGCTGATGGAAAGCACATCGAAATCAGGGCAGCAAACTTTGACATGACGAACGAAGAAAAGGATTTATTCTGTTTGGTGCTTAAAAATGTTAAATTCCCTTATGGTTTTGCTTCTAACATTAGCAAATGCGTGCAAGATAGGAAAGTTGTTGGATATAAGAGTCATGATGCACATGTAATAATGCAATACTTGTTACAATTTGCTGTCAAACAAACGTTAAAGCCCGAGGTTGCAGTTCCATTAATCAGACTCGGTGAATTTTTAAGAGGTATATGTTCCCGATTTGTTGAGGTGCATGAAATAGAGAAGCTACAAGAGGAGATTATCGAAATACTTTGTCAATTTGAGATGCACTTTACAAATGCCTTTTTTGACATAATGGTTCACCTTCCGGTACATTTGTGCCAGGAAATTGAATACGGTGGACCAGTCCACCAAAGATGGATGTATTCAATCGAGCGGTACCTAGGTGTATTAAAAAAATATGTCCACAATAAGAGCAGACCAGAAGGGTCCATTGTAGAAGGGTATCTCGCTGATGAATGTGTGACATTTTGTTCAAGATTCCTAAATGATGGCGAAGATAAGTCGTTGAATGAGTCTGCAACTCCAAAAGTAGAAACTGGTGGGTATTTTATTGGTTTGGGGAAAAACAAAAATGGGAAAGATATTCACTTTTCTGAAGAAATGTGGATCGCAGCTCATCGAAATATTTTATTTAACTACAATGATGAGGCAGTGGTACAACTAATTGAGTAAGTCCTTAAAACTTAATAATTTCTTGCATATTTAATTTAAAAGTAAATAAAGTAATTTATCTAAGTCGGTACACTGACATACTTTACTTGTGTATAATTTCAGGAAACATCGTGCATTATTGGACAATAACGTGAAGTCCAAACGGTATAAAAAGGAAAAAACATATACCGACGAAATATGTGAGTGGTTCAGGAGTGAAATTAGGAAACAATCAGGGGTTTCAAGGGAACTGCTTTCCTTAGCAAAAGGTCCACGAAAAGTGGCTAAGGGGTTTAGTGGGTATGCAATAAATGGATATAGGTTTCATACGAAAGAAAGAGATCGTAAGTGTACAACGCAGAATAGTGGTGTGTTTTTGACAGCCTTAACAACTAGTTTCGCAAGTTCAAAGGATAGTAATCCATCAGTTGGGGATGTTGGTTACTATGGATCAATTGAACAAATAATAGAAGTTGACTACTGGGGAGCTTTTTATGTAGTTTTGTTTAGGTGTACTTGGTACAAAGATGAAAAGGATTCTTTTGGTTTTACTCGAGTTAACTTCAACCGAGTTTGTCAAAAAGATGATCCTTTTGTCATGGCAACGCAAGTGCAGCAAGTGTTCTACATTGAAGATCCAGTTGAAAAGCATATCAAATATCCTATTAAGAGGCTATCAACGGAGGTCCATGAACCACAAGACTGGGATAATGTAGTTGAAGATGATATACACGGGCAGTTTACACATGACACGATATTTCATTCTGTTGTAGAAGAACAGGATCGTGAAGTTAGTTGTTTTAGAGATGATATGCCTGTAACAGAAATTCCTATTCAGTCGCCTAAGAAAACTGATCATTAATTAGACATGGAAAACTGATCTTTGTTTATGTTATTTTTGTTAATCAGTCTTTTTTTTCCTGTTATTTTTGCCATCTTGATTTAGCCATAACAGTGTCATGTAATTTATAAATTGTTAATTGGTTATACATGATTTATACATGATTTCTGTTAATTAGTTATATTTGTCAATATCAAATTGTTTACTTGAGACTGACTTTTTTTTGTATTTTGTAACAGAATGGAAACTGGGTCTCTGATTATACGAATGCACCACAAGGGAAACTTCACAAAGACTAGGTATTCTGGTGGCCAACATGTTACATTTTCGGAAGATCCTGATAGGTTTTCCTACTCTGTGTTGATGTGGTGTGTTAAAGAAATGAATTACACAAAGATTGGTGGCGTATATGTCAATATTGATGGTTGGAAACTACTGGTAGATGATAAAGCTCTTGGTGAATATACTAAAGGGAAATCTAAGTTAGATTTTTACATCGATCCCAATATCGACAAAGGTATACCAGCAATGAAACAAATGCAATCGCATGTGATTGTAAGGCCAAGGTCAAGCCCTTTTAAAGCTCAAGAAAAAAAGTTGAGAAGCGGACTTTTGTGACATTGAAGAACATCAATGCTGAGAAAACACGAAAGCTGAAGGATATGAATGATGACAAAGAACGGAGAATCAGTATAAGGAAGAAACTAGAGTTCAAGCAGCCTGATGCTAATCCTCCAAGGGAGAAAAAAGGTCCAGAGAAAGAGACAACTATTGTTGAAGGTCAGGGATGTAATGACTATGAAATGAAATGGAATGTGAATGTTGCGAAAAATAAAGCAAAGCTTGTAGAACTTGGATTGGTCCCAAGTGAGTCTGTTACGAGTCCTCCAAAGGAAAAAAGCAAAGACAAGGTAACAAATGACGATGCAAGTGTGAGTGAGTACCTCCCGGACAATAACAATGTTCAACCTGACGATGAGGATGATAATGTCACTTTAAAGGTACATTTTTGTTTAATTTAAGCATCAAATTATGTTTATAGTACTGCTGCTTATTGACTTAAATTTACATTTTTAGGGAACGAAAAAGGGCAAGAGACAGAGAGTTGAGATCGGTTCTGGACCAAGAACTCGTTCGCGAGTTACTCAAGTGCCAGATTCATCTGAAAAGAATAAATCAGTCGGGGACGCAAATTTACTTCCTGTGGAGGTATTATAATTATTTTACTACTAAAGTGCCAGTTTTATGTATGTGTGTGAGGAATTAAAATACTTATTTAAAATTAAAATATAACTGAGCTGATAATTTTTTTGACGTTGTTTACAATTAATCTTCCTTTTAAGGTCAATGAAGCACCAGTAGTTTCTCTAAAAGAGAAGCTAAAAAATCTAAGAGACGGTCCTGGTTAAATGACTGCATACTTGAAGTTACGCGAACTTGAAAAACAACAACTTCAAAAGGAAATCCCGAGGGCAGAGTCTGAAATGCAACATTTGCAATCACAGTCCGATAATTTTACATGTATAATTAGTTTTACTTCAAGTAAATCCATTTTTAATTTTAGTTTAAGTTTAACTTTATAATCCCGAGGGCAGAGTGTGTTCTCATTGTTATTAGTTTTCAGTTGAGCCACTTGTTGATGAAGCTCCGAAAAGAAAACGAGGGAAGACCAAAATGAATCATATTCATAATTCAACAGAGAAAAGAAGGATCACCCTCAATTATCTTAAGCAACCTGTAGCGGATAAAGGCAAGTTACTAGTTGAATTTAGCAACTTTTTGGGGACAACTGTAAGGCAATTTGTGTCTCTTACTTGTGCGAGTTGGCATCAAGTTCCTGAGAAGGAATTGTTGTGGGAGTATGTCAAGGTAAAAATTGTTTCATATGTGAAAATTTTGCACTTTGCGTAATTTTATATGACAACTGTAAGGGTTTATATGTTCCTTTTTATGCACTTTGTGTAATTTCATGCAGGACAAGTATATTGTTCCTGAAGATGCTAAACGGTGGGTTAAGAAAACAATGAGTGATCAGTTTAGGAGCTACAAAAGTTGAATTAAGAGAGATCATTACAATCCTTATCCTACAGATGAGGAGAGGTTGGCACACAGGCCCGAAGAGGTTCCTCTTTCTGACAGGAAGATTCTTTTGAATTATTGGGGTGACGAAGAAGTTCAGGTAACACCACATCGTTTTGTTAAAAGTATTGGTATCCAGTTTTGTACTCCTAAAATCACTTAGATTATTCAGGTAACCTAAGAAAATTATATTAATCTTATTTTAAACTAAGAAAATTACTTAGTTTTTTCCCTCTGTTGTACAGGAAATTGCACAAAAGAATGCAGAGTCACGAAAAAAAATTACTGAGACGCATACTACTGGGTGCACGAGTTTCGCCCAAGTTGCCAACAAGCTGGTATGCATATTTCATCTTAATTCAAGTAGATTTTGTAGAAATTTTTGTAGTTTTATTAGTCTCCATTGTATTATCAGGATAATTCATGCTTTTAATATGTAAAATTTATTTAATTCAGCTACTTGAAAAACTGGAAAAACTGGAAAAAGAAAAATTGGGAAAACAGAAAAAACTTGGAAAAATGCCTGTAAATGATGATGGTGAGAGTAATTGTGAGGAGGAGCCGGTTATAGTATCTGAGGCTGATATATATATAGAGACTCGCAAACGAAAAGAGAACCGTGAGTACAAGTTACCTGAGGAGGTGCTCAAAACGGTTAACAAAAAAATTGTAAGTTCAATTAATTTAGTTTACTTTTTTCGTACTAATTCTATTGTTTACTGTATTTGTGTTTTAATCAAATGCTCTGTTTTTTTAACAGGTTGATGTTAAGAAAGCCCTGCAAACCGAAGGTGTCGAGGCTGCTAATAAGTTGGTTCGTGGTGGCAAGGAACACTGTCCAACTTACCTACTTGGGAGGTTTATTCGGAAAAAGGAACCAAAATCAAAGTCAGCGGCATCAGGTACATCCTCCGTTCAACCTTCAGCTTCTGATCAGTTGGTGTCTAACCTAACTGATAAGATCAGAGCTCAACTTCAGCAAGAGATTGATCAGAAACTTGATCAAAAAGTTCAACAGATGATGAAAATGTTGGCTGAACAGAATCCAGGTTTGAAGTTAGACGCTATTGAGGGCTCCGAGAAATCAGCTGAAGTGCCCCATGAAGATGACGACGTTAGTACCGACTAATCAGATTTTACGCTATTCTAAGTAACCTATGTTGTTTTCGTTATACGTTTTTGGGTTGCGATGGTATTAGACATTGGTACTTAACGTTTAAACTACGTATTTAACTTAGCTTTTGGATGGTTTGTTTGTGGATTGATGTAGTTAATTTTGGATGGTATTTTATGTGTTGGAATGGTTTTGGATACCATTTATGTATTGAAATGGCTTTTGGATAGCCTTTATGTTGACAATATTTTGAATGGGAACCTTTTATTTCAATGTCATATGTTGGCTTTCTTTATTTAAAATGTGGGTAAAGAGCTGCAAGAATGTAGCCATTGGCTCTAGTATTAATATTTTTGTGTTGGCAAAAGAATAACAAAGTGTTGGCAAAAAGTAAAAAACACCAAAGTGTTTCACAATTTGATGTTACAATAGGACTAAAGAGGTGTTGGCATAGGTCTACACCAACACTTTTAATAGTGTGACTACAAAGATTATGGTGTAGCCATAAATCTATAGTAACATCTTATAAGGTGTAGCCACAGATCACAAAGGTGTTGGCATAGGGGTCTAAGCCTACACTTTTCTCCGGTGTTACCAAAAATCGAAAAAGTGTTACCATAGGGGTCTACGGTAGCGGCCGATTTTGTAACACTACGATTTTTGGCCAAAGTGTAGCCGTAGCTGGTTTTAGGCTGTTTCAGCAACACTTTTGGCCCTATAAGCACACTTTTTTTGGCGTAGCTGTAGGCCATTTGTGGCGTAGTGTAATGAAGGTACCCACAAGTGCCTTAGTTAGAATATCTGCAATTTGTTTGTCCGTAGGAACAAAATGAATTTTCAAAATACCATTCTCAATTTGTTTTCTAATAAAATGGGAACAAATTTGTATAGTTTAGATTCTTGTTTCATACCATGTGATTGATTGAGTGGTCCTTTGGGTAAGTAAGTTTTATTTATAGTTATATGTCTTTGTATTGGTTTTGTTGCACAAAATCCAGATCACAGGGGCGTCACATAATCAATTAGTAATTATTAATTATAAAATTATTGGTCATAGATATTTTTAGAAAAGGAGAGATTTTAGTTTAAAAAGTTAGAAAATGTAACGCATTTTTTGAAGAATATAATAAGTTAGTTATTGTTAATTATAATATTATTAGTTTATTGTATTAAATAAAAATGTCCCATGATATTTTGGGAAAACGAGAGGTTTTAGTTACAAAAGTTAGAAAATGTAATGTGTTTTACTTGAAAAATGTAATTGATTAGTTATTATTTTGTTTTATTAAATAAAATTGCCCGCAATTATTACAAAATAATTGTATATAAAAATAAAGGAAATTGAGTAAAAAGTAACTAAGTAACGGTTAGTTTATTTTATTAAATAAAACAAACAGTTATTTCATTAAATAAAAGGATGCATGATTTTTTTTGAAAAAGGTAATGTGTTTTAGTAGAAAAAGATACTTCATCCGTCCCAACCAATTCTTTACCTTTTTTTTACACTTGCTGGCACCCATTTTAAGGTGTATTTTAAGGGTAGTTCAATTTATTTTTTAAATTTTCTTTTCTTGTATAAATATATACATTATATTTTTATACAAAAAAAGAAAATTTTAAAAATAAGTTATGGAACTATCCATAAAATGCACCTTAAAATGCGTGCCTAAATTAGTTATTAAGAATTATAGTATTGCTATTTTGTCTTAAAAAAATCGAATTGCTTGCAATTATTACAAAATAAATGTATACCTAAATTAAACGGTTTGGTGCCCAACATACGAGCACTTGGGGAGAGTGTGGAGAGCACTTGGGGAGAGTGTGGAGGAGTCATACGTTGTAAAAAAATTGTTACTAGCCGTTCTTTCTAAATTCTTACAAAATGCATCTACCATAGAGCAATTTGGGAACCTCAACACGATGACGTTTGAGGAAACAGTTGGATCTTTGAAGGCACATGAAGAGAGGTTGTGAGGCTAAACCGAGAATAGTAAGCATCAACTGTTACTCACCGAGGAAGAGTGGAACAAAAGGGAAAATGAGGAACAAAAAGTATTACTAATCCTGGAGGAATGGCATAGAAGATCCCGCAAAATTGATGGGTTCTCCGGACAGAAGTACAAAGGAAAGGACAATCTGCGTTGGGTACGAGACAAGGGTAATGTACGTTGTTTCAACTGCAGGGCGTATGGGCATTTCGCTGTAGAATGTAAGAAGCCCAAACGAGACAGGGAAGCAAAGGAAGAGGCAAATATTGCAGCAATCCCTGATGATGAACCAGCTTTGCTTATGGTAAAGTACGAGGTAAAAGAGAAAGGTATGATGCTGATCAATGAGGAGAATGTAACTCCGAAACTGAATTCCAAAACTGATGAGAAGAAAGAGGAGTCGAATTTGTGGTATTTGCATAATGGCGCTAGTAACCATATGGCGGGATAGCAAAGAAAATTCAGTGAATTAGACGAAAGTGTGACTGACAAAGTAAAATTTGGCGATAACTCTGTAGTACACACAAGGGGAAAGGGCTCGATTATAAAATGCAGCAATGGTGAAAACAGAGTGTTAAGGGAGGTGTATTACATCCCCTCATTGTGCAGCAATATTCTGTCACTAGACCAGCTTTCAGAAGAGGGAAACCAAGTCATGCTGAATGGAGACTGTTTATGGGTTCGTGACAAGAGGGGTTAGCTACTGATAAAGGTGAATCGCTCTAAAAATAGACTATATAAGGCAATACTCAAAAATGGTGAACAGAGGTGTATGCTAACGAGGTGCGATGACAAGAGTTGGCTTTAGCATTCCCGTCTAGGACATGTAAACTATAAAGCTCTTACACTAATGTCGACTAAAAACATGGACTGCCCAAAATAGTCCAACCTGATGAAATTTGTACAGGGTGTCTAATGTCTAAACAAACAAGGAAGGGGTTTCCACAGCAAGCTGAATTTCATGCCAAAAGGCACCTCGAATAGGTACATGGTGACCTTTGTGGGCTAATAACACCAAGTACAAGTACCGGTAAGAGGTACATCTTTCTACTCGTTGATGATTTTTGTCGAGTTATGTGGGCATATCTGCTGAAAAGCAAGAGTGATTCTCTTGATGCTTTTAAAAGATTTCGAACTCTAGTTGAAAACAGTCTAGATAAATGGATAGAGACCTTCAGAATTGATAGAGGTGGAGAATTCACATCAAAAGAATTTATGAAGTACTGTGAGGATGTTGGAATTAAAAGGCAGCTTACAGCAGCTTAGTCACCACAGCAAAACGGTGTGGTCGAACGGCGAAATCGCACCACGATAGAAATGGCTCGTAATTTGCTAAAGGAGACAGAGTTACCCACGTATTTCTGGGGAGAGGCTATTCATCACACAATTTATTTACTCAACAAACTTCCAACAAGGGCTATCACAGGATTGACTCCGTACGAGCCTTGGTCAGGCATGAAACCACATCTGGAGCACGTTCGAGCGTTCAGTTGCTTGGCTTACATGAGAGTCTCAAATGTCAACTTAAAGAAATTGGATTCAAGGAGCAAGGCAGCAAGTGCCGGTAACACGTACATCTTACTTCTTGTTGATGATTTTAATCGAGTTATGTAGGCATATTAGCTGAAAAGCAAGAGTGATGCTCTTGATGCTTTTAAAAGATTTCGAACTCTAGTTGAAAATAGTTCAGATAAACGGATAGAGACCTTCAGAACTGATAGAGGCGGAGAATTCACATCAAATGAATTTATGAAGTAATGTGAGGAAGTTGGAATTAAAAGGTAGCTTATAGCACCTTACTCACCATAGCAAAATGGGGTGGTCGAACGACGGAATCGCACCATGATAGAAATGGTTCATAGTTTGCTAAAGGAGACAGAGTTACCCACATATTTCTGGGGAGAGGCTATTCATCACACAATTTATTTACTCAATAGACTTCCAACAAGGGCTGTCACAGGACTGACTCCGTACGAGGCTTGGTCAGGCATGAAACTACATCTGGAGCAAGTTCGAGTGTTCGGTTGCTTGGCTTACATGAGAGTCTCAAATGTCAACTTAAAGAAATTGGATTCAAGGAGCAAGACAGTGATACATCTAGGGAAAGAATCGGAAGGCCTATAGATTGTACGACCATGAGACTAAATCTATTTATATTAGTCGAGACGTAGTTTTTTATGAGAGCAAGTCGTGGAGCCGGGCTCAAAACGATATGCCACAAGCAAGTCAGACAAATAACTTCTTGGTTCTTGAAATTAATGAAGAGGGTCAAGGTGATCAGTTCGAAGGAGAAGGTATGTTCACACCCACAAGTACAATGAGCAACAACGTAAAATCAGAATCAGGCATGCCAACTGATTCAACAGCTTCGGGTTAAGAAAATTCACTTGTTACGCCTAACTTTGGGTCTGAGAGTGACAGCCAACCAAGACGATACATGAATTTGGAAGAGATATACAACATCACTGAACCTATCGAGTTGGAAAAAGAAGAGTTAATGTTAATGGGCGTAGATGAGCCCATAAACTATGTGCACGCGGCAAAAGAAGAGAAATAGAGGAGAGCCATGAAACTTGAAATCGACGTAGTTGAAAGGAATGATACTTGGAGATTAACTGAGTTGCCATCTGGACGAAAACAAGTAGATTTGAAATGGGTTTATAAGATCAAGAGAGATGCCAGCGGACAGATTACAAAGTACAAGGCACGAATTATCGCGAAGGGCTCTCTGCAAAAACAGGGGGTGGACTTTGAGGAAGTTTTTGCACCGGTGACTCGAGTGGAAACAATTCGTTTACTGCTTGCTCTAGCTACCAAGAATGTCTGGGAGGTTGATCATCTTGATGTAAAAACTGCCTTTTTCAATGGCGAGATTTAGGAAGTGGTCTATGTCAAGCAACCAGAGGGATTTGACAAACGTGGAAAGGAAAAGTTAGTGTACAGGTTATTGAAAGCACTGTACGGGCTCAGACAAGTCCTTCGGGCTTGGTATTCAAAGCTCAACACATGTCTTGTAGTGCTTGCTTTCATCAGGTGTCCTTACGATCAAGCTGTATATACCAGGTCTATAGGGAAGGAAGTTCTAATAGTCACCGTCTATGTGGACGACCACCTGATCACTGGGTCAAGTCAAGCAGTTATTAGAGAGTTCATCAAGGAACAGATGGGAGACAAGTTTGACATGAACGATCTAGGTAAATTGTCCTACTACTTAGGCATTGAAGTGGAACAAAGGGAGGGGTATATTCAGTTGAAACAATCCGGGTATGCAAGAAAGATCCTAGAGAAGTCAGGAAAGCGAGATTGCAACGCGACCAGGTATCCAATGGACCCTAAAAAAATTCTGCATAAGGATGAGGAAGGAATACCAGTTAATTCTACGGAATTTAAAAGTATTGTTGGTGGTCTGCGATATTTAGTGTATACGAGACCAGATTTGGCCTACTATGTTGGACTAATCAGTATGTTTATGGAAAGGCCTACTTTATTGCATCAAAACGTTGCTAAGCGGATCCTCAGATATAGGGAACGATCAACTTTGGATTAATTTATGCAAGAGACAGTCAGAATAGTATTTTGATCGGTTTTTCAGATAGTGACTTGGCTGGCAATGTGGAAGATATGAAAAGCACTGACGGCATGGCGTTCTATTTGAACGAGAGTTTAATAACGTGGGTATCTCAGAAGCAAAGGTGTGTTGCACTCTCCTTGTGCGAAGCGGAGTTTATGGCAGCTACTGTTGCGGCTTGTCAAGACATATGGCTGTGAAATCTCTTGGTTTAACTAACAGGTAAAGTCATTGGTCCAGTAACAATTTTTGTAGACAATAAATCCACTATCGATTTGGCAAAGAATCCAGTGTTCCACGGCAGAAGCATGCACATGGGCTATCATTTTATAAGGGAATATGTTGAAAAGGGCGAGATTATTGTCAAGTACGTGCGCACAGATGAACGAAGAGCTGATTCTTTGACAACGGCTCTTACTACTACCAAGTTTCAGAAGATGAGAGAGTTGCTGGGGGTGAAGACAAAGTTCAGACAATTTAACGTCTATAAATCAAAAACTGTAATTGTATCTATTTCATATAAGGGTTTGTCCATCTAGTGTGTGCCCATGGGCACATGCTAAGAATATGTGCTTGATGAGTTGTCAAGTTTTCATTGATGTATATTTATGTGAATGCAAGGGGACCGAAATATCCACCAATCAAAATTTGACAATTCATCAAGCACTGATTCTCATATAAAACCAAAATGACAAAGTAAATTAATGAGAACATGACATGTGTTTTTGTAAAAAACTTAATTAAATGTATTGTAATAAACTTTTCTATTCCATCTAAAGACCCTCTGGATGATACTCTTCCAATCAAATTAATCAATGTTTGGTTTTCCCAAATTCTTGATTCTCTACATTCAATTTCATGGTGTTTTTTTGTTAATTTTTTTGCCTAAAGGAGGACTCTGGTGCTAAGTAGGTCCACAAGAGATTTAATTGATGTGTATTATTAAACTACAAATCTACTGGCTTTACCGACATATGGTAATAATATGAAAGAAATATATTTTACATTTTAATATATAAACTAAAAATATATTTATATTGAAATAAAAAATAATGTATGTGTAAATTCGTAATTGTTTTTTCTCTTAAGATTTTAATAAGTAAACTAAAAAGTATATTTATAATAGGTTTTCTACTGAATAGGATTATCTTTCTACATGGTAGGATTATTAATTTTAAAATTCATAATTGTATATTCACTTAAAATTTCGAGTGTTTTATAGATGAAAATTGTTAAATTATTAATAAATTAAAGATACGCGTGAGCTATAAATTCGTAGAATATAGATTTCAAATAGTAAATATGGACATTTAACTTATATCATATCTAGATTATACTAAGAAACAAATAAAATTAAATTCTAATTCAACCACTTTTAATTTATATCATATCTAGATTATTATATTTTTTTATAATACGATATAATCTTGATAGTATATCTTCAAAAAGATTAAAATTATTTTTTAGGTACTGTACCAAAATTTTGGATAAAATCCGTAAATTATTATATAAATAAGGGATAATATCCCTCGCTTATTATATACAAGTATATAATATCATGCTTTGTTTAGATTTAGTATAGATAGATTTTAAATTTTTTACTTATATTTTATATTTTTCAAAACAAATAAATAAATATGAATATATAAAATTGTGTCACGTTTTTTTGCATAATAACAAAAAATAGTTGATAAGAATTTTGTTGTTACTACTATAAAATTGAGCTATATTTTAATTTAATTAATTTTATAGGATCATCCATGTATCTAGTATTTTTACCAAATTAAAATAATTTGGGCCTAGGTTTTCACCATGGGCCCTTGTTACGGTTTTATGCAAACTCAAAATTTAGAAGGTTCTGGAAAACAACCTATCAATCATTGTATAAATAGTGAGCCTATAGGCAAATAAAGGTGGTGTTTGTTGATGGCAAAGAGTGCTGCTTCATTGAGGTCAGTTTTTTTAAAGTTTATTTTTTGGTGGTAGAAATTGAATGTCAGGTTCTTTATCATTTCTCATAAAGGATAGGCATCTTATGAAATGGCTAATGAGACATGTTTCCCCTCAGATCTAATTATGTTGACCATCTTTATTTTTTTGAGATATTTAAGAAAATTTATTACAATTTTCTCTCTAAGTTAATATAAGTATTTATAATTTCTTTGTATATAAAAGGTATCTATGATATGATCTTATGTTAATTTATGTATTAATTTAAATTTTCAGCAAATAATGAAGAAAATGCTCCAATAAAAGTTAATGGGGTGGATGATGTTGTTCCACGGGTGCTGAAGGTTATGAAGGTGAAATGTGGAGCAACTACCTCATACAACATTGCAGGGAAATGTGAGTGACTCTTTCATGGTCGTTCATTTGGTTTAAGATTAGTAGTTACCTGATATGACATGTGTTTAATGGAATATTTTAATATTTGGTTCGTGTATATTTATCTAGTATTTTTAATACTAATATATTTTAATGAATTCGTTGTCTTTTATTAGTTAAACATTATAGATATCTTAATTTTCTTAGATTCAGCATCATTTACACAGAGAAAAGTGAATTCCTTCAAATCCAAAGTCCAAAATATGTAAATGGAAAATACGTGAATTCCTTCAAATCCAAAGTCCAAAAAATGTGAATGGAAAATACTAGCTCTATTTATGTGAGGCTTTTAAGGAAAAGGTGCTAATGTTATTATTTATTTCATTATATGGTGTTCGTCTGAGCTACCGCATGTTAACCCTATCATGTAAATTCTGATGTGTTATCTTTTGGGCTTTTCTTTGCACAATGCAGTTAGTTTTTTCGTATTATTTTCAAAATTTCTATTTTCCCACTATAAACTAGCATTCCTATATGATTGAATACATTAAATCTTTCTCTGGATTATGAGAATCTCCAAGAACTATTTATTTCCTCGATCACATTTATTCTCTTCTCTTGAGACCTGACTGCGGTCCAGCACCAGCAGTTCAGTGCTGTGGAAAAGGTAATTATTATTATATGATTTCTGATAGGACGTAATTTTATTTACTTATCTATCTAGTCTCTACTATCTTTTATGTAGAGTTGAAGCTTATCTTATATGTTGAGTTGAAGCTTATATGTTCTATAGCAGTAACAACTTTTTAGTTTTTGGATATAATAAATATCCTGTGTTTGAAGTGGCTTTCTTGTTTGTTTTTTGATTTTGAGCACCAGTTTTTGGATATAATAAATATCCTATGTTTGAAGTGGCTTTCTTGTTTGTTTTTTGAGCATCACCTAGCTGTTACGTTCATATGTGAAAATGTTTTGATGAACAACATGTGAGTTCTTGTGACTAAATTGAAGGATCATATATTGTTTTATGATTCAAAAATAGGTTGTCCGGTATTTTTTGTATAAGGATAGCTTTTCTTAGACATCAGCCTTGTTGGAAAACTTACGCACAAAATACTCTTGCTTACAAATACACACAACGTATATATATATATAAGTAAAGCTATAGTGAAAACATTTTGAAGAGAAAAATAATAATTCTTATTCTCTTAAACATAAACGCAGAGTTTCCACAAAACAAGCAACTAATGCCTATTTAAACTCCTGCACTCCTACTTCAGCTGCATTACTCGGTAAGACTCGATCTTTAACTTCTAAAGCTTATCTCCAACGCATGACTCGGGCAACAGTTCACAGACATTTTATTAAGCTTATTACAAATCAACTAAACTAAAACATTTGAATTAACTAATAACAAATGATTTTAGAATTATAAACCCAACATTCTCCCCCATAATTCTAAAATCATCAAAACACAACCTAAAAACCCATATGGCTTTTATCAAGATAAAACAGCCCGTGTGGCATCATAATGAAACAACCCGTATGGTCTTCTTCTCAGTGCTCATCTAGCAATTTCATGGCCCATATGGCAGACTTCTCTTACCCATTTGACAAACTTAAACTTGCCCATTTGGCTCCATTAACTTGCCCCCCATTTGGCTAAGCCCTTATGGCTTCACTCCTTTGCCCGTATGATATTACTCACAATAAAGGTGGTTCCTCATCCTCCATGACTACCATGTTCGCCTCCAGTTGCTTCTCCCATTCCCATCGTGGTTGGCTGCATTCTGAAGCATAATGGCCCATGGTGTTACAGTTGTAGCATTTTATCTTTCTTTTGTCACGAAACGTGCCACTTCTGGTTCTTTGATTCTGAGACGTCAAGAGGAGTTGGCTAGCTACACTATCAGACCTGCCATTCATTCTCTCCTCATGAGCTTTGAGACGTCCCACCAATTCCTCGACTGTCATTGCTTTGATATCTCCAAACTGCTCAATATTTGAAGCTATCTGGAGGAATTTATCAGGGACAGCTTGAAGGATCTTTCTCACAATGCTTACCTTTTCCATTGTCTCACCAAGAACGCATATATTAGTCACAATGCTACTCAGTTTCATGCAGAATTCGTCTATCTTCTCTGAGTCCTTCATGGTAAGAGACTCGAATTCTCCCTTCAATATCTGTATCTTTGCCTCCTAGACACGCTCTACACCCATACACATCGTCTTGATTGCCTCCCAAACCTCCTTAGCCGTTTCTTTCTCAGCTATGGCCAGTAGAAGGTCCTCTGGCACCCCCTGGTAGATTGCTGCAAGAGCCATCTGCATTGTTCTTTCTTCCACAGCCACTTTAGGATTCTTTTGCTTGATGGCTCCCCAGACTCCTTGTGCCTTCATGAATACCTTCATCTTGAGAGACCATGCTGTGTAGTTGATTTTCGTTAGCATAGTGTTTCCATGGCTTCTTGTGTATGTAGAGGTTGATACTTAGGCATGCACAGGACGTAAAAAACCTGCGCTCTGATACCACTGTTGGAAAACTTACGCACAAAATACTCTTGGTTACAAATACACACAACGTATATATATAAGTAAAGCTATAGTGAAAACGTTTTGAAGAGAAAAATAATAATTCTTATTCTCTTAAACATAAACGCAACATACATTGAATATATATAGGAAAACCCACGTAGAGTTTCCACAAAACAAGCAACTAACGCCTATTTAAACTCCTGCACTCCTACTTCAGCTGCACTACTCCGTAAGACTCGATCTTTAGCTTCTAAAGCTTATCTCCAACGCATGACTCGGGCAACAGTTCATAGACATTTTATTAAGCTTATTACAAATCAACTAAACTAAAACATTTGAATTCACTAATAACATATGATTTTAGAATTATAAATCCAACAAGCCTTGCCAAGTCACGCGGGGAACCTCTTATTTATTGGTAGCAAAGAATGGTTGTGGACCTTTTTTGTTAGATCTAGAACTTTTTAGTGTCATAAGCACCTGATTACTGTTTGCAATAAGAGAATCAATATGTTTATTAATACTTACTATATATATAATTACCCATCTCAAATTGCAGATTATCGGGAGTATTTCAGAAGGGCAGAGAAAAGCTTTACTCTTCTTTTGGACATCATTGAAGTATGTACTTGTGGAAGGTTTTCACATATTAACCTCTTGACTTTCCATCCACAAGATGAACGAGAGTTGCAATCGCCTTCCATCATCTCAAACATGCTTCTATTAGTTGTGTTTTCCACCTTACTAATCATTTAAAGTCATTCAAGAGCGTTTAAGCATCATCACTCAGGAGCATGTCGGCTCCAGCTTTGGTACTGCTTGAAAAAAACCTTACATGGTGGGACAAAAAATTTCTTGGCGGCACATACAAAGATTGATACAAAGTTTAAAGTCAAGCAAGATTGTGTACGCATTACTAGTGCCTTATATGGTGGGACAAAAAATTCCTTAGCGGCACATACAAAGATTGATACAAAGCTTAAAGTCAAGCAAGATTGTGTACGCATTATTAGTGAGTAGCATGATCAGCTTTGGTACTTGTTGAAACAAACCTCGACTGGTCTTATTAAATTTAAAATCGAGATTACAAATAATCGAGATTACAATCGGAAGCCAATTTTCACTGTTATTTAAAGAACGAAAATTTCTCGGTATCTTACAAAACATTCAACTGTATTAGGGGTAGTGGTTAGACAAAAAAAAGACTAGTATTTCAATTTCATGTATGTAAATACTTTTATTTAATGAAATAAAAAAAATTATTTTATTTACTTGTCTATTTACTGTTCATTATCTAGAGATTGATAATGTGCATACATTCAAAGTTTACAAGTATAGACACAAAACAATCATTAGAACTAAACAACTGATCAGAGTCTTAATTAAATTCAGAGTTTGGAACACTAAGTCAGGACTAAGTATTTTCAAGGTCTAGTTCTTCATCATAATCTATATCACACTTCACACTCTATCAAAAATATAGTATTTCATAGCTAAAGAAGTTAATATTTATAAAAAAGTTAATATTTAAATATAGATAATGACGAGCATCAAAACTATAAGCTGAAATACATACCTTGCTACTTATGCATATTTAAGAATCTATTAATTTAATTAAGATTCCTAACTCACTTACCAACCTAATGAAGGTACCCTCAAGTGGCTTAGCTGCAATTTGTTTGTGGCTTAGATTATTGTTTCATACCATGTGACTGATTGAGTGGTCGTTTGGGTAAGTAAGTTTTATTTATAGTTATGTGTTTGTATTGGTTTTGTGGCACAAAATCCCCATCCCAGGGGCGTCACATAATCAGTTAGTAATTAGTAATTATAAAATTATTGGTCATAGATATTTTTAGAAAAGGAGAGGTTTTAGTTAAAAAAGTTAGAAAATGTAAAATATTTTTTGAAGAATGTAATCGGTTAGTTATTGTTAATTATAATATTATTAGTTTATTGCATTAAATAAAAATGTCCCATTATATTTTGGGAAAACGAGAGGTTATAGTTACAAAAGTTAGAAAATGTAATGTGTTTTACTTGAAAAATGTAATTGATTAGTTATTATTTTGTTTTATTAAATAGAATTGCCCGCAATTATTACAAAATAATTGTATATAAAAATAAAGGAAATTGAGTAAAAAGTAACTAAGTAAGGGTTAGTTTATTTTATTAAATAAAACAAACCGTTATTTCATTAAATAAAACGATGCATGATTTTTTTTGAAAAAGGAGAAGTTTTAGCTAGAAAAGTTGAAAAAGGTAATGTGTTTTAGTAGAAAAAGATACTCCATCCGTCCCAACCAATTCTTTACCTTTTTTTTACACTTGTTGGCATGCATTTTAAGGTGTATTTTAAGGGTAGTTCAATTTATTTTTAAATTTTTTTTCTTGTATAAAATATATACATTATATTTTTATACAAAAAAAGAAAATTTTAAAAATAAGTTATGGAACTATCCATAAAATGCACCTTAAAATGCGTGCGAGAAACCTCTAAACCTATTGGGCTGAAGGAGTAATTGATTAGTTATTAAGAATTATGGTATTGCTATTTTGTCTTAAAAAAATTGAATTGCTTGCAATTATTAAAAAACAAATGTATACCTAAATTAAACGGTTTGGTGACCAACATACGAGCACTTGGGGAGAGTGTGGATGAGTCATACCTCGTGAAAAAATTGTTACGAGCCGTTCCTTCTAAATTCTTACAAAATGCATCTACCATAGAGCAATTTGGGAACCTCAACACAACGACGTTTGAGGAAACAGTTGGATCCTTGAAGGCACATGAAGAGAGGTTGTGAGGCCAAACCTAGAATAGTGGGCATCAACTATTACTCACCGAAGAAGAGTGGAACAAAAGGGAAAAGGAGGAAAAAAAATTATTACTAACCCTGGAGGAATGGCGTAGAAGATCCGTAAAATTGATGGCGTAGAAAGGACATAAGTATAATGTAAGAAGCCCAAACGAGATAGGGAAGCAAAGGAAGAGGCAAATATTGCAGCAATCCCTGATGATGAACCAGCTTTGCTTGTGGTAAAGTACAAGGTGAAGGAGGAAGGTATGATGCTGATCAATGAGGAAAATGTAACTCCGAAACTGAATTCCAAAACTGATGAGAAGAAAGAGGAGTCGAATTTATGGTACTTGCATAATGGCGCTAGTAACCATATGACGGGACAGCGAGGAAAATTCAGTGAATTAGACGAAAGTGTGACTGGCAAAGTAAAATTTGGCGATAACTCTGTAGTACACACAAAGGGAAAGGGCTCGATTATCTTAAAATGCAGCAATGGTGAAAACATAGTGTTAAAGGAGGTGTATTACATCCCCTCATTGTGCAGCAATATTCTATCACTAGACCAGCTTTCAGAAGAGGGAAACCAAGTCATGCTGAATGGAGACTGTTTATGGGTTCGTGACAAGAGGGGTGAGCTACTGATAGAGGTGAATCGCTCTAAAAACAGACTATATAAGGCAATACTCAAAACTGGTGAATAGAGGTGTATGCTAACGAGGTGCGATGACAAGAGTTGGCTTTGGCATTCCCGTCTAGGACATATAAACTATAAAGCTCTTACACTAATGTCGACTATAAACATGGACTGCCCAAAATAGTCCAACCTGATGAAATTTGTACAGGGTGTCTAATGTCTAAACAAACAAGGAAGGGGTTTCCACAGCAAGCTGAAATTCATGCCAAAAGGCACCTCGAATTGGTACATGGTGACCTTTGAGGGCCAATAACACCAAGTACAAGTGCCGGTAAGAGGTACATCTTTCTTCTCGTTGATGCTTTTAGTAGAGTTATGTAGGCATATCTGCTGAAAAGCAAGAGTGATGCTCTTGACGCTTTTAAAAGATTTCGAACTCTAGTTGAAAATAGTCCAGATAAATGGATAGAGACCTTCAGAATTGATAGAGGCGGAGAATTCACATCAAAAGAATTTATGAAGTACTGTGAGGATGTTGGAATTAAAAGGCAGCTTACAACACCTTTCTCACCACAACAAAACGGGATGGTCGAACGACGGAATCGCACCATGATAGGAACGGCTCTTAGTTTGCTAAAGGAGACAGAGTTACACACTTATTTCTAGGGAGCGGCTATTCATCACACAATTTATTTACTCAACAGACTTCCAACAAGGGCTGTCACAGGACTGACTCCGTACGAGGCTTGGTCAGGCATGAAACCACATCTAGAGCATGTTCGAGTGTTCAGTTGCTTTCGGTTGCTTGGCTTACATGAGAGTCTCAAATGTCAATTAAAGAAATTGGATTCAAGGAGCAAGGCAGTGATACATCTAGGGAAAGAATCGGGCATGAAGGCCTATAAATTGTACAACCATGAGACTAAATTTATTTGTATTATTCGAGACATAATTTTTAATGAGAGCAAGTCGTGGAGCCGGGGTCAAAACGATCTGCCACAAGCAAGTCAGACAAATATCTTCTTGGTTCTTGAAATTAATGAAGGGGGTCAAGGTGATCAGTTCGAAGGAGAAGGTATGTTCACACCCACAAGTACAAGGAGAAATAGAATAAAATCAGAATCAGGCATGCCAACTAATTCAACAGCTTCGGGTTCAGAAAATTCACTTGTTACGCCTAACTTTGGGTCTGAGTGTGACAACTAACCAAGACGATAGAGGAATTCGGAAGAGATATACAACATCACTGAACCTATCGAGTTGGCAGAAGAAGAGTTAATGTTAATGGGCGTAGATGAGCCCATAAACTATGTGCACGCTACAAAAGAAGAGAAATGGAGGAGTTCCATGAAACTTGAAATCGACATAGTTGAAAGGAATGATACTTGGAGATTAACTGAGTTGCCATCTGGATGAAAACCAGTAGATTTGAAATGGGTTTATAAGATCAAGAGAGATGCCAGCGGACAGATTACAAAGTACAAGGCATGAATTGTCGCGAAAGGCTCTGTGCAAAAACTGGGGGTGGACTTTGAGGAATTTTTTGCACCGGTGACTCGACTGGAAACAATTCGTTTACTTCTTGCTCTAGCTACCAAGAATGTCTGGGAGGTTCATCACCTTGACATAAAAACTGCCTTTTTGAATGGCGAGATTCAGGAAGTGGTCTATGTCAAGCAACCGGAGGGATTTGTCAAACGTGGAAAGGAGCAGTTAGTGTACAGGTTATTGAAAGCACTGTACGGGCTCAGACAAGTCCCTCGGGCTTGGTATTCGAAGCTCAACACATGTCTGGTAGTGCTTGGTTTCATCAGGTGTTCTTACGATCACGCTGTATATACCAGGTCTATAGGGAAGGAAGTTCTAATAGTCGTCGTCTATATTGACGACCTCCTGATCACTGAGTTAAGTCAAGCAGTTATTAGAGAGTTCATCAAGGAACAGATGGGAGACAAGTTTGACATGAGCGATCTAGGTAAATTGTCCTACTACTTAGGCATTGAGGTGGAACAAAGGGAGGGGTATATTCATTTGAAACAATCCGGGTATGCAAGAAAGATCCTAGAGAAGTCAGGAAAGTGAGATTGCAATGCGACCAGGTATCCAATGGACCCTAAAGAAATTCTGCATAAGGATGAGGAAGGAATACCAGTTAATGCTACGGAATTTAAAAGTATTGTTGGTGGTCTGCGATATTTAGTGTATACGAGACCAGATTTGGCCTACTCTGTTGGACTAATCAGTAGGTTTATGGAAAGGCCTACTTTATTGCATTAAAATGTTGCTAAGCGGATCCTCAGATATGTGAAGGGAACAATCGACTTTGGATTAATTTATGCAAGAGACATTTAGAAGAGTATTTTGATCAGTTTTTCAAATAGTGACTTGGCTGACAATGTGGAAGATAGGAAGAGCACTGGCGGCATGGCGTTCTATTTGAATGAGAGTTTAATAACGTTGGTATCTCAGAAGCAAAGGTGTGTCGCACTCTCCTTGTGCGAAGCGGAGTTTATCGTAGCTACTGCTGCTGCTTGTCAAGCCATGTGGCTGTGAAATCTCTTGGTTTAACTAACAGGTAAAGTCATTGGTCCAATAACGATTTTTGTAGACAATAAATCCAATATCGATTTGGCGAAGAATCCAGTATTCCACGGCAGAAGCAAACACATAAATATACGCGATCATTTTATAAGGGAATGTGTTGAAAAGGGCGAGATTATTGTCAAGTACGTGCGCACAGATGAATAAAGAGCTGATTCTTTAACAAAGGCACTTACTACTACCAAGTTTGAGAAGATGAGAGAGTTGTTGGGGGTGAAGAACACAGTTCAGACAATTTAGCGTCTACAAATCAAAAACTGTAATTGTATCTATTTTATATAAGGGTTTGTCTAGTGTGTGCCCATGGGTAAATTGTCTACAAATCAAAAACTGTAATTGTATCTATTTTATATAAGGGTTTGTCTAGTGTGTGCCCATGGGCACATGATAAGAATATGTGCTTGATGAGTTGTAAAGTTTTGATTGATGAATATTTATGTGAATGCAGGGGGCCATCATTATTAATGAAATATCCACCAATCAAAATTTGACAATTCATGAAGCACGGATTCTTAGCATGTGCACTTGGGCACATACTAGAAAATTCGTTCATATAAAACCTAAATGTCATAGTAAATTAATGAGAACATGACATGTGTTTTTGTAAAAAACTTAATTAAATGTATTGTAATATACTTTTCTATTCCATCTAAAGACCCTCTGGATGATACTCTTCCAATCAATGTTTGGTTTTCCCAAATTCTTGATTCTCTACATTCAATTTCATGGTGCTTTTTTGTTAATTTTGTGCCTAAATGAGGACTCTCGTGCTAAGTAGGTCCACAAGAGATTTCAATGATGTGTATTATTAAACTACAAATCTACTGGCTTTACCGACATATGGTAATAATATGAAAGAAATATATTTTACATTTTAATATATAAACTAAAAATATATTTATATTGAAATACAAAATAATGTATGTGTAAATTCGTAATTGTTTTTTCTCTTAAGATTTTAATAAGTAAACTAAAAAGTATATTTATAATAGGTTTTCTACTCAATAGGATTATCTTTCTACATTGTAGGATTATTAATTTTAAAATTCATAATTGTATTTTTACTTAAGATTTCGAGTGTTTTACAGATGAAAATTGTTAAATTATTACTAAATTAAAGATACGTGTGAGCTATAAATTCATAGAATATAGATTTCAAATAGTAAATATGGACATTTAACTTATATCATATCTAGATTATACTAATAAACAAATAAAATTAAATTCTAATACAACCACTTTTAATTTATATCATATCTAGATTATAATATTTTTTTATAATACGATATAATCTTGATAGTATATTTTCAAAAATATTAAAATTATTTTTTAGGTACTGTACCAAAATTTTGGATAAAATCCGTAAATTATTATATAAATAAGGGATAATATCCCTGGCTTATTATATACAAGTATATAATATCATGCTTTGTTTATATTTAGTATAGATAGATTTTAAATTTTTTACTTATATTTTATATTTTTCAAAACAAATAAATAAATATAAATATATAAAATTGTGTCACATTTTTTTGCATAATAACAAAAAATAGTTGATAAGAATTTTGTTGTTACTACTATAAAATGGAGCTATATTTTAATTTAATTAATTTTATAGGATCATCCATGTATCTAGTATTTTTACCAAATTAAAATAATTTGGGCCTAGGTTTTCACCATGGGCCCTTGTTTGGTTTTAGACGGTTTTATGCAAACTCAAAATTTAGAAGGTTCTAGAAAACAACCTATCAATCATTGTATAAATAGTGAGCCTATAGGCAAATAAAGGTGTGTTTGTTGATGGCAACAAAGAGTGCTGCTTCATCGAGGTCAGTTTTTTTAAAGTTTTTTTTGGTGGTAGAAATTGAATGTCAGGTTCTTTATCATTTCTCATAAAGGATGAATTGATTTAGGTTGGAAAAAAAAGGATGTCGCCTACTTAAAAGTCAGGTTGTTGTCGCCGTCATTCTGGATGTTGCCATACAGATCTGGTAATGAATTTTCCTTTCTGGTGTTTTGTTAGTTTTGATAATTGAGAATTCTTTAAAATTTTGAAAGGCATCTTATGAAATGGCTAATGAGACATGTTTCCCCTCAGATCTAATTATGTTGACCATCTTTATTTTTTTGAGATATTTAAGAAAATTTATTACAATTTTCTCTCTAAGTTAATATCAAAGTTAATATCAAGTATTTATAATTTCTTTGTATATAAAAGGTATCTATGATATGATCTTATGTTAATTTATATATTAATTTAAATTTTCAGCAAATAATGAAGAAAATGCTCCAATAAAAGTTAATGGGGTGGATGATATTGTTCCACCTGTGCTGAAGCTTATGAAGGTGAAATGTGGAGCAACTACATCATACAACATG
This sequence comes from Kitagawia praeruptora, assembly GCA_037693485.1. Taxonomy (NCBI): domain Eukaryota; kingdom Viridiplantae; phylum Streptophyta; class Magnoliopsida; order Apiales; family Apiaceae; genus Kitagawia; species Kitagawia praeruptora. The sequence goes on from CM075347.1 coordinate 131,858,895, forward strand.
GCAGGGAAATGTGAGTGACTCTTTCATGGTCGTTGATTTGGTTTAAGATTAGTAGTTACCTGGTATGACATGTGTTTAATGGAATATTTTAATATTTGGTTCGTGTATATTTATCTAGTATTTTTAATTCTAATATATTTTAATGAATTCGTTGTCTTTTATTAATTAAACATTATAGATATCTTAATTTTCTTAGATTCAGCATCATTTACACAGAGAAAAGTGAATTCCTTCAAATCCAAAGACCAAAATATGTGAATGGAAAATACGTGAATTCCTTCAAATCAAGTCCAAAAAATGTGAATGGAAAATACTAGCTCTATTAATGTGAGGCTTTTAAGGAAAAGGTGCTAATGTTATTATTTATTTCATTATATGGTGTTTGTCCAAGCTACCACATGTTAACCCTATCATGTAAATTCTGATGTGTTATCTTTTGGGCTTTCTCTTTGCACAATGCAGTTAGTTTTTTCGTATTATTTTCAAAATTTCTATTTTCCCACTATAAACTAGCATTCCAATATGATTGAATACATTAAATATTTCTCTCGATTATGAGAATCTCCAAGAACTATTTATTTCCCGATCACATTTATTCTCTTCTCTTGAGACCTGACTGCGGTCCAGCACCAGCAGTTCAGTGGAAAAGGTAATTATTATTATATGATTTCTGATAGGACGTAATTTTATTTACTTATCTATCTGGTCTCTACTATCTTTTATGTAGAGTTGAAGCTTATCTTATATGTTGAGTTGAAGCTTATATGTTCTATAGCAGTAACAACTTTTTAGTTTTTGGATATAATAAATATCCTGAAGTGGCTTTCTTGTTTATTTTTTGAGCACCAATTTTTGGATATAATAAATATCCTGTGTTTGAAGTGGCTTTCTTGTTTGTTTTTTGAGCACCACCTAGCTGTTACGTTCATATGTGAAAATGTTTTGATGAACAACATGTGAGTTCTTGTGACTAAATTGAAGGGTCATATATTGTTTTATGATTCAAAAATAGGTTGTCCGGTATTTTTGGTATAAGGATAGCTTTTCTTAGGCATCAGCCTTGTTGGAAAACTTACGCACAAAATACTCTTGCTTACAAATACACACAACGTATATATATATATATAAGTAAAGCTATAGTGAAAACGTTTTGAAGAGAAAAATAATAATTCTTATTCTCTTAAACATAAACGCAGAGTTTCCACAAAACAAGCAACTAATGCCTATTTAAACTCCTGCACTCCTACTTCAGCTGCATTACTCCGTAAGACTCGATCTTTAACTTCTAAAGCTTATCTCCAACGCATGACTCGGGCAACAGTTCACAGACGTTTTATTAAGCTTATTAACTAAACTAAAACATTTGAATAAACTAATAACATATGATTTTAGAATTATGAACTCAACAAGCCTTGCCAAGTCACGCGGGGAACCTCTTATTTATTGGTAGCAAAGAATGGTTGTGGACCTTTTTTGTTAGATCTAGAACTTTTTAGTGTCATAAGCACCTGATTACTGTTTGCAATAAGAGAATCAATATGTTTATTAATATTTACTATATAATTACCCTTACCCATCTCAAATTGCAGATTATCGGGAGTATGTCAGAAGGGAAGAGAAAAGCTTTACTCTTCTTTTGGACATCATTGAAGTATGTACTTGTGGAAGGTTTTCGCCTATTAACCTCTTGACTTTCCATCCACAAGATGAACGAGAGTTGCAATCGCCTTTCATCATCTCAAACATGCTTCTATTAGTTGTGTTTTCCACCTTACTAATCATTTAAAGTCATGCAAGAGCGCTTAAGCATCATCACTCAGGAGCATGTCGGCTCCAGCTTTGGTATTGCTTGAAAGAAACCTTACATGGTGGGACAAAAAATTTCTTGGCGGCACATACAAAGATTGATACAAAGCTTAAAGTCAAGCAAGATTGTGTATGCATTATTAGTGCCTTACATGGTTGGACAAAAAATTTCTTAGCGGCACATACAAAGATTGATACAAAGCTTAAAGTCAAGCAAGATTGTGTACGCATTATTAGTGAGTAGCATGAGCAGCTCTCGACTGGTCTTATTAAATTTAAAATCGAGATTACAATCAGAAGCCAATTTCCACTGTTATTTAAAGAACGAACATTTCTCGGTATCTTACAAAACATTCAACTGTATTACGGGTAGTGGTTAGACAAAAAAAAGACTAGTATTTCAATTTCATGTATGTAAATACTTTTATTTAATGAAATAAAAAAAAATATTTTATTTACTTGTCTATTTACTGTTCATTATCTAGAGATTGATAATGTGCATACATTCAAAGTTTACAAGTATAGACACAAAACAATCATTAGAACTAAACAACTGATCAGAGTCTTAATTAAATTCAGAGTTTGGAACACTAAGTCAGGACTAAGTATTTTCAAGGTCTAGTTCTTCATCATAATCTATATCACACTTCACACTCTATCAAAAATATAGTATTTCATAGCTAAAGAAGTTAATATTTATAAAAAAGTTAATATTTAAATATAGATAATGACGAGCATCAAAACTATAAGCTGAAATACATACCTTGCTACTTATGCATATTTAAGAATCTATTAATTTAATTAAGATTCCTAACTCACTTACCAACCTAATGAAGGTACCCTCAAGTGGCTTAGCTGCAATTTGTTTGTGGGTAGGAACAAAATGAATTTTCAAAGTACCATTCTCAATTTGTTCTCTAATAAAATGGGAACAAATTTATATAGTTTAGATTCTTGTTTCATACCATGTGACTGATTGAGTGGTCATTTGGGTAAGTAAGTTTTATTTATAGTTATGTCTTTGTATTGGTTTTGTGGCACAAAATTCTGATCCCAGGGGCGTCACATAATGAGTTAGTAATTAGTAATTATAAAATTATTGGTCATAGATATTTTTAGAAAAGGAGAGGTTTTAGTTAAAAAAGTTAGAAAATGTAACTTATTTTTTGAAGAATGTAATCAGTTAGTTATTGTTAATTATAATATTATTAGTTTATTACATTAAATAAAAATGTCCCATGATATTTTGGGAAAACGAGAGGTTATAGTTACAAAAGTTAGAAAATGTAATGTGTTTTACTTGAAAAATGTAATTGATTAGTTATTATTTTGTTTTATTAAATAGAATTGCCCGCAATTAATACAAAATAATTGTATATAAAAATAAAGGAAATTGAGTAAAAAGTAACTAAGTAAGGGTTAGTTTATTTTATTAAATAAAACAAACCGTTATTTCATTAAATAAAATGATGCATGATTTTTTTTTGAAAAAGGAGAAGTTTTAGCTAGAAAAGTTGAAAAAGGTAATGTGTTTTAGTAGAAAAAGATACTCCATCCGTCCCAACCAATTCTTTACCTTTTTTTACACTTGCTGGCACGCATTTTAAGGTGTATATTAAAGGTAGTTCAAATTATTTTTAAAATTTTCTTTTCTTGTATAAAATATATACATTATATTTTTATACAAAAAAAGAAAATTTTAAAAATAAGTTATGGAACTATCCATAAGATGCACCTTAAAATACGTGCCAGAAACCTCTGAACCTATTGGGCTGAAGGAGTAATTGATTAGTTATTAAGAATTATAGTATTGCTATTTTGTCTTAAAAAATTGAATTGATTGCAATTATAAAAAAATAAATGTATACCTAAATTAAACGGTTTGGTGACCAACATACGAGAACTTGGGGAGAGTGTGGATGAGTCACACGTCGTGAAAAAATTGTTACGAGCCGTTCCTTTTAAATTGTTGGATCCTTGAAGGCACATGAAGAGAGGTTGTGAGGCCAAAGCGAGAATAGTGGGCATCAACTGTTACTCACCGAAGAAGAGTGGAACAAAAGGGAAAAGGAGGAACAAAAAGTATTACTAACCCTGGAGGAATGGCGTAGAAGATCCGCAAAATTGATGGGTTCTCCGGACATAAGTACAAAGGAAAGGACAATCTGCGTTGGGTACGAGACAAGGGTAATGTACGTTGTTTCAACTGCAGGGCGTATGGGCATTTCGCCGTATAATGTAAGAAGCCCAAACGAGATAGGGAAGCAAAGGAAGAGGCAAATATTGCAGTAATCCCTGTTGATGAACCAACTTTGCTTATGGTAAAGTACGAGGTGAAGGAGGAAGGTATGATGCTAATCAATTAGGAGAATGTAACTCCGAAACTGAATTCAAAAAACTGATGAGAAGAAAGAGGAGTCAAATTTGTGGTATTTGCATAATGGCGCTAGTAACCATATGACGGGACAGCGAGGAAAATTCAGTGAATAAGACGAAAGTGTGACTGGCAAAGTAAAATTTGGTGATAACTCTGTAGTACACACAAAGGGAAAGGGCTCGATTATCTTAAAATGCAGCAATGGTGAAAACAGAGTGTTAAATGAGGTGTATTACATCCCCTCATTGTGCAGCAATATTCTGTCACTAGACCAGCTTTCAAAAGAGGGAAACCAAGTCATGCTGAATGGAGACTGTTTATGGGTTCGTGACAAGAGGGGTGAGCTACTGATAGAGGTGAATCGCTCTAAAAACAGACTATATAAGGCAATACTCAAAATTGGTGAACAGAGGTGTATGCTAACGAGGTGCGATGACAAGAGTTGGATTTGGCATTCCCGTCTAGGACATGTAAACTATAAAGCTCTTACACTAATGTCGACTACAAACATGGACTGCCCAAAATAGTCCAACCTGATGAAATTTGTACAGGGTGTCTAATGTCTAAAGAAACAAGGAAGGGGTTTCCACAAGAAGCTGAATTTCATGCCAAAAGGCACCTCGAATTGGTACATGGTGACCTTTGAGGGCCAATAACACCAAGTACAAGTGCCGGTAAGAGGTACATCTTTCTTCTCGTTGATGCTTTTAGTCGAGTTATGTGGGCATATCTGCTGAAAAGCAAGAGTGATGCTCTTGACACTTTTAAAAGATTTCGAACTCTAGTTGAAAATAGTCTAGATAAACGGATAGAGACCTTCAGAATTGATAGAGGCGGAGAATTCACATCAAAAGAATTTATGAAGTACTGTGAGGATGTTGGAATTAAAAGGCAGCTTACAACACCTTTCTCACCACAGCAAAACGGGGTGGTCGAACGACGGAATCGCACCATGATAGAAATGGCTCGTAGTTTGCTAAAGGAGACAGAGTTACCCATGTATTTCTGGGGAGAGGCTATTCATCACACAATTTATTTACTCAACAGACTTCCAATAAGGGCTATCACAGGACTAACTCCGTACGAGCCTTGGTCAGGCATGAAACCACATCTAGAGCCTATTCGAGTGTTCGGTTGCTTGGCTTACATGAGAGTCTCAAATGTCAACTTAAAGAAATTGGATTCAAGGAGCAAGGCAGTAAGTGCCGGTAACAGGTACATCTTACTTCTCATTGATGATTTTAGTCGAGTTATGTGGGCATATATGCTGAAAAGCAAGAGTGATGCTCTTGACGCTTTTAAAAGATTTCGTACTCTAGTTGAAAACAGTTCAGATAAATGGATAGAGACCTTCAGAACTGATAGAGGTGGAGAATTCACATCAAATGAATTTATGAAGTACTGTGAGGAAGTTGGAATTAAAAGGCAACTTACATCACCTTACTCACCACAGCAAAACGGGGTGGTCGAATGACGGAATCGCACAATGATAGAAATGGCTCATAGTTTGCTAAAGGAGACAGAGTTACCCATGTATTTCTGGGGAGAGGCTATTCATCACACAATTTATTTACTCAACAGACTTCCAATAAGGGCCATCACAGGACTGACTCCGTATGAGCCTTGGTCAGGCATGAAACCACATCTGGAGCCTGTTCGAGTGTTCGGTTGCTTGGCTTACATGAGAGTCTCAAATGTCAACTTAAAGAAATTGGATTCAAGGAGCAAGGCAGTAAGTGCCGGTAACAGGTACATCTTACTTCTCGTTGATGATTTTAGTCGAGTTATGTGGGCATATCTGCTGAAAAGCAAGAGTGATGCTCTTGACGCTTTTAAAAGATTTCGAACTCTAGTTAAAAATAGTTCAGATAAACGGATAGAGACCTTCAGAACTGATAGAGGCGGAGAATTCACATCAAATGAATTTATGAAGTACTGTGAGGAAGTTGGAATTAAAAGGCAGCTTACATCACCTTACTCACCACAGCAAAACGGGGTGGTCGAACGACGGAATCGCACCATGATAGAAATGGCTCGTAGTTTGCTAAAGGAGACAGAGTTACCCAAGTATTTCTGGGGAGAGGCTATTCATCACACAATTTATTTACTCAACAGACTTCCAATAAGGGCTGTCACAGGACTGATTCCGTACGAGCCTTGGTCAGGCATGAAACCACATCTGGAGCCTGTTTGAGTGTTCGGTTGCTTGCCTTACATGAGAGTCTCAAATGTAAACTTAAAGAAATTGGATTCAAGGAGCAAGGCATTAAGTGCCGGTAACAGGTACATCTTACTTCTCGTTGATGATTTTAGTCGAGTTATGTGGGCATATCTGCTGAAAAGCAAGAGTGATGCTCTTGACGCTTTTAAAAGATTTCGAACTCTAGTTGAAAACAGTTCAGATAAACGGATAGAGACCTTCATAACTGATAGAGGCGGAGAATTCACATCAAATGAATTTATGAAGTACTGTGAGGAAGTTGGAATTAAAAGGCAGCTTACATCACCTTACTCACCACAGCAAAACGGGGTGGTCAAACGACGGAATTGCACCATGATAGAAATGGCTCGTAGTTTGCTAAAGGAGACAGAGTTACCCATGTATTTCTGGGGAGAGGCTATTCATCACACAATTTATTTACTCAACAGACTTCCAACAAGGGCTGTCACAGGACTGACTCCGTACGAGGCTTGGTTAGGCATGAAAACACATCTGGAGCATGTTCGAGTGTTCGGTTGCTTTCGGTTGCTTGGCTTACATGAGAGTCTCAAATGTCAATTAAAGAAATTGGATTCAAGGAGCAAGGCAGTGATACATCTAGGGAAAGAATCGGGCACGAAGGCCTATAGATTGTACAACCATGAGACTAAATTTATTTGTATTAGTCGAGACGTAGTTTTTAATGAGAGCAAGTCGTGGAGCCGGGGTCAAAACAATCTGCCACAAGCAAGTCAGACAAATATCTTCTTGGTTCTTGAAATTAATGAAGGGGGTCCAGGTGATCAGTTTGAAGGAGAAGGTATGTTCACACCCACAAGTACAATGAGCAAAAGAAGAGTTAATGTTAATTGTAATAACCCTAACTTCAGTAATGCTACAGTGGTCACATGAATAGTAAATTTCGAGGATTTAGAGAAATGGTATATAGGTACTCTATAAAGGAAATGGAAAATGAATAAATAGAAACCATAGCAGTGTTGTACAATGGAAATAAGTGACTCGAAATGACGATAGATTCCAGAAATTCCTGAAACATGGATTTTGAGGATTTTGACTACGAATAAGCTTCTATTGGACATTAAGGAGCATGGAAACATTATAAGAATGACAAATTGAGGGATTAGTGAATTTAGATTAAACCAAGGGATTATTAAGTTAAGAGAATACCAAAGGAAATTGGATTCGTAAATGATTTCAAAAACCACTGAGATAAGGAGGTATACTCGAAACGAACCACAATTAGACGAGTATGGAATCCAAGCAACCAAGATTTGTAATATAACAAGGATACATACCACATTATTTATCAATGTGCTTGACATTTTACTTAGAAAATTTAGAAAACAAGAGATTGGATGACCAAAGTGGTGTCATTAGTCATTAACTTGTTTTTAAGGGTAAATTAGTAACTTTGCAAGGTGTTAACCACAAAATATCTTTCCAAGCTTCCATAACACTCTAGATTAAGCAAGATTAAGATGAGAAAGGATCAAAACAAAAGCAAGAAACTCTCCCCCATCCATTATCATCATTTTCGGCCAAAAAAGACAGCAGGTTGGTAAATCGACCATAACTCCTTCGTTTCTCAGCCGAATTTCGTGTTCTTTAGCTTTTTGGAAAGCCCATGAGATGCTCTACAACTTTCATTTAGACTCCTCCTCCAGAAAACGTAGGTAAGACCTTCGTTTTTGCGATTCTTTCAGCTGAGTAAATAGTAACTTCGAATTTTTAACTTTGTTTTATGGTTTCTTAAGTTAATACAAGCTATACTAAGGTTGTTAAAGGTGTGCCCAAGGTTTATCAAGGATTTTTAAGGGTTATCAAAGCTTCAAGAAGGTATAATCATGCTTGCTCTTTTATGTTTATGATGGATATAGTTGTGTTTAGTGATTAAGTGGTATAAATGTTATGATTATGATGTTATAAGTGTTTGTAAGTGATTAAAGTTGATTTTGGAAGGAGTATGTGCTTGTAACCATGGTTGGTAAGATGACCACATGGTGTAGGTGATGGTGTATAAGGTGGATGATTGATTTGGAGGAGTTTGATTTTGGAAAGTATGAAATTACAGCAGTTATAATGTCCGATTTTCGTTAGAACGAAATCTGTCCTGTTTTGTGACCCCTGCATTCGTATGGTACCTCACTGCCTAGGTTACCAATTGACCATGAAATGATAGAGCTTAGTTCATAGATCGTTTTGATATAAGGTGCGTTAAAATCTGATGAACGGTTTAGGAGAAAAGTCAGTTTTAGTGAAAGGCGTTCGATAACCGAGAAAACGTAATTGTATCAACTTTGAGGCTAAAGTTACCATACTTAGACATTTTTATAAGTCACGAAATTTTGGGATAGTGTAGTAGGGTGGTCAGAGGACCCTTGACAGTTGACCTTGCATTAAAATTCGAAATTTATATTTTCTGAGAATTTTTACAGTTAAGTGTGGTTATTAGGGGAAATGGTGAAAACCCCTGAAACTTCGATTGAGCTTATAAATAGTTAAGTCCTTGAACCTTTGGGGTAATAATAATACGTTAAACATATGTTGAAGTGTAAAGGGTTTTGTTATACAAGAGGGTAGTGAGTAAGAGATGTGGTATTCTAATGACGGTCCTTTTGTGTTTATAGAAATTCCGGAGGAGGGACCAGTCATACTACCAGGATACAGAAACCAAGGCAAGATCCTTCTATCCCTACTTTAAAAATTATTTATCTTCGGAAAATAATGATATCATGACATATATTTATGTATATGTGATGCTTTTGTTGCTATATTGCAAAGAATATATTTTCTTGATTGTGGGAAGTTAAAGAGAGATGAATATGTTTTCTGAAATATGAATATAGAGATGACTACGAATGGAGCGAATATGCTCTAGGGTAAAAGAGATATGAAAGAGAATGGTATCAGTTGTTATCTAGGGTTATATGGTTTATAATGCTATATTATAAACATTCTTTTTAGTGTATGTTATATACATATATTTTATAGAAGTAATGTGCGAAAATGGAAATGAGATAAGTGAATGACATATGGAAATGTGAAATGGTGTTGATAAATTGAATAATGATCTTATAAAAAGGGGGATAGCAATAAAAAGCGTAAGAGGCTGTGTGCTGCACAGTCCAGCAATCAATCAATAAAAAGCGTAAGAGGCTGTGTGCTGCACAGTCCAGCAATCAATATTTTAAATCGGCCCAAGAGTTGCCGAAGGAGGATGTAGTGGTAGACCTTCCTCCAGGGGGATGTAGTGGTAGACCTTCCTCCTTCTACCGGTAGTAAAAATGGACGGATACGGAGGGCGACTGATCATCGTGCCTCACGTATTCGGCAACAGTGAAAACCCCTACAATATGTGAATAAAGGATAAATGATAAAGTCAGATTGATATACTGGAAAGGGAAAATGATATGAAAGATGGAATTATTGATATAGATGAAGAGAAACTGATTTTATATTAATTTATAAAATTACTGTACAGGAGGAAAATGAGAAGATGATAGTGAGGGATTTATTCAAGTATTTATGTTATTTTAAAATATTACACTAAAAGGGTATATTGGTTGTTATAATATTTAAGAAGAGAAACTGATACTGTATTACCTTAGATTTCTTTCTTATAATAGTAAGTGGATGATGTATTATTAAATAAGAGTTTTATTCTTCCTTAAAGTTTATAAATTGGTTACTGCTTACATATGTATATACATGTATACTTGGTTACATTTTAAATTCTAGTTTTCAATATTATCTTGCTGAGCTATTATAGCTCACTCTTGCTACTTATCTATATACAGCTAGGTATGCCCATACTACGCAGAACGCCCCGCAAGAGGGTAAGGGAAAGGCGACCTTCTGAGAGCTCGTTAGCATCAATCCCCGAGGTAGATGACCATCGCAAGGGGTTTAGAGGGCTTATGTATATTAAGTGTGCAAGATTGAAAGTTTGTAATAAATTTGGTTGTTGAAATGCTTCTTGTAGAAGTATCACTCAACAATGTACTTAAGTATGATTCTGGGTTTGTAATAACTTTTTAATTCTAAACTCTTATTATGGTGAATGTTGTTCTCTGAGCATATGACTGGTGTGTGTGTGTATTACTGTGGGGTCACTTGCATAATTATTAATTATAAAAAAAAAAAAAACCCAAGAGATATTGATTTTGAATGGAAGTTGGTTCGTGATGGCCCAAATTCATGACCCCGGATTTGGGGCTGTCACAGTTGGTATCAGAGCTAAGAGTCATAATGCTCAGGAACAAGAGTGATAATAATAAATATATCAGTATTAATAGAAATTGTGAACTCACATCGAGTTCAAGGGGGGGTTTATCGAATGAAGCGTTTATTCTGAGTCGTGATTATAATTTTATAGATTATTGCTAGTAAAGGTTATTATGCCAAAAGTGTTAAGTTTATGTAGCACGCGAGATCGATATGAGGAAGGGAATACTTGATGTATCGGGAAGTGTACGTTAGATAACTTCGTGAGTAATTCCAGGGTGACCTATCATCTCTTATTCAAAAAGGGGCCGGTATCTTTTCAAAACTTTCTGGTACCTTTGGAATGTGTTTCAAAATTGTATTTTATCTATTTTAGTCAAAATATTTCCCTAAGATTATTTTCGGAAGATGGTATTTATCATCGTGATTTAAATTTCCCTCTATATTTCTTACTCCAACTAAGAGGAACAGCCCTATATGTATACACAAGGACGATCTGTCTGTGTGATAGAAAGTCGGAGGGGACGCCCTCACTTGTGTAACGTACGGGTTCTTCCATCATATTGATTTCTCAAATATCCTTTTGTTTCAAATAAAAGTTATTTAAAACTCTTAATTTTATAAATTATTGTGGGACCCTTGCTTATATCTGGGTTCGTTTAAATTTAAGGTCTCTTAAATTCTATCAATTGTTTCGAATATAGAAGATTTCAGTAATGGATGGGATAAGGGAAGCAATGTTTAGAGTATATATACGTGATTATACAAGGGAACTGGAGATTCAAAGGGAAATTTCAATAAGAGATAGTTAGAGTTAGAAGCGTTTCAATATAAGAGAGGAAGGAATTTTGTGAGAAGAAATGAGTATATTTGATGATTAGTAAGAGAAAGGAATATGAGGAATTTTAAGGCATAATTGAAATGTACTATTGAGAGTAAGGTGTATTTTGAGGATAGAATTAGAATAATGATAAACAAAGGAAGTGGGGATAATTAATGAAGTTTGTGTATTCTGTCTAAATTCTATTGTATTTTGATATTAAATGTTGAGATTCAAGGATATTGATGTATATAAGGTGATTGACTTAAATGAAAAGGTTATTGTACTAAAGGTGATACGCTTATTTGCTAAAGTTGAGTTGAGAATACTATGGTATATAAATGAGTTAACTAGGGATATAATTGTGTATATGAGAATGATGTATGTGAGAATGATGTATATTATACCCTAAATTGGGTGATTAAAGAAGAATATTGTTATATACAGAATCATGCCGCCTAAGCGTAATAATAGAGCAAATGCAAAGGAAAATGAGAGAGATGAAGGAAGACGAAATAGACAGAATGAAAATGCTCATAACGAACAAAATCAGATGGGGTGAGAAAGTAAGAAAAGGAGATGTGAGAGTCAGAAAGGAGGTTCAAGCGAAGGAAGTTATTTTAACAAGGTTGGTAAGGGACAAAAATCTCAGTTTGTGGGAAAGACAGGGAGTAACAAGACTGTTAGTGAGACGGTGAATCAGGGTGGTAGATCCACAGGAACCTTTCAGTCTAATTAATCTCGAACACCATTTCCAGACTGTAACACGTGTGGTAGGAAGCATACGGGAGTGTGTAGGAGGTCGAAAGTAACTTGCTTTAAGTGCGGACAGAAAGGACACTATTATAATCAGTGCACATCAACTGACAAGATTGATATCAAGTGTTATCAATGTGGGAAACTAGGACACTTTGCTAGAGATTGTCGTTCCGGTGGGTCATCTGCGCCGGGACAAAGTATGACTGTTTCAAATAAATCTACTGCTAGAGTGTATAACATGACTTTAGGAGAGGCATTGGGAAAGCCGGATACAATGCAGGTGAACATTTTTTCTAGTATTTAAATTTTTAGTGTAAATGTTTGGTTAGGAATAAATGTGGTCAATGAATGGTATATGTAGGTTGACAATCTAGATAAGGAAAATCAGTATCTGTTAGGGGTTAGAAATTCTATGAAAATGAGAGTAATGATATTTTTGGGGGTAAACCATAGACTTGTTTAGATACGAACAGGAAATATATATTATAGGAAGTATTTTCTTACAATTGTTTCAAGGAATTCTATTCCAGTCGGATTTCTGGAAGATTTTACAGAGACGAGATATAATAAGATCGAAGTGTGTATATTTTATGTCATGATAGAGATCAAAATAGGGATAAACCATAAGTGAGATACACTACCATTCAGGGGAGGCCAATGTGGTGGCCGATACCCTAAGCTAAAGGAGGAATGAGAGATTAACTAACGTAGAATAACAAATCAAGAGGAAATTGCAAGATAAAGATAGTGAAAGCACTACTATTGATAAGCTAAATGGTATGTTGATGAATGACAAGCAAGTTTATGTTGGGGTATTCTGTGCAAACAAGATAGAGATATTATGAAGGAAAAAGGATGGAGAAGGTGGTGTAGAAGTTATAAGGTGTAGATGAAAAGGTATCTATAGACATTTCTAACGTGATTCCGGGACGGAATCCTTTTAAGGGGGGAAGGATGTAATAACCCTAACTTCAGTAATGCTACAGTGGTCACATGAATAGTAAATTTCGAGGATTTAGAGAAATGGTATATAGGTACTCTATAAAGGAAATGGAAAATGAATAAATAGAAACCATAGCAGTGTTGTACAATGGAAATAAGTGACTCGAAATGACGATAGATTCCAGAAATTCCTGAAACATGGATTTTGAGGATTTTGACTACGAATAAGCTTCTATTGGACATTAAGGAGCATGGAAACATTATAAGAATGACAAATTGAGGGATTAGTGAATTTAGATTAAACCAAGGGATTATTAAGTTAAGAGAATACCAAAGGAAATTGGATTCGTAAATGATTTCAAAAACCACTGAGATAAGGAGGTATACTCGAAACGAACCACAATTAGACGAGTATGGAATCCAAGCAACCAAGATTTGTAATATAACAAGGATACATACCACATTATTTATCAATGTGCTTGACATTTTACTTAGAAAATTTAGAAAACAAGAGATTGGATGACCAAAGTGGTGTCATTAGTCATTAACTTGTTTTTAAGGGTAAATTAGTAACTTTGCAAGGTGTTAACCACAAAATATCTTTCCAAGCTTCCATAACACTCTAGATTAAGCAAGATTAAGATGAGAAAGGATCAAAACAAAAGCAAGAAACTCTCCCCCATCCATTATCATCATTTTCGGCCAAAAAAGACAGCAGGTTGGTAAATCGACCATAACTCCTTCGTTTCTCAGCCGAATTTCGTGTTCTTTAGCTTTTTGGAAAGCCCATGAGATGCTCTACAACTTTCATTTAGACTCCTCCTCCAGAAAACGTAGGTAAGACCTTCGTTTTTGCGATTCTTTCAGCTGAGTAAATAGTAACTTCGAATTTTTAACTTTGTTTTATGGTTTCTTAAGTTAATACAAGCTATACTAAGGTTGTTAAAGGTGTGCCCAAGGTTTATCAAGGATTTTTAAGGGTTATCAAAGCTTCAAGAAGGTATAATCATGCTTGCTCTTTTATGTTTATGATGGATATAGTTGTGTTTAGTGATTAAGTGGTATAAATGTTATGATTATGATGTTATAAGTGTTTGTAAGTGATTAAAGTTGATTTTGGAAGGAGTATGTGCTTGTAACCATGGTTGGTAAGATGACCACATGGTGTAGGTGATGGTGTATAAGGTGGATGATTGATTTGGAGGAGTTTGATTTTGGAAAGTATGAAATTACAGCAGTTATAATGTCCGATTTTCGTTAGAACGAAATCTGTCCTGTTTTGTGACCCCTGCATTCGTATGGTACCTCACTGCCTAGGTTACCAATTGACCATGAAATGATAGAGCTTAGTTCATAGATCGTTTTGATATAAGGTGCGTTAAAATCTGATGAACGGTTTAGGAGAAAAGTCAGTTTTAGTGAAAGGCGTTCGATAACCGAGAAAACGTAATTGTATCAACTTTGAGGCTAAAGTTACCATACTTAGACATTTTTATAAGTCACGAAATTTTGGGATAGTGTAGTAGGGTGGTCAGAGGACCCTTGACAGTTGACCTTGCATTAAAATTCGAAATTTATATTTTCTGAGAATTTTTACAGTTAAGTGTGGTTATTAGGGGAAATGGTGAAAACCCCTGAAACTTCGATTGAGCTTATAAATAGTTAAGTCCTTGAACCTTTGGGGTAATAATAATACGTTAAACATATGTTGAAGTGTAAAGGGTTTTGTTATACAAGAGGGTAGTGAGTAAGAGATGTGGTATTCTAATGACGGTCCTTTTGTGTTTATAGAAATTCCGGAGGAGGGACCAGTCATACTACCAGGATACAGAAACCAAGGCAAGATCCTTCTATCCCTACTTTAAAAATTATTTATCTTCGGAAAATAATGATATCATGACATATATTTATGTATATGTGATGCTTTTGTTGCTATATTGCAAAGAATATATTTTCTTGATTGTGGGAAGTTAAAGAGAGATGAATATGTTTTCTGAAATATGAATATAGAGATGACTACGAATGGAGCGAATATGCTCTAGGGTAAAAGAGATATGAAAGAGAATGGTATCAGTTGTTATCTAGGGTTATATGGTTTATAATGCTATATTATAAACATTCTTTTTAGTGTATGTTATATACATATATTTTATAGAAGTAATGTGCGAAAATGGAAATGAGATAAGTGAATGACATATGGAAATGTGAAATGGTGTTGATAAATTGAATAATGATCTTATAAAAAGGGGGATAGCAATAAAAAGCGTAAGAGGCTGTGTGCTGCACAGTCCAGCAATCAATCAATAAAAAGCGTAAGAGGCTGTGTGCTGCACAGTCCAGCAATCAATATTTTAAATCGGCCCAAGAGTTGCCGAAGGAGGATGTAGTGGTAGACCTTCCTCCAGGGGGATGTAGTGGTAGACCTTCCTCCTTCTACCGGTAGTAAAAATGGACGGATACGGAGGGCGACTGATCATCGTGCCTCACGTATTCGGCAACAGTGAAAACCCCTACAATATGTGAATAAAGGATAAATGATAAAGTCAGATTGATATACTGGAAAGGGAAAATGATATGAAAGATGGAATTATTGATATAGATGAAGAGAAACTGATTTTATATTAATTTATAAAATTACTGTACAGGAGGAAAATGAGAAGATGATAGTGAGGGATTTATTCAAGTATTTATGTTATTTTAAAATATTACACTAAAAGGGTATATTGGTTGTTATAATATTTAAGAAGAGAAACTGATACTGTATTACCTTAGATTTCTTTCTTATAATAGTAAGTGGATGATGTATTATTAAATAAGAGTTTTATTCTTCCTTAAAGTTTATAAATTGGTTACTGCTTACATATGTATATACATGTATACTTGGTTACATTTTAAATTCTAGTTTTCAATATTATCTTGCTGAGCTATTATAGCTCACTCTTGCTACTTATCTATATACAGCTAGGTATGCCCATACTACGCAGAACGCCCCGCAAGAGGGTAAGGGAAAGGCGACCTTCTGAGAGCTCGTTAGCATCAATCCCCGAGGTAGATGACCATCGCAAGGGGTTTAGAGGGCTTATGTATATTAAGTGTGCAAGATTGAAAGTTTGTAATAAATTTGGTTGTTGAAATGCTTCTTGTAGAAGTATCACTCAACAATGTACTTAAGTATGATTCTGGGTTTGTAATAACTTTTTAATTCTAAACTCTTATTATGGTGAATGTTGTTCTCTGAGCATATGACTGGTGTGTGTGTGTATTACTGTGGGGTCACTTGCATAATTATTAATTATAAAAAAAAAAAAACCCAAGAGATATTGATTTTGAATGGAAGTTGGTTCGTGATGGCCCAAATTCATGACCCCGGATTTGGGGCTGTCACATTAATGGGCGTAGATGAGCCCGTAAACTATGTGCACGCTGCAAAAGAAGAGAAATAAAGGAGAGCCATAAAACTTGAAATCGACGCAGTTGAAAGGAATGATATTTGGAGATTAACTGAGTTGCCATCTGGACGAAAACCAGTAGATTTGAAGTGGGTTTACAAGATCAAGAGAGATGTCAGCAGACAGATTACAAAGTACAAGGCACGAATTGTCGCGAAGGGCTCTGTGCAAAAACAGGGGGTGGACTTTGAGGAAGTTTTTGCACCCGTGACTCAACTGGAAACAATTCATTTACTGCTTGCTCTAGCTACCAAGAATGTCTGAGAGGTTGATCATCTTGATGTAAAAACTACCTTTTTCAATGGCGAGATTCAGGAAGTGGTCTATGTCAAGCAACCGGAGGGATTTGTCAAACGTGGAAAGGAAAAGTTAGTGTACAGGTTATTGAAAGCACTGTACGGGCTCAGACAAGTCCTTCGGGCTTGGTATTCAAAGCTCAACACATGTCTTGTAGTGCTTCGTTTCATCAGGTGTCCTTACGATCAAGTTGTATATACCATGTCTATAGGGAAGGAAGTTCTAATAGTCGCCGTCTATGTGGACGACCACCTGATCACTGGGTCAAGTCAAGCAGTTATTAAAGAGTTCATCAAGGAACAGATGGGAGACAAGTTTGACATGAACGATCTAGGTAAATTGTCCTACTACTTAGGCATTGAAGTGGAACAAAAGGAGGGGTATATTCAGTTGAAACAATCCGGGTATGCAAGAAAGATCCTAGAGAAGTCAGGAAAGCGAGATTGCAACGCGACCAGGTATCCAATGGACCCTAAAGAAATTCTGCATAAGGATGAGGAAGGAATACCAGTTAATGCTACGGAATTTAAAAGTATTGTTGGTGGTCTGCGATATTTAGTGTATACGAGACCAGATTTGGCCTACTATGTTGGACTAATCAGTAGGTTTATGGAAAGGCCTACTTTATTGCATCAAAACGTTGCTAAGAGGATCCTCAGATATGTGAAGGGAACAATCAACTTTGGATTAATTTATGCAAGAGACAGTGAGAATAGTATTTTGATCAGTTTTTCAAATAGTGACTTGGCTGGCAATGTGGAAGATAGGAAAAGAACTGGCGGCATGGCGTTCTATTTGAACGAGAGTTTAATAACGTGGGTATCTCAGAAGCAAAGGTGTGTTGCACTCTCCTCGTGCGAAGCGGAGTTTATGGCAGCTACTGCTGCGGCTTGTCAAGCCATATGGCTGTGAAAACCTTGAAGAAGGCATATATCAACAAATTAGAAACATATGAATAGACAGACAGTTAAAGATTATGATAAAATCATGACGACGCAACCATGAATCGACGGTTAAAGTACTGATAAACCAGAGATCGTGAACGTTCGTGTGTGTGAAATATGTAGTGTGACGAACAGATGCAGACATATACATATACTATCAGATAAAAAACAACATGCAAGATCGAAGTAAACAAAAAGTTAGAAATCTAGTTGAGATTATGAAAGAACAGAAGGAAATGGGCCGGAATCATACCTTGGGTCAGAGCGAACGACGGCGAAGAAGTTGGATTGAACAGATGACGGTTGGTTTTTTTTCTCTTTCTCTCTCTAAGGGTTTTAGCAAATATTTGGTAAAGGTAAAAAAATGAGGTTGGATCAGTTTATATGATTAAGTAGTCGAGGTAATTGAGGGACAACTATGAACACGTGGCAGCAATCTACTGGAACAGTAATTAAAGAGATACAAGGGTGAGAGGCGTGTGAACCTTGGGAACCCATACATTAACTGCAGCTTTGGTAAGTGATAAGTTTAATTCAAATTTTGAATTATCTCCTGCTGTCAACCATTATCTCTTCCTATGGATTTTTAAAAAAAAACTCGAGGAGGCGTGACAAGACAGATTCCCGGGGAAGCTAAATGCAAGCATCGAGTTGATTTGGAAAGCTGAAGCAAGAAGAAGAAAATAACAAGATAACAGGTTCCCTGGTATAAAGGAAGCTTACTCAAGATTATGTTAAGCTGAAAATATTTTATGTCCTGTTTCCTACGCCGAGTTAGCTCATGTAGGCTTGGATATAAAATGTTAAAGCGATGTATTGTTACTAGAATGGTTTAGCATTGAACCTTTGGTTGTAGAATTAGAATAGGTTCCTTTCATATTACATAATTTCAAGGAACCGGGGGGTACTTGTTGTGCCCAAATTCATCATGGGCTGGATTTAGGCCCATTAAACTATAGGGTTCGATCCATACGAGCCAGAAGATAGATCCAGTACGAGTTGTGAAGGTCAGATAGAAGAAATGACTAAGGAAGTATGAGTATCAGGAGGTTCCCAATGGTCAGGAAGCTGAGCTGAGCACTAGAAGACCAGGTTCCTCCCAGCAGAAGAGTTCGAGTTAGCATAGCAACAGCCATAGAGATGATAAGAGCATATGAAGAGTTATCCAGTCTAACTAGTTTGTTATTTGTGCAGGTACTGATGCCTAAAGGGAGGTCCCTAAGTGATATGTCCCGAAATAAGGAGGTTGTTGAGAAACAGGCTCCTGAGATATAGGTTCCTGAGTACCAGGTTCCTACGAGTTGCCAACAGAAGGTTCTAGAAGCCATCTAGAACAGATAAACGGGTTGATATTGGAGTATAATTCTAGGGCACAGATGATCCTAGAATTATCTCTGATCAACGAGAGAATTATAGTAGGGTACGAACTCGAGTTCTATCCTACTTAGCCAACTAGTTCGTGGAAGGCTCTAAAGGAACCTGAGTCCTACACGAACTAGTTGACCGAATATAGCTATTCCAGCAAGAGACAGAATCATGTTAGAACTACGTGAGCTTGATCCCTATATATACAAGGGTACGTAGGCACCTCAGGGGTAAGACACATTAAGTTCTCTGATTTTCTCTAAAGGCACTTGAGATTATTGGAGACACCCTCGAGCACAGCTCAACCCCCACAAACACAACCCAAACCTTTTCATAGAACAGTTGATCGCTAGCCTATACAACTACCCGTAAACCTCTCAAAAGTTGTTACAAAAATCCACTCATCAACAGTTTGTTACCTAGAGTTACTGGTAAACGAATCTTACCTTTGATAGGAACCTGATTATTAGTGAATCCATACAAGGTATCCTTTGTTGGAGTTAAGTCTTTATCCAGAAAATGCATCTTCTTGAAAGCTGAGTAAGATAACAGGTTTACAGAGCTTCCATTATCAACTAGCACTCGATGAACCTCATAAGACCCGATTCCTGCCTCGACCACTAAAGCATCGGTATGGGGATGGTGCACCCAAGAAGCATCTTCTTCAGTGAAAGTAATATCTACATCCTCTCCTTCAAACAGCTTTGGAGACCTCTGTGACAGATTATAAACACTGGTCAAAGGACGTTCTTTAGCTTCACGGGTATATCTCTCCATGGCGCTCCTGCTACTTCCTCCAATGTGGGGACCTCCTATAATTGTGCGTATGCACCCAGCCTTAGGTGGTCCTTCCATCACAACAGGTTCCTGTGTCTGTGTCTTCTGAGTCTTCTCATCTCTATACTTTTTGCCTTCTTGAGCCACCCATTCACTTAACTGCCCTTGTCTGATTAGAGTTTCGATTAGGTCCCTGAGGTGATGGCAGTCTGCAGTATTATGCCCATTGTTATCATGGAAGTCACAGTATGGACGCTCATTCTTATTCCCTGGGGGACCAGTTCTGAAAGGCTTCTTAAACCACGAGGACTTCTCATTCACCGCGTAAATGTGATCGATTGGAGCTACCAAAGGGGTGAAGGTTCATAGACAGGTCTCTCATGTTTGTTGTTGTTATAGGAAGCTGGTGGCGGGACCTGACTCATGACAGGTCTAGTAGGATTCACAGCTTCAGGCTTTACCTGGGATGTACGACTAACCACCTTTTTACTGTCACGACCATTGGGGCTTCTTGGTCTTGACCTCTTGCTTCCACTTTGCCTTACAAAATCTGGATCCTTCTTTAACTCGGCCAGAGATTCCTCCACAAGACGAAAAGGCTCTGCCTGGGCATCAAAATCTGCCAACGTCTCTGGTTCTTTTCCTTGAAGTGCTTTCCAAAAGTCTGAGCCTCCTTTGACTCCAGCAATTAAAAAATTCTTTTTGGTTTCCTCAGATGCTTTCCTAACCTTCGGAACCTCTGCATTGAACCTCTTGAAGTATTCCGTCAATGTCTCACTAGGTCTTTGCTTGATGTTGGCTAAGGTATTGGTAGGTGGTGCGAATGCAACGGATGCTCTGAATTGAGAGACGAAGAGCTTTCCCATACTCGCCCAAGAACCAATCGAATCGGTAGGTAACCTCTTGAACCATTGATGGGCTCCACCCTGTAGAGTTGCAGCAAGTAACCTGCATCTGGTGGCTTCCTTTACTTGATAGACATCCATCTCTGTGTCGAAACGACTGAGGTATTCAATGGGATCAGTAGTTCCATCGAATTTCAACTCATTCGAAGGCTTGTAAGACCTAGGCAGAGCCAACTTTTGAACCCTCTTGGTGAAAGGAGAAGCAGTAATAGGGTTCACAGCAAGATTTTTTTCGTCCTTGAGCTGAGCCAAAATTTTCTTGATATCTTCTGCTGTCACCTCCCCAGTAGCTTCCGCCTTTGTCTTTTTTCTCGTTCCTTCCTCCTCTTGCGACTCTACAGTGCTTGATTCTTCAGTATCCTCGTCTGAATCTGTGTTTTCTTCTTTAATTATCTCAATAGATGGGTCTTTATCTTTCTTCTTTTTCTGTGAGGAACCTCCAGTCTTGGTCTTCTTCTTTCCCTTGGACCCTGTACGGCCCTTGCTAACAGTTTTACTCTTCTCAGGATTCTTTAGTTCTTCATCACCATTATTCTGCTTTGGTTCCTCACCATCTTCTGGAACCTCCTCACCATCCTCGGATTCTTCTTCCTCAAAGTTCAACTGTTTCGGAGTAACCTTCGACTTCTTGCCTTTCTTTGCCTTCTTTTTCTTCTTTTTGCTTGAAGCCTGCTCCAAAGTCGACAACCGTTCTCCCACAGTCTTTAAGATTTCCATCATAGATGCTTTGGTAACCTTCGGTGCTTTGTGAGGAGATTTGTTCCCATCGTGAATCTATCGCTCAGAATGGGTTGCTTCGCTATCAGAGTTGCCTGACATCTTTTCCACTCTTAAGATGTTAACTAGCCCCCTCCTTCTAGCGCCAATGTTGATGAGTGGATTTTGTAACAACCTTTTAGAGGTTTACGGGTAGTTGTATAGGCTAGCAATCAACTGTCCTGTGAAAGGTTTGGGTTGTGTTTGTGGGGGTTGAGCTGTGCTCGAGGGTGTCTCCAATAATCTCAAGTGCCTTTAGAGAAAATCAGAGAACTTAATGCGTCTTACCCTTGAGGTGCCTACGTACCCTTGTATATATAGGGATCAAGCTCACGTAGTTCTAATGTGATTCTGTCTCTTGCTGGAATAGCTGTATTCGGTCACCTAGTTCGTGTAGGACTTAGGTTCCTTCAGAGCCTTCCACGAACTAGTTGGCTAAGTAGAATAGAACTCGAGTTCGTACCCTACTATAATTCTCTCATTGATCTGAGATATTTTAGGATCATCTGCACCCTAGAAATATACTCCAATATCAATTCGTTTATCTGTTCTAAATGGCTTCTAGAACCTTCTGTTGGCAACTCGTAGGAACCAGGTACTCAGGAACCTATATCTTAGGAGCCTGTTTCTCAGGAACCTCCTTATTTCGGGACATATCACTTAGGGACCTCCCTTTAGGCATCAGTACCTGCACAAATAACAAACTGGTTAGACTGGATAGCTCTTCACATGCTCTCGTCATCTTTATGGCTGTTGTTATGCGAACTCGAACTCTTCTGCTAGGAGGAATCTGGTCTTCTAATGCTCAGCTCAGCTTCCTGACCATTGGGAACCTCCTGATACTCACACTTCCTTAGTCATTTCTTCTATCTGACCTTCATAACTCGTACTGGATCTATCTTCTGGCTCGTATGGATCGAACCCTATAGCTTAATGAGCCTAAATCTAGTCCCTGGAGATTTTGGGCACAAAAAGTACGAAATCGGAGATTTGCTGGAATAATAGATTGAAATTATGAGCATGTAACTGTTTAGAGGATTTAGGATTTATGAAAAAATAGGGAGCTGGACTCGGCAGCTGTCTTGATTTGTCTCGTGTATCAGATTGCATCATGCCAAGATGCCTACGTACCTATGTTTATATAGGATCAAGCCCACGTAGTTCTGTGAAATTGATTGGTCTTATCCCGAGAGACTTAAGGGATAAGTTACGTTAATCTGGGTGATTATTGATTTTATCTGATTTAAACTTATCGTTGTGATATCTTCGTGATTTGAAGAATATCGTTTAGAGATAATTTCCGTTATTGATTGATTGAGATTGATTCTTTCCTCATTTCAGAGAGAGGATAAAACTTAGCGGTTAAGCAATAATTATTAATCTGAATTAATAATTAATAAATATTGGAAATTTGGGAGATTATTAGACATGCCAAAAATATGGCCTAACACCTTCTAATTAAGACATCTTTTTCAAGCACAAGTAAAATTAAAGCACATAATTGAAACCGTTAAAAACCTTAAATACAACCAAAAGTGATGAAATATAGTTGTAAAACAATACACAAATATTGTGGCATAAAGTTCCACCAGATTGATTTTGAGGCGAGGATTTGCTTCGCCTAATAAATTGAAGGAACATACTGCTATTAGTATCAGCCATCTTAAACAATAGTCCACATGTTCATGTTTAACCCAACATATTACTACTGTTAGCACTCTTCATTCAAAATACAAGAATTACGTATATGTATGCAAAATGCAAATGTCTCTCATATACTATTATACACAAAAAGAGGAATAGTTGACCTGGAGTGTACTAGGATTGAGAAACGAGGGAACATATGAAACTATCGGCATGACCTTTGTAATCTTGGAGGGACTGAACCTTCTGGACAATAAATGCGTGGTATTGGAAATGCCTGGACAAGAAATTTTGAAGTGAGTACAATACCTAATTGAATCAAAACCAATATAAGTGAAACCCCACTTGAATAAGCCCCACTTGAAGAAGCGGTAATTAAAGAGTGAAGCAACAATCCAATTCAAGAAATCATGACTAAAGAACCCTAAATTTATTTGTAAGAAACCTAAGCCCTAATTGAACTCGATGTGTAAAACCCAATTGAATGGAAACCTAATCGAAACCCTAACTAAATAAGCCCACAAACCCCAAATCTTCAAAACCCTTTTTCTAACCCATAAGAGAAACAGAGCCGCTACTTTGAGAGAGAGAGGGGGTTGAGCCTGTATGTATGTGTTTGTTTGGTAATCTAAGTAATTAACAATTTTGTTTAATAAAATTTTTTCAAAAAACAGGGCGGCAATTTTACCGCTTCTACATTTTCACTCCCCGCCCCTTCATCTCAAGCCTTCTGCCTTCCTTTAATTAGTAATTTTCTTTTACTTTTATTTATTATTGCTTTCATAATATTTTGATTGTTTTAGATATATTTGTTAAAAATATCGTACTTTAAAAATAATATCATAACTCACTCCATTAATGAATTTTTAATTTTAGAAATTTAAAATAATTTTTTTAATATGCATTCATTTTTGTGTAAAATAATTTTATTTTTTATTTTTGAAATAATTTATTATCTTTTAATAATTGTGTATTTTTCAAATTATTAAAACATATATTATTTTTATTATAAAATCATAACTCAATACTGAACACTACGTACAATTTTTTTACTTTTCTGTTTTATTAATTTTTATTTGAAAATTTCTTCAATTTAATTAATTAAATTTATAAGAAGATATGTTATTTTTATTTATAAAAATGTTGTGTTTTAGTTCAATAATGGATACAATTTTTTTATATCAAACTTAAATTTATTTCTCAAACTTAATTCATTTTCTGGAAATTATTTTTTTTCAAAAAAAATTATTTTGTTACGTTTTTTAATAATTTGGTCTATTTTCAAATTATAAAAAATGTTCCATTTTATAGAAATTCTAATATTGACTCTAATAACAAATGCAGAATGTTTAAATTATTTGTTTTTTAAATCAATTAATTTTAATTCACAATAATTATTTATTTCAATTTTTGTTAAAAAGATTGTGTTTAAATCATATTAACGGCAACACTTTACTGGGGGCAACACTTTACTGGGGTTTCAACTCGCTACGTTTCAATACCATAAATGTATACAGCAACATAAAAAAAGTAGTGTTGGAGTAGGCATCAAATTTAGAGCTACTATAACGTTTTTCAATGGAACACCAAAAAAAACCTTGCAGCAGGTCATCTGTGGTGATATAAAAGCCGAAATATTAAAAGTTTGGTTGAACGGTAGCTATTGAATATAGCTAATTACCCTTACTCAATTACAGATTTACTAACTAATCAATCCTTTTCCAGGTAAAATACAATATCTTTTGTATTTTATCTAACTAAAATTTCTCATTTATTAATCAATTTCCTTTTTCAGTTTAAACATATAACCTTTTCTATTTTCAATAACTAAATAATTTCCTTTTTCATTTAAAATAGAAACTAAAATTTCTCATTTATTAATCAATTTACTTTTTCAGTTTAAACATATAACCTTTTCTATTTTCAATAACTAAATAATTTCCTTTCTCATTTAAAATAGAATATCTTTTACATTTTATTTAACTAAAATCTATACTATTATATAAAAGCCGAAACATTAAAAGTTTGGTTCAACGGTACCTATTGAATTTACCTAATTACCCTTACTCAATTACAGATTTACTAACTAATCAATTTTCTTTTTTAGGTTACACATATTATCTTTTCTATTTTTAAGAAATAAATAATTTCCTTTTCCAGGTAAAATACAATATCTTTTATATTTTATCTAACTAAAATTTCTCATTTATTAATCAATTTCCTTTTTCAGTTTAAACATATAACCTTTTCTATTTACAATAACTAAATAATTTCCTTTCTCATTCAATATCTTTTACATTTTATTTAACTAAAATGTCTCCTTTCTATTATATAAAAGCCGAAACATTAAAAATTTGATTCAATGGTACCTATTGAATTTACCTAATTACCCTTACTCAATTACAGATCTACCAACTAATCAATTTTTTTTTTCAGATTACACATATTATCTTTTCTATTTTCAAGAACTAAATAATTTCCTTTTTCAGGTAAAATATAGTATATTTTATATTTTCTCTAACTAAATTTTCTCATTTATTAATCAATTTCCTTTTTTCAGTTTAAGCATAAAACCTTTTCTATTTTTCAATAACTAAATAATTTCCTTTTTCATTTAAAATAGAATATCTTTTACATTTTATCTAACTAAAATTTCTCCTTTTTAAAACACTACGAGCAATTTTGTTTAATAAAATAACATAATTATATATAATTACTATTAACTAATCAATTATCTTTTTCAGTCAAAACACATTACCTTTTCTCTTTTCTCTAACTAAAATCTCTCTTTTTTCAATTATATTATGGACGGTTACCTTTTTAAGCAAAACACGTCACCTTTTTTCTTTCTTCTTACTAAAAACTCCAATTTTCTAATTATATTACAGGTTTTTTTATTAAATAAAAAATAATAATACTAATAATTAACCAATTACCTTTTCAGCTAAAAATAAGATAATTATATATAATTATTATTAACTAATCAATTACCTTTTTCAGTCAAAACACGTTACCTTTTCTTTTTTCTCTAACTAAAATATCTTTTTTTCTAATTATATCATGGACAGTTACCTTTTTTCAGCAAAACACGTTACCTTTTTTCTTTTTTCTTACTAAAACCTCCATTTTTCTAATAATATTACAGGCGTTTCTATTTAATACAAATAAAATAATAATATTATAATACTAATAATTAATCGATTACCTTTTCAGCTAAAATATATCATCTTTTCTATTTTTTCTAATTACATTCCTTATTTTTCTAGAAATATAACAGGTACCGTTAATTTCTCATTTTCTAAAATCTATGAACAATTTTATTTCGTAAAATAACATAATTAAATTATAATTATTATAAACTAATCAATTACTTTTTTCACATAAATAATGCACATTACTTTTTTATTTTCTCTAATTAAAATCTCTTTTTTTTTTCAATTATATCACGGACGATTCTATTTAATAAAATAAACTAATAATATTATTAATTAACCGATTACCTTTTTCAACTAAAACATATCATCTTTTCTATATTTTCTAACTAAAATCTCTTTTGTAATAGAAATACCACGGACAATATTATTTTCTCATTTTTTAAAAACATTACGAGCAATTGTATTTAGTAAAATAACATAATTCAATTATAATTACTATAAACTAATCAATTACCATTTTCACGTAGAACATATAGCCTATTTAATTTTCACTAATTAATTTCTCTATTTTTCTATTCATACCATGGGCATTCTATTTAATAAAATGAAGTAATAATTTTATAATTACTAATAATTAATTGATTATTCTTTTTAACTAAAACCTATCATCTTTTCTATATTTTCTAATTAAATCCATCCTTTTCTAGAAATATCCCGAATAACATTTATATACTTATTATCAAATCATCTCATATAAAAAAGTACGACTCCAAAATTCATATTTTAAAAAAATTTATTTTAATTAATAATTTTTTTTTATATAATATAAAAAAAATTCGTGCATCGCACGGGGTTTAGGCTAGTAATATTTTAATAACAATGATATTCATAATCTTGTGACGAATCTTTTTGAATGATAATTTTTCATGAATAACATAATTTTTTTTTACTTTTTGAAATTAGACGAAAATCTATATATTACTAATCTAAAAAATTATTTTAAAATTTGAGTTAAATACACTCTTAGAGTATATTTTATTTTCACCTATGTTAATTTATTGGTCCATGTACTAAAAAATTCTATTAAATTTTATGTGACTAAAAAAAAGTGTAATATATCTAAAAAATTATAATCACATTTCTTCGAAAAACAAATGTATAATTTTAGACTAGATTATAATTATAAACGATATATATATATATATATATGATTATTCAAAACTATCAATTCATTTACATTTTTTCTTAGTTGTAGTTAAACTAAAAATACTAATTAATTTTATTTTATTTGTTGACATAAAAAATACTCCCTCCATCCCATTATATATTTCTTTTTAAAAAAAGAATTTTTATTCCTCTCTCCTTTCAATAGAAATTTAAGGATAACTTTCCAAAATTATACATGCATTTATCATCTCCAAGATTTGAATTTTTATTCAAAATTAACATTATTGTATTTTTTAATTTTTTAATTAAGGTATTAGTATGAAAATTTATCAAACTAATCTTTTTTTAATATTTGTGATTTTAGCAAAAGGAACATGTTATTTTCAAAATCACAAATAGTATTTTAGACATTTATTTCTATCTAATTATAAAGGTAGTCAAATAGTTAGACTACTTTTCTAAAATGTTCAATTTTTTTTTGAATTTTTAAGTATTTATTGTAATCTTGACATGTTAGAACAAACATCAATGCAACATCCTTTTTACCTCTTTCAAAGTTGAAAGATCTTAGAAGAGTTTGAAGAAACATTTAGTTTACTACTCAAGTAATACTCACTACAAGAAAACTCGGCTAAAATCGACTGCACAAATTCGACTGGTCTAAATTCGACCGGATCTAGTCGAATTTAGGGTCAACTCCAATTAATCAATGGTCAAGCAAAAATTTGACTGCATCCAGTCGATTTTAAGGGCGATCGAATTTAAACGGTCGAATTTAGAGGTTCGGTCGAATTTAACCAATCGAATTTATTTCCCGCCTAAATCTAGCCAGTCGAATTTATAAACTCGACCGAATACAGTCGAATTTATAAATTTGACTGTATTCGGTCGAGTTTATAAATTTGACTGCAAACAGTCAAATTAATAAATTTGACTGCAAACATTCAAATTTACTGCCAGGTCAGCAATCCGCGTGAAATTAAGTTTAAGCGGAAAAAATCCCGTAACTAGTGCTTTGTCGCGGATTATTATTTCTATTTTTAAAAAAATATTTTTGAACGATCCAACCGTACGGATGTCAATATATATCTAATAAAATGATATTCCCAAAGTTTCAGAAAATAAAAAATTAATTTGATTGGAAATCTAAGTAGATCACTACTATTTTCAATATGACTCGTAACTAGTGCTTTGTCACGGATTATTGTTTTTATTTTTTAAAAAATATTTTTGTACGATCCAACCGTACGGATGTCAATATATATCTAATATAATGATATTCCCAAAGTTTCAGAAAATAAAAAATTAATTTGATTGGAAATCTTAGTAGATCACTACTATTTTCAATATGACTCGTAACTAGTGCTTTGTTACGGATTATTGTTTCTATTTTTTAAAAAATATTTTTGAACAATCCAACCGTACGGATGTCAATATATAACTAATATAATGATATTCCCAAAGTTTCAGAAAATAAAAAATTAATTTGATTGGAAATCTTAGTAGATCCTACTATTTTCAATATGACTCGTAACTAGTGCTTTGTCACGGATTATTGTTTCTATTTTTTAAAAAATATTTTTGAACAATCCAACCGTACGGATGTCAATATATATCTAATATAATGATATTCCCAAAGTTTCAGAAAATAAAAAATTAATTTGATTGGAAATCTTAGTAGATCACTACTATTTTCAATATGACTCGTAACTAGTATTTTGTCACGGATTATTGTTTATATTTTTTAAAAATATTTTTGAACGATCCAACCGTACGGATGTCAATATATATCTAATATAATGATATTCCCAAAGTTTCAGAAAATAAAAAATTAATTTGATTGGAAATCTTAGTAGATCACTACTATTTTCAATATGACTCGTAACTAGTGCTTTGTCACGGATTATTGTTTCTATTTTTTAAAAAATATTTTTGAACAATCCAACCGTACGGATGTCAATATATATCTAATATAATGATATTCCCAAAGTTTCAGAAAATAAAAAATTAATTTGATTGGAAATCTTAGTAGATCACTACTATTTTCAATATGACTCGTAACTAGTGCTTTGTCACGGATTATTGTTTCTATTTTTTCAAAAATATTTTTGTACGATCCAACCATACGGATGTCAATATATATCTAATATAATGATATCCCCAAAGTTTCAGAAAATAAAAAATTAATTTGATTGGAAATCTTAGTAGATCACTACTATTTTCAATATGACTCGTAACTATTTCTTTGTCACGGATTATTGTTTCTAATTTTAAAAAAATATTTTTGTACGATCCAACCGTACGGATGTCAATATATATCTAATATAATGATATCGCCAACGTTTTAGAAAATAAAAAATTAATTTGATTGGAAATCTTAGTAGATTACTATTATTTTCAATATATATGACTCGTAACTAGTGCTTTGTCACGGATTATTGTTTATATTTTTTTAAAAATATTTTTGAACGATCCAAATTAATTTTTTATTTTTAAAATTTTTAGGAATATCACTAAATTTGATATATATTGACATCCGTACGGTTGGATCGTCGATAAATATTTTTTTTAAAAATAGAAATAACAATCTGCGACAAAGTACTAGTTAATAGTACTAGTCATATCAATATATAGTTGACTACTAATTTTACTATCAATTTTTTTTTTTTAAATTTTGGGAATAACTAAATTATATATATATATATATATATAAATATATATATATATATATATAAATATATATATATATATATATATATATATATATATATATATATATATATATATATATGGGACGAGACTATTTCTAATTATTTTGAGAGATTTAAATTAGAAAATCATAATTTAATTAGATATTGTAAATTTATTTTTTTTACATCATTAGATATAATTAGATATTATTATCAGTATTATTAAATCATCGAAAAAATTAAAAAACATGAATGAATTTTATATTTTTGTCAAAAATACGAATGAATCCATTTGCATTTAGACAAAAACAAATGCCTCCCATTGGCTACTCATACTTCACACGGATCACACCTCTACTACCGTCGATGAAAACTAAAAAACACATATCCAACGGTCTATATCATCCCACTAACCCATCTCATGTATTTCTCCTCATCAAACCCTATCCTCCTCATCAACCCCTGCACAAAAGTTGCTCTCCCCCTGCACAAAAGTTGCTCTCCCCTGTCTCCTCTCTCGCCTCTCTCCCTCACCCATTCTCTCTCATTTCTCTCTAGCCTCTCTCCAAAATACCAAGATTAAACCCAAATTTCTTATTGATTTTGTTAACCAAATCAAGAATTCAGGTAACCAAAATCATCCCCTTCTTATCCTCTACAATTATAAACCCTCAATTTGAATTTCTACAAATTTCAAAATTTAGGGGCTTTGATTAGAACTCGATTTTTGGTTGTGTTACCTATTTTTCAATACATTGAAAATCAAAGTATACAAGGGAACTTGCTTACGAATAATCCTATGTTTTTCTTGTTAGCTTATGAAGTCTAGTTTTTGTTCTTATAATTAATTTCAATCTTCTCTTTTTTTTTACTCAAATTCGGCTTATTTACATGCTTGAAGGGAGATAGATATTCATGTAGCGGTGTACCAAGCAAACTTACCGAACACAACTCCGACCCATCACCAAATCAAAGCCCCCACATCAAGAACCGAATGAAGAACTGAATTATCAAGATTAAATCGCTCGGAAATCAAATATCTCGAAATCATAATATGTTTATGTGGTTGTGTAGAGGGTGAGGAGAGGATCAATATAAGTATAAATACTATAGGGTTTAGAGATAAATATCATGCTCAAAATTAAATTTGATTGTATGTATATTTGTGTGTTCTCGAAGAAAGAGAGAGAGGTGGGTTGAATATTTTATTTAAACATTATTAATTGGGAAAAATGGAAGAAAAGAGTAATATTTAGGAATAACAGATTTATGTAGATAAATTCGTTAAATGGATTGATGAAGATAAATTCAAAACAATGCAGTTGAGAGCAGCAAAAAGCTGTTGAATTTTCAAGATATGATACAATAAAATTGACGGTTCTTGGTCGAATTAATAAATTTGACTGTATTCGGTCGAATTTATAAACTAGACCGAAGACAGTCGAATTTATAAATTTGACTGCAGGCAGTCGAATTTATAAATTCGACTAGAAGCAGTCGAATTTATAAACTGGATCAAAGACAGTCGAATTTATAAAGGCGGTCGAATTTATAAATTTGACTGGCCGAATTTGAGCGGTCGAATTTGAGCAGTCGAATTTAGCCAGTCGAATTTGTTAAATTCGACTGTTTTTTGCTAAATTCCACTAAGCTAGAATCGACTGCCATTTTGCAGTCGAATTTAGCTAAATTCGACCGGATCCAGTCGAATTTAGCTAAATTCGACTGCAAAATGGCAGTCGAATTTAGCCGAGATTCTAGTAGTGACTTGTACACATAAAATATTATTATTAAAAGTAATTTTCATCCTTAAAAATAAAAGAGATTGTTTTGACTATGTTATAATAAAATAAAAGCGAGGCATATAAATAAGTGATAAGTCTTAGTAATTTAAGAAGTCATGGAACAATTTCTTTTACGGTAGGTGATTCCTTATATTTGTACTTCAAAGCAGAAATAACTAATCTTTTTTAGTTGCATAAGGTTAAATTTTCTAGTTGCATAATCTTAAGCGGCTTAAATATTGTATATCGTTCGATTAAACATCCTTAGTATCAATGTAAATACCAAAATACCTTCTACATGTGCCGCAGTTATGTTTCCTTTCTATATCGTTTTATTACTTGTTTTTGTACATTTTCATTGTTTCTCTCCTTATTTTTTCCAACATTAGGGGGTTGTGAAGGACTTGCCATGATTTTTTAATGATATTTTAATACTTTTTCTCACTCAAAAATCCATTTATGAATCATAGAATCAAAATGCATCCATCGTTTGGTGCATTAATTTGTAATAATATATATGGTAAATGACAGGGAGTCAAATCTTGGATCCTTTTCCAACCCGAGTCCAAGTTCTGATATTATGTTATATTTGATATATTTTGAACCATTTCAACGAATTTCACAAACCTTGTAATGTAAAAAATGGCTCTATGAAATGGATTGTTTCATAGGCGGTTTCACTTCTATCATCTATTACATAACAACATTTTCTTAATGAACAAGAAGATCTCTCTCATTTTTAGACTGTTAGCGTGATGTTTTGATAATGAATATAAATGTTGCATCGTAATATTTCATGTGTATTTATCTAATCTTGTTTTGCAGGAAGTATTGTTCATTGATTAAGGGGGAGCTTTTAGCTCAATCACATATTGGTATATAATCATCAAAAAGGGGGAGATTGTTATCCTAGTGGGTTTTGATGTTATATACAGCAAGCTGATTACTTATCTTGTACTAGTTTTACTATATTTAGCTTACCATTACATGATTGAATCACTTGATATATCTTATGCATATATATATATATATATGTGTATGTGTGTGTGTGTGTCTGTGTTTTATATGTACAAGTATACTCTCAGGTAACTTGGTTGATGATATGGAAAGGCAAAGATTTAAAGTTGACATGAACTCGCTAGAACCAAAACAGCAAGCTGACATGAACTCACCAGAACCAAAACAGCAAGCTGACATGGACTCATCAGAAGTTGTTCTTAGTCAAGTTTGATTTTGAAGATTTCTTGAAGATTGCTTAAAGATATCAGAGTTTGGCTATGATTAAATATGTAAGGACTCTATTATATAATATATAGTATATATAATTAATAGAGCTCAAATCAATTTCGAAAATCTGTTCCTTATTTAGTGGGATTGTGATTTATCTTTTCTTATCCTTTTAAAATAGATTTTACTCAATCTTTTACTTATCTAAACATTCCATAACAGCCCAGATTCGTTCATATCCTTTTATAGTTGTTGAAATTTGTTTTTATCATATATATACTATCGTATATATATCAAAATGAGTTTGTTGGAGATTCAATTCATTTCAAACGTTTTATTATCAAAACCTCTAACTAATATAGCTGTTGGAGAGTGTTTTATGCAATCAAATCTTTTTCATACATCAAATCTTCAACTAGCCATTTGTGTGTTTTATATATATTCACTTACAACCTTTCTTGTAAGTAACCAAGCAAAATACAACCTACAAGTTTGAGAATTGCTTATACACGTTTCTATCATCTCTCTCAAACACCATTCTTATAAACTCTGAGCTTTATTGTTATATACACTTATATTATATAAGAGAGTTTATAGCTTGAGTTGTAATACTAGAACATCTTAATTTCGATTGTATTGTTCGATTTGTAAGTATTAGTTGCTGGATATATTGGCTAGGGAACTAGGGTTTGGTGAACATTGATAGAGAAGTATACTTGGGAAGTATAGCTTAGAGAGCAAGTTCAGAAATAGGTGTTCAGCAAGCCATTTGTCAGCAGCTGGTATTGTTCAATGTGTAAGGATTAGTTGCTAGATATATTGGCTAGGGAACAAGGGTTTGGTGAACGTTTCTAGAGAAGTATACTTGGGAAGTATAGCTTAGAGAGCAGGTTCAGAAACAGGTGTTCAGCAAGCCATTTGTCAACAGTTGGGATTAAGGGAGATATATTATTGTATCTTGTAATTGGTTTATTTCGTTGATCAATAAAATATTCTCTTACCAGGTTGGTAAAGGACCAGGACGTAGACCATAGGGGATTAGGGGTCGAACCTGGCTAAAAGTTCCTTGTTTTCATTATCTTTCTGCACTTTACTTACTTTCTTTGCATTCAGCTTACTATTTACATTCAGCGTACCATTTGCATCTGTTAAAATCGAAATCAGTAAGCTGTTTCTGGTAAATTATTAAAATTGGATATAGTTAGCCATTTACACCAATTCACCCCCCTCTAGGTGTGCATTTTCATTTGGTATCAGAGCTTTGGTGTACTAACATTTCTGTAACAGGAAAGTACAGATCCTATGACACCCGTTTATGTAGAAGGAGAATATTTAGACATGCCACCACTTCTCAATGGGATTGAAAATTATGATGCTTGGAAACAGAAAATGAAGGTGCTTTTCAACAGAGATGATGCAATTGAATGGAGAGTCGTTAAAAAGGGTCCATTCACTTTTACGGACAAAGACGGCAAGCCAAGAGACGTTGACGATCTCTCAAAGTCTGAATTGATAAAATTAGGCTATAATGGAGGAGCAAAGTACACACTAATATGTGGTCTTTCAGAGTCAGATTTTGACAAGGTCTCTTCATGTAGTACTGCAAAAGACATATGGGATACCTTAAAAATGCATTATAAAGCTACAACAACAAAACAGCCTGCTGATTTGA
Source organism: Kitagawia praeruptora (assembly GCA_037693485.1). NCBI lineage: Eukaryota > Viridiplantae > Streptophyta > Magnoliopsida > Apiales > Apiaceae > Kitagawia > Kitagawia praeruptora. The sequence continues at coordinate 131,893,876 of CM075347.1, forward strand.
AAGACAAAAGGAAGTCAAAGGCTCAATTGAATTCGAATGATGAAAAAGCTAATTCTGGTGAAGTCCCAAGTGAAGAGATAATAAACTCTGCATTTGTTGGCATTGATGATATAGTTCAAGGAAACACGGAAGAAGTTCTTGTAGATAGTGATGTGTCTGATTCAGAGTCAGATTCTAGTGAGGTAAACTCTTTTCATTTGTGGAAATCTTCTGAAAATATTATTATGGGATCACTAACAATGCAGGAATCAAAAAGTGTAATCATTGAAGAACATATGGCACTAAAGGCTGAAATCAGCAAGCTGTCTGATAAGAATGCCTATATATCCAAAATGGTTAAAGATTTGTTGCCTAAAATGGAAGAATGAGATTCAACCTCAGTAGGCAAAGCTACAGAAATAAAGGAGCTAAATGCTAAGAATAGTCATTTAGAGGCTAATATCAAGTTACTAGAAAAGAGAAACAAGACCTTGACTGAAGAAATCAAAGAGCTGAGATCTGATGTTAAAACTAAAGCTAAAGCATTGGAATCATTCAAATTGAAGGAATCTAGTCGAGCTGAATCTTCTAAAACAACTGAAATGGCATCTCAGCAAACTGAAACCATCAGTCCGCAAGTTGAGTAAATTTTAATGTAAAGTAAAAAATGGTCAATTTGACCATAAAAAGCAAAACGGATCAACCAATTCTTTACCTTTTTTTACACTTTCTAGCACGCATTTTAAGGTGTATTTTAAAGGTAGTTCCATAACTTATTTTGAAAATTTTATTTTTTTGTATAAAAATATAATGTATATATTTTTATACAAAAAATTAAAATTTTAAAAATAAATTATGGATATTTCAAAAAAATAAAAATAAATTATGGAACTATCAATAAAATGCAACTTAAAATACGTGCCAGAAACCTCGTAAAGAACCTATTGGGACTGAGGGAGTAATTGATTAGTTACTAAGAATTATAGTATTGCTATTTTGTCTTAAAAAAATTGAATTGCTTGCAATTGTTACAAAATAAATGTATACCAAAATAAAGGAAATTGAGTAAAGAATAACTAAAGGTTAGTTTAATACATTAAATAAAACAAGGTCGAAAAGGATAGGTTTTTTAAAAAGGTAATTGATTAGTTATTAGTTGTTATAAAATTGAATTGTCGGTAATTACTAGAAAATAAATGTGGATGGAAATTGAGTAAAAAATAACTAACTAAGGGTATTTGGTAAAGGCATACCAACCAACAAATTTTCAATGTTTCGGCTAATATATAATATACTAGCTTATAATCCGTGTGATGCATAGAATTCTTTTGATTTGTAATAAATTTTATTTTATGTTACAATTATATTTTTATATAATCATTATTTACGATATTTAATTTTAATAATTTAATAAAATTTTAATTAATGATATGCATGGTTGAAACTTTTATTATAAAATTTTAAAATAATGTCATTGATGGAATTTGAAATTTGAAATTTTAGTAATTTAATTTAATCATATAATATATATAATCATTAGATCTAACTACTCTGATTTTTCACTAAAAATCTAACGGCCATTATTCGTAGTATACGGATTTCTATTATATTATGTTAGTGATTAGAAGATATGGTTTGATATTTTTGGGCATATATTAATTATTGCAAGATTATTTTTGGGTAACATGTTTTAATTCAAAAAAATATATTAATGATTGAAACTACGATTGATGTTTTTAGGTGTATCTTCAACTAAAAATAAATGTGAAAAGGCAATCGACTAATTACCTTTAATTATATTATGTTATTATTATTTTAGTTGTTTTAATAGTACTGGGTGTACACATTGATACGATTGATCTTTTTAGGTGTTTATAAAAGGTACGGTAATATATTCAACTAAAAATAAATGGAAAAAGGCAATCGACTAATTACCATTAATTATATTATGTTATTATTTATTTTAGGTGTTACATTTTTCTTGAAAATTATGGTTTGATATTTTCGGGTATATATTAATGATTATTTTTTCTTGAAAATTATGGTGTGATATTTTTAGGTATATATTAATTACTCCCTCCGTCCCATTTTGTAAGACATGGTTTGACTTTGACGGAGATTAAGAAAATACTATTTGACTTGCTAGGTGGTAGCATGTGGTTGGTTGTGAAAGTGGGTGTAAGTGGGTGTATAAAAAATGTGTAAAGTAGCAAAGTAGTGGGTGTAATAGTGTTTATTTAATAAAAAGGAAGTATAAAATAGAGAAGTGGTGGGTGTAATAGTGAAAAGTAATGTTAAAAAATAGTAAGTTTAGTAGGTTCATTCTTTTTGGGACGTCCCAAAAAGGAATAAGTGTCATATAAAATGGGACGGAGGGAGTATTATAAGATTTGTTTTAAATTAAAAAGGTAATGTGTTTTAATTCGATAGGAAATATTAATGATCGGGAAGATATGATACGATTAATGTTTTTAGGTGTTTATAAAAGGTAATATATTCACCTAAAAGTACATGTGAAAAAGGCAATCGACTAATTACGATCAAATATATTTTGTTATTATTTTTTAGGTGTATTTATTTTTCTTTATAATGAAGGGTAAATAAGTAAATTCACGAAGTACCAAAAAACAGGTACCAGTTTCCACTTTTATATAATAGTAATTACCATTAATTATACTAGCTTATAACCCGTGCGATGCATGGATTTCTTTTGATATGTAATAAATAGTAAAAAATCAGAATCGTTAGATCTAATGATTAGATATATTATATGATTAAATTAATTTACTAAAATTTCAAGGTTCGAATTCCATCAACGACATATTTATTTTAAAATTTTATAATATAAATTTTAAACCATGCATATCATTAATTAAATTTTTATTAAATAATTTAAGTTAAAATTAAAATGAAATATTGTAAACAATAATTATAGAAAAATATAAAAATATAATTGTAACACAAAAATCTAACAGTCATTATTCGTAGTCTACAGATTTCTATTATATTTTGTTAGTGATTAGAAGATATGTTGTGATATTTTTGGTTATATATTAATTATTTCAAGATTATATTTTAAATTAAAAGTTAACGTTTTTAAATTAGGAAAAATATTATTGATTGGAAAATTATAATAAAATTTATTGATATGATGTTTTTTTATTATGTTATGAATTTTATTTATTATTACAATTATGTTTTGTATAATCATTATTTTTAATAATTTTTTAATTTTATTCTAATATAATTTAATATACTCACGTTTACGAATTATACTAATGTTTCCTTATTATAAATAACGTATATGGATTTTTAATATATTTTATTAAAACTTGAAAAATATGGTGTGATAAGATTAGTTTTAAATCAAAAATGTAACGTGTTTTAATTCGAAAGTAAATATTAATGATTGAAAAATATGATACGACTGATGTTTTTAGGTGTTTATAAAAGGTAATATATTCAACTAAAAGTAAATGTGAAAAAGGCAATCGACTAATTATCATTAATTATTTTATGTTATTATATATTTTAGGTGTTTTTTTTGACAAACCCCTGACACTACAAACAAATAAACGAACTAACCAAAAATAGCCGCTTATGTTTATAGAGTGTTTTACATCATGAATTTCAAAATTCTTCGTATTAAAAAAGATTAGAGTGGCTTCCCGATCAATCAAACCTGCACCAATCTGGAACTAGTAATAGTAATATCACAAATGACCCTCACATACGCACCACCTGTAGTGCAATGTTACCAGCTATCTACATGCCCAAAATCAGCTTTAGACATGCCAAAAGTTCAAAGAAACACCCAGCTATCTACATGTCGAAAACCAGCTATAGACATGCGGAAAGTGAAAGATCTCATAAGATGAACAAATTTTAGTTGTGAAAAGTAAACTCTTGTAATATCCGACATCAGTCCAAATCAATGCACGCATTACAGATCTCCCACAAAACTACATAAATCATTTTAGGTGTTTTAATAGTATAGATATTAAATATTTTTTTAATGAAGGGTAAATAAGTAAATTCACGAAATACCAAAAAATAGGTAAAAAAAATAGTACCAAAACTTTTAATGTTTCGGTTTTTATATAATAGTATAGATGTAGCCGGTGATGACGTGATGACTATGTTCGAACAGGTGGATATCTGAATGTAAAGGTCGGGAGGTTTTGTTCAGGTTTTGTTGACTTTAGTAAAAATTAATATTAATTGAATGTAAGGGCAATTTGTATTAACTTATTAAATTTAATTTGTATTAAAATTAATTATTTAATGTAAGGGTAAGGGTAATTTAGTAAATTCACGAAGTACCAAAAAACAAGTACCAAAAAACAGGTACCAGAACTTTAAATGTTTTGGCTTTTATATAATAGTATAGATTATGTTATTATTTTTCTTAGGTATATTTATTTTTCTTTATAATTAAGGGTAAATAAATAAATTCACGAAGTACCAACAAAAAAAACTTTTACTCTTTGGGCTTTTATATAGTATTATAGATTGTATAATAGTGTAGATTTTATTTTCTAATAGGTAATTGTAATTTACATATCTAATAATGTTAATTAGCTTCTTTGACGAAGTTGGTTTAAATAATTAGTATTGGTTCAACTAGTTTAGTTATAAGTTTATAATGTTAATTATATATTACTAGTGATTATAATAACTGTTTAGAATAAAAAATATAAAGTTTAAATTTAAATTTGTTGTTGACGAGATTCGAATCTTAGTTCTTTAATATAATACCTTGAAGTATAATATTCGTTAATATTAATAGATCTAACATCTCTCATTTATTTACTAAAAAGCTAAAGATCAAAATTCAATTTATGATGATTCTTTTAACATATTATAATCGCTTGTTTGTGTAATTTTTTTTCTAATAGTTATTGTAATTGTAATTTAATATATCTAATGATGTTAATTAGCTTCGAGACTGAAATTAGTTTAAATAAATAACTTAAATGAAAATAGTTTTTTTACGAGATTATAATGTTAATTATATATTATTAGTGATAATAATAAGTGTTTGAACTAAAAATTTAAAGTTTTAATTTAAATATGTTGTTGACTATTAAAAGAGAATATTTCTTAAAAGGCTCTCATCTATCTACTAAAAATCTAACAATTATTAATTCATTATTCTTTTTATATGATTAAGCATGTTGAACATGAACAAATTATGTTGTTTGCTTATTATAGTATTGTAAATATAAGTAAAAGCATAATTAGTCAAATATTACTATATGCTTTGTAATTAATTTTAAAAAACATGAAATTTTTAGATAACTAAAATATTGAATACTTCAATTAACATAAAACTCAAAAGCTATCATTCTCAAAATATACAAATTTTAAAATGATTACTTGTAAGTTAAAGTGATGTGAATGTTGTATTATAGAATTTTTTTAAAAAAGTGAGAAAATAATACAAATCAATAATTTTCTAATAACAGTAAATTAAATTTAATTTTTTAATTTTTCTTAAAATTTAATTTTATAAAAATTCCAATTTTTTTGTGTTTGTACGAATTAATTATTTACATGCTCCTACAAACTTAGTCTTTAAGCCTACTTTTTCACCAACATATTCTAGAATTATAATATTTTTTTTTTTGGGTCTATTTTTTCAACTAGACTTGTTGATCGCCCTTTTACTGGAACATTCTAAAATCAACATTTTATAACCATACCATCTCAATATATAAACAATGCTCTTACTAACTTAGTTTTTGGGCCTACTTTTTCACCAACATTCTAGAATTATGATATAAATTTTTTTGGGCCTATTTTTTTAACTAGCTAGACTTGGTGATCGCCCTGAAACATTAGAAAATCAACATTCTAGAACCATACCATCTCAATATATAATAAGAATGCACTACTATAAAGTGCTTGATCAAGTTAGGCTCTCCCAAATTGTTTGTTTTCTCGAATAAGAAGGTATTACTACAAAGTGCTTATCAAGTTGGGCTCTCCCAAATTATTTGTTTTCTCCAAATCAAATGGTATGTGGATTCAATGATTATTTAGTATATATCTCTGTTCTAAAAGTTGGCGATTAATCGGGATTAATCGCCGATTAATCGCTGTTCGGTAAGGAACCGAACTGATTTTACAAAAATCGGCCAAAAAATCGTTTTTTCAAAAAATCGGGATTAATCGGGATTAATCTGTCAAAAATCGGATTAATCGGTCAAAAATCGGCATTACTGATAAAAAATTGAAAAATAAGTAGAAAAATTAAAAAAATTCAAAAATTAATAAATTGAATAAATTTTAAGAAAACTATTATTCTCATATACGAAATTAATATTTTAAACGGTTAAATAATGAATTTTATCAATTTTTTCTCTCATATTGACCCCAATTCAAAAATTAGATCTTAAAATTTATATTTACTTTAATAATGCTATGTATTTTAAATATATTTTTATAAATATATGATAATTATTCGTGTATAATCAAAATAATAAAATAATTATGTATATTAATAATAATTATATTTAAAAATAATATTAAATTAGTTCCGATTAATGATCTGATTAATCATTCCGATTAATCCCCGATTACCCGATTAATCCCTGGACGGTGCCTCCACCGATTAAGTCCGATTTCCGCTTTTTACAACACTGGTATATATTTGTATTTATTTATAATAATTTATGTAATGTTTGTTAATGCAGGTTCAAGATGTACTAACATTATATACTATTTTTACCCACATATCTGGTATGTCCCATACTCTTGCTTGATTTCTACATATTCATTATAATTTTATTTAAGTTCCATGTATATAGTCAATGTATTTTTAATTATTAACATTAATTTTTTTTATGATCATGATAATCTTAGTTAAATTGAATCTAATATGGATGTATTTTGTTATTTATAAGGGATTTCTGACATAGTTTTGATAATTGAGAATTTTTTAAAATTTTGAAAGGCATCTTATGAAATGGTAAATGGCTAATGAGACATGGCTCCCCTTAGATCTAATCATGTTGACAATCTTTATTTTTTTGAGATATTTAAGAAAATTTATTACAATTTTCTATCTAAGTTAATATCAAAGTTAATATCAAGTATTTATAATTTCTTTGTATATAAAAGGTATCTATGATATGATCTTATTTTAATTTATATATAAATTAATTTAAATTTTTAGCAAATAATGAAGAAATGCTCCAATAAAAGTTAACGGGGTGGATGATGTTGTTCCACCTGTGCTGAAGGTTATGAAGGTGAAATGTGGAGCAACTACCTCATACAACATGGCAGGGAAATGTGAGTGACTCTTTCATGGTCGTTGATTTTTTCAATATTTATATATTTTAATGAATTCGTTGTCTTTTATACTAGTTAAACATTATAGATATCTTTTCTTAGATTCAGCATAGAGAAAAGTGAATTCTTTCAAATCCAAAGTCCAAAATATGTGAATTGTAAATACGTGAATTCCTTCAAATTCAAAGTCCAAAAAATGTGAAGGGAAAATACTTGCTCTTTTTATGTGAGGCTTTTAAGGAAAAGGTGCTAATGTTATTATTCTTTTCATTATATGATGTTTGTCTGAGCTACTACATGTTAACACTATCATGTAAATTAGGATGTGTTATCTTTTGGGCTTTTGTGCACAATGCAGTTAGTTTTTTAGTATTATTTTCAAAATTTCAATTTTTCCCACTATAAACTAGCATTCCTATATTAATCAAGTATAATAACAAAAATCAATATAATTCATAATTAGTTTTAAAATACAAAGAGTTATACTAATTAATATATAAGGATTTTCAGACCAATACCTATAATGATGTACAAGAAAAAATTGTCAAATTAAATATAATAATAATAATAATAATAATAATAATAATAAACTAGTAAATTAGAACTTTTCTATTCAAAGTATGCATATTTAATTCACTTAAAACTTAATATATATGTACTAGTTTAATATTTTGGACATGGGCCTACTTTATAAAGGTGTTTAAAGTGAACATTTTAAAATCATAACAACGTTAAAGGGAAGAAGTTTAATATATTTGGATAATTTGGGACTTTTTTTTTATAGCCGGGCCCTCTAAATGGAACATTCTAGAATTGTAACATGATTGGAGAAGCTTAATATGTGTCAGTTTGGCAAAACTTAGGATCAACTTATAAATTACTTATTTCGGAAAAAATTTCGTATTTACGTATATTTTTTTAGAGAAAAATGTGTATGAGGAGTTTAATATTCGTTATCTTGCAAAAATAAGTTAATTATTTCATAAAAAAAATACATATTTCCTAATTTTTTTCCAAAATAAGTAACTTATTTCTAAAAAATAAGATTTATCTAACACATTATATTACGCCTTTTAGGCCCACTTTTTCACAACTACGTCCTTTTAGTGGAGCATTCTAGAATCATGACATCAAATTATAAATAGTTGTGATTAGCCAAAAGGTAATAAGACACTCCGACATAGTCTTTGATGGCAAAGATTGCTTCGCCAAGTCCAGGTGGCTTTCTCAAATATATACTTATATATTAACTGAATTCAGTTAATATATAAATATATATTGGTATATGTCTATAAATTTATGTAATAATTAATTTTATTTATGTAGGTTAAAGATTTACCAACATATAGTATATATTGGTATATATCAATGAATTTTATGTAATAATTAACTTTTGTAGGTTCAAGATGTACCAACATTTTCTACAAATGGCGCACACATATCTGGTATATTACTTCCATTTCTAATGGATATCTTGTATATTATTACTCTTGTTTCATTTCTAATGGTCCTTATAGTCTTAGTTAAATTCCATCTATTCTATATATTTTTTCACTTTTTTGTAACAGATATATTAGATAGTTTAATTATCACCGTAATCTTAACTGAATTTGATCTATATTTGATGTGTATTTTTATTTATTATTGAAGAGTTTTTACAAATTTTTTGATGATTTGATGAAGGAAATGCATTCATCATATAATTTACAGTGAGGTGTATCACCAACCTTAGTGCCTATATGCCTTCAAATCCAAGGTACATAATGTGTTTACATACAATGTATCCCAAAAATGTTGATTTGAATGCTCTAGATTTTCAAAAGAGTATGTTTGTCCTTTCCATTTATATAACTATTATGGCTTGAGCTCCACCTAAATTTTTCCATGCTCCTTATCTCCACCATTTTCTTTTTTACCATCTTTTTTAATGTATGTGAATATCTTAATGTTAGAACTTATTTAGATCCTATTTGTATTTTCTACTCCAGTCTTGTGTGGTCACATCGCGTGCTTTGATGACGAAAGTGGTCATATATATTATGGGAGTATTGATGGCCTCTTTAAGGTATGATATGCAATATTCTTTATTCTACATGATTGGTAGTTCAGTAAACTTTTTGTTTGTGGCTCATGATTGTAGTTTATCTAATTAGCTGGAGTTATATAGTACGAATGGTGTCTCTACTTAATTAAGTTTCATCATTTACAGGTTTGGGATAGATGTTGTCTAATAAATAATTAACAAGCTGTCAATTTATAAACAGGATTATGAAGAAATGTAAAATAGCTTGAAGAAGAAGAAAGCATTGTTCATAACTTTGTATTACATTGAAAAAGCATAATACATTTGTGTTGCTACAGAATGAATATAAAGGGAAAATATCTCTCTCTCAACTAACAAACTGACAGCTGACTACATTATATTGGAGGCCTCTTTTGTTGCTTTGTAGCACACTCTTTATTTGTCCTTTATGCTACTTGATGTTGTATAAAGAGCTCACGTGACTGCACCATATTACTATGAGTATGAGTATCGTTAACAGCCCCCCTCAAGGGAGGAGTGGAGAACAAATTCAGAACTCCTAACTTGCCAAGAAGATGCTTGAGATGATTAGCACCCAGAGCTTTAGTGAAGAGGTCAGCAGGTTGATCTTTTGTGGGAATATAGGCTGTTGAAATGATGCCTTTCTGTAGTTTCTCTCGAACAAGATGGCGATCAATTTCAATGTGTTTGGTACGCTCATGATAAACAGGGTTAGCAGCAATATAGATTGCAGAAACATTATCATAAAACAAGGTAGTAGGAGCAGACTGTGAAACACCTAAGTCACTTAAAATGGAGCGAAGCCAAACATTTTCACAGGTTGAGTAAGCCATGGAACGGTATTCAGCCTCTGAGGACGATCTTGATACAGTTGGTTGCTTTTTGCTTTTCCAACAGATTAGAGAGGGACCAAGTTTGATGCAAAAGCCAATAACAGACCTTCGAGTCAATTTGCAACTGCCCCAATCAGCATCGCAGTAACCAGTTAATACCAAATTAGATTGAGCAGCCATAAGTAACCCCTGTCCACAACTACCTTTGAGGTAACGAAGAAGTCTAAAAACTGCTTGCATATGATTATGTTGAGGGGCAGCCATAAACTGAGCCAAGACATGCACAGAATAGGAGATATCAGGATGAGAGATGGTCAAGTAAATCAGACGACCAACAATTCTTCTATACAAAGAAACATCAGGAAATGGAGCAGTATTATCATCAGCAAGTAATTGGTGATTTTGTTCCATAGGAACAACAGAGAGATGGCCATTTGACAAGCCAACATCCTGAATTAGATCAAGAGTATACTTTCTTTGATTTAAGTAGATAACAGAAGAAGAACGTGCTAATTCCATGCCCAAAAAATATTTCAGAGTACCCAAATCTTTTACTTTGAAATAGGAGTTGAGAAATGTCTTAATTTTAGACATTAGCAACACATCATTTCCACCCAACACCATATCGTCCACATAAACAAGTAAAGTGACAATTGAAGAATCTGATTTGACAGTAAAGAGACTGTGATCACTTACAGACTGAGAGAAATCATACTTAAGTAGAGCAATGTAGAGTTTGATGAACCATTGACGAGGTGCCTGTTTAAGGCCATACAACGACTTTTTCAACTTGAAGACTAAAAGTTGACCAGGATATAGAGCCTGAATAGATGCTGGAGGACAATAGCCTGGTGGAAGAGCCATGTAGACTTCTTCAGTGAGATCACCATGGAGAAAGGCATTGGTAACATCAAGTTGATCTATGGTCCAATTCTTAGCTGCAACAACAGCAATCAGGGTCCGGAATGATGTCATTTTTGCAACTGGTGTGAAGGTTTTGAAGTAGTCTACACCTTCAGTTTGTTTAAACCCTTTTACAACCAGTCGAGCCTTGTATCGTTCAACCTCTCCTGTAGGTAGATACTTAACTTTGTAAACCCACTTGCAATCCACCAATTTTTTGTCTACAGGTAAAGGAACAATGTCCCATGTTTCATTGGCTTCTAATGCAGCCAATTCAGTTGCCATAGCAGTGCACCACTCAAGATGAATTGTAGCTTGGTTGTAGGTTGAAGGTTCAGAAATCTTGGTTACATTTTCCAAGAAGTGAGTATACTCTGGAGTAAACATGTCATAATGTAAGGTGTTTGGGAATTTGACAGAAGCAACATTAGCTTGGGATTGAAACGATGGAGATAAACCAGTATAAACTGAATATTTCTCAGGTACACGCTTGTGTCGAATAGGTCGTGTAGGAGCATCATGTGCAACATTAGTCTCAGTATTATCAACAAGAATCTCAGTATTATCAAACGAAGTTGATGAGCTGAACTCCAAAGAATCAGAGTACACAGGGGCTTGGGAAGTGGAGATATCTGGTAACAAAGGGTCCTCATAAATAGGAGTACTAGTGAATAAAGGAGAAGGGACTGAAGGAGAAATCTCTTTAAAAGGAAGCACTGTTTCAACAAAGTGTACATTTCGAGAAACAAAAACTTTCCTATAGTTTAAGTCAAGAAGTCTGTATCCTTTGGAACCAAAGGGATATCCCAAGAAGACACACTTGGTGGCTCTAGCAGCGAATTTGTCTGAGGGTTGAGGAACTGTGGTAGCATAACAAAGTGCACCAAAGACACATAAATGAGTGTAATATGGAGATTTGTTAAATAAAACATGATATGGGGACTGACCATTTAGAATAGGAGTGGGAAGTCTGTTAATCAAATAAGTGGTTGTAAGTAAACAATCCCCCTAAAAAGATACTGGTAAACCAGCATGAAATCATAGAGCACGAGCTGTATTTAAGAGATATCGACACGCCCATTTTGTTGAGGTGTGTACACACAACTAGTTTGGTGGAGAATTCCCAAAGATGCTAGAGTATTGGTTAAAGTTTAATTCATGAATTCAGTACCGTGATTAGTTCGAAGAATTTTGACATTGCCGGCAAATTGATTTTTAACATAAGCTAGAAACTCAAAGATAAGAGAAGGTACAGTAGACTTATCAGATAAACGAAAGACCCATGTCGTACGAGATTTATCCTCAAGAATAGTTAAAAAATAAGAACAAGAGCCATGAGTTTTAACTGAGTAGGGACCCCAAACATCAGCATGAATTAATTCAAATAAGACAGTAGAACAAGAGTCACTATTATCAAAAGGTAATTTGGCTTGTTTAGCAAAATGATAAGTATCACAATCATTGAAATCAACATTACATTTCATAGATAATTGTTGTAAAACTGAAGATGGGACATGCCCCAATCTAGCATGCCACAAATTGGCAGAAATTGAACAAAGTTGATTACAAAAGGAAGACACAGAAGTGAATGATGACTCTGGAGAGGCAGTGTAAATAAACAAGCCATCCTTGATTCTACCAATCTCTAACTCCTTCTTTGACACAGGGTCCTGAATGGAACAAGTGGAAGCAGTAAAAAAGGCATTAGAGTTAGTATCAAGGAGAAGTTTAATTTAGAGATAGAAAGAAGGTTGTGTGCAAATGTAGGAACACACAATACTCGATGTAGGGTTAGAGTAGGAGTAAGGTGAACATCATCAATATGAGTAACACTAATAGTTTGACCATTTGGCAATTGCAGAAATGCATTACAAGGTACAAGATTAACAAGATTACTAAGATGGGCAGTAATATGATCAGTCGCCCCAAAGTCTATTATCCAAAGAGACTCTGAAGTACAAGATGAATTAGTAACAGTACCTGCACAGTGGATAGTATTAACAGAAGGCCAGAAAGCTTCAGGAGGTGTATTGGCTCCAGGTTTCATACTGGACTGAAGCAAAGTCACAAGATGCTTGAACTGGGTCTCAGACAAGCCATGAGATGCAGATGCAGCATTGTCTCTATTTATGACCAAAGTAGGGTCAAAGCTCTCAGTAGGAGTAGCAGTAACCTGAGCAGTTACATAGTGAGAAACAGCAGAGCAACGTGGTTTGGGCTTCGGTTTGCCAAATAGACGATGCCATGAAGGATATCCTACCAAGCAAAAACACTTGTCCTTTGAATGACCTTGCATCTGACAGTAATCACACAGCAGATTGGGCTCATTAACAGGTTTTCTCGAAAGGTTAGACTGATAACCAGGTCCAGACCTGTTGGTAAATTTTGCAGTGGGACTGCTTCGCACATTCATTACCACAGAATTTGAATTTAAGCCAACAGTATTGTGTACCTCACGCTGATTTTCATCTTGTAACAACATAGCATAAGATTGGCTAAGAGTAGGAATGGGTTGCATATGTAAAATCTGACCACGCAAGGCAGTAAAGCTATCATTCAAACCCATTAGAAATTGCATTAACTGAATATTGAGGTCATAAAGATTCAGCTTAGCATTAATCTCACAGGTACAGTTATTACAATCACATTTGGGATGCCTAGTAAGAGAGTCTAATTCATCAATCAAGGTTTTATACTTAGTATAGTAGGTAGTAACACTCAAGGTACTTTGAGATAAATGAGAGATCTCTTTATGCAAACTAAACATCTTCGGTAAGTTGCTTTGTGCATAACGAACAGCTAATTCATTCCAAATCGAAAGGGCTGAGTCCATGTACACAATACTAGTACGAATATCAGCAGAAACAGAATTAAGAATCCAGGATATTACCATATGATTGCAACACATCCAGGAGCTTGACAATGGAGAATCAGCAGCTAGTTTAACACATGAACCATCCACAAAACCAAGTTTAAGCTTAGATCACAGAGCATTCTCCATAGATCTACTCCATTGTGAGTAGTTATTTTCATTAAGAACAATTATAGTGAGGGTCATTCCTGGGTTGTCTGATGAAGATAGAAAGTGAGGATGATTAACATCTACAAGGGATGATGAAGATGAACCAGTAAGGGCAGAGAAGTAAGAAGCTTGAGTCATTGGATTTGCCATGGTTGTACGGACGAAAAGAACAACGAATCATAGAGGATAAAATAAGTAGATATAAAATTAAATCAAACCAAAGTAAAAAGAACCAAGCACTGGCTCTGATACCATGTCAATTTATAAACAGGATTATGAAGAAATGTAAAATAGCTTGAAGAAGAAGAAAGCATTGTTCATAACTGTGTATTACATTGAAAAAGCATAATAAATTTGTGTTGCTATAGAATGAATATAAAGGGAAAATATCTCTCTCAACTAACAAACTGACAGCTGGCTACATTATATTGGAGGCCTCTTTTGTTGCTTTGTAGCACACTCTTTATTTGTCCTTTGTGCTACTTGATGTTGTATAAAGAGCTCACGTGACTGCACCATATTACTATGAGTATGAGTATCGTTAACACAAGCATCTGGATCTTAGTGGGCGATCTAGGAGGTGTTACATTTAATTATAGTCAAGGAGATGGTCATCATCTTATATCTAATGCAATAGATCAGACCATCGAACTTTAGAATATTCGTAAAATGTCCTCTAATCTCACTCAGTAAGCCTTTCTATTCCCGATCTTCATTCCATTTGTTTGATTTCCTTTTCCAGATATATTGTTTAAAATCTTACATTTCCATTCTTGAAAGTTTCACTATAATTAACTGGATAGGTGCGAAGCTGGTATTGCTACTGGTGGTGCTTCACAGCACCGTCAATTCAATTTTCAAATGAAGCTTCATAAGAAATTTTAGCACTTGACTAAAATTATCTTCTAGTTCATATTTATTGTTCAGTGGTGTGTGCTTGTGCTCTTGCGACTTATCTTACTAAACACAATCAGTTTCTTCTTGAACTTGGTGATGACTGCGTTGCGCATCTGTTGTAGAACCTTGAGAGAGAAATTGGCCGGGTAGCATATCACAGCTTGGAAAAGAAATTGAAAGAACCTCAATGTTATCCGTAAGAGGACTCTGATGTCTTGAAAAACTAGCAAAGTTTAATTCTCTAGGAAGCTCAAATATTTGTTGGTTTATTAATCTAAATTATAGATTTACTTTGTTTGTTTGAGTTTATTTGCACTTGCTAGACACACTCGAAAGCAGTCAAGGAACATGGAGAGTATTTAGGAGCTTATCGTTTGAATAAAGAGTAGTAGTAGGAAATCAGTTGTTTACTTCCTAGTTTTTAGCAGTTTTGTTATTCCTGTAATCCTTAGATATGTATTCTGTTTTCAATGAATAAAACAAAACTTAATGTGTAGCTTTGTTTTCTCCGTTTTAAATCAAACACATGATCTGTTTACAAGGTTAACAGCTGGGTATTTCCAACAATCAGGTATTAGAGCTTTGGCAAAGTGCATGCCCAAGTATATGCCCAGGATGACGACGGAGACAAGGAAGACTAAAGATGGTACGTTAGGCCTGAGTTATCCCATGTTGACAAGAGAGAACTACACCGTATGGGCCATGAAGATGAAGGTGTTCATGCAGGCTCATGGTGTTTGGAAGCTGTTGAATCAAAGGGTTCAACCACAAAGATTGAGGACAGGACTGATAAGATAGCCTTGGCAGCCATTTACCAAGGTGTCCCGGAAGATATCCTATTAACGTTAGTAGAGAAGAAAACTGCTAAAGAAGTCTGGGAGGTTGTGAGAATTCTGTGCCAAGGCGCTGATCGAGCGAAAATGGCGAAGGTTCAACTCTCAAGATAGAGTTCGAGTCATTGAATATGAAAGACACCGACTCTCTTGACTATTTCTGTCTGAAATTAAACGGTTTGGTGACCAACATACGAGGACTTGGGGAGAGTGTGGAGGAGTCAAACGTCGTGAAAAAATTGTTACGAGCCGTTCCTTCCAAATTCTTACAAATTGTATCTACCATAGAGCAATTTGGGAACCTTAACACGATGATGTTTGAGGAAACAGTTAGATCCTTGAAGGCACATGAAGAGAGGTTGCGAGGCCAAATCGAGAATAGTGGGCATCAGCTGTTACTCACCGAAGAAGAGTGGAACAAAAGGGAAAAGGAGGAACAAAAACTATTACTAACCCTGGAGGAATGGCAAAGAAGATCCCGCAAAACTGATGGGTTCTCCGGACAGAAGTACAAAGGAAAGGACAATCTACGTTGGGTACGAGACAAGGGTAATGTACGTTGTTTCAACTGCATGGTGTATGGGCATTTCGCTACAGAATGTAAGAAGCCCAAACGAGACAGGGAAGCAAAGGAAGAGGCAAATATTGCAGCAATCCCTGATGATGAACCAGCTTTGCTTATGGTAAAGTACGAGGTGAAGGAGGAAGGTGTGATGCTGATCAATGAGGAGAATGTAACTCCAAAACTGAATTCCAAAACTGATGAGAAGAAAGAGGAGTCGAATTTGTGGTATTTGGATAATAGCGCTAGTAACCATATGATGGGATAGCGAGGAAAATTCAGTGAATTAGACGAAAGTGTGACTGGCAAAGTAAAATTTGGCGATAACTCTGTAGTACACATAAGAAGAAAGGGCTCGATTATTTTAAAATACAGCAATAGTGAAAACAGAGTGTAAGGGAGGTGTATTACATCCCCTCATTGTGAAGTAATATTCTGTCACTAGACCAACTTTTAGAAGAGGGACACCAAGTCATGCTGACTGTAGACTATTTATGGGTTCGTGACAAGAGGGGTGAGCTACTAATAAAGGTGAATCACTCTAAAAATAGACTATATAAGGCAATACTCAAAACTGGTGAACAGAGGTGTATCTAACGAGGTGCGATGATAAGAGTTGGCTTTGGCATTCCCGTCTAGGACATGTAAACTACAAAGCTCTTACACTAATGTCGACTATAAACATGGCTCATGGACTGCCCAAAATAGTCCAACCTGATTAAATTTGTACAGGGTGTCTAATGTCTAAACAAACAAGGAAGGGGTTTCCACAGCAAGCTGAATTTAATGTCGAAAGGCCCCTCGAATTGGTACATGGTGACCTTTGTGGGCCAATAACACCAAGTACAAGTGCCTGTAACAGGTACATCTTACTTCTCGTTGATGATTTTAGTCGAGTTATGTGGGCATATCTGCTGAAAAGCAAGAGTGATGCTCTTGACACTTTTAAAAGATTTCGAACTCTAGTTGAAAACAGTTCAGATAAACGGATATAGACCTTCAGAACTGATAGAGGTGGAGAATTCACATCAAATGAATTTATGAAGTAATGTGAGGAAGTTGGAATTAAAAGGTAGCTTACAGCACCTTACTCACCACAGCAAAATGGGGTGGTCGAACGACGGAATCACACCATGATAGAAATGGCTCGTAGTTTGCTAAAGGAGACAGAGTTACCCACGTATTTTTGGGGAGAGGCTATTCATCACACAATTTATTTACTCAACAGACTTCCAACAAGGGTTATCACAGGACTGACTCCGTACGAGGCTTGGTCAGGCATGAAACCATTCGAGTGTTCGGTTGCTTGGCTTACATGAGAGTCTCAAATGTCAACTTAAAGAAATTGGATTCAATGAGCAAGGCAGTGATACATCTAGGGAAAGAATCGGGCACAAATGCCTATAGATTGTACGACCATGAGACTAAATCTATTTGTATTAGTCGAGACGTAGTTTTTGATGAGAACAAGTCGTGGAGTCGGGCTCAAAACGATCTGCCACAAGCAAGTCAGACAAAAAACTTCTTGGTTCTTGAAATTAATTAAGTGGGTCAAGGTCATCAGTTTGAAGGAGAAGGTATGTTCACACCCACAAGTACAAGGAACAACACCGTAAAATCAGAATCAGGAATGCCAACTGATTCAACAGCTT
The DNA here is from genome assembly GCA_037693485.1 of Kitagawia praeruptora. Classification (NCBI taxonomy): domain Eukaryota; kingdom Viridiplantae; phylum Streptophyta; class Magnoliopsida; order Apiales; family Apiaceae; genus Kitagawia; species Kitagawia praeruptora. Next base: position 131,911,900 of record CM075347.1, read on the forward strand.
CGGGTTCAGAAAATTCACTTGTTACGCCTAACTTTGGGTCTGAGAGTGACAGCCAACCAAGACGATACAGGAATTTGGAAGAGATATACAACATCATTGAACCTATCGAGTTGGCAGAAGAAGAGTTAATGTTAATGGGCGTAGATGATCCCATAAACTATGTGCACGCTGCAAAAGAAGAGAAATGGATGAGAGCCATGAAACTTGAAATCGACGCAGTTGAAAGGAATGATACTTGGAGATTAACTGAGTTGCCATCTGGACGAAAACCAGTAGATTTGAAATGGGTTTATAAGATCAAGAGAGATGCCAGCGGATAGATTACAAAGTACAAGGCACGAATTGTCGCGAAGGGCTCTGTGCAAAAACAGGGGGTGGACTTTGAGGAAGTTTTTGCACCGGTGACTCGACTGGAAACAATTCGTTTACTGTCTGGGAGGTTCATCACCTTGACGTAAAAACTGCCTTTTGAATGGCGAGATTCAGGAAGTGGTCTATGTCAAGCAACCGGAGGGATTTTTCAAACGTGGAAAGGAGTAGTTAGTGTACAGGTTATTGAAAGCACTGTACGGGCTCAGACAAGTCCCTCGGGCTTGGTATTCAAAGCTCAACATGTAACACCCCTAGATCCAGGGTCAGGGATCTGGTCGTTACGGTCTCAATATCCAACCACAATATCAACATAATTTAAATTACAACCTTGTGACCCAAAACAACAACATAAAACACACCCGTTATAGTCCCAGAGATGAAATCAGAGTAATCGTCAATATTATTAATCACAAGTTTGAGTTCTTACAACCCAAAGAATTACAATTTTTCAATTACATGCTCTTTGCCATCCATTGGTATATGCCATATATATAAATACATTTGATGCATCCTTAGCAATGGTAGCTATGACCTTAGCGGTTAATCCTCTAACGGCTGACACCTGCCTATGCTGAGCACGCCTTGCGCGGCCATCTGATCTAGCTGTTGTTGTGATATAAATAAATAAAGCAAGGGTGAGCAATAGCCCACCAAAAATATAATTGAACATTGATAATATATAACAGTCCAAAATATCTTTGAAACCATATGTCATGCATTAACGATGTAGTACCAATATAAGGTATGAGATGAAGTTACAAGGTAACTCAAAATATATTTGTTTTGAATAAATATCTGCTATGTCAAAGATGAGCCAGATATTATCAACTTTTCATAATAGAGGAACTTGCAGGAAGAATATTGCAATTCCAATTCAAACACTTTTCAAACCTGCCAATAATGATAAGGTTGCAGGAAATTCCAACATTGAGAGATGAACTAATACTGGAGTTTGACGCGCCAGGAGACATAGCATTTACACGATGATCAGTCGCATGTTATGCTCCCCACCTCTTGTTTACTACATGTAGAAGGAAGCACCGACGGATTTACTTGTCTACCGCCCTCTGGAACCCCCCGGCCAACGGTTGGGCCATTTGCTGGACCGGCGCCACTGGGTCACTTACGCATCTCCTAGTTCATTTCACATCCATAACTTTGAAACGTGAAGTTCCTCCCCCTTTCCCCAAGTATATTACTTGTTGATAGGACTCCACAAAGTAGTCGTATCTAGTTGGAAAGGAAAAATCACCAATATTTCCCAAGCTGATGCTTGTTAATGGATATAAACTTGTTCCATCAATTCTTACCCCTCGAGCGTTGAGGAGGTAACCAAACAGACTCATGTCGATGCTTGAAAGAATCAAGATGTGAGTGACAAGATAGTTTTAGCAAGTATAGGACCGGGCAGTCCAATAAATAACATCTCTCAAGTGAGGTCCCCTTATTTCTGTTTGGAAGTTGAGCGAGTATTTAAATCTTCTTTAAGATAGATTTAAATGAAAATAAAGTTTGGGAACCTCCCCTTGATAAGAATAGTCATAAAATACTCCGAAATATTTTACACCTTATCTGAAGGTGATAGATAATCTTTGAATAATATGAATCATCATAAAAAGAACTTAAAAGAATTTAAATAAATATTCCAAGAATATTTATTAAATCAATAATAATTAAGGAATATGAATAAATCATAATATTTCTCGTAAGTAATCCTCGAATGAATATATAGAATTATTTACTAAATAACTCTCTTCTTTAAATGAATATTCAAGATAATATTCATTAATTAAATAAGCTCAAGTAAATGTTTAAAATAATATTCACTAAATAATCAAACCTTAAATGAATATTTGAAAATAATATTCATTTAATAAATAATATTCTAAATAAATATCCAAATAATATTCTTTTAGTAATCAAACTTTAAAGGAACATTCGAAGCAATATTCCTTAAGTAAATAGAACTTCGAATGAATATCTTAAAATAATATTCATCAAGTACATAAAATCTTAAATGAATATTCACGATAATATTCATTTAATAAATAAATTTCCACGAATATTAAAGTAATTACTCATTGAATAATCAAACTCTAAACGAATATTCGAAACTAATATTCATTTAAATAATTAAAGCTTGAATGAATATTAAAATAATATTCAGCAAATAAATATACGCGAATGAATATTCAAAATAATATTCATATAGTACCTCTCGATTGAGATAATATCCAAATAGCATTCCTCGAGTAATTTCCAAGTAATCAATACTTTATGAAAATATAAATAATGTTTACTAATAACATTCCTCAAAATGAGTACTACTCTGCCGCTGGAATCCCTCCGGGTTTCCACGGCTATCTATATATCACAAAATACTGACTCCCGGTCTTATATTTAAAGAATGAATATCATACGCCCTTCACTAAGGGTCTTGCTTATAACTGATAATTCATATATAGTCTATAAGCCAATATTAATTCAGGGAACAAGCATATCAATAGACTTGAAAGTAGGCATGCATGTTATGGCATAGGTATACAACAATCATTATATATATTATCACAACAACAGTTCCAAGTATTGGAAACTTGTCTGGTAATCCTGTAGGGGTAGTGTGCCTCGTGTCAATCCAGTGATCTATAAATAGTCACAATAACCGAGGTCAATCACTGAACATTTCGAAGGTTAAGTATAACTTAACTTAAGTCATGTAAGCTTGGTCCAAAACACACCTCGAACCTATCCTTAATGTCGGATCTTTCGTATATCTTACTTAATCATTTATAACCTCGTTCTTTGTACCAATAGGTTGTCTCGATAATTCTTAACAAGTTTCATGTTTTAGTCGACTCGAAATTCCCTTTTTAACTTAGCCAAAAAGGGTGGCCAAAGTAGTACCCCTAGGGTTGACTTTTCTAAGAATCACTATTTCGAGACTCGTACTTCAACACTTTTCATAAATCACTGGAAACGTATTTAATTACGAAACCACTTATAAAATCATCTTTGGTATTTGTAATATTTATCATAAAATTTCCAATTTGAAGCCACGAGTCTAAATAGGTGAAATGTATTTTTGAAGTTCAGTCGACTACGGATCTCTACTATTCACACCTCTTTCACTAAAACGTTCATAACTCGGTAACCGTTAACTCAAATGATGCACCGTTTTCGCATACATGATCTAGAGAATGTCTAGAAGGTAGCTAACTCAAAATTGGACTTAGATCAGAAGATTAATTTTTCGGAATTTTGCCAAAACAGGGCAGGAGGTTTTAATGAATAATGTTACCTCCGAAAAGTGGTTTCTTCGCACTTATCCTCGATTCGAACATTTTTATAAAATCGGAAAACGATCCATTTTACTTGTGGTTTTCTCTCACGCCTTCCTTATGACCTCTAATATTTAATTACCATGATTTGTCACTGACTTAGTCATGTTAAGGGATTCCAATTTCAGTTACGAACTTTCGATTACGGTTTCGAACCTCTTTTACGAATTTAATCATAACTCCTAAACCGTAAGTCCATTTCATACGATCTTTATATCAAAACAAATATTATAACATAATCAAGCTTATCATGGAAGAAATCGAAGCTAATCAGTGACTTATACCTACTGTCAAACTCGTGTTCTTAAGGTTAACGAAATTTCGGCATTACGACGGCTATAAATCGGATATTTACCAAATTCCAAAACTCCCAATAATCAATGATATCTACTCCAAACAACATACACATGATTTATAACCATGAACTGAGGCCAAGCAATGCCTTTCCGTTCACCTAGGCTATTTTTAACATTTATCAAAACTAAACCATAATCATGCTTGTAATCATGCTTATAACTTACTACTAACATAACTAAGTTTAAATCCATCAAGAACAAGCATATACCCAAAGTAAGATCTAGGGTTCATGAGGTTTATACCTTCCTTGGAGAGTGTTAAAGCCCTTGCTAAGCCTTGTATAGTCCATGCCTATCCTTAACCAAGCTTGGATCATCCAAGAAATCAAGAAAATCAAGATTTGTTCTTAAAAACACTATTCACCCTCCTCTTAAATCATTTTTTTGAAAATGGAAAAAGATGAGTTTGATGCTAAGATTTTGAGGAGATCATTTTTATGAAGTGAGTTTTTGATTCTTGAATTAACAAGAAAGCCGAATGGCTTGTTTATGGAGGGGGGAGAGTATTTTGCTTGGTTACTTGCTTTGTTCTCATCTAATCTTGCATTATTATGATAATATCTCCCATAAAGCTACTTTATTAAAGTAAGGATGTCATGGATGATGATTTTGGAGAGACATGTGTTGGTTTTTGTGTGGTAAGATGAGAATGAGATGCTAAGTACTAGTTTGCTTTCTAATCTTGCTAGTTGCTCATGTAACTACTTGGTTACTTGGTTCTATCCACTAGCACATGCATGCATCTTGATCTCTGCTTGCTCTTTTGTCCGATTATTGCTCAATTCATTGATCGTTCGTGGGAATAACTCATTCGTTTCTAATTAGGGTTTTACCGAAAACCTTCTTAATATTTATAATAACATTCTCCATCTTTCTTAATACTTCTCGAATTTAAATTCCTTAAATCCCTTAAATAAATCCTTAAGTCTGGCAGTGTCCAGGGAATTCTCGGAGAAAATGAAAGTGCTCTGTTTCTGAATCCGACAGCTTTTACATACACTTATTTTCCTCCTGGATCACTAATACGAACTCAGAAATCCGTTCCGAATACCGGATATAGCATTATTATACTAATATTCTAAATTCCACCAAAATCACTATTCATCACTTATTTTTATTTAATTCCTATAATTAGGAAAATGAACCTGGTTTACTCTCGAGTGCTCCTTAACCTTTTTACGGAACCGCTGGACTTATAATAGATATTGATTTGGATGACACAAGAATAATCTTTCTTGGAATAATATAACTTATATCCTTAGGAGATAGATTATTCTTATTTATGCTATCAACCAAAAGTATTCTTCATGACATATGATCATTTAAATCTATACTCATTCACATTCTTTGTTAATACCTTGTAGTTGGAGTCACTGTTCATTCTTTCATCAATATATAAAAAGTTTTAATTCTACCGAAAATTCGGGTTCTTACACAACACATGTCTGGTAGTTCTTGGTTTCATCAGGTGTCCTTACGATCAAGCTGTATATATCAGGTCTATAGGGAAGGAATTTCTAATAATCGCCGTCTATGTGGACGACCTCCTGATCACTGGGTCAAGCAAGCAGTTATTAAAGAGTTCAAGGAACAGATGGGAGACATGTTTGACATGAGCGATCTAGGTAAATTGTCCTACTAGTTAGGCATTGAGGTGGAACAAAGGGAGGGGTATATTCAGTTGAAACAATCCGGGTATGCAAGAAAGATCCTAGAGAAGTCAGGAAAGCGAGATTGCAACGCGACCAAGTATCCAATGGACCCTAAAGAAATTCTGCATAAGGATGAGGAAGGAATACCATTTAATGCTACAGAATTTAAAAGTATTGTTGGACTACTCTGTTGGACTAATCAGTAGGTTTATGGAAAGGCCTACTTTATTGCATCAAAACGTTGCTAAGTGGATCCTCAGATATGTGAAGGGAACAATCGACTTTGGATTAATTTATGCAAGAGACAGTCAGAATAGTATTTTGATCGGTTTTTCAGATAGTGACTTGGCTGGAAATGTGGAAGATAGGAAAAGCACTGACGGCATGGCGTTCTATTTGAACGAGAGTTTAATAACGTGGGTATCTCAGAAGCAAAGGTGTGTTGCACTCTCCTCGTGCGAAGCGGAGTTTATGGCAGCTATTGCTGCAGCTTATCAAGCCATATGGCTGTGAAATCTCTTGGTTTAACTAACAGGTAAAGTCATTGGTCCAGTAACAATTTTTGTAGACAATAAATCCACTATCGATTTGGCGAAGAATCCAGTGTTCCACGGAAGAAGCATGCACATAGATATACGATATCATTTTATAAGGGAATGTGTTGAAAAGGACGAGATTATTGTCAAGTACGTGCGCACAGATGAACGAAGAGCTGATTCTTTGACAAAGGCTCTTACTACTACCAAGTTTGAGAAGATGAGAGAGTTGCTGGGGTGAAGACACAGTTCAGACAATTTAGCATCTACAAATCAAAAACTGTAATTGTATCTATTTCATATAAGGGTTTGTCTAGTGTGTGCCTATGGGCACATGCTAAGAATATGTGCTTGATGAGTTGTCAAGTTTTGATTGATGGATATTTATGTGAATGCAGGGGGACCCATCATTATTAATGAAATATCCACCAATCAAAATTTGACAATTCATCAAGCACGGATTCTTAGCATGTGCCTTGGGCACATGCTAGAAAATTCGTTCATATAAAACCTAAATGTCATAGTAAATTAATGAGAACATGACATGTGTTTTTGTAAAAAACATAATTAAATGTATTGTAATAAACTTTTCTATTCCATCTAAAGACCCTCTGGATGATACTCTTCCAATCATTGTTTGGTTTTCCCAAATTCTTGATTCTCTACATTCAATTTCATGGTGCTTTTTTGTTAATTTTGTGCCTAAATGAGGACTCTGGTGCTAAGTAGGTCCACAAGAGATTTCAATGATGTGTATTATTAAACTACAAATCTACTAGCTTTACCGACATATGGTAATAATATGAAAGAAATATATTTTACATTTTAATATATAAACTAAAAATATATTTATATTGAAATACAAAATAATGTATGTGTAAATTCGTAATTGTTTTTTCTCTTAAGATTTTAATAAGTAAACTAAAAAGTATATTTATAATAGGTTTTCTACTATTCAGGATTATCTTTCTACATTGTAGGATTAGTAATTTTAAAATCCATAATTGTATTTTCTCTTAAGATTTCGAGTGTTTCATAGATGAAAATTGTTAAATTATTACTAAATTAAAGATACGTGTGAGCTATAAATTCATAGAATATAGATTTCAAATAGTAAATATTAACATTTAACTTATATCATATCTAGATTATAATAAATAAATAAAATTAAATTCTAATACAACCACTTTTAATTTATATCATATCTAGATTATAATATTTTTTTATAATACGATATAATCTTGATAGTATATTTTCAAAAATATTAAAATTATTTTTTAGGTACTGTACCAAAATTTTGGATAAAATCCGTAAATTATTATATAAAAAAGGGATAATATCCCTGGCTTATTATATACAAGTGTATAATATCATGCTTTGTTTATATTTATTATAGATAGATTTTAAATTTTTTACTTATATTTTATAATTTTCAAAACAAACAAATAAATATGAATCTATAAAATTGTGTCACATTTTTTTGCATAATAACAAAAAATAGTTGATAAGAATTTTGTTGTTACTACTATAAAATTGAGCTATATTTTAATTTAATTAATTTTATAGGATCATCCATGTATCTAGTATTTTTACCAAATTAAAATAATTTGGGCCTAGGTTTTCACCATGGGCCCTTGTTTGGTTTTAGACGGTTTTATGCAAACTCAAAATTTAGAAGGTTCTAGAAAACAACCTATCAATCATTGTATAAATAGTGAGCCTATAGGGATATAAAGGTGGTGTTTGCTGATGGCAAAGAGTGCTGATTCATCGAGGTCAATTTTTTCAAAGTTTTTTTTTATCATTTCTCATAAAGGATGAATTAATTTAGATTGGAAGAAAAAGAATGTCTGGCCTACTTAAAAGTCAGGTTGTTGTCGCCCAGATGATGTTGCCATACAGATCTGGTAATGAATTTTCCTTTCTGGAGTTTTGTTAGTTTTGATAATTGAGAATTCTTTAAAATTTTGAAAGGCATCTTATTATGAAATGGCTAATGGCTAATGAGACATGGCTCCCCTCAAATCTAATTATGTTGACTATATTTATTTTTTTTGAGATATTTAAGAAAATTTATTACAATTTTCTCTCTAAGTTAATATCAGAGTTAATATCAAGTATTTATAATTTCTTTGTATATAAAAGGTATCTATGATATTGTTGTGGAATAAAAAGTAGGGTGTAATTAATTCGTGTATTGATTGCTAGGGATTGAGAGCTTGGAGCTTTTATGGTGGCTGCTCTTGCTGTCGGGACTAGTCGATCCTCGCAAGATGCCTACATACCTTGATGAATATCAAGAATCAAGCTAAAATGTAGTTCTAGATTTGCCTACGTGGCTTGATGCGCCCTCGCGGCGTAGTAACGTAGTGGCTTGTACGTCCTTATTAGAGGATAAAGCCTAAAACGCAAATGATGTATGGGGCTGTGCCCCAAAAACCGTGTCATGAGAATGAGGGGTCATGCCCTTTATATAGGCTTGGGAGGCCTTGGAGTTAGAGTAGGGTTTGGGAACTTGGTGGACAAGTTACCCACTCTAGGCCCGATTCTAGATCCTTCCTGTATGAATTAGTTTCTGTGTCTGATTTGGTGACTTGGGAGCTACTCATAAAGATATTGTATCCTTATTTGACTCTTATTTCCAAGCTGTTAGCTATCCCTCAATATTAATTACGAAATTAATATTTAATTAGGGTTTCGGGCCTCATTAATGGGTTTCATATTTGGACCAGGCTAGGTCTAATTAATGCATCATTAATTATGTCTTTAGGGCTTATTTTTAGCCCATATCATTTGCCCCCAACTTCTAGGAAAACTGATCAGGTTTTCGTAGAAGTTATATTTGCCTAAATCGAGACTCGGGGTCGTTTTTATCCCTTAGGACTTTTCAATTTCCCTACCCTTATATGGGGACTTTGGTTTACACTAGTGTTTCTCATATATCGCCTTATTGTAAAGTGTGGAGCGACCTACACATTTACGACGATTTGCCTTATTCGAGGCTAACTAACAATGTTTGTGTCTTACTGAAAATTATTTGTAATTTTATTGCACTTTCAAATTTTTCTCGTACTCACGGGTATTTTTCTTAATTATTCATAATAATTTAGGAATTTTCTAGTACCCACAGATATTTTTCCTAATTATTCCTAATATTTTAGGAATTTTCTTGTACCCACGGGTATTTTTCTTAATTATTCCTAATAATTTAGGAATTTTTAATGTACCCACAGGTATTTTTCGTAATTATTCCTAATAATTTAGGAATTTTTATGTACCAACGGGTATTTTTCTTATTTATTCCTAATAATTTAGGAATTTTTATGTACCAACGGGTATTTTTCTTATTTATTCCTAATAATTTATGAATTTTCTAGTACCCACATGTATTTTTCTTAATTATTCCTAATAATTTAGGAATTTTCTTGTACCCACGGGTATTTTTCTTAATTATTCTTAATAATTTAGGAATTTTCTTGTACCCACAGATATTTTTCGTAATTATTCCTAATATTTTTGGAATTTTCTTGTACCCTCGGGTATTTTTCTTAATTATTCCTAATAATTTAGGAATTTTCTTGTACCCACAGATATTTTTGGTAATTATTCCTAATATTTTAGGAATTTTCTTGTACCCACGAATTTTTTTTTTAATTATTCCTAATAATTTAGGAATTTTTAATGTACCCACAAGTATTTTTCTTAATTATTCCTAATAATTTAGGAATTTTTAATGTACCCACATGTATTTTTCGTAATTATTCCTAATAATTTAGGAATTTTTAATGTACCCACAGGTATTTTTCGTAATTATTCCTAATATTTTAGGAATTTTCTTGTACCCACGGATATTTTTCTTAATTATTCCTAATAATTTAGGAATTTTTATTTTATAAACTTGAGGGATAAATACATCAACTCTTACAAAATTTGGGGTACTAAATAGTACTTTTCCGGGAGACCTCATTTCAGGTCGTGTAACCATCCATTTGTGGGGTGGTCGCAAGATTTTTGGAGGACAATCACGACCTCAATTAAGGTCGTCCAAGGCTCCATATACGCAGTGCTCGTGGGCTTTTCCGAGGTCATTCACGACCTAATTTGAGGTCGTTAATTTTTTTTATTTTTTTTGATTATTTTATTCAAATTTTGAATAACTTTTATACCCAAATCAGGGGTGTCCGACCCGGAAAAAATTTTGCTTAAATAAAATTCGAAAATTTTAATCGAAAATATTGAATTTGTGCACACATGCATTTTAGGGGGATTATTTCATAATTTTTCAGGGACTCTTTTTGTGAACATAGCAAAAGTAGGGGGTACTAAATTGTACTTTTTGTAAGACCTCATTTGAGGTCGTGTAACCCCTCATTTGGGGGCTGGTCGTGAGTTATGTGAGGTCAATTTACGACCTCATTTTAGATCGTCCATGGCCATGATTTGTCCCAGGTCGTAGACTTCACAAGCTCCCTCTGCGACCTCACTTGAGGTCGGGTAAGGCCTTCAATTTAGACTGGTCGTGAGGCTTACGAGCTCAATCCACGACCTAGATTGAGCTCGTGTAAGGCCTTCAATTTAGGCTGGTCGTGAGGCTTACGAGCTCAATTCACGACCTAGATTGAGGTCGTGTATAGACCTATAATATCAGTGGTCGTGAGGTCAACGATCTCAAACCACAACCTGGATTGAGGTCTTGGAAAGACCCAATTTTTACCCAGGTCTTGAGGTTCTACGACCTCAATTACGAATTGAATTGAGTTCGCCACAAGGCTACATTTGTGGCTGGTCGTGAGGTGTGTGACCTCATTCTATGACCTCGATTGAAGTCTTTTTAAAGCCTCGTTTCTCCTAGGTCTTGGGTCACCACAACTTTATCTCTGAAATCTAGAGAAGGTCACTCGTGACTTGAAATTCCAGCCCCTGAAGACATGGATTGAGGTCATATTTTTGTCCTTTCACTCGATTATAAGGCCCGCTTACTCCATGAGTGTTGAAAAATCCACATCTTTTTGCTCGTTGCTCCGATTTGAGCTTATGATATATCGAATCGAAGCTTGTTTCGAGCTCTAACTCCTTGCAATATATTTTTTTTTAAACTTATTTCTCGTATTTTTTGAGCCTTCATTTGGACGGAGTTAGGCATTCACGAGCCTTCAGTCGGGTGGAACGTGGCCTATTCGAGCCTTTAGTTCCTTACTGCTAGCTTCCCTGCCTCCGTGGCATCGTTTGGCAACCAGCCATTCTCAAGGTGTGCTTTGATAGGATCTATCCAGCATCCTCCTATCTCGATAGGAGCAATAAGCTTAGAATCAATTGTAGGGGTTCTCAGAACTTGGAAGTAGACGCTCCCAGGATGGGTCTCGACCTCTGAAGAAGTATACTGAGATAAGGCATCGACCTTTATATTCTCCTCCCTTGGGATATACTCAACGTAGCACTCGTCGAACTGGGCTATCACAGCTTTCACAATACTCAAGTATTTGGCCATATTCTTTTCTCTAGCCTCAACCTCTCCATCGACTTGTGAGACTTCCATCTTTGAGTCTCCACAGACTCAGGTTCTTCACCCTCAGGGCTCTTGTCAATCCAAGGCCGGCTATCAGAGCTTCATACTCTATCTCGTTGTAGGTTGTTTGGAAGTCGAACTTCAAGGCATACTTAACTGCGGACCCATCGGGGCTTTGCAGAACTAAACCTGTACCACTGGTTTTTGTTTTTGATGCCCCATCAAAATAGAGCATCCAATACTCCTTCTTCTCTTCTAGAGGCTTCTCACCTTGCTGACCTTCCTGGTCTATACCTCATGCCCCTGACTTCTTGGTTGTCAATGGTATACTTAACCACGAAGTTAGCTAGATCCTGGGCTTGATGGTCGTCCTAGTCTTGTACTTAACATCAAATTCTCCTAGTTCGATTGCTCACTTGATGAGCCTTCAATTACATTGAACGCGGCCTATTAGAGCCTTCAATTCCTTAGAGCTAGAAGCTTGCGGTTTCATCGAACCTTATTTCCACTTAGTTTGATCAGGTGGAATGTCCTAACCGGATGCTCAGATACGATAAACATTAAGGTTTGGGGTGTGCCGAGTCTAGGCACCACATTTTTTTCAAACAATTCCATCTTGTAAGAGCCTCGTTTTGAATTGTCATCCATTTCTAGCTACTAGGATTGGTGGAAGTCCATGTCTACGTATCACACTTTCCCACAGGAATTGTGTCATTTGCTTGATGGTTATCCAGGCTCGGGGTTTGGCCTCAGTCTACTTCATGAAGGTATCAATTACAACTATCAGGAACTTCCTTGGGGCATTTGCCTTTGGGAATGGTGGAACTGATGGTTTTCAACATTTCAATGGATTGATCAACAGTTTCATGTTTTTGGATATCGATCGCACATAACTTCTGGCATCAGCCATCATGCATGGCTAGTAGAATCCAAATTGGGTCATCTTTTGGGCAAGCGTCCTCCCCCCCGAGTGTTACCCACAGATTTTCATATGAGTTTCTTTCAAGGCTATATTCGCGTTTTAAGGTCTCAGTGTTATTATTGACAACTTTCGTGCCTCCAAGGCATTGTCGGGTAACCAACCAGTTTCCTGGTGAGCCTTTGTAGGATCTATCCAACGGCTTTTCATGCCTACAGGTGTTATATCATCTTTTCTATCAACGTTTCGGGTCTCCAAGACTTGGAAGTGAGAACTTCCAACATAATTCTCTATCTCTGAGGAGGCAAACATAGATAGGACATCAGCCTTTGCCTTTCCTCCCTCATAACACTCATTGAATTGGGTCAAGTCTCAAGTATTTTGTCATGGTTCCAGCCCTGGCCTCGAACTCACCATTCACTTTTAGTACTACTGATCTTGAGTCTCCACAGACTTTAAGGGTTTGACCCTCCGGGCTCCAGTTAAGCCAAGTATGGCTTATCATGGCTTTGCATTTAACCTTATTGTTTGTCGTTGGGGAATCATGAACCCATCGGGGTATGTTCCCACTTAATTTTGTTTTTGATTCTCCATCAAAATTCAAAATTGATCCAATACTTCTTGAGTACCGCTTCTGGATTCTCCTTCTCTAATCCTTTTCCCTCCTCGGGTACTACCGCCTGCCCCCCGACTTCTTAGTTGTCAATGGTGTATTCAACCACGAAGTCAGCGAGTGCTTGGTGATTTATTGTGGTTACTCTGTCTCATACAAGACCTTCCTCACGTAACAGATGGGTTTTTGAACCTTGTTTTACTCTTTCACAAGGACGACACTCAAAGCTGTGTCAAATACAGCCAAGTTTAGATGCAGTAACTTTCCGTGATTTGGTTATGTCAACACCTGGAGGTTCCGTGTCAAGGATTGCTCTGCTCTTATCTGGGTTGGCCTTAATTTCCATGTTTGGAGACCGTAAAACCCAAAAAAATTCCTGATCCTATGCTGAAGGCTTATTAAGTCAGATTCAATATCATCTTGTGGTGCCTTAACACCTCAAACGCCTCATGAGAATGCTCGATGTGATGTACCTTATCGAGGCTCTTGATTAACATATCATTTTCATGGACTTCGATAGTCTTCCCACAAAGATGCTCAAAGATCTTATTTATCAATCTTTGGGACGTCACCTTTGTTGCATTGGTCAATGTATCGTTCCTTGGTAGGGGAAAGTAGTCACTAGGACATGCATCTTTCATATCAATGAATTCAATACACATCCTTCATTCTCCATTGGCCTTCCTGCCTCTTGGAATCAAAATTTATTTTCTTCCATTTTATCGTATCCCTATTCGGGTGGATGTCTAGTTTACATAATTAATTGGGGGTCGACCCCTGGCATATCAGCTACTGTCCAAGTAAATACAACAATGTTCTCTTGAGGAACGCTTCCAATTTTCCCTTCAAGGGTTCATTCAGCAATGCCCTACGTGGGTACCTTTTTAGGTTCTTCAGGAACTAGGGGAGTGGGGACTAAGTCCTTTGCGGAGTTTTCTCTTTGTTTCTCATCTTCTCGGACATCCATGTCTTCAATCGTGAGGACCTGCCCCCCGATTCCATCAGGCCTCAAAGTGGCTAGATATCAATTCTTTGTTATTGTTTGATCTTTCTTTTCTTTATCAACTCCCTTCCTTGTAGGAAATTTGATCTTCAGGTCTTAGTACGAGGCAACCGCCTTAAAGGAACGCAAGCATGCCCTTCCACGGATCACATTGTAAGTGAAAGTCGCTTTAACCACCAAAAGGTTTAACATCTGAGTGGCCTCCCTAGGCTCCCGTCCTAATATCATGGACAACCGAATAGTTCCTCCAACTCTCGACTCAACTCCATTGAACCCATATATGGGCATGTTGGAGAGGGTCAATTGAGAATCGTTGTATCTCATCTTCGAGTATGCATCATGAAATGAAATATCCACTGAAGTTCCATTGTCTAGCAAAACTCTTTTCACTTGCGAGTTGCCTATCACTGGTGTTATGACCAACGGGTCATCATGGAGGAATCACCCCTTCCACTTCAGAATCATCAAAGGTAATTACCATTTCAGTATTTACTTGCTATGGAGCTCCTCCTCTAATGTGCATACCTTCTTGAGCGTGAGCTTTATGAGAGCTCCTTGTATTCCCGATCGTTGTCGAGTTTTCAAAAATCATGTTTATCATCGGCCCCCTGGGGCTATGGATTTGGATCTCGATCGTCATCCTTCCTTCCATAATCTCTTCTTTAGGTTTCCCTGTTGGCCATCCTTGATGAACTTATTCAACTTTTCTCTTTGGATCAGAAACTTGATCTTGTGTTTTAGCAGTCTATAATCGTGAGTGTTATTCCCCAATGGCTTATGGAACTGACCATATTGGTTCTTGTTTCTCTTTCCGGGATCAGCCCTTAGTGGCTTCGGCCATCAGAGATTCTTGCGTTTCTCAATGTCCATCAGGATTTGGGTGTTGGGAGTATTCAAGCGTGAATAAATGGTGAACCTCGGTCCTTGATCGCTCTTCTTCCAGGTAGAGTTAGAGTCTTTACTTATTTGAGGATAATTATCCTTAAAATCCTACTCTTGACCCCTTTCGCTTCTTGTTGTTACCTCTATTGCCTCCAGGAGGGGTTGAGGTTTCCTTTAAACTTTCCTCTACCTTGATGGCTACTCTATCATTCAGGTTCGGGACCTTCAAGGCTTTCTTGGTGCTTCATGTAATCCCTCAAGGATTCATTCTTTCCTTATTCCACGTTCATGGGGATGCAAAACTTTTCTCATGAACTTTCCATCAATAAATGGGGCGATAAGTGCCCTACTTAGTCCTTTAAAGGGTCCGGTCGAGTTCGGGGGCAACCGACTATACTATCGTTGTGTCATGCCCCCCAGGGTTTGAGAGAATGCCCTACACTTGATTGCGTTAGTCACGGGTTGGAATTAGTAGTGCATTGAAGAATGTCCTCATATAATTAGTGGGATCTCCTACCCCATCACACACCTCGATAGCGGACATCTTGAATTTTCTTGAGGTATGAGCATTCATTATCTCGTTGGTGAAGGACGGTATTGGATCATCATGATCTCCCAGAGGCACCGAGCCATCGGGGCCAACCCTTTGTGTATCAACCATTCTCCTCCTAGGGGTATCAATCGAATTAATAGCATAAGGGATCCTTGTTCTTGGGGGCAGCCTAGCCTATTATATTTCCAGGTTTTTCTTTAATTTTTGGATATGTACTTCATAAGCTAGTATCCTCCCTTCTAAAGTCTTGGGAGCCAGTCCTTCGGATCCTCGGGGCTTAGTAGGCCCTGACCCTCCTTCAAGCTCCTTGCCTGGTTCTCCTTCTGCGATAGCTATCTTCATCAGTGGATGATAAATCGTCAATAATATATGGTCCGGAAAGATCATGACTCCTTCATTGGTGTTCTAGGCCTTGAATGTATTGAGGTACGTATGCCTCATATTGCTAGCCACTTCTACCATCGATGAACTACATCCCATTGGTGGGAACCTAAGTTCATTGTGTAATGATGGAGATGGACATCTATAGTCCCAACGGTGCGCTAGAGGGGCGACTCCACCATCCGGAGGGGACTCGTCCCTAAATTCATTGAACCCATAATTGACTGCTGTGGATGAATAATTTGAGCTCCCAAATCCTTTAGTTTATGGCCTAAAGAGTTGTTCCTTAAGTCCCTCGGGGTTGAGAACGTCCAGCTCCCTCAGACGGCTCATTGCCTTGACGTCTCTTGCTAGAACGGACGTCCTCTTCCTCATCTTCCTCAGGCGAGAAGTCGTCTTTGGTGTATGATCCGAAGAAACTTTGGTTTCCTCCAACAAGGGGACCAAGCATACAATGTATTGAGGCACATACTTGATGGTTCCATCAACAATTCGGAACGGTGACAACCCATAAACGGGGTTTTGAGTTATTGGGATTAGCATGACGATGGTGGCGATCTGTGCTCCTTGTGCTCCATTGGCCAGAGGTGAGACCACCATCTGCAATTGGGGATTCGCTCCTTAAGTTAGTGGATCTTGGGTAACCCCTTGGGGATCACTCCTTCGGGGATCACTACTTGGAGACGCGTCTCTGGGGGAGTCGTTCCCTAATTGAAAGTCGAGGGGAGTGGATCATCAGTTCGATTGTTTTTTCATCATCGTTAGTATACGATCGAGACTTTTCCCTCCTGCTACATGTGGAGGTTTCAAGCCTGAAATATGGGGTGAATCATCCTCTCGTTAGGGTGGAAGCCCATAACTTGGGTTCTAATCTGTTAGTGGTGGAAGTACCATGGTAGAGATTTGTAATCATGCTTGCCTATTATGGGAATAATCATGCCTAGGATTGGGGATCCGCCCTGGAGAGTTAAACTCGTTCACTAGGGCAGTGAAGTAGACATCCTCCGAAGGGAGTGACAACCATCTGAAGGGGATTCGTCCCTTGGTTGAAGGGGTTCGTCACTAGGGGTAACGACCTTTGAGTTTGAGTTTCAGACCTCGGGGGATCCGTCCCTTGAGGCTGAGTAATCTGAGGTTGAGGGTGCGAAAGTGCCGATGGGCGTTTCAGTAGTTTCTGCGATTGATGTTCTTCATGTGGTAACCATGGTTGATGTCTTCTTCCCACAGACGGCACCAAATGTTGTGGAATAAAAAGTAGGGTGTAATTAATTCGTGTATTGATTACTAGGGATTGAGAGCTTCGAGCTTTTATGGTGGCTGCTCTTGCTGTCGGGACTAGTCGATCCTCGCAAGATGCCTACGTACCTTGATGAATATCAAGAATCAAGCCAAAACATAGTTCTAGATTTGCCTACGTGGCTTGATGCGCCCTCGCGGCGTAGTAACATAGTGGCTTGTACGTCCTTATTCGAGGATTAAGCCTAAAACGCAAATGACGTATGGGGTTGTGCCCCAAAAACCGTGTCATGAGAATGAGGGATCATGCCCTTTATATAGGCTTGGGAGGCCTTGGAGTTAGAGTAGGGTTTGGGAACTTGGTGGACAAGTTACCCACTCTAGGCCCGATTCTAGATCCTTCCTGTATGAATTAGTTTCCGTGTCTGATTTGGTGACTTGGGAGCTACTCATAAAGATATTGTATCCTTATTTGACTCTTATTTCCAAGCTGTTAGCTATCCCTCAATATTAATTACGAAATTAATATTTAATTAGGGTTTCGGGCCTCATTAATGGGCTTCATATTTGGACCAGGCTAGGTCTAATTAATGCATCATTAATTATGTCTTTATGGCTTATTTTTAGCCCATATCAGATATGATCTTATGTTAATTTATATATTAATTTAAATTTTCAGCAAATAATGAAGAAAATGCTCCAATAAAAGTTAACGGGGTGGATGATGTTGTTCCACCTGTGCTGAAGGTTATGAAGCTGAAATGTGGAGCAACTACCTCATAAAACATGGCAGGGAAATGTGAGTGACTCTTTCATGGTCGTTGATTTGGTTTAAGATTAGTAGTTACCTGATATGACATGTGTTTAATGGACTATTTTAATATTTGGTTTGTGTATATTTATCTAGTATTTTTAATACTTATATATTTTAATGAATTCGTTGTCTTTTATTAGTTAAACATTATAGATATCTTTTCTTAGATTCAGCATCATTTACACAGAGAAAAGTGAATTCCTTCAAATCCAAAGTCCAAAATACGTGAATGGAAAATACGTGAATTCCTTCAAATCCAAAGTCCAAAAAATGTGAATGGAAATACTAGCTCTATTTATGTGAGTCTTTTAAGGAAAAGGTGCTAATGTTATTATTTATTTCATTATATGGTGTTTGTCTGAGCTACTACATGTTAACCCTATCATGTAAATTCTGATGTGTTATCTTTTGGGCTTTCTCTGTGCACAATGCAGTTAGTTTTTTCGTATTATTTCAAAATTTCTATTTTTCCCACTGTTAGGAATAATTCATAAGTTGTGATGTTAAGAATAGAATTTACACATTATACTTCTTGTAATCCTGATCTTATAAAGGATTTAGCACTTTATATAGGATTTATGTATAAGACAGTTATCTGTATAGTTTAGTCAGGAATGAACAGTGTATCGGAGACTACATGTCAGGAACAAAGGACAAATCTTGATGATGGTCTAATACTGATGGTTGATCAGATACTGATGTAGTGTACAGATCCTGATATCAGTTTTGTTACTGATGATGTCATTATGGATGCTACAGAAACTGGCAAGTGCTATAAAACATGATCGTTGTTTGAAGAACAAGCAAGAAGATATTATGAAGGAAAGAGTTTTCTATTGATGGAAACTATCGACTAGAAGGCAGAACATTGTAAAGAGCGTGTGTTGTGAAGACGAAGTTGTGAGTTCGTGTGCGTAGCTCTGTATAAGATTTGTATTCGAGAAGTTCGAAACAAACAGAGAGAGAGATTTGTATTGTCAGCAGCTGCTAAAGGTATTGTACACCTTTGGTAGAGTTTGTATTTGATCTTATTAATACAAACAAGAGTTTGATTCATTCGTTTATTCTTGTTCATATAATCAAGCAAAAATTAGACACGATTATATAACTTGTATTCAACCCCCCCCTTCTACAAGTTATTAGAGTTAACAATTGGTATCAGAGCAGGTTGATTTCGAATAATCATAAAGATCTGCAATCATGTCTGGTTACAAGGATGGGAATACTAAAATTCCTATGCTCAAGAGAAACGAATATACTCTATGGGAAGTAAAGATGTTGCATCATCTGGAAGCAACAGATCCTGATTATCTTGACAGAATCAGAGATGGACCTTTTGTTCCAACAAAGGTCGTTGGACAAGCAACTGTTGATGGTGTGGTTGTTCCAGAACATACAGCAGAGAAGCCAAAATCTGAATGGTCAGATAAGGACAAGGAGAATGTTCTTAAAGATGCTAAAGTGAGAAACATATTATTCAACAGTCTTGATTCTGTTCTCACTAACTATGTTCACTCTTGTAAAACTGCTAAGGATATATGGGACAATCTTAAGGTTCACTGTGAAGGAACTAAGCCTGTCAGGAAGAATATGAGGACATTACTTATACAACAGTATGAGTACTTTGAATCCAAGTCTGGTGAGTCACTTACTGATACCTTTGATAGGTTTACAAAACTCATCAATGAGATGGCCATGCATGGTAAATATTATGACTTGGAGGATATGAATACAAAGTTCATGAAAGCTTTGCCTGATTTCTACAATGAGAAGATATCTGCGATTGAGGAAGCTAATGATCTGGATGAAATTTCATTAGAGGCAGTATATGGAAAATTGAGAGCTTATGAACTTGACAAGCAGCAAAAGAAGAGCAGGAGTGAAGGAAAGATGAAGACTATTGCACTTACTGCTCAATCTGAAGTTAAGAAGCTTCCTGAAGAACAGCATGAAGAGATTGCTGTAAAGAATTCAAGGAAGAAGAAAAGCAAAGAAAGTTCTGAGTCAGAGACTACTGATATGGACTCTGACAACAATGATTCTGAATCTGAGATGCAGGAACTCTTTGCTATGTTTGCTAAAGCTTTCAAGAAAGGAAGATTCAACAGGAGAAGATTTAGCAAAGGAACTTTTCAAAAGAAGGAGGAGAAGAAGAGTGACAAAGGCAAAAGTACAATTGTCAAGCTTGATAAAGCCAAGATCAAGTGTTTTAACTGCAGCGAGCTTGGACACTTTGCTAGTGAGTGCAAGAAGCCTAGAAATTCAGGAAAGGGTAATGCACTTATGGTCACACAGAAGGATTGGGCTGATTCCAGTGATTCTGAAGATGAATTGGATTATGACAACATTGCATTGATGGCCAATAGTTCAGACAAACCTGGATCTCCAAAGAAAACTTCTCCATCCTCTGTTAAGGGCACAGGAAAGAAGCATTCAATTATCTTGGACAGTGGATGCTCTGGACATATGACTGGAAAGAAGTCCCTGCTTACAAAGTTTGAGAGGAAAGCTGGCCCAGTAATATCTTTTGGAGATGGCAACAAAGGAGAAACTCTGGGATATGGCTCAATTGTTTTGGGGAATGTCATCATAGAAAATGTAGCACTGGTTGAAGGCTTGAAACACACTCTTTTAAGCATAAGTCAACTGGGTGATAAAGGTTACAAATAAATCTTTGACAGAGAAGGATGCAAAATCTTGAATATGCAGAATGGAGACATTGTTCTAACTGGTCAAAGACATGGTAACATATATGAAGCCAGCTTAAGTGATACATCTAAAGGAATTGTTAGATGTCTCTACAGCAAAGCAACAAGTGATGAAAGCTGGAATTGGCACAAGAAGCTCTCACATCTTAATTTCAAGAAGCTTAATCAACTTGTTAAGCAAAATTTGGTGAGAGGCCTACCACAGGCAAATTTTGTGCAAGATGGACTTTGTGATGCATGTCAGCTTGGAAAGCAAAGAAGAACCACTTTCAAGAGCAAGACTGAAAATTCAATTACTGAACCATTTCACATGCTACATCTTGATCTGTTTGGGCCAGTAAACATTATATCTATCAGCAAGAAAAGATATGCTCTAGTTATGGTGGTTGATTTCACAAGGTTCACATGGGTGTTCTTTCTACACAAGAAGGATGAAGCTCCTCAGCAAATCATTGAACTCATCAAGAATATTCATAATAACTCTGAGTACAAAGTCAAGGTACTTAGAAGTGACAATGGTACAGAATTCAAGAATTCTACAATGGAGGGGTTTTGTGCAGACAATGGAATCACTCAATAGTTTTCTGCACCTGGTACACCTCAGCAGAATGGTGTAGTGGAAAGAAAGAATAGGACTCTCATAGAGGCAGCAAGAACCATGCTTGCAGATGCAAAACTTCCAACCTACTTTTGGGCAGAAGCTATTAACACTGCATGTTTCACTCAAAATTGTACCTTGGTAAATAGTCATGGAAAAACTCCCTATGAGATGATCAAAGGAAAGAAACCAAGTGTGAAATACTTTCACATCTTTGGATGCAAATGCTATGTCCTAAAAGTTCATCCAGAACATCTTGGAAAATTTGAAGCCAAATCGGATGAAGAATTTTTCTAGGATATTCAGCATCTAAGGCCTTCAAAGTTTATAATCTCAGAACTCACATTGTTATGGAATCAATTCATGTTGCATTTGATGATAAGAAATTTGGAATTTTGCAAACTGATGAAAGCCATGACAAATTGGAATTTGAAAATCTGAAGAATTCTGAGATACTCTCAAGTGATGATGAAGGTTCTCCAGAAGGAATTTCTATTGCTTCTCAAAGGAAGGCTACTGTTGAGGGGGAGCAAATAAATCAAAGAGAACACAGTGATCATCAGGAGCAGACTAGCCTTTCAGAGTCTACTCCATCAGGAACTGACCTTTCAGAGTCTACTGAGGAAAGATCAGTAACTAGCAGCAATATGGAATCTACTGATTCTATTGATCAAAGGAGAGTTTTTGAAGGTAGAGAGAATTCTTCTACAAGAGATACCACTAACTTAGGGGGAGAGACTAGCAGAGTTAATCTACCATGTTAGAAATGATTGATGAGAACAGTGTTTGGAAGCTAAAGTAACAAAACAGAGTTTAGCTGGAAGCAGTCAAAGTTTAGTTAAACACTGACTGGAAGCGCAACAAAGATTGTTAAACTCTGTAGCGGTAATGTCTAAAGAGTCAACAGTGTTTGAAGATTGATACAAGATAAATATGGAAGCAATATCTTTGAAGATTGGAAAGCTGTCAAAGAGATTGAGTTGACTTGGAAGACTTGAAGCAATCGTGATTGATATCAATTGTATAGCTTAATTATAGGAGAATCAATTACTGATTGTACGAAGCTGTATGTTTTATAAATACAGTTAGGTTAACCCTAGAAGGGTATCGAACATTGAGAAATTCATTGATTGTAACCTAAGCAGCTCTCTGTGATATTTTACATCACTGAGAGAGGAATTGTTAATTCCAAACAGTTTTTAAGTATTAAACAGTGTGTTCTTGTTAAGTTACTCATACAGTATTTGATTACCTATTGTGTATTCGACCTAACAAGTGGTATCAGAGCCAATCTGTTACTTTATTACAGTTAAAGATCCAAACACAATAGTAATCAATGGCAGAGATACCTCCACCATCTGAGAAAGCTCCTACTACTGTTAGTAGGTATGAAACAATTAGGGTTCCTATACTTAGGCCATTAGAGTATGCAATTTGGAAAGTAAAGATGACCATGTTTCTGGAGGCTACAGATCCAGAATATCTTGATAGAATATATGAAGGTCCTCACAAACCTACAAAGTTATCTGCTGCTGCTGTTGGTGAGGAATCAAAGGTCATTCCAAAAGAAAAGAAAGATCTAACTGCTGAGGATCTTTCATCTATTGCAAAGGATGCAAAAGTAAGACATTTACTTCACAGTGCTTTAGACAATGTTATGTCTAATAAAGTGATTAATTGCACAACTGCAAAGGAAATATGGGATGCACTTGAGGTTAGGTGTCAAGGAACTCCTGCAATCAAGAAAAACAGAAGAAACATACTCACTCAGGAGTATGAGCATTTTGAGGCAAAGTCTGAAGAAACCATGACAGAAACATTTGACAGATTCTGTAAACTGCTCAATGATTTGTCATTGGTTAACAAAGAGTATGATTTAGAAGACTCAAATCTCAAGTTTCTTCTTTCTCTACCTGAAAAGTGGGATGTGAAAACAACCACCATAAGAGATAACTATGAACTTGGTGAAACAGAGATTGATGAAATTTATGGACTGCTCAAAACCCATGAATTGGAATTGGAGCAGAGAAACAAAAGATCAAGTAGAAAGTCAAAGTCTGTTGCTCTTAAGGTTGAGGAGAAACCATCAAAGAAGGAAGCATTAAGAAGAAAGGCAAAAGGAAAAGCTTTAGTCATACACTCAGAAAGTGAGTCATCAAACACTGATGTTGACTCAAACACAGATGGAACATCTTATTCTAAAGATGATGAAGAGATGATGCAAATGGCTGCATTGATGGTAAAGACCTTCAAGAAGATGGGATTCAAGAACTTCAAGAAGGGAAAGAGATTCTCCAAGGACTACTCTAAGTCTGACAAGAAGAATTTCAAGAAATCTGAGGGAAAGGACTTCAAATCTGGTAAGAAAGATAAGTCTGAGATTCAATGCTACAAGTGTAAGGAGATGGGTCACTATGCTCCTGAGTGCAAGAAGGGTAAAACTGAAAAGGCACTCTACACCAAAGGCAGAGATTGGGCAGATACTTCAGATTCAGATGAGGAAGTGAACTATGCACTCATGGCTACTACTCAGAATGAAGATGATGATCTAAAGGTACCCCCAACTACCTATGCTTATAATACTGATAATATAACTGAATTGAGAATTTATCTTAAAGCATTACATATCAGTTATAGGGATCAGACTTTAGAAAATGAGAGGATAAAAAATGAGTGCTCTCAACTCAAAGAGAGAAATAAACTTGTTGAGGAACAGCTAGAGAACATGAATAAAGTTCAGAAAGAGAGAGATGATGCAGTGTTTATTGAACAGGAGTTGCTAGGTAAGTATAAGCAACTAGAATCTGAATTGGAGGATGCTAAACACATTATTAAAACTTGGACACACTCTGGTAAAGACACTCAAGAAGTGTTTCAGTCAGATACAGTAGGTCTAGGTTACTCTGAAGGAGATGAACTTAGATTTGAAAATTTGGTAAAAGTTAGACCACATCGTTCATCTGAAGGTAATGTTATGGGAACAGGTGGACCTAAGACTGAAGCTGAGAAAAAGGCTGTTAAAG
Organism: Kitagawia praeruptora; assembly: GCA_037693485.1. Taxonomy (NCBI): domain Eukaryota; kingdom Viridiplantae; phylum Streptophyta; class Magnoliopsida; order Apiales; family Apiaceae; genus Kitagawia; species Kitagawia praeruptora. The sequence continues at coordinate 131,936,390 of CM075347.1, forward strand.
AATCATATGCTAAGACTTTTGTTAAAGAGGCTAACATTGGTTTAATGACAGATAAACAACTCAAGCATAAGCTTAAAGAGATAAAATCTGTCAACAAACAGAGAATGCCTAAGAAAAACAAAAATGGAAAGGTAGGCATAACATCAGGAATTAAGCCAATGCTTGCTTCATTAGCTCCTAGAAAAACATGCTTTAATTGTGGTAGCACTAATCATCTTGCTAGTTTCTGCAGTAAGAATAAGAACATTAATTCTTTGCCCTCTAAAACTGCAGTTAAAAATGATTATGTGAGGACTAGACCACAGACTTTATGTACACACTGTGGAAGTACATGGCATTCTATTTACACTTGCAGAGATTATCATGCTATTTACTATAATTACTATGAACCCAAGCCAAATTTGAAATGGGTTAAAGTAAACTCTGCAAATGTAAACTCTGAAAAAGTTAGCTTAAACTCTGATAATGTGAATTCCGCTGCAAAAGCTAACAGAATTAAGAAAGCCAAAGGATCCAAGCAAGTCTGGATCCTTAAAACTAATAATCAGTGATTGTTTGTGATTGCAGGGCAACAGGGTTAGTACCCTAGTCATGGACAGTGGATGTTCAGGACACATGACAGGAAATAAAGCCCTGCTATCAGAGTGTGAGGAGAAGGCTGGCCCAAAAGTTTCCTATGGAGATGGCAACATAGGACATACTCTGGGATATGGCAATATTAATCTTGGGAGTGTCATCATCACAAATGTAGCTCTGGTTCCAGGACTCAAGCATGATCTGCTATCTGTGAGTCAAATCTGTGACAGAGGATATCATGTAGATTTTCAGCCTGAATATTGTCAAGTGATCAGTAAATCTACAGGGAAAGTTGCTCTAGTTGGAAACAGACACAATAACATCTATGAAATTAAATTGTCAACAAACACTGATGGCAAAGCAGTGTGTCTGTCAACAAGAATGTCCAGTGAAGAGAGTTGGAAGTGGCACAAGAAACTCTCTCATTTAAATCTGAACAACATCAATGAGCTAATAAAGAATGATCTTGTAAGAGGTCTACCAAGGTCTTTGTTGAATGTAGAAGGCCTGTGTGATTCTTGTCAAAAGGCCAAACAGAAAAAAGCCTCCTTCAAAAGCAAATCTGAGTCTTCAATTGTTGATCCTTATCATCTCCTACATGTTGATCTTTTTGGACCAGTGAATGTCATGTCTCTTGGAAAGAAGAAATATGCTCTAGTCATTGTTGATGAATATACCAGATACACATGGGTATATTTTCTTGCAAAGAAGGATGAAACTGCATTAACACTGACAGAACATATATTACAACTGGACAAAGGGTCAGAAAATCAAGTGAAGATAATCAGAAGTGACAATGGAACTGAATTCAGGAATTCATCAATGGAAGAATTTTGCAAGAGCAAAGGAATCAAACAGGAGTTTTCTGCACCTGGCACTCCACAACAAAATGGTGTAGTGGAGAGGAAGAACAGAACCTTGATAGAAGCTGCAAGAACCATGCTAGATGAAGCAAAATTGCCAACATATTTCTGGGCAGAAGCAGTTCAAACTGCTTGTTTTACTCAAAATGCAACACTGATCAACAAACATGGTAAAACACCATATGAAATGGTGAAGAAGAAAAAGCCAAATCTAAAATATTTTCATATTTTTGGATGCAAGTGCTTTGTGTTGAAGACTCATCCTGAACAGTTGACCAAATTTGACCTAAAGGCAGATGAAGGAATTTTTGTTGGCTATCCACTGTCAAATAAGGCATTCAGAGTTTATAATCTGAGAACTAGAGTGATCATGGAATCAATTCATGTGTCATTTGATGACAAGAAAATAACTGGACTTGAAGATGTCAATGAACATGATCTACTCCACTTTGAAAATGAAGATTTATTCTCTGAAAAAGTAAACTCTGATCAGACTGATCTGACAAACTCTGTTGATCTAAACTCTGAACCTCTACTGGTAAATACTGAAGAAACTCTTCAATCAGAAACAAGGGAAGAACCAGTTGAGGGGGAGCATGAAGAATCACATCAGAGTGATAATTCAAACACTGATAGTGACTCAGTTGATAATTCTGAATCAAACTCTGTTGATTCAAACTCTGTTGATAATTCTGAGCAGTCACATTCAGGGGGAGCATCAGAAAATGAAGAGAGGCACCAAGAAAATCAGGAGAGCATGGATCAAGGGGGAGGATCACATGATGACAGAAGCAATTTGCCTTCTGCAAGAAAATGGACTAAGTCACACACACCTGATTTAATTATTGGTGATCCAGATGCAAAAGTAAGGACAAGAAGTGCAACAACAAATGAATGTCTGTTTCATGCATTCTTGTCACAATCTGAGCCAAAGAAAGTGGAAGAAGCTCTTAAAGATGCTGACTGGATAACAGCAATGCAAGAAGAGCTAAATGAATTTGAAAGAAATGAAGTGTGGACCCTTGTACCAAGGCCCAAGAACAGATCCATTGTTGGTACTAAATGGGTTTTCAGAAATAAAACTGACAGTGAGGGTGTTATCACAAGAAACAAAGCAAGACTGGTTGCAAAAGGCTATTCACAACAGGAAGGAATAGACTATGATGAAACATTTGCTCCAGTTGCTAGATTGGAGGCAATCAGAATCTTTCTAGCATATGCCTCTCATAAGAAATTCAAAGTGTTTCAGATGGATGTAAAAAGTGCATTTTTAAATGGAAAACTTGAAGAAGAAGTGTTTGTGGAACAACCACCAGGTTTTGTAGATCCAAAATATCCAGACTATGTCTACAGGTTAGACAAGGCACTCTATGGACTTAAGCAGGCACCAAGGGCATGGTATGAAACTCTTGCCAACACTACGTCAAAAAAGGGCTTTAGTCACATCAAAAAACTGTGACGGTATGGTTTTGGTCACACTTATTTTTTTCACATGCAGTGTCACCAAAGCCTCCACTACCATAGACATGATATAGCAACACTTTTTCTTAGTAGCTGTATTGACTTATAGAGTGGCTAAAGGCTTTTAATATTTGATGTTGGGAGCAAGAATTCTAGCCTGCTTACTGTAACTAAAAGGGATATACCGTTACAGCGGGAATTAAAAATGTGGCTAAATATTTTCAAAAGCTACATTTATTTGATTTATGGCCACATTTTGAAGATAATATCGTGACGAAATTGATATTTTTATTGGCCAGTTTTTGCTAATTAGTGTATATAAAGGACATCAACTATTACACTTCTTTTTTATGTAATGTGTAGCTAAAGCACCATAACTGTTATACTTTCTTTAAATATTCGTGTCTGTTTTGATTATATTGTAACATGTATGTGTCCTAATTGTGACTTAAATGCTTTTACAGACATTATTTATAATGTTGTAATATATAGTGTGGCTAAAGGATAGAAATAGCCACACACACTTAACTAAATTATACATGATTTTATTTGTATTATAAATGATCCATAGTAATTAATAATACCAAAATGCCAAAATTGAAACACAATGCTATTCTAAAATTCAAACACTTAGCCATACATAAATCAATTCTCATCTACATAAAAATTATGTGATCAATTGCTAGTCTACGCAAGTCAACGCAAGTGAGGCGTTCCAACCGCTTTATATATACAAAAATTTCTATTTTATCTACCAATTCAATATACAAACTATATACAAAACAATCTCATGTCAAAGTGTAGCTCTACTGATATTCCCATGTCCATCCATTCCCCCATTGACATGCCATGCCTTGATTACAAGTACAGGATATGCTAAACTTTCCAATGTCTAGCTTACAGAAGCTGAAACCAGGCTAGAACAGGTGCAAAAGGAACAACTGCAGATGTTGAAAGTATTACTAAATAGCAATAAAGAGTAAGAGATACCTAACACTTAATAACTTTTGACTGCTAAGGAAGATACCTTAAGTGAAGATAGTCGTGCAAGACAAGAACCTTGAAACCTAGCAACTGGAACCATTTGAGGTTTGATTTGTGGTTCGAGTCTTCGCAGATTAGTAGAATATACACATCCAACTTGCAACCTTATCATGTCACCACTGCATACAGAGCACAAAGCTTATATTGAAGAACCTTAAAATTAACTAGCCAATAGAGATATATACTCAATATTTTACAAAGATTCAGTTGATAGCGCTCAGTCACAGATTTTTCAAATACTTGGATTGTTGGAATTTATAAGAGTACTGAGAAATTTATAGCCTTAGTTTCTGCATCAATTTTTTATACATGAATATAATCTACAACAAGACATATGCTTAACACATTAAATATATTCTAGAATTGCTTGAGAATAAAACATAACATTATAATAGCTAAGCAATTTTGCTCCACATAATTAAGATGCTTAGTGTGTTACAATAACTACTTAAATTACTAGAATGGGAAAAGAGCACCAGAGGATAGATCCAGTTATAAGACACAGGTAATTCATGACCAGGACAGTCCTACAAGTATGTACATCACTTAGGCATCAACATGACACAGGTAGACCACATTTATAATGTAATCCTGATGATCCTATAAAAAGGACATATACAGTAACTCAAGTCATAATAAATAGGATAGCGCAATACAAGCAAGTCTGTAGCACCTCCAGAAGAATAGACGCCCATCTGTTTATAGATTATACAGCTGAACAGAAACCACTATCACACAGAGGGGGCAATGTTTCTATTTTTTTGTCGTGTTTATCATTATCTGTGAGCAAATTGCAATCAAACCATGACATCCAAAAAGTTTTACATATAGCTCACAATTCAAATGCATACAAATTTATGACTTTACGAATGCTGACCCTGGATACTACTTTCCCCTGACCGAGAAATAAGTAACAATAAGTAGCTAGAGTTCTACAAAGCAAATAGCAATGGAACATACTTAAAAACATTAAATTGCCATGTGCAGTTGCAGACACACTGGTGACCTACTAAAAATGCACCTAAATAATGTTTTCCATGTTCAATACACTTCCAATTTATAATTCCTCCAAGGGGCAAAGTTGTATAGTTAAACAACTTTCACCTCTTCAAAAAGCAGCATCTTAAGTAGATAAATAACAATATATAGACTGACATTTACGAGAAAGGAAGCTAAAGCAAATTAATTTGAACATGGATATAGAATGATCCAACTAAACAAAGGACTACGATTTTAGTACCAAACTCATTGCTGCATATGTAACATTGGATTCAGCATGTTTAAGAGACAAAGGGCAAAACTAATTAAAAAAAAAAGAAACAAAAGATTGAAACTTTGAATCACCCAAAAGTGTTGACCATCCGCAGAAGTTTCTTCACTCAATAATGGCATTAATAACCCCAGCACCAACAAGCTTCCATTGTCCATGAACACTGTCCATATGTGCATATCAACAAGTAATTCATATTACAAAATTAGAATCCAAAACAATAACACTGAAGGGATGTGGGAGAGAGAGAGAGATAGATGGAGATGGATAGAGGGAGGGAGGGAGGGAGAGAGAGAGAGAGAGAGAGAGAGAGAGAGAGAGAGAGAGGAGACCTTTGGTGGAACCCCCGACCATGATGACCGCGACTACCTTCTCCGTTGAGTTGTCCATGTTTATCAAATCTTACCGGCAAACAAAAACCCCAGATCAAATCAAAACAAACCCTTTTTTTCAATTCAATTGTTTATTTGATGATTAAAACTTAATTAAAGATCTATATACAGACTATAGATGATTACAAGCAAAACCCAGAAGTTCAATTTTTCAATTTTACAGAGGAAGAGAGAAAGTGTGGCACAGAGTGAGTGTGAGGCGGAGAGTGTTATATTTGTGCGTGACTTGTTTGTGTGAGAAGAATGAGGGGGAATGGGAAAAGGGTGAAATTTTTGTTAAGGGGGGAAACAAATTATTGGCAAAAGGGGGAAAGGGAATGAGGGGGAACAGAGAGGGGAACTCAAATTTGTTAACCGGGAAATCAAAATGGAATAATATTTGTATTTTGATACTTGATAAATTAAGGATTAAAAAATATATAAGATAAATAATTATATAAGATTAATTTCAAAATTTCTAATTTTTTTGTACGTCAATCGGGACGAGGCTGTTTAGAGTAAGTAGTAATTTTGGGAGATTTATATTATAAAATCATACAAGATTTTCAATTTTTGTGCACATAAAAAAAATCATTATATATTAAAGTATGATTTCTTCGACAATCGAACCGTACGGATGTTAATAGATACTCATTCTAGTGTTGCAAAAAAATAATCAAAAAATAAAAAAGCTCGGTCGTGACGCATCTTAACGGAATGTTGTAATATTACAGATTATGGTAACGGGGAGAGTGCTAGATTCACTAAACGATTAACATCCTATTTAATTTAAAAGCAGTTTTTGACGATCCAACCGTACGGATGTTAACAAATACTTAAATTAGACACGTAAAAAAATAAAGAAAAAATTACGGATTTATCTTGTACGGCTTTATAAGAAATATCTCATTCGAGTACCACTTCTTGAAAGAAGAGTACCACCCGCTTAACAAACAATTTTTTTAAAAGCAGTTTTTGACGATCCAACCGTACGGATGTTAACAAATACTTAAATTAGACACGTAAAAAAATAAAGAAAAAATTACGGATTTATCTTGTACGGCTTTATAAGAAATATCTCATTCGAGTACCACTTCTTGAAAGAAGAGTACCACCCGCTTAACAAACTATTTTTTTAAAAGCAGTTTTTGACGATCCAACCGTACGGATGTTAACAAATACTTAAATTAGACACGTAAAAAAATAAAGAAAAAATTACGGATTTATCTTGTACGGCTTTATAAGAAATATCTCATTCGAGTACCACTTTTTGAAAGAAGAGTACCACCCGCTTAACAAACTATTTTTTTTAAAAGCAGTTTTTGACGATCCAACCGTACGGATGTTAACAAATACTTAAATTAGACACGTAAAAAATAAAGAAAAAATTACGAATTTATCTTGTACGGCTTTATAAGAAATATCTCATTCGAGTACCACTTCTTGAAAGAAGAGTACCACCCGCTTAACAACTGAAATCAATTGAAATGTAAAACAGTTTATAGAGAAACTGAATAATTTATAGAAAATTATGTACAATCTAGATACGATCCAGATTCACTGAATAATTTTTTTGAATGATTTCTTCGACGATCGAACCGTACATATGTTAATAAACACTCATTTTAGTGTTGGGAAAATATATTTAAAAAATAAAAAGGTCGAGTCGTACGAGATTTTAACAAAAACGTAGTAAAAGTGCTACTTCCAATAACAGGACACGATCCAGATTCACTGAATAATTTTTTTGAATGATTTTTTTGACGATCGAACCGTACAGATATTAATAAAAACTCATTCTAGTGTTGGGAAAAAATAATAGAAAATTGAAAAGGTCGGGTTGTATGAGATTTTAACAAAAACGTAATGAAAGTGCTACTTCCGATAATAGGACACGAACCAGATTCACTGAATAATTTTTTTGAATAATTTTTTCGACAATTAAACTGTATAGATGTTAATAAACACTCATTTTAGTGTTGGGAAAAAATAATCAAAAAATGAAAAGGTCGGGTAGTACGAGATTTTAAACTGTATAGATGTTAATAAACACTCATATTATCTTTGTATATTTTTTTAGTTTTAATAATTGTGGAGTGAATTATTTTCTGTATTTAAGGATTTTAAAATGATTTTATGGATTATATTGCATTTTAGGGATCTATACATGCAAAATTCATAGTTAATTCGTTTTTATCCTAAAAATATGTATGTGTTCCTAATTTCATGCTCTTTATTTTAAAAATATTAAGTTTTATTTTCACCTGTTTTCCATTAAAATTTGTAGTTTGTAATTTGTTGCAACGAATTTTAGAAAAAAATTTCATTAAGTTTGGGGCCAAATTATTGGCTACTTACTAGTATTATCAAAATTAGGATGAAAAAGTAAAGGCGGCAGTTTTCCCCTGCAATCCCAAAATTATTACTCCATACAGTATAAGCCTTTTCTGGCTTTCCCGGTTTCCCCTTCAACAAAAATCACACTTTCCCCCTTTAACTCTGCTCTCTCTCTCTCTACTCTCTAGTCTCCACTCTCTGAAAACCACAGAACACACACACACCACACAAAACCTAAACACACTCAAACACAGATCACTCACTACTCTCATTTTATCGATTCAAATCGAGGGAACCCTAGCTTTTCGATTTTTTCATCATCTCGATCGTCAATTAAAATCAAATTATAAACCCTTAGCTTTTTCTTTTTGTTCACAGCTAAAGGATCGATTTGCTTTGATGAAGTCTCGATTTGCTCCCTTCTTTACTCAATTTATTCATCAATTAGTAAGTACATACTATCCTATGAAACCAAGAGCTAAAAGTTTGTTCATGGATTTGCTAGATTTGTTCAAACTTTCAATTTTTAATTAGGTTAAGTTTAATTGGGTTTGTTAATTTATATGTCTACTTTAGCTACTTGGGTTTGTTTGAATTCTTTTATGGATAATGTATATGTAGTCGGTACTACTGTAAATTAGTGTTTGGTTTTTATAAAACACAATAAAACAATTGGTTTTATAAAACACAATAAAACAATCACATACAGAATCTCCCATTGTCCGATGCTCCCATTGTATGTTTATTCCATCCATATAATTGTGCTACTATGTTCTTACTTGAACGACTTCCATATGCAGATTCTGTGTTTGCTTAGTTATTATCCTGCCTGCTTGTTTGTGATTGTTTAAAATCCCTTACTACTACATTTATAATTCTATTATCATAGATATGTATAAAACACAACACTAATTTATATTTCAGTGGAGATTCAAGCTTTTGGTCTGCAATTGCATAATGGGTATGCATACACATACATACTATTGTTGGTTATGGCATTTTGCATAAAACCATTGAAATTGCTATTGTCTATCCCCTGCACGAGCTTTTATGACCACTAAACTACTAAAACTGTGGATTCAGTATATTTAGTTTTTTCTTTTATTCGTTTGGACTTTGGAGATTGACTATTCGTGACGATTAATTTTGCAACATATATTTCCTTTCAGGAGGAATTAAAAACTTTTGGACGCATTCAACCTGCTTCACATTAGATATGATAAGAATATTAGATCGGCCACATTAGTAGATTGCGGGTTGTCAGTGAAAAAAGGAACGAAGGATATAGTTGTTGATTTTGTTTGGTTACACTTTAAAAGTCATTACGAAGCAAAGTTTCAACATATTGGATCATGAGCAAGATCACGCCTGCTTCAACATAGCTAGTGAAGGTATGTTCCAGGCTTACGTTATTCTGCCATAGCATCCTTTAAAGTGATTCAACTTGTGAATTATAAGTGTGTAGATTTGGAATCGGTGAATTATTCTATCATACCATCTGATAACCAGTATATAGAGTTCAGATCAGTGTTGTAAATTTTGAATTGATGAAAGTAGTTGTGCAATTTAATGGTAACATCTTATTATTCCTTAGCATACCGGGAATGAATTTCGTTTTTTTTTATCTTGTTTTTCAGGTACCTTGACCCTGAATATGCTTCTTTTGGGAAACTAACTGGCAAGTCCGATGTAAAAGTTCAGAAAGATGGCATTGGCTAGTGAAGAATATGCAAGCAATGAAGTTCACATTTCACGCAAGCAGTGAAGTTCACATTTCACGTCTCTGATGCTAGCACTTCTCAACAGCCTTCCGGTATATATTCTTGATGGTGAATCCATCCTAGGGGGATTCTTACCCTTCTTCAGATTGATAAGCCCAGGAAGAGGAAAACACTTCTTCGGTCATTTCTGGGAGGAACGTGTCGTCGTGTATTACATTTTTACTTTTCGTTAGGAGATTATTGTTGGTCATCTTGTAAGCTAATCCTCTAGTTTCCCTTGTATTTTAATTAACACATTGATGTTAATGGTCAAACCACACCTTTGTATTTTTCATTAGCATGTATGTATGTATCCATGTATCTAGTATGTTACATAATTTTCTGGTAATTTTTCGATTAATTTGTGGTTCACTGGATCTTGCTTAATGCCGCCGGATTTTGACCGGATTTTTGGTTTCAACAGCTTGGTATTATAATATAGATTTGTTTCATAATTTTCTGGACTTGCTTGGGCTCGATGGAATTGGTTTTTGGTTTAAAAATGGAAGTGGTAATTGATATTAGATGTTATAGATTGTCAGGGGAGTAGTATGAGTGGAATTGCATGAGTTTTGGAGCTTTGTTGTTGGCTGTCATATTTTGTTCCGTTATTCCGCCAGAACCGATAGCGTTCTTGAGTAGGAACCTTGATCTTCAAAATCCCAACAAAAATTTGAAAAAACTGTTTTTGGATTAAAAATTAAAAATAAAATCCAAAATTCATAAACTCTACTTTTTAGTCACATATAAAATGTAGTGACCATAGGTTATTTCCCATTTAGCCACATCACCGAAAACGACTGTGACCGTTTCGTAACATTTAGACACGGCAAAGAATACTAGTGGCTATATGTTTTAACTTTTAGTGACGCATTATTTTCTTGAATGACATTTATATATATTTGGTCACTATTATTTGGTGTGGCAAAAAATAGTCACATTGTTTTCGACAAATGTAGCTATAAGATGTGCCTGAAAAGGAAACGCGTAGCAGTTGGCATTTTTTTGGTTACGGTAATTATTAACATGGCCATTGTTTGTTACTACATTTGTGAAGCGTGACTAAAGGTATAAAAATTTGTAATATTAGTTACACAAATATTAAATGCGTAACTAAATTTATATTTAGTTACGCTTTTTAAAGAAAGTGTGGCAGGGATTACTGTTTAAAAGTGTGACTAAAGCCCTTTTTTGACGTAGTGCAAATTTCTACTAGAAAGTGGATTTCACAGAGGTACTATTGACAAAACTCTGTTTTACTTTCAATCTGGTAGTGACTTGCTTTTAGTTCAGATCTATGTAGATGACATCATTTTTGGATCTACTAATGATAAACTCTGTAAGAAGTTTGCCAAACTCATGCAGTCAAGATATCAAATGAGTATGATGGGAGAGCTTAGTTATTTTCTAGGCCTACAGGTGAAGCAAACAGATGATGGAATTTTTATAAATCAAGCAAAATATACCAGAAATCTTCTCAAGAAATTTGGCATGCTTGACTGTTCATCTGCAACAACTCCCATGGCAACTGCAACAAAATTGGACAAAGATGCAGGGTCATCAGTAGATATGACATGTTACAGAGGAATGATTGGATCTCTACTCTATTTAACAGCTAGTAGACCTGATATCATGTATGCCACTTGTTTGTGTGCAAGGTTCCAGGCAGATCCAAGAGAACCACATTTAACAGCAGTAAAGAGGATTTTTAAGTATCTCAAGGGCACTATAACTTTGGGGCTGTGGTATCCAAGAGAATCAGAGTTTAAACTACTTGGTTATTCAGATGCAGACTTTGCAGGCTGTAAGATAGACAGAAAAAGCACCAGTGGAAGTTGTCAATTTCTGGGAGACAGAATTGTTTCCTGGTACAGCAAGAAACAGAAGTCAATATCTACATCTACAGCTGAAGCAGAGTATATTGCTGCTGGTAGCTGCTGTGCACAGATTTTATGGATGAAGAATCAACTGCTGGATTATGGATTGAGGTATACCAAGATACCTATTTACTGTGATAATCAAAGTGCTATTGCAATGACAGATAATCCAGTACAACATTCAATGACAAAGCACATCAGCATAAGGTATCACTTCATCAGAGAGCATGTAGAGGAAGGCAACATTGAGCTTCACTTTGTGTCTACAGAACAACAACTTGCAGATATCTTCACCAAGCCATTGAGTGAAGCTACATTTACAAGACTGGTCAATGAACTAGGAATGGTCTCTAGTTTTGACTAGTGATGTTGGTTAGACTCAAAAACTTATTGCTCATGTTATGCAAATTGTTAAGTGCTATGTGAACCTTAGTATTAAACTCTGTTATGCATGCTTATGTTTAAACCTTGTTAAACTCTGTCAGCATGTCTGTCTGTTAAACACTGTTATCATGTTGGATACACTCAGTGAATTCAGAATTGATTATTGTCTGAATGAAGACACCAATGAAGAAAAATGTATGAAGCATGATTCTCAGTAATTAAATCATGATTCTTTCTGAGTCACTGTAATCTAATCAGATTTTGTTCAGTAAATCAACACAGCATGATACTGTTTCATATTTATAGCATCTCTTAGTTTATTCAGTCCTAAACTCTGAGTTTATGAATATTGTGTGCATTGCCTCTCATAAATAATTTTGGTTATTGATGAACTCTAAACTCTGATTAGTGACATTCTGTTCCCAAAGGTATGGTTCCTGATGATTCCTTGTTTGTACTTGTGAAAACCATAAAACTTGAGATGTGTCATTGATTAGTTTGGTGAGTTCAGATTCATGTTTACACCCTGTGAGAGTTTGATCCAAATCAGTGATTGATACATTTTCTAACAATCAGTATTTATTGTTGTGTGATGTTCATCAGGAAGTATGTTTCTCTAGAACTTGTATTAAACCACTTTGAGACTACATGATATGTGTGTGCATGAAAATGATAAAGGCAATAGGATTTACCATTCCTTCAAACACTGTTCAAAATTCTTTTGAACACTGTTCAAACACTGTATAAACACTGTTCATAAATACCACCCTTAGTAAACCCCTTTGAGCCTAAATTAACTGCTCATTTTTCTTATACTCTGAAGTATTAAGAGCAGTTATATTCTTTTGAAAAAAAATCAAGCAGATGAGTGTTTCTCAAGAAAAGAAAAGTTTTTCAGTATATATGTTAAATAAAAAAAAAAAAGGGGGCATATATACTGATCTTGTGCAAATATGTACTAACAGTGTGACTGAACACTTTGGTCTATTAAAATGTTCAGTTTGAAATTCACTCATGAATAAAACATCTCTTCTCATCTGTTTGATCTTACCTCATTACAACCCTGAATAAAGTCCTTTTGATTTGTGCATACATGTACTCAAAGTAGTGTAGATTTGGTGGACATTCAAGCATATGGTAGAATCTGCTTTTCCTGATTGAATGTGAGTGTAAACACTTCACCTAAACACCTGTGTGCTTTGAGAGTTTGTGAGTTTATCAAGTTCATGATTGTTATTCACTGAACGATGCTCTGATTTCTATCTCTTGATCTTTTAGTCTTCAAAGACTGTGTGCTTACTTGGATAATCATGGACATCAATGGGAATAGAAGTTTTCAGATTTCTGTATAACAGTAACTACAGAGTTTAGCATTCATCAAACAATCAGTGTTTACTATGAGAGTTTGTGCATTCAGTGTTTATTTATTTTTTTGTTATGGATTTTATGAAATATTAGATGCTCTAAAAATTGATTTTGGTAAACTCTGCTTCACACACACTCATATTCACAACTGTGCAATTTTTGAAAGGGTTTCAGTGATAAAGTTGGAAAATTGATAAACACTGTTGAGTTGTGTTAAGTACTCTAAGGTAAAGTTTCATTGAGATGATTTGACTATTTTGGAGTAATTGGGGTAGTTGACAACTGTTAATTAGTGTAAATATGTCAAAGTGTCGTGATTATAGGAATGACAGCGGTAATTATTAAGTGATCCATTGGTTGTTTGACACGTGTCCCATGATAGTGTCCCACTTACACATTACTCTACAATCAGTTACGCGCTTTCATTAAATAAACGATTGAGTTTTGGTTTTACTCTAATCGTTTTTGTTCTCTCACTTCACATCGATTAATATTCACCCACTCACAGTTACTTGCATACTCAATCACTTTCAAAATTCTTATTCACTCTCCTTCACATTTTGGTAAACACTTACCATACATCTTTTCTCTGAATATCTTCGTATCATATCTTACTAATGGCAACCAAAGCGTTTGATGCAGCAGGGTTAATTTTTCTTCCTAGTAACTATGCAGCTCCACTGGAGAATGCAAATGCTCCAGAGGCGTTTCATTTGTTTCAAAATTTCTTGAAAGATTCTGAAATAGGGAAGGCTTTAACTGCACCACCAATACTCTCTGCTTCACAAATTGCTACTTTTTGGACAAACTCTGTATATGATGATGGAGAAGAGTCTGGCACTCCAACAATCACTTTCACTCATGCTGAATCAGAGTATATCATTACTCCAACTACGGTTAGGGATGCTTTGGATTTTGAGACTCACACTTCTTACAGTGTTGTTGGTCACGACCACTTGAGGACAATGTTGCAGCAAATTGGATGTGCAGGAAATTTGAATAAGCTGGGGTCTCTGAGAAGGCCACTTTTGAGAAAGGAATGGAGTTTCTTTTTCGATTGCATTACAAGAGCTTTTGGAAAGAAGACAACAAATTGGGATGCACTTCCTCTTGACACTCTTCAAATTGGCCATGCTCTACTGTATGGAGGTAATTTCGATTTTGGTAGACTAGTGCTAATGAATTTGGGAGAGCGTTTGTCTGAGCCTACTTCTGTTTATTTTGCTCGATTTTGTCAAATACTATTTACTGCTTGTGTGCCTAATCTTACAATTGATGAAGCTGATGTCATTCAGCCTTTTCAAGTTGCTAAAAGGATGTTTTCTGATTTGACAAATAAAGATGTTACTAAACAGCAAATACCTGATATGTTTATGCCACTAGCCTTACAAAACTATGTTAACCAACCTCAGGATTCTCAATCACCACAACACATGCCTGAACCATTAGACACCATACATTCTGAACCAACACCCACAACCACTATACCTACTACATCTCATCAACCACAACCAGAACCAATAAACTCTCCACCAATAAACTCTGAAACCTTAAACTCTGAGACAGCACCTACTGAAAAATCCAAATCCAAACCAAAAAGAAAAATACACACTGCCCAAAACACTAAACACTCAAAGGCTAAACAAACATTACCTGGAGCTGTTTATACCAGAAGAAAGAAACAAAAGGCAAACAGACCTTCACTTTCACCACCTAAGGAGAGCTCTAGTGAAAAAGAAGAGGAGATTGTAGTGTCTCAAGTCAAGAAGAGGAGATTAATTCTTTCAGAATCTGATGATGAGCATGTTGTTGAAGCTCCAGAGGTGGTTTCACAGCAAACACCTACTGTCGAGGTTGCAGAGAATGTTGCTATACCTGCAGAGGATGCTGTGCCTGTCAATGTTGAAATACCTGCAGAGGTTGAAATGCCTGCAGAGGATGCTGTTAATGTTGAAGTACCTACAGAGGATAACATTCCTGTAGAAGAGGATCACAGAAATGGTTTTTCACCAGTGAATGATATTCTTGATTCATTTCAACCAATTCTTGATTCTATCTCACCTGTTGTTCACACTGAAGCTCCTGGTGTAGCTGATGAGCCTGTAGTTAATTTTCCTGAAGCTGCAGCATCACACACAGAGCTAATATCTAATGCTTCTCCAATTCCAGACAAAGGTGATGAGGTTGATCAAGCAACTAAGAAAAATTCTGAATCTATGCCTGTTGAAGCTACAAATGCAAGATCTGTTGCAGAGCCTGTGCAACATGAGGAGACTATTGACAAGATTGCAGAAGTTGTTGCAGAAACTGTGGCTGACACAGCTCAGCACAGTGGTTCTTTACAAGATGCTCAAGCAAATGATGCAAGTGTTGAAGATGAATCTGAAAACAGTGCAAACTCTGATTCTTTTCTGAGTGCACCAGCACAGACTGATAATAAACATAAACCTTTTGATCAGCCTTGTCCATCTCATGCAATTGAAGAAGAGCACCTTGCTAAATCTGCTGCTAATTGGTATAAATAAGACTGTATTTTTCCAAAAGGGAGAGCAGCTGATTTTGTTAAGCAGACTGCTAGTCAAATTTCAAATCCAGAGATTTTATCCTGTTTAAAGGCAACTGTGGTACAAGTCAAAACTCTGGATGGAAATTTTGCTGAAACAAAACAACAAATTGCTTCTTTGAAAACTGAGATACAGATTAGAGAAATGACAATGGAAAGAGAGTCAAAAATCAAAGCTGCACAGCTTTCTAGAGTTCAAGATACTCTCTTTGCCAGGCTAGGAAAGGTTGAAGAAAATCAAGCTGCCTTGTTTGCTAAGGTTGATTCCATTGCTAACTCTTTGGAGCTCATTACATCTATACTCATTCCTGATGATGTCAAAAAGGGGGAGAGAGTTGCTAAGTCTAAATGTAAAATTTCTCAAACTCTGCTTGAAAAGAAGGATGATGCTGGAGATGGAGGGGCAGGTGATAAGAGTAAGGCTTTAAACTCTGAAACACTAACTCTGAGATCTGGCAAATCTCTTAAGTCACAGTCTGTTGGAATAAACACTGAAACTCAAGGTACTTCAAAAACCAAGAGTTTGGAATTAATATCAAATCCAAAGAATGATGAGGAGTTAGCTGTTAAGCTTTTCATGGAAGAGAATGCAGAAGGAGTTACTATAGAAGATGCTAAAGCTGAAGAGAAGAGTCTGCAAGAAAAGCATTTGAAGGCTTTAAAGTCTGATAAATTAAAGAAGAATGTGAAAGTTGTTAAAGCTGCAAAGCCTGTTCTTAAAGGTATTCAAATCAAAGAACCAGTTGGTACAAATCAAAGGATGCAAGTGTTCAGAAAACCAACAGATGCAGAAGCTAAGCAAAAGCTGAAAAGTATTGTTACAACCTCTGTTGATACACATGTTGTACAGAAGAATGAAGACACAACCTCTGTTACTGCACAAGTTGTGACCACACCATTATTGTCTTCTCAGTTGAAATCAACATTTGGAAAAGGTGTTCTTCATGATTCAAGGCTAGAAGCTACAGTTCCAATGGATTTCACTGATGGTAGAGCCTTATCTGGTAAAATCGGATACAACAAAGGAGGCATAGGCTCACACAGAGACACAAGACAATATGTTGGTCCCAGAGATCCTTCTTCATTGGCTGTTCCAGGTCGTGGTGTCACTCAAGAGAGTTTAGACAGACTGGAGTCAGTACAGCTTGTTAATCAGAAGAGTTTAGAGAAGGATTTTCTGCTATATTTCATGGCTGATGGAACAGTGTTTAAAGTTGATGAGAAGGATATTGATTTAAAATACTGGGAAGAACTAGAATATGTTCTGTATCTTTTCAGAGTAAGAAATCAAAGAGCTCAGTCAGTTGCAAATGTACATAGCAGCAAGTTTTAATATTTGCATACTGATAATTTATACATCATTCAATAATCAAAAGACAAGTAGATAACAAGAAATTGTATTTTCATTAATTGAAATCATTACATGGAAATGAAATACAACATCTTTTTTGTCTAATTTCTATTGATAATTCTATACTTGTCTATTGATATGAATTCTGAGGTACAGGACAAGGAGCATCTCAAGAAATTCATCAGGGGATGAACAGCCTCGTTTGCTCTTGGATTCCTTGTCTGGGCGACTTGAATGAGAGCAGCTAACTTAAATGTATAGCATCCCCATCAAGATCAACCTCAGACTCTCGGCCAAATTCTTCATCCTCAAGTTTTGAGGAGGTTAGGGGAAGATTGTATTCAACATATGGATGTTCTAGGAGAAACCTCTGGATATTTTCGGAAACCAATCCATCCATGATTAGTTCGATGAGAAGAGTTGTCTGTTCAAAGAGATGATCAAGAACAGGATGTTCATCGACTGAGAAAGATCTAAAGAATGGGTTTGAATGGAATTTTGGTTTGAGAAGCATTGTTGAGAAGAAAAGAAATTGAAAGGTTTATGGAGAATGGCATAAGGCGTCTGTTTCTTTTAAAGAAAGACGTGAGAAGCTGAGCAGTCACTTGGAAGTTTTAATGAAGTCAAATGCTAATTATTGCATGTGACTGTATTTCTTGTTTTCAAGAAATATTGAATATATCTAACCAATTGATTTTCTGTTCAGATTAATTGTTTATTTCTTTTTCAGATAAAAGAAGAATGCCACGTGGAAACTCCATATTAAGTCTCTGATGATATTGGTCAGGATTTCATGTGTGATCATCAGGATTTGATGAGAGGTCAACAGGAAAAGGAAGCTGATCAGTATTGATTATTTATACCCTGATTTATTACATGAAAATCAATTTTGGATTTTATTTTCCAAAAATCGTGGGTAACCGCATTTTCAGGGACTGACACCTATCAATCTACGTGTCAACATGGGATAGTGTTCTTTTCAGATCAAAAATGGCAGCTCAGAGAAGATTACCAAAATCAGTAGCCTTCAAGTTTGGTGACTTTGATTTTATGACAAACAATCATGTAGCAGCTATCACCAACAAGGAAGGAGTGTCATCTGATTTTCATCCAATCATGGACTTTCTGGCGTATGGACCATTAAGTTATGCATTGACAGCATCTCCACAGATTAATCAAGTAGCTGTTTCACAAGCTTGGGAGAATGCTGAGGTAATTGATTCTACTCAGAGTCAATCAGGTAAGATTGTTTTACATTTAGGACAAGATTCATTTGACATTACTAAATCTGTTGTTAATTCAGTACTTTGCTTACCTGTTACTGATATTTATGAGAATGAACCATCTGATGATAATATAAGAACTATGTTGTCTGAATTAGATTATAGTGGACCTCTAGACAACATGAGCCAGTTGAATAGGTCTTTTCTTAGAAAGGAATGGTCTTTTTACTTTGATCAAATTGCTAAATGTTTTACTGGCAAATGTAGTTCTTTTCAACAAATTACTTCTGTTACATCACATATTGCTTATAGTTTGCTTTATGACAGAGTAATTAACATTGGTCATATTATCTTAAGTCAGATGAGTATTAAGCTTGGGTTAAGAGATCAAAACAGGAAAATGGTTTATTATCATAGATTTATGCAAATGTTTGTTAACCATTTCATTCCTGATGTTGAAGCTAGATTTGGTAGGGAACATTGTGTTTCTTCTTATGAACAGCAAAAGAGAATTTTCTCTGACATTATAAAGAAGGACAATGAAAAGAATCTAGATGAAATACCTGCAATTCATTATCCACATCATTTTCAGGTAATTCTTAAAACTCATCTTCCTACTTTCTACAATTCTTCTTTCTTTTGTGGTGAAATGGCTCAGGAATCTCAATTGGAGGAGAACCCACCTGTGTCTACCCAAGTAGCCCAAAACATCATAGTCTCTGAAACAATTCAAGAACCAAATTTTGATCCACAGCCTATTGTTTCAAAGAAACCAACCTCTGGTGTTTCTCAAAAGACATCAGTTGTAAGGAAGAGAAGATTTGTTGTGTCAAGTTGTAGCAGTAATTCTAGTGAAGATGATGATGATTTAACTCTTGCTGAGAGAGCAGAATTGAAGGCTGCAATTCAACTTTCTCTGTTTGCACAAAGAGATGAAAAACCTAGCCACAGCCAGGCTGCAGTCTCCCAAAAGGCTGTAGTTCTTAAAAAGGGAAAACAGTTACTGGATACTGTCTCTCAAAAGACTGTGTCTATTGAACAAAGATCTCATCCCAAGATCACTTCTGTGTCTACACCTCTTGAGTCTTCTCAGGATAAATCTTTTGCTCACTATATCAGGAGAACAAGGAGAAAGATTCAATTGTCACCTACACACACAGAGTCTAGTCCAACTAATATCATGCAGGTTTCTACAAATCAAGCTACATCTATGTCAGTATTTGACAAGAGAGATCTGGATATTGATTCTTCATGGGAAACTACATTATCATACAGACTGGCTATGGGACTAATTTCTCTCAAAGTGAAGTTGTCAAGGCCTGTTCTAGATTTTCTGGTTGAAAGAGTACCAAAACTTTTATTTCCAGATGAATATGGACTTCTACATCAAAGACTTGACTTAATGAAGATGTATTTCTATGTATCTGTCAGAAGACAATTAGTCAAGAAATTTGGACTCTCAAAGCATGTTGCACTTCAATCACTTCATGCATATTTATTTGACAAGGATGTCATTATTAAAGATGCTTTAGCTCAAGGTGAACAACTGGAGGAAGTAGATAGAGGAAAGTAGTCAACAGAAGATACTATTGCACCAGTGGTGAATAGTAGGAAAGATCAGATCACAGTCACTGCAACACAAGAACCATCTAGTCAGAGGAAGGATGACTCAGGAGCTGTGATAGCTGATGTTGAAAGGTCTTCTGTGATGACTGAGAATGCAAGTGAGATACCCTGTGATATGGGAGGAATGATTGTGGTTGATTTTTATGAAGATCAAACAAAATTTGTTCAGTCAGAGTCTATCCACCTTGAGGGTGTGTCTCAGCAAACAACACTTAAAGACGGTGATATACTAACTATGGTGTCTAATGAAGTATTACTGAAGACATCAGAGTCTAGTAAAGAACCTGAAAGTGGTATACTGGAGCCTGTAGTTTCTGAAAGGAAAGAAGATGATTGTAAGGGTTCAGAGATTATAGCAGCTCACTCCTTGGAGAAAACCTCAAGCCACATGCCAAATGAGGAACCCTCTCTCCATGTGAGTTCAGGTATAAAAACTCCTTCTAAACCCTATTTTTCTGTAGGTCATGAGAGCACTTATCCAAATTTGAGTGATACACTTGAAAAGATGGACTTAGATCCACAATTTGAGCGGCTGGCTCCTGACCAGGCAAAAGGTGAGGTAGAAAGAGTGTTGACTTTAGTAAGTCAAAGTGAGAATGAGGGTATGGATGATCAACTCCATAGTGAGGAAGAGAAAATTAGGAAACCATCATTTGATTTCTGGGATCAGGTTTTTCCTGAATCTTGGTCTGAAAATTTGGATATGGATGCTGGTACTTATTCATTCATCAAAATGTATCAGAAGAATGACCTAGCACATCACAATGCAAAGCCAGAAGTTAAAGCTCAGAAGCAAAAGGAGAGGCTTGCAGGAATCATTAACAGAAGAGGTGTCAGGATAAAGCAATCTCTTGATACATATGTACCAGATGAAGATCCTAATGATCCTAGTGTTCCTTTGTATGTACTTCCAATATCAGCTAGAATTGAGACATCTACAGTCTCTGATCACTCTAAGGAGGAGTCAAGATTTGAAGATGTTAGTACACAGAATACTGGTGAAAGAGATGATGATCATGTTTCAGTTCCAGATCAGAAAGATGAAGATGTTGATACTTCTAATCAAGTTTTATTACTTGAATATCATACAACTCAAGCAACTTCTTCTACAAGACTTGAAGATACAATTCTTTCTGATTCTGATACTGAAGATAATAGAAGCACTTCCAACATTGAAGTTCATTCTGATGTTTTGAAAGATATTCAGAATTCTCAAATTGCTATACAAACAGGACTTCAATCACTTGAAGATAACCAAGTCACAATTATGGAAAATCAAGCAGTTCTTATGAATCTCATTTGTTCTATTTCTGAATCTCTTGGAATTAATGTTGCTGATGTCAAAAAGGGGGAGATAAAGACAATTCAAAGACAACAACAACGACAACAACAACAACAACACCACCAGACTGAGGATGATAAAGCTGGGGGAGATAAAGAGCAGACAAAGAGAAGTAAAAAGAAGAACCAGGAGTGACAGTGGTGAATCTCAGCTAGGAAGTGGTAAAGGAAGAGCAGCATTAATAGTTAAAATTCTTTCTTCTAAGTACTAGATAAATGTCTACATCTGAGAAGGAGGTACTTAACTTCATAATTCTACATTCATAAATTCTATTCTGGTTGTATTGTTATATGTTTTGACATCCACAACTTGGATTTATGCTTAAGATTTTAAAGCATAAATAGGGGGAGATTGTTAGGAATAATTCATAAGTTGTGATGTTAAGAATAGAATTTACACATTATACTTCTTGTAATTCTGATCTTATAAAGGATTTAGCACTTTAAATAGGATTTATGTATAAGACAGTTATCTGTATAGTTTAGTCAGGAATGAACAGTGTATCGGAGACTACATGTCAGGAACAAAGGACAAATCCTGATGATGGTCTAATACTGATGGTTGATCAGATACTGATGCAGTGTACAGATCCTGATATCAGTTTTGTTACTGATGATGTCATTATGGATGCTACAAAAACTGGCAAGTGCTATAAAACAGGATCGTTGTTTGAAGAACAAGCAAGAAGATATTATAAAGGAAAGAGTTTTCTATTGATGGAAATTATCGACTAGAAGGCAGAACATTGTCATGTATAGATTATATCTTTCTGTTATTAGTTGATAGGTAGCATTATAAATACTCTCTCAATATCATTGTAAAGAGCGTGTGTTGTGAAGACGAAGTTGTGAGTTCGTGTGCGTAGCTCTGTATAAGATTTGTATTCGAGAAGTTCGAAACAAACAGAGAGAGAGATTTGTATTGTCAGCAGCTGCTAAAGGTATTGTACACCTTTGGTAGAGTTTGTATTTGATCTTATTAATACAAACAAGAGTTTGATTCATTCGTTTATTCTTGTTCATATAATCAAGCAAAAATCAGACACGATTATATAACTTGTATTCAACCCCCCCCCTTCTACAAGTTATTTGAGTTAACACCCACTATAAACTAGCATTCCTATATGATTGAATACATTAAATCTTTCCCTGGATTGTGAGAATCTCCAAGAAATATTTATTGCCCCGATCACATTTATTCTCTTCTCTTTAGACCCGGACTGCGGTCCAGCACCAGCAGTTCAGTGTGTGGAAAAGGTAATTATTATTATATAATTTCTGGTAGGACGTAATTTTATTTACTTATCTATCTGGTCTCTACTATCTTTTATGTAGAGTTGAAGCTCACATTTATTCTCTTCTCTTGAGACCTGGACTACGGTCCACCACCAGCAGTTCAGTGCTATGGAAAAGGTAATTATTATTATATGATGTTAGATATTGATTCAAGTGATGATCAGGATCTGGGCATTACTGATCAGATATTGATGCTGACGTCATCAGTAATACAACGTTAGTATTGGACTATCATCAGGATTAGAAGCTGGTCAGTATTTTGTGAAGATTCTCATCAGACCAGAGATCAAGGAAGATTGATATGTCGGTTCCTAGATTGTAGGAATGCAGCTATCATACAAGATATGCATTCAGAGATATATGTAATTGATTTAGAATATCTTGTAATTGATAGTGTAACTGTGTACTCTATATAAACACAGTTTAGGTTTTACATTAATGTAATCGCTTACACGATTTATCTTGTAACCTAGCAGCTCTTAAGAACATAAGGATTTCTTAAGAGAGTTTTGTAACAGTTTTATATCAGAATTAATAAAGCTGTTATTGATTCATACTTGTGTTATTTGTTAAAGTCGAAAATCTTATACAATTGTATTAAACCCCCATTCAACAATTTTTATTTACTGGGCAACAATTGGTATCAGAGCGAAACTGATTAATATTAATCAGAAACGATCTTAAGATGTCGACAAGCAAGTATGAAAGCATCAAAATTCCAATTCTCAAGAAAACTGAGTATCCAACATGGAAAGTGAAAATGATGATGTATCTGGAAGCAACTGATCCTGACTATCTTGACAGGATCAATGATGGACCATTTCTTCCAACAAGACTAGTTGCAAGAACAGAGACTGTTGCTGAACACTATGTCATTAAGGCAAAGAGTGAGTGGACGACAGAGGAAAAGGCTCAAGTACTCAAAGATGCAAAGGTAAAAAATATTTTACATAACAGTCTTGATAATGTCATGTCTAACAGGGTAATAGCATGCAAGACTGCAAAGGAAATTTGGGATACTTTGGAAACTCAATGCCAAGGTACTAAATCTATCAAAAGAAACAGAAGGGCTCTGTTGATTTAGGAGTATGAGCAGTTCGATGCTAAATCTGATGAAAGCCTTACTGATATGTATGATAGATTCTTAACTCTACTGAACAATCTATCACTAGTTGGCAAAGAGTATGATCCAGAGGACTCAAATACCAAGTTTCTCAGAGCTCTAACTGAGGAGTGGGATACTCAAGTTTCAATCATAAGGCATCAATATGATTTGAAGATGCTGTCTCTTGATGAAGTCTATGGGATGCTAAGAACCCATGATCTTGAGGTTCAACAGAAGAAGAACAAGAAAAATGTCAAAGCAAAAGCTGTTGCTTTGAATGTTGAATCAAAATCAAAGGGAAAAGCTGAGGAGGTTTCTAACAGAAAGAGTAGAGTGGAAGAGTCAATTCCTGATGACTCATCATCAGATACTGATACTGAGTCTGATCCTGATATTGATGATGACTCTACTGATTCTGATATGATGGAAATGGTTGCTATGATAGTTAAGGGCTTCAAAAAGATGAAGTTCAGAAAGGCTAGGAAGCAAGGGAAATTTCAGAAGAAAACCTTCAATGCTGACAAAGACAGGTACAAGAAGAAAGAAGGTAAAAGCAGCAAATTTGACAAGTCAAAAATCAGATGTTATAACTGTGATGGAATGGGTCATTTTGTAACTGAGTGCAAGAAGACCAAAACCAAAGCTCTCATTTCTTCAAGCAAGGATTGGAAGGACTCATCATCTGACTCTGAAGAAGAAAAAGTGAATTATGCTTTGATGGCTAAAACTGATGAAACTTCTGCTGGTGAAAATAAGGTATCTGAAGTTTTGTTTGATTTTGATACTAATAATGTCTCTGAGCTAAGATCTTTTTTAAAATCTCTGCATATTAGTTTTAGGAGTCAATCTCTTGAAAATACTAGAATAAAATCTGAAATGGCCGAGGTTGTTAAGAGAAATGATCATCTAGAAGCTGAGTTAATTTTCTTGCAGGAAGTTCAAGCAGAATGTGATAATGCTAAACACATGAAACTTGAAACAGAGTTAAAATGTAATAAACTTGAAATGCAACTTAAAGAGGCAAATGAAAAACTCAGAACCTGGACACATTCTGGTACAAAAACTCATGAAATTATTACTGATAAAAATTGGAAAGAGTGTCTAGGTTATAAGCCAGAGAATGAGAAAAAGGACAAAGAAAAGGTTGTTTCATCTAATCCAGGAAGAGTTATAGTTGATGACTCAACAAATCCAAAAACCTACAGATATGTTACAGACAGTACTAAAACCAAATTAAAACCTGTTAATTATGTGTATCGAGAAATTCCCAAATCTACTTCATAAAAGGGATCTACTTCTACACATCATTCTGAGTCTAGAACTGTCAAAAACAAAAATGTAGGTCTTTTGTCCAAGAAACAATTAAGGGATAGAATCTGTGATGTAACAGATAGGAAGAGAGTTCCAAATGTCAAAAGGAACAGGAATGGTAAAGTTGGAATAAACAAGGAGAATAATTATAAGTATATTCCAAATGCACCAAGAAAAGTATGCTTTAACTGTGGTAATACTAATCATCTTGCTATTGATTGCAGGAGGAGTAAAAAGAAGCCAACTGTAGTTCCTAAGTCTGACATTAGGAATAAATCAGTATTCTATAAACCAGAGAATCCTTGTTTCTATTGTGGCAGTAAATGGCATTCTATTTATACATGTGAAGAATACCATAATTTGTACTATACTTATTATGAGCCTTTGCCTAAGTTCAATAAAAGTGCAAATTTTGGAAAAACAAAGAACTTGAATACTAATCATGCATCTGTTAAGAAAAAGATTAATTCTGATGGAGTTAATCCTGATGAAGGTGTCTTTACAAGAAAATCTTCTGCTGCTAAAAATGTTAAATTGCATGAAAAGAGAACCCAACAAGTGTGGGTTCTTAAAAATTCTAACTGAGTTCTTTGTGATTCTGATTGCAGGATAAAAAGAAAAATGTGTTAGTCATGGATAGTGGATGCTCTGTGCACATGACTGGAGACAAAACCTTGCTATCAGAATTTGAGGAGAAGGCTGGCCCAATTGTGTCTTATGGAGATGGCAACATTGGACAAACTTTGGGATATGGCAGTATTGTAATTGGAAATGTCATCATTGAAAAAGTAGCTCTGGTGAAAGGACTCAAGCACAATCTGTTAAGTGTTAGTCAAATCACAGACAGAGGTTATCATGTCAATTTCAATGATACTCATTTTGAAGTTATCAGCAAATCTTCAGGAAAGGTTGCATTAATTGGTCAAAGACATGGTAACATTTATGAAGCCAACATTAACACCAATATTGAAAATCCAACTACATGCCTCATCAGTAAAGCTTCTGTAGATGAAAGTTGGAATTGGCATAAGAAGCTTTCTCATCTCAACTTCAACAATATAAATGAGTTGGTTAAGAAAGACTTGTTAAGAGGATTACCAAAGGCTCTATATACTCCTGATGGACTCTGTGATGCTTGTCAGAAGGCTAAACAGAGAAGGACATCATTCAAGAGTAAATCTGAATCCTCAATTGATGAACCATATCACATGCTTCACCTTGACTTGTTTGGACCAGTGAATATTATGTCCATCAGTAAGAAAAGGTATACTCTAGTCATTGTTGATGAATATACTAGATTTACCTGGGTTTATTTTCTTCACAGAAAAGATGAAACTGCTGAAATACTGTTGGACCATGTGAGACTTATCGAAACTGGCACAAAATACAAAGTCAAGATTCTGAGAAGTGATAATGGGACTGAATTCAAGAATTCAGCAATGGAAGAGTTCTGCAAATACAAAGGAATAGTTCAACAATTTTCTGCTCCTGGCACACTTCAGCAAAATGGAGTAGTTGAAAGAAAGAACAGGACTCTTGTTGAAGGTAGAACTATGTTGGAGGAAGCTAAACTACCTACAAATTTCTGGGCAGAAGCAGTCAACACAGCATGCTACACTCAGAACATCACTCTAATCAACAGACATGGTGTAACTCCTTATCAGATGATTAAGGAAAAGAAGCCAAGTTTGAAGCATTTACATGTGTTTGGTTGCAAGTGCTTTGTTCTAAGACCTCATCCAGAACAGCTAGGAAAATTTGAGACAAAAGCTGATGAGGCCATCTTTATTGGCTATCCAACAACAAGAGCCTTTAAAGTCTACAATCTAAGAACAAAGACAGTCATGGAGTCTATTAATGTATCTTTTGATGATAGAAAGATAACAGGAATAAAAGAAGACTCTCATGATAGTTTGATTTTTGCAAATAAAGCTACCAAGAATTCTGATGAAGTCAAGTCAGATACTGATACTCTGTCAGATCCTGACGATCGATCAATTCCTGATCGAACACCTGTTACTGATGATGACTCAAATAATGGAAATGTTGAGGGGGAGCAAGAGCAAGACATCACAAGTACTGAAACAACTCAAACATCAAGTAGAGACTCATCAAAAACAGATTCACGTGACAATCCTGACAGTATATCAGAAGGAGATAGCACTATCTCAGGGGGAGCTTCTAGCAACTCTAGTTCTTTTAAAGAAAACACCAATCCAAGGGGAGCATCCAGTTCAAGAAATGACTTACCATCAGCAAGGAAATAAACTAAAAGTCATACTCCTGATTTAATCATTGGGAATCCTGAAGCAGGTGTTAAGACAAGAAGTGCAACTCAGAATGAATGCTTATATAATAACTTTCTGTCAAAGGAGGAGCCTAAGAAAGTTGAAGATGCACTTAAGGATGCTGATTGGGTGACAGCAATGCAAGAAGAACTGAATGAGTTTGAAAGAAATGAAGTCTGGAAACTAGTACCAAGGCCCAAGGGAAGGTCTATTGTAGGTACAAAGTGGGTATTCAGAAACAAGACTGACTCAGATGGCACAATTGTGAGGAATAAAGCAAGACTAGTAGCAAAGGGGTATTCTCAACAGGAAGGAATAGATTATGATGAGACTTTTGCTCCTGTTGCAAGACTAGAGGCCATCAGAATTTTTCTGACATATGCAGCCCACAAGAAATTCAAAGTATTCCAGATGGATGTAAAAAGTGCATTTCTCAATGGAGAACTGGAAAAGGAGGTATATGTTGAGCAACCTCCTGGCTTCATTGATCTCAAATATCCAGATCATGTCTATAGACTAGATAAAGCACTTTATGGACTAAAGCAAGCTCCAAGAGCCTGGTATGAAACCCTAGCTCAATTCTTACTGGAAAGTGGATTCAATAGAGGTACAATTGATAAAACCTTGTTTTATTTGAATCATGGTAAGGATCTGCTATTAGTTCAAATATATGTTGATGATATCATTTTTGGGTCAACTAACACTAAGCTGTGTGAGAAGTTTTCAAAGCTAATGCAGTCTAGATATCAAATGAGCATGATGGGAGAAATGAGCTATTTCTTAGGTTTGCAAGTTAAACAGACTGATGATGGGATTTTTATCAATCAGTCTAAGTACACAAAGAATTTACTAAAAAGGTTTAACATGCAAGACAGCTCTACAGCTTCAACTCCTATAGCTAAAGCTACAAAACTTGATCCTGATCAAGGAACTGAGGTAGATGTAACCAACTACAGAGGAATGATTGGCTCACTCTTATATCTAACTGCTAGCAGACCAGATATCATGTATGCAACCTGTCTATGTGCAAGATTTCAAGCAAATCCCAAGGAACCACATCTCATTGCAGTGAAAAGGATTTTCAGATATTTTAAGGGCACTTCCTATCTTGGCCTTTGGTACGCTAGAGAATCAGACTTTAGTTTATGTGGTTATTCAGATGCTGATTTTGCAGGATGCAAAATAGACAGGAAAAGTACTTCAGGTAGTTGTTAGTTTCTTGGAGGAAGACTAGTTTCTTGGTTTAGTAAAAAGCAAAAGTCTATCTCCACATCAACTGCAGAAGCTGAGTACATTGCTGCTGGAAGCTGTTGTGCTCAGATCATGTGGATGAGAAATCAGCTAATGGACTATGGTTTGTCATTTTCAAAAATACCTATTTATTGTGATAACCAAAGTGCTATTGCTATGATAGGAAATCCAGTTCAACATTCTCTTACAAAGCACATCAGTATCAGGTATCACTTCATAAGAGAACAAGTACTGGAAGGAACAATTGAACTTCATTTTGTTCCTACTGATCAACAGTTAGCTGATATATTCACCAAGCCACTACCTGAGACTACTTTTACAAAGTTGGTGAATGAACTTGGAATGGTAAACTATGGCAGTACTTGAGAGAAAGAAGTCATCAGATACTGACAACTTGCAAATACTGATGGAAAGTCAATCCTGACAGTGGTCAACGTCGAATCCTGATGCAACGATTCGATCATCAGTATTTTGTTCAGAACCTAACTGTCTTCGTTTTATCTCAATTTCCTGATTCAAGCTATGATTAATGTTATTGAACTCCTGATAATGTGATCACTTTAATTAGTCCTCATATTTATTCTCAGATAACATGATAAATCAGGAAAACATTGAATAGAATAGAGAAACTAAATTTTTCATTGATAATAAGAAAGAGATTACATTCAAAGATTACATCTTTTTTGTTCTCTATCTACTAATCTATTCAACAGGAAATAAAAGACCAATCCACTCCATTGTTAGTAGCCATCCCGGATCCCATCTTTGCCACTTTGTTTGGGTGGAAGTTGACAGGGATAAGGTTATTTTTGGTGACATATTCATTAACAATGGTTGATGGAGTTGGATGAGGATGCCTTAGATGAAAGCCATGCTAATGTTGCTTGGAGGGCAGCATCGATGTCGATCACTTTTGCAGGTTTTTTCTTCTCAATTTCTTCGAGACCTGCATCCATCTGCAACAAGAGAGTCTCAAGTTGTCTTTCCCAGTCGAAAGCATCAAACTCTTCATGAGTATAGCTAAATATGTCTCTTTTCTCTAAGAGATGGAGATTCTTCTCTTTGATTGTAAGGTTTGACATTGTTGTAAAAATTTTTGCTATGAAGGGTTTTTCTTATTTTTCTTTCAGGAGAGAATGAAGGGTTAAGGAAGTAAGTGGACAAGTCTCTAAGACTAAATAGAGAAGGGTGGAACAAGAATATGAAACGATTCATATTACTGGTGTAAGTACCAGGTATTATTCGATTGTGATGTTTTAAATTTCTTTATTTAAAACAAAATTACCATGTTTTATTTTAATCACAATCTTATTTCTCGAATAATACAAGCGCGTGTATTTTACTTGATTATTACATACAATTACAGATGTAAGTCGTGACGCGTGCAATCATCACCACTCTCTCACGTAATTTGGTCCATTATTCCAGTATAAACGAATGATTTACTGACACCTGTTTTTGAGAAATCATAAGTATTGTCCAAATATCAATTTAGTTTTCTAATTGATTTATTATTCTCAAACCATCAGTAAAACATCGTCTCTCTCTATCTCTGCACTCTCAAAACCCTAATTTCAAAATTAGTGCAATTCTTGTGTTTTAAATTCCAATGGAGAATTTATCTTTCATGAACAGCAAGGTGGTAGTCAATGGAGTTACTTTTAACACAAATAACTTCACTGCAGTTCTAGATCATCAGGACTTGCCCAATGATTTCCACATTATTCAGGACTTCTTGGCCTCAAGCCCAATCAATTATGCTCTAACCCAACCTGCCAAGATATCTTTTAAGTCTGTTATGCAGGTTTGGAACACAAGTGTTTTTGGGAAAGGACTTCCATCAGAAAAGCCTCAGATGAGCTTTGAGTATGATAATGTTACATACTATGTGACTCCTGAGATTGTCACTGAAGCCCTACACTTACCATCAATCATTGGTAAGCCTGTATTCAAAGTTCCTGATTCAAAACTCCTTGAGTATGTTGTAAGTTTGGGTTACAATGGTACGCCAAAGAAGTTTGGAGAGCTCTACAGGACAAAGCTTAAGAAGGAATGGAATTTATTCTTCGACACTATCAGCAGATGTTTCTTGAATAAAGTGTCAAATTTTGATGCCTTACCCACAGGTTCAGCCAAAATTGGGTATTCTCTAATTCATGATCTCTCATTTGATTATGGGTCTTTTATACTAAAGGCATTAAGTGAAAGAAAAGCAGATAAATGTGGTTATGTTTGCTTTCTTAGATTTTTCCAATTAATATTCTCTCACTTATGTCCTCATGCTGTTTTTGAGAATGATACAATTTTGCCTATATGTAAAATCTCAGAAAACAATATAAAGAGTCTAATCAATTCTGATAAGGCAAATAAATTTGATGTAACTCCATACATTCCTGATGAAGTATGGTCTCTTTTAAGAGAGAGAATGCCTATTCAATATGGCCCAGCAACTGGTGCTATGGGACATGACCTTACACATCCTATTCCTGACACAAGCACACAACCTAAACACTTATCTAAACAGTCAACCACCTCTGGTGTCTCTCAAAAGGCATCAGTTGTAAAATCAAAGAAATTAGCTAGATCTGATGTGTCTAAGAGGCAATCAGGATCAAAGGATTTCTCCACTCCAACTCACTCTCAAATGAAGTCACAAGGGGGTGAACAAAGGATTATTGAAATATCTGGTATGAATAAAGAAACAGGAGTGAAGAGGAAAGTTAGTCAAAGAGCTGTTTCTGATTCTGATTCTGATGATGATACAATGCCTATATCAGTCTTGATGAAGAAGAAGGAGATTGATGTTGTTGATACTAGAGAAGTGGCTGTCTCTGAAAAGCCGAAGAAAAGAAGAAGATTAATCAGCAAAGGAAAATTTGTTAATCACACAGAATTTCTGAATCTTATTGATGCTACGGAGAGCAATCTTGATGTATCTGTTAATCAGGATGGATCATCAGTTCCTGACGCTACTGCTAATCCTGACATCTCTACTCCTGATAATTCACCTATGAAGACTGTTGAGATCTCTGATTCTCCAGCATCTGCATCTCCAAAAAGAAGAATTATTGAGATGTCTGTCGATCAAGTAAATACTATTGCTGCTCAGTTGGGTTTTAAACCTTCACCACTTGAAAAGAAAACTGTTGAAGCAAACGTCTTTCACAAACAGAAGAAACAGAGGACTACTATGTCATCTCTAAGAGGATCTAGCCCACAAGAACCTGAACTTCAAAGGAGTTCAGAAGCTATTGGAGATCCAGTCACACAAGAACCACCTACTCAAAGTGTAGGTGCAGACATTTCTGAAGGAATAGTCACACAAGAACCATCTTCTCAAAGGGAAGGTGAAGACAAGAATATTCCTGCCCCACAAGAACCATCTTCTCAAAGTGAAGATGCTGGCAAAATCACATCAGCAGAGGAGTTTCCTGACAATGCTCAAGGGGCTTCTGAAATTGAAATTGAACTAGCTAGAAGTCTGGCAGATAAAGCTTCTCATGATTTGCACATTGCTGAATATGATGAATTGATTGCTGACACTGCATTTGAGGGAAGCACACAAGAACCTTTGACTCAAAGTGTTGAAGAAGCTTCAAAACCTCAGACTACACAAGAACCATCAATAGCAAATACTGATGCAAGTCATGCTATAGTTGCAGTGGTCAATCCTGATGTAAGTACTACTGATCCACTTATTCCATTGCTTATTGAGCCAATTTCAGCAAGGCCAATGGATTCTTTAACTACTTCATCAAGTAACATCTCTATCTCTACTTCCTTTACTACTGATAGTATGATTACAGATAGACCTGATAAAAGGGATACCTCTATTTGTATGACTTCAGACCACTCTTCTCAGCCACCTCTTATTTCTTTACATTTAATGAGTCAGAACCTTTCTTGTGAGATTGAGAGTGAACATTTAGAGAAAAAGAAGAGTGATGAGAGGCAGTCTCCTGAACTGGCAAAAGGAGAGGTAGAAAAGAGTGAGAAGTTGCTAACTTCTAGTGAGGTAGAAGTTGCTATTGAAAGTGACTTAGGTAACATTGTGAGAAGTGATGAGATCACTTTAAAAGAAATGAGAGATTTAGGAAATGTTACTAATCTGTCTGCAGGACATCAGGATTCACCAGCTGTATCTACTTGTGATTTGAGAATGAAAGGTGTTATGCATCCTGATGATAATGTTGATAATAAACTTCCTGAGGCTGGTGATAGCTCAGATGATGATGATGATGATGATCATGCTAATGCTGATCCTGAGACAATTCAAATGCAGGCAGCGATAAAAGCAAGTCTCCTATATTCTTATGGGTCTTCGAGTAGATACATGCAGTCTGTTACTCAAGAAGAATTCAGAAAGGAGTACAGTTCCATACTTCCTCCTGATACTCGAGCTGCAAGGGGATATGAATGGGATACTGAATGGAATAAATCGAATGCTGAGATGAATTTTCAAAATGCTCTTTTTCATTCTGGTCATATTGCCACGAGGATGCCAACTCCTGAACTCAAGGCTCTTCTCAAAACAAATGCTCTTCTAGAAAAGGGATTGAAGAGTGAGATTGACTCTATGAAGGCTGTTACTGATAAATTTCAAGCGGGTATTCAAACATCTGTTTCTATATCTGCTACTGCTTCTCAAGCACGTCTTCTTGCTGATGATATTAAAGCACTTGACAAGAAAATGGATTCCAGAATGACTGTCTTGGAATCAAAAGTTGATAATATTGATGAAACCCTCAAACTTATCTTGTCTTTCTTCATTGAAGAAGATGCCGATGTCAAAAAGGGGGAGAAGATAGTCAAAACAAAATGCTCACCTAATCCAGTTGTACAAAAGGATGATGATAATTCTGGAAATGATGGTGGTGCTAAGTCACATCATAAAGTTGAAACCTTTTATGCTGCTTTAGTAACAAAGAGATCTAATACTCAAACTAGGCAGTCAACTCATGTTTCTAGATCTGGTAAGAATACAGTGACAACAATGATGCAATCTCAGAATCCAAAAGAAGAACAGTTTGTGACACCTGGTCAAACTCTGTCAACCATTCATGAGGATGATGTGTATGTGGAACAGGATGAAGATGCTGCTAATCTGTTTCATGAACTTGACACTGGGGATGGTCGTGTTCTTAAACTATTTCATAAAGACAAAAGAGTTCAACAGTATCATGCTGAGAAAGCACTTATCTTATCTACTGGAGAAAATCCAAACATGACTACTGATGAGTTCTTAGAAGAACAGAACAGGATCTTTGAAGAGATTGCAAAACAAAATGAAGCTCCTGCTGCAAGAAGAGGAAGAGGCAGAGGAGGAAGATACAGAAGTAGAGGAAGATTATCTGCTCAAACAAGTACAAGGCAAACAAGAACTAGTGGAATCAAATTGAAAGATGTTTCTGAAAATGAAAAGAAGAAAACTCCATTATCTCTTGCATTAACTCCAGACAACAGATTCAATGCTCCTGAATAAATTGAAGAGGAGATATTGCCTTTAAAAATAAAGAATAAGGTAGCTGTTCAATCTATTGCATCTAATGAGAAGTCAGTTTTTGGTTCAATTCCTGATGTTGTCTCTGATTCTGAAGAAGCTGAAATTTTAAAAGAACTTAAGATTATGATTCTTAAGGTTGTGGTTGAATTTCACAATATGGAAGTTTTTGAAGATACACTGGAGTATGAACAAGAAAACTTCAGAAGATTTGAAAGAGAAAGTGAAATCAGAGCTAAAGCCAGAGAAGTAGAAAGGATAACAACCAGAGACTACTTAAGAAATGTTCATAGATCAGACAGGAAGTTATGGTATGATAAAGATAAATCTGTTCCTGAACATCAGCAGTATTATCCAATAGATGAGAAGAAGAAGAGTAAGAAAAATGAGAAGTGTGAGTGTGATTATAGGAAATCGGTTGTTTTCAAATCAGCAGGATTGATAACAGAGTCTTCTTTGATTAATGAATCTTTATCGATTGTTAAATAAGAGTCTACTACATTTATTGCTGAAAATCCACCAAAATGGGTAAGTATGCAATCTGGTTTGAAAGGATTGGAACCTGGCACAAGAGGAGGAATTGGGTATAGTCGTGCACAGATTATTTTCATTGTACAAACTGATCAACATGCTCTAGTTGACAAGATTGGTGATGAGTTAACTGTTGATCATCTCTGGAAACTTGAAGCTGTTGCTATCATTGCTGATTGTCATGCTGATGCAAAGAAAATAGAAAAGATGTTGTACTTCATGAAAGATAGAAGTGTAAAGAAGATTCCTATTCATGAATTGTTGTGTAAATCTGCAAAAGAGCTGAAATATGTTCTGTATCTTCTCAGAAGTAAAAGAATCAATGTTAAAGAAAGAGAAGTTTACTATAATTGGTTTGTCATGATTTACAGGACAATTAGACAGAGATTTATGGATGGAGGAACGAGGTATGATGGCAATTATATTCTTATGTACTTAAATTTAAGAGACATAGAGGTTGAAATGAAGAAAGGTACAGCTGTTAGAGAAGTGTATCTAGGCATGGAACAACTGTCTCTAAATCCAGATGGGAAGGAAATTGCTTATGTGTTGCTAGGTGACTTAGATCTTCCAAGAAGCTCAATTCAGAATCTCAGGGCAGCTATCTATCAGATTAATGAGGAAGATGAAGAACTCAAAAATCTGAAGAAGAAACTGGTTCAAATTCTTGAAAGCAAGGAAGAAGAATTGATATCTGATTTCTTGAAGACGAATCTGTTTTATCAAAGAATTTCTGAAACTGTTCCTGATGATTTTTAGAAGGTATTTTGTTTTGAGTTTTTGACATCTTTGAATCAAGGAATTTGTGCTTTGTTTTATAAAGAACAAATTGGGGGAGATTGTTAGATATTGATTCAAGTGATGATCAGGATCTGGGCATTACTGATCAGATACTGATGCTGACGTCATCAGTAATACAACGTCAGTATTGGACTATCATCAGGATTAGAAGCTGGTCAGTATTTCGTGAAGATTCTCATCAGACCAGAGATCAAGGAAGATTGATATGTTGGTTCCTAGATTGTAGGAATGAAGCTATCATACAAGATATGCATTCAGAGATATATGTAATTGATTTAGAATATCTTGTAATTGATAGTGTAACTGTGTACTCTATATAAACACAGTTTAGGTTTTACATTAATGTAATCGCTTACACGATTTATCTTGTAACCTAGCAGCTCTTAAGAACATAAGGATTTCTTAAGAGAGTTTTGTAACAGTTTTATATCAGAATTAATAAAGCTGTTATTGATTCATACTTGTGTTATTTGTTAAAGTCGAAAATCTTATACAATTGTATTCAACCCCCTTCTACAATTGTTATTTACTGGGCAACATATGATTTCTGGTAGGATGTAATTTTATTTAATTATCTATCTGGTTTCTACTATCTTTTATGTAGAGTTGAAGCTTATCTTATATGTTGAGTTGAAGCTTATATGTTCTATAGCAGTAACAACTTTTTAGTTTTTGGATATAATAAATATCCTGTGTTTGAAGTGGCTTTCTTGTTTGTTTTTTGAGCACCACCTAGCTATTACTTTCATATGTGAAAATTTTTTGATGAACAACATATGAGTTCTTGTGACTAAATTGAAGGATCATTGTTTTATGATTCAAAAATAGATTGTCCAGTATTTTTTGTATAAGGATAGCTTTTCTTAGGCATATTATCTTTTTCAGATTACACATATTATATTTTCTATTTTTAATTTCCTTTTTCAGGAAAATACAGTATATTTTATATTTTATGTAACTAAAATTTCTCATTTATTAATCAATTTCCTTTTTCAGTTTAAACATATAACCTTTTCTATTTTTCAATAACTAAATAATTTCCTTTTTCATTTAAAATAGAATATCTTTTACATTTTATCTAACTAAAATTTCTCCTTTTTAAAACACTACGAGCAATTTTGTTTAATAAAATAACATAATTGTATATAATTACTATTAACTAA
The DNA here is from genome assembly GCA_037693485.1 of Kitagawia praeruptora. NCBI lineage: Eukaryota > Viridiplantae > Streptophyta > Magnoliopsida > Apiales > Apiaceae > Kitagawia > Kitagawia praeruptora. Next base: position 131,973,048 of record CM075347.1, read on the forward strand.
TCAATTACCTTTTTCAGTCAAAACACATTACCTTTTCTCTTTTCTCTAACTAAAATCTCTCTTTTTCCAATTATATCATGGATGGTTACCTTTTTCAGCAAAACACGTTACCTTTTTTCTTTCTTCTTACCAAAACCTCCATTTTTCTAATTATATTACAGGCTTTTTTATTTGATAAAAAAAATAATACTAATAATTAACCAATTACCTTTTCAGCTAAGAATAAGATAATTATATATAATTATTATTAACTAATCAATTACCTTTTTCAGTCAAAACACATTACCTTTTCTCTTTTCTCTAACTAAAATATCTCTTTTTCCAATTATATCATGGGCAGTTACCTTTTTTCAGCAAAACACGTTATCTTTTTTCTTTCTTCTTACTAAAACCTCCATTTTTCTAATAATATTATAGGCGTTTCTATTTAATACAAATAAAATAATAATATTATAATACTAATAATTAACCGATTACCTTTTCAGCTAAAATATATGCTCTTTTCTATTTTTTCTAATTACATTCCTTATTTTTCTAGAAATATAACACATAGCGTTAATTTCTCATTTTCTAAAAACTATGAACAATTTTATTTCGTAAAATAACATAATTAAATTATAATTATTATAAAGTAATCCATTACTTTTTTCACATAAATCATGCACGTTACTTTTCTATTTTCTCTAACTAAAATCTTTTTCTTTTCAATTATATCACGGACTATTCTATTTAATAAAATAAACTAATAATATTATTAATTAACCGATTACCTTTTTCAACTAAAACATATCATCTTTTCTATATTTTCTAACTAAAATCCCTTTTATAATAAAAATACCACGGACAATATTATTTTCTCGTTTTTTAAAAACATTACGAGCAATTGTATTTAGTAAAATAACATAATTCAATTATAATTACTATAAACTAATCAATTACCTTTTTCACCTATAACATATAACCTTTTTAATTTTCACTAATTAATTTCTCTATTTTTCTATTCATACCACGGGCATTATATTTAACAAAATGAAGTAATAATTTTATAATTACAAATAATTAATTGATTATTCTTTTTAACTAAAACCTATCATCTTTTCTATATTTTCTAAATAAATCCATCCTTTTCTAGAAATATCCCGAATAACATTTATATACTTATTATCAAATCATCTCATACAAAAAAGTAAGACTCCAAAATTCATATTTTAAAAAAATTATTTTTAATCAGTGATTTTTTTTATATAATATTAAAAAAATCCGTGCATCGCACGGGGTTTAGGATAGTAATATTTTAATAACAATGATATTCATAATCTTGTGATGAATCTTTTTGAATGATAATTTTTCATGAATAACATAATTTTTTTTTTACTTTTTGAAATTAGACGAAAATCTATATATTACTAATCTAAAAAATTATTTTAAAATTTGAGTTAAATACACTCTTAGAGTAAATTTTATTTTCACCTATGTTAATTTATTGGTCCATGCACTAAAAAAACCTATTAAATTTTATATGACTAAAAAAAAGTGTAATATATCTAAAAAATTATAATCACATTTCTTCGAAAAACAAATGTATAATTTTAGACTAGATTATAATTATAAACGGTGTATATATATATATATATATATATATATATATATATATATATATATATATAAGATTATTCAAAACTATCAATTCATTTACATTTTTTCTTTATAGTTGTAGTTAAACTAAAAATAGTAATTAATTTAATTTTATTTGTTGACATAAAAAATACTCCCTCCATCCCATTATATATTTCTTTTAAAAAAAAGAATTTGTATTCCTCTCTCCTTTCAATAGAAATTTAAGGATAACTTTCCAAAATTATACATGCATTTATCATCTCCAAGATTTGAATTTTTATTCAAACTCAACATTATTGTATTTTTTAATTTTTTAATTAAGGTATTAGTAGGAAAACTTTATCAAACTAATCTTTTTTAATATTTGTGATTTTAGCAAAAGGAACATGTTATTTTCAAAATCACAAATAGTATTTTATACATTTATTTCTATCTAATTGTAAAGGTAGTCAAATAGTTAGACTACTTTTCTAAAATGTTCAAATTTTTTTGAATTTTTAAGTATTTATTGTAATCTTGAGAACAAACATCAATGCAACATCCTTTTACCTCTTTCAAAGTTGAAAAATCTTAGAAGAGTTTGAAGAAACATTTAGTTTACTACTTAAGTAATACTTGTACACATAAAATATTATTATTAAAAGTAATTTTCATCCTTAAAAATAAAAGAGATTGTTTTGACTATGTTATAATAAAATAAAAGCGAGGCATATAAATAAGTGATAAGTCTTAGTAATTTAAGAAGTAATGGAACAATTTCTTTTACGGTAGGTGATTCCTTATATTTGTACTTCAAAGCAGTCTTTTTTAGTTGCATAAGATTAAATTTTCTAGTTGCATAATCTTAAGCGGCTTAAATATTGTATATCGTTCGATTAAGCATCCTTAGTATCAATGTAAATACCAAAATATCTTCTACATGTGCCGCAGTTATGTTTCCTTTTCTATATCGTTCGATTAAGCATCCTTAGTATCAATGTAAATACCAAAAAATCTTCTACATGTGCCGCAGTTATGTTTCCTTTCTATATCATATCGTTCTATTACTTGTTTTTGTACATTTTCATTGTTTCTCTCCTTATTTTTTCCAACATTAGGGGGTTGGGAAGGACTTGCCATGATTTTTTTAGTGATATTTTAATACTTTTTCTCACTCAAAAATCCATTTATGAATCATAGAATCAAAATGCATCCATCTTTTGGTGCATAAATTTGTAATAATATATATGGTAAATGACAGGGAGTCAAATCCTGGATCCTCTTCCAACCCGAGTCCAAGTTCTGATATTATGTTATATTTGATATATTTTGAACCATTTCAACGAATTTCACAAACCTTGTAATGTAAAAAATGGCTCTAGGAAATGGATTGTTTCATAGGCGGTTTCACTTCTATCATCTATTACATAACAACATTTTCTTAATGACCAAGAAGATCTCTCTCATTTTTAGACTGTTAGCGTGATGTTTTGATGACGAATATAAATGTTGCATCGTAATATTTCATGTGTATTTATCTAATCTTGTTTTGCAGGAAGTATTGCTCATTGATTAAGGGGGAGCTTTTAGCTCAATCACATATTGGTATATAATCATCAAAAAGGGGGAGATTGTTACCCTAGTGGGTTTTGAGCAAGCTGATTACTTATCTTGTACTAGTTTTACTATATTTAGCTTACCATTATATGATTCAATCACTTGATATATCATATACATATATATATATATATATATATATGTGTGTGTGTGTGTATGTGTGTGTGTGTTTGGTATGTATAAGTGTACTCTCAGGTAACTTGGTTGATGATATGGAAGGGCAAAGATTTAAAGTTGACATGAACTCGCCAGAACCAAAATAGCAAGCTGACATGAACTCGTCAGAACCAAAACTGTAGCTGACATGGACTCATCAGAAGTTGTTCTTAGTCAAGTTTGATTTCGAAGATTTCTTGAAGATTGCTTAAAGATATCAGAGTTTGGCTAGGATTAAATATGTAAGGACTCTATTATATAATATATAGTATAAATAATTAATAGAGCTCAAATCAATTTCGAAAATCTGTTCCTTATTTAGTGGGATTGTGATTTATCTTTTCTTATCCTTTTAAAACAGATTTTACTCAATCTTTTACTTATCTAAACATTCCATAACAGGCCAGATTCGATCATATCCTTTTATAGTTGTTGAAATTTGTTTTTATCATATATATACTATCGTATATATATATAAAAATGAGTTTGTTGGAGATTCAAATCATTTCAAACGTTTTATTATCAAAACCTCTAACTAATATAGCTGTTGGAGAGTGTTTTATGCAATCAAATATTTTTCATACATCAAATCTTCAACTAGCCGTTTGTGTGTTTTATATATATTCACTTACAACCTTTCTTGTAAGTAACCAAGCAAAACACAACCTACAAGTTTGAAACTTGCTTATACACGTTTCTATCATCTCTCTCAAACACCATTCTTATAAACTCTGAGCTTTATTGTTATATACACTTATATTATATAAGAGAGTTTATAGCTTGAGTTGTAATACTCGAACATCTTATTTTCGATTGTATTGTTCGATTTGTAAGTATTAGTTGCTGGATATATTGGCTAGGGAACTAGGGTTTGGTGAACGTTACTAGAGAAGTATACTTGGGAAGTATAGCTTAGAGAACAGGTTCAGAAACAGGTGTTCAGCAAGCCATTTGTCAGCAGTTGGGATTAAGGGAGATATATTATTGTATCTTGTAATTGGTTTATTTCGTTGATCAATAATATATTCTCTTACCAAGTTGGTAAGGGACCAGGACGTAGACCATAGGGGATTAGGGGTCGAACCTGGCTAAAAGTTCCTCGTTTTCATTATCTTTCTACAATTTACCTACTGTCTTTGCATTCAGCTTACCATTTACATTCAGCGTACCATTTGCATCTGTAAAAATCGAAATCAGTAAGCTATTTCTGGTAAATTATTAAAATTGGATATAGTTAGCCATTTACACCTATTCACCCCCTCTAGGTGTGCATTATCATTTGGTATCAGAGCTTTGGTGTACTAACATTTTTGTAACAGGAAAGTATAGATCCTATGACACCCGCTTATGTAGAAGGAGAATATTTAGACATGCCACCACTTCTCAATTGGATTGAAAATTATGATGCATGGAAACAGAGAATGAAGGTGCTTCTCAACAAAGATGATGCAATTGAATGGGGAGTCATTAAAAAGGGTCCATTCAGTTTTTCGGACAAAGACGGCAAGCCAAGAGACGTTGACGATCTCTCGAAGTCTAAATTGATAAAATTAGGCTATAATGGAGGAGCAAAGTACACACTAATATGTGGTCTTTCAGAGTCAGATTTTGACAAGGTCTCTTCATGTAGTACTGCAAAAGACATATGGGATACCTTAAAAATGCATTATAAAGCAACAACAACAAAACAGCCTGCTGATTTGAAAGATAAAAGGAAGTCAAAGGCTCAATTGAATTCGAATGATGAAAAAGCTAATTCTGGTGAAGTCCCAAGTGAAGAGATAATAAACTCTGCATTTGTTGTTGGCATTGATGATATAGTTCAAGGAAACATGGAAGAAGTTCTTGTAGATAGTGATGTGTCTGATTCAGAGTCAGATTCTAGTGAGGTAAACTCTTTTCATTTGTGGAATTCTTCTGAAAATATTATTATGGGATCACTAACAATTCAGGAATGAAAAAGTGTAACCATTGAAGAACATATGGCACTAAAGGCTGAAATCAGCAAGCTGTCTGATAAGAATGTCTATATGTCCAAAATGGTTAAAGATTTGTTGCCTAAAATGGAGAATTGAGATTCAACCTCAGTAGGCAAAGCTACAGAAATAAAGGAGTTAAATGCTAAGAATAGTCATTTAGAGGCTAATATCAAGTTACTAGAAAAGAGAAACAAGACCTTGACTGAAGAAATCAAAGAGCTGAGATTTGATGTTAAAACTAAAGCTAAAGCATTGGAATCATTCAAATTGAAGGAATCAAGTCGACCTGAATCTTCTAAAACAACTGAAATTGCATCTCAGCAAGCTCAAACCATCAGTCGGCAAGTTGAGTAAATTTTAATGTAAAGTAAAAAATGGTCAATTTGACCATAAAAAGCAAAACGGATCAACCAATTCTTTACCTTTTTTTACACTTTCTAGCGGGCATTTTAAGGTGTATTTTAAAGGTAGTTCCATAACTTATTTTTAAAATTTTATTTTTTTGTATAAAAATATAATGTATATATTTTTATACAAAAAATGAAAATTTTACAAATAAATTATGGATATTTCAAAAAAAAATTAAAAAAAAATTATGGAACTATCCATAAAATGCATACGTGCCAGAAACCTCGTAAAGAACCTATTTGGGACTGAGGGAGTAATTGATTAGTTACTAAGAAATATAGTATTGCTATTTTGTCTTAAAAAAAATTGAATTGCTTGCAATTGCTACAAAATAAATGTATATCAAAATAAAGGAAATTGAGTAAAGAATAACTAAAGGTTAGTTTAATACATTAAATAAAACAAGGTCGAAAAGGATAGGTTTTTGAAAAATGTAATTGATTAGTTATCAGTAACTATAATATTGTTATAAAATAGAATTGTCGGTAATTACGAGAAAATAAATGTGGATGGAAATTGAGTAAAGAATAACTAACTAAGGGTATTTGGTAAAGGCAAACCAACCAAAAAAATTTCAATGTTTCGGCTAATATATAATATACTAGCTTATAATCCGTGTGATGCATAGAATTCTTTTGATTTGTAATAAATTTTATTTTATGTTACAATTATATTTTTATAAAATCATTATTTACGATATTTAATTTTAATAATTTAATAAAATTTTAATTAATGATATGCATGGTTTAAACTTTTATTATAAAATTTTAAAATAATGTCGTTGATGGAATTTGAAATTTAAAATTTTAGTAAATTAATTTAATCATATAATATATATAATCATTAGATCTAACTACTCTGATTTTTCACTAAAAATCTAACGGCCATTATTCGTAGTATATGGATTTCTATTATATTTTGTTAGTGATTAGAAGATATGGTTTGATATTTTTGGACATATATTAATTATTGCAAGATTATTTTTGGGTAACGTGTTTTAATTCAAAAAAAATATTAATGATTGAAAGATATGATACAATTGATGTTTTTAGGTGTATCTTCAACTAAAAGTAAATGTGAAAAGACAATCGACTAATTACCATTAATTATATTATGTTATTATTTTTTTAGTTGTTTTAATAGTAGTGGGTGTACACATTGATACAATTGATCTTTTTAGGTGTTTATAAAAGTTAATATATTCAACTAAAAGTAAATGGAAAAAGGCAATCGACTAATTACCATTAATTATATTATGTTATTATTTATTTTAGGTGTTACATTTTTCTTGAAAATTATGGTGTGATATTTTCGGGTATATATTAATGATTATTTTTTCTTGAAAATTATGGTGTGATATTTTTAGGTATATATTAATGATTATAAGATCCGTTTTAAATTAAAAAGGTAATGTGTTTTAATTCGATAAGAAATATTAATGATTGGGAAGATATGATACGATTAATGTTTTTAGGTGTTTATAAAATGTAATATATTCACCTAAAAGTACATGTGAAAAAGGCAATCGACTAATTACCATCAAATATATTTTGTTATTATTTTTTTAGGTGTATTTATTTTTCTTTATAATGAAGGGTAAATAAGTAAATTCACGAAGTACCAAAAAACAGGTACCAGTTTCGGCTTATATAATAGTAATTACCATTAATTATACTAGCTTATTACCCGTGCGATGCATGGATTTCTTTTGATATGTAATAAATAGTAAAAAATCAGAATCGTTAGATCTAATAATGATTAGATATATTATATGATTAAATTAATTTACTAAAATTTCAAGGTTCAAATTCCATCAACGACATATTTATTTTAAAATTTTATAATATAAATTTTAAACCATGCATATCATTAATTAATTTTTTATTAAATAATTTAAGTTAAAATTAAAATGAAATATTGTAAATAATAATTATAGAAAAATATAAAAATATAATTGTAGCATAAAATCTAACGGTCATTATTCGTAGTATACAGATTTCTATTATAGTTTGTTAGTGATTAGAAGATATGTTGTGATATTTTTGGTTATATATTAATTATTTCAAGATTATATTTTAAATTAAAAGTTAACGTTTTAAAATTAGGAAAAATATTATTGATTGGAAGATATAAATTTATAAAATTATAATAAAATTTATTGATATGATGTTTTTTTATTATGTTATGAATTTTATTTATTATTACAATTATGTTTTGTATAATCATTATTTTGAATAATTTTTTAATTTTATTCTAATATAATTTAATATACTCACGTTTACGAATTATACTAATGTTTCCTTATTATAAATAACGTATATGGATTTTTAATATATTTTATTAAAAAAATGAAAAATATGGTGTGATAAGATTAGTTTTAAATAAAAAAGGTAACGTATTTTAATTCGAAAGTAAATATTAATGATTGAAAAATATGATACGACTAATGTTTTTACGTGTTTATAAAAAGGTAATATCTTCAACTAAAAGTAAATGTGAAAAAGTCAATCGACTAATTATCGTTAATTATTTTATGTTATTATTTATTTTAGGTGTTTTAATAGATTTATATCGAATTTTTTTTTTAATGAATTTTTTTACTAATGTTTCCTTATATATAAATCAAAAGGGTATTGTGTTTTAATTCGAAAGGAAATATTAATGATTGGAAGCTATGATACGATTGATGTTTTTAGATGTTTATAAAAGCTAATATATTCAACTAAAAGTAAATGTGAAAAAGGCAATTGACAAATTATCATTAATTATTTTATGTTATTATATATTTTAGGTGTTTTTTGTGACGCCCCCAAATCCGCCCTGTCCGGGGACCAGGGTCGTCACATCAGGTCTCACCATCCTGCAACACACGTTAGCTGGATAATAAAATCTTTATGACAACGGAGTAGAACAGTCCCACTCCACAGATCCAAGATCGGTTTCACACTTTATTACAATACGATTATTACATCTCCGAATAAAGTCTATCAAAAGTCTACAAGGGTAGAAAATATAAAAGGTTCCAGCTGGCCATTCTAGTCTTTGTCAGCATAGCCTGGAGCTTTCTCCTTCCCTTTGTTTCTCTGGCTGGATGTCTCGCCTTTCTCCATCTTGACAGCTGAACAAATGTTGTAAAGCAAGAGTGAGCAACTATGGTGCTCAGCAAATTCTCTCCTTGCTCGGTACATAAATATAGTAATATATATCAAAAGAATTGCTCGAAATTTTAAATAAATAGGTAAGATATCAGAACTCTGAAAATCTAACTCAAGACTCGTCTCGAAAATAGAATACTCGAAATGACTCTTTTTGTGAAACTCTGATGACTCATGATAAAAGAATAACTGGTCTTCCATCCTTTCGGTATCTCGGCAGGGCGATCAACTATCCGACCGGGAATACCGTCCTCCAATGACACCGCACTTCGCCCGATCACGGCTACAATACGATATCAACGAATATAATATATAGTATGAATGCTAGCATCATAGTGGGTGATTTTATCAACCCTGGCATCATAGTGCCTAAATATTCTCGTGTCCTTATAAAGGTACACAAGTCTCTCTTTCTCTAAAATGGGCCTCTTTCCCAAAATTGACCAGTAGAATACAGAATTCTCGAACATTTAATGAACTGATACTTTGAGATAAACTTCACAGGAAAATATTTAACTGATCTGGCGGACTGCCAGTCTTACTCAATGTACCACCAATCCGAACAATTGATTGATGTAACTCTCAATAAATATGTTTTAATTGATTGACATGAACAAAGTGCCAACCCTTGACAAGAAAGGCAACTATCTCGAAATAATGAGAATAGTCTTAAAATGAAACATAATGAGTCACACTGAACAAATAGTACTACTCGAATAGTTATAATACTCCAAATTGATGAACGTTAAATAGAACGTTTTACTTGATCGATGAATAGCCTTCTAACGATTCACATTTTATAATTCCTATCGGTTGATTCGAAAGATGAATCAACTAAAAGATAATCAATAAATGATTGTTAAATTCATACAATAAATTCAACTGAAAAGAATAAATTTAACCATCTCGAACGAATGAGATTAGTTTCACTGAATCAAAATAATAGTCGTCTCGGATTAATGAGATCGACCCGATAGCAACGAATTGGTCTCTACGCTTATAGGGAGTATAAATTCACAAGTAAACTAAATTAACAATATCGTAATATTTAACGAGAAATAATGCTCAAAAGAAATTATTGCATCATAAAGAGCAGCAAATAAATCTCATAATTGATAGCTCGAAAATAATCGATAAATGAAATAATATGAACAGAAATACAAAGTTTCCGAGAGTTAGGGTAGGAATGAACTTGCCTCTGTCTCGATGCTTAAAAGAACCGAATATTTAAAAGTGTTACCCGCAAGCGAAAATCTCAATTCTCGAAAAGGGAAACTCTATAATAATTATCAGAATAATTTCAGTACTCGAGTAAGGATTTAATCATGTATTATCAAAATAATTCGGTAATCATGCTCTTGATAACTAAATAATTCTCGAACAAGAAATTGGGAATATTCTCGTAAGTTTAAAATCTCATTGATGTCTTATTCACAATTTAATAAAATTAAATGGAGGCTCTATTCGCGTTCACCTATTAATTTTATTATCTCGGGTTTTATACATTATGCAAATCAAATACAATTATTCGTAAGGGAAATTTCTTATTAAAAGGCCTCTAATTATTTCTAAATATATGACATTAACTTAATTGCTTAAAGACATATCTCGAATAAGATAAGTATTTTTATAAAGTCTTTACTGTTTATCGAAATTCTCATTCTATGACGGAAGTCACTATTTTAATTAATTACTTAACTCACACTCCTAATTTAAACGGGTTCTCGCAACTCACATCTCAAAATAGGAAGGCATTTATAAAATTCTCTTTACTTATCTAGGATTCTCAAAAATATCTATTTCATTTAAGTCCATGTTAAAGGAGCAATAATATGATTTACTATTTATTCTCAAATTAAATAATTCGAGAATCAAATATATGCCCGAAAAATCCATAATTATTATTTCGAGTGTTTTAAACTGTTTTATTAATCCCTCTTTTAAAACAGATTTTTAGAATAATTATTCCCTTAATCAATCACATGTTTTATTCCACTTTTATAGCATTAATCTAAATAAATCTATTTCCACTTAAATCAATTAACAAAACTAACTAATTAAAATATAATATTTACACCACCACCACCATTCGGCAGCCACCGACCGGTCACCGGAACGGCGCCGGCAGCACCACCCCGCCACCACTCTCTCTCTCTCTCTCTCTCTCTCTCTCTCTCTCTCTCTCGCATCTCTCACCCTCTCTGTCTCTCGCAACCCCCTTCGATCTCTCTCTTTCTTCCCTCACAATCTCTCCGTTCCTCCCTCGCCGACCCCCTCTTCTCTCCCTCTTCGACTCTCCCTCTCCGCCCTCATCTCTCTACCTCCACCTATCTCCCTCTCCTCCTTCATATCTCTCTCTCCGCCTCAATCTCCTCCTTTCCCCCCTTCCTCTCTCTCTCACCCTCTCTCTGACGCCCTCTCTCCAACGCCCTCTCTCCGACCACCTCTCTATATCTCCCTCATCTCTCCTCCGCCTCTCCTCTCTCTTTCTCTCTCTTCTCTCGATCTCTCCTCTCTCGACTCCTCGCACACGACCCTCCACCCCTCCAGCTTCGCTCCGACACCACCACCACCGCTGATCACTCCGATCGCCGCGGGGTGCCCTCCAAACCGACATGCAACAACAATTATACCCCCAAATTCAAAACCCCTCTCTACTCACACATAATTCAAATCAAACATATCATCAAACCACAACAATTAACACATTTACAATCTCCTACTTAAAACATTATAAACCCTTATTGAAAAATCAAGCTCTCATAAAATAAAATGCAGGACATACTTTTACATATATAAAAACATGATTGAAAAGATTTTTAAGGGTGTAAATCATACCCTTTTGTGAAAAATCTGGTTTTTAAAGCTTGATCAAAAATCAAAGTTTCGAAACCTTATGAATATATATGTCAAAACGAAGAGCTTTGCATCCTCTCTTCACTTATGAAAATGCATGTAAGATCAAGATAGTAAATCTAAAGGTATAGGATTTTATAAAACTTGGTTTTTAATGGAGGAAATATGTTGTGTATTTTTAGCCGAGAGTGAGAAGAAGAGATAACGATCTCTTCCTTTACTTTTTACTCATATATACATGCTAAACAATTGGGCTCTAAATGGACCACTAATTTATTTGGGCTCATAACTCTCTTGGGCTCAATTCCCACTCAAGTAGAAAATTTATCATGCTCCTCATTATTAATATGAAAGGAATACTAATATTTGCTAATTAACTCTTAAAAATCCTAATCATAATAGGGATTGCATATTAAATAAAAATTTAGTAGCAATAAAAGTAATACTAATTATAATTACTATAATAATTTTAGTAGGTCACAATATTATTAATAAGACACGAATTAATAGAAGTGTAATGCGGTACCAAATAATCGTTAAAGTCTAGTAGTGCACAAAATAAATATTTCCCAGCACCTCTAACAATAATTAAGACAAAATTTCAATTTTTCGAAAATTTATTTAAAAGAGACTTGAATCATTATGAGAATTTTACGGTTATTACAATCTTCCCCCCTTAAAAGGATTCCGTCCTCGGGATCAGTATTATTGGCTAAATAACTCAGGGTATTTACTGCGCATTTCATTCTCAAGTTCCCAAGTGGCTTCCTCAATTTGACGGTTCCTCCAAATCACTTTTACCAAATTTATTTTCTTATTTCGCAGCTCGTGTACTTTGAAATCCACAACTTCCACTGGTTGCTCTATGTAGGTCAGATCAGCTTTGACATCGATGGGTTCATATTCTAACACGTGTCGATGATCAGGATGACAAGCTCTCAATATTGATACGTGGAATACATCATGAACATGCTGAAGATCTGGCGGTAAGGCCAATTGATATGACACGGCTCCAACCTTCTTAAGAATCTCAAAGGGTCCAATGTATCTAGGACTCAGTTTCCCTTTCTTCCCAAATCTCATCACCCCTTTCCACGGGGAAATCTTCAGTAACACTTTATCTCCTATCTCGAATGATTTATCTTTTCTCTTCAGATCGGCATACTTTCGCTGACGGTCCTGAGTAGCAACTAATCTTTTCCGGATCGTCTCTACGGATTGCTTTGTCTGATGGACCATATCTGGCGTTAGTAATCTTTCTTCACCGACTTCATTCCAACAAAGTGGAGATCTGCACTTCCTTCCATATAAAGCTTCATACGGGGCCATGCCAGTACAGGAGTGATAACTATTATTGTAAGCAAATTCTACTAGTGGCAGATGGTCATCCCAACTTCATTTGAAATCTAAGGTGCAGGATCGCAGCATATCCTCTATTGTCTGAATTGTCCTTTTGCTCTATCCGTCTGTCTGCGGATGATAGGTCGTGCTCAAATTTAGCTTGGTGCCAAGGCATTCTTGGAAACTCTTCCAAAATCTAGAAGTAAAACGGGCATCTCTGTCTGACACGATTGACACGGGCACTCCTGACGGACTACCACTTCCTTCAAATAGAAACCTACCAGTCTCTCCACTGAATACCTTTCACTGATCGGCAGAAAATGCGCGGACTTCGTAAGTCTACCAACTATAACCCAAATAGCATCGTGATTCGCTCTGGTTCGGGGTAAACCTACTACAAAGTCCATGGTGATGTGCTCCCACTTCCATTCTGGAATCTCTAATGATTGGAGTAATCCACTAGGTCGTTGATGTTCTGCTTTCACTGTTTGACAGGTCAAACACTTGTTTACCCATTCTGCAATTTCTCTCTTCATGTTAGGCCACCAATAATTCTACTTAATATCTTGATACATTTTTGTGCTTCCTGGGTGAATGGAATATCTCGAGTTATGCGCTTCGCTCATGATTTCTTCTTTCAATTCTGTAACATTAGGAACCCAAATTCTCGATGTAAATCGTTTAATTCCCTTATCATCTTTTGAACTCGGAAATTCCTCTCCTGTCAACTCTGACCTTCTTTCTTCCATCACTTGCTCCTGACAACGGCGAATCTTCTCTAGCAGCTCTGGTTGAAAATGAATGGTATAAACTCTTTCATTGTTTTGGACTGGGTCCTTGACTTCTATCTCCATCTTCTCAAATTCTTTGACTAGTTCTTCTGAGGTTGTCAACAAGTTGAGTCTTTCTTTTCTACTTAAAGCATCCGCTACAACATTAGCTTTCCCTGGGTGATAATTTATCGAGCAATCGTAGTCTTTGATCAATTCCAACCATCTTCTCTATCTCATGTTCAATTCCTTATGGGTGAATATGTACTTCAAACTCTTGTGGTCTGTGAATATCTCGCATTTTTCTCCATACAGGTAATGTCTCCAAATCTTAAGTGCAAAAACAATGGCAGCAAGTTCTAAGTCGTGAGTAGGGTAACGGGATTCATATTCCTTCAGCTGACGAGAGGCATAAGCTATTACTTTCCCGTGCTGCATCAATACACATCCCAAACCTTTGTGAGAAGCATCGCTGAAAATCACGAAGTCGCCTTTTTCATCGGGTAGGGTCAAAACTAGGGCAGTTGTCAATCTCTTCTTTAATTCTTGAAAGCTATCTTCACATTTGGACGTCCATTCAAACTTTTCACTTTTCCTGGTAAGTCGAGTCAGTGGCGTAGCAATCTTTGAGAAATCTTTCATGAATCTGCGATAATAACCAGCCAGTCCAAGGAAACTTGTAACCTCTGTTGGAGTCCTAGGTCTCTCCTAGTCTGCTACGACTTCTATCTTAGCAGGGTCTACAGAAATTCCTTCACCACTCACAATATGTCCCAGAAACTGAACTTCTTTCAGCCAGAATTCACACTTCGAAAACTTTACATATAACTTTTCCTTCCTTAGTGCTTCCAAAACTAGACGGAGATGTTCTGCATGATCTTCAGGTGACTTCGAGTAAATGAGAATGTCATCAATAAATACAATCACGAACTTATCCAAGTATCTCTTGAATACACGGTTCATTAAATCCATGAAAGCAGCTGGAGCATTCGTCAAACCAAAAGACATCAATAGAAACTCGTAATGTCCATATCGAGTCCTAAAGGCAGTCTTGGGAATATCCTCAGGCTTGATCTTCAGTTAATGGTAGACGGATCTCAAATTAATCTTCGAAAAATGCATAGCTCCCTTAAGTTGGTCAAATAGATCGTCGATTCTAGGTAGAGGGTACCTATTCTTGATAGTCATCTTGTTCAGCTCACGATAGTCAATACATAGCCGCATAGTTCCGTCCTTCTTCTTCACGAACAACACTGGAGCTCCCCACGGGGATACACTAGGTCTGATTACACCTTTTTCAAGTAATTCTTGCAGTTGTGTTGCCAATTCCTTCATTTCCACTGGTGCCATTCTGTAAGGTGCTTTGGAGATTGGTGCGGTTCCTGGTGCTAGATCAATCGTGAATTCTATCTCTCGGTCCGGTGGCATTCCGGGCAAGTCATCGGGAAAAACATCTTTAAACTGACTGACTACCGGAATCTCATCAATGGTAGGGGTTTGCTTCTTGGTATCTATCACATGAGCCAGATAGGCTTGACATCCTTGTCGAAGTAGTCTCTTAGCTTGAATTATTGATAGAAAATCTCTAGCCGGTTTTCATTCGCGAAACGGGATTCTGATACCGTTGGGTCCACTTAAACTAACCTTCTTCCGACGACAATCAATTTGGGCATCGTAACGTGCTAACCAATCCATCCCTAGGATTACGTCGAATTCCCCTAACTTAAAGGGAATGAGGTCTGCGTCAAAATATTGACCTTGAATCTCTATAAAACAGTTCGGGCACAAACGGTTTACTGGAATGACTTCCTGATTTGCTACTTCTATGCTCAAAATTCCCTCTAAGGGCACAGACTCAAGTTTAAGCTTATTCATGAAGTTCTCAGAAATAAAAGATTTGGTAGCGCCAGAATCAACTAGAACACATGCATCCTCGGAATTTACTAGAAGCGTACCTGCAATCACATCGCTATCATCAATAGCATCCCTCACTGTCATGTTGAAAGTCCTTGCTGTCGGCTTGTTGCTGGGAGGTGCTGTGAGTCGAGGCACTGGATTTTCCTTAGCAGTTTGTCGATAATTTCGGGACACGTGACCTTTCTTTCCATATTTGAAGCAGGTGACAGATTTTTCCTTGCAACTAGAAGCATAATGACCCTTCTGCCCACAGTTGTAGCAGTTCACATTAGCTTGCTGGCAGGGTCCAGGGTGTTTCCTCCCACATGTCTTGCACTCTGGCAATGGTGGTCTTCCTTGCATCATGTTCACCGTCTGCTGAGGTTTGGTCCTCTGATTGCTTCCTCTGGTGTCATGGCTACCAATCCTCCTAGTATCTGAGCTTCTATCCTCTCTTTTCACAAATGGCCTCTTGTCACTACGACTGTCAGATCTCTTCACAAAACTGCTTCCACCACTTTGAAACTTTCTCTTCTTACCATCCCGGTCCTTCGGGTACAACTCACTTCCACTTTCCACTATAGCCGCTTTCTGAACTAAGGTTGCATAGTTAGTGATCTCAAATACGGTAACTCGATTCTGGATCCAGGGCTTCAACCCTTGCTGAAAATGCTTGGCCCGCTTCTCTTCAGTATCCACATGATAGGGTACAAACCTTGAAAGTTCTGTAAACTTGGCTTCATAATCCGCAATAGTCATTGTCCCTTGCTTGAGTTCTAAGAATTTGATCTCCATTTGGTTCTCTGAGTACTTAGGAAAATACCTCTCTAGAAACAAGGTCGTGAATCTGGTCCATGGAATGACCGCATTACCTTCCAAAGTTCTCTTTGCTTCCCACCAGCAATTGGCTTCACCTTTCAACATGTACGCTGCAAACACTGTCTTCTTATTCTCTTCTACTCCCACAATCTCAAAAGTCTTCTCTATTTCTCATAACCAAATTCTGGCCTCCACGGGCTTAGTGGTACCTTTAAACTCAGGTGGGTTCAGAGATTTGAATGATTTGAAAGTCACAGTGGCATGAGTCAGCTGAGCTGGAGGTGGATTCCCTCCCACTGGGTTAGGGTTCTGCTGAGGCTGAGGGTTCTGGGCATGCTGAAGAAGAAAGTCCAAAAGCAGGTTCATCGGGTTATTATTCTGGTTTGGATTCTGAGCGGGTTCTGGTTCCGGGTTTGGAACTGGGTTTTGAGGCGGGTTCCGAGGTGGAACCTCATTCTCTGGATTCACTTCAGGTTGAGGACGAGGGTTTCTTGGGGGTCTTCCTCTTTTAGGTGGCATCTTTTCTATAAAAGCGAAAACAATATGGTATGTTATATCACAGGTATGCAGTTATATGACACCAATTCTGGCACAGTTTTGACAGGCATTCAAAATTATTAATTTGGTCAAAATCTCTGGTTTCTCAAAATAAACCGTACTCAAAATCATGATTTTCTCTTTTGTCTCTTTATAAAACAGTTACTCTTTTTCCTTATTATCAAAAGGTTCAGGGTACTCGTGAAAAGAAAACTAATTCCGATTTTACTGGTAATTCTTATAAAAATCTTTAAATCCTAAAACTCAATCGTCGTTTTAAATCCTTGGTTTTCGAAAAATCTTTTTTTTTGTTTTTTTGAAACTCATTTTAAGTCGGAGTATCTAAAAAGAAATTTACTATAACAGGAGTATCAGGAAAATAATCTAGCATGCTCTTCTAATATAACATAGTTCTATAACAGATCAATAAACAAGATATCAGTACTACTAGCAGGTCGTAATATATATATCACAAGGTACCATACTGGTACAGTCCAGATCATACTACTGAATACATCATCATAGTAATACAGACCCATCATCAGACTATAAATACATCGTGGAACATCTACCACTACGCCATAAGTGAGCATACGCAACCCTTTTTACAAAGCGTTGCACAGAAAGCGTTTCGTTAGATAGAAGTTTTGGGTCTTTTGCAACTGAGCTGAATTGGTGTTGCGTTAGATATAGATTAGCGTTGCGTATTACCCACAGTGTTTCACATTATGCAACACTAACTGATGGCGTTGCGTTAGATAATTTTTTATTTTTATAAATGGTGACGTGGCAGGAGTGGGACCCACATTTGCTGACGTGGCACATGTGGGACCCACATTTGCTGACGTGGCAGAAGTGGGGCCCACCTTTGCTGACGTGGCATTTGCTGACGTGGCAGAAAGCGTTGCATTAGACACCAGTAGTGTTGCGTTTGCTGTTTGAAGTGTTGCATTAGATATATTAATATTTTTTTAAAAAAAATATGACGTGGCAGATGTGGGCCCCACAACTGCTGACGTGGTAGTGTGGGACCCACAAGGGTGACGTGGCAGGAGGTCCATCATGCTTACGTGGCAATTGTGGGACCCACAATTGTTGACGTGGCAAAAGTGGGGCCCACCTTTGCTGACGTGGCATTTGATGACGTGGCAGAAGCGTTGCATTAGATACCAGTAGCGTTGCGTTTGCTCTTTGAAGTGTTGCATTAGATATATTTATATTTTTTTAAAAAAATATGACGTGGCAGATGTGGGACCCACCACTGATGACGTGGCAGTGTGGGACCCACATGGGTGACGTGGTAGGAGACCCAACATGCTAACGTGTCAATTGTGGGACCCACAATTACTGACGTGGCAGAAGTGGGATCCACCTATGCTGACGTGGCATTTGCTGACGTGTCAGAAGCGTTGCATTAGGTATCAGTAGTGTTGCATTTGCTGTTTGAAGTGTTGCATTAGATATTTATTTTATTTTATTAACTAGTCTTGTCCCGAATGATGAATCTATTTTTTTAAATTATTTTTTCGACGTTCCAATCGCACGGGTGTCGAGATATAACGATTTTAGTGATGTGGTAATTTTTTAAAAAAATTCGTATATTTATTTTGTTGGGTTTTATAACGGGTCAAAGTCGACTTTCCTTTTAACTAGTCTTGTCCCGAATGATAAATCTATTTTTTTAAATTATTTTTTCAACGTTCCAATTGCACGAGTGTCAAGATATAACGATTTTAGTGATGTGGTAATTTTTTTAAAAATTTCCTATATTTATTTGGTTGAGTTTTATAACGGTCAAACCGGTCAAAGTCGACCTTCCTTTCAACTAGTCTTGTCCCGAATGATGAATCTATTTTTTTAAATTATTTTTTTGACGTTTCAATCGCACGGGTGTCTTATTAAATTCAGAAAAGTGTCTTATTAAATTTAAGTACCAATTTAAATATTTATTTATTAAATTTAAAATATACAATTTTTAATAATAAAAATAAAAATACATAAATATATATTAAATTCAGAAAAGTGTCTTATTAAATTTAAGTACCAATTTAAATATTTATTTATTAAATTTAAAATATACAATTTTTAATAATAAAAATAAAAATACATAAATATATTGACAATATCACACAATGACACGCATATCGGTGAAATATTTTGAAGTGCAAATAATGCCCGCTCAGTGAAATGTTTGAGGGGAAAATAATACCGCCTCCCCCTTCACCCAAATTTTAACAAATTAAGATCCTCTCTTTTTCGTTCTATCTCCTTCTCTGTGTTTCATTCCATATCTCTTTCTCTCCCTCCATCTCTTTCTCTATCTTTCTCGCCCTCTTTCTCTCTCTCTCCATCCCCTCTTTCAAGCTTTCAATTTAGGGATTGATTTAGGGATTTAAGCTTCGATTTAGAATTGAATCAATGTTTTGGTTACAATTAGGGCTTCAATTGGGATCCAAGCTGTCATTGATAAATCCTAAATCGATTCAATCCTATAAGAATATCAAAATGTATCGAGAAGATGCAAATTTCAAGCTCCGTCGCTGGAGACGTGTCGGTCATACTTTCGTCCACCACGCGTACATCCAGATCTCGTATCTTTCGTCATCACTCCCCTGCTTCTCTCATAGTATGTCATCTCTCTCTCTCTCTCTCTCCCTCCCTCCCTCCCTCCCTCCCTCTCTCTCTCTCCCACCCTCTCTCTCTTTCCCTCCCTCTCTCCTTGTATCTCTCTCTCTCTCTCCCCTTCTCTCTCCTTCTCTCTCTCTCTCTCTCTCTTTACATTTCTTATGTATTAATATTACTCAGTAATTCAGAACTTATGTTACAACTAATTCTGTTATTTCTTATGACAACAATTACAATTAGGGCTTCAATTCCGGTGGGACAAATGGTGATTCATTATGTGAATCCATTACACCGAAGAGTAAGTCAACTGGTGATTCTGTAGTAAACGCCTAAACGGTGGCAGAAGTCTAATACAAATTGAACCCTGTTTCTAGAATTTAAATTGAGTCTAACCATGAATAATTTTTTATATTCTTTTGGATATCTGCATATTTTTCTTTTATATAGTAGAAAAGAGACAGACTTTGTTAGCTGCTATAGTTTAAAGTTATATTTGTAACATCTAATATAGTATTTTTCTTCTGTAGTTTATTGATTTCACAATGGGAGCTGAATCAGGATACATTAGATTCGAAGATCATGTGAATTACAGATACTATCTATATTAATCAATATATCTATATAGATAGCTACAGTATAAATTTGTGTTTTGATTGTTTGAATTTTGATGGTTTATATTCTAGTGTAAAGCATGTCGAATTTGTGTTGTCCGATTTGAGTTATTTATGTGTCATTGTCGGGTATTGTTTTTTTAATGTGTTTTTTATGAATTTGTGATCCCAGGTAAAACATTGGCATTTGGGGTTCCGGCTATTATGCACGTGCTGAACAAGAAGAAGAACAAAACATGTAAGCGGGTGAATCCGCAATGTCTTGTTCTTTCACCAACTAGGGAGCTAGCTCAACAAGTGAGTATGCTTTTTGTCACGACGTTGAAATTCGGTTTGCCTGTTTTTATACTAGAATTATTTTATGTTTGCACTACTTGTTCAATTTTGAACGAGGTTCAGTTTGACCAGTGAAGGTAACTCTTTGGATACGACAAACTAATGATATACAGATATAGTGTAACCTGCATCTTAAACTTTCATGGAAAGAATTGTGCATAATAAGTTTGGTGTAAGGATATTACACAGTTTTGAGGAAGCTTGGTATTAAGAATTAAGATCCTCGAAAGTTAAAAGTGCTTGTAAAATTGACTATGGAGAGGAATCTCTAGCATCCATACAGTTTTTGCTCTGTCAACCAAGGCAGTATATATATTCTAAGTAACTTATTGTTGACATATAAACGATGTCTTCATAGATAGGGGCAATATTATTAGGCTTTTTAGGAATCCCCTATTTTCTTATGGTGTGATTAAGGTCCTAGGTTGGGGTTTACTCGACCTCTCTCCTAGATTTTCTGAAATGAATTGGTCTTTTTTACGTCATGTGTGATTATTATTTTCCCTCAGATAATTGTATGACTATTATTTGTATTACACTCATCATAATGAACAATTAAGTGATAGTGAACATTGTATAGGGGAATCTTGAGAATAAAATATTAATATAAATTGATACAAGGTTGAAGTGTTGTATCAAAGCTTATTAGTGGAGGCATAAGCCATAAATGATGTGTGTTTAATGAGCCAAATTAAATCTTAGCCTTTTTTAATAAAACAGGTAAGGGTTAGGGTCAAACAGGGTGCAGATCCAATTTGTTTTAGGTGAAGAACTTATTTTACTATACTAATATTCAGGATGATGTTCTTGGGGTTTTGATTAATAATTAATTGTCATATTTGGATATGCATATGACCAAAAAAAAATTAATATTGCTTGTCAACAGATTTCAGATGTCTTATATGATGCCGGGAAACCCAGTGGGGTAAAATCAGTTTGTATTTATGGAGGAACCTCAAAAGGGCCACAAATATCAGCTCTCAAATCCGGGGTGGTAAGATATTTTTTTCTTTCGCTCCTATGTGGATGACCTGATATTATAGCTTCCATAAGTTAGGTACTTTTAAAGTACATACCCTTCACCGAAAGCATTGTTTCTATATTAATTTCACCTGGTGCTGACGAACATAAAAGTTGAGTTGTAATGATGATTTAATTATTAAAGAAATCTGGTTGTAATAGAGCAGAAGTGTTCCACTGCTTATGTTGGAGTTGGGTTATATATATATCTTCACTACAAGAAAACAGTTAATAGACATCACACTTTAGACATTAGTCGTAAATGCCGCTGATGTTAAAAGTTGTAATAACATCATCCCGCATTAAACTGATGTCTTTGTTATTCGTAGACATCACTATTTTTAAAACTGATGTCTAAAATCACTCTTTAAAAATTGATTAAACGCGCCCTTATTTTATTTTCCCCCTTAGCGAAAATTTCACCCCCTAAATCAAAATTCCCCCCAAACCAAATATTCTCCCCCTAAATCAAAATTTCTCCCCTTAACCAAATATTCTCCCCGCCCATATTACACAATTATTGACCCTCAGACCAATTAAAAACAAAACAAAATCTAATTTAACAAAACTCTCACCTCGACTGAACCTCTCTCTCTCTCGATGAACCCCCCTCTCTCTCTCTCGACTTAAACTCTCCCTCTCTCTCAACTGAAATTTCTCTCTCGTTTCTCACTACCATAAGTCACCTCCACCCTCTACTCACCTCCGTCCGGCCTCACCTCTTCTCTACTCACCTCCGTCCAGCCTCACATCTGCTCACGCGTCTCTACCCAAATTGGTAAGCTTTAAATTTGTCTTCACTGCACGAATAGGGTCTCCTCTGCTATGTCTAGGGTTTTATCTACTGAAATTGCATGAATATATAACCTTTAATTTGGGGGTTTTTTAAAATCAAAACCCTAATTTTTTTAAATTGAGGGTTTTTAAATTAAAACCCTAATTTCTTAAATTGGGTATTTCTTAAAATGGTGCCCAAGTATCCACATTGTGGGAACTCTGGTTAAAAAAATGTAGAGATGAATCTGAAACAGTGAATTGGCTTACAGTTCGTACAAAGCCTTGTCCAAAGTGTCACAAACCTGTAGAGAAGAACGGTGGGTGCAACCTTGTCAGCTGCATCTGTTGGCAATGCCTTTGGTGTGGTCTCTTTCTCTTTTCCTTGTAATAGAATTGTCTGCTTATTTGTTCCGATATGTTTCTGTGAGAAGTATTTTTCTTTAGAAAGTATATTCATGATTGCAAAATGTTGCTATACAATTTGATGCATAAACATTTGTTATTATTAGTTCTATATAAATAGGGTTTTAGATCTCTTCTATGTACATCATCTTCTTCTTATTCATGTTATGTTTGTTGGTTCCAAACCTGGTTGTCATTCTAGTTGGCCCAAAAAGAAACTAACACCTTTGAAGAGTATGATTTCAGCATCACAAAAAGAAACTAACACCTTCGCCTAGGGCAAGATTAATGACAAGATTAATGAGGATGGGAATAACAAGGGTGTGTTTAAGGGGAGAAGGCCTAGGGCTTTTTCGCCTTCGCTTTCGCAATTGATTGGTGGGGATTCTGGGAAGAAGACTAATGGGAGTGTTGATCAAGTGTTTGATAAAAGTAGAGGCTGTCATACTCTTGGATTTCCTGACCCTTTTCCTCATAAATTTGTGGTTGCTGTTGATGTTGATGAGGGTATGTCTGTTTTACTATAAAGTTGTCAGTTTTCGATTTTTTATGATGTTTTAATCTGGTTATATTCTGCATTCTATTTAACTTTCTGTTCTATTGTTAAGTTGTTTGGAAGTTCTGTACTTGGATATATGGTTTGGAATTTTAGATTAAGAATTGATTGTGATGGCATAGGTTATGCTTCTCAATGAGCTGGTTTTGTGATACTTGCTTATCCTGCTTTAGGTGCAGACTGTTTTGCTTATTCCACTTTCTGTTCAGACTGTTTTGGCTACTAATTATTATCTGTACCTAAATCATTTGTTTTTTGTTGTATGCAGTTCTTGGAAACTTTGTATCAGCTTTAAATAGATTTATTGCGGATCGATACTCTTCAAATCATTCCGTTTCAGAATACCATGTGTATGAATTTTTTAAGGTAACATTCCGTCTTTTGGTTGAATGCTGCAGTTGTGTACATTCTAATTATGTTATGTTTACTACTAGTACAGATTTAATAATTAGGGGGTGTCTGGATAGTCGATGAGAACGGGAATTAGAGTAAACAGGAACGGGAATGATTAGAAATCCTATCTACTAAGAAATTAGTGAACCAGTTAATGGAAAATCCACTAAATTAAACACTGGAATCAAATTTTAAGTCAAGTGGGTTGAAATACCAGGAACCAAATGCCGCCTAAAAAAATATAACAGATTGCATTATAATAAAGGTTGCACTAGAGGTATCCTTGGACTTGAGGTAGGTTTTTGTCATAGTAGGTTCAGGTGCCTGAAGCGCCAATATTTACCAAAAGAGATATGATTTTCCTACTTCTTGACAAGACTGATGAATTATGGTTTCTAATTTTTTTCATGCACGATTTTTTCCTGCTTCGGTATATTCGAAGATTGAAGAATATCTAGGTAGATTTCCAGTATAAGAGAAGCAAGAGTTTTGACTTGTTTGCATACTTGAAAGTAGAGAACTGCATCCTATGAAATTTAAGGCAGTTCATTGTTAGCTAGCTGAAAACCTAGTCAGTCGACTCCACTGAGGGAAGGTTCAAGGGCGTTCTTCTATAATCTAGAGATCACAGACTAGTATGGTCTGAGTAAGTCTTAGATAAATGTGATGCATAGACATGCTTGTGAGTCTCTGTAAAACAGTTTGTGTCCCAAGTGACTTTTTCAAAATTATGTTAGTGTTTGCTTTTTTGCATAAGGTTTCCTCTGAATTCTGAAAGATATCTCTAGCATTGTTTACATATTCCAAGTACCATCTGTTGACATTATTACTCTTAAGCAAATCATACTGTGTCCTTAAATATTTTCTATGGCAAGTGCATTCAGCACACTCTTCAAAGGTGTTAGTTTCTTTTTGTGATGCTTAAATCGTTACATTTTTTCTTTATTATACGTGCGGATTCAACTGTGCTTGCTTATGTAATGGCTGAATTAAATCGTCGCCAAGTCTGGATCGCTTTTTAAAGGAATCACTGGCTATAGGGATAATTCACTTGTAACTGTCAAAAGAAATGAGATTCAGGTTTAAAGGATCTTTTGCCATGTGCTAATTTCAGTCTGGGAGCTAGTTATATTCATGTTATTCACTTATACTTGTCTTCCGATTAATTACCTTGTAACTTCTCATTGCTAACTGGGAGGGCAGTGCAAACTTTAGAGTTCTGCATTTATTTGTATCAACTATTGTTCTGTGTGTTAGTGTCAAATTACAAACTGAAGTTGGATAAGGAATTTGTTTGCCTTTGTGTGCACATAAACTTTTACTCTCGTACAATCAATTTATTGTATTAGACGTTAATGTTGCTCCATGCTCACTTACAAGAATGTATATCTTCTTTTGTTATAAATATACTCATCTAATCATCTTGTGTATTACGTTATTTCTTATAATGCAACTAACCTTTTTCCTTATCTCTAAAGTATAGACTGCCACTAAAAGTTGCTTCGTATAAAGATTTTATGGATGGACTATGGATGAGATATTAAAGATGATAGGCTTAAAGAATAACTGCACATTTTGTGGTGTCTTCTGTCGCCAGGTATCGTTCTTTAATCAAGTAGTTAAGTAGCAGAAATATTGATTTACATTAATAATCTTGTGTTTTCCTTGCCACTTCACCAAACACTTGAGATTCTAACTTTACGCGGTAAGAATCTGCATCATGTTGTTTTGTAGTAATTTGACTCAAGTACTTGCTGTGTGTTTTGTCTTTAAGTATGTCCATTGAACATGTTGGAATCAAAAAGTTTTTTGTAGTACCTGCAACTTTGGAAAACATGCTATTGTTTTGTAGTAATTTGACTCAAGTACTTGCTGTGTGTTTTGTCTTTAAGAACCGTGTCTATCTGTAAAGTAATTGTCACTTGCTTGGTTATGTTAGTGAATTGCTTCTTCAGAATGGTCTTCCATAAATGTAGCCCTACTATGTAAAGGACTACTTATAAGCAATGTTGCACTTGAAAAATTTAGTATTCAATCTAGTCGATTCTTGACTTGTTTTAGTGCTATATCAAGATATGGCTCCCTTACCTTTTTTTGATTGACTTGTTTAGAGTATATAAGAGGTTTGTAAATGTTTTATGATGCAAAGCATAGAACATGGACTAATATATACATATATTATGTAAAATATAAATAAATTTTGTATTGTACTTTACTTGTGAACTATATGTAACTGCATTTTTACTAATATATTGATATTCCAAATTTTCTTATTTATCAATGTTAATCGTGTTAGTATTCATTTATGTACTTGGAAGTGGAGATAATTTTATGGATTCTTTTTTGGCATGTAAATTGGACACAATTCTATTCAAGGGGATGCAATATTTAATCAACATTGATTTATTTCATATTTCAGATTCTGCTATGTTATCCTATATTATGTTCCAGATGCTTACATCCTCTGATATGATGCTATAATATTATTATATCGTCATTTATCAAATGGCTGTAAGATTGTATTATGCATGTGCAAGATTTCAGTTTATTAGTGTATTTATGAAAGAAGTTTCTTAGATGATAGGGCACTGATGAATATGTTCTTTAGGTGGATCCAGCAAATGTTACAAGACCATATCAAGGTATGTGTCAGCTTATTAAGTTTTAGACTTTTTGTGATTCTGGTTTAGACAACCTATCATGTCTATGAACTTTATGTCTGAGCACTTAGCTCAAGTACTATGAACTTGAGCTTTAGTTAATTTGTATCATCTGACCATTACTTTCATCTTTGCAGATAATTGCAGTGATTCATTTTGAACCTCAGGGTCTTACAATTTGTGGATCTACACAACATGCTGGTTTTGAAAACCGATAACATAGCTAGTTGTTTGGTGTGATGTTTTCTTTTGCGAATTTATATAGTGACAATTTGGTTTTGGGGATTTGGTATATATAGACTCAAATATTGTAAGCTATTTTGATTTTGCTAATTATGCAAGTATTCTAGATTTATTCTTTCAATGATAAATTTAGTAAATTTGGTTATTATTTTGTGCATAATTTAAGTTTTGGCTATTTTAGTGTATAAACAGTATAGGAAACTGATTCTAAACAACAACAGACAACACCTTTGGACTAAAAACTTGATGTCTAATAGAATACAACATCAGTTCTTTGTCATCGATCTTTTCTGAAAAAAATTGATGTTTATAAGAACAATAGACATCAGTCTAGGATGATGTGTAAGGTCACTATACATCGGTTTTTTTTATAGAGAAACTGATGTTAATAAGAACATTAAACATCAGCCTAGGATGATGTCTAAGGTCACTATACACATCAGTTTTTTTAATAAAGAAACTGATGTTAATAAGAACATTAGACATCAACCTAGGATGATGTCTAAGATAACTATAGACATCATTTCCAAAGAAAGGAAGTGATGTGTATGTGAAAAATAACTTAGTTTATTATATGTTTTCTAGAATATAAGGCATGCAAGTTGTTTATAAAATTAATTATATGTAACCTATTTTGTAGAACAACTGATGTGTATTGAAGGAAATATCGATGTCTATGTTAGCACAGACATCAGTTTCTGACCGATGTCTAGAATAGACATCTCCGACCTAGACATCACATCCAAAATAACATAGACATCGGCCATAAACTGATGTCTATTGACCCTTTTCTTGTAGTGCTTTGCACTAATTGTGGATTTCATAGTAATAATAAATTGGTACTTGTTCTTATCTGTCAGTTGTTTAAGTTCATCCACAGCATGATATAGTATGAGCCATGAGGTGTATAAATATACTGTGACTGAGAGAAGTATATATTTTAATTATTCACAGTTCTGTTTACTTACCTTACAACTTCATTAGCTGGTTTACATGACTGGTAGGTAGGTTTGGTATAATATGTTTGTTGTGAAATGCATTATTAGAAATCATGGGGATGAATGTTGATCTTGGAAAAGGATTGGAAATAAATGAAGCTTGTTTTGTTTGTGATTCATGACATTTTTTCTCATGGACATGTCTAATGTATACCTACATTTTAATTTGATTCATATATCTGTTAAAATTTTTGCCCACACAGGACTTTGTCATTGGAACTCCTGGTCGGTTAAGGGACTTGATTGAGATGGGTGTATGCTACCTGAAGGATGTATCTTACGTGGTGAGCGTACCTACTACCTTCTCTAGCTTTACATGATCAAAGATTCCAGAACCTCCTCAGCATCTTCAGTTAATCTTGTGTGTCTTACCAGAGAAAAAGATTTCTGCTATATATGGTATGTTCTAAGCTTCCATATTTCTGGTCAATATGATACTTGTTGGTAGTTGATATTCAATATGATATTATGTGCTCAAGGACCGTGGAAGAGGAAATGTTTGATCAATTCTGGAATTGCCTCTTGTTGCTACTTCTGTGTGCATCTTTTTTATTTCTTATAAGTGTATGCCAGTTTGTGTTCCATAATAATATAAGTGTAGCACTTAGTACCATGACATGTATTTGAGAATATTTTGAAATCTGTAAATGTCTTATATATATGTTCACTACTTATGCTATCCTATTAATATTATTTGGAGTTTTTAAATGTTCTGATTGTATTATTCTTCCATTACATAATTCTGTGACAGTAACATAGATAATCCCACTTATGTATTTTGTCTAAGTATGCTTGTAAATGTGTGCAGGTGGCCTGCAAATGCCGAAGGACAGGACTGTAGATGGTTACTACACACCTGACTGCTTTTAGAGGATTAGCTGGCACATGGGTTCTCATTCTTGTTGGTTGTGCTACAAATACAACAAGAAAAGTTCAAGCAGAGATATTATCACAGAAGTACATGTACATTTTGAACTTAGAATTAGTGTATGTGCTTGGTTTAGTACATGTAAAACTAAGTAGTTTTGGTGGCTACATTATTTAGGAGTTGTAGGCTTGGTTTCTACAGGCTGGTATTATGTATGAACAAAGCTGCCATTTCAATTTTTTTATAAAAAACCGTTGCATTTGACTCTATTTAATGTTGCATTAGCATAGTTGTAATGTTGCAATAAAAAAGAATGGTGTTGCATTTGACAAGATTGGTGTTGCTTAAAAAAGAATTTTAGTGTTGCATTAGACTTGAATAGCGTTGCGTTAGATAGTGGACTGACTGCTGACGTGGCATGTGGGCCCCACTGCTGACGTGGCATGCCCCTCCATTTGTGACATGGCATTTGTGGGTCCCACTAATGCCACGTCAGCATGCTGACGTGGCACCTGCTTACATGTCAGCATGCTGACGTGGCACATTGCTTACATGTCAGCATGCTGACATGGCTGAAACATCTTATGCAACCCCTTTTAGCGTTGCGTTTGCATGCTTTTGGTGTTGCATAAGGCCTCTTATGCAATGCTTTTCGAAGTGTTGCAATAGCTTGAAAAAGCGTTGCGTTAGGGGTCTTACGCAACGCCAGTATTGGTAACGCCCCAAAAGCGTTGCGTAAGACCTTACGCAACGCTTTTCAGGCCTTACGCAACTGAAAATGGGGGTTGCGTATGTGCGTTTATGGCGTAGTGTACTGTCATGCTAGTATGGAAGATAATAAGATAACTACCCAACAAGCTGGGCATAGAATCAACTACGTCGAATACATCGATCAACAGAATATGTGCACCATATAAAGAAAGATCTATCATGACGCCATACAAAAAGCGGGTCACCACTAGCTATAATATACATGCTAACCAAAAGATGGGAATGCGCAAGCGTAGATATATGACATCCCCTAAAACCAAAAAGACTATGCTAAGTCAACAGCAGCAGCAAGTCAAGTCGAACCGTCACGGGCAAACATCTCACCCACCCTCCTATGGAACACTGCAATGATGTCTGTGATCAGGGTAGAAACTCTGGCACGATCAATCTGTCCAGTACTAGATGATGGTAAGGCAACTAAGTCAGTCTAAAGCCCGGTCAACACAATCAGGGCTATCTGATGCACAATATCCATAGGTATGTCTCTCACCAACAGACTACCTCCATGATGCACAGCAAGGGGATCTGGAACAGACAAGAGTCAAAGAATACCATCCCTAGTAGCAAAGATCTCCTCATAACGAGACCACAACCAACGGTATTGCTAGAACAAGGTATGATGGATATGCCATGAAACCGTTTCTCCGGCCACAACAGGATGCTCAGAGGGAGTAGGTGGCATAGCAGCAGTAGTAGCAGCCACTGGAGGCTGAGCAGGAACAAGTGCAGGTATGGTAGGTGCAGATGGTGCAGTATCACAAGTAGGAGTGGCACTGACAGGTGGAAATATGTAGTCAGGTATAGTAGGGACTGTCGGAGCTGCAGCATACACCAGCACTGGAGTAGCAAACAAATCAGCAAAAGCTGATACTCTGGTAGGTGTATCAACTCTAGTCACTGGAGCAGATAAGCTAGGAATAACTGTTAGGAATAATTCATAAGTTGTGATGTTAAGAATAGAATTTACACATTATACTTCTTGTAATCCTGATCTTATAAAGGATTTAGCACTATATATAGGATTTATGTGTAAGACAGTTATCTGTACAGTTTAGTCAGTAATGAACAGTGTATCAGAGACTACATGTCAGGAACAAAGAGCAAATCCTGATGACGGTCTAATACTGATGATGATCAGATACTGATGCATGATGAAATCCTGATATCAGTCGTGTTACTGATGATGTCATTATGGATGCTACAGAAACTGGCAAGTGCTATAAAACAGGATCGTTGTTTGAAGAACAAGCAAGAAGATATTATGAAGGAAAGAGTTTTCTATTGAAGAAAACTATCAACTGGACGGCAGAACATTGTCATGTATAGATTATATCTTTCTGTTATTAGTTGATAGGTAGCATTATAAATACTCTCTATATCATTGTAAAAGAGTGATTGTGATTGAACGAATTGTAAGTTCGTTAGTAGCTCTATATAAGGTTTGTATTCGAGAATTCGAAACAAACAGAAGGAGATTTGTATTGTCAGCAGCTGCTAAAGGTATTGTACACCTTTGGTAGAGTTTGTATTTGATCTTATTAATACAAACAGAGTTTGATTCATTCGTTTATTCTTGTTCATATAATCAAGCAAAAATCAGACACGATTATATAACTTGTATTCAACCCCCCCCTTCTACAAGTTATTCGAGTTAACAATTGGTATCAGAGCAGGTTGATTTCGAATAATCATAAAGATCTGCAATCATGTCTGGTTACAAGGATGGGAATACTAAGATTCCTATGCTCAAGAGAAACGAATATACTCTATGGGAAGTAAAGATGTTGCATCACCTGGAAGCAACGGATCATGATTATCTTGACAGAATCAGAGATGGACCTTTTGTTCCAACAAAGGTCGTTGGACAATCAACTGTTGATGGTGTGGTTGTTCCAGAACATACAGCAGAGAAGCCAAAATCTGAATGGTCAGATAAGGACAAGGAGAATGTTCTTAAAGATGCTAAAGTGAGAAACATATTATTCAACAGTCTTGATTCTGTTCTCAATAACTATGTTCTCTCTTGTAAAACTGCTAAGGATATATGGGACAATCTTAAGGTTCACTGTGAAGGAACTAAGCCTGTCAGGAAGATTATGAGGACATTACTTATACAACAGTATGAGTACTTTGAATCCAAGTCTGGTGAGTCACTTACTGATACCTTTGATAGGTTTACAAAACTCATCAATGAGATGGCCATGCATGGTAAATATTATGACTTGGAGGATATGAATACAAAGTTCATGAAAGCTTTGCCTGATTTCTACAATGAGAAGATATCTGCGATTGAGGAAGCTAATGATCTGGATGAGATTTCATTAGAGGCAGTATATGGAAAATTGAGAGCTTATGAACTTGACAAGCAGCAGAAGAAGAGCAGGAGTGAAGGAAAGATGAAGACTATTGCACTTACTGCTCAATCTGAAGTAAAGAAGCTTCCTGAAGAACAGCATGAAGAGATTTCTGTAAAGAATTCAAGGAAGAAGAAAAGCAAAGAAAGTTCTGAGTCAGAGACTACTGATATGGACTCTGACAACAATGATTCTGAATCTGAGATGCAGGAACTCTTTGCTATGTTTGCTAAAGCTTTCAAGAGAGGTAGATTTAACAGGAGAAGATTTAGCAAAGGACCTTTTCAAAAGAAGGAGGAGAAGAAGAGTGACAAAAGCAAAAGTACAATTGTCAAGCTTGATAAGGCCAAGATCAAGTGCTTTAACTGCAGCAAACTTGGACACTTTGCTAGTGAGTGTAAGAAGCCTAGGAATTCAGGAAAGGGTAATGCACTTATGGTCACACAGAAGGATTGGGCTGATTCCAGTGATTCTGAAGATGAATTGGATTATGATAACATTGCATTGATGGCAAATGGTTCAGACAAACCTGGATCTCCAAAGAAAACTTCTTCATCCTCTGTTAAGGTATCACTTCACTCTCTTGATTCATTTGATAGCTTAAATTCTGATGAAATTAGATCTATCCATGCTGAGTTTAAGAATCTTATGACTAATTTTAGAATTCTTACTTGTGAAAGAGATGAACTTAAGGTTAAGAATGATAAATTAGTTGATAGAAATAATTTTCTTGAATCTGAATTAATTCAAATGGAAGAATACAAGTTAAGTTCTGATAAAGCTAAGCATGATTATAGTGTTATTCTTGAGGCTTATGACTATGTCAGAAAAGAACTAGAAGAAGAGAGAGATGTGATTAATACCATTAACAATTCCAGTAAAAAAACTATAGAAATCTTTGAAAGTGGAATTCGTGGTAAGGTTAATGGTTTAGGTTTTGATAAGGCTAGACAAGAAGAAAAAGTAGCTATTGTCAATGATGATAGTAAAATAGAAGCTAACACATCTAAATCTGAAGGTAAGAAAATTGTTTCTGAACCTAATCATGTTAAATTTGTTGATTCAAAAGGTACCCCTGTTGTACACAAAAGGATTAACAATAGTAATTCAGATGAGAAAGTGTTAGAGAAACCTAAGAATGTAAACATAGGGTTTCTGTCTAAGTCTCAGTTGAAACAGAGATTAGATGGTCTTTCAGAGTCTAGCAAGATCAAAAGAAATAGGAATGGAAAAGAAGGTATTAACAAAGAGAATAATTACAAGAATGTACCTGATGCACCTAGGAAAAAATGCTAAAACTGTGGAAATCATAATCATTTGGCCCTAGACTGCAATCAAAAACCTTCTTGGAAAACTGAGTCCAGATTCCCCAAGACTCAGAAAATTCAATACCAACCACAAAAAGCTTGTTATCATTGTGGTAGTTTACTTCATTCCATTTACATGTGTAAAGAATATCATGAACTGTATTATGACTATTATTCCTTGAAATCTGAAACTCCTAGTCACAAACAGTTTGTGAAATCAGAGTCTAAGGTTGACTCTGCAACAGGTAAAATAAAAGCAAAATCTTCAAAGCCTGTCATTTCTAAATCTAGTAAGAAAGGATCTAATCAAAGTTGGGTCCTAAAAAATTCTAACTAGTTACTTTTTGTTTGCAGGGCACAGGAAAGAAGCATTGAATTATCTTGGACAGTTGATGCTCTGGACATATGACTAGAAAGAAGTCCCTGCTTACAAAGTTTGAGAGGAAAGCTGGCCCAGTAATATCTTTTGGAGATGGCAACAAAGGAGAAACTCTGGGATATGGCTCAATTGTTTTGGGGAATGTCATCATAGAAAATGTAGCACTGGTTGAAGGCTTGAAACATACTCTTTTAAGCATAAGTCAACTGGGTGATAAAGGTTACAAATCAATCTTTGACAAAGAAGGATGCAAAATCTTGAATATGCAGAATGGAGACATTGTTCTAACTGGTCAAAGACATGATAACATATATGAAGCCAGCTTAAGTGATACATCTAAAGGAATTGTTAGATGTCTCTACAGCAAAGCAACAAGTGATGAAAGCTGGAATTGGCACAAGAAGCTCTCACATCTTAATTTCAAGAAGCTTAATCAACTTGTTAAGCACAATATGGTGAGAGGCATACCTCAGGCAAATTTTTTGCAAGATGGACTTTGTGATGCATGTCAGCTTGGAAAGCAAAGAAGAACCACTTTCAAGAGCAAGACTGAAAATTCGATTACTGAACCATTTTACATGCTACATCTTGATCTGTTTGGTCCAGTAAACATTATGTCTATCAGCAAGAAAATATATGCTCTAGTAATAGTGGATGGTTTCACAAGGTTTACATGGGTGTTCTTTCTACACAAGAAGGATGAAGCTCCTCAGCAAATCATTGAACTTATCAAGAATATTCATAATAACTCTGAGTACAAAGTCAAAGTACTTAGAAGTGACAATGGTACAGAATTCAAGAATTCTACAATGGAGGAGTTTTGTGCAGACAAAGGAATCACTCAATAGTTTTCTGCACCTGGTACACCTCAACAGAATGGTGTAGTGGAAAGAAAGAACAGGACTCTCATAGAGGCAGCAAGAACCATGCTTGCAGATGCAAAACTTCCAACCTACTTTTGGGCAGAAGCTATTAACACTGCATGTTTCACTCAAAATTGTACCTTGGTAAATAGTCATGGAAAAACTCCCTATGAGATGATCAAAGGAAAGAAACCAAGTGTGAAATACTTTCACATCTTTGGATGCAAATGCTATGTCCTAAAAGTTCATCCAGAACAACTTGGAAAATTTGAAGCCAAATCGGATGAAGCAATTTTTCTAGGATATTCAGCATCTAAGGCCTTCAAAGTTTATAATCTCAGAACTCACATTGTTATGGAATCAATTCATGTTGCATTTGATGATAAGAAATTTGGAATTCTGCAAACTGATGAAAGCCATGACAAATTGGAATTTGAAAATCTGAAGAATTTTGAGATACTCTCCAGTGATGATGAAGGTTCTCCAGAAGGAATTTCTATTTCTTCTCAAAGGAATGCTACTATTGAGGGGGAGGAAATAAATCAAAGAGAATACAGTGATCATTAGGAGCAGACTAGCCTTTCAGAGTCTACTCCATCAGGAATTGACGTTTCAGAGTCTACTCCATCAGGAACTGATCTTTCAGAGTCTACTGAGGAAAGATCAGTAACTAGCAGTAATATGGAATCTACTGATTCTATTGATCAAAGGAGAGTTTTTGAAGGTAGAGAGAATTCTTCTTTAAGAGATACCACTAACTTAGGGGGAGAGACTAGCAGAGTTAATCTACCACCTGTTAGAAAATGGACCAAGGATCATACTGAAGATTTGATAATTGGTGATCCAAATAGTGGTATTCGAACTAGAAGATCAATTCAAAATGAATGCTTGTATAGTTGCTTTCTCTCAAAGAATGAACCTAAGAAGGTTGAAGAAGCCTTACAGGATCCTGATTGGGTAATTGCAATGCAGGAGGAGTTAAATGAGTTTGAGAGAAACAAAGTATGGAAACTGGTACCAAGACCTAAAGATAGATCAATTGTTGGTGCAAGATGGGTTTTCAGAAACAAGCTAGATGAATCTGGTATGATTGTAAGAAACAAAGCTAGACTGGTGGCCAAGGGTTATTCTCAGGAAGAAGGCATTGATTATGATGAGACCTTTGCACCTGTAGCAAGATTAGAAGAAATCAGAATGTTTCTTGCATTTGCAGCTCATTCAAAATTCAAGGTATACCAGATGGATGTAAAGAGTGCTTTTCTAAATGGCAAACTTGATGAGGAAGTGTATGTGGAACAGCCACCTGGATTTGTTGATCCAAAGTTTCCAAATCATGTCTACAAACTTGACAAGGCACTCTATGGACTAAAGCAGGCACCAAGAGCATGGTATGAGACTTTGTCTAAATTTCTTCTTGAAAATGGCTTCACAAGAGGGTGTAAGATAGACAGGAAAAGCACTACAGGTACATGTCAATTTTTGGGAAACAGATTGATTTCTTGGGCAAGCAAGAAGCAACAATCTGTCTCAACCTCAACTGCAGAAGCTGAGTACATAGCAGCAGGCAGTTGTTGTGTACAGCTCCTTTGGATAAGAAATCAATTGATGGATTATGGACAAGGAGCATCTCAAGAAATCCATCAGGGGATTGAATAGCCTCGTCTACTCTTGGATTCCTTGTCTGGGTGACTTGAATGAGAGCAGCTAACTTAAATGAATAGCATCTCCATCAAGATCAACCTCAGACTCTCGGCCAAATTCTTCATCCTCAAGTTTTGAGGAGGTTAGGGGAAGATTGTATCCAACAGATGGATGTTCTAGGAGAAACCTCTGGATATTATCGAAAACCAATCCATCCATGATTAGTTCGATGAGAAGAGTTGTTTTTTCAAAGAGATGATCGATCAAGAACATGATGTTCATCGACTGAGAAAAATCTATAGAATTGGTTTGAATGGAATTTTGGTTTGAGAAGCATTGTTGAGAAGAAAAGAAATTGAAAGGTTTATGGAGAAAGGCATAAGGCGTCTGTTTCTTTTAAAGAAAGACGTGAGAACCTGAACATTCACTTGGAAGTTTTAATGAAGTCAGATGCTAATTATTGCATATGACTGTATTTCTTGTTTTCAAGAAATGTTGAATATATCTAACCAATTGATTTTTGTTCAGATTTATTGTTTATTTCTTTTTCAGGATGATATTGATCAGGATTTCATGTGTGACCATCAGGATTTAAGAATTATTATCACATTGTATTTTGTGATTATTTTGATGAGAGGTCAACAAGAAAAGGAAGCTGATCAGTATTGATTATTTATACCCTGATTTATTTCATGAAAATCAATTTTGGATTTTATTTTCCAAAAATCGTGGGTAACCGCACTTTCATCAACAACATCCAACAAGGAAGGAGTGTCATCTGATTTTCATCCAATCATGGACTTTCTGGCGTATGGACCATTAAGTTATGCATTGACAACATCTCCACAAATTAATCAAGCAGCTGTTTCACAAGCTTGGGAGAATGCTGAGGTAATTGATTCTACTCAGAGTCAATCAGGTAAGATTGTTCTACATTTAGGACAAGATTCATTTGACATTACTGAATCTGTTGTTAATTCAGTACTTTGCTTACCTGTTACTGATAATTATGCAAGTGAACCATCTGATGATAATGTAAGAACTATGTTGTCTGAATTAGGTTATAGTGGACCTCTAGACAACATGAGCCAGTTGAATAGGTCTTTTCTTAGAAAGGAATGGTCTTTTTACTTTGATCAAATTGCTAAATGTTTTACTGGTAAATGTAGTTCTTTTCAGCAAATTACTTCTGTTACATCACATATTGCTTATAGTTTGCTTTATGACAGAGTAATTAACATTGGTCATATTATCTTAAGTCAGATGAGTATTAAACTTGGGTTAAGAGATCAAAACAGGAAAATGGTTTATTATCATAGATTTATGCAAATGTTTATTAACCATTTTATTCCTGATGTTGAAGCTAGATTTGGTAGGGAACATTGTGTTTCTTCTTATGAACAGCAAAAGAGAATTTTCTCTAACATTACAAAGAAGGACAATGAAAAGAATCTAGATGAAATACCTGCAATTTATTATCCACATCATTTTCAGGTAATTCTTAAAACTCATCTTCCTACTTTCTACAATTCTTCTTTCTTTTGTGGTGAAATGGCTCAGGAATCTCATTTGGAGAAGAACCCACCTGTGTCTACCCAAGTAGCCCAAAACATTATAGTCTCTGAAACAATTCAAGAACCAAATTTTGATCCACAGCCTATTGTTTCAAAGAAACCAACCTCTGGTGTTTCTCAAAAGACATCAGTTGTAAGGAAGAGAAGATTTGTTGTGTCAAGTAGTAGTAATTCTAGTGAAGAGAAGACATCAGGCTGCAATTCAACTTTCTCTGTTAGCACAAAGAGATGAAAAACCTAGCCACAGCCAGGCTGCAGTCTCCCAAAAGACTGTAGTTCTTAAAAAGGGAAAACAGTTACTGGATACTGTCTCTCAAAAGACTGTGTCTATTGAACAAAGATCTCATCCCAAGATCACTTCTGTGTCTACACCTCTTGAGTCTTCTCAGGATAAATCTTTTGCACACTATACCAGGAGAACAAGGAGAAAGATTCAATTGTCACCTACACACACAAAGTCTAGTCCAACTAACATTATGCAGGTTTCTACACATCAAGCTACATCTATGTCAGTATTTGACAAGAGAGATTTTGATATTGATTCTTCATGGGAAACTACATTGTCATACAGAATGGCTATAGGACTTATCTCTCTAAAAGTGAAACTTTCCAGGCCAGTTCTAAATTTTTTAAGTGAAAGTGTTCCTAGACTTTCATTTCCAGAAGAATATGGACTCTCGAAGCATGTTGCACTTTAATCACTTCATGCATATTTATTTGACAAGGATGTCATTATTGAAGATGCTTTAGCTCAAGGTGAACAACTGGAGGAAGTAGATAGAGGGAAGCAGTCAACAGAGGATACTATTGCACCAGTGGTGAATAGTAGGAAAGATCAGATCACAGTCACTGTAACACAAGAACCATCTAGTCAGAGGTTGGATGACTCAGGAGCTATGATAGCTGATGTTGAAAGGACTTCTGTGATGACTGACAATGCAAGTGAGATACCCTATGATATGGGAGGAATGACTTTGGTTGATTTTTCTGAAGATCAAACAAATTTTGTTCAGTCAGAGTCTATCCACCTTGAGGGTGAGTCTCAGCAAACAACACTTAAAGACGGTGATGTACTAACTATGGTGTCTAATGAAGTATTACTGAAGACATCAGAGTCTAGTAAAGAACCTGAAAGTGGTATACTGGAGCCTGTAGCCTCTTGAAAGAAATAAGATGATTGTAAGGTTTCAGAGATTATAGCAGCTCACTCCTTGGAGAAAACCTCAAGCTCCTTGCCATATGAGGAACCCTCTCTCCATGTGAGTTCAGGTATAAAAAAACTCCTTCTAGCCCCTATTTTTCTGTAGGTCATGAGAGCACTTATCCAAATTTGAGTGATACACTTGAAAAGATGGACTTAGATCCACAAACTGAGAGGCTGGCTCCTGACCAGGCAAAAGGTGAGGTAGGAAGAGTGTTGACTTTAGTAAGTCAAAGTGAGAATGAGGGTATGGATGATCAACTCCATAATGAGGGAGAGAAAATTAGGAAACCTCCATCATTTGATTTCTGGGATCAGGTTTTTCCTGAATCTTGGTCTGAAAATTTAGGTATAGATGCTGGTACTTATTCATTCATCAAAATGTATCAGAAGAATAACCTAGCACATCACAATGCAAAGCCAGAAGTTAAAGCTCAGAAGCAAAAGGAGAGGCTTGCAGGAATCATTAACAGAAGAGGTGCCAGGATAAAGCAATCTCTTGATACATATGTACCAGATGAAGTTCCTAATGATCCTAGTGTTCCTTTGTATGTACTTCCAATATCAGCTAGAATTGAGACATCTACAGTCTCTGATCACTCTAAGGAGGAGTCGGGATTTGAAGATGTTAGTACACAGAATACTGGTGAAGGAGATGATGATCATGTTTCAGCTACAGATCAGAAAGATGAAGATGTTGATACTTCTAATCAGGTTTTATTACTTGAATATCATACAACACAAGCAACTTCTTCTACAAGACTTGAAGATACAGTTCTTTCTGATTCTGATTCTGAAGATACTAGAAGCACTTCCAACATTGAAGTTCGTTCTGATATTTTGAAAGATATTCAGAATTCTCAAATTGCTATACAAACAAGACTTCAATCACTTGAAGATAACCAAGTCACAATTATGGAAAATCAAGCAGTTCTGATGAATATCATTTGTTCTGTTTCTGAATCTCTTGGAATTAATGTTGCTGATGTCAAAAAGGGGGAGATAAAGACAATTCAAAGACACCAACAACAACACCAGACCGGGGGAGATAAAGAGCAGACAAAGGA
Source organism: Kitagawia praeruptora (assembly GCA_037693485.1). Lineage (NCBI taxonomy): Eukaryota > Viridiplantae > Streptophyta > Magnoliopsida > Apiales > Apiaceae > Kitagawia > Kitagawia praeruptora. The sequence continues at coordinate 132,012,824 of CM075347.1, forward strand.
AAGTAAAAAGAAGAACTAGGAGTGACAGTGGTGAATCTGTGGTGAATCTCAGCTAGGAAGTGGTAAAGGAAGAGCAGCATTAATAGTTAAAATTCTTTCTTCTAAGTACTAGATAAACGTCTACATCTGGGAAGGAGGTACTTAACTTCATAATTCTACATTCATAAATTCTATTCTGGTTGCATTGTTATATGTTTTGACATCCACAACTTAGATTTATGCTTCAGATTGTAAAGCATAAATAGGGGGAGATTGTTAGGAATAATTCATAAGTTGTGATGTTAAGAATAGAATTTACACATTATACTTCTTGTAATCCTGATCTTATAAAGGATTTAGCACTGTATATAGGATTTATGTGTAAGACAGTTATCTTTACAGTTTAGTCAGGAATGAACAGTGTATCGGAGACTACATGTCAGGAACAAAGAGCAAATCCTGATGACGGTCTAATACTGATCATGATCAGATACTGATGCATGATGAAATCCTGATATCAGTCGTGTTACTGATGATGTCATTATGGATGCTACAGAAACTGGCAAGTGCTATAAAACAGGATCGTTGTTTGAAGAACAAGCAAGAAGATATTATGAAGAAAAGAGTTTTCTATTGAAGGAAACTATCAACTGGACGGCAGAACATTGTCATGTATAGATTATATCTTTCTGTTATTAGTTGATAGGTAGCATTATAAATACTCTCTATATCATTGTAAAAGAGTGATTGTGATTGAACGAATTGTAAGTTCGTTAGTAGCTCTATATAAGGTTTGTATTCGAGAATTCGAAACAAACAGAAGGAGATTTGTATTGTCAGCAGCTGCTAAAGGTATTGTACACCTTTGGTAGAGTTTGTATTTGATCTTATTAATACAAACAGAGTTTGATTCATTCGTTTATTCTTGTTCATATAATCAAGCAAAAATCAGACACGATTATATAACTTGTATTCAACCCCCCCCTTCTACAAGTTATTCGAGTTAAAAATAACCTCAGTACGGACGGGCGAAAACTGGCCCTCATCAATCGGCTCAGTAGTAATAGGCCCGGGTGTCTCAAATCTGAACATCTCGGGAGTATACAGTAGAGTAGTCTCCGCAGTCATGGTAGATACTGGAATCTGAGCTGGCTGCTCAATCTCTGGAGTAGGTGCCTCTAAGTCAATCACTGGCACAGGAGAATCAGCTACCTTTATGATATAGTCAGGAGAATAAAACCAAGTCTATCACCTGAGGTGGAGAAGGTGTAAGAATCCGGATAGAAGAGTCCTCTGAGTCACTGTCCATAGGTACAATCTCCTCAGATGGATCACTGTCGGAACCTGAGCTGGGATCTAGAGGTCCCTGAGGGTAAGGTGTAGGAGATCTGTCTCTAGCTGAGCGAAAATCATCAAGTCCTGAAGTAGTCATCTACAAAAGCACAAGGAACTTCGGTCACAATAGGTTCTAATCGATTAGATACTTATATAGATATAATTATACGAGGGTGAAAGGCACTTAGTGCTAAAATCTCAACATCGCAATATATCTCTAAACTCTCATGTCGCGTTATAATTCTAGGCTCGTACGATTCCTAAAATATAACTAAGTCTCTGATACCAACGCTGTGACGCCCCCAAATTCGCCCTGTCCGGGGACCTGGGTCGTCACATCAGGTCTCAGCATCCTGCAACAGACGTTAGCTCGATAATAAAATCTTTATGACAACGGAGCGGAACAGTCCCACTCCACAGATCCAAGATCGGTTTCACACTTTATTACAATACGATTATTACATCTCCAAATAAAGTCTATCAAAAGTATACAAGGGTAGAAAATATAAAAGGTTCCAGCTGGCCATTCTAGTCTTTGTCAGCATAGCCTGGAGCTTTCTCCTTCCCTTTGTTTCTCTGGCTGGATGTCTTGCCTTTCTCCATCTTGACAGCTGAACAAATGTTGTAAAGCAAGAGTTAGCAACTATGGTGCTCAGCAAATTCTCTCCTTGCTCGGTACATAAATATAGTAATATATATCAAAAGAATTGCTCGAAATTTTAAATAAATAGGTAATGCGGTCAATCTCCTCATCTCTCTACCTCCACCTATCTCCCTCTCCTCCTTCGTATCTCTCTCTCCGCCTCAATCTCCTCCTTTTCCCCCCCCTTCCTCTCTCCGACGCCCTCTCTCCGACCACCTCTCTATATCTCCCTCATCTCTCCTCCGCCTCTCCTCTCTCTTTCTCTCTCTTCTCTCGATCTCTCCTCTCTCGACTCCTCGCACACGACCCTCCACCCCTCCTGCTTCGCTCCGGCGCCACCACCACCGCCGATCACTCCGATCGCCGCGGGGTGCCCTCCAAACTGACATGCAACAACAATTATACCCCCAAATTCAAAACCCATCTCTACTCACACATAATTCAAATCAAACATATCATCAAACCACAATAATTAACACATTTACAATCTCCTACTTAAAACATTATAAACCCTTATTGAAAAATCAAGCTCTCATAAAATAAAATGCAGGACATACTTTTACATATATAAAAACATGATTGAAAAGATTTTTAAGGGTGTAAATCATACCCTTTTGTGAAAAATCTGGTTTTTAAAGCTTGATCAAAAATCAAAGTTTCGAAACCTTATGAATATATATGTCAAAACGAAGAGCTTTGCATCCTCTCTTCACTTATGAAAATGCATGTAAGATCAAGATAGTAAATCTAAAGGTATAGGATTTTATAAAACTTGGTTTTTAATGGAGGAAATATGTTGTGTATTTTTAGTCGAGAGTGAGAAGAAGAGATAATGATCTCTTCCTTTACTTTTTACTCATATATACATGCTAAACAATTGGGCTCTAAATGGACCACTAATTTATTTGGGCTCATAACTCTCTTGGGCTCAATTCCCACTCAAGTAGAAAATTTATAATGCTCCTCATTATTAATATGAAAGGAATACTAATATTTGCTAATTAACTCTTAAAAATCCTAATCATAATAGGGATTGCATATTAAATAAAAATTTAGTAGCAATAAAAGTAAAACTAATTATAATTACTATAATAATTTTAGTAGGTCACAATATTATTAATAAGACATGAATTAATAGAAGTGTAATGCAGTACCAAATAATCGTTAAAGTCTAGTAGTGCACAAAATAAATATTTCCCAGCACCTATAACAATAATTAAGACAAAATTTCAATTTTTCGAAAATTTATTTAAAAGAGACTTGAATCATTATGAGAATTTTACGGTTATTACATATTTTTTAACAAACAAGGAATTGTATTAACTTACATCAACCATATTACAGCCAGGACAAACCCTGAAGTGACACTACAAACAAATAAACGAACTAACCAAAAATAGCCGCTGTTTACAGACTGTTTTACATCATGAATTTCAAAATTCTTCGTATTAAAAAAGATTAGAGTGGCTCCCGATCAATCAAACACCAATCCTGTAACAACTAATATCACAAATGACCCTCATATACGCACCACCTGTAGTCCAATGTTCCCACCTACTACATGCCCAAAATCAGCTATAGACATGTCAAAAGTCCAATGATCAGAAACACCGTAGCTATCTACATGTCGAAAACCAGCTGTATACATGCCGAAAGTGAAAGTTATGAACAAATTTTAGTTATGAAAAGTAAGCTCTTGTAAGACATCAGTCCAAATCAAATGCATGCATTACAGATCTCCCACAAAACTACATAAATCATTTTAGGTGTTTTAATATATTATAGATATCAAATATTTTTTTTAATGAAGGGTAAATAAGTAAATTCACGAAATACCAAAAAATAGGTATAAAAAAATGGTATCAAAAAATAGTACCAAAACTTTTAATGTTTAGGTTTTTATATAATAGTATTGATGTAGCAGGTGATGACGTGATGACTATGTTCGAACAAGTGGATATCTGAATGTAAAGGTCGGGAGGTTTTGTTGACTTTAGTAAAAATTAATATTAATTGAATGTAAGGGCAATTTGTATTAACTTATTAAATTTAATTTGTATTAAAATTAATTATTTAATGTAAGGGTAAGGGTAATTTAGTAAATTCACGAAGTACCAAAAAACAACTACCAAAAAACAGTACCAGAACTTTAAATGTTTCGGCTTTTATATAATAGTATAGATTATGTTATTATTTTTCTTAGGTGTATTTATTTTTCTTTATAATTAAGGGTAAATAAGTAAATTCACGAAGTATCAACAAAAACAAAAAAAGAGGTACCAAAACTTTTACTCTTTGGGCTTTTATATAATAGTATAGATTATATAATAGTATAGATTTTATTTTCTAATAGGTAATTGTAATTTACATATCTAATAATGTTAATTATCTTCTTTGACGAAGTTGGTTTAAATAATTAGTATTGGTTCAACTAGTTTATTTATAAGTTTATAATGTTAATTATATATTACTAATGATTATAATAACTGTTTAGAATTAAAAATATAAAGTTTAAATTTAAATTTGTTGTTGACGAGATTCGAATCTTAGTTCTTTAATATAATACCTTGAAGTATAATATTCGTTAATATTAATAGATCTAACATCTCTCATTTATTTACTAAAAAGCTAAAGATCAAAATTTAATGTATGATGATTCTTTTAACATATTATAATCGCTTGTTTGTGTAATTTTTTTCTAATAGTTATTGTAATTGTAATTTAATATATCTAATGATGTTAAATAGCTTCGAGACTGAAATTAGTTTAAATAAATAACTTAAATGAAAATAGTTTGTTTATGAGATTATAATGTTAATTATATATTATTATTGATAATAATAAGTGTTTGAACTAAAAATTTAAAGTTTTAATTTAAATATGTTGTTGACTATTAAAAGAGAATATTTCTTAAAAGGCTCTCATCTATTTACTAAAAATCTAAAAATTATTAATTCATTATTCTTTTTATATGATTAAGCATGTTGAACATGAACCAAATTATGCTGTTTGCTTATTATAGTATTGTAAATATAAGTAAAAGCATAATTAGTCAAATATTACTATATGCTTTGTAATTAATTTTAAAAAACGTGAAATTTTTAGATAACTAAAATATTGAATACTTCAATTAACATAAAACTCAAAAGCTATTATTCTCAAAATATACAAATTTTAAAACGATTACTTGTAAGTTAAAGTGATGTGAATGTCGTATTATAGATTTTTTTTAAAAAAGTGAGAAAATAATACAAAACAATAATTTTCTAGCTCAGTTTCAAATTAACCTTAATCTAAACACTTTCCCTGTTCTTCTAGCTTATTTTCTTCCCTTCTTCCTATTCTTCGTTAATGGGTTCGCGAAATTCTGAAAACTCGGGTTCCATGAATTCTAACGAGTTCTCGGAATTCATTGGACATCACTACGCTCTACCTTCAAGAGACAGGGTTAGAGGTATACCTATCTAGATGGAAGCTGATATTATTCAGACTGGTCTTTCGCGTAATGCTAGCGGCATAAAGAGGTAACATCTCAAATTCATTTAGACAATACTCATGACAAGGTTACAGTTGATCAAGGTACTCTTAAGGATACTACTTTTAAAGATGGCGATATTGGAGATATGAATAGCTCGAAAGAGATACCTCATAGCAAATCTGGTACGGACCAAGAGAAAGTCGGGGGATCGATTAAGGATAACCCTAAGTCTTGGAGTGATGTAGTCGCTCAATCTGTGCCGGCTACTCAAACCACGGATAACTTGGATGTGGAAATAACTTACAACCCTGATGGTTCTGCGAATGTCAATCCTACCAGACAGTTTCTTCTTAATGCTAGATTACAATGGGAATCTAGTTTGATTGGACATTTTATTGGTACTAGGTTTGATTTCAACTTCATTAAATTTCAAACCATGAAGATGTGAAAAAACAAAGGGTTGTTAGTTGTGTACTTTAGTCCCAAAGGGTACTATACTTTCAGATTTAGCATAGTGGCAGAAAAAGATTCAATACTGAACTTAAATTCGGTGCAAATTGGGGGGAAAAATATGTATTTGTTGCCATGGATGGAGGGTAATGTGTTTAAAAAGAATGTCATTACCAAAGTGCCGGTTTGGATTCGCCTAGTCGACGTTCCTCTGTCATACTGGTCCAAAGATGGCTTGAGTAGTCTAGCTAGGGCGATTGGAAAGACTTTAAAGTTTGATGATGTTACCGCTCAGTTTAAACCATTGAAGTATGCAGGGGTGCTTGTTGAACTTGAATATGGAGGGCCTCAACCTCCTTATGTCTGGGCAACAGTGCTGAATGGCAAGGGTGAAAATGAGAAAATGAAAGTGGAAGTGTTATATCCTCCATTACCTTATTCGTGCAGCATTTGTAAGGCGTTTGGACACTCTCTAGCTAGATGTCTAGACAACCCAGAAGCGGTTCGCCCACAAACTAGATCATCTAAATCAAACATAGGTGGGAAAGAAAAGTCGGGGAAGTCAGGTACAAATGGTAAGAACGAAGGACACTCTAACGCAAATTCTGGAAATAAAGACGGGACGGAGCAAACAGGGCACGCACATTCTCAAAATGAGGATTATGTCCAGAACTTTATAACAACGGGTAATGAATTAGTGCCTTATGTTGTAGGGAAATTTATAGGATGTGATGTAGTTATGGATGAAGATGAGGTGTTATTGCAAGCTAAACAAGCTAATGATGAGATGGAAACGGTGGAGGATAATGTTACAATTTACGATACTAACGACATACCTGTTCAGGATAGTTCCCCTGTAATGGTTTCGAATACTTTTGGGGCACTTACCACAATTGAAGAAGAGGGATCCCTTCAGGTTACAGACAGTGTCGAGGTAAATGGCAATCTGACGGGGAAAGAAATGAGTCTTGGCACTCTCCCATTAACAACAGCACTAGAAATGGAAGAGGCAACAATTGAGAAGCAGACTCTTTTGCTCTTGACTGCAGAGACTGAGGATGGTGAAATCCCAGCGAGTCCAACTAGAAAGAATAAGCAGTCAGATGATATGGCACCAGGAAAAAAGAGGAAGAATCAAGGATTCAAACATAAAGAAAATGGTGGTAAGAATGGTGGCAATCTTTTGCCTAACAGAAGATCCCCTAGGTTAGCGGGCAAGCCAACTACTCCTAAATTTATCAAATGAACTTTGCTTGTTGGAATGTTAGAGGTCTGAATAAGATCTCACATCAAAAGGAGCTCAAACAATTCATTTCGGTTAATAATATTTCCCTTATGAGTTGTATTGAAACTAGAGTGAAGGTAGATAACTCTCTTTCTATCTCGAAGAAAATTAATAGTTCATGGAAGTGGCTTTTTAACTATGAACATCATTACAATGGAAGAATATGGGTTGGTTGGGATGACAACATATGGCATCTTACAGTTCATTCGAAAACAGCTCAGACAATCACATGTTTTATTACGCATATTGAGAAGCAAGTGCATTTGTGTATAACTTTTGTCTATGCTTTATATACTGCTCAGCAACGGTTGCCTTTATGGGATGAGTTAATGTTTCTCAGCAACTTAATCACTAATCCTTGGTGTGTTCTAGGTGATTTTAACTGTATCACTAGTCTTACAGAAGTCAGTGGGGGAAGGGAACAATGGACACCAGATATGCAGAACTTCAAAGACTGTATTTTCAATGCTGCATTAGGACATACAAAAATTGTAGGACCTTTGTTCACTTGGGCTAACAATCGACCTGATCAGTTCATTCAGAAGCGGTTTGATCGTGTTTTGGCCAATAAAGCTTGGTTTAGCATTTTTGTGGAAAGTACAACTATTGTTCATAAGAAGGGTTTAATGGATCATTGCCCGTTACTTGTTACAATGCCAATGCAAACCACAAAAGCTCGGAAACCTTTCCAATACTATTCTTTTTTGAGTAAGATTGAGGGATATAATGACATTATTAAAACAGCTTGGCAAGATGATTGGTTTGGTGATCCAATGGGGATTCTTTGCAGGAAGCTTAGACAGGTAAAAACAAGCTCTAATCACCTTCAATAAGCGTAATGGCAGTGTTCATTCAAATGTAGATATTGCTAGACAGGACCTCTCAAATCTGCAGGAAAGGATTCAGATTCATCCCATGGATGGAGATATTAGACTTTTGGAGACTATTGCAAAAAAGAAACTCGAGGATGCTTTGGTTCAGGAGGAATCTCTCCTGCATCAAAAGTCACGAGCTAAATGGCTTTCATTAGGAGATCGGAACAATGGATTCTTTTTCAATCAGGTAAAGGCTAATTGGAGCCACACTAAAATTTTGGCTATCGAAAATGACCATGGTAACATTGTTTTCGGTCATGAACAAGTAGCAGATGTGGCAGTTCAATTCTTCAAGGATTCTATAGGCACGCCTTCTCCTATAATGAATTGTAACATTGATAACCTTAACCTCCCTCAAGTTTCGCAAGTTCAAGCTACTCATCTGGAAGACAGAATTTCTGATGAGCTTATTTTGGACACTTTAAAATCTATGAAAAGGAACAAGGCCCCAGGTCATGACGATTTCTCAGTAGAATTTTTCTTAAATTCTTGGAATGTGGTAGGAAAGGTTTTCTGTGATGCAGTCAAGCATTTCTTCAATACTTCAAGTATGCATCAAGGCATCAATTCTACGAGCATCACTTTAGTCCCTAAAGTGCCTACTCCAACTACAATGAAGGAGTTCAGACCTATCTCGCTATGTTCTGTAGCCTACAAATGCATTGCTAAGATTATAGCTAATCGCTTAAAGCTTTTGATTCCAGGCCTTATCAATGTCTCCCAATCGGCTTTTATCAAGGGGAGACATATATCGGATAACATCCTCATGGCTCAAGAGATTTTTCGAGGGTATAACAGGGACACAGGTAAACCTAAATGTGCTTTAAAAATTGATCTGCACAAGGCGTTTGATTCTCTAAATTGGGACTTCATGATTGAAGTTCTAGTTAAAATGAGATTTCCTCAGAGGTTCATCTCGTGGATTCAGGCCTGTATAACAACTCTAAGATATTCTGTCAAGATTAATGGGGAGCTAAAGGGCTATTTTAAAGGGGGAAAAGGCCTAAGGCAAGGGGACCCCATGTCCCCTTATTTATTTGTTATCGCGATGAATGTTCTGTCTTGTATCCTTTCCTCAACCCAAAGCAATTTCAGATTCCACCCGAAGTGCAAGGACATGAAACTAAATCATTTGTTTTTTGCTGACGATGTCCTCGTTTTTGCAAATGGAGACAAGCATTCTCTTCAACATCTTATGCAGTCATTGGATAGGTTCTCGGCCATGAGTGGTTTGAGCCCAAATGCGGACAAAAGCACTGTATTCTTTTGCAGTTGTGCCCAGGAGGTAATTGATTGGCTTGATTCAAACTACTGCATCCCTCATGGAGAACTCCCTGTTAGGTTCTTAGGAGTCCCTCTCATATCCACAAAGCTTACTGTCAACGATTGTATCCCCCTCATAGATAAAATTACTGCTAGAATTTTTGCTTGGACTAATTCCCTGCTGTCTCTTGCTGGGCGTGTACAGCTCATAAATTCGGTTCTTCTTTCCATCCAATTTTTCTGGTCAAACAACTTCACCCTTCCTGGTTATATTCACCAGAAGGTGCAATCTATTCTGACTCGTTTTTTATGGCAAGGGAACGTTATGAGGCGAGGTGGTGCGAAAGTGAAATGGGATCATGTTTGTCTCCCTCGGAACGAAGGGGGGATTGGTCTTAAAAACCCTAGGGAATGGAACAAGGCAAAGATTCTTTTACACCTTTGTAAGGTTGTTAACTGTGGTAATTCCTTATGGCCTATGTGGGTCAATAGAACTGTTCTAAAAAGGAAAAATTTCTGGACAATGGATATTCCGTCGGATTGTTCGTGGATATGGCGTAGGGTGTTGAAACTTCGTCCTATGGCATACCAGTTCATCAACTATTCAATAGGAAACGGTTTGCGTACCTCTCTTTGGTTCTCACCTTGGTAGAATGCAGAGTGTCTAGCTCAGTCTAAACATGACAGGATTATAGCCGAGTCTGGAGTTCATGCAGAAGCAACAGTCCATGATTTAATCAAATCTGGTGCCTGGAGACTCCCCACTCCGAATATCAGACTTCACCACATAGATGATACTCTTGCGAGGTGGCTTTCTGATTTCAACTACCCACAATTTAACCTCTCTCAAGATGATGTTATATCTTGGAATGGTAAGAATCTGTCCAAGTTAAAAGCGTGGCATATCTGGGAGTCGATTAGGTTCAAACAGCCTGAAGTAGTTTGGTCCGACTTCGTATGGCATAGACTTCATATAGCAAGGTTTGCTTACTACGAGTGGTTGTTGTGTTTAAATAGATTACCTACTCTACAGCGTTTGTCTAATATGGGGATTGTTTCGAACACTCAATGTTATCTATGCGTCAGTGGAGAAGAAAACTCGAGCCATCTTTTCCTCTTTTGCTCTTACTCGGAGTGGGTTTTACAGAAGTTAGCGTCCATGATTAATCTTTTCATTCGAGCAAATTCTTGGTTGCAGCTTCTGACTAACTGGCATGGGACCGTTAGTTTACCTCACCGTTTGCTAGCTATGCTCACAGCTCAAGTCTTTGTTTACCACATCTGGAGGGAAAGAAACAATCGTGCTCATGATAAAGGTTGTCTAACCCCGGGATCGATTTTGGCTTGTATTATTTTAGATATTAAAGCTAGGTTATCCAGCTCTACTTGGTTTGCTAGTCACTGCCAAAGGGATGGGCTTAGTAGATGGTTAACCTATTAAGGGTTCTGAGGCTTTAGTTTCTTTTTGTTGGTTTGCTTGTTGCCTCCTCTATGGCATGTCATAGAGCAAGGGTGAATCCCTCTTATTCTTTTGCTTCTTAATATATATACAACTTAGCTAAAAATATATATATATATATAATTTTTTAATTTGTCTTAAAATTTAATTTTATAAAAATTCCAATTTTTTGTGTTTGTACGAATTAATTATTTACTGCTCTACAAACTTAGTCTTTAAGCCTACTTTTAACATATTCTAGAATTATAATATTTTTTTTGGGTCAATTTTTTTAACTAGACTTGTTGATCGCCCTTTTACTGGAACATTCTAAAATCAACATTCTATAACCATACCATCTCAATATATAAACAATGCTCTTACTAACTTAATCTCTGGGCCTACTTTTTCACCAACATTCTAGAATTATGATATAAATTTTTTTGGGCCTATTTTTTTTAACTAGCTAGACTTGGTGATCGGAACATTCTAGAATAAACATTCTAGAACCATACCATCTAAATATATAATAAGAATGCACTACTATAAAGTGCTTGATCAAGTTAGGCTCTCCCAAATTATTTGTTTTCTCGAATAAAAAGGCATTACTACAAAGTGCTTATCAAGTTGGGCTCTCCCAAATTATTTGTTTTCTCCAAATCAAATGGTACCTGGATTCAATGATTATTTAGTATATATTTGTATTTATGTATAATAATTTATGTAATGTTTGTTAATGAGGTTCAAGATGTACTAACATTATATACTATTTTTACCCACATATCTGGTATGTCCCCTACTCTTGCTTGATTTCTACATATTAGTTATAATTTTATTTAAGTTCCATGTATCTAGTCAATGTATTTTTAATTATTAACATTAATTTTTTTTATGATCATGATAATCTTAGTTAAATTGAATCTAATATGGATGTATTTTGTTATTTATAAGGGATTTCTGACATAGTTTTGATAATTGAGAATTCTTTAAAATTTTGAAAGGCATCTTATGAAATGGTAAATGGCTAATGAGACATGGCTCCCTCAGATCTAATTATGTTGACAATCTTTATTTTTTTGAGATATTTAAGAAAATTTATTACAATTTTCTCTCTAAGTTAATATCAAAGTTAATATCAAGTATTTATAATTTCTTTGTATATAAAAGGTATCTATGATATGATCTTATGTTAATTTATATATAAATTAATTTAAATTTTTAGCAAATAATGAAGAAAATGCTCCAATAAAAGTTAACGGGGTGGATGATGTTGTTCCACCTGTGCTGAAGGTTATGAAGGTGAAATGTGGAGCAACTACCTCATACAACATGACAGGGAAATGTGAGTGACTCTTTCATGGTCGTTGATTTGGTTTAAGATTAGTAGTTACCTTATATGACATGTGTTTAATGGAATATTTTAATATTTGGTTCGTGAATATTTATCTAGTATTTTCAATACTTATATATTTTAATGAATTCGTTGTCTTTTACTAGTTAAACATTATAGATATCTTTTCTTAGATTAGAGAAAAGTGAATTCCTTCAAATCCAAAGTCCAAAATATGTGAATGGAAACTACGTGAATTCCTTCAAATTCAAAGTCCAAAAAATGTGAACGGAAAATACTTGCTCTATTTATGTGAGGCTTTTAAGGAAAAGGTGCTAATGCTATTATTCTTTTCATTATATGGTGTTTGTCTGAGTTACGACATGTTAACACTATCATGTAAATTCTGATGTGTTATCTTTTGGGCTTTTGTGCACAATGCAGTTAGTTTTTTCGTACTATTTTCAAAATTTCTATTTTTCGAACTATAAACTAGCATTCCTATATTAATCAAATATAATAACAAAAATCAATATAATTCATAATTAGTTTTAAAATACAAAGAGTTATACTAATTAATATATAAGGATTTTCAGACCAATACCTATAATGATGTACAAGAAAAAATTGTCAAATTAAATATAATAATAATAATAATAATAATAATAATAATAATAATAATAATAATAAACTAGTAAATTAGGACTTTGCTATTGAAAGTATGCATATTTAATTCACTTAAAACTTAATATATATGTACTAGTTTAATATTTTGGACATGGGCCTACTTTATAAAGGTGTTTAAAGTGAACATTTTAAAATCATAACATCGTTAAAGGGAAGAAGTTTAATATATTTGGGTAATTTGGGACTATTTTTTTTATAGCCCGGCCCTCTAAATGGAACATTCTAGAATTGTAACATGATTGGAGAAGCTTAATATGTGTCCGTTTGGCAAAACTTAGGATCAACTTATAAATTACTTATTTCGGAAAAAATTTCGTATTTAAGTATATTTTTTTAGAGAAAAATGTGTATGAAGAGTTTAATATTCATTATCTTACAAAAATAAGTTACTTATTTCATAAAAAAATACATATTTCCTAATTTTTTTCTAGAATAAGTAACTTATTTCTGAAAAATAAGATTTACCAAACGCATTATATTACGCCTTTTAGGCCCACTTTTTCACAACTATGTCCTTTTAGTGGAGCATTCTAGAATCATGACATCAAATTATAAATAGATGTAATTGTTGTGATTAGCCAAAAGGTAATAAGACACTCCGGCACAGTCTTTGATGGCAAAGATTAGGGGTGAGTATTCGGTCTGTTCGGTCCAGAACAGAACCGAACCGAAAGAACCGAGAACCAAATTTTCAATTATTTTAGAACCGAACCGGACCGAATAAAATTCTGGACCGAACCAGACCCGAACCGAAATAATTCGGTCGGTTCGGTCCGATCCATAAGAACCGAATTTTTTGAATTTTGATTTATTATTGTATATAATTGTTAATATAAATATAATATTATTATTATAAATATATTATTATTAATATAAATATAATATATATATATATATATATATATATATTTATATTTATATATATTATTGTATTTATTATTATTAACTATTAACCATTTATTGTATATATTATTATTAATATATGCAAGTAACTAATTAACCACTAAGAATGACCAGATAAAAGCAACTAATTTACATATAGACAAATATTACCTGAACATCATTCCATAACTTCTCTTTTAATTCAGGTTCCACATTTGGCCAGCTTCTAATGCTGATCGAAACCATAGTCCTAGCGAGCATGCCAACATAAGAACTCAAGGTGTGCCTAGTCTTTCCGATAGGATTTCCATGCGCATCATACCTGACTTTAAACTTCTTTCCTTGAGCCTTCTTCACCACAACTTTGTGCATAGCACAAACACTACGCTTTCCTCATAACTTCCTTTTTGATGTTTCAGTACTAGCAACAAATTCTTCTGTCGTAGGCTGAGTTTCTTGATGTACAATGGGTTGTGCAGAGCCTTCTGATTCAGGATGATTGCCTTTTGTGTTCACTTCCCTTTCAGGTTCCGACATAGCTTCCAGTTTCTTACTACTTGCCTGCTTGGTCTTTCGCTTCTTATTAGATCCTTCTGATTGAGGTACCGACATAGCTTTCGAAGGCAACTGCTCCTCCACTTCATTTTCCTTACTAATTGCATAGCTTTCGAAGGCAACTACTTCTCCTCCACTTCCTTTTTCTTATTGCCTGCCTTGGTGAGTCGCTTTTTAGGTGCCATTCCGAGATCTGGTGCTTCAATCTGTAAGACACATATTAGTCGGGGTATACAATTACAAAATGCAAACTAAAGAAATAAATTCAACTAAAATTGCAAGTTTAACATTAAGGCGAATAAAAATTCTAAAACAATTTCAGACTAAAAATAAATGCATATAAAATTACAAATTCAAATAAACATCTGGACTAAACACAAAGACAAATAAAACTGAATATTCAATTAAAATTATACACCACATACGGTACATGACATACAACTAGAAAATATGGATCATTTTTTAATCCAAATTCCCACAACATTTTGTCTTTTATTGCTAACAGTACCCTCTGTTTCATCAGTTGTGTCACACATTGGAATATTAGAGCAGAAAGGGGGATTTTCTAAAGTTGTCTCTCCTAATTCATCGTCATAATACAACTCCTGGTAGTCTCGAGGTGTGGAGTTTTGTACAACGGACCAGTTAGCATCGACCGGATCTTGAACTTAAAAAACTTGTTTCACTTGGTCGACGGACACATATTTATCGTTCTTGTGACCTTGTCTAGTGAGGTCCACAAGAGTGAAGCCAAGATCATTAACCTTGATGCCTCTTTCATTTTCTGCCCATTTACACAAGAACATTGGGGCTTTAAATGCATGATAATCCAACTCCCATATTTCTTCGATTATTCCATAAAATGTCATATCACACTCTACGGGATTTAAATCCTTAGCACTAGATACTTGGACCGTCTTGGCAACTACAGAAACACCGCTATTTTGCACAATCCTTGCATCATCTCGCTCCTTTGTGAAGTATCGGTTCCCGTTAACTAGATAACCATCATAGGTAAAAACAGAAAAAGATGGTTTTCCTGCCAGCCACCTTATTGTTTCTGAAACATTGTTGGCATTTTTCATCATTTCAAGACTAACCTATGTACATTGTTTTAAATCAGATAGTCAGTGAGTAGATAACGACACACCATTAAAAAATAGTCTACCAAAAAAAGATACCAACCCTTTCTTGAAACCAATCAGCAAATAAACGGTTGCGCTCTCCTATTAGCCACTGAGCACTCTTTTTTTTCCCCTGGTACTTCCTTTCCAGCAACTCCTTATGCATCCTGAGGCAATGCATATGTTAAGTAAACAACCACAAAATACTCGATATTTAAAAGATGAACTTACAATCAAAAAAATATAAACTTACAAGATATAGGGATACACTTCAGAGTTGTTCTAAAGGACATGTAAATGTGCCTCATCTCGTTCTTTCTCCTCCACTGACTTTATTGTTACAGCAGATAACGGACCTGAAAGCTTGCCCTTGTCCTTCGGAAGACCAGCAGTTGTGCAACTCTGCTTAACAAACTCCGTGCAAAATTCAACAAATTCTTCTCCTAGATAATTTTCTGCTATACAACCTTGTGAATAATAACGATTTCGAACATAGCTCTTTAACACTTTATTAAAGCGTTCAAATGGATACATCCATCTATAAAACACCGGCCCACATAAACGCAATTCCCTAACCAAGTGTACTGTGAGACGAATCATTATGTCGTAAAACGAGGGAAGGAATATCTTTTCCAACTCACACAAGGTCAGTACCACATCTGCTTGTAATTTATCAAGCTTGGATATATCTACAACTTTGTTACACAAAGTGTTGAAAAAGAAACACAATCTGATTATGCTAACCCTAACATTTTTCGGAAGAACAGAGCGAATTGCAACCGGAAGTAGTTGTTGAAGAAGAGTGTGACAATCATGGGACTTTAACCCATGTATCTTGAAATCATACATTGATACACAATTTCTTATGTTTGATGCATGGCCATAGGGAAGTTTAATATTTGACAATGAGGACAACATTTTTTTTTTCTGCCCTTGACAAAGTGTAAGGGGCAGGGGGCAAATAGGTTCTCTTTTCTCCTACTTCTGGAGCTAAATCGGGCCTCACACCCATTTCAATCATATCACGACGAGATTCCTCACTATCTTTAGTCTTGAATGGCAAATTTAATAATGTCCCAATTAGACTATCGTACACATTTTTCTCAACGTGCATAACGTCGAGACAGTGACGAACATGGTGAAACTTCCAATATTCCAAATCAAAAAAAATTATTTTTTCTTCCATGGACAGACCACTTTGTTTGCCTTCTTCAACTCCTTCCCAAAAGCAAATTTTATCCGCTGCTGCTGCACTAATACTTGTTCTCTAGAAAGGATTTGACGGGGGTGTCTAAATTCTTGTTCTCTATTAAAAGCTGCCTTATGCCTCCTATAAGGATGATACGGAGCCAAATACCGACGATGACCTTGGTAACATATTTTTCGGCTATGAGTCAAATGTTTACCAACGGTATCATCACCACATATTGGACAAGCCATATAACCCCTATTGACACAACCCGACAAATTTCCGTACGTAGGAAAGTCATTTATCGTCCACATCAAAACTGCTTTTAGAGTGAAGTAAGACTTTGTATACGCATCATACACGTTTGGTTCACCTTCTTCCCAAAGCTTCTTCAAATCATTTATCATCGGTTGTAAATACACGTCAATATTATTACCTGGCTCATGTGGACCAGAAACTAACACCGTTAACATCATAAACTTCCTCTTCATGCATAACCATGGAGGAAGATTATAAGTTACAAGTACTACCGGCCAGCAACTGTACCGATTACTTAGACCATTATTATGCGGGTTTATACCATCTGCCGCCAATGCTAAACGAATATTTCTCGGTTCACTACCAAATTCAGGCCACCTATAATCAATATTCCTCCAAGAAGGAAAGTCAGATGGATGACGCATTTGGCCATCTTGAGTTCACTTTTTCGCATGCCAACTCATTAGTTCAGATGTAGAAGCCGATTTAAACAATCATCTAAATCTATGAATTATCTGAAAGTACCACATAACTTTGGCTGGAATGTTAATCCTAGGGCTACCATCTTTCCCCACCTTCCAGCGAGATAGATTGCACTTAGGACAGTTGGACACATCGACATTTACACCCCTATATAGTACACAATCATTCGGACAGGCATGAAAGTTTATATACTCGAGACCTAGGTCACTTATGGTTTTATTTGCTTCATATGCATTAACTGGCAACACATGATCTTTAGGAAGTAAAGATCCAACAGAAGAAAAGAGCTCAGTGAAGGCACTATCGCTAATACCAAATCTAGACTTCCAATTGTACAATTTCAACATCGACTCTAACTTAGTACACTCACTGTCCTTATATAAAGGTTGCTCTGCATTGGCCACAAACCTCCTAAACTCATGTGAATCGTCATCATAATCACCCCTGTTATAAGCTGCTTCACAAACATCAAATGTTTCTGATGTCGGAATTTGCCCCAAAGGTAAAGTACCACTACCTATAGTTGAATTTAGTGGCGTACTACTTGGGCACTTTTCTCCATGCCAAATCCAATCGACATACCCCAAACTAAAACCATTTTGATAAAGATGACCCCTAATTATTTTCACATAAAACTTTTTGAAATTACCACAACGTGCACATGGGCATGGAATTTGTTTAGGATTTTTAGCATTTTCTTCAGCATATATCAAGAACCTTTCAACCCCAATTTCATACTCTAAAGAATCCCTATCTTTCGAAATCCATGACTCATCCATATGTTAAAGAAACCTACATGATATTGTTGTTTTTTCAAAAATTAAAAACAGAGTTGTCCAAAATTATACAAGTCATTAAATTATCATTTCCATTCTAATAACACAAAGAATTAAACATATTAACAATCAAATCACAATTAAACATATTAACAATCAAATCACAATTAAATAATCAAATCACAATTAAACATTATCGAAATCATATAAACAAGCACATGCGTCTAATTACACTACAAAAAAAACAGCATCAGACAACACTTATCAGACAACGTAAAGTGGGAAAAGTGTTGTTCAAAATCAACAGACAAGAGTTTTTTTTAAAAAAAACATCGTCTGATCCAGCCTTCAGACAACGGGGTTTTGACAATTTAAATCTGTTGTCTAACAAACTGAATCAGACAAGTGTTTTTTTTATGGTGTTTTTTAAGCTGTTGTATGAAAAAACTTCAGACAATGTTTTAATTACCGTTGTTTGTCTGATTTAAATAGACAAGTGTTTTTTCAGTTCTGTTGTGCAAACGAGTTGGCTCAGACAACAGTTTACAAAATAATATTGTTTGAAGAGACTTCAGACAATGTTCCAATTACCGTTGTTTGTCTGATTTACATAGACAAGTGTTTTTTTAATTGTGTTGTGCAAACGAGTTGTCTGAAGAGACTTCAGACAACGGTATTTTGCTAGTGTTGTGTTAATTTTACCATGTATCAGACAATTGTTTTGGGGTAAAAACCGTTGTCTGAATCACTGTACAAATTAAAAAAATGCACATAAGTAGTCAATCCTGGACATAAATCCAACATACCAAATCCTGGACATAAATCCAACATACCAAATCCTGGACATAAATCCAACATACCAAACAAAAATCATAGAATAGGCAAAAGCCTTTACAAGAAACACAAATCAAATTACATTATGAGAGTTGAATTAGTTCCTCTAGATCATCTCGCATGTAGCTAGTCGTGTCCTCATCAAGTAAATCAACATCTGGTAAATTGGGCACAAAGAACTCATTCTCAAGCTCTACTTCAACAGATCCCTCATTCTCATCTTCGCTATATATCTTCGTAGTATTTTTTTTCGGGAAATTTCAACACCACGGACCATAATTTTTCAAGAGGGTCGTCGATGTAACAAACTTGTTTAACATGTTTCGCCAAAATAAATGGATCATTCAAAAACCCAAACCTATTCAAATTAACCAATGTATATCCCAACTCATCAACCTTAATCCCTTTGTTCATAGCATCACTCTTGCTTTTCAGCAGATAAGCCCACATAACTCGACTAAAATCATCAATGAGAACTAAGATGTACCTATTACCGACACTTACTGCCTTGCTCCTTGAATCCAATTTCTTTAATTAGACATTTGAGACTCTCATGTAAGGCAAGCAACCGAACACTCGAACAGGCTCCAGATGTGGTTTCATGCCTGACCAAGGCTCGTACGGAGTCAGTCCTATGACAGTCCTTATTGGAAGTCTGTTGAGTAAATAAATTGTGTGATGAATAGCCTCTCCCCAGAAATACGTGGGTAACTCTGTCTCCTTTAGCAAACTATGAGCCATTTCTATCATGGTGCGATTCCGTCATTCGACCACCCCGTTTTGCTGTGGTGAGTAAGGTGATGTAAGCTGCCTTTTAATTCCAACTTCCTCACAGTACTTCATAAATTCATTTGATGTGAATTCTCCGCCTCTATCAGTTCTGAAGGTCTCTATCCGTTTATCTGAACTGTTTTCAACTAGAGTTCGAAATCTTTTAAAAACGTCAAGAGCATCACTCTTGCTTTTCAGCAGATATGCCCACATAACTCGACTAAAATCATCAACGAGAAGTAAGATGTACCTGTTACCGGCACTTACTGCCTTGCTCCTTGAATCCAATTTCTTTAAGTTGACATTTGAGACTCTCATGTAAGCCAAGCAACCGAACACTCGAACAGGCTCCAGATGTGGTTTCATGCCTGACCAAGGCTCGTACGGAGTCAGTCCTGTGACAGCCCTTATTGGAAGTCTGTTGAGTAAATAAATTGTGTGATGAATAGCCTCTCCCCAGAAATACGTGGGTAACTCTGTCTCCTTTAGCAAACTACAAGCCATTTCTATCATGGTGCGATTCCGTCATTCGACCACCCCGTTTTGTTGTGGTGAGAAAGGTGTTGTAAGCTGCCTTTTAATTCCAACATCCTCATAGAACTTCATAAATTCTTTTGATGTGAATTCTCGGCCTCTATCAATTCTGAAGGTCTCTATCCGTTTATCTGGACTGTTTCCAACTAGAGTTCGAAATCTTTTAAAAGCGTCAAGAGCATCACTCTTGCTTTTAAGCAGATATGCCCACATAACTTGACTAAAAGCATCAACGAGAAGAAAGATGTACCTCTTACTGGCACTTGTACTTGGTGTTATTGGCCCTCAAAGGTCACCATGTACCAATTCGAGGTGCCTTTTGGCATGAAATTCAGCTTGCTGTGGAAACCCCTTCCTTGTTTCTTTAGAAATTAGACACCCTGTACAAATTTCATCAGGTTGGACTATTTTGAGCAGTCCATGTTTGTAGTCGACATTAGTGTAAGTGTTAACTCGAATAACTTGTAGAAGTGGGGGGTTGAATACAAGTTATATAATCCTGTCTGATTTTTGCTTGATTATAAAAACAAGAATAAACGAATGAATCAAACTCTTGTTTGTATTAATAAGATCAAATACAAACTCTACCAAAGGTGTACAATACCTTTAGCAGCTGCTGACAATACAAATATCTCTCTGTTTGTTTCGAACTCTCGAATACAAACCTTATACAGAGCTACGCACACGAACTCACAATTTCGTCTCACGCCTCACACTCTTTACAATGATATTGAGAGAGTATTTATAATGCTACCTATCAACTAATAACAGAAAGATATAATCTATACATGACAATGTTCTGCCTTCTAGTCGATAGTTTCCTTCAATAGAAAACTCTTTCCTTCATAATATCTTCTTGCTTGTTCTTCAAACAACGATCCTGTTTTATAGCACTTGCCAGTTTCTGTAGCATCCATAATGACATCATCAGTAACACGACTGATATCAGGATCTGCACACTGCATCAGTATCTGATCAACCATCAGTATTGGACACGTCATCAGGATTTGCTCTCTGTTCCTGACATGTAGTCTCCGATACACTGTTCATTCCTGATTAAACTATACAGATAACTGTTTTACACATAAAACCTATATACAGTGCTAAATCCTTTATAAGATCAGGATTACAAGAAGTATAATGTGTAAATTCTATTCTTAACATCACAACTTATGAATTATTCCTAACAATCTCCCCCTATTTATGCTTTACAATCTGAAGCATAAATCTAAGTTGTGGATGTCAAAACATATAACAATACAACCAGAATAGAATTTATGAATGTAGAATTATGAAGTTAAGTACCTCCTTCACAGATGTAGACGTTTATCTAGTACTTAGAAGAAAGAATTTTAACTATTAATGCTGCTCTTCCTTTACCACTTCCTAGCTGAGATTCACCACTGTCACTCCTGGTTCTTCTTTTTACTACCATTTGTCTGATCTTTATCTCCCCCAGCTTTAGATTTATCTTTATCTCCTTCAGTCTGGTAGTGTTGTTGTTGTCTTTGAATTGTCTTTATCTCCCCCTTTTTGACACCAGCAACATTAATTCCAAGAGATTCAGAAACAGAACAAATGAGATTCATAAGAACTGCTTGATTTTCCATAATTGTGACTTGGTTATCTTCAAGTGATTGAAGTCTTGTTTGAATAGCAATTTGAGAATTCTGAATATCTTTCAAAACATCAGAATGAACTTCAATGTTGGAAGTGCTTCTAGTATCTTCAGTATCAGAATCAGAAAGAACTTTATCTTCAAGTCTTGTAGAAGAAGTTGCTTGAGTTGTATGATATTCAAGTAATAAAACCTGATTAGAAGTATCAACGTCTTCATCTTTCTGTTCTGGAACTGAAACATGATCATCATCTCCTTCACCAGTATTCTGTGTACTAACATCTTCAAATCCTGACTCCTCCTTAGAGTGATCAGAGACTGTTGATGTCTCAATTCTAGCTGATACTGGAAGTACATACAAAGGAACACTAGGATCATTAGGATCTTCATCTGGTACATATGTATCAAGAGATTGCTTTATCCTGGCACCTCTTCTGTTAATGATTCCTGCAAGCCTCTCCTTTTGCTTCTGAGCTTTAACTTCTGGCTTTGCATTGTGATGTGCTAGGTCATTCTTCTGATACATTTTGATGAATGAATAAGTACCAGCATCCATACCCAAATTTTCAGACCAAGATTCAGGAAAAACCTGATCCCAGAAATCAAATGATGGTTTCCTAATTTTCTCTCCCTCACTATGGAGTTGATCATCCATACCCTCATTCTCACTTTGACTTTCTAAAGTCAACACTCTTTCTACCTCACCTTTTGCCTGGTCAGGAGCCAGCCGCTCAAATTGTGGATCTAAGTCCATCTTTTCAACTGTATCACTCAAATTTAGATAAGTGCTCTCATGACCTACAGAAAAATAGAGTTTAGAAGGAGTTTTTATACCTGAACTCACATGGAGAGAGGGTTCCTCATATGGCATGTGGCTTGAGGTTTTCTCCAAGGAGTGAGCTGCTATAGTCTCTGAACCCATACAATCATCTTCTTTCCTTTCAGAAACTACAGGCTCCAGTATACCACTTTCAGGTTGTTTACTAGACTCTGATGTCTTCAGTAATACTTCATTAGACACCATAGTTAGTACATCACCGTCTTTAAGTGTTGTTTGCTGAGACACACCCTCAAGGTGGATAGACTCTGACTGAACAAAATTTGTTTGATCTTCAGAAAAATCAACCAAAGTCATTCCTCCCATATCATAGGGTATCTCACTTGCATTCTCAGTCATCACAGAAGACCTTTCAACATCAGCTATCACAGCTCCTGAGTCATCCTTCCTCTGACTAGATGGTTCTTGTGTTACAGTGACTGTGATCTGATCTTTCCTACTATTCACCACTGGTGCAATAGTATCTTCTGTTGACTGCTTCCCTCTATCTACTTCCTCCAGTTGTTCACCTTGAGCTGAAGCATCTTCAATAATTACATCCTTGTCAAACAAATATGCATGAAGTGATTGAAGTGCAACATGCTTCGAGAGTCCAAATTTCTTGACTAATTGTCTTCTGACAGATACATAGAAATACATCTTCATTAAGTCAAGTCTTTGATGTAGAAGTCCATATTCATCTGGAAATAAAAGTTTTGGTACTTTTTCAACCAAAAAGTCTAGAACAGGCCTTGACAACTTCACTTTGAGAGAAATTAGTCCCATAGCCAGTCTGTATGATAATGTAGTTTCCCATGAAGAATCAATATCCAGATCTCTCTTGTCAAATACTGACATAGATGTAGCTTGATTTGTAGAAACCTGCATGATATTAGTTGGACTAGACTCTGTGTGTGTAGGTGACAATTGAATCTTTCTCCTTGTTCTCCTGATATAGTGAGCAAAAGATTTATCCTGAGAAGACTCAAGAGGTGTAGACACAGAAGTGATCTTGGGATGAGATCTTTGTTCAATAGACACAGTCTTTTGAGAGACAGTATCCAGTAACTGTTTTCCCTTTTTAAGAACTACAGCCTTTTGAGAGACTGCAGCCTGGCTGTGACTAGGTTTTTCATCTCTTTGTGCTAACAAAGAAAGTTGAATTGCAGCCTTCAATTCTGCTCTCTCTGCAAGAGTTAAATCATCATCATCTTCACTAGAATTACTACTACTACTTGACACAACAAATCTTCTCTTCCTTACAACTGATGTCTTTTGAGAAACACCAGAGGTTGGTTTCTTTGAAACAATAGGCTGTGGATCAAAATTTGGTTCTTGAATTGTTTCAGAGACTATGATGTTTTGGGCTACTTGGGTAGACACAGGTGGGTTCTCCTCCAATTGAGATTCCTGAGCCATTTCACCACAAAAGAAAGAAGAATTGTAGATAGTAGGAAGATGAGTGTTAAGAATTACCTGAAAATTATTTGGATAATGAATTGCAGGTATTTCATCTAGATTCTTTTCATTGTCCTTCTTTGTAATATCAGAGAAAATTCTCTTTTGCTGTTCATAAGAAGAAACACAATGTTCCCTACCAAATCTAGCTTCAACATCAGGAATGAAATGGTTAATAAACAATTGCATAAATCTATGATAATAAACCATTTTCCTGTTTTGATCTCTTGACCCAAGTTTAATACTCATCTAACTTAAGATAATATGACCAATGTCAATTACTCTGTCATAAAGCAAACTATAAGCAATATGTGATGTAACAGAAGTAATTTGTTGAAAAGAACTATATTTGCCAGTAAAACATTTAGCAATTTGATCAAAGTAAAAAGACCATTCCTTTCTAAGAAAAGTTCTATTCAACTGGCTCATGTTATCTAAAGGTCCACTATAACCTAATTCAGACAACATAGTTCTTATATTATCATCAGATGGTACATTCTCATAACTATCAGTAACAGGTAAGCAAAGTACTGAATTAACAACAAATTCAGTAATGTCAAATAAATCTTGTCCTAAATGTAGAACAATCTTACCTGATTGACTCTGAGTAGAATCAATTACCTCAGCATTCTCCCAAGCTTGTGAAACAGCTACTTGATTAATCTGTGGAGATGCTGTCAATGCATAACTTAATGGTCCATTCGCCAGAAAGTCCATGATTGGATGAAAATCAGATGACACTCCTTCCTTGTTGGTAATAGCTGCAACATGATTGTTTGTCATAAAATCAAAGTCACCAAACTTGAAGGCTACTGATTTAGGTAATCTTCTCTGAGCTGCCATTTTTGATCTGAAAAGAAACTCGAAAAATTCTTGAAATGGATTAGTGATTTTGAAAACTCAAGAGTGATTTTTGCTTTAGAGAATGTAAGATTAGAGAAAGCAATTGCACGATTAGAGTTTTAAAACAAATATATTTCACAAATCTTTCAGACCACTATCCCACGTTGACACGTAGATTGACAGGTGTTAGTCCCTGAAAAATGCAGTTACCCACGATTTTTGGAAAATAAAATCCAAAATTGATTTTCATGAAATAAATCATGGTATAAATAAGCAATACTGATCAGCTTCCTTTTCCTGATGACCTCTCATCAAAATAATCACAAAATGTAATGTGATTTAAAAATATAATTTTCAAATCCTGATGGTCACACATGAAATCCTGACCAATATTATCAGCGACTTAATATGGAGTTTTCACATGGCATTTTTCTTTTATCTGAAAAAGAAAATAAACAATTAATCTGAACAGAAAATCAATTGGTTAGATATTTTCAATATTTCTTGAAACAAGAAATACAGTCTCATGCAATAATTAGCATTTGACTTCATTAAGACTTCCAAGTGACTGTTCAGCTTCTCACGTCTTTCTTTAAAAGAACCAAACGCCTTATGCCATTCTCCATAACCTTTCAATTTCTTTTCTTCTCAACAATACTTCTCAACCCAAAAATCCCTTCAAACCCATTTTCCAGATTTTTGATCAATGAATATCCTGTTCTTGATCATCTCTTTGAACAAACGACTCTTCTCATCGAACTAATCATGAATGGATTGGTTTTCGATAATATCCAGAGGTTTCTCCTAGAACATCCATCTGTTGGATACAATCTTCCCCTAACCTCCTCAAAACTTGAGGATGAAGAATTTGGCCGAGAGTCTGAGGTTGATCTTGATGGAGATACTATTCATTTAAGTTAGCTGCTCTCATTCAAGTCGCCCAGACAAGGAATCCAAGAGCAAACGAGGCTTTCATCCCCTGATGGATTTCTTGAGATGCTCCTTGTCCTGTACCTCAGAGTTCATATCAAAGACAAGTATAGAATAGAAATTTAGACAAAAAGATGTTGTATTTCATTTCCATGTAATGATTTTTATTAATGAAAATACAATTTCTTGTTATCTGCTTGTCTTTTGATTTCTGAATGATGTACAAATTATCAGTATGCAAATATCAAAACTTGCTAGCATAGACTTAACACATCACAGAATCAGATTACTACACAAAGTAAACGTCAGGATCTGAAACAATTTTCATAATCCTGATACTGACACAATACTGATGACGTCAGCATCCTGATAACAAATCTAATCCTGATGATTATTAACAAGTCTATCATACTGAAATTTATCAAGGCAATGTGTTATAGCTAAAACATTTAACAATCAAATATAGATCCTGACAAGAATATCAAGTCTATAAGCTAAGAACAACATACCTTGCTACTTTTGCAGATGTTAAAGATCTAAAAATTTAACATTCCTAACTCACTTACTAGTCTACTGAATGTAGTCTCATCAAGTGGTTTAGTTAGAATATCTGCAAGCTGTTTGTCAGTAGGAACAAAATGAAGTTCCACAGTACCATTCTCAATATGTTCTCTAATAAAATGATACCTGACATCAATGTGCTTAGTCCTTGAATGTTGAACTGGATTTTCTACAATTTTAATAGCACTAGTATTATCACAAAACATAGGAATATTACTAAGTATCATACCATAATCCATCAACTGATTTCTTATCCAAAGGAGCTGTGCACAACAATTGCCTGCTGCTATGTACTCAGCTTCTGCAGTTGAGGTTGAAACAGATTGTTGTTTCTTGCTTGCCCAAGAAATCAATCTATTTCCCAAGAATTGACATGTACCTGTAGTGCTTTTCCTGTCTATTTTACACCCTGCATAATCAGAGTCTGAATAGCCAATTAGAAAGAAATCAGATTCTCTAGGATACCACAAACCAAGATTTGGAGTTCCTTTGAGATATCTAAAAATTCTCTTCACAGCAATTAAATGAGATTCCTTAGGATCACCTTGGAATCTAGCACATAAACAGGTAGAAAACATTATATCTGGCCTACTTGCAGTTAGATATAACAAAGAGCCTATCATGCCTCTATAACTAGTATTATCCACACTCTTCCCCTTAGGATCAGAGTCTAGTTTAGTGGCTGTTGCCATGGGTGTTTTTGCAACTGCACAGTCTTGAAAGTCAAACCTTCTTAAAAGATCTTTGGTATACTTTGACTGATTAATGAAAATACCAGTCTCAGTCTGTTTGACCTGCAAGCCTAAGAAATAATTTAGTTCACCCATCATGCTCATCTGATACTTAGACTGCATAAGCTTGCTAAACTTAGCACATAACTTCTCATTAGTAGAACCAAAAATAATATCATCAATATAAACTTGAACTAAAAGCAATTCACCTTTTATCTTTCTAAAGAATAGAGTTTTGTCAATTGTACCTCTTGTGAAGCCGTTTTCAAGAAGAAATTTAGACAAAGTCTCATACCATGCTCTTGGTGCCTGCTTTAGTCCATAGAGTGCCTTGTCAAGTTTGTAGACATGATTTGGAAACTTTGGATCAACAAATCCAGGTGGCTGTTCTACATATACTTCTTCATCAAGTTTGCCATTTAGAAAAGCACTCTTAACATCCATCTGGTATACCTTGAATTTTGAATGAGCTGCAAATGCAAGAAACATTCTGATTGCTTCCAATCTTGCTACAGGTGCAAAGGTCTCATCATAATCAATGCCTTCTTCCTGAGAATATCCCTTGGCCACCAGTCTTGCTTTGTTTCTTACAATCATACCAGATTCATCTAGCTTGTTTCTGAAAACCCATCTTGCACCAACAATAGATCTATCTTTAGGTCTTGGTACCAGTTTCCAAACTTTGTTTCTCTCAAACTCATTTAACTCCTCCTGCATTGCAATTACCCAATCAGAATCCTGTAAGGCTTCTTCAACCTTCTTAGGTTCATTCTTTGAGAGAAAGCAACTATACAAGCATTCATTTTGAATTGATCTTCTAGTTCGAACACCACTATTTGGATCACCAATTATCAAATCTTCAGTATGATCCTTTGTCCATTTTCTAACAGGTGGTAGATTAACTCTGCTAGTCTCTCCCCCTAAGTTAGTGGTATCTTTTGTAGAAGAATTCTCTCTACCTTCAAAAACTCTCCTTTGATCAATAGAATCAGTAGATTCCATATTGCTGCTAGTTACTGATCTTTCCTCAGTAGACTCTGAAAGGTCAGTTCCTGATAGAGTAGACTCTGAAACGTCAATTCCTGATGGAATAGACTCTGAAAGACTAGTCTGCTCCTGATGATCACTGTGTTCTCTCTGATTGATTTGCTCCCCCTCAACAGTAGCATTTCTTTGAGAAGCAATAGAAATTCCTTCTGGAGAACCTTCATCATCACTTGAGAGTATCTCAGAAATCTTCAGATTTTCAAATTCCAATTTGTCATGGCTTTCATCAGTTTGCAAAATTCCAAATTTCTTATCATCAAATGCAACATGAATTGATTCCATAACAATGTGAGTTCTGAGATTATAAACTTTGAAGGCCTTAGATGCTGAATATCCTAGAAAAATTGCTTCATCCGATTTGGCTTCAAATTTTCCAAGTTGTTCTGGATGAACTTTTAGGACATAGCATTTACATCCAAAGATGTGAAAATATTTCACACTTGGTTTCTTTCCTTTGATCATCTCATAGGGAGTCTTTCCATGACTATTTACCAAGGTACAGTTCTGAGTGAAACATGCAGTGTTAATAGCTTCTGCCCAAAAGTAGGTTAGAAGTTTTGCATCTGCAAGCATGGTTCTTGCTGCCTCTATGAGAGTCCTGTTCTTTCTTTCCACTACACCATTTTGTTGAGGTGTACCAGGTGCAGAAAACTGTTGAGTGATTCCATTGTCTGCACAAAACCCCTCCATTGTAGAATTCTTGAATTCTGTACCATTGTCACTCCTAAGTACTTTGACTTTGTACTCAAAGTTATTATGAATATTCTTGATGAGTTCAATGATTTGCTGAGGAGCTTCATCCTTCTTGTGTAGAAAGAACACCCATGTAAACCTTGTGAAATCATCCACCATAACTAGAGCATATCTTTTCTTGCTGATAGACATAATGTTTACTGGACCAAACAGATCAAGATGTAGCATGTGAAATGGTTCAGTAATTGAATTTTCAGTCTTGCTCTTGAAAGTGGTTCTTCTTTGCTTTCCAAACTGACATGCATCACAAAGTCCATCTTGCACAAAATTCGCCTGAGGTAGGCCTCTCACCAAATTGTATTTAACAAGTTGATTAAGCTTCTTGAAATTAAGATGTGAGAGCTTCTTGTGCCAATTCCAGCTTTCATCATTTGTTGCTTTGCTGTAGAGACATCTAACAATTCCTTTAGATGTATCACTTAAGCTGGCTTCATATATGTTACCATGCCTTTGACCAGTTAGAACAATGTCTCCATTCTGCATATTCAAGACTTTGCATCCTTCTCTGTCAAAGATTGATTTGTAACCTTTATCACCCAGTTGACTTATGCTTAAAAGAGTATGTTTCAAGCCTTCAACCAGTGCTACATCTTCTATGATGACATTCCCCAAAATAATTGAGCCATATCCCAGAGTTTCTCCTTTGTTGCCATCTCCAAAAGATATTACTGGGCCAGCTTTCCTCTCAAACTTTGTAAGCAGGGACTTCTTTCCAGTCATGTGTCCAGAGCATCCACTGTCCAAGATAATTGAATGCTTCTTTCCTGTGCCCTGTAAACAAAAAGTAACTAGTTAGAATTTTTTAGGACCCAACTTTGATTGGATCCTTTCTTACTAGATTTAGAGACAACAGATTTTGAAGATTTTGCATTTATTTTACCTGTTGCAGAGTCAACTTTAGACTCTGATCTCACAAACTGTTTGTGACTAGGAGTTTCAGATTTCAAAGAATAATAGTCATAATACAGTTCATGATATTCTCTACACATGTAAATGGAATGAAGTAAACTACCACAATGATAACAAGCTTTTTGTGGTTGGTATTGAATTTTCTGAGTCTTGGGGAATCTGGACTCAGTTTTCCAAGAAGGTTTTTGATTGCAGTCTAGGGCCAAATGATTATGATTTCCACACTTATAGCATTTTTTCCTAGGTGCATCAGGTACATTCTTGTAATTATTCTCTTTGTTAATACCTTCTTTTCCATTCCTATTTCTCTTGATCTTGCTAGACTCTGAAAGACCATCTAATCTCTGTTTCAACTGAGACTTAGACAGAAACCCTATGTTTACATTCTTAGGTTTCTCTAACACTTTCTCATCTGAATAACTATTGTTAATTCTCTTGTGTACAACAGGGGTACCTTTTGAATCAACAAATTTAACATGATTAGGTTCAGAAACAATTTTCTTACCTTCAGATTTAGATGTGTTAGCTTCTACCTTACTATCATTATTGACAATAGCTACTTTTTCTTCTTGTCTAGCCTTATCAAAACCTAAACCATTAACCTTACCACGAATTCCACTCTCAAAGATTTCTATTGTCTTCTTACTGGAATTGTTAATGGTCTTAATCACATCTCTCTCTTCTTCTAGTTCTTTTCTGACATAGTCATAAGCCTCAAGAATTACACTATAATCATGCTTAGCTTTATCAGAACTCAACTTGTATTCTTCCATTTGAATTAATTCAGATTCAAGAAAATTATTTCTATCAACTAATTTATCATTCTTAACCTTAAGTTCATCTCTTTCACAAGTAAGAATTCTAAAATTAGTCATAAGATTCTTAAACTCAGCATGGATAGATCTAATTTCATCAGAATTTAAGCTATCAAATGAATCAAGAGAGTGAAGTGATACCTTATCAGAGGATGGAGAAGTTTTCTTTGGAGATCCAGGTTTGTCTGAACTATTGGCCATCAATGCAATGTTTTCATAATCCAATTCATCTTCAGAGTCACTGGAATCAGCCCAATCCTTCTGTGTGACCATAAGTGCATTACCCTTTCCTGAATTCCTAGGCTTCTTACACTCACTAGCAAAGTGTCCAAGCTCGCTGCAGTTAAAGCACTTGATCTTGGCCTTATCAAGCTTGACAATTGTACTTTTGCTCTTGTCACTCTTCTTCTCCTCCTTCTTTTGAAAAGGTTCTTTGCTAAATCTTCTCCTGTTGAATCTGCCTTTCTTGAAGGCTTTAGCAAACATAGCAAAGAGTTCTTGCATCTCAAATTCAGAATCATTGTTGTCAGAGTCCATATCAGTAGTCTCTGACTCAGAACTTTCTTTGCTTTTCTTCTTCCTCGAATTCTTTACAGCAATCTCTTCATGCTGTTCTTCAGAAAGCTTCTTTACTTCAGATTGAGCAGTAAGTGCAATAGTCTTCATCTTTCCTTCACTCCTGCTCTTCTTCTGCTGCTTGTCAAGTTCATAAGCTCTCAATTTTCCATAGACTGCCTCTAATGAAATCTCATCCAGATCATTAGCTTCCTCAATCGCAGATATCTTCTCATTGTAGAAATCAGGCAAAGCTTTCATGAACTTTGTATTCATATCCTCCAAGTCATAATATTTACCATGAATGGCCATCTCATTGATGAGTTTTGTAAACCTATCAAAGGTATCAGTAAGTGACTCACCAGACTTGGATTCAAAGTACTCATACTGTTGTATAAGTAATGTCCTCATATTCTTCCTGACAGGCTTAGTTCCTTCACAGTGAACCTTAAGATTGTCCCATATATCCTTGGCAGTTTTGCAAGAGAGAACATAGTTAGTGAGAACAGAATCAAGACTGTTGAATAATATGTTTCTCACTTTAGCATCTTTGAGAACATTCTCCTTGTCCTTATCTGACCATTCAGATTTTGGCTTCTCTGCTGTATGTTCTGGAACAACCTCACCATCAACAGTTGCTTGTCCAACGACCTTTGTTGGAACAAAAGGTCCATCTCTGATTCTGTCAAGATAATCAGGATCTGTTGCTTCCAGATGATGCAACATCTTTACTTCCCATAGAGTATATTCGTTTCTCTTGAGCATAGGAATCTTAGTATTCCCATCCTTGTAACCAGACATGATTGCAGATCTTTATGATTATTCGAAATCAACCTGCTCTGATACCAATTGTTAACTCGAATAACTTGTAGAAGGGGGGGGTTGAATACAAGTTATATAATCCTGTCTGATTTTTGCTTGATTATAAAAACAAGAATAAACGAATGAATCAAACTCTTGTTTGTATTAATAAGATCAAATACAAACTCTACCAAAGGTGTACAATACCTTTAGCAGCTGCTGACAATACAAATATCTCTCTGTTTGTTTCGAACTCTCGAATACAAACCTTATACAGAGCTACGCACACGAACTCACAATTTCGTCTCACGCCTCACACTCTTTACAATGATATTGAGAGAGTATTTATAATGCTACCTATCAACTAATAACAGAAAGATATAATCTATACATGACAATGTTCTGCCTTCTAGTCGATAGTTTCCTTCAATAGAAAACTCTTTCCTTCATAATATCTTCTTGCTTGTTCTTCAAACAACTATCCTGTTTTATAGCACTTGCCAGTTTCTGTAGCATCCATAATGACATCATCAGTAACACGACTGATATCAGGATCTGCACACTGCATCAGTATCTGATCAACCATCAGTATTGGACACGTCATCAGGATTTGCTCTCTGTTCCTGACATGTAGTCTCCGATACACTGTTCATTCCTGATTAAACTATACAGATAACTGTTTTACACATAAAACCTATATACAGTGCTAAATCCTTTATAAGATCAGGATTACAAGAAGTATAATGTGTAAATTCTATTCTTAACATCACAACTTATGAATTATTCCTAACAGTAAGAGCTTTATAGTTTACATGTCCTTGACAGGAATGCCAAAGCCAACTCTTGTCATTGCACCTCGTTAGCTGTTAACTCGAATAACTTGTAGAAGGGGGGGGGGGGTTGAATACAAGTTATATAATCGTGTTTAATTTTTGCTTGATTATATGAACAAGAATAAACGAATGAATCAAACTCTGTTTGTATTAATAAGATCAAATACAAACTCTACCAAAGGTGTACAATACCTTTAGCAGCTGCTGACAATACAAATCTCTCTCTCTGTTTTTTTCGAATTCTCGAATACAAACCTTATACAGAGCTACGCACATGAACTCACAACACAAACTTGTTAGAGTACGACACTTTTTACAATGATATAGAGAGAGTATTTATAATGCTACCTATCAACTAATAACAGAAAGATATAATCTATACATGACAATGTTCTGCCGTCCAGTTGATAGTTTCCATCAATAGAAAACTCTTTCCTTCATAATATCTTCTTGCTTGTTCTTCAAACAACGATCCTGTTTTATAGCACTTGCCAGTTTCTGTAGCATTCATAATGACATCATCAGTAACACGACTGATATCAGGATATCATCTTGCATCAGTATCTGATCATGACTGATATCAGGATTTCATCTTGCATCAGTATCTGATCATCATCAGTATTAGACCGTCATCAGGATTTGCTCTTTGTTCCTGACATGTAGTCTCCGATACACTGTTCATTCCTGACTAAACTGTACAGATAACTGTCTTACACATAAATCCTATATATAGTGCTAAATCCTTTATAAGATCAGGATTACAAGAAGTATAATGTGTAAATTCTATTCTTAACATCACAACTTATGAATTATTCCTAACAATCTCCCCTATTTATTCTTTAAAATCTGAAGCATAAATCTAAGTTGTGAATGTCAAAACATATAACAAAACAACCAGAATAGAATTTAGGAATGTAGAATTATGAAGGTAAGTACCTCCTTCCAGATGTAGACGTGTATCTAGTACTTAGAAGAAAGAATTTTAACTATTAATGCTGCTCTTCCTTAACCACTTCTTAGCTGAGATTCACCACTGTCACTCCTAGTTCTTCTTTTTACTTCCCTTTGTCTGCTCTTTATCTCCCCCGGTCTGGTGTTGTTGTTGTTGTCTTTGTATTGTGTTTATCTCCCCCTTTTTGACAGCAGCAACATTAATTCCAAGAGATTCAGAAACAGAACAAATGATATTCATCAAAACTGCTTGATTTTCCATAATTGTGACTTGGTTATCTTCAAGTGATTGAAGTCTTGTTTGCATAGCAATTTGAGAATTCTGAATATCTTTCAAAACATCAGAATGAACTTCAATGTTGGAAGTGCTTCTAGTATCTTCAGAATCAGAATCAGAAAGAACTGTATCTTCAAGTCTTGTAGAAGAAGTTGCTTGGATTGTATGATATTCAAGTAATAAAACCTGATTAGAAGTATCAACATCTTCATCTTTCTGATCTGTAGCTGAAACATGATCATCATCTCCTTCACCAGTATTCTGTGTACTAACATCTTCAAATCCTGACTCCTCCTTAGAGTGATCAGAGAATGTAGATGTCTCAATTCTAGCTGATATTGGAAGTACATACAAAGGAACACTAGGATCATTAGGAACTTCATCTGGTACATATATATCAAGAGATTGCTTTATCCTGGCACCTCTTCTGTTAATGATTCCTGCAAGCCTCTCCTTTTGCTTCTGAGCTTTAACTTCTGGCTTTGCATTGTGATGTGCTAGGTCATTCTTCTGATACATTTTGATGAATGAATAAGTACCAGCATCCATACCTAAATTTTCAGACCAAGATTCAGGAAAAACCTGATCCCAGAAATCAAATGATGGAGGTTTCCTCATTTTCTCTCCCTCACTATAGAGTTGATCATCCATACCCTCATTCTCACTTTGACTTACTAAAGTCAACACTCTTTCTACCTCACCTTTTGCCTGGTCAGGAGCCAGCCTCTCAGTTTTTGGATCTAAGTCCATCTTTTCAAGTGTATCACTCAAATTTGGATAAGTGCTCTCATGACCTACAGAAAAATAGGGGCTAGAAGGAGTTTTTATACCTGAACTCACATGGAGAGAGGGTTCCTCATATGGCAAGGGGCTTGAGGTTTTCTCCAAGGAGTGAGCTGCTATAGTCTCTGAACACATACTATCATCTTCTTTCCTTTCAGAGACTACAGGCTCCAGTATACCACTTTCAGGTTCTTTACTATACTCTGATGTCTTCAGTAATACTTCATTAGACACCATAGTTAGTACATCACCGTCTTTAAGTGTTGGTTGCTGAGACACACCCTCAAGGTGGATAGACTCTGACTAAACAAAATTTGTTTGATCTTTAGAAAAATCAACCAAAGTCATTCCTCCCATATCATAGGGTTTCTCACTTGCAATTTCAGTCATCACAGAAGTCCTTTCAACATCAGCTATCACAGCTCCTGAGTCATCCAACTTCTGACTAGATGGTTCTTGTGTTGCAGTGACTGTGACCTGATCTTTCCTACTATTCACCACTGGTGCAATAGTATCTTCTGTTGACTGCATTCCTCTATCTACTTCCTCCTGTTGTTCACCTTGAGCTGAAGCATCTTCAATAATGACATCTTTGTCAAATAAATATGCATGAAGTGATTGAAGTGCAACATGCTTCGAGAGTCCAAATTTCTTGACTAATTGTCTTCTGACAGATACATAGAAATACATCTTCATTAAGTCAAGTCTTTGATGTAGAAGTCCATATTCTTCAGGAAATGAAAGTCTAGGAACAATTTCACTTAGAAAATTTAGAACTGGCCTGGAAAGTTTCACTTTTAGAGAGATAAGTCCCATAGCCATTCTGTATGACAATGTAGTTTCCCATGAAGAATCAATATTCAGATCTCTCTTGTCAAATACTGACATAGATGTAGCTTGATGTGTAGAAACCTGCATAATGTTAGTTGGACTAGACTCTGTGTGTGTAGGTGACAATTGAATCTTTCTCCTTGTTCTCCTGGTATAGTGAGCAAAAGATTTATCCTGGGAAGACTCAAGAGGTGTAGACACAGAAGTGATCTTGGGATGAGATCTTTGTTCAATAGACACGGTCTTTTGAGAGACAGTATCCAGTAACTGTTTTCCCTTTTTAAGAACTACAGCCTTTTGGGAGACTGCAGCCTGGCTGTGGCTAGGTTTTTCATCTCTTTGTGCTAACAGAGAAAGTTGAATTGCAGCCTTCAATTCTGCTCTTTCAGCAAGAGTTAAATCATCATCATCTTTACTAGAATTACTACTACTTGACACAACAAATCTTCTCTTCCTTACAACTGATGTCTTTTGAGAAACACCAGAGGTTGGTTTCTTTGAAACAATAGGCTGTGGATCAAAATTTGGTTCTTGAATTGTTTCAGAGACTATAATGTTTTGGGCTACTTGGGTAGACACAGGTGGGTTCTCCTCCAAATGAGATTCCTGAGCCATTTCACCACAAAAGAAAGAAGAATTGTAGAAAGTAGGAAGATGAGTTTTAAGAATTACCTGAAAATGATGTGGATAATGAATTGCAGGTATTTCATCTAGATTCTTTGCATTGTCCTTCTTTATAATGTCAGAGAAAATTCTCTTTTGCTGTTCATAAGAAGAAACACAATGTTCCCTACCAAATCTAGCTTCAACATCAGGAATAAAATGGTTAATAAACATTTGCATAAATCTATGATAATAAACCATTTTCCTGTTTTGATCTCTAAACCCAAGTTTAATACTCATCTGACTTAAGATAATGTGACCAATGTTTATTACTCTGTCATAAAGCAAACTATAAGAAATATGTGATGTAACAGAAGTAATTTGCTGAAAAGAACTACATTTACCAGTAAAACATTTAGCAATTTGATCAAAGTAAAAAGACCATTCCTTTCTAAGAAAAGACCTATTCAACTGGCTCATGTTGTCTAGAGGTCCACTATAACCTAATTCAGACACCATAGTTCTTACATTATCATCAGATGGTTCACTTGCATAATTATCAGTAACAGGTAAGCAAAGTACTGAATTAACAACAGATTCAGTAATGTCAAATGAATCTTGTCCTAAATGTAGAACAATCTTACTTGATTGACTCTGAGTAGAATCAATTACCTCAGCATTCTCCCAAGCTTGTGAAATAGCTACTTGATTAATTTGTGGAGATGTTATCAATGCATAACTTAATGGTCCATACGCCAGAAAGTCCATGATTGGATGAAAATCAGATGACACTCCTTCCTTGTTGGTGATAGCTGCTACATGATTATTTGTCATAAAATCAAAATCACCAAACTTGAAGGCTACTGACTTAGGTAATCTTCTCTGAGCTGCCATTTTTGATCTGAAAAGAACTAGAAAAATTCTTGAAATGGATTAGTGATTTTGAAAACTCAAGAGTGGTTTTTGCTTTAGAGAATGTAAAATTAGAGAAAGCAATTACACGATTAAAGTTTCAAAACAAATATATTTCACAAATCTTTCAGACCACTATCCCATATTGACACGTAGATTGACAGGTGTCAGTCCCTGAAAAGTGCGGTTACCCACGATTTTTGGAAAATAAAATCCAAAATTGATTTTCATGAAATAAATCAGGGTATTATCAAGATAAAAATCAATACTGATCAGCTTCCTTTTCCTGTTGACCTCCCATCAAAATAATCACAAAATGCAATGTGATTTAAAAATATAATTTTCAAATCCTGATGGTTACACATGAAATCCTGATCAATATCATCCTGATTCCAGAGACTTAATATGGAGTTTCCACGTGGCATTTTTCTTTTATCTGAAAAAGAAATAAATAATTAATCTGAACAAAAATCAATTGGTTAGATATATTCAACATTTCTTGAAAATAAGAAATATAGTCATATGCAATAATTAGCATCTGACTTCATTAAAACTTCCAAGTGACTGTTCAGCTTCTCACGTCTTTCTTTAAAAGAAACAGACGCCTTATGCCTTTCTCCATAAACCTTTCAATTTCTTTTCTTCTCAACAATGCTTCTCAAACCAAAATTGCCTTCAAACCCATTCTTTAGATTTTTCACAGTCGATGAACATCCTATTCTTGATCATCTCTTTGAAAAGATGACTCTTCTCATCGAACTAATCATGGATGGATTGGTTTTCGATAATATCCAGAGGTTTCTCCTAGAACATCCATCTGTTGGATACAATCTTCCCCTAACCTCCTCAAAACTTGAGGATGAAGAATTTGGCCGAGAGTCTGAGGTTGATCTTGATGGAGATGCTATTCATTTAAGTTAGCTGCTCTCATTCAAGTCGCCCAGACAAGGAATCCAAGAGTAGACGAGGCTATTCAATCCCCTGATGGATTTCTTGAGATGCTCCTTGTCCTGTACCTCAGAATTCATATCAATAGACAAGTATAGAATTATCAGTAGAAATTAGAAAAAAAGATGTTATATTTCATTTCCATATATGTAATGCTTTCAATTAATGATAATACAATTTCTTATTATCTACTTGTCTTTTGATTATTGAATGATGTATAAATTATCAGTATGCAAATATTAAAACTTGCTGGCATAGACTTAACACATCACAGAATTAGATTACTACACAAAGTAAACGTCAGGATTTGAAACAATTTTCACAATCCTGATACTGACACAATACTGATGACGTCAGCATCCTGATACAAAACTAATCCTGATGACTATTAACAAGTCTATCATACTGAAATTTATCAAGGCAAAGTGTTATAGCTACAGCTTTTAACAATTAAATATAGATCCTGACAAGAATATCAAGTCTATAAGCTAAAAACAGCATACCTTGCTACTATTGCAGATGTTAAAGATCTAAAAATTTAACATTCCTAACTCACTTACTAATCTACTGAATGTAGTCTCATCAAGTGGTTTAGTTAGAATATCTGCAAGCTGTTTGTTAGTAGGAACAAAAAGAAGTTCCACAGTACCATTCTCAATATGTTCTCTAATAAAATGATACCTGACATCAATGTGCTTAGTCCTTGAATGTTGAACTGGATTTTCTGCAATTTTAATAGCACTAGTATTATCACAAAACATAGGAATATTACTAAGTGTCATACCATAATCCATCAACTGATTTCTTATCAAAAGGAGCTGTGCACAACAACTGCCTGCTGCTATGTACTCAGCTTCTGCAGTTGAGGTAGAAACAGATTGTTGCTTCTTGCTTGCCCAAGAAATCAATCTATTTCCCAAGAATTGACATGTACCTGTAGTGCTTTTCCTGTCTATCTTACACCCTGCATAATCAGAGTCTGAATAGCCAATTAGAAAGAAATCAGATTCTCTGGGATACCACAAACCAAGATTTGGAGTTCCTTTGAGATATCTAAAAATTCTCTTCACATCAATTAAATGAGATTCCTTAGGATCACTTTGGAATCTAGCACATAAACAGGTAGAAAACATTATATCTGGCCTACTTGCAGTTAGATATAACAATGAGCCTATCATGCCTCTATAACTAGTATTATCCACACTCTTCCCCTTAGGATTAGAGTCTAGTTTAGTGGCTGTTGCCATGGGTGTTTTTGCAACTGCACAGTCTTGAAAGTCAAACCTTCTTAAAAGATCTTTGATATATTTTGACTGATTAATGAAAATACCAGTCTCAGTCTGTTTGACCTGCAAGCCTAAGATATAATTTAATTCACCCATCATGCTCATCTGATACTTAGACTGCATAAGCTTGCTAAACTTAGCACACAACTTTTCATTAGTAGAACCAAAAATAATATCATCAACCTAAACTTGAACTAAAAGCAATTCACCTTTTATCTTTCTAAAGAAAAGAGTTTTGTCAATTGTACCTCTTGTGAAGCCATTTTCAAGAAGAAATTTAGACAAAGTCTCATACCATGCTCTTGGTGCCTGCTTTAGTCCATAGAGTGCCTTGTCAAGTTTGTAGACATGGTTTGGAAACTTTGGATCAACAAATCTAGGTGGCTATTCCACATACACTTCCTCATCAAGTTTGCCATTTAGAAAAGCACTCTTTACATCCATCTTGTATACCTTGAATTTTGAATGAGCTGCAAATGCAAGAAACATTCTGATTGCTTCTAATCTTGCTACAGGTGCAAAGGTCTCATCATAATCAATGCCTTCTTCCTTAGAATAACCCTTGGCCACCAGTCTAGCTTTGTTTCTTACAATCATACCAGATTCATCTAGCTTGTTTCTGAAAACCCATCTTGCACCAACAATTGATCTATCTTTAGGTCTTGGTACCAGTTTCCATACTTTGTTTCTCTCAAACTCATTTAACTCCTCCTACATTGCAATTACCCAATCAGGATCTTGTAAGGCTTCTTCAACCTTCTTAGGTTCATTCTTTGAGAGAAAGCAACTATACAAGCATTCATTTTGAATTGATCTTCTAGTTCGAATATCACTATTTGGATCACCAATAATCAAATCTTCAGTATGATCCTTTGTCCATTTTCTAACAGGTGGTAGATTAACTCTGCTAGTCTCTCCCCCTAAGTTAGTGGTATCTCTTGAAGAAGAATTCTCTCTACCTTCAAAAACTCTCCTTTGATCAATAGAATCAGTAGATTCCATATTGCTGCTAGTTACTGATCTTTTCTCAGTAGACTCTGAAAGATCAGTTCCTGATGGAGTAGACTCTGAAACGTCAATTCCTGATGGAGTAGACTCTGAAAGGCTAGTCTACTCCTGATGATCACTGTGTTCTCTTTGATTTATTTGCTCCCCCTCAACAGTAGCATTCCTTTGAGAAGCAATAGAAATTCCTTCTGGAGAACCTTCATCATCACTGGAGAGTATCTCAGAATTCTTCAGATTTTCAAATTCCAATTTGTCATGGCTTTCATCAGTTTGCAGAATTCCAAATTTTTTATCATCAAATGCAACATGAATTGATTCCATAAAAATGTGAGTTCTGAAATTATAAACTTTGAAGGCCTTAGATGCTGAATATCCTAGAAAAATTGCTTCATCCGATTTGGCTTCAAATTTTCCAAGTTGTTCTGGATGAACTTTTAGGACATAGCATTTGCATCCATAGATGTGAAAGTATTACACACTTGGTTTCTTTCCTTTAATCATCTCATAGGGAGTTTTTCCATGACTATTTACCAAGGTACAATTTTGAGTGAAACATGCAGTGTTAATAGCTTCTGCCCAAAAGTAGGTTGGAAGTTTTGCATTTGCAAGCATGGTTCTTGCTGCCTCTATGAGAGTCCTGTTCTTTCTTTCCACTACACCATTCTGCTGAGGTGTACCAGGTGCAGAAAACTGTTGAGTGATTCCTTTGTCTGCACAAAACCCCTCCATTGTAGAATTCTTGAATTCTGTACCATTGTCACTCCTAAGTACTTTAACTTTGTACTCAGAGTTATTCTGAATATTCTTTACAAGTTCAATGATTTGCTGAGGAGCTTCATCCTTCTTGTGTAGAAAGAACACCCATGTGAACCTTGTGAAATCATCCACTATAACTAGAGCATATCTTTTCTTACTGATAGACATAATGTTTACTGGACCAAACAGATCAAGATGTAGCATGTGAAATGGTTCAGTAATCGAATTTTCAGTCTTGCTCTTGAAAGTGGTTCTTCTTTGCTTTCCAAGCTGACATGCATCACAAAGTCCATCTTGCACATAATTTGCCTGAGGTAGGCCTCTCACCAAATTGTGCTTAACAAGTTGATTAAGCTTCTTGAAATTAAGATGTGAGAGCTTCTTGTGCCAATTCCAGCTTTCATCACTTGTTGCTTTGCTGTAGAGACATCTAACAATTCCTTTAGATGTATCACTTATGCTGGCTTCATATATGTTACCATGTCTTTGACCAGTTAGAACAATGTCTCCATTCTGCATATTCAAGATTTTGCATCCTTCTCTGTCAAAGATTGATTTGTAACCTTTATCACCCAGTTGACTTATGCTTAAAAGAGTATGTTTCAAGCCTTCAACCAGTGCTACATTTTCTATGATGACATTCCCCAAAACAATTGAGCCATATCCCAGAGTTTCTCCTTTGTTGCCATCTCCAAAAGATATTATTGGGCTAGCTTTCCTCTCAAACTTTGTAAGCAGGGACTTCTTTCCAGTCATATGTCCAGAGCATCCACTGTCCAAGATAATTGAATGCTTCTTTCCTATGCCCTGCAAACAAAAAGTAACTAGTTAGAATTTTTTAGGACCCAACTTTGATTGGATCCTTTCTTACTAGATTTAGAAACGATAGGCTTTGAAGATTTTGCTTTTATTTTACCTGTTACAGAGTCAACCTTAGATTCTAATTTCACAAACTATTTGTGACTAGGAGTTTCAGATTTCAAGGAATAATAGTCATAATACAGTTCATGATATTCTTTACACATGTAAATGGAATGAAGTAAACTACCACAATGATAACAAGCTTTTTGTGGTTGGTATTGAATTTTCGGAGTCTTGGGGAATCTGGACTCAGTTATCCAAGAAGGTTTTTGATTGCAGTCTAGGGCCAAATGATTATGATTTCCACACTTATAGCATTTTTTCCTAGGTGCATCAGGTACATTCTTGTAATTATTCTCTTTGTTAATACCTTCTTTTCCATTCCTATTTCTTTTGATCTTGCTAGACTCTGAAAGACCATCTAATCTTTGTTTCAAATGAGACTTAGACAGAAACCCTATGTTTACATTCTTAGGTTTCTCTAACATTTTCTCATCTGAATTACTATTGTTAATCCTTTTGTGTACAATAGGGGTACCTTTTGAATCAACAAATTTAACATGATTAGGTTCAAAAACAATTTTCTTACCTTCAGATTTAGATGTGTTAGCTTCTATTTTACTATCATCATTGACAATAGCTACTTTTTCTTCTTGTCTAGCCTTATCAAAACCTAAACCATTAACCTTACCACGAATTCCACTTTCAAAGATTTTTATAGTTTTTTTACTGGAATTGTTAATGGTCTTAATCACATCTCTCTCTTCTTCTAGTTCTTTTCTGACATAGTCATAAGCCTCAAGAATAACACTATAATCATGCTTAGCTTTATCAGAACTTAACTTGTATTCTTCCATTTGAGTTAATTCAGATTCAAGAAAATTATTTCTATCACTTATTTATCATTCTTAACCTTAAGTTCATCTCTTTCACAAGTAAGAATTCTAAAATTAGTCATAAGATTCTTAAACTCAGCATGGATAGATCTAATTTCATCAGAATTTAAGCTATCAAATGAATCAAGAGAGTGAAGTGATACCTTAACAGAGGATGGCGAAGTTTTCTTTGGAGATCCAGGTTTGTCTGAACCATTTGCCATCAATGCAATGTTGTCATAATCCAATTCATCTTCAGAATCACTGGAATCAGCCCAATCCTTCTGTGTGACCGTAAGTGCATTACCCTTTCCTGAATTCCTAGGCTTCTTACACTCACTAGCAAAGTGTCCAAGCTCGCTAAATCAGCTCACTTGATCTTGGCCTTATCAAGCTTGACAATTGTACTTTTGCCTTTGTCACTCTTCTTCTCCTCCTTCTTTTGAAAAGGTCCTTTGCTAAATCTTCTCCTATTAAATCTACCTTTCTTAAAAGCTTTAGCAAACATAGCAAAGAGTTCCTGCATCTCAGATTCAGAATCATTGTTGTCAGAGTCCATATCAGTAGTCTCTGACTCAGAACTTTCTTTGCTTTTCTTCTTCCTTGAATTCTTTAGAGCAATCTCTTCATGCCGTTCTTCAGGAAGCTTCTTTACTTCAGATTGAGCAGTAAGTGCAATAGTCTTCATCTTTCCTTCACTCCTGCTCTTCTTCTGCTGCTTGTCAAGTTCATAAGCTCTCAATTTTCCATATACTGCCTCTAATGAAATCTCATCCAGATCATTAGCTTCCTCAATCGCAGAAATCTTCTCATTGTAGAAATCAGGCAAAGCTTTCATGAACTTTGTATTCATATCCTCCAAGTCATAATATTTACCATGCATGGCCATCTCATTGATGAGTTTTGTAAACCTATCAAAGGTATCAGTAAGTGACTCACCAGACTTGGATTCAAAGTACTCATACTGTTGTATAAGTAATGTCCTCATATTCTCATATTCTTCCTGACAGGCTTAGTTCCTTCACAGTGAACCTTAAGATTGTCCCATATATCCTTAGCAGTTTTACAAGAGAGAACATAGTTAGTGAGAACAGAATCAAGACTGTTGAATAATATGTTTCTCACTTTAGCATCTTTAAGAACATTCTCTTTGTCCTTATCTGACCATTCAGATTTTGGCTTCTCTGCTGTATGTTCTGGAACAACCACACCATCAACAGTTGCTTGTCCAACGACCTTTGTTGGAACAAAAGGTCCATCTCTGATTCTGTCAAGATAATCAGGATCTGTTGCTTCCAGATGATGCAACATCTTTACTTCCCATAGAGTATATTCGTTTCTCTTGAGCATAGGAATTTTAGTATTCCCATCCTTGTAACCAGACATGAT
Source organism: Kitagawia praeruptora (assembly GCA_037693485.1). Classification (NCBI taxonomy): domain Eukaryota; kingdom Viridiplantae; phylum Streptophyta; class Magnoliopsida; order Apiales; family Apiaceae; genus Kitagawia; species Kitagawia praeruptora. The sequence goes on from CM075347.1 coordinate 132,057,144, forward strand.
TGCAGATCTTTATGATTATTCGAAATCAACCTGCTCTGATACCAATTGTTAACTCGAATAACTTGTAGAAGGGGGGGTTGAATACAAGTTATATAATCGTGTCTGATTTTTGCTTGATTATATGAACAAGAATAAACGAATGAATCAAACTGTGTTTGTATTAATAAGATCAAATACAAACTCTACCAAAGGTGTACAATACCTTTAGCAGCTGCTGACAATACAAATCTCTCTCTCTGTTTGTTTCGAATTCTCGAATACAAACCTTATACAGAGCTACGCACATGAACTCACAACACACACTTGTTCGAGTACGACACTTTTTACAATGATATAGAGAGAGTATTTATAATGCTACCTATCAACTAATAACAGAAAGATATAATCTATACATGACAATGTTCTGCCGTCCAGTTGATAGTTTCCATCAATAGAAAACTCTTTCCTTCATAATATCTTCTTGCTTGTTCTTCAAACAACGATCCTGTTTTATAGCACTTGCCAGTTTCTGTAGCATTCATAATGACATCATCAGTAACACGACTGATATCAGGATTTCATCTTGCATCAGTATCTGATCATGACTGATATCAGGATTTCATTTTGCATCAGTATCTGATCATCATCAGTATTAGACCGTCATCAGGATTTGCTCTTTGTTCCTGACATGTAGTCTCCGATACACTGTTCATTCCTGACTAAACTGTACAGATAACTGTCTTACACATAAATCCTATATATAGTGCTAAATCCTTTATAAGATCAGGATTACAAGAAGTATAATGTGTAAATTCTATTCTTAACATCACAACTTATGAATTATTCCTAACATTAGCATACACCTCTGTTCACCAGTTTTGAGTATTGCCTTATATAGTCTGTTTTTAGAGCGATTCACCTCTATCAGTAGCTCACCCCTCTTGTCACGAACCCATAAAAAGTCTCCATTCAGCATGACTTGGTTTCCCTCTTCTGAAAGCTGGTCTAGTGATAGAATATTGCTGCACAATGAGGGGATGTAATACACCTCATTTAACACTCTGTTTTCACCACTGCTGCATTTTAAGATAATCGAGCCCTTTCCCTTTGTGTGTACTACAGAGTTCTCACCAAATTTTACTTTGCCAGTCACACTTTCGTCTAATTCACTGAATTTTCCTCGCTGTCCCGTCATATGGTTACTAGTGCCATTATGCAAATACCACAAATTTGACTCCTCTTTCTTCTCATTAGTTTTGGAATTCAGTTTCGGAGTTACATTCTCCTCATTGATCAGCATCATACCTTCCTCCTTCACCTCGTTCTTTACCATAAGCAAAGTTGGTTCATCATCAGGGATTGCTGCAATATTTGCCTCTTCCTTTGCTTCCCTATCTCGTTTGGGCTTCTTACATTATACAGCGAAATGCCCATACGTCCTGCAGTTGAAACAACGTACATTACCCTTGTCTCGTACCCAACGCAGATTGTCCTTTCCTTTGTACTTATGTCCGGAGAACCCATCAATTTTGCGGATCTTCTATGCCATTCCTCCAGGGTTAGTAATACTTTTTGTTCCTCCTTTTCCCTTTTGTTCCACTCTTCTTCAGTGAGTAACAGTTGATGCCCACTATTCTCGGTTTGGCCTCACAACCTCTCTTCATGTGCCTTCAAGGATCCAACTGTTTCCTTAAACGTCATCGTGTTGAGGTTCCCAAATTGCTCTATGGTAGATGCATTTTGTAAGAATTTAAAAGGAACGGCTCGTAACAATTTTTTCACGACGTATGACTCATCCACACTCTCCCCAAGTGCTCGTATATTGGTCACCAAACCCTTTAATTTAGGTATACATTTATTTTTTAATAATTGCAAGCAAATCAATTTTTTTAAGACAAAATAGCAATACTATAATTCTTAATAACTAATCAATTACTCCTTCAACCGAATAGGTTCAGAGGTTTCTGGCACGCATTTTAAGGTGCATTTTATGGTTAGTTCCATAACTTATTTTTAAAATTTTCTTTTTTTTGTATAAAAATATAATGTATATATTTTATACAAGAAAATAAAATTTTAAAAATAAATTGAACTACCCTTAAAATACACCTTAAAATGCGTGCTAGCAAGTGTAAAAAAAAGGCAAAGAATTGGTTGGGACGGATGGAGTATCTTTTTCTACTAAAACAAATTACCTTTTTCAACTTTTCTGGCTAAAACTTCTCCTTTTTTCAAAAAAAATCATGCATCGTTTTATTTAATGAAATAACGGTTTGTATTATTTAATAAAATAAACTAACCCTTACTTAGTTACTTTTTACTCAATTTCCTTTATTTTTATATACAATTATTTTGTAATAATTGCGGGCAATTCTGTTTAATAAAGCAAAATAATAACTAATCAATTACATTTTTCAAGTAAAACACATTACATTTTCTAACTTTTGTAATTATAACCTCTCGTTTTCCCAAAATATCATGGGACATTTTTATTTAATGCAATAAACTAATAATATTATAATTAACAATAACTAACTGATTACATTCTTCAAAAAATATGTTACATTTTCTAACTTTTTTAACTAAAACCTCTCTTTTTCTAAAAATATCTATGACCAATAATTTTATAATTACTAACTGATTATGTGACGCCCCTGGGATCAGGATTTTGTGCCACAAAACCAATACAAAGACATAACTATAAATAAAACTTACTTACCCAAATGACCACTCAATCAGTCACATGGTATGAAACAAGAATCTAAACTATACAAATTTGTTCCCATTTTATTAGAGAACAAATTGAGAATGGTACTGTGAAAATTCATTTTGTTCCTACCCACAAACAAATTGCAGGTATTCTAACTAAGCCAGTTGAGGGTACCTTCATTAGGTTGGTAAGTGAGTTAGGAATCTTAATTAAATTAATAGATTCTTAAATATGCATAAGTAGCAAGGTATGTATTTCAGCTTATAGTTTTGATGCTCGTCATTATCTATATTTAAATATTAACTTTTTTTTTAAATATTAACTTCTTTAACTATGAAATACTATATTTTGATAGAGTGTGAAGTGTGATATAAATTATGATGAAGAACTAGACCTTGAAAATAATTAGTCCTGACTTAGTGTTCCAAACTCTGAATTTAATTAAGACTCTGATCAGTTGTTTAGTTCTAATGATTGTTTTGTGTCTATACTTGTAAACTTTGAATGTATGCACATTATCAATCTCTAGATAATGAACAGTAAATAGACAAGTAAATAAAATAATTTTTTTATATTTCATTAAATAAAAGTATTTACATACATGAAATTGAAATACTAGTCTTTTTTTTGTTTAACCACTACCCCTAATACAGTTGAATGTTTTGTAAGATACCGAGAAATGTTCGTTCTTTAAATAAAAGTGAAAATTGGCTTCTGATTGTAATCTCGATTGTTTGTAATCTCGATTTTAAATTTAATAAGACCAGTCGAGGTTTATTTCAACAAGTACCAAAGCTGCTCATGCTACTCACTAATAATGCGTACACAATCTTGCTTGACTTTAAGCTTTGTATCAATCTTTGTATGTGCGGCCAAGAAATTTTTTGTCCCACCATGTAAGGTTTCTTTCAAGCAGTACCAAAGCTGGAGCCAACATGCTCCTGAGTGATGATGCTTAAACGCTCTTGCATGACTTTAAATGATTAGTAAGGTGGAAAAAACAACTAATAGAAGCATGTTTGAGATGATGGAAGGCGATTGCAACTCTCGTTTATCTTGTGGATGGAAAGACAAGAGGTTAATAGGCGAAAACCTTCCACAAGTACATACTTCAATGATGTCCAAAAGAAGAGTAAAGCTTTTCTCTACCCTTCTGACATACTCCCGATAATCTGCAATTTGAGATGGGTAATTATATAGTAAGTATTAATAAACATATTGATTCTCTCTTATTGCAAACAGTAATGAGGTGCTTATGACACTAAAAAGTTCTAGATCTAACAAAAAAGGTCCACAACCATTCTTTACTACCAATAAATAAGAGGTTCCCCACGTGACTTGGCAAGGCTTGTTGGGTTTATAATTCTAAAATCATATGTTATTAGTTAATTCAAATGTTTTAGTTTAGTTGATTTGTAATAAGCTTAATAAAATGTTTGTGAACTGTTGCCCGAGTCATGCGTTGGAGATAAGCTTTAGAAGCTAAAGATCGAGTCTTACGGAGTAGTGCAGCTGAAGTAGGAGTGCAAGAGTTTAAATAGGCGTTAGTTGCTTGTTTTGTGGAAACTCTACTTGGGTTTTCCTATATATATTCAATGTATGTTGCGTTTATGTTTAAGAGAATAAGAATTATTATTTTTCTCTTCAAAACGTTTTCACTATAGATTTACTTATATATATACGTTGTGTGTATTTGTAAGCAAGAGTATTTTATGCCTAAGTTTTCCAACAGTGGTATGAGAGCGCCAGTTTTTTACGTCCTGTGCATGCCTAAGTATCAACCTCTACATACACAAGAAGCCATGGAAACACCAAAGACGAAGGAAGGAGTTATGGGCTTGATCTATCCTATGCTAACGAAAAGCAACTACACAGCATGGTCTCTCAAGATGAAGGTATTCATGAAGGCACAAGGAGTCTGGGGAGCCATCGAGCAAAAGAATCCTAGAGTGGCTATGGAAGAAAGAACAATGCAGATGGCTCTTGCAGCAATCTACCAGGGGGTGCCAGAGGACATTCTACTGGTCATAGCTGAGAAAGAAACGGCTAAGGAGGCTTGGGAGGCAATCAAGACGACGTGTATGGGTGTAGAGCGTGTCCAGGAGGCAAAGATACAGACGTTGAAGGGAGAATTCGAGTCTCTTACCATGAAGGACTCAGAGAAGATAGACGAATTCTGCATGAAACTGAGTAGCATTGTGACTAATATATGCGTTCTTGGTGAGACAATGGAAGAGGCAAGCATTGTGAGAAAGATCCATCGAGCTGTCCCTGATAAATTCCTCCAGATAGCTTCAAACATTGAACAGTTTGGAGATATCAAAGCAATGACAGTCGAGGAATTGGTGGGACGTCTCAAAGCTCATGAGGAGAGAATGAAGGGCAGGTCTGATAGTGTAGCTAGCCAACTCCTCTTGACGTCTCGGAATCAAAGAACCAGAAGTGGCACATTTCGTGACAAAAGAAAGATAAAATGCGACAACTATAACACCATGGGCCATTATGCTTCAGAATGCAGCCAACCACGATGGGAACGGGAGAAGCAACTGGAGGCGAACATGGTAGTCATGGAGGATGAGGAACCAGCTTTATTGTGAGTAATATCATACGGGCAAAGGAGTGAAGCCATAAGGGCTTAGCCAAATCGGCAAAGAGGATTAAGCCAAAAGGGCAAGTTAATGGAGCCAAACGGGCAAGTTTAATTTTGTCAAATGGGCAAGAGAAGTCTGCCATATGGGCCATGAAATTGCTAGATGAGCACAGAGAAGAAGACCATACGGGTTGTTTCATTTTGATTCCACACGGGCTGTTTTATCTTGATAAAAGCCATATGGGTTTTTAGGTTGTGTTTTGATGATTTTAGAATTATGGGGGAGAATGTTGGGTTTATAATTCTAAAATCATATGTTATTAGTTAATTCAAATGTTTTAGTTTCGTTGATTTGTAATAAGCTTAATAAAACGTCTGTGAACTGTTGCCCGAGTCTTGCGTTGGAGATAAACTTTAGAAGTTAAAGATTGAGTCTTACGGAGTAGTGCAGCTGAAGTAGGAGTGCAGGAGTTTAAATATGCATTAGTTGCTTATTTTGTGGAAACTCTACGTGGGTTTTCCTATATATATTCAATGTATGCTGCAATGTATGCTGCGTTTATGTTTAAGAGAATAAGAATTATTATTTTTCTCTTCAAAACGTTTTCACTATAGCTTTACTTATATATATATACGTTGTGTGTATTTGTAAACAAGAGTATTTTGTGCGTAAGTTTTCCAACAAGGCTGATGCCTAAGAAAAGCTATCCTTATACAAAAAATACCGGACAACCTATTTTTGAAACATAAAACAATGATCCTTCAATTTAGTCACAAGAACTCACATGTTGTTCATCAAAACATTTTCACATATGAACGTAACAGCTAGGTGGTGCTCAAAAAACAAACAAAAAAGCCACTTCAAACAAAGGATATTTATTATATCCAAAAACTGGTGCTCAAAAAACAAACAAGAAAGCCACTTCAAACACAGGATATTTATTATATCAAAAAACTAAAAAGTTGTTACTCCTATGAACATATAAGCTTCAACTCAACATATAAGATTAGCTTCAACTCTACATAAAAGATAGTAGAGACCAGATAGATAAGTAAATAAAATTACGTCCTATCAGAAATCATATAATAATAATTACCTTTTCCACAGCACTGAACTGCTGGTGCTGGACCGCAGTCAGGTCTCAAGAGAAGAGAATAAATGTGATCGGGAAATAAATAGTTCTTGGAGATTCTCATATTCCAGAGAAATATTTAATGTATTCAATCATATAGGAATGCTAGTTTATAGTGGGAAAATAGAAATTTTGAAAATAATACGAAAAAACTAACTGCATTGTGCAAAGAGAAAGCCCAAAAGATAACACATCAGAATTTACATGATAGGGTTAACATGTGGTAGCTTGGACAAACACCATATAATGAAATAAATAATAATATTAGCACCTTTTCCTTAAAAGCCTCACAAAAATAGAGCTAGTATTTTCCATTCACATTTTTTGGACTTTGGATTTGAAGGAATTCACGTTTTTTCCATTCACATATTTTGGACTTTGGATTTGAAGGAATTCACTTTTCTCTGTGTAAATGATGCTGAATCTAAGAAAATTAAGATATCTATAATGGTTAATTAATAAAAGACAATGAATTCATTAAAATATATTAGTATTAAAAATACTAGATAAATATAAACGAACCAAATATTAAAATATTCCATTAAACACATGTCATATCAGGTAACTACTAATCTTAAACCAAATCAACGACCATGAAAGAGTCACTCACATTTCCCTGCCATGTTGTATGAGGTAGTTGCTCCACATTTCACCTTCATAACCTTCAGCACAGGTGGAATAACATCATCCACCCCATTAATTTTTATTGGAGCATTTTCTTCATTATTTGCTGAAAATTTAAATTAATATATAAATTAACATAAGATCATATCATAGATACCTTTTATATACAAAGAAATTATAAATACTTGATATTTACTTTGATATTAACTTATAGAGAAAATTGTAATAAATTTTCTTAAATATCTAAAAAAAATAAAGATGGTCAACATAATTAGATTTGAGGGGAAACATGTCTCATTAGCCATTTCATAAGATGCCTTTCAAAATTTTAAAGAATTCTCAATTATCAAAACTAACAAAACACCAGAAAGGAAAATTCATTACCAGTATGGCAACATCCAGAATGACCAGAACCTGACTTTTAAGTAGGCTACATCCTTTTTCTTCAAACCTAAATTAATTCATCCTTTATGAGAAATGATAAAGAACCTGACATTCAATTTCTACCACCAAAAAAAACTTTAAAAAAACTGACCTCGATGAAGCAGCACTCTTTGCCATCCATCAACAAACACCACCTTTATTTGCCTATAGGCTCACTATTTATACAATGATTGATAGGTTGTTTTCTAGAACCTTCTAAATTTTGAGTTTGCATAAAATCGTCTAAGACCAAACAAGGGCCCAGGGTGAAAACCTAGGCCCAAATTATTTTAATTTGGTAAAAATACTAGATACATGGATGATCCTATAAAATTAATTAAATTAAAATATAGCTCAATTTTATAGTAGTAACAACAAAATTCTTATCAACTATTTTTTGTTATTATGCAAAAAAAAGTGACACAATTTTATATATTCATATTTATTTATTTGTTTTGAAAAATATAAAATATAAGTAAAAAATTTAAAATCTATCTATACTAAATATAAACAAAGCATGATATTATATACTTGTATATAATAATTTACGGATTTTATCCCTTATTTATATAATAATTTACGGATTTTATCCAAAATTTTGGTACAGTACCTAAAAAATAATTTTAATATTTTTGAAAATATACTATCAAGATTATATCGTATTATAAAAAAATATTATAATCTAGATATGATATAAATTAAAAGTGTTTGTATTAGAATTTAATTTTATTTGTTTATTAGTATAATCTAGATATGATATAAGTTAAATGTCCATATTTACTATTTGAAATGTATATTCTATGAATTTATAGCTCACGCGTATCTTTAATTTAGTAATAATTTAACAATTTTCATGTGTAAAACACTCGAAATATTAAGAGAAAATACAATTATGAATTTTAAAATTAATAATCCTACAATGTAGAAAGATAATCCTATTGAGTAGAAAACCTATTATAAATATACTTTTTAGTTTACTTATTAAAATCTTAAGAGAAAAAACAATTACGAATTTACACATACATTATTTTGTATTTCAATATAAATATATTTTTAGTTTATATATTAAAATGTAAAATTTATTTCTTTCATATTATTACCATATGTGGGTAAAGCCAGTAGATTTGTAGTTTAATAATACACATCATTGAAATCTCTTGTGGACCTACTTAGCACGAGAGTCCTCATTTAGGCACAAAATTAACAAAAACGCACCACATGAAATTGAATGTAGAGAATCAAGAATTTGGGAAAACCAAACATTGATTGGAAGAGTATCATCCAGAGGGTCTTTAGATGGAATAGAAAAGTATATTACAATACATTTAATTAAGTTTTTTACAAAAACACATGTCATGTTCTCATTAATTTACTATGACATTTAGGTTTTATATGAACGAATTTTCTAGTATGTGCCCAAGTGCACATGCTAAGAATTCGTGCTTGATGAATTGTCAAATTTTGATTGGTGGATATTTCATTAATAATGATGGGCCCCTGCATTCACATAAATATTCATCAATCAAAACTTTACAACTCATCAAGCACATATTCTTAGCATGTGCCCATGGGCACACACTAGACAAACCCTTATATGAAATAGATACAATTATAGTTTTTGATTTGTAGATGCTAAATTGTCTGAACTATGTTCTTCACCCCCAGCAACTCTCTCATCTTCTCAAACTTGGTAGTAGTAAGAGCCTTTGTCAAAGAATCAGCTCTTTATTCATCTGTGCGCACGTACTTGACAATAATCTCGCCCTTTTCAACACATTCCCTTATAAAATGATAGCGTATATCTATGTGTTTGCTTCTGCTGTGGAATACTGGATTCTTCGCCATATCGATATTGGATTTATTGTCTACAAAAATCGTTACTGGACCAATGACTTTACCTGTTAGTTAAACCAAGAGATTTCACAGCCATATGGCTTGACAAGCCGCAGCAGTAGCTGCCATAAACTCCGCTTCGCACAAGGAGAGTGCAACACACCTTTGCTTTTGAGATACCCACGTTATTAAACTCTCGTTCAAATAGAACGCCATGCCGCCAGTGCTCTTCCTATCTTCCACATTGTCAGCCAAGTCACTATTTGAAAAACTGATCAAAATACTATTCTGAATGTCTCTTGCATAAATTAATCCAAAGTCGATTGTTCCCTTCACATATCTGAGGATCCGCTTAGCAACATTTTGATGCAATAAAGTAGGCCTTTCCATAAACCTACTGATTAGTCCAACAGAGTAGGCCAAATCTGGTCTCGTATACACTAAATATCGCAGACCACCAACAATACTTTTAAATTCCTTAACATTAACTGGTATTCCTTCCTCATCCTTATGCAGAATTTCTTTAGGGTCCATTGGATACCTGGTCACGTTGCAATCTCTCTTTCCTGACTTCTCTAGGATCTTTCTTGCATACCCGGATTGTTTCAAATGAATATACCCCTCCCTTTGTTCCACCTCAATGCCTAAGTAGTAGGACAATTTACCTAGATCGCTCATGTCAAACTTGTCTCCCATCTGTTCCTTGATGAACTCTCTAATAACTGCTTGACTTGACCCAATGATCAGGAGGTCGTCCACATAGACGACGACGATTAGAACTTCCTTCCCTATAGACCTGGTATATACAGCGTGATCGTAAGGACACCTGATGACCAAGCACTACCAGACATGTGTTGAGCTTTGAATACCAAGCCCGAGGGACTTGTCTGAACCCGTACAGTGCTTTCAATAACCTATACACTAACTGCTCCTTTTTATGTTTGATAAATCCCTCCTGTTGCTTGACATAGACCACTTCCTGAATCTCGCTATTCAAAAAGGCAGTTTTTATGTCAAGGTGATGAACCTCCCAGACATTCTTGGTAGCTAGAGCAAGCAGTAAACGAATTGTTTCCAGTCGAGTCACCGGTGCAAAAACTTCCTCAAAGTCCACCCCCTGTTTTTGCACAGAGCCTTTCGCGACAATTCGTGCCTTGTACTTTGTAATCTGTCCGCTGGCATCTCTCTTGATCTTATAAACCATTTCAAATCTACTGGTTTTCGTCCAGATGGCAACTCAGTTAATCTCCAAGTATCATTCCTTTCAACTGTGTCGATTTCAAGTTTCATGGCTCTCCTCCATTTCTCTTCTTTTGTAGCGTGCACATAGTTTATGGGCTCATCTACGCCCATTAACATTAACTCTTCTTCTGCCAACTCGATAGGTTCAGTGATGTCGTATATCTCTTCCAAATTCATGTATCGTCTTGGTTAGTTGTCACTCTCAGACCCAAAGTTAGGCGTAACAAGTGAATTTTCTGAACCCGAAGCTGTTGAATCAGTTGGCATGCCTGATTCTGATTTTATTCTATTGCTCCTTGTACTTGTGGGTGTGAACATACCTTCTCCTTCGAACTGATCACCTTGACCCCCTTCATTAATTTCAAGAACCAAGAAGATATTTGTCTGACTTGCTTGTGGCAGATCGTTTTGACCCCGGCTCCACGACTTGCTCTCATTAAAAACTACGTCTCTACTAATACAAATAAATTTAGTCTCATGGTCATACAATCTATAGGCCTTCGTGCCCGATTCTTTCCCTAGATGTATCACTGCCTTGCCCCTTGAATCCAATTTCTTTAATTGACACTTGAGACTCTCATGTAAGCCAAGCAACCGAAAGCAACCGAACACTCGAACATGCTCTAGGTGTGGTTTCATGCCTGACCAAGCCTCGTACGGAGTCAGTCCTGTGACAGCCCTTGTTGGAAGTCTGTTGAGTAAATAAATTGTGTGATGAATAGCCTCTCCCAGAAATACGTGTGTAACTCTGTCTCCTTTAGCAAACTACGAGCCATTCCTATCATGGTGCGATTCCGTCGTTCGACCACCCCATTTTGCTATGGTGAGTAAGGTAATGTAAGCTGCCTTTTAATTCCAACTTCCTCACAGTACTTCATAAATTCATTTGATGTGAATTCTCCGCCTCTATCAGTTCTGAAGGTCTCTATCCGTTTATCTGAACTGTTTTCAACTAGAGTTCGAAATCTTTTAAAAGCGTCAAGAGCATCACTCTTGCTTTTCAGCAGATATGCCCACATAACTCGACTAAAATCATCAACGAGAAGTAAGATGTACCTGTTACCGGCACTTACTGCCTTGCTCCTTGAATACAATTTCTTTAAGTTGACATTTGAGACTCTCATGTAAGCCAAGCAACCGAACACTCGAACAGGCTCCAGATGTGGTTTCATGCCTGATCAAGGCTCGTACGGAGTCAGTCCTGTGACAGCCCTTATTGGAAGTCTATTGAGTAAATAAATTGTGTGATGAATAGCCTCTCCCCAGAAATACATGGGTAACTCTGTCTCCTTTAGCAAACTACGAGCCATTCCTATCATGGTTCGATTCCGTCGTTCGACCATCCCATTTTGCTGTGGTGAGTAAGGTGATGTAAGCTGCCTTTTAATTCCAACTTCCTCACAGCACTTCATAAATTCATTTGATGTGAATTCTCCACCTCTATCAGTTCTGAAGGTCTCTATCCGTTTATCTGAACTGTTTTCAACTAGAGTTCGAAATCTTTTAAAAGCGTCAAGAGCATCACTCTTGGTTTTCAGCGGATATGCCCACATAACTCGACTAAAAGCATCAACGAGAAGAAAGATGTACCTCTTACCGGTACTTGTACTTGGGGTTATTGGCCCTCAAAGGTCACCATGTACCAATTCGAGGTGCCTTTTGCATGAAATTCTGCTTACTGTGGAAACCCCTTCCTTGTTTGTTTAGACATTAGACACCCTGTACAAATTTCATCAGGTTGGACTATTTTGGGCAGTCCATGTTTGTAGTCGACATTAGTGTAAGAGCTTTATAGTTTACATGTCCTAGACGGGAATGCCAAAGCCAACTCTTGTCATCGCACCTCGTTAGCATACACCTCTATTCACCAGTTTTGAGTATTGCCTTATATAGTCTGTTTTTAGAGCGATTCACCTCTATTAGTAGCTCACTCCTCTTGTCACGAACCCATAAACAGTCTCCATTCAGCATGACTTGGTTTCCCTCTTCTGAAAGCTGGTCTAGTGACAGAATATTGCTGCACAATGAGGGGATGTAATACACCTCCTTTAACACTATGTTTTCACCATTGCTGCATTTTAAGATAATCGAGCCCTTTCCCTTTGTGTGTACTATAGAGTTATCGCCAAATTTTACTTTGCCAGTCACACTTTCGTCTAATTCACTGAATTTTCCTCGCTGTCCCGTCATATGGTTACTAGCGCCATTATGCAAATACCATAAATTTGACTCCTCTTTCTTCTCATCAGTTTTGGAATTCAGTTTCGGAGTTACATTCTCCTCATTGATCAGCATCATACCTTCCTTCTTCACCTCGTACTTTACCATAAGCAAAGCTGGTTCATCATCAGGGATTGCTGCAATATTTGCCTCTTCCTTTGCTTCCCTATCTCGTTTGGGCTTCTTACATTACACAGCGAAATGCCCATACGCCCTGCTGTTGAAACAACGTACATTACCCTTGTCTCGTACCCAACGCATATTGTCCTTTCCTTTGTACTTATGTCCGAAGAACCCATCAATTTTGCGGATCTTCTACGCCATTCCTCCAGGGTTAGTAATAATTTTTGTTCCTCCTTTTCCCTTTTGTTCCACTCTTCTTCGGTGAGTAATAGTTGATGCCCACTATTCTCGGTTTGTCCTCACAACCTCTCTTCATGTGCCTTCAAGGATCCAACTGTTTCCTCAAACGTCATCTTGTTGAGGTTCCCAAATTGCTCTATGGTAGATGCATTTTGTAAGAATTTAGAAGGAACGACTCGTAACAATTTTTTACGACGTATGACTCATCCACACTCTCCCCAAGTGCTCGTATGTTGGTCACCAAACCGTTTAATTTAGGTATACATTTATTTTTTAATAATTGCAAGCAATTCAATTTTTTTAAGACAAAATAGCAATACCATAATTCTTAATAACCAATCAGTTACTCCTTCAGCCCAATAGGTTGAGAGGTTTGTAGCACGCATTTTGAGGTACATTTTATGGATAGTTCCATAACTTATTTTTAAAATTTTCTTTTTTTGTATAAAAATATAATGTATATATTTTATACAAGAAAAAAAAATTAAAAATAAATTGAAATACCCTTAAAATACACCTTAAAATGCGTGCCAACAAGTGTAAAAAAAAGGTAAAGAATTGGTTGGGACGGATGGAGTATCTTTTTCTACTAAAACACATTACCTTCTTCAACTTTTCTAGCTAAAACTTCTCCTTTTTCAAAAAAATCGTGCATCATTTTATTTAATGAAATAACGGTTTGTTTTATTTAATAAAATAAACTAACCCTTACTTAGTTACTTTTTACTCAATTTCCTTTATTTTTATATACAATTATTTTGTAATAATTGCGGGCAATTCTATTTAATAAAACAAAATAATAACTAATCAATTACATTTTTCAAGTAAAACACATTACATTTTCTAACTTTTGTAACTATAACCTCTCGTTTTCCCAAAATATCATGGGACGTTTTTATTTAATGCAATAAACTAATAATATTATAATTAACAATAACTAACCGATTACATTCTTCAAAAAATATGTTACATTTTCTAACTTTTTTAACTAAAACGTCTCCTTTCCTAAAAATATCTATGACCAATAATTTTATAATTACTAATTACTAACTGATTATGTGACGCCTCTGGGATCGGGATTTTGTGCCACAAAACCAATAAAAACAAATAACTATAAATAAAACTTACTTACCAAACGACCACTCAATCAGTCACATGGTATGAAACAAGAATCTTGAAACAAGAATCTAAACTATACAAATTTGTTCCAATTTTATTAGAGAACAAATTGAGAATGGTATTGTGAAAATTCATTTTGTTCCTACCCACAAACAAATTGCAGATATTCTAACTAAGCCACTTGAGGGTACCTTCATTAGGTTGGTAAGTGAGTTAGGAATCTTAATTAAATTAATAGATGTTGGAAATAGGTTAATCTAAACTTAGTGTCTGAAGTGTCTGAATATTGTTTAGTTTGAATAAACGTGTGTAGTACTAGTTGAATCAGTCGTCTAGCTGTTAGAGTGTTTGTAGGAGAATAAGAAGTAGTCATCTAGTAGTGGCTTGCAAGTAGGAGTCTGTTAGCTAGTTTCTTGTAACCACCTGCGCGTGGTTTCTATTTATTCATGTACTTGTTTATTTGTTATTTCTAAGGCAAAGGAAAGTTTCCGTGCAAACATATCTCTCAGCTTTATCATTCAAACAGTTAGTATATTTGTAATAGTACAGGTAGTGTCATCTACATTTGGTATCAGAGAGGGTTTACATAACGTATGCCCAAGTATATGCCAAGAATGACAACGGAGAAGACGAAGCTGAAGGACGGTGCTCTCGGTTTGAACTATCCCATGCTGTCCAGGAGTAATTATACTGCCTGGGCCCTGAAGATGAAGGCCTTCATGAAAGCACACGGCGTATGGAACGCTGTGGTGGTGAGTGAGAAGGACAAAGCGACAGTTGATGAGAAGCACGATGAGATCGCTCTTGCCACTATTTATCAAAGCATACCAGAGGATGTATTGTTGTCAGTGGCTGAAAAGGAGACTGCGAGAGAGGCGTGGGAAGCGATAAGGACTATGTGTCAAGGTGCAGATCGTGCGAAGCAAGCCAAGGTTCAGACCTTGAAGAGTGAGTTTGAGAACTTGCAAATGAAGGAGTCAGATCAACTGGACGAGTTTTGTATGAAACTGAACGGATTAGTGACTAATATCCGTGCTCTGGGTGAGACAGTTACAGAAAGTTGTGTAGTGAAGAGGCTGCTTCGTGCAATGCCTGATAGATATCTTCAGATTGTGTCAACGATCGAACAATTTGGAGATCTGAACAAAATGACCGCCGAGGAGACCGTTGGTTCGCTCAAGACACATGATGAACGAACCAAACGACAGAGTGAAAGTGGGAAGGGGCAATTAATGCTCACTGAAGAAGAATGGTCAAGACGTGAAAACACGGGTGGAAAACTTCTGTTAACAAGAGAAGAGTGGATCAGTAAAGCAAACAAAAATGGAGGTGAAGGGTCCTGGACACAACGGACTCGGAGTGCTGATGCTCGAGGAAGGAATGGTGGTCGAGGAGCTCGTGACAGGAGTACATTGAGGTGTTACAACTGTGGGACGTATGGTCACTTTGCTTATGAGTGTCGCAAACCAAAGAAGGAAAGGGAGCAAAAGGTAGAGGTGAATATGACTCAAGCTGAGGAAGATGAGCCAGCATTGTTGTTGATGGAGAGTGATATTAAGGAAGGTGGTGTAGTTCTGTTAAACGAAGAAAGGGTGACCCCTACATTCAGCAAGAAGAATGATGAGAGCAAAATGTCCCAGGTGTGGTACCTAGACAATGGGGCTAGTCAACACATGACCGGAGAAAGGGGAAAGTTCAAGGAATTGGATGAAAAGGTTACGGGACAGGTAAGGTTTGGAGACGGTTCGACTGTCACTATTCGAGGCAAAGGGGTAGTATCTTTTATGTGCAAAAATGGTGAGGAATGGAATGTGCACGATGTATATTACATACCAACATTGTGTAATAACATACTGAGCTTAGGTCAACTGTCTGAGGAGTGATGCAAAGTGATACTGGAAGAAGATCAATTGAGGGTGTATAAGCAAGGAGGAACATTGCTCATGAGAGTTCAGAGATCTGCAAATAGACTGTATAAGATCAGTCTCGAGGAAAGCAAGCCAATGTGTTGGTTATCAAAGGCAGAGGAGGAAACATGGCTGTGGCATACTCGCCTCGGACATGTTAACTTCCAAGCAATGGAATTGATGTCCAAGGAAGAGATGGCAGTTGGAATTCCTCATTTTATACAGCCAAAAAGGAAATGTGAGGGGTGCTTAATGTCCAAACAGGTTCGAAAGTCGTTCCCAACCCAGGCACTACTCACAGCCAAGAAGCCACTAGAATTGATTCATGCAGACATTTGTGGACCTATAACTCCTTCAACACCAGCAGAGAACAGGTACTTCCTCTTACTTGTCGATGATTGTACACGTAAAATGTGGATATATATGTTGAAAACAAAAGGTGAAGCCTTCGAGTCATTCAAAAAGTTTAAAGCACTGGTGGAAAGAGGAACGGAAAATAAAATAAAAATTCTGAGAACCGATAGGGGAGGAGAATTTTGTGGCCTTGAGTTCAATTCATTTTGCGAAAGTATGGGCATTCAAAGGCACTATACGGCTCCGTACACTCCACAACAAAACGGAGTTGTGGAGCGTAGGAATCGTACAATAGCAGCTATGATCAGGAGCCTACTCAAAGGTTCAAAGATGCCGTCCTATATGTGGGGTGAAGCCGCACGGCATGCAATATATATTCTGAATCGTTTGCCAACCAAAATGCTGAAGGGGAGGACTCCGTATGAAGCTTGGTGTGGACGAAAACCGGACATTGGTCACATCAAAGTATTTGGTTGTGTTGCATATATGAAGATACCAGCGGTACATACCAAGAAATTGGATGATAGAAGTAAACATGTGGTATACTTGGGTAAAGAACCAGGAACAAAGGCAGCTCGTTTGTATGATCCTAGCAGTGGAACGTTACACATAAGCAGAGATACGGTGTTTCAAGAAGAAAATTTCTGGAATTGGAAGGAGCAAGGGAATATAAGTGAAGTAAGCTTCCCAGACCATGTTGCAGGGAATCTTGTGATCACAAGCACTAGCAGTGAAACGGAGGAGCTTTCTGTAAACAACTCAGAGCCAGCAACACCTACTCAATCGGGTACGTCACGAAACTCTGAGATGTCTAGTGATTCAGAGGTATCTACTGGGAATGAAAGTACTAATGGGAGTGAAAGTACTGAATCATCAGCAACTAGTAGTGCACCAAGAAGGTTCAGATTGCTTAGTGAAATATATGACGACACGGAACAAGTAGAGATTGCAGATGATTTGTTGCTACTGAGTATTGAGGAACCTAGCAGCTATGAAGAGGCAACACAGGAAGTTGAATGGAAATGGGCTATGGATAGTGAACTGAACTCGATTGAGAAAAATAGAACTTGGATTCTGACCGATTTGCCACCAGGTCACAGGGCAATTGGTTTAAAATGGGTATTCAAAATTAAAAGGGATGCAAATGGGGTGATTACAAAGTACAAAGCGAGGCTCGTCGCCAAGGGGTATGTCCAGAAACAAGGTATCGATTTCGAAGAAGCATTTGCACCAGTTACCAGGATGGAAACAGTGCGTTTATTGTTAGCATTGGCTGCGAAAAACGAATGGGAGGTCCATCACTTGGACGTTAAGTCAGCCTTCTTAAATGGTGACATACAAGAGGAAGTCTACGTGAAGCAGCCACAAGGATACGAAAAAGAAAATGAGGAACACAAAGTCTACAGGTTGATAAAGGCGTTGTATGGCTTGAGACAGGCACCACGAGCTTGGTATGCTCGATTAAAAAAATTCCTTGAAGAGCTGGGATTCACTAAGTGTCCGTACGAACATGCTGTCTACACAAAGCGGGAAGGTAATGAATCTCTTATTGTTGGCGTTTATGTTGACGATTTATTAGTAACTTGAACAAGTGTTGCTAATATAATCAAGTTTAAGGATCAAATCCGAACTGAATTCGAAATGAGTGATATGGGGAAGTTGGTATATTATCTTGGGATCGAGGTTGAACAGAGGAAGGGGTGTACTGAGTTGAAGCAAACGGCCTATGCGAAAAGGCTGCTGGAAAAGGCAGGAATGCAAGATTGTAATGAGACGAAGTATCCTATGGATCCAAAGTTGGTTTTGCATAAGGATGAAACTGGGAAAACAGTCGATCCAACTATGTTTAAGAGTTTGATTGGAGGGTTGCGGTATCTGGTACATACAAGACCTAATATCTCGTTCTCTGTGGGATTAATAAGTCGTTTTATGGAGAAACCTACCGTCTTACATCTGAATGCAGCGAGAAGGGTACTACGGTATGTCAAAGGGACGTTGGAGTATGGTTTGAAGTACATGAAAGGCACTGGTAATCACATGTTGATTGGTTTTTCCGATAGTGATTATGCGAGCAGCTGTACTGACAGGAGAAGTACAAGTGGGATGGCGTTTTATCTTAATGAAAGTTTGATAACTTGGATCTCGCAGAAACAACGGTGTGTGGCGCTATCAACCTGTGAAGCGGAGTTTATGGCTGCAACTGCAGCAGCATGCCAAGGTATTTGGTTGCAGAAATTGTTGAGTCAAGTTACAGATACAGTTCCAGGACCAGTGACAATCTACATTGATAATAAGTCGGCCATAGATTTGGCGAAAAATCCTGTTTTCCATGGACGGAGTAAGCACATTGATGTGCGTTATCATTTTATCCGTGAATGTGTGAATCGTGGGGAGATCGTGATCAGTCATATACGGTCTGAGAAGCAGTGTGCAGACATCCTCACAAAAGCTATGTCAACAGCAAAGTTCGAAGAGATGAGAAGTCTTTTGGGAATAAAGAATTTGACCAAGCAAGTTTAGATTACGGGGGGAATGTGTTGGAAATAGGTTAATCTAAACTTAGTGTCTGAAGTGTCTGAATATTGTTTAGTTTGAATAAACGTGTGTAGTACTAGTTGAATCAGTCGTCTAGCTGTTAGAGTGCTTGTAGGAGAATAAGAAGTAGTCATCTAGTAGTGGCTTGCAAGTAGGAGTCTGTTAGCTAGTTTCTTGTAACCACCTGCGTGTGGTTTCTATTTATTCATGTACTTGTTTATTTGTTATTTCTAAGGCAAAGGAAAGTTTCCGTGCAAACATATCTCTCAGCTTTATCATTCAAACAGTTAGTATATTTGTAATAGTACAGGTAGTGTCATCTACAATAGATTCTTAAATATGCATAAGTAGCAAGGTATGTATTTCAGCTTATAGTTTTGATGCTCGTCATTATCTATATTTAAATATTAACTTTTTTTTAAATATTAACTTCTTTAGCTATGAAATACTATATTTTGATAGAGTGTGAAGTGTGATATAGATTATGATGAAGAACTAGACCTTGAAAATACTTAGTCTTGACTTAGTGTTCCAAACTCTGAATTTAATTAAGACTCTGATCAGTTGTTTAGTTCTAATGATTGTTTTGTGTCTATACTTGTAAACTTTGAATGTATGCACATTATCAATCTCTAGATAATGAACAGTAAATAGACAAGTAAATAAAATAATTTTTTTTATTTCATTAAATAAAAGTATTTACATACATGAAATTGAAATACTGATTATGTGACGCCTCTGGGATCGGGATTTTGTGCCACAAAACCAATACAAACACATAACTATAAATAAAACTTACTTACCCAAACGACCACTCAATCAGTCACATGGTATGAAACAAGAATCTAAACTATACAAATTTGTTCCCATTTTATTAGAGAACAAATTGAGAATGATATTGTGAAAATTCATTTTGTTCCTACCCACAAACAAATTGCAGATATTCTAACTAAGCCCCTTGAGGGTACCTTCATTAGGTTGGTAAGTGAGTTAGGAATCTTAATTAAATTAATAGATTCTTAAATATGCATAAGTAGCAAGGTATGTATTTCAGCTTATAGTTTTGATGCTCGTCATTATCTATATTTAAATATTAACTTTTTTTTAAATATTAACTTTTTTAGCTATGAAATACTATATTTTGATAGAGTGTGAAGTGTGATATAGATTATGATGAAGAACTAGACCTTGAAAATACTTAGTCCTGACTTAGTGTTCCAAACTCTGAATTTAATTAAGACTCTGATCAGTTGTTTAGTTCTAATGATTGTTTTGTGTCTATACTTGTCAACTTTGAATGTATGCACATTATCAATCTCTAGATAATGAACAATAAATAGACAAGTAAATAAAATAATTTTTTTATTTCATTAAATAAAAGTATTTACATACATGAAATTGAAATACCCGTCTTTTTGTTTTGTCTAACCACTACCCCTAATACAGTTGAATGTTTTGTAAGATACCGAGAAATGTTCGTTCTTTAAATAACAGTGAAAATTGGCTTCTGATTGTAATCTCGATTGTTTGTAATCTCGATTTTAAATTTAATAAGACCAGTCGAGGTTTGTTTCAACAAGTACCAAAGCTGCTCATGCTACTCACTAATAATGCGTACACAATCTTGCTTGACTTTAAGCTTTGTATCAATCTTTGTATGTGCCGCTAAGAAATTTTTTGTCCCACCATGTAAGGCACTAATAATGCGTACACAATCTTGCTTGATTTAAGCTTTGTATCAATCTTTGTATGTGCCGCCAAGAAATTTTTTGTCCCACCATGTAAGGTTTTTTTCAAGCAGTACCAAAACTGGAGCCGACATGCTCCTGAGTGATGATGCTTAAACGCTCTTGTATGACTTTAAATGATTAGTAAGGTGGAAAACACAATTAATAGAAGCATGTTTGAGATGATGGAAGGCGATTGCAACTCTCGTTCATCTTGTGGATGGAAAGTCAAGAGGTTAATAGGCGAAAACCTTCCACAGGTACATACTTCAATGATGTCCAAAAGAAGAGTAAAGCTTTTCTCTGCCCTTCTGACATGCTCCCGATAATCTGCAATTTGAGATGGGTAATTATATATATAGTAAGTATTAATAAACATATTGATTCTCTTATTGCAAACAGTAATCAGGTGCTTATGACACTAAAAAGTTCTAGATCTAACAAAATAGGTCCACAACCATTCTTCGCTACCAATAAATAAGAGGTTCCCCGCGTGACTTGGCAAGGCTTGTTGGGTTTATAATTCTAAAATCATATGTTATTAGTTAATTCAAATGTTTTAGTTTAGTTGATTTGTAATAAGCTTAATAAAATGTCTGTGAACTGTTGCCCGAGTCATGCGTTGGAGATAAGCTTTAGAAGCTAAAGATCGAGTCTTACGGAGTAGTGCAGCTGAAGTAGGAGTGCAGGAGTTTAAATAGGCGTTAGTTGCTTGTTTTATGGAAACTCTACGTGGGTTTTCCTATATATTCAATGTATGTTGCGTTTATGTTTAAGAGAATAAGAATTATTATTTTTCTCTTCAAAATGTTTTCACTATAGCTTTACTTATATATATACGTTGTGTGTATTTGTAAGCAAGAGTATTTTGTGCATAAGTTTTCCAACAGTGGTATCAGAGCGCAGGTTTTTTACGTCCTGTGCATGCCTAAGTATCAACCTCTACATACACAAGAAGCCATGGAAACAGCAAAGACGAAGGAAGGAGTTATGGGATTGATCTATCCTATGCTAATGAAAAGCAACTACACAGCATGGTCTCTCAAGATGAAGGTATTCATGAAGGCACAAGGAGTCTGGGGAGCCATCGAGCAAAAGAATCCTAGAGTGGCTGTGGAAGAAAGAACAATGCAGATGGCTCTTGCAGCAATCTACCAGGGGGTGCCAGAGGACATTCTACTGGCCATAGCTGAGAAAGAAACGGTTGAGGAGGCTTGGGAGGCAATCAAGACGATGTGTATGGGTGTAGAGCGTGTCCAAGAGGCAAAGATACAAATATTGAAGGGAGAATTCGAGTCTCTTACCATGAAGGACTCAGAGAAGATAGACGAATTCTACATGAAACTGAGTAGCATTGTGACTAATATATGCGTTCTTGGTGAGACAATGGATGAGGCAAGCATTGTGAGAAAGATCCTTCAAGCTGTCCCTGATAAATTCCTCCAGATAGCTTCAAACATTGAGCAGTTTAGAGATATCAAAGCAATGACAGTCGAGGAATTGGTGGGACGTCTCAAAGCTCATGAGGAGAGAATGAAGGGCAGGTCTGATAGTGTAGCTTGCCAACTCCTCTTGACGTCTCAGAATCAAAGAACCAGAAGTGGCACGTTTCGTGACAAAAGATAGATAAAATGCTACAACTGTAACACCATGGGCCATTATGCTTTAGAATGCAGCCAACCACGATGGGAATGGGAGAAGCAACTGGAGGCGAACATGGTAGTCATGGAGGATGAGGAACCAACTTTATTGTGAGTAATATCATACGGGCAAAGGAGTGAAGCCATAAGGGCTTAGCCAAATGGGGGGCAAGTTAATGGAGCCAAACGGGCAAGTTTAAGTTTGTCAAATGGGCAAGAGAAGTCTGCCATATGGGCCATGAAATTGTTAGATGAGCACAGAGAAGAAGACCATACGGGTTGTTTCATTATGATGCCACACGGGCTGTTTTATCTTGATAAAAGCCATATCGGTTTTTAGGTTGTGTTTTGATGATTTTAGAATTATGGGGGAGAATGTTGGGTTTATAATTCTAAAATCATATGTTATTAGTTAATTCAAATGTTTTAGTTTAGTTGATTTGTAATAAGCTTAATAAAACGTCTGTGAACTGTTGCCCGAGTCATGCGTTGGAGATAAGCTTTAGAAGTTAAAGATCGAGTCTTACGGAGTAATGCAGCTGAAGTAGGAGTGCAGGAGTTTAAATAGGCATTAGTTGCTTATTTTGTGGAAACTCTACGTGGGTTTTCCTATATATATATTCAATGTATGCTGCGTTTATGTTTAAGAGAATAAGAATTATTATTTTTCTCTTCAAAACGTTTTCACTATAGCTTTACTTATATATATATACGTTGTGTGTATTTGTAAGCAAGAGTATTTTGTGCGTAAGTTTTCCAACAAGGCTGATGCCTAAGAAAAGCTATCCTTATACAAAAAATACCGGACAACCTATTTTTGAATCATAAAACAATGATCCTTCAATTTAGTCACAAGAACTCACATGTTGTTCATCAAAACATTTTCACATATGAACGTAACAGCTAGGTGGTGCTCAAAAAACAAACAAGAAAGCCACTTCAAACACAGGATATTTATTATATCCAAAAACTGGTGCTCAAAAAACAAACAAGAAAGCCACTTCAAACACATGATATTTATTATATCCAAAAACTAAAAAGTTGTTACCGCTATAGAACATATAAGCTTCAACTCAACATATAAGATAAGCTTCAACTTTACATAAAAGATTGTAGAGACCAGATAGATAAGTAAATAAAATTACGTCCTATCAGAAATCATATAATAATGATTACCTTTTCCACAGCACTGAACTGCTGGTGCTGGACCACAGTCAGGTCTCAAGAGAAGAGAATAAATGTGATCGGGGAAATAAATAGTTCTTGGAGATTCTCATAATCCAGAGAAATATTTAATGTATTCAATCATATAGGAATGCTAGTTTATAGTGGGAAAATAGAAATTTTGAAAATACTACGAAAAAACTAACTGCATTGTGCAAAGAGAAAGCCCAAAAGATAACACATCAGAATTTACATGATAGGGTTAACATGTGGTAGCTCAGACAAACACCATATAATGAAATAAATAATAACATTAGCACCTTTTCCTTAAAAGCCTCACATAAATAGAGCTAGTATTTTCCATTCACATTTTTTGGACTTTGGATTTGAAGGAATTCACGTATTTTCCATTCACATATTTTGGATTTTGGATTTGAAGGAATTCACTTTTCTCTGTGTAAATGATGCTGAATCTAAGAAAATTAAGATATCTATAATGTTTAACTAATAAAAGACAACGAATTCATTAAAATATATTAGTATTAAAAATACTAGATAAATATACACGAACCAAATATTAAAATATTCCATTAAACACATGTCATATGAGGTAACTACTAATCTTAAACCAAATCAACGACCATGAAAGAGTCACTCACATTTCCCTGCCATGTTGTATGAGGTAGTTGCTCCACATTTCACCTTCATAACCTTCAGCACCGGTGGAACAACATCATCGACCCCATTAACTTTTATTGGAGCATTTTCTTCATTATTTGCTGAAAATTTAAATTAATATATAAATTAACATAAGATCATATCATAGATACCTTTTATATACAAAGAAATTATAAATACTTATATTAACTTTGATATTAACTTAGAGAGAAAATTGTAATAAATTTTCTTAAATATCTCAAAAAAATAAAGATGGTCAACATAATTAGATCTGAGGGGAAACATGTCTCATTAGCCATTTCATAAGATGCCTTTCAAAATTTTAAAGAATTCTCAATTATCAAAACTAACAAAAGACCAGAAAGGAAAATTCATTACCAGATCTGTATGGCAACATCCAGAATGACCAGATCTGGGGGACAACAACCTGACTTTTAAGTAGGTGACATCCTTTTTCTTCCAACCTAAATTAATTCATCCTTTATGAGAAATGATAAAGAACCTGACATTCAATTTCTACCACCAAAAAAAAACTTTAAAAAAACTGACCTCGATGAAGCAGCACTCTTTGCCATCAATAAACACCACCTTTATTTGCCTATAGGCTCACTATTTATACAATGATTGATAGGTTGTTTTCCAGAACCTTCTAAATTTTGAGTTTGCATAAAACCGTCTAAAACTAAACAAGGGCCCATGGTGAAAATCTAGGCCCAAATTATTTTAATTTGGTAAAAATACTAGATACATGGATGATCCTATAAAATTAATTAAATTAAAATGTATCTCAATTTTATAGTAGTAACAACAAAATTCTTATCAACTATTTTTTGTTATTATGCAAAAAAAGGTGACACAATTTTATATATTCATATTTATTTATTTGTTTTGAAAAATATAAAATATAAGTAAAAAATTTAAAATCTATCTATACTAAATATAAACAAAGCATGATATTATATACTTGTATATAATAAGCCAGGGATATTATCCCTTATTTAAATAATAATTTACGGATTTTATCCAAAATTTTTGTACAATACCTAAAAAATAATTTTAATATTTTTGAAAATATACTTTCAAGATTATATCGTATTATAAAAAAATATTATAATCTAGATATGATATAAATTAAAAGTGGTTGTATTAGAATTTAATTTTATTTGTTTCTTAGTATAATCTAGATATGATATAAGTTAAATGTCCATATTTACTATTTGAAATCTATATTCTATGAATTTATAGCTCACGCGTATCTTTAATTTATTAATAATTTAACAATTTTCATCTATAAAACACTCGAAATCTTAAGTGAAAATACAATTATGAATTTTAAAATTAATAATCCTACAATGTAGAAAGATAATCCTATTGAGTAGAAAACCTATTATAAATATACTTTTTAGTTTACTTATTAAAATCTTAAGAGAAAAAATAATTACGAATTTACACATACATTATTTTGTATTTCAATATAAATAT
Source organism: Kitagawia praeruptora (assembly GCA_037693485.1). Taxonomy (NCBI): domain Eukaryota; kingdom Viridiplantae; phylum Streptophyta; class Magnoliopsida; order Apiales; family Apiaceae; genus Kitagawia; species Kitagawia praeruptora. Next base: position 132,082,867 of record CM075347.1, read on the forward strand.
ATTTTTAGTTTATATATTAAAATGTAAAATATATTTCTTTCATATTATTATCATATGTCGGTAAAGCCAGTAGATTTGTAGTTTAATAATACACATCAATTAAATCTCTTATGGACCTACTTAGCACCAGAGTCCTCCTTTAGGCACAAAATTAACAAAAAAGCACCATGAAATTGAATGTAGAGAATCAAGAATTTGGGAAAACCAAACATTGATTGGAAGAGTATCATCCAGAGGGTCTTTAGATGGAATAGAAAAGTTTATTACAATACATTTAATTAAGTTTTTTACAAAAAAACATGTCATGTTTCATTAATTTACTATGTCATTTTGGTTTTATACGAGAATCCGTGCTTGATGAATTGTCAAATTTTGATTGGTGGATATTTCGGTCCCCCTGCATTCACATAAATATCCATCAATCAAAACTTGACAACTCATCAAGCACATATTCTTAGCATGTGCCCATGGGCACACACTAGACAAACCCTTATATGAAATAGATACAATTACAGTTTTTGATTTATAGACGCTAAATTGTCTAAACTTTGTCTTCACCCCAGCAACACTCTCATCTTCTCAAACTTGGTAGTAGTAAGAGCCTTTGTCAAAGAATCAGCTCTTCGTTCATCTGTGCGCACGTACTTGACAATAATCTCGCCCTTTTCAACATATTCCCTTATAAAATGATAGCCCATGTGCATGCTTCTGCCGTGGAACACTGGATTCTTCGCCAAATCGATAGTGGATTTATTGTCTACAAAAATTGTTACTGGACCAATGACTTTACCTGTTAGTTAAACCAAGAGATTTCACAGCCATATGGCTTGACAAGCCGCAGCAGTCACTACACCATATATGGCCTATTGCAACACCGATATGTATAAGTGTTACAAAAAATGTTACAATAGACACAAAACTTGGTAGTCTATTGCAATATTTTTAAAAGTGTTGCAAGAAATACCAAAAGTGTTGCAAGCAAAATGATAATTTTGAAATTTTATAACAATTGCAACACTTTACGAAAAGTGTTACAATAGACTAAATGGTTTCGGTCAAAATTGTAGGCGGGAGTTTGATTTTTTGGTTGGGCGGGATAAAAAAGGTACGGAGTACTAAACTATCCAAAATATTCTTACACAAAATTAAAACAAAAAACAAACCCACCCCTGTCACTCTCTCGACACCACTCTCTCTACCTCCTCTCTCTCGACCTTCTCTCTCAGATGTCGCTCTCTCTGACCTCTCCTATCTCTCAGATCTCTCTCTCGACCTTCTCTCTCGTAAATCTCTGTCACTCATCCCACAAACACACGCTCATCTCTCACTCGGACCTTTCCCATCTCACAAATCTCTCTCTCGGCCATCTCTTTCGTTCATCTCTGTCACTAATCTCTCTCACTCATCTCTCACACCTCTCTCAAATGCCTAAAATCAACTCGAGTAAAACCCCAAATTGATTAGAGCAAAGTTGTAGTAAAGATTCAATTAAAGTTTTAATTAGGGGTAAAGTACCCAACTTTTTTCAATTTTGTTGGATTATACATGTATATATATGTGTATGCATGTGAATTTTTTCAATTATATGCTGCTATTAAGTTTTCGATTATATGTTTACCCAACTTTCTTGTTTTAATTTTACATGAATTTTATTGGATTATATGCGTTAGGATTTTATTGAAAAATTCCTAGTACCTGGTATGTTAGTAGAATAATGGGGATGTCGGGATTTGAACATAGAGACTCTTGATACTAGACTTGTGGTATTACATATTTACATTAGTTCGATACCATGTGTCATGTGAGATGACCAATTGTTCGGTAAGCTTGAAGTGTTAGTAAATGTCACTAAATGAATCAATGGATAATATCTGTCGTTAACAATACTCTGAGTTTAAGACAACTTAATTATAAAAGTATGTCATGGTAGCTTAATTGTAGATAACATAGTTTAATTTTTTCCTAAGCTTTTATTATAGTAGATTTCGGCCTGTATAGAAGGCTTCACTTTCACGTTATCATGAAAAATAGATTATTGTCTTACAACTTTCTAAAAACTACATTCTTGAACTGAGATATAGTCCTGTTTTATACCAAGTGAAGAATGTTGTACAACTTTAGGGTAGAGCTTGTCTGCAAGGACCATCTATTACTCCTGATCAGCTCTAACACTTATTTATATATTCGCAATTAGTATCAATTTTGATGCACTGTATTATAATTATTACATTATCAGTTGAGCTGGAGAAGCAAGTCTATTGTGATCTCAGAGTTGCAAACACAACAGACCAACATGTGGCCTTCAAGGTATTAACGGTTATTAAACATATTGATTTGACTAAAGCGTCTATTTGTTTTTAATTGGCTTCTGATGCTTGAAGTCTATCATTATTTACTTTCCTTTCCGATTTATTTGTTTATTTTTTTAGGTCAAGACAACTGCTATAAATCTATGTAGTTTCAGACTTTCAGTTGTAGCCAATTGGTAGCAAAATTTTAACAAAGAGATGTCAAGGTAATCAAAAAGTACTCAGATCTCCTCATTAATAGTGTCCATTACCACAAAGCTGGTTGGACCAGCACCGTATAATGCAGAAGAAAATTCTGGCTAGAATGTATGAACTTGGGATGACTCTAGGTATCATTAATTCTGTAAATGACCATATCTGCTTCATTATCCAGTATCCTAAGTTTTTTGCAAATTTGTTTTTTGCTAAGCAAGTTTTGTCTATTCAGTATGTTGAGTGAATGTCAGATACATAGTTTTTTGACAGATGATTGTTTCACGCAGACTTGTATTGGCGATAAATATAGGATGTTAGCTGAGTTCTAACTTGTTTGCCACTTTGTGGTTTTTAAACAATGGTTTACTTTAGTTTTGAAACTTCATAGAGAACATATTTGAGTAGCATATGTAAGCAAGAGGCATCACTACACTCGACAGTCATAATCTGGCTTCACTACTTCTCAGCTTGGGCTACACCCTCCTCGTCACTGTTGCTTGTATCTATGCAGGTAATCTGCATCTTGTATCATCATATGCGTCTGTTAAGTGTTACCTAAGTAGTGTTGCTCTGCTTGATAACGATAGGTAGACTTTAAGAACAAATGCATATTTTTGTGGTGATTATATTAGAATATGCCATCTCCAGAACTTGGTAAGTTACTGTTTACCGCATTCTTATCGTACTGCAGGTCTTGTGTCTCTAGAAGTCTACTTTTCACATTAATCGAGTACAATTGTGGTTGCTAGCACTTTTAATTGAAGTAAAAATATCTTGCAGGCATCTCAAAAAATGCTCCCTCGAGGGATTATACTCTGAATTGTACTCTGAATGAAAATGGAGGTTTCGATACTTTTATTGTGATTTAAATGATTTGCGCACACTTACTTCAGTCTATAGGGCTTAAGTCATGGTATGCTCATCAACCTTATATCTAGTCAAGTGGGACTACTGCCTTAGGCATTGAATGGTAAATTCATTTGAAACTGACTTGTATGGAATTATACACTTTGGAACTACATACGTGAACAATTAAGTGTTGCTTTTTTTGGTGAACATGTTATCCGGCCAAGTAAATTCAATATTATATGTAATATGTTATCACTTACATTTAATCATCTTTATATGCATTATGTCATTTCAACCTTTATTTAGTTGTGATTAGCGACTTTTGTCCCAAAGACATGTTACAAGCGTAATCCAGATTTGATTTGTGTTTAGAGATGTTGGGGATGGTTGCTTTTAAGAATAGGTTCTTAATACTGTCAATAAAGTCGACTTAGGCTTTAAAATGAAAATGTTTAGTGTGATAAATAAAGGCCTAGTTAACTCTTATCTCTAAATATTAGTATTGAAATAATAATGAGTTCATTCATGTAGATGTACGTATGTATAAGAAGTATATATGTAGATGTACTAAGTTCCCGAACTCTGCTTATACTTTTTATTTATACCTCCTAGTCTTTATATGGTATAACCATATTCTCATTTTGATATTCTGAATTGTGCTTTGTCGTGACTGATATCTCTACCAAGCTTATGATGCAATTATGCAAATTTATTATCATGGAGAGGATTTTGCATGGTAGAATTTACCAAATTTAGTGTGAACTATTTTTGAATCTGATGTGAATTTATATCTTTAAATTTAGTGCTAGACATTTTGTTTGTCTATTCTCACTGAATAGTAATAAAAATTCCCGAAAATTAAAAGTATTATATATCTTATATCTATTTTGAGTTGTCTATTTTATATACTATTCTTTTTAGGTTCACAATTTTCACATATCTGAATTGTACAACTTCACAAGTTAAAGTAACTGGACAACCGAGTAAATATATATCCAAACAGTTCTGGTTCTGGACTTTTAGTCCTTCAGTTATTGTGTTGAAGGAAGACGTGAATGTTTGGTGGTGTAAAGTCATTTCCCTAGGAAGTGTCATTGTTGGAAAATAACCAGGGAACGGAATCATATTACTCTCGTGTTTTATCCTTGTTCAGTAACATAGAGAACTACACTTGAAAAGGCGTAAATTAGGTAAACACAACAATAAATTGGAAAGCATAGTCCAATATCGTGGTCTATAGGTCAGACTAATGTAAGGATAGATATGTGCTTGAAGTGCAGTGCGGGCGGTGCATGCATGCCTAAAACAGAATAAGCTATCATCTTGAAACTTGTGTTCCTGCTATTTAATGGCAAAAACTGCGTAATCGCTTGCTTTTTGTAGATGAACATGATGCCCGCTACCAGTACTTGGATTAGCTGAATGCATGTTTCTCCATGGCTTTCCTAAGGTATCCTGCAGATGGATTAATCCCCTCTTTCAAGGTCAGATAAACTTTGATCTTGCTTGATATATCCTCTGTGTTGTCAAAAAATTGGGTAGGTGGTTGGCTTGATATATCCTCTGGGGTTTAGGTTTTGAGGAAGCTTGTAGATGATGCGTCAAAGTTTTTGAATGAAAAAGTTTCAAAAGCAGTCGTGACAGTTCCAGCATACTTCAATGATTCCCAGCGTACAGCTATAAAGGACGCAGGTCGAATTGCCGGGTTAGAGGTTCTACGAATTATCAATGAACCTACAGCTGCATCTTTAGCTTATGGGTTTGAAAGGAAGAACAATGAAACCATTCTTGTTTTTGACCTTGGAGGAGGAACCTTTGATGTTTCAGGTACTGAGATATGTTGACATTATTATATTGTTTGAACATCTCTTACACCAGTTATAATGTGGGTTTTTAAATTTTCTTTGTAGAGTATAAATTGTAATATTTAAGCGGGATAATATGATTGTACTGTGGCAATGCATATAACTGGTCAGAGTATAAATTGTAATCTTGCTTGATGGAAACATGTCTACTGAAGTGAATTGGTGATCTAGCCCTTGTAGAAGTCTAGAGTCCTAATTCTCATAGAAGTACACAAATTTGCAGAATACTCATAATTAGCCTCTTCTAATTTAGAATATTGACTTGTTTATTACATGACTTTACTTCAGTAGGTATTTTATGTCAAGTAGCTGTGAAGTCAACAAATAACACTTTTTTAAGGAGTGTACAATAACTTGCAAGAGCCATTCTTTAATTAGATGAAAGAAATGGTCATTTAAAGCTAAATATATATCTAGCTGCTAGTCTGCTAATTCTAATGACACTAAGCTAAACTTCTACATTGATTGTTTTTATTATGCTATCAGAGTAAGGAATTGTTTAAATCATATTACATTGAATAACTGGTATGGATCTGTTCTGATAGGATATTTGTCTTGGATCAATAGAAATCTAAGGTTGCCAATCTAGACATAACCGGAGTGTAGTTGTGTTCCAAACCAATTGAAAGCTGATTGTTATCCCCATTATATGGAAAAAGGGAACAATTATCAGTCTTGCCCTGTTCTTGGAAAAATATGTGATGCGGTGGAAAAATACAAAATTGGAATTACTTTGAGATATGGTGAGTTTTACTTGTTAATTATTTGGATAAAATTACGTGACCAAGTATTTGTATTTGTGTCATGCTATTTAAAGCTAAATCTGTCAAGTACTCGCCCTTTCAGACCAATTAGATGTCGAAGAGTTATGTCTTGCATCGGGTGACGAAAGTGAGGACGACATTGATCAGGAGCAGGAGGATGATGATCGCGATGATGACAATGCTCGCCGACGACGAAAATGATGATTGATATGATCAGTACTTAAGTATTGTTTTCTATATGTGTACTTTTGGTAGTATGTTAATTGGTACCTTAACTATTTAGACTACGCGTTTAATGTAGACTTTTGGTGTAAGTCGACTTGTGTTTCGACTTTAGACTATGTTTGGCCTTCATTGACATGTGTTTGTTGGACATTAATGAAATGTCATTTCTGGTTTGGTATATGCTTTCATGCATGGTAAATTTAAATTTCAAACAGGACATTGCAATGTGAACTAATAAAAATGTTGCAAATTAGTGTTGCCAAAAAAATTTAAAAGTATTACAATAGTAATTAAAATGTTGCAGAGAAATGTTGCAAAAATATCAAAAAGTATTGCAAAAGGTTCCAAAATGTTGCACATAAATGTTGCAAAAAAAAACCAAAAGTATTGCAAAATGCATAATAATGTTGCAAAAATATGTTGCAATAAACTCACTTTGTAACATTTTTAAGTCAATTAATGTTGCAAAAAATTGTTGCATTCGTCTGTTGTAACATATTCAAAATGTTGCTAAAACATGCAAAAGTGTTACAACAAACTACACCAAACTCTTTTTGTAATACTTTGAAAAGCGTTGCAATAAACACAAAAAGCGTTACTATAGAAGGCTGTTGCAACGCCGGCAAATGCAACACTGACTTTTAGCAAAAGTGTTGCATAAACATCTATTGTAACACTTTTGGAGCCTAATGATACACTTTTTTGGTGTTGCAACAGCCCATATTTGGTGTAGTGAGTAGCTGCCATAAACTCCGCTTTGCACGAGGAGAGTGCAACACACCTTTGCTTCTGAGATACCCACGTTATTAAACTCTCGTTCAAATAGAACGCCATGCCGCCAGTGCTTTTCATATCTTCCACATTGCCAGCCAAGTCACTATCTGAAAAACCGATCAAAATACTATTCTGACTGTCTCTTGCATAAATTAATCCAAAGTTGATTGTTCCCTTAACATATCTGAGGATCCGCTTAGCAACGTTTTGATGCAATAAAGTAGGCCTTTCCATATACCTACTGATTAGTCCAACATAGTAGGCCAAATCTGGTCTCGTATACACTAAATATCGCAGACCACCAACAATACTTTTAAATTCCGTAGCATTAACTGGTATTCCTTCCTCATCCTTATGCATAATTTCTTTAGGGTCAATTGGATACCTGGTCGCGTTGCAATCTCGCTTTCCTGACTTCTCTAGGATCTTTCTTGCATACCCGGATTGTTTCAACTGAATATACCCCTCCCTTTGTTCCACTTCAATGCCTAAGTAGTAGGACAATTTACCTAGATCGTTCATGTCAAACTTGTCTCCCATCTGTTCCTTGATGAACTCTCTAATAACTGCTTGACTTGACCCAGTGATCAGGTGGTCGTCCATATAGACGGCGACTATTAGAACTTCCTTCCCTATAGACCTGGTATATACAGCTTGATCGTAAGGACACCTGATGAAACCAAGCACTACAAGACATGTGTTGAGCTTTGAATACCAAGCCCGAAGGACTTGTCTGAGCCGATACAGTGCTTTCAATAACCTGTACACTAACGTTTCCTTTCCACGTTTGACAAATCCCTCCGGTTACTTGACATAGACCACTTCCTGAATCTCGCCATTGAAAAAGGCAGTTTTTACATCAAGATGATCAACCTCCCAGACATTCTTGGTAGCTAGAGCAAGCAGTAAACGAATTGTTTCCAGTCGAGTCACCGGTGTAAAAACTTCCTCAAAGTCCACCCCCTATTTTTGCACAGAGCCCTTCGCGACAATTCGTGCCTTGTACTTTTTACATAATCCGTTTGCTTCAATTCAGTCCCAGTACTTCTTTGGTTTACTTCGATTCCCAAGTAGTAAGAAAGCTTGCCCATATCGCTCCTTTCGAACTCCTTTTTCATCTCTCTTTTAAACTTGTTTATATTCACCAAACTTGATCCAGTCACCAGGAAGTCATCAACATACACGACAATTATTATTTCCACAAAACCAATACAAAGACATAACTATAAATAAAACTTACTTACCCAAACGACCACTCAATCAGTCACACGGTATGAAACAAGAATCTAAACTATACAAATTTGTTCTCATTTTATTAGAGAACAAATTGAGAATGGTACTGTGAAAATTCATTTTGTTCCTACCCACAAACAAATTGCAGATATTCTAACTAAGCCACTTGAGGGTACCTTCATTAGGTTGGTAAGTGAGTTAGGAATCTTAATTAAATTAATAAATTCTTAAATATGCATAAGTAGCAAGGTATGTATTTCAGCTTATAGTTTTGATGCTCGTCATTAACTATATTTAAATATTAACTTTTTTTTAAATATTAACTTCTTTAGCTATGAAATACTATATTTTGATAGAGTGTGAAGTGTGATATAGATTATGATGAAGAAATAGACCTTGAAAATACTTAGTCCTGACTTAGTGTTCGAAACTCTGAATTTAATTAAGACTCTGATCAGTTGTTTAGTTCTAATGATTGTTTTGTGTCTATACTTGTAAACTTTGAATGTATGCACATTATCAATCTCTAGATATTGAACAGTAAATAGACAAGTAAATAAAATAATTTTTTTTATTTCATTAAATAAAAGTATTTACATACATGAAATTGAAATACTAGTCTTTTTTTTTGTCTAACCACTACCCCTAATACAGTTGAATGTTTTGTAAGATACCGAGAAATGTTCGTTCTTTAAATAACAGTGAAAATTGGCTTCCGATTGTAATCTCGATTGTTTGTAATCTCGATTTTAAATTTAATAAGACCAGTCGAGGTTTGTTTCAACAAGTACCAAACACTAGTACAAAACTGACCTATTACGTCGCCTTTTTTACGTCGCACATAAAAAAAGGCGACGTATATACTACTTTATACGTCGCATTTTTAAAAGAGCGACGTATATAACCCTTTTAAGATGACTTTTTACGTCGCACATAAAGGAAGGCGACGTATATATTACTTTATACGTCGCATTTTTAAAAGAGCGACGTATAAGATGTACTTTTTACGTCGCTTTTTTTACTTTTTACGTCGTCCTTTTTATGGCGACGTATAAGATGTATTTTTTACGTCTGCTTTTTTTTAAGACGACATATAAAATGTACTTTTTACGTCGGCTTTATTTAATGCGACGTAAGTAATTCTTTTTTTATGACTTTTTACGTCGGTTTAGGTAAAAGGTGTCGTATATTGTCCACATATACATCGATTCTCTTTTGACCGACGTAAAAAAAAAAATTTATGAAAGTTAAAAAATATATTAACTCAGTAGTTGGCAATTGGTCGAGTATCAATGTGTTCTCCCAAATCACACAACTGTGCTCTCATCTAAAAACCTAATTTCACTGCCTCATGAAATCCTGTATATCTTAACCGATTGGGCTCGTGAATTTTACTACCTGCTAATTAATCTCAGCTCCGTCCTAATCGTGTCTCCAAACTCGTTAAATTCTCTGCTTGTCATCGGTGCTGCCTGTAAGTCTCTCTCTCTCTCTCTCTCTCTTTGCTAATACATAAATCTATTATTCAAATACATGTACTTGTATGTATTTATGTTACTGTGATTTCACTTACTAGTAAGCGAAATTTCAAGATTTAATAGTGAATTGTGGTTTTTTAAGTTATTTAGTGAAGTTGGGGTTTTTTTTCTTGATTTGAATTTTTAGTGCTCAATTTGGGTAAATTTAGGGTTCTTGAATTGGGGAATCGTAATTACGGTTAATGATATAATTTTTGAGCAGCCAACACAGCAAAAGTGTATGAAGCTTTAGAGCCTTCAGTCGTATAATTGTTATCTTCTGTGTTGCTTATATCATATCTCGTATCACCAATTATTTTGTTCGCAGCTTCAATCTTGCTTTCCTCCTTCGCCTTGAGTTGCTATGCTAGCGGAACCTTATCTGCCCTGCAAAAGTCTCTTCGTGTCACGTCTTCACCAAAAGTCGGGCAAGGTATGTCAATGTCGGTTTGATATTTCTTACTTAGTATTAACTTATTGTTGTACATAACAAGTACTTAGACATGTTTGCTAATATCTTTTCGATTCTTGGAACGGTTTTGTAATAGAATATTTGTGTATGATTTTCTCATAATAGCAAGGATTTGTTTAGTAATTGGTTGGAAATGAATTGCAGTTTTAAAAGCCGGGGAAGCAAATATCACAGTGACATGGTCTTTCAACAAAACCTTCCCAGCTGGAACTGATTCGACATTCAAGACTGTCAAGGTAAAGCTCTGTTATGCTCCGATCAGTCAGAAAGATCGTGGATGGCGCAAAACAGAAGATGAGCTTAAAAAGGACAGAACTTGCCAACACAAGATTATGACCAAGCCATATAGTGCTTCAGCTAATTCCTTTACTTGGACTATAGCAAGAGATTTTCCCTCAGCAACATACTTTGTAAGGGCTTATGTTTTCGACGCAAAGGATAAAGAAATTACCTACGGCCAAGCCACTGATGCTGCTAAAAAAACTAATTTGTTTGAGGTAGAGGCAATCACAGGGCGCCATGCGTCCCTCGATATTGCATCTGTGTGCTTCTCTGTTTTCGCCGTTGTGTCTTTGGCTGGTTTCTTTTACTTGGAAAAGAGAAAGGGAAGAACTTCCGAGCAAAAGTGATGAAGAGTGTCAAGAAATGTAGATGTTTTTTGTTATTTTTTGTGTCACATTATGCTCCCAGTTCTAGAACTTGAGAGTTTTAGAGTTTTTGTGTGGTTTTTAGTATTACATATTGAAGATGTAGTGTTTAATTATGGGTATTGGAGTATTCTCAAGGAGTACATGTTTGTTTAAGGTTCCTTCACAATCTACGATTTCTTAAAATTGACTAGTCACTATGATGGATGTTCAATGAATGGAGCATGAAATGGTGGGGGAGCATAGGTTGAACTTGTTGCCGATAACAACAGCTTCATATGCGAAGAACAGGCCAGGTGTTTGGTTAAAACCAAAAATCTGCTGCACATGTAGTATATGCGCTGATTATTTTTGACTGGACCTGTTGTGATGGTTGTCCATCTACATTTCATCAAGGCTGTCTAGATTTTGAAGTAAGAATACAACACCTTAGATCTGGTTCACTATATTAGTTTGATTTTTTTTCTTTTTATTGTTGACATTGTTTCCACTATTGTAACTATAATACTATAACTGTCTTGTAGAGGTTTCCTTCCGGGGAATGGCGATGCTTATACTGTTTATGCAAATTATGCAAAACAATTGATGGGACAACCTCTTAAAGGGATGATAGTTGCAAAAATCCATCTGGATTACTTAAATGCCGCTTGTGTCAGGAGAAGTGTGTGTTTATTACCTTTTTCTTTTAATTGTTTTTTAAGTTGTGATAACTCTGATCAATTGGCCTTGTTTAGTTGAAGTTATCAGAATTATATCGTAAATAGTTGTGATGATACTCCATTGAGATATTTGTTACTGGTTAAGTTGCTAGATTACGAGTGCTAGATATTTTACTGTGTTTGTGACTAGATGAAACATGCAGGGCTTCGTTCTGTTACTTTCAACATGTGCAAGTGGCTCACCTTTCGGATCAAAGAATTTGCTACTCCTTGGTATAAGTGGAATTATGAAAGATATACTCTCTGATTTTGGCCTTGTTGCTAACATGTCTGTTTCTCCTGCTTTAAGTAGTCCACCCGAGCAGGTAAATGTTAGTCTGTACCCATTTGCAACATAATGATTTTAATTTGTTGATTAGTATTTTAGTCTGTTGTTCTTAAAATGATACAACATTTTTATGATGGACTTCTGTAATTGGATTAAATCACATGCTTTAAATCCTCACTGTTTCCATGAAATATTGTTTCTAAAGATTTTATATGTAATTTTCGCTCTTATCTATTTACTTATTGGCTGCTTTTATTATTTCAGGGATCTCGGAAGTCAATGCTATACAATGGCTCCCATAATTAAGATTTTGTATTTATGATTTTTATAATTACAATTAGCAGGAAGCAAACCTTGATGCCTAGAATGATTTTTTCTAGTGCTCTGATTTACCATTGTATTTCAGATTTGTATAATTAGAATGGTTTGTATATTTCAAGTATGTAATAATAATAATTTTAATTTAATTAGTCACTTTGTTGAGAAATGTGGGTTGCAAGTTTTATTATTATTTTTGGTTAATAACAGGAATTTTGATGAAATAGGGGAAAAATTATCATTTTTCAGTAGACATATACGTCGCCCTTTTTGGTCTTATACGTGGCCCTTTTTAGTCTTATTCGTCGCCTTATTTTAGATTATACGTCGCACTTTTTGATCTTATACGTCGCCCTTTTTATGACATTATACGTCGCCTTTTTTGATCTTATACGTCGCCTTTTTTAACCGACGTATATGATGCTTTATACGTCGCCTTTTTAACCGACGTAAAAGATGGTGACTTTATACGATGCCCCTGTATACGTCGCCAAAAAGGCGACGTAAAAGACCAAAAAAGGCGACGTAATAGGCCTGTTTTGTACTAGTGAAAGCTGCTCATGCTACTCACTAATACTGCGTACACAATCTTGCTTGACTTTAAGCTTTGTATCAATCTTTGTATGTGCCGCTAAGAAATTTTTTGTCCCACCATGTAAGGCACTAATAATGCGTACACAATCTTGCTTGACTTTAAGCTTTGTATCAATCTTTGTATGTGCCGCCAAGAAATTTTTTGTCCCACCATGTAAGGTTTCTTTCAAGCAGTACCAAAGCTGGAGCCGACATGCTCCTGAGTGATGATGCTTAAACGCTCTTGCATGACTTCAAATGATTAGTAAGGTGGAAAACACAACTAATAGAAGCATGTTTGAGATGATGGAAGGCGATTGCAACTCTCGTTCATCTTGTGGATGGAAAGTCAAGAGGTTAATAGGCGAAAACCCCACAAGTACATACTTCAATGATGTCCAAAAGAAGAGTAAAGCTTTTCTCTGCCCTTCTGACATACTCCCGATAATCTGCAATTTGAGATGGGCAATTATATAGTAAGTATTAATAAACATATCGATTCTCTTATTGCAAACAGTAATCAGGTGCTTATGACACTAAAAAGTTCTAGATCTAACAAAAAAGGTCCACAACCATTCTTTGATACCAATAAATAAGAGGTTCCCCGCGTGACTTGGCAAGGCTTGTTGGGTTTATAATTCTAAAATCATATGTTATTACTTAATTCAAATGTTTTAGTTTAGTTGATTTGTAATAAGCTTAAAAAAATGTTTGTGAACTGTTGCCCGAGTCATGCGTTGGAGATAAGCTTTAGAAGCTAAAGATCGAGTCTTACGGAGTAGTGTAGCTGAAGTAGGAGTGCAGGAGTTTAAATAGGCATTAGTTGCTTGTTTTGTGGAAACTCTACGTGGGTTTTCCTATATATATTCAATGTATGCTGCGTTAATGTTTAAGAGAATAAGAATTATTATTTTTCTCTTCAAAACATTTTCACTATAGCTTTACTTATATATATACGTTGTGTGTATTTGTAAGCAAGAGTATTTTATGCGTAAGTTTTCCAACAGTGGTATCAGAGCGCCAGTTTTTTTCGTCCTGTGCATGCCTAAGTATCAACCTCTACATACACAAGAAGCCATGGAAACACCAAAGATGAAGGTATTCATGAAGGCACAAGGAGTCTGGGGAACCATCGAGCAAAAGAATCCTAGAGTGGCTATGGAAGAAAGAACAATGCAGATGGCTCTTGCAGCAATCTACCAAGGGGTGCCAGAGGACATTCTACTTGCCATAGCTGAGAAAGAAACGGCTAAGGAGGCTTAGGAGGCAATCAAGACGATGTGTATGGGTGTAGAGCGTGTCCAGGAGGCAAAGATACAGACATTGAAGGGAGAATTTGAGTCTCTTACCATGAAGGACTCAGAGAAGATAGACGAATTTTGCATGAAACTGAGTAGCATTGTGACTAATATATGCGTTCTTGGTGAGATAATGGAAGAGGCAAGCATTGTGAGAAAGATCCATCGAGCTGTCCCTAATAAATTCCTCCAGATAACTTCAAACATTGAGCAGTTTAGAGATATCAAAGCAATGACAGTCGAGGAATTGGTGGGACGTCTCAAAGCTCATGAGGAGAGAATGAAGGGCAGGTCTGATAGTGTAGCTAGCCAACTCCTCTTAACGTCTCAGAATCAAAGAACCAGAAGTGGCACGTTTCGTGACAAAAGAAAGATAAAATGCTACAACTGTAACACCATGGGCCATTATGCTTCAGAATGCAGCCAACCACGATGGGAACGGGAGAAGCAACTGGAGGCGAACATGGTAGTCATGGAGGATGAGGGACCAGCTTTATTGTGAGTAATATCATACGGGCAAAGGAGTGAAGCCGTAAGGGCTTAGCCAAATGGGCAAAGAGGATTAAGCCAAAAGGGCAAGTTAATGGAGCCAAACGGGCAAGTTTATGTTTGTCAAATGGGCAAGAGAAGTCTGCCATATAGGCCATGAAATTGCTAGATAAGCACAGAGAAAAAGACCATACGGGTTGTTTCATTATGATGCCACACGGGCTATTTTATCTTGATAAAAGCCATATGGGTTTTTAGGTTGTGTTTTGATGATTTTAGAATTATGGGGGAGAATGTTGGGTTTATAATTCTAAAATCATGTGTTATTAGTTAATTCAAATGATTTAGTTTAGTTGATTTGTAATAAGCTTAATAAAACGTCTGTGAACTGTTGCCCGAGTCATGCGTTGGAGATAAGCTTTAGAAGTTAAAGATCAAGTCTTACGGAGTAATGCAGCTGAAGTAGGAGTGCAGGAGTTTAAATAGGCATTAGTTGCTTGTTTTGTGGAAACTCTACGTGGGTTTTCCTATATATATATTCAATTTATGCTGCGTTTATGTTTAAGAGAATAAGAATTATTATTTTTCTCTTCAAAACGTTTTCACTATAGCTTTACTTATATATATATATATACGTTGTGTGTATTTATAAGCAAGAGTATTTTGTGCGTAAGTTTTCCAACAAGGCTGATGCCTAAGAAAAGCTATCCTTATACAAAAAATACCGGACAACCTATTTTTGAATCATAAAACAATGATCCTTCAATTTAGTCACAAGAACTCACATGTTGTTCATCAAAACATTTTCACATATGAATGTAACAGCTAGGTGGTGCTCAAAAAACAAACAAGAAAACCACTTCAAACACAAGATATTTATTATATCCAAAAACTGGTGCTCAAAAAACAAACAAGAAAGCCACTTCAGGATATTTATTATATCCAAAAACTAAAAAGTTGTTACTGTTATAGAACATATAAGCTTCAACTCAACATATAAGATAAGCTTCAACTCTACATAAAAGATAGTAGAGACCAGATAGATAAGTAAATAAAATTAGGTCCTATCAGAAATCATATTCCACAGCACTGAACTGCTGGTGCTGGACCGCAATCAGGTCTCAAGAGAAGAGAATAAATGTGATCGGGAAATAAATAGTTCTTGGAGATTCTCATAATCCAGAGAAATATTTAATGTATTCAATCATATAGGAATGCTAGTTTATAGTGGGAAAATAGAAATTTTGAAAATAATAAGAAAAAACTAACTGCATTGTGCAAAGAGAAAGCCCAAAAGATAACACATCAGAATTTACATGATAGGGTTAACATGTGGTAGCTTGGACAAACACCATATAATGAAATAAATAATAACATTAGCACCTTTTCTTTAAAAGCCTCACATAAATAGAGCTAGTATTTTCCATTCACATTTTTTGGACTTTGGATTTGAAGGAATTCACGTATTTTCCATTCACATATTTTGGACTTCGGATTTGAAGGAATTCACTTTTCTAAAGGATGTAACCAGATATGGAATGTAAACAAAGCGTATAAACACAAGAAATAGCAAACTGGTGTTTTGATATTACTGAATAGATTGCTAACTGAATTGAAAACCTAATGACTGAGTACATGTGTTAATATAGAAACTAGCCAGTACGTGGTTACTATAAACCAGGAACAAACACCTGATATATCTCCACGTCTATCCTAGAATATCTGAGACTACAAGACTTATTCAAGCTGTATACAACTACTATAACAGCTGACTTATTCAACTTAAACTAAATAAGCAAATAACTAACGTTTAGATTAATAATTAATCCAACATATTCCCCCTTAATCTAAACGTTAGTAAGATCCTTGACACCCAAAAGTTTACGCATCCTTTCAAACTTGATCACAGACAAAGCCTTTGTCAAAACATCTGCCTTCTGCTGTTCTGTGCATACATGCTTAATGACGATCGTTCCTTGCTCCACACACTCCCGAATGAAGTGATATCGAACATCTATATGCTTGCTATGACCATGAAATACTGGATTCCTTGCCAAATCAATCGCTGATCGATTATCGATTTAAATGACTACAGGACCAACCTTAACATCTGAAATCTGACTGAGTAATCTATGCAACCATATCCCTTGACATGCTGCAGCGGTGGCTACCATAAACTCAGCTTCGCATGATGAAAGAGCCACGCACCTTTGTTTCTGAGAGACCCATGTAATCAAGCTTTCATCTAGGTAGAATGCCATCCCACCTGTGCTCTTTTTGTCATCGATATCCCCTGCTAAATCACTGTCTGAAAATCCCGATAGCATATGATTTCCTCGACCTTTAGTATATACTAAACCGTAGTTCAGTGTACCCTTAATGTAGCGAAAAATCCTTTTCACAGCATTTTGATGTAGTTCCGTAGGCCTGTCCATAAAACGACTCACCAAGCCAACAGCGTAGGCGATGTCTGGTCGTGTGTGGACCAAGTATCGCAATCCTCCCACCATACTCTTAAATCCCGTAGAGTTTACTGGTTTTCCCTTGATGTCCTTATGCAGTTGCAACTTTGGCTCCATTGGGAATTTTACTGCGTTGCAATCCGACATCCCTGCCTTTTCCAGAATTTTCTTTGCATACGCCACTTGCTTCAGCTCGATACAACCTTCACCCTGCCTGACTTCTATGCCAAGATAGTAGGACAACTTCCCCAAATCTGACATTTCAAACTCATGACTCATCTGATCCTTGAACTTAATGATATTGGCTATTCTTGTTCCTGTGATAATTAGATCACCAACGTACACTCCTAGAATAAGAGATTCTTTCCCCTCTCTCTTCGTGTAAACGGCATGCTCAAACGGACATTTAACAAAACCAAACTTCTCGAGACACTTGTTCAATTGGGTATACCAAGCTCGTGGAGCCTGTCGTAAACCATACAAAGCCTTGAACAATTTATAAACTTTGTTCTCCTGTCCTTCTTTCACATAACCCTCCGGCTGATTTACATACACTTCTTCGTATAATGTGCCATTTAAAAAAGCTGATTTGACATCTAAATGGTGCACTTCCCATTCATTCTTTGCTGCAAGTGCCAATAAGAGTCGTACTGTTTCCAGCCTTGTGACAGGGGCGAAAACCTCTTCAAAATCAATACCATGCTATTGTACATACCCCTTTGCAACCAAGCGTGCCTTATGATTTATAATTTCACCATTGCTATCTCTTTTGAGCTTATACACCCACTTTAAATCTATCGCCTTGTGTCCGTCAGGCAAGTCAGTTAATTTCCATGTGTTGTTTCGTTCTATTGCTTCAATCTCGCAGTCCATGGCAGTCTTCCAAGTACCCTCCTTACTCGCCTGTTTGAAGTTAACTGGTTCATCAACACCAGCCAACAGTAGCAGTTCACCAGCTATCTCCACCTCCTCGGTTTCATTATATATATCACTGATAAATCTGAACTTCTTTGGTGGTTCACTGCCATCGTGTGTGTCATCCAACTCAGGTTGTTCGCCATCTGTATTCGATGCTTGAGAGCTTGACGCTATCTATGACTGAGGAGTTTGCAGACGGTGTGATAGAGGAGTGAAGGCACTACTTTGATCGCTATCATCAGTACCAAGCCGAGAGTCATCTTCGCCATTCTCCATTTCTTCAATCTGAATACCTGCAGCTACAAACGTCGAACTTGATTGAGTACCACCAACCTCTGTTTCTGACCATGTCCATCCCTTCTTTTCTTCAAAGACCACATCTCTGCTAATGTGTATTGTCCTTGTGTTTGGATCAAACAATCGGTAAGCTTTTGTTCCCGGTTCTCTTCCAAGATGCACAACACATTTGCTTCTATTATCTAGCTTCTTCGTATGGACACTCGGAACCTTCATATACGCAATACAACCAAAAACCTTCAAGTAGTCAACCTGTGGCTTATCATTGGACCAAGCTTCATAAGGAGTCACCCCTGACAAGGAATGAGTAGGCAGCCTGTTTAACAGATACACAGAATGCCTAATGGCTTCTCCCCACATATGTGCTGGCATATCCCGTTCTTTCAACAAACTTCTTCCCATTGCCACCACAGTTCTGTTACACTGCTCTACAACGCCGTTCTTCTGTGGAGTATATGGTGCTGTAAAATGTCTCTTAATACCCGTGTCTTCACAATACTGCAAGAAATCTTTCGAGCAAAACTCTCCCCCTCGATCCATTCTTAAAACTTTGATCTCCATTTTGGATTCTTTCTCCACCAAGGCTTTAAATTTTTTGAAATACATGAATGCCTCATCTTTTGTTTTTAGCATATAGACCCACATAGCACGGCTAAAATCATCAACAAGCAAAAGAAAGTACTTGTTACCAGCAGGCGTTGGTGGTGAAATAGGACCGCAGATATCCCCATGTACCAATTCCAGTCGTTCTTTGGCAGTAAAGTCTGTTTGTGGGGGAAAAGGATGTCTTGCTTGCTTTGACATCAAACACCCATTGCAAACAGTCCTTGGATGTCTCAAATCAGGGAGCCCACGAACCATTTTGTCCCTTGACATTAAGAGCATCGCTGGAAAATTTACATGGCCCAAACGTAAGTGCCACAGCCAGGAGACTTCCTCTGCTTTTGTCAACAAGCACATATCCTTGTCCTGTTTAAGTATTACCTTGTACAATCTGTTCATGGATCTTTTAACTTTCATTAACAATTTCTCACTTTCATCATATACCCACAAAAACTCGCCTTTAATAATGACCTTGTTTCCATTCTCTGATAATTGACCCAGGGAAATGATATTATTACATAAATTAAGAATAAAGTATACCTCCCGGAGGACACACTCCTTGCCATCACTGCTTGAAAAATGTACCGATCCCTTTCCTCGTATCACTACTGTGGAGCCATCACCGAACTTTACTTGTCCGGTCACACCCTCGTCCAACTCCTTGAACATAGAACGCTGGCCCGTCATATGGTTTGATGCTCCATTGTCAAGATACCAAACACTTGATTTCCCACTGTCGTCATCCATTGTACGAACAAGCTTTGGTGTCACACATTTTTCATTCAACAATATCACGTTTTCTCCGACGTCGTCACACTTTGCTAACAGTAGAGTAGGTTCCTCATCATTGATTTGAGCTAAATTCGCCTCATTCCTTATATCTCTTTCCCTTCTAGGCTTACGACATTCCTGAGCGAAATGCCCATAAGCCCTGCAGTTGAAACATCTTATCTTTGACCTGTCCTTCACACCTCGAACCACTTCTTTACCACGAGCCTCCGTGCTACTGCGTATTCCACCATTGCTTGTTCGTCTCATCCACTCTTCTCGTGTCAAGAGTAGTTGTCCGTCACTGTTCTCCCTCTTCATCCATTCTTCTTCTGTCAACAGAAGTTGCTGTCCACCACTGTTCTCCATTTGCCCACGAAGTCTCTCTTCATGCGCCTTAAGGGATCCAACCATTTCCTCAATAGACATTTCTTCCAAGTTGCCAAATTGTTCAATGGTCGATGCTATCTGCAGGAATTTAGTGGGTACAGCTCGAAGGAGCTTCTTAACCACATAGGCTTCTTCAATTGATTCTCATAAAGCTCGGATATTTGTTACCAAGCCATTCAATCTCAAACAGAAATCATCCAATTGCTCCGTTTCTTTCATGGTCAAAGACTCGAACTCAGCCTTGAGTGTCTGAGCCTTTGCCTTCTTCACCTTGTCTGCACCCAAATGTACGGTCTTGATTGCCACCCATGCCTCCTTAGAAGTGTTTTTGTCCGCGATCGACAACAGCAAATCCTCAGGGATTCCTTGATAGATCATAGCCAGTGCTCGCTTATCCATTTTGTCTTCGACAGTAGTAACCTTCGGGTCTTTAGGTTCTATGGCCTCCCATACTCCATGGGCTTGCATAAAAACTCGCATCTTTACAGCCCAGGCAGTATAGTTGGTCTTTGATAACATGGGAAAGCTCAGGCCAAATGAACTCGAACTATCTTTGTTCTTGCTGGGTTCTGTCATGATTCGTGGCTGTGTGTATGTTTAATTTTTTGATGAGGCTCTGATACCAGCTAAAGGATGTAACCAGATATGGAATGTAAACAAAGCCTATAAACACAAGAAATAGCAAACTGCTGTTTTGATATTACTCAAGAGATTGCTAACTGAATTGAAAACCTAATGACTGAGTACATGTGTTAATATAGAAACTAGCCAGTACGTGGTTACTATAAACCAGGAACAAACACCTGATATATCTCCACGTCTATCCTAGAATATCTGAGACTACAAGACTTATTCAAGCTGTATACAACTACTATAACAGCTGACTTATTCAACTTAAACTAAATAAGCAAATAACTAACGTTTAGATTAATAATTAATCCAACATTTTCTCTGTGTAAATGATGCTGAATCTATGAAAATTAAGATATCTATAATGTTTAACTAATAAAAGACAACGAATTCATTAAAATATTTTAGAATTAAAAATACTAGATAAATATACACGAACCAAATATTAAAATATTCCATTAAACACATGTCATATCAGGTAACTACTAATCTTAAACCAAATCAACGACCATGAAAGAGTCACTCACATTTCCCTGCCATGTTGTATGAGGTAGTTGCTCCACATTTCACCTTCATAACCTTCAGCACAGGTGGAACAACATCATCCACCCCATTAACTTTTATTGGAGCATTTTCTTCATTATTTGCTGAAAATTTAAATTAATATATAAATTAACATAAGATCATATCATAGATACCTTTTATATACAAAGAAATTATAAATACTTGATATTAACTTGGATATTAACTTAGAGAGAAAATTGTAATAAATTTTCTTAAATATCTCAAAAAAATAAAGATGGTCAACATAATTAGATCTGAGGGGAAACATGTCACATTAGCCATTTCATAAGATGCCTTTCAAAATTTTAAAGAATTCTCAATTATCAAAACTAACAAAACACCAGAAAGGAAAATTCATTACCAGATCTGTATGGCGACATCCAGAATGACCAGATCTGGGCGACAACAACCTGACATTTAAGTAGGCGACATCCTTTTTCTTCCAACCTCAATTAATTCATATCCTTTATGAGAAATGATAAAGAACCTGATATTCAATTTCTACCACCAAAAAAAACTTTAAAAAAACTGACCTCGATGAAGCAGCACTCTTTGCCATCAAAAAACACCACCTTTATTTGCCTATAGGCTCACTATTTATACAATGATTGATAGGTTGTTTTCTAGAACCTTCTAAATTTTGAGTTTGCATAAAACCGTCTAAAACCAAACAAGGGCCATGGTGAAAACCTAGGCCCAAATTATTTTAATTTGGTAAAAATACTAGATACATGGATGATCCTATAAAATTAACTAAAGTAAAATATAGCTCAATTTTATAGTAGTAACAACAAAATTCTTATCAACTATTTCTTGTTATTATGCAAAAAAAACGTGACACAATTTATATATTCATATTTATTTATTTGTTTTGAAAAATATAAAATATAAGTAAAAAATTTAAAATCTATCTATACTAAATATAAACAAAGCATGATATTATATACTTGTATATAATAAGCCAGGGATATTATCCCTTATTTATATAATAATTTATGGATTTTATCCAAAATTTTGGTAAAGTACCTAAAAAATAATTTTAATAATTTTGAAAATATACTATCAAGATTATATCGTATTATAAAAAAATATTATAATCCAGATATGATATAAATTAAAAGTGGTTGTATTAGAATTTAATTTTATTTGTTTATTAGTATAATCTAGATATGATATAAGTTAAATGTCCATATTTACTATTTGAGATCTATATTCTATGAATTTATACTCGAAATCTTAAGAGAAAATTTATGAATTTTAAAATTAATAATCCTACAATGTAGAAAGATAATCCTATTGAGTAGAAAACCTATTATAAATATACTTTTTAGTTTACTTATTAAAATCTTAAGAGAAAAAACAATTACGAATTTGCACATACATTATTTTGTATTTCAATATAAATATATTTTTAGTTTATATATTAAAATGTAAAATATATTTCTTTCATATTATTACCATATGTCGGTAAAGCCAGTAGATTTGTAGTTTAATAATACACATCATTTAAATCTCTTGTGGACCTACTTTTTTTTTTTTTGCTAAATTGGGTATATAAAAAAAAAGAAAAGATTACAAGGGGTTTACCCATGCTCTATGACAAACCATAGAGATGTCTAAAAGGAGAAATCTATGAAAAGAGAACAGAAGATCAAGTAATGATCCAACTACTAAAAGAATTGGTAGATGCTCGTTTTAGAAACCAAGAGGAGTTAGAAACTCTCGTTTTAATGTCTGTAAGGATACCCGTACTCAGCTTTTCAGGAAAAAGAAGACCCTTGTTGTGTGCTCTGGAGTTGCGCTCCCTCCATAGATGATATGCAACTATTTGAAGAGAAAGTAATCCTAGGTGACGAAGAAGAGGATCCTGGATGTTGAGCCAGGAGGTCAGCAACTCTAGCCAGGAGGTGGCTTGGTAAGGCAGGTTTAGAGAATTCCCCAACTTAGCTAAGATATGATCTGTATACGGGCAGTGCAAGAAAAGGTGATCAAGAGATTCAAGGCCACCCACACAGAGGTAGCAGCATTCATTGACTTGCAGACCGAAAGAAGCAAGTCGTTGAAGGGTGCTAAGTCTTCCATGACATACCAGCCAAAGGTGATGAGAGTATCTAGAAACTGCTAGTTTATGCCAAACAGCTTTATACCAAGAAACTGTGGGCACATTGTGACGAATTGAATCCCAGATGTGAACTATTTTTGTGTTACCAATAGGACGATCTTCCCAGGTAATTACATCTGTTTTGGTTAAGTCGAAAGCAGGGTCATTGAAATTGGCCAGCCAGTTATCAAGTACTGGACTAATATGATGGTGTCTGCTGTTAGGACGAGGTAAGGTCCATGCCCCGGAAGCAATCAACTCATGAATGACAGCGTGGTGCGTAGAAGAGGCCTGAGAAATAATAGGATCATTCTTGTAAGTAGCCAAACAACAGGAGTTCCACCATGGGTCGAACCAAATAGAAATTTTCTGGCCATCACCGATCCTGTAAGACAAGAATTGACGAGCCAAAGGTCTGAGCTGTAAAATTCTCCTCCAAATCCAGGAGCAGTCAGAAGGTATATCCATAGTCCAGAATTTTTGATGCTTAAGGGCTGTTGCATTGATCCATCGCGGCCATAAAGAGTCAGATTTGTTGATAATTTTGCACAAGTGAAGAAGGAGTTGAGCCTTGTTCCATTCCTTCGTATTTTTAAATCCCAGGCCTCCTTCCTCTTTGGGAAGACACAAAGTCAGCCAACTCACTTTGTTCCCCCCTTTGGAAGTAGTAGAACCTTTCCAAAGGAATCGAGTAAATAATTTCTGCAAAATGTTGTGAACTGTAGCAGGCAACATAAAGTGGTTAGTCCAGTAAGATTGCATAGGAAACAATACCGACCTTATGAGTTGAGCTCTCCCTGCGAGAGAAAGGAAATGATTCGTCCAAGCCATGATTCGGGCAGAAATTTTATCAACCAGAGGCGTGCAGTCATTCACACAGAGTTGCGAAGAAATCAGGGGAACTCCTAAAAACTTGACAGGAATTGTGCCGTGAGGAATGCCAAAATTAGTGTTAAACCAGGAGACCAGAGTGTCATCACAGTTACAAAAAAACACCGAACTTTTAGTCATGCTAGGCCGCAGACCACTAAGACTTGAGAATTTCTCCAAAGAATCCATAGTGTGCTTGATAGAAGCTTGATCTCCATTCTAAAATAATAAGACATCGTCCGCAAAGAAAAGGTGGCTGAGACCCAAGTCTTTACACTTCCAGTGATGTTTGTAGGTAGTAGGCTTAGAGTCAAGAATGCTAGAGAAAACATTCATAGCGATAGCGAATAGATAAGGGGACAGAGGACAACCCTGACGGATACCTTTAGCTCCTCTAAAATAACCTTGCAAAGACCCATTTATTTTCACCGAATAATGAGGGGTAGAGATACAAACATAAATCCATTTGATGAATCTAAATGGAAGACCAAGTTTATGCAATGCAGCCACCAAAAAATTCCAGTCCAGAGAGTCAAAAGCTTTGTGAAGGTCGATTTTTAGAGCACATTTTGACTTGCCCGTTTCTCGATTGTAGCCACGAAACAGCTCTTGCGCCATCAAAATGTTGTCAGAGATATTACGACCTTTAATAAAAGCTGATTGAGCTGTGTTTATGGCAGTAGGGAGCACCATTTTAATCCTGTTTGTAAGAATTTTTGAAATGCATTTGTAAACAATCGTGCACAAGGAGATTGGACGAAAGTCTATAATATGAGTTGGGGCAGCCACCTTTGGAATTAAAGCAAGAGAAGTGGAATTAACCGCTGGATTCATATCACAAGAGGCAAAAAAATGCTTAATTGCTGCACAGAAGCTAGTTCCCACAATATCCCAAGTGGTTAAGTAAAACTCGAGAGTAAAACCATCAGGCCCCGGAGTTTTATTGCACTTCAAAGACTTAAGAGTTTTAAAGATTAGATCATCTGTGATGTTAGCTAAAAGAGGGGCATACTGATTTTCATTTATGGTGGGGCAGTTGATATCAGCCATGTGATTGAAGTGAGGTTGAGCTGTAGGAGTTACCAAAGGTTCAACAGAAGTTTGATGAATAGGGTTTTCATCTTGCCACTGCCGAAGGACCGGAGACCCAAGAGTATCCCTGAAATAATCAACAGCAATCTTCGAGACATAATTCAGACCATAATGAAGCTCACCAGCATCATTCGAGAGAGCAAGAATTTTATTACGATTCCAGTTCGATTTGACCTGATTATAGAAGAATTTTGTGTTTCCATCACCATGAGAGAGCCATTTGACTCTTGATTTTTGGAGCAGTAAGGCCTCTTCTTCGAGAATAGAATTTTCAAGATGCCCAAGTGCACATGCTAAGAATCCGTGCTTCATGAATTGTCAAATTTTGATTGGTGGATATTTCATTAATAATGATGGCCCCCTGCATTCACATAAATATTCATCAATCAAAACTTTACAACTCATCAAGCACATATTCTTAGCATGTGCCCATGGCCACACACTAGACAAACCCTTATATAAAATAGATACAATTACAGTTTTACCCCTCCCTTTGTTCCACTTCAATGCCTAAGTAGTAGGACAATTTACCTAGATCGTTCATGTCAAACTTGTCTCCCATCTGTTCCTTGATGAACTCTCTAATAACTGCTTGACTTGACCCAGTGATAAGGTGGTCATCCACATAGACGGCGACTATTAGAACTTCCTTCCCTATAGACATGGTATATACAGCTTGATCGTAAGGACACCTGATGAAACGAAGCACTACAAGACATGTGTTGAGCTTTGAATACCAAGCCCGAAGGACTTGTCTGAGCCCGTACAGTGCTTTCAATAACCTGTACACTAACTTTTCCTTTCCACGTTTGACAAATCCCTCCGGTTGCTTGACATAGACCACTTCCTGAATCTCGCCATTGAAAAAGGCAGTTTTTACATCAAGATGATCAACCTCTCAGACATTCTTGGTAGCTAGAGCAAGCAGTAAATGAATTGTTTCCAGTCGAGTCACCGGTGCAAAATTAAAACAAAAACAATAATTATCGAAATCCTACCGCAGGATCCATGCAAAAACATGATATTTAATTCGGAGATTGATGATTTACCTTAAAGAAGCTTTACAATTGTATGTCTAATGGAGATCCAAGCTTTCACGATCGTTGAGTGCTTCTCTTCGAAGCCTCCTCTACGGTATCCACACGAACACTCCAAGAACGATTCTTGATTGGAAGGGAGGTACTAGCCTCCAATGAAAATATGAGATCTTCTTTTTAGGTTTTGGTTCAAGCGGCTGGGGATTATTTTTGTCGTACAAAATTAATTACCTTCTTTACCTATCATCATATATTTATATGATAGTGTAAGGTAAAAGCCCAACTAAAAACCTAGCCCAAGTTTGATTAATTAAATAATAGAATCAAATCCTATTATTTAAATAAATAATAATTAAGTCATACTTAATTATTAAAATCATATCTCATTTGTATTTTATTATATCTTAATTAAGTCCCACTTAATTAATATAATAAAATACAACTAATCATTTAATTATTTAAATTCATAATTTAAATTAATTCTTCCTTAAAATGTTCTATGTGTGTGACCCTGTAGGCTATCATTTAATTGGCAATAATTTTATTCTCTAATAAAATTATAAACAATGAGCGGCATCTAGTAATACATCATTGCTACCCAATTAAATAATAATTAAATCGTGATTCGATAAAACCTTTTTTGATTAATGTTCCCGTGTAATATAATCCCTTTAACCAAATATTATAGATTAAACTCGAGGCATGTTTCATGTCATCCTCTTCATAATTTAATCCGGGTTTACTTGATCCATGAGTAGACTATTAAAACAAATCACTATTTGAGCACGACCATGCATTTTATAGTCTCACTCAATCAAGGGGCCAATAATATCTCTCCTATCTGATAGGAGGGTTAAATCCTTTATCTATCATTCATATTTCTCATACGATTCACAATATACCCGATGTCCACTTTTATCATCACCCGGTCAAAGGTAACTTTTAATGTAGTCAAAGTATATTATCCTCGTATAGAAATATAATGATCTCAAGTCAAAGGATCATTACACCATTATCACTGTGAGTCTTTCTTATGACTTTATTAACATGAAGAATCTCACGGTGGGTCTGTCCAGTGCCATGTACCCTTACATGTACCTATGTTTTGACTTTAGTATCTCCATACTTATAACCAATGAGATGTGGTTATCAGTCAACAACATACTAGTCTATTTATGTATTATTATTATTGTCCTATATAATAATACTCGACTAGGGACCTTTAAGAATATGATATATTATATAATCTCAAGTTCAAGTTAAATACTTAAACTATATAATGTGTATCATTATTCTAAGGACATTTATTATGCTAACAAATATATCGCAGTAATTAAAGTCATAGTAAATACATTTATTAAATAATCAAATTACATAAAGGTTTATCAAAATAAACAATGTATTGCCTCTAGGGCACCTACACTAACAGTTTTTACATCAAGATGATCAACCTATCAGACATTCTTGGTAGCTAGAGCAAGTAGTAAATGAATTGTTTCCAGTCGAGTCACCGGTGCAAAAACTTCCTCAAAGTCCACCCCCTGTTTTTGCACAGAGCCCTTCGCGACAATTCGTGCCTTATACTTTGTAATCTGTCCGCTGACATCTCTCTTGATCTTGTAAACCCATTTCAAATCTATTGGTTTTCGTCCAGATGGCAACTCAGTTAATCTCCAAGTATCATTCCTTTCAACTGCGTCGATTTCAAGTTTCATGGCTCTCCTTTATTTCTCTTCTTTTGCAGCGTGCACATAGTTTACGGGCTCATCTACGCCCATTAACATTAACTCTTCTTTTGGTCCTTGTACTTGTGGGTGTGAACATACCTTCTCCTTCAAACTGATCACCTGGACCCCCTTCATTAATTTCAAGAACCAAGAAGATATTTGTCTGACTTGCTTGTGGCAGATCGTTTTGACCCACTACGCCATAAACGCACAAATGCAACGCCATGTTTACTGTTGCTTTAGGCAAAAAAAGCATTGCGTTAGACCAAATGCAACACCAGGGGGCGTTGCATCCGCCACCGTCCTGTTAGACCCCCTAAGGCAACGCTTTATGGCATCTAAAGCAACATCAATAAGCGTTGCATCTGACATATAATGCAACACCAGAGCATTCAAATGCAACACCAAAAGAGCGTTGCATTTGACATTAGTAAAAATTACAATTCCACGTCACTAAGTGGGTCCCACTAGCTTGCCACGTCATCAACGGGTCCAGCTGGCATGCCACGTCAGCAACAGTCTAGCTGGCATGCCATGTCAGCATGTGGGGCCCACTTGCCATGTCATCATGTGGGGCCACGTGCCATGTTAGCGATGGGGCCTACCATGCCACCTCAGTAGTGGGTCCCACGTGCCACGTCAGTACAGGGGTCCCACTTGCCACATCAGCAGTGGGTCCTACGTGCCACGTCAGCACTACGGCCCACAGCTATGTAATGCAACACTTTTTTTTTGCTTTTTAAAACACTAGTATCTGATCAAAGGCAACACTATATTTACCAAATGCAACATTAAAATATCTAATGCAACACTAAAATTATCAAATGCAACGCTGTAATTAAAATTTCTGCAATATATAGTTTCATACATAAACAAACCAATCCAAAACATTCAATATACATTCAATCATCCTACCAGCCATCCAAATAATTTACATCCCATCCACACCATACAAATACTTCTCAAAATATAACTACCTACCAAAACTAACCACATATAACATAATACAAGAAAAAAGCCTAATATTTAGTTCTACGTATGTGTATCTCATGTGAGAGTGAAGCTAAGTTGGCTAACACTAGAATTGATGTTGCTTGCACACCTTTACATCTCAACTTGCCTTCGAAAAAAGCCTGAGAAAATGAAACAAAAAAATTCTTCATTTAGTGCAAAACAAAAAGATTCCCTGCACAAATAATTACTCCTACTTTTAAATCTTCTATTATTATGTGGACGTTAGTGCAAAACAAATATACCAATATATACACGTTTGTTTCTGCTGAAGACTAAGCAGGATGGTGATGCTTTTTCTGGTCAAAAAAGGCCTGGACCATAAGCAGGCTGTATTAACTCTTTTAAAAATTATTAGGGAGAGTGTAACTTGAGATCAAAGCTATAAACCGGGTAAAACTTACTTGCAATCCATCTGAAATCAGAACACGAACATGACCATATCGTGGACCAGGACCTTTTCCTTGAACAACAACTCTACATTAAAACAATAATTAAATAAAATCACGACACCTTCAACATTTGTATAGCTGCAAATTTGCATATTAAGAAGATACCTACCTATGCCACTTGAATTTGTCATTTGTCATATCATTATTTAGCAGCAACATTAATATTTGCATATAATTCAACTCTCCATAATACCTGATGCATGCTTCCAACTACGAGAAAATTCCAAGTTAAAAGAAGATTAATTATGATTGATACCACAACCTAATATTTATATACTTACATATTATATAAAAGAGAATCAACTTAGCTACAAATAAATTATCATCATAGATAAAAAAAAACTAATAACTAATTTCATTAATCCATGCTCCACATCAGTTACAAGCAAACTATGAAACACATGGATGGATTAACAATCTCAGGTTGTCTTTCTGTTCATGGAAAATGTAGTCTTCTCATCATACCGTGAAATATGCTAAGGGCTAGAAATTCATTCTATGGGCAAAAACCTATCAATCTGATTACACTTTAGAAGGAGTCGAGATTTAGTTGTACAAGAGTGGCTCAACCTAACACTGTCAAGTAATCTACAATTCTTGCATATATTGATGCATTTTTAACCGTAAACAGAATACTGAAAATAATGCTCACCGTCCCACCAACAGTTGGGTCTGCCATGTGAAAAAAGCTAGTAAAATTGCCAGAAAGTCCTCCAAGTAGATGTAACAAGATAAAAGTAAATAAAATAAAATCCCTTAAAAATCCCTTTTAGCAGAAAACAGAGCCAAGCACTTAAAAAACCCTTAAAAACCACTTAAAATGTACAAAGCAGGCTTCTAGCCTTCTAGCAAAATAAAATCGACATTGTGTCATACAGTAAATAAATATATTATGTCCAGCATAAGCAAATTATATCTGCTTTACGTTCAGCAAAAAAGTGACATGATAGCCCATTTCGGCAGGGAGTCCAAGTACTCCTGATTATCTTCTGCAGTGTGCAGATAAATGTATCCCAACTGTTGGCTAACGTAATTTAGCAAGTCCGCAGCCTTACCTCATGATTAATTAAAATAAACTAACAGAAGTGTCTTTCAACTCATTTTCTCATTATCAAGAACCTAGGTTTCTCATTGAATTAAAAAAAATCTATTATCAGGACAATGGCATACTGAGCATAAAAACCAGGCACTGTACTTGTTATGCCATTTAAAATTTTACATTTAACTAACACAATATTGAACGTGATTTACGACATACTTTATAAAAAAATCAGGGTCTCCAATATTTGCACATTCCACGTAGTAATTTTCATGATCGTCAGTCCATACCATAAGCATTGTTGCAGTACAACCCTGAAAATACAATTAGTTTACTACAGATGTAAAATTTTAAAAACAATATAACAAATATACTGTTATAGTATTATCATATTAATCAAACTGTACTGCTAACAATAGTAGTACAAATGACTGGACTTGTAGTTCCACTCGAGCTTTAGTATTAGAACTATTGTCAGATACACATAGGTACCTTAAAATATATGAAATTCACTAGATAAACTATTGTCAATTACAAATAGGTACCTAATTGGATCGAATAATCTGAGTCCCTGACCTTTTCGACCAAACAAGTGAGATGCAGCATGTTTTGAAAATCAAATGAGTTTAATGCGATTAACTTTCAACATATCCAGGTTCCGAAATTAAAGAATAAAGTTGTTGGGCTATTTCACTATTGAAGCCAAGGGTAGTCATTACCTTGTGACCAGGTGATTCCTCTTCAGACCATTTTCCAAGAAGCTGATGTACAGTGGTGACTTCCCCATCTTCACCTGCATTTTATACAAGTAATGCATTTATGATGTATTTAATCCGCACACCATTTCATCTAAAAAAACAAAGGCTGGACATTTGTAAATTAGCTAAAAAGAAATGGACAATTATTAGTGTATAATTACTCTAAATATTAGTGTATAATTAGCTAAATTATTAGTGTCTATTACCATCTTGAAAGTTGATTAATTCCATTCAGTGTGTCTGACCCTCTAAATGTAAAGTCAACTAATAATGTAGGTGTACGTGCAAGGCACCATGCCACTAAGAACAGAATTCAAGTGCTTCTCATGTTTGATACAAATAAATGATTTTCTTGTATATATTGTTGTCCAATTCAACACCATGTCCTAGATAGTGTTGTGAAAAATTAGTACATTGAAATTAGTACAATGTACACAAATTATTACAAAAGAACATGTAGGGGATGGAAACCCCTAATCGATATTTGAGCTCATAGTACCTGTGAGTGCCAAGAGAAAATACACTTACAGTAATTGCAAAATTGCTTACGAAAACAAAATGACAGAAATGGAAATGTTTCTCATTGGTAGCAGTCAACTGAGAGTGATATCTGAATTCAACATTTATTTTTTGGTTACTACAATGATTTAAGATAACATTTAATTTTTCACAGCCCTGTATTTGTATTGTTTCACTGGATGCTGAAGAGGCTGAAAATATTTAGTTTATTTGATGAATAATTTTTTAATTTCTACATCCATGTCATCAGATATAACCCGTACGTGCAAGCTAGAAGCAGGATTGACCAGCTGAAGCGTTTGGGCCACAGTGTAGATAAGGTATGATAACTCTCTATTACGTTCAGAGTTATTTATGCTCAACGTACCATTCGA
The DNA here is from genome assembly GCA_037693485.1 of Kitagawia praeruptora. Lineage (NCBI taxonomy): Eukaryota > Viridiplantae > Streptophyta > Magnoliopsida > Apiales > Apiaceae > Kitagawia > Kitagawia praeruptora. Next base: position 132,114,994 of record CM075347.1, read on the forward strand.
ATATTCAAAATTATTCTAGATTATACACCGGAAAGCATTACAGTTTTGATATTATACTAACTTGTAATAATCAGGTTGAATTCATCTTGATGGGTGGCACTTTCATGTTCTAATTAGTACATTGGTAGAAATTAAAGAAATTAGAGAAGTTGAATTATTTTAGCAACCCGAGAGAGCAAGAGAGAGAGATGGGGGGAGGAGAGGGAGAGAGAGAGAGAGAGAGAGAGAGAGAGAGAGAGAGAGGTACCGAAGGCAATGGAGGCAGTAGCCACGGAGACGTGAAAAAAGGCGACGAGGAACACTAGTGCAGAGCTTGAAGGCGGTGGATGCTTTCTGTAATCAATCTCTAATAACCAAATTCAACCAAAACCAAGTACAAAATCAAAACCCTAATTTGAATACCCAATCAATCAAACACAAAATCCTAAATTGAAATCTATACTAGTTAGAGATTGAATACCTAAATCAAAGCCCCAACTTTAATACTTAAATTAGTAGATAGAAAGTGAGATTGAGAGACAGAGAGAGAGGTGATTGTCGAGAGAGAATTAGTATAGAGGGAGGCAGGGAGCGAGAATGAATGTTTTTGGGGGGAAGTTAGAATTTTTTAAGGGGAAAGTTGAGTGCGCCCAAATTTTTGAAGGGGGGAAATCATCGATGTAAATTTTTACCTAGTAACGCGTGTTATCTATTTTATGTATAATTTTATTTTACTTATTTTGTTTTTAAAATTTTAAAATTTAAAAAGTTTAAAAATGCGTGAGATCAAAATTTTGATCATGATACTAACATCCGTACGTTTGAAACGTCGAAAAAAATAATTTAAAAAAATAGATTCATCATTCGGGACAAAACTAGTTTAAAAAAAACCTAATTTGACCGGTTTGACCGTTATAAAACCAAACCAAATGCATCTAGGAATTTTTTTAAAAAAAGTATCACATCATTAAAATCGTTAGATCTTGACATCCGTATGTTTGGAAAGTCGAAAAAATAATTAAAAAAATAGTAATTGGCTTATTGTTTCTATTTTTTTAAAAATATTTTTGAACGATCCAACCGTACGGATGTCAATATATATCTAATGTAATGATATTCCCAAAGTTTCTGAAAATAAAAAATTAATTTGATTGGAGATCTTAGTAGATCACTACTATTTTCAATATGACTCGTAACTAGTGCTTTGTTACGGATTATTGTTTCTATTTTTTAAAAAATATTTTTGAACGATCCAACCATACGGATGTCAATATATATCTAATGTAGTGATATTCCCAAAGTTTCAGAAAATAAAAAATTAATTTGATTGGAGATCTTAGTAGATCACTACTATTTTCAATATGACTCGTAACTAGTGCTTTGTTACGGATTATTGTTTCTATTTTTTAAAAAATATTTTTGAACGATCCAACCGTACGGATGTCAATATATATCTAATGTAATGATATTCCCAAAGTTTCAGAGAATAAAAAATTAATTTGATTGGAGATCTTAGTAGATCACTAACATTTTCAATATGACTCGTAACTAGTGCTTTGTTACGGATTATTGTTTCTATTTTTTAAAAAATATTTTTGAACGATCCAACCGTACGGATGTCAATATATATCTAATGTAATGATATTCCCAAAATTTCAGAGAATAAAAAATTAATTTGATTGGAGATCTTAGTAGATCACTACCATTTTCAATATGACTCGTAACTAGTGCTCTGTTACGGATTATTATTTATATTTTTAAAAAAATATTTTTGAACGATCCAACCGTACAGATGTCAATATATATCTAATTTATTGATATTCCTAAATTTTCAGAAAATGAAAATTGACACGTCACCCAGGTGGGTCCCCCAACTGCCACGTAAGCATTTTTAAAAAAAAATCAAAAATAGCTAATGCAACGCTTTTAAAGGCAAATGCAACACCTCTTTCACCTAATGCAACGCTTTTGCCTCGTCAACCAATGACACGTCAGCAAATGTGGGTCCCACATTTGCCACGTCAGCAATTATGGGGCCCACATTTGCCACGTCAGCTCATGTGGGCCTCTGCCACGTCACCCTGGTGGACCCCACACTGCCACGTCACCCAGGTGGGTCCCACAACTGCCACGTAAGCATTTTTAAAAAAAATCAAAAATAGCTAATGCAACGCTTTTAAAGGCAAATGCAACACCTCTTTCACCTAATGCAACGCTTTTGCCACGTCAACCAATGACACGTCAGCAAATGTGGGTCCCACATTTGCCACGTCAGTAATGGTGGGCCCCACATTTGCCACGTCAGCACCTGTGGGCCTCTGCCACGTCATTCTGGTGGACCCCACACTGCCACGTCACCCAGGTGGCTCCCACAACTGCCACGTAAGCATTTTTAAAAAAAATATAAAATACCTAATGCAACGCTTTTAAACAGCAAATGCAACACCTCTTTCACCTAATGCAACGCTTTTGCCACGTCAACCAATGACACGTCAGCAAATGTGGGCCCCACATTTGCCACGTCAGCACCTGTGGGCCTCTGCCACGTCACCTTGGTGGACCCCACACTACCACGTCACCCTGGTGGGTCCCACAACTGCCACGTCAGCATTTATTAAAAATTCAAATATACCTAATGCAACGCTTTTAAATAGCAAATGCAACACCTCTTTCACCTAATGCAACGCTTCTGCCACGTCAGCCAATGACACGTCAGCAAATGTGGGTCCCACATTTGCCACGTCAACAAATGTGGGTCCCACACTTGCCACGTCAGCAAATGCCACGTCAACACGTGTGGACCCCACTGCTGCCACATCAGCATTTTTTAAAATTAAAAAATATCTAATGCAACGCCTGCTGCTAGTGTTGCATTATGTGAAACACCGTGGATCAAATGCAACACTAAATTATATGTAATGCAACACCAGTTCAAGTTCTGTTTCGTTAGAGCCAAAATTTCATACCTAACGAAACACTTTCACTGAAACACTTTCTAAAAGCGTTGCATATGAGCATTTATGGGGTAGTGACCCCGGCTCCACGACTTGCTCTCATTAAAATCTACGTCTCGACTAATACAAATAAATTTAGTCTCATGGTCGTACAATCTATAGGCCTTCGTGCCCGATTCTTTCCCTAGATGTATCACTGCCTTGCTCCTTGAATCCAATTTCTTTAATTGACATTTGAGACTCTCATGTAAGCCAAGCAACCGAACACTCGAACATGCTCCAGATGTGGTTTCATGCCTGACCAAGCCTCGTACGGAGTTAGTCCTGTAACAGCCCTTGTTGGAAGTCTATTGAGTAAATAAATTGTGTGATGAATAGCCTCTCCCCAGAAATACATGGGTATATAACTCTGTCTCCTTTAGCAAACTACGAGCCATTTCTATCATGGTGCTATTCCGTCGTTCGACCACCCCATTTTGCTATGGTGAGTAAGGTGATGTAAGCTGCCTTTTAATTCCAACTTCCTCACAGTACTTCATAAATTCATTTGATGTGAATTCTCCGCCTCTATCAGTTCTGAAGGTCTCTATCCGTTTATCTGAACTGTTTTCAACTAGAGTTCGAAATCTTTTAAAAGCGTCAAGAGCATCACTCTTGCTTTTCAGCAGATATGCCCACATAACTCGACTAAAATCATCAACGAGAAGTAAGATGTACCTGTTACCAGCACTTACTGCCTTGCTCCTTGAATCCAATTTCTTTAAGTTTACATTTGAGACTCTCATGTAAGGCAAGCAACCGAACACTCGAACAGGCTCCAGATGTGGTTTCATGCCTGACCAAGGCTCGTATGGAGTCAGTCCTGCGACAGCCCTTATTGGAAGTCTGTTGAGTAAATAAATTGTGTGATGAATAGCCTCCCCCAGAAATACGTGGGTAACTCTGTCTCCTTTAGCAAACTACGAGCCATTTCTATCATGGTGCGATTCCGTCGTTCGACCACCCCGTTTTGCTGTGGTGAGTAAGGTGATGTAAGCTGCCTTTTAATTCCAACTTCCTCACAGTACTTCATAAATTCATTTGATGTGAATTCTCCGCCTGTATCAGTTCTGAAGGTCTTTATCCGTTTATCTGAACTGTTTTCAACTAGAGTTCAAAATCTTTTAAAAGCGTCAAGAGCATCACTCTTGCTTTTCAGCAGATATGCCCACATAACTCGACTAAAATCATCAACGAGAAGTAAGATGTACCTGTTACCGGCACTTACTGCCTTGCTCCTTGAATCCAATTTCTTTAAGTTGACATTTGAGACTCTCATGTAAGCCAAGCAACCGAACACTCGAACAGGCTCCAGATATGGTTTCATGCCTGACCAAGGCTCGTACGGAGTCAGTCCTGTGATAGCCCTTATTGGAGGTCTGTTGAGTTAATAAATTGTGTGATGAATAGCCTCTCCCCAGAAATACGTGGGTAACTCTGTCTTCTTTAGCAAACTACGAGCCATTTCTATCATGGTGCGATTTCGTCATTCGACCACCCCGTTTTATTGTGGTGAGTAAGGTGATGTAAGCTGCCTTTTAATTCCAACTTCCTCACAGTACTTCATAAATTCATTTGATGTGAATTCTCCACCTCTATCAGTTCTGAAGGTCTCTATCCGTTTATCTGAACTGTTTTCAACTAGAGTTCGAAATCTTTTAAAAGCGTCAAGAGCATCACTCTTGCTTTTCAGCAGATATGCCCATAAAACTCGACTAAAATCATCAACGAGAAGTAAGATGTACCTATTACCGGCACTTACTGCCTTGTTCCTTGAATCCAATTTCATTAAGTTGACATTTGAGACTCTCATGTAAGCCAAGCAACCGAACACTCGAACAGGCTCCAGATGTGGTTTCATGCCTGACCAAGGCTCGTACGGAGTCAGTCCTGTGATAGCCCTTATTGGAAGTCTGTTGAGTTAATAAATTGTGTGATGAATAGCCTCTCCCCATAAATACGTGGGTAACTCTGTCTTCTTTAGCAAACTACGAGCCATTTCTATCATGGTGCGATTCCATCATTCGAACACCCCGTTTTGTTGTGGTGAGTAAGGTGATGTAAGCTGCCTTTTAATTCCAACTTCCTCACAGTACTTCATAAATTCACTTGATGTGAATTCTCCGCCTCTATCAGTTCTGAAGGTCTCTATCCATTTATCTGAACTATTTTCAACTAGAGTTCGAAATCTTTTAAAAGCGTCAAGAGCATCACTCTTGCTTTTCAGCAGATATGCCCACAAAACTCGACTAAAATCATCAACGAGAAGTAAGATGTACCTATTATCGGCACTTACTGCCTTGCTCCTTGAATCCAATTTCTTTAACTTGACATTTGAGACTCTCATGTAAGCCAAGCAACCGAACACTCGAACAGGCTCCAGATGTGGTTTCATGCCTGACCAAGGCTCGTACGGAGTCAGTCCTGTGATAGCCCTTATTGGAAGTCTGTTGAGTAAATAAATTGTGTGATGAATAGCCTCTCCCCAGAAATACGTGGGTAACTCTGTCTCCTTTAGCAAACTACGAGCCATTTCTATCATGGTACGATTCCGTCGTTCGACCACCCCGTTTTGCTGTGGTGAGAAAGGTGTTGTAAGCTGCCTTTTAATTCCAACATCCTCACAGTCACTAGTACAAAATTGGCTTTTTACGTCGGTTAAATATGTCTTATACGTCGGTTAAATGGCGACGTATAGAGGGGCGACGTATAAAGTCACGAGTCTTTTACGTCGGTTAAAAAGGCGACGTATAAAGTCTAAATATACGTCGCTAAAAAGCCGACGTATAATGTCGACGAAGGCCGACGTATAATGTTGTAAAAGCCGACGTATAATGTTGAAAAAGCCGACGTATAATGTAGAAAAAAAGCCGAAAAAAAGCCGACGTAAAATGTTCAAAAACACCGACGTATAATGTCACTAGTACAAAAATGACCTTTTACGTCGGTTAAATATAAGAACCGACGTATATTGTCAAAAAAATTAAAAAAATAATAATTTTTCAATTTCTCTGTACCCATTCCCATGAACCTATTGAACAATGTATAAACTTATATATTATAACAAAGTTTTGTACAACCAAAAACCATATCTACAAGAAATAATACTAAATAATACTCAAGAATCAACTTCAACAAGAAGGTATTTCGTATTTATTTATCCATCTCTCTTCTAACTTTAATACATATGCATATGGTGCATAAAATGTAAAATTTAAGGAAATTAGAGCATCTCCAGTAGTGCTCGTCATTTTCAGTTCGTTGAAGATAACAAGATCAAGATAACTCCATATCCCTCGCAGCCGAGCATCCATTCCCTTTAAAGGCTGCAAGTTTTCCAGTACCGTGCACAGGACAGTTACACAACATCAACAGTCAAGTCACAGTAATAGGAAAGGCTAATAGAACATCTAGATAAGCAAAAAAGAACAACCTCCACTTACTGCTAGCTTGCTAGGCAAAACAGTCACTTAAAAGTTATTCTGTTGTAATTTGACTATCAAAAATTTAAACAGAATTAAAACTTAAAAGTTCCTAATCTGATTGTCAAGAATTTGAATAAAATTAAAACTCTATGCAAGAACTGAGCAACCACATACATCTGACATATTAGATTATACTCAACAGACACCAAATGCAGACATTATGAAAGCTTACCATTTGGTTGAGATACATTAATGGCATTTGCAATTCTTAGAAGAGGACGATCGAAAGGTAGCCCTAGCCTCATGTGAAGAAGCCTTCGAACTTCCACTGCAGAGAGCAAGCTTTAAAAAAATGTTAGAATGCTCATAGAGTCATAGTACCGTGACTGCAAGCATACTCAAAACATCATGGCACCATGACAAAGGTTAATAAACAAAATACTACTCTGTATAAAATTCAACCGTTTATCTTCCATCCATAACAAAATACTTAGGGAAGCAAACACTTCAACACCACAAATTTCAGGAACCAACAACTTGCCAACACGTTTTAAACATGACAGATAGTAGTATTTTTCTTCCAAAATATACGCAATACATTTCAAAGAGAAAGTCAGAGAAAGCTGCACCTTGCTTCATTTCCGTTTCCCCATAAGTTAATTCATATATAACAGTTATTGGATGTGAAACCCCAGGAGGACTGAAGTGATATGGATATATCTGCAACGGAAAAGATACTTAATAAACATCCAAATTCATTCAGTGGAAGGCTTTTTCGGGTCAGAATTTCTCTGAGGTGTCTATCAGCCCACAGCTGGCGCGTCATATTCTTTCTAATTAGTAAAAAAGAATACAGAATATGAATTTGCATCTTACATTTGATTTTTGTGTAAAGAGATCAGGAAAAATTGTTGTTTTAACTGCATGTAACTGGTCAGTTAGTGCAGGGATGAGTAGGTTCGAAATTGCAGAAGCAATGGAAAGTTCCTTTGCAGCATAACAAAGCACTTCTAGTTTGTAATCCACAACCAAAAGTTTAGTTTCTTCAGGAGCTGTAAGAGAAACATAAATTACCATTGTTAATATTTTAAATCTAGTTATATGGAAGAGAACATGGGATTTAATTCTTGAAGCATATACTTATAATTCATGTATACAGTAGGTATCAATAATTTGACAGTACAATGTTACAAAGACATATAGACAGAATAAAATACTGTTGTTACTAACAAAAAAGATTTATTAATCTCTAATATCATGTCTACCAAAGTAAGCATCCTAACTTCTGTAATCTGATAGATTATAAGCACTTGTATCTGTAGCTCTTCAAAAACTGTTCAAGACAAAGATATTTAATGAACATTCAGGGATCTAAGCTGTAAGCATTACATTTGGGGAAAATATTAGAAGCAAATATAATAGTGACCATAAAATGTAATAAGTTTCAATTTTAGAATACAACACATACCATGAATCTCGCACCTCTAATGAGTAGGGATCTTCCATTTTAGTGGTGATTGTGATAGCCGACTTAAATAGGTGGATGATGTAAGAATATAAATATCTTAAAGAAAAGGCTGTAAGTTGGATAGGCGATAGTAATATAACGTTAAACAAAGTTATGTTCTTTGTGGATCTTTACTTTATCTGGAAAATAGGTTATAGTAACTCCATGGAACTCAAACAAAGCATGGCAATTCATGAGTGGAAATCAAATTTAGGCCAAAAAAGTCATGCAACCGCCTTTTCCTATAAATTTTTCATACCTGGAAAAAATTCAGCAGATGGTGAAGTAGACTTTTGTTTGTTAACCGATCTACTCAGCAGGAGTTGTACTTGAATTATATCTGCATTCTAAGAACTGAAACCTTTAAAGAAGCTGATACAAGAAAGGAAATATATAAATAGTATTAAACATATAATTTAGCAATTAGCACTAAAGCCACTATTAACACGTTGCAGGTCTGATTCTCAATGTAAAGTAATTACCTCCTCTATAGAAGTAAATGTTCTGATGTCCCTATCCTTCAAACATAAGTATGAACATAAGTATGAACATAAGTATGAACATAAGTATTAAGTATGAACATTATGAAATGCAGACATTAAAATCTCAAAATTAACACATACGAAATATAAATTAACACAAACTACGTCTCACACCAAATTCATAGCATTCATCCAGTTATGTAATCCTACACATCAATTCAACTTAAAATTACATAAAAATCCAATAAAATCAGCAGCAAAAATTCAATTAGAAATACAGATCCAAACACAATACACAAACACAAAATTTCTAAATAATTCAAATAAAACCCTAAATACATACATTGATACACAAAAATACAGATAAATTCAAAAATCAACATACACACACACACACAAAAACACATATAAATTCATCCAAAACCCTAATATCTCAAACATAACACAAACAATCAATCATCAAAACCAGCTTTACAGCACCCCCAGTTTTTAGATACTTATCTGCAAATTTAATTGGCGTTGACCCGCTTAATCGGAGAGATTGGGGTGGGAGAGAGTCGAGGGCGGAGAAAGATGAGGGAGACGGAGAGAGATTTGAGAATGACGATAGAGAGGCTGAAATCACACATCTTCGTGTAGAAGGAGGCGCCGCAGGGAGAGAGGCGAGAGAGATTAGGGTAGATTGGAAATAGACGCGGGTGTTCGATTAGACGTTATATCTTTTAAAGGTTTTATACGTCGGTTATATTAAGAGCGACGTTATATACGTCGCCTTTTCCTCAACCGACGTATATAGTAGCATTATATACGTCGGTCATATTAAGAGCGACGTATAAAGTTGTATTATATACGTCGCCTTTTCTCAACCGACGTATAAAGTTGTATTATATACGTCGCCTTTTCTCAACCGACGTATAAAGTAGTATTATATACGTCGTCTTTTTCTCAACCGACGTATAAAGTAGCATTTTATACGTCGCCTTTTTTCAACCGACGTATAAAGTAGCATTTTATACGTCGCCTTGTCCTCAACCGACGTATAATATGATCTTATACGTCGGCGTTTTCTTCAACCGACGTAAAAAATGTTAAAAATTGACCTTATACGTCGCCTTTATGCGGAACCGACGTATATAACTACTTTATACGTCGCCTTTGGCCAGAACCGACGTATAAGAGGCGACGTATAAGGTCAGTTTTGTACTAGTGAGTACTTCATAAATTCTTTTGATGTGAATTCTCCGCCTCTATCAATTCTGAAGGTCTCTATCCGTTTATCTGAACTGTTTTCAACTAGAGTTTGAAATCTTTTAAAAGTGTCAAGAGCATCACTCTTGCTTTTCAGCAGATATGCCCACATAACTCGACTAAAAGCATCAACGAGAAGAAAGATGTACCTCTTATCGGCACTTGTACTTGGTGTTATTGGCCCTCAAAGGTCACCATGTACCAATTCGAGGTGCCTTTTGGCATGAAATTCAGCTTGCTATGGAAAACCCTTCCTTGTTTCTTTAGACATTAGACACCCTGTACAAATTTCATCAGGTTGGACTATTTTGGGCAGTCCATGTTTGTAGTCGACATTAGTGTAAGAGCTTTATAGTTTACATGTCCTAGACGGGAATGCCAAAGCCAACTCTTGTCATCGCACCTCGTTAGCATACACCTCTGTTCACCAGTTTTGAGTATTGCCTTATATAGTCTGTTTTTATAGCGATTCACCTCTATCAGTAGCTCACCCCTCTTATCACGAACCCATAAACAGTCTCCATTCAGCATGACTTGGTTTCCCTCTTCTAAAAGCTGGTCTATTGACAAAATATTGTTGCACAATGAGGGGATGTAATACACCTCATTTAACACTCTGTTTTCACCATTGCTGCATTTTAAGATAATCGAGCCCTTTCCCTTTCTGTGTACTACAGAGTTATCGCCAAATTTTACTTTGCCAGTCACACTTTCGTCTAATTCACTGAATTTTCCTCGCTGTCCCGTCATATGGTTACTAGCGCCATTATGCAAATACTACAAATTTGACTCCTCTTTCTTCTCATCAGTTTTTGAATTCAGTTTCGGAGTTACATTCTCCTCATTGATTAGCATCATACCTTCCTCCTTCACCTCGTACTTTACCATAAGCAAAGTTGGTTCATCATCAGGGATTGCTGCAATATTTGCCTCTTCCTTTGCTTCCCTATCTCGTTTGGGCTTCTTACATTATACAGCGAAATGCCCATACGCCCTGCAGTTGATACAACATACATTACCCTTGTCTCATACCCAACGCAGATTGTCCTTTCCTTTGTACTTATGTTCGGAGAACCCATCAATTTTGCGGATCTTCTACGCCATTCCTCCAGGGTTAGTAATACTTTTTGTTCCTCCTTTTCCCTTTTGTTCCACTCTTCTTCGGTGAGTAACAGTTGATGCCCACTATTCTCGGTTTGGCCTCACAACCTCTCTTGATGTGCCTTCAAGGATCCAACTGTTTCCTCAAACGTCATCCTGTTGAGGTTCCCAAATTGCTCTATGGTAGATGCATTTTGTATGAATTTAAAAGGAACGGCTCGTAACAATTTTTTCACGACGTGTGACTCATTCACACTCTCCCCAATTGTTCGTATGTTGGTCACCAAACCGTTTAATTTAGGTATACATTTATTTTTTTATAATTGCAAGCAATTCAATTTTTTAAGACAAAATAGCAATACTATAATTCTTAATAACTAATCAATTACTCCTTCAGCCCAATAGGTTCAGAGGTTTCTGACACGCATTTTAGCTGCATTTTATGGATAGTTCGATAACTTATTTTTAAAATTTTCTTTTTTCGTATAAAAATATAATGTATATATTTAATACAAGAAAAGAAAATTTTAAAAATAATTTGAACTACCCTTAAAATACACCTTAAAATGCGTGCCAGCAAGTGTAAAAAAAAGGTAAAGAATTGGTTGGGACGGATGGAGTATCTTTTTCTACTAAAACACATTACCTTTTTCAACTTTTCTAGCTAAAACTTCTCCTTTTTCAAAAAAAATCATGCATCATTTTATTTAATGAAATAACGGTTTGTTTTATTTAATAAAATAAACTAACCCTTACTTAGTTACTTTTTACTCAATTTCCTTTATTTTTATATACAATTATTTTGTAATAATTGCGGGCAATTCTATTTAATAAAACAAAATAATAACTAATCAATTACATTTTTCAAGTAAAACACATTACATTTTCTAACTTTTGTAACTATAACCTCTGGTTTCCCAAAATATCATGGGACATTTTTATTTAATGCAATAAACTAATAATATTATAATTAACAATAACTAACTGATTACATTCTTCAAAAAATATGTTACATTTTCTAACTTTTTTAACTAAAACCTCTCCTTTTCAAAAAATATCTATGACCAATAATTTTATAATTACTAATTACTAACTGATTATGTGACGCCCCTGGGATCAGAATTTTGTGCCACAAAACCAATACAAAGACATAACTATAAATAAAACTTACTTACCCAAATGACCACTCAATCAGTCACATGGTATGAAACAAGAATCTAACCTATATAAATTTGTTCCCATTTTATTAGAGAACAAATTGAGAATGGTACTCTGAAAATTCATTTTGTTCCTACCCACAAACAAATTGCAGATATTCTAACTAAGCCACTTGAGGGTACCTTCATTAGGATGGTAAGTGAGTTAGGAATCTTAATTAAATTAATAGATTCTTAAATATGCATAAGTAGCAAGGTATGTATTTCAGCTTATAGTTTTGATGCTCGTCATTATCTATATTTAAATATTAACTTTTTTTTAAATATTAACTTCTTTAGCTATGAAATACTATATTTTGATAGTGTGTGAAGTGTGATATAGATTATGATGAAGAACTAGACCTTGAAAATACTTAGTCCTGACTTAGTGTTCCAAACTCTGAATTTAATTAAGACTCTGATCAGTTGTTTAGTTCTAATGATTGTTTTGTGTCTATACTTGTAAACTTTGAATGTATGCACATTATCAATCTCTAGATAATGAACAGTAAATAGACAAGTAAATAAAATAATTTTTTTTATTTCATTAAATAAAAGTATTTACATACATGAAATTGAAATACTAGTCTTTTTTTTTTCGTCTAACCACTACCCCTAATACAGTTGAATGTTTTGTAAGATACCGAGAAATGTTCGTTCTTCAAATAACAGTGAAAATTGGCTTCTGATTGTAATCTCGATTGTTTGTAATCTCGATTTGAAATTTAATAAGACCAGTCGAGGGTTGTTTCAACAAGTACCAAAGCTGCTCATGCTACTCACTAATAATGCGTACACAATCTTGCTTGACTTTAAGCTTTGTATCAATCTTTGTATGTGCCGCTAAGAAATTTTTTGTCCCACCATGTAAGGCACTAATAATGCGTACACAATCTTGTTTGACTTTATGCTTTGTATCAATCTTTGTATGTGCCGCCAAGAAATTTTTTGTCCCACCATGTAAGGTTTCTTTCAAGCAGTACCATAGCTGGAGCCGACATGCTCCTAAGTGATGATGCTTAAACGCTCTTGCATGACTTTAAATGATTAGTAAGGTGGAAAACACAACTAATAGAAGCATGTTTGAGATGATGGAAGGCGATTGCAACTCTCGTTCATCTTGTGGATGGAAAGTCAAGAGGTTAATAGGCAAAAACCTTCCACAAGTACATACTTCAATGATGTCCAAAAGAAGAGTAAAGCTTTTCTCTGCCCTTCTGACATACTCCCGATAATCTGCAATTTGAGATGGGTAATTATATAGTAAGTATTAATAAACATATTGATTCTCTTATTGCAAACAGTAATCAGGTGCTTATGACACTAAAAAGTTCTAGATCTAACAAAAAAGGTCCACAACCATTCTTTGCTACCAATAAATAAGAGGTTCCCCGCGTGACTTGGCAAGGCTTGTTGGGTTTATAATTCTAAAATCATATGTTATTAGTTAATTCAAATGTTTTAGTTTAGTTGATTTGTAATAAGCTTAATAAAACGTCTGTGAACTGTTGCCCGAGTCATGCATTGGAGATAAGCTTTAGAAGTTAAAGATCGAGTCTTACTGAGTAATGCAGCTGAAGTAGGAGTGCAGGAGTTTAAATAGGCATTAGTTGCTTGTTTTGTGGAAACTCTGCGTTTATGTTTAAGAGAATAAGAATTATTATTTTTCTCTTCAAAACGTTTTCACTATACCTTTACTTATATATATATATACGTTGTGTGTATTTGTAAGCAAGAGTATTTTGTGCGTAAGTTTTCCAACAAGGCTGATGCCTAAGAAAAGCTATCCTTATACAAAAAATACCGGACAACCTATTTTTGAATCATAAAACAATATATGACCCTTCAATTTAGTCACAAGAACTCACATGTTGTTCATCAAAACATTTTCACATATGAACGTAACAGCTAGGTGGTGCTCAAAAAACAAACAAGAAAGCCACTTCAAACACAGGATATTTATTATATCCAAAAACTGGTGCTCAAAAAACAAACAAGAAAGCCACTTCAGGATATTTATTATATCCAAAAACTAAAAAGTTGTTACTGCTATAGAACATATAAGCTTCAACTCAACATATAAGATAAGCTTCAACTCTACATAAAAGATGGTAGAGACCAGATAGATAAGTAAATAAAATTACGTCCTATCAGAAATCATATAATAATAATTACCTTCTCCACACCACTGAACTGCTGGTGCTGGACCGCAGTCAGGTCTCAAGAGAAGAGAATAAATGTGATCGGGAAATAAATAGTTCTTAGAGATTCTCATAATCTAGAGAAATATTTAATGTATTCAATCATATTGAAATGCTAGTTTATAGTGGGAAAATAGAAATTTTGAAAATAATACGAAAAAACTAACTGCATTGTGCAAAGAGAAAGCCCAAAAGATAACACATCATAATTTACAAGATAGGGTTAACATGTGGTAGCTTGGACAAACACCATATAATGAAATAAATAATAACATTAGCACCTTTTCCTTAAAAGCCTCACATAAATAGAGCTAGTATTTTCCATTCACATTTTTTGGACTTCGGATTTGAATGAATTCACGTATTTTCCATTCACATATTTTGGTCTTTGGATTTGAAGGAATTCACTTTTCTCTGTGTAAATGATGCTGAATCTAAGAAAATTAAGATATCTATAATGTTTAACTAATAAAAGACAATGAATTCATTAAAATATATTAGTATTAAAAATACTAGATAAATATACACGAACCAAATATTAAAATATTCCATTAAACACATGTCATATCAGGTAACTACTAATCTTAAACCAAATCAACGACCATGAAAGAGTCACTCACATTTCCCTGCCATGTTGTATGAGGTAGTTGCTCCACATTTCACCTTCATAAGCTTCAGCACAGGTGGAACAACAACATCCACCCCATTAACTTTTATTGGAGCATTTTCTTCATTATTTGCTGAAAATTTAAATTAATATATAAATTAACATAAGATCATATCATAGATACCTTTTATATACAAAGAAATTATAAATACTTGATATTAACTTTGATATTAACTTAGAGAGAAAATTGTAATAAATTTTCTTAAATATCTCAAAAAAATAAAGATGGTCAACAAAATTAGATCTGAGGGGAAACATGTCTCATTAGCCATTTCATAAGATGCCTTTCAAAATTTTAAAGAATTCTCAATTATCAAAACTAACAAAACACCAGAAAGGAAAATTCATTACCAGATCTGTATGGCAACATCCAGAATGACCGGATCTGGGCGACAACAACCTGACTTTTAAGTAGGCGACATCCTTTTTCTTCCAACCTAAATCAATTCATCCTTTATGAGAAATGTTAAAGAACCTGACATTCAATTTCTACCACCAAAAAAAACTTTAAAAAAACTGACCTCGATGAAGCAGCACTCTTTGCCATCAACAAACACACCTTTATTTGCCTATAGGCTCACTATTTATACAATGATTGATAGGTTGTTTTCTAGAACCTTCTAAATTTTGAGTTTGCATAAAACCGTCTAAAACCAAACAAGGGCCCATGGTGAAAACCTAGGCCCAAATTATTTTAATTTGGTAAAAATACTAGATATATGGATGATCCTATAAAATTAATTAAATTAAAATATAGCTCAATTTTATAGTAGTAACAACAAAATTCTTATCAACTATTTTTTGTTATTATGCAAAAAAATGTGACACAATTTTATATATTCATATTTATTTATTTGTTTTGAAAAATATAAAATATAAGTAAAAAATTTAAAATCTATCTATACTAAATATAAACAAAGCATGATATTATATACTTGTATATAATAAGCCAGGGATATTATCCCTTATTTATATAATAATTTACGGATTTTATCCAAAATTTTGGTACAGTACCTAAAAAATAATTTTAATATTTTTGAAAATATACTATCAAGATTATATCGTATTATAAAAAATATTTTAATCTAGATATGATATAAATTAAAAGTGGTTGTATTAGAATTTAATTTTATTTGTTTATTAGTATAATCTAGATATGATATAAGTTAAATGTCCATATTTACTATTTGAAATCTATATTCTATGAATTTATAGCTCACGCGTATCTTTAATTTATTAATAATTTAACAATTTTCATCTGTAAAACACTCGAAATCTTAAGTGAAAATACAATTATGAATTTTAAAATTAATAATCCTACAATGTAGAAAGATAATCCTATTGAGTAGAAAACCTATTATAAATATACTTTTTAGTTTACTTATTAAAATCTTAAGAAAAAAAACAATTACGAATTTACACATACATTATTTTGTATTTCAATATAAATATATTTTTAGTTTATATATTAAAATGTAAAATATATTTCTTTCATATTATTACCACGTGTCGATAAAGCCAGTAGATTTGTAGTTTAATAATACACATCATTGAAATCTCTTGTGGACCTACTTAGCACGAGAGTCCTCATTTAGGCACAAAATTAACAAAAAAGCACCATGAAATTGAATGTAGAGAATCAAGAATTTGGGAAAACCAAACATTGATTGGAAGAGTATCATCCAGAGGGTCTTTAGATGGAATAGAAAAGTATATTACAATACATTTAATTAAGTTTTTACAAAAACACATGTCATGTTCTCATTAATTTACTATGACATTTAGGTTTTATATGAACGAATTTTCTAGTATGTGCCCAAGTGCACATGCTAAGAATCCGTGCTTCATGAATTGTCAAATTTTGATTGGTGGATATTTCATTAATAATGATGGGCCCCTGCATTCACATAAATATTCATCAATCAAAACTTTACAACTCATCAAGCACATATTCTTATCATGTGCCCATGGGCACACACTAGACAAACCCTTATATAAAATAGATACAATTACAGTTATTGATTTGTAGACGCTAAATTGTATGAACTGTGTTCTTCACCCCCAGCAACTCTCTCATCTTCTCAAACTTGGTAGTAGTAAGTGCCTCTGTTAAAGAAATCAGCTCTTTATTCATCTGTGCGCGCGTACTTGACAATAATCTCGCCCTTTTCAACACATTCCCTTATAAAATGATAGCCTATATCTATGTGTTTGCTTCTGCCGTGGAATACTGGATTCTTCGCCAAATCGATATTGGATTTATTGTCTACAAAAATCGTTACTGGACCAATGACTTTACCTGTTAGTTAAACCAAGAGATTTCACAGCCATATGGCTTGACAAGCATCAGCAGTAGCTGCGATAAATTCCGCTTCGCACAAGGAGAGTGCAACACACCTTTGCTTCTGAGATACCCACGTTATTAAACTCTCGTTCAAATAGAACGCCATGCCGCCAGTGCTCTTCCTATCTTCCACATTGTCAGCCAAGTCACTATTTGAAAAACTGATCAAAATACTATTCTGAATGTCTCTTGCATAAATTAATCCAAAGTCGATTGTTCCCTTCACATATCTGAGGATCCGCTTAGCAACATTTTGATGCAATAAAGTAGGCCTTTCCATAAACCTACTGATTAGTCCAACAAAGTAGGCCAAATCTGGTCTCGTATACACTAAATATCGCAGACCACCAATAATACTTTTAAATTCCGTAGCATTAACTGGTATTCCTTCCTCATCCTTATGCAGAATTTCTTTAGGGTCCATTGGATACCTGGTCGCGTTGCAATCTCGCTTTCCTGACTTCTCTAGGATCTTTCTTGCATACCCGGATTGTTTCAAATGAATATACCCCTCCCTTTGTTCCACCTCAATGCCTAAGTAGTAGGACAATTTACCTAGATCGCTCATGTCAAACTTGTCTCCCATCTGTTCCTTGATGAACTCTCTAATAACTGCTTGACTTGACTCAGTGATCAGGAGGTCGTCAATATAGACGACGACTATTAGAACTTCCTTCCCTATAGACCTGGTATATACATCGTGATCGTAAGAACACCTGATGAAACCAAGCACTACCAGACATGTGTTGAGCTTTGAATACCAAGCCCGAGGGACTTGTCTGAGCCCGTACAGTGCTTTCAATAACCTGTACACTAACTGCTCCTTTCCACGTTTGACAAATCCCTCGTTGCTTGACATAGACCACTTCCTGAATCTCGCCATTCAAAAAGGCAGTTTTTATGTCAAGGTGATGAACCTCCCAGACATTCTTGGTAGCTAGAGCAAGCAGTAAACGAATTGTTTCCAGTCGAGTCACCGGTGCAAAAACTTCCTCAAAGTCCACCCCCTGTTTTTGCACAGAGCCTTTCGCGACAATTCGTGCCTTGTACTTTGTAATCTGTCCGCTGGCATATCTCTTGATCTTATAAACCCATTTCAAATCTACTGGTTTTCGTCCAGATGGCAACTCAGTTAATCTCCAAGTATCATTCCTTTCAACTATGTCGATTTCAAGTTTCATGGAACTCCTCCATTTCTCTTCTTTTGTAGCGTGCACATGGTTTATGGGCTCATCTACGCCCATTAACATTAACTCTTCTTCTGCCAACTCGATAGGTTCAGTGATGTTGTATATCTCTTCCAAATTCCTCTATCGTCTTGGTTAGTTGTCACTCTCAGACCCAAAGTTAGGCGTAACAAGTGAATTTTCTGAACCCGAAGCTGTTGAATCAGTTGGCATGCCTGATTCTGATTTTATTCTATTGCTCCTTGTACTTGTGGGTGTGAACATACCTTCTCCTTCGAACTGATCACCTTGACCCCCTTCATTAATTTCAAGAACCAAGAAGATATTTGTCTGACTTGCTTGTGGCAGATCGTTTTGACCCCGGCTCCACGACTTGCTCTCATTAAAAATTACGTCTCGAATAATACAAATAAATTTAGTCTCATGGTTGTACAATCTATAGGCCTTCGTGCCCGATTCTTTCCCTAGATGTATCACTGTCTTGCTCCTTGAATCCAATTTCTTTAATTGACATTTGAGACTCTCATGTAATCCAAGCAACCGAAAGCAACCGAACACTCGAACATGCTCCAGATGTGGTTTCATGCCTGACCAAGCCTCGTACGGAGTCAATCCTGTGACAGCCCTTGTTGGAAGTCTGTTGAGTAAATAAATTGTGTGATGAATAGCCTCTCCCCAGAAATACGTGTGTAACTCTGTCTCCTTTAGCAAACTACGAGCCATTCCTATCATGGTGCGATTCCGTCGTTCGACCACCCCGTTTTGCAGTGGTGAGTAAGGTGACGTCAGCTGCCTTTTAATTCCAACTTCCACACAGTACTTCATAAATTCATTTGATGTGAATTCTCCGCCTCTATCAGTTCTGAAGGTCTCTATCCGTTTATCTAAACTGTTTTCAACTAGAGTTCGAAATCTTTTAAAAGCGTCAAGAGCATCACTCTTGCTTTTTAGTAGATATGCCCACATAACTCGACTAAAATCAACAACGAGAAGTAAGATGTACCTGTTACCGGCACTTACTACCTTGCACCTTGAATCCAATTTCTTTAAGTTGACATTTGAGACTCTCATGTAAGCCAAGCAACCGAACACTCGAACAGGCTCCAGATGTGGTTTCATGCCTGACCAAGGCTCGTACGGAGTTAGTCCTATGACAGCCCTTATTGGAAGTCTGTTGAGTAAATAAATTGTGTGATGAATAGCCTCTCCCCAGAAATACGTGGGTAACTCTGTCTCCTTTAGCAAACTACGAGCCATTCCTATCATGGTGCGATTCCGTCGTTCGACCATCCCGTTTTGTTGTGGTGAGAAAGGTGTTGTAAGCTGCCTTTTAATTCCAACATCCTCACAGTACTTCATAAATTCTTTTGATGTGAATTCTCCGCCTCTATCAATTCTGAAGGTCTCTATCCATTTATCTAGACTGTTTTCAACTAGAGTTCGAAATCTTTTAAAAGCGTCAAGAGCATCACTCTTGATTTTCAGCAGATATGCCCACATAACTCTACTAAAAGCATCAACGAGAAGAAAGATGTACCTCTTACCGGCACTTGTACTTGGTGTTATTGGCCCTCAAAGGTCACCATGTACCAATTCGAGGTCCCTTTTGGCATGAAATTCAGCTTGTTGTGGAAACCCCTTCCTTGTTTGTTTAGACATTAGACACCCTGTACAAATTTCATCAGGTTGGACTATTTTGGGCAGTCCATGTTTATAGTCGACATTAGTGTAAGAGCTTTATAGTTTACATGTCCTAGACGGGAATGCCAAAGCCAACTCTTGTCATCGCACCTCGTTAGCATACACCTCTATTCACCAGTTTTGAGTATTGCCTTATATAGTCTGTTTTTAGAGCGATTCACCTCTATCAGTAGCTCACCCCTCTTGTCACGAACCCATAAACAGTCTCCATTCAGCATGACTTGGTTTCCCTCTTCTGAAAGCTGGTCTAGTGACAGAATATTGCTGCACAATGAGGGGATGTAATACACCTCTTTTAACACTATATTTTCACCATTGCTGCATTTTAAGATAATCGAGCCATTTCCCTTTGTGTGTACTACAGAGTTATCGCCAAATTTTACTTTGCCAGTCACACTTTCGTCTAATTCACTGAATTTTCCTCGCTGTCCCGTCATATGGTTACTAGCGCCATTATGCAAATACCACAAATTCGACTCCTCTTTCTTCTCATCAGTTTTGGAATTCAGTTTCGGAGTTACATTCTCATCATTGATCAGCATCATACCTTCCTCCTTCACCTCGTACTTTACCATAAGCAAAGCTGGTTCATCATCAGGGATTGCTGCAATATTTGCCTCTTCCTTTGCTTCCCTATCTCGTTTGGGCTTCTTACATTATACTTATGTCCTTTCTACGCCATCAATTTTGCGGATCTTCTACGCCATTCCTCCAGGGTTAGTAATAATTTTTGTTCCTCCTTTTCCCTTTTGTTCCACTCTTCTTCGGTGAGTAATAGTTGATGCCCACTATTCTCGGTTTGGCCTCACAACCTCTCTTCATGTGCCTTCAAGGATCCAACTGTTTCCTCAAACGTCATTGTGTTGAGGTTCCCAAATTGCTCTATGGTAGATGCAATTTGTAAGAATTTAGAAGGAATGGCTCGTAACAATTTTTTCACGAGGTATGACTCATCCACACTCTCCCCAAGTGCTCGTATGTTGGTCACCAAACCGTTTAATTTAGGTATACATTTATTTTTTAATAATTGCAAGCAATTCAATTTTTTTAAGACAAAATAGCAATACCATAATTCTTAATAACTAATCAATTACTCCTTCAGCCTAATAGGTTTAGAGGTTTCTCGCACGCATTTTAAGGTGCATTTTATGGATAGTTCCATAACTTATTTTTAAAATTTTCTTTTTTTGTATAAAAATATAATTTATATATTTTATACAAGAAAAAAAAATTTAAAAATAAATTGAACTACCCTTAAAATACACCTTAAAATGCGTGCCAGTGTAAAGAAAAAGGTAAAGAATTGGTTGGGACGGGTGGAGTATCTTTTTCTACTAAACGTATGACTCATCCACACTCTCCCCAAGTGCTCGTATGTTGGTCACCAAACCGTTTAATTTAGGTATACATTTATTTTTTAATAATTGCAAGCAATTCAATTTTTTTAAGACAAAATAGCAATACCATAATTCTTAATAACTAATCAATTACTCCTTCAGCCCAATAGCACGCATTTTAAGGTGCATTTTATGGATAGTTCCATAACTTATTTTTAAAATTTTCTTTTTTTGTATAAAAATATAATGTATATATTTTATACAAGAAAAAAAAAAATTAAAAATAAATTGAACTACCCTTAAAATACACCTTAAAATGCGTGCCAACAAGTGTAAAAAAAAAGGTAAAGAATTGGTTGGGACGGATGGAGTATCTTTTTCTACTAAAACACATTACCTTTTTCAACTTTTCTAGCTAAAACTTCTCCTTTTTCAAAAAAAATCATGCATCATTTTATTTAATGAAATAACGGTTTGTTTTATTTAATAAAATAAACTAACCGTTACTTAGTTACTTTTTACTCAATTTCCTTTATTTTTATATACAATTATTTCGTAATAATTGCGGGCAATTCTATTTAATAAAACAAAATAATAACTAATCAATTACATTTTTCAAGTAAAACACATTACATTTTCTAACTTTTGTAACTATAACCTATCGTTTTCCCAAAATATCATGGGACATTTTTATTTAATGCAATAAACTAATAATATTATAATTAACAATAACTAACCGATTACATTCTTCAAAAAATATGTTACATTTTCTAACTTTTTTAACTAAAACCTCTCCTTTTTTAAAAATATCTATGACCAATAATTTTATAATTACTAATTACTAACTGTGACGCCCCTGGGATGGGGATTTTGTGCGACAAAACCAATACAAACACATAACTATAAATAAAACTTACTTACCCAAACGACCACTCAATCAGTCACATGGTATTAAACAAGAATCTAAACTATACAAATTTGTTCCCATTTTATTAGAGAACAAATTGAGAATGGTACTTTGAAAATTCATTTTGTTCCTACCCACAAACAAATTGCAGATATTCTAACTAAGCCACTTGAGGGTACCTTCATTAGGTTGGTAAGTGAGTTAGGAATCTTAATTAAATTAATAGATTCTTAAATATGAATAAGTAGCAAGGTATGTATTTCAGCTTATAGTTTTGATGCTCGTCATTATCTATATTTAAATATTAACTTTTTTTAAAATATTAACTTCTTTAGCTATGAAATACTAAATTTTGATAGAGTGTGAAGTGTGATATAGATTATGATGAAGAACTAGACCTTGAAAATACTTAGTCCTGACTTAGTGTTCCAAACTCTGAATTTAATTAAGATTCTGATCAGTTGTTTAGTTCTAATGATTGTTTTGTGTCTATACTTGTAAACTTTGAATGTATGCACATTATCAATCTCTAGATAATGAACAGTAAATAGACAAGTAAATAAAATAATTTTTTTTATTTCATTAAATAAAAGTATTTACATACATAAAATTGAAATACTAGTCTTTTTTTTGTCTAACCACTACCCCTAATACAGTTGAATGTTTTGTAAGATACCGAGAAATGTTCTTTAAATAACAGTGAAAATTGGCTTTTGATTGTAATCTCGATTATTTGTAATCTCGATTTTAAATTTAATAAGACCAGTCAAGGTTTGTTTCAACAAGTACCAAAGCTGATCATGCTACTCACTAATAATGCGTACACAATCTTGCTTGACTTTAAGCTTTGTATCAATCTTTGTATGTGCCGCTAAGAAATTTTTTGTCCCACCATATAAGGCACTAGTAATGCGTACACAATCTTGCTTGACTTTAAGCTTTGTATCAATCTTTGTATGTGCCGCCGAGAAATTTTTTTTCCCACCATGTAAGGTTTTTTTCAAGCAGCATGCTCCTGAGTGATGATGCTTAAACGCTCTTGCATGACTTTAAATGATTAGTAAGGTGGAAAACACAACTAATAGAAGCATGTTTGAGATGATGGAAGGCGATTGCAACTCTCGTTCATCTTGTGGATGGAAAGTCAAGATGTTAATATGCGAAAACCTTCCACAAGTACATACTTCAATGATGTCCAAAAGAAGAGTAAAGCTTTTCTCTGCCCTTCTAACATACTCCCGATAATCTGCAATTTGAGATGGGTAATTATATATATAGTAAGTATTAATAAACATATTGATTCTCTTATTGCAAACAGTAATCAGGTGCTTATGACACTAAAAAGTTCTAGATCTAACAAAAAAGGTCCACAACCATTCTTTGCTACCAATAAATAAGAGGTTCCCCGCGTGACTTGGCAAGGCTTGTTGGGTTTATAATTCTAAAGTCATATGTTATTAGTTAATTCAAATGTTTTAGTTTAGTTGATTTGTAATAAGCTTAATAAAATGTCTATGAACTGTTGCCCGAGTCATGCGTTGGAGATAAGCTTTAGAAGCTAAAGATCGAGTCTTACGGAGTAGTGCAGCTGAAGTAGGAGTGCAGGAGTTTAAATAGGCGTTAGTTGCTTGTTTTGTGGAAACTCTACGTAGGTTTTCCTATATATATTCAATGTATGTTGCGTTTATGTTTAAGAGAATAAGAATTATTATTTTTCTCTTCAAAACGTTTTCACTATAGCTTTACTTATATATATACGTTGTGTGTATTTGTAAGCAAGAGTATTTTGTGCGTAAGTTTTCCAACAGTGGTATCAGAGCGCAGGTTTTTTAGGTCCTGTGCATGCCTAAGTATCAACCTCTACATACACAAGAAGCCATGGAAACACCAAAGACGAAGGAAGGAGTTATGGGCTTGATCTATCCTATGCTAACGAAAAGCAACTACACAGCATGGTCTCTCAAGATGAAGGTATTCATGAAGGCACAAGGAGTCTGGGGAGCCATCGAGCAAAAGAATCCTAAAGTGGCTGTGGAAGAAAGAACAATGCAGATGGCTCTTGCAGCAATCTACCAGGGGGTGCTAGAGGACATTCTACTGGCCATAGCAGAGAAAGAAATGGCTAAGGAGGTTTGGGAGGCAATCAAGATGATGTGTATGGGTGTAGAGCGTGTCCAGGAGGCAAAGATACAGATATTGAAGGGAGAATTCGAGTCTCTTACCATGAAGGACTCAGAGAAGATAGACGAATTCTGCATGAAACTGAGTAGCATTGTGACTAATATATGCGTTCTTGGTGAGACAATGGAAAAGGCAAGCATTGTGAGAAAGATCCTTCAAGCTGTCCCTGATAAATTCCTCCAGATAGCTTCAAATATTGAGCATTTTGGAGATATCAAAGCAATGACAGTCGAGGAATTGGTGGGACGTCTCAAAGCTCATGAGGAGAGAATGAAGGGCAGGTCTGATAGTGTAGCTAGCCAACTCCTCTTAACGTCTCAGAATCAAAGAACCAGAAGTGGCACGTTTCGTGACAAAAGAAAGATAAAATGCTACAACTGTAACACCATGGGCCATTATGCTTCAGAATGCAGCCAACCACGATGGGAATGGGAGAAGCAACTGGAGGCGAACATGGTAGTCATGGAGGATGAGGAACCAGCTTTATTGTGAGTAATATCATACGGGCAAAGGAGTGAAGCCATAAGGGCTTAGCCAAATGGGGGACAATTTAATGGAGCCAAACGGGCAAGTTTAAGTTTGTCAAATGGGAAAGAGAAGTCTACCATATGGGCCATGAAATTGCTAGATGAGCACAGAGAAGAAGACCATACGGGTTGTTTCATTATGATGCCAAACGGCTGTTTTATCTTGATAAAAGCCATATGGGTTTTTAGGTTGTGTTTTGATGATTTTAGAATTATGGGGGAGAATGTTGGGTTTATAATTCTAAAATCATATGTTATTAGTTAATTCAAATGTTTTAGTTTAGTTGATTTGTAATAAGCTTAATAAAACGTCTGTGAACTGTTGCCCGAGTCATGCGTTGGAGATAAGCTTTAGAAGTTAAAGATCGAGTCTTACGGAGTAATGCAGCTGAAGTAGGAGTGCAGGAGTTTAAATAGGAATTAGTTGCTTGTTTTGTGGAAACTGTGCGTTTATGTTTAAGAGAATAAGAATTATTATTTTTCTCTTCAAAACGTTTTCACTATAGCTTTACTTATATATATATACGTTGTGTGTATTTGTAAGCAAGAGTATTTTGTGCGTAAGTTTTCCAACAAGGCTGATGCCTAAGAAAAGCTATCCTTATACAAAAAATACCAGACAACCTATTTTTGAATCATAAAACAATATATGATCCTTCAATTTAGTCACAAGAACTCACATGTTGTTCATCAAAACATTTTCACATATGAACGTAACAGCTAGGTGGTGCTCAAAAAACAAACAAGAAAGCCACTTCAAACACAGGATATTTATTATATCCAAAAACTGGTGCTCAAAAAACAAACAAGAAAGCCACTTCAAACACAGGATATTTATTATATCCAAAAACTAAAAAGTTGTTACTGCTATAGAACATATAAGCTTCAACTCAACATATAAGATAAGCATCAACTCTACATAAAAGATAGTAGAGACCAGATAGATAAGTAAATAAAATTACGTCCTATCAGAAATCATATAATAATAATTACCTTTTCCACAACACTGAACTGCTGGTGCTGGACCGCAGTCAGGTTTCAAGAGAAGAGAATAAATGTGATCGAGGAAATAAATAGTTCTTGGAGATTCTCATAATCCAGAGAAAGATTTAATGTATGCAATCATATAGGAATGCTAGTTTATAGTGGGGAAATAGAAATTTTGAAAATAATACGAAAAAACTAACTGCATTGTGCAAAGAGAAAGCCCAAAAGATAACACATCAGAATTTACATGATAGGGTTAATATGCGGTAGCTCAGACAAACACCATATAATGAAATAAATAATAACATTAGCACCTTTTCCTTAAAAGCCTCACATAAATAGAGCTAGTATTTTCCATTCACATTTTTTGGACTTTGGATTTGAAGGAATTCACGTATTTTCCATTCACATATTTTGGACTTTGGATTTGAAGGAATTCATTTTTCTCTGTGTAAATGATGCTGAATCTAAGAAAATTAAGATATCTATAATGTTTAACTAATAAAAGACAACGAATTCATTAAAAAATATTAGTATTAAAAATACTAGATAAATATACACGAACCAAATATTAAAATATTCCATTAAACACATGTCATATCAGGTAACTACTAATCTTAAACCAAATCAACGACCATGAAAGAGTCACTCACATTTCCCTGCAATGTTGTATGAGGTAGTTGCTCCACATTTCACCTTCATAACCTTCAGCACCGGTGGAACAACATCATCCACCCCATTAACTTTTATTGGAGCATTTTCTTCATTATTTGCTGAAAATTTAAATTAATATATAAATTAACATAAGATCATATCATAGATACCTTTTATATACAAAGAAATTATAAATACTTGATATTAACTTTGATATTAACTTAGAGAGAAAATTGTAATAAATTTTCTTAAATATCTCAAAAAAATAAAGATGGTCAACATAATTAGATCTGAGGGGAAACATGTCTCATTAGCCATTTCATAAGATGCCTTTCAAAATTTTAAAGAATTCTCAATTATCAAAACTAACAAAACACCAAAAAGGAAAATTCATTACCAGATCTGTATGGCAACATCCAGAATGACAGATCTGGGCGACAACAACCTGACTTTTAAGTAGGCGACATCCTTTTTCTTCCAACCTAAATTAATTCATCCTTTATGAGAAATGATAAAGAACCTGACATTCAATTTCTACCACAAAAAAAAAACTTTAAAAAAACTGACCTCGATGAAGCAACACTCTTTGCCATCAACAAACACCACCTTTATTTGCCTATAGGCTCACTATTTATACAATGATTGATAGGTTGTTTTCTAGAACCTTCTAAATTTTGAGTTTGCATAAAACTGTCTAAAACCAAACAAGGGCCCATGGTGAAAACCTAGGCCCAAATTATTTTAATTTGGTAAAAATACTAGATACATGGATGATCCTATAAAATTAATTAAATTAAAATATAGCTCAATTTTATAGTAGTAACAACAAAATTCTTATCAACTATTTTTTGTTATTATGCAAAAAAACGTGACACAATTTTATCTATACTAAATATAAAAAAAGCATGATATTATATACTTGTATATAATAAGCCACGGATATTATCCCTTATTTATATAACAATTTACGGATTTTATCCAAAATTTTGGTACAGTACCTAAAAAATAATTTTAATATTTTTGAAAATATACTATCAAGATTATATCGTATTATAAAAAAATATTATAATCTAGATATGATATAAATTAAAAGTGGTTGAATTAGAATTTAATTTTATTTGTTTCTTAGTATAATCTAGATATGATATAAGTTAAATGTCCATATTTACTATTTGAAATCTATATTCTATGAATTTATAGCTCACGCGTATCTTTAATTTATTAATAATTTAACAATTTTCATCTATAAAACACTCGAAATCTTAAGTGAAAATACAATTATGAATTTTAAAATTAATAATCCTACCATGTAGAAAGATAATCCTATTCAGTAGAAAACACTACACCATAAACAGCCTGCGGTAACCCAAAAATTCTGTTACATTAGGGTGGTAAAATGTTACAATAGACCCATTTTTGGGCTAGGGTAACATAAATTACATGTTACATATTTCGATGTTACCTAGGGTACCTAAGCTAACACACTCCTAGGGTAACATGGCCTTTTCGGTTACCCATAGAGGTCTACTGTAACATAAAAATAGCATATTGTAACATAGATATTCGGTTACGTTAGGGTGCTTCAATTTTTTTAAAAAAGTGGGACGTACCTGTAGGTCCAACATGTTGGCCCCATCTGTAGGTCCAAAATGTGGGCCCCACCTGTAGGTCCAACATGTGGGCCCCACCTGTGGACCCTATTTTTTAACTAGAATATTGTAACAGGCTAATGTAACACTAAAACAGGCTAATGTAACACTTTACCCAAAAACAATGAACAGCACCTTTTTCAACCACAAAGAGATCCATCTCAACATCCAAACAAACTAATCAATTCTGATTCAACATCCAAACAAAACAAACTAATTAACATCCATAACATAAGTACTTTTACATCCCAATGCGCTAAGCTAAATAATGTACTAGAAGCTTAAACTTAGAAAACAGTGATACTAGAAGCTACTGCCTCCAGTAATAGGTGTACCAGCATCGGCATCACTTGTAGCAATTGCACACAACTCCTCGATATCAACTTTGATGTCCGAGTTGGCCTCCAAGTTTTTTAAGTGCAAATGCCAAGTTCCATTGACCATGTTTTGCACCAAGCTCATATCTCCGGTGGTGAGTTTTTTGGTAATATAATTTGCAGGAAAAGGCCAGTGTGCCTGCAAAAAGGAAATAAACTTGGCATTAAATTTAAATATTAATCATTGGCAGCCTACAACATGTTACTTGTTAAGTTGCAACATATAGAGACCAAAAAGAACATCATCGGCATTGTTGGTAGTTTCTGCCACATATCGACCTATTCACGTAACTAAACAAATTCACTAACTTAAAAAAATGAACATCTGGTACATGCTTTATGCAAATATTATACTTGTGCGTAAAAACTAATGTAAATGCAGTCCTCCGAAACAACAAATGCATTCTTCAAGTAATCTTATTTAGTAAAGATCAAAGAAGATTTGCACGTCAACTGCCATTGTTAACTACGGCCATAGTAAGTAACAAAATTTGCATACATATTCACATACTTCAGTTGTATACTTACAGATCGACTTATAATGATACCTAACTATTTTTCTGGTAATAAGAAAGCCAGTGTCTAAGACCAATGATTTGCCCACCCATTTAAGATGATACATATATAGGTACTCAATCAATCTTATTGACCCTGCTATCATTTTATTAATATAGAAAATATTTTCTTTTTTAAAAAAGAATCCAGAAAACCATAGAGTACTTTAAAAGTTAATGTTTAATATAAAATAAGCAGTGAATAAATCACGACGACATATAGGTACTGCATAACAACTGTCAAGGCTTCAGGAGTTGAATTTATAGATTGATCTGCAAAAACATGGAAAATACCTGTGAACGACATTTTGCTCAAACAAAACAAAGG
Source organism: Kitagawia praeruptora (assembly GCA_037693485.1). Lineage (NCBI taxonomy): Eukaryota > Viridiplantae > Streptophyta > Magnoliopsida > Apiales > Apiaceae > Kitagawia > Kitagawia praeruptora. The sequence goes on from CM075347.1 coordinate 132,144,526, forward strand.
TGCAAAATAGATATTTACATGTCAATTCAAGTTTCTTTTAGATATTTACATGTCATTGTTGCAAAATAAAGGTTATGGGTACAAGGATTTTTATAAATCCCAAATCATATTAGTTTAGTAAGGCCAGTTAAGCAAGAGGATTAGACCAATTATGCAAAGAGGAGGGTGAGATGTTAACTGGAAAGAAGGGAAATATATTTGTGAAAAGATTTTGATGTGCCTAGTCAACGCGAGGATTTGTATAATAGCTTAAAATCATTTCAGCCGTTTGCTAAAGTTGATTAAAGGATTTGTATGATACCTGAAGCTGATCATCCCTTCCCCATCTCACAATATTACCAACTACTCCAAGTGCAGATCTGGCAACCATATCATCAGTGTGACTGAAACACCAGTAAACATTATTGTCGGTATTAAATTATAAGGGAAAATGGTAACAAGAGAATACCTAAAGCTTTTCCAAAATACCTGAAGCTTTTCCAAAATGGTAAGAACCACCCGCTCCTGCAAACAATTTTTTTAATGCATGGCGTTAATTACAAATGACTCTCTATGAGGGGAAAAGAACTAGAAAAATGGACAAGCTGATAACCTAACCTCATCAGTAGAGAGGCTGACTTGACAAACAGGTACCATAAGATTTGCCACACAATGCGATGTCTCAGAGTCATGGTCATTTGTAACAACATTCAGAGCGACATTCAAGGCCTTTTTTTCAACGATGACAATTGCATGACCAGGGTAAACACGTGCTAAATGTATCAATGCTTACATAGCCTACACAATCAGATAGTATCGCTAAACAGCATTAGTAGCTTCTTATGAAATTCAGCCACATGTTATCTTAATGAAAGTTTGATAACTTGGATCTCGCAGAAACAACGGTGTGTGGCGCTATCAACCTGTGAAGCGGAGTTTATGGCTGCAACTGCAGCAGCATGCCAAGGTATATGGTTGCAGAAATTGTTGAGTCAAGTTACAGATACAGTTCCAGGACCAGTGACAATCTACATTGATAATAAGTCGGCCATAGATTTGGCGAAAAATCCTGTTTTCCATGGACGGAGTAAGCACATTGATGTGCGTTATCATTTTATCCGTGAATGTGTGAATCGTGGGGAGATCGTGATCAGTCATATACGGTCTGAGAAGCAGTGTGCAGACATCCTCACAAAAGCTATGTCAACAGCAAAGTTCGAAGAGATGAGAAGTCTTTTGGGAATAAAGAATTTGACCAAGCAAGTTTAGATTACGGGGGGAATGTGTTGGAAATAGGTTAATCTAAACTTAGTGTCTGAATATTGTTTAGTTTGAATAAACGTGTGTAATACTAGTTGAATCAGTCGTCTAGCTGTTAGAGTGTTTGTAGGAGAATAAGAAGTAGTCATCTAGTAGTGGCTTGCAAGTAGGAGTCTGTTAGCTAGTTTCTTGTAACCACCTGCGTGTGGTTTTTATTTATTCATGTACTTGTTTATTTGTTATTTCTAAGGCAAAGGAAAGTTTCCGTGCAAACATATCTCTCAGCTTTATCATTCAAACAGTTAGTATATTTGTAATAGTACAGGTAGTGTCATCTACAATAGATTCTTAAATATGCATAAGTAGCAAGGTATGTATTTCAGCTTATAGTTTTGATGCTCGTCATTATCTATATTTAAATATTAACTTTTTTTTAAATATTAACTTCTTTAGCTATGAAATACTATATTTTGATAGAGTGTGAAGTGTGATATAGATTATGATGAAGAACTAGACCTTGAAAATACTTAGTCTTGACTTAGTGTTCCAAACTCTGAATTTAATTAAGACTCTGATCAGTTGTTTAGTTGTAATGATTGTTTTGTGTCTATACTTGTAAACTTTGAATGTATGCACATTATCAATCTCTAGATAATGAACAGTAAATAGACAAGTAAATAAAATAATTTTTTTTATTTCATTAAATAAAAGTATTTACATACATGAAATTGAAATACTGATTATGTGACGCCTCTGGGATTGGGATTTTGTGCCACAAAACCAATACAAACACATAACTATAAATAAAACTTACTTACCCAAACGACCACTCAATCAGTCACATGGTATGAAACAAGAATCTAAACTATACAAATTTGTTCCCATTTTATTAGAGAACAAATTGAGAATGATATTGTGAAAATTCATTTTGTTCCTACCCACAAACAAATTGCAGATATTCTAACTAAGCCACTTGAGGGTACCTTCATTAGGTTGGTAAGTGAGTTAGGAATCTTAATTAAATTAATAGATTCTTAAATATGCATAAGTAGCAAGGTATGTATTTCAGCTTATAGTTTTGATGCTCGTCATTATCTATATTTAAATATTAACTTTTTTTTAAATATTAACTTTTTTAGCTATGAAATACTATATTTTGATAGAGTGTGAAGTGTGATATAGATTATGATGAAGAAATAGACCTTGAAAATACTTAGTCCTGACTTAGTGTTCCAAACTCTGAATTTAATTAAGACTCTGATCAGTTGTTTAGTTCTAATGATTGTTTTGTGTCTATACTTGTCAACTTTGAATGTATGCACATTATCAATCTCTAGATAATGAACAATAAATAGACAAGTAAATAAAATAATTTTTTTATTTCATTAAATAAAAGTATTTACATACATGAAATTGAAATACCCGTCTTTTTGTTTTGTCTAACCACTACCCCTAATACAGTTGAATGTTTTGTAAGATACCGAGAAATGTTCGTTCTTTAAATAACAGTGAAAATTGGCTTCTGATTGTAATCTCGATTGTTTGTAATCTCGATTTTAAATTTAATAAGACCAGTCGAGGTTTGTTTCAACAAGTACCAAAGCTGCTCATGCTACTCACTAATAATGCGTACACAATCTTGCTTGACTTTAAGCTTTGTATCAATCTTTGTATGTGCCGCTAAGAAATTTTTTGTCCCACCATGTAAGGCACTAATAATGCGTACACAATCTTGCTTGATTTAAGCTTTGTATCAATCTTTGTATGTGCCGCCAAGAAATTTTTTGTCCCACCATGTAAGGTTTTTTTCAAGCAGTACCAAAACTGGAGCCGACATGCTCCTGAGTGATGATGCTTAAACGCTCTTGTATGACTTTAAATGATTAGTAAGGTGGAAAACACAACTAATAGAAGCATGTTTGAGATGATGGAAGGCGATTGCAACTCTCGTTCATCTTGTGGATGGAAAGTCAAGAGGTTAATAGGCGAAAACCTTCCACAGGTACATACTTCAATGATGTCCAAAAGAAGAGTAAAGCTTTTCTCTGCCCTTCTGACATACTCCCGATAATCTGCAATTTGAGATGGGTAATTATATATATAGTAAGTATTAATAAACATATTGATTCTCTTATTGCAAACAGTAATCAGGTGCTTATGACACTAAAAAGTTCTAGATCTAACAAAATAGGTCCACAACCATTCTTCGCTACCAATAAATAAGAGGTTCCCCGCGTGACTTGGCAAGGCTTGTTGGGTTTATAATTCTAAAATCATATGTTAATAGTTAATTCAAATGTTTTAGTTTAGTTGATTTGTAATAAGCTTAATAAAATGTCTGTGAACTGTTGCCCGAGTCATGCGTTGGAGATAAGCTTTAGAAGCTAAAGATCGAGTCTTACGGAGTAGTGCAGCTGAAGTAGGAGTGCAGGAGTTTAAATAGGCGTTAGTTGCTTGTTTTATGGAAACTCTACGTGGGTTTTCCTATATATTCAACGTATGTTGCGTTTATGTTTAAGAGAATAAGAATTATTATTTTTCTCTTCAAAACGTTTTCACTATAGCTTTACTTATATATATACGTTGTGTGTATTTATAAGCAAGAGTATTTTGTGCATAAGTTTTCCAACAGTGGTATCAGAGCGCAGGTTTTTTACGTCATGTGCATGCCTAAGTATCAACCTCTACATACACAAGAAGCCATGGAAACAGCAAAGACGAAGGAAGGAGTTATGGGCTTGATCTATCCTATGCTAATGAAAAGCAACTACACAGCATGGTCTCTCAAGATGAAGGTATTCATGAAGGCACAAGGAGTCTGGGGAGCCATCGAGCAAAAGAATCCTAGAGTGGCTGTGGAAGAAAGAACAATGCAGATGGCTCTTGCAGCAATCTACCAGGGGGTGCCAGAGGACATTCTACTGGCCATAGCTGAGAAAGAAACGGTTAAGGAGGCTTGGGAGGCAATCAAGACGATGTGTATGGGTGTAGAGCGTGTCCAAGAGGCAAAGATACAGATATTGAAGGGAGAATTCGAGTCTCTTACCATGAAGGACTCAGAGAAGATAGACGAATTCTACATGAAACTGAGTAGCATTGTGACTAATATATGCGTTCTTGGTGAGACAATGGATGAGGCAAGCATTTTGAGAAAGATCCTTCAAGCTGTCCCTGATAAATTCCTCCAGATAGCTTCAAACATTGAGCAGTTTAGAGATATCAAAGCAATGACAGTCGAGGAATTGGTGGGACGTCTTAAAGCTCATGAGGAGAGAATGAAGGGCAGGTCTGATAGTGTAGCTTGCGAACTACTCTTGACGTCTCAGAATCAAAGAACCAGAAGTGGCACATTTCGTGACAAAAGATAGATAAAATGCTACAACTGTAACACCATGGGCCATTATGCTTTAGAATGCAGCCAACCACGATGGGAATGGGAGAAGCAACTGGAGGCGAACATGGTAGTCATGGAGGATGAGGAACCAACTTTATTGTGAGTAATATCATACGGGCAAAGGAGTGAAGCCATAAGGGCTTAGCCAAATGGGGGGCAAGTTAATGGAGCCAAACGGGCAAGTTTAAGTTTGTCAAATGGGCAAGAGAAGTCTGCCATATGGGCCATGAAATTGTTAGATGAGCACAGAGAAGAAGACCATACGGGTTGTTTCATTATGATGCCACACGGGCTGTTTTATCTTGATAAAAGCCATATGGGTTTTTAGGTTGTGTTTTGATGATTTTAGAATTATGGGGGAGAGAATTATGGGGGAGAATGTTGGGTTTATAATTCTAAAATCATATGTTATTAGTTAATTCAAATGTTTTAGTTTAGTTGATTTGTAATAAGCTTAATAAAACGTCTGTGAACTGTTGCCCGAGTCATGCGTTGGAGATAAGCTTTAGAAGTTAAAGATCGAGTCTTACGGAGTAATGCAGCTGAAGTAGGAGTGCAGGAGTTTAAATAGGCATTAGTTGCTTGTTTTGTGGAAACTCTACGTGGGTTTTCCTATATATATATTCAATGTATGCTGCGTTTATGTTTAAGAGAATAAGAATTATTATTTTTCTCTTCAAAACTTTTTCACTATAGCTTTACTTATATATATATACGTTGTGTGTATTTGTAAGCAAGAGTATTTTGTGCGTAAGTTTTCCAACAAGGCTGATGCCTAAGAAAAGCTATCCTTATACAAAAAATACCGGACAACCTATTTTTGAATCATAAAACAATGATCCTTCAATTTAGTCACAAGAACTCACATGTTGTTCATCAAAACATTTTCACATATGAACGTAACAGCTAGGTGGTGCTCAAAAAACAAACAAGAAAGCCACTTCAAACACAGGATATTTATTATATCCAAAAACTGGTGCTCAAAAAACAAACAAGAAAGCCACTTCAAACACATGATATTTATTATATCCAAAAACTAAAAAGTTGTTACCGCTATAGAACATATAAGCTTCAACTCAACATATAAGATAAGCTTCAACTCTACATAAAAGATTGTAGAGACCAGATAGATAAGTAAATAAAATTACGTCCTATCAGAAATCATATAATAATGATTACCTTTTCCACAGCACTGAACTGCTGGTGCTGGACCACAGTCAGGTCTCAAGAGAAGAGAATAAATGTGATCGGGGAAATAAATAGTTCTTGGAGATTCTCATAATCCAGAGAAATATTTAATGTATTCAATCATATAGGAATGCTAGTTTATAGTGGGAAAATAGAAATTTTGAAAATACTACGAAAAAACTAACTGCATTGTGCAAAGAGAAAGCCCAAAAGATAACACATCAGAATTTACATGATAGGGTTAACATGTGGTAGCTCAGACAAACACCATATAATGAAATAAATAATAACATTAGCACCTTTTCCTTAAAAGCCTCACATAAATAGAGCTAGTATTTTCCATTCACATTTTTTGGACTTTGGATTTGAAGGAATTCACGTATTTTCCATTCACATATTTTGGATTTTGGATTTGAAGGAATTCACTTTTCTCTGTGTAAATGATGCTGAATCTAAGAAAATTAAGATATCTATAATGTTTAACTAATAAAAGACAACGAATTCATTAAAATATATTAGTATTAAAAATACTAGATAAATATACACGAACCAAATATTAAAATATTCCATTAAACACATGTCATATGAGGTAACTACTAATCTTAAACCAAATCAACGACCATGAAAGAGTCACTCACATTTCCCTGCCATGTTGTATGAGGTAGTTGCTCCACATTTCACCTTCATAACCTTCAGCACCGGTGGAACAACATCATCCACCCCATTAACTTTTATTGGAGCAATTTCTTCATTATTTGCTGAAAATTTAAATTAATATATAAATTAACATAAGATCATATCATAGATACCTTTTATATACAAAGAAATTATAAATACTTGATATTAACTTTGATATTAACTTAGAGAGAAAATTGTAATAAATTTTCTTAAATATCTCAAAAAAATAAAGATGGTCAACATAATTAGATCTGAGGGGAAACATGTCTCATTAGCCATTTCATAAGATGCCTTTCAAAATTTTAAAGAATTCTCAATTATCAAAACTAACAAAACACCAGAAAGGAAAATTCATTACCAGATCTGTATGGCAACATCCAGAATGACCAGATCTGGGGGACAACAACCTGACTTTTAAGTAGGCGACATCCTTTTTCTTCCAACCTAAATTAATTCATCCTTTATGAGAAATGATAAAGAACCTGACATTCAATTTCTACCACCAAAAAAAAACTGACCTCGATGAAGCAGCACTCTTTGCCATCAACAAACACCACCTTTATTTGCCTATAGGCTCACTATTTATACAATGATTGATAGGTTGTTTTCCAGAACCTTCTAAATTTTGAGTTTGCATAAAACCGTCTAAAACTAAACAAGGGCCCATGGTGAAAATCTAGGCCCAAATTATTTTAATTTGGTAAAAATACTAGATACATGGATGATCCTATAAAATTAATTAAATTAAAATGTATCTCAATTTTATAGTAGTAACAACAAAATTCTTATCAACTATTTTTTGTTATTATGCAAAAAAACGTGACACAATTTTATATATTCATATTTATTTATTTGTTTTGAAAAATATAAAATATAAGTAAAAAATTTAAAATCTATCTATACTAAATATAAACAAAGCATGATATTATATACTTGTATATAATAAGCCAGGGATATTATCCCTTATTTAAATAATAATTTACGGATTTTATCCAAAATTTTTGTACAATACCTAAAAAATAATTTTAATATTTTTGAAAATATACTATCAAGATTATATCGTATTATAAAAAAATATTATAATCTAGATATGATATAAATTAAAAGTGGTTGTATTAGAATTTAATTTTATTTGTTTCTTAGTATAATCTAGATATGATATAAGTTAAATGTCCATATTTACTATTTGAAATCTATATTCTATGAATTTATAGCTCACGCGTATCTTTAATTTATTAATAATTTAACAATTTTCATCTATAAAACACTCGAAATCTTAAGTGAAAATACAATTATGAATTTTAAAATTAATAATCCTACAATGTAGAAAGATAATCCTATTGAGTAGAAAACCTATTATAAATATACTTTTTAGTTTACTTATTAAAATCTTAAGAGAAAAAATAATTACGAATTTACACATACATTATTTTGTATTTCAATATAAATATATTTTTAGTTTATATATTAAAATGTAAAATATATTTCTTTCATATTATTATCATATGTCGGTAAAGCCAGTAGATTTGTAGTTTAATAATACACATCAATTAAATCTCTTATGGACCTACTTAGCACCAGAGTCCTCCTTTAGGCACAAAATTAACAAAAAAGCACCATGAAATTGAATGTAGAGAATCAAGAATTTGGGAAAACCAAACATTGATTGGAAGAGTATCATCCAGAGGGTCTTTAGATGGAATAGAAAAGTTTATTACAATACATTTAATTAAGTTTTTTACAAAAAAACATGTCATGTTTCATTAATTTACTATGTCATTTTGGTTTTATACGAGAATCCGTGCTTGATGAATTGTCAAATTTTGATTGGTGGATATTTCGGTCCCCCTGCATTCACATAAATATCCATCAATCAAAACTTGACAACTCATCAAGCACATATTCTTAGCATGTGCCCATGGGCACACACTAGACAAACCCTTATATGAAATAGATACAATTACAGTTTTTGATTTATAGACGCTAAATTGTCTAAACTTTGTCTTCACCCCAGCAACACTCTCATCTTCTCAAACTTGGTAGTAGTAAGAGCCTTTGTCAAAGAATCAGCTCTTCGTTCATCTGTGCGCACGTACTTGACAATAATCTCGCCCTTTTCAACATATTCCCTTATAAAATGATAGCCCATGTGCATGCTTCTGCCGTGGAACACTGGATTCTTCGCCAAATCGATAGTGGATTTATTGTCTACAAAAATTGTTACTGGACCAATGACTTTACCTGTTAGTTAAACCAAGAGATTTCAAAGCCATATGGCTTGACAAGCCGCAGCAGTAGCTGCCATAAACTCGGCTTTGCACGAGGAGAGTGCAACACACCTTTGCTTCTGAGATACCCACGTTATTAAACTCTCGTTCAAATAGAACGCCATGCCGCCAGTGCTTTTCATATCTTCCACATTGCCAGCCAAGTCACTATCTGAAAAACCGATCAAAATACTATTCTGACTGTCTCTTGCATAAATTAATCCAAAGTTGATTGTTCCCTTAACATATCTGAGGATCCGCTTAGCAACGTTTTGATGCAATAAAGTAGGCCTTTCCATATACCTACTGATTAGTCCAACATAGTAGGCCAAATCTGGTCTCGTATACACTAAATATCGCAGACCACCAACAATACTTTTAAATTCCGTAGCATTAACTGGTATTCCTTCCTCATCCTTATGCATAATTTCTTTAGGGTCAATTGGATACCTGGTCGCGTTGCAATCTCGCTTTCCTGACTTCTCTAGGATCTTTCTTGCATACCCGGATTGTTTCAACTGAATATACCCCTCCCTTTGTTCCACTTCAATGCCTAAGTAGTAGGACAATTTACCTAGATCGTTCATGTCAAACTTGTCTCCCATCTGTTCCTTGATGAACTCTCTAATAACTGCTTGACTTGACCCAGTGATCAGGTGGTCGTCCATATAGACGGCGACTATTAGAACTTCCTTCCCTATAGACCTGGTATATACAGCTTGATCGTAAGGACACCTGATGAAACCAAGCACTACAAGACATGTGTTGAGCTTTGAATACCAAGCCCGAAGGACTTGTCTGAGCCGATACAGTGCTTTCAATAACCTGTACACTAACGTTTCCTTTCCACGTTTGACAAATCCCTTCGGTTACTTGACATAGACCACTTCCTGAATCTCGCCATTGAAAAAGGCAGTTTTTACATCAAGATGATCAACCTCCCAGACATTTTTGGTAGCTAGAGCAAGCAGTAAACGAATTGTTTCCAGTCGAGTCACCGGTGTAAAAACTTCCTCAAAGTCCACCCCCTATTTTTGCACAGAGCCCTTCGCGACAATTCGTGCCTTGTACTTTTTACATAATCCGTTTGCTTCAATTCAGTCCCAGTACTTCTTTGGTTTACTTCGATTCCCAAGTAGTAAGAAAGCTTGCCCATATCGCTCCTTTCGAACTCCTTTTTCATCTCTCTTTTAAACTTGTTTATATTCACCAAACTTGATCCAGTCACCAGGAAGTCATCAACATACACGACAATTATTATTTCCACAAAACCAATACAAAGACATAACTATAAATAAAACTTACTTACCCAAACGACCACTCAATCAGTCACACGGTATGAAACAAGAATCTAAACTATACAAATTTGTTCCCATTTTATTAGAGAACAAATTTAGAATGGTACTGTGAAAATTCATTTTGTTCCTACCCACAAACAAATTGCAGATATTCTAACTAAGCCACTTGAGGGTACCTTCATTAGGTTGGTAAGTGAGTTAGGAATCTTAATTAAATTAATAAATTCTTAAATATGCATAAGTAGCAAGGTATGTATTTCAGCTTATAGTTTTGATGCTCGTCATTATCTATATTTAAATATTAACTTTATTTTAAATATTAACTTCTTTAGCTATGAAATACTATATTTTGATAGAGTGTGAAGTGTGATATAGATTATGATGAAGAACTAGACCTTGAAAATACTTAGTCCTGACTTAGTGTTCGAAACTCTGAATTTAATTAAGACTCTGATCAGTTGTTTAGTTCTAATGATTGTTTTGTGTCTATACTTGTAAACTTTGAATGTATGCACATTATCAATCTCTAGATAATGAACAGTAAATAGACAAGTAAATAAAATAATTTTTTTTATTTCATTAAATAAAAGTATTTACATACATGAAATTGAAATACTAGTCTTTTTTTTTTGTCTAACCACTACCCCTAATACAGTTGAATGTTTTGTAAGATACCGAGAAATGTTCGTTCTTTAAATAACAGTAAAAATTGGCTTCCGATTGTAATCTCGATTGTTTGTAATCTCGATTTTAAATTTAATAAGACCAGTCGAGGTTTGTTTCAACAAGTACCAAACACTAGTACAAAACTGACCTATTACGTCGCCTTTTTTACGTCGCACATAAAAAAAGGCGACGTATATACTACTTTATACGTCGCATTTTTAAAAGAGCGACGTATATAACCCTTTTAAGATGACTTTTTACGTCGCACATAAAGGAAGGCGACGTATATATTACTTTATACGTCGCATTTTTAAAAGAGCGACGTATAAGATGTACTTTTTACGTCGCTTTTTTTACTTTTTACGTCGTCCTTTTTATGGCGACGTATAAGATGTATTTTTTACGTCTGCTTTTTTTTAAGACGACATATAAAATGTACTTTTTACGTCGGCTTTATTTAATGCGACATAAGTAATTCTTTTTTTATGACTTTTTACGTCGGTTTAGGTAAAAGGTGTCGTATATTGTCCACATATACATCGATTCTCTTTTGACCGACGTAAAAAAAGAAAATTTATGAAAGTTAAAAAATATATTAACTCAGTAGTTGGCAATTGGTCGAGTATCACTGTGTTCTCCCAAATCACACAACTGTGCTCTCATCTAAAAACCTAATTTAACTGCCTCATGAAATCCTGTATATCTTAACCGATTGGGCTCGTGAATTTTACTACCTGCTAATTAATCTCAGCTCCGTCCTAATCGTGTCTCCAAACTCGTTAAATTCTCTGCTTGTCATCGGTGCTGCCTGTAAGTCTCTCTCTCTCTCTCTCTCTCTCTCTTTGCTAATACATAAATCTATTATTCAAATACATGTACTTGTATGTATTTATGTTACTGTGATTTCACTTACTAGTAAGCGAAATTTCAAGATTTAATAGTGAATTGTGGTTTTTTAAGTTATTTAGTGAAGTTGGGGTTTTTTTTCTTGATTTGAATTTTTAGTGCTCAATTTGGGTAAATTTAGGGTTCTTGAATTGGGGAATCGTAATTAGGGTTAATGATATAATTTTTGAGCAGCCAACACAGCAAAAGTGTATGAAGCTTTAGAGCCTTCAGTCGTATAATTGTTATCTTCTGTGTTGCTTATATCATATCTCGTATCACCAATTATTTTGTTCGAAGCTTCAATCTTGCTTTCCTCCTTCGCCTTGAGTTGCTATGCTAGCGGAACCTTATCTGCCCTGCAAAAGTCTCTTCGTGTCACGTCTTCACCAAAAGTCGGGCAAGGTATGTCAATGTCGGTTTGATATTTCTTACTTAGTATTAACTTATTGTTGTACATAACAAGTACTTAGACATGTTTGCTAATATCTTTTCGATTCTTGGAACGGTTTTGTAATAGAATATTTGTGTATGATTTTCTCATAATAGCAAGGATTTGTTTAGTAATTGGTTGGAAATGAATTGTAGTTTTAAAAGCCGGGGAAGCAAATATCACAGTGACATGGTCTTTCAACAAAACCTTCCCAGCTGGAACAGATTCGGCATTCAAGACTGTCAAGGTAAAGCTCTGTTATGCTCCGATCAGTCAGAAAGATCGTGGATGGCGCAAAACAGAAGATGAGCTTAAAAAGGACAGAACTTGCCAACACAAGATTATGACCAAGCCATATAGTGCTTCAGCTAATTCCTTTACTTGGACTATAGCAAGAGATTTTCCCTCAGCAACATACTTTGTAAGGGCTTATGTTTTCGACGCAAAGGATAAAGAAATTACCTACGGCCAAGCCACTGATGCTGCTAAAAAAACTAATTTGTTTGAGGTAGAGGCAATCACAGGGCGCCATGCGTCCCTCGATATTGCATCTGTGTGCTTCTCTGTTTTCGCCGTTGTGTCTTTGGCTGGTTTCTTTTACTTGGAAAAGAGAAAGGGAAGAACTTCCGAGCAAAAGTGATGAAGAGTGTCAAGAAATGTAGATGTTTTTTGTTATATTTTGTGTCACATTATGCTCCCAGTTCTAGAACTTGAGAGTTCTAGAGTTTTTGTGTGGTTTTTAGTATTACATATTGAAGATGTAGTGTTTAATTATGGGTATTGGAGTATTCTCAAGGAGTACATGTTTGTTTAAGGTTCCTTCACAATTTACGATTTCTTAAAATTGAGTAGTCACTATGATGGATGTTCAATGAATGGAGCATAAAATGGTGGGGGAGCATAGGTTGAACTTGTTGCCGATAACAACAGCTTCATATGCGAAGAACAGGCCAGGTGTTTGGTTAAAACCAAAAATCTGCTGCACATGTAGTATATGCACTAATTATTTTTGACTGGACCTGTTGTGATGGTTGTCCATCTACATTTCATCAAGGTTGTCTAGATTTTGAAGTAAGAATACAACACCTTAGATCTGGTTCACTATATTAGTTTGATTTTTTTCTTTTTATTGTTGACATTGTTTCCGCTATCGTAACTATAATACTATATCTGTCTTGTAGAGGTTTCCTTCCGGGGAATGGCGATGCTTATACTGTTTATGCAAATTATGCAAAACAATTGATGGGACAACCTCTTAAAGGGATGATAGTTGCAAAAATCCATCTGGATTACTTAAATGCCGCTTGTGTCAGGAGAAGTGTGTGTTTATTACCTTTTTCTTTTAATTGTTTTTTAAGTTGTGATAACTCTGATCAATTGGCCTTGTTTAGTTGAAGTTATCAGAATTATATCGTAAATAGTTGTGATGATAGTCCATTGAGATATTTGTTACTGGTTAAGTTGCTAGATTACGAGTGCTAGATATTTTACTGTGTTTGTGACTAGATGAAACATGCAGGGCTTCGTTCGGTTACTTTCAACATGTGCAAGTGGCTCACCTTTCGGATCCAAGAATTTGCTACTCCTTGGTATAAGTGGAATTATGAAAGATATACTCTCTGATTTTGGCCTTGTTGCTAACATGTCTGTTTCTCCTGCTTTAAGTAGTCCACCCGAGCAGGTAAATGTTAGTTTGTACCCATTTGCAACATAATGATTTTAATTTGTTGATTAGTATTTTAGTCTGTTGTTCTTAAAATGATACAACATTTTTATGATGGACTTCTGTAACTGGATTAAATCACATGCTTTAAATCCTCACTGTTTCCATGAAATATTGTTTCTAAAGATTTTATATGTAATTTTCGCTCTTATCTATTTACTTATTGGCTGCTTTTATTATTTCAGGGATCTCGGAAGTCAATGCTATACAATGGCTCCCATAATTAAGATTTTGTATTTATGATTTTTATAATTACAATTAGCAGGAAGCAGACCTTGATGCCTAGAATGATTTTTTCTAGTGCTCTGATTTACCATTGTATTTCAGATTTGTATAATTAGAATGGTTTGTATATTTCAAGTATGTAATAATAATAATTTTAATTTAATTAGTCACTTTGTTGAGAAATGTGGGTTGCAAGTTTTATTATTATTTTTGGTTAATAACAGGAATTTTGATGAAATAGGGGAAAAATTGTCATTTTTCAGTAGACATATACGTCGCCCTTTTTGGTCTTATACGTGGCCCTTTTTAGTCTTATTCGTCGCCTTATTTTAGATTATACGTCGCACTTTTTGATCTTATACGTCGCCCTTTTTATGACATTATACGTCGCCTTTTTTGATCTTATACGTCGCCTTTTTTAACCGACGTATATGATGCTTTATACGTCGCCTTTTTAACCGACGTAAAAGATGGTGACTTTATACGATGCCCCTGTATACGTCGCCAAAAAGGCGACGTAAAAGACCAAAAAAGGCGACGTAATAGGCCTGTTTTGTACTAGTGAAAGCTGCTCATGCTACTCACTAATACTGCGTACACAATCTTGCTTGACTTTAAGCTTTGTATCAATCTTTGTATGTGCCGCTAAGAAATTTTTTGTCCCACCATGTAAGGCACTAATAATGCGTACACAATCTTGCTTGACTTTAAGCTTTGTATCAATCTTTGTATGTGCCGCCAAGTATTTTTTTGTCCCACCATGTAAGGTTTCTTTCAAGCAGTACCAAAGCTGGAGCCGACATGCTCCTGAGTGATGATGCTTAAACGCTCTTGCATGACTTCAAATGATTAGTAAGGTGGAAAACACAACTAATAGAAGCATGTTTGAGATGATGGAAGGCGATTGCAACTCTCGTTCATCTTGTGGATGGAAAGTCAAGAGGTTAATAGGCGAAAACCCCACAAGTACATACTTCAATGATGTCCAAAAGAAGAGTAAAGCTTTTCTCTGCCCTTCTGACATACTCCCGATAATCTGCAATTTGAGATGGGCAATTATATAGTAAGTATTAATAAACATATCGATTCTCTTATTGCAAACAGTAATCAGGTGCTTATGACACTAAAAAGTTCTAGATCTAACAAAAAAGGTCCACAAGCATTCTTTGATACCAATAAATAAGAGGTTCCCCGCGTGACTTGGCAAGGCTTGTTGGGTTTATAATTCTAAAATCATATGTTATTACTTAATTCAAATGTTTTAGTTTAGTTGATTTGTAATAAGCTTAAAAAAATGTTTGTGAACTGTTGCCCGAGTCATGCGTTGGAGATAAGCTTTAGAAGCTAAAGATCGAGTCTTACGGAGTAGTGTAGCTGAAGTAGGAGTGCAAGAGTTTAAAAAGGCATTAGTTGCTTGTTTTGTGGAAACTCTACGTGGGTTTTCCTATATATATTCAATGTATGCTGCGTTAATGTTTAAGAGAATAAGAATTATTATTTTTCTCTTCAAAACATTTTCACTATAGCTTTACTTATATATATACGTTGTGTGTATTTGTAAGCAAGAGTATTTTATGCGTAAGTTTTCCAACAGTGGTATCAGAGCGCCAGTTTTTTTCGTCCTGTGCATGCCTAAGTATCAACCTCTACATACACAAGAAGCCATGGAAACACCAAAGATGAAGGTATTCATGAAGGCACAAGGAGTCTGGGGAACCATCGAGCAAAAGAATCCTAGAGTGGCTATGGAAGAAAGAACAATGCAGATGGCTCTTGCAGCAATCTACCAAGGGGTGCCAGAGGACATTCTACTTGCCATAGCTGAGAAAGAAACGGCTAAGGAGGCTTAGGAGGCAATCAAGACGATGTGTATGGGTGTAGAGTGTGTCCAGGAGGCAAAGATACAGACATTGAAGGGAGAATTTGAGTCTCTTACCATGAAGGACTCAGAGAAGATAGACGAATTTTGCATGAAACTGAGTAGCATTGTGACTAATATATGCGTTCTTGGTGAGACAATGGAAGAGGCAAGCATTGTGAGAAAGATCCATCGAGCTGTCCCTGATAAATTCCTCCAGATAACTTCAAACATTGAGCAGTTTAGAGATATCAAAGCAATGACAGTCGAGGAATTGGTGGGACGTCTCAAAGCTCATGAGGAGAGAATGAAGGGCAGGTCTGATAGTGTAGCTAGCCAACTCCTCTTAACGTCTCAGAATCAAAGAACCAGAAGTGGCACGTTTCGTGACAAAAGAAAGATAAAATGCTACAACTGTAACACCATGGGCCATTATGCTTCAGAATGCAGCCAACCACGATGGGAACGGGAGAAGCAACTGGAGGCGAACATGGTAGTCATGGAGGATGAGGGACCAGCTTTATTGTGAGTAATATCATACGGGCAAAGGAGTGAAGCCGTAAGGGCTTAGCCAAATGGGCAAAGAGGATTAAGCCAAAAGGGCAAGTTAATGGAGCCAAACGGGCAAGTTTATGTTTGTCAAATGGGCAAGAGAAGTCTGCCATATGGGCCATGAAATTGCTAGATAAGCACAGAGAAGAAGACCATACGGGTTGTTTCATTATGATGCCACACGGGCTGTTTTATCTTGATAAAAGCCATATGGGTTTTTAGGTTGTGTTTTGATGATTTTAGAATTATGGGGGAGAATTTTGGGTTTATAATTCTAAAATCATGTGTTATTAGTTAATTCAAATGATTTAGTTTAGTTGATTTGTAATAAGCTTAATAAAACGTCTGTGAACTGTTGCCCGAGTCATGCCTTGGAGATAAGCTTTAGAAGTTAAAGATCAAGTCTTACGGAGTAATGCAGCTGAAGTAGGAGTGCAGGAGTTTAAATAGGCATTAGTTGCTTGTGTGGAAACTCTACATGGGTTTTCCTATATATATATTCAATTTATGCTGCGTTTATGTTTAAGAGAATAAGAATTATTATTTTTCTCTTCAAAACGTTTTCACTATAGCTTTACTTATATATATATACGTTGTGTGTATTTATAAGCAAGAGTATTTTGTGCGTAAGTTTTCCAACAAGGCTGATGCCTAAGAAAAGCTATCCTTATACAAAAAATACCGGACAACCTATTTTTGAATCATAAAACAATGATCCTTCAATTCAGTCACAAGAACTCACATGTTGTTCATCAAAACATTTTCACATATGAATGTAACAGCTAGGTGGTGCTCAAAAAACAAACAAGAAAACCACTTCAAACACAAGATATTTATTATATCCAAAAACTGGTGCTCAAAAAACAAACAAGAAAGCCACTTCAGGATATTTATTATATCCAAAAAATAAAAAGTTGTTACTGTTATAGAACATATAAGCTTCAACTCAACATATAAGATAAGCTTCAACTTTACATAAAAGATAGTAGAGACCAGATAGATAAGTAAATAAAATTAGGTCCTATCAGAAATCAAATTCCACAGCACTGAACTGCTGGTGCTGGACCGCAATCAGGTCTCAAGAGAAGAGAATAAATGTGATCGGGAAGTAAATAGTTCTTGGAGATTCTCATAATCCAGAGAAATATTTAATGTATTCAATCTTATAGGAATGCTAGTTTATAGTGGGAAAATAGAAATTTTGAAAATAATAAGAAAAAACTAACTGCATTGTGCAAAGAGAAAGCCCAAAAGATAACACATCAGAATTTACATGTGGTAGCTTGGACAAACACCATATAATGAAATAAATAATAACATTAGCACCTTTTCTTTAAAAGCCTCACAGAAATAGAGCTAGTATTTTCCATTCACATTTTTTGGACTTTGGATTTGAAGGAATTCACGTATTTTCCATTCACATATTTTGGACTTCGGATTTGAAGGAATTCACTTTTCTAAAGGATGTAACCAGATATGGAATGTAATAAACAAAGCGTATAAACACAAGAAATAGCAAACTGGTGTTTTGATATTACTGAATAGATTGCTAACTGAATTGAAAACCTAATGACTGAGTACATGTGTTAATATAGAAACTAGCCAGTACGTGGTTACTATAAACCAGGAACAAACACCTGATATATCTCCACGTCTATCCTAGAATATCTGAGACTACAAGACTTATTCAAGATGTATACAACTACTATAACAGCTGACTTATTCAACTTAAACTAAATAAGCAAATAACTAACGTTTAGATTAATAATTAATCCAACATATTCCCCCTTAATCTAAACGTTAGTAAGATCCTTGACACCCAAAAGTTTACGCATCCTTTCAAACTTGATCACAGACAAAGCCTTTGTCAAAACATCTGCCTTCTGCTGTTCTGTGCATACATGCTTAATGACGATCGTTCCTTGCTCCACACACTCCCGAATGAAGTGATATCGAACATCTATATGCTTGCTATGACCATGAAATACTGGATTCCTTGCCAAATCAATCGCTGATCGATTATCGATGTAAATGACTACAGGACCAACCTTAACATCTGAAATCTGACTGAGTAATCTATGCAACCATATCCCTTGACATGCTGCAGCGGTGGCTACCATAAACTCAGCTTCGCATGATGAAAGAGCCACGCACCTTTGTTTCTGAGAGACCCATGTAATCAAGCTTTCATCTAGGTAGAATGCCATCCCACCTGTGCTCTTTTTGTCATCGATATCCCCTGTTAAATCACTGTCTGAAAATCCCGATAGCATATGATTTCCTCGACCTTTAGTATATACTAAACCGTAGTTCAGTGTACCCTTAATGTAGCGAAAAATCCTTTTCACAGCATTCTGATGTAGTTCCGTAGGCCTGTCCATAAAACGACTCACCAAGCCAACAGCGTAGGCGATGTCTGGTCGTGTGTGGACCAAGTATCGCAATCCTCCCACCATACTCTTAAATCCCGTAGAGTTTACTGGTTTTCCCTTGATGTCCTTATGCAGTTGCAACTTTGGCTCCATTGGGAATTTTACTGCGTTGCAATCCGACATCCCTGCCTTTTCCAGAATTTTCTTTGCATACGCCACTTGCTACAGCTTGATACAACCTTCACCCTGCCTGACTTCTATGCCAAGATAGTAGGACAACTTCCCCAAATCTGACATTTCAAACTCATGACTCATCTGATCCTTGAACTTAATGATATTGGCTATTCTTGTTCCTGTGATAATTAGATCATCAACGTACACTCCTAGAATAAGAGATTCTTTCCCCTCTCTCTTCGTGTAAACGGCATGCTCAAACGGACATTTAACAAAACCAAGCTTCTCGAGACACTTGTTCAATTGGGTATACCAAGCTCGTGGAGCCTGTCGTAAACCATACAAAGCCTTGAACAATTTATAAACTTTGTTCTCCTGTCCTTCTTTCACATAACCCTCCGGCTGATTTACATACACTTCTTCGTATAATGTGCCATTTAAAAAAGCTGATTTGACATCTAAATGGTGCACTTCCCATTCATTCTTTGCTGCAAGTGCCAATAAGAGTCGTACTGTTTCCAGCCTTGTGACAGGGGCGAAAACCTCTTCAAAGTCAATACCATGCTGTTGTACATACCCCTTTGCAACCAAGCGTGCCTTATGATTTATAATTTCACCATTGCTATCTCTTTTGAGCTTATACACCCACTTTAAATCTATCGCCTTGTGTCCGTCAGGCAAGTCAGTTAATTTCCATGTGTTGTTTCGTTCTATTGCTTCAATCTCGCAGTCCATGGCAGTCTTCCAAGTACCCTCCTTACTCGCCTGTTTGAAGTTAACTGGTTCATCAACACCAGCCAACAGTAGCAGTTCACCAGCTATCTCCACCTCCTCGGTTTCATTATATATATCACTGATAAATCTGAACTTCTTTGGTGGTTCACTGCCATCGTGTGTGTCATCCAACTCAGGTTGTTCGCCATCTGTATTCGATGCTTGAGAGCTTGACGCTATCTATGACTGAGGAGTTTGCAGACGGTGTGATAGAGGAGTGAAGGCACTACTTTGATCGCTATCATCAGTACCAAGCCGAGAGTCATCTTCGCCATTCTCCATTTCTTCAATCTGAATACCTGCAGCTACAAACGTCGAACTTGATTGAGTACCACCAACCTCTGTTTCTGACCATGTCCATCCCTTCTTTTCTTCAAAGACCACATCTCTGCTAATGTGTACTGTCCTTGTGTTTGGATCAAACAATCGGTAATCTTTTGTTCCCGGTTCTCTTCCAAGATGCACAACACATTTGCTTTTATTATCTAGCTTCTTCGTATGGACACTCGGAACCTTCATATACGCAATACAACCGAAAACCTTCAAGTAGTCAACCTGTGGCTTATCATTGGACCAAGCTTCATAAGGAGTCACCCCTGACAAGGAATGAGTAGGCAGCCTGTTTAACAGATACACAGAATGCCTAATGGCTTCTCCCCACATATGTGCTGGCATATCCCGTTCTTTCAACAAACTTCTTCCCATTGCCACCACAGTTCTGTTACGCTGCTCTACAATGCCGTTCTGCTGTGGAGTATATGGTGCTGTAAAATGTCTCTTAATACCCGTGTCTTCACAATACTGCAAGACATCTTTCGAGCAAAACTCTCCCCCTCGATCCGTTCTTAAAACTTTGATCTCCATTTTGGATTCTTTCTCCACCAAGGCTTTAAATTTTTTGAAATACATGAATGCCTCATCTTTTGTTTTTAGCATATAGACCCACATAGCACGGCTAAAATCATCAACAAGCAAAAGAAAGTACTTGTTACCAGCAGGCGTTGGTGGTGAAATAGGACCGCAAATATCCCCATGTACCAATTCCAGTCGTTCTTTGGCAGTAAAGTCTGTTTGTGGGGGAAAAGGATGTCTTGCTTTCTTTGACATCAAACACCCATAGCAAACAGTCCTTGGATGTCTCAAATCAGGGAGCCCACGAACCATTTTGTCCCTTGACATTAAGAGCATCGCTGGAAAATTTACATGGCCCAAACGTAAGTGCCACAGCCAGGAGACTTCCTCTGCTTTTGTCAACAAGCACATATCCTTGTCCTGTTTAAGTATTACCTTGTACAATCTGTTCATGGATCTTTTAACTTTCATTAACAATTTCTCACTTTCATCATATACCCACAAAAACTCGCCTTTAATAATGACCTTGTTTCCATTCTCTGATAATTGACCCAGGGAAATGATATTATTACATAAATTAAGAATAAAGTATACCTCCCGGAGGACACACTCCTTGCCATCACTGCTTGAAAAATGTACCGATCCCTTTCCTCGTATCACTACTGTGGAGCCATCACCGAACTTTACTTGTCCGGTCACACCCTCGTCCAACTCCTTGAACATAGAACGCTGGCCCGTCATATGGTTTGATGCTCCATTGTCAAGATACCAAACACTTGATTTCCCACTGTCGTCATCCATTGTACGAACAAGCTTTGGTGTCACACATTTTTCATTCAACAATATCACGTTTTCTCCGACGTCGTCACACTTTGCTAACAGTAGAGTAGGTTCCTCATCATTGATTTGAGCTAAATTCGCCTCATTCCTTATATCTCTTTCCCTTCTAGGCTTACGACATTCCTGAGCGAAATGCCCATAAGCCCTGCAGTTGAAACATCTTATCTTTGACCTGTCCTTCACACCTCGAACCACTTCTTTACCACGAGCCTCCGTGCTACTGCGTATTCCACCATTGCTTGTTCGTCTCATCCACTCTTCTCGTGTCAAGAGTAGTTGTCCGTCACTGTTCTCCCTCTTCATCCATTCTTCTTCTGTCAATAGAAGTTGCTGTCCACCACTGTTCTCCATTTACCCACGAAGTCTCTCTTCATGCGCCTTAAGGGATCCAACCGTTTCCTCAATAGACATTTCTTCCAAGTTGCCAAATTGTTCAATGGTCGATGCTATCTGCAGGAATTTAGTGGGTACAGCTCGAAGGAGCTTCTTAACCACATAGGCTTCTTCAATTGATTCTCCTAAAGCTCGGATATTTGTTACCAAGCCATTCAATCTCAAACAGAAATCATCCAATTGCTCCGTTTCTTTCATGGTCAAAGACTCGAACTCAGCCTTGAGTGTCTGAGCCTTTGCCTTCTTCACCTTGTCTGCACCCAAATGTACGGTCTTGATTGCCACCCATGCCTCCTTAGAAGTGTTTTTGTCCGCGATCGACAACAGCAAATCCTCAGGGATTCCTTGATAGATCATAGCCAGTGCTCGCTTATCCATTTTGTCTTCGACAGTAGTAACCTTCGGGTCTTTAGGTTCTATGGCCTCCCATACTCCATGGGCTTGCATAAAAACTCGCATCTTTACAGCCCAGGCAGTATAGTTGGTCTTTGATAACATGGGAAAGCTCAGGCCAAATGAACTCGAACTATCTTTGTTCTTGCTGGGTTCTGTCATGATTCGTGGCTGTGTGTATGTTTAATTTTTTGATGAGGCCAGCTAAAGGATGTAACCAGATATGGAATGTAAACAAAGCGTATAAACACAAGTAATAGCAAACTGCTGTTTTGATATTACTCAAGAGATTGCTAACTGAATTGAAAACCTAATGACTGAGTACATGTGTTAATATAGAAACTAGCCAGTACGTGGTTACTATAAACCAGGAACAAACACCTGATATATCTCCACGTCTATCCTAGAATATCTGAGACTACAAGACTTATTCAAGCTGTATACAACTACTATAACAGCTGACTTATTCAACTTAAACTAAATAAGCAAATAACTAACGTTTACATTAATAATTAATCCAACATTTTCTCTGTGTAAATGATGCTGAATCTATGAAAATTAAGATATCTATAATGTTTAACTAATAAAAGACAACGAATTCATTAAAATATTTTAGAATTAAAAATACTAGATAAATATACACGAACCAAATATTAAAATATTCCATTAAACACATGTCATATCAGGTAACTACTAATCTTAAACCAAATCAACGACCATGAAAGAGTCACTCACATTTCCCTGCCATGTTGTATGAGGTAGTTGCTCCACATTTCACCTTCATAACCTTCAGCACAGGTGGAACAACATCATCCACCCCATTAACTTTTATTGGAGCATTTTCTTCATTATTTGCTGAAAATTTAAATTAATATATAAATTAACATAAGATCATATCATAGATACCTTTTATATACAAAGAAATTATAAATACTTGATATTAACTTGGATATTAACTTAGAGAGAAAATTGTAATAAATTTTCTTAAATATCTCAAAAAAATAAAGATGGTCAACATAATTAGATCTGAGGGGAAACATGACACATTAGCCATTTCATAAGATGCCTTTCAAAATTTTAAAGAATTCTCAATTATCAAAACTAACAAAACACCAGAAAGGAAAATTCATTACCAGATCTGTATGGCGACATCCAGAATGACCAGATCTGGGCGACAACAACCTGACATTTAAGTAGGCGACATCCTTTTTCTTCCAACCTCAATTAATTCATATCCTTTATGAGAAATGATAAAGAACCTGACATTCAATTTCTACCACCAAAAAAAACTTTAAAAAAACTGACCTCGATGAAGCAGCACTCTTTGCCATCAACAAACACCACCTTTATTTGCCTATAGGCTCACTATTTATACAATGATTGATAGGTTGTTTTCTAGAACCTTCTAAATTTTGAGTTTGCATAAAACCGTCTAAAACCAAACAAGGGCCCATGGTGAAAACCTAGGCCCAAATTATTTTAATTTGGTAAAAATACTAGATACATGGATGATCCTATAAAATTAACTAAAGTAAAATATAGCTCAATTTTATAGTAGTAACAACAAAATTCTTATCAACTATTTCTTGTTATTATGCAAAAAAAACGTGACACAATTTATATATTCATATTTATTTATTTGTTTTGAAAAATATAAAATATAAGTAAAAAATTTAAAATCTATCTATACTAAATATAAACAAAGCATGATATTATATACTTGTATATAATAAGCCAGGGATATTATCCCTTATTTATATAATAATTTATGGATTTTATCCAAAATTTTGGTAAAGTACCTAAAAAATAATTTTAATAATTTTGAAAATATACTATCAAGATTATATCGTATTATAAAAAAATATTATAATCCAGATATGATATAAATTAAAAGTGGTTGTATTAGAATTTAATTTTATTTGTTTATTAGTATAATCTAGATATGATATAAGTTAAATGTCCATATTTACTATTTGAGATCTATATTCTATGAATTTATACTCGAAATCTTAAGAGAAAATTTATGAATTTTAAAATTAATAATCCTACAATGTAGAAAGATAATCCTATTGAGTAGAAAACCTATTATAAATATACTTTTTAGTTTACTTATTAAAATCTTAAGAGAAAAAACAATTACGAATTTACACATACATTATTTTGTATTTCAATATAAATATATTTTTAGTTTATATATTAAAATGTAAAATATATTTCTTTCATATTATTACCATATGTCGGTAAAGCCAGTAGATTTGTAGTTTAATAATACACATCATTGAAATCTCTTGTGGACCTACTTAGCACGAGAGTCCTCATTTAGGCACGAAATTAACAAAAAAGCACCATGAAATTGAATGTAGAGAATCAAGAATTTGGGAAAACCAAACATTGATTGGAAGAGTATAGAGGGTCTTTAGATGGAATAGAAAAGTATATTACAATACATTTAATTAAGTTTTTTACAAAAACACATGTCATGTTCTCATTAATTTACTATGACATTTAGGTTTTATATGAACGAATTTTCTAGTATGTGCCCAAGTGCACATGCTAAGAATCCGTGCTTCATGAATTATCAAATTTTGATTGGTGGATATTTCATTAATAATGATGGGCCCCCTGCATTCACATAAATATTCATCAATCAAAACTTTACAACTCATCAAGCACATATTCTTAGCATGTGCCCATGGGCACACACTAGACAAACCCTTATATAAAATAGATACAATTACAGTTTTACCCCTCCCTTTGTTCCACTTCAATGCCTAAGTAGTAGGACAATTTACCTAGATCGTTCATGTCAAACTTGTCTCCCATCTGTTCCTTGATGAACTTGATGAACTCTCTAATAACTGCTTGACTTGACCCAGTGATCAGGTGGTCATCCACATAGACGGCGACTATTAGAACTTCCTTCCCTATAGACATGGTATATACAGCTTGATCGTAAGGACACCTGATGAAACGAAGCACTACAAGACATGTGTTGAGCTTTGAATACCAAGCCCGAAGGACTTGTCTGAGCCCGTACAGTGCTTTCAATAACCTGTACACTAACTTTTCCTTTCCACGTTTGACAAATCCCTCTGGTTGCTTGACATAGACCACTTCCTGAATCTCGCCATTGAAAAAGGCAGTTTTTACATCAAGATGATCAACCTCTCAGACATTCTTGGTAGCTAGAGCAAGCAGTAAATGAATTGTTTCCAGTCGAGTCACCGGTGCAAAATTAAAACAAAAACAATAATTATCGAAACCCTACCGCAGGATCCATGCAAAAACATGATATTTAATTCGGAGATTGATGATTTACCTTAAAGAAGCTTTACGATTGTATGTCTAATGGAGATCCAAGCTTTCACGATCGTTGAGTGCTTCTCTTCGAAGCCTCCTCTACGGTATCCACACGAACACTCCAAGAACGATTCTTGATTGGAAGGGAGGTACTAGCCTCCAATGAAAATATGAGATCTTCTTTTTAGGTTTTGGTTCAAGCGGCTGGGGATTATTTTTGTCGTACAAAATTAATTACCTTCTTTACCTATCATCATATATTTATATGATAGTGTAAGGTAAAAGCCCAACTAAAAACCTAGCCCAAGTTTGATTAATTAAATAATAGAATCAAATCCTACTATTTAAATAAATAATAATTAAGTCATACTTAATTATTAAAATCATATCTCATTTGTATTTTATTATATCTTAATTAAGTCCCACTTAATTAATATAATAAAATACAACTAATCATTTAATTATTTAAATTCATAATTTAAATTAATTCTTCCTTAAAATGTTCTATGTGTGTGACCCTGTAGGCTATCATTTAATTGGCAATAATTTTATTCTCTAATAAAATTATAAACAATGAGCGGCATCTAGTAATACATCATTGCTACCCAATTAAATAATAATTAAATCGTGATTCGATAAAACCTTTTGTGATTAATGTTCCCGTGTAATATAATCCCTTTAACCAAATATTATAGATTAAACTAGAGGCATGTTTCATGTCATCCTCTTCATAATTTAATCCGGGTTTACTTGATCCATGAGTAGACTATTAAAACAAATCACTATTTGAGCACGGCCATGCATTTTATAGTCTCACTCAATCAAGGGGCCAATAATATCTCTCCTATCTGATAGGAGGGTTAAATCCTTTATCTATCATTCATATTTCTCATACGATTCACAATATACCCGATGTCCACTTTTATCATCACCCGGTCAAAGGTAACTTTTAATGTAGTCAAAGTATATTATCCTCGTATAGAAATATAATGATCTCAAGTCAAAGGATCATTACACCATTATCACTGTGAGTCTTTCTTATGACTTTATTAACATGAAGAATCTCACGGTGGGTCAGTCCAGTGCCATGTACCCTTACATGTACGTATGTTTTGACTTTAGTATCTCCATACTTATAACCAATGAGATGTGGTTATCAGTCAACAACATACTAGTCTATTTATGTATTATTATTATTGTCCTATATAATAATACTCGACTAGGGACCTTTAAGAATATGATATATTATATAATCTCAAGTTCAAGTTAAATACTTAAACTATATAATGTGTATCATTATTCTAAGGACATTTATTATGCTAACAAATATATCGCAGTAATTAAAGTCATAATAAATACATTTATTAAATAATCAAATTACATAAAGGTTTATCAAAATAAACAATGTATTGCCTCTAGGGCACCTACACTAACAGTTTTTACATCAAGATGATCAACCTATCAGACATTCTTGGTAGCTAGAGCAAGCAGTAAATGAATTGTTTCCAGTCGAGTCACCGGTGCAAAAACTTCCTCAAAGTCCACCCCCTGTTTTTGCACAGAGCCCTTCGCGACAATTCGTGCCTTATACTTTGTAATCTGTCCGCTGACATCTCTCTTGATCTTGTAAACCCATTTCAAATCTATTGGTTTTCGTCCAGATGGCAACTCAGTTAATCTCTAAGTGTCATTCCTTTCAACTGCGTCGATTTCAAGTTTCATGGCTCTCCTTTATTTCTCTTCTTTTGCAGCGTGCACATAGTTTACGGGCTCATCTACGCCCATTAACATTAACTCTTCTTTTGCTCCTTGAACTTGTGGGTGTGAACATACCTTCTCCTTCAAACTGATCACCTGGACCCCCTTCATTAATTTCAAGAACCAAGAAGATATTTGTCTGACTTGCTTGTGGCAGATCGTTTTGACCCCGGCTCCACGACTTGCTCTCATTAAAAACTACGTCTCGACTAATACAAATAAATTTAGTCTCATGGTCGTACAATCTATAGGCCTTCGTGCCCGATTCTTTCCCTAGATGTATCACTGCCTTGCTCCTTGAATCCAATTTCTTTAATTGACATTTGAGACTCTCATGTAAGCCAAGCAACCGAACACTCGAACATGCTGCAGATGTGGTTTCATGCCTGACCAAGCCTCGTACAGAGTTAGTCCTGTGACAGCCCTTGTTGGAAGTCTATTGAGTAAATAAATTGTGTGATGAATAGCCTCTCCCCAGAAATACATGGGTAACTCTGTCTCCTTTAGCAAACTACGAGCCATTTCTATCATGGTGCTATTCCGTCGTTCGACCACCCCATTTTGCTGTGGTGAGTAAGGTGATGTAAGCTGCCTTTTAATTCCAACTTCCTCACAGTACTTCATAAATTCATTTGATGTGAATTCTCCGCCTCTATCAGTTCTGAAGGTCTCTATCCGTTTATCTGAACTGTTTTCAACTAGAGTTCGAAATCTTTTAAAAGCGTCAAGAGCATCACTCTTGCTTTTCAGCAGATATGCCCACATAACTCGACTAAAATCATCAACGAGAAGTAAGATGTACCTGTTACCAGCACTTACTGCCTTGCTCCTTGAATCCAATTTCTTTAAGTTTACATTTGAGACTCTCATGTAAGGCAAGCAACCGAACACTCGAACAGGCTCCAGATGTGGTTTCATGCCTGACCAAGACTCGTATGGAGTCAGTCCTGCGACAGCCCTTATTGGAAGTCTGTTGAGTAAATAAATTGTGTGATGAATAGCCTACCCCAGAAATACGTGGGTAACTCTGTCTCCTTTAGCAAACTACGAGCCATTTCTATCATGGTGCGATTCCGTCGTTCGACCACCCCGTTTTGCTGTGGTGAGTAAGGTGATGTAAGCTGCCTTTTAATTCCAACTTCCTCACAGTACTTCATAAATTCATTTGATGTGAATTCTCCGCCTCTATCAGTTCTGAAGGTCTCTATCCGTTTATCTGAACTGTTTTCAACTAGAGTTCAAAATCTTTTAAAAGCGTCAAGAGCATCACTCTTGCTTTTCAGCAGATATGCCCACATAACTCGACTAAAATCATCAACGAGAAGTAAGATGTACCTGTTACCGGCACTTACTGCCTTGCTCCTTGAATCCAATTTCTTTAAGTTGACATTTGAGACTCTCATGTAAGCCAAGCAACCGAACACTCGAACAGGCTCCAGATGTGGTTTCATGCCTGACCAAGGCTCGTATGGAGTCAGTCCTGTGATAGCCCTTATTGGAGGTCTGTTGAGTTAATAAATTGTGTGATGAATAGCCTCTCCCCAGAAATACGTGGGTAACTCTGTCTTCTTTAGCAAACTACGAGCCATTTCTATCATGGTGCGATTTCGTCATTCGACCACCCCGTTTTGTTGTGGTGAGTAAGGTGATGTAAGCTGCCTTTTAATTCCAACTTCCTCACAGTACTTCATAAATTCATTTGATGTGAATTCTCCACCTCTATCAGTTCTGAAGGTCTCTATCCGTTTATCTGAACTGTTTTCAACTAGAGTTCGAAATCTTTTAAAAGCGTCAAGAGCATCACTCTTGCTTTTCAGCAGATATGCCCATAAAACTCGACTAAAATCATCAACGAGAAGTAAGATGTACCTATTACCGGCACTTACTGCCTTGTTCCTTGAATCCAATTTCATTAAGTTGACATTTGAGACTCTCATGTAAGCCAAGCAACCGAACACTCGAACAGGTTCCAGATGTGGTTTCATGCCTGACCAAGGCTCGTACGGAGTCAGTCCTGTGATAGCCCTTATTGGAAGTCTGTTGAGTTAATAAATTGTGTGATGAATAGCCTCTCCCCATAAATACGTGGGTAACTCTGTCTTCTTTAGCAAACTACGAGCCATTTCTATCATGGTGCGATTCCATCATTCGAACACCCCGTTTTGTTGTGGTGAGTAAGGTGATGTAAGCTGCCTTTTAATTCCAACTTCCTCACAGTACTTCATAAATTCACTTGATGTGAATTCTCCGCCTCTATCAGTTCTGAAGGTCTCTATCCATTTATCTGAACTATTTTCAACTAGAGTTCGAAATCTTTTAAAAGCGTCAAGAGCATCACTCTTGCTTTTCAGCAGATATGCCCACAAAACTCGACTAAAATCATCAACGAGAAGTAAGATGTACCTATTATCGGCACTTACTGCCTTGCTCCTTGAATCCAATTTCTTTAACTTGACATTTGAGACTCTCATGTAAGCCAAGCAACCGAACACTCGAACAGGCTCCAGATGTGGTTTCATGCCTGACCAAGGCTCGTACGGAGTCAGTCCTGTGATAGCCCTTATTGGAAGTCTGTTGAGTAAATAAATTGTGTGATGAATAGCCTCTCCCCAGAAATACGTGGGTAACTCTATCTCCTTTAGCAAACTACGAGCCATTTCTATCATGGTACGATTCCGTCGTTCGACCACCCCGTTTTGCTGTGGTGAGAAAGGTGTTGTAAGCTGCCTTTTAATTCCAACATCCTCACAGTACTTCATAAATTCTTTTGATGTGAATTCTCCACCTCTATCAATTCTGAAGGTCTCTATCCGTTTATCTGAACTGTTTTCAACTAGAGTTCGAAATCTTTTAAAAGTGTCAAGAGCATCACTCTTGCTTTTCAGCAGATATGCCCACATAACTCGACTAAAAGCATCAACGAGAAGAAAGATGTACCTCTTATCAACACTTGTACTTGGTGTTATTGGCCCTCAAAGGTCACCATGTACCAATTCGAGGTGCCTTTTGGCATGAAATTCAGCTTGCTATGGAAAACCCTTCCTTGTTTCTTTAGACATTAGACACCCTGTACAAATTTCATCAGGTTGGACTATTTTGGGCAGTCCATGTTTGTAGTCGACATTAGTGTAAGAGCTTTATAGTTTACATGTCCTAGACGGGAATGCCAAAGCCAACTCTTGTCATCGCACCTCGTTAGCATACACCTCTGTTCACCAGTTTTGAGTATTGCCTTATATAGTCTGTTTTTAGAGCGATTCACCTCTATCAGTAGCTCACCCCTCTTATCACGAACCCATAAACAGTCTCCATTCAGCATGACTTGGTTTCCCTCTTCTAAAAGCTGGTCTATTGACAAAATATTGTTGCACAATGAGGGGATGTAATACACCTCATTTAACACTCTGTTTTCACCATTGCTGCATTTTAAGATAATCGAGCCCTTTCCCTTTGTGTGTACTACAGAGTTATCGCCAAATTTTACTTTGCCAGTCACACTTTCGTCTAATTCACTGAATTTTCCTCGCTGTCCCGTCATATGGTTACTAGCGCCATTATGCAAATACCACAAATTTGACTCCTCTTTCTTCTCATCAGTTTTTGAATTCAGTTTCGGAGTTACATTCTCCTCATTGATTAGCATCATACCTTCCTCCTTCACCTCGTACTTTACCATAAGCAAAGTTGGTTCATCATCAGGGATTGCTGCAATATTTGCCTCTTCCTTTGCTTCCCTATCTCGTTTGGGCTTCTTACATTATACAACGAAATGCCCATACGCCCTGCAGTTGATACAACGTACATTACCCTTGTCTCATACCCAACGCAGATTGTCCTTTCCTTTGTACTTATGTTCGGAGAACCCATCAATTTTGCGGATCTTCTACGCCATTCCTCCAGGGTTAGTAATACTTTTTGTTCCTCCTTTTCCCTTTTGTTCCACTCTTCTTCGGTGAGTAACAGTTGATGCCCACTATTCTCGGTTTGGCCTCACAACCTCTCTTGATGTGCCTTCAAGGATCCAACTGTTTCCTCAAACGTCATCCTGTTGAGGTTCCCAAATTGCTCTATGGTAGATGCATTTTGTATGAATTTAAAAGGAACGGCTCGTAACAATTTTTTCACGACGTGTGACTCATTCACACTCTCCCCAATTGCTCGTATGTTGGTCACGAAACCGTTTAATTTAGGTATACATTTATTTTTGGGTGTTGCTAAATGCAAATCATGTTTACTCTTTACACACTAGTATATTACATTTATATCCTTAATACATTAAATAGGTGAAACCCTTATAAATGATTCTCTCTCCGAATAGCTGTTCACGAGTTGGGCCACACAGTTCATTGCACTAGAAATTCTTTGCTACCAAAACCTCAAACATTTTGAACGAGATCTATAAACTTTTGTTATTTAGAACAAATTCATATTAAATTAATAATTTTTATATTATATATATAGGATAAATATAATTTCTTTTTATAACATTATTATATTTATTATATATTAGAAATACATAATTTTAGATTCATGAAAATATCAAAATATATTTTTAAATTTATGGTTAAAATTTGATTAATTTATTAACCAAATTTAAAATATGATAATATAAATGGAATTGATTTTTTTTCAGTCATTTTCTAAAGGAAACTTTTATTCAAATTAAAATAGTTAATATTTCAATTTAATGTTACTAATTTAACCTCTTAATATATAATTAAATTACATTACATGTTTTGGTATTTTAAAAAAAGAAAGACAACTGATTTTTTTATCAACAATAATAATATTGTAATATTAAAACTGAAATACTAAAAATTTTGATCATGGACCACGAACCAAAATATACATATTTATTTATATTAAATAAATTTATTTTTATTATAGCACAGATAAATTATATGTATATCTATATTAAGTAAAATTTTATTTATTATAAAAAATTGTTATATTTAAATATAAATTATTATCAAATTAACTTTCCTAATTAATTTATTATTACTCAACTTTTTAAATTGAAATTAAATAAGTGAAATATGTACACCTAATTTGATTAATAAATATCTAAAGTAAGCAAAAGAAAAATGTCGTGCTGCTGTTTGGTAAAAGCGTGAAGATATTAAATGGTTACACAAAAAACTAGGCTAAGTCTGCAAAAAAACTAGGAAGGACAATAATATAATTTCACCAAATTGCATGGAGTAATTTGATTTGAATTTAGCAATCATGTTATTTTTTATAATTGCAAGCAATTCAATTTTTTAAGACAAAATAGCAATACTATAATTCTTAATAACTAATCAATTAGTCCTTCAGCCCAATAGGTTCAGAGGTTTCTGGCACGCATTTTAGCTGCATTTTATGGATAGTTCCATAACTTATTTTTAAAATTTTCTTTTTTCGTATAAAAATATAATGTATATATTTAATACAAGAAAAGAAAATTTTAAAAATAATTTGAACTACCCTTAAAATACACCTTAAAATGCGTGCCATCAAGTGTAAAAAAAAGGTAAAGAATTGGTTGGCACGGATGGAGTATCTTTTTCTACTAAAACACATTACCTTTTTCAACTTTTCTAGCTAAAACTTCTCCTTTTTCAAAAAAAATCATGCATCATTTTATTTAATGAAATAACGGTTTGTTTTATTTAATAAAATAAACTAACCCTTACTTAGTTACTTTTTACTCAATTTCCTTTATTTTTATATACAATTATTTTGTAATAATTGCGGGCAATTCTATTTAATAAAACAAAATAATAACTAATCAATTACATTTTTCAAGTAAAACACATTACATTTTCTAACTTTTGTAACTATAACCTCTGGTTTCCCAAAATATCATGGGACATTTTTATTTAATGCAATAAACTAATAATATTATAATTAACAATAACTAACTGATTACATTCTTCAAAAAATATGTTACATTTTCTAACTTTTTTAACTAAAACCTCTCCTTTTCAAAAAATATCTATGACCAATAATTTTATAATTACTAATTACTAACTGATTATGTGACGCCCCTGGGATCAGAATTTTGTGCCACAAAACCAATACAAAGACATAACTATAAATAAAACTTACTTACCCAAATGCCCACTCAATCAGTCACATGGTATGAAACAAGAATCTAACCTATATAAATTTGTTCCCATTTTATTAGAGAACAAATTGAGAATGGTACTCTGAAAATTCATTTTGTTCCTACCCACAAACAAATTGCAGATATTCTAACTAAGCCACTTGAGGGTACCTTCATTAGGATGGTAAGTGAGTTAAGAATCTTAATTAAATTAATAGATTCTTAAATATGCATAAGTAGCAAGGTATGTATTTCAGCTTATAGTTTTGATGCTCGTCATTATCTATATTTAAATATTAACTTTTTTTTAAATATTAACTTCTTTAGCTATGAAATACTATATTTTGATAGTGTGTGAAGTGTGATATAGATTATGATGAAGAACTAGACCTTGAAAATACTTAGTCCTGACTTAGTGTTCCAAACTCTGAATTTAATTAAGACTCTGA
Source organism: Kitagawia praeruptora (assembly GCA_037693485.1). Lineage (NCBI taxonomy): Eukaryota > Viridiplantae > Streptophyta > Magnoliopsida > Apiales > Apiaceae > Kitagawia > Kitagawia praeruptora. The sequence goes on from CM075347.1 coordinate 132,178,325, forward strand.
TCAGTTGTTTAGTTCTAATTATTGTTTTGTGTCTATACTTGTAAACTTTGAATGTATGCACATTATCAATCTCTAGATAATGAACAGTAAATAGACAAGTAAATAAAATAATTTTTTTTATTTCATTAAATAAAAGTATTTACATACATGAAATTGAAATACTAGTCTTTTTTTTTTTGTCTAACCACTACCCCTAATACAGTTGAATGTTTTGTAAGATACCGAGAAATGTTCGTTCTTTAAATAACAGTGAAAATTGGCTTCTGATTGTAATCTCGATTTGAAATTTAATAAGACCAGTCGAGGTTTGTTTCAACAAGTACCAAAGCTGCTCATGCTACTCACTAATAATGCGTACACAATCTTGCTTGACTTTAAGCTTTGTATCAATCTTTGTATGTGCCGCTAAGAAATTTTTTGTCCCACCATGTAAGGCACTAATAATGCGTACACAATCTTGCTTGACTTTAAGCTTTGTATCAATCTTTGTATGTGCCGCCAAGAAATTTTTTGTCCCACCATGTAAGGTTTCTTTCAAGCAGTACCAAAGCTGGAGCCGACATGCTCCTGGGTGATGATGCTTAAACGCTCTTGCATGACTTTAAATGATTAGTAAGGTGGAAAACACAACTAATAGAAGCATGTTTGAGATGATGGAAGGCGATTGCAACTCTCGTTCATCTTGTGGATGGAAAGTCAAGAGGTTAATAGGCAAAAACCTTCCACAAGTACATACTTCAATGATGTCCAAAAGAAGAGTAAAGCTTTTCTCTGCCCTTCTGACATACTCCCGATAATCTGCAATTTGAGATGGGTAATTATATAGTAAGTATTAATAAACATATTGATTCTCTTATTGCAAACAGTAATCAGGTGCTTATGACACTAAAAAGTTCTAGATCTAACAAAAAAGGTCCACAACCATTCTTTGCTACCAATAAATAAGAGGTTCCCCGCGTGACTTGGCAAGGCTTGTTGGGTTTATAATTCTAAAATCATATGTTATTAGTTAATTCAAATGTTTTAGTTTAGTTGATTTGTAATAAGCTTAATAAAACGTCTGTGAACTGTTGCCCGAGTCATGCATTGGAGATAAGCTTTAGAAGTTAAAGATCGAGTCTTACGGAGTAATGCAGCTGAAGTAGGAGTGCAGGAGTTTAAATAGGCATTAGTTGCTTGTTTTGTGGAAACTCTGCGTTTATGTTTAAGAGAATAAGAATTATTATTTTTCTCTTCAAAACGTTTTCACTATACCTTTACTTATATATATATATACGTTGTGTGTATTTGTAAGCAAGAGTATTTTGTGCGTAAGTTTTCCAACAAGGCTGATGCCTAAGAAAAGCTATCCTTATACAAAAAATACCGGACAACCTATTTTTGAATCATAAAACAATATATGACCCTTCAATTTAGTCACAAGAACTCACATGTTGTTCATCAAAACATTTTCACATATGAAGGTAACAGCTAGGTGGTGCTCAAAAAACAAACAAGAAAGCCACTTCAAACACAGGATATTTATTATATCCAAAAACTGGTGCTCAAAAAACAAACAACAAAGCCACTTCAGGATATTTATTATATCCAAAAACTAAAAAGTTGTTACTGCTATAGAACATATAAGCTTCAACTCAACATATAAGATAAGCTTCAACTCTACATAAAAGATGGTAGAGACCAGATAGATAAGTAAATAAAATTACGTCCTATCAGAAATCATATAATAATAATTACCTTCTCCACACCACTGAACTGCTGGTGCTGGACCGCAGTCAGGTCTCAAGAGAAGAGAATAAATGTGATCGGGAAATAAATAGTTCTTGGAGATTCTCATAATCTAGAGAAATATTTAATGTATTCAATCATATTGAAATGCTAGTTTATAGTGGGAAAATAGAAATTTTGAAAATAATACGAAAAAACTAACTGCATTGTGCAAAGAGAAAGCCCAAAAGATTACACATCATAATTTACAAGATAGGGTTAACATGTGGTAGCTTGGACAAACACCATATAATGAAATAAATAATAACATTAGCACCTTTTCCTTAAAAGCCTCACATAAATAGAGCTAGTATTTTCCATTCACATTTTTTGGACTTCGGATTTGAATGAATTCACGTATTTTCCATTCACATATTTTGGTCTTTGGATTTGAAGGAATTCACTTTTCTCTGTGTAAATGATGCTGAATCTAAGAAAATTAAGATATCTATAATGTTTAACTAATAAAAGACAATGAATTCATTAAAATATATTAGTATTAAAAATACTAGATAAATATATACGAACCAAATATTAAAATATTCCATTAAACACATGTCATATCAGGTAACTACTAATCTTAAACCAAATCAACGACCATGAAAGAGTCACTCACATTTCCCTGCCATGTTGTATGAGGTAGTTGCTCCACATTTCACCTTCATAAGCTTCAGCACAGGTGGAACAACAACATCCACCCCATTAACTTTTATTGGAGCATTTTCTTCATTATTTGCTGAAAATTTAAATTAATATATAAATTAACATAAGATCATATCATAGATACCTTTTATATACAAAGAAATTATAAATACTTGATATTAACTTTGATATTAACTTAGAGAGAAAATTGTAATAAATTTTCTTAAATATCTCAAAAAAATAAAGATGGTCAACATAATTAGATCTGAGGGGAAACATGTCTCATTAGCCATTTCATAAGATGCCTTTCAAAATTTTAAAGAATTCTCAATTATCAAAACTAACAAAACACCAGAAAGGAAAATTCATTACCAGATCTGTATGGCAACATCCAGAATGACAACATCCAGAATGACCGGATCTGGGCGACAACAACCTGACTTTTAAGTAGGCGACATCCTTTTTCTTCCAACCTAAATCAATTCATCCTTTATGAGAAATGTTAAAGAACCTGACATTCAATTTCTACCACAAAAAAAAACTTTAAAAAAACTGACCTCGATGAAGCAGCACTCTTTGCCATCAACAAACACACCTTTATTTGCCTATAGGCTCACTATTTATACAATGATTGATAGGTTGTTTTCTAGAACCTTCTAAATTTTGAGTTTGCATAAAACCGTCTAAAACCAAACAAGGGCCCATGGTGAAAACCTAGGCCCAAATTATTTTAATTTGGTAAAAATACTAGATATATGGATGATCCTATAAAATTAATTAAATTAAAATATAGCTCAATTTTATAGTAGTAACAACAAAATTCTTATCAACTATTTTTTGTTATTATGCAAAAAAATGTGACACAATTTTATATATTCATATTTATTTATTTGTTTTGAAAAATATAAAATATAAGTAAAAAATTTAAAATCTATCTATACTAAATATAAACAAAGCATGATATTATATACTTGTATATAATAAGCGAGGGATATTATCCCTTATTTATATAATAATTTACGGATTTTATCCAAAATTTTGGTACAGTACCTAAAAAATAATTTTAATATTTTTGAAAATATACTATCAAGATTATATCGTATTATAAAAAAATATTTTAATCTAGATAGGATATAAATTAAAAGTGGTTGTATTAGAATTTAATTTTATTTGTTTATTAGTATAATCTAGATATGATATAAGTTAAATGTCCATATTTACTATTTGAAATCTATATTCTATGAATTTATAGCTCACGCGTATCTTTAATTTATTAATAATTTAACAATTTTCATCTGTAAAACACTCGAAATCTTAAGTGAAAATACAATTATGAATTTTAAAATTAATAATCCTACAATGTAGAAAGATAATCCTATTGAGTAGAAAACCTATTATAAATATACTTTTTAGTTTACTTATTAAAATCTTAAGAGAAAAAACAATTACGAATTTACACATACATTATTTTGTATTTCAATATAAATATATTTTTAGTTTATATATTAAAATGTAAAATATATTTCTTTCATATTATTACCATATGTCGATAAAGCCAGTAGATTTGTAGTTTAATAATACACATCATTGAAATCTCTTGTGGACCTACTTAGCACGAGAGTCCTCATTTAGGCACAAAATTAACAAAAAAGCACCATGAAATTGAATGTAGAGAATCAAGAATTTGGGAAAACCAAACATTGATTGGAAGAGTATCATCCAGAGGGTCTTTAGATGGAATAGAAAAGTATATTACAATACATTTAATTAAGTTTTTACAAAAACACATGTCATGTTCTCATTAATTTACTATGACATTTAGGTTTTATATGAACGAATTTTCTAGTATGTGCCCAAGTGCACATGCTAAGAATCCGTGCTTCATGAATTGTCAAATTTTGATTGGTGGATATTTCATTAATAATGATGGCCCCCCTGCATTCACATAAATATTCATCAATCAAAACTTTACAACTCATCAAGCACATATTCTTATCATGTGCCCATGGGCACACACTACACAAACCCTTATATAAAATAGATACAATTACAGTTATTGATTTGTAGACGCTAAATTGTATGAACTGTGTTCTTCACCCCCAGCAACTCTCTCATCTTCTCAAACTTGGTAGTAGTAAGTGCCTCTGTTAAAGAATCAGCTCTTTATTCATCTGTGCGCGCGTACTTGACAATAATCTCGCCCTTTTCAACACATTCCCTTATAAAATGATAGCCTATATCTATGTGTTTGCTTCTGCCGTGGAATACTGGATTCTTCGCCAAATCGATATTGGATTTATTGTCTACAAAAATCGTTACTGGACCAATGACTTTACCTGTTAGTTAAACCAAGAGATTTCACAGCCATATGGCTTGACAAGCATGAGCAGTAGCTGCGACAAATTCCGCTTCGCACAAGGAGAGTGCAACACACCTTTGCTTCTGAGATACCCACGTTATTAAACTCTCGTTCAAATAGAACGCCATGCCGCCAGTGCTCTTCCTATCTTCCACATTGTCAGCCAAGTCACTATTTGAAAAACTGATCAAAATACTATTCTGAATGTCTCTTGCATAAATTAATCCAAAGTCGATTGTTCCCTTCACATATCTGAGGATCCGCTTAGCAACATTTTGATGCAATAAATTAGGCCTTTCCATAAACCTACTGATTAGTCCAACAGAGTAGGCCAAATCTGGTCTCGTATACACTAAATATTGCAGACCACCAACAATACTTTTAAATTCCGTAGCATTAACTGGTATTCCTTCCTCATCCTTATGCAGAATTTCTTTAGGGTCCATTGGATACCTGGTCGCGTTGCAATCTCGCTTTCCTGACTTCTCTAGGATCTTTCTTGCATACCCGGATTGTTTCAAATGAATATACCCCTCCCTTTGTTCCACCTCAATGCCTAAGTAGTAGGACAATTTACCTAGATCGCTCATGTCAAACTTGTCTCCCATCTGTTCCTTGATGAACTCTCTAATAACTGCTTGACTTGACTCAGTGATCAGGAGGTCGTCAATATAGACGACGACTATTAGAACTTCCTTCCCTATAGACCAGGTATATACATCGTGATCGTAAGAACACCTGATGAAACCAAGCACTACCAGACATGTGTTGAGCTTTGAATACCAAGCCCGAGGGACTTGTCTGAGCCCGTACAGTGCTTTCAATAACCTGTACACTAACTGCTCCTTTCCACGTTTGACAAATCCCTCCGGTTGCTTGACATAGACCACTTCCTGAATCTCGCCATTCAAAAAGGTAGTTTTTATGTCAAGGTGATGAACCTCCCAGACATTCTTGGTAGCTAGAGCAAGCAGTAAACGAATTGTTTCCAGTCGAGTCACCGGTGCAAAAACTTCCTCAAAGTCCACCCCCTGTTTTTGCACAGAGCCTTTCGTGACAATTCGTGCCTTGTACTTTGTAATCTGTCCGCTGGCATCTCTCTTGATCTTATAAACCCATTTCAAATCTACTGGTTTTCGTCCAGATGGCAACTCAGTTAATCTCCAAGTATCATTCCTTTCAACTATGTCGATTTCAAGTTTCATGGAACTCCTCCATTTCTCTTCTTTTGTAGCGTGCACATAGTTTATGGGCTCATTTACGCCCATTAACATTAACTCTTCTTCTGCCAACTCGATAGGTTGAGTGATGTTGTATATCTCTTCCAAATTCCTCTATCGTCTTGGTTAGTTGTCACTCTCAGACCCAAAGTTAGGCGTAACAAGTGAATTTTCTGAACCCGAAGCTGTTGAATCAGTTGGCATGCCTGATTCTGATTTTATTCTATTGCTCCTTGTACTTGTGGGTGTGAACATACCTTCTCCTTCGAACTGATCACCTTGACCCCCTTCATTAATTTCAAGAACCAAGAAGATATTTGTCTGACTTGCTTGTGGCAGATCGTTTTGACCCCGACTCCACGACTTGCTCTCATTAAAAATTACGTCTCGAATAATACAAATAAATTTAGTCTCATGGTTGTACAATCTATAGGCCTTCGTGCCCGATTCTTTCCCTAGATGTATCACTGCCTTGCTCCTTGAATCCAATTTCTTTAATTGACATTTGAGACTCTCATGTAAGCCAAGCAACCAAAAGCAACCGAACACTCGAACATGCTCCAGATGTGGTTTCCTGCCTGACCAAGCCTCGTACGGAGTCAATCCTGTGACAGCCCTTGTTGGAAGTCTGTTGAGTAAATAAATTGTGTGATGAATAGCCTCTCCCCAGAAATACGTGTGTAACTCTGTCTCCTTTAGCAAACTACGAGCCATTCCTATCATGGTGCGATTCCGTCGTTCGACCACCCCGTTTTGCAGTGGTGAGTAAGGTGACGTCAGCTGCCTTTTAATTCCAACTTCCTCACAGTACTTCATAAATTCATTTGATGTGAATTCTCCGCCTCTATCAGTTCTGAAGGTCTCTATCCGTTTATCTGAACTGTTTTCAACTAGAGTTCGAAATCTTTTAAAAGCGTCAAGAGCATCACTCTTGCTTTTTAGTAGATATGCCCACATAACTCGACTAAAATCAACAACGAGAAGTAAGATGTACCTGTTACCGGCACTTACTACCTTGCTCCTTGAATCCAATTTCTTTAAGTTGACATTTGAGACTCTCATGTAAGCCAAGCAACCGAACACTCGAACAGGCTCCAGATGTGGTTTCATGCCTGACCAAGGCTCGTACGGAGTTAGTCCTATGACAGCCCTTATTGGAAGTCTGTTGAGTAAATAAATTGTGTGATGAATAGCCTCTCCCCAGAAATACGTGGGTAACTCTGTCTCCTTTAGCAAACTACGAGCCATTCCTATCATGGTGCGATTCCGTCGTTCGACCATCCTGTTTTGTTGTGGTGAGAAAGGTGTTGTAAGCTGCCTTTTAATTCCAACATCCTCACAGTACTTCATAAATTCTTTTGATGTGTATTCTCCGCCTCTATCAATTCTGAAGGTCTCTATCCATTTATCTGGACTGTTTTCAACTAGAGTTCGAAATCTTTTAAAAGCGTCAAGAGCATCACTCTTGATTTTCAGCAGATATGCCCACATAACTCTACTAAAAGCATCAACGAGAAGAAAGATGTACCTCTTACCGGCACTTGTACTTGGTGTTATTGGCCCTCAAAGGTCACCATGTACCAATTCGAGGTGCCTTTTGGCACGAAATTCAGCTTGTTGTGGAAACCCCTTCCTTGTTTGTTTAGACATTAGACACCCTGTACAAATTTCATCAGGTTGGACTATTTTGGGCAGTCCATGTTTATAGTCGACATTAGTGTAAGAGCTTTATAGTTTACATGTCCTAGACGGGAATGCCAAAGCCAACTCTTGTCATCGCACCTCGTTAGCATACACCTCTATTCACCAGTTTTGAGTATTGCCTTATATAGTCTGTTTTTAGAGCGATTCACCTCTATCAGTAGCTCACCCCTCTTGTCACGAACCCATAAACAGTCTCCATTCAGCATGACTTGGTTTCACTCTTCTGAAAGCTGGTCTAGTGACAGAATATTGCTGCACAATGAGGGGATGTAATACACCTCCTTTAACACTATGTTTTCACCATTGCTGCATTTTAAGATAATCGAGCCATTTCCCTTTGTGTGTACTACAGAGTTATCGCCAAATTTTACTTTGCCAGTCACACTTTCGTCTAATTCACTGAATTTTCCTCGCTGTCCCGTCATATGGTTACTAGCGCCATTATGCAAATATCACAAATTCGACTCCTCTTTCTTCTGATCAGTTTTGGAATTCAGTTTCAGAGTTACATTCTCCTCATTGATCAGCATCATACCTTCCTCCTTCACCTCGTACTTTACCATAAGCAAAGCTGGTTCATCATCAGGGATTGCTGCAATATTTGCCTCTTCCTTTGCTTCCCTATCTCGTTTGGGCTTCTTACATTATACTTATGTCCTTTCTACGCCATCAATTTTGCGGATCTTCTACGCCATTCCTCCAGGGTTAGTAATAATTTTTGTTCCTCCTTTTCCCTTTTGTTCCACTCTTCTTCGGTGAGTAATAGTTGATGCCCACTATTCTCGGTTTGGCCTCACAACCTCTCTTCATGTGCCTTCAAGGATCCAACTGTTTCCTCAAACGTCATTGTGTTGAGGTTCCCGAATTGCTCTATGGTAGATGCAATTTGTAAGAATTTAGAAGGAATGGCTCGTAACAATTTTTTCACGAGGTATGACTCATCCACACTCTCCCCAAGTGCTCGTATGTTGGTCACCAAACCGTTTAATTTAGGTATACATTTATTTTTTAATAATGGCAAGCAATTCAATTTTTTTAAGACAAAATAGCAATACCATAATTCTTAATAACTAATCAATTACTCCTTCAGCCTAATAGGTTTAGAGGTTTCTCGCACGCATTTTAAGGTGCATTTTATGGATAGTTCCATAACTTATTTTTAAAATTTTTTTTTTTTGTATAAAAATATAATTTATATATTTTATACAAGAAAAAAAATTTAAAAAATAAATTGAACTACCCTTAAAATACACCTTAAAATGCGTGCCAACAAGTGTAAAAAAAAGTAAAGAATTGGTTGGGACGGGTGGAGTATCTTTTTCTACTAAACGTATGACTCATCCACACTCTCCCCAAGTGCTCGTATGTTGGTCACCAAACCGTTTAAATTAGGTATACATTTATTTTTTAATAATTGCAAGCAATTCAATTTTTTTAAGACAAAATAGCAATACCATAATTCTTAATAACTAATCAATTACTCCTTCAGCCCAATAGCACGCATTTTAAGGTGCATTTTATGGATAGTTCCATAACTTATTTTTAAAATTTTCTTTTTTTGTATAAAAATATAATGTATATATTTTATACAAGAAAAAAAAATTTTAAAAATAAATTGAACTACCCTTAAAATACACCTTAAAATGCGTGCCAACAAGTGTAAAAAAAAGGGTAAAGAATTGGTTGGGACGGATGGAGTATCTTTTTCTACTAAAACACATTACCTTTTTCAACTTTTCTAGCTAAAACTTCTCCTTTTTCAAAAAAAATCATGCATCATTTTATTTAATGAAATAACGGTTTGTTTTATTTAATAAAATAAACTAACCGTTACTTAGTTACTTTTTACTCAATTTCCTTTATTTTTATATACAATTATTTCGTAATAATTGCGGGCAATTCTATTTAATAAAACAAAATAATAACTAATCAATTACATTTTTCAAGTAAAACACATTACATTTTCTAACTTTTGTAACTATAACCTATCGTTTTCCCAAAATATCATGGGACATTTTTATTTAATGCAATAAACTAATAATATTATAATTAACAATAACTAACCGATTACATTCTTCAAAAAATATGTTACATTTTCTAACTTTTTTAACTAAAACCTCTCCTTTTTTAAAAATATCTATGACCAATAATTTTATAATTACTAATTACTAACTGTGACGCCCCTGGGATGGGGATTTTGTGCGACAAAACCAATACAAACACATAACTATAAATAAAACTTACTTACCCAAACGACCACTCAATCAGTCACATGGTATTAAACAAGAATCTAAACTATACAAATTTGTTCCCATTTTATTAGAGAACAAATTGAGAATGGTACTTTGAAAATTCATTTTGTTCCTACCCACAAACAAATTGCAGATATTCTAACTAAGCCAGTTGAGGGTACCTTCATTAGGTTGGTAAGTGAGTTAGGAATCTTAATTAAATTAATAGATTCTTAAATATGCATAAGTAGCAAGGTATGTATTTCAGCTTATAGTTTTGATGCTCGTCATTATCTATATTTAAATATTAACTTTTTTTAAAATATTAACTTCTTTAGCTATGAAATACTAAATTTTGATAGAGTGTGAAGTGTGATATAGATTATGATGAAGAACTAGACCTTGAAAATACTTAGTCCTGACTTAGTGTTCCAAACTCTGAATTTAATTAAGACTCTGATCAGTTGTTTAGTTCAAATGATTGTTTTGTGTCTATACTTGTAAACTTTGAATGTATGCACATTATCAATCTCTAGATAATGAACAGTAAATAGACAAGTAAATAAAATAATTTTTTTTATTTCATTAAATAAAAGTATTTACATACATAAAATTGAAATACTAGTCTTTTTTTTGTCTAACCACTACCCCTAATACAGTTGAATGTTTTGTAAGATACCAGAAATGTTCGTTCTTTAAATAACAGTGAAAATTGGCTTTTGATTGTAATCTCGATTATTTGTAATCTCGATTTTAAATTTAATAAGACCAGTCAAGGTTTGTTTCAACAAGTACCAAAGCTGATCATGCTACTCACTAATAATGCGTACACAATCTTGCTTGACTTTAAGCTTTGTATCAATCTTTGTATGTGCCGCTAAGAAATTTTTTGTCCCACCATATAAGGCACTAGTAATGCGTACACAATCTTGCTTGACTTTAAGCTTTGTATCAATCTTTGTATGTGCCGCCAAGAAATTTTTTTTCCCACCATGTAAGGTTTTTTTAAAGCAGTACCAAAGCTGGAGCCGACATGCTCCTGAGTGATGATGCTTAAACGCTCTTGCATGACTTTAAATGATTAGTAAGGTGGAAAACACAACTAATAGAAGCATGTTTGAGATGATGGAAGGCGATTGCAACTCTCGTTCATCTTGTGGATGGAAAGTCAAGAGGTTAATATGCGAAAACCTTCCACAAGTACATACTTCAATGATGTCCAAAAGAAGAGTAAAGCTTTTCTCTGCCCTTCTAACATACTCCCGATAATCTGCAATTTGAGATGGGTAATTATATATATAGTAAGTATTAATAAACATATTGATTCTCTTATTGCAAACAGTAATCAGGTGCTTATGACACTAAAAAGTTCTAGATCTAACAAAAAAGGTCCACAACCATTCTTTGCTACCAATAAATAAGAGGTTCCCCGCGTGACTTGGCAAGGCTTGTTGGGTTTATAATTCTAAAGTCATATGTTATTAGTTAATTCAAATGTTTTAGTTTAGTTGATTTGTAATAAGCTTAATAAAATGTCTATGAACTGTTGCCCGAGTCATGCGTTGGAGATAAGCTTTAGAAGCTAAAGATCGAGTCTTACGGAGTAGTGCAGCTGAAGTAGGAGTGCAGGAGTTTAAATAGGCGTTAGTTGCTTGTTTTGTGGAAACTCTACGTAGGTTTTCCTATATATATTCAATGTATGTTGCGTTTATGTTTAAGAGAATAAGAATTATTATTTTTCTCTTCAAAACGTTTTCACTATAGCTTTACTTATATATATACGTTGTGTGTATTTGTAAGCAAGAGTATTTTGTGCGTAAGTTTTCCAACAGTGGTATCAGAGCGCGGGTTTTTTAGGTCCTGTGCATGCCTAAGTATCAACCTCTACATACACAAGAAGCCATGGAAACACCAAAGACGAAGGAAGGAGTTATGGGCTTGATCTATCCTATGCTAACGAAAAGCAACTACACAGCATGGTCTCTCAAGATGAAGGTATTCATGAAGGCACAAGGAGTCTGGGGAGCCATCGAGCAAAAGAATCCTAAAGTGGCTGTGGAAGAAAGAACAATGCAGATGGCTCTTGCAGCAATCTACCAGGGGGTGCTAGAGGACATTCTACTGGCCATAGCTGAGAAAGAAATGGCTAAAGAGGTTTGGGAGGCAATCAAGATGATGTGTATGGGTGTAGAGCGTGTCCAGGAGGCAAAGATACAGATATTGAAGGGAGAATTCGAGTCTCTTACCATGAAGGACTCAGAGAAGATAGACGAATTCTGCATGAAACTGAGTAGCATTATGACTAATATATGCGTTCTTGGTGAGACAATGGAAAAGGCAAGCATTGTGAGAAAGATCCTTCAAGTTGTCCCTGATAAATTCCTCCAGATAGCTTCAAATATTGAGCATTTTGGAGATATCAAAGCAATGACAGTCGAGGAATTGGTGGGATGTCTCAAATCTCATGAGGAGAGAATGAAGGGCAGGTCTGATAGTGTAGCTAGCCAACTCCTCTTAACGTCTCAGAATCAAAGAACCAGAAGTGGCACGTTTCGTGACAAAAGAAAGATAAAATGCTACAACTGTAACACCATGGGCCATTATGCTTCAGAATGCAGCCAACCACGATGGGAATGGGAGAAGCAACTGAAGGCGAACATGGTAGTCATGGAGGATGAGGAACCAGCTTTATTGTGAGTAATATCATACGGGCAAAGGAGTGAAGCCATAAGGGCTTAGCCAAATGGGGGACAATTTAATGGAGCCAAACGGGCAAGTTTAAGTTTGTCAAATGGGAAAGAGAAGTCTACCATATGGGCCATGAAATTGCTAGATGAGCACAGAGAAGAAGACCATACGGGTTGTTTCATTATGATGCCAAACGGCTGTTTTATCTTGATAAAAGCCATATGGGTTTTTAGGTTGTGTTTTGATGATTTTAGAATTATGGGGGAGAATGTTGGGTTTATAATTCTAAAATCATATGTTATTAGTTAATTCAAATGTTTTAGTTTAGTTGATTTGTAATAAGCTTAATAAAACGTCTGTGAACTGTTGCCCGAGTCATGCGTTGGAGATAAGCTTTAGAAGTTAAAGATCGAGTCTTACGGAGTAATGCAGCTGAAGTAGGAGTGCAGGAGTTTAAATAGGCATTAGTTGCTTGTTTTGTGGAAACTGTGCGTTTATGTTTAAGAGAATAAGAATTATTATTTTTCTCTTCAAAACGTTTTCACTATAGCTTTACTTATATATATATACGTTGTGTGTATTTGTAAGCAAGAGTATTTTGTGCGTAAGTTTTCCAACAAGGCTGATGCCTAAGAAAAGCTATCCTTATACAAAAAATACCGGACAACCTATTTTTGAATCATAAAACAATATATGATCCTTCAATTTAGTCACAAGAACTCACATGTTGTTCATCAAAACATTTTCACATATGAACGTAACAGCTAGGTGGTGCTCAAAAAACAAACAAGAAAGCCACTTCAAACACAGGATATTTATTATATCCAAAAACTGGTGCTCAAAAAACAAACAAGAAAGCCACTTCAAACACAGGATATTTATTATATCCAAAAACTAAAAAGTTGTTACTGCTATAGAACATATAAGCTTCAACTCAACATATAAGATAAGCATCAACTCTAAATAAAAGATAGTAGAGACCAGATAGATAAGTAAATAAAATTACGTCCTATCAGAAATCATATAATAATAATTACCTTTTCCACAGCACTGAACTGCTGGTGCTGGACCGCAGTCAGGTTTCAAGAGAAGAGAATAAATGTGATCGAGGAAATAAATAGTTCTTGGAGATTCTCATAATCCAGAGAAAGATTTAATGTATTCAATCATATAGGAATGCTAGTTTATAGTGGGAAATAAAAATTTTGAAAATAATACGAAAAAACTAACTGCATTGTGCAAAGAGAAAGCCCAAAAGATAACACATCAGAATTTACATGATAGGGTTAATATGCGGTAGCTCAGACAAACACCATATAATGAAATAAATAATAACATTAGCACCTTTTCCTTAAAAGCCTCACATAAATAGAGCTAGTATTTTCCATTCACATTTTTTGGACTTTGGATTTGAAGGAATTCACGTATTTTCCATTCACATATTTTGGACTTTGGATTTGAAGGAATTCATTTTTCTCTGTGTAAATGATGCTGAATCTAAGAAAATTAAGATATCTATAATGTTTAACTAATAAAAGACAACGAATTCATTAAAATATATTAGTATTAAAAATACTAGATAAATATACACGAACCAAATATTAAAATATTCCATTAAACACATGTCATATCAGGTAACTACTAATCTTAAACCAAATCAACGACCATGAAAGAGTCACTCACATTTCCCTGCAATGTTGTATGAGGTAGTTGCTCCACATTTCACCTTCATAACCTTCAGCACCGGTGGAACAACATCATCCACCCCATTAACTTTTATTGGAGCATTTTCTTCATTATTTGCTAAAAATTTAAATTAATATATAAATTAACATAAGATCATATCATAGATACCTTTTATATACAAAGAAATTATAAATACTTGATATTAACTTTGATATTAACTTAGAGAGAAAATTGTAATAAATTTTCTTAAATATCTCAAAAAAATAAAGATGGTCAACATAATTAGATCTGAGGGGAAACATGTCTCATTAGCCATTTCATAAGATGCCTTTCAAAATTTTAAAGAATTCTCAATTATCAAAACTAACAAAACACCAAAAAGGAAAATTCATTACCAGATCTGTATGGCAACATCCAGAATGACAGATCTGGGCGACAACAACCTGACTTTTAAGTAGGCGACATCCTTTTTCTTCCAACCTAAATTAATTCATCCTTTATGAGAAATGATAAAGAACCTGACATTCTATTTCTACCACCAAAAAAAAACTTTAAAAAAACTGACCTCGATGAAGCAACACTCTTTGCCATCAACAAACACCACCTTTATTTGCCTATAGGCTCACTATTTATACAATGATTGATAGGTTGTTTTCCAGAACCTTCTAAATTTTGAGTTTGCATAAAACTGTCTAAAACCAAACAAGGGCCCATGGTGAAAACCTAGGCCCAAATTATTTTAATTTGGTAAAAATACTAGATACATGGATGATCCTATAAAATTAATTAAATTAAAATATAGCTCAATTTTATAGTAGTAACAACAAAATTCTTATCAACTATTTTTTGTTATTATGCAAAAAAACGTGACACAATTTTATCTATACTAAATATAAAAAAAGCATGATATTATATACTTGTATATAATAAGCCACGGATATTATCCCTTATTTATATAACAATTTACGGATTTTATCCAAAATTTTGGTACAGTACCTAAAAAATAATTTTAATATTTTTGAAAATATACTATCAAGATTATATCGTATTATAAAAAAATATTATAATCTAGATATGATATAAATTAAAAGTGGTTGAATTAGAATTTAATTTTATTTGTTTCTTAGTATAATCTAGATATGATATAAGTTAAATGTCCATATTTACTATTTGAAATCTATATTCTATAAATTTATAGCTCACGCGTATCTTTAATTTATTAATAATTTAACAATTTTCATCTATAAAACACTCGAAATCTTAAGTGAAAATACAATTATGAATTTTAAAATTAATAATCCTACCATGTAGAAAGATAATCCTATTCAGTAGAAAACACTACACCATAAACAGCCTGCCGTAACCCAAAAATTCTGTTACATTAGGGTGGTAAAATGTTACAATAGACCCATTTTTTGGCTAGGGTAACATAAATTATATGTTACATATTTCGATGTTACCTAGGGTACCTAAGCTAACACACTCCTAGGGTAACATGGCCTTTTCGGTTACCCATAGAGGTCTACTGTAACATAAAAATAGCATATTGTAACATAGATATTCGGTTACGTTAGGGTGCTTCAATTTTTTTAAAAAAGTGGGACGTACCTGTAGGTCCAACATGTTGGCCCCATCTGTAGGTCCAAAATGTGGGCCCCACGTGTAGGTCCAACATGTGGGCCCCACCTGTGGACCCTATTTTTTAACTAGAATATTGTAACAGGCTAATGTAACACTAAAACAGGCTAATGTAACACTTTACCCAAAAACAATGAACAGCACCTTTTTCAACCACAAAGAGATCCATCTCAACATCCAAACAAACTAATCAATTCTGATTCAACATCCAAACAAAACAAACTAATTAACATCCATAACATAAGTACTTTTACATCCCAATGCGCTAAGCTAAATAATGTACTAGAAGCTTAAACTTAGAAAACAGTGATACTAGAAGCTACTGCCTCCAGTAATAGGTGTACCAGCATCGGCATCACTTGTAGCAATTGCACACAACTCCTCGATATCAACTGTGATGTCCGAGTTGGCCTCCAAGTTTTTTAAGTGCAAATGCCAAGTTCCATTGACCATGTTTTGCACCAAGCTCATATCTCCGGTGGTGAGTTTTTTGGTAATATAATTTGCAGGAAAAGGCCAGTGTGCCTGCAAAAAGGAAATAAACTTGGCATTAAATTTAAATATTAATCATTGGCAGCCTACAACATGTTACTTGTTAAGTTGCAACATATAGAGACCAAAAAGAACATCATCGGCATTGTTGGTAGTTTCTGCCACATATCGACCTATTCACGTAACTAAACAAATTCACTAACTTAAAAAAACGAACATCTGGTAAATGCTTTATGCAAATATTATACTTGTGCGTAAAAACTAATGTAAATGCAGTCCTCCGAAACAACAAATGCATTCTTCAAGTAATCTTATTTAGTAAAGATCAAAGAAGATTTGCACGTCAACTGCCATTGTTAACTACGGCCATAGTAAGTAACAAAATTTGCATACATATTCACATACTTCAGTTGTATACTTACAGATCGACTTATAATGATACCTAACTATTTTTCTGGTAATAAGAAAGCCAGTGTCTAAGACTAATGATTTACCCACCCATTTAAGATGATACATATATAGGTACTCAATCAATCTTATTGACCCTGCTATCATTTTATTAATATAGAAAATATTTTCTTTTTTAAAAAAGAATCCAGAAAACCATAGAGTACTTTAAAAGTTAATGTTTAATATAAAATAAGCAGTGAATAAATCACGACGACATATAGGTACTGCATAACAACTGTCAAGGCTTCAGGAGTTGAATTTATAGATTGATCTGCAAAAACATGGAAAATACCTGTGAAGGACATTTTGCTCAAACAAAACAAAGGTGCAAAATAGATATTTACATGTCAATTCAAGTTTCTTTTAGATATTTACATGTCATTGTTGCAAAATAAAGGTTATGGGTACAAGGATTTTTATAAATCCCAAATCATATTAGTTTAGTAAGGCCAGTTAAGCAAGAGGATTAGACCAATTATGCAAAGAGGAGGGTGAGATGTTAACTGGAAAGAAGGGAAATATATTTGTGAAAAGATTTTGATGTGCCTAGTCAACGCGAGGATTTGTATAATAGCTTAAAATCATTTCAGCCGTTTGCTAAAGTTGATTAAAGGATTTGTATGATACCTGAAGCTGATCATCCCTTCCCCATCTCACAATATTACCAACTACTCCAAGTGCAGATCTGGCAACCATATCATCAGTGTGACTGAAACACCAGTAAACATTATTGTCGGTATTAAATTATAAGGGAAAATGGTAACAAGAGAATACCTAAAGCTTTTCCAAAATACCTGAAGCTTTTCCAAAATGGTAAGAACCACCCGCTCCTGCAAACAATTTTTTTAATGCATGGCGTTAATTACAAATGACTCTCTATGGGGGAAAAGAACTAGAAAAATGGACAAGCTGATAACCTAACCTCATCAGTAGAGAGGCTGACTTGACAAACAGGTACCATAAGATTTGCCACACAATGCGATGTCTCAGAGTCATGGTCATTTGTAACAACATTCAGAGCGACATTCAAGGCCTTTTTTTCAACGATGACAATTGCATGACCAGGGTAAACACGTGCTAAATGTATCAATGCTTACATAGCCTACACAATCAGATAGTATCGCTAAACAGCATTAGTAGCTTCTTATGAAATTCAGCCACATGTTATAATTTAAACATGTGTAGGTTCAATTTAAACTTGTTGCCTCACATTACTATCTAAGAAAGTGACTTAATACCCTAACTCCTCATTATCCTACAAAATCGTAAAGGCTACTGACTTGACAAAAACATTGACATATGGAGTTTGGCAAAAAGCTATTCAATTAAATTCTTGCCACTTGTTTGAGCAATACATCAAAAAAAACAGCTATGCTTATTTGAACCAACTCAATCAGGAAGGCAACTGTTATAGTAGCAATCAGTTGTGCCATAAAGGTTCAAGAAGTGTTTCTTACCTTGAAATATAGAACAGTCTGTTTAAGAAAGTCAGGAGTTGGTTGAAAATCAGCATAAAAAATGGCAACAAACTCATAATCTTTTACATAGCTGCAATTCATTGCAGACTTAAGATTAAAAAATGGCAACAAACTCATAATCTTTTACATAGCTGCAATTCATTGCAGACTTAAGATTAAAAAATGGCAACAAACTCATAATCTTTTACATAGCTGCAATTCATTGCAGACTTAAGATTACCAGCTTTATACCCTTCTCTAATGACACGATGCTGATACAAAATGTTAGCACCCTCTTGCTGCCACTTATGCACCTCATCCTTGATCAGCAATTGCGTAGTAGGATCATCCGAGTCATCTAAAACTTGAATTAACAATTTTGACTTGGGCCAATCCAAACAACACACTGCAGCTATAGATTGCTGATAAACCTAAAACACAAACATCCAAAACAAAACAAAGCACACATCAACAAAAATTGGATTTTGCTGTCCAAATTCACACCAAAAATAACAAATTCAAACAAACAATAAAGTGAATACATAGTTAAATTACGCGTACAAAACTCACTCACCTCGCTTTCATTACACATGGGAATCTACAAGCGCAGAGAAGAAGGATAAATCATCCTTCCAACAGCTACACATCTCAATCATGAAGCAAGACAACAAACAAAAACATAAGAAACAGTCTTCAATTCACAGGACAGACATATGAACATTCAAATCACACATATAAAAACTTTGAATGTAAATTGAAATAAGTTAGAGATGATTTACTTAGAAAAAAAAATCCAAAAGTTGAATCCAAAAGTTGAATCCCTAATTGCCTGCAATTTAAAAAAAATAGAAATGAGTCAAGTATCTAACTAATCGGAAAGAAGAAATGTTTATTCAATTACCAATTGTTGGTGTAGAGTTAGTAAATTGAGTTTGTGGAGAGAATTTGAGGAGAGGGTATGAAGAGAGAGGTTTTGTCTCGAGAGAGAGAGTACAGGGAAAGAGAGTGTTTTTGGGGAAATTAGAGCAAAGGGTATGTCTCAAAATATTGGTTAAGGGGGAAATTGTCCGCCCAAAATTTCCACTCAATCTCAAATCCTCCCGCCCAAAATTTCAGCTAATTTCTTATTCACCAGCTAACACAAATCATTTTGGCAATTTTAAATTTTATTTTCTTTTTTTTGGAACATCAATTTTAATGTTTTAATTTTAAATTTATAAAATTTTAGAAAAACCAAAACATGATAGATAAAATATAAAAAAATACATGTGAAAATAGTAAAAATTTAAAATAAATTATTTATTAAAGTAGTGTCTACTTTGACCAATTTGACCTTATAAAACCGAACAAGATAAATTTAGGATTTTTTTTAAAAAATTACCTCATCATTAAAATCGTTAAATCTTGACATTCGTACGTTTGGAATGTTGAAAAAATAATTTAAAAAAAATCTGTACGAAAAAAATGTGAGCATGATTTTAAAAAAAAATATAAAAATTATAATTTCTAAAAAATATTACAATTTCTGAAAAAAAATTATTTTTTGAAAAAAAAATTATTTTAAAAAATAAAATAATTTTCCAACTCATTTTATTAAAAAGTTAACAAATTTTAAAAACTAAATTTATTTTTGGGAATTTTAAAAAAATATTAAAAAAATTAAATTAGATAAAAAATGTTGGCATGGCCAACTCTAGGGTAACACTTACATATTTATGTTACATGCTTTAACACTTTCTACCTACTATAACAATATTTTTGGCTGAGGTAACATAAAAAACACGATGTTACCTTAGGATGTAAGTAGTATAGCTAGGGTAACATAGCATTTCTCCGGTAGGGGTTACGATAGGCAATATGTGGTGTAGTGAAACCTATTATAAATATACTTTTTAGTTTACTTATTAAAATCTTAAGAGAAAAAACAATTACGAATTTACACATACATTATTTTTTATTTCAATATAAATATATTTTTAGTTTATATATTAAAAAGTAAAATATATTTCTTTCATATTATTACCATATGTGGGTAAAGCCAGTAGATTTGTAGTTTAATAATACACATCAATTAAATCTCTTGTGGACCTACTTAGCACCAGAGTCCTCCTTTAGGCACAAAATTAACAAAAAACCACCATGAAATTGAATGTAGAGAATCAAGAATTTGGGAAAACCAAACATTGATTGGAAGAGTATCATCCAGAGGGTCTTTAGATGGAATAGAAAAGTTTATTACAATACATTTAATTAAGTTTTTTTACAAAAACACATGTCATGTTCTCATTAATTTACTATGTCATTTTGGTTTTATATGAGAATCCGTGCTTGATGAATTGTCAAATTTTGATTGGTGGATATTTCGGTCCCCCTGCATTCACATAAATATCCATCAATCAAAACTTGACAACTCATCAAGCACATATTCTTAGCATGTGCCCATGGGCACACACTAGACAAACTCTTATATGAAATAGATACAATTACAGTTTTTGATTTATAGACGCTAAATTGTCTGAACTTTGTCTTCACCCCAGCAACTCTCTCATCTTCTCAAACTTGGTAGTAGTAAGAGCATTTGTCAAAGAATCAGCTCTTCGTTCATCTGTGCGCACGTACTTGACAATAATCTCGCCCTTTTCAACATATTCCCTTATAAAATGATAGCCCATGTGCATGCTTCTGCCGTGGAACACTGGATTCTTCGCCAAATCGATAGTGGATATTTATTGTCCACTACAAGGAAAACTGAAATATACAATGGTTATTGCCCGTTGTCTGATGCCCTGGAATAGCGTTGTCTATCGAGCAGGTGTCTGATACCAACATCACACAACGGTACACAAATCGTTGTCTGATATCCGGAACAACAACACACCAGGCTCCAAAAGCGTTGTAGCACACCCAGAAACCACAACGATTATGGTATAAAGCGTTGTTGAAATGGTGATATTACAACGTTTTTGTTTATTATGAATGTTGTTAGATTTTAATGTGCACAACTGTTTTGGTGAATTAGAGGAACGCAAAGCCAACATTTACACAACATTCACATGTGATAGAATTCGTTGTCATCATGTTTTTTGTACAATGTTTTGTAGCTTCAAAAGTGTTGTTAGATTCGAATGTGCATAACTGTTTTGTAGCTTCGAAAGTGTTGTTAGATTCGAATGTGCACAACATATACATGTGATACAATCGTTGTCTGAATTGTTTTTGTACAATGTTAGAATCGTTGTCTCATTGGCTAAAAATAAACTAGACAATGCACCAATAAAATACTACCATTATGACCAATATTCGCTATTACAACGAACCAAAATCCACCATTACAACCAAAATTCATCATCAACCAACTAAAATTCAACCACCTAATACCATTAATTTCTAAACAAAAATCAATTACATAACCTAAAAATAAACTCCAAGAACTGGAAATAACCTAAGTGTTATATACAAGGCTGCAACCCATGGTTTCCTACGCTCCAATATATCCAAAGCCCAGTGACAAGCCGTGCTTATTAGTTCAGCAGGTGAGGCTACTACATCTACATAAGTTCTTTTGTTGGTATGACTGCAGATGTTCCTCCCCCAGAGACTGCAGAATGTAATTCCTGAATTTCAACCATTTCAAGGTTTAGAATATAGAGAGATAAGTAATTTGATGGAAGTTATTAAAAAATATAGGGAGATAAGTAACTTTATTACTAGAAATCAAGACCTGATAGAATAACATAACGGTTCTGTATCTACCATTTTACCTTGATTTTATTGTGACAATTTTTCCAACCAAAACAACTACACCACTCAAAAATATGCAAGCCATATCAAATTATGACAGATAAAGCCGGCGCAGAATAAAAAGCAAAAAACATATAACACTCAGATTTCACCTCACACTCTCTATCTTCAGAAACACAACTAAAGAAAATTGGCCAACAGCATCAATAAAGCAGGAAGTAAAATGACAAACCTGGCACTGTAGACAATTCACTAGTACAGAATAGGCTTTTAGCGTCGGTCAAAATAGGCTTTAGGCGTCGGTTATTTGGCGTATTATATGAAGGCGACACTATAGGTATAGGCCTATGGCGTCGGTTAATTGGGCGACGCATATAATGTACTAATAGCGTCGGTTATTTAAATAACCGATGCTTAAAGTCTATTTTAGGCGTCGGTCATTTAAACAACCAACGCTTAAAGTCTGTTATAAGCGTCGGTCATTTAAACAACCGACGCTTAAAGTCATATTATAGGCATCGGTCATTTAAACAACCGACGCTTAAAGTCTTATTATAGGCATCGGTCATTTAAACAACCGACGCTTAAAGTATGTTATAGGCGTCGGTCATTTAAATAACCGACGCTTAAAGTCTGATTATAGGCATCGGTCATTTAAACAACCGACACTTAAAGTCAATTTTTTTAAAAAAAAAATAAAAATTGCAATTCTATTATGAAACAATACATTTTCAGAAACAGTTTAGCCAATGCCAGAACAGCAAATTATATACAAAATCAATCTATACATGATACATAATCAAGAATGAGATCTAATTAATAGACAATATATAAGACTATTCTACATTCTACAAGTCAATACCGTTAACAAAGTAAACAAACTGATCTAATTTCTCTAATTTTATGGAGAACAATTTCGTAACACAGATGACGAGCAAATGTATTGAAGGAAAGAACCAAATTGATATTGTGCATCAACGATATTGCGACCATAAGCCTTGTTTAGTTACAAGTGATTCACAACTAAACCTCTTTCATATATGCGCTGCTGCCACTAGTAATCTGAGAAATTGATCGTGTGGTTTCCATAGCCCTGGAGTGTGCCTGCATAAATGTTGTCAACATTAGTATAAGGAGAGGAACACTTGTTGGACAAACAATCAATGTTCCAGCAGCTGGCCAAACCTTCTGCTGCACAGATAGGTCTTCGATTACAGGACAAGAAACATTTCCCTGATTTGCCAAGCTAAGCTAAGCCCAGAAGTGCCATCCTCATCATCATCAACTAGATTAATCATATCCAAATTCTGTTTAATTATCAACTGAACAAATTTTCGAAGATGGAGATCTTTCGTTCAGTATAAGTGCAATGGTTGATATTGTTTTTCCCAACCCCTGCCATGGTGAATACTGTATGTTAGAAACATACAAAACTTTTTGTTATAGCTATTTAGCGAAGTACTTGTGTTCAATCACAATATTTAACAAGATATATAGAATATCGTATTCTTCAATCATTTCCTTGGGTATTCTAGCCTAAACAAATGGAAGGAGAAAAAAAAATTGGCCAAAATAAAAACAATGAACGGAGTATGACAAAGTGAAAGAAACCCAACCTGATCGTCTGCTAAAATTCCTCCAGAGTAGTGTTCACTATTCGTCTCCTTTTGTACCATCCATGATAAAGCAATTCGCTGTCAAAAATATCAACTTATTTCGATTAAGAAAGTCACGGACAGGATTGAAAGGGCAAAAGAGGTGAAAGGAATGTGAGAACAAAATGTCTGATTTGAGTGCCACACCTAAATCATTTTGTCTGCGGACTCTACCCAAATAAAGTAGGCACATATTGTAGCACTTTTTCCATAAAAACTCTACAGTATCAAGAAACATTCTAGATAGCATGATTGAACTTCTGTAGCTTGATTACTGTTTGCCAAACTAAAATTACCACCATAAGGGCCAAGCTTCAAATTCTTCTCTGTTATGGGTGCATTACATTCAACAGCTGCTTCATTACAAGACCTGGATCAGAAATTGAACATATTTTGTTGGAATTAAAGATAAATAGTTGAATATATCTAAAAATTCAGTCATAAGTAGTTCTTGTAAATCCTATCTGACTACCATATAATGGCCACAAGCAGTGTAATCCTGTACATGGAAAAAAACAAAGAACAACTACAAGAGGCATGCAGGTTTATTGCTACCATTACATTAAAGGTAAACATCATATATGCAACAAGAATGTCAGACAGACTAGTACAGAAAAGGTAAGAAACACATAATCATAAATTCTGGTGTAGTGAATCTCACTTCTTTCCAAGAAACTGATCCATTTGAATTGCCCATCGACCATTTTTATGCAAAGTTACTCCTCTGTATTTTGAGCTACCTCTAGACAATCCATTTCTCTGACGACGAAGTATCTGGACAAATTCTTCTTTTGTCATGTCCTTTGTCTACAAATAAATTTCAGACATAACTTACACAAATTAGATTTGAAGACAAAATAAATGATCTATGATAACAAGCTGTGATATAGCAACCATATATAAGACACACCTATTTAAGATCATCTTCATAGTCAGTTGCAGTAAAATTAATATCAGCATCAGCCCCCCGGAACTTAACAGCAGCCCGATCATACGCCCTTTGCCAACAAATCCACAGTACTCAAATCAAATAGTAAAACTACAACTAATATGAAATCAAGCTACAAAACTTGGTTTATAAATAAACTACATAAACAAGAGAATCACTTGTTCTTCATCATACTAGGATCTAACGCTAACATACTTTTACAAATCATGACATAAAACCTAGCTTCATTCCATGCTTCTCAAGAAATGCATCTTTGTAATCAGAACGGAATGCTTCAACTTGAATTGCTTTGATATTCAGTTTTGTTTTAGCCATGTAAATTCCATTTAATTCGTTAGTTAATTAAACCCATCATTGAAATTTATCACAAGTACCCGATTATGTTAAAATAAAGCAAGTTGACTCCATTATGCATGTACCACCTGTTCGACTGATTGAATTGAACATTCATGAATCCTTCAATTTTGAACTACTAATATTTATCATTTTCACATACCTGGTTATATAACCTATAAATTCATTGTAATGTGTCAACCCTGTTAATTTATTTTGGTATTTCTACATGATGTTACATGAGCGACTACAAAATTATAATTAGCCGCATAGAGCTGCAACACTAACTAATGATAAATTAATTCAACTTGACTACATTCATCTCTATTTTCAGTGCAAGAATTTTGTTTGTTAACTTGTAATTTTTTGTGTTTTTTGTACCTGGAGATATACCTTGGTTGTTTGTAATGTGTGTACAAGTTTTTATAGTAGTGCCCGGTGCAGTTGGCACTACACCATATATGGCCTACCGTAACCCCTACCGGAGAAATGTTACCCCAATATGTTACCTTAGCTATACTACTTACATCCTGAGGTAACACTGTGTTTTTTATGTTACCTTAGCCAAAAATATGATGTTACACTAGCTAGAAAGTGTTGAAGCATGTAACATAAATATGTAGTGTTACATTAGAGTTGGTCATGCCAACTATTTTCATCTAATTTTTTTTTAAAATTCTTTAAATAAATTTAGTTTTTAAAATTTGTTAACTTTTTTATTAAATGAGTTGGAAAATTATTTTATTTTTTAAAATCAATTTTTTTCCAAAAAATAATTTTTTTCAGAAATTGTAATATTTTTTAGAAATTATAATTTTTTGTTAAAAATTCTGTTCAGAATTTTTTGTACAGATTTTTTTTTAAATTGTTAATATTTTTCTCCTTTTTTTAAAAAAAACGAATAAAACAATTTTTATAAAAAAATATCAAAATTATTATTATTTTAATAAATACTTCATGTTTGTTTAATAAAATTTTATATTAAATTATAAATATTTTAATAAAATATTATTTAACAAAAAAACAAATAATCATCAAACAAAATTTTTGAAATTAATATTTTTTTCTAAATATATTTTAATATATCAATAAAATAAAAATATTTTCATATATGATTAAAAATATTTGAATATATTGTGTCAGATTATATAAATAATTGTTTCAAATAAATTAAAAATGTAAAAGTAAATTATTTTTTCCTTGAAAGAGACAAAGTGAAAATTTGAACATGAAAATTGGGGAGATATTGGGGAGCGGCAAAAAGACCACCCAACTAATTCATTGAACCGCTCTTTCTACTAACTTTACTCTCCATTTTTTCACTTCCCTCTCGGTCTCCTCTCTCTCGGCTCCACTCCTCTCTCCGTTGCTTGCACACACATACTGTGCTCTCGAACGCTCAATACTCTCATCTCTCTCTCTCTCCATACTCTCTGGCCTGTATTAATGTATTAATATCCAGGTTCATTCTTGGTTGATTCTGCAAATCTCTCGCCTGTATTGAGCGGTACATCTAATTTCACTGATTTTTAGTTGTTTAATCTTTCTCGTAGATTGATTTGTTGTTTTATTATTGCTCTGTTCATGATTTAATTGACTGTATTGTGTTTAATTGGATTAATATTCATTATTTATGTGGTGATAATTAGGGTTTTCACGATTGATGTGTTTTGAGTGTTGGGAATGGTTAATTAAATGTGATTTCATTTCTCATGTTATCTTAAACTAAAGACCCACAAATTTGAGGACGTGGCAATCCACAACAAAACTAAAGATTGCTGGCTTATTATTTCTGGCAAGGTCAGATCTTTCTTTTCTTGATTTTGTTGGTGATCTGTTGATTTTTGAAGGTTTTATCTTTTGTATTTTTATTTTATGAGTTACCTGATGAAATCTTGTTAAGTGGGTCTTTTCTGTTTGATGTATCGAATGTGTTTACATTACAAGCTTGATTCTTGGATATTTAGGACTAATTGTTAAGATTCTTACTGATCTGGTGTAATTAGTTTAAATATTGAAATTATTTTTGTGGTTTTATGTTGGGGGTTGCAACAATTTAAATTGTAACATGATTTTTGAATTTCATCACAAAGTTCCGACTATTTTATTTACATTTTATTTCGTCTCCCATTGTAACTTTTGCGGTTTTGCCATATCTAGACTGGCTGTTGTTTCAAGCTGGAACTTCTCGTGTGAACGGAAAACTAACAGTTTGATGTTTAATAGAATCAGATCTCAAATCTTTGGTTCGTATTTGGTACATTGGTATGAGATATGACAGAATGGCCCATTATTGTAAGAATTTGATTAGCTTTTATCTCTTAGATGCTGGAATACTTAATTTAGTCGGGGGCAGTGACCTGAGAATGCTCGTAGATTTGTAGTCAGAAATTCACACGAGATAAATAATTATGGATGTACTGTAAAATTCTGGTAACATTTTGGAGGCCTGATGACTAGATAATTAAGTAGAAAAGAATGAGGCACTTGTCATGCTTGCTTGGATATCAAAACACCTGCTTAGTTTATGACACTCCCTTGAATTCCTCTGTTTATGCCAGGTGCTTCTATGTATGGTCAACACATAACCACATTACTTGACATGTTTGGTGAGTTTAGGATAGGAATGATTCTACTATTAGATAATATCAAATGTTACTAGTTCATGCAGAATTTCAGATTTCAGATATTCAGGATGTGTAGTTGAACTTTAAAAACTCATATCTTGGGCTTCGATTGTCCGTTTTCTATGCTTCAAGATGTTTTGGAAACCTTAATAAATAATCTAGAACATTACTGATGAACCTTATCCCAGATGTCCTGCTCCCGGTGTCCAAAACCTGATTTACAATTCTGTCCAGAAAAAAATATAAGTTGGTCTCTTGTTGGTTAAGTTCAAGGAGCTAGTTAATAAACTGAGTATTGAAATTTCTTGGAGATTTTGTTATCGGGTTCATCTCTGTCAATCCAGCATCATGGCCAGGACAATTAAATCCAGCATTCATTCATGCAATACCTGGAGTTCAGTTGGTAAAAGGTGGCGATTCCCTGGGCCAGTAGTATAAATCTGTAAGTTCCTTCTGCTGCTTATTTGGGGGAGGGAGGATATTAGCATATTCTTTACTAAATAATGCTAAATTTTAATGGCGGTGTATGTTGAAATTCTTGTGCTGAATTTCTAACACTAGTGAGTTAAAGTATGTTTTCATCCACTACTATTTTAAGAGTATTTGTGATTAATCATCTTAGTTTTTTTGAGGTGTCATGAGAAACTACTTAATGAATCTGATACCTTTAAACAAAACTCAGCTAGGATTTAAGGTAGTGTAATCGTTAATAATTTTTTCTAAATCCAAATAGAATCATGATCAGGGGCATCCTTTTCTTTTTAATCATGCTGCTTCTAATTGGAGAATTATGTGCATTGCTCCATTATTAATGTGAAACTCGTTTCATTATAAAGTAAACAGAGAAAAATTCAGAGATGTATTTTGCTGCAGGGTATGGTAATTACTGACTGGGAAGCACTTGACAGACTTTCCGATCCCTATGGCTCAAATTACCGACAATTTTTGTTATCAACTGTCAATGCAAGAGTTGACATGGTAAAGACTGAAAATTAACACTTGTGCTAAAGGTCCTTTTTAATGTAACTGACATCAATTTCTACCTTATCAAAATTTATAGGTGATGGTGCCTTCCAGATATGATTATATGAATTGTTTCTGGATGATTTTTTTGATCTGGTGGAATCAGGGGATATACCGGTGTCCAGAATTGATGATGTTGTTGAAAGAATCTTGAGAGTCAAATTTGTTGCTGGACTATTTGAAAGAATTATATGTAATCAGGCTATGTAATGTTTTATTTGGGGTTAAGGATTATGAACTATTATAATTGTATTGATTTGGTTAATTTGGAAATGCATATATTCAAATTTTGTATTTTTGTTGTAAATAAAAAAGTGTTGCCATTGATGCTATAAAGTGTTGGTAAAAAGGATAATTAATGTTAAAAAAGGTGCCAAAAATGCGGTAGCAGACAAAAATTGTGTTGGCATAGCCATAAGTGGGTCCCACCTGTGGGTCCCAAAAAGTGGGGCCCACTTTTTAAAAAAAGTTGAAGCACTCTAAGGTAACCAAATATTTATGTTGCAATATGCCATTTTTATGTTACAGTAGACCTCTAAGGTAACCAAAAAGGGCATGTTACCCTAGGGATGAAATAAGTTACCTTAGGTACCCTAAGGTAACATCAAAATATGTAACTTATAATTTATGTTACCTTAGCCCAAAAATGGGTCTATAGTAATATTTTAGCACCCTAAGGTAACATAATTTTTTGGTTACCGCAGGTCATATATGGTGTAGTGTGGTGTGGTTAGTGAAGAAGTATATGTATATATGTAGCATTGTGATTTCAGGATATCTTGTAAAGCACAATCTGTGGGTTTCTGAGTGTTCTAGGGTTTTGTAAAGCAATATATATGTAGTGATTAAGGAGACCCTATTTAGATCAAGGCGCCAAGAGCATGTATAACGGGTTTTCAATTTTCTGGTCTACAACAGCAATATTCAATCTACTTGGCTGATGGTACTAAGTGTTTCCTGTAAACATTAGGAAGAGTCTTCTAAAGTATGTCTTCAAAATTGCAAGCAAACTGCAAGTCACTCCTTGAATCTTAATTCTTTTCTTTTTTGAACATTGTTTTTAATGTCTTCCTTGTTTGAGGCATAGACATAGTGATTTAACTTTTTTACTTTTAATGTTTAATTGGCTTATTGTTTCTTGTAGGGAATTTTTTTGAACTTTCTGTTAACTATATATATAAGAGTTGCAGTTCTGATTTGTAGGTAATACTGATAACTATAATATATGTGTGCATGCTTTGTTATGTGTACAAGTGAGCCACCTTCCAGAAGCATCTATTTACTAGGCAAAATTAGAGGGATTTTGTGTTTTTAACCCAGGAATCACATAATAGCCTTACTCATAAGTCGTATGAAAGTGTGAAGAGATAACATCTTAATAAACAAACAAACATTCAGTTGCAAATTAGTCATTTAACAAATAAACGCTGGTAAGCTCACCTTATCATGCAGATACTCTAATCCTCTTGCTGCCCCAGCTACGATCTTCATTCTAGTATTCCAGTCAAGTCCTTTACGTTTATGGCCTATACAGCAAGATAATATTAAGATGGCAGGGAAAAAATAAAGACATCATGTAATTACAAAGGAAGAATTATATATTTATACTCGGCATTATAGTATGCAAAAAGTGGTATTAAATCTACACATCCAAATCTAAGAATACTGGATAGAAAAATGAAGACACAGGTTGTAGTAACATATTATTAATGTACAAATGCTTCTCCAGAGAACCCAATGGCATGTACTCATACACCAACAACTTCTGGTTTTCCTCAACACAATATCCAAATAGTTTTACAAGATTGGGATGATCAACTAAACTTAAAGTCATCATTTCAACAACGAATTCCCTAATACCTTGCGTACCATCAGAGTCCAGTTGTTTGATAGCTACAAGCTGTCCCACAAAAAATATAATTACAGGAAAGCATCAATATAAAAATCTATAATTAGATCCTAAATTAGATTTAAAGCTGCCTAGATAGATCTAGTTGAAAATGAAAAGGAAAAGAATCAATACGCAAGTTCAGAACGAAAGAAAAACAATTTGGTTTCAACATACCTCACCAGTATCCTTTAACTTCCCTTTAAAAACTTTGCCAAATCCACCTTCACCAAGAAAATTTTCCATACTGAAATTGTCACTGGCATCAATCAATTCACTCAATTTGAATGACTTTGACTTCCCCTTCTCTTTATTATCGCCATCTACGCCTCCACCAACCTCCAATTCCTTATTAACCGCAGATTGCTCAGCATCCTGAGCATGAAAATCATAAGTATAAAAAGAAGAGCACAAAATATATCAGGTTGGAATTTTCAAAGTTGCACTACAAAATAGTTGGATGTGTACTTCAAGTATGTTAGGGTACCCAAAGAAGAACAAATCGATGAAAAATAGAACAGTGATGACTAACTTGTCGGCAATGTAAACTAATGGTAAAGGATATACATGTACAACCATAATTTTAAGAAAAAATATGTACAACCAGACTTTTTAGTAGAAATATGTACAACCAAAAGTTTTAGTAATAACATGTACAATCATATATTATAGTAAAAAACAAAACCAAGTATACACAAAAGGTAGAACAAAAAGAAGCCAATTACCAGAAAATTGATATAAAAAATGCCAACTCCTTCGCAAGAAGCTAAGAATATTTCGTTCTCGAGTGGCTTAACGTCCCCCAACCACTGTTTTATATCATTAGGACGGAGAAACCATGTCTTTACATCAATACCTGTCATTCATATACATCAATTATCATAACAAAATCAAACTACATTATTACAAAATCGCTCTTCAACCACAATTACTAAAGCAACTCTTCACAACGAAACACAAAACTTGACATATTAAACACTAATCTCAAACATCGAAATCAAAACCTGTACATACACAACTAAAACTACAAACTCACATACTACTCAAAATCATTAGATACAGAAGTAAAAAATTGATCAATAGCACAATAACTTGTAAATAACAATGATTTACTTGAACTAATTAAGTCAATAGCACAAATTAGTTTACAACTTACAATCAATCAGCTCTTTCTCTCTCTCTCTCTGGTTCCACTTGGTGGTTGTTGGATCCCAAAAAAAAACAGAGACGAGGACGTGTGTGTGTTATTTACGTATGTGTGCGTGTGTGTTTTGTTCGTGTATGTGGGTGTGTGTGTATTGTGTGTACTGTGCGTGTGTGGGTTATGGGTCACCTTCTTGTTGGGCTTCTCCAATGAAGAAGAGGAGGCCCATCGCGGTTTTGTTATGCTGGAAACGATAAGGATCTTGGACGATTTCACCGTTGATTTCTAAATGGATGATTTCACCATTGATTTCAGCTTTCGATCTTTGCCTTCGATTTCGACCTCGTTCGACTTAGATTGAGCTATAGGATTCGATTTTGACCACTTTTGAGTTCGACGGAGCTGCTAATTGGTTCTAATCAGAGCTAATTGAAGCAGGGAGATGGGTTAGGGTTCTTGAGCGGGGAGAGAGAAAAAAGGGGGGGGGGATTAGTTTATATGTAGATGTTTTTGTTTAGAAAATGGGGAAAATAGAATCGAGAGACTGATGTGAAAATTTCTATAACATTATAATACTTTTAGCGTCGGTTGAGTAAAGACCGACGCTAAAATTCAATTTTAGGCGTTGGTTTTTTATAACCGACGCTAAAGACTAGTTTTAGGCGTCGGTTGAGTAAAGACCGACGCTAAAGGTTCAATTTTAGGCGTCGGTCGAGTAAAGACCGACGCTAAAGGTTCAGTTATAGGCATCGGTCATTTTTGACCGACGCTAAAGGTCGGTTTTAGGCATCGGTTGAGTAAAGACCGACGCTAAAGGATCAGTTTTAGGCATCGGTTGTTTCGTGACCGACGCAAAAGGTCCAACACAAATGACTTTAAGCGTCGGTTAAGCTAGCAACCGACGCCTAAAATATGTATAAGCCACGGTTCTCTATATAACCGACGCTAAAAGTGCGATGCTAAAAGATAGTTCTGTACTAGTGATTACAGAAGAAGTATTTAGGGACGGTGGAAATGCAAGTCCTATAACCTCTCCAGGAAATTCTTTGCAACTCCTGGGAAGAGTAAATGTGTGCCGAATAGACCATTCACCCAACTGTTTAGCATCAACATCAAATACATATACCTGATTTGAGGAGGTGGAGATTACAAGGATGTTACTGTTACGAGGAGTAAAACTGCCAGCGGTAACATAAGCGCCATCTAATCTGGAAATGAACCCGTGTTGTCTGTTCCAAAATATAGATGAAAGCGTTAGATACTGCCTCATAGATGTGATACCTTTCACTGGAGATAATATTTCAAAACATCCAAATTCCTACGCTCAAAACATTTTTATGAATATATAAAAAAACTTCTACATGTTTTTAAACAAATTTAGGTTCTAATGTAATGGAAGCCTGGCAATTTCTAAACAGATGCATCAAGACAGGTTAATGAAATACTTGTCTGGCATATATACAAAGCAACTTACTGCACTCTTTTGATTAACAATTGCTACAGCAGTATCAGTACCTTTGTATCTCCAGATTAAATATGTATACATCTCCAAAACAGTTGACAGCTGCCAACCACTGTCCATCAGGACTAGTGAACATCCTTGTTATAGGAGGCTCACTGAGAATTTTATCATCGATGTCTTTGCAACGAGGGGCATACGTGCAAATCAGTTTTAGGCTTTCCACATCTACAACCTGCATCACAAATTAATACACAGTATGTGTGCTTAGTTGTGAATATTTATCAAGTTACATTAGAAATCTAGGGGTTTTATAAGAATCTTCATCAAGGCAATTAAATAAAAGTCACGAAAAACAATTATGGCAGTTAAATTAGAAGTATACTTCAGAAGAAGGATATAACTGGACTGAAGTATGACCGGAAAGGGCAATATGCAACACTATATATTACAGAAGGGCACTGTCAAAGACTTAACACCCCAGTAATATTCTCGTAGCAATATAGATTGCAGCTTTTGAGTAACTTAAATAATATTTACCATTGGGTCATATCAATGTTGAGATGAGGAAACCTCCGACTGTTATTTCGATTCTTATACACTGGTATATAATGTAAAGAGAAACAAGCCAAAGTCATTCAACCCTAAACATATAACTTAATCTAAATCACTGGATTTGTGTACGAGAGAGTAATACCTTGGGTCAACTGATAGAAGAGAAGGATAACAATTACCAAAAAAACATTGTGAAAAGAAAGTGACAATGCGATAAAAATTGAACATTCAAAGAGAATTCTTACATATATATTTCTATCGTTCCCTACTATCATCAGCCAAGAAGAATCATGAGTGAAGCACATGGAATGTGCAACTGGCAACTTCGGAAGTTTCCTTTCTTCAATAGTCCATGCACTTTTTCGAGCTTCGGTTTTATTTAGCTTTAAAAGACTTGGTTTCATTTGATCGGAGTATGAAAAGAACACTCCTGAATCAGACATGGAGCTACAAATGATCGTCTGAGAGGCCTTACTCTTGACTCTGACAACACGGTCCGTGGTCGCAATACCGACAGAAGGGCTAGAACTTCTATCATCTCTGATAGAAGAATTGTCATCAGCTGATCGAGATACATCTTTTGAGAGCTTATAGAGTATAACCTACAAAGACACAAAGACAAAACCAACTAAATACGTAAGAAGAGTTCATCCGTGAAAAAAGAGGACAAAAACAGACAACGAGAATCATACATTCAAAACTTGTTATATCTAATCAGCATATGAAAGAAGACAATTATGGTGGTTAGATTGATACTAAATGTAAAGCATGCTCTTAATCATATGGATTTCTAGACGGATTATACTTCTAACACTCGATCAATTCTCAGTTTTTCCACTATACATTAATATTCTAATTGTTGTAGATGTGAAAAGAACAAAATTTTCACATAAGCCCACCTTTCTTTTAATGCACAGTCCATCATACTAAGCAAGAATATGATCCAAATCCTCCTTCAAACTTGAATCTACTACTACAATTCCAATAATAAAACTTAATGCAGCTGACAATAACAATTTAATCAATAAAAGAAGCTGGCATTGCATAATTAAAATACCCGAATTTCGACAAACATGAACTGCAATGACACGGTCTCCAGGAAAACATGTTCAAGGCATGGAATCCACTGGGATCTCTTGCTGCATAAGTGGGTTTTCCTCGCCACCATCTGAAGGCATAGCCAGCCGCTGCAGTGGCTTCAGAGCAACTGCGAGCTGTACAAATGAAGGTCGCAAGTTTGGATCGTTGCAATTAGTAGAGAACAAAGAAGTTAGCCAAAACCAAAACAGTTCTAAGGCTGCAACTTTGGAAAAAGACAATTAATTAATGACTTACGTCTGCCAACATTCCCAGATTATCCTTGCAACTAAAGGATCAAGATTACTGGGGATGTCCAGGCGACGCTTTTGGAAGCCCACTGCAACGACTTGCATTCGGTTCATCCCGCTTCAAGAAGTGAGAGGATATAAATTACAAATCGAAGTGAGAGAATATAAATCAAAGAATCATACAAATTACAAATAGAAGTGAGAGGATATAACCTGAAATCGAAACTCAAATTCAAAAAAATCCCTAATTGAAGTCAAATCCAAGAAGCCCCAACTTAAATCAAACCACCAATCGAACCCTAAATCAAGTGAATGAGAAAAAGCTTTGATGCTTGCAAGATAGAGAGTAAGATACAACGATTATTACAAGATATAAGTTTTGTGTGTATTATGTGAGAGAAGCAAGTTGTAAGTTGTAAGTTTTGTGTTTGGGTTTGTTAGAGAACAAGATATGAGCGGCTGCTGAAAAATAAGGGGGAAGTAGAAGGTGAAATGAAATGATGAGAAAGAGGGAATTGAAAGAGGGAAAGGAAATTTTCATTAAGGGGGGAAATGAATTATTGGTTTAAGGGGGAATAAGAATACATGAAACAAATGTTGGTTTGATTAATAATTTGGGAGAGAATAAAATTATATAAAATATATTTAATATTTATAAAAAAAATTAATTTGGTAGATTCAAAATTTTAATAAAATTATTTTTTTGGTTTCTCAAAAATAAAACCAATTTTTGTTAATATTAGTTAGTTCTAAAAGCAAAATATTATTCAAAAATTATATAAGAATGATTTTTTTTTAACAAATATCATACGAGATTTTAACAAAAAAAATTTGATTCAGATTCACTGAATTATTTTTTTGATTGATTTCTTCGACGATCGAACCGTACGAAAGTTAATAAACACTCATTCTAGTGTTGGAAAAAAATAATCAAAAAATAAAAAGGTCGGGTTGTACGAGATTTTAACAAAAACGTTGCAAAAGTGCTACTTCCTATAACGAGGCACGATCCAGATTCACTGAATAATTTTTTTGATTGATTTCTTCGACGATCTAACCGTACGAAAGTTAACAAATACTCATTCTAGTGTTGGGAAAAATAATCAAAAAATAAAAAGGCCGGGTTGTACGAGATTTTAACAAAAACGTTGCAAAAGTGCTACTTCCTATAACGAGGCACGATCCAGATTCACTGAATAATTTTTTTGATTGATTTCTTCGACGATCTAACCGTATGAAAGTTAACAAACACTCATTCTAGTGTTGGGAAAAAATAATCAAAAAATAAAAAGGTCGGGTTGTACGAGATTTTAACAAAAACGTAGCGAAAGTGCTACTTCCTATAACGAGGCACGATCTAGATTCACTGAATAATTTTTTTGATTGATTTCTTCGACGATCCAACCATACGAAAGTTAATAAACACTCATTCTAGTGCTGGGAAAAAATAATCAAAAAATAAAAAGGTCGGGTTGTACGAGATTTTAACAAAAACGTAGTGAAAGTGCTACTTCCAATAACGAGGCACGATCCAGATTCACTGAATAATTTTTTTGATTGATTTCTTCGACGATCCAACCATACGAAAGTTAACAAACACTCATTCTAGTGTTGGGAAAAAATATTCAAAAAATAAAAAGGCCGGGTTGTACGAGATTTTAACAAAAACGTAGCGAAAGTGCTACTTCCTATAACGAGGCACGATCCAGATTCACTGAATAATTTTTTTGATTGATTTCTTCGACGATCCAACCGTACGAAAGTTAGCAAACACTCATTCTAGTGTTGGGAAAAAATAATCAAAAAATAAAAAGGTCGGGTTGTACGAGATTTTAACAAAGACGTAGCAAAAGTGCTACTTCCTATAACGAGGCACGATCCAGATTCACTGAATAATTTTTTTGATTGATTTATTCGACGATCCAACCATACGAAAGTTAACAAACACTCAATCTAGTGTTGGGAAAAAATATTCAAAAAATGAAAGGCCGGGTTGTACGAGATTTTAACAAAAACGTAGTGAAAGTGCTACTTCCTATAACGAGGCACGATCCAGATTCACTGAATAATCTTTTTGATTGATTTCTTCGACGATCCAACCGTACGAAAGTTAAAAAACACTCATTCTAGTGTTGGGAAAAAATAATCAAAAAATAAAAAGGTCGGGTTGTACGAGATTTTAACAAAGACGTAGCAAAAGTGCTACTTCTCCTATAACGAGGCACGATCCAGATTCACTGAATAATTTTTTTGAACGATTTCTTCGACGATCCAACCGTACGAAAGTTAAAAAAAACTCATTCTAGTGTTGGGAAAAAATATTCAAAAAATAAAAAGGCCGGGTTGTACGAGATTTTAACAAAAACGTAGCGAAAGTGCTACTTCCAATAACGAGGCATGATCCAGATTCACTGAATAATTTTTTTGATTGATTTCTTCGACGATCCAACCGTACGAAAGTTAATAAAAACTCATTCTAGTGTTGGGAAAAAATAATCAAAAAATAAAAAGGCCGGGTTGTACGAGATTTTAACAAAAACGTAGCGAAAGTGCTACTTCCTATATCGAGTCACGATCCAGATTCACTGAATAATTTTTTTGAACGATTTCTTCGATGATCGAACCGTACGAAAGTTAATAAACACTCATTCTAGTGTTGGGAAAAATATTCAAAAAATAAAAAGGTCGGGTTGTACAAGATTTTAACAAAAACGTAGCAAAAATGCTACATCCTATAACAAGGCACAATCCAGATTCGCTGAATGATTTTTTTGAATGATTTCTTCGACGATCAAACCGTACGAAAGTTAATAAACACTAGTTCTAGTGTTGGGAAAAAATATTCAAAAAATAAAAAGGCCTGGTTGTACGAGATTTTAACAAAAACGTAGCAAAAGTGCTACTTCCTATAACGAGGCACGATCCAGATTCACTGAATAATTTTTTGAACGATTTCTTCGACGATCGAACCATACAAAAGTTAATAAACACTCATTCTAGTGTTGGGAAAAAATATTCAAAAAATAAAAATGCCGGGTTGTACGAGATTTTAACAAAAACGTAGCAAAAGTGCTACTTCCTATAACGAGGCACGATCCAGATTCACTGAATAATATTTTTGAGTGATTTCTTCGACGATCGAACCGTAGAAAAGTTAATAAACACTCATTCTAGTGTTGGGAAAAAATAATCAAAAAATAAAAAGGTCGGGTTGTACGAGATTTTAACAAAAACGTAGCAAAAATGCTACATCCTATAACGAGGCACAATCCAGATTCGCTGAATGATTTTTTTGAATGATTTCTTCGACGATCGAACCGTACGAAAGTTAATAAACACTCATTCTAGTGTTGGGAAAAAATAATCAAAAAATAAAAAGGTCGGGTTGTACGAGATTTTAACAAAAACGTAGCAAAAATGCTACTTCCTATAACGAGCCACGATCCAGATTCGCTGAATGATTTTTTTGAATGATTTCTTCGACGATCAAACCATACGAAAGTTAATAAACACTCATTCTAGTGTTGGAAAAAAATAATCAAAAAATAAAAAGGTCGGGTTGTACGAGATTTTAACAAAAACGTAGCAAAAATGCTACTTCCTATAACGAGGCACGATCCAGATTCGCTGAATGATTTTTTTGAATGATTTCTTCGACGATCGAACCGTACGAAAGTTAATAAACACTCATTCTAGTGTTGGGAAAAAATAATCAAAAAAGAAAAAGGTCGGGTTGTACGAGATTTTAACTAAAACGTAGCAAAAATGCTTATTATTAAACAATGGTTTTTTTTATGAACATTAAGCAACGGTTTTTTTTATGAAAAACTGTTGTTGTGCTTAATATAACACAACATTTATTATAAGAAAACCGTTGTCTGATTATTTTCATTATTTCCCACCAAATTCAATTCAAATTATTTCATTATTCCCACCAAATATTTCATTATTTCCCACCAAATTCTATTCAAAATTTTTGTAGTTTAGACAACGGTTTCATAAAAACCGTTGTCTCATCAAAACACGATTTAACAACGGTTAATTATTCCGTTGTATGAATTGTAATAACACAATGGTATATGAAAACAGTTGTGTGAATCATACAACGGTTTATAAACATTGTCTCAAAACAGATCAGACAATGTTCGTAAAAACAGTTGTGCAACCTTACTCGTCTTTACAACACCACATTTCAAAAGCCGTTGTCTGAATCAATTTACTAGACAACTTTTTTAAACCACTGTAGGGTACCTGGATGACACAATGCTTTTCTGAAGTTACAAAAAAACCGTTGTCTCTTAATTCCAAACAATGCTTTTTCGTCCGAGCGTTGTCTGATGAGTGTTGTCTGATTGCGATTTTCTTGTAGTGGTCTACAAAAATTGTTACTGGACCAATGACTTTACCTGCTAGTTAAACCAAGAGATTTCACAGCCATATGGCTTGACAAGCCGCAGCAGTAGCTGCCATAAACTCCGCTTCGCACGAGGAGAGTGCAACACACCTTTGCTTCTGAGATACCCACGTTATTAAACTCTCGTTCAAATAGAACGCCATGCCGCCGATGCTTTTCCTATCTTCCACATTGCCAGCCAAGTCACTATCTGAAAAACCGATCAAAATACTATTCTGACTGTCTCTTGCATAAATTAATCCAAAGTTGATTGTTCCCTTCACATATCTGAGGATCCGCTTAGCAACGTTTTGATGCAATAAAGTAGGCCTTTCCATAAACCTACTGATTAGTCCAACATAGTAGGCCAAATCTGGTCTCGTATACACTAAATATCGCAGACCACCAACAATACTTTTAAATTCCGTAGAATTAACTGGTATTCCTTCCTCATCCTTATTCAGAATTTCTTTAGGGTCCATTCGATACCTGGTCGCGTTGCAATCTCGCTTTCCTGACTTCTCTAGGATCTTTCTTGCATACCCGGATTGTTTCAACTGAATATACCCCTCCCTTTGTTCCACTTCAATGCCTAAGTAGTAGGACAATTTACCTAGATCGTTCATGTCAAACTTGTCTCCCATCTGTTCCTTGATGAACTCTCTAATAACTGCTTCACTTGACCTAGTGATCAGGTGGTCGTCCACATAGACGATGACTATTAGAACTTCTTTCCCTATAGACCTGGTATATACAGCTTGATCGTAAGGACACCTGATGAAACCAAGCACTACAAGACATGTGTTGAGCTTTGAATACCAAGCCCGAAGGACTTGTCTGAGCCCGTACAGTGCTTTCAATAACCTGTACACTAACTTTTCCTTTCCACGTTTGACAAATCCCTCTCGTTGCTTGACATAGACCACTTCCTGAATCTCGCCATTGAAAAAGGCAGTTTTTACATCAAGATGATCAACCTCCCAGACATTCTTGGTAGCTAGAGCAAGTAGTAAACGAATTGTTTCCAGTCGAGTCACCGGTGCAAAAACTTCCTCAAAGTCCACCCCCTGTTTTTGCACAGAGCCCTTCGCGATAATTCGTGCCTTGTACTTTGTAATCTATCCGCTGACATCTCTCTTGATCTTATAAACCCATTTCAAATCTACTTGTTTTCGTCTAGATGGCAACTCTGTTAATCTCCAAGTATCATTCCTTTCAACTACGTCGATTTCAAGTTTCATGGCTCTCCTCTATTTCTCTTCTTTTGCAGCGTGCACATAGTTTATGGGCTCATCTACGCCCATTAACATTAACTCTTCTTTTGCCAACTCGATAGGTTCAGTGATGTTGTATATCTCTTCCAAATTCCTGTATCGTCTTGGTTGGCTGTCAATCTCAGACCCAAAGTTAGGCGTAACAAGTGAATTTTCTTAACCCGAAGCTGTTGAATCAGTTGGCATGCCTGATTCTGATTTTACGCTGTTGCTCCTTGTACTTGTGGGTGTGAACATACCTTCTCCTTCGAACTGATCACCTTGACCCTCTTCATTAATTTCAAGAACCAAGAAGTTATTTGTTTGACTTGCTTGTGGCATATCGTTTTGAGCCCGGCTCCACGACTTGCTCTCATCAAAAACTACGTCTCGACTAATATAAATAGATTTAGTCTCATGGTCGTCCAATCTATAGGCCTTCCGATTCTTTCCCTAGATGTATCACTGTCTTGCTCCTTGAATCCAATTTCTTTAAGTTGACATTTGAGACTCTCATGTAAGCCAAGCAACCGAACACTCGAACTTGCTCCAGATGTAGTTTCATGCCTGACCAAGCCTCGTACGGAGTCAGTCCTGTGACAGCCCTTGTTGGAAGTCTATTGAGTAAATAAATTGTGTGATGAATAGCCTCTCCCCAGAAATACGTGGGTAACTCTGTCTCCTTTAGCAAATTATGAACCATTTCTATCATGGTGCGATTCCATCGTTCGACCACCCCGTTTTGCTATGGTGAGTAAGGTGTTGTAAGCTACCTTTTAATTCCAACTTCCTCACATTACTTCATAAATTCATTTGATGTGAATTCTCCGCCTCTATCAGTTCTGAAGGTCTCTATCCGTTTATCTGAACTATTTTCAACTAGAGTTCGAAATCTTTTAAAAGCATCAAGAGCATCACTCTTGCTTTTCAGCTAATATGCCTACATAACTCGATTAAAATCATCAACAAGAAGTAAGATGTACCTGTTACCGGCACTTGCTGCCTTGCTCCTTGAATCCAATTTCTTTAAGTTGACATTTGAGACTCTCATGTAAGCCAAGCAACTGAACA
Source organism: Kitagawia praeruptora (assembly GCA_037693485.1). Classification (NCBI taxonomy): domain Eukaryota; kingdom Viridiplantae; phylum Streptophyta; class Magnoliopsida; order Apiales; family Apiaceae; genus Kitagawia; species Kitagawia praeruptora. The sequence continues at coordinate 132,220,078 of CM075347.1, forward strand.
CTCGAACGTGCTCCAGATGTGGTTTCATGCCTGACCAAGGCTCGTACGGAGTCAATCCTGTGATAGCCCTTTTTGGAAGTCTATTGAGTAAATAAATTGTGTGATGAATAGCCTCTCCCCAGAAATACGTGGGTAACTCTGTCTCCTTTAGCAAACTACGAGCCATTTCTATCGTGGTGCGATTTTTCCGTTCGACCACCCCGTTTTGCTGTGGTGAGTAAGCTGCTGTTAGCTGCCTTTTAATTCCAACATCCTCACAGTACTTCAAAAATTCTTTTGATGTGAATTCTCCACCTCTATCAATTCTGAAGGTCTCTATCCATTTATCTAGACTGTTTTCAACTAGAGTTCGAAATCTTTTAAAAGCATCAAGAGCATCACTCTTGCTTTTCAGCAGATATGCCCACATAACTCGACTAAAATCATCAACGAGTAGAAAGATGTACCTCTTACCGGTACTTGTACTTGGTGTTATTAGCCCACAAAGGTCACCATGTACCAATTCGAGGTGCCTTTTGGCATGAAATTCAGCTTGCTGTGGAAACCCCTTCCTTGTTTGTTTAGACATTAGACACCCTGTACAAATTTCATCAGGTTGGACTATTTTTGGCAGTCCATGTTTGTAGTCGACATTAGTGTAAGAGCTTTATAGTTTACATGTCCTAGACGGGAATGCCAAAGCCAACTCTTGTCATCGCACCTCGTTAGCATACACCTCTGTTCACCATTTTTGAGTATTGCCTTATATAGTCTATTTTTAGAGCGATTCACCTTTATCAGTAGCTAACCCCTCTTGTCACGAACCCATGAAAAGTCTCTATTCAGCATGACTTGGTTTCCCTCTTCTGAAAGCTGGTCTAGTGACAGAATATTGCTGCACAATGAGGGGATGTAATACACCTTCCTTAACACTCTGTTTTCACCATTGCTGCATTTTAAGATAATCGAGCCCTTTCCCCTTGTGTGTACTACAGAGTTATCGCCAAATTTTACTTTGTCAGTCACACTTTCGTCTAATTCACTAAATTTTCCTTGCTATCCCGCCATATGGTTACTAGCGCCATTATGCAAATACCACAAATTCGACTCCTCTTTCTTCTCATCAGTTTTGGAATTTAGTTTCGGAGTTACATTCTCCTCATTGATCAGCATCATACCTTCCTCCTTTACCTCGTACTTTACCATAAGCAAAGCTGGTTCATCATCAAGGATTGCTGCAATATTTGCCTCTTCCTTTGCTTCCCTGTCTCGTTTGGGCTTCTTACATTCTACAGCGAAATGCCCATACGCCCTGCAGTTGAAACAACGTACATTACCCTTGTCTCGTACCCAACGCAGATTGTCCTTTCCTTCGTACTTCTGTCCGGAGAACCCATCAATTTTGCGGGATCTTCTATGCCATTCCTCCAGGATTAGTAATACTTTTTGTTCCTCATTTTCCCTTTTGTTCCACTCTTCTTCGGTGAGTAACAGTTGATGCCCACTATTCTCGGTTTGGCCTCACAACCTCTCTTCATGTGCCTTCAAAGATCCAACTGTTTCCTCAAACGTCATCATCGTGTTGAGGTTCCCAAATTGCTCTATGGTAGATGCATTTTGTAAGAATTTAGAAAGAACGGCTTATAACAATTTTTTTATGACGTATGACTCCTCCACACTCTCCCCAAGTGCTCGTATGTTGGGCACCAAACCGTTTAATTTAGGTATACATTTATTTTGTAATAATTGCAAGCAATTAAATTTTTTAAGACAAAATAGCAATACTATAATTCTTAATAACTAATTTAGGCACGCGTGCATTTTATGATAGTTCCATAACTTATTTTTAAAATTTTCTTTTTTTGTATAAAAATATAATGTATATATTTATACAAGAAAAGAAAATTTTAAAAATAAATTGAACTACCCTTAAAATACACCTTAAAATGGGTGCCAGCAAGTGTAAAAAAAAGGTAAAGAATTGGTTGGGACGGATGGAGTATCTTTTTCTACTAAAACACATTACCTTTTTCAACTTTTCTAGCTAAAACTTCTCTTTTTTCAAAAAAAATCATGCATCGTTTTATTTAATGAAATAACTGTTTGTTTTATTTAATAAAATAAACTAACCGTTACTTAGTTACTTTTTACTCAATTTCCTTTATTTTTATATACAATTATTTTGTAATAATTGCGGGCAATTCTATTTAATAAAACAAAATAATAACTAATCAATTACATTTTTCAAGTAAAACACATTACATTTTCTAACTTTTGTAACTAAAAACTCTCGTTTTCCCAAAATATCATGGGACATTTTTATTTAATGCAATAAACTAATAATATTATAATTACCAATAACTAACTTATTATATTCTTCAAAAAATACGTTACATTTTCTAACTTTTTAAACTAAAATCTCACCTTTTCTAAAAATATCTATGACCAATAATTTTATAATTACTAATTACTAATTGATTATGTGACGCCCCTGTGATCTGGATTTTGTGCCACAAAACCAATACAAAGACATATAACTATAAATAAAACTTACTTACCCAAACCACCACTCAATCAATCACATGGTATGAAACAAAATCTAAACTATACAAATTTGTTCCCATTTTATTAGAGAACAAATTGAGAATGGTACTTTGAAAATTCATTTTGTTCCTACCAACAAACAAATTGCAGATATTCTAACTAAGGCACTTGTGGTACCTTCATTAGGTTGGTAAGTGAGTTAGGAATCTTAATTAAATTAATAGATTCTTAAATATTCATAAGTAGCAAGGTATGTATTTCAGCTTATAGTTTTGATGCTCGTCATTATCTATATTTAAATATTAACTTTTTTAAAAATATTAACTTCTTTAGCTATGAAATACTATATTTTGATAGAGTGTGAAGTGTGATATAGACTATGATGAAGAACTAGACCTTGAAAATACTTAGTCCTGACTTTGTGTTCCAAACTCTGAATTTAATTAAGACTCTGATCAGTTGTTTAGTTCTAATGATTGTTTTGTGTCTATACTTGTCAACTTTGAATGTATGCACATTATCAATCTCTAGATAATGAACAGTAAATAGACAAGTAAATAAAATAATTTTTTTTATTTTCATTAAATAAAAGTATTTACATACATGAAATTGAAATACTAATCTTTTCTTTTTCTCTAACCACTACCGCTAATACAGTTGAATGTTTTATAAGATACCGAGAAATGTTGGTTCTTTAAATAACAGTGAAAATTGGCTTCTGATTGTAATCTCGATTGTTTGTAATCTCGATTTTAAATTTAATAAAACCAGTCGAGGCTTGTTTCAACAAGTACCAAAGATGCTCATGCTCCTCACTAATAATGCGTACACAATCTTGCTTGACTTTAAGCTTTGTATCAATCTTTGTATGTGCCGTCAAGAAATTTTCTGTCCCACCATGTAAGGTATTTTTCAAGCAGTACCAAAGCTGGGATGATGCTTAAACGCTCTTGCATGACTTTAAATGATTAGTAAGATGGAAAACACAACTGATAGAAGCATGTTTGAGATGATGGAAGGCGATTGCAACTCTCGTTCATCTTGTGGATGGAAAGTCAAGAGGTTAATACGTGAAAACCTTCCACAAGTACATACTTCAATGATGTCCAAAAGAAGAGTAAAGCTTTTCTTTGACACATACTCCCGATAATCTGCAATTTGAGATGGATAATTTTATAGTAAGTATTAATAAACATATTGATTCTCTTATTGCAAACATTAATCAGGTGCTTATGACACTAAAAAGTTCTAGACACTACAAGAAAAAGTTCAATAGACATCACACGTTAGACATCGGTTACTAATGCCACTGATGTTAAAAAATATAATAAAATCATCCCGTATTTTACTGATGTCTTTGTTGTTTTAAAACATCGCTTATTTTCAAACTGGTGTCTAAAGTTCGACTAAATTTTTTTTAATGCGCGCCCACTTTATTTATTTCCCCCCTTAGCTAAAATTTCCCCCTTTGCTCCAAATATTCCCCCCCCTTAACAATTATTTACCCCTTCAGACAAAACGAAATAAACTAAAACAAAAAACTGAAAAACTGTTTCGACTCTCACTCTCATCTCTCTCTCTCGCCTCTCTCTCTCTCTCACTATCTTCTCTCTCGTCTCTCACAACCACAACCCACCTCCACCAGCACTCACCTCTGCTCTATCTCTTTCACAATCAACCCCCGAAGAGCTCTCTCTCTCATAGTCGAACCCCCGAAACTCTATCTCTCACACTGAAATCGAAATCGATTTGTTTGAAGGTCAAAGCTTGATGGTTCAAAGCTCGAATTAATTTGATTTTTCAGTGGATAAGCCTAAGTTTGATATGTTCAAACTTACAAGTTCGATTAATTTGATTTTATTACAAATTGGGGATTTAAAATTGAAACCCTAAGTTTTAATTTGGGGTCAATTTAATTTATGTATATATGTATGTGTGTTAATTATTCTATCTGTAATTTATGTACATATGTATGTGTATGTAGTGCACATGGGTATCAAGGATAATGAAGATGACCTGTATGATTTTGAGGCAAAGTCATCATATGCTTGCTTCTATTCATCAAAGAAGGTCAGTTTTATAATGGGTTAAATATCAAATTAGCCACTGAATAACTTGAAATATCTCAGATTGCACACTGAAAAATTCGGGATCTCATTTAAAACACTTTTAAAGACATAAATATCAAATAGATAACTTCAAAATGTACTCGGAGAGTAAAAATAATTTTTCATCGAGTTCTACGCATTTTTCTTAAATGCTACTGTAACCAAATGAAATTTTATGAATTCTAGTATTTTTGATAATATATTTAGATTTTAAAAAATTATTTACTATTTAATTTTAATTAAATCAAAGAAAATAACCATAAAATTGAAAATAAATAGTAAGTAAATTTCTTAAAATCTAAATATATTATCAAAAATACTAAATTATTAACCTTTCATTTTGTTATGGTAGCATTCAAGAAAAATATGTAGAACTTAATGAAAAATTATTTTTAGTTCCCGAATATATTTTAAAAGTATCCGTTTGATATTTATTTCCTTAATATGTTAAAAGCTTTTTATGAATAAAGATCTATTTGTAACCAGATGAAAAATAACATCAATTTTAGTATCTAAGACATAAATAAACATCAATTTTACTATGGCAAAAATGATGTCTAAAACAAAGATATACATCACATTTTGTCTACAATATGTGATGTCTAAGAGAAAAATAGAAATTAGTTTTTCCTGTAAAAATTATGTTTATATTTACATTAGACATCAGTATAGGATGATGTCTCAGAGAACAATATAAATCAGTAAAAAAACTGATGTTTATAACACTACTAGAAAAACTGGATTAGACATCACCCCTTTAACATCGGTTTGAAAAACCACCGATGTTAAAAAGGTTTTTGACATCGGTTTATTTAAAAGCGATGTTAATCTGTTTTGCAGACATCGGTAGTTAAAATAATCGATGTCTTTTATGATTTTTTAAAAAATAAAAAACAAGCAGCTGATACATTCCCCCCATTTCTAATAAAATATTTCCCCCTTAGATTATTTCCCCCATTTCTAATAAAACATTTCCCCCCCTTAAAACATTTCACTCCCCGCCTCTAAACTTTCCCCTAAATTATTATCCGGTTCTCCACCCTCATCTCTCTCGACCCTCATCTCTCTCTCTTACACTCATCTCTCTCTTTCATCTCTCTCTCTTTCTCTCTCACTCTCGACCCTCTCTCATCTCTCTCTCTCTCTCACTCTCGACCCTCTCCCTCTGTCTCTCTCACCCACATCCCTCACTTTTCTCTAATTAACCCTAATTAAACCCACATCTTAGTAATTACGAGCTCTGTAAATCAAAATATAGAAGAGAGAAGCTCGAATTAAGAGAAAAGGAAGCTCAAATCGTAAGTAATTTTTCGATTAATAGTTCGATTTAAGCTCAATTTTGTTTTAATTGAACATTTTTTTGCAGATTGGTTGCTCTTTTAGCTTGGGTCATCTGCAATTAGTAAGTTTTTGTGTTAATTACTTGTTTTTCTTTTTGCATGTATCTATTTCATGCTTTTCTTGTATTACTTGTTCTGGGTCATCTGCAAAATTCATGTTTTTCTTGTTTGAATTAAGTTTTTGTTTCTTGTTTTTAGTTTGTATTACTTGTAATTCTTATTTTTTGTTTCATATTAATTGAAAAACCCTAAATATTTTTGTTTCATTTTTGTGCATTAATTGGTGAGGTAGTGTATGTATTGGTGAGTGGGTGGGTAAGGAAGAGTTTACATTTAGTTAAAGCTCCTGAACTTAATTGTGGAAATATGATCTGTTTCTTTGGTGTGTTGGATTATTGGTTAATTTGAGCATTCTAATTAGACACTTTTGATTTTTCAACATGAATTTGTAGGAGCATTTGCTTGTGTGTTGCGGTTACATTTTCTATTTTTGAGCATTTGCTTGTGTTCTTCAGGTTAGTAATTGCTCAGCTATTAAGTTCTATTCTTTAGTGATCTCGTGATTTCTAACACTACAAGGAATTTCGATTCAGACAACGGATTTTATCCGTAGTCTGATACTGACAATCCCCGTTGTCTATCGGAGTGTCGTCTGTTACACGCCTCAGACAACGGTTCGAAATGTTGTGTATTAGAGCGAGGGACAACGACTTCATCTCTAGACGTGTTGTCTGATAGCCAGAAACAACAACAGTCGATTTAGAAACTGTTGTTGTTTGTAATTCTATACAATAGTTTTAATTTAATACACACTTGTCTGAAAGGAAATCACACAATAGTTTTAATTTAATGCCCACATGTCTGAAAGGAAATCACACAATAGTTTTATTTCAATACACTTGTCTAAAAGTGAATCACACAACATCATTATTGAATTGTTCCATTGTTGTTTAGGATGCTCCACAATGGTTTTAATTGAATGCACACTTGTCTGAAAGGAAATCATACAATAGTTTTAATTGAATTCACTAATGTCTGAAAGGAAAGCACACAACATTATTATAGAATTTTTCCATTGTTGTTTTAGGATGCTACACAATAGTTTTAATCCAATACAGTCTTGTCTGAAAGGAAAACACACAACATTCTTGTATAATTAATCCATTGTTGTTTGGGACTTTACACAATGGTTTCTTTAATTTAAACCGTTGTAAGAAATACAGAGCACAATGGTTTTCGTTTAACAAGCATTGTTTGTTTGGATGATAAACAACATTATAATATGATTTTGTTAAGACATGACATTGTCTGATATGGTGTTTTAACAAGTAAAACATTAAAGATGCCCTCGTTGGCTAATCACATTTTAGACAATGGTTTATTAACGCAAACAATAAACAATTCAATCGACAAGCAAAAAATGAACAAACCAACCAATATTTGACCATTACCACCAGGTTAATATTTCACCATTACAACAAGGTTCAAAACAAAATTCACCAAATAAACCAACTAATATTCATAAAAACATCCACAAACATTGGCCACCATTTCTAACATGACCACCAGGTTCAAAACAAAATTCACCAAATAAACCAACTAATATTCATAAAAACATCCACAAACATTGGCTTATATTTTCTGAGCAAGCACCTAAGTAGCGTGGTGCTTCATGAAGAACTTTGCCCAATCAGTCTTGATTTCAGCGATATCACTGGTGCTATAAGCCAGGTTGCCCCTCCGTGCCCACTGGAAAAAGAAACAACACTAGTGTAAGTTTTCAAATGAATGTCACATTACAATACAGAAAACAAAAAACAAATGAACCAGGAAATTGCAATTTGGACCTTATTCGCAAAATTTAATTCCTTTTCTTCACAAATTTGGACTAGAATCTGTCCCTGTATTCTTTACACAAAAAGTTGCTTTCAACTTCTCTATCTCTTGAGTCCAATAAGCATCTCGCTCATTAATAATCCGAGAAGTCTCTTCTGACATAAACTGTTGAATACCCTCTTGGATCTTATCATTGATTGTCTTGGCCTTCTTCTTCCTCGGAAGATCAAAGTAAACGGATGGTTTAACACGAGTCCCCTGGCCGCGTACTCGTCCTGGGTGTTCAGGTTTACCTAGCACCATGGTCAAAACATCATCAGTGCCTTCCACTGTTACTTCTCCATTAGCAACTCTCTGTTTCATCATCACCTAAATTACCATCAAAAAAAGGAAGTAGTTCAATATTAACTCAGATTTTTTTGGTCAAGAATTTTAATTATAACACAAATGAATAACTTACAATATTCGAAGCAATAATTTTTAGTTCTGTCGCAAGTTCCCCATCTTTATCCTTCCGTGCCTCCAACCATGTAGTTGATCGATCTATCCCCAAATCAGGTTCCTCTTTAGACTCCGACAGTAAAGATTTACTAATAGCATCAGCAATCAATTCTTCTTCAAGGTTAGCATAGCCCTTGCGAGATATTCGGTGAGGATATTCATTTTCCAGCCTTCTCCTTTTCTGTTCGGCATGGATTTCCTTTATAAAAAAAAACACCAAAAGCTTAGCAACAAAGATGAATTTTTGCTATCTGGAAATTTTGTAAACAACCAAGGTGAAAAACTCACAAGGAATTCAGATGTTAAACGGGAAGCAACGAACATGTCCCAGTGCGCCTTCTGGATAAAGGAGTAGTCAGCTGGAGGAGACTCTAGCAAATTAAGCTGTTCACGATGTGGAAGCACATATTTGTTTGTTAGTTTGGACTTAAACTCCCTCCACTTCTAGTTCGCTGATTGCAACACCATCTTTCTAGCTGACGCTGGAACATCAAATGCCATCTACATACATAAAAAGTATTAACTTAGGTTGTAGGAAGCATATGTGTATTAACTTAGTAGGTAGTCATTATTAATACAAATAAAAAGTATTAGTTACCTGCACACAATCCCAAATCTTAGTTTTCCTTTCTTTTGGAACTTTTTTCCATGTATCATACCAGATTGGGGCTTTAGTTCTTGCAAGAACCCCAATATATGATTGCATCTCCGTTGCTGCTTCACCATATGCTTCACCCTTTGCATTGAAATCCACTGGCAGCTTTTGGCCCAAAATCTTACGTCTAACAATCCTCTGCATTGTAACAGCTCCGCGTTTTAAAAGCTTAAGTCCATCTTTTGGCAGCGGTTCATCCACTTGTTTCCTTTTTTTTGACAATTTCTTTTTTAGGTTGGAAGAAATAGCCTTCCTCTTTACAGATTGAGGGGAAGAATTTTCAGAGTGTGGTTTGGCCTCTGACAGGGTCTTTATAGCATCCCTCTTTACAGGTTGAGGGCAAGAATTTGCATAGTGTGCTTTGGTCTTTTTAAAAGCCTTCATAATGTGCAAGGCTGTGGATTCAGAATTTGGCTTTGTTGAATACTTCTTAGGTATTCTTCACAACACGAAGATTAGATTAGGTAACCAGTTCTTCATACTACCCAAATCAGAAGATTTAAACATAGTACACAAAAATATATAAAAATATCACATGCACATATATAAAACATATATGTGAATCAGAATTACTAAATATATGTGAATTAGATATACTAAATATATATGTGAATCGGAATTTTCAAACATAGTACACAAAAATATATAAAAAAATCACATGCACATATATACTCAATCACATATAAATCACAATAGAGATTATTACCGATTTATACTCAATCACATATAGATTGTGATTTATACGCAATCACATCTAAAAAAATATATAAAAAAATCACATGCACATATAGAAACCAAATCTCTATAGATCTATACTCAATCACATACAGATTACCAATGAAATATAGATTGGAACTCATATAAATTTATACAAATCACATATAAATCAGAACAGAGATTATTACCGATTTATACTCAATCACATATAAATCACATAGAGATTTATACAAGCACATATAGATTGAGCAATATAGATTGAGCACATATAGATTGAGTATAAATTGAGAGCAATAGAGATTGAGTAATACATCATGAGAGTATCGCATTATGGAGAGAGAATTTAGGGCGAGAGAAAAGGGGGGAAATGAGATAGAGTGAGAGAGTGAAGAGGGGGGAAATGATATTGAGTGAAAAGGGGGGGAGAGAGTTGTATAATTTAGGGGGGAAATGAGATTAGAGTGAGAGAGTGAAAAGGGGGGAAATGATATTGACTGAAAAGGACGGCGAGAGAGTTGTATAATTTAGGGTTGGACCAATTTGACCAGGCCATGCACATGGATCATCAACGGCCCAATGATATGTTGTGTTCTAAGACGTAACGTATCTAAAATCAAAATCAAAACCTAGAAAATGAATTGATTTGAATTGAATATATATAAATAAAAGTTAAAATTAAATAAATCCCAACACATACATATTCCCCGCATATATTTACTAAAACACTAGGGTTTGATTGGGGGTGTAAAAATGGCGGTGGAGATCTTGTAGGTCACTAGTATATTGACGGGTTTCGGTAATTAGTGTTTTGTCCCGAATTTCTGTTCTATTTTTTAAAAATGTATTTCTTGGCGATTCAAGTGTACGAATGTCGATACATATCTAATATATTGATATTCCCAAAGTTTCAAAAAAAAAAAATTTGGTCGGAGATCTAAGTACATCACAACTATTCTGGTTTATATTAGTAACTAGCGCTTTGTCACGGATTTTTGTTTCTATTTTTTAAAAAACATTTCTCGACAATCCAACCATACGGATGTCAATATATATCTAATATATTGATATTCCTAAATTTTCAAAAAAAAAAACAATAATTTGGTCGAAGATCTAAGTAGATCACTACTATTCTAATTTGTACTAGTAACTAGCGCTTTGTCATGGATTTTTGTTTCTATTTTTTTACAAACATTTCTCGACAATCCAATCGTACGGATGTCAATATATATATAATATATTGATATTCCCAAATTTTCAAAAAAAATAACAATAATTTGGTCGGAGATCTAAGTAGATCACTACTATTCTGATTTGTACTAGTAACTAGCGCTTTGTCATGGATTTCTGGTTCTATTTTTATAAAAACATTTCTCGGCAATCCAACCGTACGGATATCAATATATATCTAATATATTGATATTCAAAAATTTTCACAAAAAAATAAATTAATTTGGTCAGTAAAATTTAATAATTATTAAATTAATTGGTTTTTCCACCGAAGTGGATTTTTGTAAAATACCGTTGTCTCAAGTGATGTCAGATAACGGTTTTGGACAAATAACCGTTGTCTAATAGCGGACAACAATTTTTAAAGAAATACCGTTGTAATATTAAACTTGCGACAACGGTTTCTCATATAATATCGTTGTCTGACACTATTTTTTTCTTTTTTGAAACCGTTGTCTCACACTACTTTTTTTTTGAACAATTATATTTTAGACTTTGATTATTAATAAAATTCATAAAATCGATGTAATTACATAAAATCGAGGTAATCACATAAAATATTCATATCTTTATTATTAAAAAAAACAATTATATTTTGAAATACTACATAAAAGTTTTTCTATACCTATTATTCATATCTTTGTCTGAACATTGAATACTTTTTAGACACATGCCGCTCGTACCAAGCCGCCGCTCGAACATATACACGTAACCACAGTCGAACACATACACATATACACAGTCCAAATCGAGGTTAAAGAGGTCCAAATCGAGGTTAACTCAATCCAAATCGAGGTCCAAGTCGAGGTTAAAGAGGTCCAAATCGAGGTTAACTCAGTCTAAATCGAGCTCACCAAACCTAAGACATTCGATTTCAAGAACATGTAATTAAGTTTTTTTCTCTAATTTCTATAAGCAAGTCCTGCAATAAGTAATAACTGATATATATTAATTGTTAGTTCAAATCGACAAAATGTGATTTATGTGTTTGAAGCTTGTGTTGTTGGTAGATCTTTGATTTCGAAAGAAATGGAGTTTGAACCATGTGAATGATTTGTAATGGCTAATTGAATGTTGGTTTGAATACTTGAGTTTGAATCTTGATTTCTTGTTTTGGTAATGGCTAATGGCTAATTGGATTTCTTGTGTTCGTTGGAGATTGTATGTCTAATTGGATTTCTTGTGTTCGTTGGAGATTTCTTATAAGACCTCATCCAACGAATTGGATTGTAGATTGTAATATTGGATTGTAGATGAGCTATCTTGTTTGTTGATAGTGAATTGAATTTGATAATGATATATAATAATTGTGCTTCAGGATCCAAGTTCTGTTAGTTTAGTTTTTTGACCCTTACTGTGTGTTCATATTTGAATGTATAAAATTTAACTGATTAGACTTGAGGGATGTTGCTGACCATATGCCATTTAGAAATTAGATTATATATCTGTAGAAACGTACGAGTAGTACTGCATCTTACTTGATTTCTTCCATCCTGGTTACAGAAACCATTTTACTTTTCATTGACTTGACCAACTATAAGAAGTTGCTTTGTAGAAGTGGCATATAGAGGATACCAAAATATTGAACATTATATATGATAATGGATCTGCATTTAGCCGTATATTGACAGATCATCTGCATATTGTTGTTGAAGAATAGTTTGACATACATTCACGAGTCATCTAGAAATTTTTTAAAATGTCACAAGGCTTTTGCTCTTCTGGATTAGCTAGTGCAGGATGTACTGTGCTTCTGCTTTGCATTGCCTGCATTTTACATAGGAAACAAACACATAAGTACGATTGTATATGACTGATACATATTAGCTGTAATAAAATTATATAAGGGTACTTGTTTGTTCCAGTAAAGCTCAGCTTCCCCCAAGCACAAAAGCTTGCTAGGAACTACCAAGTACTGACAGCATGATATTTCTTCTGGTTCTTAAATCTTATAAGGATTTATGTTTCGTTGGATCAGGTTCCTCAATGGACAGGTCTTGGATGAGCGCTGACAGAAGAACAAAAGAATATCAAAGATGAGTCGAAGAATTGTTGATGTATGCATTTGAGCACGGGGGTGATGAAAACAAAATCAGTTGTCCATGAGTAAAATGCGCACACAGTAAATCATGGAATGCTCGAAGGGTGAGGGACCATCTGTTCCTCAATGGTATTGACGAGACCTACACATGTTGGATTTGGCATGGAGAGAATGTTACAGAATCCGGCAGTTCACAGTCCGTGGATCAAATCCCCATAAAAACAGAGAATTCTTATGGTGAGGATGATGTTTCCCTAGACTCAGATTTATTTAAACATGTCCGATGTGAAACTGAACCCCTTTATCCGGGATGTGAAGAACATACTAAAATGGATGCTTTAGTAAAGTTATATAACTTGAAAGCAAAACATGAAATGTCTGATTGCTGTTTTTCTGAAATTCTACAATTTTTTGGGAGTATGCTTCCGGAAGGCAACACTATTCCTTCTTCTTTCAGTGAAGCCAAGAAAACCTTGTGCGCTTTAGGAATGGAATATGAAAAAATACACGTGTGTCCGAATGATTGTCTCATATACCGTGGCGAGAGAGATGAAGATGAGACACATTGCCGCATTTGTCAGGCCTCTAGATGGAAGTTGAACAAAAAAGGAGATGAATTGGAAGGGGTTCCCGCCAAGGTTCTATGGTATTTTCCGTTAATACCACGTTTGAGGAATTTATTCAATTCGCCTCAAACAGCCAAGGACTTGACTTGGCATGACACAGAAAGAATAAAAGATGGTAAAATGAGACATCCGGCAGATTCACAAACATGGAAGGATGTCGACGCGAAGTGGCCTGAGTTTTCTTCAGATCTTAGAAACCTTCGGTTTGCTCTATCCTCCGATGGATTCAATCCTTTCCACGGTACAAGTATTGAATACTCATGTTGGCCAGTTTTGATGTCAATTTACAATCTTCCACCGTGGCTTTGTATGAAGAGGAAATATATTATGCTATGTTTGATTATATCTGGACCAACTCAACCTGGCAATGATATTGATGTGTTCCTTCAGCCACTTATAGAAGATCTACAAAAGTTGTGGCATGGGAAACAAGTGTTGATGCATATAAGCAGGAGTCCTTCTTGTTAAGAGGCATTTTATTTTGGACAATTAGCGATTATCCTTCCTATGGTAACTTGTCGGGCAACATTATCAAAGGGTATAACGGGTGTGCTATCTGTGTTGATAAAACAAATGCTACCAGGCTGGTTAATTACCGTAAGATAGTCGTCATGAGGCATCGTAGGTGGTTACCCCGCAATCATCCTTATCGAAAGAAATTAGATTTTGATAACACCAAGGAGAAGGAATCTGCCCCTGTTCTGTTAATTGGAGAGGAGGTGCTTCAAAGAGTACAACATCTCAAGGGCCATGTCTTTGGTAAGACACAACCTCAACCTCGATTCAAGAAAGGTGATGTCAGACCTGTTTGGAAGAAGATATCTATATTCTTTGAGCTCGAATATTGGAAGTTTTTACCAGTTAGGCATATTCTCGATGTGATGCACATCGAGAAAAATGTATGTGAAGCTTTACTTGGAACATTGCTTAATATACCAAAGAAGACAAAAGACCGGGAATCTGTCCATCTTGACATGGCTGCAATGGGAATAAGAACAGAGCTAAGGCCTGAAACACCTGGGAAAAAAGAGAAGTTACCATTAGCATCTTGGAATTTAAGTCATGCTGAAAAAAAAGTTGTTTGTTTATCCTTTCTTGGAATGAAGTTGCCTGATGGTTTTTGTTCTAACATTAAGAGTCTAGTATCGATGGAAACTCTTCGACTCACGGGAATGAAATCTCATGACTGTCATATGATTTTGCATCACTTGCTCCCAATTGCAATTCGGTCATCACTGCAAAAACAGGTCAGGAACACTGTTATTAGGTTTTGTCTCTTCTTCAATGCAATTTGCAGTAAAGTTATTGAGGTCGATAAGTTGGAGAAATTGCAATCTCAGTTGGTGGAAACTTTATGCAACCTTGAAAAATACTTCCCACCTTCCTTGTTCGATGTAATGATTCATCTCTCGATTCATCTTGTGCGAGAAGTGAAGCTTTGCGGGCCAATTTTCCTTAGATGGATGTATCCTTTTGAGAGATATATAAAGACATTCAAGGGATATGTAAGGAACCGGGCTCGTGCAGAAGGTTGCATTGCTGAGGCCTATATTGCAGAAGAGGCCGTGGAATGTTTGGTGAATTTTGAAGAACGGACTGTTGGGGTACCGAAAAATGGTAGACATACGAAAGACGCAATATGCAGGCCATTATCTGGTGCAACGATTATAACCCCGAGCAACACTGATTTGCATGCAGCGCATTTGTGTCTTCTACAAAATACTACTGCTGTTAGGCCCTACTTTGAGTAAGTTACTTTATAATATTGTTTTCATTAAGTCATCATTTCTGAATTGTTTCCAAGTGTGATCAATTACCATCTCTTCAAGTTTTGAACATTTATGAAAATTGCTTAAATATTCATTATTTATAGTGTCTTTTAATTGCATTCAGTGAACATATGTCATTTTTGATGACAAAATATCCGGAACATGAAAATGATGAGGTGTGGCTAAAGAAAAAGCAAAATGAAATTTTCCCAAGATGGTTCCAAGAAAAGGTACTCACTCTTCTTATTTTCACTACTGCCTGTGTCCTTAAACTTCTCGGAAGTCTGTGGTATAAATTGAAATATCCCCCTGGCCAGTAGTAAAAGTAGTAGTGGTAATACTTGTATGTAGTGGTAAAATATAAGTCTTTAAAAATACAATTAATACCTTTAACTTAATGAGTTTGCAATTTGTTTTTTTTTGTATTTTGAAGATTGCTTCAGATTTGCTAAATGAAAAGAAGGTACCCAAAGAGATAAGGTGGATTGTAGATGGGCCCAACAAGGAGGTGCCTACATTCAGCGGCTATAGAATAGATGGGTCTACATTCAGTACCAAGGATCGGGATGATACTCGTCAAGTTCAATGCAGTGGTGTGTGTGTAGATGCCGATACAATGGTTGTGCAAGGTAAGGATAACAACATTGAACATACTTCACAGACATTTTATGGGGTTATTTTAAGTATATGGGAGTTGGACTATAATAGCTTTAGGGTCCCTGTTTTTCGTTGCAAGTGGGTAGATCTTGACGCTTTTAAAATATTTCGAACTCTAGTTGAAAACAGTTCAGATAAACAGATAGAGACCTTCAGAACTGATAGAGGCGAAGAATTCACATCAAATGAATTTATGAAGTACTGTGAAGAAGTTGGAATTAAAAGGCAGCTTACATCACCTTACTCACCATAGCAAAACGGGGTGGTCGAACGACGGAATCGTACCATGATAGAAATGGCTCGTAGTTTGCTAAAGGAGACAGAGTTACCCACGTATTTTTGGGGAGAGGCTATTCATCACACAATTTATTTACTCAACAGACTTCCAGCAAGGGCTGTCACAGGACTAACTCCGTACGAGGCTTGGTCAGGCATGAAACCACATCTGGAGCATGTTCGATTGTTAGTTTGCTTGGCTTACATGAGAGTCTCAAATGTCAATTAAAGAAATTGGATTCAAGGAGCAAGGCAGTGATACATCTTGGGAAAGAATCGGGCACAAAGGCCTATAGATTGTACGACCATGAGACTAAATTTATTTGTATTAGTCGAGACGTATTTTTAATGAGAGCAAGTCGTGGAGCCAGGGTCAAAACGATCTGCCACAAGCAAGTCAGACAAATATCTTCTTGGTTCTTGAAATTAATGAAGGGGGTCCAGGTGATCAGTTCAAAGGAGAAGGTATGTTCACACCCACAAGTACAAGGAGCAATAGAATAAAATCAGAATCAGGCATGCCAACTAATTCAACAGCTTCGGGTTCAGAAAATTCACTTGTTACGCCTAACTTTGGGTCTGAGAGTGACAACTAACCAAGACGATACAGGAATTTGGAAGAGATATACAACATCACTGAACCTACCGAGTTGGCAAAAGAAGAGTTAATGTTAATGGGCGTAGATGAGCCCATAAACTATGTGCACGGTACAAAAGAAGAGAAATGGAGGAGAGCCATGAAACCTGAAATTGACACAGTTGAAAGGAATGATACTTGGAGATTAACTGAGTTGCCATCTGGACGAAAACCAATAGATTTGAAATGGGTTTATAAGATCAAGAGAGATGCCAGCGGACAGATTACAAAGTACAAGGCACGAATTGTCGCGAAAGGCTCTGTGCAAAAAAACAAGGGGTGGACTTTGAGGAAGTTTTTGCATCGGTGACTCGACTGGAAACAATTCGTTTACTGCTTGCTCTATCGACTGGAAACAATTCGTTTACTGCTTGCTCTAGCTACCATGAATGTCTCCGAGGTTCATCACCTTGACATAAAAACTGCATTTTTGAATGGCGAGATTCAGGAAGTGGACTATGTCAAGCAACCGGAGGGATTTGTCAAACTTGGAAAGGAGCAGTTAGTGTACAGGTTATTGAAAGCACTGTACGTGCTCAGACAAGTCCCTCGGGCTTGGTATTCAAAGCTCAACACATGTCTGGTAGTGCTTGGTTTCATCAGGTGTCCTTACGATCAAGCCGTATATACCAGGTCTATAGAGAAGGAAGTTCTAATAGTCGCCGTCTATGTGGACGACCTCCTGATCACTGGGTCGAGTCAAACAGTTATTAGAGAGTTCAAGGAACTGATGGGAGACAAGTTTGACATGAGCGATCTAGGTAAATTGTCCTACTACTTAGGCATTGAGGTGGAACAAAGGGAGGGTTATATTCAGTTGAAACAATCCGGGTATGCAAGAAAGATCCTAGAGAAGTCAGGAAAGCGAGATTGCAATGCGACCAGGTATCCAATGGACCCTAAAGAAATTCTGCATAAGGATGAGGAAGGAATACCAGTTAATGCTACAAAATTTAAAAGTATTGTTGGTGGTCTGCGATATTTAGTGTATACGAGACCAGATTTAGCCTACTTTGTTGGACTAATCAGTAGGTTTATGGAAAGGTCTACTTTATTGCATCAAAACGTTGCTAAGCGGATCCTCAGATATGTGAAGGGAACAATCGACTTTGGATTAATTTATGCAAGAGACATTCAGAATAGTATTTTGATCAGTTTTTCAAATAGTGACTTGGCTGACAATATGGAAGATAGGAAGAGCACTGGCGGCATGGCGTTCTATCTAAACGAGAGTTTAATAACGTGGGTATCTCAGAAGCAAAGGTGTGTTGCACTCTCCTCGTGCGAAGCGGAGTTTATGGCATCTATTATTGCGGCTTGTCAAGCCATATGGCTGTGAAATCTCTT
Organism: Kitagawia praeruptora; assembly: GCA_037693485.1. Lineage (NCBI taxonomy): Eukaryota > Viridiplantae > Streptophyta > Magnoliopsida > Apiales > Apiaceae > Kitagawia > Kitagawia praeruptora. The sequence goes on from CM075347.1 coordinate 132,238,338, forward strand.
GGTTTAACTAACAGGTAAAGTTATTGGTCCAGTAACGATTTTTGTAGACAATAAATCCACTATCGATTTGGCGAAGAATCCAGTGTTCCACGGCAGAAGCAAACACATAGATATACGCTATCATTTTATAAGGGAATGTGTTGAAAAGGACGAGATTATTGTCAAGTACGTGCGCACAGATGAACAAAGAGCTGATTCTTTGACAAAGGCTCTTACTACTACCAAGTCTGAGAAGATGAGAGAGTTGCTGGGGGTGAAGAACACAGTTCAGACAATTTAGCGTCTACAAATCAAAAACTGTAATGTATCTGTTTCATATAAGGGTTTGTCTAGTGTGTGCCCATGGACACATGCTAAGAATATGTGCTTGATGAGTTGTCAAGTTTTGATTGATGGATATTTATGTGAATGCAGGGGGACCATCATTATTAAGGAAATCTCCACCAATCAAAATTTGACAATTCTTAGCATGTTCCCTTCATACTAGAAAATTCGTTCATATAAAACATAAATGTCATACTCCCTCCGTCCCTAATTAGTTGTCCAGTTTGACTTTTGAGTGGTCAAATTGATTAACTTTTGACCGAAGATTAAAATTAATCCGTTTATTATTTTAAAAAACTGAAAATCACAATTAAAATATATTAGAAGTAGTTTACAATGGTATATTTTTTTAAAATATTTTTTATTATATAAAATATATAAATTTCAGTCAAATTTGAGTCAATTTGACCAACAAAAATAGAAACTGGACGGAGGGAGTAGTAAATTAATGAGAACATGACATGTGTTTTTGTAAAAAACTTAATTAAATGTATTGTAATAAACTTTTCTATTCCATCTAAAGACCCTCTGGATGATACTCTTCCAATCAATGTTTGGTTTTCCCAAATTCTTGATTCTCTACTTTCAATTTCATGGTGCTTTTAACATTTTTTGTTAATTTTGTACCTTGAGGACTCTGGTGCTAAGTAGGTCCACAAGATATTTCAATGATGTGTATTATTAAACTACAAATCTACTGGCTTTATCGACATATGGTAATAATATGGAAGAAATATATTTTACATTTTAATATATAAACTAAAAATATACTTATATTGAAATACAAAATAATGTATTTGTAAATTCGTAATTGTTTTTTCTCGGATTATCTTTCTACATTGTAGGATTATTAATTTTAAAATTCATAATTTTATTTTCTCTTAAGATTTCGAGTGTTTTATAGATGAAAATTGTTAAATTATAACTAAATTAAAGATACGCGTGAGCTATAAATTCATAGAATATAGATTTCAAATAGTAAATATGAACATTTAACTTATATCATATCTAGATTATACTAATAAACAAATAAAATTAAATTTTAATACCACCACTTTTAATTTATATCATATCTAGATTATAATTTTTTTTATAATACAATATAATCTTGATAGTATATTTTCAAAAATATTAAAATTATTTTTTAGGTACTGTACCAAAATTTTGGATAAAATCCGTAAATTATTATATAAAAAAGGGATAATATCCCTGGCTTATTATATACAAGTATATAATATCATGCTTTGTTTATATTTAGTATAGATAGATTTTAAATTTTTTACTTATATTTTATATTTTTCAAAACAAATAAATAAATATGAATCTATAAAATTGTGTTGCATAATAACAAAAAATAATTGATAAGAATTTTGTTGTTACTACTATAAAATTGAGCTATATTTTAATTTAATTAATTTTATAGGATCATCCATGTATCTAGTATTTTTACCAAATTAAAATAATTTGGGCCTAGGTTTTCACCATGGGCCCTTGTTTGGTTTTAGACGGTTTTATGCAAACTCAAAATTTAGAAGGTTCTAGAAAACAACCTATCAATCATTGTATAAATAGTGAGCCTATAGGCAAATAAAGGTGGTGTTTGTTGATGGCAAAGAGTGCTGCTTCATCGAGGTCAGTTTTTTTAAAGTTTTTTTTGTGGTAGAAATTGAATGTCAAGTTCTTTATCATTTCTCATAAAGGATGAATTAATTTAGGTTGGAAGAAAAAGGATGTCTAGCCTACTTAAAAGTCAGGTTGTTGTCGACCAGATCTGGTCATTCTCGATGTTGCCATACAGATCTGGTAATGAATTTTCCTTTCTGGTGTTTTGTTAGTTTTGATAATTGAGAATTCTTTAAAATTTTGAAAGGCATCTTATGAAATGGTAAATGGCTAATGAGACATGGCTCCCCTCAGATCTAATTATGTTGACTATCTTTATTTTTTTGAGGTATTTAAGAAAATTTATTACAATTTTCTCTCTAAGTTAATATTAAAGTTAATATCAAGTATTTATAATTTCTTTGTATATAAAAGGTATCTATGATATGATCTTATGTTAATTTATATATTAATTTAAATTTTCAGCAAATAATGAAGAAAATGCTCCAATAAAAATTAAGGGGGTGGATGATGTTGTTCCACCTGTGCTGAAGGTTATGAAGGTGAAATGTGTTGCAACTACCTCATACAACATGACAGGGAAATGTGGGTGACTCTTTCATGGTCGTTGATTTGGTTTAAGATTAGTAGTTACCTCATATGACATGTGTTTAATGGAATATTTTAATATTTGGTTCGTCTATATTTATCTAGTATTTTTAATACTTATATATTTTATTGAATTCGTTGTCTTTTATTAGTTAAACATTATAGATATCTTTTCTTACATTCAGCATCATTTACACAGAGAAAAGTGAATTACTTCAAATCCAAAGTCCAAAATATGTAAATGGAAAATACGTGAATTCCTTCAAATCCAAAGTCCAAAAAATGTGAATGGAAAATACTAGCTCTATTTATGTGAGGCTTTTAAGGAAAAGGTGCTAATGTTATTATTTATTTCATTATATGGTGTTTGTCTGAGCTACCACATGTTAACCCTATCATGTAAATTCTGATGTGTTATCTTTTGGGCTTTCTTTGGGCACAATGCAGTTAGTTTTTTCGTATTATTTTCAAAATTTTTATTTTTCCCACTATAAACTAGCATTCCTATATGATTGAATACATTAAATCTTTCTCTGGATTATGAGAATATCGAAGAACTATTTATTGCCCCGATCACATTTATTCTCTTCTCTTGAGACCTGGACGGCTGTCCAGCACCAGCAGTTCAGTGCTGTGGAAAAGGTAATTATTATTATATGATTTCTGGTAGGACGTAATTTTATTAACTTATCTATCTGGTCTCTACTATCTTTTATGTAGAGTTGAAGCTTATCTTATATGTTGAGTTGAAGCTTATATGTTCTATAGGAGTAACAACTTTTTAGTTTTTGCATATAATAAATATCCTGTGTTTGAAGTGGCTTTCTTGTTTGTTTTTTTAGCACCACGTGACTAAATTGAAGGATCATTGTTTTATGATTCAAAAATATGTTGTCCAGTATTTTTTGTATAAGGATAGCTTTTCTTAGGCATCAGCCTTGCCAAGTCACGCGGGGAACCTCTTATTTAATGGTAGCAAAGAATGGTTGTGGACCTTTTTTCTTAGATCTAGAACTTTTTAGTGTCATAAGCACCTGATTACTGTTTGCATAAGAGAATCAATATGTTTATTAATACTTACTATATAATTATCCAACTCAAATTGCAGATTATCGGGAGTATGTCAGAAGGGCAGAGAAAAGCTTCACTCTTCTTTTGGACATCATTGAAGTATGTACTTGTGGAAGGTTTTCGCCTATTAACCTCTTGACTTTCCATCCACAATATGAACGAGAGTTGCAATCGCCTTCCATCATCTCAAACAGGCTTGTATCAGTTGTGTTTTCCACCTTATTAAAGTCATGCAAGAGCGTTTAAGCATCATCACTCTGTTGGGTTTGTGAAGTCTATCAGGTTTCAGAATTGGAATTGGATTCTGACTTGAGTTAGGAATCCTGAATTAGACTCTAATTAGAGTTAGGATTAGAGAATACTCATGTAATTGTAACATAACAACACAACACAATTGTGAGAGATCAATATAAAATTAGTGCGGCTTGTGGAGTAGGAATTTCCAAACCACGTTAAATCTTTGTCTTGTGTGATTGTCGTTTATTTTCTTGTTCTTGTTTATTCGCTTTGGGTTTTGCTTTCGTTGTTGTATACTCAACACACTCAGGAGCATGTCGGCTCCAGCTTTGGTACTCCTTGAAAAAAACCTTACATGGTGGGACAGAAAATTTCTTGGCGGCACATACAAAGATTGATACAAAGCTTAAAGTCAAGCAAAGTTATGTACGCATTATTAGTGAGTATTAGTGAGGAGCATGAGCAGCTTTGGTACTTGTTGAAACAAACCTCGACTGGTCTTATTAAATTTAAAATCGAGATTACAAGCAATCGAGATTACAATCAGAAGCCAATTTTCACTGTTATTTAAAGAACGAACATTTCTCGGTATCTTAGAAAACATTCAACTGTATTAGCGGTAGTGGTTAGAGAAAAAGAAAAGATTAGTATTTCAATTTCATTTATGTAAATACTTTTATTTAATGAAAATATAAAAAAATTATTTTATTTTCTTAGTCTATTTACTGTTCATTATCTAGAGATTGATAATGTGCATACATTCAAAGTTGACAAGTATAGACACAAAACAATCATTAGAACTAAACAACTGATCAGAGTCTTAATTACATTCAGAGTTTGGAACACTAAGTCAGGACTAAGTATTTTCAAGGTCTAGTTTTTCATCATAGTCTATATCACACTTCGCACTCTATCAAAATATAGTATTTCATAGCTAAAGAAGTTAATATTTTTAAAAAAAAGTTAATATTTAAATATAGATAATGACGAGCATCAAAACTATAAGCTGAAATACATACCTTGCTACTTATGCATATTTAAGAATATATTAATTTAATTAGATTCCTAACTCACTTACCAACATAATGAAGGTACCCTCAAGTGGCTTAGTTAGAATATGGAACAAAATGAATTTTCACAGTACCATTCTCAATTTGTTCTCTAATAATAAAATGGGAATAAATTTGTATAGTTTAGATTTTTGTTTCATACCATGTGACTGATTGAGTGGTCGTTTGGGTAAGTAAGTTTTAATTATATTTATATGTCTTTGTATTGGTCCGATCCCAGGGGCGTCATATACATAATCAGTTATAATTAGTAATTATAAAATTATTGGTCATATATATTTTTAGTTAAAAAAATTAGAAAATGTAACGTATTTTTTGAAGAATGTAATTAGTTAGTTATTGTTAATTATAATATTATTAGTTTATTACATTAAATAAAAATATCCTATGATATTTTGGGAAAACGAGAGGTTTTAGTTACAAAAGTTAGAAAATGTAATGTGTTTTACTTGAAAAATGTAATTGATTAGTTATTATTTTGTTTTATTAAATAGAATTGCCCGCAATCATTACAAAATAATTGTATATAAAAATAATGGAAATTGAGTAAAAAGTAACTAAGTAAGGGTTAGTTTATTTTATTAAAGAAAACAAACCGTTATTTCATTAAATAAAACGGTGCAGGATTTTTTTTTGAAAAAGGAGAAGTTTTAGCTAGAAAAGTTGAAAAAGGCAATGTGTTTTAGTAGAAAAAGATACTCCATCGGTCCCAACCAATTATTTACCTTTTTTTTTACACTTGTTGGCACGCATTTTAAGGTGTTTTTTAAGGGTAGTTCAATTTATTTTTAAAATTTTCTTTTCTTGTATAAAATATATACATTATATTTTTATACAAAAAAAGAAAATTTTAAAAATAAGTTATGGAACTATCCATAAAATGCAGCTTAAAATGCATGCTAGAAACCTCTCAACCTATTGGGCTGAAGGAGTAATTGATTAGTTATTAAGAATTATAGTATTGCTATTTTGTCTTAAAAAAATTGAATTGCTTGCAATTATTACAAAATAAATGTATACCTAAATTAAACGGTTTGGTGACCAACATACGAGCACTTGGGGAGAGTGTGGAGGAGTCATACGTCGCGAAAAAATTGTTAAGAGCTGTTCCTGCTAAATTCTTACAAAATGCATCTACCATAGAGCAATTTGGGAACCTCAACACGATGACGTTTGAGGAAACAGTTGGATCCTTGAAGGCACATGAAGAGAGGTTGTGAGGCCAAACCGAGAATAGTGGGCATCAACTGTTACTCACCGAAGAAGAGTGGAAGAAAAGGGAAAAGGAGGAACAAAAAGTATTACTAACCCTCGAGGAATGGCATAGAAGATCCCGCAAAATTGATGGGTTCTCCGGACAGAAGTACAAAGGAAAGAACAATATGCGTGAGGTACGAGACAAGGGTAATGTACGTTGTTTCAAATGCGGGCGTATGGGCATTTCGCTGCAGAATGTAAGAAGCCCAAACGAGGTGCGATGACAAGAGTTGACTTTGGCATTCCCGTCTAGGACATGTAAACTATAAAGCTCTTACACTAATGTCGACTACAAACATAGCTCATGGACTACCCAAAATAGTCCAACCTGATGAAATTTGTACAGGGTGTCTAATGTCTAAACAAACAAGGAAGGGGTTTCCACAACAAGCTGAATTTCGTGCCAAAAGGCACCTCGAATTGGTACATGGTGACCTTTGTGGGCCAATAACACCAAGTACAGGTGCCGGTAATAGGTACATCTTTCTTCTCGTTGATGATTTTAGTCGAGTTATGTGGGCATATCTGCTGAAAAGCAAGAGTGATGCTCTTGACGCTTTTAAAAGATTTCGAACTCTAGTTGAAAATAGTCCAGATAAACGGACAGAGACCTTCAGAACTGATAGAGGCGGAGAATTCACATCAAAAGAATTTATGAAGTACTGTGAGGATGTTGGAATTAAAAGGCAGCTTACAGCACCTTACTCACCACAGCAAAATGGGGTGGTCGAACGGCGGAATTGCACCATGATAGAAACGACTCGTAGTTTGCTAAAAGAGATTGAGTTCCCCACGTATTTCTGGGGAGAGGCTATTTCATCACATAATTTATTTACTCAATAGACTTCCAATAAGGGCTGTTGTTCGCTATTTTCTCTACGCAAGTATACGCAGTCCAAAAGCAATATAGGGAAATAAGGATCGTTCCCACGAAGACTCGGTTATTTTAGTAAATATGTCTATTCAACAATGTTTGGTTAATTATAGAAGCATGAACGAACTAAAATGGTTTATTTGCAGATAACAATTAACTAATGAAGGAACGGCTAATTTGTTTAAAATAATATGATAGAGGCATGGGGTCCTAATTTCATGAATGTTTTAGCTCTATTAACTATCAAGAATTAATGTGTTACAATTGTTAAGAATGCTAGCGGGAACACGACACTAATATTAGCCATCTTTCAATTAACTCACACCATTCCAAATAAACATCCACAAAAGAGATAGAAGTTATAAGGGCATCAATTATATCCAATACACTATATGTCTATGTGAATAGGTGATACAATCGATTTAATCACAAGTTCCGCAATTAACTACATAGGGGAATAACGTTCTTTCGAAACTATAATCCGAAATGCGGAGAAGCCGATATACCTATGCTAGCATGGCAAGCCCTAAATCTCTAAATCCACTTTCGCAATCATTAGAGATTTGGCACAATAGATGTTAGCTATTCACCTATATTCAATTAAAACAACCATGCAATGCAATCTTATATAGAAATTGTAAACACAAATTATCTATCAAATTAACATGAGCATTAACAATTCATTACATTAGAACCCCATGAAAGTGTTTAGTTCATAATTAAACTAGGCACCTTTATGGAATTAAATAAAATCATGGCAGAAAATTTCATAAATTAAATATAAAACTACAAGAATAAAAATAAAAATAAATAGAATTGAAATAGCTTTCGAAAATTCAGTTTTTACAATTAATAAAAGCAAGAGAAACCGATTAAAACAAAACTACGGACAAAATGCAATTGAAAGGAAAAGTATTATATATAAATAAAAAGCAACGGACAAAATAAAGTAAAAGAACTCCACATGCAAGACAGAAGCTGTCGGCAGGATAAAACAATTACTTACCTTGCAGGAAGCGTGGGAAGCACGCGCTTCACCTCCCTGTCCCGCGCGTGTGATGCACGCGCTCGAGATCATCAGTAATTCACCCGCGTGTGGCTCACTCAGCAGCTGTGGGATCTTGCTTGAACGAAAAATTTGATTGATCACATTCAACTTGCTTATTTCAAAAGCAATTCTAACGTGATTTCCGAATAAAATAATCACCGAATAAAATAGAAAAGCCCTCCTGATAATCCCCTTAAATTCTTAAATTAAATCTTATAATAATTTTTCAGAAATTTTTAAGTGTATAAAATAAAATAAAATTACAGAAATTCAAAGTGTTTAAAATATAATAACATTACAGAAATTTAAATTGTATAAAATAAACTGTTTGCAGAAATTTAAAGTGTATAAAATAAACTGAAATTACAAGAGAAAGTGATGAAAGATGGAGAGAATAAAATTGAACATTCAGTCGAGAGGTGTGTTTTTAAAACTATGAAAGTCACACATATTTATAGTACAATTTAGCACACCATGTAATACAAATCATCAGTTTTAAAAGTCTACCGGCCTCCCTAATTCTAACCACTCCAGAGACAATTGTAAAAGTCTTCCAGCCAATTTGCAATTCTCCTCCACAACTGGCGGTCGTTGAATTTTAATATGGAGCTCCGTAGAAATGCTTTTTACCCCGCACAACTTATAATTTTTAATTAATAAATAATTATTTTAATCGAGAAATTATAAAAATAAATATCTAATATTATTAGATATTTATAAATATAATTTTCCAAATAAATAAAATATTTATTAATATAAATAAATCCTTAAGTCCTAAACTGCAGTCTTTTGAGGGTCGGAAACCGGACTCCTTTTGCTGAACGAAAAATATATCAATTCCAACCGGGATTCCTGCTTTAAGAATATATCACTTTCCATATTTTTGTGATAATTCTTATTTCTTCATTGCTCGTCCAGATGCAAGTTACGGTCTCTTGAGGATCTAAAACCAGACTCCTTTTGCTTAGAAAAAAATATAACAATTCCAACCGGGGTTTCAGCTTTAAGAATATATCACTCAGAATATCTTTATGATAATTCCTTTTCCTCGTAGCAAGTCCATCTGAGCCAGAAATCCACCGTCTTTTAACCTTTTATTGCCAGGATACCTGAAATTTCGAGTTCTACACAACAAATATGAAAGAACAAAAACGAATTAAAAGACACCACATACTTAAGGATAAATCACCAATCTAGGCTCAATTAGTGCATAATAAGTGGATATAAAATCCACTTATCAGCTGTCACAGGACTAACTCCGTACGAGGCTTGGTCAGGCATGAAACCACATCTGGAGCATGTTCGAGTGTTCGAGAGTCTCAAATGTCAACTTAAAGAAATTAGATTCAAGGAGCAAGGCAGTGATACATCTAGGGAAAGAACCGGGCACTAAGGCCTATAGATTGTACGACCATGAGACAAAATCTATTTGTATTAGTCGAGACGTAGTTTTTTATGAGAGCAAGTCGTGGAGCCAGGGTCAAAACGATCCGCCACAAGCAAGTCAAACAAATAACTTCTTGGTTCTTGAAATTAATGAAGAGGGTCAAGGTGATCAGTTTGAAGGAGAAGGTATGTTCACACCCACAAGTATAAGGAGCAACAGCGTAAACTCAGAATCAGGCATGCCAATTGATTCAATAGCTTCGGGTTCAGAAAATTCACTTGTTATGCCTAACTCCGAGTCTGAGAGTGACAGCCAAGACGATACAGGAATTTGGAAGAGATATACAACATCATTGAACCTATCGAGTTGGCAGAAGAAGAGTTAATGTTAATGGGTGTAGATGAGCCCATAAACTATATGCACGCTGCAAAAGAAGAGAAATGGAGGAGAGCCATGAAACTTGAAATCGACGCAGTTGAAAGGAATGATACTTGGAGATTAACTGAGTTGCCATCAGGACGAAAACCAGTAGATTTGAAATGGGTTTACAAGATCAAGAGAGATGTCAGCGGACAGATTACAAAGTATAAGGCACGAATTGTCGCGAAGGGCTCTGTGCAAAAACAGGGGGTGGACTTTGAGGAAGTTTTTGCACCGGTGACTCGACTGGAAACAATTTGTTTACTGCTTGCTCTAGCTACCAAGAATGTCTGGGAGGTTCATCATCTTGATGTAAAAACTACCTTTTTGAATGGCGAGATTCAGGAAGTGGTCTATGTCAAGCAGCCGGAGGGATTTGTCAAACGTGGAAAGGAGCAGTTAGTGTACAGGTTATTGAAAGCACTGTACGGGCTCAGACAAGCCCCTTGGGCTTGGTATTCAAAGCTCAACACATGTCTGGTAGTGCTTGGTTTCATCAGGTTTCCTTACGATCAAGCTGTATATACCAGGTCTATAGGGAAGGAAGTTCTTATAGTCGTCGTCTATGTGGACGACCTCCTGATCACTGGGTCAAGTCAAGCAGTTATTAGAGAGTTCAAGGAACAAATGGGAGACAAGTTTGACATGAGCGATCTAGGTAAATTGTCCTACTACTTAGGCATTGAGGTGGAACAAAGGGAGGGGTATATTCAGTTGAAACAATCCGGGTATGCAATAAAGATCCTAGAGAAGTCAGGAAAGCGAGATCGCAACGCGACCAGGTATATATCCAATGGAGCCTAAAGAAATTCTGCATAAGGATGAGGAAGGAATACCAGTTAATGCTACAGAATTTAAAAGTATTGTTGGTGGCCGGTCTGTGATATTTGGTGCATACGAGACCAGATTTGGCCTACTCTGTTGGAATAATCAGTAGGTTTATGGAAAGACCTACTTTATTACATCAAAACGTTGCTAAGCGGATCCTCAGATATGTGAAGGAAACTATCGACTTTGGATTAATTTATTCAAGAGACATTCAGAATATTATTTTGATCGATTTTGTAGATAGTGACTTGGCTGGCAGTGTGGAAGATAGGAAGAGCACTGGCGGCATGGCATTCTATTTGAATGAGAGTTTAATAACATGGGTATCTCAGAAGCAAAGGTGTGTTGCACTCTTCTCGTGCGAAGCGGAGTTTATGTGCTGCGGCTTGTCAAGCCATATGGCTATGAAATCTCTTGGTTTAACTAACAGGTAAAGTCATTGGTCCAGCAACGATTTATGTAGACAATAAATCCACTATCGATTTGGCGAAGAATCCAGTGTTCCACAGTAGAAGCAAACACATAGATATACGCTATCATTTTATCAGGGAATGTGTTGAAAATGGCAAGATTATTGTCAAGTACGTGCGCACAGATGAACAAAGAGCTGATTCTTTGACAAAGGCTCTTACTACTACCAAGTATGAGAAGATGAGAGAGTTCATGGGGTGAAGAACACAGTTGAGACAATTTAGCGTCTACAAATCAAAAACTGTAATTGTATCTATTTCATGTAAAACCTAAATGTTATAGTAAATTAATGAGAACATGACATGTGTTTTTGTAAAAAACTTAATTAAATGTATTGTAATAAACTTTTCTATTCCATCTGAAGACCCTTTGGATGATACTCTTCCAATCAATGTTTGGTTTTCCCAAATTCTTGATTCTCTACATTCAATTTCATGGTTCTTTTTTGTTAATTTTGTGCCTAAATGAGGACTCTCGTGCTAAGTAGGTCCACAAGATATTTCAATGATGTGTATTATTAAACTACAAATCTACTGGCTTTACCGACATATGGTAATAATATGAAAGAAATATATTTTACATTTTAATATTTAAACTAAAAAATATATTTATATTGAAATACAAAATAATGTATGTGTAAATTCATAATTCTATATTTATGTTTGGATGTCTTGGGATAGGATGACAAGGCACAAACATGCAGGTGGTTTAGGTTTTAAAAGCTTTAGGGATGTTAATCTTTCTATGATGGGGAAGCAATGTTGGAGGCTTATTACGAATCCTGATAGCTTAGTGGCTCGAGTCTATAAGGCTAAGTATTATGCTGATACGAATTTTATGAATGCTAAACTAGGTAGTAGCCCTAGTTTCATCTGGAGGAGTGTTGACACTACGCCATAAACAGCCTACGGTAACACCACGACTGTGTTACCTTAGACCCTAAAAAACGTTACCAAAGGCCAAAAAAAGGCTAAGGTAACACCTTAGCTGGGATAGTTTTGTTCTATGTAACCTTTGGGGTCTAAGGTAACTTAGGCAAATTCGTTACCATAGACCTATAAGGTAACACACTAAGCAATTCTATAGCAACACCAAATCTATGTTACCTCAGATGTTATAATTTTTCAAAATTATTAATTAATTATGTGGGTCCCACATGTGGGCCCCACAAACATTGTCTATTTTAAAATTAATAATTCAAATTTAATTATTTTTCTACCATTTCCTTCCTCTAATATTCATAAAAAAATGCATTAATTTAAAATAAAACTCCAAACTGTAAATATCATTAATTTAAAGAAAAATTTACAAATCGTACAACCGATTACATTAACTTAAACATTCCAACAAAAACTAATCTATCCCCACATAAGGGACGTACTAACATCAAAACTTGACTAGATAAGTTGCAGCATAACAATTCATAATAAATATGAATGACCAGAATAGTGTCACAAGAGAGACCACTAAACCGCTTTCTTGCAACTGCATTGTGAAGTAGCTGCTCCTGGAAAAAGATAAGTCCCCCTTCTTCTTCATCTGCAGGTGATTGCTCTAAAATTCTCATTCTTCTAGCCTTGGCCAACTCCTGACTGCAAAACCTGTTGAAATATTCCAGAGAGATAATTCCTATCCAGAAAACCTGTTGTAGATTAAAAGAAAATAGAAGAGGCAATATTTGCATAGCTTTCCATACCTGGCAATATCTGCATAGCTCTTTCCAGATCGCGTACAATCTATCCCAGTGGCAATAAAATAGCATCAGAACTTCGTATAAACATACATTTGACAGGATGTAAGTGCTAACAAATTATATGTACCGCGTACCTGTCCCATCCTGTCCCAAAATTCACAACAGGTTACAATGAAAATTGGACTCGTAAAGACCTCGTGCAAGTTAGAAATGGAGTCAATGACTTGAGAAATCAACATTTGCATCCTTTCTCGTATTTTAGCCTCTTCATCTGCTTCCTTTGTGTCTTCCAGAATCCTTTGCAGCTGTGTGCTCCGATTATCCTGCACCTGTATTAAAATGCAAACAAGTTCTTCTTAGTGGAGTTTACAGGATTAAGACGAGATGCACAGAGTGCATGATCAAATCCCTGCTACCCTAATGATGACCAACCACAACATATTAAAGTTTAGAATTTAATATCATTACTCGTAAGCTCTGCTCCAGAATAACTGTTAAATCAGTTCTGCAATTCTACTTCTTTTGACTAACAACAGAACAATGTTTGCAATAAGCAAATGGCAATTATGACTTCTTTAGTGAATGTCTTCCCCTGTCCTGATGTTCCAATCAGGACTGTTGGCTTAACAGCCTACAGTAACTTGAAATCAAAATAGAGATCAATTCACAACCTAGATTATAAAATGACACAGTATATATCACAAGGCACGTATTGTCATTCGAGTAAAGTACTAAACAAAGTGTGGAATGTTAAATAAACATGTCAAGATGTGTCTCGGTGCAAAGATACTAAACAATAGAAGTACCATGAAGAGTAAAAATGAGCTGATATGCTTCCAATTAGATAATGAGTTCATCATAATTCACTACATAAGCTTTATGTAACAAGTAAAATTAGGCAGGATTGCCAGGGAAGGGGGAAAACTTACTAAAGCTGTCTACAAGTAAATTGTATCTTAACAACTGTATGTAAGGCAAAAGACCTGCAATTGTACAAATTAACACAAAGGATTCCAAACCAATCTGATCCTACTACCATTCACCAAAGGAAGTGAGAAAAGTAGAGCACAAGTCAGATTATAATCATGCAGTAACATATAAATGACAAGCAAGTACAAAAAAATACCTTTGCAATAGGATAGGGAATAGGATAGCAAATAAACATCAAAGATCGAACAAGCCACACGAAATTTGCACCAACAACAAGCCCGTATTTGCTACATATGGCTTGCCGGATAATCTAAAATAGCATGTAGGAAGTTTGTCAAGTTTAGTAAACAGTATCAAAATACAGTATATTCACATAATAAATTAAAAGTAATACATATAATGGACATATAATGATTAAAAGTCCTATACAGTATGCAGTATAGGACTTCTATCACTAGCAAAAATATTTCAAAAGACAAATGATTAAAACTAGAAGTCTGATCATATAATGGAAGGAGCGTAAATGTGTTAACTGATAAAGAGCAAATATGAACATCAAATTACAATTGTTTTTCCTTGAAAATGTTATTTTCATACTAAAAATGATGCTTGGCTATTGTATAGTGTATACAATCAATTGCCAATCAAAAAATTATATATAAATAAGTGGAAGTTGTGAAGCCCGAACCAGTCAACAAAGTTGAAAATTTCGTCGATGATTCAAGAACTATATATATTTAATATATAAATTATATATTCGGGCATCAGAATCTATATTTTACATGGTGTAATGTTCCCTTTAAGACAAATTTCAGATCCTATTACTATATGGAAATTTAAGTAACAAGTTATTTACATCTTATTTGAACCTTAATCTATTTCTACCAGGAACAATGAAAGATAAGGACGAATAACATGTCTTACAACATGTCTTCAAGAATCAGACATATATCAAAGCAAGCATATATATGTGCAAATTGACCTGCTTATATAATCAAGAAAGAAACTGCAATCAACACTTGTACAAATTGACAAGACTTTGTGACCAAGAAAATTTAACAAACAACGTTTATTAAACATATGAGAATAATACAAATACAATTACAAATCTTCAGCTTTCTAGGAATAAGTAAGGCAAAACAATAAAAAGTCATCACACAAGCTAACCTTATAGGACCATTTCTGCTTTAAGCTCATCCATGAATCCATGAATCTGCTCTAGCATACATCCACATGTTACTTTAATCAGTAGAGAACTAATTGAAAATACACATTAGTTTTGAACAAACTAGAATGAAAAACATCATAAAAAAGCATAATTAAGTTTAGCACAGAACTAAAACGAGGGATATGGCTTGATTCAGCTACTGCATTGCTGGCAGAACCTTTGCTCACTGCCTTTAATTATCACAACAGGGATCTTTGTGTGACGCTCAAACTCCCTATATTATCACAAACCATGTGCAACTCATCTATCATAATAAATCCAAACTCTAGCATTCGACCCTCTTCTAACAATCTGTTAAGAAAGGAATTTGCCTTCTCAATTGTACAAACAGCTACAGCAGTAATATCCAAGCACGGGTATTCAATTGAGCTCACCTTTTCTGCACAAATTGATACATATGGCAGTACAAGAAGGGCCATTTTTCCAGTTTACAAGAAATGCCGCAACATCAAGATTTCAGCAACAAAACTTTTACTAGCACTGAGGACAATAAAAGAATGAAATCAAGAAACATTCTGTAGTTACCCACTCATGAAAGACATTCTATTGAATACAGTATGTGACACACTAATGGATTCAAGAGGTAAATAATATGTGAGAACATTGTCGATTGTGCACGACACACTATCAAATTAGAACAAAAATTCAAATCAAGCATCAAACCCATAACACAATCTCTAACAAATACACCAACAGGAAACCAAAAATAGAGAACCAACACATATATACACAAATCGAAACATACAACATATGTATATACAAATTGAAGCAGATATATTTACCTAATTGAATGTGAGATTTGACCTAATTGAGAGATAGGTGAGTGAGTGAGATAAGAGAGACAAACTGAGAGAGAGGTGAGTGACAACAGAGCAGATCCCCAATTTCCCCCGACTTAAACCAATTTTGACCCAATTTAATTTGATTTGCCCGCTTTCATTTCTTTTGCCGCCCAGCCAATCCCTAATTTTTTTTCAATTTTTCATTAGGGTTACTTTTATTTTCATTTTACAATATTACAAAAATTATTAATTTTCTTACGAAAAATTTTATGTCTATAAATTTTAATATTTTAATTATTGAATAATAAATTAAATTTATTATACACTGTTATTTTATTCAATATTTTTTTAATATTACTTTATTTTAAGATATTTTCAATAAAATTATTAAAAAATATATTATTATTGTAAAAATATAAATAATTCAATTATTTAATAGAATATTATTTTATAATAATAAATTCAATGACTTTATTAAAATTATTAAATTTTAAAATTTAATAATTAATAAATCATTAATTATAAATAAAATTAAAAAATATGTTAATTATACTCTAAGTAACACACCCCATGGTGTTACTAAGTTTAACACATTCCAGTAACATACCTTTAAGGATATGGTAACACCAAAACTAGAGCGTTGTGATAGGTCCAAAATTTCATAGCTATGGTAACACCGAAGAAGGTAGCACCCCCCTAAGTGTTGTAAAAAGCCATCTATGGCGTAGTGTGAGGAAGCTAGGAAAGTAATATCCTCACGAGCTAGTTGGAGAATTGGTTCACGAAAAGAGATTGCTATTATGGGTCAACCTTGGCTCAATAATATAGAGAATCCTTATATCTCTACTGTCACCATCGCTGACAAATCAAATGGTTTTCTCTTTATTCCGTACAGGTACTAAAGAATGGGATATGGAGGTGTTAAATGACATTTTTGAGGATAGAGATAAGCACTGCATTTGAATACAAGGGTGGAGCAGGACCTTGATGAAGACATTCTTTATTGGAGGTTAGAAAATTCTGGGCAGTACTCGGTAAAAAGTGCATATAATCTTATTCAAAATCAGAAGGGAGCCTGGAATGCTGATAGTAATAGTGCTTTCTGGAAGCGAGTGTGGAACATCAAAGCTCCTCCAAAAGCATTAAATCTGATTTGGCGTGCTGTTTTTTATTGTTTGCCAACTAAGACTGTTTTGCAGACAAAGCATGTTACGATTTAGAATACTTGTTCGGCTTGTAATGAAGAGACTAAAACCATTTTTCATAGTTTGGTTCAATGTAGGGCTGCAGCCTTTTGTTGGCAAGTGCACAATGCAGAGATCATCACAAATGTCACTATGGAGTTCTCAGACTAGTTGGAAAGGAATCTGTCTGCAAATTCGGAACAAAATAATGCAAAAATTATCACTTTGTGTTGGTCAATCTGGAGAGCAAGGAATGATTTAGTGTGGAAAAATAAGCGATGGAATCCAATGCGAATTGTTGCTAAGGCATGGGAGTATCTTACACAGTGAACAGTAGCTCAATTCTATGTGGCACCTCTGCAACCTTCTATGGCAGGAGATGGTGCAATCTACTGGATAAAGCCACAATATAATGAAGTTAATATCACAGCTGATGCAACAATAATTGAGGACCTTGTAGCTTCAGGTATAGGATTGATAGCTCGGAATCATGAAGGTCATCTTCTGTTGGCAAACAATAAAAACTGTTTGGTTGGAGGTCTGTTCCAATCAACGTTAAAAATTGTATTCTGAAGGAGTTATCGGAGTAATGAAATCTGCATTTTGTCAAAAAAAAAGTATATTTATGTTAGGTTTTCTACTGAATAGGATTATCTTTCTACATTGTAGGATTATTAATTTTAAAATTCATAATTGTACTTTCTCTTAAGATTTCGAGTGTTTTATAGATGAAAATTGTTAAATTATTACTAAATTAAAGATACGCGTGACCTATAAATTCATAGAATATAGATTTCAAATAGTAAATATGACATTTAACTTATATCATATCTAGATTACACTAATAAACAAATAAAAATAAATTCTAATACAACCACTTTTAATTTATATCATATCTAGATTACACTTTTTTTTATAATACGATATATTAATCTTGATAGTCTATTTTCAAAAATATTAAAATTATTTTTTAGGTACTGTACCAAAATTTTGGATAAAATCAGTAACTTATTATATTAAAAAGGGATAATATCCCTGGCTTATTATATACAAGTATATAATATCATGCTTTGTTTATATTTAGTATAGATAGTTTTTAAATCTTTTATTATATTTTATATTTTTCAAAACAAATAAATAAATATGAATCTATAAAATTTTGACACGTTTTTTTGCATAATAACAAAAAAATAGTTGATAAGAATTTCGTTGTTACTACTATAAAATTGAGCTATATTTTAATTTAATTTAATTAATTTTATAGGATCATCCATGTATCTAGTATTTTTACCAAATTAAAATATTTTGGGCCTAGGTTTTCACCATGGGCCCTTGTTTGGTTTTAGACGTTTTATGCAAACTCAAAATTTAGAAGGTTCTACAAAGCAATCTATCAATCATTGTATAAATATTGAGCCTATAGGCAAATAAAGGTGGTATTTGTTTTGTTAGTAAATGTTCATCATACCTAACTATATTCCATGTAAATTTAAGGTATTTTTATTTGTTTGTCAGAGTTCATTTTTTATGTAGAATACAATTAATGAAGATTATGTTGTAAATAGGCTCAACATACACTTTATAAACACACGCAAACTGCATAGACACACACACAAAGCTGTATACAAAAGAAGCAAACTATAATAAAATAAAAGATCGGAATACTTTAAAGACTACATTGTATTGCTACTGTGTTACATCTAATAAAGTACAAGATTCTATTTAAAAGAAAAACCGATCTGAGTGGCTGAAAACTAGGCAAAACAAATCACTTACCTTCCTAAATAAACTCCATTGCTATCTTTATTTTCCCATCATCCTAAAATCACTCTAACAACTAATCGATCAAATCCAACAATGATTTCCTTGACGTAAATAAAAAAACTAATTACCGAGTTAAGATTAATCCCAACATTCTCCCACTTAATCTTAAACTCGTCAACAGTCCGTTTGTTTTAAAACTTTTCCCGTCTGGCACATCGACTCTTGAACCCGTCTGGCTCATCGACTCTTGTGCGCCCACTTGCACGACTTCTTGTTCCCTTCCGGCAATTCGCACTTGCCCGGGACTTGGTGCGCACACAACACACTCTCCACCCCCATTCTTCACATTGTGGGAAGATCATCACAACCCGTCTGGCAATTCACATTTGCCCAGGACTAGGCGTGCACACAGCACACCCCAGTCTTCACATTGAATGCTAAGATGAATTTTTATGTTTATAGAATAATTTTGGAAGCAAAAGGAGTCTGATTTCACATCTTCAAGAGACCGTAGATTAGACCTGGATGAGCAATGAGGAAATAAGAATTGTCACAAAAAAATGGAAAGTGATATATTCTTAAAGCAGGAATCCCGATTGGAATTAATATAATTTTTGTGAAGCGAAAGGAGTCCGGTTCCAGGCCCTCAATATACCGCAGCTTAGGACTTAAGGATTTATTTATATTAATAAATATTTAATTTATTTAGAAAATGTTAGGAATATGTTGTAGTTGATGATAACTTAACATTCAAGCAAAATTGTATTAGTCAAGTTTTGTAACTGTCAACGGATAAGACTTTATAACTCTATTCGTTGACAGGTAGCTCATCAATGGATGAGGTTTTGTAGCATACTGCAATATCTCTATTTATCAGTAGATAGTGTTTTTATTCAGAGTCATGTTGACCATCAATGGATAGGCAGAATAGGGTAGCCAATTGTAAATAAGCTATGCTATGTAATTCTTTCTAAGTGAAAGTGTATCAACGGATGAGAACAGGGCTCTATCAACGGATACAACTCAAACATACTCTATCAACGGATATAGCTCAAACTACCATCAACGGATAACTGTGCACAACATCAACGGATAATCATTATCACTTTATCCTATGCTAGCTAAGGATTAGCAGTTGATAAGGACAGGTTTGACTGACAGATCACATGGGTTGATAGTAGGTATAAAAAGAAGTATGACAGCCATACTTTGGAAACACAGAAGAAAGAAGCATTCCATTTACATAGTACATACACGAAAGGTGCAGGGGACATATCTGTTCACAAGGACAACCTTTCGGCTACATGTGGATTTGGAGTGGAGTAGCAAGTCAACTTGAATTAGATTAACATTATCTTATTCCTGTAGTACTTGTAAACTTGGGATATATAACCAAGTGTAGCAACTCTTTAGAAACTAAGAAAACAGACATATTTGCTTAGGGTTTCTTGAATATCCTTAGAAGCAAAGAGTTGTAAAAATAGAAGCTGTGTACATTTGTATCACAGAGTTTTCTTCAAATAAAAGTCTCAGGTGGTACATTTAACCACCTGATTTTTATGTGTTTTTGAACCATTTCTTATTCAGCAATCATTTCCTTATAGATTTCTGTGGTTTTTATCAGAAATTTATAATTATCAAGAATTGTATTCAACCCCCCCCCCTTCTACAATTATACAAGTGTGTAATCTGGGAATAACAATTGGTATCAGAGCAAGCTTCTAATATATTTAAAGTTTAAAGATCAACACACTTCCAACATGTCTAAGAAGGATTATGGAGTGAAGATACCGGTTCTTGATAGAGAAAATTACTTTCACTGGAAAGTAAAAATGCGTCTACATCTCATGTCTATTGATGTAGGCTTTGTAGATTGCATTGAGAAGGGTCCTCATGTTCCAATGAAGGCTGCTTCAAGAGTTGGTCTTGCTGCAGATGCACCAGACACTTACATTCCAAAACCTGTTTCTGAGTGGAGTACTGAGGATGTTGCAGAAGTCCACAAAGATAAAAAGACCATGAATATTCTGTTTAATGGTTTAACAACAGACATGGTTGATAATGTTATCAACTATACTACCGCCAAGGAAGTACGGGACATTGTTCAAACACTTTGTGAAGGTACAGAACAGGTAAGGGAAAACAAGATGCAGATACTGATCCAACAGTATGAGCACTTCCATTTCAAGAATGGAGAGACATTGAATGACACATTTAGTAGATTTCAAAATCTACTGAATGGCTTGAAACTGTATGGAAGAATCTACCAAGTGAAAGATTCTAATCTCAAATTTCTGAGATCACTGCCCAAAGAGTGGAAGCCTATGACTGTTTCTCTAAGAAACACTCAAGAGTACAAGTCATTTACTCTTGAAAGGCTCTATGGAACTTTAAAGACATATGAACTAGAAATGGAGCAGGATGAAGAAATTGAGAAGGCCCAAAAGAAAAGTGGGTCAGTTGCACTTATTTCCAACTTGGAGCAGAAGGAGGAGAAGAGGACTGAAGCTGCTAAATCTACACCAAACAGGGAGGTTTGTGAAGGTAGAACAGAATCAAGCAAAAGCAAGGAAAAGGTGTCTGAAGAAATGAGTGTCCTTCAACAGGATGAATTGGATGAGATAGATGAGCATTTAGCCTTTCTATCTAGGAGATTCTCTAAGCTAAAATTCAGAAGAAACTCTGGGGTGGCCAAGCCATTTAACAAGGATTTTTCTACAAGCAACTATGTGGATAAATCCAAAATTAAATGCTACAATTGTGGAATTGCTGGTCACATGATAAGTGAATGCAGGAAGCCTAGATCAGAGAAAAAGGAAAGCCAACTGAAACTGTTGACTACAAGAAGAAATATTTTGATCTTCTTAGACAGAAAGGAAAGGCATTCATGACCCAAGAGTATGACTGGGCTACTGATGGAAATCATTCTGATTATGATGCTGAGTTTGACAACCTTGCATTAATGGCTGATTCTAAGCAGGAAGCAATTTCATCTAGCAATCAGGTATTTTCTACTAATCTCTCTGAGCTCACCAAAGAGGAATGCAATAGTGTTATAGATGAAATGTCTACTGAACTATATCACTTGAGTGTTACTCTTAAATCACCTACTAAAGAGAACAATAGGATTAAAGAAACTAATCAGTTCTTAAGTGATAGAAATGCAGTTCTAGAAGTTCAATTTCTAGAATTTGAGAAAATGAGAGTTGATTGCAATAATGCTAAAAGTGAACTTGAAGCTGTGTTAAAAAGAGAACTGATTTTAAGAGACCAGCTTGAAAAAGAACAAGGGATAATTGCTAAATTTCAAAGTTGTAGGAATATTTCTCAAAACATAATTGAAGTCCAGGGAATAGAATCATTTGTGAGGGATACCTGGACTCAAAAGAAAAAAGGAGCTAGAACCTTGCCTTGAGGATCTAGAGACTATTTGTGAATCAACGGATAGTGATCATCTGTTGACAGATGAACCATCAACGGATGAGAGGTATCCGTCGACTAACAAAAAGTCTGTTAGTAAGAAGGAACTCAAAAAACTGAATAATCAATATGGTCCAGTAGCCAAGAACTTTGTTTCTGGTGAAAGTAGCCAAGCCAAATCTAGTGAGAAGGCTAAGGCAGGTGATTTACTTAACAAAAAGGCTGTTGGTAAATCAGTTAATGAAAAGGTAGAGACTGAGGGTAAAAAGAAAAAGAACAGAAATGGTAAGATATGCATTAACAAGAAAAACAATTATTCTCCTGACAAGTTTGCTCCTAGGAAAACTTGTGGTAATTGCAATAGTGTCAATCACCTATCTTCTAATTGCAAGTCTGTTAAAAGGACTCCTGTTCATGTACCTCAATCAATGCCAAGTGTGCCTGCAATGCCTGGTTTGTATCAGAATGCTAGTTTTTCAAATCCATATGTGAACATGCCATATGTGCCTAATCCTTATTTTCAATATGTGAATATGCCACAAATGTCATGGAGCATTCCTAGCATGGATAATATGTATGCCAATTTTCCACAAATGCATGCATCAAATATTTATGCAAATGAGCATCTGTCAAAACCTATCACTCAAGCATCTACACCCAAAGTGAAGATTGCTAAGAGTGTAAAACCAAAGGCTAACAAGAAAGGACCCAAGGAAACTTGGGTACCAAAATCAACTTGATTTGTATTTTGGAATGTGTGCAGGGAAATAAGAGGAATCTATGGTACCTAGACAGTGGATGTTCTAGGCATATGACAGGAGATTCAACCCTGCTCACAGAGTTCAAGGAGGAAGCTGGCCCGAGAATTACCTTTGGAGATGACAGCAAAGGATATACTAAGGGATATGGCTTGATTTCAAAGGACAATGTCATCATTGAAGAAGTGGCTTTAGTTGAAGGTTTGAAGCACAATTTGCTGAGTGTCAGTCAGATTTGTGACAAAGACTATGAAGTAAAGTTCCCTAAAGAAGCCTGTGTTGTTTCTACCAAGGAAAACAACAATGTGGTTCTGACAGGCTTTAGAAAAGGAAATGTTTACATAGCTGATTTCAACTCAGTATGCTCAGAATCCATTACTTGTCTCTTCAGCAAAGTAAGCATGGATGAGAGTTGGCTATGGCATAAAAAGCTGTCACATTTGAATTTTAAAGTTATGAATGATTTGGTAAGAAAGGATCTTGCT
Source organism: Kitagawia praeruptora (assembly GCA_037693485.1). Taxonomy (NCBI): domain Eukaryota; kingdom Viridiplantae; phylum Streptophyta; class Magnoliopsida; order Apiales; family Apiaceae; genus Kitagawia; species Kitagawia praeruptora. The sequence continues at coordinate 132,261,780 of CM075347.1, forward strand.
AGAGGAATCCCTCAATTGGAGTTCATCAAGGATGGATTGTGTGATGCCTGCCAATTAGGGAAGCAAAAAAAATCATCCTTCAAGAGCAAGACAGAGTCATCCATTGTTAAGCCTCTTCAATTACTGCATATGGACTTATTTGGTCCAGTAAATGTCATGTCCATTTCAAAGAAGAAATACTGCCTGGTGATTGTGGATGATTTTTCTAAGTTTACATGGACCTTATTTCTGCACTCCAAAGATTGTGCAAGTGAAATCATCATCAATCATCTCAGACTAGTAAACAATGGTTCTGAAGTAAAAGTACAAAGAATCAGGAGTGACAATGGCACTGAATTCAAAAATTCCACAATGAAGATTTTCTGTGAAGAGAATGGAATTATCCATGAGTTTTTTGCTGCTAGAACACCTCAACAAAATGGGGTTGTTGAAAGGAAAAACAGAACTCTCATTGAAGCAGCTAGAATAATGTTAAGTGAATCAAGATTGCCAACATATTTCTGGGCTGAAGCTGTCAACTCTGTCTGCTTCACTCAGAATATTTCCTTGATCAATCAAGCTAGAGGAATGACTCCTTATCTGTTATTCACCAACAAGAAACCAACGTTAGCTTTTCTTCATGTATTTGGATGTAAGTGTTTTGTGCTAAGAAATCATGGAGATAACTTGGGCAAATTTGAAGCAAAGGCAGATGACGCTATCTTTGTTGGATATGCAGCAGGGAAAGCCTATAAAGTCTACAATCTAAGAACCAACATTGTTATGGAATCTGTACATGTTGTGTTTGATGATCAAAAGATTCTAGGTCTAAATGATGAAGGCTTCCATGAAAAGTTGAGATTTGAAAATGAGGTAGAAGGAAGAATGTACATTGATGATGATGAGGAAAATGAAGATCATGGCCATGGAAATTCACCTAGAGTTGTTGGCCCAACTAGAAGTGATGCTAACACTGGAAATGAAGCATCCGTTGACAGTCATACTGGAGCATCAGATGCATCCGTTGACAGGCATTCTCATGCATCCGTCGACAGGCAAAATGGAGCATCCGTTGATAGACAAAATAATGCATCTGTTAACAGTCAACTTCATAATTCCGCAAGGACAACAAACTCAGGGGGAGTTTCTCAAAGTCAAAACTCAATAACCAATCAACAAGATCATGCTCACGTAGATGAAGCAACCTCATCTAGATCAAACCTTCCACCTTCAAGAAAAATGGACCAGAGATCATCCTTTTGAGTTAATCATTGGTGACTCAAACTCAAGAGTCCAAACTAGGGGGGCCATACAAGAAGAATGTCTATACAGTAGTTTCCTGTCTCAAGAGGAACCTAAGAAAGTGGAAGATGCCCTTCTAGATCCAGATTGGGTCTTAGCAATGCAAGAAGAGCTAAACCAATTTGAGAGAAATAAAGTATGGAAGCTTGTGCCCAAACCTGATGATAGAGGTATCATAGGTACCAAATGGGTTCTCAAGAATAAGACTGATGAAAATGGCATAATTGTGAGGAATAAAGCTAGATTAGTGGCAAAGGGCTATTCTCAAGAAGAAGGAATAGATTTTGATGAAACTTTTGCTCCAGTGGCAAGACTTGAGGCAATTAGAATTTTCCTAGCCTATACAGCACATGCCAATTTCAAAGTCTATCAGATGGATGTCAAAAGTGCCTTTCTAAATGGGGAACTGGAAGAAGAGGTATATGTCCATCAACCTCCTGCCTTTGAAGATCCAGAATTTCCAGATTATGTATATCTTCTCTTGAAAGCACTTTATGGTTTGAAACAAGCACCAAGAGCCTGGTATGACACTTTATCTCAATTTCTTTTGGAGAATCACTTCACTAGAGGTACAGTAGATCGATAAAACCTTATTTCATAGAAATGTTAATGGTTCTTCAATACTTGTTCAAATCTATGTAGATGATATTATTTTTGGGTCTACAGATGAGAAGCTTTGCAAAAGGTTTGCCAAACTTATGCAAAGTAGGTATGAAATGAGCATGATGGGTGAATTAACTTACTTTCTTGGTTTACAAGTAAAGCATGTTAATGAGGGAATTTTCATAAGTCAAACAAAATATATTTATGATCTCTTAAAGAAATTTGACTTAATGGATTGTGCCTCTGCAAAAACAGCTATGGCCACTGCAACTAAGCTTGAGCTGAATACTAAGGAAAAATCTGTGGACATCTCAAGCTATAGAGGCATGGTAGGCTCACTTCTATATCTAACAGCTAGTAGACCTGATATAATGTTTTCCACATGTCTTTGTGCTAGATTTCAAGCTGACCCTAGAGAGTCTCACTTGATTGCTATTAAGAGAATTTTCAGGTATCTCAAAGGAACACCAAACCTTGGTATTTGGTACCCAAGAGATTCTAGCTTTAATCTAATTGGCTATTCAGATGCAGACTATGCAGGTTGCAGAATTGATAGGAAAAGTACTACAGGCTCCTATCAATTTCTAGGGAACAGGCTTGTGTCATGGTTCAGTAAGAAATAGAACTCAGTCTCCACTTCTACAGCCGAAGCTGAGTACATTGCAGCTGGAAGTTGTTGTGCACAGATTCTTTGGATGAAAAATCAACTTATTGACTATGGTCTAAAAATTGAGAAGATTCCAATTTTCTGGGACAACACTAGTGCTATTGCCATCACAGAGAATCCAGTGCAACATTCGAGAACCAAGCATATTGACATCAAATACCACTTCATTAGAGAGCATGTGATGAATGGTAAAGTAGAAATGCACTTTGTGCCAAGTGAAATGCAGCTTGCAGATATCTTCACCAAGCCTCTTGATGAATCCTCATTCACAAGGTTGGTAGGTGAACTAGGTATGCTTAATTTTTCATAATTCCTAGTGATATCTAGTCATACTGTATTGGAGCTAGAAATGTGTTTAGGTTTACTTGAGAATTAAAAACTCTCAGAAAAACTCCTAGCAGAAAAACTCTTACCATGATGATTTTCGTGAAGAAATGCAAACTGTCATATGCTATGACTACCACCACACCCCTCATTCATGAAGTAATTGAGGAAATGTGGACATCGGCTGAATTTAATGGTACTGATGAAACTATCTCTTTTTCTCTTAAGGGTAAAAATTATGTGGCTAATTCTGATGTCTTTACTGCATGTTTAAAATTACCTGAAAATAATTGTACATCATTTCCAACCGATGCTGAAATAGTTACCATGCTAAACTCAAGTGGATATGCATTTAGTACTGACAATTTAGGCAAAATTGTTAGGAAGGGTATGGTTAAAGAATGGAGTTATCTGTGTGATGCTTTCATTAAAACTTTTTCTGGTTAAATTAGTAATTTTGATGCTGTTACTAAAACCTTGTTAGTGATGCTTTGTATGCTTTTAACTGATAAATACTTCAACTTTGGCACACTAGTAATGTATGAAATAGCAGCTAAATTGGGTAACAAAGAAACTAGGGGCAAAAATATCTACTTTGCTAGATTTTTTATGCTCTTAGGCCTGCATATGTCAGAGAATGAGCTATCCCTCTCTAACCAGGATAGCAAGTTCAGTTGTTTTGTACAGGAGAAGAGAGTCCTCAGTGACTTGATTCGAATGAATCTGAATGCAGGAGTGCAATTGGTTTATCCACCAATTGTTCAGGTAGCTTCTAATCTTATTACTCCTATCTCTACCCAAATTTCTTTGGCTTCCATTGTCACAATGGAGTCTGTAGTTGTGACCAAACAGGCTCCTACCCAAGTGACTAAATCCAGAGTTCCAAAACCACAATCTAAAAGAAAAACCTCAGGTGTCTCTCAAAAGGCACCTGTTGCAAAAACTACCAAAACTCTTGAGGGGAGTGTGAAGGTGGTAGTGAGTGGTGAGGGACAGGGTGAACATCAAAGAAGACCTAAGGATAAGGAAGGTGGGGCAGGTGCAACCAACATTTCAGTCTCTCAAAAGACTGTTAATGGACCCTCAAGCCAAATTCTAGTTACATCCTCTCAACAGAGTGTGAATACTGATTTAAGTTCCACTCCAGGAACACTGCACAAAAGGGGAAGAGACACAGATAACTCTCACTCAAAAACCTATGGTAGAAGAGTAAAATCCAAAACCATTGGGGAATCACAGGGTGCACACACAGTACAGCAAACTGTACCTTCTCAAATTCAGTTTGATGTGACTTCAATAAATGTGGAGTCACAGCCCCTTGATCTTAACCTTTAAATCGATACACATTTTAATCCACCATCACCAACTCCATCTCTGGATGTGGATATGATATCTACATCAATTCCTGATTCTCCATCTTTAAAATTCTTGGAGAAGCCCCACTCAACAGTTGGTGGTCATCATCTTTTAGATGATTTGTTGGGCCATCAATCTTCCATTCCTGAATTCACAACACTATCTGTGGCCTCTTCCTTAAAATCAATCACCACAGATTCAGTGTTGGTTTTCACTTCAACGAATACTCTTTTTCCTTCATCAACGGATATCCTTCATCCGTTGACAAGTGTTTCTCCATCAACGGATGTGTCTACAACTAATCATCCGTTGACAGCAATAACTACTACATCAACGGATACACTTTATCCGTTGACAACTCTCTCTACCACTGCAAAATGTGACATTCCCATGTCAACTGTGGAGGAGTTTGTAGCACTTTTAGGAATGAGGGAAGGGAGTGAGAGGCTGCCTTGTGAGCAGGCAAAAGGAGAGAAAAATAATGAGAGGCTGACCATTTCTTCCGGTCAGGCAAAAGGAGAGCAAGAGAGTTCCACCTTAGTAGGTGAAGGTGAGGGTGTGAGAGGTGTGAGCCAGAGGGAGCCCCTGATGCAAGAAAAGAGAGATGAGAGGAGAGAAGGGACTACAAGAGAAATAAGGCAGGAAGATTCAACCATTGCAAGTGAGTTAATGGAGGTTAATGAAGCTTCCAAAGAGATGGAATTTCGACAAGAATATCAGTCAATCATTGACTCCATCTCTTTGGATCCTGAAACCTTTACTCATCATGTCTCTGCCTATCAAATCATGGCACAACAGGGCAATGTGGAGGCAGAGGAGGCAATGAAATTAGTGCACACCTTAGAATCTCTACAAAGAGCAAAAGAAGCTTTAACAGCTCTGCCTTCAGAAGCTGACAGTGAAGAGTTTGGCAGTGATGACAGTCAAAGTTCAGATGGTGAAGAAATCAATGAGGAGGAGACTCCAGAATGGATGTTTTCCAATGCCACTGAACTTGGGGATCTCAATGTGGAAATCATGAAGCAATATCAATCTGCTAAGGCTGAGCACCAAACTACAGAACCACAGAGAAAGACTGTTCTTGAGCAGGTTATGGCCTCATTGACATTACAAAAGATGCAATCTGTTATTCAAAGAACACAACAGGAGGAGGTCAAATCTACAATTAGAGATATGAAGATAGCACTAGATGCCAGGATTGAGGCACTAGCTCCTACTACCACTCAGAAGGTGCTTACTAGCAAACTTCTCAAAGAAGATAGCCTGGCTAAGTCTGTTCAGCTTCTTTCCTCCAGAGTGGATAGTATGGAATCTCAAATGCAAACTATCATTGCCAATCAATCAAAACAAACTCAACTACTGGAAATGCTACTTGCAGGTTCACCCCCAACCCTTGATGCTAACAAAAAGGGGGAGAAAATGGGAACAAGCAAATAAGAGGCTGCAACATCTTCTGGTCAAATTCAAGGTACCAGTAGTAAGATAGCACAGATTGAGGGGGAGCAACAGCCAATTGTAGTGGTCAATCCAACAGAGTTTGAAATAAAGGCTTCCCCTATGAAGAAACAAGTGGCTTTGCCTGAGATTCAAAGTTTAGAAGAAATCTCAGATGGTGAAAGGCAAGCCAGAATAGAAGCTTTGGAAAATATCAACAAGGAGACTAGTGAAAGAATTCTAAAGACAGAGAGGATGATCAATGAATCAATTACATCATCTCTGTTTCTTAATGCTCAATCTTTAGCTCCAACAATATCAACCACAATCATGAAGGTGCTCACTCCAAAGATTGTGGCTCCTATATTCTATGATGCTGAGCCATCATATGTCAAAGAATTTGAACCAGTCATCAAAACCAGAGCCTACTCACCACCAAAGGAAAATGGGAAGAACAAGCTTCAATTGGACTACCCATTTCCCAAGAATGATGAAGAAAAGCTAATGGGAAAAACAATCATAGAGTTCAAAGAGCAGACAAATAAGAGTGTAAGAGATTGGATGGCTGTAATTATAAGGAATTGAAATGTATTAAACATATCCAACAGCCATCCTAGATTTGTGGAAGCTAAAAGAGAAGAAGTCTCCAGAATCCAAAGGGAAACTCATCCAAGTACAGAAAATCAACATGAAAACTCAGATGATAAGCAAGCCAGGCTGGCTCAAGAGTTAATGGATGAGGTAGAGGTTGAAATGAAGGAACCTGAGGAAGTTCCCAAAACCAAACCTAAAAGAAGGAAAGCTAAAACCAAAAGGGTTCTTTCTCCAGAACTCTCTCCAGAAAAAGAAACCACTGGCTCATCAGTATCTATATCTGCAACAGTAATCAACCCATCTGTGAACTTTCATGGTGACCCCATAATGCCTAAAGAAGAACCAATGAATTTTTATTCAATTGAAGTTCCTTCATTCTTGCTGAATCCAAAACAGAAGAAAAGGGCTCCAAAGAATCAACTCTCAAAGGGACCAGTTCAAGTTGCTAGGGTACCTGCTATTGTCAAACAGCGAATCTTGGAAAACAAAGAAGACTTTATCTATCAGGCAGAAATTGAAGAATACTCTGGCATGAATCTATATTTGGATGAATTGTCAGAAGTAAGAGGAATTGACAAGTACAAGAATCAGCCTGAGAGATTATTGTTTGTCTACAAGGGAGGTAGTCAGAGGACATGGCCATTGCAGAAGGTTCTTGGAGATAATTATCATACATTGACCAAAGTTTTCTCAGCATTCAAGAGACACACAGGGTTCTCTGAGACATCTAGAAGGGAGATAATTAGCGGAATAGAAGAAATAAGGAGAGAATGGAACTCACCCTCAAATCTACCAAAGAAAATGAAGATCCCATATAATGGACAGAAAATCCACATTCAACCCTTTTGGATGATGGAGTTCAGGGATGAAGAGGGCACTAGGAGATTCTTCAGGTTAGAAGACCAACTGTCAAAGGCTAGTTCTGATTACCTAAGATGGGTACAACTAAAGCTAAATCCAAAAGTTGTTGAAGAAGATACCTTCTATAGGCAACTTCAAGTGCAAATTGAGTCCAACTCTGCCAAGGAAGGAAAGTCAAGGGTGCAGTCAACCAGAGAGAGGAAGCATCATTAATTTGTTCAATCTAAAGGAGCACATCTCTGATAAGTTTCTTAAAGCTTTCTGTTTTTAATTTTTGTAGCTTAATACAATTTTTGCATACTGTAGTGTATATATCTTTAGGAATGTTTTGTTATCATCAAGGTTCTGAATTTATGCTTTATTGCCATCAAGTATAAATTTGGGGAGATTGTTAGGAATATGTTGTAGTTGATGATAACTTAACATTAAAGCAAAATTGTATAAGTCAAGTTTTGTAACTGTCAACGGATAAGACTTTATAACTCTATTCGTTGACAGGTAGCTCATCAACGGATGAGGTTTTGTAGCATACTGCAATATCTCTATTTATCAGTTGATAGTGTTTTTATTCAGAGTCATGTTGACCATCAATGGATAGGCAGAATAGGGTAGCCAATTGTAAATAAGCTATGCTATGTAATTCTGTCTAAGTGAAAGTGTATCAACGGATGAGAACAGGGCTCTATCAACTGATACAACTCAAATCTACTCTATCAACGGATACAGCTCAAACTACCATCAACGGATAACTGTGCACAACATCAACGGATAATCATTATCACTTTCAGCCTGTTTGGCTACGGCCACTTAAAGCCAAAAGCTCCTTTAAGGAGTTTTTGGTGTGTTTGTGTAACGTGGCTTTAAGCCGGCTTTAAGTTAAAAAACTGCTTTAAGTCAGAAGTTACATTTAGGTACTTTTGACTTATGACTTATGGCTTATGGAGTTTTTTTTTTTTTTTTTTTTCACAATTCTTGTAAAGCTTAAATATCATGAATTTAAAATTTTTTAAAGTCAAATATCACTTTAAGTCAAAATTATTAAATTCCCATTTAACTTTAAGTAAAATTACCCAAACACATTCATTCAACTTAAAGTAAATAACTTTACTTTCTCCTTTAAGTTAAAAACACCTCCATTAAGTCAAAAGTAACTTATTTTAAGCAATCCCAAACACCCTCTTTATCCTATGCTAGCTAAGGATTAGCAGTTGATAAGGACAGGTTTGACTGACAGATCACATGGGTTGATAGTAGGTATAAAAAGCAGTATGGCAGCCATACTTTGGAAACACAGAAGAAAGAAGCATTCCATTTACACAGTACATACACGAAAGGTGCAGGGGACATATCTCTTCACAAGGACAACCTTTCGGCTACATGTGGATTTGGAGTGGAGTAGGAAGTCAACTTGAATTAGATTAACATTATCTTATTCCTGTAGTACTTGTAAACTTGGGATATATAACCAAGTGTAGCAACTCTTTAGAAACTAAGAAAACAGACATATTTGCTTAGGGTTTCTTGAATATCCTTAGAAGCAAAGAGTTGTAAAAACAGAAGTTGTGTACATTTGTATCACAGAGTTTTCTTCAAATAAAAGTCTCAGGTGGTACATTTAACCACCTGATTTTTTATGTGTTTGTGAACCATTTCTTATTCAGCAATCATTTCCTTATAGATTTCTTTGGTTTTTATCAGAAATTTATAATTATCAAGAATTTTATTCAACCCCCCCTTCTACAATTATACAAGTGTGTAATCTGGGAATAACAAAAAATTATATTTATAAATATCTAATAATATTATATATTTATTTTTTTAATTTCTGGATGTAATTAATTATTTATTAATTAAAGATTATAAACAAGTAAAAGAAACAAGTGAAATGAAAGAATGATTTCAAGGGATTATAAGTTGTCGGCCAGTTTCTTTATCTTCATCACTCTCCATAACGCGCGTGGAGAGCACGCGCCCGAGCCAAACCAGATTAACAGCGACGCGCATGTCTTCACCTCCTTGTCCCGAGATTGATATTCATCATGGCAGCTACAGTTTTTAATTTGATAAATCATAAAAGAGACAAGTTTCTGGTGAGCCGAAAGTTTTCAAAATTTAGTGTATTTTCAATTCTTTTGTGCTGGGTGCTTTGGGCCAGTTAGTTTCTTTATTGTACATGGTGTGCTAATTTGTGCTATAAATAGGAGTGTATTTCATAGGTTTTAGGCATCAATTCTTCAACTGAATATTCAGTTGTGTACTCTCTCAAATTTTCATAAACTTTCTTTGTAATTTTAGTTTTAATTTATACATTTAAATTTTCTACAAGTTCTATTTTGGTTGAAGATTGTAAGGGAATTACTTGGAGTGCTCATTCATTTCGTCGGAAATTATTTCGCGAGGATAAATTCTTAAAGTTGTAATTTCTTCACTCCAAATTCTTTTAATTATGATTTTACCATTTATTATATGCTTATTTTCTTTATCTAGCATAAGTAACTAATTCTATAATCCGAGAATTAGGTAGTATTCATTGGTGATATATGCTTGTTTAATTGTGATAATAATTTTCTATTTTTGTTAATCTATCATTGAGGACTTAACCCAATTAAGGGAGTAGCTAACCTATAATTGTATTCATAGGGTTCTGAAAATTCGGTTTTACCAATTTATTCCTAAAACAAAATTAAAAATTATTAACCTATTTTCTAAACTAATTAAAAATGAAAAGAACCCAAATTCTTTTTCTTTTTTTTTGAATTTTTTTTTAAACGCAATAAGAATTTTATTAACTAGGAAATTTGACAAAATTCATTTGTAAAATCGACTAACCAAGAATAAAACCAACACAAGAATTTTTTTATTAAACTCGAAACTAAACAGTGCAAAACTCATTACAAGCAGTCAAAATATTAATTCACTAATGACTTGCTATAAACATAAAACAAAACACAACCAGTGTAGTCGACAATCACAGCATAAAACAACTCAATACTATCTAGCAAAACTTCAGTAAACAAACTTGCAGCGAGGACACAGGGGAATAGACTCGATACAGGACTCGACAGCAACTCAGTCTATAACTCAGTCTATAACTCAGCTACACAAGAATCGGAAACACAGAACTTTGACAGCAAAATGGACAATTAGCCGAACACAGTAACTCGAAAACCAGCAAGAATTTGGGACTCACAAATCGACTCTAACAAACAGAAAAAGGACATAAGAACTCAGCTAAAATTCGGACACGACAAATCAGGAATTCACAACTTGCAGAAATCACACAAACAACCAAACAAATAGCCACAAATATTCGACAACAAAGCTTAAAAATCGCAGCTAGTAAGCAAGATAAACTCGGTAAAACGCAGTCAACAACCAGAAATGTTCTAACTCAGCTTATAATCAAGAACGACAACCAAAATCGAAATCAGGAACTCAGAAAATCACCACTTCCACTCGCGAATTCATCTACAAACTAAGTAAACAAAACTCACACAACAAACATCACAAGAAACGCAGCTTGGTCTACAGTTTTGATCTAACAACGAACCAAACTCAAACAATTAAACAACCAATACTCGGTCTTGACTAACAACAGTAACTCGGACTGTGAACCAAACGACTCAATACTGTGAACTAAAGTGATATAATACAGAGTAAATTACAAAGAGGTGGCTAAAGTTTGTACCGATTTTCAAAATGTTGGCCACTATTTCAAATTCTCAAAAAAGTGGCCAATTTTACATGTCCGATTTTCAAAAGAGTGGCTGCCGTCAACTTCCGTTAAATTTTCACCGTTAACTAATATATTTAAACAGTAAATTACAGAATGGTGCCCATACTTTACAATGATTTTCAAAATAGTGGCCAAAATTTTATATTTTTAAAATGTAGAAGGAGACTGTAGTGGCCACTATTTTGAAAATCATTATAAAGTATGGCCACCATTCTGTAATTTACTCTTAAATATATTAGTTAACGGTGAAATTTTAACGGAAGTTGACGGCAGCCACTCTTTTGAAAATCGGACATGTAAAGTTGGCCACTTTTTTGAAAATTTGAAATAGTGGCCAACATTTTGAAAATCGGTGCAAACTTTAGCCACCTCTTTGTACTTTACTCTATAATACAGGACATCAACTCGTGATATAAAGTGAACCAAACGACTCAATACTGTGAACTAAAACAGTACAGAACAGTGGCGACGCAGTACTCAGCAAATGCAGAAAACGGGAAATCTCATAACTTGAAAATCAATTAACTCGGCAACACGAATTCGGTGACACAGTGAACAAACTTAGCATCAACCCAACGAATACTGAAACACAGAAATCGACAAGGACAACTCGACAAACTCTGCATTTTTAAATCGAAACCCGCAAAATTCGAATCACTGAAATCGAAATGAAAATTGAAGGGAAATTAAAACTAAAGAAAACAGGGAAGGGGTTCGTTGGAGAAAAAAGAAAAGAACAGGGGAGGATGTGCATTCTATTCGAAGAGGAAGGGACAGAGAACGAAGTAGGAGGCTGGGGTTGTCGTGATTGAAAGTAGGGGAGGGGTATTTGTGTTAAAGACGAACGAAGAAGATGAGGAGAGTGGGAGATTCGCGAGAGAGATGAAGAGAGGTGAGGGAGATGATGTTGTGGTTTTGTTTGAAGAGGAAATAAGGACAAGTGCTGGGTATTGAAATTAACAGGAGAAAACAAGGATCTCGTTTAATAAACTAAGAGGGTGTTTGGGATTGCTTAAAATAAGTTACTTTTGACTTAATGAAGGTGTTTTTAACTTAAAGGAGAAAGTAAAGTTGTTTACTTTAAGTTGAATGAATGTGTTTGGATAATTTTACTTAAAGTTAAATAGGAATTTAATAATTTTGACTTAAAATGATATTTGACTTAAAAAAATTTTAAATTCATAATAGTTAAACTTTACAAGAATTGTGAAAAAAGAAAAAAAAAAAAAAAACTCCATAAGTCATAAGTCATAAGTTAAAAGTACCTAAATGGAACTTATGACTTAAAGCAGTTTTTTAACTTAAAACCGACTTAAAGCCGGTGTACACAAACACACCATTTCCTCCTTAAAGTCAGCTTCTCCTTAAAGTTGTGTTGCCCAAACGGGCTCTAAAACAGGGAAGATGAACTGCTACCAATTAAACAGCAGAAAATAAATAAATTACGTATTAAAAAAAATATTGTTTACAAGAGCTGGAAATTTTCAACTAGAGTACTAATACTAATGGTTGTAACTAGTTTTGTAAAAATCGGTCTAGGCGCCCGAAAAATGCCCCGACTCGTGGTTAGGCGGTTAAAAAAACATTTTTTGTGTAAATCGGTCAAAAATCGGCAAAAAAATCGGTCTAGGCGATCAAAAATGGGTCTAGGCGGCCAAAAGGCGGTCAAAAATCGGCCTAGGCGGCAAAAAATCGGTCTAGGCGGCCAAAAGGCGGTCAAAAATCGGTCTAGGCGGCAAAAAATCGGCAAAAATCGGAAAATATTAGAAAATATATTGAAAAATTCAAAAATGGGCAAAAATATTTGGTAAAAATATTTAATAAATATAAATATTAAAAATAATATTTAAATACAACCAATTAATGCTTCGATTAATCCGTCCGATTAATCTCCGCCTACCCGATTAGGCGCTAGGCGGTACCCCGACCGCCCTGGGCCGCCTAGCGATTTCTGAAACACTGGTTGTAACTAAGGGGTGTCTAAGAACCAACCAAACAAACATACCCAGTATATCCCGCTCAGAGCAGGGTCTGGGGAGGGTAAGTTGTACGCAGACCATGCCCCCGCTTTTTAAGGCGGAGAGGCTGTTTCCGTGAAGACCCTCGGCTACGTGCGCGACAAATACGGTGGGTGCTATATACACATGAATCGAAATGGTACAAAAATGTTCAAAGCAACACCTGAGCCCATGGCGTTCTCCACATGGGACCTACCCGCCTGCTTGGAATATTGTTACTGAGCTCCTGATGCGCTCCGCTCTACCAGCTTGAGGGTATAGCTCCGATCGACCCCCCCTGCATAAAAAAACCACAAGCAAACGATAACGATAACAGACCAAAACAACCGAGTCACCTATACGCAGAAAACCTCACACAGGGAAAAGACCGGTCCAATCACCCTGCACTGCAAAACCGACAAAAAGAAGACAATAAAAACATACAATGCCAAAAACGCAGAACTTCTAAGATAATGCTAACCGAGACAACCCAACTCTGAGGCTCTCCATAACCGAGCCGCTCCCTAGAAGAGAATCCACCACTCTGATATGACGCCTCCAAGAGCACCTGTCGGCTGTCATGGTCTCATCCAAGTTCAAGGCCTTCAGATCCATCCTAAGCTGTTCTTCCCACGACCTTCTCGGCCTGCCTCTCCTCCTCACCCCAACCACCGAAAGACTCTCGACCCTCCTCACTGGGGCTAGAGCCAACCTCCTACGGACGTGGCCGAACCATCTCAACCGCCCTTCCCTGACTTTCGCAGAAAGAGGGGCCACTTCAAGCTCACTCCTAAACACCTCATTCGGAATTCTATCTAACATCGTGCGCCCACACGACCACCGCAACATCCTCATTTCAGCCGCTTCCAGCTTTCTTACGAGGGCCTTCTTCGCCGCCCAGCACTCAGAACCGTAAAGCATCGCAGGTCGGATTGCCGCTCTATAGAATTTCCCTTTCAACTTTAATGGGACCTTCTTGTCGCACATCACCCCTAAGGTTCTAATCTAATGGGTTCTAATACTAAGATGTATTTTCTTCCTCCTGCACTTGTCTCATTTTATAGCCATTTCATGCCTTCCAATTTGCATAAAAAAAAAATGCCTCCATCATTAACCCACCATCATTAGCCCACCACCTTAGAATTTTTTTTCTTTTGCCAACCCATGCATCTAATAATTCTACAAAAGCTAGTCACACATGTTCTTTAATTTTTTTATTTTACATATATTACAAGAATATTCCAAATCTAATAAAATTCGGAACTGAATTTGGTCTTCAAATTTCGAGCTTCTCCGATCGGATTTCTGCTGATTTAATCCCTCTGAATTGAAGATAATTTTCTAAGCTTCACGTGGACTGTAAGATCGTCCAAATCCGACTCCTACAACTCCGGATATGAAATAAATACGGTAGAAAGCGGGTGTCGCTCAATAAATCCGAATTTCTTCAATTTTCAGCTCCAAAATAGCTCTTTAAGCCCAAATTCTTCCAAATTTAGGAATTCTTGTGTCCTACAATAAAACATAAAAATTTATTAAATAAATATCCAAATCAATGCAAAATGCAATTAAATATGGGAATAAAATTATCTAAAAATATGTCTTATCAGTCATCACAGCTTCACAACAAATCATCACCGCATTGATGGTTTTACTGTTGCTACTGTTCTCGTTACACTCACATTCTTATGCCTTGCCTATTTCCTTTTCAACAGCCTCTACTCCCGCCCTCAGCGTCCACATTTTGCACTTATGCAATCATCTGCGCCATCTGCGCTACTAGTAACTAGTCCTGCTACTAGCTTTCTCAAGACGCTTCAATCCAAGAGCTATCTTCCAACACATGGAAACTCTTGATTCACAATCAATCTACTGTTGAATTTGCAGACAAATACCAAAACAATGCAACCATATGCAACCTCATATTCTGCACCTTGCGCATACACGCCCCAAGTTATCGGGTGACAAACTCCACTTTAATCACTACCCCGATACACACATGGAACAACATCATCTTCATAACACCATTGGGAACCAACCAAAAACCGACAAAGGAGACCCCTCCCTTGCCTACATCATTCCTGCTAACACACACGACCAACAATACATGCCGACACACATCGATATCTTCATTCATCCTTTTCCGAATCCATGCAAGAAGCCAACCTTTGGAACTTTGCAAATCATGGGCGTCAAAAACCACCTCTTGCCTCTTATTAACAAAACATCTGCTACTCATCCCATCTTGATTAGCAACAGAACGGATCCCCACTTCCTTCCTCTCAAATGTAGCTTATTTCCTATCAAGGAGCCCTGTTTTCCCTATCCATGTTCTTGTCAATAACCTGTAGCACCTGGAAAACATTGCCGACTGGAATCACCAGCCTTCCCCCAGGTTTCAACTGTTCAAGTAGTGGGGCAGGAATCTCTGGTGCAACTGCTCCAACATGGATTGTATCATAAGGTGCATGCTCTGGCCACCCAAGCCTTCCATCAGCAACATGTTACGAGAGTAGTGAAATCGAGAAGAGAAGTTAGCGATTAGGGTGTACTTTAACAAGTTGTGTCTAAATGATGCACAATAGCGTAGACCATACGCTACTATGAGCTAATGCATAGTTTCATTACAAATTGGTGCTGATTGCAAGACCATCTCTTTCCCATCAATTCTCTATATTTCTGTCATCTGCAGCCTCTGCTATCTCTCTACAGCGCCGCCCCTGTACTGGACACTCCACTGCACTTATAAGTATATTCATACACAAATAGCAACCCATCTCTATCTCCTTTTCATCTGTCTCGGTGGTCTCTCTCACACTAGAACATCCCTTTCATCATTATCATCTCCTCTACTGTCTCGCTGTACTCTAACTACAACCATCATCATACTGCTACAATCGCAACAAGGATAGCCACAACAACAGTGTTGACCATAGTCATTATTTCACCAATGTCTAGGTTGTTGTACTCCGTGCACACAAGAATCAACATATGCATTACTTCCACCCTGATCAATGATTTTTTTTTCGGTTTTGAGCCAATAACTTCCAATTCTCTCATGTCCTGGTCGCAAAAACACCCCACTTCTAGCAACTTGAGTCCAAATTTGAAAAGTGTCACCTGCATAGGTCCTCCCATTGTTCATCTCTGCATTAAAGCAAATTGCAGCTCTCAATCCGGCCTTTTGCATTCTGTCCCACGTACAGCACCAACTGCGCCATATGCAACAATGTCATTGTCAACAACCAAGACGCAGATCTCTGTTAAAAGTTTCCCCGTACCACAAATATTAGCATCAAAGTTTGTAGTTTTCTGTGATAAGTCCACGAAAAACCCGTCGAATATCTTATTAAGTTCTTCAATAGACGTGACGAGACATGGTATGCAACCATCAAGGGCATTTAGAAATACACCCTCTTCATTCTCCCTTAATGGGTGCTTAATGTCACGCACTTCATTTCCAATAACAAGCAGAGCATCAAAACAGTAGTAAAGATCTCCAACAAAAACCTTATACCATAAATCCTGAAATCCATTTATCCACTTCTAGATATCTTGACCAGTCATATACTCAGCTCTGTTCCAACAACACAAGATGTCCCCTTCCATCTGGGCATTAAAGTTCTTGGAAGAAAATGTCCAACCTTTAGAGTTCTCTTCCAAATCATAATCTCGATGATCTTCATTACACCATCCTGTTCTCTGGAGTTTGTACCAACAAGGTTTCCAAAGAGAACCCGGAAGTTTGCACCCTTCCTCATAAGGTCCATGCTAACAATAGAGCCCCTATGCTGAACCAAATGTTTAGACATCTGAACTTCCGACAATGGCTCTCGGTTAGACAAATTATCAAACACCTGGTAGTCAACAACTAAGCCCTTTGCAATTGGCATTCTTGGGTTGTGAACCACCAATAAAGCCAAAAATAATGCATCTTCTTCCCATAGAACCTGCAGACAACACTACACCATAAAAGGCCTACGGCAACGTCCAAAAAGTGTTGCTATAGGCCCAAAATATGTTGCTGTAGGCCGAAAAAACCCCAAAGGCAACATTTTATCGATGTTGCTATTTTGGCCGTTGCCTTTGGTGTCAATGGCAACATTCTTATTCTCTATGGCAACACCAGTTTTAAGGTTGGCATAGACTTATTATAGCAACATTATTATTAGTCTTTAGCAACCAAATATTATGTTGCCTATGTATTAAAAAAAATTTAAAAAAATAGTGGGTCCCACCAGTGGGGCCCACTTTTGGGACCCACCAATGGGGCACACTTTTGGGACACACCAGTGGGGCCCACTTTTGGGACCCACTGTAGGACCCACTTTTGGGACCACCCAATGTGGGACCCACTTTTATAGCAACACAAAATTTTGCCTATGACAACATTTTTCAGCAACATTTCTTAACATTAATTTTCCTTTTTGCCAACACTTTATAGCATCAATGGTAACATTTTTCTATTTCCAACAAAAAATAATAAATATGAAAATATTCATTCCCTAAATAACCAACAATCATAATAATCCATACTACATAATCCAGATTCATTACAATCACAACCAACCACCCAAATTTACTACAATTAACCAACTAGGAAAGTACCTCTAAACACAATATTCGACAACCTAGTTAACATGCAAAGTTTTACCAAGTACATAAGACTAAAATAACAACAAAGATGGTCTAAAACATGAACATATGGCAATATTATGGTCACCATCCAGGCTGCACCAGTAATTAAACTGAATGTGTGCAACTTCCATTCCAGGCTGCTCCAATAAGTACCATGGTACAAACAGAAATGCGAAGCTGCAAATAACAAAAAGCATGTTGCATTACCTATCATGACCAGAGAACTTACAGAGGCAAAGAATTCTGTCTTGTGCCAGTTTTCGTCCTTAAGGCTTATGTTATTAGAGCATTATGGTTTTATAAAACAAGTCTAAAAATGGGAATAGCTTTGAAGTATCAAGGTGTAGCGTGACTTTTACTATCTACTGTAAATGTAAATGGTTTAAAGTAAATTTTTATGAAGATTCGTTAAGAAAAAAGAGTACAAATTACCTGCATGGAGCTATATAGTATCAGGACTTGAGTTAGAACAAGCATCAGGGCTTCTGCGAATGGCGCAGGGAAATTTCCATGACTGCTTGGGACATAGTAATAGTTGGGGTACTGAGAAACTGTGTGATTCATCATTGGATATAGTTCTGCCTGTGGCATTACAGGGGCTGTAGCAAAGCTCTGTCCAAGCACTCCAGACTACATATCAATAGAAAGTTTACTTTACTATGGCTTCAAAAATAATTTGAAACAACATTAGGAATATTTGCAAAATAGAACAATATTATGTATGATTTTGAGACCGGATGCAAACCCTATCATCTTAAATTTAAAAAAAGTGTAGACCATTAGGCAAAAGGCAAAGCTCAAATTAATGAACGTAATGGAAAATTTATAGGCAGTTGGAAATAGACATCTAAGTAAATTCCTAATGAGATTATCTAGCGAACTGTAATAGCAACTGAGGTTATACGAAATATTAAAACTACCTCAGTAGGCACTATACAATTCTCCGGTGGTTGGTATAAGAGAAGTGGATCAGAAAATGGATGAAAATGTAAAGCTTATTGTATATCTATGCACATATATTACATTTACTTGCCATGTGTGCCATATGACCTGTATCCTGAACAAAATTTCTGCTCATGGGTGAAAGCGGGGGCTTTTTCTCAGAAGCTACAGTATGAGCTGATGACAACTCCTATAAGATCAGAAAATAAAAATTAAAAATGGTGGTGGTCAGAATAATCATATACTTTTGAGGAAATATTTGACTAACTAGTCTACGGATTTCACTAGTCCTCTTAGGAGGAGCAACAGCAGCGTCAATAACCTGTAGAGAATTTTCTTTAATATGATACTTATTTACTAAGACGAATGTAAACTTGTTTTTTTCACGTAGGTGTGAAAATATCACCTGTTAGGAATCGTCTGAAGCACTGAAAGGTGTAGCAGGAGTGTGGGGAGGTAAATTCTATTATATTGTACTCCTACATTCCGAAGAGTTTTCAATATGGACATTTGTAGAACTATATCTATTGATATCACAAAAAACCAGTACCTTAAAAACGCGAATAAGAAAGAATGTATCCGCTCCATAAAATCCCATATGAATCATAGTTAGTGTTATAGGAAATGGAAAATTAAAGTACTTTGGAGAGAGAACCCACTGGCCACTGCAATGAAAATTCATCAGATAATAAAAGATATTAAATTCATCAGATAGCTACATTGTTAGGCTATCCATAGTATTCTCGAATCGACATACTAGAATCAGTGAGCAGTCCTTGACTGGAGATTAAGTAATAAAACTTTAGGTTATTTCACCAGTGCACCCATAACAAATGAGTTTTACTAATAGAATACAAGTGAATTTTAACTTCGAAGTCAAACATTAATCGCAATGGACAAAACAAGTTACCTTCTTAGCATCAATTTGACTTTCCAGGACTCGGGGAGATAACGTCCTAGCCAAGGAAGTTGACCTTGACCAATAAAATAGTGAAGCCTCACCTCGAAGAATCCTTCTCAAGTGATCCTGGTGATAGATGATTAACACTGTGTTCCCCAATCTAGGATAGAAAAGAAAAGAATAGAAAATGAAAAAATTTCTCTTCTCTCCAAATCTTTCCAAAAGTGGGAAGAAGATTTCTGAGACAAATATATAAAGAGTTTCTTTCCTATTATTTAGCTTTCTTTTCCTTTCTTTCCAAATAAATTATTCAGGAACAAGTTGTGGAAATTTATTTTCTACCTTTCTTTTCTTTTCTTTCCAAAAAAAGTTTCTAGAACACAGTGTAAGAATCAATATCAAAGTACACTAACTTTTCTACATTAAATGTAAAATACCACATCCCGGTTATATCTTATCCATTGGTAGGAGTGTGAGAGTGTTATAATGTTATCAACATGACACGCTAAGGGAGTGTAACATGACACGCTAACGGAGTGTATTCTAGCGTTCAGGTAACTGCTTCTGTCTAATTCCACTAAAAGTATGAAAGAAATTCAGCCCTTGTTGAAAATTAAATAATTAACATTCATCTTCATTAGAAGTGGGTATTGTAATGGATCGAGTGGATTCAATTTGTCCCCTTTGGACAAAGGCAACACAGTAACTTATATCTCAGAGCAGCATCTTTAGATTGTTACAAAATATGAAAGTTAGGAAAAGGTCTTTTACAGTTCTTTAATGTTTCACAGAAACATGGAAACATTGACTTGTAGATGCATGAGAACCGATTGTATGGACTTCAATTTGAAAATGTAGGGCACAAAATTAACAAACTCATGAAAAAGTACTAATTAAACCGGATAGCTTTGACCTTTAGAGAGGGGATAATTTTAAATTTTAATGCTACTTGTTTCTTCTAAAAGGTACGTGCAAAAAAAGATTTTTATGCTTAGTGCAACATTCACAATTGCACACAAGTAAATGAGAACCATTAAGTTCCTTGTGTAACTGAAAATATTTTGCAATAGCTTCGTTCAAAGGTTTGCTGTTTACATCAAAAAGTGGAAATGGTGCTATGTTCATAATTAAAATCTTATTGACGAGAAACACAGATCAGGGTTACTTACCAATACATGAGAAAAATCGAGTTCCTTGTGGGTAACTGAAAATTCTATATCAAACGGTGCAATCTGGATAGGGTAGCAGGAAACTACATAGTAAGTGATCATATTTTCAGTGATTGCAAAATTAAAATATCAGAGGTAAGGATGTAATCTGTTCTCTCAGGATAAGAAGATGCTTTATAAGGAAAAGCAGCCCATCCATAGGCGATGATCTTTTCACAATAAGCTTGCTTGCTTTCTGTGGTAGAAATGTGAAACAACCAATTATAACAGGAAAAACAATAGCATCAGAAGACTTGTTCATTAGGGACCAGATACAGGAAAAAAAACTAATATCATAGTTTGAAAATCCATGACAACATACTTAAGCGGATATGGAGCAAACTTCTACAGCTTCCTGATAATTAATAAAGTAAAATTGGTAAAATTAAAGACTCAAGAATTGGAAAACACAGATACTTGGTATGACTGAAGTTTTAAAAAAGAAGGGGAAGGATAAGTTAATTACCTGTGCCAAGCCAGTAAAAACTTGTGGTTCCAAACACTGATACAACTTCGATAGACAAGACATAGTTTTCTCAAGCGGAGGGTACCAAAATTTAGAAACATCTAAACTTAGATTATCATGCGGTTAGACAAAAAAGATTTAAATGAGATATATGAAGTTTAATCGATTCTAAGAACAAAAAGCCGTTTTTACTCGGATTGCAACCAATGTGTAACCTTTTTTCAGTAAAAGTAGTATACAAATGACAGTTGACAAATCTGTTTAGGTAATAATGTTAACTTTACAAGCAGCAGGTATAGACAAGCTTCAAAACAGAGCAATAAAAGAAGGGCATATAACGTACAGGAGTATCTTTTGTTTTCAACTCAGCTGACTGCTCCAGCTTTGCAGGGTAATCCAGATCTTCATCAAAAGGAATATAATTTGCAATCTAGGACAAACATAAAAGAAATGAAAAAAAACCCCATTAGAGGGCTGGTTACTTGAGTAAAGAACTGAAACAAAATATTGATCAGCAAACGTACCTTGAAAGCCCTCGTCACTAACAAATATATTCTGACTAAATATAGAAAAAATACTACTGTACTAGGAAGATTAAAATTATTAGTCTACTCATAATTTATGCCCTAGACTTTGATGCAAATTATCATATTATTAAAGTACTTTGGAGAGAGAACCCACTGGCCACTACAACGAGAAAATAGAAACATATCACAATCCACAAAGAAAGTGTAAATACCTTAAAGTGGAAGCCCCAAATCGAACACACTGAAACCCTAATTTCAAAGCCCCAAAATTGACAGACTCGTTTCAAGCTCTAACTCAAAATTAATCCTGAGAAAGAGAAATGAAGCCCCAACTTAGTGAATTAAATCCCTAAACAAGTGAATTAAATCTAATTGAACCAATTGAGAGCTACATGTGTGTGTATCGAGTGTGAGTAACAGAGAATTAGACTAACAGAGAATGTGAGAGAGGAGAGAGCGGAGAGAAAGAAAGGAGAGAGAGAATGTGAGTATCGAGTGTGTGTGAGTATTGAGCGGAGAGGAGAGACCGTGGAGCGGAGAGAGGAGAGAGTTGTGTGTGTCTGAAAATGAAAAAAGGATAGTTCAGATTCGGTTTTAGCGGTCTAAAATTTGGTTGGGCTGTATTTTTGCCGCTCACCAATTTTTAGCCCAGAATTTTATTTTTATTTTTTCACAAATCTTATTTTATTATTTTATTTCTTCATTAAATATTTAATTCCTCTTTTTTTGCTAAATGATTTCTTTTACATAAATTAAAGTATTATATTCAAAAAAATTATATTCGGAAATATTTTTATTTTCTTGATATATAAAAATATATTTAGAAAAAAAATTATTTTAAAATTTTTGTTTAATAATATTTAATAAATATAAAATAAAAATACACATCTTAAAATATTTTAACATTTTTAGTGAAATATTCACTCTCTAATGGAATATTCTAGATTTTTTTAAAAATAATTTCATTATTCTTATCCAAAAAATTAATTTTCATGTGAAAAAAGGTTAGAATTTTTATTTTTGGTAGAAAATATAAAATTTTGTTCATTACAAAATTATAGCAACATAATTTCATACCTACAGCAACATAAAAACACTTTTATTCTATGCCAACATATTTTTCCTACCTAAGGTAACATTAAAATGATAATGTTGTAATAGCCAAAAAAATGCATGGCAAAGGCAACATATTCAAAGGCAACATAGGCTCTAAATGTGGTCCTAGCCTTTTATGGTGTAGTGCAATTTCAAGGTTTTCTCCAGCCTCACATAGCTTTAGCCGGCCAGAATCTGGGCCCAGTTTGCAAAACTTGACCGTCTCGTCTACATCTTCCAAAGCTCGAAAGCTCCGGGATTCACTAACCTCACTGCAAATGGTATGAACATCGCCACCATTCACAAGCTCAGGGGAGTAAACCCCCTCTCAAACAGAGATGAAGATAACCCATCCGCTGAGTAAATCGGAAACCCATCTCTGAGGCCATCCGCCCCACTACTGAAAATATCACGAACACTAGATCCATCATCTTCTTGGAAACCATCTGTTATGCCTTGAGAATCGGTAGCTCGAATACCATGTGTTGTAAATAGGCTGAACATACACTCTATAAACACACACAAACTGTATAGACACACACACACAAAGCTATCTACAAAAGAAGCAAACTATAACTGTAAAATAAAAGACCGAAATACTTTAAAGACTACATTGTATTGCTACTGTGTTACATCTAATAAAGTACAAGATGCTATTTAAAAGAAAAACCGCCCATACTGAGTGGCTAAAAACTAGGCAAAACAAATCACTTACCTTCCTAAATAAACTCCATTGCTATCTTTATTTTCCCCACTACGCCATAAACGCACAAATGCAACGCCATGTTTACTGTTGCTTTAGGCCAAAAAAGCATTGCGTTAGACCAAATGCAACACCAGGGGGCGTTGCATCCGCCACCGTCCTATTAGACCCCCTAAGGCAACGCTTTATGGCATCTAAAGCAACATCAATAAGCGTTGCATCTGACGTATAATGCAACACCAGAGCATTCAAATGAACACCAAAAGGGCGTTGCATTTGACATTATCTAAAATTACAATTCCACGTCACTAAGTGGGTCCCACTAGCTTGCCACGTCATCAATGGGGCCAGCTGGCATGCCACGTCACCAAGTCCAGTTGGCATGCCACGTCAGCAACAATCCAGCTGGCATGCCACGTCAGCATGTGGGGCCCACTTGCCATGTCAGCATGTGGGGCCCACTTGCCACGTTAGCTGTGGGGCCCACATGCCACGTCAGCTGTGGGTCCCACATGCCACGTCAGTAGTGGGTCCCACTTGCCATGTCAGCACTAGGCCCTATGTGCCACGTCAGCACTGGGGCTCATAGCTATGTAATGCAACGCTTTTTTTGCTTTTTAAAACACTAGTATCTTATCAAAGGCAACACTATATTTACCAAATGCAACACTAAAATATCAAATGCAACGCTTTGATTAAAATTTCTCCAATATACAATTTCATACACAAAGAAACCAATCCAAACCATCCTACTAGCAATCCAAAGAGTTTACATCTCATCCACACCATACAAATGCTTTCCAAAATATAACTACCAAAACCAACCACATGTAACATAATACAAGAAAAAAAGCATAATATTCAAATTTACATGTGTATGAGATATGTGTATCTCATGTGAGAGTGAAGCTGAATTGGCGAGTACTAGAATTGATGTTGCCTGCAATTAAAGCATAAGCAACGATAAGGCAAAGCAAAATTCCAAGCAGAACTGGTAATCAACCATAGGTACCAAGCCATCCCGTGATGCCATTGATTCCGCTATTGTCATAGTTACAAGCAGCATTCAAGTCATCTACAAACAAAATATAAACATTTCACGTGTAAGAACAAGTTATTTATGTAAATCTCTACAACTCTACAAGTTCTTTTTTTTTCGATGAGCTACTGCCTTTAGTAGTCAAATTGACTAATTCAATCATTTGCATTCACTAGTACAAAATTGATTTTTTACATCGCCTCTTATACGTCGGTTCTGACCAAAGGCGACGTATAAAGCAGTTATATACGTCGGTTCCGCCTAAAGGTGACGTATAAAGCAGTTATATACGTCGGTTCAAGAAAAAACCGACGTATAAAGTCACTTTATACGTCGGTTAAGGAAAATGTGACGTATATAATGCTACTTTATACGTCGATTGATTAAAATGCGACGTATATAATGCTATTTTATACGTCGGTTGAGAAAAGACGACGTATGTAATGCTACTTTATACGTCGGTTAAGAGAAAGGGCGACGTATATAATCCTATATACGTCGGATTTGTATTATGTGACATAAAGTATCAATTTTTACGCGCTATGCCCGACGTATAAAACTTTTAATTAACGAAAAATGTAATTTTAAACCCATTGTTCACCCCGCTGTTGCTTCAATGGTCTGTCTCTAAATCTCTCTCGCTAGCTTACTCTCCCCAAACATTTTCACCACGATTAAGATCACTCTCTCCTCGACAAGATCTATACTCTCTTCATCTCTCTCAATTCATTCACAATTTCACTCCGATTAACAGGAAAAATGGCGAGTTCGATGGCGACGAGCAGCGTGTACATCCAAGTCATCGAAGATGTTATCAACAAGATTCACTACGAGTTTGTTTCGAACGGTGGGCCCGGCGACGCTGTTCTTCTGGAGCTTCAAGGAGTAATGTTTTAAACCCTAGATTACTGTTTGTTGTTTAATTTTGTGTTTTAGTTTGTTAATTTAGTGATTGTGTTTGTTGTGAATTGAGTTTATTATGTTTGAATTATATGAAATTAGTTGATTAGGGTTAATTAGGGTTTGATGGGGTTTTTTTCTGAATTGATGTGGATGAAATTGTGGGTTTTTTGGTAATTGAGTTTTGTTTTGTGGAATTTAGCTGTGGGAAGCCAAGATGATGCAAGCTGGTTCGATATTGGGGCCAATTCATCTCCATTATACATCATAAATTTTGACCTTAATATTGGGCCCTGCTGTCATGCAGGTAAGCATCTTAATTAAAATTAGAAAAATAAATCAATAAATTTGGAATAGAGTTTCAGTGCATTAGCAAAATCCTTCAGTAATTATAACTAAATCTAAGGAATCTTAAATCTGTAACATTCGAATTAATTGTGACAATTTTAAGAAGATCATACACTCATTTAATTATTTGAATATTTAACATGATTCTGGGTAAGAATAGTAAAACAGAAGATGAGCACAAGACTGAACCTGGAATAGAATGATAGAAAGCATCACTGACATGTTCCTTGTTATTCATGAGATAGGCTGCTTGTCCAGAGTAGGCTAACAGAAGGCAAGGAAACACAACTGTTATAAAAGCAAGTTGTATAACAATGACCTTCAAAATCCGGCCGATTGTTTGATTCTCTGACAAATCGATATATATATTCTTGTTCCTACTACTCTGTACAGCAAGATCCATATAGATTTTGCTTCGTTTCATTCACCTTTCAATCTTCTTGATTGCAAATTGGCGATTTAATTTGTTTTTCAGGTGGGCTACTCGACCGTCTCTATCTCCATCTCGGTCTGCTCTATCTCCATCAAATTCTGGTTCCAAATACGAGCAACTAAGAAAAGCTCTGAAGGTAATGGACCCATTTCCAAAGTCATTTTTTATCTCCAGATCCGAACAACTCTTTTCTTCAAGTTATATTTACATATATAACTTTTGTTTTATATATTATTATTCAATTTTTTTTAGAAAAGAACTTGCTTTTTATTTCAAGTCGTTTGTGGGTGTGTTGATTCAGGCTTTGCTTTTCTCCTGAGTCTTGTACCAGTTCATCTTTTCTTGGAGGTTTATGAGATTCCTTTTCTTGTTCAGTTCATAATGAATGGGTAATTATAGATTGCCTAGTATGTCTGAGGTTGAATAATGTCTATTTAAAAAGAAATGTATTTAAGGATCTTTAGTTGGTTCTCTTTTACAGAGGAAGAAAGAAAAAGAAACGTGAGAAAACTGCTGTAGAAATTGCATTACTAGTTGAGGAAGTCATGGTCGAGCTTACATTTGCAGCAAGAGAGGATGCACTACTGAATGTAGAGTCAAAACTTGCTATAAACAAACTTATCAAGCTGCCTTTTCTTACACAAGTCCTGTCAAAGTAAGCTAGTTGTCTTCTTTATTCTTAAGTTGCTTAATATTGTTGTGACCCTGCTTTTTATACAATTGTAATTGGCTTGGCTGAAGGAAGCAGCTTCAACAAGAGTTTTTGGATCATGGAATTTTAGTTGTTCTAAAGAGTTGGATTAAACCACTTCCAGATGGGAACTTGCCTAATATAAACATCCGTGCAGCAATACTGAAGATTTTGATTGATGTATGGACATAATTATCCCCATTTATGTTATTTATTACTACTAATATTGTTGTTTTTGGTGTTATTATTATTGTTATTCTTGATGCCTTTTCAAATATGGTAGTTAGTAACATCTGTTGTCGCGCGCACTGAAAAATGTTTACCCAGAAAGTGGTTTATTTATATATTGCAGTTTCCACTTGATTTAGATCAGTGTGAAAGAAAAGAGCAACTGAAGAAGCGTGGTCTGGGAGAGGTCAGTCCTTCCACATAGATAAATGTTTAAATACATATATGGGTAATTGGCATACTCTGTGTTATAGTAATTTGTAAATGAGTCATATGGACAACTAATTAGTAATCACCTTGTTATATCTTGAATTTAGCTCAGGTCATTAGGTTTCTTTCAAGATCTGATGAAGAGACTACATCTAACAGAAAAATTGCCAAGGAACTGGTGGACAATTGGGTAAATATTCTCTGAAGTTGTTGCCTATTAATTTTGTAACAACCTCTGCTAAAAGATATTGATCTCTCATTGCTGTATGAAATTTTTTCACTTAAAGCCGTGTACATGATATTAGAATTTATTAGCCTTTTCACTAAAATGTATTGTATGAATGAAGTGGTAGAACTATGAAATTATAACTTTGCATTATGTATCTGTTCGAAGACATAAATAGCATTTGTTCGCGTTGTTAGATAAGACTTACATTTTCTTTCTTCTCTTGGTACATGCCAATGTTCTTTTCCTAAGTGTGCTTAAATTTTACAAGTATGAATGTTGTTTTGACTTATATGCGATGATTTATACTCTTGACTTACTCTTTGATCATGCAGAGTCGATCAATCTTTAACAAGAGCACTAGGTTTGAAGACATGAGAAAGTTTGATGAGAGGACTCTGTTCCAAGGGAGCTTCTGGGAAAAGGTAGGTTTGTTTATTCTTCTTGTATATTGATATTTTTTAGCTACATATTTGTAAAGAAGACTTTCTAAAATTTCTAGTTTTCCCTCCTTTTTCTATGGATATCTTTTTATTAGCGATAAAAAGAGTTTTTTGAATGTATAGCTTTTCTGTGTTTACTTTCATTATTAAGTCTTGATTTGTTTTAATCTTCAGTTTTCCTCTGCCACAAGTTAGGGTTCTTAATAACAGATTATTAGAAGATGAAAGGAATTTTTTTTTAGGAAAATAATGTAAACTGATTATGGGAGATGTAATACGTTTCCTTTATAGGGTAGTCCTGAAATGAATATATATACTAGTCAAGGCATTGCATCTTTATGTTTCTCTGTGAATTGTGATGATAGAATGTGGATGGCGTGAACTACTTCCATGTGAAGGTAGTTGGATTGTTGTTTGCTGCGACAACTAGATCCAATGTGTCACCTGCTCTTGTACTGAAACTTCTAAAGAGAATTGCATGTCACTATTTGTTTATAAACTTGCTAAATTAGTTTTGTTTTCTCGTTGATTTGTACAAATCCTTATTTTTTTCAATTTTTTCCCCTAAACTTTAGACTTGACATATGTTTTAAGGTCTGGCTCATTGTGTTTTATTTGAAAACTAAATAAGTAGAAAGTGATGCTAAGCTATTACTTTTTAAAAACTCCCAACAGGATGATTTTAAAGAATTTGCTAGAGTGTTGCATGTGCTGAAACGAGGTAAAGGTTGCCAACCAGATCATGACAAAGACGAACAAGCTATACTAGAATCATCTTTAAACAAGCTTGTTGGTGTTGCAGATGTGTATAACTTGGAGGTAATATTACCACTTATCAAATCACTTAATATATGAAGTGTGATTTGTAAATTTTGTTGATCTCTCATTATCTTTCGGTTTCCTATATTGTATAGGAGATGGAACCCCCAATTACTCTTATGTGTGACTTAAGACAATACCAGAAGCTAGCACTCTACTGGATTATAAAGTTGGAGAAGAGTGTTGATGCTGAGAAAGCAACAAAAACACTCCATCCCTGATGGGTGGCATATCACTTATGTGAAGAGTGTTGCGCAAGTGCACTTCAAGTTGTGTACATACGTCTCATACAACAGAGTTTGATGTAATCCTTACTAGGAATGTTCAATATGCAATTTCTGATGTAATCCTTAAGAGTTATAAAACCTTTTTCTGGAAATGTTGTTTTCTAGAAATTTCTATTATTACAAGATTTTGGTTGTACAAATTTTGGTTTTTGATTGTTTAACCATTATTTGGTGTACATAAATAATAAGAAATTATTTTTTTTGATAAAGAATTTTTGTATACAAAAATAAAAGAAAAAATCTATTTTTTTAAAATTTTTGTGGATAATATACGTCGGCTTTTTGAACATTATACGTCGCCTTTTTTTTACATTACACGTCGGATTTTTCAACATTATACGTCGGCGTTTTAGCGATGTATATTTAGACTTTATACGTCGCCTTTTTGGATAATATACGTCGCCTTCAACATTATACGTCGGTTTTTTGGATATTATACGTCGCCTTTCTTCAACATTATACGTTGGTCTTTTCAACATTATACGTCGGCTTTTTAGCGACGTATATTGAGACTTTATACGTCGCTTTTTTAACCGACGTAAAAGACACGTGACTTTATACGTCGCCCCTCTATACGTCGCCATTTAACCGACGTATAAGACATATTTAACCGACGTAAAAAGTCAATTTTGTACTAGTGATTCAGGTTGTGCTTGTTGTATTCTCCGTCAGAACCATGCATACATTTAAACCAGGAAACAATATCAATGTATACCTGGCCAACTTTAAAATATGATGCAGGGTCCAGAATTGCATCTCAAGACACTTCTGTTTGGTAAATCAGAGTGGGGACTCCTTCAACCTGTATTCAAAGCAGTAAGTTAGATAGACAGAATACAATTATAATACAATGATAAAATGTTTTGATGTATTTCTTATATATATAGCTGTAAAAAGATTAGAGCACGTCTCCGATTATATAAACCTGAAGAATGCAAAAAAAAATTGAAAGAAATTATCCTCCCACAACAGCCAATGCAAAAGTAACTTTAAGCATTGAATTCAGCAAAACTGGCCTTTTCACGAACTAAACAAAGAATTGTATATATCTTCCATAGTCTGATAATATCCATAGTTGGCTACAAAAACTTCTACAATGTCAGACTAATGGACATCCTATCATACAATAAAGCTTCTTAGATGGAACCATCGAAATTCTGAAACTTAAACATGGACTCGCAACACATTTTAATCGTCACTCAAACCTAAAACCTCTTTCTTTATCTCCTCAATTTTTATACTCAATTCATATATGTTTTTCTGCAAAATGTACATATTACTTGTCAGTAAAAGTAAAGAAAATGGGAGAGCTTACTTACAGATTCAAATTTATACCTTAAAGAGTAAGTAACGGGTGGCAAACCAGACCGAGTAGCCAAGACCCACAACTTCCATCAACTTAGGAAACTAGATTTGATAAAATAATGCAGGACCAAATCAAATTGTGAAAATTAAAACAAAACCAAACGCTCCACTGAATAAAGTTTAGTCTCTTTAAACAGAAATAATATATAAAATTACCAAGGGAATTGAATCAATGGATCCAACAACAGCAGAGGCAAGCCAGAGTGTGATCAGGCACCACTACCATATACCAGCAGTGGAGTTGGACTATCCAAATATAACTGTAGAGTTAAAACCAAATGAGAGGTTGAATTACACGATAAACATGAGCTTACTACTCCATATATAAATATCACAAATTCACAAATATTCCTACTTTATTCTCCAATCAAATATATACATCACAATTCAAGATAAATAAAGAAGTAATCAACTATATAGATAATGAATAGCTTATATTATGTATGACATACATCTAGCCAAATAGGACAACACCACACCAGAGTCCCATTACTCTATTTACTTCAACAACACATTAACATTATTCCATGTAATATAAAAAATGGTGCTGTGTTTAACAATGTAGCTCTCAGGTCTAAAGAGAAGGCCAATAGATTAATGTGTGTGTGTGTGCGTCTATCGTTAGATATTTATAGTTACAACCGACCGATCATAAGCTTCCTTCCAAGTATTCTTCATCTAGGTGACCACATGTGGAACTGCTTCCATAATTGTTTCAATAGCGCAAACCTTGTAACCTGTACGCATTTATAAAACTTTATCAGTTTTATTCAATAATGCAGCATTTCACCAATTTATTTGTAAGAAACCAATAACAATTTATTATCAGTGGATATCTACATGTCCTCGTGCTTAAATTTAAGACATTGATAACTTTAAATACTATTAATCATCATCATCACTATGTTACAATATTTATTTATTTAGCAATTTAGTACGTGTAGTTCAGAATCTTTACTTTGTTTATACTTTTGGTAAGTGGTTGTTAGTCTATGCAAGTATGCAACATTGGATTATACGATACTTCTGGTGTAATTGGCCAACAGATCTTTTAGAAAACTAAAAACATAAGGTTTTCGAATAAAAAGCCACATCCTTTGGGGAAAAAAAATTAAACTAAAACCATGGAATACTTGTGAAAAGAACAAATGAGAAAAGTTAAACTCAACTTCTCATGCAAACAGCTGCTGCGTAGGTATAATGCTATCTAAATTTGCAAAGATTTCTTTTATTCAGGAATTTGAGGGATTTGTTCAAGCTAGATGCTGTTGAGTACATGATATCTATCTGTGGCGATGATGGTCTGAGAGAGCATTCTTCTTCTGGAAAAAGTGGCAGCATCTTCTATGTTTCTCATGATGATAAATCTGTTATCAAAACGTTAAAGAGATCAAAACTGGAGGTTTGGACCTAATTAAATATACATTAGTATTATTTTTTGTTTACTTATAGTTGTCTCCCGTATGGCCGTATCCATACACCAAGATCTGATTCCTAAACCTGTTCAATACAATCAAAGGTATAAGACCTTTTACTGAGGCAGGATGTAACCCTTCTACAATGTTATCGGGTACTTACTCCTAGTGTTTTTTTAATAAGAATTACTATTTTAGATTACTTGAAGCCATTATTTTTTAGTTACGTAGCCGCTTGCTGAGGTTATATTAGTTTCTTGAGAACATCCGTTAAACCACAAGAGGCTGGGTTTTGACTTCTGAGAGCACGGTTTTGTGCAATGCACTATGGACAATGTTCCTAGCAAACATGGAACTTCTCTGAATGGGGAGTTGTAAATATTCTTCTTCTAAAAAAGTAATCTAAACATGTCCACAAAGTACTGTATGGTCAAGTGATCGACTTTCTTGAAAAATATCATTTTTAGTACTACTTCCTAGAATTCAACCGCCAGTAGACAATGCTAATACTTGTGAAAAGAACAAATGAGAAAAGTTAAACAACTTCTCATATTTGATACAATACACCAGTCATAATTTGATATTGGAGGGAGTAACTTCTAATGAGAAAAAAATTAAACTGACTCACTTTTTCCAAGTATTCTTCATCAAACCGTATCCAGTACACACTATTTCCAAAGGCCAGTCCTTCAGCTGCATATACAAAATTAAGGAATGAAAATCTGCTTCCATTAGAGAATAGTTATCTAATCAGGGAAAGCCGGAAAGGTAAAAGGCGAGTTATCTAATTCATATTTATTGTTGTACATTTATCCAGAAAGATACATTGTCGAAGAATTTGTGCGTGCGTGCGAGTGTGTGTGTGTGTGAGAGAGAGAGAGAGAAAGAGAGAGAGAGAGTATTACCTGAAAATCAAAGAACGAATCTCTAAATCACCCAAATCGTTGAACTCAAATCAAAGCTTGAACTCGATTAAAACCGAAACTAAAGCTGAAACCCTAATTGGAGCCCATTGCAGGTTGAACCCCTAAATCAAGAAAACCCCTAAATCAAACAACAAATTGAACCACTAATCGAACCCCTAAAGAGAGAGAGTGTTATGGATTTACTAATTGAACCCTTAAATCGTTGGTTTAGTAATTGTTTTCATCTTGCGTATTATGAATTTTGAGAGAGAGTGTTTCTGATAGGAGAGAGTATTAGGTTAAGAGAGACGAAGAGGGAGAGATAAAGAGACCGAGAGGGATTTTGTGCGGGTTAAAAAACTTGAGCGGTCCTTTTGATTTTTCATCTCCCGCTCAGCCATCAGTTGTGCACTTCACACACATGTATAAATAAATATTATATTTTTTATAATTTTCATATAAAAATTATTAAAAAAATATATTACTTTTATTTTATACTAGCTTATAACCCGTGCAATGCACGGTTCCTTTTCTAAATTTTAAAATAATTTTACTTTTTTTAATTTTATATGTTATTAATTTACATATAAAATTATTGTTAAAAAGTTGATAATACATAAGATTTTACATTTTCGATTTAATATTTGTACTCTACCTTGAATTATTAAACTTTGATAATTGGTAGTATGGTCAAAATAAATAAGAACCGCTGAATCTTAAAATAAATAGATGAAAACCGTTGGTGTTTCCATTTGAATAATAATTATTAAATCATCAATAAATTAAAGATAATTCTATAAGTTTCGCATGAATTGTAAAATCATCCAAATCTGATTTATAGATCTCAAAATAGAGCCCAAATAGTAAATATGAATATTTTTTAATAATAAAAAATAAATAAAATTTAATTGATTGGAGATCTTAGTAGATCACTACTAT
Source organism: Kitagawia praeruptora (assembly GCA_037693485.1). Taxonomy (NCBI): domain Eukaryota; kingdom Viridiplantae; phylum Streptophyta; class Magnoliopsida; order Apiales; family Apiaceae; genus Kitagawia; species Kitagawia praeruptora. The sequence continues at coordinate 132,295,361 of CM075347.1, forward strand.
TTTCAATATGACTCGTAACTAGTGCTTTGTTACGGATTATTGTTTCTATTTTAAAAAAAAATATTTTTAACGATCCAACCGTACGGATATAAATATATATCTAAAGTAATGATATTCCCAAAGTTTTAGAAAATAAAAAATTAATTTGATTGGAGATCTTAGTAGATCACTACTATTTTCAATATGACTCGTAACTAGTGCTTTGTTACGGATTATTGTTTCTATTTTTTAAAAAATATTTTTGAACGATCCAACCATACGGATATCAATATATATCTAATGTAATGATATTCCCAAAGTTTTAGAAAATAAAAAATTAATTTGATTGGAGATCTTAGTAGATCACTACTATTTTCAATATGACTCGTAACTATTGCTTTGTTACGGATTATTGTTTCTATTTTTTAAAAAATATTTTGAACGATCCAACCGTACGGATATCAATATATATCTAATGTAATGATATTCCCAAAGTTTTAGAAAATAAAAAATTAATTTGATTGGAGATCTTAGTAGATCACTACTATTTTCAATATGACTCGTAACTAGTGCTTTGTTACGGATTATTGTTTCTATTTTTTAAAAAATATTTTTGAACGATCCAAACATACGGATGTCAATATATATCTAATGTAATGATATTCCCAAAGTTTTAGAAAATAAAAAATTAATTTGATTGGAGATCTTAGTAGATCACTACTATTTTCAATAAGACTCGTAACTAGTGCTTTGTTACGGATTATTGTTTCTATTTTTTAAAAAATATTTTTGAACGATCCAACCGTACGGATATCAATATATATCTAATGTAATGATATTCCCAGAGTTTCAGAAAATAAAAAATTAATTTGATTGGAGATCTTAGTAGATCACTACTATTTTCAATATGACTCGTAACTAGTGCTTTGTTACGGATTATTGTTTCTATTTTTTAAAAAATATTTTGAACGATCCAACCGTACGGATATCAATATATATCTAATGTAATGATATACCCAAAGTTTTAGAAAATAAAAAATTAATTTGATTGGAGATCTTAGTAGATCACTACTATTTTCAATATGACTCGTAACTAGTGATTTGTTACGGATTATTGTTTCTATTTTTTAAAAAATATTTTGAACGATCCAACCGTACGGATATCAATATATCTAATGTAATGATATTCCCAAAGTTTTAGAAAATAAAAAATTAATTTAATTGGAGATCTTAGTAGATCACTACTATTTTCAATATGACTCGTAACTATTGCTTTATTACGGATTATTGTTTCTATTTTTTAAAAAATATTTTTGAAAGATCCAACCATACAGATGTCAATATATATTTAATTTAATGATATTCCCAAAGTTTTAGAAAATAAAAAATTAATTTGATTGAAGATCTTAGTAGATCACTACTATTTTCAATATGACTCGTAACTAGTGCTTTGTTACGTATTATTGTTTCTATTTTTTTAAAAATATTTTTGAACGATCCAACCGTAGGGATGTCAATATATATCTAATGTAATGATATTCCCAAAGTTTTAGAAAATAAAAAAAAATTAATTTGATTGGAGATCTTAGTAGATCACTACTATTTTCAATATGACTCGTAACTAGTGCTTTGTTACGGATTATTGTTTCTATTTTTTTAAAAATATTTTTGAACGATCCAACCGTACGGATGTCAATATATATCTAATGTAATGATATTCCCAAAGTTTCAGAAAATAAAAAATTAATTTGATTGGAGATCTTAGTAGATCACTACTATTTTCAATATGACTCGTAACTAGTGCTTTGTTACGGATTATTATTTATATTTTTTAAAAAATATTTTTGAACGATCCAACCGTACAGATGTCAATATATATCTAATTTATTGATATTCCCAAATTTTCAGAAAATGAAAATTGACACGTCACCCAAGTGGGTCCCACAACTGCCACGTCAGCATTTATTAAAAATTCAAAAATACCTAATGCAACGCTTTTAAACAGCAAATGCAACACCTCTTTCACCTAATGCAACGCTTCTGCCACGTCAGCCAATGACACGTCAGCAAATGTGGGTCCCACATTTGCCACATCAGCAAATGTGGGCCCCCACTTGCCACGTCAGCACCTGTGGGCCTCTGCCACGTCACCCTGGTGGACCCCACACTACCACGTCAGCATTTATTAAAAATTCAAAAATACCTAATGCAACGCTTTTAAATAGCAAATGCAACACCTCTTTCACCTAATGCAACGCTTCTGCCACGTCAACCAATGACACGTCAGCAAATGTGGGCCCCACATTTGCCACGTCAGCAATTGTGGGCCCCAAACTTGCCACGTCAGCACCTATGGGCCTCTGCCATGTCACCCTGGTGGACCCCACACTGCCACGTCACCCTGGTGGGTCCCACAACGCCACGTCATCATTTATTAAAATTTCAAAAATACCTAATGCAACGCTTTTAAACAGCAAATGCAACACCTCTTTCACCTAATGCAACGCTTCTACCACGTCAGCCAATGACACATCAGCAAATGTGGGTACCACATTTGCCACGTTAGCAAATGTGGGCCCCACACTTGCCACATCATCAAATGCCACGTCAGCACGTGTGGACCCCACTACTGCCACAGCAGCATTTTTTAAAATTAAAAAATATCTAATGCAACGCCTGCTGCTAGTGTTGCATTATGTGAAACACCGTGGATCAAATGCAACACTAAATTATATGTAATGCAACACCAGTTCAAATTCTGTTTCGTTAGACCCAAAATTTCATACCTAACGAAACACTTTCACTGAAACACTTTCTAAAAGCGTTGCATATGAGCATTTATGGCGTAGTGCCCATAGTCCTAAAATCACTGTAACAACTAATCGACCAAATCAAACAATGATTTCCTTGACGTAAATAAAGAAACTAATTATCGAGTTAAGATTAATCTCAACGGGGGATTGTTGGGATGGCCAGCATCTCCCTAAATCGGACCGTGGCGCTATGCACACTAGCTAAGGTTAAAGGAAATAAGGTTGCGCCTTGCTACAAGCACCGGGGTTTTTAGTGCAGTGGTAAGTGCCTGATCCTAACCGATTATGCTCCAAAAAAATTAACCATATATTACTCTCTGGAGGGAGTTCACACCACCATGGAAATCCTGTATAATTTTCTATTATCTCTAACTTTTACTTAATTGTTTTATGTTAGAATTTTGAAATCTTTAACTTATATGTGTCCTTTGTTTGGCTTATTTTTTTTATTCTTTTGTATGTATAATACATCATTTGTATATTAATTAATTTTGATATACTTACATGTTTTAATTGATTTGTTTATATGTTGTTATCTACTAATTTTCTAGTCTTTACTCCTTCAATCTATTCAATTTCATGATTTTTTGTGCATGCTTGTACTACAAGCTTATATATGCTAATTAAAAAAAGTTAAGGCGGTGTTACTGAATCATAATATAGTTCCACATGAATATTGTGAGTAAAAATATAGTTTCATGTTTTCCTAGTAGGAAAATGATATGTTATCTCCATAGATATATGCTAGAAATATAGTTTCATATCTTTCTAGTAGCAAAATGATATGTTTTCTTAGATATATACTAAGTGCAACTGTTAAGGTTATATATAACATCATGAGATTTCCACATGTGAATTAGATATTTAGATTGCTGCAAGGGTATAAATTCAAGTAATAAAATATTTGATGTCATTCATTAATATGTATGGTACGTACTAGAATAATACATTATTTGACGTCATTCAAATTATATTTTTTCATATTACTAGTTGCTATACCCTTTTAAATTTCAACCAAAATAACCCTTTTTATTACCATTTAACCTGATTTTGTCTACTCATTAAAACATGTTGTATAATTTTGTCTTTACACTCATTAAAACATGTTGTATAATTTAGTTAGAGTAAAGTGCATTTTCTGTGATAAGTCCACGAAAAACCCATCGAATATCTTATTGAGTTCTTCAACAGACGTGACGAGACATGGTATGCAACCATCAGGGGCATTTAGAAATACACCATCTTCATTCTCCCTTAATGGGTGCTTAATGTCACGCATCATTTCCAATAACAAGTAGAGCATCAAAACAGTAGTAAAGATCTCCAACAAAAACCTTACACCATAAATCCTGAAATCCATTTGTCCGCTTCTGGCACTACGCCATAAGTGAGCATACGCAACCCTTTTTACAAAGCGTTGCATATAAAGCGTTTCGTTAGATAGAAATTTTGGGTCTTTTGCACCTGAGCTGAACTGGTGTTGTGTTAGATATAATTTAGTGTTGCGTATTACCCACAATGTTTCACATCATGCAACACTAACTGCTGGTGTTACGTTAGATATTTTTTTATTTTAATAAATGGTGACGTGGCAGAAGTGGGTCCCACAGGTGCTGACGTGGCGTTTGCTGACGTGGCAATCGTGGGACCCACAATTTCCGACGTGGTAGAAGTGGGACCCACCTATGCTGACGTGTCATTTGCTGACGTGGCAGAAGCGTTGCATAAGGTAACAGTAGTGTTGCACTTGCTGTTTGAAATGTTGCATTAGATATATTTATTTTTTTTAAAAAAAATATGACTTGGCAGTTGTGGACCCACCACTGCTGTCCTGGCAGTGTGGACCCCACAAGGGTGACATGGCAGGAGGCCCATCATGCTGATGTGGCAGAAGTGGAACCCAAAATTGCCGACGTGGCAAAAGTGGGACCCACCTATGCTGACGTGTCATCTGCTGACGTGGCAAAAGCGTTGCATTAGGTAACAGTAGTGTTGCGTTAGCTCATTGAAGTGTTGCATTAGATATATATTTATTTTTTAAAAAATATGACGTGGCAGATGTGGGACCCACCACTGTTGACGTGGCAGTGTGGACCCTACAAGGGTGACGTGGCAAGAGGCCCAGCATGTTGACGTGGCAATTGTGGGACCCACAATTGTTAATGTGGCAGAAGTGGGACCCACCTATATTGACGTGTCATTTGCTGACGTGGCAGAAGCGTTGCGTTAGGTAACAATAGTGTTACATTTGCTGTTTGAAATGTTGCATTAGATATTTGTTTTATTTTATTAACTAGTCTTGTCCCGAATGATGAATCTATTTTTTTGAATTATTTTTTCGACGTTCCAATCGCACGGATGTCATGATATAACGATTTTAGTGATGTGGTAATTTTTCAAAAAATTTCATATATTTACTTGGTTTGGTTTTATAACGGTCAAATCGGTCAAAGTGGACCTTCCTTTTAACTAGTCTTGTCCCGAATGATGAATTTATTTTTTTTAATTATTTTTTCGACATTCTAATTGCACGGATATCAAGATATAACGATTTCAGTGATGTGGTAATTTTTCAAAAAATTTCCTATATTTATTGGGTTTGGTTTTATAACGGTCAAATCGGTCAAAGTGCACCTTCCTTTTAACTAGTCTTGTCCCGAATGATGAATTAATTTTTTAATTATTTTTTCGACGTTCCAATCGCACGGATGTCAAGATATAACGATTTTAGTGATGTGGTAATTTTTTAAAAAATTTCCTATATTTATTTGGTTTGGTTTTATAACGGTCAAACCGGTCAAAGTGGACCTTCCTTTTAACTAGTCTTGTCCCGAATGATGAATTTATTTTTTTAAATTATTTTTTTGACGTTCCAATCGCACGGATGTCAAGATATAACGATTTTAGTGATGTGGTAATTTTTCAAAAAAATTCCTACATGTATTTGGTTTGGTTTTATAATGGTCAAACCGGTCAAAGTGGATTTTCCTTTTAACCAGTCTGGTCCCGAATGATGAATCTATTTTTTAAAATTATTTTTTCGACATTCCAATCTCACGGATGTCAAGATTTAACGATTTTAGTGATGCGGTAATTTTTCAAAAAAAATTCTACATGTATTTGGTTTGGTTTTATAACGGTCAAACCAGTCAAAGTGGACTTTCCTTTTAACTAGTCTTGTCCCGAATGATGAATTTATTTTTTAAAATTACTTTTTCGACCTTCTAATCGCATGGATGTCAAGATATAACGATTTTAGTGATGCAGTAAATTTTCAAAAAAATTTCTATATGTATTTGGTTTGGTTTTATAACGGTCAAACCGGTCAAAGTGGACTTTCACTCTAATTAGTCTTGTCCCGAATGATGAATCTATTTTTTAAAATTAGTTTTTCGACGTTTCAATCGCACGGATGTCAAGATATAACAATTTTAGTGATGCGTTAATTTTTCAAAAAAATTCCTACATGTTTTTGGTTTGGTTTTATAACGGTCAAACCGGTCGAAGTGGACTTTCCTTTTAACTAGTCTTGTCCCGAATGATGAATCTATTTTTTAAAATTATTTTTTCGACGTTTCAATCACACGAATGTCAAGATATGACGATTTTAGTGATGCGGTAATTTTTCAAAAAAATTCCTACATGTATTTGGTTTGGTTTTATAACAGTCAAATCGGTCAAAGTGGACTTTCCTTTAACTAGTCTTGTCCTGAATGATGAATTTATTTTTTTAAATTACTTTTTCGACCTTCTAATCGCACGGATGTTAAGATATAACGATTTTAGTGATGCGGTAATTTTTAAAAAAAATTCCTATATGTATTTGGTTTGGTTTTATAACGGTCAAACCGGTCAAAGTGTACTTTCCTTTTAACTAGTCTTGTCCCGAATGATGAATCTATTTTTTTAAATTATTTTTTCGACGTTCCAATCGCACGGGTGTCAAGATATAACGATTTCAGTGATGGGGTAATTTTTTAAAAAAATTCATAGATTTATTTGGTTTGGTTTAAAACGGTCAAATTGGTCAAAGTCGACCTTCCTTTTAACTAGTATTGTCCCGAATGATGAATCTATTTTTTAAAATTATTTTTTCGACGTTCCAATCGCACGAGTGTCAAGATATAACAATTTCAGTGATGTGGTAATTTTTTAAAAAATTTCATAGATTTATTTGATTTGGTTTTACAACGGACAAACTGGTCAAATCATTTTAATTAAGACAATATTGATGAAGATAGGGAAAAAAAATAAATTACATTGAAATTAGTGAAAGTGGGGGTAACATTCATCACAAAAATAGTGAGCATGATTATTGGGTGTTTATGAATTTTAGCTCAAAATTTGATCTTTTTACAATTTTTATTTAATTTTTTAATTTATTCTACAAGCTAAATAAAAATGGGATAAAAATAAAAAAATAAAAAAATAGTGACTAAGCATACAGTCACTCTGCAACGTTGCCCGATGAAAAATTTGGGCGGAAAATTTCCCCCTTCACGAAATAATTCACACTACTTTCCCCCCAAAACACACTACATTCTCTCAAAATCTCTCGGCTCATCTCATTCTCTCTACTCCCTCTCGATACTAACACACACACACACACACACTCTCTCTCAACTACAAGCTTCTCCCTGTCGATGCTAACAATCTCCCTTTCCCCTTCTGAAACTTCTGAATCGCGTGCTGGCTCGAACGGTCCTGTCCTTCATGTTAGGAATCTGCCCGATTTCCTACGAATGCGGAAGCGATTCGGTAAATGTATGCGCTTAGATCCCACAAATATACGTGATAGTAATGAAGCAACAAACCAACAATACAGTAAAAGAGACAAGAGATTTAACGTGGTTCGGCCCAGCCTACATCCACAAGAGCAACAACTTCACACTAGATAAAAGAGATTACAATATCCGAGTATCCGGCCCCTTGAATTTCATACAAAAATTCCGCCCTACAATACCTATTATGTATATCCCCAACTCACTGAAGTGTTTATCTCAAAACCTCCCCCTATCACTATTTCCCGACAACCTTTCCTTCTCTCCCTCTCCCAACCCGGACAGTGTCACACAACCTGATAGAAAGACCCCTGCAGCGGGACCACCTCCGATGGCTGCATTCAAACCCAAGTACCCTAAGGAATAGTTTAGGCACGAGGACCTTCTATCCCGACACTTCCTGAAAGCGGGCTAAACCGGCTTTCCTACTAGACGGACTATCTAGCAGCTATAGAGAGAGAAGAGAGAATTTTGGTGTGTGTTTAGAATGAAGGGGAAAGGGGTATTTATAAGAAGAAATATGTAGTAGGTGGGGAGGGGTTGGTGGCATGATGGTTGGTGAAGGTTTGGCAAAATGTTTGGTAAGAATAAATATGAGGCTGCTGCCTAATACTTCAAACTCATAATATATCGGTTATCATCTAAAGTTTCAAATCACAAAACACACAAATCAGATCTCAATTCAACCAATTCAAACACAAATTCACACACACATAACACCTAAACACACATATACATACAAAAATGAAATGACATATACCTCGAGATAAGAAGGATGAGCAGGAGTAGATCTAGGCTTCCTCGGAGCAACAGCTTTCTTAGGCTTAGCCTCCTTGACAATTACTCGCAAATTCATTCCAGTCGATTCTGAATCGGAAACTCGTGGTATTAATTTCTAATTAGCTTTTATATTTAGTTTATTTAACTTTTTTTTAAACTCAATGTAGCGAAATAGTGTACTGATTGCGATGAGGTTGTGTACACTGTTGAGATATAGATTTTGGTCTGTGAATGGTGCTTCATGCTACTTAACAAAAAAAAAGGTCGCTTCATGCCTTACACCTTGTATGTGACAGATTACCAGAGGCATAATAAGCCATATATTAATCATTTACTGTGAATCATTTTCATTTATGAGACAGTTGAAAAAACTAAATGATGGAATAATATCTCAGTTTCTTTGAAACTAAGTGTAAATATTATATGTTTTGTTTATTATGGTTATATATTACTTGATGTTGCTTTGAAAGTGTCTGCAATGGGACTCGGATACATCTTAGCATTATAAGTTCGGAAGCTTTTTTCAGTAGGAACAAAAACAAACAAAAAGAATACGAAGTGCTTCAAAAGAGGTTTTTTACATTGCCTTGAGTTATTTCTTGATCTAATAATTACTATAGTATGATAATCTCACTAAGTTCATAATGTAGGGTATGCATTGTTATCTTGATTACTTGGAATCTGAGGAGAAATCTCTATCTGAGAAGCAAATTCAGTTGTTGCTTTGGGAAGTGCTTGTTGCAACATCAGACATGCCTGTGGTTACAACTGAATGGGCCATGTACGAACTTGGTAAAGATCCAAAGTGGCAGGTCAATACATTTATACATCACTTCAACTAAAAATTAATTCATGAAACTAAAATCTTTTTATACATCAGGATCGATTTTATGAGGAGATCAGTAGGGTGTGTGGGTCTGATAAAATCACGGAGGAAAAGTTGAATCAGCTTCCTTACCTCTATACTATTTTCCAAGAGACCATCAGAGCGTATAGTCCAATCGCAATAGTTCTTTACGCTATGTGTGTGAAGACACTGAATTAGGAGGCTACTTTGTTCCTTCTGGAAGCCAGGTCCTTTTCTCCCTATAGCTTCATGATATTTCCCTAAACACTGCATCATTTATAACATTAATATTTATTTTAGAAGTAATCAAAGTTGTCGACTATAAAGTTGTCGACTATAGTATGTTGCACAACAGAATATGTAGTCTTAACCAATTGTTCATAAAACTTTAGTATTTAGAAACTCGGACTAAACTGTCAATACCTGAATTGCAGTACTACTTTTGTAGAAAGATTTTTTTTTTCTTTTTTTGCCCTGCAAATAATTTTATAAAGCAATATTTTTTTGTAGAAAAATTAATATTGATGGTAGACAACAGCATGATGTCCCCTGTACTGGCACAACCCTTGGTAATGCTGAACAAAACATGTACAAGCATGTTTGTATGTTTGTGTATTTATAGTAAAAATATCTCATATTTTTGAACTAACAAGTATCATGTACTTGCCGTCTATTGTCATACTGATTGGTTGTGGTGGCCTTGTAATAACATTTCAGCTTCAAGATGAAATCCTAGTCTCAGATGTTGATAGATTACGGATCACTCAGAGCAATGTGAAAGTGGTACATGCCATCTCTCCTGTGTTCTTTTATATGGACTACTGTGTTCACAGGACCTTTGTCGATAAATAATACAGTCTTGGATGTAAAACTCTCATGACCTTTATTCTTCACAGCTTTAAAGGCACTTTCAAGCAGATACTATTCCTCGAATTGAAAGAATGAAACAGAAAGAGCATGGTCTTCAAAGATTAAGGGTTAGAAATATTCTACTTTAACTGGTTTGTTATTTAGACAGAAACTAGATTGTTTGGTCCTCTATATTGTAGGTAGGGCTGTTGCACTGTTTTGTGCTTGATAATCTCCTATGAACTTCCTCCATTTAGGATATATGATTATATAAAAGATGTAGGACCTGGCAGAATTTCTTTACATTTTTTGTTTTGCATCATCTATTTTCACCATGCAGCCATGTTTTTGGTGTATCATGACCAAGAAGATATAAATCCAGGCCCCTAATATTACCCTTTTCCTAGGTTCAATCCAAACCTGTACACTTCTCCACTTCCCATTCCCTGTAAAATATTGTCATTAATTGTTATCTATCTAAATTTTCAAATCTTAAAAGGTTATTAGAATAGTAGAAGCTCTGGAGGGAAAGGGATTCTGACTACCGTTGATGAAAGGTGAAGTGGAATTGGCCGAGAAGCTGGCTACTATAACAGACAGGTCGATCTTGTTTGTTAACATATCTTTAATGCTAACTAATGTGTTTGGTCCAGAATCTGGATAATTTACTAATTCATATATATCCCTGCAGTTGAAAGGATCTGGAGCTGAACTTTCTCCAAGGGTCCAAAATCTTCTTACTATAGCGCGTGTTCAAACAAATGATCTTGGTGGTTCTGTTTTTCTTCCAGGATCAACTATAATATGAGATATTTTTATGCCAAGTGCTTGTAATTTGACAGTTGTAAGTTGGGTTTATGTTAACTTTGTCCCTTTTTTCTTTGTAGTGTCTTTTACAGAATCACGAATTCGTTCCCAGCAATCCATTATCTAATATCCATTTGGATTTGACAGTTGGATTGATGCCACATTTTCAAGGAGGCCACATTTTCTAATACTATCAAGGAGGCCACATTTTCAAGCGATTAAGATGATAATTATATTCCAATGACTCAAGGCGGCTCCACTTAGTAATTTTTTTGTAGTTTTAACTAGCTAGTATTAGAACTTTGTAATTTAGTACTTCTGAAGTTAGAATTTGCGTACTTTCAAAGTTAGGATGGTTTTATGTATAAACAGCGTAGCCATTTCAATTTTTTTGTAAAAAAGTGCTGCATTTGACTTTATATGATGTTGCATTATGGTATATTTAGTGTTGCTTAAAAAAAATTTTAGTGTTGCATTAGACTCAAATAGCGTTGTGTTAAATAGTGGACCGATTGCTGACGTGGCATGTGGGCCCCACTGTTGACGTGGCATGTGGACCATTGTTGATGTGGCATGTGGGCTTCAATGCTGACGTGGCACCTTGGTGGGCCCCATTGCTGACGTGGCATGGCCCCCCATTTGTGACATGGCATTTGTGGGTCCCACTAATGACACGTCAGCATGCTGATGTGACACCTGCTTACATGTCAACATGCTGATGTGGCATATTGCTTACATGTCAGCATGCTGACATGGCTGAAACATCTTATGCAACCCCTTTTAGCGTTGCGTTTGCATATCTTTCTAGTAGCAAAATGATGTGTTTTCTTAGATATATGCTAAGTGTAACTGTTAAGGTTATATATAACATCATGAGATTTCCACATGTAAATTAGATATTTAGATTGGTGCAAGGGTATAAATTCAAGTAATAAAATATTTGATGTCATTCATTAATATGTATGGTACGTACTAGAATAATACATTATTTGACATCATTCAAATTATATTTTTTCATATTACTAGTTGCTACACCCTTTTAAATTTCAACAAAAATAACCCTTTTTATTACCATTTAACCTGATTTTGTCTACTCATTAAAACATGTTGTATAATTTTGTCTTTACACTCATTAAAACGTGTTGTATAATTTAGTTCAGAGTAAGTGTCAGACCACTTTTGGTGTCAGATCTAGTAATAGAATTTAGTTTCGATATAAAAAATTTGATCAATATATTTACATAATATTTTAATAACAATGATATTCATAATCTTGTGATGAATCTTTTTGAATGATAATTTTTCACTACTGGAAAAAGCGGCTAAATTCAACGGGATAAATTCAACGGGAGTTAAAATCAACCGTATCCCGTTGAGTTTATGGTCAATGGCCTATGAGTTTGGACCGAACATCAATTTCAACGGAACAAATTCAACCGATCAAATTCAACTGAAATTAAATTCAACAGTATTCCGTTGAACTTACTAAAGCCTTTATTTCATCTTGCGGCAAAATTCCCACCAAAAGTTAAATTCAACAGAATAAAATCAACCGAAAACAAATTCAACAGTATCTCGTTGTATTTTTATTTCATCAGGCGACAAAATTCCCTCCAAAAGTTAAATTCAACAAAATAAAATCAACCTAAACCAAATTCAACAGTATCTCATTGTATTTTTATTTCATCAGGCAAAATTCCCACCAAAAGTTAAATTCAACAGAATAAAATCAACCGAAACCAAATTCAACAGTATGTCGTTGAATTTACGTTTGTCTTTATTTCACCAGGCGGCAAAATTCCAACCAAAAATTAAATTTAACGGAATAAAATCAACCGAAATCAAATTCAATAGTATCTCGTTGAATTTAATTTTGCCTTTTTTTCAAAATTCCCACCAAAAGTTAAATGCAACAGAATAAAATCACTAAATTAGATATATATTGACATCTGTATGGTTGGATCATTTATAGACATTTTTTAAAAAATAGAAAGAAAAATTTGGGACGAAGTACTAGTTACGAGTACTAGTCAAATCAATAGTTGACTAGTAATTTCAATATCCAAATAATTTTTTTATTTTTTACAATTTTGAGAATATAACTAAATTAGATATATATATATATATATATATATATATATATATATATATATATATATATATATTGAGGTCCGTATGGTTGGATCACTGATAAATATTTTCTAAAAAATAGAAACAAAAATCTGGGATAAAGTACTAGTTAATAGTACCGGTCAAATCAATAATTAACTACTAATTTTACTATCCAAATTAATTTTTTATTATTTAGAATTTTGGGAATATCACTAAATTAGATACATATTGACGTCCGTATGGCTGGATCATTTATAAATATTTTTTAAAAAATAAAAACAAAAATTTGGGACAAAGTACTAGTTAGTAGTACGAGTCAAATTAATAGTTGACTACTAATTTACCTATCCAAATTAATTTTTTATTTTTTATAATTTTGGAAATATTACTAAATTAGATATATATTGACGTCCGTATGGTTGGATCATTGATAAATATTTTTTAGAAAATAGAAACAAAAATCTAGGATAAGGTACTAGTTCATAGTACAAGTCAAATCAATAGTTGACTACTAATTTCACTATCCAAATTAATTTTTTTTAAAAATTTTTTGAATATTACTAAATTAGATATATATTGACGTCCATACGGTTGGTTCATTGATAAATATTTTCTAAAAAATAGAAACAAAAATTTGGGACAAAGTACTAGCTAGTATTACTAGTCAAATCAATAGTTGACTACTAATTTCACTATCCAAATTAATTTTTTATTTTTTACAATTTTGGAAATATCACTATATATTGACGTCCGTATGGTTGGATCACTGATAAATATTTTTAAAAAAAAAAAAAAAATCTAGGATAAAGTACTAGTTAATAGTACTAGTCAATATAGTTGTGCTCTTCTAAGATCTCCAACCAAATTATTTTTTTATTTTTTGAAAATTTGGTTATATCATTAAATTAGATATATCTTGACATCCGTATGGTTGGATCATCGAGAAATAATTTTAATAAATTAGAAATAATAATTCGGAACAAAGCACTAGTTACGAGTACTTCTCAGTATAGTGGTCTAATAAGATCTCCAACCAAATTATTTTTTTATTTTTTGAAAATTTGGGAATATCATTAAATTAGATATATTCTAAAAATAATTTGGTCGAAAAATAATTTTAAAAAAAATAAAAACAATAATTTGGGACAAAGCACTAGTTACGAGTACTAATCGATTTAGTAGTTTCTTACTAAGATCTCCAACAAAATTAATTTTTTATTTTTTAAAAATTTGGAAACATCACTAAATTAGATATATATTTACATCCGTACGTTTAGATCGTCGAAAAATAATTTTAAAAAAATAGAAACAATAATTCGGGACAAAACACTAGTTACAAATACCAGTAGATTTAGTAGTTTCCTACTAAGATCTCCAACAAAACTAATTTTAATTTTTTGAAGATTTAGGAATATCATTAAATTAGATAAATCTTGACATCCGTACGGTTGAATCATCGAGAAATTGACATATTACTAGTTTTTAAAATATTTGAAAATTTTTAAGAAATTATTTAAAATGCTTAAAATGTATTTTCCATATTCTAAAAATATATTTTCCACACTCTAAAAATATATTTTCCATAATATATATATATATATATATTTCTAGGTATTTTAGACTCAAAACATAAGCCAAATTTTTTATCCAAAGTGTATCGTATTTATTTGGATAAGTATCTTTATTTAATTTCAACAATTTCATATAAATACTCCCACATGCTAGAAAAACTTGAAACTTGGAATTGGTCTTTTAAATGATATTTTTCATGCATTATCAAATTTTCCTAATTTATTGATAACTTTTTCTGGAATCGAATTTTGAGCCGAAAAGCCTATACATTGAAAAATCCAACGGTTAACCAAAGTTTTGCGAAATTTGACCAAATTTTGAGGGAATAATTTTCTTAATATTTCAAAATGCTTGGCAAAATTTCATAAAATTTAGAGCATTTTTGATTTTAATTGTATTTATTTAATATATTAAGTAGTATCTTTTTTGTTGTTCGAATTGAAAATTAAAACATTATGTTGAAAACATGTGGCGAGGTATTATTGGTGGACACCATAGCACATGGATTGTCATCTCTTAATCTATTTATAGCCCTTGATTAAAACCAAAGAAACACACATCCAACCATAAAAAAAGCAAAGTCAAATCCATCCACCCACCGACAATTATCATCAGCATTGGTTATCTCTCTCTCTCAATTCTCTCACTGCCTCTCTCGTTTACACACACATACATGCATTTAATCTTCAAAAAATTATATCTTACAATTCGTTCATCCAAAATTAGTGATTTATATTGTTAGATATTGATTCAAGTGATGATCAGGATCTGGGTATTACTGATGGGTATTACTGATCAGATACTGATGCTGACGTCATCAGGAATACAACGTCAGTATTGGATTATCATCAGGATTAGAAGCTGGTCAGTATTTGATGAAGATTCTCATCAGACCAGAGATCAAGGAAGATTGATATGTCGGTTCCTAATTTGTAGGAATGCAGCTATCATACAAGATATGCATTCAGAGATATATATAATTGATTTAGAATATCTTGTAATTGATAGTGTAACTGTGTACTCTATATAAACACAGTTTAGGTTTTACATTATGTATTCGCTTACACGAGATATATTGTAACCTAGCAGCTCTTAAGAACATAAGAATTTCTTAAGAGAGTTTTGTAACAGTTTTAAATCAGAATTAATAAAGCTGTTATTGATTCATACTTGTGTTATTTGTTTTAAGTCGAAAATCTTATACAATTGTATTCAACCCCCCCTTCTACAATTGTTATTTACTGGGCAACAATTGGTATCAGAGCTTAACTGGTTAATATAAATCAGAAACGATCTTAAGATGTCGACAAGCAAGTATGAAAGCATCAAAATTCCAATTCTCAAGAAGACTGAGTATCCAACCTGGAAAGTGAAAATGATGATGTATCTGGAAGCAACTGATCCTGACTATCTTGACAGGATCAATGATGGACCATTTCTTCCAACAAGACTAGTTGCAAGAACAGAGACTGTTGCTGAACACTATGTCATTAAGGCAAAGAGTGAATGGACGATAGAGGAAAAGGCTCAAGTACTCAAAGATGCAAAGGTAAAAAATATTTTGCATAACAGTCTTGATAATGTCATGTCTAATAGAGTAATAGCATGCAAGACTGCAAAGGAAATTTGGGATACTTTGGAAACTCAATGTCAAGGTACTGAATCTATCAAAAGAAACAGAAGGGCTCTGTTGATTCAGGAGTATGAGCAATTCGATGCTAAATCTGATGAAAGCCTTACTGATATGTATGATAGATTCTTGACTTTACTGAACAATCTATCATTGGTTGGCAAAGAGTATGATCCAGAAGATTCAAATACCAAGTTTCTCAGAGCTTTAACTGAGGAGTGGGATACTCAAGCTTCAATCATAAGGCATCAATATGATTTGAAGATGCTGTCTCTTGATGAAGTCTATGGGATGCTAAGAACCCATGATCTTGAGGTTCAACAGAGGAAGAACAAGAAAAATGTCAAAGCAAAAGCCGTTGCTTTGAATGTTGAATCAAAATCAAAGGGAAAAGCTGAGGAGGTTTTTAACAGAAAGAGTAGAGTGGAAGAGTCAATTCCTGATGACTCATCATCAGATACTGATACTGAGTCTGATCCTGATACTGATGATGACTCTACTGATTCTGATATGATGGAAATGGTTGCTATGATAGTCAAGGGCTTCAAAAAGATGAAGTTCAGAAAGGCTAGTAAGCAAGGGAAATTCCAGAAGAAAACCTTCAATGCTGACAAAGACAGGTACAAGAAGAAAGAAGGCAAAAGCAGCAAATTTGACAAGTCAAAAATCAGATGCTATAACTGTGATGGAATGGGTCATTTTGCAACTGAGTGCAAGAAGACCAAAACCAAAGCTCTCATTTCTTCAAGCAAGGATTGGATGGACTCATCATCTGACTCTGAAGAAGAAAAAGTGAATTATGCTTTGATGGCTAAAACTGATGAGACTTCTGCTGGTGAAAATAAGGTATCTGAAGTTTTATTTGATTTTGATACTAATAATGTTTCTGAGCTAAGATCTTTCTTAAAATCTCTGCATATTAGTTTTAGGAGTCAATCTCTTGAAAATACAAGAATAAAATCTGAAATGGCAGAGGTTGTTAAGAGAAATGATCATTTAGAAGCTGAGTTAATTTTCTTGAATGAAGTTCAAGCAGAATGTGATAATGCTAAACACATGAAACTTGAAACAGAGTTTAAATGTAATGAACTTGAAATGCAACTTAAAGATGCAAATGAAAAACTCAGAACCAGGACACATTCTGGTACAAAAACTCATGAAATTATTACTGATAAAAACTGGAAAGAGTGTCTAGGGTATAAGCCAGAAAATGAGAAAAAGGACAAAGGAAAGGTTGTTTCATCTAATCCTGGAAGAGTTATAGTTGATGACTCAACAAATCCAAAAACCTATAGATATGTTACAGACAGTACTAAAACACTAGTACAAAATTGATCTTTTACGTCGCCTCTTATACGTCGGTTGTTGCCAAAGGCGACGTATAAAGCAGTTATATACGTCGGTTGTTGCCAAAGGCGACGTATAAGGTCATATTATACGTCGGTTCAAGAAAAAGCCGACGTATAAGGTCATATTATACGTCGGTTAAGGAAAAGGCGACGTATATAATGCTACTTTATACGTCGGTTGAGTAAAAGGCGACGTATATAATGCTACTTTATACGTCGGTTGAGTAAATGGCGACGTATATAATGCTACTTTATACGTCGGTTGAGTAAAAGGCGACGTATATAATGCTACTTTATACGTCGGTTGAGAAAAGGCGACGAATATAATGCTACCTTATACGTCGGTTGAGAAAAGGCGACGTATATATTGCTACTTTATACGTCGGTTCAGGAGAAAGCCGACGTATAAAAGTGGATGTTGTGACGTGTCACATTATTATTGGATAATGTGAGAGCACGCGGATTGTACTTCTTTAAAGATCAGAATCGCCGTTGGATGAATCAGGAATTATCACAGCCGTCTATTCCTAAAATATACTTATATACTATTATCTGATTTTTTTTTCATTCTATCTCTCTCTCTCACTCGTCGTTTCTCTCTTTTCTCTCTCGAGCTCTGAACGGCGATCTCGATTCTCCGACTAGTTCTTTGCTGTTCCGTGCTAAAAATCGATCAGAATGATCATAATCAGATGCTACACATCTTATTCAATCCTTTTATCACTAGTTGATTAATCGATTTATAAAGATTAATCGGGTTTGGGTAAAATCGAATTGATTTCGATCGGAAAACTTCAATCGCCTCAATCGGTTGTTAAGTTTAGATCAGAATAAACATATATATACATATATACACACACTTACACCTTCGATTTCAGTGGGAGATTCACTTAAATCAAAATCCCCAATTTTGATTTCGAAATCTAATTATATTTTCGAATGTTTTTTCAGGGATGATGAAAGATGACATCTCTGGTCCCTCTCCCCTTGCTGCCTGCATTGTTGTGTCGAGTTCGGTGTTCTATTTGTTTTATCAGGGTATGAATTTTAGTTAAAGTTTTGATTTTTATGTGTGTTTGGTAATGATTGATGTGTAGTTTGTTATTAATTGGGGCTTTAGTATGATTTTTTATTTTAGTTGTTTGCTCTGGTCTTTTACTGTTTTTGTATGGTGTTTATTGGTAGTTTTTGTGTTAATTATGAGAATTACTTTACAAGATTTTTGCAGAATTTAGAAAATTTGTAATCTTGATTGTGATAGGTTTTTTGAAGTTTGAGAATTTGATCCTTGTATGACATGTTTTATGATAACCTTTCACTCCTTTATAATTTGAATAACATGTGTTCTTTAATGGGCTATGTTGTTTTCTATCGAAAAATGCTTTTATCTACTCGAATCCTTGTTCAGGTTGTTTAGGTTACGAAATTGGTTACAGGGAAATCTTGGTTACAGGGAAATTGGTTACGAAATTTGAAGTTTGTTGATGTACTTTACATGATTAATTTCTGAATTGACGCTGCACTGTTATTTTACGGATGTAAAAATGTACAATTATTTGCCTAAAGTCATTAGGATAGGCTTTGAGTTTGTATTAAGGTTTTACTAAGGTGTCGAGCTCAAAGTTGTTTTGCAATATATACTTGAATTAATATCATCTAATATAAGTGGATAGTTCCACTCTCATAAACGAAGTTGGTATGTGTCAAAGTTATGTGTATTCTCTTAGTTGTATTTCTTGTTGCAGCAAATTATATATTGGATGGAATTTGTAGGTATTTGCGGTTCTGAACTCCTTGATTTGGTACATTTACTGATTTGTTTATATATGGATGTATTTGTATGTAACATTGTATTACACTACTGTATGTGTTCCTATAAATATATCTGTATGCATTAATGTTTTAGTTTTTACCTTATCTGATTTAGATTACAAATTTTCATTATTTAGAGTTAGTTGATGTACTTGAATACTTGTGTATGTGGTTATTGTAACATGATTATTTTTGAAATTGAAAATAGCACTACACTGTATTCTATTTTAACGTATGTACAAATATATAGCCATTTACCTAAGACAGGCTTTGAGTTAAGTGTCGTTGTAAAGGTGTCAAGCAGGAAGATATCAAAGTTTTTGCAATACATACTAAAATGAATTATCTCACGTGATTGAGTTGTTCCACATTACAGCCAACTATTGAACTGAGTAATTGACTTGTCCAAGAATAAGGAAATTGAATTAGAGTATTACATTATGAAGCCAACCTACTTCTTTACTTCCCAAGTTGGTTGTGTATTCAACTTACGACGCTGTACACTAACTTGGGCCTGTGTTAAATATGAATAGTCTACAGTAAATAGTTAATTTTTTTGCATGGGCCAACTCAATATTTTGAAATGGATCATTCTGTATTATTGAGCTTATATATAGTTTCATCTTGGCCAAGAGAATAGTTATCCAAACTTTCATATCAATGATTCAGCAGTTAGCACAAGTACTTTCTGTATCAATTCTTGATGGTTAAGTCGAACTTTGTTTGGTAATGGGAACCTGTAATTGAATATCATCCTTAAACTTATTACTTTCATTACTTCAACAGTACGTAGGAGGTGTGTACTGATCACTACTTACTTCAACAGTAAGTAGTGACTAAGGTATGAACTTATTTCCTTTCAATCAAATTATAACGTTAAGAAAAACAAATCACAGCAAACAATACAGGGGATGTCTCTAATCATCGAATTTAAGATGAGTGGCAACGACAATTTTATAAAAGTTTAAAGTAGTCACCAGATGGAAATCACAAGTTTTTTTTTACCTGTATTGACACGACCTTCCTTGTTTCCATCACTTCAACAGTAGGAAATAATTATGTGTTATTGTTATCTAAAATCAGCCATATTTCCCTCTGGATTAGGCAAGCACTGTACTTCCAGCAATTTCTGAACGTAATTTATTATTTGTTGGTCTCTAATCTTATGCAGCTCAAACCAAAGAGAATAAGAGATCTGCAAAGCTACTCAAATGACAACAATGATAGTCTGAGCCCTGTTTCTGTTCTTGAAGTTCCCGTTTCATGTGGGAGTAACATTTTCAGCTCTACGGATTATACCTCAGGTAAGTGAATACAGATCATTACATTGGAATGGTTGATTGTTGATTTCAGATTCCAAATAACTAAGTTTTTATGCAGTTCCTATGATGAAGTGAGAACTGTTATGTCTTTTAACAAATTGAGTTATAACTTATTCGTTTAGCTGATTTCTCTAATTACAGCATATAAACATCATGATGGATTTAAGTACTGATCATTACTTAAACTTATTATCATCCTTAAATTTGATTGAAAGGAAATAAGTTCATACCTTAATCACTACTTTTATTACTTTCATGTCGGGTGAATTTTATATGTACCGATCGATACACACACGTGTATATACTACAGATGTACGTAGGAGGTGTGTTTCTGATTGAGTTGGTGGTGGTCAGCCTTGTCATTGGGATCAAAGAACTGGCAAATGGATTGATAAAAGATTGCTGGGCTGCAGTTCCAAGGAAATGACACAGCTTTGTTGAAGATAACCACAATCAGACAGCAGCAAATATCTTATGGACTACTTATTTTACTTTCTTTTTTATATTTCATGTTTCTGGTGAACTTCCAGCTAGTACTTGGTACTTCATTGCTCCATCTCATTTCTGGTTGAACTGTCTTGCAATATTATTTAAATTAAATTATAGGATTGTAAACAAGAAACTGTAAATGAAACTGTAAATTCTGCTTCTATTTTTGTTTATTTATTCATTTTTCCTTATTCTGCTTCACACACATTTTTTCCTTATTTTGCTGGGTTATATCATTGACTGAGTTGACTCGGTCCTGAGTTATTTTAGTTACAATAACGAACTAATAACGTGAACTAAAATCTGGCAAAAAAATTAAATAAATAACGTGAACTAAAATATTTTTTTTTTGATTTTTTTGGACCTTATACGTCGGTTGTTTAGAAGAACCGACGTAAAAGATAACAATATACGTCGGTTGTTTAGAAGAACTGACGCAAAAGATAACATTATACGTCGGTTGTTTAGAAGAACCGATGTAAAAGATAACAATATACGTCGGTTGTTTAGAAGAACCGATGTAAAAGATAACAATATACGTCGGTTGTTTAGAAGAACCGACGTAAAAGATAACAATATACGTCGCCTTTTTAACCGACGTAAAAGACTCTGACCTTATACGTCGCCAGCCCATACGTCGCCATTTAACCGACGTATAAGGCCTATTTAACCGACGTATAAGGTCATTTTTCTACTAGTGAAACCAAATTAAAACCGGTTAATTATGTGTATCCAGAAATTCCTAAATCTACTTCAGAAAAGGGATCTACTTCTACACATCATTCTGAGTCTAGAACTGTCAAAAACAAAAATGTAGGACTTTTGTCCAAGAAGCAATTAAGGGATAGAATCTGTGATGTAACAGATAGGAAGAGAGTTCCAACTGTCAAAAGGAACAGGAATGGTAAATTTGGAATAAACAAGGAGAATAATTATAAGTATATTCCAAATGCATCGAGAAAAGTATGCTTTAACTGTGGTAATTCTAATCATCTTGCTATTGATTGCAGGAGGAGTAAAAAGAAGCCAACTGTAGTTCCTAAATCTGACATTAGGAATAAATCAGTATTCTATAAACCACAGAATCCTTGTTTCCATTGTGGCAGTAAATGACATTCTATTTATACATGTGAAGAATACCATAATTTGTACTATAATTATTATGAGCCTTTGCCTAAGTTCAATAAAAGTGCAAATTTTGAAAAAACAAAGAACTTGAATACTAATCATGTATCTGTTAAGAAAAAGATTAATTCTGATGGAGTTAATCCTGATGAAAGTGTCTTTACAAGAAAATCTTCTGCTGCTAAAAATGTTAAATTGCATGAAAAGAGAACCCAACAAGTGTGGGTTCTTAAAAATTCTAACTGAGTTCTTTGTAATTCTGATTGCAGGGTAAAAAGAAAAATGTGTTAGTCATGGATAGTGGATGCTCTGTGCACATGACTGGAGACAAAACCTTGCTATCAGAATTTGAGGAGAAGGCTGGCCCAACTGTGTCTTATGGAGATGGCAACATTGGACAAACTTTGGGATATGGCAGTATTGTAATTGGAAATGTCATCATTGAAAAAGTAGCTCTGGTGAAAGGACTCAAACACAATCTGCTAAGTGTTAGTCAAATCACAGACAGAGGTTATCGTGTCAATTTCAATGATACTCATTTTGAAGTTATCAACAAAACTTCAGGAAAGGTTGCATTAACAGGTCAAAGACATGGTAACATTTATGAAGCCAACATTCACACTAATACTGAAAATCCAACTACATGCCTCATCAGTAAAGCGTCTGTAGATGAAAGTTGGAATTGGCATAAGAAGCTTTCTCATCTCAACTTCAACAATATAAATGAGTTGGTTAAGAAAGACTTGGTAAGAGGATTACCAAAGGCTCTATATACTCCTGATGGACTCTGTGATGCTTGTCAGAAGGCTAAACAGAGAAGGACATCATTCAAGAGTAAATCTGAATCCTCAATTGATGAACCATATCACATGCTTCACCTTGACTTGTTTGGACCAGTGAATATTATGTCTATCAGTAAGAAAAGGTATACTCTAGTCATTGTTGATGAATATACTAGATTTACCTGGGTTTATTTTCTTCACAGAAAAGATGAAACTGCTGAAATACTGCTGGACCATGTAAGACTCATTGAAACTGGCACGGAATACAAAGTCAAGATACTGAGAAGTGATAATGGGACTGAATTCAAGAATTCAGCAATGGAAGAGTTCTGCAAATACAAAAGAATAGTTCAACAATTCTCTGCTCCTGGCACACCTCAGCAAAATGGAGTAGTTGAAAGAAAGAACATAACTCTTATTGAAGCTGGCCGAACCATGTTGGAAGAAGCTAAACTACCTACATATTTCTGGGCAGAAGCAGTTAACACAGCTTGCTACACTCAGAACATCACCCTAATTAACAGACATGGTGTAACTCCTTATCAGATGATTAGGGAAAAGAAGCCAAGTCTGAAGCATTTACATGTGTTTGGCTGCAAGTGCTTTGTTCTAAGACCTCATCCAGAACAGCTAGGAAAATTTGAGACAAAAGCTGATGAGGCCATCTTTATTGGCTATCCAACATCAAGAGCCTTTAAAGTCTACAATCTGAGAACAAAGACAGTCATGGAGTCTACTAATGTATCTTTTGATGATAAAATAACAGGAATAAAAGAAGACTCTCATGACAGTTTGACTTTTGCAAATGAAGCTACCAACAATTCTGATGAAGTCACGTCAGATACTGATATTCTGTCAGATCCTGACGATCGATCAATTCCTGATCAAACACCTGTTACTGATGATGACTCAAATAATGCAAATGTTGAGGGGGAGCAAGAGCGAGACATCACCAGTACTGATACAACTCAAACATCAAGTAGAGACTCATCAGAAACAGATTCAAGTGACATACATGATAGTATATCAGAAGGAGATAGCACTATCTCAGGGGGAGCTTCTAACAATTCTAGTTCTTTTGAAGAAAACACCAATCCAGGGGGAGCATCCAGTTCAAGAAATGACTTACCATCAGCAAGGAAATGGACTAAAAGTCATACTCCTGATTTAATCATTGGGAATCCTGAAGCAGGTGTTAGACAAGAAGTGCAACTCAAAATGAATGTTTATATAATAACTTTCTGTCAAAGGAGGAGCCTAAGAAAGTTGAAGATGCACTTAAGGATGCTGATTGGGTTACAGCTATGCAAGAAGAACTGAATGAGTTTGAAAGAAATGAAGTCTGGAAACTTGTACCAAGGCCCAAAGGAAGGTCTATTGTGGGTACAAAGTGGGTATTCAGAAACAAGACTGATTCGGATGGCACAATTGTGAGGAATAAAGCAAGACTAGTAGCAAAGGGGTATTCTCAACAGGAAGGAATAGATTATGATGAGACTTTTGCTCCTGTTGCAAGACTGGAGGCCATCAGAATTTTTCTGGCATATGCAGCCCACAAGAAATTCAAAGTATTCCAGATGGACGTAAAAAGTGCATTTCTCAATGGAGAACTGGAAGAGGAGGTATATGTTGAGCAACCTCCTGGCTTCATTGATCCCAAACATCCAGATCATGTCTATAGACTGGATAAAGCACTTTATGGACTAAAGCAAGCTCCAAGAGCCTGGTATGAAACCCTAGCTCAATTCTTACTGGAAAGTGGATTCAATAGAGGTACAATTGATAAAACCTTGTTTTATTTGAATCATGGTAAGGAATTGCTATTAGTTCAAATATATGTTGATGATATCATTTTTGGGTCAACTAACACTAAGCTGTATGAGAAGTTTTCAAAGCTAATGCAGTCTAGATATCAAATGAGCATGATGGGAGAAATGAGCTATTTCTTAGGTCTTCAAGTTAAACAGACTGATGAGGGGATTTTTATCAATCAGTCAAAGTACACAAAGAATTTACTAAAAAGGTTTAACATGCAAGACAGCTCTACAGCTTCAACTCCTATAGCTACAGCTACAAAGCTTGATCCTGATCAAGGAACTGAAGTAGATGTAACCAATTACAGAGGAATGATTGGTTCACTCTTATATCTAACTGCTAGCAGACCAGATATCATGTATGCAACCTGTCTATATGCAAGATTTCAAGCAAATCCTAAGGAACCACATCTCATAGCAGTGAAAAGGATTTTCAGATATCTAAAGGGCACTTCTTCTCTTGGCCTTTGGTATGCTAGAGAATCGGACTTTAGTTTATGTGGTTATTCAGATGCTGATTTTGCAGGATGCAAAATAGACAGGAAAAGTACTTCAGGCAGTTGTCAATTTCTTGGAGGAAGACTAGTTTCTTGGTTCAGTAAAAAGCAAAAGTCTATCTCCACATCAACTGCAGAAGCTGAGTACATTGCTGCTGGAAGCTGTTGTGCTCAGATCATGTGGATGAGAAATCAGCTAATGGACTATGGTTTGTCATTTTCAAAAATACCTATTTATTGTGATAACCAAAGTGCTATTGCCATGACAGGAAATCCAGTTCAACATTCTCTTACAAAGCACATCAGCATCAGGTATCACTTCATAAGAGAACAAGTACTGGAAGGAACAATTGAACTTCATTTTGTTCCTACTGATCAACAGTTAGCTGATATATTCACCAAGCCACTACCTGAGGCTACTTTTACAAAGTTGGTGAATGAACTTGGAATGGTAAATTATGGCAGTTCCTGAGAGAAAGAAGTCATCAGATACTGACAACTTGCAAATACTGATGGGAAGTCAATCCTGACAGTGGTCAACGTCGAATCCTGATGCAATGATTCGATCATCAGTATTTTGTTCAGAATCTAACTGTCTTCATTTTATCTCAATTTCCTGATTCAAGCTATGTTTCAGTTATTAAATTCCTGATAATATGATCACTTTAATTAGTCCTCATATTTATTCTCAGATAACATGATAAATTAGGAAAACATTGAATAGAATAGAGAAATTAAACTTTTCATTCATAATAAGAAAGAGATTACATTCAAAGATTACATCTTTTCTATTCTCTATCTACTAATCTATTCAACAGGAAATAAAAGACCAATCCACTCCATTGTTAATAGCCATCCCAGATCCCATCTTTGCCACTTTGTTTGGGTGGAAGTTGACAGGGATAAGGTTATTTTTGCTGACATATTCATTAACAATGGTTGATGGAGTTGGATGAGGATGCCTTAGATGAAAGCCATGCGAATGCTGTTTGGAGGGCAGCATCGATGTCGATCACTTTTGCAGGTTTATCCTTCTCGATTTCTTCGAGACCTGCATCCATCTGCAACCAGAGAGTCTCCAGTTGTCTTTCCCAGTCGAAAGCATCAAACTCTTCACGAGTATAACTGAATATATCTCTTTTCTCCAAAAGATGGAGGTTCTTCTCTTTGATGGTAAGGTAAGACATTGTTAAAAATTTTTGCTGTAAAGGGTTTTTCTTACTTTTCTTTCAGGAGAGAATGAAGGGTTAATGAAGTAAGTGGACAAGTCTCTAAGGTTAAATAGAGAAGGGTGGTACAAGAATATGAAACGATTCATATTACTGGTATTAGTATCAGGTATTATTCAATTGTGATGTTTTAAATTTTCTTTATTTAAAACAAAATTACCATGTTTTATTTAGGTCACAATTTTATTTCACGAATAATACGTAGCGCGTGTGTTCACTCGTTGCTTACATACAGTTACAGATGTAAGTCATGACGCGTGTAATCCTCACCACTCTATCACGTAATTTGGTCCATTACTCCAAAATAAATGAATGGTTTACTGACACCTGTATTTGAGAAATCATAAGTATTGTCCAAATATCAATTTAGTTTTCAAATTGATTTCTTATTCTCAAATCATCAGTAAAACATCTTTTCTCTCTATCTTTGCACTCTCAAACCCTAATTTCAAAATTAACACATCTTTTGTGTTTGAAATTCCAATGGAGAATTTATTCATGAACAGCAAGGTGGTAATCAATGGAGTTACTTTTAATACTAATAACTTCACTGCAGTTCTAGATCATAAGGACTTGCCCAATGATTTCCACATTATTCAGGACTTTTTGGCCTCAAGCCCAATCAATTATGCTCTAACCCAACCTGCCAAGATATCTTTTAAGTCTGTTATGCAGGTTTGGAACACAAGTGTTTTTGGGAAAGGTCTTCCATCAGAAAATCCTCAGATGAGCTTTGAATATGACAATGTTACATACTATGTGACTCCTGAGATTGTCACTGAAGCCCTACACTTACCATCAATTATTGGTAAGCCTGTATTCAAAGTTCCTGATTCAAAACTTCTTGAGTATGTTGTAAGCTTGGGTTACAATGGTACACCAAAGAAGTTTGGAGAGCTCTACAGGACAAAGCTCAAGAGGGAATGGAATTTCTTCTTTGACACTATCAGCAGATGTTTCTTGAATAAAGTGTCAAACTTTGATGCCTTACCCACAGGTTCAGCCAAAATTGGGTACTCTCTAATTCATGATCTCTCATTTGATTATGGTTCTTTTATACTAAAGGCATTAAGTGAAAGAAAAGCAGATAAATGTGGTTATGTTTGCTTTCTTAGATTTTTCCAATTAATATTCTCTCACTTATGTCCTCATGCTGTTTTTGAGAATGATACAATTTTGCCTATATGTAAAATCTCAGAAAGCAATATAAAGAGTCTAATCAATTCTGATAAGGCAAATAAGTTTGATGGAACTCCATACATTCCTGATGAAGTATGGTCTCTTTTAAGAGAGAGAATGCCTATTCAATATGGCCCCGCAACTGGTGCTATGGAACAGGACCTTACACATCCTATTCCTGACACAAGCACACAACCTAAACACTTATCTAAACAGTCAACCACCTCTGGTGTCTCACAAAAGGCATCAGTTGTAAAATCACAGAAATTAGCTAGATCTGATGTGTCTACGAGGCAATCAGGATCAAAGGATTTCTCCACTCCAACTCACTCTCAAATGAAGTCACAAGGGAGTGAACAGAGGATTCTTGAAACATCTGGTTTGAATAAAGAAACAGGAGTGAAGAGGAAAGTTGATCAGAGAGTTGTTTCTGATTTTGATTCTGATGATGATACAATGCCTATATTAGTCTTGCTGAGAAAGAAGGAAATTGATGTTGTTGATACAAGAGAAGTGGCTGTCTCTGAAAAGCCAAAGAAAAGAAGAAGATTAATCAGCAAAGGCAAATTTGTTGATCACACAGAATTTTTGAATCTTACTGATGCTATGGAAGACAATCCTGATGTTGTTAATCAGGATGAATTATCAGTTCCTGACGCTACTGCTAATCCTGACATGTCTACTCCTGATAATTCACCTATGAAGACTGTTGAGATTTCTGATTCTCCAGCATCTGCATCTCCAAAGAGAAGAATAGTTGAGATGTCTGTCGATCAAGTAAATGCTATTGCTGCTCAGCTGGGTGTTAAACCTTCACCACTTGAAGTAAAAACTGCTGAAGCAAACGTCTTTCACAGACAGAAGAAACAGAGGACTACTATGTCATCTCTGAGAGGATCTAGCCCACAAGAACCTGAACTTCAAAGGAGTTTAGAAGCTATTGCAGATCCAGTCACACAAGAACCACCTACTCAAAGTGTAGGTGCAGACATTGCTGAAGGAATAGTCACACAAGAACCATCTTCTCAAAGGGAAGGTGAAGACAAGAATATTCCTGCCCCACAAGAACCATCTTCTCAAAGTGAAGATGCTGGCAAAATCACATCAGCGGGGGAGTTTCCTGACAATGCTCAAGGGGCTTCTAAAATTGAAATTGAACTTGCTAGAAGTTTGGCAGAAAAAGCTGCTCATGATTTGCACATTGCTGAATGTGATGAAGTGATTGCTGACACTGCATTTGAGGGAAGCACACAAGAACCTTTGACTCAAAGTGTTGAAGAAGCTTCAAAACCTCAGACTACACAAGAACCATCAGTAGCAAATACTGATGCAAGTCATGCCATAGTTGCAGTGGTCAATCCTGATGTAAGTACTACTGATCCACTTATTCCATTGCTTATTGAGCCAATTTCAGCAAGGCCAATGGATTCCTTAACTACTTCATCAGGTAAAATCTCTTTCTCTACTTCCTTTACTATTGATAGTATGATTACAGATAGACCTGATAAAAGGGATACCTCTATTTGTATGACTTCAGACCACTCTTCTCAGCCATCTCTTATTTCTTCACATTTAATGAGCCAGAACCTTTCTTGTGAGATTGAGAGTGAACATTTAGAGAAAAAGAAGAGTGATGAGAGGCAGTCTCCTGAACTGGCAAAAGGAGAGGTAGAAAAGAGTGAGAAGTTATTAACTTCTAGTGAGGTAGAAGTTGCTATTGAAAGTAACTTAGGTAACATTGTGAGAAGTGATGAGATCATTTTAAAAGAAAAGAGAGATTTAGGAAATGTTACTAATTTGTCTGCAGGGCATCAGGATTCACCAGCTGTATCTACTGGTGTTTTGAAAATGAAAGGTGTTATGCTTCCTGATGATAATGTTGAAAATAAACTTCCTGAGGCTGGTGGTGGCTCAGATGATGATGATCATGCTGATCTTGAAACAAAGCAAATGCAGGCAGCTATAAAAGCAAGTCTCCAATCTACTTATGGGTCTTCAAGTAGATACATGCAGTCAATGACTCAAGAAGAATTCAGAGGGGAGTACAGTTCAATTCTTCCTCCTGATACTCGAGCTGCAAGGGGACATGAATGGGATACAGAATGGAATGTACCGACTGCTGAGATGAATTTTCAAAATGCTCTTTTTCATTCTGGTCATATTGCTACGAGGATGCCAACTCCTGAACTCAAGGCTCTTCTCCAAACAAATGCTCTTCTAGCGAAGGGATTGAAGAGTGAGATTGACTCTATGAAGGCTATAACTGATAAATTTCAAGCGGGTATTCAAACATCTGTTTCTATATCTGCTACTGCTTCTCAAGCACGCCTTCTTGCTGATGATATTAAAGCTCTTGACAAGAGAATGGATTCTAGAATGACTGTCTTGGAATCAAAAGTTGATACTATTGATGAAACCCTCAAGCTTATTTTGTATTTCTTCATTGCGGAAGATACTGATGTCAAAAAGGGGGAGAAGGTAGTCAAAACAAAATGCTCACCTAATCCAGTTGTACAAAAGGATGATGATAATTCTGGAAATGATGGTGGTGCTAAGTCACATCATAAAGTTGAAACCTCTGATGCTGCGTTAGTAACAAAGAGAACTAATACTCAAACTAAGCAGTCAACTCATGTTTCTAGATCTGGAAAGAAGACAGTGACAGCAATGATGCAATCTCAGAATCCAAAAGAAGAACAGTTTGTGACACCTGGTCAAACTCTGTCAACTATTCCTGAGGATGATGTGTATGTGGAACAGGATGAAGATGTTGCTAATCTGTTTCATGAACTTGACACTGGGGATGGTCGTGTTCTTAAACTGTTTCATAAAGACAAAAGAGTTCAACAGTATCATGCTGAGAAAGCACTTGTCTTATCTACTGGAGAAAATCCAAACATGACTACTGATGAGTTCTTAGAAGAACAGAACATGATCTTTGAAGAGTTTGCAAAACAGAATGAAGCTCCTGCTGCAAGAAGAGGAAGAGGCAGAGGAGGGAGATACAGAAGTAGAGGAAGATTATCTGCTCAAACAAGTACAAGGCAAACAAGATCTAGTGGAATCAAATTGAAAGATGTCTCTGGGAATGAAAAGAAGAAAACTCCACTATTTCTTGCATCAACTCCAGACAACAGATTCAATGCTCCTGAAGAAATTGTAGAGGAGATTTTGCCTTTGAAAAGAAAGAGTAAGGTAGCTGTTCAATCTACTGCATCTAATGAGAAGTCAGTCGTTGGTTCAATTCCTGATGTTGTTTCTGATTCTGAAGAAGCTGAAATTTTAAAAGAACTTAAGATTATGATTCTTAAGGTTGTGGTTGAGTTTCACAATATGGAAGTTTTTGAAGATACACTGGAGTATGAACAAGAAAACTTCAGAAGATTTGAGAAAGAAAGTGAAATCAGAACTAAAGCCAGAGAAGCAGAAAGGATAACAACCAGAGATTACTTAAGAAATGTTCATAGATCAAACAGGAAGTTATGGTATGATAAAGATATATCTGTTCCTGAACATCAGCAGGATTATCCAACAAATGAGAAGAAGAAGAGTAAGAAAAAGGAGGAGAATAAGGTTTATTATAGGAAATCAGTTGTGTTCAAATCAGCTGGACTGATAAAAGAGTCTTCTTTGATCAATGAATTACTGATTGTTAAATCAGAGTCTGCTACATTTATTGCTGAAAGTCCACCAAAATGGGTGAGTATGCAATCTGGTTTGAGAGGATGGGAACCTGGCACTAGAGGAGGAATTGGATATAGTCATGCACTGGTTATTTTCATTGCGCAAACTGATCAACATGCTCTAGTTGACAGGATTGGGGATGAGTTAACTGTAGATCATCTCTGGAAACTTGAAGCTGTTGCTATCATTGCTGATTGTCATGCTGATGCAAAGAAAATAGAAAAGCTGGTGTACTTCATGAAAGATGGAAGTGTGAAGAAGATTCATATTCATGAATTGTTGTGTAAATCTGCAAAAGAGCTGAAATATGTTCTGTATCTTCTCAGAAGTAAAAGAATAAATGTTAGTGAAAGAGAAGTTTACCACAATTGGTGTGTCATGATTTACACGAAGATTAGACAGAGATTCATGGATGGAGGAACGAGGTATGATGGCAATTATATTCCCATGTACTTAAATTTAAGAGATATAGAGGTTGAAATGATGAAAGGTACAGCTGTTAGAGAAGTGTATCTAGGCATGGAACAACTGTCTCTAAATCCAGATGGGAAGGAAATTGCTTATGTGTTGCTAGGTGACTTAGATCTTCCAAGAAGCTCAATTCAGAATCTCAGGGCAGCTATCTATCAGATTAATGAAGAAGATGAAGAACTCAAAAATCTGAAGGAGAAACTGATTCAAGTTCTTGAAAGCAAGGAAGAAGAATTGTTATCTGAATTCTTGAGATTGAATCTGTTTTATCAAAGAATTTCTGAAACTGTTCCTGATGATTTTTAGAAGGTATTTTGTTTTGAGTTTTTGACATCTTGAATCAAGGTTTTTGTGCTTTGTTTTATAAAGAACAAATTGGGGGAGATTGTTAGATATTGATTCAAGTGATGATCAGGATCTGGGTATTACTGATCAGATACTGATGCTGACGTCATCAGGAATACAACGTCAGTATTGGATTATCATCAGGATTAGAAGCTGGTCAGTATTTGATGAAGATTCTCATCAGACCAGAGATTAAGGAAGATTGATATGTCGGTTCCTAATTTGTAGGAATGCAGCTATCATACAAGATATGCATTCAGAGATATATATAATTGATTTAGAATATCTTGTAATTGATAGTGTAACTGTGTACTCTATATAAACACAGTTTAGGTTTTACATTATGTATTCGCTTACACGAGATATATTGTATCCTAGCAGCTCTTAAGAACATAAGAATTTCTTAAGAGAGTTTTGTAACAGTTTTAAATCAGAATTAATAAAGCTGTTATTGATTCATACTTGTGTTATTTGTTTTAAGTCGAAAATCTTATACAATTGTATTCAACCCCCCTTCTACAATTGTTATTTACTGGGCAACATATATATGTATGTGTTCTACAAATCGAGCTCTATCCATTGATATATGTATCTTCAGATTTCAACCAAATAAATTTTTTGGTGAGTTTTTTATTTTAATTCGGTTTCGAAGATTATAGTGTTTTTGATGATTTTTTTTTTAACGGTTGTACCTTAGAGCCGATTACAACATATATATTAGTTTCATAATTTTCCGGGAATATTTATTTTGTCGGAATTTGGGTTTGCCGGAATTGGAGTTTTAAAAGGTTCTTCGAAATTTTGTTTTATCTATAACATAGTTCGTTGCTTGGTGATGCTTTTATAATTATTTGGGATTTTTCAGATTTCATTTTAAGTTGCCGGATAATGTGTTAGGAACATGTTGTAGTTGATGATAAATTAACATTCAAGCAAAATTATATAAGTCAAGTTTTGTAACTGTCAACGGATAAGACTTTATAACTCTATTCGTTGACAGGTAGCTCATCAACGGATGAGGTTTTGTAGCATACTACAATATCTCTATTTATCAGTTGATAGTGTTTTTGTTCAGAGTCATGTTGACCATCAATGGATAGGAAGAATAGGGTAGCCAATTGTAAATAAGCTATGCTATGTAATTCTGTCTAAGTGAAAGTGTATCAACGGATAAGAACAGGGCTCTATCAACGGATACAACTCAAATCTACTCTATCAACGGATACAGCTCAAACTACCATCAACGGATAACTGTGCACAACATCAACGGATAATCATTATCACTTTATCCTATGCTAGCTAAGGATTAGCAATTGATAAGGACAGGTTTGACTGATAGATCACATCGGTTGATAATATGTATAAAAAGGCAGAATGGCAGCCATACTTTGGAAACACAGAAGAAAGAAGCATTCCATTTACAC
The DNA here is from genome assembly GCA_037693485.1 of Kitagawia praeruptora. Taxonomy (NCBI): domain Eukaryota; kingdom Viridiplantae; phylum Streptophyta; class Magnoliopsida; order Apiales; family Apiaceae; genus Kitagawia; species Kitagawia praeruptora. The sequence goes on from CM075347.1 coordinate 132,329,053, forward strand.
AGTACATACAAGAAAGGTGTAGGGGACATATCTGTTCACAAGGACAACCTTTCGCCTACATGTGGATTTGGAGTGGAATAGCAAGTCAACTTGAATTAGATTAATATTATCTTATTCCTGTAGTACTTGTAAACTTGGGATATATAACCAAGTGTAGCAACTCTTTAGAGATTAAGAAAACATACATATTTGCTTAGGGTTTCTTGAATATCCTTAGAAGCAAAGAGTTGTAAAAACAGAAGCTGTGTACATTTGTATCACAGAGTTTTCTTCAAATAATGTGTTTGTGAACCATTTCTTATTCAGCAATTATTTCCTTACAGATTTCTGTGGTTTTTATCAGAAATTTATAATTATCAAGAATTGTATTCAACCCTCCTTCTACAATTATACAAGTGTGTAATCTGGGAATAACAATTGGTATCAGAGCAAGCTTCTAATATATTTGAAGTTTAAAGATCAACACACTTCTAACATGTCTAAGAAGGATTATGGAGTGAAGATACCGGTTCTTGATAGAGAAAATTACTTTCACTGGAAAGTAAAAATGCGTCTACATCTCATGTCTATTGATGTAGGCTTTGTAGATTTCATTGAGAAGGGTCCTCATGTTCCAATGAAGGCTGCTTCAAGAGTTGGTCTTGCTGCAGATGCACCAGACACTTACATTCCAAAACCTGTTTCTGAGTGGAGTACTGAGGATGTTGCAAAAGTCCACAAAGATAAAAAGACCATGAATATTCTGTTTAATGGTTTAGAAACAGACATGTTTGACAATGTTATCAACTGTACTACCGCCAAGGAAGTATGGGACATTGTTCAAACCCTTTGTGAAGGTACAGAACAGGTAAGGGAAAACAAGATGCAGCTACTGATCCAACAGTATGAGCACTTCCATTTCAAGAATGGAGAGACATTGAATGACACATTTAGTAGATTTCAAAAGCTACTGAATGGCTTGAAACTGTATGGAAGAATCTACCAAGTGAAAGATTCTAATCTAAAATTTCTGAGATCACTGCCCAAAGAGTGGAAGCCTATGACTGTTTCTCTAAGAAACGCTCAAGAGTACAAGTCATTTACTCTTGAAAGGCTCTATGGAACTTTAAAGACATATGAACTAGAAATGGAGCAGGATGAAGAAATTGAGAAGGCCCAAAAGAAAAGTGGGTCAGTTGCACTTGTTGCCAACTTGGAGCAGAAGGAGGAGAAGAGGACTGAAGCTGCTAAATCTACACAAAACAGGGAGGTTTGTGAAGGTAGAGCAGAATCAAGCAAAAGCAAGGAAAAGGTGTCTGAAGAAATGAGTGTCCTTCAGCAGGATGAATTGGATGAGATAGATGAGCATTTTTCCTTTCTATCTAGGAGATTCTCTAAGCTAAAATTCAGAAGAAACTCTAGGGTGGCCAAGCCATTTAACAAGGATTTCTCTACAAGCAACTATGTGGATAAATCCAAAATTAAATGCTACAATTTTGGAATTGCTGGTCACATGATAAGTGAATGTAGGAAGCCTAGATCAGAGAACAAGGGAAAGCCAACTGAAACTGTTGACTACAAGAAGAAATATTTTGATCTTCTGAGACAGAAAGGAAAGGCATTCATGACCCAAGAGTATGACTGCAGGGATGCTGATGGAAATCATTCTGATGATGATGCTGAGTTTGTCAACCTTGCATTAATGGCTGATTCTGAGCAGGAAGCAAGTTCAGCTAGCAATCAGGTATTTTCTACTAATCTCTCTGAGCTCACCAAAGAGGAATGCAATAGTGTTATAGATGAAATGTCTACTGAACTATATCACTTGAGTGTTACTCTTAAATCACTTACTAAAGAGAACAATAGGATTAAAGAAACTAATCAGTTCTTAAGTGATAGAAATGCAGTTCTAGAAATTCAATTTCTAGAATTTGAGAAAATGAGAGTTGATTGCAATAATGCTAAAAGTAAACTTGAAGCTGTGTTAAAAAGAGAACTGATTTTAAGAGACCAGCTTGAAAAAGAACAAGGGATAATTGCTAAATTTCAAAGTTGTAGGAATATTTCTCAAAACATAATAGAAGTCCAGGGAATAGAATCATTTGTGAGGGATACCTGGACTCAAAAGAAAAAGGAGCTAGAACCTTGCCTTGAGGATCTAGAGACTATTTGTGAATCAAAGGATAGTGATCATTCGTTGACAGATGAACCATCAACGGATGAGAGGTATCCGTCGACTAGCAAAAAGTCTGTTAGTAAGAAGGAACTCAAGAAACTGAATAATCAGTATGGTCCAGTAGCCAAGAACTTTGTTTCTGGTGAAAGTAGCCAAGCCAAATCTAGTGAGAAGGCTAAGGCAGGTGATTTACTTAACAAAAAGGCTGTTGGTAAATCGGTTAATGAAAATGTAGAGACTGAGGGTAAAAAGAAAAAGAACAAGAATGGTAAGATAGGCATTAACAAGAAAAACAATTATTCTCCTGACAAGTTTGCTCCTAGGAAAACTTGTGGTAATTGCAATAGTGTCAATCACCTATCTTCTAATTGCAAATCTATTAAAAGGACTCCTGTTCATGTACCTCAATCTATGCCAAGTATGCCTGCAATGCCTAGTTTGTATCAGAATGCTAGTTTTTCAAATCCATATGTGAACATTCCTTATGTGCCTAATCCTTATTTTCAATCTGTGAATATGCCACAAATGTCATGGAGCACTCCTAGCATGGATAATATGTATGCCAATTTTCCACAAATGCATGCATCAAATATTTATGCAAATGAGCATATGTCAAAACCTATCACTCAAGCATCTACACCCAAAGTGAAGATTGCTAAGAGTATAAAACCAAAGGCTAACAAGAAAGGACCCAAGGAAACTTGGGTACCAAAATCAACTTGATTTGTATTTTGGAATGTGTGTAGGGAAATAAGAGGAATCTATGGTACCTAGACAGTGGATGTTCTAGGCATATGACAGGAGATTCAACCCTGCTCACAGAGTTCAAGGAGGAAGCTAGCCCTAGAATTACCTTTGGAGATGACAGCAAAGGATATACTAAGGGATATGGCTTGATTGTACAAAGGACAATGTCATCATTGAAGAAGTGGCTTTAGTTGAAGGTTTGAAGCACAATTTGCTGAGTGTCAGTCAGATTTGGGACAAAGACTATAAAGTAAAGTTCACTAAAGAAGCCTGTGTTGTTTCTACAAAGGAAAACAACAATGTGGTTATGACAGGCTTTAGAAAAGGAAATTTTTACATAGCTGATTTCAACTCAGTATGCTCAGAATCCATTACTTGTCTCTTCAGCAAAGCAAGCAAGGATGAGAGTTGGCTATGGCATAAAAAGCTGTCTCATTTGAATTTTAAAGTTATGAATGATTTGGTAAGAAAGGATCTTGCTAGAGGAATCCCTCAATTGGAGTTCATCAAGGATGGATTGTGTGATGCCTGCCAATTAGGGAAGCAAAAGAAATCATCCTTCAAGAGCAAGACAGAGTCATCCATTGTTAAGCCCCTTCAATTGCTGCATATGGACTTATTTGGTCCAGTAAATGTCATGTCCATTTCAAAGAAGAAATACTGCCTGGTGATTGTGGATGATTTTTCTAAGTTTACATGGACCTTCTTTCTGCACTCCAAAGATTGTGCAAGTGAAATCATCATCAATCATCTCAGACTAGTAAACAATGGTTCTGAAGTAAAAGTACAAAGAATCAGGAGTGACAATGGCACTGAATTCAAAAATTCCACAATGAAGATTTTCTGTGAAGAGAATGGAATTGTCCATGAGTTTTCTGCTGCTAGAACACCTCAACAAAATGGGGTTGTTGAAAGGAAAAACAGAACTCTCATTGAAGCAGCTAGAACAATGTTAAGTGAATCAAGATTGCCAACATATTTCTGGGCTGAAGCTGTCAACACTGCCTGCTTCACTCAGAATATTTCCTTGATCAATCAAGCTAGAGGAATGACTCCTTATCAGTTATTCACCAACAAGAAACCAACATTAGCTTTTCTTCATGTCTTTGGATGTAAGTGTTTTGTGCTAAGAAATCATGGAGACAACTTGGGCAAATTTGAAGCAAAGGCAGATGAAGCTATCTTTGTTGGATATGCAGCAGGGAAAGCCTATAGAGTCTACAATCTAAGAACCAACATTGTTATGGAATCTGTACATGTTGTGTTTGATGATCAAAAGATTCTAGGTCTAAATGATGAAGGCTTCCATCAAAAGTTGAGATTTGAAAATGAGGTAGAAGGAAGAATGTACATTGACGATGATGAGGAAAATGAAGATCATGGCCATGGAAATTCACCTAGAGTAGTTGGCCCAACTAGAAGTGATGCTAACACTGGAAATGAAGCATCCGTTGACAGTCATACTGGAGCATCAGATGCATCCGTTGACAGGCATTCTCATGCATCCGTCGATAGGCAAAATGGAGAATCCGTTGATAGACAAAATGATGCATCTGTTAACAGTCAACTTCATAATTCCGCAAGGACAACAAACTCAGGGGGAGTTTCTCAAAGTCAAAACTCAATAACTAATCAACAAGATCATGCTCACGTAGATGAAGCAACCTCATCTAGATCAAACCTTCCACCTTCAAGAAAATGGACCAGAGATCATCCTTTTGAGTTAATCATTGGTGACTCAAACTCAAGAGTCCAAACTAGGAGGGCCACACAAGAAGAATGTCTATACAGTAGTTTCCTGTCTCAAGAGGAACCTAAGAAAGTGGAAGATGCCCTTCTAGATCCAGATTGGGTCTTAGCAATGCAAGAAGAGCTAAACCAATTTGAGAGAAATAAAGTATGGAAGCTTGTGCCCAAACCTGATGATAGAGGTATCATAGGTACCAAATGGGTTCTTAAGAATAAGACTGATGAAAATGGCATAATTGTGAGGAATAAAGCTAGATTAGTGGCAAAAGGGTATTCTCAAGAAGAAGGAATAGATTTTGATGAAACTTTTGCTCTAGTGGCAAGACTTGAGGCAATTAGAATTTTCCTAGCCTATGCAGCACATGCCAATTTCAAAGTCTATCAAATGGATGTCAAAAGTGCCTTTCTAAATGGGGAACTGGAAGAAGAGGTATATGTCCATCAACCTCCTGGCTTTGAAGATCCAGAATTTCCAGAATATGTATATCTTCTTTTGAAAGCACTTTATGGTTTGAAGCAAGCACCAAGAGCCTGGTATGACACTTTATCTCAATTTCTTTTGGAGAATCACTTCACTAGAGGTACAGTAGATAAAACCTTATTTTATAGAAATGTCAATGGTTCTTCAATACTTGTTCAAATCTATGTAGATGATATTATTTTTGGGTCTACAGATGAGAAGCTTTGCAAAAGGTTTGCTAAACTTATGCAAAGTAGGTATGAAATGAGCATGATGGGTGAATTAACTTACTTTCTTGGTTTACAAGTAAAGCAAGTTAATGAGGGAATTTTCATAAGTCAAACAAAATATATTTATGGTCTCTTAAAGAAATTTGACTTAATGGATTGTGCCTCTGCAAAAACACCTATGGCCACTGCAACTAAGCTTGAGCTGAATACTAAGGAAAAATCTGTGGACATCTCAAGCTATAGAGGCATGGTAGGCTCACTTCTATATCTAACAGCTAGTAGACCTGATATAATGTTTTCCACATGTCTTTGTGCTAGATTTCAAGCTGACCCTAGAGAGTCTCACTTGATTGCTATTAAGAGAATTTTCAGGTATCTCAAGGGAACACCAAACCTTGGCATTTGGTACCCAAGAGATTATGGCTTTGATCTAATTGGTTATTCAGATGCAGACTATGCAGGTTGCAGAATTGATAAGAAAAATACTACAGGCTCCTGTCAATTTCTAGGGAACAAGCTTGTGTCATGGTTCAGTAAGAAACAGAACTCGGTCTCCACTTCTACAGCCGAAGCTGAGTACATTGTAGCTGGAAGTTGTTGTGCACAAATTCTTTGGATAAAAAATCAACTTATTGACTATGGTCTAAAAGTTGAGAAGATTCCAATTTTCTGTGACAACACTAGTGCTATTGCCATCATAGAGAATCCAGTTCAACATTCGAGAACCAAGCATATTGACATCAAATACCACTTCATTAGAGAGCATGTGATGAATGGTACAGTAGAAATGCACTTTGTGCCAAGTGAAATGCAGCTTGCAGATATCTTCACCAAGCCTCTTGATGAATCTTCATTCACAAGGTTGGTAGGTGAACTAGGTATGCTTAATTTTTCATAATTCCTAGTGGTATCTAATCATACTGTATTGCAGCTAGAAATGTGTTTTGATTTACTTGAGAATTAAAAATTCTCAGAAAAACTCTTAGCAGGAATTCTGTTTAAGGCAAAATTTGCTTATCAACGGATATCCTTTTATCCGTTGGTAGTATAAACACATTACTAGACTTTCGTATGTCAACGGATAACAGGTTGTTCACGTCATCGATGGATAAACTGTTTTCTCAACCGTCCAATCTTTATCTGTTGATATACATATTTCTTTTTATAGCCATTGGTAAACGTGTATAATTAGTCACGGCTGTACTTCTTTTCTTTTCATTTATTATCTGACAGTTACTTTTGTCCAATGGGGTAATTACTTTTAATTATTTCATTTTTAATTCTTGAAAAATATAAAAGGCTGTCTTGTGCTCTCACATCTCACCTTTATTCATTTTCAAGAATCTCATAAGTTAACCGCATCTTCTTCACTAAAACTCTCTCTGCAACAAAATTTCAAACACTTAAATGGCGCCTATTGTAAAGATGATGTCTTCCACTGGGTTTACCTATGAGAAGAACAATTTCGCGGCCTTTGTTGATACAGTGAACGCTCCAGAAGCATATCACACCATGATGAATTTCGTGAAGAAATGCAAACTGTTATATGCTATGACTACCACCACACCCCTCATTCATGAAGTAATTGATGAAATGTGGACATCGGCTGAATTTAATGGTACTGATGAAACTATCTTTTTTTCTCTTAAGGGTAAAAATTATGTGGCTAATTCTGATGTCTTTACTGCATGCTTAAAATTACCTAAAAATAATTGTACATCATTTCCAACCGATGCTGAAATAGTTACCATGCTAAACTCAAGTGGATATGCATTTAGTACTGACAATTTAGGCAAAATTGTTAGGAAGGGTATAGTTAAAGAATGGAGTTATCTGTGTGATGCTTTCATTAAAACTTTTTCTGATAAAATTATTAATTTTGATGCTGTTACTAAAACCATGCTAGTGATGCTATGTATGCTTTTAACTGATAAATACTTCAACTTTGGCACACTAGTAATGTATGAAATAGCAGCTAAATTAGGTAACAAAGAAACTAGGGGCAAAAATATCTACTTTGCTAGATTTTTGATGCTCTTAGGCCTGCATATGTCAGAGAATGAGCTATCCCTCTCTAACCCGGATAGCAAGTTCAGTTGTTTTGTACAGGAGAAGAGAGTCCTCAGTGACTTGATTCGAATGAATCTGAATGCAGGAGTGCAATTGGTTTATCCACCAATTGTTCAGGTAGCTTCTAATCTTATTACTCCTATCTCTACCCAAATTTCTTTGCCTTCCATTGTCACAATGGAGTCTGTAGTTGTGACCAAACAGGCTCCTACCCAAGTGACTAAATCCAAAGTCTCAAAACCATAATCTAAAAGACAAACCTCAGGTGTCTCTCAAAAGGCACCTGTTGCAAAAACTACCAAAACTCTTGAGGGGAGTGTGAAGGTGGTAGTGAGTGGTGAGGGACAGGGTGAACATCAAAGAAGCCCTAAGGATAATGTAACACCCCCAGATCCAGGGTCAGGGATCTGGTCGTTACGGTCTCAATATCCATCCATAAATCAACACAATTTAAATTACAACCTTGTGACCCAAAACAACAACATAAAACACACCCGTTATAGTCTCAGAGATGAAATCAGAGTAACCATCAATATTCTTAATCACAAGTTTGAGTTCTTATAACCCAAAGAATTACAATTTTACCATTACATACTCTTTGCCATCCATTGGTATATGCCATATTATAAATACATTTGATACTTAAATGCTAAAACCTAGCCTACCAGAAGCTGCATCCTCAGCAATGGTAGCTATGACCTCAGCGGTTAATCTTCTGACGGCTGACACCTGCCTACGCTGAGTGCGCCTTGCGCGGCCTTCTGGTCTAGCTGTTGTTGTGATATAAATAAATAAAGCAAGGGTGAGCAATAGCCCACCAAGAATAACATAACTGCATAGCGATATATATAACAGTTCAAAAGTATATTTTGAAACCATATGCCATGCATTAACGAAAAGAATGCCAGATCAATATAAAGGATGAAGTTACAAGGTAACTCAAAACATATATATTCCATGGAAATATCTGCTATGTCAAGATAAGCAAGATAGCATCATTTTCATAAAAGAGGAACTTGCAAGAAAGATATTGCAATTCCAGTTTCAAGTACTTTTCAACTCTGCAAACCATGATGATGATGCAGAAAATTCCAACATTGAGTGAGGAACTAATACTGGAGTTTGACGCGCCAGGAGACATAGCATTTACACGATGATCAGTCGCATGTTATGCTCCCCACCTCTTGTTTACTACATGTAGAAGGAAGCACCGACGGATTTACTTTTCTACCACCCTCTGGAACCCCCTCGGCCAACGGTTGGGCCATTTGCTGGACCGACGCCACTGGGTCACTTACGCATCTCCTAGTTCATTTCACATCCATACTTTGAAACGTAAAGTTCGTCCCCCTTTCCCCAAGTATAATACTTGTTGATAAGACTCCACAAAGTAGTCGTATCTAACTGGAAAGGAAAATTCACCAATATTTCCCAAGCTGCTGCTTGTTAATGGATACCAACTTGTTCCAATATTCTTACCCATCGAATAATGAGTGGGTATACACAATTCCATGAATAATAGTAATCGAGTTGCGAGTGAAATGAATAATTTATGACCGGGCAGTCACAAGATAAATAACATTTCTCAAGTAAGGTTCCCTTATTATTTGAGAGACAGGATTGAACGAAGAATAGAGTTTGAGAACCTTCCTTGATAATATAATACTAATAGTAAGACTCTGAATTCATTTATATAATGTTCGAAGGTCGATGAGACTATGTGAATGAAGTCAATCATCTTTGAAACGAGTTAGAAGAATTAAATAAATATTCCAAGAATATTTATTAAGTCACAGATATTTAAAAAGGTTTGCTCGGAATAATCTTGGAATAAATATTTAGAATAATATTCATTGAACGAATAATGAATATTCAAATTAATAATAATATTTATTGATGAAATAATCGTCAAATGGATATTTGAGATAATATTCATTGAATCAATAATGAATATTTAACTTAAGGATGATACTTATTGATGAAATAATTATCGACTGAATATTCGAGACAATATTCATTGAATAAACAATGAATATTCAACTTAATAATATTTATCGAAGAAATGATTATCGAATGAATATTTGAAATTATGTTCAATAATTGAATCGACTTTAAATGAATGTCGAAGATGATAATCATCGTCTCAAGGGAATATTCAAAACAATATTTATCGAATAACTGGAGTTCGAATCAATGTTCAACTAATATTTATAAAATAATATTCATTAAAATAAATAAGGCTCGAATGAATATTAAAAATAATATTCATTTAAATAAATAAACTCGAATGAATATTCAAAATAATATTTATTGAGTAAATAAACTCGAATGAATATTCTTTAAGTAAATAACTTAAATGAGGGTTCGAAATCATATTCGAATATTAAATTAACTTTAGATGAACATTAAAGATAATATTCATCGAATAAATAAATATCGGATGAATATTCCAAATAATATTTATCAAATAATCTTCAAGGAATATTCCAATAATATTCGCCAAATAATAAATGGAAAATATTTACTTAATTATTTTCCTCTAAAAATAATATCAATATATCAAGGAACACCGACTCCCGGTCTGTAATCAAAGAATGAGATTCAACTAACATTCGCTTAAGGGTCTTAGTAATATCCGGCTTATAACTGATATATTAACTATTTAGCTTATAAGCCAACAATAATTCAGGGAACAAGTATATCAATATGACTTTGAAAATAGGCATGCATGCTATGGCATATGTATAACAGAAAGCATATATATATATATTCACAACAACAGCCTTTTAAAAAGGATTTGAAACTTGCCTGGTAATCGAGCGCGGGTAGGGTAGTGGTAGCGTGTCCCGAGTCAGCCTGGTGATCTATAAATAGCCAAGGCATTAGGGATTAACCACTTGACACCTTTAAAAAGGTTAATTATAAACTTTACTTAAGTCGAAACACGCTTTCGAGTTATCTCGTTAAACACCCTTTAGTGCAACTCTTTTTTTTATCGCTATGACACGTCATTCGTTCGCTCCTATGACACGTCGTCATACTTACACTTGGTATATACTTAAGTTGTATAAATTCTAAGGTCGGTCTTTTATGAATCAAGATTGTACCTCGAGTTTTATCGCCCGTTTTCTAAGTTATAACCAAAGTCATACTTTTAAGGGGTTCGTTCGCGTTTAACCTCGATTCGAACATTTTTATAAAATCGGAAAACGATCCGTTCGACATGTGGTTTTCACTCACACCTTCATTTTTACCTCTAATATTTAATTATAAAGATTCGCTACTGATTTCGTAGTTTTAAAGAAATCCAATTTTAGTTACGAACTTTTGTTTACGGATTCGAACCACTTTTACGAATTTAATCATAACTCCTAAACCGTAAGTCCATTTCATACGATCTTTATATCAAAACGAATCTTATAACATAATCTAGATTGTCATGGCAGAATACAAAGCTAAACAGTGGGTTATAGCTTCTGTCAAACACGATTTCTTAAGGTTAATGAAATTTCGACATTACGACGGCTATAAATCGGACATTTCCAAATTTATTTCAACACAACCAAGCCACACCGGGCATACCATCAATCTTACACACATGATACTCATCTTTAACAGTCCAAAAACATCTCTCATATCCATCATTTGAATCATGGTTTTATAACTACTAAAACTACTACATAATCTCATAAACATGCTTGTACTAACATCATCATCATACATCATCTAAAACCACCAAAACTTAAAGTCAAATCTAGGGTTTCAAGAGATGATTACCTTCCTTGGAGTGTGGGTAAGCCTTAATAAACCTTGATTAGTCCTTAGAACTCCTTAACAACCTTAAAGTAACAAGAATCATCAAGAATATAATTAGAGGTTTTCGGATCTGCTCAAACCCAGTTGAAAGAACATGAAAAACGAGGGCCTTACCGAGGTTTTCTGGACAAGGCTTCTAAAGGAGAGTTGTAGAGCATCTAACCAGCTTTCCAACAAGCTAAAGAACACCAAATTCCATTGAGAAACGAAGGAGATATGGCCATTTGAAAATCAGTACAGAAGCTGTTACGAATTCTGGCAGTTTGGTTTCTTCACTTGGGGAGGTGATTTGCCTAGGCTATACTACTTGGATTGCTATGAAATTTGGAGCGAATATTTCCCATGGAGTGGAGAGGCTTTGGTTAAAATTTGGTGATTTTATCATGGATAGAAATGGAGATATGAATTTTCTTCTTGAACTTGGTTCTGCTGTGCAGTTTGTAAAAATGGAGAGAATGGAGTTTTTTTTTTTGCTTGATTTGTTCTTGATCTTATCTCATCTAATGTGCATTATTGCTAGGCTAAGAAAATATCAAGGCCATAAAGCTACTTTATTAAAGGCATGATGCAATGGATGATGAAATGGGAGAGACATGTGTTGAATTGTTATGGTAAGATGAGAAAAGCAAGCTAAGTACTTGGTTTAAACTCTAAGTATGTTGGTTACTTATGTAACTACATGGTTACTAGATATTTTACACTAGCACATGCATGCCCTTGCTCTCTGCTTGCTCCTTTATCCGGTTATTGCTCAATTTGATTGATCGTTCGTAGGAATATCTCAAAGATTTCTAGTTAGGGTTTTACCGGAAACCTTCTTAATAATTATAATACCATTTTCCATCTTTCTTAATACTTCTCGAATTTAAATTCCTTAAATCCCTTTAATAAATTCTCAAGTCTTGTAGTGTCCAGGGAAATCTCGGAGAAAATAAAAGTGCTATTTTTCTGAATCCGATATTGTTTACATACACTTATCTCGCCCCTGGATCATGAATACGAACTCCGAAATCCGTTCTGAATACTTCTATATAGCGCCGTCTAATAATATTCTTATTTACACTAAAAACACTATTCATTCTTTATTCCATCTTTATTCCTTATATTTATAAAAATGTCCTTGTTCTCTTCCGGGCATTCCTTAACCCATTTACGGAACCAGTGGACTAACAACAGATATTGATTTGGATGACACAAGAATATCTCCTTCCTTTTTGGAATGCCATATCTTATTTCTTAGAAGATAGATCATTCTAATCTAGATTGTCAACCCATTGCATTCTTCATGACATATAATCATTGGAATCTATATCCATTCACTATCATTCATTAGAACTGCTAATACCTTGTAGTCAGAATCACTGTTTATTCTTTCATCAATATATAAAAAGTTTTAATTCTACCGAAAATTCGGGTTCTTACAGTCTCCCCTCCTTAAAAGGATTCCGTCCCGGAATCAGGTAGAAGACAAATGGGGTACTTGTTGGTTATTTCACTTTCCAGTTTCCTTGTTAATCCTTAATCAATCACAATCCTTTTTCAGCACATCTTACTAGTGCTACAATACATCCTTTATCCTTTTTTTTTCATTAATCTTCGCTACTTTTCGTACAACACACTCTCCAGGTTATGCTCTTACCCAATCATATACTATTTTCCTTGTTGGTATCGGTAGTGACTTTGGTATCACTATTGCGCTGCGAATTCGGAGATAACCTCACTCGTAATTACGCATTTCCTAATCGCTTTAATCTTCGCAATCTCGATCAATATATAGAATTAGAGGAATTTATTGAGAGATCACTATGATCAATGAACATTCGTCCTATTGCATAGTTAGTACAGAAGGTGGCCAGCCTTTAGTACTTGACAAGCAATTTAGACAAGTTATGGTATTCCACTTAGACTCCTATCACATAGACAGGTAGTCACGTAGCAGTACCTCCCCTCCTTAAAGGGTTGTTCTTCTCAATGTAGAAGAAGATAAATTAGAGAAAAGAAAAGAAAAGAATTTCAGAGAGTTATAGAAATTTTTCATGATTGTCAAATATCATACTTAGAATTTACCTCTGAACTATAGAGGTTCATTAGAGAAGAAAATAATCGTGATCGTATCAAATACTACTTTATTGTAATCTCACGTGTCAACATATCCTAGCTGCTCTGTCCATTATTTTATGGACCTATTCTCTTGTTCGATCTTAGCATCACTCACTTTTGGAAATCCTTCAACCTTTCTGGTTAAATCTTAGATTTCTCGCTTGGCCTCATAGTTAAATGACATTCCACTCCACTCTACTGACTCTTTCATATTCATAATACTAACACTATCATGTTGTCATCTCGAGAGTTCGTTAAAAAGTCCATTCATAACATTCCTTGCTTCTCATTTCATAATTATCTCCCAATCTTTTCTTTATCAATCACATTCTTTGTATTATCTAATTCTTATTTACTTCTGTTGTTTAACTCCACCGTCATCTCAGTGTTGAGACACTCGTCACCTTTACTCAGTACGCGTTACACGTTTGGAGTCAATCTTTCATTTGTTCAACCATCTAGATTTCACTTTCTTATCCCATGAATCTCTTTATTACTCAATCAATCTATTCCAAATTTCCTCGACTTCCCCCAACCTAAAAGGGGTCAATTTGTATGTCATTTATGCTTCTAATTCCAACTTTCCGTTTTGGCCAATACCCTTGCCCTGCCAATTCCATACTTTTCTCGCTTCATTACTGGAGCTTCTCATGAGTCCGCATATCTGACTCCATTTTTGTTCCTCAACTCTATATTCATCTCTATCAGTCACTTGTCTTCATTTCTACTATAATCATTCTATTAACCATCATAGCCTGATCATTTATTTCAAATATCCCGTCGTTCCAAAATTAAACCATCCGAAATAAACCTGGATGATTTCTCTAGCTTAGATTCAATTCGACATTTCCACAGTCGTTATCACCTAATTTCTCAGAAGGATCACCATCGTTTATCGTTTACACAGTGCGTTAATAACTAAACATACGGGTTTCATAATTGTCAATTCAAGATCCTCTAGGAAAACAAAATAATCACTATTCCTTATCCATAAGGAATGCTTCCTGAACTTGACGTAGATATTACATGAAGCAGATAAAATTGCAGAAGAGCTTCCAGCATAGCAGCTGGAACAGGCTGGTGAGATTATTAATCATATATCTCCAGTAGAAGACTAGAAGCTTAGCGGTTTGCTTAATCACTTGCCAACCTTATACTTCTCTAACTTGTTTGCACAGAAATACATCAACATAAACTTGCTTGTCATTCATCATCATGCCAATTAGCTTATCAATATCAGTACCAATCTATCTTCTGTATTTAATCATTCCCTATTACCTCATCTCTCCTCTCTCTTTATAAAATAAAGGAGAGTCGCTTGGGGAGTTTGGTTTGGCCTGTTGCAGAACCTTCTAGTGTCGGTAATGTGTTGCAGACAAAATCAGGAATCGAATGTTTACTTAAACTATCCTTATAGTTGATCCTCGCACCATCATCAGGGGAACGTAAATTCCTCCATCACAATCTGACCTTCAAGGCCCTTCCCATTTTCACGTTATTTCTTTAGTATGAGCGTATTTACTTACTCCCTTATACTTAAAGTGTCGGCCACCTCATTGGCCTTTCCTGAATATAATAATTTCTTGAAACCAATTTTTTTTTTTCGGATCTATTCCAACTCAGGATGGAAGCATTCTCCCTTAGATTCTGCTGAATGAGAGAAAACATATATCAGTCTTTTCCAAAAGTCATTGCTTCCACCTTTCTGGTGTGAACTTTACTACAGGTACTCCCAATCATACCTAGGATATTTCTTATTTTAGTCCTTTCTTATTTTAGGATAATCTCAACCTTATTGGTTCAATCCATACTTTCTCATGGTTTCACACATGCTTCATCTGGCCTTATTGTTACTATGTCATACATTCCTTACCAAACTTCCCTTTTGAAGTTTGGAACATTACCTCTTCCCTTTTAGGGTTTCTTAGGTCATCCTCATCATTTCCTCCTGTATCTTCTGGGTACAGGGTATATCAAACATCATTAATCAATTCTATAACAATTCTGTCTATGTACTTTTCGAGACTCATTTCCACAAATCCTTACAGGTTATTGATACCTTGGTTGATTCAACTTATATCGTCTGATTTCACAACGTCTTTATTAGGGGTGATGCTATCCTTTGTGCATCCCCCAGGGTTCGTTTTAATCTATGGACATTCTATCCTCAATGCTATTTTTAAGGAATACTTATATCACGTAATTGGCAATCCAATCATATATCCTTAATAAGGGTCTCTTTTCAATCATTCTCATCTTGATAATCTATAGGTAGCCTAATGCTAACCTCTTATTTCAAACGAATGTTAGTCTATATGACCTTCCAAAAGACAGCATATGTCTACCTGTCTTTCTTACAGAACTTGGTAATGGTAGCAAGGATATTCTGGAAGATATTGGTCATGTTCAACGTGAATCTCTTAGTGCCTAATGCTCCTCTTGAGGACACTAAGTTTTAGATAACATTTATGCATCATACTGCACCATCTTTGACAATCTTCGTAACTCTTCATTGGTCACTATCTGCAATCCTAATACGTCCATGGTATATATAAATCCATCATCATGTTTCTCAATTCATTGTATATCAAAAGTCCTCGCGGTTGGCACTTGGTTAGAAGCACCCCACTTTGTCCTTACATTGCTGGTTTAGTCACTTGATAATCCTTAGTGACTTGGCCCCAACTGGCCATGCTAAAATATGTGAGTTTAGGGGTCGGCTAATAGCATTACTTTTCTAGCAATTGCTGGCATATTGCCTTCTACTTTGATACCTTTTGATCCTTTCAAAACTTTACTCCATATAATTCTCAATCGACTTCTCGGTACCATCTCCGGTCACCTTTCCTTTACTTTTATTCTTTCAGCTTTTCTTATCAATTTCACGTGCCATAAAAGCTTAATACTTCTGGCATAACAACCTTTTCATTTAAGTCAGTCCCGGAATTTCTCAGTTCGGCTTGTTTCTTAATTACATTTTTTTTCCCCGTCAAACCTCAACTTCATAATTTTATCCCTACATTCAACTGTAATAATCGGGGTCTGTCTACCAACCTGTATAGCGGCTACCTTAACTCATCTACAGGGTTCGCTCCAATTTCCACTCTTTTCGGTGACGTCCTCTGCTAATCAGAAAGACAAGGTTTGCCAAATTTGTTGAAGTTCTTTTCCAGAATAAGAGAAATTTCAGTCAATCTACCCACTTACTGGTAACACTAAGAATATCCATTTCGACACCCGAAGAATATTTCTAGGAACATCCAAACGGGTGGAACCATAAACAGTTATATTAACGAAATGATTGACATAAAGTTGGGAGTTTAACCATTGGAAAGAAACCAAATGTATATACCACCCCTATAAGGGAAATCAAAGTCTCCAAACTGAAACATACCACATCTTCTCGGTATATAATCGTCCTAATAGTCGATACTACCAAATACTAGTCTACCTAAAATCTAGTCTTAGAATGAACACTCCCGTCAAGTTAGTCGTTCCACGAAACTGACACTACCAGGGCCTTCCGAATCTGATGAACCGTGCTGTCCGAATGCATCTGCAATTACTCTACCGTGTTGCACAAGCACAGCACCTAAACCTGTACGAGGTGCATCCTAATAAATTCCAAAATATTCCTTCCTTCATTAGGTAACGCCAATGTTGGGTCGTTACCAATTTTTATCTTTAGCTCCAGGGAGATCTTCCCCCATTTATCTTGTACATTCAAATTTTTAGTCTTACAATTAGGTCGGGTTACGGGACTACACTCTTTGTAAAGTCCTGAGCAAATCTTGGGTAATACCTCGTGAATCTTATGAAATTTCTTACCTTTACCAGTGTGGTTGGCCAATCTCCATTTGAAACTGTCTTTAACTTGGTGGGGTCGATCAATCACTACTTCCTATTGATCATATGTCCTATTATCTGGACTTCATTTGTCAAAACTCTTACTTCGAGAACATGGCCTACACCTATTCTCTCAGGTTTCAATTACATCTCAACCACTGCTCGCCTTACCTAATCCCTTTATGATTCAGTGTAAGAATAAACTTAAGGTAACTACCATAATCCATTCAAGGAAAAGAAAGAATTTAATATTCCTTTGAATCACATGCATCTAATGTTTCTGGTTCATCATTCACGGAATTGAACTAAACTTATACTTGGTTTCTGACGATAGCATCGTTACTAGTTTATCATAGACTCACCGGTCTTCTCCTCTTGTAGGTTCCGAGATCATTGTCTCGCTTACTACTTCCTTATATACTTTATCCAATCATACCATCACCTTCCAATGTCTTTATTTTCTAAGTTGATCCATTCATAAAATTAACATTTCCCTGAACCAAACCACCTCATCAATCCCAGTTTGATTTTATAACCTATGAAATCTGCCTTCTCATGGTGAATTACCATTAACAATATTCATACTAATCCATTTATCACATGATATGGCACTTGCTGCCTCTATCTCAACTGTTCCTGAAGACTCTGCTCCCTGTCCTCTATCTTCATCTTTGATAATCATGTACCACTCTAACTCTTTTCTCATTAATCTGTAGGTCTCTAAGGATCTTTATCTATCCCCATATAAGACCTCAAGTAATCCTTCCAATTCGTCTTAATTGTTGGTACTTCATCCGGCAGTCCAGCTATGAATCAAATATACATCTTTAGTTCTCTTAATAATATCTCAGTTCTTTACGCTCACTTCTCTGAGCACTATACCTTAACTCTTACAGTCTCTCTGGTTGCAGCCCTTATTTCCTCAAGGGTAAACTCTTTATCCTTAACAAGATTCTCCTTCTTAGCTGGAACCTCCTTCGGGTTCTCAGTAGGGTACTCTATCGAGTCTTCAAGCTGATCGTCAATACATAATAAAGCATCCTTGTGTTGCTACTCATATTCCTCAAGGTCTGTCGCCTTACTCGTCGATACGATATCGATCTAAGTTACTATCATGATATTTAAGAGTTCCCGTAAGGGTTTTATATGTCAACACTACATTAAGTAGTCCGACTATGAACTTGGCAAGAGTTCTTATTATCTTAGTGAATTTATTGTTTTAACGTCGCATCATCTCTGGGCTTTATAACGTAACTCTCTGATACCATTTCTGTAACACCCCCAGATCCAGGGTCAGGGATCTGGTCGTTACGGTCTCAATATCCATCCATAAATCAACACAATTTAAATTACAACCTTGTGACCCAAAACAACAACATAAAACACACCCGTTATAGTCTCAGAGATGAAATCAGAGTAACCATCAATATTCTTAATCACAAGTTTGAGTTCTTATAACCCAAAGAATTACAATTTTACCATTACATACTCTTTGCCATCCATTGGTATATGCCATATTATAAATACATTTGATACTTAAATGCTAAAACCTAGCCTACCAGAAGCTGCATCCTCAGCAATGGTAGCTATGACCTCAGCGGTTAATCTTCTGACGGCTGACACCTGCCTACGCTGAGTGCGCCTTGCGCGGCCTTCTGGTCTAGCTGTTGTTGTGATATAAATAAATAAAGCAAGGGTGAGCAATAGCCCACCAAGAATAACATAACTGCATAGCGATATATATAACAGTTCAAAAGTATATTTTGAAACCATATGCCATGCATTAACGAAAAGAATGCCAGATCAATATAAAGGATGAAGTTACAAGGTAACTCAAAACATATATATTCCATGGAAATATCTGCTATGTCAGGATAAGCAAGATAGCATCATTTTCATAAAAGAGGAACTTGCAAGAAAGATATTGCAATTCCAGTTTCAAGTACTTTTCAACTCTGCCAACCATGATGATGTTGCAGAAAATTCCAACATTGAGTGATGAACTAATACTGGAGTTTGACGCGCCAGGAGACATAGCATTTACACGATGATCAGTCGCATGTTATGCTCCCCACCTCTTGTTTACTACATGTAGAAGGAAGCACCGACGGATTTACTTTTCTACCGCCCTCTGGAACCCCCTCGGCCAACGGTTGGGCCATTTGCTGGACCGGCGCCACTGGGTCACTTACGCATCTCCTAGTTCATTTCACATCCATACTTTGAAACGTAAAGTTCGTCCCCCTTTCCCCAAGTATAATACTTGTTGATAAGACTCCACAAAGTAGTCGTATCTAATTGGAAAGGAAAATTCACCAATATTTCCCAAGCTGCTGCTTGTTAATGGATACCAACTTGTTCCAATATTCTTACCCATCGAATAATGAGTGGGTATACACAATTCCATGAATAATAGTAATCGAGTTGCGAGTGAAATGAATAATTTATGACCGGGCAGTCACAAGATAAATAACATTTCTCAAGTAAGGTTCCCTTATTATTTGAGAGACAGGATTGAACGAAGAATAGAGTTTGAGAACCTTCCTTGATAATATAATACTAATAGTAAGACTCTGAATTAATTTATATAATGTTCGAAGGTCGATGAGACTATGTGAATGAAGTGAATCATCTTTGAAACGAGTTAGAAGAATTAAATAAATATTCCAAGAATATTTATTAAGTCACAGATATTTAAAAAGGTTTGCTCGGAATAATCTTGGAATAAATATTTAGAATAATATTCATTGAACGAATAATGAATATTCAAATTAATAATAATATTTATTGATGAAATAATCGTTAAATGAATATTTGAGATAATATTCATTGAATCAATAATGAATATTTAACTTAAGGATGATACTTATTGATGAAATAATTATCGACTGAATATTCGAGACAATATTCATTGAATAAACAATGAATATTCAACTTAATAATATTTATCGAAGAAATGATTATCGAATGAATATTTGAAATTATGTTCAATAATTGAATCGACTTTAAATGAATGTCCAAGATGATAATCATCGTCTCAAGGGAATATTCAAAACAATATTTATCGAATAACTGGAGTTCGAATCAATGTTCAACTAATATTTATAAAATAATATTCATTAAAATAAATAAGGCTCGAATGAATATTAAAAATAATATTCATTTAAATAAATAAACTCGAATGAATATTCAAAATAATATTTATTGAGTAAATAAACTCGAATGAATATTCTTTAAGTAAATAACTTAAATGAGGGTTCGAAATCATATTCGAATATTAAATTAACTTTAGATGAACATTAAAGATAATATTCATCGAATAAATAAATATCGGATGAATATTCCAAATAATATTTATCAAATAATCTTCAAGGAATATTCCAATAATATTCGCCAAATAATAAATGGAAAATATTTACTTAATTATTTTCCTCTAAAAATAATATCAATATATCAAGGAACACCGACTCCCGGTCTATAATCAAAGAATGAGATTCAACTACCATTCGCTTAAGGGTCTTAGTAATATCCGGCTTATAACTGATATATTAACTATCTAGCTTATAAGCCAACAATAATTCAGGGAACAAGTATATCAATATGACTTTGAAAATAGGCATGCATGCTATGGCATATGTATAACAGAAAGCATATATATATATTCACAACAACAGCCTTTTAAAAAGGATTTGAAACTTGCCTGGTAATCGAGCGCGGGTAGGGTAGTGGTAGCGTGTCTCGAGTCAGCCTGGTGATCTATAAATTGCCAAGGCATTAGGGATTAACCACTTGACACCTTTAAAAAGGTTAAGTATAAACTTTACTTAAGTCGAAACACGTTTTCGAGTTATCTCGTTAAACACCCTTTAGTGCAACTCTTTTTTTTATCGCTATGACACGTCATTCGTTCGCTCCTATGACACGTCGTCATACTTACACTTGGTATATACTTAAGTCGTATAAATTCTAAGGTCGATCTTTTACGAATCAAGATTATACCTCGAGTTTTATCGCCCATTTTCTAAGTTATAACCAAAGTCATACTTTTAAGGGGTTCGTTCGCGTTTAACCTCGATTCGAACATTTTTATAAAATCGGAAAACGATCCGTTCGACATGTGGTTTTCTCTCACACCTTCATTTTTACCTCTAATATTTAATTATCAAGATTCGCTACTGATTTCGTAGTTTTAAAGAAATCCAATTTCAGTTACGAACTTTTGTTTACGGATTCGAACCACTTTTACGAATTTAATCATAACTCCTAAACCGTAAGTCCATTTCATACGATCTTTATATCAAAACGAATCTTATAACATAATCTAGATTGTCATGGCAGAATACAAAGCTAAACAGTGGGTTATAGCTTCTGTCAAACACGATTTCTAAAGGTTAATGAAATTTCGACATTACGACGGCTATAAATCGGACATTTCCAAATTTATTTCAACACAACCAAGCCACACCGGGCATACCATCAATCTTACACACATGATACTCATCTTTAACAGTCCAAAAACATCTCTCATATCCATCATTTGAATCATGGTTTTATAACTACTAAAACTACTACATAATCTCATAAACATGCTTGTACTAACATCATCATCATACATCATCTAAAACCACCAAAACTTAAAGTCAAATCTAGGGTTTCAAGAGATGATTACCTTCCTTGGAGTGTGTGTAAGCCTTAATAAACCTTGATTAGTCCTTAGAACTCCTTAACAACCTTAAAGTAACAAGAATCATCAAGAATATAATTAGAGGTTTTCGGATCTGCTCAAACCCAGTTGAAAGAACATGAAAAACGAGGGCCTTACCGAGGTTTTCTGGACAAGGCTTCTAAAGGAGAGTTGTAGAGCATCTAACCAGCTTTCCAACAAGCTAAAGAACACCAAATTCCATTGAGAAACGAAGGAGATATGGCCATTTGAAAATCAGTACAGAAGCTGTTACGAATTCTGGCAGTTTGGTTTCTTCACTTGGGGAGGTGATTTGCCTAGGCTATACTACTTGGATTGCTATGAAATTTGGAGCGAATATTTCCCATGGAGTGGAGAGGCTTTGGTTAAATTTTGGTGATTTTATCATGGATAGAAATGGAGATATGAATTTTTTTCTTGAACTTGTTTCTGCTGTGCAGTTTGTAAAAATGGAGAGAATGGAGTTTTTTTTTTTGCTTGCTTTGTTCTTGATCTTATCTCAACTAATGTGCATTATTGCTAGGCTAAGAAAATATCAAGGCCATAAAGCTACTTTATTAAAGGCATGATGCAATGGATGATGAAATGGGAGAGACATGTGTTGAATTGTTATGGTAAGATGAGAAAAGCAAGCTAAGTACTTGGTTTAAACTCTAAGTATGTTGGTTACTTATGTAACTACATGGTTACTAGATATTTTACACTAGCACATGCATGCCCTTGCTCTCTGCTTGCTCCTTTATCCGGTTATTGCTCAATTTGATTGATCGTTCGTAGGAATATCTCAAAGATTTCTAGTTAGGGTTTTACCGGAAACCTTCTTAATAATTATAATACCATTTTCCATCTTTCTTAATACTTCTCGAATTTAAATTCCTTAAATCCCTTTAATAAATTCTCAAGTCTTGTAGTGTCCAGGGAAATCTCGGAGAAAATAAAAGTGCTATTTTTCTGAATCCGATATTGTTTACATACACTTATCTCGCCCATGGATCATGAATACGAACTCCGAAATCCGTTCTGAATACTTCTATATAGCGCCGTCTAATAATATTCTTATTTACACTAAAAACACTATTCATTCTTTATTCCATCTTTATTCCTTATATTTATAAAAATGTCCTTGTTCTCTTCCGGGCATTCCTTAACCCATTTACGGAACCAGTGGACTAACAACAGATATTGATTTGGATGACACAAGAATATCTCCTTCCTTTTTGGAATGCCATATCTTATTTCTTAGAAGATAGATCATTCTAATCTAGATTGTCAACCCATTGCATTCTTCATGACATATAATCATTGGAATCTATATCCATTCACATTCATTCATTAGAACTGCTAATACCTTATAGTCAGAATCACTGTTTATTCTTTCATCAATATATAAAAAGTTTTAATTCTACCGAAAATTCGGGTTCTTACAGATAAGGAAGGTGAGGCAGGTGCAACCAACATTTCAGTCTCTCAAAAGACTGTTAATGAACCCTCAAGCCAAATTCTAGTTACATCCTCTCAACAGGGTGTGACTACTGATTTAAGTTCCACTACAGGAACACTGCACAAAAGGGGAAGAGACACAGATAACTCTCACTCAAAAACCTATGGTAGAAGAGTAAAATCCAAATCATTGGGGAATCACAGGGTGCACACACAATACAGCAAACTGTACCTGCTCAAATTCAGTTTGATGTGACTTCAATAAATGTGGAGTCACAGCCCCTTGATCTTAACCTTCAAATCGATACACATTTTAATCCACCATCACCAACTCCATCTCTGGATGTGGATATGATATCTACATCAATTCCTGATTCTCCATCTTTAAAATTCTTGGAGAAGCCCCACTCAACAATTGGTGGTCATCATCTTTTAGATGATTTGTTGGGCCATCAATCTTCCATTCCTGAATTCACAACACTATCTGTGGCCTCTTCCTTAAAATCAATCACCACAGATTCAGTGTTGGTTTTCACTTCAACGGATACTATTTTTCCTTCTTCAACGGATATCTTTCATCCGTTGACAAGTGTTTCTCTATCAACGGATGTGTCTACAACTAATCATCCGTTGACAGCAATAACTACTACATCAATGGATACACTTTATCCGTTGATAACTCTCTCTACCACTGAAAAATGTGACATTCCCATGTCAACTGTGGAGGAGTTTGTAGTAGTTGAAACACTTTTAGGAATGAGGGAAGGGAGTGAGAGGCTGCCTTGTGAGCAGGCAAAAGGAGAGAAAAATAATGAGAGGCTGACCATTTCTTCCGGTCAGGCAAAAGGAGAGCAAGAGAGTTCCACCTTAGTAAGTGAAGGTGAGGGTGTGAGAGGTGTGAGCTAGAGGGAGCCCCTGATGTAAGAAAAGAGAGATGAGAGGAGAGAAGGGACTACAGGAGAAATAAGGCAGGATGATTCAGCCATTGCAAGTGAGTTAATGGAGGTTAATGAAGCTTCCAAAGAGATGGAATTTCGACAAGAATATCAGTCAATTATTGACTCCATCTCTTTGGATCCTGAAACCTTTACTCATCCTGTTTCTGCTTATCAAGTCATGGCACAACAGGGCAATGTGGAGGCAGAGAAGGCAATGCACCTAGTGTACACCTCAGAATCTCTTCAAAGACCAAAAGAAGCTTTACAAACCCTGTCTCCAAGTGCTGGAAGTGAAGAATTTGGTAGTGATGACAGTCAAAGTTCAGATGGTGAATAAATCAATGAGGAAGAGACTCCAGAATGGATGTTTACCAATGCCACTGAACTTAGGGATCTCAATGTGGAAATCATGAAGCAATATCAATCTGCTAAGGCTGAGCACCAGACTGCAGAACCACAGAGAAAGACTGTTCTTGAACAGGTTATGGCCTCACTGAAATTGCAAAAGATGCACACAGTTATTCAAAGAACACAACAGGAGGAGGTCAAAACTGCAATTAGAGATATGAAGATAGAACTAGATGCCAGGATTGAGGCACTGGCTCCTACTACCACTCAGAAGGTTCTTACTAGCAAACTTCTCAAAGAAGATAGCCTGGCTAAGTCTGTTCAGCTTCTTTCCTCCAGAGTGGATAGTATGGAATCTCAAATGCAAACTATCATTGCCAATCAATCAAAACAAACTCAACTACGGGAAATGCTACTTGCAGCTTCACCCCCAACCCTTGATGCTAACAAAAAGGGGGAGCAAATGGGAACAAGCAAAGAAGAGGCTACAACATCTTCTGGTCAAATTCAAGCTACCAGTAGTAAGATAGCACAGATTGAGGGGGATCAACAGCCAATTGTAGTGGTCAATCCAACAGAGTTTGAAATAAAGGCTTCCCTTGTGAAGAAACAAGTGGCTTTGCCTGAGATTCAAAGTTTAGAAGAAATCTCAGATGGTAAAATGCAAGCCAGAATAGAAGCTTTGGAAAAGATCAACAAGGAGACTAGTGAAATAATTCTAAAGACAGAAAGGATGATCAATGAATCAATTGCATCATCTCTGTTTCTTAATGCTCAATCTTCTGCTCCAACAATATCAACCACAATCATGAAGGTGCTCACTCCAAAGATTGTGGCTCCTACATTCTATGATGCTGAGCCATCATATGTCAAAGAGTTTGAACCAGTCATCAAAACCAGAGCCTACTCACCTCCAAAGGAAAATGGGAAGAACAAGCTTCAATTAGACTACCCATTTCCCAAGGATGATGAAGAAAAGCTAATGGGAAAAACAATCATAGAGTTCAAAGAGCAGACAAATAAGAGTGTAAGAGATTGGATGGCTGTAATTATAAGGAATGGAAAAGTATTAAATATATCCAACAGCCATCCTAGATTTGTGGAAGCTAAAAGAGAAGAAGTCTCCAGAATCAAAAGGGAAGCTCATCCAAGTACAGAAAATCAACATGAAAACTCAGATGAGAAGCAAGCCAGGCTGGCTCAAGAGTTAATGGATGAGGTAGAGGTTGAAAAGAAGGAACCTGAGGAAGTTCCCAAACCAAACCTAAAAGAAGGAAAGCTAAAACCAAAAGGGTTCTTTCTCCAGAACCCTTTCCAGAAAAAGAAACTACTAGCTCATCAGTATCTATATCTGCAACAGTAATCGACCCAACTGTGAACTTTCATGGTGACCCCATAATGCCTAAAGAAGAACCAATGAATTTTGATTCAGTTGAAGTTCCTTCATTCTTGCTGAATCCAAAATAGAAGAAAAGGGCTCCAAAGAAGCAACTCTCAAAGGGACCAGTTCAAGTTGCTAGGGTACCTGCTATTGTCAAATAACCAATCTTGGAAAACAAAGAAGACTTTATCTATCAGGCAGAAATTGAAGAATACTCTGGCATGAATCTATATTTGGATGAATTGTCAGAAGTAAGAGGAATTGACAAGTACAAGAATCAGCCTGAGAGATTAGTGTTTGTCTACAAGGGAGGAAGTCAGAGGACATGGCCATTGCAGAAGGTTCTTGGAGAGAATTATCATATATTGACCAAAGTGTTCTCAGCATTCAAGAGACACACAGGGTTCTCTGAGACAGCTAGAAGGGAGATAATTAGCAGAATAGAAGAAATAAGGAGAGAATGGAACTCACCCTCAAGTCTACCAAAGAAAATGAAGATCCCATACAATGGACAAAAAATCCACATTCAACCCTTTTGGATGATGGAGTTCAGGGATGAAGAGGGCACTAGGAGATTCTTCAGGTTAGAAGACCAACTGTCAAAGGCTAGTTCTAAATACCTAAGATGGTTACAACTAAAACTAAATCCAAAAGTTGTTGAAGAAGATACCTTCTATAGGCAACTTCAAGTGCAAATTGAGTCCAACTCTGCTAAGGAAGGAAAGTCAAGGGTGCAGCCAACCAGATAGAGGAAACATCATTAATTTGCTCAATCTAAAGGAGCACATCTCTGATAAGTTTCTTAAAGCTTTCTGTTTTTAATTTTTGTAGCTTAATACAATTTTTGCATACTGTAGTGTATATATCTTTAGGAATGTTTTGTTATCATCAAGGTTCTGAATTTATGCTTTATTGCCATCAAGTATAAATTGGGGGAGATTGTTAGGAACATGTTGTAGTTGATGACAACTTAACATTCAAGCAAAATTGTATAAGTCAAGTTTTGTAATTGTCAAAGGATAAGACTTTATAACACTATTCGTTGACAGGTAGCTCATCAACGGATAAGGTTTTGTAGCATACTGCAATATCTCTATTTATCAGTTGATAGTGTTTTTGTTCAGAGTCATGTTGACCATCAATGGATAGGCAGAATAGGGTAGCCAATTGTAAATAAGCTATGCTATGTAATTCTGTCTAAGTGAAAGTGTATCAACGGATAAGAACAGGGCTCTATCAACGGATACAACTCAAATCTACTCTATCAACGGATACAGCTCAAACTACCATCAACGGATAACTATGCACAACATCAACAGATAATCATTATCACTTTATCCTATGCTAGCTAAGTATTAGCAGTTGATAAGGATAGGTTTGACTGACAGATCACATGGGTTGATAGTAGGTATAAAAAGGCAGTATGGTAGCCATACTTTGGAAACACAGAAGAAAGAAGCATTCCATTTACACAGTACATACAAGAAAGGTGCAGGGGACATATCTGTTCACAGGGACAACCTTTCGGCTACATGTGGATTTGGAGTGGAGTAGCAAGTCAACTTGAATTAGATTAATATTATCTTATTCCTGTAGTACTTGTAAACTTGGGATATATAACCAAGTGTAGCAATTCTTTAGAGATTAAGAAAACATACATATTTGCTTAGGGTTTCTTGAATATCCTTAGAAGCAAAGAGTTGTAAAAACAGAAGCTGTGTACATTTGTATCACAGAGTTTTCTTCAAATAAAAGTCTCAGGTGGTACATTTAACCACCTGATTTTTTATGTGTTTGTGAACCATTTCTTATTCAGCAATTATTTCCTTATAGATTTCTGTGGTTTTTATCAGAAATTTAAAATTATCAAGAATTGTATTCAACCCCCCCTTCTACAATTATACAAGTGTGTAATCTGGGAATAACATAATGTTTGGTTGATCGGAAATGATTGAATAAATTTTGTTTGAAGTTCCGTGTTGGTGTATATATAGATAGATGTATTGTGGTGTGTATATGTTATTTTCAGTTTTTTTGGGCGTGTTTTGGATTTGTCGAATTTTGGATCCGGTACCGGAATCTGGAATTATCCGATTGTGTTCATGTGTGTTCTTCTTGGGGACGTCAATTTTTTTTTAAACTGTAGTTTCTTAAATTAAACCGGATTCCGTCGAATTTAGCATATTAAACTCAACTGATTTCTTTCGAATTTAAGTGGGTATAATCAACGAAAATTGGTTGATTATGACAGAATTAAATTTAACGATTTTCGGTTGATTATATTACCATTGGCGGGAAAATGATTTTTTGGTGAAATTCAAAATTGAAATTTCAAATTTTTTCGAAAATGCCCAAGATCGTTTTCAACGGAAAAGGGTTGAAATTGGTGCCAACAAAATCAACAGGAAGTCCTTGAATTTAAGCTTAAATTCAACGGATATGCTAATTTCAACAAGCTTATATACAATAGGAAGAATTCAGTTGAATTTATGTTAAACTTAACGGGATCCTGTTGAAATAAGTTAAATTCAACGAAATTTTGCCCGTTGAATTTAGCCGCTTTTCTAATAGTGAATTTCATGAATAACATAAAAAAATTTCTTTACTTTTTGAAATTAGACGAAAATCTATATATTACTAATCTAAAATTTTATTTTGAAATTTGAGTTAAATACCCTCTTAGAGTATAATTTATTTTCACCCATGTTAATTTATTGGTCCATGTACTAAAAAAACCTATTAAATTTTATGTGACTAAAACAAAGTGTAATATATCTAAAACATTATAATCACATTTCTTCGAAAAACAAATGTATAATTTTAGACTAGATTATAATTATAAACGGTGTAGATATATATATATATATATATATATATATATGATTATTCAAAACTATCAATTCATTTACATTTTTTCTTTAGTTGTAGTTAAACTAAAAATCCTAATTAATTTTATTTTATTTGTTGACATAAAATACTCCCTCCATCTCATTATATATTTCTTTTTAAAAAATGAATTTGTATTCCTCTCTCCTTTCAATAGAAATTTAAGGATAACTTTCCAAAATTATACATGCATTTATCATCTCCAAGATTTGAATTTTTATTCAAACTTAACATTATTGTATTTTTTAATTTTTTAATTAAGGTATTAGTAGGGAAACTTTATCAAACTAATCTTTTTTTAATATTTGTGATTTTAGTAAAAGGAACATGTTATTTTCAAAATCACAAATAGTATTTTAGACATTTATTTCTATCTAATTATAAAGGTAGTCAAATAGTTGGACTACTTTTCTAAAATGTTCAAATTTTTTTGAATTTTTAAGTATTTATTGTAATCTTGACATGTTAGAACAAACATCAATGCAACATCCTTTTACCTCTTTCAAAGTTGAAAGATCTTAGAAGAGTTTGAAGAAACATTTAGTTTACTACTTAAGTAATACTTGCACACATAAAATATTATAATTAAAAGTAATTTTCATCCTTAAAAATAAAACAGATTGTTTTGACTATGTTATAATAAAATAAAAGCGAGGCTTATAAATAAGTGATAAGTCTTAGTAATTTAAGAAGTCATGGAACAATTTCTTTTACGGTAGGTGATTCCTTATATTTGTACTTCAAAGCAGAAATAGCTAATCTTTTTTAGTTGCATAAGGTTAAATTTTCTAGTTGCATAATCTTAAGCGGCTTAAATATTGTATATCGTTCGATTAAGCATCCTTAGTATCAATGTAAATACCAAAATACCTTCTACATGTGTCGCATTTATGTTTCCTTTCTATATCGTTCTATTACTTGTTTTTGTACATTTTCATTGTTTCTGTCCTTATTTTTTCCAACATTAGGGGGTTGGGAAGGACTTACCATGATTTTTTTAATGATATTTTAATACTTTTTCTCACTCAAAAATCCATTTATGAATCATCACTACTAGAAATATGTCAATAGACATGCCGTTGTTAAAAAATAATCTGACCGATGTCTATGCGTGTGTAGAGAAAGGTCAAAACCTTTAGACATCGGTTTTTAGCCGTTGTCTATTATCGACTTAGACATTGGTTTCTTAAATATTTCTGATGTCTAAGATACATTATGTGCAATAGTTCTTTTTAAATTATGATATATTATGTTCATTAGATCAACATAAACATAGCACAGAAAAGGTAAATAATGACATATACATCGATTTTTTGGTAAAAACCGATGTTTTATGTTATCTGAGACATCAGTTGGTATGTGAAACCGATGTTATATAGTGTTATTAGACATGGTGTTCATTAACAAAATCGATGTTATATGTTCCAGTAGACATCGGTTTTTTTAAAATATTTGATGTATTAGCTTTTCTTGGACATTGGTTTATTTGTTAAAAAACGATGTCTCTTGTTCAGGTATTAGTATACAATATTCTTTTTATATGCACCAAAAAACCTCAAATCAAACCAAAATACAAACAGGACCAAATGCCCCTTGGCCAATCAAAGCAGTAAAATTACACGTTGTTTTTTGCAAATCCCTGATCCACATCACAATATTTACGGTAAAAATCACATAACTACATATGATGTGGAATTAGAATCTTTTCCCAGATTTATATAATATGACTGAAGTCCATATTTGCTTTCCGGAATTACCTTGTATATAACAGGAAGAATCTTTACAATTTGAATCAGTAAGTAATCATTATATGTGTACTCGTAAACTTTGTCACTCGAAGGCACTTGGGGACCATCCTTCTTACGTCCCTCACTACCAAATGATCTAACTGCAAAGTTGGAAGAACAAGAACAAACTAAAATTTATCCATCTTTACAATAATATAAACACAATTAAAATCTAAACAAAATAGAAGAAAATATTAAAAGGTTCGATTAAAAAGCAAATCTAAACACAATTATTGACAAGCCTACAACAATATAAAAAGAAAACAGACTTGAAGAATTAGAAAAGAAAAACAAATGATAAAATCCCTAAAAAAAAGAGAGAGACAAAACTTGACAAATAATAAAAGTTATATATACAAGGCAGATCTAATGAGAGGTAGAAGGGAGGATAAGACTCACAACTTCAGTAGCAGATAAAGTGGTTAGAGTAAACTCTGGTAATCTTTGTTCAAAAGATCTAACATAATAACAGATTGATAAATACATCTTAATTAACTCTCTTAACACATCAATTACTTACAATTAGTAAAAACACACAAACACAGTATTATGAAGGAGGAGAGAGAGAGAGAGACTAACAGAGCTAAGATAGATTTCGAGCTTTCGAGTTGAAGAGTTCGAGCTTTTTTGTTCTTCAAGATTGATTAGCTAGCTTCGATCTGATTGATTAGGATTCTTGAAGGGGCCGCTAGGGTTCTTTAGAGAAAAGGGGCGGAATCGGGTGTGGATTTTTAGCTGAATGAATATTGTTTCTGATTTTATGTGTTTTGTTTTTAATTTTTTGGATTTGATTTGTATGGGGGGGAAATTTTGGGTAAGGGGAAATTTTTTTTAGAAGGGGGGAATTTTTGGTTAAGAGGGGGAGATGTTTTACGAGGGGTGGGAAATTTGGCTAAGGGAGGGAAAATAAAAATTTTGGTTAAGGGTGGGAAAATTAGATTTTTTTTATGGGATCTTTAACATCGGTTGTATCAAGGGATCGATGTCTAAACAGTATAAAGACATCAATTCTACAAAAACCGATGTCATAAACACTTTTAACATCGGTGGCAATTCTAACCGATGTTAAAGGCCCGATGTCTATTCCAGTTTTTCTAGTAGTGCATAGAATCAAAATGCATCCATCTTTTGGTGCATTAATTTGTAATAATATATATGGTAAATGACAGGGAGTAAAATCCTGGATCCTCTTCCAACCCGAGTCCAAGTTCTCTTATTATGTTATATTTGATATATTTGAACCATTTCAACGAATTTCACAAACCTTGTAATGTAAAAAATGGCTCTAGGAAGTGGATTGTTTCATAGGCGGTTTCACTTCTATCATCTATTACAAAACAACATTTTCTTAATGACCAAGAAGATCTCTCTCATTTTTAGACTGTTAGCGTGATGTTTTGATGATGAATAGGAATGTTGCATGGTAATATTTCATGTGTATTTATCTAATCTTGTTTTACAGGAAATATTGTTCATTGATTAAGGGGGAGCTTTTAGCTCAATCACATATTGGTATATAATCATCAAAAAGGGGGAGATTGTTACCCTAGTGGGTTTTGATGTTATATACAGCAAGCTGATTACTTATCTTGTACTAGTTTTACTATATTTAGCTTACCATTATATGATTGAATCACTTGATATATCATATGCACACACACATATATATATATATATATATATATGTGTGTGTGTGTGTGTTTTCTATGTATAATTACACTCTCAAGTAACTTGGTTGATGATATGGAAAGGCAAAGATTAAAAGCTGACAAGAACTCGCCAGAACCAAAACAGCAAGCTCACATGAACTCGTCAGAACCAAAACAGCAAGCTGACATGGACTCATCAGAAGTTGTTCTTGTAATTGGTTTATTTCGTTGATGAATAATATATTCTATTACCAGGTTGGTAAGGGATCAGGACGTAGACCGTACCATAGGGGATTAGGGGTCGAACCTGGCTAAAAGTTCCTTGTTTTCATTATCTTTCTGCACTTTACTTACTGTCTTCGCATTCAGCTTACCATTTACATTCAGCGTACCATTTGCATCTGTTAAAATCAAAATCAGTAAGCTATTTCTGGTAAATTATTAAAATTGGATATAGTTAGCCATTTACACCTATTCACCCCCCTCTAGGTGTGCATTTTTATTTGCTATCAGAGCTTTGGTGTACTAACATTTATGTAACAGGAAAGTACAGATCCTATGACACTCGCTTATGTAGAAGGAGAATATTTAGACATGCCACCACTTCTCAATGGGATTGAAAATTATGATGCTTGGAACCAGAGAATGAAGGTGTTTCTCAACAGAGATGATGCAATTGAATGGAGAGTCGTTAAAAAGGGTCCATTCACTTTTCCGGAGAAAGAGGCAAGCCAAGAGACGTTGACGATCTCTCGAAGTTTGAATTGATAAAATTAGGCTATAATGGAGGAGCAAAGTACACACTAATATGTGGTCTTTCAGAGTCAGATTTTGTTAAGGTCTCTTCATATAGTACTGCAAAAGACATATGGGATACCTTAAAAATGCATTATAAAGCTACAACAATAAAACAGCCTGCTGATTTGAAAGATAAAAGGAAATCAAAGGCTCAATTGAATTCGAATGATGAAAAAGCTAATTCTGGTGAAGTCCCAAGTGAAGAGATAATAAACTCTGCATTTGTTGGCATTGATGATATAGTTCAATGAAACACGGAAGAAGTTCTTGTAGATAGTGATGTGTCTGATTCAGAGTCAGATTCTAGTGAGGTAAACTCTTTTCATTTATTGAAATCTTGTGGAAATATTATTATGGGATCACTAACAATGCAGGAATCAAAAAGTGTAACCATTGAAGAACATATGGCACTAAAGGCTGAAATCAGCAAGCTGTCTGATAAGAATGCCTATCTATCCAAAATGGTTAAAGATTTGTTGCCTAAAATGGAAGAATAGGATTCAACCTCAGTAGACAAAGCTACATAAATAAAGGAGCTAAATGCTAAGAATAGTCATTTAGAGGCTAATATCAAGTTACTAGAAAAGAGAAACAAGACCTTGACTGAAGAAATCAAAGAGCTGAGATCTGATGTTAAAACTAAAGCTAAAGCATTGGAATCATTCAAATTGAAGGAATCTAGTCGAGCTGAATCTTCTAAAACAACTGAAATGGCATCTCAGCAAGCTGAAACCATCAGTCGGCAAGTTGAAACGATCATTACCTTGGAAATGGAAGTTAAGGATCTCAATCAGGGTCTGGGAACTTTTATTCAAGGAGAAGAAAGCTTGAAATCAATGATGAACAAGGCTAATGTTCTTTTAGTCAGAGAAGGTGTGGGCATGAACTTTAACAAGAAAGATAAAGTTCTTAAATATGATGGAGGGAATGGTATACCTTACAATTATGATATGCTTTGGAAGACATGCAACAAATGTGGAGGGAAAGGCCATCTGGAAAGAAATTGCACTACACAAGTTAATCGGAAAAAGAAAACAGCATACCAAAATGGACCAGTCAGGCAATAATCAGCTTACCAGAAAGCAAATGACAGAAGACAAATAGCTTACCATTATCAATCTGGCAGAACACAAAGGACCAGAAAACAAGCACCAAAAGTGATACAACAGTGGATCAAGAAATCTGATCTACATGTTCTTTATGTTCTATCAATAAACCATGACGGATCCAATAAAATTTGGGTACTCAAGTAGTAAGTATGTTATTTGTCCTAGCCTCGTACATTTCTTTGAATATGAGTATATTATAATTATGGTACTAACGAGATTCCTCTAGTATATAGATGGGACAAATATATGTATACATATTGTATTGTGCAGGAAATATGAAAGAAGAACATTATTATGATTAGTTGGAATGTGTATTGTCTAATCAGCAAGCTATTCTCCAGTACAGAAGAACAATTGTTATCGATGAATATACTGGAAATGTGTTTTCAGCATGCTGGTTTGATTTATTCAACTTTATAATTATAACTAGCCTCATGCTTGTTAAATGCTTTACCACATGTTTTATTATTATGCTTATCTTCTTGACCCTTTTCTGATGATGTCATAGGGGGAGAAGAACATGAATACATGAGGATAAAAAAGGCTATAATGTTATATGTTGGATTTATCAACTAATGTTTCATGCAGGGATGAGTCGTGTTATATCTTATTGCATATGATGAATTATGCTAACCTGATTATTATATAATGAGATATTATTGTTAATCAGGGGGAGCATTGTTTTAGGGGGAGCAACGTAGTCTCTCTGATGTATTCAAGTGTGTCATCATCAAAAAAGGGGAGAATGTTAGTATGATGTTTTGATGATGAATACAAATGTTGCATTGTAATATTTCATGTGTATTTATCTAATCTTGTTTTGCTGGAAGTATTGTTCATTGATTAAGGGGGAGATTTTAGCTCAATCACATATTGGTATATAATCATAAAAAAGAGGGAGATTGTTACCCTAGTGGGTTTTGATGTTATATAGAGCAAGCTGATTACTTATCTTGTACTAGTTTTACTATATTTAGCTTACCATTATATGATTTAATCACTTGATATATCATATGCATATATATATATATATATATATATATATATATATATATATATATATATATATATATATGTGTGTGTGTGTGTGTGTGTGTGTGTGTGTGTTTGCTATGTATAAGTGTACTCTCAGGTAACTTGGTTGATGATATGGAAAGACAAAGATTTAAAGTGGACATGAACTCGCCAGAACCAAAACAGCAAGCTAACATGAACTCGCCAAACCAAAACAGCAAGCTGACATGGACTCATCAGAAGTTGTTCTTAATCAAGTTTGATTTCGAAGATTTCTTGAAGATTGCTTAAAGATATCAGAGTTTGGCTAGGATTAAATATGTAAGGACTCTATTATATAATACATAGTATATATAATTAATAGAGCTCAAATCAATTGTAAGTTACAAGGTTGAAGATGGCCAAGAGGTTGAAGATGTAGATGAAGAGTTACAAGGTGTATGCGATACAATTGTAAGTCTCCTATTATATTGGCATACTAGTAGGGCATCATTTATAATTAATATGCTTTTAGGCTCTTTGTAATTTGGGCTAATTATTTTCATATTAATAAGATACTTTGTTGGAAAAGAAAGAGAAGAGTGAAATACAATTTTCTTGAGCTGAAGATGTTTTGACTACGGCTTTGGGGAGTCTTGAGCATTCTGGTAGGGTCCGTGCTGTTGGAGGGTACATCACTCCAAAAAAGTTCTTTAATTTGCCACGAGAGAAGAAAGTTCGAATAACGAAGGAAGAGTTGATGGCCCGTGATCGTCAAAGGGATGAAAAGACGAAAGCTCTTGAGGCAGAGATTGCTCAGCTGAAGGCATTGATTACTTCCGGCCAGAATCATCACTCCCCAATGCAGTCTGAAAAGGCAAGTTTCCAGCCGAAAAACAATCAGCCTGCTATAGTTGTGCTAGAGTTTGATAACGACTGTGTTCCTACAGATGCTCCCCCTAGGCCTTCACCTCCTGGAAATTTGGTAAATTAATCGATAGAAGGATAATTTAATTCTATAATTTAGTATTTTATTTTATTGCTTAAGCTCTATGAATTGATGATTTCTTTTTTCCTTAGTATTTTTATTTGTTCATTTAAATATTGTAGGGAAACAGAATGTGTGACCTATCTGTCGAGAGGATAGAGAACAAGGTTGCATTTGGCATGGTGTATCCTCGCGAGGCTGGAGGAAAAGTCCATGGAATTGATATACCACTTGGACATCAGTGTGTCTCTGTCGATGGCATCATCAAACCAGATGCCTTGCTTCCAGTGCCGATCCGTGGTGAATTGGAGACAGTCCGCGATGCACTTGGCTCTTTTTTAGCATGGCCTGAGGATTTAATAAGCTACACAACTACTAAGGTATAATTTACTATATGTGGTCTGAATTTGAAATAAAAATGGTGCTTGTGAGGATATTACAAATGAAATTGTTTAAAAATTTTTTATGGTTTGATGATCTACAGATTAAGAAAAAAGAAAGGGTGCGACCAAGTGGAGAAAACAAAAACAAGAATGATGAGTTGCAGAAATTGAGGGCACAGTTCTTACATGGAAAACCAAGTGCAAAAGTGCCGAAGGGCTTTAACTTACTGTATAAACATGTAACCAGCTGGATGGAAACTGCTGGGCTTTCGATACAGGTTGACTGCAAGTTAGAAGTGTTTGGGCATGAAAAGACAATTTATTTGTTACATGAGATTGTTTTGGCGTTGTTGGACTTTGATATGCTAGGGCAAGCTGTAATTTCAGCTTACATGGCGTAAGTTACAATTTTTCTTTTTCTGATATGCATTCTAATGTTAGTATTTTTCCAATTGCATGTCTCTACTTCTAATGTTGGTATCTTTTTTTGGTAGGCATTTGCATGCTGAGATAAGTGGAAGACCAGAACTGGCAGAAACATTTGCTTTTATTCACCCTGGATCCTTATATAATTTGAATGCTGATTTTGAAGCTGGAATTATTGAGCGCTTGAAAGAGGGCAACCCGGATCGGCTGTTCTTTTTGCCGCATAATCAGGAGTAAGTTCTAGCTTATATTAAGTTACGATACTAAAAAACTGGATAGAGTACTAAAAATCTGTCTTTGGTATGTTTTTTTAATGAAAACAGTATGCATTGGATTTTGGCTATTATATGGGAAGGTGAAATTTATTTTCTCAATCCACTCCCTCACCCAACACAGTTTACATTACTAGAACTAGCATTATCAAGGTAATTTTTTATTTACCGTAACATTTTGATGAAAATTCATGATTTTCTGTGTACATTGGATTAGTTTTTATTTTTTATGCAGGGCAGTGAAAACTTACAATTGTGAAACTGGTAGGGGTAATCGGAAGCCGGCCAAGGTAAAGTTTCTGAGTGTAAGTACTTTTACACTTCAACACTTCAACTCAGTTCTTGTAAATTTATTTTCTGATGCATTTTATTTTTTGGAATTAATAGGGATCCCCCAAGCAACCCGGTGGTACTGAATGTGCTTATGTAGTAATGCGCTACATGAAAGAAATTATCAGTGATACAAAATTGACTTTTGCTACAAAGGTGTGCGTCTTTGTGTTTAATTGTGTTTCTGATGCATTTTAATTGTGTTTGTTTCTGATGCATTTTAATTGTGTTTGTTTGTTTCCTTTAGTGGCTGTCGAAGACTCGAACGACGTACACCGAGGCCGAGCTTGATGAAGTACGTATCCAGGCTCTCAAGTTCATCCAAGACAAGATCTGATAGTTTCTAGTAGGTCTCTTTAAATTGACGTAATCTGTCTTGGAGACATATATGCAGTTTGTGATGTAGTAATTCAAGCTGTTATGCTTTTTATGTTTACTTTTGGTTGCGCACTTAGTTAATTCTAGTGCCCAGTGATGTTTGGTATCTTGTTAGGAATAATTCATAAGTTGTGATGTTAAGAATAGAATTTACACATTATACTTCTTGTAATCCTGATCTTATAAAGGATTTAGCACTGTATTTAGGTTTTATGTGTAAGACAGTTATCTGTATAGTTTAGTCAGGAATGAACAGTGTATCGGAGACTACATGTCAGGAACAGAGAGCAAATCCTGATGATGGTCCAATACTGATGGGTGATCAGATACTGATGCAGTGTACAGATCCTGATATCAGTCATGTTACTGATGATGTCATTATGGATGCTACAGAAACTGGCAAGTGCTATAAAATAGGATCGTTGTTTGAAGAACAAGCAAGAAGATATTATGAAGGAAAGAGTTTTTCTATTGAAGGAAACTATCGACTAGAAGGCAGAACATTGTCATGTATAGATTATATCTTTCTGTTATTAGTTGATAGGTAGCATTATAAATACTCTCTCAATATCATTGTAAAGAGCGTGTGAGGCGTGAGTCGAACTAGTGAATGTGCGTAGCTCTGTATAAGGTTTGTATTCGAGAGTACGAAACAAACAGAGAGATATTTGTATTGTCAGCAGCTGCTAAAGGTATTGTACACCTTTGGTAGAGTTTGTATTTGATCTTATTAATACAA
Source organism: Kitagawia praeruptora (assembly GCA_037693485.1). Lineage (NCBI taxonomy): Eukaryota > Viridiplantae > Streptophyta > Magnoliopsida > Apiales > Apiaceae > Kitagawia > Kitagawia praeruptora. Next base: position 132,367,776 of record CM075347.1, read on the forward strand.
ACAAGAGTTTGATTCATTCGTTTATTCTTGTTCTTATAATCAAGCAAAAATCAGACACGATTATATAACTTGTATTCAACCCCCCCTTCTACAAGTTATTCGAGTTAACAATTGGTATCAGAGCAGGTTGATTTCGAGTAATCATAAAGATCTGCAATCATGTCTGGTTACAAGGATGGGAATACTAAAATCCCTATGCTCAAGAGAAACGAATATACTCAATGGGAAGTAAAGATGTTGCATCATCTGGAAGCAACAGATCCTGATTATCTTGACAGAATCAGAGATGGACCTTTTGTTCCAACAAAGGTCGTTGGACAAGCAACTGTTGATGGTGTGGTTGTTCCAGAACATACAGCAGAGAAGCCAAAATCTGAATGGTCAGATAAGGACAAGGAGAATGTTCTCAAAGATGCTAAAGTGAGAAACATATTATTCAACAGTCTTGATTCCGTTCTCACTAACTATGTTCTCTCTTGTAAAACTGCTAAGGATATATGGGACAATCTTAAGGTTCACTGTGAAGGAACTAAGCCTGTCAGGAAGAATATGAGGACATTACTTATACAACAGTATGAGTACTTTGAATCCAAGTCTGGTGAGTCACTTACTGATACCTTTGATAGGTTTACAAAACTCATCAATGAGATGGCCATGCATGGTAAATATTATGACTTGGAGGATATGAATACAAAGTTCATGAAAGCTTTGCCTGATTTCTACAATGAGAAGATATCTGCGATTGAGGAAGCTAATGATCTGGATGAGATTTCATTAGAGGCAGTATATGGAAAATTGAGAGCTTATGAACTTGACAAGCAGCAGAAAAAGAGCAGGAGTGAAGGAAAGATGAAGACTATTGCACTTACTGCTCAATCTGAAGTAAAGAAGCTTCCTGAAGAACAGCATGAAGAGATTGCTGTAAAGAATTCGAGGAAGAAGAAAAGCAAAGAAAGTTCTGAGTCAGAGACTACTGATATGGACTCTGACAACAATGATTCTGAATCTGAGATGAAAGAACTCTTTGCTATGTTTGCTAAAGCTTTCAAGAAAGGAAGATTCAACAGGAGAAGATTTAGCAAAGGACCTTTTCAAAAGAAGGAGGAGAAGAAGAGTGACAAGAGCAAAAGTACAATTGTCAAGCTTGATAAGGCCAAGATCAAGTGCTTTAACTGCAGCGAGCTTGGACACTTTGCTAGTGAGTGTAAGAAGCCTAGGAATTCAGGAAAGGGTAATGCACTTATGGTCACACAGAAAGATTGGGCTGATTCCAGTGACTCTGAAGATGAATTGGATTATGAAAACATTGCATTGATGGCCAATAGTTCAGACAAACCTGGATCTCCAAAGAAAACTTCTCCATCCTCTGTTAAGGGCATAGGAAAGAAGCATTCAATTATCTTGGACAGTGGATGCTCTGGACATATGACTGGAAAGAAGTCCCTGCTTACAAAGTTTGAGAGGAAAGCTGGCCCAGTAATATCTTTTGGAGATGGCAACAAAGGAGAAACTCTGGGATATGGCTCAATTATTTTGGGGAATGTCATCATAGAAAATGTAGCACTGGTTGAAGGCTTGAAACATACTCTTTTAAGTATAAGTCAACTGGGTGATAAAGGTTACAAATCAATCTTTGACAGAGAAGGATGCAAAGTCTTGAATATGCAGAATGGAGACATTGTTCTAACTGGTCAAAGGCATGGTAACATATATGAAGCCAGCTTAAGTGATACATCTAAAGGAATTGTTAGATGTCTCTACAGCAAAGCAACAAGTGATGAAAGCTGGAATTGGCACAAGAAGCTCTCACATCTTAATTTCAAGAAGCTTAATCAACTTGTTAAACACAATTTGGTGAGAGGCCTACCTCAGGCGAATTTTGTGCAAGATGGACTTTGTGATGCATGTCAGTTTGGAAAGCAAAGAAGAACCACTTTCAAGAGCAAGACTGAAAATTCAATTACTGAACCATTTCACATGCTACATCTTGATCTGTTTGGTCCAGTAAACATTATGTCTATCAGCAAGAAAAGATATGCTCTAGTTATGGTGGATGATTTCACAAGGTTCACATGGGTGTTCTTTCTACACAAGAAGGATGAAGCTCCTCAGCAAATCATTGAACTCATAAAAAATATTCATAATAACTCTGAGTACAAAGTCAAAGTACTTAGGAGTGACAATGGTACAGAATTCAAGAATTCTACAATGGAGGGGTTTTGTGCAGACAATGGAATCACTCAACAGTTTTTTGCACCTGGTACACCTCAACAAAATGGTGTAGTGGAAAGAAAGAACAGGACTCTCATAGAGGCAACAAGAACCATGCTTGCAGATGCAAAACTTCCAACCTACTTTTGGGCAGAAGCTATTAACACTGCATGTTTCACTCAGAACTGTACCTTGGTAAATAGTCATGGAAAAACTCCCTATGAGATGATCAAAGGAAAGAAACCAAGTGTGAAATATTTTCACATCTTTGGATGCAAATGCTATGTCCTAAAAGTTCATCCAGAACAACTTGGAAAATTTGAAGCCAAATCGGATGAAGCAATTTTTCTAGGATATTCAGCATCTAAGGTCTTCAAAGTTTATAATCTCAGAACTCACATTGTTATGGAATCAATTCATGTTGCATTTGATGATAAGAAGTTTGGAATTTTGCAAACTGATGAAAGCCATGACAAATTGGAATTTGAAAATCTGAAGAATTCTGAGATACTCTCAAGTGATGATGAAGGTTCTCCAGAAGAAATTTCTATTGCTTCTCAAAGGAATGCTACTGTTGAGGGGGAGCAAATAAATCAGAGAGAACACAGTGATCATCAGGAGCAGACTAGTCTTTCAGAATCTATTCCATCAGGAATTGATGTTTCAGAGTCTACTCCATCAGGAACTGACCTTTCAGAGTCTACTGAGGAAAGATCAGTAACTAGCAGCAATATGGAATCTACTGATTCTATTGATCAAAGGAGAGTTTCTGAAGGTAGAGAGAATTCTTCTACAAGAGATACCACTAACTTAGGGGGAGAGACTAGCAGAGTTGATTTACCACCTGTTAGAAAATGGACAAAGGATCATACTGAAGATTTGATAATTGGTGATCCAAATAGTGGTGTTCGAACTAGAAGATCAATTCAAAATGAATGCTTGTATAGTTGCTTTCTCTCAAAGAATGAACCTAAGAAGGTTGAAGAAGCCTTACAGGATCCTGATTGGGTAATTGCAATGCAGGAGGAGTTAAATGAGTTTGAGAGAAACAAAGTTTGGAAATTGGTACCAAGACCTAAAGATAGATCTATTGTTGGTGCAAGATGGGTTTTCAGAAACAAGCTAGATGAATCTGGTATGATTGTAAGAAACAAAGCAAGACTGGTGGCCAAAGGTTATTCTCAGGAAGAAGGCATTGATTATGATGAGATCTTTGCACCTGTAGCAAGATTGGAAGCAATCAGAATGTTTCTTGCATTTGCAGCTCATTCAAAATTCAAGGTATACCAGATGGATGTAAAGAGTGCTTTTTTAAATGGCAAACTTGATGAAGAAGTGTATGTAGAACAACCACCTGGATTTGTTGATTCAAAGTTTCCAAATCATGTCTACAAACTTGACAAGGCACTCTATGGACTAAAGCAGGCACCAAGAGCATGGTATGAGACTTTGTCTAAATTTCTTCTTGAAAATGGCTTCACAAGAGGTACAATTGACAAAACTCTATTCTTTAGAAAGATAAAAGGTGAATTGCTTTTAGTTCAAGTTTATGTTGATGATATTATTTTTGGTTCTACTAATGAAAAGTTGTGTGCTAAGTTTAGCAAGCTTATGCAGTCTAAGTATCAGATGAGCATGATGGGTGAACTAAATTATTTCTTAGGCTTGCAGGTCAAACAGACTGAGACTGGTATTTTCATTAATCAGTCAAAGTATATCAAAGATCTTTTAAGAAGGTTTGACTTTCAAGACTGTGCAGTTGCAAAAACACCCATGGCAACAGCCACTAAACTAGACTCTGATCCTAAGGGGAAGAGTGTGGATAATACTAGTTATAGAGGCATGATAGGCTCATTGTTATATCTAACTGCAAGTAGGCCAGATATAATGTTTTCTACCTGTTTATGTGCTAGATTCCAAAGTAATCCTAAGGAATCTCATTTAATTGCTGTGAAGAGAATCTTTAGATATCTAAAAGGAACTCCAAATCTTGGTTTGTGGTATCCTAGAGAATCTGATTTCTTTCTAATTGGCTATTCAGACTCTGATTATGCAGGGTGTAAGATAGACAGGAAAAGCACTACAGGTACATGTCAATTTTTGGGAAATAGATTGATTTCTTGGGCAAGTAAGAAGCAACAATCTGTTTCAACCTCAACTGCAGAAGCTGAGTACATAGCAGCAGGCAGTTGTTGTGCACAGCTCCTTTGGATAAGAAATCAGTTGCTGGATTATGGAATGACACTTAGTAATATTCCTATGTTTTGTGATAATACTAGTGCTATTAAAATTGCAGAAAATCCAGTTCAACATTCAAGGACTAAGCACATTGATGTCAGGTATCATTTTATTAGAGAACATATTGAGAATGGTACTGTGGAACTTCATTTTGTTCCTACTGACAAACAGCTTGCAGATATTCTAACTAAACCACTTGATGAGACTACATTCAGTAGACTAGTAAGTGAGTTAGGAATGTTAAATTTTTAGATCTTTAACATCTGCAAAAGTAGCAAGGTATGTTGTTCTTAGCTTATAGACTTGATATTTCTGTCAGGATCTATATTTGATTGTTAAATGCTTGAGCTATAACACATTGCCTTGATAAATTTCAGTATGATAGACTTGTTAATAATCATCAGGATTAGATTTGTCATCAGGATGCTGACGTCATCAGTATTGTGTCAGTATCAGGATTATGAAAATTGCTTCAGATCCTGACGTTTACTTTGTGTAGTAATCTGATTCTGTGATATGTTAAGTCTATGCTAGCAAGTTTTGATATTTGCATACTGATAATTTATACATCATTCAAAAATCAAAAGACAAGCAGATAATAAGAAATTGTATTTTCATTAATAAAAATCATTACATGGAAATGAAATACAACATCTTTTTGTCTAAATTTCTACTCTATACTTGTCTTTGATATGAACTCTGAGGTACAGGACAAGGAGCATCTCAAGAAATCCATCAGGGGATGAAAGCCTCGTTTGCTCTTGGATTCCTTGTCTGGGCGACTTGAATGAGAGCAGCTAACTTAAATGAATAGCATCTCCATCAAGATCAACCTCAGACTCTCGGCCAAATTCTTCATCCTCAAGTTTTGAGGAGGTTAGGGGAAGATTGTATCCAACAGATGGATGTTCTAGGAGAAACCTCTGGATATTATCGAAAACCAATCCATTCATGATTAGTTCGATGAGAAGAGTCGTTTGTTCAAAGAGATGATCAAGAACAGGATGTTCATCGACCAAGAAAAATCTTAAAAATGGGTTTGAAGGGATTTTTGGTTTGAGAAGCATTGTTGAGAAGAAAAGAAATTGAAAGGTTATGGAGAATGGCACAAGGCGTTTGGTTCTTTTAAAGGAAGACGTGAGAAGCTGAGCAGTCACTTGGAAGTCTTAATGAAGTCAAATGCTAATTATTGCATGAGACTGTATTTCTTGTTTCAAGAAATATTGAAAATATCTAACCAATTGATTTTCTGTTCAGATTAATTGTTTATTTTCTTTTTCAGATAAAAGAAAGATGCCACGTGGAAAACTCCATATTAAGTCTCTGATGATATTGATCAGGATTTCATGAGTGATCATCAGGATTTGAAAATTATATTTTTAAATCAAATTGCATTTTGTGATTATTTTGATGAGAGGTCATCAGGAAAAGGAAGCTGATCAGTATTACTTATTTATACCCTGATTTATTTCATGAAAATCAATTTTGGATTTTATTTTCCAAAAATCATGGGTAACCGCATTTTTCAGGGACTGACACCTGTCAATCTACGTGTCAACGTGGGATAGTGGTCTGAAAGATTTGTGAAATATATTTGTTTTGAAACTCTAATCGTGTAATTGCTTTCTCTAATCTTACATTCTCTAAAGCAAAAATCACTCTTGAGTTTTCAAAATCACTAATCCATTTCAAGAATTTTTCAAGTTTCTTTTCAGATCAAGAATGGCAGCTCAGAGAAGATTACCTAAATCAGTAGCCTTCAAGTTTGGTGACTTTGATTTTATGACAAACAATCATGTTGCAGCTATCACCAACAAGGAAGGAGTGTCATCTGATTTTCATCCAATCATGGACTTTCTGGCGTATGGACCATTAAGTTATGCATTGACAGCATCTCCACAGATTAATCAAGTAGCTGTTTCACAAGCTTGGGAGAATGCTGAGGTAATTGATTCTACTCAGAGTCAATCAGGTAAGATTGTTCTACATTTAGGACGAGATTCATTTGACATTACTGAATCTGTTGTTAGTTCAGTACTTTGCTTACCTGTTACTGATAGTTATGAGAATGTACCATCTGATGATAATATAAGAACTATGTTGTCTGAATTAGGTTATAGTGGACCTCTAGATAACATGAGCCAGTTGAATAGGTCTTTTCTAAGAAAGGAATGGTCTTTTTACTTTGATCAAATTGCTAAATGTTTTACTGGCAAATGTAGTTCTTTTCAACAAATTACTTCTGTTACATCTCATATTGCTTATAGTTTGCTTTATGACAGAGTAATTAACATTGGTCATATTATCTTAAGTCAGATGAGTATTAAACTTGGGTTAAGAGATCAAAACAGGAAAATGGTTTATTATCATAGATTTATGCAATTGTTTATTAACCATTTCATTCCTGATCTTGAAGCTAGATTTGGTAGGGAACATTGTGTTTCTTCTTATGAACAGCAAAAGAGAATTTTCTCTGATATTACAAAGAAGGACAATGAAAAGAATCTAGATGAAATACCTGCAATTCATTATCCACATCATTTTCAGGTAATTCTTAAAACTCATCTTCCTACTCTCTACAATTCTTCTTTCTTTTGTGGTGAAATGGCTCAGGAATCTCAATTGGAGGAGAACCCACCTGTGTCTACCCAAGTAGCCCAAAACATCATAGTCTCTGAAACAATTCAAGAACCAAATTTTGATCCACAGCCTATTGTTTCAAAGAAACCAACCTCTGGTGTTTCTCAAAAGACATCAGTTGTAAGGAAGAGAAGATTTGTTGTGTCAAGTAGTAGTAGTAATTCTAGTAAAGATGATGATGATTTAACTCTTGCAGAGAGAGCAGAATTGAAGGCTGCAATTCAACTTTCTGTGTTAGTACAAAGAGATGAAAAACCTAGTCACAGCCAGGCTGCAGTCTCTCAAAAGGCTGTAGTTCTTAAAAAGGGAAAACAGTTACTGGATACTGTCTCTCAAAAGACTGTGTCTATTGAACAAAGATCTCATCCCAAGATCACTTCTGTGTCTACACCTCTTGAGTCTTCTCAGGATAAATCTTTTGCTCACTATATCAGGAGAACAAGGAGAAAGATTCAATTGTCACCTACACACACAGAGTCTAGTCCAACTAATATCATGCAGGTTTCTACAAATCAAGCTACGTCTATGTCAGTATTTGACAAGAGAGATCTGGATATTGATTCTTCATGGGAAACTACATTATCATACAGACTGGCTATGGGACTAATTTCTCTCAAAGTGAAGTTGTCAAGGCCTGTTCTAGACTTTCTGATTGAAAGAGTACCAAAACTTTTATTTCCAGATGAATATGGACTTCTACATCAAAGACTTGACTTAATGAAGATGTATTTCTATATATCTGTCAGAAGACAATTAGTCAAGAAATTTGGACTCTCGAAGCATGTTGCACTTCAATCACTTCATGCATATTTATTTGACAAGGATGTAATTATTGAAGATGCTTCAGCTCAAGGTGAACAACTGGAGGAAGTAGATAGAGGGAAGTAGTCAACAGAAGATACTATTGCACCAGTGGTGAGTAGTAGGAAAGATCAGATCACGGTCACTGCAACACAAGAACCATCTAGTCAGAGGAAGGATGACTCAGGAGCTGTGATAGCTGATGTCGAAAGGTCTTCTGTGATGACTGAGAATGCAAGTGAGATACCCTATGATATGGGAGGAATGACTTTGGTTGATTTTTCTGAAGATCAAACAAATTTTGTTCAGTCAGAGTCTATCCACCTTGAGGGTGTGTCTCAGCAAACAACACTTAAAGACGGTGATGTACTAACTATGATGTCTAATGAAGTATTACTGAAGACATCAGAGTCTAGTAAAGAACCTGAAAGTGGTATACTGGAGCCTGTAGTTTCTGAAAGGAAAGAAGATGATTGTATGGGTTCAGAGACTATAGCAGCTCACTCCTTGGAGAAAACCTCAAGCCACATGCCATATGAGGAACCCTCTCTCCATGTGAGTTCAGGTATAAAAACTCCTTCTAAACTCTATTTTTCTGTAGGTCATGAGAGCACTTATCCAAATTTGAGTGATACACTTGAAAAGATGGATATTTATCCACAATTTGAGCGGCTGGCTCCTGACCAGGCAAAAGGTGAGGTAGAAAGAGTGTTGACTTTAGTAAGTCAAAGTGAGAATGAGGGTATGGATGATCAACTCCATAGTGAGGGAGAGAAAATTAGGAAACCATCATTTGATTTCTAGGATCAGGTTTTTCCTGAATCTTGGTCTGAAAATTTGGGTATGGATGCTGGTACTTATTCATTCATCAAAATGTATCAGAAGAATGACCTAGCACATCACAATGCAAAGCCAGAAGTTAAAGCTCAGAAGCAAAAGGAGAGGCTTGCAGAAATCATTAACAGGAGAGGTGCCAGGATAAAGCAATCTCTTGATACATATGTACCAGATAAAGATCCTAATGATCCTAGTGTTCCTTTGTATGTACTTCCAATATCAGCTAGAATTGAGACATCAACAGTCTCTGATCACTCTAAGGAGGAGTCAGGATTTGAAGATGTTAGTACACAGAATACTGGTGAAGGAGATGATGATCATGTTTCAGTTCCAGAACAGAAAGATGAAGACGTTGATACTTCTAATCAGGTTTTATTACTTGAATATCATACAACTCAAGCAACTTCTTCTACAAGACTTGAAGATAAAGTTCTTTCTGATTCTGATACTGAAGATACTAGAAGCACTTCCAATATTGAAGTTCATTCTGATGTTTTGAAAGATATTCAGAATTCTCAAATTGCTATTCAAACAAGACTTCAATCACTTGAAGATAACCAAGTCACAATTATGGAAAATCAAGCAGTTCTTATGAATCTCATTTGTTCTGTTTCTGCATCTCTTGGAATTAATGTTGCTGATGTCAAAAAGGGGGAGATAAAGATAATTCAAAGACAACAACAACACTACCAGACTGAAGGAGATAAAGATAAAGCTGGGGGAGATAAAGATCAGACAAATGGTAGTAAAAAGAAGAACCAGGAGTGACAGTGGTGAATCTCAGCTAGGAAGTGGTAAGGAAGAGCAGCATTAATAGTTAAAATTCTTTCTTCTAAGTACTGGATAAATGTCTACATCTGAGAAGGAGGTACTTAACTTCATAATTCTACATTCATAAATTCTATTCTGGTTGTATTGTTATATGTTTTGACATCCACAACTTAGATTTATGCTTCAGTTTGTAAAGCATAAATAGGGGGAGATTGTTAGGAATAATTCATAAGTTGTGATGTTAAGAATAGAATTTACACATTATACTTCTTGTAATCCTGATCTTATAAAGGATTTAGCACTGTATTTAGGTTTTATGTGTAAGACAGTTATCTGTATAGTTTAGTCAGGAATGAACAGTGTATCGGAGACTACATGTCAGGAACAGAGAGCAAATCCTGATGATGGTCCAATACTGATGGGTGATCAGATACTGATGCAGTGTACAGATCCTGATATCAGTCATGTTACTGATGATGTCATTATGGATGCTACAGAAACTGGCAAGTGCTATAAAATAGGATCGTTGTTTGAAGAACAAGCAAGAAGATATTATGAAGGAAAGAGTTTTTCTATTGAAGGAAACTATCGACTAGAAGGCAGAACATTGTCATGTATAGATTATATCTTTCTGTTATTAGTTGATAGGTAGCATTATAATTACTCTCTCAATATCATTGTAAAGAGCGTGTGAGGCGTGAGTCGAACTAGTGAATGTGCGTAGCTCTGTATAAGGTTTGTATTCGAGAGTACAAAACAAACAGAGAGATATTTGTATTGTCAGCAGCTGCTAAAGGTATTGTACACCTTTGGTAGAGTTTGTATTTGATCTTATTAATACAAACAAGAGTTTGATTCATTCGTTTATTCTTGTTCTTATAATCAAGCAAAAATCAGACACGATTATATAACTTGTATTCAACCCCCCCTTCTACAAGTTATTCGAGTTAACATATCTTGTTAATGGAACAGATACATTGTTGGTGTATTTTGTGACTGGTTTAATCTAAATGCATGGTTGGATATATTGTGAATGGTCCAGTTTTTTATTTTTTGGTATGAATTGAAAGACAACGGTTTATTTAGTTGCACTCAGAAACTAATGTCTAATTGTAACAAAGACATCAAAAGTTTTACAAAATAATGATTTCTAAAACAATTATATACATCACTTGTTTCTACGGTGTCAGATGTCTAAAAAACAATTAGAAATCACTTTTATAAGTAAAATTTGATGTCTAAGAGATACATATAAATGAGTTTTTTCAGAAAGACCTGATGTTTATACCTACATTAGACATCGGTCTAGGATGATTTCTAAGGTCACTATACACTTCGTTTTTTTTTAAAAGAATGATGTCTATAAGAGCATTAGACATCAGTCTAGAGTGATGTCTAAGCTAACTATAGGCATCACTTTATCTGCTAAAATTATGATGTCTAATATCGGAATAGACATCTTTTTCAAAGAAAGAAAGTGATGTGTATGTGAAAAATAACTTAGTTTATTATATGTTTTCTAGAATATAAGGCATGCAAGTTGTTTATAAAATTAATTATATCTAACCTATTTTGTAGAACAACTAATGTGTATTGAATGAAAAACTGATGTCTATGTTAGCATAGACATCAGTTTCTGACTGATGTCTAGAATAGACATCTCCCACCTAGACAATCACATACAAAATAACATAGACATCAGCAAGAAACTGATGTCTATTGACCCTTTTATTGTAGTGCAAGGAGGATCTAGCATTCATCTATAGAGAGGGAGTGGAAATTTGTGTCCCTACAGGTTACCCTGACTTTGCAGCTGCTAAAGCTAAAGAAACTGCAAGGTTACTTCAAGCTAGTCAAATTGTAAGAAAACCTGTAGAATTTACTGAGAAGGAAGCTAGACTAGCTGATGAGCTTGTGAGAGAATTAGAAGTAGAAATGAGGGAAGAGGCTGAAGAAGAGGCCAAATTCAAGAAGAAAAAAATGAACACAAAGTCTGCGTGTAAGAAAAGGAAAAGCATGGTTAAAATTCCTGTAAAAAGATCTTTGAGCCCAGATTCAGAAGTTCAAGTTGAATCAGTACTACCTCAACCTACAGAACCTCCAATTGAGAACACTGAAGCACTCAACCTCTTAGGACTTGTAAAGGAAGAACCTGTAGAATTTGACTTTGACATCAACAGCTTGGTGTTTCCAAAAATCAGGCTCTCACCTGAAAAGAGGAGAACCAGAAGGAGGAAACAACCACCAGCTAGACCAATTCAATTCTCTAAGGTTCCTCAAGTTGCAAAGGTTGCCACCAAGAAAGAAACTGAGCTATATCTTGCAGATGTTGAAGAATACTCAAGCATCAATTTCTTCTTGGATGAAGTGGATAATGTGAGTGTTGCAGAAAGGACAGCCAGACTTCCAAGAAGGCTAACTTTCTTCTATAAAGGAGGGAATAGTGTAACCTGGCCCCTAGATCAAGTGTTAAAAGAAGGATACAGCAAACTCTGGAGGATTTGGTTTTGATGAAGAAAACTGGAGGTTTCACTCCAGAAGCAAAAGAAATAATCTTCAAAACGGCCAATGAATTGAGAAATAGCCGAACTTCAAAGGAGGGTTTGCCCAAGACACTGAACATTCCATATGAACCTGGCAAGAAGGTTCACTTTTATCCTTACTGGATTCAGAGATGATCAAAACTGTAGAAGATTCTTCAGGATAGAAGATCAACTGGAAAAGGCTAGCAATGAGTACTTACAATACTTAATGTCTATGCTGGATCCAAATCACTCAGAAGAAAAGATCATCTACAGATCTCTGGAAAATCAGCTTGAGGCAAACAGAGAGAAAATCCATGGTTCAAGGACTGCAAGGGGAAGAAGGCAATGATATGCTCAGTCTAGAGGAGCATTCCTTGTGGAAGTATGATTCTATCACTTAACTCAGTTCAATTCTTCGAAATTTGTAGCTTGTGCAACGTATATGTTTTTGTTGATATCTTGATCCCTTCAAAAGTGTTTTGTTATCATCAAGTTCCTTAATTTATGGCTGCATTTCTATCAGTCATAAATTGGGGGAGATTGTTAGGAATTATGTTGTCCTTGATGATATACACACCCACAAAACACTTTGAAAAACATATAAGCACAAGATTAAGTTTTGTAACTTATCAACGGATATCCAAGCCATGTACATCTGTTGATGAGGCAGCTTATCAATCGATAAGTCAGTAGCATACCTTGTATTTAAGTTTGAGTTTGTTGCTGAATATCATAGTTGCTAGTTATCCTAAGTCATGTTGACTATCAAAGGATATACAGAATAGGGTAGCTAATTGTATATAAGTTGTGCTATGTAATTCTGTATAAGTGAAGTGATGATCAACGGATAAAGGCTCTATGTCAACGGATATGGTATTCGCAGCAAGCAGGAATCAACCTATCGATCCATGTCTACAACAACTGATAAAAGCTTCAATCAATAATGTCTTGGCATTAGAGGTTGATGGCGACTTGACATGCCTGAAAGATCACATGGGTTGATGAACTTAAATGAGGTATGGGAACCAGTATTGGAAACGAAGAAGAAAAAGAAACATTCCTTATTCTCACAAGCAATTTAGCTGGTAAATCTAGTGCATATTTGTTCAAGACAACCAGACAAAATTGCATCACATGGAGACAAAGAGTGGCAGCAACCCTACAGGATACTTTGACTTGTAAGATTCATTTATTTTGTAGGGTTTGTAATCTTGGAGTAATATATATACTTCAAGAGTAGCATAGCTAAAACAGAGAAGAGAAACACTGAGCAAATAGCTATAAGCATTAGGTTCTCTTGTAATAGTTTTAGCTTTGTATTCGCAGCTGTGTACTCAGTTTACATAGAAAAGTTTTCTTCAATATAACCCTCAGGTGGAGACGTGAAAAACCCCCACCTGAAATTTTTAAGTGTGTTGTGTATCTGTTCATTATCTGTGTCTTTACATTTTAGTCTTCAACTTGTCCATCTATTTCCATTGAAATTATAAGTGTTGTCTTGTTCTAAATTCGAAAAAAATTTACAAGATTGTATTCAACCCCCTCTTCTACAATCTTGAAGGGTGCTACTGGGAAATAACATGCCGGTAACAGGTACATCTTACTTCTCGTTGATGATTTTAGTCGAGTTATGTGGGCATATCTGCTGAAAAGCAAGAGTGATGCTCTTGACGCTTTTAAAAGATTTCGAACTCTAGTTGAAAATAGTTCAGATAAATGGATAGAGACCTTCAGAACTGATAGAGGCGGAGAATTCACATCAAATGAATTTATGAAGTACTGTGAGGAAGTTAGAATTAAAAGGCAGCTTATAGCACCTTACTCACCACAGCAAAACGGGGTGGTCGAACGACGGAATCGCACCATGACAGAAATGGCTCGTAGTTTGCTAAAGGAGACAGAGTTACCCACGTATTTCTGGGGAGAGGCTACTCATCACATAATTTATTTACTCAACAGACTTCCAACAAGGGCTGTCATAAGACTGACTCCGTACGAGGCTTGGTCAGGCATGAAACCACATCTGGAGCATGTTCGAGTGTTCGGTTGCTTGGCTTACATGAGAGTCTCAAATGTCAACTTAAAGAAATTGGATTCAAGGAGCAAGGCAGTGATACATCTAGGGAAAGAATCGGGCACGGAGGCCTATAGATTGTACGACCATTAGACTAAATCTATTTGTATTAGTCGAGACGTAGTTTTTGATGAGAGCAAGTCGTGGAGCCGGGGTCAAAACGATCTGCCACAAGCAAGTCAGACAAATAACTTCTTGGTTCTTGAAATTAATGAAGAGGGTCAAGGTGATCAGTTCGAAGGAGAAGGTATGTTCACACCCACAAGTACAAGGAGCAACAGAATAAAATCAGAATTGTTAGATATTGATTAAAGTGATATCAGGATCTGGACTATTACTGATCAGATACTGATGCTGACGTCATCAGTAATGCAATGTCAGTATGAAGGTATCGTCAGTATTAGAAGCTGATCAGTATTTCGTAAAGATTCTCATCAGACTAGAGATCAAGGAAGATTGATTTGTCGGTTCCTAAATTATAGGAAGGCAGCTATCATACAAGATATGCATTAAGAGTTATAAGTAATTGATTTAGAATATCTTGTAATTGATAGTGTAACTGTGTACATTATATAAACATAGTTTAGGTTTTACATTATTGTAATCGCTTACACGAGCTATCTTGTAACCTAGCAGCTCTTAAGAACATAAGGATTTCTTAAGAGAGTTTGTAATAGTTTTATATCAGAATTAATAAAGCTGTTATTGATTCATACTTGTGTTATTTCTGTTTAAGTCGAAAATCGTATACAATTGTATTCAACCCCCCTTCTACAATTGTTAATTACTGGGCAACAATTGGTATCAGAGCAAACTGATTAATAGTAATCAGAAATGATCTTAAGATGTCGACAAGCAAGTATGAAAGCATTAAGATTCCCATTCTCAAGAAAACTGAGTATCCAATATGGGAGGTGAAGATGTTTATGTATCTGGAAGCTACTGATCCTGACTATCTTGACAGGATCAATGATGGACCATTTCTTCCAACAAGAATAGTTTCAAAAACTGAGACTGTTGCTAAACACTATGTCATCAAGGCAAAGAGTGAGTGGACTCCAGAAGAAAAGGCTCAAGTGCTCAAAAATGCAAAGGTAAAAAATATTTTGCATAACAGTCTTGATAATGTCATGTCAAACAGGGTCATAGCATGCAAGACTGCAAAGGAAATTTGGGATACTTTGGAAACTCAATGTCAAGGCACTGAATCTATCAATAGAAACAGAAGGGCTCTGTTGATTCAGGAGTATGAGCAGTTCAATGCTAAATCTGATGAAAGCCTTACTGATATCTATGATAGATTTCTAACACTGCTGAACAATCTATCTCTAGTTGGCAAAGAGTATGATCCAGAGGATTCAAATACCAAGTTTCTAAGAGCTCTAACTGAGGAGTGGGATACTCAAGCTTCAATCATAAGGCATCAATATGATTTGAAGATGCTGTCTCTTGATGAAGTCTATGGGATGCTATGAACCTATGATCTTTAGGTTCAACAGAGAAAGAACAAGAAAAATGTCAAAGCAAAATCTGTTGCTTTGAATGTTGAATCAAAATCAAATGGAAAAGCTGAAGAAGGTTCTTCAAGAAAAAGTAGAGTCGTGGAGTCAATTCCTGATGACTCATCATCAGATACTGATGCTAAGTCTGAATCTGATACAGATGATGACTCCACTGATTATGATATGATGGAGATGGTTGCTATGATAGTCAAGGGCTTCAAGAAGATGAAGTTCAGAATGGCTAGGAATCAAGGTAAGTTCCAGAAGAAAACCTTCAATGCTGACAAAGACAGGTACAAGAAGAAAGAAGACAAAAGCAGCAAATTTGAAACGTCAAAAGTCAGATGCTACAATTGTGATGGAATGGGTCATTTTGCAACTGAGTGCAAAAAGGTAAAGACCAAAGCTCTTATCTCATCAAGCAAGGATTGGATGGACTCTTCCTCAGAATCTGAAGAAGAAAAGGTGAATTATGCATTAAATGCTAATACTGATGAGACTGTTGTTGCTGCTGAATCTAAGGTATCTGAAACCTTATTTGATTTTGATACGAATAATGTCTCTGAGTTAAGGTCATTTCTTAAGTCTCTGCATATCAGCTTTAGGAGTCAATCTATTAAAAATACTAGAATAAAATCTCAGATGGCAGAGGTAACTAAAAGAAATGATCATTTAGAAGCTGAGTTAATTTTCATGCAGAAAGTTCAAACAGAATGTGATAATGCTAAACACATGAAACTTGAAATAGAGTTTAAATGTAATGAACTTGAAATGCAACTTAAGGATGCATATGAAAAACTCAGAACTTGGACACACTCTGGAACAAAAACTCATGAAATTATCACAGATAAAGACTGGAAAGAGTGTCTAGGTTATAAGCCAGAGAATGAGAAAAAGAACAAGGAAGAAGTTGTTTCATCGAATCCAGGAAGAGTTATTATTAATGATTTAACCAATCGAAAAACCTATAGATATGTTACAGATAGAACAAAGACTAAATTAAAGCTTGTGAATTATGTGTATCCAGAGAATTCCAAATCAAGTACTGAAGAGGGATCCACTTCTGCACAAAATTCAAAATTAAAGTCTGTCCAAAATAAGAATGTAGGTCTTTTGTCAAAGAAACAACTAAGGGATAAAATCTGTGATGTGACAGATAGGAAGAGAGTCCCAACTGTCAAAAGGAACAGGAATGGTAAAGTTGGAATAAACAAGGAGAATAATTATAAGTATATTCCAAATGCACCAAGAAAGACATGTTCTAATTGTGGTAACTCTAATCATCTTGCTATTAACTGCAGGAGGAGTAAGAAGAAGACTACTGTAATTCCTAAGTCTGACATTAGGAATAGGACAATATTTTATAAACCATAAAATCCATGTTTTCATTGTGGTAGTAAATGGCATTCTATTTATATGTGTGAAGAATATCATAATTTGTACTACAATGTTTATGAACCATTGCCAAAGTTCAATAAAAGTGCAAATTCTGGCAAAACAAAGAATGTGGATTCTAAGAATGCATCTGTTAATTCTGATGATAACAAAATAAATTCTAAAGGAGGTAATCCTAAAGAAAATATTTTTGTTAAGAAAAACTTCTGTTGCTAAAAATGTTAAATTGCAAGCTAAAAGAACCCTACAAGTGTGGGTTCTTAAAGATTCTAACTGAGTTCTTTGTGATTCTGATTGCAGGGTAAAAAGAAAAATTTGTTAGTCATGGATAGTGGATGTTCCGTGCACATGACTGGAGACAAAACCTTGCTATCAGAATTTGAGGAAAAGGCTGGCCCAACTGTGTCTTATGGAGATGGCAACATTGGACAAAACTTGGGATATGACAGTATTATCATTGGAAATGTCATCATTGAAAAAGTAGCTCTGGTGAAAGGACTCAAACACAATCTGCTAAGTGTTAGTCAAATCACAGACAGAGGTTATCATGTCAACTTCTATGATACTCATTTTGAAATAATCAGCAAATCTTAAGGGAAGGTTGCTTTAACTGGACAAAGACATGGTAAAATTTATGAAGCCAACATCTATAACAATACTGATAGACGCTCTACATGCCTCATCAGTAAAACTATTGTAGATGAAAGTTGGAGTTGGAACAAGAAGCTTTCTCATCTTAATTTCAATAATATAAATGAGTAGGTAAAGAAAGATTTGGTAAGAGGATTACCGAAGGTACTGTATACTCCAGATGGACTTTGTGATGCTTGTTAGAAGGCTAAACAAAGAAGGACATCTTTTAAGAGTAAGACAGAATCCTCAATTGATGAACCATATCACATGCTTCATCTTGACTTGTTTGGACCAGTAAACATAATGTCCATCAGTAAGAAAAGATATACTCTAGTCATTGTTGATGAGTATACTAGATTTACCTGGGTGTATTTTCTACACAGAAAGGATGAAACAGCTGAGATACTTTTGGACCATGTAAGACTCATTGAGACTGACACAAAGTATAAAGTCAAGATCTTAAGAAGTGATAATGGAACTGAATTCAAGAATTCAACAATGGAAGAGTTTTGCAAATACAAAGGAATAGTTCAACAATTCTCTGCTCCAGGCACACCCCAGCAAAATGGAGTAGTTGAAAGAAAGAACAGAACTCTTATTGAAGCTGGCAGAACTATGTTGGAGGAAGCTAAACTACCTACATATTTCTGGGCAGAAGCAGTCAACACAGCATGCTACACTCAGAATATTACACTGATTAACAGACATGGTGTAACTCCTTATCAGATGATCAAGGAAAAGAAGCCAAGTCTGAAGCATTTGCATGTATTTGGCTGTAAATGCTTTGTTCTAAGACCTCATCATGAACAACTTGGAAAATTCGAGACTAAAGCTGATGAGGGCATCTTTATTGGCTATCCATCATCAAGAGCCTTTAAAGTTTACAATCTAAGAACAAAGACAGTCATGGAGTCTATAAATGTATCTTTCGATGATAAGAAGATTATAGGAATTGCTGAAGACTTACATGATGATTTGATTTTTGCAAATGAAGCTTCCAAGAATTCTGATGAAATCTTATAAGATACTGATAATTCATCAAATCCTGATGATCCAGTTATTACTGATGAAACACAAATTATTGATGGGAATGAAAATGTTGAGAGGGAGCAATAATGAGAGACCATCAATACTGAATCAAACCAAACATCAGGAGGAGAGTCATCAGAAACAGATTCAAGTTACAATTCTGACTAGAGATCAGAAACGGAAAGCAATATCTCAGGGGGAGCTTCTAGCAACACTAGTTCTTTTGAAGATAACACCAATCCAGGGGGAGCATCAAATTCTAGGGAGGATCTACCACCAACAAGGAAATGGACTAAAAGTCATACTCCTGATTTATTTATTGGGAATCCTGAAGCAGGTGTTAAAACCAGGAGTGCAACTCAAAATGAATGTCTCTATCATAACTTTCTATCAAAGGAGGAACCTAAAAAAGTTGAAGATGCACTAAAGGATGCTAATTGGGTTATGGCTATGCAAGAAGAACTAAATAAGTTTGAAAGAAATGAAGTCTGGAAACCTGTACCAAGGCCAAAAGGAAGGTCGATTGTAGGTACAAAGTGGGTGTTCAGAAACAAGACAGATTCAGATGGCACCATTATCAGAAATAAAGCAAGACTAGTTGCAAAGGGATATTCTCAACAGGAAGGAATAGATTATGATGAGACATTTTCTCCTGTTGCAAGATTGGAAGCTATCAGACTTTTTCTAGCATATACAGCCGATAAGAAATTTAAAGTTTTCCAGATGGATGTGAAAAGTGCTTTTCTCAATGGAGAATTAGAAGAGAAAGTTTATGTTGAACTACCTCCTGGCTTCGTTGATTCAAAACATCCAGATTATGTCTACAGACTGGATAAATCACTTTATGGACTAAAGCAAGCTCCAAGAGCCTGGTATGAAACATTGACTCAATTCTTACTGGAAAGTGGATTCAAAAGAGGCACAATTGATACAACCTTGTTTTATTTGAATCATGGTAAGGATTTGCTGTTAGTTCAAATTTATGTTGATGATATCATTTTTAGGTCAACTAACTCCAAATTATGTGAGAAGTTTTCAAAGCTAATGCAGTCTAGATATCAAATGAGCATGATGGGAGAGATGAGCTATTTCTTAGGTCTACAAGTTAAACAGACTGATGATGGGATTTTTATCAATCAGTCAAAATATACAAAGAACCTCTTGAAAAATTTTAACATGCAAGACAGCTATACTGCATCAACTCCCATAGCTACAGCTACCAAGCTTGATCCTAATCAAGGTATTGAGGTAGATGTAATTAATTATAGAGGTATGACTGGCTCACTGTTGTATCTAACTGCTAGTAGACCAGATATCATGTATGCAACTTGTCTACGTGCAAGATTTTAGGCAGAACCCAGAGAACCACATCTTATAGCAGTCAAAAGGATTTTCAGATACTTGAAAGGCACACCATCTCTTGGCCTTTGGCATGCTAGGGAATCTGATTTTAATTTATGTGCACTACGCCATAGATGGCCTGCAGCAACGATTTCAAAACGTTGCAGCAAGCCAGAAAAACGTTGCTGTAGAGCAAAAAAAAGAAACGACAACGCTTTTTCAGCGTTGCATTTGGCACAGCTGCCGTAGGTGTCTACGGCAACGCTTGTGTTCACTACGGCAACGCTACAACTTTTGTTACCAGAAACATCTACGGCAACGTTAAACCTAATGTACAGCAACACTAAACTAGGGTTGCAGTAGATGTCAACATTTTGAAAATTGTGGGTCCCACATGAGATATCCATGTAGGACCCACCCATGAATTTTCAAGTGGGCCCCACATAAACAAATTTTGAGTAATTGATGGCAACAATATATAATACCTACAACACTTTTATAATAAATAATTAAGAGTAACAATTTGTATATATGCATTTCCCAAAAATTAAAAACCTGTTTTATTACACCAATACCAAAATTCATCAATACAAGTTAATGGGCTTCATAACCATTAACCCAAAAAAAAAATATTACAATCCAATACTACAAGAAAATAAATAAAATCCTTCTCCATTTCTTGAGGAGGAAGATGCCACCCATGTCCACCCATTCATCCTCAGTTCCAAATCCAGCAACCTCACAAGAACTTCCTGAAATATTTTTCAAATACCGTAACATTGTCCTATAACCAACAAGAATCATTTCAGTTCTGATAATTTGTAAGCTAATTTATAAAGTTATACATAATTTTTTTTCTATCTATGATCAAGTCCACAATGTCCATAATCCTTTACGAAGATATTCTCATTTAAACAGACTTTGTAATGCATCCATTAAAATACTACTCTCATTGCAAACAGCAAAAATATGTATGAGATATAAAGTACACATGCATACACATAGATGGCAGATATAATGATTACTTATATGCCAGCAAAATAAAAAGGGATCACCTGGAAAACCTCTAACTGGAACTTTGATGACATTTCAGCAAAATGGTGCCAGATTCTCGAATTGCCAGAACCAATTGTTACTAGCAAATAGAACAACATGTCCTGCAACCTTAAAATTCAGCGAACGACATAATTCCCAGACATGAGTAACATTACATTTAAATATATAACCAAGCAGTCATAAGATATAGTTTGGACTCTGTACTTTCTTTTACAACTTTTACATACATTGGAAAGCCTTTTTCCTCTTAAAGGAACCAAGGAAGAACATCATTAGCTAAATTTGGACAAAGAAAAATCAAGGAATCAAGAACTTACGTATAAGTATAGTATAAGTATAGTATAGATGTATAAGTATACATCCATGAAGGCAAGCATTCTCATGACATTCAGTGTATAACAGTCAAAGTACCTGCATAGCTCTCCCCTGCGATATAAAATATCCGTGTTTTGTATGATGGGAATTTCTGGAACCACTTTTGGAGGAAAGCATAAGCATCATTGGCTGATACAGTAGTATGTGTTGGCGCACACACACACAAACTTAATTAAATTCAGTAAATCATAGTGGTTGAACAAAGAATATATACACTTACCAGGCTGACACTATTATACAAAATATTAACATAAAGCTTAATGTAACTCACCAGTAAAGTCATCTCCAATTTTGCTATAATCACTAGTTGTATTTTAGTATGAAAAGCCGACACCTACTGGAGATTCCAAGAATAACATGTTGGCCTCTGCTCCATCAGTCCATAAAGAAGAGGATAAATTACAGAGTAAGAGTATGCAAGGAATAAAGTCCAAAGATATAATAATTAAGTTTGAATAACAAATTCTCTTTTGACGTGTAGATACTGTGGATTAATGTAATCATTAGGCAGAAACGCGGCTACCACACACATTTGTCTGTAAAATGGGGATAAACAAACCTCTGTTCCATGAGTATGGATTAAATCTGAGTTCACGGGCATGCCCATCCACGATGAATGGTCCAATCTCTTGTGTTGCTCCGTATCCCACAGAAGAGCACCCTGGTCCTGAAATATATATAAAGCCTACTGTCACCTCATGGGAGAACAGGAACTTATAAAACAAGTTACACTTGAGTAATAGTTAAAAGTCCTGATCAACTGATATAAAATAGGCTAAAGTTAATATACATCTAATAAATAACAGATGGAATCATTAGTACATACAGGACCACAGAATGTCTGTTGGTTTAAAACGTGAAACAGTCTAGCACGAAGCTAAGCCAGCATGAAATGTTTAAATGTATCAATTCAAACATCTATCATAAAAAAAAAAAAAGTTAAGACAAAATTCATTCTCTTACCCCCATTGAGCCACAAAACCAAAGGCTTGTCGTCAAGGAGAGTCAAGGCCTCATAAAACCAATAGAAGAGTGCTCTTCCATTACTTTCATTAACTGTAATGTACCGAGCATAGTGCTGGAAGTCTATATTAGGCTGACCAGGCAAGTTAGTCACAAGATCATCACCACTAACAGAATTTAATTTAGTGGGGATCTGTCCACGTCGAGTGCCCGAAACATGCGACACAGACAAGAGGCCAAAATAAATTAGAGTACGTAAAACCATCAGCTTTAGTATAAAACCCATAAGACTTCTTATTCAAGTAGAGAGATTCACAAAGATATAGGTGAAAGAAAAATGATCTTTACTCTCTATACATAATCGAGGTTACTAAATTATATTGACTAGTTTCTGATCAAGAGGCTATTTATAACCAAACCACTTGTGGCACATCCACTAAATTCAAAGATCATGAGGTTATAGGACCACTTTCTACGTGGCAAAAACCTTTTTAGAAATAGTTAATTTGGCTACTACATGGAATCCGACAGAGCATTTAGAATTATAAAGAGTCTCACTTGCATGTTTACAGAACGTTTTCACTTATAGGTTGTAAGATTAGAGTCTGTGAACAACATTAGTTAAAAAAACAATAATCCTTATCACATGATCTAGATTATTTGATGTATAGGAAAGTCTTTTATGAAGCAGAAGGTAGTAGCGAATTAGGGTTTTCCATCTTTTCTTTTTATCTCTAGACAACCCCTTTTTAGTACATTATTTATTTTTCAGGGGAAGTAAGGATGCCTTACCCAACCCATGACCTTGGCATGGGGGAAGGGATAAAATCCATAAGAACATCATAAGACTTATTACTTATATAGGACGCTGAGTTGTTTTTTCCCTTGAAAAATAAAATAGGATTTTAGTAATTGAATCCCGCTGCCAAACACACTTGATCCCTCTCTAGCATAAAAATTAAAAAAATGAGTAGTAAACAAATTGGAATCAAATAAAAATGAGTAGTAAAATAGTCTCTCTTTCTTCCGTCAACAAGTGTCAACAAGTATGTTCTTGTATAATAGTTTACTAATATTCCAAAATCATTAACATTCCAACAAACAATCTCAATATATCCAACACTACGTACATTATACAAATTACACAAACACGGAACATCACCAACACATGGCATCATAATCCAGCTACATATTTATCCCTAACATAAAAAAAACTAAAAAACTCAGCTTCAAATACTTTTCAAATTTCATGTAATTCATAACATACATTCAAAACCATTATATCTAATAAGATTATAAGATCACTTGACACATCCAACATCATTATATTTCTAATTGACTCTCGTACGTAGCATTGGTAATCCAGCAATGAGCAATATACATTATAATCCTACCGACAAAGTTACTAACAAACTCAACTTGAAATACTCTTGCATTTATAAATTTCAGTAAAACCACAAAATTCCGATAATCACAATACAATAACACGATAATGATACCTTCAATCTCTGATTAACCGCGGGATAAATATCGATATGATTATCGCTACTACTCTCTCCCTCTTCCTTGTCCCCATCTCTCTTAACATACTTGTCATGATCCGACAAGGCCACATTAAAATCAAACGCCTCATTTCGCTCCGAAAACCCTAACCCGATAAACGCATGCTTCCCAGTCCCATCCTCAATCTTCAACACGAAGTATCTCGACAAATCAAGCACTGATTCAACAGCATTCTCTCGCTGACCTGGAGCGATAAAACAGGCGGTGAAAAGATCGGAGGAGTTCGGAACCTCGAGTCGGATCTCGCAACGGTCTTTGCAAGAGACGACCCGGAGACGACCCGACCAGATCTTGTCGGATTGGAGCCACTCGCCGCATTTGTAACCGCCGGAAGTGGAGCGAGGGGGGATTTTGAGCTGTAAACTCAACACTCTGATGGCTCGCAGGTTCTAATTAGGGATTCGATCAAATCAGGGATGGGTTGTGAAATTAGAGGGAGGGAGAGAGAGGTTAGAGCGGCGGGAGAGAAAGGTCACAACAGCAAGAGAGCGGCGGTGAGCGGTGGTAGAGCGTGAGCGGCGATAGAGAGTGAGCGACGGAGAGACTAGGGTTAAGAGTGAGTGAAAATCAGGCGGAGAGGGAGAGTGTTGTTTACAGTATGTTCTTTTTTACAAAGGCGGCAAAATGGCCGCGCTCTAACAAGTCCAATAATTTGGATTGAGCGCCAAAAGCAAAAGCCCAATAATTTGGACACCGCCCCAACTCTGCTACTCCAGTACGCGTACAATTTTTTTATTTTTCTGTTTTATTAATTTTTTTTTGAAAATTTCTTCAATTTAATTAAATTTATAAGTAATATGTTATTTTTATTTATAAAAATGTTATATTTTAGTTCAATAATGTATACAAATTTTTTATATCAAACTTAACACTATTTCTCAAACTTTATTCATTTTATGGAAAATTAATTTTTTTTCAAAAAAAAAAATAATTTGTTACGTTTTTTTTAATAATTTGGTCTATTTTCAAATTATAAAAAATGTTCTATTTTATAAAAATTCTAATATTGTCTCTAATAACAAACTTTGAAAATTTAAATTATTTGTTTTCTAAATTAATTAATTTTAATTCACAATAATTATTTATTTCAATTTTTGTTAAAAAGATTGTGTTTAAATCATATTAACGGCAACACTTCACAAGTGTTGCAACACAAAATCAAAACGTTGCTGCAGGCCATCAAGTTTAGAGCTACTGTAACGTTTTTCATTGCAACACCGAAAAAAAGCGTTGCTGCAGGCCATCTATGGCGTAGTGGTGGTTACTCAGATGCTGATTTTGTAGGCTGCAAAATAGACAGAAAAAGTACTTTAGGCAATTGTCAGTTTCTTGGAGGAAGACTTGGTTCTTGGTTTAGTAAAAAGCAAAAGTCTATCTCTACATCAACTGCAGAAGCTGAGTATATTGTTGCAGGAAGCTGTTGTGCTCAGATCATGTGGATGAGAAATCAGGTAATGGACTATGGTTTGTCATATTCAAAAATACCTATTTGTTGTGATAACCAAAGTTCTATTGCTATGACAGGAAATCCAGTACATCATTCTCTTACTAAGCATATCAGTATCATATATCATTTCATAAGAGAGCAAGTAATGGAAGGGACAATTGAGTTACACTTTGTTCCTACTGATCAACAGCTAGCTGATATATTCACCAAGCCACTTCCTGATGCTACGTTTACAAAGTTGGTGAATGAACTGGGAATGGTAAACTATGATAGTTTCTGAGAACAGAGAAAGGTCGAATCCTGATGCATTTTGAATCCTGATGAAAAGTCAATCCTGACTTCAGTCAAACATTGAATACTGATGCGACGTTTCACTTATCAGTAATGTATTTCAGTATTCTGTTTTCTGTTCTATTTTCCTGATATACTTTTGACTTTTGAACTGGTTAATAAGGTGATTACTTTAATTAGTTTTCATGTTTATTTCTTTGATTTAATTATTTGAAGAACAAGTTCAATGCAGAAAATAATGAATAAGATTAGAGAAACAAAATTTTTCATTAATAATAAGAAAGAGTACATTCATAGATTACATCTTTTTGTTCTCTATCCACTAATCTATTCAACAGGAAAAGAAAGTCCAAACCACTCCATTGTTAGTAGCCATCCTGGATCCTATCTTTGCCACTTTGTTTGGGTGGAGATTGCTAGGGATAAGGTTATTTTTGCTGACATATTCATTAACAATGGTTGATGGATTTGGATGAGGATGTCTTAGATGAAAGCCATGCTAATGTTGTTTGGAGGGCAACATCGATGTCAATCACCATTGCAGGTCTTTCTTTATCGATTTCTTCGAGACCAGCATCCATCTGCAACCATAGAGTCTCAAGTTGTCTCTCCCAGTTGAAAGCATCAAACTCTTTTTGAGTGTAACTGAAAATATCTTTCTTCTCTACGAGATGGAGATTCTTCTCTTTGATGGTAAGACTCGACATCTCTTTTACTAAGATATTTTTTTAAGAGTTTTTGGTTTGCAGGAGAGAAGAAGGATTAAAAGATAGTGGACAAGTCTCTAGGATTAAATAGAGAAGAGTGGAACGAGAATATGAAATGATTCATATTTCTGGTGTTGGTACCAGGTATTTTTAGATTGTAATGTTTTAATTTATTTAATTAAAATAAATTACCTTATTTATTTTTAATCACAATCTTATTTCTCGAAAACTGCGGGCGCGTGTGTAACACTCATGTGAGTATATACTTACAGTTTGAAAATCGTGTCGCGTGCAGTTATCACCACTCTTACACGTAATTTACTCCATTACTTATGTGTGCACGAGTCGATTACTGACACCTGTCCTTGAGAAATCATTAGATTTGTCCATAATCAATTTAGTTTTCTAAATTGATTCTTTTATTCTCAAAGTATCAGTATTGTATCGTCTCTCACTTTGTGAAAACATAAACCCTAACTGTTCTAGATTACAAAATCTCTCTGTTCAACCAAAATGGAAAATCAATTATTTGCAAACAGTAAAGTTATCATCAATGGTGTTACTTTTGCACCTAACAATTTCGTTGATGTTCTTGATCATCAGGATTTGTCAAATGATTTTCATATCATTCAAGATTTCGTAGCCTCAAGTCCAATTAACTATGCATTAACACAACCCTCCAAAGTTTCTTTCAAAAGTGTTATGCAGGTATGGTCAACAGCAGGTTTTAGTGAAGGAATGTCAACAAAGAATCTGTATATGTCCTTTGAGTACAATGGTACTACTTATAAAGTGACTCCAGAGGTGATAGAGAAGGCTCTTCAACTACCATCTCTCAATGGCAAATCAGCAGAAAGTGTTTCTGATGCTACACTTCTTGATTTTTCAAAGAGTCTTGGAATCAAAGGACAACCAATGAAGTTTGGGGATTTATACAGAACAAAGCTTAAGAAGGAATGGAATTTCTTCTTTGATACTATCAGTCGTTGTTTTCTGAATAAAGTCTCTAACTTTGATGCATTGCCTTCAGCTTCAGTTCAAATTGGGTACTCTCTAATCCGTGAAACTCCTTTTGATTATGGATTGTTTCTTTTGAAAGCCTTTTATGCTAGAAAAACAGAAAAGTGTGGATATGTCTGTTTTATTAGATTCTTTCAATTGATATTTTCATATTTATGTCCCAATGTTGAATTTGAAAATGATGATCAATTGCGTATCTTTAAGATTTCTGAAATTAATATCAAATCCTTGGAGAAATCTGATAAGGTGAATAATTTGGAAGGCAATCCTATTATTCCTGATAAGGTCAGGCTTCTTTTGACAAAGAGAATGTCTACTTATTATATGGATCTATCACTGATGGTCTTGGACCTATTTCTGGTGCTATGAGACAGGACACTACCAATCCTGTTTCTGACCAAAGCACACAACCCAAACACTCTACCAAACAGTCATCCACCTCTGGTGTCTCACAAAAGGCATCAGTTGTAAAATCAAAGAAATTAGCTAGATCTGATGGGTCTGGAAGACAATCAGGGTCAAAGAATTTCTCCACTCCAATCCACTCTCAAAAGAAGTTAAAAGGGGGTGAACAAGGGGTCCTGGTTAAGAAGAAATCTGTGCTTGAGATTGATCAATCTTTGATTGATATAGGGGTGTATAAGGAAATAGGAGAAAAGAGGAAGTTCAGTAAAAAAATTGATTCTGAGTCTGATTATGATTCTGATGATGACAAATTACCTTTATCAGTTTCTTTGAAGAAAAAGGAAGTCATTGATGTAGCTCCTAAAGAACTGACTATTTCTGAAAAGCCAAAGAAAAGAAGGAGATTACTTAAAAAGAGTCAATACTTCATTCCTCTGGAGATACAGAATCTTGATGATGATATAGAGAACATTCTGAATCTGATTGTATCATCAGTTCCTGATTCAACTACAAATCCTGATATCTCTATTCCTGATGCTTCACCTGTGAAGCTTGTTGAAATTTCTGATTCTCCAGCACCTACATCTCCAAAAAGAAGAATAATTGAAATGTCTGTGGATGATGTGAACAAAATTGCTGCACAGCTTGGATTAAAGTCTATCTCACTCAAACAGAAAGATTCTACTGAAAAGGTCTTTCATAGACAGAAGAAACAGAGGATTACTTCACCTATGAAAGGATCTAGCCCACAAGAACCTGAACTTCAAAGTAGTTCAGCAGCTACTGCAAATCCAGTCACACAAGAACCATCCATTCAAAGTATGGATGCAGACATTGCTGAAGGAATAGTCCCACAAGAACCACTTTCTCAATGGGAGAGTGAAGACAAGAGTATTCCTGCCCCACAAGAACCATCTTCTCAAAGTGAAGATGCAGGCAAAATCACATCAGCAAAGGAGTTTCCTGACACTGCTCAAGGGGCTTCTGAAATTGAATTTGACTTAGTTCAAAGTCTGGCAGATAAAGTTGTTCATGCTAAGAATATTGCTGAATGTGATGAAATACTGAAGGACATTGCATATGAGGGAAGCACACAAGAACCTTTGACTCAAAGTGTTGAAGAAGCTTCACCTAGAGCCTACATTCAATTGACTCCAAAAGACCAATATTCAAATGGTCGTATGCCTATTCACAATAAGATAGAGAAAATTTATTCTACAACTTAGCTTTCATGTCTCTACCTGGAAAGGCCAAGTGAACAATCTCATTATTCTACAATTTCCTCCCTCTATTTGTCGACAGCCCAGTAATCACAGTCCTCCCCACAAGCATATTCAAGACACACTACACAATGAAACTCCAAAACATATTCAAGGAAATCGTCAAGTACGGACAATACTTTAATTTAACAGAACCATCAAATTCAAACAATACTTTACAGGTTCTTACTAGTCAACTCTGAGCAAGTGTTAAACATAAAAATTCAAAGCGAAGCCTTAAGTTCAACTTTAAAAAAAAAAGAATGAGGAACCCAAAGAATGAAAATAAACCTTAATATTGAGTCCCCTGTGGTAGTCCATAGTCAATGTCCATAGCAAATAACTAGGATCTTGTTAAGCCATTCCCCCTTCTCTTTCCTTGTTTCAAATTAAACTAAAATCAACAACAAATCCAATTTAACATCGACAAGTAAAAAAATAAAATAACAGGCTACCAAAATTTACCTCCAAAAACCACTTTGTAGAATCTAGCTGCGTTGTGTGTTGGTTCACCATCACCATATAGACCTCTTTCCCTTTCCCGACTCTTAGAACTACACCCAAAACAAACACCTCACTTTATAAACGTTGTTAAAATCAGACAATAGTATTTAGTCACCGTTGTGTGACTACTTTTGAAGCAATATCTGGTAAAAACACTTGTCTAAGTTTTACAACGCTTTTTCGGACCGTTGTAAGACAACCTGTTAGACAACACTACTTTCCAAAACCGTTGTAAAACTGTTGTCGACTTTGATCTTTCAGACAACACTTTTAAAAACTGTCGTTAAGTTCACTATCAGACAATACACAGAAAAGCTTGAATAAAAAACCGTTGTGTGAAAATTTCGGCCAACGCTTTTTCGTCGAAGTGTTGTCTGATGAGTGTCGTTTGAAGGCAAAATTCTTGTAGTGATGGTAAAGTACGAGGTGAAGGAGGAAGGTATGATGGTGATCAATGAGGAGAATGTAACTCCGAAACTGAATTCCAAAACTGATGAGAAGAAAGAGGAGTTGAATTTGTGGTATTTGCATAAAGGCTCTAGTAACTATATGACAGGACAGCGAGGAAAATTCAGTGAATTAGAGGAAAAAGGGATAATATCCCTGGCTTATTATATACAAGTAGGATCATCCATGTATCTAGTATTTTTACCAAATTAAAATATTTTGGGCCTAGGTTTTCACCATGCGCCCTTGTTTGGTTTTAGATGGTTTTATGCAAACTCAAAATTTAGAAGGTTCTAGAAAACAACCTATCAATCATTATATAAATATTGAGCCTATAGGCAAATAAAGGTGGTGTTTGTTGATGGCAAAGAGTGCTGCTTCATCGAGGTCAGCTTTTTTAAAGTTCTTTTTTGGTGGTACAAATTGAATGTAAGGTTCTTTATCATTTCTCATAA
This sequence comes from Kitagawia praeruptora, assembly GCA_037693485.1. Classification (NCBI taxonomy): domain Eukaryota; kingdom Viridiplantae; phylum Streptophyta; class Magnoliopsida; order Apiales; family Apiaceae; genus Kitagawia; species Kitagawia praeruptora. The sequence continues at coordinate 132,398,265 of CM075347.1, forward strand.
AGAATGAATTAATTTAGGTTGGAATAAAAAGGATGTCTGGCCTACTTAAAAGTCAGTCATTCTGGATGTTGCCATACACATCTGGTAATGAATTTTCATTTCTGGTGTTTTGTTAGTAAATGTTCATCATACCTAACTATATTTCATGTAAATTCAATGTAAATTTAAGGTATTTTTATTTCTTTGTCAGAGTTCATTTAGATAATTTTTAATAATTTGAAATTGGTCTTTTTATGTGTTGATACATGATAGATTCAATAAATTTTAGGTCATCCGAATTACATTAATTCGGGTCAGGCCTAAAAATAGCTTGAGTTTACTGGATTCAATTATGCCAATTTGAGCTGACAAACCATTATTGTCCGTTCGGACGACTCTTTAAAATATCATTAGCCCAATATTTGGAATAAGCCCAAATATATTCGTTCCACCGCCATAACTATCATTACGGAAGGAAACTTGTCAATTAGAGTATTACTTACGCACGAAGAATAATTCGTTACTTGCGCGTGAAGAATAAAGGTGGTGAACGAACGAACGAACCCTAGAACTATGTGGGCTTGATTTCCTATATAAAGGATACGTAGGCACCTTGAGAGGGCATTCAGAATCCCATACACTCGGATAATACCTCTCAAGCTCAGCCCCAAATTCATAAAAACCCTATTCTATACGTTCAACCCTAATTACAAATTCAATTTAGGGCTTACGAAAATTAGCCTTAAAATTTGGCGCCGTCTGTGGGAAGGCGTATAGAGACCTTAAACCTTTAAAGCAATCACAAATTCTCCATTATGGCTCAACCAACCAAAAATACAATCATCTTACCTTTCTCTACAAACCTCATCCAAGGGGAGACCTCCACACGTCTTTGCTCAACCATCACCCGGAGTGAGGCAGATGCTCAGAACCACCCGATCCATCTAAGTGCTCAGGCCGCTTTGAGTGATGATCGTCGTGAGGCATTGAACCGAAGAGCCGCACGAGAGGAACAAAGAATTCGTCGTGATCCAAGCCCTATTAGGGGTCGCAATTTGGAGAGAGACTTTGAGAGAGTGCGTGATAGAACTCTTAATGATGATGAAGATCAACTCCAGGAGCGGATGAGGGCATTGGATGAGCAGCAGAGAGAAATTACTCGAGAGCGTGAATGCTTGGAACGAAGGTTGGTTCAAAGAGGTTCACCGCCCAGGAGATCTCCTCCGAGAGTTTCGCCCCCACGAAGATCTCCATCCCCTAGGAGAAGGTCCAGAGACAGATCACCTAGAAGGGGAGAAGGGGAAGGAGGAGGACGTTCTCCTTCGCGTGACCGATCCCGACCTGGTGATGATGGTCGAAGGGACGATGATGGTCATAGGAGGAGCGAACGAAGGGAGTATGATGATCGAAGGTATGATGAGGATAGAAGGCGTAATGATCGATACTATGAGCGCAGATATGACCGGCACGCTGATGAGTCTGCAATTTTGAGGGAGAAGTTAGAGAATATGGAGCGTGCTATGCTTGGAGGAGGCACGAGTAATTATTCGACTGAATCTCCCTTGGTCAGATATGTTCGTGAATATGTGCCAGCAATTAGACGAACTATCCCTAATATGACATACTACAATGGTAAAGGGGATCCATACGAGCATGTGACCCAGTATGAAAGACAGATGAGGCTAGCTGGACATGATGAGACTACCATGTGCCAGATGTTTGAAGTTTACCTAAAGGATGGTGCTCAGGGGTGGTACCGTACTCTGTTGCCTAACTCAATTACGTCGTATGAACAAATAAGGAGCAAGTTCTTGAAGCACTTTGATTACAATAGGAGGACTGGACAACTGACCGCTTCACTTGTCAATGTGAGGCAGAGGTCGGACGAGTCATTGGCTATATACATGAAGCGCTTTAAACAAGAATGTGAGAAGGTGTCGTCATTGGACGAATCAAAGGCAATGGGTTTCTTCTACAGTGGATTGGACCGCATACAGAGTCGCAAACTGCTCTCTTCCTTTTATAAGATTGTTCCACAGAGTCTTAATGATATGTACCAAAGGGCTGAAAATATACGTCGAAAAGAGGAAGCTCTAGGCGCTCTTCCATATAGCCCAGAGAAGGAGACACATGACATCAAGAAGGACAAAGCAGTGGACTCTTCAAAAAAAGGGAAAACGAATGGAGTAAAGTTTATCAAGAAGGATACTGTCAAGGAGGCTGATATGATATACACGCCACTTAATACCACTCAGTCCAGAATCCTTAATGAGATCAAGAAGAAGCCCGGGTTTGAACGCCCTCCGAAAATGAATGTGCCCAGTAATAGAAAGAACCAGAAGAAGTACTGCGAGTACCATGAGGATACAGGCCATACAACCGAAGACTGTTTTAACCTTAAGCGACTAATTGAAAAGTTGATTAAGGATGGTGAGCTGAGAAAATTCATTGCTAAAGATAAGGAGGAACGTCAGGAGCTGAAGGAGAAAAAGAAAGAGATTAGGGGGGAGATTAACACTATCTCAGGAGGAACCATCCTTGGAAAAAGTACTAAAACAACTAAAAGGAAGTATGCCGGAGAGGTTTACAATCTTTATAAGCAGGTTGACCGACCAAAACAGCTACTCCCTATCTCATTCACGGAGGACAATTATGAGGGAGTCACATGGCCGCATGAAGATCCTTTTGTGTTTACATGCATGCTTCATAATCATAAAATCCGCAAAGTATTGATTGACGGTGGAAGTGCAGTGAATGTCATGTTCAAGAATGCTTATGATAGAATGATGTTGGACGGAGAGGAGATGGAAACTTGTAATGAGCCACCTTTATTCGGTTTTGGCAACCAACCTGTTTCAATCGCAGGAATGGTAATCTTTAAAGTTGAAATTTAGACAGACCCAAGGATAACAGAAAAAGAGTTGAAGTTCTATGTGGTGGATGTTGATTCGCCTTATAACATGATTTTGGGACGACCCATGCTCACAGCCTTCCAGGCGACCTACTCATTGCCACACTTAAAGATGAAGTTCCCAACAGAAGAGGGAATCGGAGAGGTTAGAGGGGATCAGACTGCTGCCCGAACTTTAACTCTCGAAGAGATGAACGAACAATATGCAAGAGTGGATAAGGAGGTAGAGCCAAGTGACCAAGCCATTAATAAAGGTACGGGTGGTCGTAGGAAGGGTAGAGCCGTGGTTGAACAGATTGGGGAAAGGAAAATGACAATGAATATTAAACTTGAAAGATTCGGTGCTGATTTGACAAAGTCAAGGCTGGAGCCTTCCAATGAAGTAGAGCATGTGGAATTAGAACCTGGGAGACCCGAACGGACGGTGTCCATTGGTAAGGATATTCCAAGTTTCATCAAAACGGAGTTGATTGCCACTTTGAGAGAGTACAAAGAAATCTTTGCCTGGGGACCGGAGGATATGCCAGGAATCAGCAAAGACATCTCAGTCCATAAGTTGAACATCAAGCCAGAATACAATGCTGTCAAGCAGAAAAAAAGAAATTTTGCTCCTGATCGACAAAAGGTGATCGAAGAGGAAGTAAAAAAGCTTTTAACAACCGGGTTCATTGAAGAGGCCAAGTTCCCAGAGTGGCTGGCGAATGTCGTGGTAGTGAAAAAGGCAAATGGCAAATGGAGGATGTGTGTAGACTATACGGACTTAAACAAAGCTTGTCCGAAAGACCACTATCCATTGCCAAACATTGACCAGCTCATCGATGAAACGGCCAGATACTCTATGTTAAGTTTCCTAGATGCCTTTTCAGGATATCATCAGATTGCTATGGCAGAGGAGGATATACCCAAGACTTCGTTCATCACTCACAATGGGACATACCAGTACATCAAGATGCCCTTTGGGATGTTAAATGCAGGGGTGACGTACCAGAGGATGATAAATAAGGTATTTGCGAATCAAATTGGGAGAAACATGGAATGCTATGTAGATGATATGATTGTCAAGAGTAGTGATCAAAGTCATGTATCCGATCTTCGAGAGTGCTTCCAGACGCTCAGAAAGCATCAGATGAGGGTGAATCCGACTAAGTGCACATTTGGTGTTCGTTCAGGAAAGTTTCTTGGATACCTAGTAAGTGAATGAGGTATAGAAGCTAACCCAGAGAAAATTGATGCAATCATAAATATGGAAGCCCCTAAGACAAAGCGGGAAGTTCAGCGGCTGACTGGGAGACTTGTAGCCTTACGCCGCTTTATATCAAGAAGTGCAGAAAAGTCTCTTCCATTTTTTGATACTTTAGGGGGAGTGAAAGATTTTATTTGGACACAAGAATGTGAAAAGGCATTTCAGCGAATAAAGGAGTACATGTCGAACCACCACTCCTGGTTAAGCCAAACGAGCAAGAGACATTGCAACTGTACCTAGCATCCACAGATCGAACGGTCGGGGCAGTCCTTATAAAGGAAGAAGTAGACATCCAGAAGCCGGTGTTCTATATAAGTCATGCATTGAAGGATGCCGAAACACGGTATCCCAACATTGAGAAGTTTGCTTTGGGGTTGGTGATGGCCGCAAGGAAGCTTCGACATTACTTTCAGAGCAGAACTATTGAGGTCATTACTGATCAGCCCCTCAAGAAAGTTTTGCAGAAGGTAGAGGCATCAGGAAGATTAGTGGCTTGGGCGGTCGAACTGGGGCAATATGACATTGTTTACAGGCCAAGGACTGTGATCAAAGCCCAGGCATTGGTAGATTTTATGGTGGAATGCTCTTTCCAGGCTAACAACACTGGCGTTGACAAGGTACCAGATCCACCTTTATCAAATATTCCTAAATTGTGGACTCTTTACGTTGATGGTTCTGTAAGCCAAGATAAGTATGGTGGAGGAATGGTCCTAACCAGTCTTGGGGGTTTGAGGTATGTCAAGCCGTTTGTTTTAGCTTCAAACTTACTAATAATGAGGTAGAGTATGAAGCACTCTTACCTGGAATAAGATTAGCCCTGAGTCTGGAGGTAAAGTACTTGGAAGCTTATAACGACTCCCAATTGGTTGTTAAACATTTTTCGGGGGAATATTAGCTGAAGGAAGAAAGACTCAAGGTGTACGCAGAGGCTGTACGAAAGCTTGCTTCAGAATTTGAGCAATTCGACTTGCTAGGTGTGGCAAGGGAGGACAACGGACGAGCCGATGAATTGTCCCGATTGGCTACTGCTGAGGTTAAATCATTGGATGGGTCGGTTTATTTTACAGTTGTTCAACAACCATCAGTGATTCGAGGAGAAGTAAATTTCATTGCTCAATTTATGAATTGGATGACTCCAATTAGGGATTATCTTGAAAAGGGAATTCTTCCTCCTGATCGAACGGAAGCAAGGAAAGTGCTCTATAGGGCGGCCAGTTATGCTATGGTGGGCAATTTACTTTACAGAAGATCAGCCACTCAACCGATGTTAAGGTGTGTCAGCCCGGAAGAAGCGAGACTCATTCTCGAAGAGGTACATGAGGGCATTTGTGCAGACCACCTAGCAGGGCATTTGTGCCATCAATGTCAAATACATGCGAACGTGCCAAAAAAACCTCCTACAGAGCTTACAAGCATTATGTTCCCCATTCCCTTCGCTATGTGGGGGATAGACATTGTAGGAAAGCTTCCAACTGGAAAAGGTCACGCGGCCTATTGCATTGTTGCAATTGATTACATGACTAAATGGGTGGAGGCAAAACCACTTCAGAAGATTACAGAGGCTGCAGCTGTAAAATTTGTCCAAGAGCACATTATTTTTCGGTTCGGAGTTCCAAAGGTTATGATATCGGACAATGGCACCCAGTTCACAGGTGACAAGTTTCGTGAGCTGGTGGAGACGTATAAGATTGACCATAGAACTAGCTCAGTCGCTCATCCTCAAGCGAATGGACAGGTTGAGGATGTTAATAAATCAATCTTCAATGGTATCGAAAAACGTCTAGAGGAAGCCAAAGGTTTATGGGTAGATGAATTACTGCATGTGCTTTGGGCGTACGGAACGACACCTAGAACTGCAACCAATGAAACGCCTTTTCGGCTAGCTTATGGAACAGATGCCTTGGTTCCAGTGGAAATTGGTTTGCCATCGTACCGGAATTTATGTTTCAGTATGGACAAAAATGAGGAGGGATTAAGGGCGAACCTTGACTTCATTGAAGAAATAAAAGATGAAGCAACCCTTCGAACAGTATCTTATCAACAAAAGGTGGCTCAGTATTTTGATTCAGGCGTAAAAAAGAGGTTATTCAAAGTTGGAGATTTGGTCCTTCGTGAAGTAGCTGCTTCGAAGCCTACCCAGCAGGGCAAACTAATGCCAAATTGGGAAGGACCGTACAAGGTAATTGGGATGCCAAGGGTAGGAACGTGCAAATTAGCTACCCTGGATGGCCAACCAATTAAAAATACTTGGAATGCGTCCAGACTAAAGAAATACTATCAGTAGGTTGGTGATATTTATATCTATTTACTTATCTATTTATTTATTGAAGGATATGTTGTCCCGCATATAGGATTATTATTAAAGTTGTGTTTTGATGTATTCCCAACATCAAACTCAGTTATATGTTTCCTACTATTAATAAATTTTTGAGGTTTTTCTTCATATGTTATTATTATTACATGTGTTTTAGAAATACTTCTTAACCTTCCTTAGACTAGTGATATTCTAGCATTTTAAATAGAATGATCACTGGGGGGATAAGGTACGATCGATCATAAATTTGTTTAGATAAGCAACAAAGTATTGTGCTAACATTCGAAAACAAGCATGTATAGTCAATTAATGTTTTATTAGCTTAAAACAAAATAGTGCAAGTAGAATCAAGCATGACTTGGGCCCAAGTCGAATTGCTTGATGCTTGGAAACTAGGGCATTAATCGTAAAACCTCTCACGGATGTTAATTTATGAAAAGTGCTAACAGGAGAAATACCTTATAAAGGTGTATCCTATCGTCTATGTACACTAAGTGATTAAGTGCTTGGTTATTAGGGATCTCCCCTGGAAATACTAAGAGAGTAAGTCATGTGTACGAAATAGAACAAAATGCAAAGCTGGGATAACTTATTAAAGTCCTTAAGTAAGTTGGGCCTAGATAGGCGAACAACTAAATAAAGGCTTGCAGACAATAATCCAGTTACATACAGGAAAATAAACTAGTAAAAGTTTAGTCGAGCCGAACGAAAGTAAATACGGAAAGGAGACCTATGACTCGTCCCCTTGCTCGGCAGGGGTATCCTTAATGGGATCTATCTCATCCTCAAGAAGGAAGTCTGTGTACTTGTCCCCTACAATGGATCGAACTTTGAGCAGACGATCCTTCAACCCCTCGGCATACCAGATTTCTTGAGCTTCCTCTTCGCTCTTCTGGGCCCTAGCTACCTCTATCTTCAAATTCTCAAGAGAAGTAGTAGCTTCTGACAGGGACTTTTGTAGGTCTTCCTTCAAAGAGTTTACCTCAGTTAGTTTTTTTTCTGCTTTGATCTTGAGTGTGTGTTCCATCTCCAAATCCTCTTGAAGTTTGAGTCTTGCTTCACTCGCCTGTAAGGATTCCTTCGCCTGAGAGGCAATCCACATCACAGCCTGGGAAAAGTAAGGAGTACTTAGATATGGTAAGTATATGACTAATGAAAACAAGAAAGATGAATAAATAGTATACCTGAGTAGCATGGGCGAGCACTTGCTCATTACCTACCGAAAGAGGAAGATCCCTCTTATCCTGGTCGTCCGGAAGGCAGATGAGTGATGAGACCTGATGACCGAAAGTAACGGAGGAAGAGCTGGCTGAAACCATAGCAGAACGAGGCAATTGAACACTGAATTCATCTTCACCAATCCTAAAGCATTTGGACACAAAACCTTCAGCTGTTAATTAAATCCATAACATCCCTGTGCCTCCTTCTGCTTTGCACTGCCTCTATAGCATCTATGTGAGATATGTCTCGATCATCCGTTCGGTTGTCGGTTGATGTTACACCCAATGCTTTGTCAACAGCAAATGATGATTGTTTTGCAAGTGCTTTCGCTTTCATGTTGGCTCTCATATGTTCTTTCTTTTTCTCAAGTTCAGCATTTCGTCCGGACACTGAAAAAGAAAACCAGAAAACAAATTAGTCATGGCAACAGTAAGTCAATAAGGACGTATAAAGGAAATAAGAGAGCATGGTAGATAAATAAAAAGCAAAAGCTGACTCTAAGGTATGTACGAGCGACTCCTTTTACCATGAATTTTAAGTAAGTGATGTTCATCTACTGCTTCAGACGCTGACATGATGTCTTCTTCAGTCCAATCCTTAAGGAGTTTAGCATATTCAACTTTTTCATCGTACTCCAACGAGTGTTTGGGGATGGGCATTGGTTCAACTGCCCAGTTGTTAAGCCCATCCAACCCAGGACCAAATAAGTAAACCCACTCTATGTAAGCGGTTTTGTTATTTGAGACGGTATATGTCCATTTCTGTCTTTTCGGACGAAGCCCGATAGCATAAAATCCAGGACATTTCTTTGAGCCAGTTAGATTGAAGTGATGCCAGAATAGTTGGGTGGATAGTTCAACACCTTTAAGTTTACACCTATAGATGAAGGCGTTTATCTGATAAAAACTATTAGGTGCAATCTGGCCGAGAGCCAATCCGGTCTCAAGAACAACCTTTCGGACGAATGGATGAATTGGGACTCGAAGGCCACAGGAGAAAGACGGCCGAGAAATTCCTAATCCATTAACGTTATGATACCTTACCTCGGTATACACCTTATCATCAGCATCAGGCATCATAACAAAATACTCATTTGCGAAGTTAAAATCATCACCCATTCTATCAAATTTTTCTGGTTTAATTTAGCTTCGACGATTGAAGCTAGAAAATAGACCAGCATTACCAACTATGTCTTCGTTCAAAACTACCGGGTGACTAGGTCCAACTTCATGTATGGCTGGGGTTGGCACTAAAGCCATGGAAGTATTATCTTTCGTTCGTTTGGAAGTCATCTGCAAGAAAGAGTCAAAGTGAGCCCGAGCGAAATACAAAAAAATATTTACAATAAAAAATATTTAAAGTAATCGCCCGGGGACTTGACACTTCATCTCAGGGATAAGCCCAGAGGATTACAGGACAATTTCAAGACGAATGGATGGAATGGATGGGATTTATGGGCATAATAAATTAGTCTAAATAATTGCATTGGACTATTTGCTGGACACATAAAAATTTGCACAAATGGGTGATAATTATATGGCACTACCGGGCGACCGAATGACAGTGTTAAACAAGCATGTTTCCTGATCTATAGCCGAAGGGACATATAATTACATTTCCTACTTTTATCGGGTTCTAAAGTATGTGCGAAGCCTAAGCCTATATATTCATCAATCTCAAAACGGGCGAACGAGTCACTCAAGCCAGGCGGGTGAATGATTTTACAAGAAAAAAAGTCTTCGTTTAGTATGCAGTACTAGCAGGCAATATATATGTGAGTAAGTAAAAACTTAAAGAGTGTAAATACATCTATCCTAACAGGTTGCCGGAAAAGCAAGAACTCTAAAATTCAAGTACTGAACACGAGCAAGTTCACAAGTAAGATGACAAAGCTAATGAAATGCAGTAAGAACATATTGCGTACGAGACTTGTATAAGAGCCGTAAAAACATGCCGGAAAGTCAATATTTCAAAAGTTTTAAGTACCAAGAACATCATATTTACTTAAAGACGTTTAAAATGAAGACTTACTTGTAAGAAAGCACAAGGTGAAGAACCAGATCTGCAGAAACAAGCTTGAAGATTCGTTGATTGTGTTCACCGAAAGAGCTCGCCGATTAACCGGAGGTTGCAACAGTCGGGTGTCTTTTAACGAGCCTCTGAAATATATGGGTAGTTTGGAATTATATACAGCCACTGGATTATTATGCTCAAAAGTCAAGCATGGAAAAAAGATATTAAAATATATATATTTGAATGTATATATATATGTGAAGATGTTCGCCCGCCGGACCTATAACTCATTCGCTCGCCTACATTGTGATAAAGGTTGATTTGCTTTGTCAATTAACTTATAAATAAGTGACAAATATCACTTGTCACCAGATTGACATGGTGCAAACAAAAGAGGTCAAAAAAAAATAATAAAGTTGACTAAAAGACTTGGACAGTAGCTTGCCATCTTTGGAAGCTTGATTAGTTAATATATTATTAACTCAAGCTTATTAAAAATTTGGATGATCATGCATGGACTGTGGTTCGCTCGCCTATATGCTGAATGGTTGACTAAGCAAGGAATTGGTCAAATATGAGGTAAATATAAAAGTGGAAGAGGTTGATCCCATTCCAAAATATATTTTATGATCTCATAAATTATATTATTTGAGTCTTTTTCAGAACAAGTTCAAAAAAAAACTGGGGACTTGTTGATACATGATAGATTCAATAAATTTTAGGTCATCCGAATTACATTAATTCGGGTCAGGCCTAAAAATAGCTTGAGTTTACTGGATTCAATTATGCCAATTTGGGCTGACAAACCATTATTGTCCGTTCGAACGACTCTTTAAAATATCATTAGCCCAATATTTGGAATAAGCCCAATTATATTCGTTCCACCGCCATAACTATCATTACGGAAGGAAACTTGTCAATTATAGTGTTACTTACGCATGAAGAATAATCCGTTACTTGCGCGTGAAGAATAAAGGCGGTGAACGAACGAACGAACCCTAGAACTACGTGGGCTTGATTTCCTATATAAAGGATACGTAGACACCTTGAGAGGGCATTCAGAATCCCATACACTCGGATAATACCTCTCAAGCTCAGCCCCAAATTCATAAAAACCCTATTCTATACGTTCAACCCTAATTACAAATTCAATTTAGGGCTTACGAAAATTAGCCTTAACATTATGTAGAATACAATGAAGATTATGTTGTAAATAGGCTGAACATACACTCTATAAACACACACAAACTGTATAGACACACACAAAGCTGTATACAAAAGAAGCAAACTATAACTGTAAAATAAAAGACCGAAATACTTTGAAGACTACATTGTATTGCTACTGTGTTACATCTAATAAAGTACAAGATGCTATTTAAAAGAAAAACCGCCCATACTGAGTGGCTGAAAACTAGGTAAACTAAATCACTTACCTTCCTAAATAAACTCCATTGCTATCTTTATTTTCCCATAATCCTAAAATCCCTCTAACAACTAATCGACCAAATCAAACAATGATTTCCTTGACGTAAATAAAGAAACTAATTACCGAGTTAATATTAATCCCAACATTCTTCCACTTAATCTTAAACTCGTCATCAGTCCGTTTGCTTTAAAACTTTGCCCGTCTGGCACATCGACTCTTGAACTCGTCAGGCTCATCGACTCTTGTGCGCCCACTGGCACAACATCCTGTGTGCCCACTGGCATGACTTCTTGTTCCCATACGGCAATTCGCACTTGCCCGGGACTTGGTGTGCACACAACACACTCTCCACCCCCCTTCTTCACATTGTGGGAAGATCATCATAACCCGTCTGGCAATTCACATTTTCCCGGGACTAGGCGCGCACACAGCACACCCCTTTCTCCACAATGCAGGAAGGTCATCACAGCTTCACAACAAATCATCACAACACTGATGGTTTTACTGCTTCTACTATTCTCGTTACACTCACATTCTTCTGCCTTGCCTGTTTCCTTTTCAACAGCCTCTACTCCCGCCCTTAGCGTCCACATTTTGCACTTATACAATCATATGCGCCATCTGCGCTACTAGTAATCAGTCCTGCTACTAGCTTTCTCAAGACGCTTCAATCCAAGAGCTAGCTTCCAACACATGGAAACTCTTGATTCACAATCAATCTACTGTTGAATCTGCAGACAAATACCAAAATAATGCAACCATATGCAGCCTCATATTCTGCACCTTGGGCATATACGCCCCATGTTATCGGGTGACTAACTCCACTTTAATCACTACCCCGATACATACATGGAACAACAACATCTTCATAACACCATTGGGAACCAACCAAAAACTGACAAAGGAGACTGCTCCCTTGCCTACATCATTCCTGCCAACACACACGGCCAACAATACATACCGACACACATCGATATCTTCATTCATCCTTTTTCGAATCCACGCAAGAAGCCAACCTTTGGAACTTTGCAAATCATAGGCGTCAAAAACCATCTCTTGCCTCTTACTAACAAAACATCTGCTACTCAGCCCATCTTGATTAGCAACAGAATGGATCCCCACTTCTTTCATGTCAATCGTAGCTTATTTCCTATCCAGGAGCCTTGTTTTCCCTATCCATGTTCTTGTCAATAACCTGTAGCACCTGGAAAACATTGACGAATGGAATCACCAGCCTTCCCCCAGGTTTCAACTGTTCAAGCAGTGGGGCAGGAATCTCTAGTGCAGCTGCTCCAACATGGATTGCATCATAAGGTGCATGCTCTGGCCACCCAAGCCTTCCATCAGCAACATACACTGAAAGGGATCATTCTTTTAGATATGGAGCTGCTTCACTTTTCTAAATATTCTCAACTGAACTAGAGACAAGCTGAGGGATGTGTTCTACACCAACTGCACGACCTTGTGGTCCAACCATAACCACAAAACATGCTGTCAAATACCCAGTTCCTGAACCAACGTCTAAGGCATGCATTCTAGGCTTCAAATGCTCTTCCAACAACTGAAGGCGTGTGGCATGCATATGGGTGCAGAAATGGTGACATTATAACCTATACCCATAGGACTATCATCATAAGCTGAGGCCCCATTTGGTACAAAGCCCTATCAATTGTCTGCATCACTTCAACTACTTTCTTCGAGCTTATAACACCATAACGGTACAACTGACCCACCATTGCATTGTTCTTCTTGATGCTACTTCCAGAAAAATATCGGTCCATCCGTGAGAAGGAGTCACTACGCCATAGATGGCCTATTGCAACTTTTGGGCATGGGTGTTACCACTAAGGATGTTACCATAGGTATGCAATTTTTGAGCTATCGCAACCTTGTGATTGTGGTGTTACCAAATCCTCAAAAGTATGTTACTATAGCTATAAAGGTGTTAACAGTGGGTAACACCATGTGATGTGTTACCATAGAGTATTCATAAACAAAATTTTTATGTTATTTAAAATTATTGATTTAATAATTATTTGACTTTAGAAAATAATTAATTTTGACAAAATTGTTGAAGTTATCATTTTTAAACGTAATATTCCATCAAATAATTAAATTAACATAAATTTGTAATTTTTTTTTAAAAAAGTACAGCACTGTAAATTAATGAGATGGGCTGAGCGGCAAACAAATACACAAAACGGAAAAACAAAAATTTAGAATTAGGGTCAAATACAAGTTTGAGGAAAATTGGGGGTAAATAAACTTCTATCATTGTAAAAATTAATGTTCCATCAATTAATTAAATTATTTATATTTCATAAATATTAAAAAAACAATAGAAAAATAATAATAAAAACGTACACTGCATATTGAGATTGGACTGAATTATTAGGATTGGGCTGAGCGGCAATACGAAAAGAAAATAGAGAGCGGCAAAATGAAAATTTTGTATTAAGGTTATATTTACCCCCAATACGTAAACAGTGTTCAGCCGCGTGTGTATTTCTTTCATCCCAAATCTCTCTCAAACCCTAACTCGTCTCTATCTCGCCACTGTTTCAATTTTTCCGATCTAAACCCTAAATTATCGATCGCTTTCAACATTTTATACAATAAATCGAGTCTCTCATCAATTCTTTTGTTCGATTAATCCAAGAATCGTTCAAATTAGGCCAAGGGTTGGTTAAATCGAAAAGATTTTGATGAACAACCAAAATCGTCTCAATCGATTTCGGTTTTCAGAGTCAAATCGACAGTTATATACACTAAATATATACACACACACATAATCTCAATTTGTATGCTTAAATATTCGAAACCCTAACTTGTTTGTGAGATTTAACTGCAGGTATTATGACTTTCGGTCTTCTTCATTCAAGATCGGAGATAATAGCTTCAAAGCTATGAAATTGAAAGCTTAACTCGATCGAATCGCCACCTGACTCAGTGAGTCGACTCGGTTTCTAGCGAGTTTGGAACAGGTATAACTCAGTGAACTCATTATAGTAAAATTATTTGTTAGTTAAATGGATAATCTAGTCTGCAATTAGTTCACTTTGGCATCCATGTTTATTAATTTAATTTAAGGATTAAAAATGTTAGTGTATATTGTTCTTCTGGAAAACCAACAATATTGGCTATTCATTTTTGAATTTTGTTGTAATAATTAATTAAATAATTGGAGTAGAGTGTTGATGAGATGTTTTAATGATGTGTTTAATATGGGGTCATAGTAGTTGAGTCTAAATCCATATGGTCTTCAACGCCATAGAGAATGGGTGGTTAGTAGATTAAAATATATGGTGAAGGTAATATATGACATTGTCTTGCCGCCTTTGGTTCATCTTGTTTACTCGGATGGAGTACAGTCATATGCTTGTAATACAATACTCGCCGTGCTTAAGAGTCACAATAAGAGATTTGATGTTATATGTTGCTTGCTTGACTGTCTCAGGTACTTTGGTAATTTATAAATTTCCTTTTGAAGCCTGACATAAATATCGTAGGGCTGTTTAATGACTAGAGTAATTTATTCCTCATTTGCCATTAACATAGGGGGTAATTTTTGTACAGCTCATAATGCTCACTTCTTTTTGCAGTTCTTACTCTTGTGGGATGGGTGCATGGTTGTTAATCTTTTATTACTACCCAAATGAACTAATTGATTTTCACATTATGATAATCTTAGAAACCACTAAAGATGTTCGCTGATCGTTTTAGTAAATACTGATTATACTGCAAGAACAAAGTGCAAGCATAAAGCTGTTGAGATATTAATCTGATCAGGCTACCTCACAAGTCATAATAGATTGCTTTTAGGTTAGGCCGGTCAAGGTCAAAAGGGCCTGTCACATTTGAGAAAAAGAGATTGCTTTAAATTGTTAGTTTTTGATTCTCAGATACATGTTTAGTTGATTGTGAATGTTATTTCTTTTACAGCAACTCGAGCGAGGGCCTGGATCATTTAGACACGCGTAGCGATATTAAACAAGGTGTGCTTCTTTGTGTGATCAAGAATTGAGTATGTTATATTTTACCTGTTACCACATTATTTTTGCTGGTCTTCTTAATCCAAATTTTCTATTTAAAATTTGTCTTTGGAATCCTTCACCTCTTTAACAGTTGATAGATTTAGAACATAAATGAATGCCACTTCATATAGTTTCTATTCATTACATTGTAAATACTAGCCTGCCTTCTGCTGTATTATCCCTGAGTGGTCAAAATCTGTAAGCTCGATCCTGCTGTATTATCTAAGGCTATCTTTACAACATTAATTTCCCATGTCTTAGCTGTGGAGTTGTTTGCTGCTCCCTCGTTACCTGACCTCCTTAGTAAAGCTCTTGGCACTACTGTATTTGCATGTGTCCAGATTCTAGTCATTTATTTGTTTTGACCAGTAAGCATATGTATTACAAATGTTGAAATTATTTTGCCAGCATGTCCATGCGTGACATGTCTTACGAGATGTAGCTCAGAGAAGTGTCATTAATGTAGCCTTGCATCAACTTTTGGCCTGTTTGTGTCTGATGTACGTATGTATTATTTGGGTCCTGGAATATTTTTTTTATTTTAACTCTTGTCTCATAAACATTTTTGTATCCCCTTGCGTTGAGATGTAAGCTGCAGCAACTTAGCGTAACCTCAATTGTCTATAGATAGTTGGTGCTGTCATGTGTTGCAGAGAATTTATTAAACTACAAGTACTTGAGTTATTTTTTCGAACTATAAAAATTGAATCACAAAATTTCTTCCTAGTAGTATTGATGCAGGTATACAACCAAAGACAACAATTATGGAATAAAACAACTGAAAGTTAGAAGTAGGGTGATGTCAGGAACTCAAGGTTTCTGATTAGTGATTACAATATATGAATGTAGTTGTGTTTTCTGAATTTTAGACATAGAAATGCAATGAACAACTAAGAAAACTGGTAGATTTAGCTATTTTTAGGTGAATTGCAGGTAGAGATTGAGAGAGGTAGAGAGATTCAGAGAATTTCTTTGAGAGATAGTTACTTATGGAGAGATAGTACTTTACCTTACCTAATTGCAGTTTATATTTTGAAAAGACAAACTTCTAATAAGTAGTCGTTATCTTTCTATTAGGTAAACAATGAAGGCATAGAGCAGTCATTTTACTTCTGGTATATGCACTTTAAATTAAAGTAGATTGGATCAGTACCAAGTGGTTAATATTGTGCGCATGACTGCACAGGTACTTGAACAGATAATTAACAAGGATTATTAATTATCTAATGTACGATGCACTCATCTGAAAATTTGAACATGAATTTTTTTCCATATTGTTTGTAAATCAAGGCATGCTAATGATTTTTTCCATGTGCTGATTTGCATTCTGATTTTTTCCATTGCTTGGAGTGATCAGGGTCTGCTCTACTATTGCACTTAACAGGTACTTCAGGTTTTCTATATTTCTACATAATTTACATGTCTCAGTTTTGGGTAGGATTCATATGATGTGTTTTGTTTGCAGCAAGAGTCCTGTGAATCAAATGACTTCAAAGGCAATGCTTACCCAGATGATCAGCCTTATTTTCAGGGAGCTACTTCCAGCGGTTCAGCCAAACAAAAAGCAGCTGTTTCCAGTTCCAGAGATGGGTTGGACACAAATATTGAAGATCTGCCAAGTACAGAGAGCAGAGAAGGAGAGACTTTTGCAGATGCATCTTTTGTACATTTTAATTTATTTTCTTCAATGTTGCTGGATTTGATTCGTTGATGTAACTATACTAGTTATGTTTTTGGTGAATGAAATTAGGATTTGAATTGGTTGTTGGTTTATTTAATGGAAAATTCGATATTCAAGTAGTACATTTTTCTTTTATTACATTTACGGTGTTACAAAAGGTATAAAGTGTGTTACAATAGGTATATTATTGCATGTGTTGCAGGCTCAAAAAGTAGGCCCCATAATAGGTCGAAAAAGTGGGCCCCACATGTTGACCTATTTTTTAATGCCACGTGTCCCCACATGTGGGACCCACATGTGGATCCTACGTGTGGCCCCACGTGTGGGCCCCATAATATTATGAAAAATTGTATCATCTGTGGTAACACACAACCTATGTTGCTATAGAGTGTTTAAGGTGTTGCTATAGAGGTTTTTGGTAACCACATTTGCTGTGTTACCTTAGGTTGTTACCTTAGGTTGGTTTTTGATGTTACCTTAATACCTGTAGTTACTGCTGAGAACCTAACACAGCTGAAGTGTTACCATAGCCCTATTTTGGCCTATGGTAACTTAAAACAGGGGTCTATGGTAACACAGTTTGGGGGTTGCTATAGGTCATTTATGGCGTAGTGAGTTACGAGAGTAGTGAAATTGGGAAGAGAAGTTAGCGATTGGGGTGTACTTTAACAAGTTGGGTCTAAATGACGCACAATAGCGTAGACCATACGCTACTATGAGCTAATGCATAGTTCCATTATAAATTGGTGCTGATTGCAAGACCATCTCTTTCCCATCAATTCTCTATATTTCTGTCATCTGCAGCCTCTGCAATCTCTCTACAGCGCCGCCCCTGCACTGGACACTCCACTGCACTTATAAGTATATTCATACACAAACAACGACCCATCTCTATCTCCTTTTCATCTGTCTCGGTGGTCTCTCTGCACACACACCAGAACAGCCCTTTCATCATTATCATCTCCTCTACTGTCTCGCTGCACTCTAACTACCACCATCATCATACTGCTATAACCGCAATAAGGATAGCCGCAACAACAGTGTCGACCATAGTCATTATGTAATAACCCAGAATTTTCAAGAAATGATTTTATTATTATTTCAATAATAATAATGTTTTTCCTAAAATGAGGAGGAATGTTTTTTTATTATTTATTTAATTACTTTGATTCAGTGGAATCAATTTCCTTTATAAAATTTTATTGACCGGATAGATACCTCGAGTCAATAGTTTATTTGTGCAAAGATTTTATTTTGGAGTGTGGAATTATTCAGTAAAAATTTTATTTTAAATTACTGAATAATTTGGAGATTTTTAAAATCCTTAGAAAATGATTATTTTAATTATTTGAGGATTTGCAGAAATTACTCGATTAATTTATAATATCGAGAATTTGGGATTTTACTGAAACAATAGTGTTTGTAGTATTTTATAAAGCCCTGTAAATTGTGATTTATGAATCACAATTATTATTTTTTTATGAATTTTTTTATAAATTATTAATATTTGTAAAATGCATATCAATTTAGAAAATTTAGATTTAATTCTAATTCTTTCTCCGAAAATCATTAAAAATATTCCAGTATTTAAATTATGCTAGAAATTTTATTTTTTCAAATTAGAGTTTTTAACTCTAAATATTATTTAAGGTGTGTAGTGCTTAATTGTATTGATTTTAAATGTTATTGGGCCCAAGGCCCATTAGGTTAACAGCAGAACACACAGATACATACAAACACACAATACACGCACAAAACACACAGTAGCCGCACAAACATTTCAGCGGGGAGAGAGACTCAGATAGAGAGGAAGGAGAAAAGAGATTTGGGGGTTTGATTTTTAACCAATTAAAACCTATACATACATATATAATCCGCATATATAATCTGTGTGTGTGTGTGTATATGTGCGTCTGTGCGTGAGTATGTCCAGCGGTGGCAGCAGAGGCGCGCGGGGAGGGGGAAGGAGAAGTCTCCGGCGAAGTCAGGTGGCCGGCGTCGCGGCGGCGCAGCCGCGGGTGGTGGCGGTCGGACTGGCAGCAGTGTAGAGAGAGAGATAGAGATGGATGAGATTAATTTGCCGATGGTTTGCTTTTCGGGAGATTCGATTCGAAATTGGAATGGTACAATTTTTTTTATATTTTTAAATTATGTATTTAATTGTCGCCATTTAATTAGTTTTAAATTGTGAGTTTTATCTTGTTAAATTTTAGTAATCTGATTATGTGGAATTTCGAGAATATGGTTGTAACTTAATTAGTTTTAAGTTGCGAGTTATGTGTTAATTTCGTAATTAGCTTAGTAGTGTCAATTATGAACATTGTTGTATTTCCGGGATTTAATTCGAAAAGTATGTTGGTAATTATAATGGTTGAGATTAATTGTGGGCCCGGTTAAATGTGCGGGTTAGTGGTGGTTAAATGTTAATTGCTAAATTGGTAATTGTTAATTTTCGATTGTAATTGTTAATTGCTAAGTGCTAATTGCTAAGTGTAATGATTGGAATTAAATTGTGGTCGTTAGTGGTTAATTATGAGTTGCCATATAAGTTGTGGAGATTATATGAATTGCTAATTGTTAGTGTCGGATAGTATGTAAAGTTATGTGGCTTACTTGTCATATATGGTCATCGATAATTGTGTATGTGCTAAGTGCTATAAGTCGAGTCATAGAATTTGTCGGATGCCACATCTGTCAATTACTTGGTAATGGTTATAATTGGTTAAATGATTATCGATAATGGTTCGGGTAGAAAGTTGATTTGCTAATTGTAATGGTTATTGTTATAGGAGGTGTAATTATATGTATGACTAATTGGCTAAGTGCTAAATGGTATGAATCAAGTTATAGTATATGTTGAAAGTATAATTGTCAACTACGTGATGTTGGCTTATGTGGATAGTTTTCCAATGTGGATAAACTTAGTTTACTTTCCTTAAATGTTGAGGTGCCGCATGTCTGGGCGGATACTTTTCCTTATGTGCTAGGTGCCGCATGTCTGGGCGGGTACTTTTCTTACTTGTTTACTTTGCTGCAAGTTGAGGCAGCTTTATTATTGCAAAAATAGGGTTGAATTGCATTTGAGGGGCTGTGCCCATAGTCCGATAAACGAATACTTCATGCCGAAATTTTCTAAAAATCCCCTGCATTCAAATTTATTTAACTTATTTAATATCAATGGCCTAGAGGCATGAAGTGGATGTTAATTCACTACAAGAAAATTGCAATCAGACAACACTCATCAGACAACGCTCGGACGAAAAAGCATTGTTTGGAATTAGAAGACAACGGTTTTTTTGTAACTTCAGAAAAGTATTGTGTCATCCAGGTACCCTACAACGGTTTAAAAACGTTGTCTAGTAAATTGATTCAGACAACGGCTTTTGAAATGTGGTGTTGTAAAGATGAGTAAGGTTGCACAACTGTTTTTACGAACATTGTCTGATCTGTTTTGAGACAATGTTTATAAACCGTTGTATGATTCACACAACTGTTTTCATATACCATTGTGTTATTACAATTCATACAACGGAATAATTAATCGTTGTTAAATCGTGTTTTGATTAGACAACGGTTTTTATGAAACCGTTGTCTAAACTACAAAAATTTTGAATAGAATTTGGTGGGAAATAATGAAATATTTGGTGGGAATAATGAAATAATTTGAATTGAATTTGGTGGGAAATAATGAAAATAATCAGACAACGGTTTTCTTATAAAAAATGTTGTGTTATATTAAGCACAACAACAGTTTTTCATAAAAAAAACCGTTGTTTAATGTTCATAAAAAAAACCGTTGTTTAATATTAAGCATTTTTGCTACGTTTTAGTTAAAATCTCGTACAACCCGACCTTTTTCTTTTTTGATTATTTTTTCCCAACACTAGAATGAGTGTTTATTAACTTTCGTACGGTTCGATCGTCGAAGAAATCATTCAAAAAAATCATTCAGCGAATCTGGATCGTGCCTCGTATAGGGAGTAGCATTTTTGCTACGTTTTTGTTAAAATCTCGTACAACCCGACCTTTTTATTTTTTGATTATTTTTTCCCAAAACTATAATGAGTGTTTATTAACTTTTGTACGGTTCGATCGTCGAAGAAATCGTCAAAAAATTATTCAGTGAATCTGGATTGTGCCTCGTTATAGGAAGTAGCACTTTTGCTACGTTTTTGTTAAAATCTCGTACAACCAGGCCTTTTTATTTTTTGAATATTTTTTGCCAACACTAGAACTAGTGTTTATTAACTTTCGTACGGTTCGATCGTCGAAGAAATCGTTCAAAAAAATTATTCAGTGAATCTGGATCGTGCCTTGTTATAGGAAGTAGCATTTTTGCTACGTCTTTGTTAAAATCTCGTACAACCCGACCTTTATATTTTTTGATTATTTTTTCCCAACACTAGAATGAGTGTTTATTAACTTTCGTACGGTTCGATCATCGAAGAAATCAATCAAAAAAATTATTCAGTGAATCTGGATCGTGCCTCGTTATAGGAATTAACACTTTTGCTACGTTTTTGTTAAAATCTTGTACAACCCGACCTTTTTATTTTTTGAATATTTTTTCCCAACACTAGAATGAGTGTTTATTAACTTTCGTACGGTTCGAACATCGAAGAAATCGTTCAAAAAAATTATTCAATGAATCTGGATCGTGACTCGATATAGGAAGTACCACTTTTGCTACGTTTTTGTTAAACTCTCGTACAACCCGACCTTTTTATTTTTTGATTATTTTTTCCCAACACTAGAATGAGTGTTTATTAACTTTCGTACGGTTGGATCGTCGAAGAAATCAATCAAAAAAATTATTCAGTGAATCTGGATCGTGCCTCGTTATAGGAAGTAGCACTTTTGCTACGTTTTTGTTAAACTCTCATACAACCCGACCTTTTTATTTTTTGATTATTTTTTCCCAACACTAGAATGAGTGTTTATTAACTTTCGTACGGTTGGATCGTCGAAGAAATCAATCAAAAAATTATTCAGTGAATCTGGATCGTGCCTCGTTATAGGAAGTAGCACTTTTGCTACGTTTTTGTTAAAATCTCGTACAACCCGACCTTTTTATTTTTTGATTATTTTTTCCCAACACTGGAATGAGTGTTTATTAACTGTCGTACGGTTGGATCATCGAAGAAATCAATCAAAAAATTATTCAGTGAATCTAGATCGTGCCTCGTTATAGGAAGTAGCACTTTTGCTACGTTTTTGTTAAAATCTCGTACAACCCGACATTTTTATTTTTTGATTATTTTTTCCCAACACTAGAATGAGTTTTTAGTAACTTTCGCACGGTTGGATCGTCGAAGAAATCAATCAAAAAATTATTCAGTGAATCTGGATCGTGCCTCGTTATAGGAAATAGCACTTTTGCTACGTTTTTGTTAAAATCTCGTATAACCCGACCTTTTTATTTTTTGATTATTTTTTCCCAACACTAGAATGAGTGTTTATTAACTTTCGTACGGTTGGATCGTCGAAGAAATCAATCAAAAAAATTATTCAGTGAATCTGGATCGTGCCTCGTTATAGGAAGTAGCACTTTTGCTACGTCTTTATTAAAATCTCGTACAACCCGACCTTTTTATTTTTTGATTATTTTTTCCCAACACTAGAATGAGTGTTTATTAACTTTCGTACAGTTCGATCTTCGAAGAAATCAATCAAAAAAATTATTCAGTGAATCTGGATCGTGCCTCGTTATAGGAAGTAGCACTTTTGCTACGTTTTTGTTAAACTCTCATACAACCCGACCTTTTTATTTTTTGATTATTTTTTCCCAACACTAGAATGAGTGTTTATTAACTTTCGTACGGTTGGATCATCGTAGAAATCAATCAAAAAATTATTCAGTGAATCTGGATCGTGCCTCGTTATAGGAAGTAGCACTTTTGCTACGTTTTTGTTAAAATCTCGTACAACCCGACCTTTTTATTTTTTGATTATTTTTTCCCAACACTGGAATGAGTGTTTATTAACTGTCGTACGGTTGGATCGTCGAAGAAATCAATCAAAAAATTATTCAGTGAATCTAGATCGTGCCTCGTTATAGGAAGTAGCACTTTTGCTACGTTTTTGTTAAAATCTCGTACAACCCGACATTTTTATTTTTTGATTATTTTTTCCCAACACTAGAATGAGTTTTTAGTAACTTTCGTACGGTTGGATCGTCGAAGAAATCAATCAAAAATATATTCAGTGAATCTGGATCGTGCCTCGTTATAGGAAATAGCACTTTTGCTACGTTTTTGTTAAAATCTCGTATAACCCGACCTTTTTATTTTTTGATTATTTTTTCCCAACACTAGAATGAGTGTTTATTAACTTTCGTACGGTTCGATCGTCGAAGAAATCAATCAAAAAAATTATTCAGTGAATCTGGATCGTGCCTCGTTATAGGAATTAACACTTTTGCTACGTTTTTGTTAAAATCTTGTACAACCCGACCTTTTTATTTTTTGAATATTTTTTCCCAACACTAGAATGAGTGTTTATTAACTTTCGTACGGTTCGATCATCGAAGAAATCGTTCAAAAAAATTATCAGTGAATCTGGATCGTGACTCGATATAGGAAGTAGCACTTTTGCTACGTTTTTGTTAAACTCTCGTACAACCCGACCTTTTTATTTTTTGATTATTTTTTCCCAACACTAGAATGAGTGTTTATTAACTTTCGTACGGTTCGATCATCGAAGAAATCGTTCAAAAAAATTATCAGTGAATCTGGATCGTGACTCGATATAGGAAGTAGCACTTTTGCTACGTCTTTGTTAAACTCTCGTACAACCCGACCTTTTTATTTTTTGATTATTTTTTCCCAACACTAGAATGAGTGTTTATTAACTTTCGTAAGGTTGGATCATCGAAGAAATCAATAAAAAAAAATTATTCAGTGAATCTGGATCGTGCCTCGTTATAGGAAGTAGCACTTTTGCTACGTCTTTGTTAAAATCTCGTACAACCCGACCTTTTTATTTTTTGATTATTTTTTCCCAACACTAGAATGAGTGTTTATTAACTTTCGTACGGTTCGATCTTCGAAGAAATCAATCAAAAAAATTATTCAGTGAATCTGGATCGTGCCTCGTTATAGGAAGTAGCACTTTTGCTACGTTTTTGTTAAACTCTCGTACAACCCGACCTTTTTATTTTTTGATTATTTTTTCCCAACACTAGAATGAGTGTTTATTAACTTTCATACGGTTGGATCGTTGAAGAAATCAATCAAAAAATTATTCAGTGAATCTGGATCGTGCCTCGTTATAGGAAGTAACACTTTTGCTACGTTTTTGTTAAAATCTCGTACAACCCGACCTTTTTATTTTTTGATTATTTTTTCCCAACACTAGAATGAGTGTTTATTAACTTTCGTACGGTTAGATCGTCGAAGAAATCAATCAAAAAATTATTCAGTGAATCTGGATCGTGCCTCGTTATAGGAAGTAGCACTTTTGCTACGTTTTTGTTAAAATCTCGTACAACCCGACCTTTTTATTTTTTGATTATTTTTTCCCAACACTAGAATGAGTGTTTATTAACTTTCGTACAGTTCGATCGTCGAAGAAATCAATCAAAAAAATTATTCAGTGAATCTGGATCGTGCCTCGTTATAGGAATTAACACTTTTGCTACGTTTTTGTTAAAATCTTGTACAACCCGACCTTTTAATTTTTTTGAATGTTTTTTCCCAACACTAGAATGAGTGTTTATTAACTTTCGTACGGTTCGATCATCGAAGGAATCGTTCAAAAAAATTATTCAGTGAATCTGGATCGTGACTCGATATAGGACACTTCTCTTTCATCTCTAACTACTATCGTACCGATTGAACATGATCTAATTTTTAAAATTTTATTTTCCCAACACTAAAATGAGTGTTTATTAACTTTTTATTTCAAACTAGTATAATTTTCGAATAATATATATATATTTTTTAGTGTCCAAACGGATAATGTTATATACTCATTTTAGTGATGTGTACAAAAAGTTAGAAAAAAAAAACATTCTTGTATGTGTTTATAATATAAATCCGCCAAAAGTACTACTCCCTCCAACTAGGGTCGTACCGATTGAACATGATCTATTTTTTTAATTTTTGTTTTCGACGATCCAACCGTACGAATGATGTTATATACTGATTTTAGTGATGTGTACAAAAAATTAGAAAAAAATGAATTATTCTTGTATGATATTTTAATGGTCAACTATCAAAGTACTCATTGGCCAAACTAGTATAATTTTCGAATAATATTTTTTAATTTTTTTTGGAACAATCCAACCGTACGAATGATGTTATATACTAAAATAAGTGTTTATCTTATCATTTTAATGACGTGGAAAAGTAATTAAAAGAATTTAAATTTATTTTATATAATATATTAAATTAATAATTATCTTATATAATTATTTATCTTATATAATTATTTATCTTTTATATTATTTCCCTTTTACTATTTCCTTTCCACTCTTAACAAATTTCATTTCCCTCTCTCTGTTCCCCCTCGTCCCCTTGAAAATTTCCCCCTTAGGTGGCGTTTGGGAACTACAATTTCATTTGAAATCCATGATTTCAATTCCAAAATTTGAAATCCATGATTTCAATTCAAAATTCTTTGTTTGGTAAGTATGAGAATTTCAAATTCAGAAATTTTAAAATTTGAAAAATTTTTGCTTAAAAAATTGATGTTCTCGAGAAATTTTTCCTTTTCCGAAAAAAAATATCTCGAAAAAAATTAATCGATTCCAGAAAACAAATTCTCAAGAAAAATTTTCCGAGAAATAATTTCTCGAGAAAATTTTCCCGGAAAAAATTTCTCGGGAAAACAGAAATGTTCCCGAAAAAACATTTCTGGAGAAAATTTTCCCGGAAAAAAATTTTTCGAGAAAAATTTCTCGGGAAAAAAAATTCTCGAGAAAAATTTTCCCGAAAAAAAATTTCTCGAGAAAATTTTCCCGGAAAAAAATTTCTCGAGAAAATTTTCCCGAAAAAAAATTCTCAAGAAAAATTTTCCCGGAAATAATTTCTCGAGAAAATTTTCCCGAAAAAAATTTCTCGAGAAAATTTTCCCGGAAAAAAATTTCTCGAGAAAATTTCCCAGAAAAAAATTTTCCCGGAAAAAATTTCTCGGAAAAAATTTCTAGAGAAAATTTGCAAGAAAAAAAAATTTCCCAGAAAAAAATTTCTCGAAAAATTTTCTCGAGAAACTTTTCCCGAAATAAAAGTTATCGAAAACAATTTTCCAGAAAAAAAATTTCCGAAAAAAATTCCTCGGGAAAAATTTCTAAATTTCCCCAAAAAAATTCCACGAGAAAATTATCCCGGGAAAAGAAAAAATTCTCTAAAAATGTTTCCCGGAAAATAATTTCTAAAAATTTCTGGAGAAAATTTTCCTCGAAAATAATTTTTCGAAGAAAAAATTTCCCGAGAAAAACTATTTCTCTAAAAAAATTCCAAAAAAAAAAGTGATGCTCATGTATTTTGGTGGAGAAGAATTTCAAATGACTATCTTTCACTTGTAATTTCAAATTACAAAAAAATAGTTAATATTGAATTGGTATGGAATTCATCAATTCCAATTCCAAATTTTTTTAATCTTACCAAACACTAAATTTGGTTAATTCCAGGAATTCAAATGAATTCCAAGTTACCAAACAAGCCAAATATTCATCGCTATCTCTTTCTTTCTTACTCTCTCCCACCCGACCTTTCTCTCTTTCTCACTCGACTTCTCTCTCATCAGCCTCCCTCAAAATACACTTCCAACCCTAAAAAGATAAACCCCTAAAATAAAACCCTATCTTTTAACAAACCCCTAAATCGAAAAAGGTAAACCCAATTTTCAATTCTATCAAGCCCTAAATCGAACAAGATGAACCCTAAAGCTTGAATCAGTTGATTCTATCATATTAGTAGCTAGAATTAGTAAGTTTTTTCCAATTTCTTTTTAAATTTCATTTTTTAATTTTTAATTTAACTTCTTTTGACAGATTGGGTTGCTTGATTCATTCTTCAGATTGGGTGATCTACAATTAGTAAGTGATTCATTTGTTCTTGTGTTTTCAGTCAAACTTACATATTTTTGCGATTTGTTTTGATATACTTTGCAGTCACTTCTCGCAGCTATTGAATCTATACAGTTCTTGTCAAACCTTGCATTTGTATTGGTTATATAAGTATTTGTGTATTTCTTTCTTCTAATGCAATTTACTATTGTACAACTTTTGATTGTCCATGTCTAGTGCCTTTGAATTGCACTGCATAACATTAAGCTACTATTAATCTTATATTTTACTTGTCTCCAATGAAATCCCCTAAAGTTTGGTGGAAGTGATTTATCTCCTTTATTGTGTTCCTTCCCAAAATATGTATGTGTGTGTGTTTTCAATGTCTTGTCCCTGCTTGATGTTTCATTTTGACGTTATATCTTGTAAATTGGTATAGTTTTATTCTTTCTCGATCTGCAGGAGAGTAAAGTCCTCAAGCTTCTCTTTAGCACATTGAAGCTAGGAGAAAGAATGTTGGTGTTGGAACAAATTTTTGCTACAAATGTATGTTTTTATGCTTAATGACACTAGTGTATTAAAGGAGCCTTTAAATACACAATTTAATATCATCCCTGCTTTATCTCTGGTTGACATACTCAGTTACTCGTCAAGTGGTTCTTGTTATTCATATCATAAGGTTTTTTGTTAAATAATATGAAACTTATTATATATGCAGTTTGGGTATATTGTACTCACAACATCTGCTGATATTATGGATCACGAAGAAGCTAGGAGAAAGAATGTTGGTGGTAAGTACTTGCTTTCTTTTACTAAGTAGAGATTTCAGAAGGTGTTTTTGGATATTTAGGATATTTAGGCGGCCTTTCTTTTTTCTTAATCCTTTGTTACCTTTTTCTTATTTGGTAAGTACTTGAGATAGTTTCTCTTATTTGGTTCCATTATTCTCTCATGATAGTATGATATGGTTTTTAAACTTCTTTACAAATGATGGTATGAACTCCGTCTGTCCTGCTCTTAATTTTTGCAACTGATTGTTTGGATAAGTATGTAGTTGTGTGTTTGGCAACAGAAGTACTACTCATGTCCTATGTCTGCTGCAAGAGGAACCTTTAGCCAAATATTGCTAACCATAAATATCTCCAACCTAAATCAATCTGCAGCTTCTTCGAATGGTTAGAGGAGAAACTTGGAGTACTGCATTAAAGAATCCAGTGCCTGCTGGTAGTGCTAACAAAAAAAAAACTTTGTATGTTTGAATAGATATTTAAATGCTTTTTCCAGCTACCCCTTCTTTTCCTTTATATTTTTTAATGTTTAATTCTCTGGTTAGCTGAAAGGAAATTGGTAACAAATTTACATTATGAATTGTCTCATGTAAATCACTAGGAACTACAGTACAATATTTACATGATGTCTCACTTCCTATACCATAAGACACGGTAAAGTGGTGTATTTTTCTTATGTAAGTCACATATTTGCATCCTTACATGAGATATTGATTTAACACTGACATTATTGATAACATAAACTCCTTGTAGGTACCTCATAGTGTAGATAGAAATGGGGTAGATCAGAATTCAGCAAACAACTTTGCTGTCGATGAGGCAGAATGAAAAGTACTGAAGGAAATACGTTAATTTCTACCGAAGGTATGTTAGTTTATCAATACTTGTCAGTTTATATCAGGTATATAAAGTTTGTTTCCACATTCTTAAAGTAACTTGTCATATTCTATGTTTGTATCAGAGTCCGGTGATTGTACCAAAATGTTAGTCACATGTCAACTGGTGTAATGAAGTGAACTGAAAAAAGGAGCATTCCGTCAGCCTCATCAGGTCTAATAATCGGTGGCATTCTTGGCATTATCCAAGCTGTATAACTGTTATTATAAGAAGAGCCCACCTTGAAGATTATGGGGGTCAAATCAGTAAGGAACTTTTGTAACAATAAAATTCTTGCATTCTTTTATTTGTTTGCTACACTAGAAAAGAACATTTTGTGAGAGCTAAAAGACCTCATTTTTTTTCATATTATAGGATTCACCTATGCTATGCTAAACCCTGCACAACAATACCTAAAATTGAGGTATCTTGGTGCTCTGGCTGTTCTTATCTCACTGTATGTTTCCGTTACAACACGGATGAATACATATGTTAGGTCGAATACACAATATGTAATCAAGTACTGTATGAGTAACTTAACAAGAACACACTTTTTAACACTTAAAAACTGTTTGGAATTAACAATTCCTCTCTCAGTGATGTAAACTATCACAGAGAGCTGCTTAGGTTACAATCAATGATATTTTCAATGTTTGATACCCTTCTAGGGTTAACCTAACTGTATTTATAAAACATACAGCTTCGTACAATCAGTAATTGATTCTCCTATAATCAAGCTATACAATTGATATCAATCAAGATTGCTACAAGTCTTCCAAGTCAACTCAATCTCTTTGACAGCTATCCAATCTTCAAAGATATTACTTCCATATTTATCTTGTATCAATCTTCAAATACTGTTGACTCTCAGACACTTCCGCTATAGAGTTTAACAACCTCTGTTGTGCTTCCAGTCAGTGTTTAACTAAACTCTGACTGCTTCCAGCTAAACTCTGTTTTGTCATCTTAGCTTCCAAACACTGTTCTCATCAATCATTTCTAACAATCTCCCCCAACTTGTTCATTAGCAAGAATGTACAAGTTTACAGTAAATGATGATGTCAAAACAAATACAAAGACTACAGTGTTCATACAACCAGAGTTTAAGCTATTACTTAACAAATTCTACAGAAAATAAGAAAATTCTTACAGACTTCAATTTCTAATCTCTTGAAGATCTGGCATTGTTCTGCGATAGTCTATAAGCAATCTTCTTTCAGCAATTTCAAGCTCTATCTGCATGACTTCCTTGATTTCTCTCAACTGAGGATCATTTTCATCAGTCTGATAGATAGCAGCTCTAAGATCGTAGATTTTGTTTCTTCTCATTTCGTTTCCCAACCTGATATATTTTACTTCCTCAGACTTCACATTAAAATCCAGAACAGTAATTCCAAGATCTGTCTTCAGCTTTGTAGTCCCCTTCTCCATTTCTATCAGATTGCCATTCCAATCTTTGTACTTAGGAACATAATTGCTGTTGAATTTCATTTTTCTTCTTGCAAGATTTTGAATCATCTTTTGTCTGAGCACATTTGCAACTGACTGGGCTCTTTGATTTCTTACCCTGAAAAGATACAGAACATACTCTAGTTCTTCCCAGTATTTTAAATCAATATCCCTCTCATCAACCTTAAACACTGTTCCATCAGCCATGAAATATAGCAGAAAATCCTTCTCTAAACTCTTCTGATATACAAGCTGTACTGACTCCAGTCTGTCTAAACTCTCTTGAGTGACACCACGACCTGGAACAGCCAATGAAGAAGGATCTCTGGGACCAACATATTGTCTTTTGTCTCTGTGTGAACCTATACCTTCTTTGTTGTATCCAATTTTACCAGATAAGGCTCTCTCATCAGTGAAATCCATTGGAGCTGTAGCTGCTAGACTTGAATCATGAAGAACTCCTTTTCCAAACTTTGATTTCAACTGAGAAGACAATAAAGGTGTGATCACAACTTGTGTAGCAACAGAGGTTGTGTCTTCATTCTTCTATACAACATGTGTATCAACAGAGGTTGTAACAATCATTTTGCCTTTGTTCTCCTCATTCATTATCCCTTTTAACTTCAATTTAGCATCAAGAGAAGACTTTCTTATCAACTTTCCTTTATCCTCTTCTTCTTCTTCTTCTTGAATGCCAGATAACCTCTCTTTGATTTCAATGCCTTTAAGAACAGGCTTTGCAGCTTTAACAACTTTCTCCCTCTTCTTCAACTTAACAGATTTTAAAGCTTTTAGATGCTTTTCTTGCAGACTCTTTTCTTCAGCTTTAGCATCTTCTAGAGTAACTCCTTCTGCATTTTCTTCCATGAAAAGCTTAACAGCTAACTCCTCATCAGTCTTTGGATCAGATATGAATTCCAAACTCTTGGTTTTTGAAGTACCTTGAGTTTCAGTGTTTATTCCAACAGACTGTGACGTAAGAGATTTGCCAGATCTCAGAGTTAGTGACTCAGAGTTTAAAGCCTTATTCTTGTCACTTGCTCATCCATCTCCAGCATCATCCTTTTTGAGCAGAGTTTGAGAAATTTTGCATTTTGACTTAGCAACTCTCCCCCCTTTTTGACATCATCAGGAATGAGTATAGATGTAATGAGCTCCAAAGAGTTAGCAATGGAATCAACCTTAGCAAACAAGGCAGTTTGATTCTCTTCAACCTTCCCTAACCTGGCAAAGAGAGTATCTTGGACTTTAGAAAGCTGTGCAGCTTTGATTTTTGACTCTCTTTCCATTTTCATTTCTCTAGTTTGTATCTCAGTCTTCAAAGAAGCAATTTCTTGTTTTGTTTCAGCAAAACTTCCATCCAGAGTTTTGACTTGTACCACAGTTGCCTTTAAGCATGATAAAATCTCTGGATTTGAAATTTGACTAGCAGTCTGCTTAATGAAATTAGCTGTTCTCCCTTTTGGAAAGATACAGTCTTCTTTATACCAGTTAGCAGCAGATTTAGCAAGATGCTCTTCTTCAATTGCATGAGATGGACAAGGCTGATCAAAAGATGTATGTTTATTATCAGTCTGTGCTGGGGCACTCAGAAAAGAATCAGAGTTTGCACTGTTTTCAGCTTCATCTTCAATACTTGCATCATCAGCTTGAACATCTTGGAAAGAACCACTGTGCTGAGCTTTGTCAGCCACAGTTTCTGCAACAACTTCTGCAATCTTTTCAATATTCTCCTCATGTTGCACAGGCTCTGCAACAGAGTTTGCATTTGTAGCTTCAACTGTCATAGATTCAGAATTTTTCTTAGTTGCCTGATCAACTTCATCACCTTTGTCAAGAATTTGATTGGTATCAGATATCAGCTCTGTATGTGATGCTGCAGCTTCAGGAAGAATAACTGCAGGCTGATCAGCTACACCAGGAGCTTCAGTGTGAACAACAGGTGAGATAGGATCAAGGATTGATTGAAATGAGTCATGAATATCATTCATTGGTGAAAAATCATCTCTGTGATCCTCTTCTGCAGGCATGTTAACCTCTGCAGGCATAGCATTAACAATCACAGCATCCTCTGCAGGTATTTTATCCTCTGCAGGTATTTCAACCTCTGCAGATTTAGCATTCACTGCAATCTCAACAGTAGGTGTTTGCTGTGAAACCACCTCTGGAGCTTCAATTACTTGCTCATCATCAGATTCTGAAAGAATTAATCTCCTTCTCTTGGTTTGAGGCACTGCAGTCACCTCTTCTTCTTCACTAGAGCTCTCCTTTGCTGTTGAAAGTGAAGGTCTGTTTGCCTTTTGTTTCATTCTTCTGGTATAAACAGCTCCAGGTAATGTCTGTTTAGCCTTTGAGTGTTTAGTGTTTTGTGCAGTGTGTATTTTTCTTTTTGGTTTGGATTTGGGTTGATCAGTAGATACTGGCTCAGAGTTTATTAGTTCAGAGTTTATTGGTTGAGAGTTTATGTGTTCAGATTGTGGTTGATGAGATGTAGTAGGTACAGTGGTTGTGGGTGGTGGCTCAGGTGCTGGTGTAGGATGAGAATGTATGGTTTCTAATGATTCAGGCATTGGTTGTGGTTCTGATTGTTGTGATGATGATGCAATTTGTGAATCTTGAGGTTGGTTGACATAGTTTTGTAAGGCTAGTGGCATAAACATAGCAGGTATTTGCTGTTTAGTGACATCTTTATTTGTCAAATCAGAAAACATCCTTTTAGCAACTTGAAAAGACTGAATGACATCAGCTTCATCAATTGGAAGAGTAGGCACACAAGCAGTGAATAGCATTTGACAAAATCGAGAAAAATAAACAGATGTAGGCTCAGACAAATGCTCTCCCAAATTCATTAGAACTAGTCTACCAAAATCGAAATTACCTCCATACAGTAGAGCATGACCAATTTGGAGAGTGTCAAGAGGAAGTGCATCCCAATTTGTTGTCTTCTTTCCAAAAGCCCTTGTAATACAATCGAAAAAGAAACTCCATTCCTTTCTCAAAAGTGGCCTTCTCAGAGATCCCAGCTTATTCAAATTTCCTGCACAACCAATTTGCTGCAACATTGTCCACAAGCGATCGTGACCAACAACACTGTAAGAAGTGTGAGTCTCAAAATCCAGAGCATCCCTAACCGTAGTTGGAGTAATGATATACTCTGATTCATCATGAGTGAAAGTAATTGTTGGAGTGCCAGACTCTTCTCCATCATCATACACAGAGTTTGTCCAAAAAGTAGCAATTTGTGAAGCAGAGAGTGTTGATGGTGCAGTTAAAGCCTTCCCAATTTCGGAATCTTTCAAGAAATTTTGAAACAAATGAAACGCCTCTGGAGCGTTTGCATTCTCCAGTGGAGCTGCATAGTTGCTAGGAAGAAAAACTAACCCTGCTGCATCAAAAGCTTTAGTTGCCATTAGTGAGATATGATACGAAAATATTCAGAGAAAAGATGTGTATGATAAGTGTTTATCAAAATGTGAAAGAGAGTGAACAAGAGTTTTGAAAGTGATTGAGTATGCAAGTAACTGTGAGTGGGTGAATATTAAACGATGTGAAGTGAGAAAACAAAAGCGATTAGAGTAAAAAAAACTCAATCGTTTATGTATTGAAAGCACGCAACTGATTGTAGAGTAATATGTGAGTGGGACACTATAATGGGACACGTGTCAAACAACCAATGGATCACTCAATAATTACCGCTGTCATTCCTTTAATCACGACACTATGACATATTTACACTAATTAACAGTTGTTAACTACCCCAATTACTCCAAAATAGTCAAATTATCTCAATGAAACTTTACCTTAGAGTACTTAACACAACTCGACAGTGTTTGTCAATTTTCCAACTTTATCACTAAAACCCTTTCAAAAATTGCACAGTTGTGAGTATGAATGTGTGTGAAGCAGAGTTTACCAAAATCAATTTTTAGAGCATCTAATATTTCATAAAATCCATAACAAAAATCAATAAACACTGAATGCACAAACTCTCATAGTAAACACTGATTGTTTTGATGAATGCTAAACTCTGTAGTTACTGTAATACAGAGATCTGAAAACTTCTATTCCCATTGATGTTCATGATTATCCAAGTAAGCACACAGTCTTTGAAGACAAAAAAGATCAAGAGATAGAAATCAGAGCATCATTCAGTGAATAACAGTCATGAACTTGATAAACTCACAAACTCTCAAAGCACACAAGTGTTTAGGTGAAGTGTTTACACTCACATTCAATCAAGAAAGGCAGATACTACCATATGCTTGAATGTCCACCAAATCTACACTACTTTGAGTACATATATGCACAAATCAAAAGGACTTTATTCAGGGTTGTAATGAAGTAAGATCAAACAGATGAGAAGAGATGTTATAATCATGAGTGAATTTCAAACTAAACAATTTAACAGACTAAAGTGTTCAGTCATACTGTTAGTACAAATTTGTACAAGATGATCAGTATATATATATATATATTTTTTATTTTTTTATTTTTTTATTTATTTTTTTATTGTAATATATATACTGAGTAAACTTTTCTTTTCTTGAGAAACACTCATCTGCTTGCATTTGATTTTTCAAAAGAATATAACTGCTCTTAATACTACAGAGTTTAAGAAAAATGAGCAGTTAATTAGGCTCAAAGGGGTTTACTAAGGGTGAAATTTATGAACAGTGTTTGAACAGTGTTCAAAAGCATTTTGAACAGTACGTGTTTGAAGAAATGGTAAATCCTATTGTCTTTATCATTTTCATGCACACACATATCATGTAGTCTCAAAATGGTTTAATACAAGTTCTAGAGAAACATACTTCTTGATGAACATCACACAACAATAAATACTGATTGATAGAAAATGTATCAATCACTAATTTGGCTCAAAATCTCACAGGGTGCAAACATGAATCTGAACTCACCAAACTAATCAATGACACATCTCAAGTTTTATAGTTTTTACAAGTACAAACAAGGAATCATCAAGAACCATGAATTACTTTTGGGAACAGAATGTCACTTATCAGAGTTTAGAGTTCATCAATATCAGAGATTATTTATGAGAGGCAATGCACACAATATTCATAAACTCAGAGTTTAGGACTGAATAAACTAAGAGATGCTATAAATATGAAACAGTATCATGCTGTGTTGATTTACTGCACAAAATCTGATTAGATTACAGTGACTCAGAAAGAATCATGACTTAATTACTGAGAATCATGCTTCATACATTTTTCTTCATTAGTGTTTTCATTCAGACAGTAATCAATTCTGAATTCACAGAGTGTATCCAACATGTTAACAGTGTTTAGCAGACAGACATGCTGACAGAGTTTAACACAGTTTAAACATAAGCATGCATAACAGAGTTTAATACTAAGGTTCACATAACACTCAACAATTTGTAGAAACATGAGCAATATATTTTAAAAGTAAGTTCTTGAGTCTAACCAACATCTCTAGTCAAAACTAGAGACCATTCCTAGTTCATTGACCAGTCTTGTAAATGTAGCTTCACTCAATGGCTTGGTGAAGACATCTGCAAGTTGTTGTTCTGTAGACACAAAGTGAAGCTCAATGTTGCCTTCCTCTACATGCTCTCTGATAAAGTGATACCTTATGCTGATGTGCTTTGTCATTGAGTGTTGTACTGGATTACCTGTCATTGCAATAGCACTTTGATTATCACAGAAAATAGGTATCTTGGTATACCTCAATCCATAATCCAGCAATTGATTTTTCATCCATAGAATCTGTGCACAACAGCTACCAGCAACAATATACTCTGCTTCAGCTATAGATGTAGATATTGATTTTTGTTTCTTGCTGTACCAGGAAACAAGTCTGTCACCTAGAAATTGACAACTTCCACTGGTGCTTTTTCTGTCAATCTTACATCCTGCAAAGTCTGCATCAGAGTAGCCAAGAAGCTTAAAGTCAGATTCTCTTGGATACCACAGCCCTAAAGTTATAGTGCCCTTGAGATACTTAAAAATCCTCTTTACTGCTGTTAGATGTGGTTCTCTTGGATCTGCCTGAAACCTTGCACACAAATAAGTGGCATACATAATATCAGGTCTACTAGCTGTTAAATAGAGTAGAGAACCAATCATTCCTCTGTAACTTGTCATATCTACTGATGACCCTGCATCTTTGTCCAATTTTGTTGCAGTTCCCATAGGAGTTGTTGCAGATGAACAGTCAAGCATGCCAAATTTCTTAAGAAGATTTCTGGTGTATTTTGCTTGATTGATAAAAATTCCATCATCTGTTTGCTTCACCTGTAAGCGTAGAAAATAACTAAGCTCTCCCATCATACTCATTTGATATCTTGACTGCATGAGCTTGGCAAACTTCTTACAGAGTTTATCATTAGTAGATCCAAAAATGATGTCATCTACATATATCTGAACTAAGAGCAAGTCACTACCAAATTGAAAGTAAAACAGAGTTTTGTCAATAGTACCACTATGAAACCCACTTTCTAGTAGAAATTTGGCAAGAGTTTCATACCATGCCCTTGGTGCCTGCTTAAGTCCATAGAGTGCCTTGTCTAACCTGTAGACATGGTCTGGATATTTTGGATCTACAAAACCTGGTGGTTGTTCCACAAACACTTCTTCTTCAAGTTTTCCATTTAAAAATGCACTTTTCACATCCATCTGAAACACTTTGAATTTCTTATGAGAGGCATATGCTAGAAAGATTCTTATTGCCTCCAATCTTGCAACTGGAGCAAATGTTTCATCATAGTCTATTCTTTTGCAACCAGTCTTGCTTTGTTCCTTGTGATAACACCCTCACTGTCAGTTTTATTTCTGAAAACCCATTTAGTACCAATAATGGATCTGTTCTTGGGCCTTGGTACAAGGGTCCACACTTCATTTCTTTCAAATTCATTTAGCTCTTCTTGCATTGCTGTTATCCAGTCAGCATCTTTAAGAGCTTCTTCTACTTTCTTTGGCTCAGATTGTGACAAGAATGCATGAAACAGACATTCATTTGTTGTTGCACTTCTTGTCCTTACTTTTGCATCTGGATCACCAATAATCAAATCAGGTGTGTGTGACTTAGTCCACTTTCTTGCAGAAGGCAAATTGCTTCTGTCATCATGTGATCCTCCCCCTTGATCCATGCTCTCCTAATTTTCTTGGTGCCTTTCTTCATTTCCTGATGCTCCCCCTGAATGTGACTGCTCAGAATTATCAACAGAGTTTGAATCAACAGAGTTTAATTCAGAATTATCAACTGAGTCACTATCAGTATTTGAATTTTCACTTTGATGTGATTCTTCATGCTCCCCCTCAACTGGTTCTTCCCTTGTTTCTGATTGAAGAGTTTCTTCAGTATTTACCAGTAGAGGTTCAGAGTTTAACTCAACAGAGTTTGTCAGATCAGTCTTATCAGAGTTTACTTTTTCAGAGAATAAATCTTCATTTTCAAAGTGCAGTTGATCATGTTCATTGACATCTTCAAGTCCAGTTATTTTCTTGTCATCAAATGACACATGTATTGATTCCATGATCACTCTGGTTCTCAGATTATAAACTCTGAATGCCTTAGTTGACAGTGGATAGCCAACAAAAATTCCTTCATCTGCCTTTAGGTCAAATTTGGTCAACTGTTCAGGATGAGACTTCAACACAAAGCACTTGCATCCAAAAA
Source organism: Kitagawia praeruptora (assembly GCA_037693485.1). Lineage (NCBI taxonomy): Eukaryota > Viridiplantae > Streptophyta > Magnoliopsida > Apiales > Apiaceae > Kitagawia > Kitagawia praeruptora. Next base: position 132,435,871 of record CM075347.1, read on the forward strand.
TATGAAAATATTTTAGATTTGGCTTCTTCTTTTTCACCATTTCATATGGTGTTTTACCATGCTTGTTGATCAGTGTTGCATTTTGAGTAAAACAAGCAGTTTGAACTGCTTCTGCCCAGAAATATGTTGGCAATTTTGCTTCATCTAGCATGGTTCTGGCAGCTTCTATCAAGGTTCTGTTCTTCCTCTCCACTACACCATTTTGTTGTGGAGTGCCAGGTGCAGAGAATTCTTGTTTGATTCCTTTACTCTTGCAAAATTCTTCCATTGATGAATTCCTGAATTCAGTTCCATTGTCACTTCTGATAATCTTCACTTGATTCTCTAACCCTTTGTCCAGTTGTATTATATGTTCTGTCAGTGTTAATGCAGTTTCATCCTTCTTTGCAAGAAAATATACCCATGTGTATCTGGTATATTCATCAAAAATGACTAGAGCATATTTCTTCTTTCCAAGAGACATAACATTCACTGGTCCAAAAAGATCAACATGTAGGAGATGATAAGGATCAACAATTGAAGACTCAGATTTGCTTTTGAAGGAGACTTTTCTCTGTTTGGCCTTTTGACAAGAATCACACAGGCCTTCTACATTCAACAAAGACTTTGGTAGACCTCTTACAAGATCATTCTTTATTAGCTCATTGATTTTGTTCAGGTTCAAATGAGAGAGTTTCTTGTGCCACTTCCAACTCTCTTCACTGGACATTCTTGTTGACAGACACACTGCTTTGCCATCAGTGTTTGTTGACAATTTTATTTCATAGATGTTATTGTGTCTGTTTCCAACTAGAGCAACTTTCCCTGTAGATTTGCTGATGACTTGACAGTATTCAGGCTGAAAATCTACATGATATCCTCTGTCACAGATTTGACTCACAGATAGCAGATCATGCTTGAGTCCTGGAACCAGAGCTACATTTGTGATGATGACACTCCCAAGATTAATATTGCCATATCCCAGAGTATGTCCTAAGTTGCCATCTCCATAGGAAACTTTTGGGCCAGCCTTCTCCTCATACTCTGATAGCAGGGCTTTATTTCCAGTCATGTGTCCTGAACATCCACTGTCCACGACTAGGGTACTTACCCTGGTGCCCTGCAATCACAAACAATCAATGATTGTTAGTTTTAAGGATCCAGACTTGCTTGGATCCTTTGGCTTTCTTGATTCTGTTAGCTTTTGCAGCGGAATTCACATTATCAGAGTTTAAGCTAACTTTTTCAGAGTTTACATTTGCAGAGTTTACTTTAACCCATTTCAAATTTGGCTTGGGTTCATAGTAATTATAGTAAATAGCATGATATTCTCTGCAAGTGTAAATAGAATGCCAGGTACTTCCACAGTGTTTACATAAAGTCTGTGGTCTAGTTCTCACATGATCATTTTTTACTGCAGTTTTAGAGGGCAAAGAATTAATGTTCTTATTCTTACTGCAGAAACTAGCAAGATGATTAGTGCTACCACAATTAAAGCATGTTTTTCTAGGAGCTAATGTAGCAAGCATTGGCTTAATTCCTGATGTTATGCCTACCTTTCCATTTTTGTTTTTCCTAGGCATTCTCTGTTTGTTGACAGACTTTATCTCTTTAAGCTTATGCTTGAGTTGTTTATCTTTCATTAAACCAATGTTAACCTCTTTAACAAAAGTCTTAGCATATGATTCTTTAATAGCCTTTTTCTCAGCTTCAGTCTTAGGTCCTCCTGTTCCCATAACATTACCTTCAGATGAACGACGTGGTCTAACTTTTACCAAATTTTCAAATCTAAGTTCATCTCCCTCAGAGTAACCTAGACCTACTGTATCTGACTGAAACACTTCTTGAGTGTCTTTACCAGAGTGTGTCCAAGTTTTAATAATGTGTTTAGTATCCTCCAATTCAGATTCTAGTTGCTTACACTTACCTAGCAACTCCTGTTCAATAAACACAGCATCATCTCTTTCTTTCTGAACTTTATTCATGTTTTCAAGCTGTTCCTCAACAAGTTTGTTTCTATCTTTGAGTTGAGAGCACTCATTCTTTATCCTCTCATTTTCTAAAGTCTGATCCCTATAACTGATATGTAATGCTTTAAGATAAATTCTCAATTCAGTTATATTATCAGTATTATAAGCATAGGTAGTTGGGGGTACCTTTAGATCATCATCTTCATTCTGAGTAGTAGCCATGAGAGCATAGTTGACTTCCTCATCTGAATCTGAAGTGTCTGCCCAATCTCTGCCTTTGGTGTAGAGTGCCTTTTCAGTTTTACCCTTTTTGCACTCAGGAGCATAGTGTCCCATCTCCTTACACTTGTAGCATTGAATCTCAGACTTATCTTTCTTACCAGATTTGAAGTCCTTTCCCTCAGGTTTCTTGAAATTTTTCTTGTAAGACATTGAGTAATCCTTGGAGAATCTCTTTCCCTTCTTGAAGTTCTTGAATCCCATCTTCTTGAAGGTCTTTACCATCAATGCAGCCATTTGCATCATCTCCTCATCATCTTCAGAATCAGATGTTCCATCTGTGTTTGAGTCAATATTAGTGTTTAATGACTCACTTTCTGAATGTATGACTAAGGCTTTTCCTTTTGCCTTTCTCCTTGATGCTTCCTTCTTTAATGGTTTCTCCTCAACCTTAAGAGCAACAGATTTTGACTTTCTACTTGATCTTTTGTTTCTCTGCTCCAATTCCAATTCATGGGTTTTGAGCAGTCCATAAATTTCATCAATCTCTGTTTCAGCAAGTTCATAGTTATCTCTTATAGTGGATGTTTTCACATCCCACCTTTCAGGTAGAGAAAGAAGAAACTTGAGATTTGAGTCTTCTAAATCATACTCTTTGTTAACCAATGACAAATCATTGAGCAGTTTACAGAATCTGTCAAATGTTTCTGTCATGGTTTCTTCAGACTTTGCCTCAAAATGCTCATACTTCTGAGTGAGTATGTTTCTTCTATTTTTCTTGATTGCAGGAGTTCCTTGACACCTAACCTCAAGTGCATCCCATATTTCCTTTGCAGTTGTGCAATTAATCACTTTATTAGACATAACATTGTCTAAAGCACTGTGAAGTAAATGCCTTACTTTTGCATCCTTTGCAATAGATGAAAGATCCTCAGCAGTTAGATCTTTCTTTTCTTTTGGAATCACCTTTGATTCCTCACCAGCAGCAGCAGCAGATAACTTTGTAGGTTTGTGAGGACCTTCATAAATTCTATCAAGATATTCTGGATCTGTAGCCTCCAGAAACATGGTCATCTTTACCTTCCAAATTGCATACTCTGATGGCCTAAGTATAGGAACCCTAATCGTTTCATACCTACTAACAGTAGTAGGGGCTTTCTCAGAACTAGATGGAGGAGGTATCTCTGCCATTGATTACTATTGTGTTTGGATCTTAAACTGTAATAAAGTAACAGATTTGCTCTGATACCACTTGTTAGGTCGAATACACAATATGTAATCAAGTACTGTATGAGTAACTTAACAAGAACACACTTTTTAACACTTAAAAACTGTTTGGAATTAACAATTCCTCTCTCAGTGATGTAAACTATCACAGAGAGCTGCTTAGGTTACAATCAATGATATTTTCAATGTTTGATACCATTCTAGGGTTAACCTAACTGTATTTATAAAACATACAGCTTCGTACAATCAGTAATTGATTCTCCTATAATCAAGCTATACAATTGATATCAATCACGATTGCTACAAGTCTTCCAAGTCAACTCAATCTCTTTGACAGCTATCCAATCTTCAAAGATATTGCTTCCATATTTATCTTGTATCAATCTTCAAATACTATTGACTCTCAGACACTTCCGCTATAGAGTTTAACAACCTCTGTTGCGCTTCCAGTCAGTGTTTAACTAAACTCTGACTGCTTCCAGCTAAACTCTGTTTTGTCATCTTAGCTTCCAAACACTGTTCTCATCAATCATTTCTAACAACATAAATAATTCTTGTTAATGCAGTAACATCTTTTTAGATGGAAATTTCTAAAAAATATTCTTGGATTTGTATCAGCATCTTTTCTAGAGGCTTTAATTTGCTAATTGCCTTTGGAGGATTGAAAGGAGGAAAATGTATGTGACACTTACTCATGGTTCATGAAGCACATAGGTCAAAAGAACAGTGAAGCAGCCTTGTATATGACACTTAGGGTATTTCCGGTTCTTGGAGTTTATTTTTAGGTTCTGTAATTGATTTTTGTTTAGAAATTAATGGCATTAGGTGGTTGAATTTTAGTTGGTTGATGAATTTTAGTTATTTTAGTTGGTTGATGAATTTTAGTTGTAATGGTGGATTTTGGTTCATTGTAATAGCGAATATTGGTCGTAATGGTAGTATTTTATTGGCGCATTGTCTAGTTTATTTTTAGCCCATGAGAGCATTTATAAGAAAACATGTTATAAATCATATCTTACAACAGCAATCTTTATGAAAGTGTTGTGTGTAAAAATGAACTATTGTGGAAGAAGAAAGACAACAATCTAAATTTGAAGGACCATTGTCTATATTCTCAACACACAATAGAACAAAATATGGGTGGGCTAAAAACACTTGTGCATTTTGTTTATAACAACACTTTTGAAGCTACAAAACATTGTACAAAAACTATTCAGACAATGATTGTATCACATGTGAATGTTATGTGAATGTTGGCTTTGCGTGCCTTTGATTCACCAAAACAGTTGTGCACATTAAATTCTAACAACATTCAAAATTAACCAAACCGTTGTGATATCACCATAAGAACAACGTTTTTTACCAGATTCGTTGTGGTTTCTGGGTGTGCTACAACGCTTTTTGAGCGTGGTGTGTTGTTGTTACAGATATCAGACAACGATTTGTGTACCGTTGTCTAAGGTTGGTAAGAGACACCTGCTCGATAGACAACGCTATTCCAGGCTATCAGACAACGGGCAAAAACCATTGTATATTTCAGTTTTCCTTGTAGTGATTGTTTACTTGAATATGTGCTAAGTAAATTATTTTGGGGGTTAATTGTTGTTCCAAGGATTATGTGCTAATTTGAGGATTAAATGTGTCTTGAAGATTAAATGGGTATTACGAGCCTTTATCGAGGATTAAGTAGGTTTTGGGGATTTCATATTAATTAAGTTGGCATAGAATGTCAATGGTAATATAATTGTGTACGTTAAGTGGAGTTTGATTAAGTGTTATAACTGTGTAGCATTGTGATGTGTTTAACACCTGGAAATGTCCACTTTATAAAAGAGGGACTTTTCTATTTCATCTTACTTGCTAAATGTGTTATGTGTATTAATTGGTATTGAGTAGCCAACCATATGGATAACAACTATAGTACGACTTTAGGCGACTTAGTGGTAATTCTGAGTTGTGTCTACTCGAGATATGAGGTTGGACTGACACGTACTCGTAACTATTTCAGTACCATTAGGGTATAATCAAGTGGATCGACGCACATCAAAAAGGGAAGATCGAGGCGTCGTATAAAGAAAGGTAAACCACCTCCATGGAAATGCTTGGGCGAGTTGCGAAGGATTTATTCGCGGGTTCTATTTTATGCTAAGGACTAGAGGCAAGTTTATTTGTGCATACTCTATTGTTCAGAGTATCTGTATTTTGAAATATATGAAATGTGTGGATTAGATTTAAAATCCATAGTTGCAAGTTTTTCAACCATGTGCTTCCTAATCAAAACTAGCATATTTTTGGGCTTTGCTAATATTATTACATTCTGCTTATGCCAATTGTCAAAATCCCATGACTTATAATGTTGTCGATGGAGACCGATAAATTATGACTCACCTCCCCTTAATCGGTATCTTGTTCATAGAATATTGCGAATATTATACTTGGGATATTTTCGATTAAGAATATCTAGAAGGATATTGATGTATGCCATTTGGAAGAGTTATTTAATTCAACGAATATTATTTATCCTATTCATTTAAAAAGGATTTTCATATCTAGCATTTACTTCTTATTAACCGAGAGTCTGAGATAATTATTTTGATAAAGTACTTAAGTCCGGGAACTGCCGGAGAGATAATGTCTTGGTTTCGAATAGATATATTTCAAGAGTTCATTTGGGTGTCTGGAGGTTATTGAATATTTCAATAGTAGTAGTAAATATTATTTGAATATTTACTTTAATAAATGACTATCGATTTGGTTATTCCGTTAAAAAGGGGTGGTTGATTATTAATTATTTAAGAAATATGATGTAAATATTTATTAAATACCCTAAGTATTTTAAAGAATACAAAATGATATTTAAAAGTGATTTAAGGACTTTCATAGTTTAAAATATTATATTTCGATTTAATCTATGCAAGTGATCAAAACCTATACTTTGAAATATTATGATATGATACTGCATTGCCAGGTATATTGTTACACAGTTTTGCGATAATCTTATTTTCCGGTTAAAATAGAATTTGACCTTTGGATTATATGCGGTCTTTAAAGTTAAGTATTTACGAACCGGTATATCTTGTAGCTCTAGATATAATTAGAGCATATTCATTGTTTTCGACTTTAAACCGGGAGTTGGTATTTTGTGAATATAGTGATAGTCATGGAAACCCGGAGGGATCCCAGCGGCAAAGTACTAGTCATCTTGAGGAATACTATTAATAAACACTAATTATATTTCCAGAAAGTATTAAGTACTTGGAAATGATTTGAAGAATGTTATTTACAAACATTATTATATTTCCATAAAGTATTAATTACTTGGAAAACAGTCGAGGATTGTTATTAAAATATGATGTCATTCGAGGAATTGTATTTGCCTTCTATATTTTTCGAGGAATCTTATTTGAGTATTATCTCAGTTGAGAAATACCATAGGAATATTATTTCTGTTAAATATGCTATTGGAAGGCATAACTATTTTCGAAAGTATATTATGATACTTGATTACGATTTGGTAATTGGCTTATAAGCTAGATGTGAGATATTAGTTATAAGCCGGATTTTGCAAATGCCTTTAGTGAAGGGCGTATGACTTAAATTCCTTAAATATAGATCGGGAGTCAGTATTTCTTGATATATCATGATTACTTTCAGAGGAAAATATTTAAGTAGATATTTTCCCTTATTTATTTAATGAATAATATTTTAAATATTCATTTGAAATAGTTACTTAATGAATATTATTTTGAATATTCATTCGAGATTATTTAGTAAATGAATATTATTTTAAATATTCATTTTAAATTTATTTAATGAATATCATCTTTAATATTCACTCAGGGTCGATTTATTCATCGAATATTATTTTGAATATTCCTTAAGGATTTAATTAAGTTAAATAATGAATATTATTTCGAATATTCATTCGATCATTATTTATTTAATCAATATCTTTTCGAATATCTAGTTGAGCCATATTTTATATTAAGATTATTCCTTCAATATTTTTGACTTAATAAGTATTCTTTGGAATATTTATTTAATTCTTCCAACTCGTTTCAAGAATGATTTACTTCATTCAAATGTTATCTTCGACCTTAGAATATTATGTAAATTATTTTGAAGTCTTGTTATTAATACTTGTATCAAGAAAGGTTCTCAAAATTCCATTCTTCATTCAAATCTAACTTTCCAATTATAAGGGAACCTTACTTGAGAAATGTTATTTATCTTGTTGACTTCCTGGTCATAAATCCTTCGAAATAATTCTTTTCACTCGCAATTTGATTGCTATGTGCTTATTGATCCCTTGTGTACCTTCTCATCATTCGAGAGGTAAGATTGTTGAAACAAGTTGGTATCCATTAACAAGCAGCAACTTGGGAAATATTGGTGAATTTTCCTTTCCAACTAGATACGACTACTTTGTGGAGTCCTATCAACAAGTATTATACTTGGGGAAAGGGGGACGAACTTTACGTTTCAAAGTTATGGATGTTAAATGAACTAGGAGATGCGTAAGTGACCCAGTGGCGCCGGTCCAGCAAGTGGCCCAACCGTTGGCCGAGGGGGTTCCAGAGGGCGGTAGACAAGTAAATCCGTCGGTGCTTCCTTCTACATGTAGTAAACAAGAGGCGGGGAGCATGAGATGCGACTGATCATCGTGTAAATGTTATGTCTCCTGGCGCGTCAAACTCCAGTTTTAGTTCATCGTCCAAGATTGGAATCTTCTGCAACACTATCATTGTTGGCAGGGTTGTAAAGTGTTTGAAACTGGAATTGCGATATCTTTCTTGCAACTTCCTCTTTTATGAAAATGATGATATCTTGCTTATCTTTGGCATAGCAGATATTCCCTCGGAAATATAATTTGAGTTACCTTATAACTTCATCCTTTATCTTACAATTGATGATTCTGTTGATACCTTACATAACAGGAGTTGTGATAAGGAGGTTTTTGATATTGGATCACCTTATAACTTCATCTTTTACAATATACTAATACCATGTTCGTCAATGCATGGCGTACAGTTTTAAAGATATTCCAGAACTGTTATTACATTGCTGAGGTGCAGTCTCTTGATCTGTCAAGTGTTTTGACGAAAATGATATATATACAAATAAATATTTTCAAGCTTGAGAAGTATTGACTTGGTATCTCATAAATGGTTCGTCTCAAAACCCTTGACTCTCTTACTATCAGTTACCTCTGAGTCTTATCAAGTGGCTAAAGAAGTTATATCCCATACAGAATATTGAACTGTAGGGTGTTGTGATAAAAAATAATGATATACTTATATGTATATACTTTCAGACTTGTGGAATACTAAAAAGGGGATCTTTTTATAGTTTGGTTTCTATTTGATGAAAACACTTGTAGTAGCAGTATATTGAACTGCATATTTTGAAGAGTTTTATTAAAGGTTATTGGGACTTCAAATTATACCATTTTGCTAAGGTATGAAGCTTACTATGGTTATTATGACCTCAGATTTTTCATTCGATGTTATATCAAAGGTTAAACTTCCCTTATTGAAATTCCATAGTTAAATGTTTCAGAAATGATATTAAATATCGTTAGGCATTGAATACCCTTGTGTGTATTGGTATGTATATTATTAAGTTCTATTATTACCTTGCTGAGCAATTCTTTCGCTCATTCTTGCTTGTTTCAAATATTAACCTTTCAGAGGAAGGTAGACGGTTGAGGCTTATCTGCATGGCTTAGAAGAAGCAGGCAGTATGCCTTATGAAGATGATATGATCCAGAAAAGCTATAGCTGGAGTAAGTTATATGTAGGTACATTGATGTGTAATATATGTTACTTTGTACTGAGTAGTACTAGTTGCTGGTGTACTTCCCAACGAAGCTATACTAGTGGTATAAGATTTGTAAGACATAGTGCAATGTAATAGAATGGATGTAATGAAGATGTAAAGATTTTAGTTCTTGTTTCTAGCCCAATGACCTAAAAGATGCTTGGTGGTTGGGGTCGCAGAGTTATAATTCAATTTTAATGATTACAGATGGTTTAATGTTGTTAAACAGGTAATTTGGTATTGAGGATTTCCGCGTAGCTACCAAATCCTTGACCCCGGATTTGGGGGTGTTAAAGAAATGGTATCAGAGATTAGGTTATAGTAAACTAGAAACGAGAGTGAGTAGGAGTGTGTATAGTTATGTGAGAATGTCAGAACTCATGTAGAGTTCATGTTGGACTATTGGATATAGTGCCAATGATCAAGTTAAGATTGGAATGTTATAATGAGGAATATGTTGAGATGGACCTCACCTTGGGTGGTTGTGGATGTCAGCTAAAGGATCCTCAGAGACAAGTATTGGTTGACAAGGGCATAGATCGTCGAGACACGAATTTAAGATGATTTTAGGGGATTCATGGAAACAATCATGTATTCCCCGAATGACAGAAAATTTCAATAGGATATTGTAGGATGTAAAGCTGGCATCTGGTATTATGACAATGATGAGTTGAGATAGTATCCGTACTGTTAAAATTCCAAAAAGGGAAGTAAAACAAGATCCCTATGAAAGAGTATTACCCGAAGTTGCGGGTATTTAAATCTCCTCGAGTTTAATAGAGTTTGAGGTAATATTATGAATAGATTGACGGACAGACACCGATCATTTCGATTGATTATAGAAGTAAAATGGTGAAGTTGAGGTTGGTCAATAAAAATGAAATATGTTTTAAGAACCAAGACGGACTGAGAAAGTCTGAGAAAGACTAGTACGAAGGTTGTTATGCCGAAAAAGGAAAAAGCTTAAGTAGCACATGGAATTGTCATGAGGACAGGAACATGTGGTATAAATACGGTTATAATGGTGACTGGATCTAAGTATGTATTTCCAGCAATGTTCCGGAATATCGCCCATTCGACATGTGGAATTCGTCGTTGCTAGGGGTGACACCGGTATCGAAGTCTTCTCAAAGAATAGAACGCTTGCGTGAGATGCTTGCGCCGAGTCGAATAGAACTCCTTAATATCGTAAAATGCCGATGGTTGAATCTTTAGCGACTATTACGAGTCGACGATGACGTCAGTTATCGAGCACCTTAGGGTGTGCGTGGAAAAGAAGAGCTCTACAATCGAACAATAATCCGTCAGAGGAGCCGACATGAAAGGCATCCGTGGAGACCTTGGCATTACCCTCCCCATTTATGAATCATTTTGATTACTCCCCCAGCCTGAATTATTTGATATCTCCCCATTTGCAACTTATGTTTATTATCTCCCCAATGTGAATTATTTGACACATCCCCGTGCATAAATTATTTTGATTACCTCCCTAATCTATGACCTATCTTGACATCTCTCCAAAAGAGAATTTTGATAAAGAATATACTCCCTCTTCGAAGTTGTTCTTCAATACTCGTGTTAAACCATATTTAATTTCGATTGTGCCAGAAGCTGTCATTATTCCTACCTTCAGATTTCTGAAGCCCTATCGAATGATGTTATTTCAAACTTCCACTTTCCTCCAATAGTGGATGATTCTATGGTGATATAGCACCACTTGATTATTGAATACCAGTATCTTTCTGGTTATCCTTTTCTTTGGAAATCACACTTTTGGAATCCGTTCAATTCAACTCCAAGGTGTCCCTTGAGAATTAATTGTTAAAATACGATAATTATTAACTTGACTTTGAATTGATTTCATACTTCTCAACTTCCACTGAGACGAACAACCCTATACATATAGGGGCCATAGGGACTATCTGTCTATGTGATAGAAGTCTGATGGGACGCCATCACTTGTGAGTTGTGAAATACAAGAAGGCTAATTACCTTTAGTAATGTCTTAACTGAGACACGCAACGTGAGTTCTTATGATCATATTGATCTCTCAGTAAATTCTCTTATCTCAAATAGGGTTTACTTTAACACTCATGACCTTATAATCTCCAACGTGTGGCAATAGCCTTGATGTGACAGCTATCTTTTCAAAGCTCCATAATTCTGGTTATCTCTAATAAATTCAAGGGGATGCCAACCAGGTCGGCCAAGTCAAAACTCGCTGATAGAAACTAGATTTGCAACGGAATCGCCAAGAGCTAGAGCGAATCCCAAGACGAATAGAATATCAGTGACGTATCAGTAGACTTAGTTAATTCTTTCTCTCTCAATGATATATGTTAAGAGAATCAGTGAACTCTCTCTCTCAAGGATAATATGATAATGGAAAGTTGGTCAAGACATATGTGAGAAAGGAATAATGTGGTAAGACTCAAGTGGTAACTTTGTCAAATAGAGATCCTATAGTTGGATTGAGGTTCCGGAGAAGTTGTTTACGAATGGACAATATCTCTGGTTTGGTAGAATAAGTGTTGATGATGAAAGAGTTAAGGAATCCCAGTAGTGGCCTTAGCTGATTCCGTGGACGGAATCCTTTTAAGGAGGGTAGACTCTAATAACCCAGATTTTTCAAGAAATGATTTTATTATTATTTCAATAATAATAATGTTTTTCCTAAAATGAGGAGGAATTTTTTTTATTATTATTTATTTAATTACTTTGATTCAGTGGAATCAATTTCCTTTATAAAATTTTATTGACTGGGTAGATACCTCGAGTCAATAGTTTATTTGTGCAAAGATTTTATTTTGGAGTGTGGAATTATTCAGTAAAAATTTTATTTTAAATTATTGAATAATTTGGAGATTTTTAAAATCCTTAGAAAATGATTATTTTAATTATTTGAGGATTTGCAGAAATTACTCGATTAATTTATAATATCGAGAATTTAGGATTTTACTGAAACAATAGTGTTTGTAGTATTTTATAAAGCCCTGTAAATTGTGATTTATGAATCACAATTATTATTTTTTTATGAATTGTTGTTATAAATTATTAATATTTGTAAAATGCATATCAATTTAGAAAATTTAGATTTAATTCTAATTCTTTCTCCGAAAATCATTAAAAATATTCCAGTATTTAAATTATGCTAGAAATTTTATTTTTTCAAATTAGAGTTTTTAATTCTAAATATTATTTAAGGTGTGTAGTGCTTAATTGTATTGATTTTAAATGTTATTGGGCCCAAGGCCCATTAGGTTAACAGCAGAACACACAGATACATACAAACACACAATACACGCACAAAACACACAGTAGCCGCACAAACATTTCAGCGGGGAGAGAGACTCAGATAGAGAGGAAGGAGAAAAGAGATTTGGGGGTTTGATTTTTAACCAATTAAAACCTATACATACATATATAATCCGTGTGTGTGTGTGTGTATATGTGCGTCTGTGCGTGAGTATTTCCAATGGTGGCAGTAGAGGCGCGCGGGGAGGGGGAAGGAGAAGTCTCCGGCGAAGTCAGTGGCCGGCGTCGCGGCGGCGTAGCCGCGGGTGGTGGCGGTCGGACTGGCAGCAGTGTAGAGAGAGAGAGAGAGAGAGAGATGGGGGAGATTAATTTGCCGATGGTTTGCTTTTCGGGAGTTTCGATTCGAAATTGGAATGGTATAATTTTTTTATATTTTTAAATTATGTATTTAATTGTCGCCATTTAATTAGTTTTAAATTGTGAATTTTATCTTGTTAAATTTTAGTAATCTGATTATGTGGAATTTCGAGAATATGGTTGTAACTTAATTAGTTTTAAGTTGCGAGTTATGTGTTAATTTCGTAATTAGCTAAGTAGTGTCAATTATGAACATTGTTGCATTTCCGGGATTTAATTCGAAAAGTATGTTGGTAATTATAATGGTTGAGATTAATTGTGGGCCCGGTTAAATGTGCGGGTTAGTGGTGGTTAAATGTTAATTGCTAAATTGGTAATTGTTAATTTTCGATTGTAATTGTTAATTTCTAAGTGCTAATTGCTAAGTGTAATGGTTGGAATTAAATTGTGGTCGTTAGTGGTTAATTATGAGTTGCCATATAAGTTGTGGAGATTATATGAATGGCTAATTGTTAGTGTCGGATAGTATGTAAAGTTATGTGGCTTACTTGTCATATATGGTCATCGATAATTGTGTATGTGCTAAGTGCTATAAGTCGAGTCATAGAATTTGTCGGATGCCACATCTGTCAATTACTTGGTATTGGTTATAATTGGTTAAATGATTATCGATAATGGTTCGGGTAGAAAGTTGAATTTCTAATTGTAATGGTTATTGTTATAGGAGGTGTAATTATATGAATGGCTAATTGGCTAAGTGCTAAATGGTATGAATCAAGTTATAGTATATGTTGAAAGTATAATTGTCAACTACGTGATGTTGGCTTATGTGGATAGTTTTCAAATGTGGATAAACTTAGTTTACTTTCCTTAAATGTTGAGGTGCCGCATGTCTGGGCGGATACTTTTCCTTATGTGCTAGGTGTCGCATGTCTGGGCGGGTACTTTTCTTACTTGTTTACTTTGCTGCAAGTTGAGGCAGCTTTATTTTTGCAAAAACAGGGTTGAATTGCATTTGAGGGGTTGTGCCCATAGTCCGATAAACGAATACTTCATGCCGAAATTTTCTAAAAATCCCCTGCATTCAAATTTATTTAACTTATTTAATATCAATGGCCTAGAGGCATGAAGTGAATGCTAATTGTTTACTTGAATATGTGCTAAGTAAATTATTTTTGGGGTTAATTGTTGTTCCAAGGATTATGTGCTAATTCGAGGATTAAATGTATCTTGAAGATTAAATGGGTATTACGAGCCTTTATCGAGGATTAAGTAGGTTTTGGGGATTTCATATTAATTAAGTTGGCATAGAATGTCAATGGTAATATAATTGTGTATGTTAAGTGGAGTTTGATTAAGTATTATAACTGTGTAGCATTGTGTTGTGTTTAACACCTGGAAATGTCCACTTTATAAAAGAAGGACTTTTCTATTTCATCTTACTTGCTAAATGTGTTATGTGTATTAATTGGTATTGAGTAGCCAACCATATGGATAACAACTATAGTACGACTTTAGGCGACTTAGTGGTAATTCTGAGTTGTGTACTCGAGATACGAGGTTGGACTGACACGTACTCGTAACTATTTCAGTACCATTAGGGTATAATCAAGTGGATCGACGCACATCAAAAAGGGAAGATCGAGGCGTCGTATAAAGAAAGGTAAACTACCTCCATGGAAACGCTTGGGTGAGTTGCGAAGGATTTATTCGTGGGTTCTATTTTCTGCTAAGGACTAGAGGCAAGTTTATTTATGCATACTCTATTGTTCAGAGTATCTGTATTTTGAAATATATGAAATAGTTGCAAGTTTTTCAACCATGTGCTTCCTAATCAAAACTAGCACATTTTTGGGCTTTGCTAATATTATTACATTCTGCTTATGCCAATTGTCAAAATCCCATGACTTATAATGTTGTCGATGGAGACCGATAAATTATGACTCACCTCCCCTTAATCGGTATCTTGTTCATAGAATATTGCGAATATTATACTTGGGATATTTTCGATTAAGAATATCTAGAAGGATATTGATGTATGCCATTTGGAAGAGTTATTTAATTCAACGAATATTATTTATCCTATTCATTTAAAAAGGATTTTCATATCTAGCATTTACTTCTTATTAACCGAGAGTCAGAGATAATTATTTTGATAAAGTACTTAAGTCCGGGAACTGCCGGAGAGATAATGTCTTGGTTTCGAATAGATATATTTCAAGAGTTCATTTGGGTGTCTGGAGGTTATTGAATATTTCAATAGTAGTAGTAAATATTATTTGAATATTTACTTTAATAAATGACTATCGATTTGGTTATTCCGTTAAAAAGGGGTGGTTGATTATTAATTATTTAAGAAATATGATGTAAATATTTATTAAATACCCTAAGTGTTTTAAAGAATACAAAATGATATTTAAAAGTGATTTAAGGACTTTCATAGTTTAAAATATTATATTTCGATTTAATCTATGCAAGTGATCAAAACCTATACTTTGAAATATTATGATATGATACTGCATTGCCAGGTATATTGTTACACAGTTTTGCGATAATCTTATTTTCCGGTTAAAATAGAATTTGACCTTTGGATTATATGCGGTCTTTAAAGTTAAGTATTTACGAACCGGTATATCTTGTAGCTCTAGATATAATTAGAGCATATTCATTGTTTTCGACTTTAAACCGGGAGTTGGTATTTTGTGAATATAGTGATAGTCATGGAAACCCGGAGGGATCCCAGCGGCAAAGTACTAGTCATCTTGAGGAATACTATTAATAAACACTAATTATATTTCCAGAAAGTATTAAGTACTTGGAAATGATTTGAAGAATGTTATTTACAAACATTATTATATTTCCATAAAGTATTAATTACTTGGAAAACAGTCGAGGATTGTTATTAGAATATGATGTCATTCGAGGAATTGTATTTGCCTTCTATATCTTTTGAGGAATCTTATTTGAGTATTATCTCAGTTGAGAAATACCATAGGAATATTATTTCTGTTAAATATGCTATTGGAAGGCATAACTATTTTCGAAAGTATATTATGATACTTGATTACGATTTGGTAATTGGCTTATAAGCTAGATATGAGATATTAGTTATAAGCCGGATTTTGCAAATGCCTTTAGTGAAGGGCGTGTGACTTAAATTCCTTAAATATAGATCGGGAGTCAGTATTTCTTGATATATCATGATTACTTTCAGAGGAAAATATTTAAGTAGATATTTTCCCTTATTTATTTAATGAATAATATTTTAAATATTCATTTGAAATAGTTACTTAATGAATATTATTTTGAATATTCATTCGAGATTATTTAGTAAATGAATATTATTTTAAATATTCATTTTAACTTTATTTAATGAATATCATCTTTAATATTCACTCAGGGTCGATTTATTCATCGAATATTATTTTGAATATTCCTTAAGGATTTAATTAAGTTAAATAATGAATATTATTTCGAATATTCATTCGATCATTATTTATTTAATCAATATCTTTTCGAATATCTAGTTGAGCCATATTTTATATTAAGATTATTCCTTCAATATTTTTGACTTCATAAGTATTCTTTGGAATATTTATTTAATTCTTCCAACTCGTTTCAAGAATGATTTACTTCATTCAAATATTATCTTCGACCTTCGAATATTATGTAAATTATTTCGAAGTCTTGTTATTAATACTTGTATCAAGAAAGGTTCTCAAAATTCCATTCTTCATTCAAATCTAACTTTCCAATTATAAGGGAACCTTACTTGAGAAATGTTATTTATCTTGTTGACTTCCTGGTCATAAATCCTTCGAAATAATTCTTTTCACTCGCAATTTGATTGCTATGTGCTTATTGATCCCTTGTGTACCTTCTCATCATTCGAGAGGTAAGATTGTTGAAACAAGTTGGTATCCATTAACAAACAGCTTGGGAAATATTGGTGAATTTTCCTTTCCAACTAGATACGACTACTTTGTGGAGTCCTAAAAACAAGTATTATACTTGGGGAAATGGGACGAACTTTATGTTTCAAAGTTATGGATGTTAAATGAACTAGGAGATGCGTAAGTGACCCAGTGGCGCCGGTCCAGCAAGTGGCCCAGCCGTTGGCCGAGGGGGTTCCAGAGGGCGGTAGACAAGTAAATCCGTCAGTGCTTCCTTCTACATGTAGTAAACAAGAGGTGGGGAGCATGACATGCGACTGATCATCGTGTAAATGTTATGTCTCCTGGCGCGTCAAACTCCAGTATTAGTTCATCGTCCAAGATTGGAATCTTCTGCAACACTATCATTGTTGGCATGGTTGTAAAGTGTTTGAAACCGGAATTGCGATATCTTTCTTGCAACTTCCTCTTTTATGGAAATGATGAAATCTTGCTTATCTTTGGCATAGCAGATATTCCCTCGGAAATATAATTTGAGTTACCTTATAACTTCATCCTTTATCTTACAATTGATGATTCTGTTGATACCTTACATAACAGGAGTTGTGATAAGGAGGTTTTTAATATTGGATCACCTTATAACTTCATCTTTTACAATATACTAATACCATGTTCGTCAATGCATGGCGTACGGTTTCAAAGATATTCCAGAACTGTTATTACATTGCTGAGGTGCAGTCTCTTGATCTGTCAAGTGTTTTGACGAAAATGATATATATACATATAAATATTTTTAAGCTTGAGAAGTATTGACTTGGTATCTCATAAATGGTTCGTCTCAAAACCCTTGACTCTCTTACTATCAGTTACCTCTGAGTCTTAAACTTATCAAGTGGCTAAAGAAGTTATATCTCATACAGAATATTGAACTGTAGGGTGTTGTGATAAAAATAATGATATACTTATATGTATATACTTTCAGACTTGTGGAATACTAAAAAGGGGATCTTTTTATAGTTTGGTTTCTATTTGATGAAAACACTTGTAGTAGCAGTATATTGAACTGTATATTTTGAAGAGTTTTATTAAAGGTTATTGGGACTTCAACTTATACCATTTTGCTAACGTATGAAGCTTACTATGGTTATTATGACCTCAGATTGTTCATTCGATGTTATATCAAAGGTTAAACTTCCCTTATTGAAATTCCATAGTTAAATGTTTCAGAAATGATATTAAATATCGTTAGGAATTGAATATACCCTTGTGTGTATTGGTATATATATTGTTAAGTTCTATTATTACCTTGCTCAGCAATTCTTTCGCTCATTCTTGCTTGTTTCAAATATTAACCTTTCAGAGGAAGGTAGATGGTTGAGGCTTATCTGCATGGCTCAGAAGAAGCAGGCAGTATGCCTTATGAAGATGATATGATCCAGAAAAGCTATAGCTGGAGTAAGTTATATGTAGGTACATTGATGTGTAATATATGTTACTTTGTACTGAGTAGTACTAGTTGCTGGTGTACTTCCCAACGAAGCTATACTAGTGGTATAAGATTTGTAAGACATAGTGCGATGTAATAGAATGGATGTAATGAAGATGTAAAGATTTTAGTTCTTGTTTCTAGCCCTATGACCTAAAAGATGCTTGGTGGTTGGGGTCGCAGAGTTATAATTCAGTTTTAATGATTACAGATAGTTTAATGTTGTTAAACAGGTAATTTGGCATTGAGGATTTCCGCGTAGCTACCAAATCCTTGACCCCGGATTTGGGGGTGTTACACATTATTTGACCAATGTCCAGGTTGTTGCAATCCTTGCACACAAGAATCAACATCTGCATCACTTCCACCCTGATCAATGATTTTTTTTTCGGTTTTGAGCCAATACCTTCTAATTCTCTCCTGTCCTGGTCGCAAAAACACCCCACTTCTAGCAACTTGAGTCCAAATTTGCAAAGTGTCACCTGCATAGGTCTCCCATTGTTCATCTCTGCATTAAAGCCAATTGCTGCTCTCAATCCTTTTGCATTCTGTCCCACAGCACCAACTGCGCCATATGCAATAATGCCATTGTCAGCAACCAAGATGCAGATCTCTGTTAAAAGTTTCCCCGTACCACAGATATTAGCATCAAAGTTTGTAGTTTTCTGTGATAAGTCCACAAAAAACCCGTCGAATATCTTATTGAGTTCTTCAACAAAAGTGACGAGACATGGTATGCAACCATCAGGGGCATTTAGAAATACATCCTCTTTATTCTCCCTTAATGGGTGCTTAATATCACGCATTTCATTGCCAATAACAAGTAGAGCATCAAAACAATAGTAAAGATCTCCAACAAAAACCTTATACCATAAATCCTGAAATCTATTTGTCCGCTTCTGGATATTTTGACCAGTCATATACCCAGCTCTGTTCCAACAACACAAGATGTCCCCTTCCATCTGGGCATTCAAGTTCTTGGAAGAAAATGTCCAATCTATTATAAGCCGCAGCTTTACAAACCTTCAGAGTTCCCTTCCAAAACATAAACTCGACGATCTTCATTATGCCATCCTGTTCTCCGGAGTTTGTACCAACAAGGTTTCCTAAGAGAACCCGGAAGTTAGCACCCTTCCTCACACGGTCCATGCTAACAATAGAGCCCCTATGCTAAACCAAATTCTTAGACATCTGAACTTCTGACAATGGCTCTCGGTTAGACATATTATCAAACACCTGGTAGTCAACAACTAAGCCCTTTGCAATTGGCATTCTTGGGTTTTCAACCATTAATAAAGCCAAAAATAATGCATCTCCTTCCCATAGAACCTACAAATAATTTCAAGGTTTTCTCCAGCTTCACATAGCTTCAGCCGGCCAGAATCTGGGCCCAGTTTGCAAAACTTGAACGTCTCGTCTGCATCTTCCAAAGCTCGAAAGCTCCGGGATTCACTAACCTCACTGTAAATGGTATGAACATTGGCACCATTCACAAGCTCAGAGGAGTAAACCCCCTCTCAAACAGAGATGAAGAAAACCCATCCTCCAAGTAAATCGGAAACCCATCTCTGAGGTCATCTACCTCACTACTGAAAATATCATGAACACTAGATCCATCATCTTCTTGGAAACCATCTGTTATGCCTCGAGAATTGGTAGCTCTGATACCAAGTGTTGTAAATATGCTGAACATACACTCTATAAACACACACACACAAAGCTATATACAAAAGAAGCAAACTATAACTATAAAATAAAAGACCGGAAAACTTTAAAGATTACATTGTATTACTACTGTGTTACATCTAATAAAGTACAAGATGCTATTTAAAGGAAAAACCGCCCATACTGAGTGGCTGAAAACTAGGCAAAACAAATCACTTACCTTCCTAAATAAGCTCCATTGCTATCTCTATTTTCCCATAGTCCTAAAATCACTCTAACAACTAATCGACCAAATCAAACAATGATTTCCATGACGTAAATAAAGAAACTAATTACCGAGTTAAGATTAATCCCAACGGGGGATTGTTGGCATGGCCAGCATCTCCCTAAATCGGACCGTGGCGCTATTGACACTAGCTAAGGTTAAAGGAAATAAGGTTGCGCCTTGCTACAAGCATCGTGGCTTTTAGCGCAGTGGTAAACGCCTGATCCTAACAATTGGTACCAAAGCTAGGGCGCGGGTTCGAATCACACCAGGTGAAGGCATTTGTTCTGTCATGGTGTAGTGGCGGGCAGATGCGGGGGGGGGGGATTGTTGGCATGGCCAGCATCTCCCTAAATCGGACCGTGGCGCTATGCACACTAGCTAAGGTTAAAGGAAATAAGATTGCGCCTTGCTACAAGCACCGGGGCTTTTAGCACAGTGGTGAACGCCTGATCGTAACAGATTATGCTCCAAAAAAATTAACCCTATATTACTCTCTGGAGGGAGTTCACACCACCATGGAAATCCTGTATAATTTTCTATTATCTTTAACTTTTACGTAATTGTTTTATGTTAGAATTTTGAAATCTTTAACTAATATGTGTCCTTTGTTTGGCTTATTTTTTTTTATTCTTTTGTATGTATAATACATTATTTGTATATTAATTAATTTTGATATACTTATATGTTTTAATTGATTTGTTTATATGTTGTTATCTACTAATTTTCTAGTCTTTACTCCTTCAATCTGTTCAATTTCATGATTTTTTGTGCATGCTTGTATTACCAACTTATATATGCTAATTAGAAAAAGTTAAGGTGGTGTTACTGAATCATAAAATAGTTCCACATGAATATTGTGAGTTGCATGCTTGTACTACCAGCTTATATATGCTAATTAGAAAAAGTTAAGGTGGTGTTACTGAATCATAAGATAGTTCCACATGAATATTGTGAGTAAAAATATAGTTTCATGTTTTCCTAGTAGGAAAATGATATGTTATCTCCATAGATATATGCTAAAAATATAGTTTCATATCTTTCTAGTAGCAAAATGATATGTTTTCTTAGATATATGCTAAGTGTCACTGTTAAGATTATATATAACATCATGAGATTTCCACATGTGAATTAGATATTTAGATTGTTGCAAGGGTATAAATTCAAGTAATAAAATATTTGATGTCATTCATTAATATGTATGGTACGTACTAGAATAATACATTATTTGACGTCATTCAAACTATATTTTTTCATATTACTAGTTGTTGTACCCTTTTAAATTTCAACCAAAATGACCCTTTTTATTACCATTTAGCCTGATTTTGTCTACTCATTAAAACATGTTGTAAAATTTTGTCTTTACACTCATTAAAACATGTTGTATAATTTAGTTCAGAGTAAAGTGCATTTTGTGTACTCGTGTCAGACCACTTGGGATACTAGACTTCTAAAACTACCACATGCTATACTAAACTATCAACTTATTTATAATGTGTGTACTACCATCAAATCTCGTTAGCTCCGTTAATTTTTTCAAGGGCATTTCAGTCTTCTCATTATCATCTTCTTCCTCAAACCCATTTCCACCATTGTTGAAGCTTTTAAGAAACTAGCATAATAGCCCGTGCAAGGCACGAGCCTGTATCTAGACACCATTAGTACGTTGTAATGAAGATTGGATAGAAGAAAGTTTGAAGTAGCCTGCAGGCACTACCTCTCGCTTGTTTAGGTGCTATCGTGCCGGCATGTAGGCCACTCCCACCCGGGACCATGTTTATGAAGAGGCAAACCATTACTTATAACAGTAAGGTAGGTGCAAGTAAGGTAGGTGCAGTTCAAAAGGGGACACTAACAGTACATACCGTGGAATTATACTGTGAAATTTCTTGCGTGAATCATTGCGCCTCTTCTTTGACATTCTCCGTCTTTCCACAACATCTTTGGTGAGTAATACTCTGGGACGCCCGCCTTTATTTGGGGCTTGGTCCATTAAATAAACACTACGCAAGGCAGAATATTGTTTGTGACAACTTAATAAATTAACTTGTGAAGAATTCCACATCTTATCAATATAAAAGGCTACACCCCTTATTATCAGATAGAAGGAATTTTGTTTAAGATTATTACCGCGAACTAAATTGAAATAAAGGTTTTTGAATTCTGTTCACCTGGGCACACACATTATAATCTAAAGAAGAGCAAATATGTTTAGTCGGGATATTTAGGGAAAAAGTGTGTTTACACCTTAACTACATGTAAGTGGCAAAATGGCTCACATGACTGAACGATACAAATCAAAAAAAAATTAATGAGCACCTATGAATCACTTATCTACCCTCTGGTTCTTGTCGACTTGGAATAAATCACCATTTCATAGAAGGTTTGCTCGATATACATCCCTCACATATTCTTATTCAATCAATGAGACTATCAGTACAACTTAAAACACGTATTCCATTTCATCTCAAGTTCTTAAAATTTACAATAGACCACACGTGCAAATGTTCATATACACAATAGATTAGGTACAAAGTTATTACAAGATCGTAAATAAAAGCAGTAACTAAAAGCAGATTGTCAAAACACATGCAAAGCATTTTAAAAAAATTCCTAAAACCTAAGTTATTTGTTTTTTAGTAAATCTTGAATTTGTGAATCATAAACTTCATTTTGATGTTCATATTCCAGTATATATATAGTGACTCCAAGAGATCCGTTGAGTTTGTAGGTTAGGATGACTTAAGGTATATATACTATAAAATTTCAATATATTATTACTTGGAAAAATTAATTACCTTGATAGCTAACAAGTACTCTCAGCAATCCGAAATTGCACAGACAATGGCAATAAAAATTGGGCATGCACACAACTCTGTAACACAAATTAAAAAAAATTATTCTAGCAACATACTAATGTCCCGGACAACATAGAAATTTAGAACCTCTATATGCAAATGTTTTTACAAAGTTTAATCCACCAATCTTGGTCACAATAGTCAGAATTCAAAAAAAGAAAAAGAAACACAAATATTTGGGTGCACAAAACAGCTTGAATTTAGAAAAAAACAAACAAACAACTGGTGCAAAAGATTGCAGGAGTCTAACCAGTTCCGTAGCCGATAGTTAGTTTACACTTGAGCATCACACTTACTACTCCCTTCAATGTATCAATTAATCAGAAAAGAACCATCAAATAACTTACTTTTTAAGGATTTTTTGGAATTTAAATTACTAAAAACATTATTAAAATCTAATGTGCAAATTATAATTTGACGTGGCATCTTACTATATGTATTACTATATGTATTAAAATCTAAATATTTATCTACATCTTACTATATGTATTATTGCAGTCTAATACCTAAAATTTGCACGAAAACTATATATGAGTTACATATATATTGCGCAATAATGATGATTGAGATGATTAGATATTCATCACTTGGCTGCAAAGATGCTGCGAATGAGCCAGGTATAAACTAATCAAATAAGTCCAGACTCCCTTTCAATATCTTGACAATGTTCTCTTCTACATTCAATTAGAGCTCTAGATTCAATAGTCGAGTTCTCCGATTTAACCAATGCACCTGGACAGGGTGAACTTTTTTATTGCTAACAATAATCTCAAGAAATTAGAATGTTTTGCAGGACGCCCTTCGGGAATCAGATTATAGTTTTAAAATCTTTAATCATACAGAGGTAGAATAGCTGGAAAAGGTAACTGGACTCAGTTTTAAGTGGAGAACCATGATATCGAAATTTTAAGAGAAAGTTACAATCATTAAAATAAACTAAAATCTGGATTGTGGAATAGAATGCAACTTGTATAATGTGGCTGGAATTCACGAAAGAGGGACTTAAATTAATATTCAAAAATTATAAGTGTCTTAAACTACGAAAATAAACAGTCCATGGAATAACTGTTCCAGGAACAGATCCTCGTGAAAATGTATAGTTTCATCAGGTTGTTTGTTTAATTTTTTTTTGGTTAGTTTTATGCATATATAAGTTCAGGTAGGACTTATGGAGCTGGAGGAAGACAATAACAGGGGCCTAGCTTCTTGCCTAAACGAATTAATAACCCGTTCATTTTACAAAATGTAACAACCAAATTTCTAGATAAAATTAATAAACTCATACTAATTGTTAGAAAAAATGAATTGGAT
Source organism: Kitagawia praeruptora (assembly GCA_037693485.1). NCBI lineage: Eukaryota > Viridiplantae > Streptophyta > Magnoliopsida > Apiales > Apiaceae > Kitagawia > Kitagawia praeruptora. The sequence goes on from CM075347.1 coordinate 132,460,176, forward strand.
CTTTTTCATTAGTGTTGCAGTTCAGTTTATATTTTGCAGCCTAAACAAAGGACTTGAATATAGAATATTATAACATACAACATCTTCAGTTTATTTCTTTTTGATCTACGTCTCTATTGGATGATTTATAAACCATGGGCAGAAACCAAAATGAGTTGCATCAAAATCAATAGCAATATTAAATTGATAATATAAATACGCAGCTGTAAATAAAGTTAGAAAAATTCACTTATTGCAGATATAGCTTACAGATACTACCCCTATTATTTGCATTACAGTTTTTAAAGAAGGCCTAATCTTCGAAATGGATTGGTGTAGCATCCTAAAATCCGGGGTACCCATATGGGGCCACTATCCACAAACAATATTATAAAACCCTGGATATAAACAATATAAAATGATAAAAACCCCTTAACCAAGATCGCATACAGGTTATGGTATGAAACAAACTATCGAATTATAAATTTACAACCATTCTCAGAATAAAATATTATACAATTTTTATGAATAGACAAATTCACTGTCTAACTACATATCCAACCTTGACAATTCCCAAACTCTTACTTGAAAAAGTCCATAACTCGAACGCCTCCTCTCGCTGCCTATAGAACAATATCACTGACCACTAGGTTCTCTGATTACCTCTAACAACTGGAGAAAATAAAGAGAAGCAAGAGTGAGCCAACAATGCTCATCAAGTGTAAATACACTACAGCAAAAAGTGAATCAGACAACGGTTTTGTGCTGTTGTATGAGACCCTTTCATTCCGTTGACTATCAAGACGCTGTCTGATAGAACATCAGACGACGGGGTTTGGTGCTAATTATAATATAAATATCAAAGACTAAAAACCATTGTTGAATGGAATAATCAAATTTTGGTCATACACAACGCTTTCCAGGAATTGTTTGATATTATAGAATACCGTTGCCTGTTCTGAACGAAGCACATTAACACAACGCTTTCTAGGAATTGTTTGATATTATAGAAACCGTTGCCTAATCTGAACGAATCCAAGCACATTAACAACGGTTTTCTTGTGTTGTCTTAACGCGAACAAGACATTGTTGGAGGTATTATCCAACATCGTCTAGAGTTTTTATTAAACAACGGATTAGTGCAATTGTTGGAGTTGGACTTAAATGCATCGTATTATTGCAAATTTTACAATGGTTTTTCTTTAATTAAATCGTTGTATGAATGGTTTTGGAACAACAGTTTGTATCAAAATTATCCGATTCGCAATTCCCATAATTAACCATTCGGAAAACACATACAATACAATCCAAAATCAACCATATAACAAAATAAAATTATCACCAATTCACATTACAACCCAAATAAGATTAAATCCAATACAAAGTTTACCAACATAATATTCCACCAACTAAACATTAAATCCATTACAAGTTCATCAACATTGCAACCAACTTAAGAAAATTCGATCCAAAGTTATCCAACAAAAGATTCGAAAACAACTTGACATACTTAAAACGAATGACACTTCATGAAAAATTTTGCAAAGTCTGTCTTGATTTCGTTGATGTCGTCATCAGTGTACTCCAGGTTCGACCTGCGCATCCACTGAAAAAATCTCAAGTAAATCAGTCGTGTTGCAAAACATCCACCATTCACTTGTTTAATCACATGTGTTGCCAGTTAAAAAAAATAACAAAAAAATATAATTTCTCACCTTTTCTGCAAAGTTAAGCTCCTTATTGTGACAGATTTCTTTCATGTATCTCATCACGAAAAGGCCACAGTCCTTGTCCGTTTTCTGCCCAGGAACTCCCTGAAAGCATTCACATTGTTTAATTATGTGATGGAACAAACATTACTAAATTCACTAAATTACTATTATAAAATCAATATGAAGGATGAAGGACTAATATTAATACCGCCATGTTCTCCCATAAAAATTTTTTCCGGCCAGCCTTCTTTACATTTTCCTTATACAACTTTATGCCACTGTAAGCAAAACAATAAAAATCAACTAAGGCTGCATTTTCCCCAAATTTACAACCTAAGACTAAATAGGAAAATTTTAAAAGTGGAACTCACTTGTCAACAACCTCTACCCACTCCCCACTTGCAATGCGACATTTAAGAGGGTCTAGGTGGTAGACTATATCCGCCTCCGGATTCACAACAGTCAACGACCAGTGGTTCCTACGAGTCATGAACAATATAGGAAAAAATAGTTCAACTTAGCATGTGAGAATAACATCAACTATAAGCATAAAATAGATTGTTAATTATTCAACTACATTATAGGGCAATAAAAAATATTACTCACACGTCGTTATATGGCACTAGAAAGTATTGCCCTTTTTTGGCATCAGTGAAACGGTCAGCAAGTGCAAGGGACCTCTTCCTCGCGTTTCCACATCCAAGGGCGCCAACCAAACCTGGATCTACGAATGCTACCATGTCTGCCATCCTATGCCTGATCAAATGTTCTTCCAAGAAACTACGAATAAAATTAAACAATAGTTAGCAAAGATTCCCATGAGGATATCAACAATATTAACACATAATATAAAACATTTTAAAGAGGATTGTACACTTACTGAATGAAGATGCAAATTACGGAACCACAAATTTCCCCACCAGCGCAAACAACATGTATATCATTTAGGAACATGTATTGCTTCCTGGCATATCCAAAAGCATCTTTGCTCAGTTCAAAACAAACTGAATTTCCCTCTCTCAGAGCATCCTTTGCCCAAATCCACAACCGCTTCAAAGGAGCTGGATACTTTGCACCCATCTCAAGTACGTACTGATCATCAGCATCGAGTTCCACTTGCAAATCCACAATCTTCTTTGACTTCTTACACTCCTTTTTCTTGGTTTTCTAAAATGAAAATAATATATATAAGAGTGCAGTTTGATCAGGATGATTAATTACGAAAAGTTAAATATGCTAGTATAATTACACAAAACTTTACTTTTCGAGTTAAATCAACCTTTGGAGAACTTATTGTCTTCCCTCCCCCAATTAAGTATCTAGGCCACGCAACAAATGTTCCTTTGGCTTGTTGCACAGTGGTTATCTCATCTCCAATCGGGAACGGGATACGAACATCTCCCTGAATTGCTCTAGTGATGGACACTCTAGCATTCTCTTCACCTAGCGGTACAGAATGAATGGTCTGTACCTGTCCTTCAATAACTGGAACATCAACAATCGTTGCATAAGCAACGATGTTGGTCAAGGATCCAACTGCCAGTTGAACTTCCTTGTCTTCCTCCAACACTTCAACCTCCTCCACCCCATCACACTTGTCCACCATCTTCTCTTCATTTTCATCCTCGGCAACAACAGCACAGTTGCCCAAATCAACAACCAGCCTAATTTTTTCTGGAACAGCCAGCTGTATACCATCGTCACATTCTAACTTCTCCTTTTCTTCAACATCCATCTGAATACCATCTTCAACACCCAACTTCATGTTCTCTTCGACATCCAACTTCTTTTTCACATTATGAGAGACATTAATCTGTGCCAGCCTCTGCGAATTAGAGCAGCTTGCTTGTTGGGAACCAAAAACTGGGCTGGCCCCCATCCGAAGATTTTGTTCAAGTATCTCAGCTTTAAACTTCTGCACTTCCGCTGTCCATCTCTCTCTTGAATAAGTTTCGATGCCTCCTCTGCCCAAACTTTTTGTACCCCCTCCATTATAATGTCCTCAATAGACCTTTCATCAATAGACCCCCTCATTTTTTTCTTCTGCCTTGGAAGATCAAAATAGACAGCCGGTTTCACATGGATTCCTTTTCCACGCACTCTTCCTCCATGTTCCGGGTTACCCAACACCTTAGCCAAAATATCATTAACACCATCCTCCACCATACTTCCTTCACTTACTTCCTTCTTCATCTTCTCCTAAGAAAAGGTCAAAATGGAAGTAGTTAGTAAATCAGATAATCTTGATGAATAATTTTTAAATAAATACAAATCAATAACTTACTATTTCCTCTGCTTTTTCTCTGACCGCGTCGCTTTTAAAATTTCCAAATTTGTCCTTTCTAGCAAGGACCCATGATGTTGATCGATCATTTGATATATCTGGATTAGATTCGGCCTACACGTACAAAAAGATATACTTATCAGGTTCCATGAAATAAATTATATGTCAAAGTATACTTGTCAGGTTCCATGATCACTAACCCATTTAATCTCCTTGTTCACATAGCCTCTACGAGACATGAGATGAGGATAACGATTCTTCGACCGAATGACTACTTGTTTGTCATGATTTGCCTTCGAAAAAATAACAGGGAGACTATTACAACAGGTAGATAAATGCTCTAAAACAATTTTGTACATCAGTATCTATCTCATGAACTTACTAAAAACTCCTCCGATGTACGATCGGCAACAAAAAGATCCCAATGAGACTGTTCTATGAACGAATAATCTGCTGGAGGATAAGCAAGCATTACAGGATCCTCACGATATGGAAGAACATAATTCGTTGTTAAGCGAGACTTAAACTCCCTCCATTTTGCTCCAGCGGACTATAATACCAACTTCTTCGCCGATGATGGTATAGTAAAAGCCATCTACACACATAAGATAAAATCGATCAATGTATAAAATCGATGTACAAGAAATAAACAACCAGTTACCTTTACGCATTCCCAGAGCTTCTTCTTTGTCTCTTTCGGCACTTGCAGCCAACTATCATGCCAGATTGGGGCTTTGGTTCTTGCTAGAACCCCAATGTATGATTGCATCTCTGCGGCTTCGTCACCAAAAGGCTCACCTTTATCATTGAATGACACTATAGGCTTAATCCCCTTTATCTTTCGTTGCACTATTCTGTGCATGGTGACACAGCCACGATTGAGCAATTTTAGTCCTTGATGGTTAGGTTGCACCGCAGTCTCCTTTCCTTTATCTTTTTGTTTTCTTTTCTTTGACAACGATTTTTTCAAGTTGTCTGAGATCGCCTTCCTTTTCATGGAAGGCGGGGAAGAACATGATGGGCCAGGGAGATCAACTAGCACAGGGTTTCGTATTGGGGCAGACTGGGTGTGCCCTCTTGGACTGGTGCGCATCTTCAATGCGGGACTACGCAGTGGACTCTTTGGCACTGGACTCTTTGAGTGAACCATAATCTATATAAAGAAATAAGTCATATACATAACACAACTTAATCATAAACATTCATATTTGATACAAAATACATGACAAAATAGCTAACAGAATCAGGGTAATTAAAGATCTACAAAGAATCAAATGATGGATTAAAGATTAAACTAAGATTAAATCAAAACCCTTAGTCTACTTGTACATGCATCAACAAAATTGAAAGATTAAGTAACAAAGAACATATATCAAAATAAATCATATACATAACACAACTTAATCATAAACATTCATATTTGATACAAAATACATGACAAAATAGCTAACAGAATCAGGGTAATTAAAAATCTACAAATAATCAAATGATGGATTAAAGAAATAAATGATGGATTAAAGATTAAACTAAAAGATTAAATCAAAACCCTAGTCCACGTTTTACTTGTACATGCATCAACAAAACTGAAAGATTAAGTAACAAAGAACATAAATCAAATTAACGAGAGAGATACCGACGGTTTTGATGGTTTTGATATGCGAATTGAAGCCGATGGTCGATGGTTTTGATGTGCGAATTGAACGGAAACGGAGAGTTTTGCCTAGAGCGAGAGAGAGCTAGAGTGTGTCCAGATTTAGTTTCGAGATTGAGAATATTAAGGGGACAGTTTATAAGGGGAAAAGTGTATTAAAGGGAAAAAGAGTTTGACCAAGTTGGGATAAAGATTGTTTTATGGGACCACGGCTGTGTTTACGGGGGAAAAATCCCGCCTATTCTTAATTTACATACTGTTTTTTACACAAATATTTTTAATAATCAAGTTTAATTTCAATTGATTTAATAGTTTTTATTTTTAGAATTATACTTTAGCGAGATTAATGTTATAAAGTCGTACTTCGAATATTCGTAATTTTTTTAAAAACATTTCATATGCCTTAAATCACTAGGTGGCCACATCCGCACGGTCGGATCGTCGAAAAAATGATTTTAAAAAATGGTTTGTTAAGCGGGTTGTACTCTCGTTTGAAGCATTATACTTTAGCGAGATTAATGTTATAAAGTCGTACTTCGAATATTTGTAATTTTTTCAAAAAAATTTCATATGCCTAAAATCACTAGGTGGCCACATCCGCACGGTCGGATCGTCGAAAAAATGATTTTAAAAAATGGGTTGTTAAGCGGGTTGTACTCTCGTTTGAAGCATTATACTTTAGCGAGATTAATGTTATAAAGTCGTACTTCGAATATTCGTAATTTTTTTAAAAACATTTCATATGCCTTAAATCAGTAGGTGGCCACATCCGCACGGTCGGATCGTCGAAAAAATGATTTTAAAAAATGGTTTGTTAAGCGGGTTGTACTCTCGTTTGAAGCATTATACTTTAGCGAGATTAATGTTATAAAGTCGTACTTCGAATATTCGTAATTTTTAAAAAAAAAATTCATATGCCTAAAATCACTAGGTGGCCACATCCGCACGGTCGGATCGTCGAAAAAATGATTTTAAAAAATGGTTTGTTAAGCGGGTTGTACTCTCGTTTGAAGCATTATACTTTAGCGAGATTAATGTTATAAAATCGTACTTCGAATATTCGTAATTTTTTAAAAAAAAATTCATATGCCTAAAATCACTAGGTGGCCACATCCGCACGGTCGGATCGTCGAAAAAATGATTTTAAAAAATGGTTTGTTAAGCGGGTTGTACTCTCGTTTGAAGCATTATACTTTAGCGAGATTAATGTTATAAAGTCGTACTTCGAATATTCGTAATTTTTTAAAAAAAAATTCATATGCCTAAAATCACTATATGGCCACATCCGCACGGTCGGATCGTCGAAAAAATGATTTTAAAATATGGTTTGTTAAGCGGGTTGTACTCTCATTTGAAGCATTATACTTTAGCGAGATTAATGTTATAAAGTCGTACTTCGAATATTCGTAATTTTTTCAAAAAAATTTCATATGCCTAAAATCACTAGGTGGCCACATCCGCACGGTCGGATCGTCGAAAAAATGATTTTAAAAAATGGGTTGTTAAGCGGGTTGTACTCTCGTTTGAAGCATTATACTTTAGCGAGATTAATGTTATAAAGTCGTACTTCGAATATTCGTAATTTTTTTAAAAAAATTTCATATGCCTAAAATCACTAGGTGGCCACATCCGCACGGTCGGATCGTCGAAAAAATGATTTTAAAAAATGGTTTGTTAAGCGGGTTGTACTCTCGTTTGAAGCATTATACTTTAGCGAAATATTCAACACTTCCCTCTTTCCCTCGGGTTGTACTTTCCCTCTTTCCCTTCCCGAAATATTCAACACTTTCCCTCTTTCCCTCTTTCATTTTTCAGTCTACTTTCCCTCTTTCATTTCTCAGTCTGCTTTCCTTTTTCTCCCTTTCTCAACCGCACACACTCTCCCTCAGTCGATTCAATCAAAACCAGCTTAGGTATTCATTGATTTAGTATCCATAATCGAAAAACAAGTTAATCGAATCGAAACCCTAGCTTTCAAAAAGCCAGTCAAGCTTTCAAGGTTTTCTCGCAGCCGTTGTCAGGTGCAATTTGCCGTTGTTTAATTTATTTTGTGGTTCATTTGATGTTGTTTAATTTATTAAATGGTTCATTTGGCTGTTAAATTATTTGCTTTTGTTAATGAATTTAGTGAATTTACTCCGTTTTATGATTGGACTTAGATTTGTTTTGCTGTCTGACTTTTGATTCAGTTCACTGCAAAACACCTTGTGTTTCAATTAAATTCACGTTTTCATTCCCATTAAACGGGTTAAAATCTCATGAAGCTGTTAATTGGTCATTTTGCTGTTGTTAGTGAATTTAGTCATAGTGTATTTTGCTGGTGACTCTCAATTTATTGAATTTTGTTGTTGGCCAGTTGAGGGTTGAATTGCAGCATAATTTGGATAATGGATAGAGCTTGGTTGAGGGCTGATAGAAGAACAAGAGAGTTTCAATTAGGAGTGGAAGAGTTGTTGATGTTTGCATTTGAGAACGGGAAAGATGAAAACAAAATATCTTGTCCATGTTTAAAATGTGTGCATAGCAAAAACTGGAACGCGCGGACAGTTAGGGACCATCTCTTTCTGAATGGTATTGATCCAACCTATATAAAATGGATATGGCACGGTGAGTCACATCCAGTGGAGAGTTCTAGTGCTTCTGAAACCAACACCTCAGAATCTGTGCATCAACACCCCACTTCAGAAGAAAACGATGTTGATTCTTCTCATTTATATAACCATGTTCAAGGTGAACATATACCCCTTTATCCAGATTGTGAGAGTTTTACTAAGTTAGAAGCTTTAGTAAGGTTGTATAGCTTGAAAGCAAAGCATGGCATGTCCGATTCTTGCTTCTCCGATATTCTCCTTTTGCTTGGGTCTATGCTTCCAGCGGGCAACACTATCCCTTCTACCTTCGGGGAAGCCAAGACAACTTTATGTGCTTTAGGAATGGAGTATGAAAAAATACATGTATGCCCAAATGATTGTCTCTTATATCGGGGCCATAGAGATGAAGACGAGACAGTTTGCCGCATATGCCAGGCCTCAAGATGGAAATTGAACAAGCAAGGTGATAAGTGGATTTGATATCCACTTGGAACATTCTAAATTGGCTTAAATTGATTGCTTTGGCCTCAAGATTGTGGTAGTTTTGATGTGGTTGTTAATTGTGCAGGGTTGGAATAATGTTGATTAAGATCGTTGTTTCCGTTGCTTTTGGAGTTGGATTCGGGCTTAATGATATAGAATGGAGTCTTGTTATGGTTCACCATGAGGATTCCAAGCATAGATGATTGAAAACGGAAGAGAATGCAAAAAGAACGGGAGCAAACGGAGCAAAAACGAAAGAGAAAAAGCTGAAAAACGAAGGAGAAAAGAACGGGACCAGATTTGGCCCGAGCAAACTGCGCCAGTTTTGAGCACTTTGCTCGGCAGTGAGCAGATTTGGCCCGAGCAAACTGCGCCAGTCTTGAGCAAAGTGCTCGGGGACGTGCTGATTTTCCAGTTTTGCCCTTATTCGATCTGAAATTGTATTTTAAGTGTTTTTTGACATAAAAATCGTTTCCGAGTTGTATTTTAGGTATTTTTCTTATTGGGTAAGTGGGAGAAAAAGCCTATATCATCATCCAACCCTTGCAATCATTTACACACGTTACGTATTATTAAGCTAGGGTTTTCAAGAGGAGAGAAAAGGAGAAGGAATTCCTCCAAGCTATTCTTGAACCTTTGTATTCTTCGATTGTGGGGATTTAATTCTAAACCTTATTCTTCTTCTTCTCTATTTTATTTACTTGTTTATTTTAGAGTTATGTTTTCAGTAGAACCCATGATGATGATTAGTTCGATTATGAACTAATTCGTTGTCATGGGGGTTTAGTGGACTTATTCATGAATTCTATGTGTTGAATCTTCTCGATGCCTATAGTGTGATTGATGTGATATCCTATCATGGTTGATTTTAATTCGTTATAGGAGAGTAGCTAACTCCTGTAATTGTGTGTTAATTCTTGTTGAAGCGAAAGTGGAAATAAGAGTTTAGAACTTGCCATGTTAGCGTGGGTTTATGCGTGATAATATCATTCGTAATTAGTGTCGTAACTCTAATCGTTTTATGACGACTATGTGATCAATTGAATGCTTGCACCTCAACCATTATGTTTAATTCTTTATAGACATATGAAGACTTGGCATAATCGGAAGACTAAATGATTTCTATCTTTATTGTGGATATTGTTTAGGATGGTATTTGTTTAACGGAAGTTGGCTTATATCAGTTTTGTGTGTTCGGTCAGGTGTTAATAAATCACATGAAAAAGGCTAGGGATTTGGAGACTATAGATGGATTGTTTAAGGAAACTAAACTCCCATGTTTTATTTGCATAAGTAATTCGACATAAATCTCAGTTTAAGCAGTTGATAATTAGTTATAATTTCTTAGATAAATTTTAGTGATAACAACAATCCACTTTATTATTTGTTTTAGCATCGGAAAACAATCATACATAGGTGAGTGAGTTAGCTAGACAATACAACGAGTCCCTGTAGGAACGAACCTTATTTGCTATCTGTATTACTTGAGATCACGTGCACTTGCGTGTTGAGTTGGTCGTAACAAGTTTTTGGCGCCGCTGCCGGGGACGCGGTTTTATTTTGTTTAGTTTCAATATTTGCCATCAGTGGTCATTGAATTTCGGTGACTAGGACGTTTCATAAAATTTCTTGTTGGTGAATTTCAGGTACTTGTTGAGAGTTTATGCGTACACGAGCTCGTGCACGTAGAGACGAACTAGCACGTACAGAAGAACTAGCTAGGAGAAGACTTGATTTCGGGTTAGAAGACAATCTTGAAGCAAAGGAAGTTATGGCAAATCAAGAACAAGCAACGAAGGCTTTGAGTGAATTCTCTCAGCCGAAAGTGGAGGACATTCATACTAGTATTGTTCGCCCAGCTATAGGGTCTAACAATTTCGAGCTAAGGCCAAACATCATTCAGATGATTCAGAACCCAGTCCAGTTTGGGGGTAGTCCTGCTGAAGATCCCAATGCTCATATTAGGGACTTTCTTGAGATCTGTGACACCTTCAAATTCAACGGAGTTACAGATGACGCAATCAGATTGAGGCTATTTCCCTTCTCTCTCAAGGATAAAGCCAAGAGTTGGTTACATTCTATGCCATCAGGCTCTATTACAACATGGGCAGACTGTGCTCAAAAGTTCTTGACCAAGTATTTCTCCATGGCGAAGACAGCAGCTTACAGGAATGCCATTTCTCAGTTTGCTCAGCATTCCCAGGAATCTTTGGGAGAAGCTTGGGAGAGGTACAAGGAGATATTGGCACGTTGTCCTCATCATGGAATGCCGGATTGGATGATAATCAGCAATTTCTATAACGGGTTGGGAGTTCAGTCCCGGCCTATGTTAGATGCAGCTTCTGGAGGAGCGCTATGGGCAAAAAGCTATGAGGATGCTTATAATCTGATTGAAATGATGTCGGCCAATGAGTTTCAGAATCCTACTCAACGCTTGCCACCTGCTAAAGTGGCCGGAGTTCTTGACTTGGATGCAGCTACTGCTATTGCTGCCCAACTCAAAGCGTTGACAATGAAGGTAGATTCCCTTTCTAATCCTGGTACTAACCAGGTTGCTATGGTGTGTGAATTGTGTGCAGGGGCACATGACACAAATATGTGTGCTATCTCAGCTGAATCCGCACAATTTGTTGGTAATTTTCAAAGATCTCAGCAACCAGTGCCACAATTTTATCATCCCAACAATCGGAATCATCCTAACTTCAGTTGGAGCAACAATCAGGGAGGTGCTCAGCAACCACAAAATCAGCAGTTCAATGCAAGGCCAAGTAATCAGAACTATCAACCACCACCTTATGCTCCAAGGCAACCATTCAATCCACCGGGGTTTCAACCATCTCAAGGAACTTCATTGAATCAGTCTGAGAAGTCGGAATTGGAAGAGCTTCGAATGATGTATAAGAGTCAGGCAGTGTCATTGAAAACTTTAGAGAATCAAATTGGCCAGCTAGCCAATGCTTTGTTGAACCGTCAACCAGGAACGCTCCCGAGTGACACAGAGGTGAATCCAGGCAAGAAAGATCAAAAGGAACAGGTTCAGGCAATAACATTACGATCAGGAAGAAGTCTACAAGGTCAGAACGAAGAAAAAGCAACCGAGGAAAAACTTGAATCTTCAGTTGAGGTCGAATCTGGTTCTGATTTGCTTCCTAATGCTACTCCTTCAACTCCTATCATTCACAAGAGTGTTAATTCCCAAAAAGAAGTAGAAGATAAGGTGTTTCCACCTCCTCCATTCCCAAAACGAATTCAAAGGCAAAAGTTAGACAAGCAATTCGCTAAGTTCTTGGATGTATTCAAGAAGCTACAGATTAACATACCATTTGCGGAGGCTCTTGAGCAAATGCCGAGCTATGCAAAGTTCATGAAGGGTATTCTCTCGAAGAAATTGAAACTTGAGGAGTTAGAGACCGTTGCCTTGACGGAGGAATGTAGTGCCATCTTGCAACAAAAGTTGCCTCCTAAGTTGAAGGATCCGGGAAGCTTCACCATTCCATGCACTATTGGAGACATCTCATTCAACAAATGTTTGTGTGATTTGGGTGCAAGTATTAATCTCATGCCCTTATCAGTTTTCATGCAACTTGGTCTTCCAGAGCCAAAGCCCACTACAATGACTCTACAACTTGCTGACCGTTCTGTTACTTATCCGCGAGGGATAGTTGAGGATGTTTTGGTGAAGGTCGACAAGCTTATCTTTCCAGCCGACTTTGTTATTCTTGACTTCGAGGAAGACAAGAAGATCCCTATCATCTTGGGACGACCATTCTTGGCGACGGGCCGAACTCTTATCGATGTCCAAAAGGGGGAACTCACTATGAGGGTGCACGATCAAGATGTCACTTTTAATGTTTTCAATGCAATGAAGCTTCCAACTGACGATGAAGAGTGTTTCAAAATTGATATGGTCGACAAGGTGGTTAACCCCGCAACTCAACACTTGATAAAAGCTGATGTGTTGGAAAGAGTTCTTGCTAATGATTTGGAGGTTGAGACCGAAGAGGATGAAGAACAATTGCAATATCTTAATGCATCACCATGGAAGAAGTTTCAAAGTTCATTTGAATCATTGGGGTTGTCAGAATTGAAAAAGTCTCATGTTAGACTTAAGCCATCCATCGAGGAAGCACCTACATTGGAACTAAAGCCATTGCCTGAACATTTAAGGTATGCCTATCTTGGTGATTCTTCTACCTTACCTGTTATTATATCTTCTCAGCTTTCAGGAATAGAAGAGGAAAAACTATTGCGAATCTTAAGGGATTCCAAATCAGCCATTGGGTGGACTATTGCAGATATCAAGGGTATCAGTCCGTCGTACTGCATGCACAAAATTCCTTTGGTAGAGGGAGCTAACCCTACAGTTGATAATCAAAGGAGACTGAATCCTGTCATGAAAGAAGTTGTGAAAAAGGAAATTCTTAAATGGCTTGACGCGGGCATTATCTACCCGATTTCTGATAGCTCTTGGGTGAGTCCGGTACAGTGTGTGCCTAAGAAGGGGGGCATGACAGTGGTGACTAATGAGAAGAACGAGCTCATTCCTACGCGAACAGTTACGGGTTGGAGGATTTGCATGGATTATCGAAAATTGAACAAGGCCACTCAGAAAGATCATTTCCCACTTCCATTCATTGATCAGATGCTCGACAGATTGGCTGGACATCAGTACTATTGCTTGCTTGATGGGTATTCTGGTTACAATCAGATTTGCATAGCACCCGAGGATCAGGAGAAGACTACATTCACTTGTCCATTTGGTACATTCGCATTCAGACGTGTTTCTTTCGGGTTGTGTGGTGCACCAGCTACTTTTCAAAGGTGCATGATGGCCATCTTCTCTGACATGATTGGAATTAATGTGGAAGTATTCATGGACGACTTCTCAGTCTTTGGGGATTCTTTTGATGAGTGCTTGGAAAACTTGAGTTTGGTTCCAAAACGTTGTGTGGAGACGAATCTTGTTCTAAATTGGGAAAAGTGCCATTTCATGGTACAAGAAGGTGTCATTCTGGGACACAAGGTGTCGTGTAAAGGTTTGGAAGTTGACAAAGCAAAGGTGGAGACTATTGAGAACCTTCCTGCCCCTGTCTCAGTCAAGGGTATTCGCAGCTTTCTTGGTCATGCGGGATTCTACAGGCGCTTCATAAAGGATTTCTCAAAAATTTCTAAGCCGTTATGCAATCTTTTGGAAAAAGATGTGCCATTCAAGTTTGATGAAGCTTGTTCACATGCGTTCGAGATCTTGAAGAAGAAACTAATTTCTGCTCCAGTTATTACAGCTCCTGATTGGAGTCAACCATTTGCTTTGATGTGTGATGCCAGCGATTATGCACTTGGGGCCGTTCTAGGCCAAAGGAAAGAAAAAGTGTTCCACGTTATTTACTATGCAAGTAAAACACTAACTGATGCTCAGTTGAACTACACGACCACTGAGAAGGAACTACTTGCTATTGTCTACGGGTTTGAAAAGTTTCGCTCTTATCTGCTTGGTACAAAGGTGACAGTTTATACGGATCATGCTGCCATTCGCTATCTCCTTACGAAGAAGGACTCTAAGCCAAGATTGATTCGTTGGGTTCTTCTGTTACAAGAATTCGACTTGGAAATCAAGGATAGAAAGGGGACGGAGAATCAGGTAGCTGACCATCTCTCTAGATTGGAAGATCATGGCAAGTCACCTAAAGACAACACGGTCATTAATGAGTTCTTCCCTGATGAGCAATTATTCAAAGTGCAAGATGATGAACCATGGTTTGCAGACTTCGTGAATTATCTAGTAAGCAACATCATTCCACCTGAGCTCTCTCATGCTCAAAGGAAGAAATTTTTGCACGATGTCAAGCAATATATTTGGGATGAACCGTTTTTGTTCAAGCAAGGAGCTGATCAGATTATTAGGCGTTGTGTTCCTTACGGTGAGACCGAGGCTATTCTAAGTGATTTTCATGCTACAGCTTATGGAGGTCATTATGCGGGTGAGAAGACAGCCACACGTATTCTTCAAGCAGGGTTCTATTGGCCAACTCTATTCAAGGATGCTCATCAGTTTGTGTTGAGGTGCGATCGATGTCAGCGAGTTGGTAATATTTCTCGTAGGGACGAGATGCCTCTGAATGTCATGATGGAGGTAGAGATCTTTGACGTGTGGGGAATCGACTTCATGGGACCGTTCATTCCGTCATGTGGTAATCAATATATTCTTCTGGCCGTGGATTATGTGTCTAAGTGGGTGGAGGTAAAAGCACTTCCGACGAATGATGCTAAGGTGGTGCTTAATTTTCTCCACAAGAACATATTTACTCGATTTGGCACTCCACGAGTTATAATCAGTGATGAGGGTACGCATTTTTGCAATCGGAAGTTTACATCTCTGATGGCACGCTATAACATCAATCATCGAGTTGCTACAGCTTATCATCCTCAAACCAATGGGCAAGCCGAGGTCTCTAATCGCGAAATTAAACGGATTCTTGAGAAGGTAGTTAGTCCTTCTAGGAAGGATTGGGCATTGAAGCTGGATGAAGCAGTGTGGGCGTATCGGACAGCCTATAAAACGCCGTTGGGAATGTCACCATTTCAACTAGTGTATGGGAAAGCTTGCCATCTTCCAGCTGAGTTAGAGCACAAGGCATATTGGGCATTGAAGAAGTTGAATTTTGATCTTACAGCAGCAGGTGAGAGGCGTATGGTTCAGTTGAATGAAATGGACGAGTTCCGTTTGCAGGCTTATGAGAACAACAAACTCTACAAAGAGAAAGTAAAAAGGTGGCATGATCGTCGGTTGGTTCTTAAGACGTTTGTACCCGGACAATTGGTTTTGTTGTATAACTCTCGGCTTCGGTTATTCCCTGGGAAGTTGAAGTCACGTTGGTCAGGCCCATTCACAGTCAAAACAGTTTTTCAACATGGGGCAGTGGAGATTTTTGACAAGTTACCGGAACAGTCGTTCAAGGTCAATGGTCAGCGGTTGAAACCATATTTTGGAGAGAAGTTGAATCGCGAAATTGAGACTGCGGT
The DNA here is from genome assembly GCA_037693485.1 of Kitagawia praeruptora. Taxonomy (NCBI): domain Eukaryota; kingdom Viridiplantae; phylum Streptophyta; class Magnoliopsida; order Apiales; family Apiaceae; genus Kitagawia; species Kitagawia praeruptora. Next base: position 132,475,896 of record CM075347.1, read on the forward strand.
TCTAATTTGTGCAAATTAAGGAAATGGAGCTACGTCAAGCTAATGACGTAAAAGAAGCGCTTCTTGGGAGGCAACCCAAGTATTGTTGCATACAAGAATTATTCTTCTTCTAAAAAAAAAAAAAAAAAAAAAAAAAAAAAAAAAAAAAAGATCAGAACTGTTCCGCGCACCCTGCGCCAAATCCCGCGCAGACTGCGCCATAACGCAGAAGGCAGCTGCGCATACTGCTCAAAACCCGCGCAGACTGCGCCTGCGCATTCCAGGGACTTCTCGCGCAAACTGCGCCCGTTTCCGCGCAGTCAGCGCCAACACCTCCTGATTGCTGTTCTGTTTTGTAAAAAAAAAAAAAAAAAATTTTTTCTCCCCAAACTCATATCTCATCTTTTATACATATCCTACTCCACTTCTAAATTCTAAATCAAAAACCCCAAACCCAATTCTATATCTAATTCCTCTCCAATTTTAAAAACCCTAACACCTCCTACTCCAATTCTATATCTAATTCCTCTCCTAACCCAATTCCATCTCACCTTATATATACATCTCTCTATATTTATACATCATCATCCATTAAAAATTCATCCATACACTTTTCTATATATACACTTCTCATTCATAAACTATACCCATCCATCAATTCCAAGCTCAAGGGGAGGATATATTCGGATTATTGGAGGCTTATTCTTGCAAGGACATCTCTTCAATTCGTATGGTATTGTTCTAATCTCATCTTTGTAATTGCTACGAATTGTGTTCTTGCCAATTAGGGTTTGGTTGTGTTCTTGAATTGGGGGTTTTGTGTTGAAATTCGAATTTGGTGAATTGGTGGTGTGTGGATTGTTGTTCTTGTTGTTATGGCTCCCAAAAGACAAAAATTGGTAGGTAGTAGTAGTAGTAGCCGTCCATCGGTGGATGAGGATGCTATTGTGGAAGAAGGGGTAGTGAAATTTGTGAATTCGGAGGCCGAGTCGGAGTACGGTCGATTAGTTCGTAAGGGAGATGGTGGCTATGGTGAATGTGAGGGGTTGGAAGGTATTTTGCGAATTGGCTAATGATGTGCCATTGAATGATGTTCGGGAGTTTTACGCTAATGCTTCAGTAGAGCAGAATAACTCCACGATTGTTAGGGGACAACAGGTTGATTATTCTCCTCGAGCAATTCGGAATTTGATTGGTCAGTTGCCTAAATCTAGGGGTGTTGAGGATTGGGGACGGAAGACGGTGGGAGATGTTGATCTTGATGTTGTCATCGGTGAGTTGTGTGTTCCAGGGGCGGTATGGAGGTGTAAGGCGGGTACTAACGAAAAGAGGAATTTTCCGTCCGCATCATTGACTAAGTTTGCCCGTGCATGGTTCTTATTCTTATGTACTAGTATCCTTCCGTCGTCTCATGTGACGGAAGTTACTGTTGACAGGGCTATCCTTTTGTGGGGGATTTTAAAAGGTGAGTATGTCGATTTGGGTTACTTGATTAATCAAACTATTCTTCGGTTTTTGAAGAGTAATTCGACAGCTAGTATTCCCTATGCTTCCATAATTACGGGATTGTGTGATGTTGCAAAAGTGCCGCCGCGTGTGGATGAGCCGGTGCAAAAGCCTGGGGCTCCTATTGCTGATTCGTCTATTGGGCGAATGAAGGAGGCCGAAGGTGGTGTTAGTGGTGCAGGTGGTCATGTAGCCGAGGGATCGGAAGTTGCTAGAGCCAGTTCACAGCAGAGTACGGGGAATATGTCCACTCTTGAGTCTTATTTGCGGCGATTGACTAGGCGGTTGGATGTTATGCATGATAGCAGTCGTCAATATTCAGAAGACATGGGCATAGCTTTGGAGGCAAAATTTCAATCACCGAGTACTCCGGTTCAGTGGCCTATCTTTGGATCCCGGATTCCATATCCTCCAACTGATTCTTCGGATGAGGATGAGGAAGGTGACGGCAGCGAGGATGAGTAGGTATGTTTCTTCTATCCCTTATACTTACTTCCATTCAATGAGGGCATTGAATATGTTAAGTTTGGGGGTGGTTTGGGGGATAGTAGTTGTATGTATTGTTGTATTTTGTGGTCATATAGGATATCATGTTGCATAGTAGTGATAGTTCATGCATGATTGTTATGTTCGTATTATCTATGTTTGTTCATATAGGACATTTTGTTTTATTTTCGTATACCATGTGAGTTTTCATTTAGTTGCATTTTCATGGCATGCATATTTCATGATCCCTTAGGACGAGCTGATTCTGATTGATAGGTGGATGTTGATTTGGGTGTGATGATGATGGATAGAGGGTTGATTTATAGTTCCCATGGAATTGACTTGCATGTTACGGAAACAGAATTTTTTTCACTAGTCTCATTAGGTGCTTTTGGGCTAGGTTAGGGTCATGCCTGTTTGGATGTTTGAGACTTAATCACTTGATTATAATTAGAATTTTCGTTATTCCCTTGATGGCGTAGGAGCAATAAAGTCTAAGTTTGGGGGACACCAAGGATTTCATGCTAGTTGTTAATATTTGTCAATAATGGCTAGGCGTCAAATGGCTAGTAGCCAGCTCATATTTATATGAGTAGTCTAGGGTTGGAAATGAGAAAGGCTCATTCCAGATTGCGAAAAAAAAAAGAAAAAATGAAAAAAAAAAAGAAAAAAAAAAGAAAAAAAAGAGTCATGTAAATAATTTAAATGCAGAATTAACCAGAGTGAGCTCTTTAATACTCGAGTTATTAAGTCTGAGGGGACTTAGTCCTAGTGACCTAAGGCTTTTATAGTCTGGGATCCTGCTGACCTAACACTCGCTACATGGGTATTATTGTATAAGCCTTTTGGGGTCTCACTCATTGCACGGTTAAATAAGCATGCGTAGTGTATATAGTATTTAGTGTCGTAGTAATAAAGCATGAATTCTTGGTTAACTTGAATAAGGATGGTGGTGTTCCTAGGTTATGAAGTGTCTAAAGTCTATTCTGTTTATAAACCTGTGATTGTCTTGACGGAAAGCATGTATGATTTTTGACCTAGTTTTGGGAGTATTTATGATGAGCATCGCACACACGCACGTTTCTGTTCATGTATTTGTTAGTATACGGGGATTTAGTCGAGCTCTGCTTGGATTTGTTACATTCATTGAGATATTTGCTTGTTAGTTGGTTTTGGTGAGTTTGAAGGGGATCTTGCATTTTTTTCATATTAGTTGCATTCATTCATTTGCATTGCATTAGGTTAAATGGATTTTGTGGGTACATTCGCTATAGGCCCTCACGAGACCTTACTCGTCCACTAGGGCTGCCTAGGGGTTTAAAGGGCTTGTTGCATATGCCAAATGCAACCGTGATCACCTACGGAAGTGGTACTAATTAGTTAGTTAGTTGTAATTGTATATGCTTGAGGACAAGCATCAGTTTAAGTTTGGGGGTGTGATAAGTGGATTTGATATCCACTTGGAACATTCTAAATTGGCTTAAATTGATTGCTTTGGCCTCAAGATTGTGGTAGTTTTGATGTGGTTGTTAATTGTGCAGGGTTGGAATAATGTTGATTAAGATCGTTGTTTCCGTTGCTTTTGGAGTTGGATTCGGGCTTAATGATATAGAATGGAGTCTTGTTATGGTTCACCATGAGGATTCCAAGCATAGAGGATTGAAAACGGAAGAGAATGCAAAAAGAACGGGAGCAAACGGAGCAAAAACGAAGGAGAAAAAGCTGAAAAACGAAGGAGAAAAGAACGGGACCAGATTTGGCCCGAGCAAACTGCGCCAGTTTTGAGCACTTTGCTCGGCAGTGAGCAGATTTGGCCCGAGCAAACTGCGCCAGTCTTGAGCAAAGTGCTCGGGGACGTGCTGATTTTCCAGTTTTGCCCTTATTCGATCTGAAATTGTATTTTAAGTGTTTTTTGACATAAAAATCGTTTCCGAGTTGTATTTTAGGTATTTTTCTTATTGGGTAAGTGGGAGAAAAAGCCTATATCATCATCCAACCCTTGTAATCATTTACACACGTTACGTATTATTAAGCTAGGGTTTTCAAGAGGAGAGAAAAGGAGAAGGAATTCCTCCAAGCTATTCTTGAACCTTTGTATTCTTCGATTGTGGGGATTTAATTCTAAACCTTATTCTTCTTCTTCTCTATTTTATTTACTTGTTTATTTTAGAGTTATGTTTTCAGTAGAACCCATGATGATGATTAGTTCGATTATGAACTAATTCGTTGTCATGGGGGTTTAGTGGACTTATTCATGAATTCTATGTGTTGAATCTTCTCGATGCCTATAGTGTGATTGATGTGATATCCTATCATGGTTGATTTTAATTCGTTATAGGAGAGTAGCTAACTCCTGTAATTGTGTGTTAATTCTTGTTGAAGCGAAAGTGGAAATAAGAGTTTAGAACTTGCCATGTTAGCGTGGGTTTATGCGTGATAATATCATTCGTAATTAGTGTCGTAACTCTAATCGTTTTATGACGACTATGTGATCAATTGAATGCTTGCACCTCAACCATTATGTTTAATTCTTTATAGACATATGAAGACTTGGCATAATCGGAAGACTAAATGATTTCTATCTTTATTGTGGATATTGTTTAGGATGGTCTTTGTTTAACGGAAGTTGGCTTATATCAGTTTTGTGTGTTCGGTCAGGTGTTAATAAATCACATGAAAAAGGCTAGGGATTTGGAGACTATAGATGGATTGTTTAAGGAAACTAAACTCCCATGTTTTATTTGCATAAGTAATTCGACATAAATATCAGTTTAAGCAGTTGATAATTAGTTATAATTTCTTAGATAAATTTTAGTGATAACAACAATCCACTTTATTAGCATCGGAAAACAATCATACATAGGTGAGTGAGTTAGCTAGACAATACAACGAGTCCCTGTAGGAACGAACCTTATTTGCTATCTGTATTACTTGAGATCACGTGCACTTGCGTGTTGAGTTGGTCGTAACACAAGGAGTTGAAATGGAAGGGGTTCCCGCGAAGGTTTTATGGTACTTTCCGTTGATACCACGGTTGAGGGCTTTGTTTAATTCAAGTAAGACTGCAAAGGACTTGACTTGGCACGACAGTGGAAGACAAAAGGATGGTAAATTGAGACATCCGACAGACGCACAAGCATGGAAGGAAGTGGACCAGAAGTGGCCAGAGTTTGCTTCAGATTCGAGGAACCTTAGGTTAGCTCTATCTGCCGATGGATTCAATCCTTTCGGTGGTGTATCCACTGAGTACTCGTGTTGGCCGGTTTTGCTAGCGATTTATAACCTCCCACCATGGCTTTGTATGAAGCGAAAGTACATTATGTTAAGTTTGTTGATATCCGGACCAACTCAACCGGGGAATGATATTGATGTCTTCCTTCTACCACTTATAGAAGATCTGCAGAGTTTGTGGCAGGGAAAACAAGTGTATGACGCATATAAGAAGGAGTACTTCGTTCTAAGAGCCATTTTGTTATGGACAATCAGTGATTATCCTGCACTAGGCAACTTGTCGGGCAACATCATTAAAGGGTATAATGCTTGTACTGTATGTGTTGATCAAACAAAAGCTACCAGGCTTAAAAATTATGGTAAGACGGTTATAATGAGGCATCGGAGGTGGTTGCCCCGTCATCATCCATATCGAAGGCAAAAGCTAGATTTTGATAACATCGTAGAGAAGCAATCTGCTCTTGTTCCGTTAACTGGAGAGGAGGTTCTTGAAAGGCTACAACATCTAAAGGGCCATGTCTTTGGAAAGACACAATGCCAGCCTCGATGGAAGAAAGGTGATGCTCGACCTATTTGGAAGAAAATTTCTATATTCTTCCAACTCGAGTATTGGAAATTTCTCCTGGTTAGGCATGTCCTTGATGTGATGCATATCGAGAAAAATATATGCGAGGCTTTAACGGGTACCTTGTTAAATATACCAGGGAAGACAAAAGACAGGGAATCTATCCGACTTGATATGGCTGAAATGGGGATCAGAACAGAGCTAAGGCCAAAAAATCCAGGAAAGAAAGAGAAGTTGCCGATGGCTTCTTGGAACTTATTGCATACTGAAAAGAAGATTGTCTGCTCATCCTTACTTGGAATGAAGTTACATGAGGGCTTCTGTTCAAACATTAAGGGTCTAGTATCGATGGAAAATCTTCGCCTTGCTGGAATGAAATCTCATGACTGTCATACAATTTTGCATCACTTGCTCCCCATTTCCATTCGGTCAATACTGCAGAAACAGGTCAGGTATGCTATAATTCGGTTTTGCCAATTCTTTAAATCAATTTGCATTAAAGTAATTGAGGTCGATAAATTGGAAAAACTGCAATCGCACTTGGTAGAAACCTTATGCAAGCTAGAAAAATACCTCCCACCTTCCATATTTGATGTAATGTTCCATCTTTCACTTCATCTTGTGAGAGAAGTTGAGCTTTGCGGTCCAGTCTTCCTTCGATGGATGTATCCTTTTGAGAGATATATGAAGACATTCAAGGCATATGTAAGGAATCGGGCTCGTCCAGAAGGTTGCATCGCTGAGGCATATGTTGCAGAAGAGGCTATTAACTATTTGGAGAACTTGAAAGAAGCTACTGTTGGATTGCCCAAAAATACCCGGGATAAGAACGGAAAAAGTAGGCCCTTATCTGGTGCAACAATGATAACACCGAGCAGCAATGACCTGCACCTAGCACATTTGTGTCTTCTCCATAATAGTAATGTTGTAAGGCCATATTTTGAGTAAGCAACTCTATTAGTTTTCTTATGTCTTATTTTCTGCAGTTCTGATTTTTCTTATGTCTTATTTTCTGCATTTCTTAATTTTTTTGTCTTATTTTTCTTATGTCTTATGACGTGTAGTCAACACATGGCTGATTTAATGACAAGATATCCACAGCATAAAAGCGATGAAGTGTGGCTAAAGAACAAGGAAAATGAAAACTTCCCTAAATGGTTTCAACAGAAGGTACTGTATTCTACCATGTTATTGTACAAATTGCAGAAAATATTTTGAGATTATGATGTGTTTTAGGACTGTTACCATGTAGAATAATTCTGTTATCATTAAGTATTGCCAGGTTGCAGCAGAATTGCTTGTTCAAAATAATCAGTTGAATACGGAGTTAGTGTGGATTGCAGCAGGCCCCAACAAATGCGTGCCTACATTCAGTGGCTACAGAATCAATGGTGTTACGTATAGCACCAAAGATCGTGATGATCAACGTCAAGTTCAGTGCAGCGGTGTCTCTGTAGATGCCGATACAATGGTTGTGCACCAAAAGGATAAAAACATTCAGCGTACATCATATACGTATTATGGAGTTATTTGCTCTATATGGGAGTTGGACTATAGAAAATTTAGGGTCCCTGTTTTTCGTTGCAATTGGGTGGATACGAATAAAGGGATAAAGGTTGATGACTTGGGATATACATTAGTTAATTTAAATAAGTTAGGCTTTTTAAATGATCCATTTGTGTTAGGAAATCTGGTTAATCAAGTTTGTTATATTGTTGATCCTCTTGACAAATTTTGGTCAGTGGTGTTGAAATTACCTAGTAAGGCATACCATGAGGATAGTGACGATGAAAAGGTGGGATCGGTTGAAATTGAACTTGAGAATGAGATGGATGTGACAATGTTTCCCAGTGTTGATGTAGAGGAAGAAAGTACTAGTTACATTCGAGAAGAAGAATGGATTCAACTACCATGATGTATTAATTTAGTTTGTTGAATGTACATTGAATTTATTTGATATGGTTTGTTGATAAACCAGTGTTGGTAAGATTGATCTTGGTTGTATTTATTCATGTTCTGTTGGGGTGATCATCTTGTACTGTTCTTTTTTTTTTTTTAACATATTTTACTTTCAGACAACAGTTTTCAACAATTGTGTAAAGGTTTCTAACAACCCGTTGTATGTCTTGGGTTGTTATACCGTTTGCCCTGTTTTCTACTTGCCATGTTTTCCTCTATTACCTTATGTGCCCTGTTTTCAGTTTTTTTCGAAAATATGCTGTATAAGTGGCAACAGTTTGTAGGCATTGTTTATGTCCATGTGAAACAACAGTTTGACATTGTCTATGTCCATATGACACAACAGATTTATTTTATAGAAAACAATTGTCTACGACTATGTGAGACAACATGTTTTTAGTTTCGGAAAAACCATTGTTTTCTTGTGTGTCTGACAACGGATTTTTAAGCATTAAACAACAGTTTATTTTTTGTGAAAAACCATTGTCCATGTATTCGTTACACAACAGTTTTTTGAGTTTCACAAATACCAGTTGTATGAGCTTTTCGGACCATGCTTTTTCGGTAGTTGTCTATAAAGTGTTGTCTGATTCATATTCTGGTGTAGTGATAGTGATGACAATTTTAAGAACGACAACAATTCTGATAAACAAAAGAGTTTCATCTCATTCTATGAAAGAATCAGTTATATCGACTTTTAGATTGCCACAAGGGCCAACAATTCATCATTCATAAGGGGCATCCGAAACTAGAATTGAAAAGAATTCCGATATCAAAATATTATTCAAACAGACTTTCAAGAAGTCAAGAACTGAACATCTCAATCTCAAAGTATGGATTAGAATTGGAATTTTTATTTATTTAAAAAAAATCATCAAGGTTAGGCTGCTGATCAGTCAGCAATAACCCCGGACAAACGCACACAGCAATGTCCTAAAATGGATCCATGGCACACATTGGCCTTAACTTCTGACCATTAATTTGGTCTCCCCGAAGGGACATCTGTTGACCATTAAACTGGTCTCCCCGAAGGGACATCTGTTGACCATAATATGGTCTCCCCGAAGGGACATCTATTTTTAAAAACATTTCCAATTCTAAGTCATCCACACTAGGTGTCGGAACAATCGACAACCTTTGCCAACCAATAAATGGAAGACTCACGTTCCAGAATAATGACTCATAATCCAAGAGTCAATGAAAGATTCAAGATCAACAAGTTCGATATGAATAAATTGATTTATAACATCAGCAACTTATCTAAAGAAAATTTCATTTGAGCAAGAATAAGGGTATGAATTGCGATAAGATTTTCAACAATTGAAGTTCTAGACTAAAGCAAGGATATGGTCAAACACTAGGCGCATTGTAAAGTTTGAGTTTCCATAAGCAGATAAAGTAGCTTAAACATTTGTTTATAAAACATTCCAATATGGAAAAGTTCAAAATATTAAAAAAAAACATTTTTCTAAATGGGGTCGTGTTGTGAAAATAAGCTAGAATCAAGAGTTTCGATAGCAGGCTTTCCTAAGAGTTTAAAATATTGGATTCTCGTTTGTTAAGAAAATTCTTAGACAATTTCGACGAAAATAAGAGAAATAGCTTTCCAGGGATAAGAAAATGAGCGAGAAAGGTTATTTGTCAAATTCTTTTTAAATCGGGTATTTGAATCATGGGTAGGGGAGATAAACAGCATCACACTATTTGAAAAAGTATATGTCATCCGCCATTTATACTTGACCAAATCATCACATACTACAAGTAAATTAAATTACATCACTTGAACAATAAGTGATTAGCAAAAACACTTGCCTCGATTCGTGGAGTTCCTGATTTCATATCAATACTCAACTTAGCTTCTCGTCAGTCTCTTTCCTTACATATGGGTTTCTTACTTGGCCCTATGTTCATCTTTCTTTCATACTTTACCAACTCCATGCCAGCACACCTGCTGATTTGATAACTATTCCTCTGTTCGGCTTTCCGTTTACCCGCTCTGTCTCCTACTCGAACCTTTACAAGGTCAAATACGGTTTCAGTACTAATTCAAGCAAAACCTTATCGTTTGCTCTATTCTACCCATGCGCGTCCTATAACGCTTACATATACAATACATATAGACATATTCATTCATATTCACATAATAGTCTTACTATAATCAACAAAGTCACATAAACACATCACATAACCATTTCAAAACAACACAACCAATTAATATTTAAAACCACGATATATTCTCGAAATAAACCACTGATACATATACTTAACCCTTAGTAATCATAACACACCTTCAAGCATTGAAATTAAATAGGTTTTAAATAGATTTGCAGGGGATTTTTAGAAAATTTTGGCATGAGGTATTCATTTATCGGACTATGGGCACAGCCCTTCAATATCAATCATAAACAATTCATCCCTGTTTTTTTAAAAAAAATAAAGCTGCCTCAACTTGCAGCAACAACTCATAAGGAAATTTACCCGCCCTGACATGCGGCACATAGCACATAATAATTTACATTAACACTAGTACTTACGCTACATCAATGATCGTATTTCTCACGCATTTTAATGATACGCGTGACAATCAATCATTAATGTTCGTAAGCCCTAGGGAACAACCCCTAGCACTAACTATTACTTACGCTATATCAATGATCACATCACTGAAGTATATTAATTACACTCGTGATGGCTAATCATGGATATTCGTAAGCCCGAGGAACTAGTTGAAGAGAATTACACAAGTCCTTAAATATTGACATTTAAGACTTGTGATCTCATTACAACTCCTCGCAGATAAACACATAATAGAATGAATCTAACAATTAATCTTTGATAAATAACATATAACATTTTACAATTACTTAATCAACACCAATCTGACCACATACAATTCACCACCAAGAATTTGACAGGTATAGCATTTAACAGATAATATGACTCGACTAATACATTAACACATATAAACCATTTACCATTAGCAATGTCACATAAACTTCATCATTATATGACAAATAATAATTAACCACTAACGACCACAAGCCCGACAATTATAATTACCAACATATAAACGCCCATTTGCTTCCACATACGAACTCTATTTACTTCTTAAATTAAGCCATTAATTAATAATCACAGTATGGTCTTACCAATTATCAACTAGTTATTATTAAGAACAACTAAGTACACTTAATTACTTATAACAATCAAATTTACACCACCCTCATCATATTATTCTTTCTTTTCCCGAAGTCAACCTTAATGGCTCAACTTTGACCGATCATATCGCGTTCATTTTAAATCCAATTGACATGATTCAAGAGCCCATTCCATCTATTTTTTCGCAAGGAATCAAAATATATAATTCATTTTCAGATTAGGTTTGAAATAGGTACTGAACGAATTGATTTATAGCTGTAGTTTTTAACTTTATGCTATTATCTATACACGCAACCAAGATCAATCAACAATTAACACTCTGCATCATACACACAAGCCACATCATCACAATTAGTTAACAATTATACACCTTCCGAATTAAACTATGAAAATTAAAACAATAATATCACAATTTATCTAAATTTAAAATTAATAATTACATCAAAATAAAATAATTAAATAAATGAATAAAAAATATTATACCTTTCCGATTCCGATTCCACAAAAATCTTCCCTCCCCTTCCACTCTCTCTCTCTCTCTCTCGCCACTGCACAGCCATACAACTCGCCACCACCACGCAGCCCTTCCACCACGCCTCCTCTCCCGTACACGACCTGCCTCCCTCCCTGCACACACCCCTCGCGCACCACGCTCACACACTCTCACGCGCCTATACACACACGCGTGTATGCATATATAGATACATAGGTGTGCTATCAAACCCCCAATTCCTCCTTTCTCTCTCTCAATTTCTCTCCCACGATTTCTCTCTTCCTCCCTTTTTTTTTTCTTCCAGATCTCTTTCTCTCCCTTCTTTTCTTTTCTTCTGCTTCTATTTTTTTCTTCTCCCATTCTCTCGAATGTTCTCTTGCTTGCTACATTTTTTTTTCTTAATGGGCTTGGCCCAACCACATATATACTACCATCCACTAATATCGGGCCCAATTTAAAACACTACCGATTCGCTTTTAATCCAATAAACAACTTTTATAAATCGAAATTAAATAGAACCTCCGGAAAAATACGTTTTTCATTTTTAAAAATAAAGAATATAAAATTACAAGCACGCCCATATTTTTAAAATATTTTTAGGATAAAAAATGAATTAAATATGAATTTTACAAATTTGGATCCTTTCAATACAATAAAACTCTTTAAATCATTTTAAAATACCACAACACCCAAATTAATTCACCCAACAATTTTAAAAACTTAATAAGTATATAAAGATAATATCACAGAAGATTTTATGATTTTTGATTCCTCCGATAATTTTATAAAATTTACATATGATAAAAAATGCATGATTTAAATATTTTTAAATCCTCAAAAATACAAATAGAAATACACCGACCTTCACAGCTCACACAAATCATCATATGAACACATAAACATAACTTCACATATTTTTCACCTTTACAACAACATTCACATAATATAATTCATAATTTATATTAATAAATATTTATAAAATACTAATTTTTCTAGGGCGTTATATCTTTCCCTCCTTAATAGGATTTTGTCCTCAGAATCAACGCTAAGGACACAACTAACAATTTTCCTCAAACATCTTACTTCCACTTCCCAGGTTGCATCTGTCAACTCTAGGATTTTCCCTCATACCAACTCATAAATTATAAGCTCATTCCATGAGCCCTTAATTTCCGAAATAACCTTATGCTTTGGTTTCCGAGTCTTATTAACTCCAAACGTTTATCACACATGAATGAATATCTTATTTTCGAAATCAACATGGCCTTTTCGTATAACGAACTATACCCCGCGTCAAAACTTATATCACCACGCCAATTCTTCGCAATAATGCAATCGTGCAATTCGCCTTAATTTACAACGACCTACACTTGATATAACTCCCACGCTTTACGTATTACCACACGATTTCAAATAAAACTTTGAGAAATGATTCTCCGATCGCTCCCACTCCACTTTCAAGTACTATATTGATCAAGAAGGGAATAATTAAGAAATTTCTTTCTTTCTTTAGTCCCATTATTCTACCGAGTACTTAATCTTGAAACTTAACATCATATCGTCTATTCTCAGTCACATCCTTGCAATCGAATACTACAATCATATATACATCCTTAGACGTACATAAAGCATACTTCAAATAATAACTCGATTTTCATTCTATAAAATAGTCTGGTTTGCTAAATCTTTTGAAATATGGCCTCGCTTATTGGTAGCTTTTAAAAGCTAATATACTCGTCACCTTGACTGTAACTCCACTCAATACAGAAACAATTCCTGAGGTCACAATTTCATTTAATACCAACCATGAAAGCAACTTGATACATTTCTTTAACAATTCTCAACAAGCTCCCACTTTATCAACACGCATATACAACTTAATACGCATCATCGCTTATTGATATATCTTAAAACGAAATCTTCCTCAATTAAAACTTTGAGAAAAGGAACATCAAGAAATTCCCCGATCATTCTTACTCCTCTTTCCCATGCAATATTACTTGAGGAGGGAATAATCGGAAACTTCTATCCATCCTTCATCTCATTGTTTCACTGAGTACCTATTCTGGAAAATTAACCTTATATCATCTCTTCTCAATCGCATTTTGAAATCGAACAACACGATCCATTCTCACAACCTGGCATGCACGTCAACCACAACTCGATTTACGACTCATTTTTCACTTTCTCAAAATATTGGTTTGCTAAAACATTTGAAAGAAATCTCGAGTATTTTGTTGGTTTAAAACAAATCAAGAATAATTTTTTTTGTCCACTGAAAGTCCTTTTTGAAAACAAAATTTTTTTTTTTGAAAATCATTTTAAAAACATTTAAAATAATGAAGTTTTAAATAAAAAGCTTTTGAAACAAAATATCTTTGAAAACATTTTATCCTTGACATTTACAGTTTTGAAAACTAATAAACTCCATAACCTTAGCTTTGACATAACTTCCTCCAATAACAAAACTTGTTTTGTGACTTCACTGTCCCGTATCCTCCGAAATCACTTTCGGATCACAATTTTATATACTTGACGAGTCCTCAAGTTTGACTCTACATCTTGCAACTTCAACATTTGACACCACTCTCATTAACTACAAATCATGTCATTCGAAATTCATACTAAAACTCTTATGCAAAACTTTCGTTCTTTTCTTGTAAACTCTTAAAATCACTCTCGGTTGATTTGCATACGCTTCCTGAATCTTTGATCATCTTGTTATGTGATCTACGATTATATTAAATTTTCCATCCGAATGTCGTTTGTAATCATATTCATCGGAATATGCTTCTTATACGAAACAATTTCATTCCCTTGGTATAACTTCTTGATTTGCTTAATCGTCAAGACCTCTATGTCTGCTTCCATCTTCAAAACTCCGCCTTTATCTTCCTCACACCTCATGATCTTATTTTCTTGTAATCCCAATTTGCTCTCATTTCGTTGTTAGGACATAATTCCAATCCTGAAAAATACTCAACTCTTCTTACCGTTATCACAATCCATTTCTTGCTATTTTCCTTCATGATCGTATTAAATTTTCATATTCTTAATAATCATAAAAGCAGTCTTATCACTTTTTTCAAACTTCGGCCAAAGTTAATATAATACTATTTTCGGCATAATTCCCATCTTTGTCGACTTTCCACCATTCTTCGTAATTATGACTTTTAATCTGACTCGTACAAGTTAGTTACTCTGCACCATCACCTTACCCCTCATTCAGTCTTACTTCCTCTTGATAATTCTTACAAACCGATCCGTTCTGCTTCACTCTGCTTTACTCAAGTCAAGCTTCCTTGATTGTAAAATCTTATATCCGATGATGGATTTGAAACATTCAAAACCTTGTGATATTTCATTTATTATCTTTGCCCTTTAGTAGGCATCCAAAACAATCTTTCTTCAGCATTGAAAATCTGATATCAAACATCACCGTCACTATTCTCTTTTCGCACTTTAACAATATCTGCAATCATGCACTCTTATTTACTGTCCTTTTTCTTTATTCGATTCTCATTAACCTCAAATCTTGTCTATGTTTTATCTGTCCAAGAATTAATCCAATTTGACATGACATAACTGTCTTAATCACCAAATTCTTAAACTCACATAACCACTTCTTCGTCAATGCATTTGTAGTTTCAATCGTTTAAAACGTCATCACGTCTATCTTCGCATCTTTCATCATTCGAAGTTTCAAAACAATCGAATTTCTGACAAAAGAAGTCAATAAAAATGAATGGGCACCAAGTACGAATATACACTGGGTTTATTTGATAAAACTTTTATAAAGAAATTTTTACCGAGAGATCAATATGATCTTTGAACTATTTTCAGGTTGCATTTGTCACTTGGTTAACCACCATAGTACATAAAGATGGCCAGTCTTTAGTACTTTCATGACAAACACAATCAGTGGCGTCCCACTGGACTCCTACCACAAAGATAAGATGTCCCTGAATCCCTATCTGCATAGGTTGTTCATCTTAGCTGGAATAGAGAAAATCAAGCATTCATGAAAATGGAAGGGATTCAAGAGTTTCAAAAATCTTCATGAAAAATTGAGTCTTGTACTCTCTGAAAAATTCAGATATTTTTCAAAGAATGAGATCGAAGTCAACTAAATCTGAATATGAAACTCATCATCGCTTGAGGTATAAAATACTTTTCAATAGATGCTTCAATGATTGATCAAGCAAACATTCAAGAAATTCCTAATTATTCATAATCTCACTCTCGTCGACTAAGCATTAATATGCTTAGCTGCCAAAACCGGCCTGACAATAATGAGTTGAATAAATAAGAAGATCTCAATTCATTCTCGATTTTGGACCGTCATTGCGCAACGAATGCCTCAGCAACGATACCAACCGGGAATTTATTTACGACAATTCAAAGAAAGGATAGGAAATTTCTTAAGCAATGAATTTGAACGAATCAATGATTAAGGGTGCACAACTACGCTTAACTTCCAATTCTTGCTAATAATCGCGTTCCACTTCGCATTCTTAACCTTCTCGTACCTTCTCCGAAACGTTCACATCGAAACTAATATCGTAGAAAGTTCTAGATTCTATGCCAAAATCTCAAGATAACGTTCCCCGGACTGATAGTTCCAGCTGCCCACTTAGCTTATGCCGCTTCGGGTTCGCGGTTTTGCTAATAGCCAATTCCTTAAACGATTCGAACTTCTACTCGCGCGATATGCCGAAAGGCCGATTAACGTCGCAACGCTTACCGAAGTATCCTAACGCGATCCTTATCCTAAACCGTCCTACACGTACCCTAACCCTCCTAATTTGTTTCAGTGACCATAACATGTAGCTCTGATACCAACTTGTAGCATCCCAAAATCTGGGGTACAGATATGGGGCCACTATCCACAAACAATATTATACAACCCTGGATATAAACAATATAAAATGATAAAAACCCCTTAACCAAGATCGCATACAGGTTATGGTATGAAACAAATTATCGAATTATAAATTTACAACCATTCTCAGAATAAAATATTATACAATTTTTATGAATAGACAAATTCACTGTCTAACTACATACCCAACCTTGACAATTCCCAAACTCTTACTTGAAAAAGTCCATAACTCGAATGCCTCCTCTCGCTGCCTATAGAACAATATCACTGACCACTAGGTTCTCTGATTACCTCTAACAACTGGAGAAAATAAACAGAAGCAAGAGTGAGCCAACAATGCTCAGCAAGTGTAAATAGTGATGACAATTTTAAGAACGACAACAATTCTGATAAACAAAAGAGTTTCATCTCATTCTATGAAAGAATCAGTTATATCGACTTTTAGATTGCCACAAGGGCCAACAATTCATCATTCATAAGGGGCATCCGAAACTAGAACTGAAAAGAATTCCGATATCAAAATATTATTCAAACAGACTTTCAAGAAGTCAAGAACTAAACATCTCAATCTCAAAGTATGGATTAGAATTGGAATTTTTATTTATTAAAAAAAATCATCAAGGTTAGGCTGCTAATCAGTTAGCACTAACCCCGGACAAACGCACACAACAATGTCCTAAAATGGATCCATGGCACACATTGGCCTTAACTTCTGACCATTAATTTGGTCTCCCCGAAGGGACATCTGTTGACCATTAAACTGGTCTCCCCGAAGGGACATCTGTTGACCATAATATGGTCTCCCCGAAGGGACATCTATTTTTAAAAATATTTCCAATTCTAAGTCATCCACACTAGGTGTCGGAACAATCGACAACCTTTGCCAACCAATAACTGGAAGACTCACGTTCCAGAATAATGACTCATAATCCAAGAGTCAATGAAAGATTCAAGATCAACAAGTTCGATACGAATAAATAGATTTATAACATCAGCAACTTATCTAAAGAAAATTTCATTTGAACAAGAATAAGGGTATGAATTGCGATAAGATTTTCAACAATTGAAGTTCTAGACTAAAGCAAGGATATGGTCAAACACTAGGCGCATTATAAAGTTTGAGTTTCCATAAGTAGATAAAGTAGCTTAAACATTTGTTTATAAAACGATTCCAATAAGGAAAAGTTCAAAATATTTATAAAAAAAACATTTTTCTAAATGGGGTCCTGTTGTGAAAATAAGCTAGAATCAAGAGTTTCGCTAGCAGGCTTTCCTAAGAGTTTAAAATCTTGGATTCTCGTTTGTTCAGAAAATTCTTAGACAATTTTGACGAAAATAAGAGAAATAGCTTTCCAGTGATAAGAAAATGAGCGAGAAAGGTTATTTGTCAAATTCTTTTTAAATCGGATATTTGAATCATGGGTAGGGGAGATAAACAGCATCACACTATTTGAAAAAGTATATGTCATCCGCCATTTATACTTGGCCAAATCATCATATACTACAAGTAAATTAAATTACATCACTTGAACAATAAGTGATTAGCAAAAACACTTGCCTCGATTCGTGGAGTTCCTGATTTCATATCAATACTCAACTTAGCTTCTCGTCAGTCTCTTTCCTTACATATGGGTTTCTTACTTGGCCCTATGTTCATCTTTCTTTCATACTTTACCAACTCCATGCCAGCACACCTGCTGATTTGATAACTATTCCTCTGTTCAGCTTTCCGTTTACCCGCTCTGTCTCCTACTCGAACCTTTACAAGGTCAAATACGGTTTCAGTACTAATTCAAGCAAAACCTTATCGTTTGCTCTATTCTACCCACGCGCGTCCTATAACGCTTACATATACAATACATATAGACATATTCATTCATATTCACATAATAGTCTTACTATAATCAACAAAGTCACATAAACACATCACATAACCATTTCCAAACAACACAACCAATTAATATTTAAAACCACGATATATTCTCGAAATAAACCAATGATACATATACTTAACCCTTAGTAATCATAACACACCTTCAAGCATTGAAATTAAATAGGTTTCAAATAGATTTGCAGGGGATTTTTAGAAAATTTCGGCATGAGGTATTCGTTTATCGGAATATAGGCACAGCCCCTCAATATCAATCATAAACAATTCATCCCTGTTTTTTTAAAAAAATAAAGCTGCCTCAACTTGTAGCAACAACTCATAAGGAAATTTACCCGCCCTGACATGCGGCACATAGCACATAATAATTTACATTAACACTACTACTTACGCTACATCAATGATCGTATTTCTCACGCATTTTAATGATACGCGTGACAATCAATCATTAATGTTCGTAAACCCTAGGGAACAACCCCTAGCACTAACTATTACTTACGCTATATCAATGATCACATCACTCAAGTATATTAATTATACTCCTGATGGCTAATCATGGATATTCGTAAGCCCGAGGAACTAGTTGAAGAGAATTACACAAGTCCTTAAATATTGACATTTAAGACTTGTGATCTCATTACAACTCCTCGCAAATAAACACATAATAGAATGAATCTAACAATTAATCTTTGATAAATAACATATAACATTTTACAATTACTTAATCGATACCAATCTGACCACATACAATTCACCACCAAGAATTTGACAGGTATAGCATTTAACAGATAATATGACTCGAATACTACATTTATCACATATAAACCATTTACCATTAGCAAGGTCACATAAACTTCATCATTATATGACAAATAATAATTAATCACTAACGATCACAAGCCCGACAATTATAGTTACCAACATATAACTTTAACATACAAACGCCCATTTGCTTCCACATACGAACTCTATTTACTTCTTAAATTAAGCCATTTATTAATAATCACAATATGGTCTTACCAATTATCAACTAGTTATTATTAAGAACAACTAAGTACACTTAATTACTTATAACAATCAAATTTACACCACCCTCATCATATTATTCTTTCTTTTCCCGAGGTCAACCTTAATGGCTCAACTTTGACCGATCATATCTCATTCATTTTAAATCCAATTGACATGATTCAAGAGCCCATTCCATCTATTTTTTCGCAAGGAATCCAAATATATAATTCATTTTCAGATCAGGTTTGAAATAGGTACTGAAATAATTGATTTACGGCAGCAGTTTTTAACTGTATGCTATTATCTATACACACAACCATGATCAATCAAAAATTAACACTCTACATCATACACACAAGCCACATCATCACAATTAGTTAACAATTATACACCTTCCGAATTAAACTATGAAAATTAAAACAATAATATCACAATTTATCTAAAATTAAAATTAATAATTACATCAAAATAAAATAATTAAATAAATGAATAAAAAATATTATACCTTTCCGATTCCGATTCCACAAAAATCTTCCCTCCCCTTCCTCTCTCTCTCTCGCCACTGCACAGCCATACAACTTGCCACCACCACGCAGCCCTTCCACCGCGCCTCCTCTCCCGTACACGACCTGCCTCCCTCCGCTGCGCACACCCCTCGCGCACCACGCTCACACACTCTCACGCGCCTATACACACACGCGTGTATGCATATATAGATACATAGGTGTGCTATCAAACCCCCAATTCCTCCTTTCTCTCTCTCAATTTCTCTCCCACGATTTCTCTCTTCCTCCCTTTTTTTTTTCTTCCAGATCTCTTTCTCTCCCTTCTTTTCTTTTCTTCTGCTTCTATTTCTTTCTTCTCCCATTCTCTCGAATGTTCTCTTGCTTGCTGCGTTTTTTTTTTCTTAATGAGCTTGGCCCAACCACATATATACTACTATCCACTAATATCGGGCCCAATTTAAAACACTACCGATTCGCTTTTAATCCAATAAACAACTTTTATAAATCGAAATTAAATAGAACCTCCGGAAAAATACGATTTTCATTTTTAAAAATAAAGAATATAAAATTACAAGCACGCCCATGTTTTTAAAATATTTTTAGGATAAAAAATGAATTAAATATGAATTTTACAAATTTGGATCCTTTAAATACAATAAAACTCTTTAAATCATTTTAAAATACCACAACACCAAAATTAATTCACCCAACAATTTTAAAAATTCAATAAATATATAAAGATAATATCACAGAAGATTTTATGATTTTTGATTCCTCCGATAATTTTATAAAATTTACAGAGGATAAAAAATGCATGATTTAAATATTTTTAAATCCTCAAAAATACAAATAGAAATACACTGACCTTCACAGCTCACACAAATCATCATATAAACACATAAACACAACTTCACATATTTTTCACCTTTACAAAAACATTCACATAATATAATTCATAATTTATATTAATAAATATTTATAAAATACTAATTTTTCTAGGGCGTTATAATTGGCATCAAAAGAGTGGGAGAGCTTGATGTTAATCTGTTCTATGCTACAAGGAAAAGAAATTTTACTGTTCCACAGGCAGAAGAAAGGGCTCTGGAGCTGTGCTCTTTACGGGAGGATCACCTGAGGGAACCTCATTGGTGTCCTATCAAAATTGTATCTCTTGAAGGTGGCTGTGTTTGCAAGGTATAGCTAGCTAAAATAGATTTTAGCTATAGATGCATCTACTGGTTGTCATAACCAATTAGTTGGTTGCCCCCTTTTTCAGTAATTCTTTTTTGGGTTTACTATATCATAGGAAATAATTGACCAAGAGGATGAGAAACTAAAAAGGCTGAAGGCTGAGTGGGGTAGTGAAGTCCAAATGGTTGTGGCTACTGCTTTCATGGAGATGATTGCGTACAATAATCCCACCGTAAAGGACGACGTATGGAGCTATGGAATCACAAGGCAGGATGGAAAGCAACACTACCTGAAGGAATATCTTGTGTACTCAAGGGTTTAAAAGAGGAACAAAGCCTATAAGGTAAAATTATATCTGGTCGTATTCCACTTTCTCTGTATCTCCTTATTGCTGTAAGATTATAGGCTTATAGAAAATTCTTCCAATCTTACACTTGGTTTCATGTGCCCTCTCTACTGATTTGGTAATCTATATATGTGCACAGACAATGGTAATCAAAATTGGGCATGCACACAACTCTGTAACACAAAAAAAAAATATTCGAGAACACACTCACACAAACACGTTTCGGCAAATCAGGAAATTTATATATGTATGCTTACATATGACGGAAAAAGAAGAAGGAATTAGGGGATTTATACATGTATGTATACACAGGATAGTGATTAGGGCTAAGACCATTACCTAGGATCTCGAGTATTGCCAAAAGATCCCCAAATGGATGATACTGCCCCAGTCCACAACCGTGATGAAACTGCCCAAGTCCACAGCGACCTGTCCGGGCAAAGCATCGGTCGCACAACATATAGATAGGACAGAATAGGTAATTTCATCAAAACTAAGGGCAACTAAGTAATTTCACAAGGGTTTTTGGCTCAAAATTATCCCATGTTCTGCTATTATATATGGAAGATGATTAAAACTTGAATATCTCATTCATTTCTTAACAAAATCAAGTCATTCAAATTGTAATAAAATCATTTTTTTTCTCCTCTACAAATTGATATTGATTTTCACTATCGATAAGAAACCTCAGCTAAGTAAGATCTTTATACACACCCAGACCCCATTTTGCCATTAAAAATGGTCATAAACAAATTTGGTAGTTACGTCTACTCAAAGATTTTGGTAAAGATGATGCTAATTGATTATAGTCCAAGATGTCTTTAGAAGCTTTGATAATAATTTTTTGACTAGTCCATTTCTACAGTATGTTTGTTCAAAAATTGTTGCTGAAGCCGAAGAAATTGAAATTATGCTGGCGCAACAAAATGATATGTTTTGTGCATCCTGGAGGGTCGCGAAACGTTGGCGGAACTGAAAGCAACGTATGGTGTTACCGAGCATGATATGGTAATTTATGGATGTGACTTTGTTCCGCTTTTTCCCAGCATAACGCATACAAGCTAAAGGTACCAGCTTTGATGAATTCTGTCTAAAACTGATATATGGCGTCCAGGATGAACATTTAAAAAGTTGTTCATCCAAGGAAGGTGAATAGAATATACTCAGACAAAAAAGAGAGTTGTGTATCTTGGTTCCCACAGTTAAATTTAATTTTAAAAGTGTTTTCTGTTTACAAGAGTTTAAAAATGTGTGAACTGTTTGAGGATTTAGTCCAACTGCATTGTATCCTAAAGTTATGGATTTAATGGGCATAATTTTACTTAGACAATTTATGCATTTTGAACTCTTAAATCTCTTTACTTTAGTGAAGCTGAAGCTTGGAGAGGCTTCGTTTTGAATATCCAAATTGATATATGGAGGTTATTTGGAGTTGATCTTGCTCTCTCAGAAAGAGCTGTCGATGTTAGTGTAGCTAAAAATTGGTTTGTGCGCATCGACTTCTTGTGGATCTGGATGACCTGTCATCGCTTAGTTCTGAATTTAGGTAAAGATCTACTTGTTTATGTCTGTCTGCGTGTACATGTTCATGTAATTAAGGATCCAACAACTAATTTTCAAGCTGGTAATGAACACTTAATAGATCATTTACCTTGGTACATAATAGTATAAGATACTAGATGGGCTTTCTTATTTCCAAGGTCAGTCTCCTTGTTGTCCACTTCTACGAAAACATTCTGAGGACTATTTGATATTCTGAATACATGATTGGCCTAACATACATATAGAACTTTTGGTTGTTCATGTGAATATACCTAGAACAACGAATTTCCAGTCCCGTATCATGTTGGAAAATGTGGGTTTTAGATCCACATTGTCAAGTCATTTTGAGCTCAAATTTGAGTGTGCATTGTGTGTGTGTTTGCAACAAGTTGTGCTTGAAGTGTGTTCTCCTCCGTGAGAGCTTTCCAACGCATGTTCAAACACTCAAAATGACTAAGGGATGGATGAGTTATGATTATCCAAAGTTTCTCCCTTAGAAGTGGAAATTAGCAAGGCTTTGGGCTTTCCGCGTGTGCGAGTTGCGGATACGAATGCAACAGAATATTGGGTCGACTGAACCCGAACTAGTTTTGCTAATAATTATTTCCACTGTGCTTGGGCTTAAAAATTAATCAATCACAAATCTGTTTTGATTGATTTGGTTAAATCAAAATTTATTTTGATTGATTCGGTTAAATCAAAATCTGCTTGATTGATTTGGTTAAATTAGAGATTTGATTTAAATATAGATATTGTGTAGTGCACAAGTTTTATCCTTATCTTTTCGTTGCAGTCTTATATTAATTAACGCGTTTAATTAAGTTAGGCAGTTGTGTAGCGAACAAGTCTTGTCTATCCTATAAATACCCACTTAGGGTCTAGGATTATTCATTCGAAAACACACCACCTCTTCTCATACACAGCCTCTTCTCTTCCTTCGGTGATATTCCTGCTCGTTTCAAGCTCGTTGAGAGTGACGCTTTTATAGCTTCATTGCAATCCATTTTATTCTGGGAGGCGTTTCGCTCGCACATACGGTGAGGGCAAATACGCTTTAAGGAGACAGTCACGCACTGGACTCGGGTTTTTCGTTCTTGTCACCTTTTCTGTTTTGTTTTGATTATACACGTTACTGTTACTCACACACGCACGATTATCATATTGTTTGTATTTATCGCAGATTGTCTAATAATCTTAAAGCGTATTTTTTATTGTATTTGTGATTTGTACTTACGTATTTGCTTGTTTGTTTGAGTGATAGATTTAATGGAGAATCAAACTATGAACTACACGAACATGGCTGTTGATCCCAACGCACAGATTGTAATATCTGATGGGGATCACCAGATGCCACCAAACCCTAACGCACAAATTATAACATTTGATGTGGGTGCGACGCCGGTTGGACATGTGCCTTTAGGACATAGTATCGTTGGACAGATTAATGTTCCGATTGGATCGACTACGACAGGTTTCGTTCCTACGAACGGACATGCGGTGCCTAGTGGTGTGCAAACATCGGTAGTACAAACGCCTGTTATGCCTGTGGTGCCTAGTGCACATATTGCACCTGCTGTGCCTGCTGCACATGCTCAAAAACTTGAGAAGTTCAATGGAACGAACTTCAAATGTTGGAAGCAAAAGATGTTGTTCTATCTGACCACGATGCATTTGGATCGCTACCTCAAAAAGGATCCACCATTGCTCACTACTAAGAGTAACACGTAAACAGTTTATGTTGTTGATGCTTAGAAGCATGCCGACTGTATTTGTTGGAATTACGTGCTGAATTGTTTGGCTGACTCATTGTATAACGTGTATAGTACGAAGCCAACAGCTAAGTTCTTATGGGAGTCACTTGATCATAAGTACAAAACCGAGGACGTTGGGGCTAAGAAGTGGATTGTTGGGTGCTTTCTTGATTATAAGATGGCGGATTCGAAGACTGTGGTCAGTCAGGTGCAAGACCTGCAAGTGATCATCCATGATATTCATTCTGAAGGGATGATTATAAGTGAGTCTTTCCAGGTTACTGCTGTGATTGAGAAGCTGCCACCTGGATGGAAAGATTTCAAGAACTACCTTAAGCATAAGTGTAACGAGATGTCTATGGAGGATCTGATCGTTAGACTTCGCATTGAAGAAGACAACAGAGGATCCGAGAAGAAGATGAATGTTTCTACTAAAAAGGCAAACATGATGGGACATAAGCCCAAGAAGAACAATTCTGGTAAAGGGGCTAAGCTGGCACCCATGGGAGGAATTTCGAAGACGAAGTTTCAAGGGAAGTGCTACAACTACAAAAAAGTGGGTCATAAGTCTTCTGATTGTAGGAAGCCTAAGAAGCCCAACAAGAAGAAGGAAAGCAAACATGGTCATTGATATCTCCAAGGAGATGGGTGACATAGACATCTGTGCTACGGTCTCTGAGGTGAACCTGGTTGGCTCTAATCCAAGGGAATGGTGGATTGATACGGGAGCTACAAGGCATGTTTGCTCGGACAAGGCGATTTTCTCTAGCCTCAAAGCTTCTAATACTGGTGAGAAGCTCTACATGGGGAATTCAGCAACTTAAACCATTGAAAAGGAAGGCACGGTGAATCTGAAGATAACCTCTGGGAAGAATCTGACTTTGAAGAATGTACTTTATGTGCCTGATATTCGCAAGAACCTTGTGTCTGGTTCCTTGTTGAATAAACTTGGCTTTCGTATTGTAATTGAGTCGGATAAAGTTATTTTGTCTAAGAATGGTATGTTTGTAGGCAAGGGATATGTAACCAATGGGCTTTTTAAGCTCAATGTGATGTCCGTTAAGGACGATAATGAAATAAAGAATTCTTCTGCTTACTTGCTTGAGTCTCCTAATTTATGGCATGCTAGATTAGGACATGTTAATTATGACACTTTATGAAGATTAAGTGCATAAGATTACATACCAAAATTGAATATCGATTCAAAGCAAAAGTGTGAAACTTGTGTTGAGGCAAAATTAACGAGATCATCGTTTAAACATGTGCAAAGAAACACCAAGGTACTAGACCTAATACATAGCGATATATGTGATTTAAAATTCGCTCCAACTAGAGGAGGAAACAATTATTTTATTACATTCGTAGATGATTGTACAAAATACTGCTATGTATATTTGCTTAACAGTAAAGACGAAGCTATAGATAAATTTAAAATCTATAAGGAAGAAGTTGAGACACAACAAAATGAGAAAATCAAAACGATACGTAGTGATCGTGAAGGTGAATATGTTGAACCTTTTGGGGAATTCTGTTCATGGTATAATCCATGAGGTCATTCCACCATACTCCCCTCAGTCTAATGGAATGGCTGAGAGGAAGAATCGCACTCTCAAGGATGATGAATGCGATTTTGTTAAGTTCTGTACTTCCGCAGTCGATGTGGGCGAAGCCATCTTAAGTGAGACACATATTTTAAATATGATGATAAGCAAGAATAAAGATGAAAGTCCTTCTGAATTTTGGAAGAAAAAGAAACCAATTACCAAAATCTGTACCTTGAGAGGGAAATTGGCCGGGTAGCATACAACTTGGAAAAGAAATTGAGAAATTGAAAGAACCGAAATTGAGAAATTGAAAGAACCTTAATGTTATCCGTAAGAGGACTCTGATGTCTTGAAAAACTAGAAAAGTTTAATTCTCTAGGAAGCTCAAATATTAATATAATTCACAGTAGAGTTGTGTTTTGTAGCCAATAAATAAGGCTGTTTGGGTGTGCCTTACTGCGTCAACAAATCAAAAACTGTAATTGTATCTATTTCTTATAAAACTTAAATGTTATAGTAAATTAATGAGAACATGACATGTGTTTTTGTAAAAAACTTAATTAAATGTAATAAACTTTTCTATTCCATCTAAAGACCCTAATGTTTGGTTTTCCCAAATTCTTGATTCTCTACATTCAATTTCATGGTGCTTTTTTGTTTTTTGTGCCTAAATGAGGACTCTGGTGCTAAGTAGGTCCACAAGAGATTTCAATGATGCGTATTATTAAACTACAAATCTACTCGCTTTACCGACATATAGTAATAATATGAAAGAAATATATTGAAATAAGAAATAATGTATATAAAAATTCAAAATTCTAACAACTTGGGTTTAAGCAATATGGGTTTCTCTCCAGATCCCATTGAAAAGCTACACAACCTTCACCGTTGACCCCTGTTTTCTCTACCTTACCTCTCACATCTCTTCTCACGCTCCTTATCTCCTTCTTCTTCTCCCCTTTCTCTGCATCCATTCTTCTTTTTTATTCCAGATCTGCTTAATCTAATGGGCTCAAGGAACTCGGAAAACTCAGGTTCCATGAACTCTGAGGAGTTTCTTGCCTTCTTTGGTCATAACTATGATGGTCCTGCTACTAATTATCAACCACTCTTTGAAGCTGATAATGAATTGCTCAATGCTAATGAAGTCATGAGGGAGCCTCTCTCCCCGGAAGCACAATCTCGTATGAGAGAGCAAATCAACTTGATCTTAAACGATGGTTCTGTGCAGCCTGCAACTAGTCCTACGGTTGAGGTCTCGTCTAGAGGTACACATGGCATCACTGGGATAGTGGATTCACCGATAGAAATAAACTCTTCACCTCAAAACGTTAACAGTCTTGGTAATGTATCTCAGCCTCTTGTCCCCAATACTTTAGATCAACTTAATGAGCTAAATGTTAATGCTGAAACATCAAACCAAAATCCTCCTAGAAAATCAGTTACATGGAGCTCTATTGTTTCAGAAAATATAATAAAGCAAACACCCTATGCTAATGACATATGGGAGACTGCTATCACTTTCAATGATGATGGGTCTACTTCAGTTAACTTTTCTGTGTCTTATTTGGTTCGTGCCCAGAAATAGTGGGAAACGAGTATAATTGGTCATTTTATTGGGGCAAACTTTGCTTTCAAGTTTGTTCGTGAACAAGCTTACAAATTGTGGCAAAATAAGGGCTTAACTGGTGTGTACTATAGTTCCAAAGGGTACTACACATTCCGTTTTAGCACGCTGGAAGAAAGGAATATGGCTTTGAACCTTACCATGGTTCAAATGGGTGGTAAGACTCTATATCTGATGCCATGGATGGAGGGCTCCAATTTCAAACGAAATGTTGTTGACAAAGTCCCATGTTGGATCCGTCTTGTCGATGTTCCATGCACACTTTGGTCCAAAGATAGCTTGTCGTCGATTGCTATGGCTGTGGGAAGACCTATTAAATTTGACGTTGCTACGTCAAAGTTTGAGCCTATAAAATATGCTAATGTCCAAGTAGAATTGGCCTACTCGTCCCCTAAACCAGATTATGTTTGGGTCAATGTCTTGAATGCGGAAGGGGTAGAGGAGAAAGAAAAAATTGAAGTTCAATATCCATAACTTCCTTAATCATGTAGCCTATGCAAATGTTTTGGTCACTCACTTGCTCGTTGTATCAATAATCCAGATAGAGACAGGAAATGAACTAGAATGAGTCGACCAGGTAGCACTACTACTACCTCTGCCTCTACTTCGAATTCTGCAGCGAATCAGCCCAATGTCTCGAAAGAAGAGTACTTACAAAATATGGAAATGGTGCCATATGTTGTCGGTGAGTTTTGTGGATGCAAGGTTGTTATGGATGAGGACGATATTTTAAAAGAACTTGAAAATGGAAATGATTTAGAAGAATTTGATAGACTCCCAACAGATTTGATGCCTCTACGTCAAGATTTTAATTTTGTGGAGAATGATGATATGCCAATTGCCATGGATAATGGGTTTGCAGCCTTGACGGATTTATCGAAGGACCACCATATAGAAGCTGATCACTCTCCAAGAACTAAGAGAAAGAAGGGCAAATCTCCTGTCAAATCGAATTGCTTGGAGGTTGTCCTTAATATATCGAAGCCACCCAAGTTACATGGCAAGCCAATTGTTGATGATGCTGGGTTCACTCAAGTTTCAAATAGGAAAAGCCCCAGGTTGGCAAGATTGTCAACATCCAACAAACGTTTATGATCAATTTTGGAATGTAGAATGTGAGAGGGTTGAATAAAAGTTCTCACCAAAAAGAGGTTACCAATTTCGTTTCTGTAAATAATATCTCTCTTATGGGTTTGGTCGAAACTAAAGTTCGAGTGCAAAAATCCATAGCAATCTCTAGATGTATTAATAAAAAGTGGAGCTGGCTCTTTAACTACCAAGATCATGACTATGGTCATGTTTGGGTTGGTTGGGATCCTAGAATCTGGTCTATTCATGTTCATGCTAAATCAGCTCAGCAAATTACCTGCTTCGTGACCTTTTTGGAAAAGTAGGTCACCTTCTATGTCACTTTCGTTTATGCTTTCAATAAGCCGCATCAGCGTGTTTCACTGTGGAGGGAGATTGTAAATCTAAGCCACAGTCTTACTATGCCTTGGTGCGTTAATGGAGATTTCAACTGCATTTTATCTTTAACTGAAGTTAGAGGAGGGCGTGAACGCTGGACCACTGACATGCAAGCTTTTTCGGACTGTGTTTCCGTTTCGGGTCTTGGAAACATTAGAACTATGGGCTCTCTCTTTACTTGGAATAATAAGAGATCATCTCTAATCCACAAGCGTTTGGACCGTATGTTGGGAAATAAGGACTGGTTCAACCAGCGTACAGAAGCTTCTATTATGGTGAAAAACAGGGGCCTCATGGACCATTGTCCCTTAGTCTGTTCCATCCCTTTACAGGTTGAGAAGATTAAAAAGGCGTTTCAATTTGACAATTTTTTAACAGGGGTTGATGGTTTTTCTGATACAGTTCTTAAAACTTGGTCTAGCCAATGGTATGGAGATCCTATGGCAATTCTAAATTGTAAGCTTAAAGATGTTCAGACGGCCCTGATTGCCTTAAACAATTCCCACGGCAACGTGCATAATAACGTCTCCTTGGCGCGTGTTGCCCTTACGGAAGTGCAAGAAAATCTTACCAATGATTGTGATAACCCAGGGTTGCATCACCTGGAAAATCAAGCTTCTCATAAACTCGAAGCTGCTCTGATTGAAAAGGAGATTTTTCTTCATAATAAATCTAGAATCAAATGGCTTACGGTGGGGGATGGAAATAACAGGTTTTTCTACAATCAAACAAAGGCTAACTGGAACACAAATAAAATCATGGCTATTGAAAACAGAGATGGGATTCTTGTCTCAGGCCATAAAAATATTTCTGCGGTGGCTATTGATTACTTCTCAAGTACCCTAGGCGTCTCTCGATAGCTTGATACCTGTGACTTTGACAACTTATCTTGCGATTCTTTATCTCCGACTCAAGCCCTTTTACTTGATGCTCCAGTTACAGATGATCTTATCTTCAAAACTTTAAAAGCAATGGGAAAGAATAAGGCTCCGGGGCCTGATGGATTCACAGTAGAGTTTTTTCTAGCTACTTGGGACATTGTAGGGGTGGATTTTTGTAAGGCTGTCAAGGATTTCTTTGTTACAGCTTCCATGCGTAAATCGACTAATGCCTCTACCATTGCTCTAATTCCAAAGGTTCCTAACCCAACTTCTTTGAAGGACTTCAGACCAATTTCTCTGTGCATTGTAGCATACAAATGTATCTCTAAAATCCATGATGGTCGTCTCAAGAGGGTCATGCCTAATATCATAAATATTTCACAGTCTGCCTTTGTTCCTGGGCGCAGCATTTCTGACAATATTTTAATGGCTCAAGAGTTGTTTAGAGGTTACCATAGGGATACTGGTGCTCCAAAATGTGCTTTGAAGATGGACCTTCACAAGGCTTTTGATTCGCTAGACTTGGGTTTTGTTATGGGTGCTCTTAAAAAGCACAACTTTCCAGATAATTTCATGAACTGGATTTATTCATGCATTTCAACTCCAACCTATTCTGTAAAGATTAATGGTTCGCTTTGTGGTTGCTTTGATGGCAAGAAAGGTCTTCGTCAAGGGGACCCCATCTCACCCTACCTGTTCTCGATAGCTATGAATGTTTTGTCCGTTATGCTTGCCAAAGTGTTAAGGGATTTTAACTTCCACTGGAAATGCAAAGATCTAAAACTCACTCATCTCTTTTATGATGATGATGTATTATTATTCTCGAAAGGTGATCAAGCCTCGGTTTCACATCTTATGCATTGTATCTCCAAATTCTCAACTGTTAGTGGACTATGTCCGAGCATGACTAAGAGTACTGTATACTTTGGAAACTGCGATGCTAATCTCATCAACTGGTTTGATTCTGTGTTTGGTATTATGCATGTGGAGCTTCCAGTTCGCTTCTTGGGAGTGCCTTTATATCATCGAGATTAAGTCACAATCATTGCATTCCTTTAATCGACAGAATTATCGCCAGGGTATCATGTTAGACGTCCTTGCTTCTCTCCTTGGCAGGTCGTGTTCAATTGATTCGTTCAGTTTTGTTTGCTATTCAAGCGTTTTGGACGAACCACTTCATCCTTTCGGTCTCAGTTCACAAGCGGATCCAAACGTTATTCACTCGGTTTCTTTGGAAGGGTGATGTAAACTCAAAAGGGGGAGCTAAAGTCAGTTGGAACAATTTGTGTCGCCCTGTGAATGAGGGGGGGTCTAGGCCTTAAAAATACTGAGGATTGGAACAGGTCTCAAATGTTATTCCACCTATGTAAGATTGTCTCTAAAAGTTCTGCTTTGTGGTCCAAATGGGTTAACTCCACTTCTCTAAAAAAACAACATTTTTGGACCATGAAAATGCCTCAGGACTGTTCCTGGATTCTGAGAAACATGCTGAAGCTTAGAACCTTAGCTCGTCAATTTCTTTCTTTCAAACTGGGGAGTGGACAAGGTACGTCTCTATGGTTTGATCCATGGTGGAACTCTAACTGTTTGGCTATGCTTGTTACAGATATTATCATTGCTCAATCTAGCATTCCTCATGATGCTTTTGTCAATTGCTTAATCCGAACTGGAGCTTGGGTTTTACCTCGTCCTTCTATTCGAATTCATCATATAGACCCTGGTTCAGTTTCTTGGCTTCACAACTTCTCTTATCCAAATTTTAACCTTAATACGCATGATGTGGTTTGCTGGGGTTCTCTTCCTCTTCAAAAGGTTAAAATCTAGGACATTTGGAATTCTATTCGAGGAGTTTCTTCATAGGTTTTTTGGTCTAAACTTGTTTGGCATCGTCTTAAGATCCTTCGGTTTGCTCATTTTCAATGGCTCCTTTGTTTGGGAAGGGTCCCTATTGCACAAAGACTTCACTCTTTTGGGTTAGATGTCCAGCCTCACTGCTTGCTGTGTGTGGGAGGTATATAAAATGACTCTCATCTATTTGTCTTTTGTCCTTTTGCTAACTATATCCTCAGTAAGCTTGCTGGTGTCCTGAGTGTTCCTATTGGAGGGGATAATTGGTTGGAGCTATTAGTTGCTTGGGGCTCTCACACTGATTGCATTCATCGAGACGTTCTCTTGCTAGCGGCGCATATCTTTGCTTATCACTTATGGCGGGAACGAAACGCTCGCTTGCACGATAGGGGCGGCCTTCACCCTAGACACATCATAGCTAGCATCATGCTGAATTGAAGACTAAGCTCAAACATTCGGAATGGTTCTTAAAAAAGGCTAATTTAGATTTATATAGGTGGATTTTTATTTGATTGTTTTGCCTTTGTTGGTCCTTTCTATGTTCAATCTAGCTGCTAGGGTAGATTGTATTTAGACAGCTCTCTCCTTGCCTTGGCGGTGGAGCAAGGGTTAATCCCTCCCTGTAATCCTTTTTAATATATATATTTATTCTTAGAAAAAAAAAAGAAATAATGTATATGTAAATTCGTAATTGTATTTTCTCTTAAAATTTTAATAAATAAACTAAAAAGCATATTTATGTTAGGTTTTCTCTACATTGTAGGATTATGCATTTTAAAATTAATAATTGAATTTTTTCTTAAGATTCTGAGTGTTTTATAGATGAAAATTGTTAAATTATAACTAAATTCAAGATACGCGTGAGCAATAAATTCATAGAAGATAGATTTCAAATAGTAAATATGAACATTTAACTTATATCATATTTGGATTATACTAATAAACAAATAAAATTAAATTCTAATACAACCACTTTTAATTTATATCATATCTAGATTATAATTTTTTTTATAATACGATATAATCTTGATAGTCTATTTTCAAAAATATTAAAATTATTTTATAGATACTGTACCAAAATTTTGGATAAAATCCGTAATTTATTATATAAAAAAGGAATAATATCCTGGATTATTATATACAAGTATATAATATCATGTATTGTTTATATTTAGTATAGATAGATTTTCAATCTTTTAATTATATTTTATATTTTCCAAAACAAATAAATAAATATGAATCTATAAAATTGTGTCACGTTTTTTTGCATAATAACAAAAAATAGTTGATAAGAATTTTGTTGTTACTACTATAAAATTGAGCTATATTTTAATTTAATTTAATTAATTTTATAGGATCATCCATGTATCTTGTATTTTTACCAAATTAAAATATTTTGGGCCTAGGTTTTCACCATGGGCCCTTGTTTGGTTTTAGAGGATTTTATGCAAACTCAAAATTTAGAAGGTTCTAGAAAACAACCTATCAATCATTGTATAAATATTGAGCCTATAGGCAAATAAAGAGTGCTGATGGCAAAGAGTGGCAAAGAGTGGCAAAGAGTGCTGCTTCATCGAGGTTAATTTTTTTAAAGTTCTTTTTCTGGTGGTAGAAATTGAATGTCAGGTTCTTTATCATTTCTCATAAAGGATGAATTAATTTAGGTTGGAAGAAAAAGGATGTCTGGCCTACTTAAAAGTCAGGTCGCCCAGATCTGGTCATTCTGGATGTTGCCATACAGATCTGGTAATGAATTTTCATTTCTCGTGTTTTGTTAGTAAATATTCATCGTACCTAACTATATTCCATGTAAATTTAATGTAAATTTAAAGTATTTTTATTTGTTTGTGAGAGTTCATTTAGATGTTTTTTAATAATTTGAAATTGGTCTTTTTGTGTAGAATACAATGAAGATTATGCTCCAAAAAAATTAACCCTATTACTCTCTGGAGGGAGTTCACACCACCATGGAAATCCTGTGTAATTTTCTATTATCTTTAACTTTTGCTTAATTGTTTTATGTTGGAATTTTGAAATCTTTAACTAATATGTGTCCTTTGTTTGGCTTAATTTTTTTTATTCTTTTGTATGTATTATACATCATTTGTATATTAATTAATTTTGATATACTTATATGTTTTAATTGATTTATTTATATGTTGTTATCTACTAATTTTTTAGTCTTTCTCCTTCAATCTATTCAATTTCATGATTTTTTGTGCATGCTTGTACGTACCAGCTTATATATGCTAATTAGAAAAAGTTAAGGTGGTGTTACTGAATCAAAAGATATCCACATGAATATTATGAGTAAAAATATAATTTCATGTCTTCCTAATAGCAAAATGATATGTTATCTTCATAGATATATGCTAGAAATATAGTTTCATATCTTTCTAGTAGCAAAATGATATGTTATCTTAGATATATGCTAAGTGTAATTATTAAGGTTATAACATCATGAGATTTCCACATGTGAATTAGATAATTACTATTATAGATTGCTTCAAGGGTATAAATTCAAGTAATAATATATTTGATGTCACATTAATATGTATGGTACGTACTAGAATAATACATTATTTGACGTCATTGAAGTTATATTTTTTCATATTACTAGTTGTTGCACCCTTTTAAATTTCAACCAAAGTGACCCTTTTTATTACCATTTAACCTGATTTTGTCCTTATATATACTCATTAAAACAAGACTTCTAAAACTATGACTTGTTATACTAGACTATCAACTTTTTTATAATGTGTGTACTACCGTCAAATCTGGTTAGCTACCACTACAAGAAAACTCGGCTAAAATCGACTGCACAAATTCGACTGGTCTAAATTCGACCGGATCCAGTCGAATTTAGGGTCAATTCCAATAAATTATTGGTCAAACTTAAATTCGACTGGATCCGGTCTATTTTAATAGCAGTCGAATTTAAGCAGTCGAATTTAGATGTGCGGTCGAATTTAACCAGTCGAATTTATTTCTCGCCTAAATTCCCGCCTAAGCTTATTTTAGTAAATTTATAAACTCGACCGAAAGCAGTCGAATTTATAAAATCGACCGCAAGCAATCAAATTTATAAATTCGACTGATATTATAAATTCCACCGACATCAGTCAAATTTATAAACTTGACTGTTACCAGTCAAATTTATAAATTCGACCGGAAGCAGTCAAAGTTATAAATTCGACTGCCTTCTATAAATTCGACCGAATTCGGTCAAATTTATAAATTTGACTGCAACCAGTCGAATTTAGAGCCAGGTCAGTAATCCGCGTGAAACTAAGTTTAAGCGGAAAAATTTTCGCCTAACTTTTTTCAAAATATTTAAAATTAAATTCGACCGAAAGCAGTCATATTTATAAATTCGCCTGCAATCGGTCATTCTAATTAGAAAATTAAATTCAAAATTTATTTAAAAAATTTAAAATTAATCCTTAAATTATAAAAAAATTACCACAATATCCTTATAAGATGAACTACAAATTATAATTTACTTTACCTATTTGGGACAATTTTTATTTTAATGTAAATAAAGTGTTGATTTTATATTTGTTAAGAAGTTTGGAAAATTTTAATAAATACTTACCAATTTTAAAAAATTATGATTTTTTTTATAGTTCGTTTTGATAGCATATCGTATTCAATAAAAATGATGAGAGACCATAACAGTGTAAGTTAAAAAAAACATATTGTATTCAATAAAAATGATGAGAGACCGTAACAGTGTGAGTTAAATATTTTTGAACGATCCAATCGTACGAATGCCAATATATATCTAATATAACGATATTCCCAAAGTTTCAAAAAATAAAAAATTAATTTGATTGGAAATATTAGTAGATCACTACTATTTTCAATATGACTCGTAACTAGTGTTTTGTCACCGATTATTGTTTCTATTTTTTTAAAAATATTTTTAAACGATCCAGCCGTACGGATGTCAATATATATCTAATATAATGATATTCCCAAAGTTTCAGAAAATAAAAAATTATTTTGATTGGAAATCTTAGTAGATCACTACTATTTTCAATATGACTCGTAACTAGTGCTTTGTCACCGATTATTGTTTCTGTTTTTTTAAAAATATTTTTGAACGATCCAGCCGTACGGAAGTCAATATATATCTAACATAATGATATTCCCAAAGTTTCACAAAATAAAAAATTAATTTGATTCGAAATCTTACTAGATCACTACTATTTTCAATATGACTCGTAACTAGTGCTTTGTCACCGATTATTGTTTCTGTTTTTTTAAAAATATTTTTGAACGATCCAGCCGTACGAAAGTCAATATATATCTAACATAATGATATTCCCAAAGTTTCACAAAATAAAAAATTAATTTGATTGGAAATATTAGTAGATCACTACTATTTTCAATATGACTCGTAACTAGTGTTTTGGCACCGATTATTGTTTCTATTTTTTTAAAAATATTTTTGAACGATCCAGCCGTACGGATGTCAATATATATCTAATATAATGATATTCCCAAAGTTTCAGAAAATAAAAAATTATTTTGATTGGAAATCTTACTAGATCACTACTATTTTCAATATGACTCGTAACTAGTGCTTTGTCACCGATTATTGTTTCTGTTTTTTTTAAAATATTTTTGAACGATCCAGCCGTACGGAAGTCAATATATATCTAACATAATGATATTCCCAAAGTTTCACAAAATAAAAAATTAATTTGATTGGAAATCTTAGTAGATCACTATTATTTTCAATATGACTCGTAACTAGTGCTTTGTCACCGATTATTGTTTCTATTTTTTTAAAAATATTTTTAAACGATCCAGCCGTACGGATGTCAATATATATCTAACATAATGATATTCCCAAAGTTTCAAAAAATAAAAAATTATTTTGATTGGAAATCTTAGTAGATCACTACTATTTTCAATATGACTCGTAACTAGTGCTTTGTCACCGATTATTGTTTCTGTTTTTTTAAAAATATTTTTGAACGATCCAGCCGTACGGAAGTCAATATATATCTAACATAATGATATTCCCAAAGTTTCACAAAATAAAAAATTAATTTGATTCGAAATCTTACTAGATCACTACTATTTTCAATATGACTCGTAACTAGTGCTTTGTCACCGATTATTGTTTCTGTTTTTTTAAAAATATTTTTGAACGATCCAGCCGTACGAAAGTCAATATATATCTAACATAATGATATTCCCAAAGTTTCACAAAATAAAAAATTAATTTGATTGGAAATATTAGTAGATCACTACTATTTTCAATATGACTCGTAACTAGTGTTTTGGCACCGATTATTGTTTCTATTTTTTTAAAAATATTTTTGAACGATCCAGCCGTACGGATGTCAATATATATCTAATATAATGATATTCCCAAAGTTTCAGAAAATAAAAAATTATTTTGATTGGAAATCTTACTAGATCACTACTATTTTCAATATGACTCGTAACTAGTGCTTTGTCACCGATTATTGTTTCTGTTTTTTTTAAAATATTTTTGAACGATCCAGCCGTACGGAAGTCAATATATATCTAACATAATGATATTCCCAAAGTTTCACAAAATAAAAAATTAATTTGATTGGAAATCTTAGTAGATCACTATTATTTTCAATATGACTCGTAACTAGTGCTTTGTCACCGATTATTGTTTCTATTTTTTTAAAAATATTTTTAAACGATCCAGCCGTACGGATGTCAATATATATCTAACATAATGATATTCCCAAAGTTTCAAAAAATAAAAAATTATTTTGATTGGAAATCTTAGTAGATCACTACTATTTTCAATATGACTCGTAACTAGTGCTTTGTCACCGATTATTGTTTCTATTTTTTTAAAAATATTTTTGAACGTTCCAGCCGTACGGATGTCAATATATATCTAACATAATGATATTCCCAAAGCTTCACAAAATAAAAAATTATTTTGATTGGAAATCTTAGTAGATCACTACTATTTTCAATATGACTCGTAACTAGTGCTTTGTCACCGATTATTGTTTCTATTTTTTTAAAAATATTTTTGAACGATCCAGCCGTACGGATGTCAATATATATCTAATATAATGATATTTCCAAAGTTTCAGAAAATAAAAAATTACTTTGATTGGAAATCTTAGTAGATCACTACTATTTTCAATATGACTCGTAACTAGTGCTTTGTCACCGATTATTGTTTCTATTTTTTTAAAAATATTTTTGAACGATCCAACCATACGGATGTCAATATATATCTAATATAATGATATTCCCAAAGTTTCAGAAAATAAAAAATTAATTTGATTGGAAATCTTAGTAGATCACTATTATTTTCAATATGACTCGTAACTAGTGCTTTGTCACCGATTATTGTTTCTATTTTTTTAAAAATATTTTTGAACGATCCAGCCGTACGGATGTCAATATATATCTAATATAATGATATTCCCAAAGTTTCAAAAAATAAAAAATTATTTTGATTGGAAATCTTAGTAGATCACTACTATTTTCAATATGACTCGTAACTAGTGCTTTGTCACCGATTATTGTTTCTGTTTTTTTAAAAATATTTTTGAACGATCCAGCCGTACGGATGTCAATATATATCTAATATAATGATATTCTCAAAGTTTCAGAAAATAAAAAATTAATTTGATTGGAAATATTAATAGATCAAAACTATTTATAAACTTGACCGAACCCAGTCGAATTTATAAATTTGACTGCAACCAGTCGAATTTATAAATATTTATAAATATTTATAAATTTGTAATAAAGATATATTTTAAAAATATTTTAATATTTGATATGAAGTTATTGTTGTTCTTGAATTAGTTATATATATGAATTATGTTATATTTGTGTTGATTAGTTTATTGCAAACTATCTTCAAATGCAACAAATATGTTCAGAACATTCAAAACCATGCAGTTGAGAGCAGCAGAAAGCTGCTGAATTTTCAAGATATGGTACAATAAAATTGATTGTTTTCGATCGAATTTGTAAATTCGACTGGTTGCAGTCAAATTTATAAATTCGACTGGTTGCAGTCAAATTTATAAATTCGACTGGGTTCGGTCAAGTTTATAAATTTTCAAATCTTCAAATTTTTTCAGGCGGCAAATTCAAAATTTTTAAATTTTCAGATTTTTTCAAAATTGCGGTCATATTTAAATTCGACTGGTTGCAGTCAAATTAATAAATTCGACTGGTTGCAGTCAAATTTATAAATTCGACCGGACTCCGTCGAATTTATAAATTTGACCGGAAGGTACTTTAGGCGCCAAATTCAAAATTTTTAAAATTGCGGTCGAATTTAGAGCAGTCGAATTTGAGCAGTCGAATTTAGCCAGTCGAATTTATAAATTTGACTGCAACCAGTCGAATTTATAAATTTGACTGCAACCAGTCGAATTTATAAATTTGACTGCAACCAGTCGAATTTAGTGTCATGTCAGCGATCCACGTGAAACTCATCCAACAGTCCAGATTAACATATCAACATAATAATCCAATGGTCATTATTCATCCCAGCACATCCCACACATTTATATATCTCTCCCTCATCTTCCTCCCCTTCATCTTCCTCCCCTTCATCTTCTTCCCATTTCTCTCCCTCATCTATATACACATATACACAAACAAATACAAATATATATATACCCAATCTCTATATTTCTTATATATATATATATATATATATATATATATATTTCATATATACATACTAACACCTAGAAAATCAACTCGTGGAATGTCAATTTCGGTGACAAAAATAACTCCGGCCACTCCTACAACTCCGGCAACCATGGAAATTCCGGCAACCAAAACAATTCCGACAATTGAAGCAAATCCGGCAAAAAAAAAATAATTTTGGATGTTTCCATGCAACTAAATTAGGAGCAAATTCGTATATTTTTAAATTTGATTAGGAAACTTGAGTTTGAGTTGAATTTGTAATAAAGATATATTTTAAAAATATTTTAATATTTGATATGAAGTTATTGTTGTTCTTGAATTAGTTATATATATGAATTATGTTATATTTGTGTTGATTAGTTTATTGCAAACTATCTTCAAATGCAACAAATATGTTCAGAACATTCAAAACCATGCAGTTGAGAGCAGCAGAAAGCTGCTGAATTTTCAAGATATGGTACAATAAAATTGATTGTTTTCGATCGAATTTGTAAATTCGACTGGTTGCAATCAAATTTATAAATTCGACTGGTTGCAGTCAAATTTATAAATTCGACTGGGTTCGGTCAAGTTTATAAATTTTCAAATCTTCAAATTTTTTCAGGCGGCAAATTCAAAATTTTTAAATTTTCAGATTTTTTCAAAATTGCGGTCATATTTAAATTCGACTGGTTGCAGTCAAATTAATAAATTCGACTGGTTGCAGTCAAATTTATAAATTCGACCGGACTCCGTCGAATTTATAAATTTGACCGGAAGGTACTTTAGGCGCCAAATTCAAAATTTTTAAAATTGCGGTCGAATTTAGAGCAGCCGAATTTGAGCAGTCGAATTTAGCCAGTCGAATTTATTAAATTCGACTGCTTTTTGCTAAATTCCACTAAGCTAGAATCGACTGCTCTTTTGCAATCGAATTTAGCTAAATTCGACTGGATCCAGTCGAATTTAGCTAAATTCGACTGCAAAATGGCAGTCGAATTTAGCCGAGATTCTGGTAGTGTTCGTTAATTTTTTCAAGGCCATTTCAGTCTTTAATTTTTATCATCTTCTTCCTCAAACCCATTTCCACCATTGTTGAAGCTTTTAATAAATTAAAACTTTAATATCTCATTCATTTCTTAACAAAATCAAGTCATTCAAATTGTAATAAAATCATTTTTTCTCCTCTACGTACAAATTGATATTGATTTTCACTGTCGATAAGAAACATCAGCCAAGTAAGATCTTTATACACACCCAGACCCCATTTTGCCATTAAAAATGATCATAAACAAATTTGGTAGTTACGTATACTAAAAGATTTTGGTAAAGATGAAGCTAATTGAATATAGTCCAAGATGTCTTTAGAAGCTTTGATAATAATTTCTGACTAGTCTGTTTCTACAGTATGTTTCTTCAAACTTTGTTGCCGAAGCCGAAGAAATTGAAATTCTGCTGGCGCAACAAAATGATGTTTTGTGCATCCTGGAGGGCCTCGAAATGTTGGCGGAACTGAAAGCAGCGTATGGTGTTACCCAGCATGATATGGTAATTTATGGATGTGACATTGTTCCCCTTTTTCCCAGAATTTTGCATACAAGCTAAAGGAACCAGCTTTGATGAATTCTGTCTGAAGTTGATATATGACGTCCAGGAACAGTTATAAAGTTGTTCATCCAAAGAAGGTGAATAGAATATACTCAGACAGAAAAGAGAGTTGTGTATCTTGGTTCTCACAGTTCAATTTAATTTTAAAAGTGTTTTCTGTTTACAAGAGTTTAAAAATGCATGTGTGAACTGTTTGGGGATTTAGTCCAACTGCATTGTATCCTAAAGTTATGGATTTAATGGGCATAATTTTACTTAGACATTTTATGCATTTTGAACTCTTAAATCTCTTTACTTTAGTGAAGCTGAAGCATGGAGAGGCTTCGTTTCGCATATCCAAATTGATATGGAAGTAATTTGGAGTTGATCATGCTAATTACACTCTCAGAAGGAGCTGTCGATGTTAGTGTAGCTAAAAATTGGTTTGTGCACATCGACTTCTTGTGGATCTGGATGATTAATGTTGCTCTGCCTGGATGATCTGTCATCGCTTAGTTCTGAATTTAGGTAAAGATCTCCTTGTTTATGTCTGTCCGGGTGTACATGTTCATGTACTTAAGGATCCAACAACTAATTTTCAAGCTGGTAATGAACACTTAATAGATCATTTACCTTGGTACATAATAGTATAAGATACTAGATGGGCTTTCTTATTTCCAAGGTCAGTCACCTTGTTGTCCACTTCTACGAAAACGTTCCCAGGACTATTTGAAATTCTGAATACATGATTGGCCTAACATACATATAGAACTTTTGGTTGTTCAAGTGAATATACCTAGCACAATGAATTTCCAGTCCCGTATCATTCATCACCTATACGTAAAATGGGTGGTTTTTAATCGTGCAAATAAATTCTTGGGATCAATATCAATTTGTAGAAGAGAAAAAAAATAATTTTATTACAATTTGAATGACTTGATTTTGTTAAGAAATGAATGAGATATTCAAGTTTTAATTTCTTAAAAACTTCAACAATGGTGGAAATGGGTTTGAGGAAGAAAATGATAATGAAAAGACTGAAATGCCCTTGAAAAAATTAACGGAGCTAATCAGATTTGACGGTAGTACACACATTATAAAAAAGTTGATAGTCCAGTATAGCAAGTGGAAGTTTTAGAAGTCTAGTATCCCAAGGCTCTGACACCCAAAGTGAGCGTACACAAAATGCACTTTACTCTATAGTTCAACTTCAAATTATTACTTGGTTTATTTATCATATAATACGACAACCATATATGAGTTTATGAGCTAAAACTAGAGTTTTGTTAACTAGAGTGTAAGCTTAGTGCCTAAGATCTTTGTCAATGATAATTGCATAAGTAGTTTTGTGAACTTTCTTTAAGTATGTATTTATTGGTGTTTCGTCAATCGCCAATTGAGGCAGCTCTCAAGTAGGTAGCATATATAATTGAGCAACCCACACTTGTACTTGGCCTTTCGTGCCCTCTTGGCAAAACATCGTTTCAGCCTCTAATAAATTTGTTGTACCTTTTCTGAGGCTCTTGATCTTTTGTTCACTTTTTCTTCGATATACATTTAGTTATATGATTTTTTTAAATATTTTTCTTCGTAGTCATTTCAATTATAAAATTATTAAAAAATTAATGTAGGCATTTTCAAGAAATGTGCTATTGTCAATCTTTTTGTTGCAGTTGCAAAAACTTTATTTTTATGTAGATGATGGATCAACTTTTAGGGTT
Organism: Kitagawia praeruptora; assembly: GCA_037693485.1. Lineage (NCBI taxonomy): Eukaryota > Viridiplantae > Streptophyta > Magnoliopsida > Apiales > Apiaceae > Kitagawia > Kitagawia praeruptora. Next base: position 132,518,734 of record CM075347.1, read on the forward strand.
TTCAATTTGATATTAAGATGGAATCGTCGGTGACCTTTTACCATTTCCGATATGTTAAAACCCTACTCTTCAAATGTTCTGAAGCCTGTATTTAATGTATCTCCTCGGGTTTGCACTTGAGAAGGTAAGTTAATCATTTAATCTAGTTTTATTCTCTAGATGTGGATCATTCGTTATGATTAACTATAAATTCATGAGTTCAAATCTTCTACACAATTTTAGGTGTGCCACTCCATGTGCCACCTTAGGTGGTTATTTTTTATTGGCCCATCTCTCATTAATATAAATGGGACCCCCCTTGCATTCACACCAACCACCCAATCAAAAATAACCACCTAAGGTGGCACATGAAGTGGCATACCTAAAGTGGTGTAGAAGATTTGGACTCTAAATTCATAAGCTAATTCAATCATTTAACCTATATTTTGTACTCTAGGTGGTGATCATTGATTAAATGCTTTCTAAAGTTTTTTATATTTGATTTTCTTAAAAAACAAAATTGATATGGGCTAAAAGTAAGCCCTAAAGACACATTTAATGTGGCATTAATTAGGACCAGTATGGTCCAAACAAGGGGCCCATTTACGGGGCCCAGAAGCCCTAATTAAATATTAATTTCGTAATTAATATTAAGGGAAATAAATAGCTAAGCAATAAGAGACCGACAAGGAAACAGTATCTTTAAGAGTAGCCTCCAAGGCACCCAATTCGATAAGGAAACTGACTCCTACAAGGAAGGAGTCTAGAACCTTCCTCAAGATGGTGGCTTGCCCACCAAGTCTCCAAATCCTACCATAATTCTAAGGCTCCCACAGCCTATATAAAGGGTCAACCCCTCATTCTCAGAACTACATCTTGGCTTGATTCTCAATAACGAGATACGTAGGCACTCTGTGAGGACTGATTAGTCTCAAAATGCGGAAACAACCATTAAAGCACGAAGCTCACGAACCCTAGCATTAAATACATACTAACCCTCATTTTTATTCCACAACATTTGGCGCCGTCTATGGGAAGAAGACATCAACCATGGTTAACACACGAAGAACAGTATCGACCTCTACCGAGCCCATACCTCTTAGCTCTGCTCCCCCGTCACTTCTGATCCGCCCATCACTATTAAACATGGGCAAGTACCCCCAACAACAGGGGTGATCACCCAACCTCAAGTTTCTCAATCTCCAGGGATGACTCCCTATGTTGAGAGAACGTTATCGGTGGTCGTTCATGTAACACCCCAGTCCCACATCGAGAAGATATGGGACTTTAGTTCAGTATATAAGCAAAAGTAATACTACTAAGTGCACCAACAAATCATGATCTTTTGGGAGCCTGTGGTGGGCTTGTGGATTTCCCAAGTTGGTGGCATTTAGGCCAGTTTACTTTGGCTTATTTCGGATTCGTAATCAGGACTTGACCCGATTTTCGAAAAAAGGCTCAGGATTTGACCCGGATTGTCACATATGGTATCGGAGCGAGGTTCTCGAAAGCTTGATTCGTCAAGTTGCCGGAGGTGGGGACAAAAAGGTTGGTGGTATTATCCCACAATGGACAGAGGTCCGGAGGTGGGGACACGAAGCCAGCCGGTATTATCCCACAATGGCTATAGAGGAAACGATCTTGGACCTATGGGATATCCGTTCAGTCCTAACGAGGACGTCAGGAGTTTAAATGGGGGAGTTTGTAACACCCCAGTCCCACATCGAGGAGATTTGGGACTTCAGTTCAGTTTATAAGGCAAAGTACTACTACTAAGTGCACCAACATGATCTTTTGGGAGCCTATGGTGGGCTTGTGGATTTCCCAAGTTGGCGGCATTTGGGCAGTTTACTTTGGCTTATTTTGGATTCGTAATCGGGACTTGACCCGATTTTCAAAAAAGACTCGGGATTTGACCTGGGTTATCACATATGGTATCAAAGCAGACTCTCGAAAGCTGATTCGTCAAGTTGCCGGAGGTGGGGACACGAAGGTTGGTGGTATTATCCCACAATGGACAGAGGTCCGGAGGTGGGGACACGAAGCCAGCCGGTATTATCCCACAATGGCTAGGGAGGAACGTTCTTGGACCTATGGGATTTCCGTTCGGCCTGACGAGGACGTTAGGAGTTTAAGTGGGGGAGTTTGTAACACCACAGTCCCACATCGAGAAGATATGGGACTTTAGTTCAGTATATAAGCAAAAGTAATACTACTAAGTGCACCAACAAATCATGATCTTTTGGGGGCCTGTGGTGGGCTTATGTACCCAAGTTGGTTGCATTTGGGCCAGTTTACTTTGGCTTATTTCGGATTCAAAATCGGGACTTGACCCGATTTTCGAAAAAGACTCGGGATTTGACCCGGGTTATCACAGTTCACCCAAATCAAGAAACCAACCCTCTGCAGATGGTGGTCTCTCCTGACCAGTCGTCCACCACTCTCAGGAGTTCAGACCTCCACCACGGTGCTTCCTATGAATACCAAACCGATATATGGGCTGCCTAACTATCCCTCTCAAAAACGGGATCCTGGACCTAGCGGTCATGCCTTGCAGATCAATGAGCCGCTTCAGCCTCCCTGGACCAAGATACTATGATTATTCTGGTCCTTATACTGACGATTCATTATCATCTGAGGATGAGGATCGCGATGGGCCCCCAAAAGGCGACGTGCTAGCAGAGAACCTCGAAGGAGGAAACAAACTATCTATGATGAACCCCCTTTGACAATTGCCGAGAGGATCAAGGGGCCGAGATCTTGAAGTTGAAGGATGATATGGCGAGAGAACAAGCTAGATTGAATCAAATTCAACCCCTTCCAACCACATGAAGAATTCCAATTATAGGTTTGGAGAGGTCATCAAGAAGATAGAAAAGGGCTGATGCCCCAACTGGAAGAACTACAAAGGTGGAAACCCCCAAGGGTAACCCCAAAGGTCTGATGCCACTTGGGGATACTGATGATCCCACACCCACGTTTACTGAGGAGGTGATGAATGCTCGTATTTCAAAGAAGTTCAAGATGCCGGCAATCAAGGCTTATGATAGAACGGGTGATCCCGCAAATCGCGTGAGGACGTTCTCAAACTCACTGCTATTGCAGCTTGCAAGTGATGCCTTGAAGTGTAGGGTGTTCCCTCAAACCCTGTCGGGCATGGCTCAAAGATGATATAGTCGGTTGCCTGCGAATTCGATTGGCTTATTTAAGGAGTTGAGTGCCGCTTTTGTTAGCTAATTCATTAGCGGGAGAGTTCATGAAAAAAGCTCCCCATCTCTTATGTACGTGGTGCAAGGAAAGAACAAAAATCTGAGGGATTAGCTAAAGCGATTTACTAAGGAGACATTGAACATCACTGATTTGGAGAATAAGGTGGCCATGGTAGCCCTGAAACACGGAACCACTAATCTCTTCTTTAAAAGGTCATTGGCAAAGCATCCCCCTGAGAATATGGCTGAGCTCCAAAGAAGGGCCGATAAGTATATTAAAGCTGAGGATGGCATGAAGAAAGAGGCTGCGGTAGGTAAAGGAAAGTGAAACAATGACTCAAAGAAGCGAAAGCAAGAGCAAGAATATGACGCTAGGGACAAGTATCCACGGACTAGCAAGAACTCTGACTCATCACCGAAAAATAGTTTGGGACCAAGATTTTCTGACTATGCAAGGTTGAATGGTCCTAGGAGTCAGATCTTGTACATATCGAGAAGGATAAGGACTTTCGATGGCCGAAGCCACTTAGGGGTGACCCCGCAAAGAGAAACAAGGAGCACTTTTATAAAATTAGCACTTTTATTTTCTCCAAGATTTCCCTGGATACTGAAAGACTTAATGATTTATAAAAAGATTTAGGGAATTTAAATTCAAGAATTATAAAGGAGGATGGAGAATAATAGTATTATTATTAAGAAGGTTTCCAGTAAAACCCTAACTAGAAATCCTTGAGACATTCCTACGCGCGATCGATCAAATTGAGTAATAACCGGACAAAAAGACAAGTAGGGAGCCAAGATAGAAGAGAAATAAATTGGTGGAAAAATAAAGATACAAGTGACTCACATATAAGTCAACAAACAAGTGAGTGGTGTACTTGCACTTTGCCAAAAATGGAGTTGCATGTTGTGGTGCCAACAAGTGGCCAAATAGATGGGTGACACATGGTTCAATTGATTGTTAACAACCTAAAAGGCAAGAGATGCATCCAATATAGCTAGATATTACAAGCATTATATCATTACACACCAAAAACATAAGGCAAAACTCCATTCTCTCCCTTTCTTCAAAACTGCCAAGCAAGAACACAACTTAAAGAAAAATTCATATCTCCATTTCTATCCTTGATAAAATCACCAAATTTTTACCACAGCCTCTCCACTCCATGGGCAATATTCGCTCAAAGTTTCATAGCAATCCAAGTAGGATAGCCTAGGCAAATCACCTCCCCAGGTTGAAGAAGCAAACTGTCCTGATGCTTGACAGTTTCTAGACCGATTTTCTAACGGCCATATCTCCTTCATTACTCAATGCAATTTGATGTTCTTTAGCTTTTTGGAACGCTGGTTAGATGCTCTACAACTCTTCTTTAGGACCCGGATCCAGAAAAGCAAGGTAAGGACCTCGTTTTTGCATTTCTTTGGACTGATGAATAGTAACTCCGAAGTGATTAACTAGTTTTCTTGTTTTGTTCTTAAGGATTAAGCTATATAAAGACTATCTAAGGCTTGTTAAGTGTTTATAAACACTTTATAGTGTTTCTAGACCTTCCAAGAAGGTAAACCCTTAACCCACCTTTGAGTTTTATATGAGATTTTATGGTGTTTATGGCTTCTATGCATGATTTAGAGCGTGTATGTTATGTGGGTGTTATAAAAATGTTAAAATATGTTTTGTGGCTCCAAGACCTGTTGAGACAGTGAGGAAGATGATAAACAGTGTCCATGAGTGTTGGTTGTTGGTTGAATGATTATTTGGGTTGTTTGAAAATTGGATTATTCGTTTTTAAGCCGTCGTAATGTCGAAATTTACATAGGTGTTAAAAACAGAGCATGTCCGAAACTGTAATTTTCTTACAAGGTTGAGTACCTTCCATGAACTTGTAGATCTTGATTCATAGATCGTTTTGGCACAAGAATCGAAACCAACGGACTTACGGTTTAGGAGTTATGGTTAAAATCGTAAAAGTGGTTTGAAACCGTAAAAGCAAGTTCGTAACTGAAATTGGACCCCTTTAGTGTTATGAATTCAGTGGCGAATCTTGGCAATTAAATATTAGAGATCATAAGGAAGGTGTGATAGAAAATCTCATGTCAAACGGATCGTTTTCCGATTTTATAAAAATGTTGGAATCGAGGTTAAATGCGAACGAACCCCTTAAAAGTATGACTTTGGTTATAACTTAGAAAACGAGCGATAAAACTCATGGCACAATCTTGATTCGTAAATGATCGATCTTAAAACTTATATGACTTAAGTATATACAAAGTGTAAGTATGACGATGTGTCTTAGTAGCGAATGAATGACGGGTCATAGCGAGAATAAAGAGAATTGCACTAAGGGGTGTTTAACGAGATAACTAGAAAATGTGTTTCGACTTAAGTTAAGTTATACTTAGCCTTTTAAAAAGTGTTAAGTGATTGACCTCGATTATTGTGACTATTTATAGATCACTGGATTGACACGAGGCACACTACCCCTACAGGATTTCCAGGCAAGTTTCCAATACCTTGGAACTGTTGTTGTGATAATATATATGATTGTTGTTATACATATGCCATAGCATGCATGTTTGTTTTCAAAGTATATTGGAATACTTGTTCCCTGAATTAATATTGGCTTATAGACTAGATATGGATTATCAGTTATAAGCAGGATTGTTTTGCTAGGACCCTTAGTGAAGGGCATATGATATTTATTCTTTAAATATGAGATCGGGAGTCGGTATTTTCTGTTATATAGATAGTCGTGGAAACCCGGAGGGATTCCAGCGACAGAGTAGTATTCATTTTGAGGAATGTTATTATTAAACATTATTTATATTTCCATAAAAGTATCAAATACTTGGAAATCTTTCGAGAAATGTTATTTGAGTATTATTTTAGTCGAGAAATATTAAATGAATATTATTTTTGAATATTCGTTAGAGCTTGATTATTAATGAATAATTACTTTGATATTTATTAGGATTTTATTCACTAAATGAATATCACTTTCGGATATTCATTTAAGTTTTATGCATTTGATAAATATTATTTTAAAAGTATTCTTTTGAAGTTCTAATTACTCAAGGAATATTATTTCGAATATTAAGGTTTTGATTACTAAATGAATATCATTTGGATATTTATTTAGAATATTATTGGTTAAATGAATATTAATTGGATATTCATTTAGAACATTATTTGTTTAATGAATATCAATTGAATATTCATTTTGGATTTATTTATTAAATGAATATTATCTTGAATATTCATTTAAGATTTTATGTACTTGATGAATATTATTTTAAAATATTCATTTGAAGTTTTATTTACTTAAGGAATATTGCTTCGAATATTCCTTTAAAGTTTTGATTACGAAAAGAATATTATTTTGCTATTCATCAAGTATATTATTTATTAAATGAATATTATTTTCAAATATTCATTTAAGGTTTGATTTATTTAGTGAATATTATTTTAAATATTTATTTGAGTTTATTTAATTAATGAATATTATATTGAATATTCATTTAAAGAAGAGAGTTATTTAGTAAATAATTCTATATATTTATTCGAGGATTACTTACGAGCAATATTATGATTTAATCATATTCCTTAATTATTATTGATTTAATAAATATTCTTGGAATATTTATTTAAATTCTTTTAAGTTCTTTTTATAATAATTCATATTATTCCAAGATTATCTTTCATCTTCAGATATGGTGTAAAATATTTCGGAGTATTTTATGACTATTTTTATCAAGGGGAGGTTCCCAAAACTTTATTTCCATTTAAATCTATCTTATAAGAAGATTTAAATACTCGCCCAACTTCCAAAAATATATAAGGGGACCTCACTTGAGAGATTTTATTTATTGGACTGCCCGGTCCTATACTTGCTAAACTATCTTGTCACTCACATCTTGATTCTTTCAAACATCGATATGAGTCTTTTGGTCACCTCCTCAACGCTCGAGGGGTAAGATTGATGGAACAAGTTTATATCCATTAACAAGCATCAGCTTGGGAAATATTGGTGAATTCTCCTTTCTAATTAGATACGACTACTTTGTGGAGTCCTATCAACAAGTGTTATACTTGGGGAAGAGGGGAACGAACTTTACGTTTCAGAGTAATGGATGATATTCGAACTAGGAGACACGTAAGTGGCCGAGTGGCGCCGGTCCAGCAATAGCCCAACCGTTGGCTGAGGAGTTCCAGAGGGCGGTAGACAAGTAAATCCGTCGGAGCTACCTTCTACATGTAGAGAACGACTGATGAGATGCATGACATACGACTGATCATCGTAAACGTTAGGGCATCTGGCGCGGCAATGCTCCCGTATTAGTTCATCTTCCAAATTGATAAATTTCTGCAACACTGTTAGTGTTGGCAGGATGAAAAAGTGTTGAAACTGGAATTGCAATATTTTCCTACAAGTTCCTCTTTTATGATAATTGAGAATATCTTGCTTATCTTTTGCACAACATATATTTCCACAGAATATATATTTTAAGTTACCTTGTAACTACATCTCATACCTTATATTGGTAATACGATCGTTAATGCATGGCATATGGTTTCAAAGATATTTTTGACTGTATACATTATCACTGTTCAATTATATTTTGGTGGGCTATTGCTCACCCTTGCTTTATTTATTTATATCACAACAACAGCTAGATCAGATGGCCGCGCAAGGCGTACCCAACATAGGAAGGTGTCAGCCGTTAGAGGATTAACCGCTGAGGTCATATCTACCATTGCTGAGGATGCAGCTTCATGTAGGCTAGTTGTTAGCATTTGATCATCAAATGTATTTATTATATGGCATATACCAATGGATGGCAAAGAATATGTAATGGTAAAATTTTAATTCTTTGGGTTGTAAGAACTCAAACTTGTGATTAATAATATTGATGGTTACTCTGATTTCATCTCTGGGACTATAACGGGTGTGTTTTATGTTGTTTTTTTGGGTCACAAGGTTATAATTTAAATTATGTTGGTCTTATGGATGGATATTGAGACCGTAATGACCAGATCCCTTACCTTGGATCTGGGGGTGTTACAGAAATGGTATCAGAGAGTTACGTTATAAATCCCAGAGATGATGCGATGTTAAAACAATAAATTCACTAAGATAATAAGAACTCTTGCCAAGTTCATAGTCGGACTACTTAATGTAGTATTGACATATAAAACCCTTATGGGAACTATTAAGTATCATGATAGTAACTTAAGCTCGATCTCGTACCGACTAGTAAGAGGACGGACCTTGAGGCATACGAGCAGCAGCACGATGATGTTTGATTATATGCTGACGATCTGATGGTGGATTCGATAGAGTACCCTACTGAGGACCTGGAAGAGGTTCTAGCAAAGGAGGAGAATCCTGATAAGGATAAGGAGTTTACCCTTAAGGAAATGAGGGCTACAGCCAGAGAGACTGTAAGAGTTAAGGTACAGTACTCGAAGAAGTGAGCGTAAAGAACTGAGATATTATTAAGAGAACTAAAGATGCATATTGGATTCATAGCTGGACTGCCGGATGAAGTACCATCAGGTAAGATGGATATTAGGAATTACTTGAGGTCTTATATGGGGATAGATAAAGATCCTTAGAGACCTTCAGATTAATGAGAAAAGAGTTAGAGTGGTACATGATTATCAAAAAAACAACAATAGAGGACAAGGAGCAGAGTCCCTAGGAGCAATTGGGATAGAGGCATCAAGTGCCATATCATTTGATAAATGGGCTAAGTTTGAATATTGTCAATAGTAATTCGCCATGAGAAGGCAGATTTTATAGGTTATAATTCATGAAACCATTGAAATTGATGAGGTGGTTTTCTTCAGTGAGATGTCATTTTATGAATGGATCAGCTTAGAAAGTAAAGATAGCGGAAAGTGATGGCCTGAGTGGATAAAGTTACATAAGGAAGTAGTAAGCGAGACAACGATCTCGGAACCTATAGGAGGAGAAGACCAGTGAGTCTATGTGAAACTAGTTATGAGACTATTGTCAAGAACTAAGTATAAGTTTAGCTCAACTCAGTGGAATGATGTACCAGGAACCTCTAATGCATGTGATTCAAATGTATATTAATTCTTTCTTTTCCTTGAATGGATCATGGTAGTTACCTTAAGTTATTCCAACACTGAATCATGAATGGATCAGTAAGCCGATCAATGGTTAAGAAGTAATTGAGAATGTTTTTAGGTGAAGCTTGAATGAACAAGTGTATGCCAAGTTCTCGAAGTATGAGTCTGGCAAAATGAGGTTCAGTTATTAGGACATACGATCAATAGTAAGTAGTGTTGGTTGACCTTGCCGAGTTAAAGATAGTTTCAAATCGAGAAAGGCCAACCCCACCAACAAGAGTGAGAAATTTCATAAGATTCATAAGGTATTACCCAAGATTTGTTCAGAACTTTACAAAGATTGCAGTCCCGTAACCCGACTTATTTGTAAGATTAAAAAGTCCAAATGGACAAGAGAAATGTGAGAAAATCTCCCTGGAGCTAAAGATGAAATTGGTGACGACCCAGCATGGGTGTTGCCTAATGACTGTGTGATATGTTATGATGCACCCCATACAGGTTTAGGTGGCATCAACTACTAGGACGAATATGTACCGGGGAGATGTGGCATGTTTCAGTTTATAGCTTTTAAATTCCCTTCTATGGAATATATATTTAGTTTCTTTCCAATGGTTAAATTCCCAACTTTATGTCAATCATTTCGTTATTTTAACTATCTATGGTTCGAACCGCTTGGATGTTCCTAGAAATATTCTTTCGGTATCGAAATGGATCTTTTTAGTGTTACCAGTGGGTGGATAGATAGACTAAAATTTCCCTAATTTTGGGAAGGAATTCGACCAATTTTGGCAAACCTTGTCTTTCTGATTATCAGAAAACGTCACTGAAGAGAGTAAGGGCCAGAGCGAACCTTGTTGATTGGGTAAGGTAGCCGCCGTATGGGTTGGTAGATAGACCCCGATTATTACGATTGATTAAAGGGATAAAAGTTTGAAGTTGAGATTGGGCGGAAAAAGGGAAATGTAATTAAGAAACAAGCCGGACTGAGAAATTCCGGGATTGACTTAAATGAAAAGGTTATTATGCCCGAAGTATTAAGTTTTTGTGGCACGTGGAATTAATAAGAGTAGTTGAAACAATAAAAGTAAAGGAAATGTGACCGGAGACGATACCGAGAAGTCGATTGAGACTTATGTGGAGTAAAGTTTCGAAAAGATTAAAAAAAATATACCAAAAATGAAGGCACTATGCCGGCAATTGCTAGAAAAGTAATGCTATTCGCCAACCCTTAAACTCACATATTTTAGTGTGGCTAGTTGAGGCCAAGTCACAAAGGATTATCAAGTGACTAGACCAGGAATGAAAGGACAAAGCAGGGTTGCTTCTAACCAAGCGCCAACCGCGAGAACTTTTGATGTAAAATGAATTGAGATACATGATGATGGATTTAATAAATACCCTGAATATATTGGGACTGAGGATGGTGACCAATAAATGTTATAAAGATTGTCAGAGATGGTGCAGTGTGATGCATAAATGATATCTGACGCTTAGTGCCCTCAAGAAGAGCAATAGATAATAAGAGATTCACGTTGAACACGACCAATATCTTCCAGAACATCCTCGCTACCATTACCAAGTTCTGTAAGAAAGATCGGATAGACATATGTTGCCTTCTGGAAGGTCATGTAGACCGGCATTCGTTTGAAATAAGAGGGTAGCATTAAGCTACCTATAGATTATTGAGATGAGAGTGATTGAAAAGAAACCCTTATTAAGGATATAGGAATTGATTGCCAATTTTAGGATGTAATTATTCCTTGAAAATAGAATCGGGGATAGAATATCCATAAATTAAGATGAACCTTGGGGGATGCACAAAGGATAGCATCACCCCTAATAAAGACATTGTGAAATCAGACGATATAAGTTGAATCGACCAAGGTATCAATAACCTGTAAGAATTTGTTGAAAGAAGTCTCGAAAAGTACATAAAAAGAATTGTTATAGAATTGATTGATGATGTTTGATATACCCTGTACCCAGAAGATACAGGAGGAATGATGAGGATGACCTAAGGAACCTTATAAGGGAAGAGGTAATGTTCTGAACTTCAAAAGGGAAGTTTGGTAAGGAATGTATGACATAGTAACAACAAGGCTAGATGAAGCATGTGTGGAACCATGAGAAAGTATGGATTGAACCAATAAGGTTGAGATTATCCTAAAATAAGAAAGGACTAAGTAAGGAAATATCCTAGGTATGATTGGGAGTACCTGTAGTAAAAAAATCACACCAGAAAGGTGGAAGCAATGACTTTTGGAAAAGACTTATATATGTTTTCCCCCATTTAGCAGAGTTCAAGGGAGGTTGCTTCCACCCTGAGTTGGAATAGATCCAGAAAACATTGATTTCAAGAAATTATATTCAGGAAAGGCCAATGAGGTAGCCGACACTTTAAGTACAAGAGAGTAAGGATACATGCTCATACTAAAGAAATAGCGTGAAAATGAGAAGGGCCTTGAAGGTCAGAATGTGATGGAAGAATTTACGTTCCCCTGATGATTGTACAAGGGGTAACTATAAGGATAGTTGAAGTAAACATTCGATTCCTGATTTTGTCTGCTGCACATTACCGACATTAGAAGGTTCTGTGACAGGCCAGACCAAATTCCCCAAGCGACTCTCCTTTATTTTAGGAAGAGAGAGAAGAGATGAGGTAATAAGAGATGATTGAATACCGAAGATAGATGGATACTGATATTGATAAGCTAATTGGCATGATAATGAATGACAAGCAAGTTTATGTTGGTGTAATTATGTGCAAACAAGAACGAGACTCATGGAATGAGAAGGTGAAATCTAGATGATTGAACAAAGGAAAATTTGACCCAAACGTGTAACACGTATTGAGTAAATGTGACGAGTGTCTCAACACTGAGATGATGGTGGAAGTTAACCAATAGAAGTAAATAAGAATTAGACAATAAGAAGAATGTGATTGATAAAGAAAAGTTTGGGAAATAATTATGGAATGTGAAGCAAGAAATGTTATGAATGGATGATGAATGGGTTTTCCTAACGATCTCTCTGAAGGACAACCTGATAGTGTTAGTATTATGAATATGAAAGAGCCAGTGTCGTGGCGTGAAATATCAGTAATAATAATGTCCAGCGAGAAATCCAAGATTGAACCTGAGAGGTTGAAGGATTTTTCCAAAAGTAAGTGATGTTAATATCGAACAAGAGTATAGGTCCATAGAATGATGGACAGAGCAGCAAGGACATGTGACATGTGATTACGATAAAGTAGTATTTGATACGAATACGATTATTTTTCTTCTCTAATAAACCTCTTTAGTTCAGAGGTAAATTCTAAGTATGATATTTTTGACAATCATGATGATTTTTTTTTATAATTCTTTGAAATTCTTTTCTTTTCTTCTCCCTTAATTATCTTCTTCTAAATTGAGAAGAACAACCCTTTAAGGAGGGGAGGTACTGCTACGTGACTACCTGTCTATGTGATAGGAGTCTAAGTGGAATACCATAGCTTGTCTAAATTGCTTGTCAAGTACTAAAGGCTGGCCACCTTCTGTACTAACTATGCAATAGGACGAATGTTCATTGATCATAGTGATCTCTCAATGAATTCCTCTAATTCTATATATTGATCGAGATTGCGAAGATTAAAGCGATTAGGAAATGCGTAATTACAAGTGAGGTTATCTCCAAATTTGCAACGCGATAGTGATACCAGAGGCACTACTGATACCAATAAGGAAAACAGTATATGACTGGGTAAGAACATAACCCGAATAGTGTGTTGTACGAAAAGTAGCGAAGATTAATGAAAGAGGATAAAGGATGTGTCGTAGCACCAGTAAGATGTGCTGAAAAAGGATTGGTATTGATTAAGGATTGACCTGGAAACTGGAAAGCAAACTAACCAACAAGTACCCCAATTGTCTTCTACCTGATTCCGGGACGAAATCCTTTTAACGAGGGGAGACTGTAAGAACCCGAATTTTCGGTAGAATTAAAACTTTTTATATATTGATGAAAGAAGGAACAGTGATTCTGAATACAAGGTATTAGCAGTTCTAATGAATGAGTGTTGAATGGATATAGATTCTAAGGTTTATATGTTAAAAAGAATGCAACGGGTTGACAACCTAGATAAGAATAATCTATCTCCTAGAAAGATAAGATATGTAAATTCCAAGTAGAAGAAATATTCTCATGTCATCCAAATCGATATCTGTTATTAGTCCAGTGGTTCCGCGAAAGGGTTAAGGAATGCCCGAAAGAGAACAAGGACATTTTTACAATATATAAGGAATAAAAGAGAATAAGGGATGAATAGTGTTTTTGGGGGAAAAGATGAATATTATTAGACGACGCTATATAGGAGCATTCAGAACGGGTTTCTGAGTTCGTATTCATGATCGAGGGGCGAGATAAGTGTATGTAAACGATATCGGATTCAGAAAATTAGCACTTTTATTTTCTCCAAGATTTCCCTGGATACTGAAAGACTTAAGGATTTATAAAAAGATTTAGGGAATTTAAATTCAAGAATTATAAAGGAGGATGGAGAATAATAGTATTATTATTAAGAAGGTTTCCAGTAAAACCCTAACTAGAAATCCTTGAGACATTCCTACGCGCGATCGATCAAATTGAGTAATAACCGGACAAAAAGACAAGTAGGGATCCAAGATAGAAGAGAAATAAATTGGTGGAAAAATAAAGATACAAGTGACTCACATATAAGTCAACAAGCAAGTGAGTGGTGTACTTGCACTTTGCCAAAAATGGAGTTGCATGTTGTGGTGCCAACAAGTGGCCAAATAGATGGGTGACACTTGGTCCAATAGATTGTTAACAACCTAAAAGGCAAGAGATGCATCCAATATAGCTAGATATTACAAGCATTATATCATTACAGACTAAAAACATAAAGCAAAACTCCATTCTCTCCATTTCTTCAAAACTGCCAAGCAAGAACACAACTTAAAGAAAAATTCATATCTCCATTTCTATCCATGATAAAATCACCAAATTTTTACCACAGCCTCTCCACTCCATGGGCAATATGCGCTCAAAGTTTCATAGCAATCCAAGTAGTATAGCCTAGGCAAATCACCTTCCCAAGTTGAAGAAGCAAACTGTCCTGATGCTTGACAGTTTCTAGACCGATTTTCTAGCGGCCATATCTCCTTCATTACTCAATGCAATTTGATGTTCTTTAGCTTTTTGGAAAGCTGGTTAGTTGCTCTACAACTCTTCTTTAGGACCCGGATCCAGAAAAGCAAGGTAAGGACCTCGTTTTTGCATTTCTTAGGACTGATGAATAGCAACTCCGAAGTGATTAACTAGTTTTCTTGTTTTGTTCTTAAGGATTAAGCTATATAAAGACTATCTAAGGCTTGTTAAGTGTTTATAAACACTTTATAGTGTTTCTAGAGCTTCCAAGAAGGTAAACCCTTAACCCACCTTTGAGTTTTATATGAGATTTTATGGTGTTTATGGCTTCTATGAATGATTTAGAGCGTGTATGTTATGTGGGTGTTATAAAAATGTTAAAATATGTTTTGTGGCTCCAAGACCTGTTGAGACAGTGAGGAAGATGATAAACAGTGTCCATGAGTGTTGGTTGTTGGTTGAATGATTATTTGGGTTGTTTGAAAATTGGATTATTCGTTTTTAAGCCGTCGTAATGTCGAAATTTACATAGGTGTTAAAAACAGAGCATGTCCGAAACTGTAATTTTCTTACAAGGTTGAGTACATTCCATGAACTTGTAGATCTTGATTCATAGATCGTTTTGGCACAAGAATCGAAACCAACGGACTTACGGTTTAGGAGTTATGGTTAAAATCGTAAAAGTGGTTTGAAACCGTAAAAGCAAGTTCGTAACTGAAATTGGACCCCTTTAGTGTTATGAATTCAGTGGCGAATCTTGACAATTAAATATTAGAGATCATAAGGAAGGTGTGAGAGAAAATCTCATGTCAAACGGATCGTTTTCCGATTTTTGAATATGACTTTGGTTATAACTTAGAAAACGGGCGATAAAACTCATGGCACAATCTTGATTCGTAAATGATCGATCTTAAAACTTATATGACTTAAGTATATACAAAGTATAAGTATGACGATGTGTCTTAGTAGCGAATGAATGACGGGTCATAGCGAGAATAAAGAGAATTGCACTAAGGGGTGTTTAACGAGATAACTCGAAAACGTGTTTTGACTTAAGTTAAGTTATACTTAGCCTTTTAAAAAGTGTTAAGTGATTGACCTCGGTTATTGTGACTATTTATAGATCACCGGATTGACACGAGGCACACTACCCCTACAGGATTGCCAGGCAAGTTTCCAATACCTTGGAACTGTTGTTGTGATAATATATATGATTGTTGTTATACATATGCCATAGCATGCATGTTTGTTTTCAAAGTATATTGGAATACTTGTTCCCTGAATTAATATTGGCTTATAGACTAGATATGGATTATCAGTTATAAGCAGGATTGTTTTGCTAGGACCCTTAGTGAAGGGCATATGATATTTATTCTTTAAATATGGGACCGGGAGTCGGTATTTTGTGTTATATAGATAGTCGTGGAAACCCGGAGGGATTCCAGCGACAGAGTAGTATTCATTTTGAGGAATGTTATTATTAAACATTATTTATATTTCCATAAAAGTATCAAATACTTGGAAATCTTTCGAGAAATGTTATTTGAGTATTATTTTAGTCGAGAAATATTAAATGAATATTATTTTTGAATATTCATTAGAGCTTGATTATTAATGAATAATTACTTTGATATTTATTGGGATTTTATTCACTAAATGAATATCACTTTCGGATATTCATTTAAGTTTTATGCATTTGATAAATATTATTTTAAAAGTATTCTTTGGAAGTTCTAATTACTCAAGGAATATTATTTCGAATATTAAGGTTTTGATTACTAAATGAATATCATTTGGATATTTATTTAGAATATTATTGGTTAAATGAATATTAATTGGATATTCATTTAGAACATTATTTGTTTAATGAATATCAATTGAATATTCATTTGGGATTTATTTATTAAATGAATATTATCTTGAATATTCATTTAAGATTTTATGTACTTGATGAATATTATTTTAAAATATTCATTTGAAGTTTTATTTACTTAAGGATTATTGCTTCGAATATTCCTTTAAAGTTTTGATTACGAAAAGAATATTATTTTTCTATTCATCTAGTATATTATTTATTAAATGAATATTATTTTCAAATATTCATTTAAGGTTTGATTTATTTAGTGAATATTATTTTAAATATTTATTTGAGTTTATTTAATTAATGAATATTATATTGAATATTCATTTAAAGAAGAGAGTTATTTAGTAAATAATTCTATATATTTATTCGAGGATTACTTACGAGAAATATTATGCTTTAATCATATTCCTTAATTATTAATGATTTAATAAATATACTTGGAATATTTATTTAAATTCTTTTAAGTTCTTTTGATAATAATTCATATTATTCCAAGATTATCTTTCATCTTCAGATATGGTGTAAAATATTTCGGAGTATTTTATGACTATTTTTATGAAGGGGAGGTTCCCAAAACTTTATTTCCATTTAAATCTATCTTATAAGAAGATTTAAATACTCGTCCAACTTCCAAAAATATATAAGGGGCCTCACTTGAGAGATTTTATTTATTGGACTGCACGGTCCTATACTTGCTAAACTATCTTGTCACTCACATCTTGATTCTTTCAAACATCGATATGAGTCTTTTGGTTACCTCCTCAACGCTCGAGGGGTAAGATTGATGGAACAAGTTTATATCAATTAACAAGCATCAACTTGGGAAATATTGGTGAATTCTCCTTTCTAATTAGATACGACTACTTTGTGGAGTCCTATCAACAAGTGTTATACTTGGGGAAGAGGGGAACGAACTTCACGTTTCAGAGTCATGGATGATATTCGAACTAGGAGACACGTAAGTGGCCGAGTGGCGCCGGTCCAGCAATAGCCCAACCGTTGGCTGAGGAGTTCCAGAGGGCGGTAGACAAGTAAATCCGTCGGAGCTACCTTCTACATGTAGAGAATGACTGATGAGATGCATGACATACGACTGATCATCGTAAACGTTAGGGCATCTGGCGCGGCAATGCTCCCGTATTAGTTCATCTTCCAAATTGAGAAATTTTTGCAACACTGTTAGTGTTGGCACGATGAAAAAGTGTTGAAACTGGAATTGCAATATTTTCCTACAAGTTCCTCTTTTATGATAATTGAGAATATCTTGCTTATCTTTTGCACAACATATATTTCCACATAATATATATTTTAAGTTACCTTGTAACTACATCTCATACCTTATATTGGTAATACGATCGTTAATGCATGGCATATGGTTTCAAAGATATTTTGGACTGTATACATTATCACTGTTCAATTATATTTTGGTGGGCTATTGCTCACCCTTGCTTTATTTATTTATATCACAACAACAACTAGATCAGATGGCCGCGCAAGGCGTACCCAACATAGGAAGGTGTCAGCCGTTAGAGGATTAACCGCTGAGGTCATATCTACCATTGCTGAGGATGCAGCTTCATGTAGGCTAGTTGTTAGCATTTGATCATCAAATGTATTTATTATATGGCATATACCAATGGATGGCAAAGAATATGTAATGGTAAAATTTTAATTCTTTGGGTTGTAAGAACTCAAACTTGTGATTAATAATATTGATGGTTACTCTGATTTCATCTCTGGGACTATAACGGGTGTGTTTTATGTTGTTTTTTTGGGTCACAAGGTTGTAATTTAAATTATGTTGGTCTTATGGATGGATATTGAGACCGTAATGACCAGATCCCTGACCCTGGATCTGGGGGTGTTACAGATTTGGCCGTTGGGTAGTAAAATCAAGTTGAAGTCTGAGAGGAGATTTTTGTGGAAAGCAAACAATCAAGATGTCAACGTTCGTAGGAATGGTCTTTCTGTTGAGGATGATTCAGTAATTCTTTTGAGACCGCCTTGAGTTGAGGAAGTGACGTCGAGCCAACGACGTTAAACAAAAGCGTTTGGTGGGAGGCAACCCATGCATTAGTATAGGGAAAAAAATATGTGGAAAAAAATCTGTGCAAAAAAAAAAAAAAAAATGAGTGAGTAACGCAGGTTGCTCCTGCGTTACTGTTATGAGCACAGTTTGCCCCCCTGTGGCGCAACTTGCTCTTGCGTTACTGACCTCGAGGCAGTTTGCGCCTCTAACGCGTAAGTTGCGCCGGCGCATCAGACTTCAAGAGGTTGACTCACACGCGCGTCGGCTGCGCGTGGTCCAGGTGTTATCAGAAAAATCAGCGCTGTTCTCAGTATTGTGCGAGTGTTGTTGCTGTTGTTATAAAAAAAAAAAAAATCTTTTCCACCCAAATTCTATTTATACTCTCCCCTTTACACCTAATTCTTTTCCTATTGCAATTCCAAAACCCCTCATCTCTCCTCCAAAATTCTAAACCTATATTTATCCTAATTCTTTTTCTTTCATTCATTAATTCTTTTTCTTTCATTCATTAAATCCTATTCCTACCTTACATCAATTTTCATACCCACCCAAAATTTTTTCCTTTTCATATTAAAATTTTATATTCATCCTATCACTCCATTGTCTATATATACCCATACATACACACCCAATTTATTATTTTCTTCCTCTACATCTCTAAATTTCAAGTTTGGGGGAAAATTAGTACAAGTTCACCTCTTCGATTCGTAGTTGGGATATCTCTTCTCTATTTTATTTTTTATTACGAATCTGTGTTCTTGTAAATTGTGGGATTTGTATTATTCTTGTTAATTGGGTATTTTTGGTGTGATATTACTTGGTGGTTTTTGGTAGGATATTTCTTGGTGGTTGTTGGTGAAGCTATTGTTGAGTGGAGTTTTGATTATTATGGCTCCTAAGCGAATGAGGGGTGGTATTCACACCCGACACCTTGATTCCAGGGGAGTTTTCTTTCTTTTCTTTTTAGTGTAGTTTTATTTTGTTTTTAGTTGTAGTTTTGTATCTTGTTCATTAGTTCATTGGGGACAATGAACCGCTTCAGTGTGGGGAGGTGTTCTCAATGTAGTGTATTACTTGTTTAAAAAAAAATTAAAAATAACAAAAATAATTCTAGCCATGCAATTTGATTAGTTGTTGTATTTTGCTTGATACACCCATGCATGCGTAGAATTCTTGTGTTCTTGACGCTTTTGTATGAGAAGTGACGTGCTTTGTTCTTGTGCACACACTTACTCTAGCAAGTTGAAACTGGTAGACTTAATTGGATGTTGTAAGTGATTAGAATGACATGAATATGTGCAAGATGACTTGGTTTTCATGCTTTGAGTACAAGTAGGTGCGTTAGAGAGTCTTGTTACTTGGGATTGATTATGTTTTGTCACACCAAGTGAGTTTTGAGCCTATATGCATATCTTTTACATGATTTTTCGTTTGCTTGAGTGTCCACATGTTGTTTACATTGCTAGCACTTACTTGAGATCTTTCTTGAAATGCATGATATTACTTGATGATGAGATGATAAAGGCACTTAGGTTTGACCTCGTATTTCCCATATTTCTACACCATTTATACATGATTAATTAGTTAACCCTTTGAGCCTAATCCTATTCTTTCGGTGACACACTACATTACTTTCCATTATCCTTTTTATTCTATTGGCCTTACATTGAATTTGAACCTAAATTGTCAAGGGCTAGTATCGTGCTTAAGGGAGTAATAAGGTGTGCAAAAAGGGGGGGTTTTATTGATGATCATACTTTTGGGGAATATTGATTTTGGGTTGATGCTTGCTAGTCGAAATTCATAAAAATATCTATGGATCATTGTGTTTATTCCTTAGCTCTCAAAAAAAAAGAAAAAAAAATAAATAAATAAATTTGAGAGCATTCTTATGCTTGTATGATCCTTCTTCATTCGACTAGTCAAGTTATTATAAGGGTTATTGAAAAATCCAAGTGTGAGGAAGTATTTGTTTTAATAGAAAGGGAATTGAATAATGATTATTGTTAGGTACTAGCTTTTGACTTAACCTTCTTTGGCTTTCTTGACATACCTGGTCCCTAGCCCACGCTACAACCCGAATAAAGACCATTTGATTGTCATCAGTGATGTATGTTGTGTTGAGAGTGAGATTGATTGCGAGTGTCAAGTTGTGTTTATGATTTTGTTGGAATTGAGTGATACACTTAACCTTGTTCTTGAGTGAATATTCGTTTTTGAGTGAAATTAAGGTGAGTTATTACTTGTTTTGGCATAGGAGATCCCAGGTTTAGACTTAAAGATGTATTTCTTGTGGGCTTAGCATGATTACCAACGATTTTTACACTTGACATGAATTTTTATGACCTTCTGCATGTTGGTTGAGTAGACTACGTGAATACTTGCACTTTCGACACCAAGACATCGTATGTTTACTTTGATTCTTAAGTTAATGTGGCATGAGAGGACTTGTGTGTGTGGTGTTGTGTTAGCATTGATCTTTTGCATGGTTAGATGAATTTTTTGGGTATATTCACTATAAACCCTCACGAGACAACACTCGTCCTACTAGGGCTGCCTAGGGGTTTAACGGCTTGTTGCATATCACTAGTACAGACTGGACCTATAGCGTCGGTCAAATGGACCTATAGCGTCGGTCAAATGGCGTAGTATATGCAGGCGACGCTATAGGTATGGGCCTATAGCGTCGGTTAAAATGGCGACGCTGAAGCATACTTTAGGCGTCGGTCATTTAAATGACCGACGCTATAGGTTAATTTTTTTTTTTTAAAAAAGCCTGTAGCGTCGCCCTTTCAAATGACCGACGCTATAGGTATAGCTTATAGCGTCGCCCTTTCAAATGACCGACGCTATAGATATAGCTTATAGCGTCGCCTTTTCAAATGACCGATGCTATAGGTTTTTTTTTAAAAATCCTATAGCATCGCCCTTTCAAATGACCGACGCTATAGGTCAATTGTTTTTTTAAAAAAAAAATTTTAAAATTGGAACCTTTTTTTTTTTTTTTGGTCAGAAAATTGGAACCTGTTTTATTAATTAATACTTTTATATACACTGATACAGCCACATCAACAAACATGAACTACAAAAAATAAAAATTATAACAAAAATTTTGATTAAAATAAATTTAAATTAAAGAATTTATGCTAGCATACAAAAAAATAAATTAATGTTGAAAATGCTAAAAAAAATTCTTTCTAATTTGATTTACCAAATCAAGTTCTTCGATTTTACAAAAATTCTTTCTAATTTAACTCTGACTTGCTTTGCTGGACTCCTTTGCAGTTGCAATGGCATCCTTAGCAGCACTAGCAGAGCAGCTGCAGCTTTTGCTTGGCGCTCCTCTTCTTCAACTGCACCTCATACTTTTTCAAGAAACTTATCAAAGGAAGGGAACTCAAGATTATCACAAGTCTAATGCCTTACTTCTCTTCAGTAATAACATGCACAGTCAAATTAATAATGGTTAATTTGAACAAGTTAATTCCTCACCAGTACCACTTTACTAAAACAAAGTTTCTGGTGAAGCATATACTAAAACAAATTTCCGTTTCAAATCATTATGTCCTATGCATCCAAAAGTGGAAAATCTGGATTACCAGTATACCATTTCATTTCCGTTTAAAATAATATTTCAGGAGAATAGCGATGTCGTATGCCTTACTGAACATTATTCGCACAAATTCAAGGTTTCCACCTTGGTAATCCAGAATTTAGCATGATAAATTTCTGATCAAAATTATCAGAACGAAAAAAGTTCCAAACAACTGTAACAAGTTTACATTTTTAGATATATAACTTACATTATTTTAGAGCTGACCAGGCTGCATTCTTTTCAGCCTGTTTCTTTTTACACCTGTCAGCTCTACTGTGTTCACCAATAACCAAGTTACTATATTCTGAAGCCTGCTTCTATTTTAACCGACAGACACAAGCTTAGCAACTAAATACCAGGATAACTAAATTCCATATATAATTGTATATGTTCGTGAATCAGCAATGCAGAGAAATGCATCTATTGTTCTATATTTTCAGTTATAAAATATTTTTTAAGTACTGAAATGAAAAGCTTCTGCAGCTTGGATTTTAGACTAGTGGTATACTATTCCTAGCAGCCTCAATATTTTCAGTGATTGCTAATATACTAGCATACAAGTCACCATTTGGAATTTCTATCTAAACTTCTATGGCTTAAGAGATGGCTTTCTCTGAACATGCATATCTGTCAATTTTTTTAATGTGGTTTTTCTGCTGTCAGTTTTCAATTTCTATCAAAACCTGCATGGAACCTGGTACGGTGTAATCCTTTATCCCTAGAGAAATACATGACCAAATATGAAGAATAATAGTTGAATTGACCCAATTAGGTGAAACATGGCAACTTTTTGTGGAATTGTTTACTCTGAATGTTCCAGAAAAGTTCTTTTTCCTCTTAATCATGCTCTATATATGACTAACCATTTGAACTACAACATAGGTTCTGTTGTCCATCTAAATTATCTGTGATGTCTAATGATTTTGGCCTCTTTTCTAGGTGGGATATAATTGCAGAGAGAGTGGGCTTCATGCTAGTATTTGGAGATCTTGTTTGGATTCCCTTCACCTTCAGTATACAGGCATGTGGTCTTCACTTTCTTAGAATAACTTAAAATATGGAATCCCTGAAATAACTTGGAGAAGTGCATGAATTGTTATACAAATGAAAGTTAATCAAGCTTACCTGGAAAGTAATCATGGTGAAGCGACTTAGTACTGCCAACATTTCGCGTGCTAACTCTTTGTATGTCTGCAAGGAATAAGGCTGATTAGCACGGTCATAGCATGAGCATCTCACCTACTGAGACAAGCTTATGCAAAGGGCAGTACACACCTACAGTACTAACACTTGGCATATTGTTGCAAGAAACGTCCACTCATGAAATCAACCATCCAATAAACCTAACCAAATGGACAGTGTGAACATAAATAATTAGTACATGATAATAATTAAAAATATGTGATTGCAGAATACTAACTCAAGCTAATTCTAAAGACTGACACAAGATAGGCGGATATCTAAAAACATCAATTAACATCAAATTTATAGATGTAACTATAGCTCTTCTTACTCTCGTGTAAGTAGGCAGTTTGTCTAGAACTGTCAATCTTAGAGTAACTTCATCCTCATTTGCTCTATTCCATGTTCTGGAACTTCCAAATGCATTTTCCATATTACGACTGACCATTCTGCTCAGCTTCCCAGTCCCTTCTGCAAGAGTCTCCCCGTCCCCCATCTAATGATCGAGTACTTTCCTCACTAGTTGATTCTAACGTTTGTATCCGGTTTTACCTTAACAAAACAAATCACAACTCAAATACAAAACCCTTAATGAAAATCCCTAATCAGTCAAATACAAAAAAAATTACCAATCGAAACCCATATATATTAAATATGATTTACCTAAATTAAAGCCCTAAATGAAAGCCCCACAATTAGAAAGCCCTAAATATTACCTGCAAAATCAAAAAAAAAATTAAAAGTGAGTCAAGAGTATATAATCGGAGAGCAGAAGATGTGTATTCAATTACCAAATGAAGCTATAGAGGTTGCAATCGATTTTATAAAACCGCAAATCGATGTTTTTTTTTTCTAAATAGTTGCAAATCGATGTTGTAAATCGATTAATCAAGTGGAGACTGGGAAACAGAGAGAGCCTCTAATCGATTGTGCCCTAATCGATTGGGGTGAAAGAGTGGGAAATGAGACAGTGAGAGACGAGAGAGATGAGTGACTCAGTGAGGGAGCGGTGAATGTGTTAGAATACAAATTGGGTTAAAAAATTTGGTACTAAAATTGAAAGCCCGCCTATGATAAAAAATTGAAAGCCCGCCTATTTTTTCAGTCAACAGGCACATATTGACCAAACCAAAATTGTACACATTTTTGCAACATTTTTCTGTAAAAATTTAATAATTAAATATTTTTATTTTTATTAAAAAATTACACGAAATGTACACGAAATGAAGGTACACAGACACGAAATGAAACGAATCCTTACAGGGTCGGTTTTGGATTTGACATTACGTACACGAAATATGAAAGTACACGATACATCACACAAATAGTGAGTATGGCTAATTTGGTGTGTATGAATTTATTTGCAAAAATTTGAATTTTTCCTATTTTTATTTAATTTTTTGATTTATTTGACAAACTAGTTAAAATGGGGAAAAAATTAAAAAAATGGAAAATTGGTGAAAGTATGTTAAAATTCATCAAACAAATAGTGAGTATGACTAATTTATTGTTTTTGAATTTATTTCCAAAAATTGGCGTTTTTCCTATTTTTATTTAATTTTTTGATTTCTTTTACAAACTAGGTAAAAATGGGGAAAAAATAAAAAAAAAATGGAAAATTAGTGAAAGTAGGCTAAAATTTATCATACAAATTGTTAGTATCACTACTTTGGTGTGTATGAATTTATTTTCAAAAATGGGCATTTTTCCTATTTTTATTTAATTTTTTGATTTCTTTTACAAACTAGTTAAAAATGGGGGAAAAATAAAAAAATGAAAAATTAGTGAAAGTAGGGTAAAATTGATCATACAAATTGTTAGTATGACTACTTTGGTGTGTATGAATTCATTTTCAAAAATTGACATTTTTCCTATTTTTATTTAATTTTTTGATTTCTTTTACAAACTAGTTAAAAATGGGGAAAAATAAAAAAAAATGTAAAATTAGTGAAAGTAGGGTAAAATTGATCATACAAATTGTTAGTATCACTACTTTGGTGTGTATGAATTTATTTTCAAAAATTGGCATTTTTCCTATTTTTATTTAATTTTTGGATTTTTTTTTTAAAAAAATTAACCTATAGCGTCGCCCTTTTGAGGGGCGACGCTATAAGCTATACCTATAGCGTCGGCATTTTAGCGGGCGATGCTATAGGTGTGTTCTGTACTAATGTATGCTCAATGCAATCGTGTTCTGTACTAGTGTATAAGCTATTAACCTTTACCGACGCTATAGGTGGCGACGTTATAGGTGTGTTCTGTACTAGTGTATGCTCAATGCAATCGTGTCATCTACGAAAGTGATGTTTGTTAGGACTTAGTTTTTATTTCGCTTATTTGCTCGAGGACATGCAAATGCTTAGTGTGGGGATGTTTGATAGAATATATTTTATATATATTCTAGATGATTTTATTCTCATATTTATTGTGTTTTGCATTGATTTAGATTTTTATTTATTATATTTGATTGTTTTATTGTAGGAAATAAAGAATTCATGACTTGGAAGGATTTGGAGCAAAAAGAGCTATTTTGGAGATAAAGTAGGAGAAAATTCGTATTATTGGGCTACACGGGCTGCCTGCACTGTTTGGGCTATATCTTGAGTTCCAGAAGTCAAAATTTGACAATCTTACTGTCCACGCGAAACTTGTGGAATTATCTTTAATTCAGAGGTGGTACAGTAAGCAAAATCCAACTGGAAGAGGCAATAAACAGATGAGAAAAAGAAGTGACGAATTTTAGAAGAAAATCCTATTCAATTATGGATATCTTTTTGTAAATTGATTAGGATATTAAAAATACTTTTATTAGGAGATAGAGATCAGATTTTATTAGGGAGTTTTATTATAAAAGAGAAAAAAGAACGTGGAAAGAGATATAGAGACATATACAAGCATTTTTACAGAAGCTAGGGTTCTTATTCTTTGCTCTCTTCATCTCTTCCTTTGTAAGCACTTGGTTTAATTTGGATCTTCATTGTTCTTCGTTAATACAAAGTTTGAGGTATTCTTTATTCTCTTGTTTTATTATTATATGTTTTACATGGCTTCTTTCATTATTCTTATTGCTTTTACTTCTAGAATGAGTGAGTAGTTTAATTCTAGGGTATTAAGGGGAGCCATGTTTGCACCATGATTTGGGCTTAATTTGATTAGTAGATTGATGGGTAAAGAGTAATTCTGATTAATATGTTATAATTCTTAATTTGTGTAATTGCGCCATATCATGGATTAATCGATTGCAATAGGAGTAATAGATCGAAAGATTTTACTACTAGAGGCTTACATACAATTAGCGGAATTGAAGGTGAGTGTGAAAACATCATTAGATATTCTGAGAGTGTTAATGCTTGAAAAAGATTAACCATTGCTTTAATTACTTAATCCCATTGAAAAGCTATACTTTTGTGATTTGTTTGGTGTAAACATGGTGAACCTAAATTGCCCTAGATCCTTTAATTAATTGATTTAAAACCTTTGTTAAATTTGTTTTAGTAGTTAATACAATTCTCCAACAATCGTTTGTGACTAGAAGCAATTGATAATAGTTGAATTGAAATTGTCTCCTTGAGGAATCGACCCGTATTTGCTAGTATCTACTACAATTGATACCGTGCGCTTGCGGTTAGACATAATTTTACACATCAGAAAGTTTAACACCAAAGTAGATGAAGCTATCTTTGTTGGATACTCAGCAGGGAAATCATATATAATCTATAACCTAAGACTAAACATTGTTATGGAATCCATACATGTTGTCTTTGATGATAAGAAAATCCACGGGTTGATAGATGAAGGTTTCCATGAAGATTTGTCATTTGATAATGATATGTCTGGTGAAGGCAGTGAAGATGATGTAGAAATAGTATCAACTGGTGTAAGATCGAAGCATGCTCGAGGTGTAGAGCGTGGGACACCATCCATTGATGCTGAGGAAACTCGATCCGTTGAAGACAATTCTGGATTACCCGTTGATAGCTATAGAGAATTATCCAATATTGATAACTCTGTTAGAACTCCAACTTCTAGAGCCACACACTCAGGGGGAGTTTCTCAGAGTCATCACTCAACAACCTATCAGAATGATCAACACTGGGAGAATGAAGCTACGTCATCTAGGCTGAACCTGCCAACATCAAGAAAATGGACCAGAGATCACCCATTTGAACTCATAATTGGAGATTCAAATGTAAGAGTCCAAACTAGACGGGCAACTCAAGAAGAATGCTTGTATAGCAGTTTTCTGTCTAAAGAAGAACCTAAGAGAGTTGAGGATGCCCTTCTAGATCCAGATTGGGTTTTCGCAATGCAAGAGGAGCAAAACCAGTTTGAAAGAAATGAAGTGTGGAAGCTTGTACCCAAGCCTAAAGGCAAGTCAGTAATTAACACAAAATGGGTGTTCAAGAATAAGATGGATGAGAATGGCATAGTGACAAGGAACAAAGCAAGGTTGGTTGCAAAAGGCTATTATCAAGAAGAAGGAATTGATTTTGATGAGACCTTTGCACCTGTAGCAAGGTTGGAAGCAATCAGAATCTCCCTGGCCTATGCAGCCCATGCCAATTTCAAAGTCTATCAAATAGATGTCAAGAGTGCTTTTCTAAATGGCATTTTGGAAGAAGAGGTATATCTAAGTCAACCTCCTGGTTTTGAGGACCCAGAATTCCCAGATTATGTCTATTTTCTTCTCAAAGCACTCTATGGCCTGAAGCAAGCACCTAGAGCCTGGTATGACACTCTCTCACAGTTCCTTATATAGAATCACTTCACTCGAGGTACTGTTGACAAAAATCTCTTTTATAGAAATGTTTATGGCTCTATGATACTTGTTCAAATTTATGTAGATGATATAATTTTGGGTCTACTAATGAGAAGATTTGCAAAAGGTTTGCCAAACTTATGCAAAGTAAGTATGAAATGAGCATGATGGGTGAACTAACTTACTTTCTTGGTTTACAAGTAAAGCAAGTTAGTGATGGAATTTTTATTAGCCAATCCAAGTATGTTAATGATCTCTTGAAAAGATTTAACATGCTAGATTGTGCCTCTGCTAAAACACCCATGGCCACTGCCACTAAACTTGAGTTGAATACTAAGGAGAAGAAGGTGGACATCTCAAGTTATAGGGGCATGGTGGGATCACTTTTATACTTAACAGCAAGTAGACCTGATATTATGTTTTCTACTTGTTTATGTGCAAGATTCCAAGATGATCCAGAGAATCTCATTTAATAGCTATTAAAAGGATTTTCAGATATCTCAAAGGAACACCAAACCTTGGCATTTGGTATCCTAGAGAATCTGGTTTTAATCTAACTGGCTATTCAGATGCAGATTATGCAGGTTGTAAAATTGACAGAAAAAGTACTACAGGCACTTGTCAATTCCTAGGGAACAAGCTGGTTTCATGGTTTAGCAAGAAGCAAAATTCAGTTTCCACTTCTACTGCAGAAGCTGAATATATTGCAGCTGGAAGTTGTTGTGCACAGATACTATGGATGAAGAATCAACTGCTTGATTATAGATAAAGAGTTGATAGAATCCCAATATTTTGTGACAACATAAGTGCAATTGCCATATCTGAAAATCCAGTGCAACATTCCAGGACCAAGCATATAGACATTAGGTACCATTTCATCAGAGAACATGTGATGGAAGGTATTGTGGAACTTCATTTTGTTCCGAGTGAGAAGCAACTTGCAGATATCTTTACCAAGCCACTTGATGAGTCAACATTCACAAGGTTGGTAAGTGAGCTAGGTATGCTGAATTTCTCCTAATTTATTCGAGATATTTGCATGATTGAATAAGCAGCCAGAAATTAGTTTAAATTTTTCTTTTACAAAGAAAAGGTACGAAATTCTGTCCTAGTCAGAATTTACCCATCGACGGATATGCCGAATATCCGTTGATGATTCAAATAATATCACGATTTTATTTTATTTTTATTTATTCGATGGATATTTAGTTTTCCTTGTATGTATTATCTCAATAATACATATCAACGGGAAGCTCGTTTCTCGAGGTCTCACTCTTTTATCCACCGGGTAATTTATTTGTTTTTACTTTGGTCTTATTTGAGCTGTCAAATCATTTTTACCATTTCATGACCGAATATTTGTCTTGATATGTATGATTGCATGCTTATGTGCTATTTGTGCTAATTGATTTCCTAGAGATGATTTCTTGATTCTTGAGTATTACTATTATCATGATATATAGGCTTAATCATGACACCTTTCTAGGGAATGTAAGAGAGAGATTATGTGTTTAGCTTAGCATTGCATGCGGTCTTAACTGGTATTAATAGTCGTGTCTCCTCATCGATTCATATTCCAAAACACCTACTATTTATTGATCACCAGTCACTACGCCATAGAAGGCCTTCGGCAACACCTCAAAAATGTTGCCAAAGGCCCAAAAACTGTTGCCGTAGCCTAAAAAATATCTACGGCAACACTTTTCGGGTGTTAGCTTTTTCGATGTTGGCGTAGGGTGAACTGCAACACTTTTACCCCTACAGCAACATGCTAAAATGTGTTGCTGTAGGATAGCAAATTGGCACTAACACGTGGCAAGACCCATGATACGTGACAGAACCCCATGAAACCTGGCTGGACCCCACTGACACGTGGCTGGACCCACTGCCACGTGGCTGGACCCACTGAAAGGTGGGGCCCACTGACATGTGGGGCCACTGACACATGGCTGGACCCACTGACAGGAGGGGCCCACTGACACGTGGCTTGTCATAGCTATTGCAACACTTTTTCTTAGCTATTGCAACATTTTATGAACATATGCCAACACTAAATTAATCTAATACAACATTTTTTGAACATGGGTAACATTTTGTCATAGCTATTGCAACACTTTTGTAACGGGAAATTAAAATACACAGCTGATAAGATACCAGTTTAAAATACACAGCTGATATGTACTTAAAACCTGTTTCCATTTCACAATCTACTCCAAAATAAGATACCAGATTCAGAGCTACATTACATCAGTCCAAAATGAAATAAACATAGACTTCCTAGTGAAGCAACCACATTGCAAATCTTATAAAGTATTTCACAAACATCCGGATACTAGGAAACAAAAAGATGGCATAATCTACTACATAAAAGACTTTACATGTCGCCCATTAAGCCAAGAAGGAACATGTGATTTACCATCACAAACAAGTTCATCAAAAGCCTGGGGCACTATTTTAACAGACTCTACCTAGGTGGAACTTCATCAACATTTTTAACAAGGGGCACTGTTTCTTCCACTAGTCTCTCTACTTGTCCAAAGCCAGCAACTTCGTCCATGCTCTCTTCGTCCATGCTCTGACCTTATTATTCTCTATAAGTTTATTAAAATATATTAATAACCTGGTACATGTATATTAAGCCAGCAATATAGTTAGCATTAAGGTTGACCACATATTCCCTGCCTCCCATCGCCCGTGACAGTCACAAAGTTATTATTCAAAATGTGTTTCTTACCAGGAAAGTAAACATTGAATAATTGAAAATAATGGCAATGAGCTTCCAAAATCTGATGCACAGAACCTGAAGAGAGAGGAACAAATAATTTAGCTTAGGCTAACAGAGCACATCACATGCTATAGGAATACACACCTTTGTTCATGTGCCATATTATGCAAGAATTATCTACTGATCCAGAAATTAGAAATGCCCCGTCGCCAGACCACTGCAGGTCCAAGACATCTTTGCGGTGAAACCTGTCCACAAACACTTCCCAACTAATAAGTCTACCGACTAGAAAATAAATACAAAATGAATTTCATTCTCAACAAGCCCAAACAAAGTTAACTGAAAGTTTGACGCAACTTTAAACTTAAACTAAATTGTGCTAATGGAATATTTACAAGCCTTACGATAATGTCTTCAAGACTTTCCATGATTGACCAGTATCACTAGAATGTAACTTCCATAAAATTAGTTCACCGCCTATAAAAGTAGACCTCAATTACATTAACTAAAAAACGATAATGTTTGATCATCATTGTGATTAAAATTTAACACTGCAGCAAATTAAATCATACCATCAGCACTAGAGGCAAGCTCTTCTCCTGCATAAGTGACAAGAATATTAGCTCCAAATGAGACAGGCACAAGATATTAAATTTTTTCCATCTAATAAGATGGTTAGATGTGTAAAGTATTAGATGACAAATTTTGAATATATTAACCAGGCAAGGATTGTATAGGTAGAAGAACAAACGAATCCTTGGAAAAAGAACTAAGAAAACCAATTTAAATGAGTAATGAAATTTCAGGAGCAAATAGCCATTTCAGCAGAAAAGCTACTATAATGCTCCAGGCATTCAGCGATATCCATTATTAGTCATAATTAGTGAAGATCAGATGGAAACACTTCGATATTTGTACTATCTATATCATAGGAAACGGGGAAGAACCAAATTTATTTTACAATAAAATGAGATCAAAGAGTCTGAATAAAAGATTGTTTTGTATAATAGTTGAACTAAGAATGAGAGAAATGAAGAAAATTAAACAATTACCTGAGAAGCTACAAGATCATTCACAACAGAAGAAAGGAGATGCACTTGAGATAAAATTGTACTGGCTACTATTTAATTCAATGACTAATATTGTTGATAGAAAGGAGATCAGCATTCTATATTCTTATAATCCTGAGTTGGATCTTCTCGGGATACTTCACAAGCATTACAAGACAGTGGACTGCCATTAATTTACGGATTAGTTTATAATTTTGTGAATAGTTTAAGATCTCAAGTCAACCCTTAGTTTGATTTGAAGTATTCAGAACATTTTGCATCAATCTATGTATCTATTAGATTTGACCGACTAGGATCAATCTATCTGATACCATGGTTACTTGACAAGTTACTAAAGTTTGCATCTCAGAGACTTTGATCACATTTATCGGCACTTAAAATAGAATGATATTGTAGTTTAAACTTCAATGTGAAGCATAAGGTATCCTCTAACACAAGTTATGCAGACTTGTTATTAACTGAAGACAGTGTAATATTGTGACTTAATGAATTATAATACTAACAAGCAACAACCAGAAAAATTTCTACATTTATTTAATATTATTAAGCTGAGAGTTACCTTTACCCAAGTTGAGGCTGGAACGAAGTAATGCTCTGTAAAAGTTTCAATGCTTTTAGTATTCCATATGCACAAATAGACAAAGTAAAGTAGTTTCAGGTTCCTCTGTAGTCTAAAAGTTCTTGTACAAGCCTCTTCCATCACAGCATCAGCTGGATATTCCAAAACTGTTTTCGAACACTTTCAACATCAAGAATCAAACTAGAAACACAGCCACACTCTGTTTCCGAACACTTTCAACATTAAGAATCAAACTCAAGGTCACATTAGAATGATAATGGAATCTATGAGTCTATGACAATAATTTAATCTTGTGAAATTCTTACGAGTTGAATCAAAACTAAAAGATTCAGGTATAAAATGATACATACCATCAACTAAAATAACTAAAAGAGTATCAGTTTTCAACCTTTAGTACCACAAAGTACTCCAATACAGAACCAAAACGTTCTAATTTCAATCCACTCCAAAATCGACATATACATAAATTGTTTACATTTACACAACAATCAAAACAAACAAATTACATCTGATCTTTGCATGGAAAATGTGTTCCATGCTGGCCGAATTACAGGTTCCTGAAAGAAACAACACATTCTAATTCAGTAAACATACGGAAATTCCTTTTATTCAGGAGGGCTAAATATCTGTATATGAAGAAGAGTGCAAAGTTCTCAATCTATAATAATTGTCACATTTGTATCATATAACATGTAAATGAACAATTTCGGTTAACAAGAATCAAGTATAGAGTGAAAAGATACAATAAGCTACAACTAAAAAATACTAACTAACACTCATTAAAACAGTAGATATCTATTGAAATACACATAAATAACACATTGAAAATCCATTGAAATACACTCAAAATAACACATGCTATCAGCTTTTTGCTTTGCTACCGCTCAACTCTTTGCCCTTGTACTACTTAAATCTTTGAACTATTAATACCTAAAAACATGTCTCTCATCAATTATACAAGCAAACCTGGCTATCTATTATAATTAATTTTACCATCTGCTTGATAGCCAAACCTTTAAAAATATAGCATAACTAGACATACCTGAGCAGGAAGACGTAGAGAAGCAGATAACAAGGACTCATTCTTAATTCCAGCAGAATAAAAAACAACAAAATCAATTTTCAGAATTAGCACGACTAAAGTGAGTTTCGAGAATATGCATAAGTACACATGAACAAATACAGAGAGATACATAGAAAGACATAGACAGGGGAAGAGAGATATAGAGGGAGAGGTGCAGAGAGAGAGTGGGAGATACAGAGAGATATAAACGGGGAGAGCGAGGCTGAGAGACAGAGATAGGGGAAAAAGAGGTCAAACTAAGCAGAAAATACATAAAGTATACACAAATGGAAGCCTATAAAGAGAGATCTATACCTTCGATTAACCAAACACCTTCGAATCAAACTTCGATTAACACCTCATACCCGAATCTTTGTTGATGAAGAGGTCTGGATTGGGCTTTTTTTAGGACGGTTTTGGGGAGTGTGACGGTGATAACTGAGATGCGGTGGATCCCGAAGAAGGATTTGTGTGGTAGATCCGGTCATTTTTGCTACCCTTTTTGACGATTTGGATCCCTAACTGAAACCCTAAATCGCCCCTTTCTTTCTGAGGTTTGAGAGTGCGGCTGCCTTTTGTGAGACTGAGAGTGTATGCACTATTCCTTCCCTTTACACAATTATTGTCCAAATTTTTGGCGGTATAATTGCCGCTCAACTCATAGTGTTTTTTTTTCTTTTCTTTTGTACGAATTTTTTAAAACTTTTTTTAAACAAAATGTTTCAATTTTAGATTATTCAAAAAAAATATCATTTTTATTCCTATTAATATTTTTAATATAATAAATAAATTCATTTCACAATTTTTTTAATGTTTTATGTAAAATTTATTTATAATTTAAAATATTAATATTTTTATGTAAAATGTTTTATGTGAATTATTTTTACATTTTTTTAAAAAAATTAAAAAATTAGTCATGTGGGCCCCACTGCCACATCAGCTACCACGTCAGCAAGGGGTGGGAACCACTGCCACGTCGGCATGTCACGTCAGCAGGGGTGGGTCCCACCTGCCATGTCAGCAGGGGCCCACTGCCACGTCAGCAAAGCCCAGTCAGTAGTGTGGGTCCACTGCCACGTCGTCGCACAGTCAACATTGCCCAGTCAGCATTATAATATAAAATAAAAAAGAAAAATAAATACATGATAGTGTAATACATTATAAAACATCTACGGCAACACTTTTCAAGTCTACGCTAACACAAATACTAGGTGTTGTAGTAGGTAAGGATGAAAATAGCTACAACATCACTTTTTCAAAAGGCAACACCTTGCAAAAGTGTTGTAGAAAGTCATCTATGGCGTAGTGAGTTCTACCAATTTCATCAAATCAATTTCCTTCTTTAAACCTCCACCTGATCATATTTTTGTCTCTGATTAATGGCCTTTCACGTAAATTCTAAATTCGTCGGAGCCATCTTTTTCAACTATCTCAACCACACTCTTCGTATTGATAGCATAAGCCATCCAGTGGACAATTTTTTTGAGGAGATCAGGTCTGAACTCACCTATAAGCAAGAGATTGAAATTCTTTCCATGCGAATGGACCTGGAGTTAATAAGAGAGCAAGAGGAAGAGGAGAGGGAGATGGAGTGTCTCCGTGCATTGGAGCAGCAGGAGCGCATCATTGGACTCGCTATGACGATGTCCAAAATCTTTCATCGCCGGAGTGAAGCAGCTCAGAAGAAGCAGAAGATCCAGGACCCCTCTAGTTCTTAGGATTTCTGTATTTTGTTTTTCGTTAAAAGAAAATGTCTGTCTTGAAGCTTATTGATCATTAATGAAATTTGTGTGCCTCATTTCTTGTGTTCATTACTTGTTATTGTTGTCTAATGTGATATTGATATTGTGTGCTTCTCTTGACTAACACTACTAATTGCCTATTTGAAATATTCTAACATGAACCTTCACAATATGATCATGATTTAGCAGTGACAAAGAAGAGGTGTTAATATTTTACTGAATTTCTCATTATGCCAAGCTTATTTATGCTTGATTTAAATGAACTCAAGAAAATACTATTCAATCAGGATAATCTCAGATTGAGGTAACTATTTCTAACCCTCTTCCCTCTACTCAATCTCAAGGTTGTTTGCCATTGAGTGTTGCTATGGAGACTGAAACAGTGAACCCACAGTCTTCTACCCAAGCAACCAAACATAAATCAAAATCCAAGTCAAAGAAATCAACCTCAAGTGTTTCCCAACATGCACTTGTTGTAAAACCTACCATAACCTCTGAGGGAAGTGTTCAGGTGGAAGTGAGTGGTGAGGGATAGGGGGAACATCAAAGAAGCCCTAAGGATAAGGTTGGAGAGGTGAGTGTGTAACACCCCAGATCCGGGATCAGGGATCTAGTCATTACGGCCTCAATTTCAATCCACAAAACCAACATAAATCAAATTACAGCCTTGTGACCCAAAACAACAACATAACACACCCATTATAGTCCCAGAGATGTAATCAGAGTAACCAAGTTTTATTAATCACAAGATTGAGTTATTACAACCCAAGAAATTACATTAATAATTTTACATACTCTTTGCCATCCATTTATATATATACCAAATCAATAATACATTTGATATACAAAATCTAACAACTAGCCTACCAATAGC
The DNA here is from genome assembly GCA_037693485.1 of Kitagawia praeruptora. Classification (NCBI taxonomy): domain Eukaryota; kingdom Viridiplantae; phylum Streptophyta; class Magnoliopsida; order Apiales; family Apiaceae; genus Kitagawia; species Kitagawia praeruptora. The sequence continues at coordinate 132,554,647 of CM075347.1, forward strand.
TTTTCTTCAGCAATGGCAGCTAAGACCTCGGCGGTTAATACTCTGACAACTGACACCTGCTCGCACCAAGTGCACCTTGTGCGGACATCTGATCTAACTGTTGTTGTGATATAAATAATAAAGCAAGGGTGATCACTAGCCCGCCAAAAAGAATATAACTGAACAGTGATAATATACAACAGTTCACAATATCTTTTGAAACCATATGCCATGCATTAATGAAGATGGGGCCAGTACAAGGTTAATGCTGAAGTTTCAAGGTAACTCAACATATATATTCCGAAAGATATCTGCTATGTCAAAGACAAGTAAGATATTATCTTTTATCATATAAAAGAGGAATTTGCATGAAAAGAGTGCAATTCCAGATATGAATACGTTTCCAACTCTGCCAACAGTAATCATGTTGGAGGAAATAGATAAGTTTGGATGATGAACAAATACTAGAGTATTCACCGCGCCCGCTATTCCAATCTTGATGATCAGTCGAGATTGTACAGCTCAATTTAGATAATTTAGATTTACTACCGGTAGAAGGAAGAGCTGTCGGATTTACTTGTCTACCGCCCTATTAGATCTCCCCGGCCAACGGTTGGGCCAAATGGGATGGGCCGGTGCTACTCGACCTCTTACACGACTCCTTGTTCGAATAGAATCCATGACTCTGAATGTAAAGCTCGTCCCCCTTTCCCCAAGTATAATACTTGTTGATAAGACTCCACAAAGTAGTCGTATCTATTTGGAAAGAAAATTCTCCAATAACTTCCAAGCTATTGCTTGATAACGAATATCAACTTGTTCCAATAATCTTACCCCTCGAGTGATATGAAGGTACACAAAGACTTAATAAGCCCTCAGCAACCAAGTTGCGAGTGAAAAGAATAATTTATGACTGAGAAGTCAACAAAACAAATAACATTTCCCAAGCTACTGCTTGTTAATGAATATAAACTTGTTCCATCATTCTTACCCCTCGAGCGTTGAGGAGGTAACCAAAAAGACTCATATCGATGCTTGAAAAAAATCAAGATGTGAGTGACAATATAGTTTAACAAGTATATGACCGGGCAGTCAAATAAATAACAGCTCTCAAGTGAGGTCCCCTTATATATTTTGGAAGTTTGAGCGAGTATTTAAATCTTCTTATCATATAGATTTAAATAAAAATAGAGTTTTGGGAACCTCCCATTGATAAAATAGTCAAAAAAAGACTCCGAAATATTTCACATAATATCTGAGGGTGAAAGATAATCTTTGAATAATAAAAATCATTATAAAAAGAATTTAAAAAAATTAAATAAATATTCCAAGAATATTTATTAAATCAATAATAATTAATGAATATTATTAAATCATAATATTGCTCGTAAGTAATCCTCGGTGAATATATAGAATTTTTCACTAAATAAATCTCTTGTTAAATGAATATTCAAAATAATATTCATTAAATAAATAAGACTTCCAATGAATATTCAAGGTGATATTCATTAAATAGTAAACTCAAATAAATATTTAAAATAATATTTACTAAATACATCAAACCTGAAATGAATATTCGAAGATAATATTCACTTTAATAATTAATATTCTAAATGAACATCCAAATAATATTCATTTAGTAATCACAACTTTTAGAGGAATATTAGAAATAATATTCCTTAAGTAAATAGCAGTGTTCTAAAAAGCGGTAAGCGGTTCTAAGCGGTGAGAGGACCTTCTAGCGCTTAAGCGGTTAAGCGGATGCCTAGGCGGAATTTTAAGCGGGTCATTAAGCGGATTGTGAATATATACATTTTTTATTTAATTATTTTAATTATATAAGTTTATTATATATATTCATTTATAATATGAAATTTGGAAAATATGTAAAGAAAAAATTTTAAAAAATAATTAAAAAGGGTCAAAATTTGGTCAAACCCGCTTAATTCCGCTTAATACCGCTTAATTACCGATTAAGCGCCGCTTAATTACCAAAACGCTTAAATATCCGATTAATGCAAAAACGAGTCGGCTAGTACATATTTTCCGCCTAGGCGGCCGCCTAGGCGGCCGCTTAGGCCGCTTTTTAGAACACTGGTAATAGAGCTTCAAATGAATATTTTAAAATAGTATTCATTAAATAAATAAAACCTTAAATGAATATCCAAAAGTAATATTCATTTAATAATATTTTAAGTGAATATCAAAATAATATTCATTAAATAATCAAACTCTAAATGAATATTCGAAATAATATTCATTTAATATTTCTCGAAAGATTTCCAAGTAATTAATACTTTATGGAAATATAATTAATGTTTATAGGTAACATTCCTCAAAAGGAATAAAATCTGTTGCTGGAATCCAGGACTACATCTATATTTCAAAATACCGACTCCCGGTCTATATTAAAAGAATGAATATAATATACCCTTCACTAAGGGTCTTACAAAACAATCCGGCTTATAACTGATAATCCCTATCTAGTCTATAAGCCAATAACAATTCAGGGAACAAGTATTTCAATAGACTTTTAAAAATATGCATGCATGCTATGGCATATGTATAACAACAATCATATATATTATCACAACAACAGTTCCAAGGTATTGGAAACTTGCCTGGTACTCTGGATGTAATAGGAGTCCATGAGGGTGTCCGACAATCTAAACAAGTCAAAGAAAACACTCCATTAATCCCCTATACGATCTACTTATCTCTGAATGCTTAAATACTTAAGCAATTAACAAACAAGGCACTACGGGGTCTCTCTAGACTCATACTAAGTCCATGTTAATCAACCAACTCTTAAGTCGTAAGTTTAGTCCAAAACACACCTCAAACCCATCCTTAATGTCGGATCTTTCGTATATCTTACTTAATCATTTATAACCTCGTTCTTTGCACCAATATGTTGTGTTGATAATTCTTAACGAGTTTCGTGTTTTAGTTGACTCGAAATTCCTCTTTTAATCTAGCCAAAATGGGTGGTCAAAATAGTACCTCTAGAGTTGACTTCCTTGTGAATTACTATTCCATGACTCACCCTCCAACACTTTTAATAAATCTCCGGAAATGGATTTAATTATGAAACCACTTCTAAAATCATCTTTGGTATTTTTAATATTTATCCTAAAATTTCCAATTCGAAAACACGGGTCTAGATAGGTGAAATGTATTTTCGAAGTTCAGTCAATGGCGGATTTTTACTATTCACACCTCTTTCACTAAAACGTTCATAACTCGATAACCGTTAACTCAAATGACGCACCATTTTTGTGTACATAATCTTGAGAATGTCTAGAAGGTAGATAACTCAAAATTTTCCTTTGGTCAGAAGATCAATTTTTTCCAGATTTCACTAAAATAGGGCAGAAGCTTTTTAGTGAATAGTGCTACCTCTGAAAAGGGCTTCTTCGCACTTATCCTTGATTCGAACATTTTTATAAAATCGTAAAATGATCCATTCAACATGTGGTTTTCTCCCACACTTTTCTTTTTACCTCTAATATTTAATTACCATGATTCGTCACTGCATAACTCATTTTACGGAGGTTCAATTTCAGTTACGAACTTTCGTTTACGGTTTCGAATCACTTTTACGAATTTAATCATAACTCCTAAACCGTAAATCCATTTCATACGAACTTTATATCGAAACGAAGCTTATAACATAATCTAGCTCATCATGGCAAAAATCGAAGCTAATCAGTGAGTTACATCTACTGTCAAGTTCGTGTTCTTAAGGTTAACGAAATTTTGGCATTACGACGGCTATAAATCGAATATTTCCGATAATCATGGTATCCACTCCAAACAACATATACATGATATATACCCATGAACTGAGGCCAAGCAATGCCTTTCCGTTCATCTAAACGATTTTTAACATTTACCAAAACCAAATCATAATCATGCTTATAATCATGCTTATAACCTACTAACAACATAACTAAACTTAGATCACTCAAGAACATGCTTAAAACTCAAAGTAGATCTAGGGTTTCAAGTTGTTATACCTTCCTTGGAGTATGATCTTGCCTTACAAAGCTTGGTATGGTCCTTGGATAGACTTAAGTTAGCTAAGATCAACCATGAAAACAAGAAAATCAAGGATTAGTTCATGAAAACACTATTCACCCTCCTCTTGAATCATTTTTTTAAAAATGGAAAAAGAAGAGATTGAAGCTAGGATTTTTAGGAGATCATTTATATGAAATATAAGTCTCACCATAAAAGTTTGGAGATCAAATGATGGTGGGAGGATGGATTTTGATCTTTGAATTTCTTGATATGCCGAATGGAAGAAAATGGAGAGTGGTGGTGTTTGCTTGGCCTGTTTTTGGTCAATAATGCATAAAGTGGATGAGTTTAACATAATATCTCATCCTTGGTTGCTTTAATAAAGTGCTGATGCACTAGATGATGTTTTTTTTAGCAAGCCATGTGTTGATCAATGGGTGGTTTAAGGCTAACCAAGTGGTTTGTGTGCTAAATACTTGGTTGCATTCGAATTGATCTAGTTCCTTTCTAGTTACTAGATATTTATCACTTGCACATGCATGCATCTTTCTTCCTCTGCTTGATTCTTTGTCCGTTTATTGCTCAATTCATTGATCGTTCGAGGGAATAACTCGTTCGTTTCTAGTTAGGGTTATACCGGAAACCTTCTTAATAATTCTATCACCATTTCCATTTTTCATTATAATCCTCCAATTAATATTCCTCAAATATTAAATATTAAATCCTTAATCTATCAGTGTCTAGGGAAAAACTCGGAGAAAATAAAATTTCTGTTTTTCAGAATCTGACAGTCTTTACATACACTTATTTTCCCCTCGGATCACTAATACGAACTCAGAAATTCATTCCGGGTACTTCTATATAGTGTCGTCTCATAATATTCTTATTTCCATCAAAAACACTATTCATCACTTATTCTCTTTTTTGTCCTGGTACTTAGAAAATATCTTTGTGCTTCCTCGAGCGTTCCTTAACTCTTTCATGGAACCTCCGTACTTGTAACCGATATCGATCTGGATGACATGAGGGTATCTATTTCTCTCTAGGGAATCTTATCTTAACCTTCTAGGAGATAGATTATTCTAATCTAAGTTATCACCCAATAGCATCCTTCAGGACATATAACCGTGGAATCTATATCCTTTCATTATTCATTCATTAAAACTAGTATTACATTGTAGTTGTAACCACTGCTCACTCTTACATCAATACATAATAAAAAGTTTTAATTCTACCCAAAAATCTGGGTTCTTACAGTCTCCCCGCCTTAGGATTCCGTCCCGGAATCAGGTAGAAGACAACTGGGTACTTGTTGGTTATTTCGCTTTCCAATTCTCTAGTCAATCCTTAATCAATCCCAATCCTTTTTCAGCACATCTTTATTTTTGCGTCGTCATCTAATTTCTTAGAAGAATCACCACTACATTAATGTAGTCCTTTGCTGAATCACCATCGTTTGTCGTTTACGTAGCGCTTTAATAGCTAATCCTACGGGTTCCATAATTGTCAGATCAAAATCGTCTCGGAAGACAAAATAATTGCTATTCCCTATCCATAAGGAATACTTCATGAACATGATGTAGATAATACATGAAGCAAATAAAATTGCAGAAGAGCTTCAAGCCTCACAGCTATGACAGGTTGATGAAATTACTACTAATATACCTTCAGTAGAAGACTGGAAGCCTAACGTTTCACTTAATCAATTTTGTATCATGGTCGTGGTTTACCTCAAAATAGGACCTCCTAATGCAGGTAATATGCTCAAGACGACATCAGGAATCGAATGTTTACTTGAGCTATTCCTATGGTTGATTCTTGCACACTCATCAGAAGGAATGTAAATTCCTTCATCACCTTCTGACCTTCAAGGTCCTTCTCAATGTCATTCTGTTTCCTTGGTATGAGCATTTATAATTACTCCTCTATACTTAAGGTGTCGGGCCACCTCATTGGCCTTTCCTGATAATAATAATCTCTCGCAATCAATGTTTTCTGAATCCATTCCAACTCACATTTTTCTACCTCATTCTCATCACTGATGGGTGAAAGTATTCTTCCTTAGACTCTGCTGAATGAGAGAAAATATAGATCAGTCTTTTTCCATAAGTCATTGCTTCCACCTTTCTATGTGAACTTTATCACAGTTACTCCCAATCATACCTAGGATTTTTTTTTATTCTCTTAGTCCTTTCTTGTTTTAAGATAATCTCAACCTTCACTGGTTCAATCCGTACCTCCTCATGGTTTCACATGTGCTTCCTCTGGCATTATTATTAATCTACATTCCTTACCAAACTTCCATTTTGAAGTTCTGAATATTGTCTTTTTCTTTAAAAGGTTTCTTAGGTCATTCTCATCATTCCTCCTGTATTTTCTGGGTACAGGGTACATCAAAATCTCATTAATCAGTCCTATAACAATCCTGTTTATGTACTTTTCGAGACTCCTTTCAATAAATCCTTAAAGGTTATTGTTGCCTTAGTCAATCTAACTTATAACATCCAAATTCACAATGTCTTTTTAGGGGTAATGCTATCCTTTGTGCATCCCCATGGTTCGTCTTAATTTATGGATATTCTATTCAATTCTATTTTCAAGGAATACTTACATCCTGTAATTGGCAATCAAATCATATATCCTTAACAAGGGTCTCTTTCAATCGTTGTCATCTTGATAATCTATAGGTAGCTTACTACCAACCTGTCTTTCTAACAGATGCCAGTCCACATGACCTTCCAAAGATAACATATGTCTATCTACCTTTCATACTGAACTTGGTAATGGTAGCAAGGATGTTCTGGAAGATATTGGTCAAGTTCAACGTGAATCTCTTAATACCTATTGGTTTTATCCAAGATATTAGCTTCAGACAAATTTTTGTATCATAACGAACAAATTTTGACTATTTCCATACACTTAATTAAATCGATCATCTGCCTCAGTCGTAATATATCCATTGTATTTATAATATCCCAACATCATGGGTCTGAACGTGCCATACTTCTGTCCTTACTCAGAATCTGGTATATGCATTACTTCAATTTATATCCAAAAGCTCTCGCGGTCGGCGCTTGGTTAAAAGCACCCCCGCTTTGTCCTGATATTGTTGGTTTAGTCACTTAATAATCCTTTGTAACATGGCCCCAACTAGCCATGCTAAAATATGTGAGTTTAGGGGTTGGCTAATAGCAATACTTTTCTAGCAATTGCTGACATAGTGCCTTCTACTTTGATACCTTTTGATCTTTTCAAAACTTTACTCCATATAAGTCTTAATCGACTTCTCGGTACCGTCTCCGGTCACCTTTCCTTTCAACTTCTCTTATAAATCCCACGTGCCGCATATTAGCCTTTTCATTTAAGTCAGTCCTGGAATTTCTCAGTCCGTGTTGGTCCTTAACTACCTTACCCCATCCATAGGGTTTATTCCAGTTTCCACTCTCTTTAGTGACGTTCTCTGATAATCATAAAGACAAGGTTTGCCAAATTTTGTTGAATTTCTTTCCAGAATCAGGGAAATTTTGGTCAATTTATTCGCCCACTGGTAACACTAAGAATATTAATTTCGAAACCTGGAGAATAGTTCTAGGTACATCCAAGTAGGGAAAATCGTAAGTAGTTATAATAACGGTATGACGTTGGAAGTTTAATCACTGGAAAGGAACCAATATATACATTCATAGAAGGAAATCAAAAGTTCCAAACTGAAACATGACCCGTCTTCCTGATACATATACGTCCTAATAGTCAATACTGCCTAACCTGTATGGGATGCATCATAATATATATCACACAGTCTTCCTTTTTCCATTAGGCAACACCCATGCTGGGTCGTCACTGATTTCATCTTTCGCTCCAGGGAGATTTTCTCACGTATCTCTTGGCCATTCAATCTCTTTAATCCTATAGATAAGTCGGGTTACTATACTGCAATCTTTGTAAAATTCTGAACAAATCGTTGGTAATACCTTGTGAATCTTATGAAATTTCTCACTTTTGTTGGTGTGGTTGGCCTTTCTCCATTTGAAACTGTCTTTAACTTGGCAAGGCCAACCAACACTACTCACTATTGATCGTATGTCCTAATAACTGAACTTAATTTTGCCAGACTCATACTTCGAGAACTTGGCATACATTTGTTCCTTCAGGTTTCATCTAAAAACATTCTTAATTACCTCTTAACCACTGATCACCTTACTTGATCTTTTTTTTTTACGATTGAGTGTCGAAATAAACTTAAGGTACCTACTATAATCCATTTAAGGAAAAGAAAGAATTTAATATTCCTCTGAATCACATGCATCTAACATTCCTGATTCACCATTTTAATGGGTTGAAATAAATCGATACTTAGTCCTTGGCGGTAGTCATATCACTAGGTCATCATGGACTCACTGGTCTTTTCTTCTTGTAGGTTCTGAGATCATCGTCTCGCTTATTACTTCCCTATCCAACTTTATCCGATCATGCCATCACTTTCCAATGTCTTTATTTTCTAAGTTGATCCATTCATCCAATGAACATTTCCCGGAACCCAACCACCTCGTCAATCTCAGTTTGACTTTATAAATTATAACCTATGAAATCTGCCTTTTCATGGCGAATTACCATTAATAGTATTCACACTAATCCATTTATCAAATGATATGGCACTTGCTACCTCTATCTCAACTGCTCCTGGAGACTCTGCTCCCTGTCCTCTATCGTTGTCTTTGATAATCATGTACCATTCTAACTCTTTTCTCATTAATCTGAAGTCTCTAAGGATTCTTATTTAACCACAAAAGATCTCAAGTAATTCCTCAAATCCATCTTACTTGCTGGTACTTCATCCGACAGTTTAACTATGAATCCAATATGCCTCTTTAATTCTCTTGATAATATCTCAGTTCTTTACGCTAACTTCTCTGAGCACTATTCCTTAACTCTTACAGTCTCTCTGGTTGCAGCCCTCATTTTCTCAAGGGTAAACTCCTTATCCATAACAGGTTTCTCCTTATTAGCTGAAACCTCCTCCTGGTTCTCAGTAGGGTATTCCATCGAATTAAAAAGCCGATCACCAGCCTATACTAAAGCATCACCGTGCTGCTTCTCGTATGCCTCAAGGTCTGCCGCCTTACAAGTCGACACGAGAACGAGCTAAGTTACTATCATGATACTTAAAAGTTCCCATAGGAGTTTTATATGTCAGTACTACACTAAGTAGTCCGACTATGAACTTGGCTAGAGTTCGTTTTATATTAGTGAATTTATTGTTTTAACGTCGCATCATCTCTGGGGTTTATAACGTAACGCTCTGATACCATTTCTGTAACACCCTAGATCCGGGGTCAGGGATCTAGTCATTACGGCCTCAATTTCAATCCACAAAACCAACATAAATCAAATTACAACCTTGTGACCCAAAAAAACAACATAACACACCCGTTATAGTCCCAGAGATGTAATCAGAGTAACCAAGTTTTATTAATCACAAGATTGAGTTATTACAACCCAAGAAATTACATTAATAATTTTACATACTCTTTGCCATCCATTTATATATATACCAAATCAATAATACATTTGATATACAAAATCTAACAACTAGCCTACCAATAGCTTTTCTTCAGCAATGGCAGCTAAGACCTTGGCGGTTAATACTCTGACAGCTGACACCTGCTCGCACCAAGTGCACCTTGTGCGGACATCTGATCTAACTGTTGTTGTTATATAAATAATAAAGCAAGGGTGAACACTAGCCCACCAAAAAGAATATAACTGAACAGTGATAATATACAACAGTTCACAATATCTTTTGAAACCATATGCCATACATTAATGAAGATGGGGCCAATACAAGGTAAAGGCTGAAGTTTCAAGGTAACTCAACATATATATTCCGAAAGATATTTGCTATGTCAAAGATAAGTAAGATATTATATTTTATCATATAAAAGAGGAATTTGCATGAAAAGAGTGCAATTCCAGATATGAATACGTTTCCAACTCTGCCAACAGTAATCATGTTGGAGGAAATAGATAAGTTTGGATGATGAACAAATACTGGAGTATTCACCATGCCCGCTGTTCCAATCTTGATGAGTTGATGATCAGTCGAGATTGTACAGCTCAATTTAGATTTACTACCGGAAGAAGGAAGAGCTAACGGATTTACTTGTCTACCGCCCAATTAGATCTCCCTGGCCAACGGTTGGGCCAAATGGGATGGGCCGACGCTACTCGGCCTCTTACACGACTCCTTGTTCGAATAGAATACATGACTCTGAATGTAAAGCTCGTCCCCCTTTCCCCAAGTATAATACTTGTTGATAAGACTCCACAAAGTAGTTGTATCTATTTGGAAAGGAAAATTCTCCAATAACTTCCAAGCTATTGCTTGATAACGGATATCAACTTGTTCCAATAATCTTACCCCTCGAATGATGAGAAGGTACACAAAGACTTAATAAGCCATCAACAACCAAGTTGCGAGTGAAAAGAATAATCTGTGACTGAGAAGTCAACAAAACAAATAACATTTCCCAAGCTACTACTTGTTAATGAATATAAACTTGTTCCATCAATCTTACCCCTCGAGCGTTGAGGAGGTAACCAAAAAGACTCATATCGATGCTTGAAAAGAATCAAGATGTGAGTGACAATATAGTTTAACAAGTATATGACCGGGAAGTCAAATAAATAACAGCTCTCAAGTGAGGTCCCCTTATATATTTTGGAAGTTTGAGCGAGTATTTAATTCTTCTTATCAGATAGATTTAAAAAAAAATTGAGTTTTGGGAACCTACCCTTGATAAAATAGTAAAAAAAAAGACTCTGAAATAATTCACATAATATCTGAGGGTGAAAGATAATCTTTGAATAATATAAATCATTATAAAAAGAATTTAAAAGAATGAAATAAATATTCTAAGAATATTTATTAAATCAATAATAATTAATGAATATTATTAAATCATAATATTGCTCGTATGTAATCCTAGGTGAATATATAGAATTATTTACTAAATAAATCTCTTCTTAAATGAATATTCAAAATAACATTCATTAAATAAATAAGACTTCCAATGAATATTCAAGGTGATATTCATTAAATAGTAAACTCAAATATATATTTAAAATAATATTTACTAAATACATCAAACCTGAAATGAATATTCGAAGATAATGTTCACTTTAATAATTAATATTCTAAATGAACATCCAAATAATATTCATTTAGTAATCACAACTTTTAGAGGAATATTAGAAATAATATTCCTTAAGTAAATAGAGCTTCAAATGAATATTTTAAAATAGTATTCATTAAATAAATAAAACTTTAAATGAATATCCAAAAGTAATATTCATTTAATAATATTTTAAGTGAATATCAAAATAATATTCATTAAATAATCAAACTCTAAATGAATATTCGAAATAATTTTCATTTAATATTTCTCGAAAGATTTCCAAGTAATTAATACTTTATGGAAATATAATTAATGTTTATAGGTAACATTCCTCAAAAGGAATAAAATATGTCGCTGGAATCCAGGACTACATCTATATTTCAAAATACCGACACCCGGTCTATATTAAAAGAATGAATATAATATACCCTTCACTAAGGGTCTTACAAAACAATCCGGCTTATAATTGATAATCCATATCTAGTCTATAAGCCAATAACAATTCAGGGAACAAGTATTTCAATAGACTTTTGAAAGTAGGCATGCATGCTATGGCATATGTATAACAACAATCATATATATTATCACAACAACAGTTCCAAGGTATTGGAAACTTGCCTGGTACTCTGGATGTAATAGGGGTCCATGAGGGTGTCCGACAATCTAAACAAATCAAAGAAAACACTCCATTAATCCCTTATACGATCCACTTATCTCTGAATGCTTAAATACTTAAGCAATTAACAAACAAGGCACTACGGGGTCTCTCTAGACTCATACTAAGTCCATGTTAATCAACCAACTCTTAAGTCGTAAGTTTAGTCCAAAACACACCTCGAACCCATCCTTAATGTCGGATCTTTCGTATATCTTACTTAATCATTTATAACCTCGTTCTTTGCACCAATATGTTGTCTTGATAATTCTTAACGAGTTTTGTGTTTTAGTCGACTCGAAATTCCTCTTTTAATCTAGCCAAAATGGGTGGTCAAAATAGTACCTCTAGAGTTGACTTCCCTGAGAATTACTATTCGGTGACTCACCCTCCAACACTTTTAATAAATCACCGGAAATGGAGTTAATTATGAAACCACTTCTAAAATCATCTTTGGTATTTTTAATATTTATCATAAAATTTCCAATTCGAAAACACGGGTCTAGATAGGTGAAATGTATTTTCGAAGTTCAGTCAATGGCGGATTTTTACTATTCACACCTCTTTCACTAAAACGTTCATAACTCGATAAACGTTAACTCAAATGATGCACCGTTTTCGTGTACATGATCTAGAGAATGTCTAGAAGGTAGCTAACTCAACATTTGCCTTTGGTCAGAAGATCAATTTTTTCCAGATTTCACTAAAACAGGGCAGGAGATTTTTAGTGAATAGTGCTACCTCTGAAAAGGGCTTCTTCGCACTTATCCTTGATTCGAACATTTTTATAAAATCGGAAAATGATCCATTCAACATGTGGTTTTATCCCAGACTTTCCTTTTTACCTCTAATATTTAATTACCATAATTCGTCACTGCATAACTCATTTTACGAAGGTTCAATTTCAGTTACGAACTTTCATTTACGGTTTCGAATTACTTTTACGAATTTAATCATAACTCCTAAACCGTAAATCCATTTCATACGAACTTTATATCAAAACGAAGCTTATAACATAATCTAGCTCACCATGGCAAAAATAGAAGCTAATCAGTGAGTTACATCTACTGTCAAGTTCGTGTTCTTAAGGTTAACGAAATTTTGGCATTACGACGGCTATAAATCGAATATTTCGGAATTCCAAACCTTCCAATAATCATGGTATCCACTCCAAACAACATATACATGATATATACCCATGAACTGAGGCCAAGAAATGCCTTTCCATTCATCTAAACTATTTTTAACATTTACCAAAACCAAATCATAATCATGCTTATAACCTACGAACAACATAACTAAACTTAGATCACTCAAGAACATGCTTAAAACTCAAAGTAGATCTAGGGTTTCAAGTTGTTATACCTTCCTTGGAGTATGATATAGCCTTACAAAGCTTGGTATGGTCCTTGGATAGCATTAAGTTAGCTAAGATCAACCATGAAAACAAGAAAATCAAGGATTAGTTCATGAAAACACTATTCACCCTCCTCTTGAATCATTTTTTTAAAAATAGAAAAAGAAGAGATTGAAGCTAGGATTTTTAGGAGATCATTTATATGAAATTTAAGTCTCACCATAAAAGTTTGGAGATCAAATGATGGTGGGAGGATGGATTTTGATCTTTGAATTTCTTGATATGCCGAATGGAAGAAAATGGAGAGTGGTGGTGTTTGCTTGGCCTGTTTTTAATCAATAATGCATAAAGTGGATGAGTTTAACATAATATCTCATCCTTGGTTGCTTTAATAAAGTGACGAGACATTGTATGCAACCATCAAGGGCTTTTAGAAATACATCCTCCTCATTCTCCCTTAATGGGTGCTTAATATCACGCACTTCATTGCCAATAACAAGCAGAGCATCAAAACAGTAGTAAAGATCTCCAACAAAAACCTTATACCATAAATCCTGAAATCTATTTGTCCGCTTCTGGATATCTTGACAAGTCATATACCCAGCTCTGTTCCAACAACACAAGATGTCCCCTTCCATCTGGGCATTCAAGTTCTTGGAAGAAAATGTCCAATCTAGTATAAGCCGCAACTTTACAAACCTTCAGAGTTCCCTTCCAAATCAAAAACTCGACGATCTTCATTACGCCATCCTGTTCTCCGGAGTTTGTACCAACAAGGTTTCCTAATAGAACCCAGAAGTTAGCACCCTTTCTCATACGGTCCATGCTAACAATAGAGCCCCTATGCTAAACCAAATGCTTAGACATCTGAACTTCCGACAATGGCTCTCGGTTAGACATATTATCAAACACCTGGTAGTCAACAACTAAGCCCTTTGCAATTGGCATTCTTGGGTTTTCAACCACTAATAAAGCCAAAAATAATGCATCTTCTTCCCATAGAACCTACAAATAATTTCAAGGTTTTCTCCAGCCTCACATAGCTTCAGCAGGCCAGAATCTGGGCCCAGTTTACAAAACTTGAACGTCTCGTCTGCATCTTCCAAAGCTCGAAAGCTCCGGGATTCACTAACCTCACTATAAATGGTATAAAAATCGCCACCATTCACAAGCTCAGAGGAGTAAACCCCCCTCTCAAACAGAGATGAAGAAAACCCATCCGCCAAGTAAATCGGAAACCCATCTCTGAGGTCATCTGCCTCACTACTGAAAATATCATGAACACTAGATCCATCATCTTCTTGGAAACCATCTGTTATGCCTCGAGAATCGGTAGCTCTAATACCAAGTGTTGTAAATAGGCTGAACATACACTCTATAAACACACACAAACTGTATAGACACACACACACAAAGCTATATACAAAAGAAGCAAACTATAACTTTAAAATAAAAGACCGGAAAACTTTAAAGATTACATTGTATTACTACTGTGTTACATCTAATAAAGTACAAGATGCTATTTAAAAGAAAAACCGCCCATACTGAGTGGCTGAAAACTAGGCAAAACAAATCACTTACCTTCCTAAATAAACTCCATTGCTATCTCTATTTTCCCATAGTCCTAAAATCACTCTAACAACTAATCGACCAAATCAAACAATGATTTCCTTGAAGTAAATAAAGAAACTAATTACCGAGTTAAGATTAATCCCAACGGGGGATTGTTGGCATGGCCAGCATCTCCCTAAATCGGACCGTGGCGCTATTGACACTAGCTAAGGTTAAAGGAAATAAGGTTGCGCCTTGATACAAGCATCGTGGCATTTAGCGCAATGGTAAACGCCTGATCCTAAAAATTGGTACCAAAGCTAGGTCGCGGGTTCGAATCACACCAGGTGAAGGCATTTGTTCTATTATGGTGTAGTGGCGGGCAGATGCGGGGGGGGGGATTGTTGGCATGGCCAGCATCTCCCTAAATCGGACCGTGGAGCTATGCACACTAGCTAAGGTTAAAGGAAATAAGATTGCGCATTGCTACAAGCACCGGGGCTTTTAGCACAGTGGTAAACGCCTGATCCTAACAGATTATGCTCCAAAACAATTAACCCTATATTACTCTCTGGAGGGAGTTCACACCACCATGGAAATCCTGTATAATTTTCTATTATCTTTAACTTTTACGTAATTGTTTTATGTTAGAATTTTGAAATCTTTAACTAATATGTGTCCTTTGTTTGGCTTATTTTTTTTATTCTTTTGTATGTATAATACATCATTTGTATATTAATTAATTTTGATATACTTATATGTTTTAATTGATTTGTTTATATGTTGTTATCTACTAATTTTCTAGTCTTTACTACTTGAATCTGTTCAATTTCATGATTTTTCGTGCATGCTTGTACTACCAACTTATATATGCTAATTAGAAAAAGTTAAGGTGGTGTTACTTAATCATAAGATAGTTCCACATGAATATTGTGAGTTGCATGCTTGTACTACCAGCTTATATATGCTAATTAGAAAAAGTAAAGGTGGTGTTACTGAATCATAAGATAGTTCCACATGAATATTGTGAGTAAAAATATAGTTTCATGTTTTCCTAGTAGGAAAATGATATGTTATCTCCATAGATATATGCTAAAAATATAGTTTCATATCTTTCTAGTAGCAAAATGATATGTTTTCTTAGATATATGCTAAGTGTAACTGTTAAGATTATATATAACATCATGAGATTTCCACATGTGAATTAGATATTTAGATTGTTGCAAGGGTATAAATTCAAGTAATAAAATATTTGATGTCATTCATTTATATGTATGGTACGTACTAGAATAATACATTATTTGACGTCATTCAAATTATATTTTTTCATATTACTAGTTGTTGTACCCTTTTAAATTTCAACCAAAATGACCCTTTTTATTACCATTTAACCTGATTTTGTCTACTCATTAAAACATGTTGTATAATTTTGTCTTTACACTCATTAAAACATGTTGTATAATTTAGTTCAGAGTAAAGTGCATTTTGTGTACTCATGATGTCAGACCACTTGGGATACTAGATTTCTAAAACTACCACATGCTATACTAGACTATCAACTTATTTATAATGTGTGTACTACCATCAAATCTCGTTAGCTTCGTTAATTGTTTCAAGGGCATTTCAGTCTTTTCATTATCATCTTCTTCCTCAAACCCATTTCCACCATTGTTGAAGCTTTTAAGAAACTAGCATAATAGCCCGTGCAAGGTTTGGAATTTTTTTATTAATTTATATATATAATTTTTCTTATTTCTTACTTTTAAGTGTGACAAAATAAATATAAATGAAATCATATTTTGTATCTATCAATGTAATGCTGATATGTGTAACTTTTAATTTTTAAGTAAGGGTAACACATTTTAATATGTATTAATCAATTTTAGAGGAATAAAAAATTAATAAGTATTTCTTCTACTATAAATATAGGAGCTTTACATTTTAATATATACACAACATATATACAAATTACTCCTTCTGTGATTATTTCTTCTCTGAATCTCTCTACTTACATAAGTAGACACAATTTATCATGGTATCAGAGCATGTACAATCCTAGGGGAAGAAACACAGCAGCAAAGCTAAAAACACATATCAAAATCGTAGAAAAACCAAATTCGCAGAAGAAAAACCAAGAATTCGAAAATTTCGAAACTTATCAAACCAAAAAAGCAAATATACCACTGAGTAGAGCACTGAAAGAGGAGATCACAGGAACAAACAAACTGAAGAAACAGCACTGCACGCGCCCTCACGCGCCGCCAGACGCGCGGCCGCGCCGCTAGACGCGCCCACGCGCCGGCGCGTGAGGCCTGTTCCGGCCATTTTTTGGAAAAGTTTCTTCACAGACTCTTGTTCTCCTCCTAATTCCTAATCTAACCGTGGCACTCTTTCTTGAATCTGAGAAGTTCCATTTTCTGTCTGTTCGTTGTTTGATTTTCTGGCAGTTTGATTTTTTTTGTGTGTTCGTTCAACTCGTATAAAAACTGCTAGCAGTAGATATAATATTAGCATATTATGCTCAATAAATATTGATTGGATATTACTCAATTTAAATATAAAATGGGGGAAGTTTTAGATAAAACATCCGAGAGTAGTGCTATAGGTAGCAGTAAATCCGGATTTCATAGTACTCCGTATGTAAGCCCTAAATTCAACGGAAAGAATTTTCCCTGTATCTAGACACCATTAGTACTGTTGTAATGAAGATTGGATAGAAGAAAGTTTGAAGTAGCCTGCAGGCACTACCTCTCGCTCGTTTAGGTGCTATCGTGCCGGCATGTAGGCCACTCCCACCCGGGACCATGTTTATGAAGAGGCAAACCATTACTTATAACAGTAAGGCATCACTACACCATAAACAGCCTACGGTAACATAAAAAAAATGTTATAGCAGGTGCATTATATGTTACCTTAGGCCCAAAAAGTAGCTAAGGTAACATTTTCCCGGTGATAGCTCTCAGCATGTTGCCTTAGGTGTCAAAGGTAACATTATATGCAGTTTTATGTTACCCTAGCTTGCTATAGTAACAAAAGTGAGGGTTATGGCAACTAAATATATATGTTACCTTAGAGGCCTAGATTTTTTTAAAAATAGTGGGGGCCACGATGGGCCCCACTATTTAAGCCATTTTTGTTAGCAACATTGTTTGACCTAGTGCAACATTTATTTTTGTTACATTAGTTTTTATGTAGCAACATTTCCATTACCTAATGCAACATGTTTTCCAGAAAAAATTGAACAAAACTAAACACATATATTATGCATTCAAAATTAAACCTGCTGTTCATTCCAAATCCAAACATTACATATTCATAATCAAGAGGTAAATGTGATTACAAAAGACTATGGATAGTCTTATAAGTACAAAAAAAGAATCTGTCTATAACTCATAAATTATAACTGTGTCACTTCTTGGCTTCAACCGATAGATAAGTTGGTTTGTGTTTGTGAAATTCTTATCTGAACATGAGTTTACTGCAGCATGTAGTTCTTTTAGATGGTCCCATTTAGGTTGCCTGATCAAACATTAATATAAAAATTGAGTTGGTTAGTCTTTCTGTAACGCTATTCAAATCTTTGCAAGGCTTATCTAACACAAAAAAAAATCTTTGCAAAGCTTACCGTACTTATGAAGAGGAGCTTGATCGTAATAACTTGTTATCATATAGGCTGCTCCTGTTCTTCCAAAATTCGGCCCTCCATGATACTGCAGTAAAAGTATACATGTATCATGCGTGCTCTCAAGGAGATTTACTTAGAATACATGGATTTCATCAGCATGTAAATTTTATCATCATTTACAACTTTGAATTGTATGCAAACATGTAGATGTAGAGAAAATTAGCTGTGTTACCTGAGGCTGGCCAGCATGTTCACTTGGAATTTCCTCTTCAGCCAACAATGCATCAAGCATTCCAAAATACACCGGAGTCACGATAAAGGATTATATAGAAAGTTTAATTAGACCGTCTAATTTAGACATATAACTTGAGTTTTTACAGCAAGTAGTATTAAAAACTGTTGTATCGAGATAAATAAACCAGAATTCTTTATTGCATATTGAGTAGCAGTAGTCTAGTATGTTTCTTCTACCCATGAGATTTAAATATTGTTTTTGGAGTCTAAACTGATAATGAAACAGGAAAGAAAGTCTGAGGAAAACCTGCATGTCCCCAAGTGACTTGCAGCAAATTGGACAGGTACAATGGGTACTAGTGTAAGCGTGCATATATTGGAAATTAATCAATAAGTAGTAGGAATGAATATATATCGATGTAAAGAAGAATGTCGTATGAAATATTTACTTAGAAACATGCCAAGTGCATCAAATGACCGCAATGAAGGATCCTAACAGAGGAGCCCACACACATCAAATGGAATAAGTCTGCAAAGAGAAGCCACTCATGCCATGAATCTACATTTGAAATAAATTTAAAATATCAAATTAGCATGGAAGAAGAAAACAAAAATTTCCCAGCACTGATGAAACCTAAACCATGAATCTTAGATGATTTCCCATTCTATGTAAGTGTAAGGGAATGCATGTTCTTGGTGTCCTTGATCATTCTCTTCTATACTAGCTTTCCTGAGTCAGTTTCTAGTTTTAAAAGTAAAAGTATCCATGTGCACTGTTTCATAGGAAACTCACAAGGTCAAAGTTTACATATATACAAACACGTGCATACAGGTATATGTATTTAGAACAAAATTACCACATAAACTATTATCTATGCAGATTTGTGGTAATTCACGTAGTTATGTAGTGTAATTTGTTATCAGACATGTTAAACTCTGAAAGTCCTAATAACCTGCCTAAGAATATGATACAGCACTTTTTGAGACCAGAATCCTAATAACCTGTAAAGAAATGTGATATTCTGAACAAGATAATACCTTAGCCGAGCTTTTTGAAGGTGCACTCCCAGATGTTGATGTGCTCTTATTGCTTGATCTCTTGCGCTTGTTACCTTTGCTTGCCTGATAGCGATAGATATGAATAATATGTATTCATATAACAAGTCGAGAGATACTCAGCATAATGATATAACTTTTTTCTACATAACTATCCAGTTCTTCGTCAGCAAGTAATTCGCTGGTACTGGTAGTGACCTGAGGAGCTTCCAAAAATTCAAACAACTTTGTAATAATATCTTCCTATATCCACATAGAAGTTCTTATATATACGAATTACCAATATGATACACAGAAATAGATCAAATGCTTCGATATTTAACGAACATAAATATAAATAAAACTAAGCAATGGAGTACAACTAACTAACACATCTTCAAATGATGGGTCCATAAATCTCAAGCCACATTTTCATTCATTCCAATGATAAGTCAAATATTGGATTATTTTATTAATAAAGCTTCAGATTTTACAACAAAATTGTGGCTAAGTTTGCTACATTAAGTTCCTTATAAACTGAAAATGGAAGGACTACCCATGTTGCCTAAAAAAGACAACTAACCATTTCGGCATTGAACAAGACGCCAATGTTTTTTAGATAAAGAAGATACTGACTTTCGTGATCGGATGAGGAACCGTTCCTTTAAGTATCCACTCCAAACTTATATTCAACTATCTTGTATCCATTACCATTAGCAACTTGTGATTCCTGATGCTACACATAAAAGATATAGTTAAGCAGCTGAAGAGATCAAGTTGTTTTCCAAATTTTACTTACATTACTCCTGTAATCTCATTGCACTATAACAAACCTTTTCCTTGCGCCTGTGTGCTCGAATTTCCTATTTCTTTAAATCCTTATTTGAGAAAAACAAGAATGCAATAACAGATGGGCAAAAGAAGCATAACAAATATCTTATACTCTCGAAACTGATCCATAACCATAGTTATACATAAACATAAAGAAACCGAAACATAACCAAAGGATATATAAGTATATAGGGATAACATATGATCAGATGAGAATTAAATGTTAAAAAAAACAAGAACGTACACACACAAAACATAAGTATAATCAGTAGTAAATTTTTACCTTAGATAAAGAGATAGCATTTGGAGTGGATGATATAACAGAGAGAATCGCAGAAGAAGTAGCCATGGTGTATGTATGTATCTGTGTATATGGCACTCCAACAGTTAATCAACACTTCTCATGTTCCGATGTATAAATCATACTCCGAAAGTCCAAACTAGATGTATAGTCCTGTAAAATTCTTTTAATTCAGAATGTGTGCAGTTTATTTATATTCTTATGGCTATACTTGTTGGTATTCAATAATCATAATATTACAAGAATTTGTAGGATGTTATCATGCTATAGTTCCTGATCAGTATTACTTTAGGTCTGGCATGTATAGCATTCTAGTTGTAAAAAAAAGTATGAGTGTTATCCTTCGTAAATTCTCTTACAAGGCAGCACAGTGTACATTATCGAGTTAAGTACTATATCTTATTAATGTAAAAATGTAATACAAGATATAGATTTGAAGAAACTTATGCATCATCGTCCTGCACTTGTGTCCTGCATGTCTTATCAAGTTGACTAAAGCTTCAGGTTAAATGCCTTGGACAGAAAATCATCCAGTTGAGGACTAAAGACAACATTATTAGCAATCAAGTGAAACTAAAACATGTTAGTTATAGTCAATGAACCTTTTTTTTGCCAGCCTCGTTGATAGTACTATTTGGCTGTAAATATGGTTTGATGTTTATAATGTGCTTTGCCTTTTGGGTACTGAAGTACTATCAACGAGCCATCTAACTTGGGAAATGCAAATAGCAAAACAATTCTAATTTGCCAAGCGTCTGAATTCATGTACACACAATCCATTGCTAAGGTAGATGCAGATAACAAAAAGAAGTAATATAGGGAATAAAAAAGAAAAGATACATGTTAATAGCATTTTAACCTATTCCTTTTAACCTCGGAATATACAACCCCCAAATTTTCCATGCTCACAAGTCACAGCCAAAAAAGATTTTCTTTGGCTATGACTTGTGAGCATGGAAAATAAAGAAGTATCTATTTTTCGTTTTCCTTTTTAACCTGTTCCAGTTCAGTACTATCAATTAACACAATTCAGCTTCACAAGACTTTCCAGAGATACATGTGCTTTCCAAAGAATTCGTCAAGCATTTTGTTGTAGGACTTCCTTACCACTGTTTGAATATGCCATAGCTTTTAGTTGCAGAAACCGAATATCAACATTTTGTTCAACAGACAATATCTTGCTCCACGACTTCTTCACACCATATTTCTTTATCACCCAGAAATCCAAACATAGTTTCCCACCTAGAACTCCAAGTGTTGCCATAAAATCCGACAGGTAGTGTTTATGTGTCTGTTGAAGAAGATCTCCTATAAAGGAAAAAAGCACAAGACAAATCAATACAAAACTAGAACATTATGCATCCAAATCTACATAATATAATAATACACATTCACATAGAAAGGGGGTATTACCTACGAATCGAAGCCCCAAATCCACTTAGAAGCCCCAAATCGAAAGCCCAAACTAGAGAAGCCCTGAAATCTAAAATAAACGCTAATTAGTTGAATTTTAAGTGAAAACAATTGAATCATTTGAACTCAAAACAAAGAACCCCTAATCTGAAAAATCCCTAATTGGAAGAAGTCCCAATTTGAAGCCTCAAA
This sequence comes from Kitagawia praeruptora, assembly GCA_037693485.1. Lineage (NCBI taxonomy): Eukaryota > Viridiplantae > Streptophyta > Magnoliopsida > Apiales > Apiaceae > Kitagawia > Kitagawia praeruptora. The sequence continues at coordinate 132,577,018 of CM075347.1, forward strand.
CCGAAGCCATATTCAATTGTGCAGCCTAATTTGTAGCAAATAGCGTACTAATTTGATAGAAAATTAGATAAGATTGAGAGGGAAATAGAGGTTTACGAGAGAGAGATAGAGAGATAGAGAGAACGCGAGAGAGAAAGAGCGAGATAGTAGAATGAGAGAGTAAAATCTTTATTTTATTTAAATGTTGAGAGGTTCAGATAGGCGGGATAATGTTGAGGGAACGGTGCATTATTTCACTATCTTTCAGTTTTACAATTATTTTTCTGTTTTTTAATTTTGTTTTTTACATTTTCCATTTTATATTTAATAAATAAATAGAATCTAAAAAATAATAACAATTAAATACTTTGATATTCGAAAAAAAACCCTCATTCGATTGGTAAACTCTTACTTTCTTAAAAAATGAAATATTATAAAGGTAAATGTGATTTTTAAATAATTAAATAATTTTTTGGTTAAAAAATTCAAAATTGAGTATATTAATGATCTAAGGTAACATATCATGTATGTTGCTAACATCCAACACTTTAAAGCTAAGGTAACATCATGCTTGTGGCTAAGGTAACACAAAAAACAAAATGTTATATTAGGTCCAAAGTAACATGCTAAGGTAACATATTCTAGCAACATCCGTAGGTGCAGTTCAAAAGGGGACACTAACAGTACATACCGTGGAATTATACTGTGGAATTTCTTGCGTGAATCATTGCGCCTCTTCTTTGACATTCTCCGCCTTTCCACAACATCTTTGGTGAGTAATACTCTGGGACGCCCGCCTTTATTTGGGGCTTGGTCCATTAAATAAACACTACGCAGGGCAGAATATTGTTTGTGACAACTTAATAAATTAACTTGTGAAGAATTCCACATCTTATCAATATAAAAGGCCACACCCCTTATTATCAGATAGAAGGAATTTTGTTTAAGATTATTACCGTGAACTACATTGAAATAAAGGTTTTTGAATTCTGTTCACCTGGGCACACACATTATAATCTAAAGAAGAGCAAATATGTTTAGTCGGGATATTTAGGGAAAAAGTGTGTTTACACCTTAACTACATGTAAGTGGCAAAATGGCTCACATGACTGAACGATACAAATCAAAAAAATTTAATGAGCACCTATGAATCACTTCTCTACCCTCTGGTTCTTGTCGACTTGGAATAAATCACCATTTCATAGAAGGTTTGCTCGATATACATCCCTCGCATATTCTTATTCAGTCAATGAGACTATCAGTACAACTTAAAACACGTATTCCATTTCATCTCAAGTTCTTAAAATTTACAATTGACCACACGTGCAAATGTTCATATACACAATAGATTAGGTACAAAGTTATTACAAGATCGTAAATAAAAGCAGTAACTAAAAGCAAATTGTCAAAACACATGCAAAGCATTCTAAAAAAATTCCTAAAACCTAAGTTATTTGTTTTTTAGTAAATCTTGAATTTGTGAATCATAAACTTCATTTTGATGTTCATATTCCAGTATATATATAGTGACTCCAAGAGATCCGTTGAGTTTGTAGGTTAGGATGACTTAAGGTATAAATACTATAAAATTTCAATATATTATTACTTGGAAAAATTAATTACCTTGATAGCTAACACGTACTCTCAGCAATCCAAAATTGCACAGACAATGGCAATAAAAATTGGGCATGCACACAACTCTGTAACACAAATTAAAAAAAAATTATTCTAGCAACATACTAATGTCCCGGACAACATAGAAATTTAGAACCTCTATATGCAAATGTTTTTACAAAGTTTAATCCACCAATCTTGGTCACAATAGTCAGAATTCAAAAAAAGAAAAAAGAAACACAAATATTTGGGTGCACAAAACAGCTTGAATTTAGAAAAAAACAAACAAACAACTGGTGCAAAAGATTGCAGGAGTCTAACCAGTTTCGTAGCCGATAGTTAGTTTACACTTGAGCATCACACTTACTACTCCCTTCAATGTATCAATTAATCAGAAAAGAACCATCAAATAACTTACTTTTTAAGGATTTTTTGGAATTTAAATTACTAAAAACATTATTAAAATCTAGTGTGCAAATTATAATTTGACGTGGCATATATTATAAGAGTGTTACGACAAGTGAGAAGATATATTAAATGGATCAGGGTTGGCAAAATCCCATTGTATTTCACTTTCTCAAAATTAAATGGACCTGTGAAATAATGCTGGAACCTAGCAACATGCTTTCTGGAATTCTGGCAGTTGCTACTGACAATAAATGGATGTCATGAAATTGTTGATCTAAGGTACGGCTCTAAATATTTATCTACATCTTACTATATGTATTACTGCAGTCTAATACCTAAAATTTGCACGAAAACTATATATGAGTTACATATTGCGCAATAATGATGATTGAGATGATTAGATATTCATCACTTGGCTGCAAAGATGCTGCGAATGAGCCAGGTATAAACAAATCAAATAAGTCCAGACTCCCTTTCAATATCTTGACAATGTTCTCTTCTACATTCAATTAGAGCTCTAGATTCAATAGTCGAGTTCTCCGATTTAACCAATGCACCTGGACAGGGTGAACTTTTTTATTGCTAACAATAATCTCAAGAAATTAGAATGTTTTGCAGGACGCCCTTCGGGAATCAAATTATAGTTTTAAAATCTTTAATCATACAGAGGTAGAATAGCTGGAAAAGGTAACTGGACTCAGTTTGAAGTGGAGAACCATGATATCGAAATTTTAAGAGAAAGTTACAATCATTAAAATAAACTAAAATCTGGATTGTGGAATAGAATGCAACTTGTATAATGTGGCTGGAATTCACGAAAGAGGGGCTTAAATTAATATTCAAAAATTATAAGTGTATTAAACTACGAAAATAAACCGTCCATGGAATAACTGTTCCACGAACAGATCCTCGTGAAATTGTATAGTTTCATCAGCTTGTTTGTTTATTTTTTTTTTGGTTAGTTTTATGCATATATAAGTTCAGGTAGGACTTGTGGAGCTGGAGGAAGAAAATAACAGGGGCCTAGCTTCTTGCCTAAACGAATTAATAACCCGTTCATTTGACAAAATGTAACAACCAAATTTCTAGATAAAATTAATAAACTCATACTAATTGTTAGAAAAAATTAATTGGATCATTTTCATTAGTGTTGCAGTTCAGTTTATATTTTGCAGCCTAAACAAAGGACTTGAATATAGAATATTATAACATACAACATCTTCACTTTATTTCTTCTTGATCTACGTCTCTATTGGATGATTTATAAACCATGGGCAGAAACCAAAATGAGTTGCATCAAAATCAATAGCAATATTAAATTGATAATATAAATACGCAGCTGTAAATAAAGTTAGAAAAATTCACTTATTGCAGATATAGCTTACAGATACTACCCCTATTATTTGCACTATAGTTTTTAAAGAAGGCCTAATCTTCGAAATGGATTGGTGTAGCATCCCAAAATCCGGGGTACAGATATGGGGCCACTATCCACAAACAATATTATACAACCCTGGATATAAACAATATAAAATGATAAAACCCCCTTAACCAAGATCGCATACAGGTTATGGTATGAAACAAACTATCGAATTATAAATTTACAACCATTCTCAGAATAAAATATTATACAATTTTTATGAATAGAAAAATTCACTGTCTAACTACATATCCAACCTTGACAATTCCCAAACTCTTACTTGAAAAAGTCCATAACTCGAACGCCTCCTCTCGCTGCCTATAGAACAATATCATTGACCACTAGGTTCCCTGATTACCTCTAACAACTGGAGAAAATAAACAGAAGCAAGAGTGAGCCAACAATGCTCAGCAAGTGTAAATAGTGATGACAATTTTAAGAACGACAACAATTCTGATAAACAAAAGAGTTTCATCTCATTCTATGAAAGAATCAGTTATATCGACTTTTAGATTGCCACAAGGGCCAACAATTCATCATTCATAAGGGGCATCTGAAACTAGAATTGAAAAGAATTCCGATATCAAAATATTATTCAAACAGACTTTCAAGAAGTCAAGAACTGAACATCTCAATCTCAAAGTATGGATTAGAATTGGAATTTTTAATTATTTAAAAAAAATCATCAAGGTTAGGCTGCTGATCAGTCAGCACTAACCCCGGACAAACGCACACAGCAATGTCCTAAAATGGATCCATGGCACACATTGGCCCTAACTTCTGACCATTAATTTGGTCTTCCCGAAGGGACATCTATTGACCATTAAACTGGCCTCCCCGAAGGGACATCTATTGACCATAATATCGTCTCCCCGAAGGGACATCTATTTTTAAAAACATTTCCAATTCTAAGTCATCCACACTTGGTGTTGGAACAATCGACAACCTTTGCCAACCAATAACTGGAAGACTCACGTTTCAGAATAACGACTCATAATCCAAGAGTCAATGAAAGATTCAAGATCAATAAGTTTGATACGAATAAATAGATTTATAACATCAGCAACTTATCTAAAGAAAATTTCATTTGAGCAAGAATAAGGGTATGAATTGCGATAAGATTTTCAACAATTGAAGTTCTAGACTAAAGCAAGGATATGGTCAAACACTAGGCGCATTGTAAAGTTTGAGTTTCCATAAGCAGATAAAGTAGCTTAAACATTTGTTTATAAAACGATTCCAATATGGAAAAGTTCAAAATATTTAAAAAAAAACATTTTTCTAAATGGGGTCCTGTTGTGAAAATAAGCTAGAATCAAGAGTTTCGCTAGCAGGCTTTCCTAAGAGTTTAAAATCTTGGATTCTCGTTTGTTCAGAAAATTCTTAGACAATTTCGACGAAAATAAGAGAAATAGCTTTCCAGTGATAAGAAAATGAGCGAGAAAGGTTATTTGTCAAATTCTTTTTAAATCGGATATTTGAATCATGGGTATGGGAGATAAACAGCATCACACTATTTGAAAAAGTATATGTCATCCGCCATTTATACTTGGCCAAATCATCACATACTACAAGTAAATTAAATTACATCACTTGAACAATAAGTGATTAGCAAAAACACTTGCCTCGATTCGTGGAGTTCCTGATTTCATATCAGTACTCAACTTAGCTTCTCGTCAGTCTCTTTCCTTACATATGGTTTCTTACTTGGCCCTATGTTCATCTTTCTTTCATACTTTACCAACTCCATGCCAGCACACCTGCTGATTTGATAACTATTCCTCTGTTCGGCTTTCCGTTTACCCGCTCCGTCTCCCACTCGAACCTTTACAAGGTCAAATACGGTTTCAGTACTAATTCAAGCAAAACCTTATCGTTTGCTCTATTCTACCCATGCGCGTCCTATAACGCTTACATATACAATACATATAGACATATTCATTCATATTCACATAATAGTCTTACTATAATCAACAAAGTCACATAAACACATCACATAACCATTTCAAAACAACACAACCAATTAATATTTAAAACCACGATATATTCTCGAAATAAACCACTGATACATATACTTAACCCTTAGTAATCATAACACACCTTCAAGCATTGAAATTAAATAGGTTTTAAATAGATTTGCAGGGGATTTTTAGAAAATTTCGGCATGAGATATTCGTTTATCGGACTATGGGCACAGCCCCTCAATATCAATCATAAACTATTCATCCCTGTTTTTTTAAAAAAATAAAGCTGCCTCAACGTGCAGCAACAACACATAAGGAAATTTACCCGCCCTGACATGCGGCACATAGCACATAATAATTTACATTAACACTACTACTTACGCTACATCAATGATCGTATTTCTCACGCATTTTAATGATACGCGTGACAATCAATCATTAATGTTCGTAAGCCCTAGGGAACAACCCCTAGCACTAACTATTACTTACGCTATATCAATGATCACATCACTCAAGTATATTAATTATACTCGTGATGGCTAATTATGGATATTTGTAAGCCCGAGGAACTAGTTGAAGAGAATTACACAAGTCCTTAAATATTGACATTTAAGACTTGTGATCTCATTACAACTCCTCGCAGATAAACACATAATAGAATGAATCTAACAATTAATCTTTGATAAATAACATATAACATTTTACAATTACTTAATCGACGCCAATCTGACCACATACAATTCACTACCAAGAATTTGACAGGTATAGCATTTAACAGATAATATGACTCGACTACTACATTTAGCACATATAAACCATTTACCATTAGCAAGGTCACATAAACTTCATCATTATATGACAAATAATAATTAACCACTAACGACCACAAGCCCGATAATTATAATTACCAACATATAACTTTAACATACAAACGCCCATTTGCTTCCACATACGAACTCTGTTTACTTCTTAAATTAAGCCATTAATTAATAATCACAGTATGGTCTTACCAATTATCAACTAGTTATTATTAAGAACAACTAAGTACACTTAATTACTTATAACAATCAAATTTACACCACCCTCATCATATTATTCTTTCTTTTCCCGAAGTCAACCTTAATGGCTCAACTTTGACCGATCATATCTCATTCATTTTAAATACAATTGACATGATTCAAGAGCCCATTCCATCTATTTTTTCGCAAGGAATCCAAATATATAATTCATTTTCAGATCAGGTTTGAAATAGGTACTGAACGAATTGATTTACAGTAGCAGTTTTTAATTGTATGCTATTATCTATACACGCAACCAAGATCAATCAACAATTAACACTCTACATCATACACACAAGCCACATCATCACAATTAGTTAACAATTATACACCTTCCGAATTAAACTAAGAAAATTAAAACAATGATATCACAATTTACCTAAAACTACAATTAATAATTACATCAAAATAAAATAATTAAATAAATGAATAAAAAATATTATACCTTTCCGATTCCGATTCCACAAAAATCTTCCCTCCCCTTCCCCTCTCTCTCTCTCTCGCCACTGCACAGCCATACAACTCGCCACCACCATGCAGCCCTTCCACCGCGCCTCCTCTCCCGTACACGACCTGCCTCCCTCCGCTGCACACACCCCTCGCGCACCACGCTCACACACTCTCACGCGCCTATACACACACACGCGTGTATGCATATATAGATACATAGGTGTGCTATCAAACCCCCAATTCCTCCTTTCTCTCTCTCAATTTCTCTCCCACGATTTCTCTCTTCCTCCCTTCTTTTTTTTTTCTTCCCGATCTCTTTCTCTCCCTTCTTTTCTTTTCTTCTGCTTCTATTTCTTTCTTCTCCCATTCTCTCGAATGTTCTCTTGCTTGCTGTGTTTTTTTTCTTAATGGGCTTGGCCCAACCACATATATACTACTATCCACTAATATCGGGCCCAATTTAAAACACTACCGATTCGCTTTTAATCCAATAAACAACTTTTATTAATCGAAATTAAATAGAACCTCCGGAAAAATACGTTTTTCATTTTAAAAAAAAAAGAATATAAAATTACAAGCACGCCCATATTTTTAAAATATTTTTAGGATTAAAAATGAATTAAATATGAATTTAACAAATTTGGATTCTTTAAATACAATAAAACTCTTTAAATCATTTTAAAATACCACAACACCCAAATTAATTCACCCAACAATTTTAAAAACTCAATAAATATATAAAGATAATATCACAGAGGATTTTATGATTTTTGATTCCTCCGATAATTTTATAAAATTTACAGAGGATAAACAATGCATTATTTAAATATTTTTAAATCCTCAAAAATACAAATAGAAATACACCGACCTTAACAGCTCACACAAATCATCATATAAACACATAAACACAACTTCACATATTTTTCACCTTTACAACAACATTCACATAATATAATTCATAATTAATATTAATAAATATTTATAAAATACTAATTTTTCTAGGGCGTTATAATTGGCATCAAAAGAGTGGGAGAGCTTGATGTTAATCTGTTCCATGCTACAAGGAAAAGAAAGTTTACTGTTCCACAGGCAGAAGAAAGGGCTCTGGAGCCTCTTTATGGGAGGATCACCTGAGGGAACCTCATTGGTGTCCTATCAAAATTGTATCTCTTGAAGGTGGCTGTGTTTGCAAGGTATAGCTAGCTAAAATAGATTTTAGCTATAGATGCATCTACTGGTTGTCATAACCAATTAGTTGGTTGCCCTCTTTTTCTGTAATTCTTTTTTGGGTTTACTATATCATAGGAAATAATTGACGAAGAGGATGAGAAACTAAAAAGGCTGAAGGCGGAGTGGGGTAGTGAAGTCCAGATGGCTGTGGCTACTGCTATCATGGAGATGATTGAGTACAATAATCCCACCGTAAAGGACGACGTATGGAGCTGTGGAATCACAAGGCAGGATGGAAAGCAACACTACCTGATGGAATATCTTGTGTACTCAAGGGTTTAAAAGAGGAACAAAGCCTATAAGGTAAAATTATATCTGGTCGTATTCCACTTTCTCTGTATCTCCTTATTGCTGTAAGATTATAGGCTTATAGAAAATTCTTCCAATCTTACACTTGGTTTCATGTGCCCTCTCTACTGATTTGGTAATCTATATATGTGCACAGACAATGGTAATCAAAATTGGGCATGCACACAACTCTGTAACACAAACAAAAAAAAAATTATTCGAAAACACACTCACACAAACACGTTTCAGCAAATCAGGAAATTTATATATGTATGCTTACATATGACGGAAAAAGAAGAAGGAATTAGGGGGATTCTTACATGTATGTATACACATGATAGTGATTAGGGCTAAGACCATTACCTAAGATCTCGAGTATTGCCAAAAGATCCCCAAATGGATGATACTGCCCCAGTCCACAACCGTGATGAAACTGCCCAAGTCCACAGCGACTGTCCGGGCAAAGCATAGGTCGCACAACATATAGATAGGACAGAATATGTAATTTCATTAAAACTAAGGGCAACTAAGTAATTTCACAAGGGTTTTTGGCTCAAAATTGTCCCCCTGTTCTGCTATTATATATAGAAGATGATTAAAACTTGAATATCTCATTCATTTCTTAACAAAATCAAGTAATATTCAAATTGTAACAAAATCATTTTTTTTCTCCTCTACAAATTGATATTGATTTTCACTATCGATAAGAAACCTCAGCTAAGTAAGATCTTTATACACAGGCAGACCCCATTTTGCCACTAAAAATGATCATAAACAAATTTGGTAGTTACGTCTACTCAAAGATTTTGGTAAAGATGATGCTAATTGATTATAGTCCAAGATGTCTTTAGAAGCTTTGATAATAATTTTTTGACTAGTCCGTTTCTACAGTATGTTTGTTCAAACATTGTTGCTGAAGCCGAAGAAATTGAAATTATTCTGGCGCAACAAAATGATATGTTTTGTGCATCCTGGAGGGCCGCGAAACATTGGCGGAACTGAATGCAGCGTATGGTGTTACCGAGCATGATATCGTAATTTATGGATGTGACTTTGTTCCCCCTTTTCCCACACTACGCCATAAACGCACATACGCAACCCCCATTTTCAGTTGCGTAAGGCCTAAAAACCGTTGCGTAAGGTCTTACGCAACGCTAGAGGGGCGTTACCAATACTGGCGTTGCGTAAGACCCCTAACGCAACGCTTTTTCAAACTATTGAAACACTTCAAAAAGCATTGCATAAGAGGCCTTATGCAACAACAAAAGCATGCAAACGCAACACTTCATGGGGTTGCATAAGATGTTTCAGCGATGTCAGCATGCTGACATGGAAGCAAGGTGCCACGCCAGCATGCTGACATGTAATCAAGTGCCACGTCAGCATGCTGACATGTCATTAGTGGGGCCCACAAGTGCCACATCACAAATGGGGTGGCATGCCACGTCATCAGTGGGGCCAACCAAGGTACCATGTCAGCACTAGGGCCCACATGCCACGTCAACAGTAGGGCCAACTATCTAACGCAACGCTATTCGAGTCTAATGCAACATCATTTTTTTTTGCAACATCAGAAGTATATAAAGCAACACTAAATATAGCATAATGCAACATCATATATAGTCAAATGCAACACTTTTTTACAAAAAATTTGAAATGGCTGCTTTGTTTATACATAAAACCATCCTGTCCAAACCAAGCCAACAAACAACTAATACAAACCAGCCACAAGGCAATGTTGTAACCAACAAAATACTGAAGCAACAATTTTACAAATTCTTACCAACATGTACTAAAATCAAGCACTTGCACTAATTCTAAGTTCAAAGTACGTCAACTAAAAATTCAAAAATACATAAGCAAATAGATAAGAAACATTGCAGCATCCACTAAAGCCAATAGGATCAGACCTTAATGGTCTACCCTCCAATGTGTAACCATGCACTGACTGAATGCAACGAATTGCTCCTCCTCCTTCAAGTAAGTAATATACCTGGAAGAATAAAAGGTTTATAATCCAAAAGTTGATATAAATCAACTTCATACATCTATAAAAACCAAATTGCACAAAGTTATGACATATAACTATGCATAAGGAATCCGAAACACAAATTGAAGTGTCAAAAGCTGGCATATACATAATCCATAATAAAGACAATAACAATATAAAAAAAAGCATCAAAGAAATGCTCTGACCCTTAGATTTAAAGAAATGCTTAATTCAGAACTATCACATATTTGCAGCAACGAAAGATCATGTGCATGCATGTTTAACAATGGTATATTAGGCTTAAGTGAATAGTCCACGAGAATTTATAATTAAAGACCAACTACGAATAATCAGAAATTAAAGACCGATGAGGTAGATGTACAGTCACATTTACAATGTATAATAGTTTCCAGGGTAATTAAACATTTCAATATACTTCTTTTCCCTTGTACAGTTCTACTTCCTCCTCAGTTAATAACAATACTTCGTCAATTAATTTTCAAAAATACATCATATAAAATTAACCCCCTGCATCCAGTCTATTCTTGCTGCATTGCATTCAACAAATTATGGTCTCATTTCTCTATTTCATTTTCATCACATGCTGTAAATAATGTACTTAATTTATCCGGGGCCTAGCATTATTTCTATTTATCAAGATCAATAGGCAGCAGTTTATAGTGAGAAAAATAGAATAAACCTAATAAATGAACCATGTCTGTAAAAAAAATATAACAACATACTGATAGAAAAGCAGATACCTGTACAGTTGTGCACTTGAAAGTTAATTTTCCCTTATGCTGATGACTAGCTATTAACTGGTAATCTACCGGCAGCTTCTGTATTGAGTGAAGAGCTGCAACATGATTACGTAATTAGAGTAATGCATTTGCAAAGTTGATTACATGTGAAGAAGTTCGTCAAGTGATACTTTTACTAGCACGATTTTATTAGCTAAAATCAAATCAAGTATTACTCTTCACAATTTTCTGATTGCAATAAATCTTAATTATAGAGTTTCCAGTGGCTCAGATCATCTCAGCAAGTACGTTTTTCAATACAAAATTCAGTGATTGCAAAAAATACATGTAGTATAGTTGTCAAACAGCAACATATGTGATCCAATCGATATCCAGGGAAATAGAGTGTGAAAATGCAAGTATGTAACTTAAAAATGCTTGTAAAAGTAATTTTTTTGTTGTATGTCTTAAACATATTTACGCTCAGAACTTCTGCAACCTAATTTTGTCTAGTCCAGATGCATTAAGTAGTGTTACATCATGGCTTCTTATAGATCCATTAAGTAAACATCAGAGGCATATTACCTGGTATCCGGGTCCTAATAATGCTCACTAGAGCTGCATTTTTAATTGACTTGGAGAATAATACTGTGTAGGATACAAGTCTCACCTTTGATTTACAGGGACTCTAGCTTAGTATCTTTAAGATATCATGTTTCTGGTTTTGGGTGAAGATATATAGTACACATGCTTCTTTTCTGAAGTCCCGTGTATGCAGAATCAGGATGTGCCAAGTATCTCTATGTGTGTTATCTGAAGGTGCAGCCGCCCTGGTAAATAGTTGTTCCTGGATGCTAGAGAAGGAAATGAATGGAATATATAGTTCAGACTCAGGTCTGAAATAGAAAACTGAATGACAACTATGACTAATAAAGACTTCATCTAAAACAATAGCAGACATTAAAGCAATCAAGATATTCTGAAATCAGCCTTGCTACTTAAGAACATTAAATTTATGCAAATCACATGTCAACGTCTGTATCAAAAATGATCCCCAAATCAGCGTTGCTACTTAAGACTGCTTCTGTAATGGATTTCATTGTTGCCTTGTCCTCGGATTAGGAATATGATCCCCAATTTTTAATTATGAATCTAGGGTTTAAAACTGTACCATTAGGCTCCAAGAATTGACTGCCAGAAGTAATAGCTCCAAGAGGCTCAATGACCTTTCCCTGATTAATCATTACGAATACACAACCGATATTAGTCAACAGACGGGTGCATAAATCATTCTCTCTGTTCACCATGAAAAATGCATAGTATTTGGTTGAGATAGCTGCAATTAATCAAACAATGAAAAACTGAAATAAATTTTCCTCGACTTCTGAAACTATGCAACAGTTAGAATTGTAAATCCAACACATAAACTTTTACTTGTTGATCATGAACACATACCAGACAAGTTTGAAGGTCGTCCAGGAACATAAGCACTGGCTGCAATGTACAACCAAAGTGGATCACATAAAAAGACACTACTGCTTGACTTGCGGTTGTAACTGCAAAAGACACCCATTCCATGAAATAAAAAGAGATACTTCAGGTAACGCCACACAAAGGAAACAAGAACATAAAAAAAATTATATCCAGCTTGTGATAAACGTAAAGTACAGCTAAATACTGATATAGAGTTCATACATATCTGCAGCATGCCCCTGAGATAAATTCAAGTTACATATTATAACAATACACAGAAACTAACACAAGTATTTGTTTTGAAATCATATAGTTTATCAGAATGCACCGAGCTTAAAACACATACCAAAAATCTCTAACTAGAATCTTAGAAGTAAATTCGAAAGCAGATTGGCAGTAAAAAAGAACCAACAGTACATGATTCTTAACAACAATCTACAACAAAAACCCATAAACAACAACTCAAATCTAAGAACGCAAGTAAGGACCAAACACACTGACTTGAAAGTACAAATCTTTAACAATAATGCACAAACTTGAAAACCCCACAAACAAATAAAAGAACTCAACAAAAATCCACAAGAAATAGAAGAAAAAAAAAAGAGACAAACCTTGTGAGTCCGTACAATATCCTATCTGTTATGTATAACGTGTATCACTCAGTAAGTGTCATACCTCAAAATCAAAACCAAACAAAGATTAAATCTTAGATGTTGAACACAAATTAAGCCCAAGTTTGTTGAACAGTTCGAACCCTAATTGAATCCGTCAACCGCTTGAATTAAATCATAACCCAGCTCGAACACCTTTAATTAAAGTGAGAGAGACAAGAGAGTGAGTGGAGAAACCCAACGAGAGAGGAGAGACATGAGAGAGTGGGAGAGAATGACTGAGTGGGATAGAATGAAGCCCCAATTTGTTTTTACCCAATTTTTGGTTTGCCGCTCTCAATTATTTCAATTATTTCATTTGTCGCTTTCAATAATTCAATACTACAACTACGTGTCCCTCCCTTTATTTTCAATTATTTTTACTTTAAAAATTTTACAAATTTTTTTAATTTATTGAGATTAAATTATTACCAAAACATTATTGTAATAATTAATCTGTAATAATCCAAAAATTGTTATTTTTTACATTAAACTTTTTAATCATTTAAATCAAAATAGAATTAACATTCGGGGCAAGACAAGTTAAAAGGAATGTCTAATTTAATCGATTTGACTTTTATAAAATAAACAAAATAAATCGAGAAATATTTTGAAAAATTTCCGCATCACTAAAATCGTTATATCTTGACATCCGTGCGATTGGAACATCGAAAAAATAATTTAAAAAATAGATTCATCATTCGGGACAAGACTAGTTAAAAGTAAAGTCCACTTTGACTGGTTTGACCGTTATAAAACCAAACCAACTACATGTAGGAATTTTTTTGAAAAATTACCGCGACACTATAATCGTTATATCTTGACATCCGTGCGATTGGAACGTCGAAAAAATAATTTAAAAAATAGATTCATCATTCGGGACAAGACTAGTTAAAAGGAAAGTCCACTTTCACAGATTTGACCGTTATAAAACCAAACCAAGTACATGTAGGAATTTTTTTGAAAAATTACCGCGACACTAAAATCGTTATATCTTGACATTCGTGCGATTGGAACGTCGAAAAAATAATTTAAAAAAATAGATTCATCATTCGGGACAAGACTAGTTAAAAGGAAAGTCCACTTTGACCGGTTTGACCGTTATAAAACCAAACCAAGTACATGTAGGAATTTTTTTGAAAAATTACCGCGACACTAAAATTGTTATATCTTGACATCCGTGCGATTGGAAAGTCAAAAAAATAATTTAAAAAAATAGATTCATCATTTGGGACAAGACTAGTTAATAAAAGAAAATAAACATCTAATGCAACACTTCAAACAGAAAATGCAACACTACTGATACCTAATGCAACGCTTCTGCCACGTCAGCATTAGTGGGTCCCCTTATGCCACGTCAGCAGTGGTGGGTCCCACATCTGCCACGTCATATTTTTTTAAAAAAAATATAAATATATCTAATGCAACACTTCAAACAGCAAATGCAACACTACTGGTATCTAATGCAACGCTTCTGCCACGTCAGCAAATGCCACGTCAGCAAAGGTGGTCCCCACTTCTGGCACGTTAGCAAGTGTGGGTCCCACAAGTGCCACGTTAGCATTATGGGCCTCCAGCCACGTCACCCTTGTGGGTCCCACACTGCCACGTCAGCAGTGGTTGGTCCCACATCTGCCACGTCAAATTTTTTAAAAAAATATATAAATATATCTAATGCAACACTTCAAACAGCAAACGCAACACTACTAGTATCTAATGCAATGCTTTCTACCACGTCCGCAAAATGCCACGTCAGCAAAGGTGGGCCCCACTTCTGCCACGTCAGCAAATGTGGGTCCCACAAGTGCCACGCCAGCAATTGCCATGTCAGCACATGTGGGTCCCACTTCTACCACGTCACCATTTATTAAAATAAAAAATATCTAACGCAATGCCATCAGTTAGTGTTGCATAATGTGAAACACTGTCGGTAATACGCAACAATAAATTATATCTAACGGAACACCAGTTCAGCTCAGTTGCAAAAGACCCAAAATCTCTATCTAACGAAACGCTTTCTGTGCAACGCTTTGTAAAAAGGGTTGCGTATGCTCACTTATGGCGTAGTGCCAGCATAATGCATACAAGCTAAAGGAACCAGCTTTGATGAATTCTGTCTGAAACTGATATATGGCGTCCAGGATGAACATTTATAAAGTTGTTCATCCAAGGAAGGTGAATAAAATATACTCAGACAAAAAAGAGAGTTGTGTATCTTGGTTCTCACAGTTAAATTTAATTTTAAAAGTGTTTTCTGTTTACAAGAGTTTAAAAATGTGTGAACTGTTTGAGGATTTAGTCCAACTGCATTGTATCCTAAAGTTATGGATTTAATGGGCATAATTTTACTTAGACAATTTATGCATTTTGAACTCTTAAATCTCTTTACTTTAGTGAAGCTGAAGCTTGGAGAGCACTACACCATAAAAGGCCTACGACCACATTTAGAGCCTGTGTTGCCATAGCATATGTTGCCTTTGCCATGCATGTTTTTGCCTAAGAGAACATTGTCATTTTTATGTTGCCTCAGAGAGCAAAAATATGTTGCCATAGAGTAAAAGTGTTTGCATGTTGCCATAGGTATCAAATTGTGTTGCCATAATTTTGGAATGAACAAAATTTTACATTTTCTACTAAAAATAAAAGTTTAACCTTTTTTCACATGAGAATAAATTTATTTGGATAGAAATAATTAAGAAGTATTTATAAAAATCAAGAATATTTCAGTAAAAGTGAATGTTTCAATAAAAATGTTAAAACTTTTCAAGATGAATAATTTTATTGTTATATTCAAAATTATTAAACAAAAAATTTAAAATGAATTTTTTTTCCAAATGTATTAAAGTATATCATTAAAATAAAAATATTTTTTTATATCATTGAAAATATTTGAATACATTATTTCACATTATGTAAAAAGAATTAAATAAATAAAAAAATGAAATTTAAATTGTTTTTTAAATAAATAAAAAATTGAAAAGTTAAATTGTTTTTTCCTTCCAACATGCAAAAGATGAAAATTTTGGTGAAATTATTGAGCGGCAAAAAGCCCGCCCACTGTTTTGACTAGTAAAAAGACAGCCCGCTCTTCTCACACTTCACTTTCCTCTCTCGGTCTTCCCTCTCTCTCCCTACTAAACTCTCCGCTGCTTCTTTACGCACTCCCCTCTCCTCTCTTCCCTCTCTCTCACACACTCTCTCTACATTCTTGGCTGCTTCAATGGTTCAATTTGGATTTAATCGGTTTAATGTTTGCCTTTAGTGTAGTATTTGTTTCCACTAATTTGGGCCTTTTTTCTATCTCAGGGTTATTTTCGAATTAGGGCTTCAATCAGATCGGATCAATTTGGGGCTTCAATCGGGTAAGGTCAATTTGGAGTTTCAATTGGGTTCAATTTAAGGATTTTGTTTATTTTCAATTAGATAGAGCTATAATGGTTTAATTATAACAAGTTTTGAGATATTTGTTTTGCTTGCTTTGATAGGGATATAAGCTAGTCAGGCAGTGCAAGAGTATTGTCAGTATTTGTTTTTCAAAAGGGAGATTGTAAGAGCTTTGCTTATGTTCTTAATTTCTGTATGTCATATGTTCTTAATGTTCTTAATGCAACTACTTGGGTAATTAATACCTGTTTATAACTGAGATATGGAATGAGATTAGGTAATTTATAACTAAAAAATCAACCTAGAAAAGTTCGAATGGTTTACTTGGTTAATTAAGTATACAGGGAAGAAAGAGTAACATTCTCCGACACTGGACATGGATGTTATTTAAGCCGACGAGAGGCCCGATTTTGAAGAAGTAAAGAAAATTAATGAAAGAGATCTTTAGATTGACAAGTAACTTAATTGAGGTTTTGTGGAATCTGTAAGAATAAATTATAAATTGCTTCTTAAATCATACAGCCCCGTCTAGATGAAGTAACCTCAGGTTGGGCCTGAAGTTGCCATATATAAACTAGAAGCCGAACTTTTTTCGCAAATTTTGGCACGTACTGGAGTATTCTTTAAATGTTGTGTATGTTTTCATTTAGATAATGGTTTCTTTCCTAAAGGCTTTTCCTACTAGGGAACTGTTACATTGAAATAATGCAAATCCTTTGACTTTCCCACAAGTTACCTCTTAGCATTATTCATTAAAGCGTCAGCAATGCTACTCAAAGCTGCTCGTGTTATACGATTTGACCCCAAAAAATAGTATGATGGAAATTATGATTATTTGGAGGTCCAGCATAACATTATTACTGCCATGCATGTATTAATTTGGTAGATGGTTCTCTTTACCATCTGTTTGTGTACATGATATTGTACAGGACTCACACATCAAGTCAGGAAGCAGGCAAGATTCTCTGGAAGGTGTGCCCCTTATTAATGTTCTGAAAGCTAACTATTTCTGCAGTGATAGTGGTTATTAAAGGAGCATCATATTCAAAGAATATGACAAACCTAATACAAAAAAAAGATTTGTAATATGACAAACCTTCAAATGTACTAGATCTATCCTCATCTTGTAATTATATTTTTAAAGTTAATCTAATCGATCATATTGTTAATCGATGGCGATGATTTTGATGTATAGGTTTAGGAAGAATTGGACGATTGGTTGCTAGAGTTGTTCTGCAAAGAGATGATGTTGAGCTTGTTGCTGTTAATGATCCTTTCATCTCTACTGATTACCTGGTAATTATTATATAATTTAACTATATTCTTTTATTATTTGCGTTATTTATGACTAAACATATTTGATTTCGCGGTATTTATCTAGTTTTGCTCTTTTGAGTTGCTGATCTGTTTCTTTATTTTCCGTGTGTTATTATTCTGGATATTGTTAGGGTTAGATGTTTCTTGTTTGATATAGATTTAATTCATTAATCTTACATTTAAGTTTTTAAAATAATGTTAATTGCCAGTATAAGCAGTTTTTTAACTTACAAAAACTATGTAAATTACTATCTAGTTGTTAAATAGTTCTATGTTCTAGAATGGATATTATTAATATTTACGAGTTCAATTGAAAAATTGAAACTGAAATAAGCACCAACTCACTGTCAACTACAAGTCATCGTTATATAATATGAGTCCCCCCCTTTACAGTATAAGGTGGGATAAGATTGAATATTTAAGAATAAGTTGATTATTGTAGAGAGTAGTTCAGAGTCAATTTTTAGTCAATTTACAATACAAGCTTTATCTTTATTAATATCTTTATTAATATTTACTTTATCAAGCTTTAATATGTTAGTAGATTTAAAAATGCTTTGGCTTACTGTTTATATTGGACCACGGCGAAGCTCAGTGAGTCTAATAAAACATTTCATCCAATTTTTTTTTTTTGGGACTATAAGTGCTGTTTGGTTTGCATGTTTATTTCCTCTGAAATCTGATATTTCTGATCCTGTACTGATGACGGTGTTGTGCAGATATACAAGTCTCAAAGGAATATGATTCTCTGTGTTTTAGCATGCCTTCTCTATTGGTACATTAACACAATAGTGTAATCCTATATCAAGTTTTCTATTTGTTCTTCTTGCAGCACTAAAAGAATCTGTTAATTTTTTGTTTGCTGAAGGTGTATCTACCATATCTGCAAGTATTATAAAGATATAAGAAGTATGGAGAAGTAGAGAAGAGGTACAAGGTTCAGTAGGTTCCCCATTTCTTTTTACTTGCTGAGCCATGTGGAAATCAGTGTTGCTAGTTGCCCTTATGTGAGATATTGTTGTGTTCTATGGCTTCAAAATATTCACAGTTGTCATCTTCTATGTACCTATATTATACTTAGTTTTGTAGCCGGTTCCTAATTCTAATATGCACCTTTCTTGTATTGAGACCCAGGACACATACAAGTTGCTTAATGCAAACCATTATATGCTTGATATTGGGATTACTTAACATTTTCACAGATAAATCGTTGACTGCTATTTTTTTAATGCTAACATATAGTAATTGTCAACATGACTTGCCATATTCTATTTTCCTTATTAAAAGACAGCAGAGTCGAAGTTAATACTGTTAAACATGAAGTCTGAAATAAGCAATTTAAGTATTAGTAGTGTCCTAGGCATTAGTTGCAGGAGAATTCTTGCTTTATTGTCTTTTAAATACCTTTGCGAGTTGCTTGAAGTTTAACCTGACCATCGCATGTGATGGCAAGATGATTTTAACTTCATTTTCTAGAGAACATCTACCTTTTAATTTTGTTCATTAGGTAGTAACAGTAGCGTACATATTGATTTAAACATATGGTGATAGACACAAGAAGTCATCTCTCATTCACTGCTTGACATTCCTGGTCCCATGTGTTGTCCATCACAAGGACCATAAGCCCAGCCACAAAGAAAAATGTAAATCAAATTAATCAGGCTCAATCCAGCAAGAAACCGGTAATAGTAATCATAGTGACCTTCATTAATATTACTCGAAATCCAACTTGCCTTTCCTTCTCTTCCAGTAATTTCATCAATGGTATCAAATTTCCAGCTGACATTCCAACTCCCCATCCCATGACACCTTCTGAAGCACAAAATTAGAATTGCACTGTGAATAACTTGAGCTTTTTTGGTAATTTCTTCTTGCCTCCCCGGTTTTGATTTTTTTGGGTTCCTTGATTTTTCTTCTCCTCCAACTGCTTTGTAGTTCTTTTGCTTCCCTAATTAGTACTTTCTTGTCAAACAAAAATTGTGTGTAAAGGGCTATGTTTAGATTCTTGCTGTGTCCTTGATAGTCTTAACATGTTAAGATTAAATTGAATTGCTATACATGTTAAAATTGGTGAAGATAGATCTCTGCCTATAATTGCATTAATTTAATAGTTGAATAATGCTTGCTTGCAGGGCTTACGATAGTTACATTCTTAAAGAAGGTGGCAAATTTATTGCAAAAATATTTCAAGGAAAAGATACAAGTCTTTTATACTTTCAGGTTAGTGATCCAAATCCTATATACAGTTTAAATCTGCTCGTGATTCAGTTTAGAACATTGAGTCGCGAAATAAACAAATTGGTATTTTACTTGAGCTACTTATCTATTCTTAAATGTATCTTTGGAACAGATTCTACCTCAAAGTTGCTGGAGCTAATGAAGTGGTGGGTGATACAGCAAATAACATTGCAATGCCTGGTGCTCTATCTCGAGTGAAAATGAAGACGGTATTCCAACGATCGGTGGCACGAGCTCTTAATTTAGTCATGCCATATGTTTATGTTTTAGATCGTCTTTTTGTTGTTATTTTATTCTAATGTACTTAGTAAAACTTTGTGCGTTAGCTAGTTTGTCGAATATTGTGTTTGGAGGTACTTTCCTTGTTGGTTGATGATTGTAATGAATTTGGGTTTTTGGTCGTGATTGTAGTGAATCTAGATTATGTAGTATGGATTATTCTGATTGTTGGTTGTATTGATTTGGTATTTAGTGAATACACATTTTAATATATTTGATTTTCTGGTGGAAATAGAAAAGTGTTGCCATTGATGTTATAAAATGTTGGCAAAAGGAAAATTAATGTTAACAAAAGTTACTAGAAAATGTTGCTATAGGTCAAAATTTGTGTTGGCATAAAAGTGGGTCCCACAGTGGGTCCTAGTGGATCCACCGATGGGGCCCACTTTTTTTGCAAAATATTTAACCCAAAGGCAACATAATATCATGTTGCTAAAATTTGATAATAATGTTGCCATAGCTAGTCTACGCCAACATAAAAATTGATGTTGCCATAGAGAAGTAGAATGTTGCCTTTGACACCAAAGGCAACGGCAAAAATAGCAACACCAGCAAAATGTTGCCTTTGGGGTTTTTTGGGCCTAAGGCAACATATTTCGGGCCTACGACAACACTTTTTCTGTGTTGCCGTAGGCCTTTTATGGTGTAGTGGAGGCTTCGTTTTGCATATCCAAATTGATATATGGAGGTTATTTGGAGTTGATCTTGCTCTCTCAGAAAGAGCTGTCGATGTTAGTGTAGCTAAAAATTGGTTTGTGCACATCGAGTTCTTGTGGATCTGGATGACCTGTCATTGCTTAGTTCTGAATTTAGGTAAAGATCTACTTGTTTATGTCTGTCTGCGTGTACATGTTCATGTAATTAGGGATCTAACAACTAATTTTCAAGCTGGTAATGAACACTTAATAGATCATTTACCTTGGTACATAATAGTATAAGATACTAGATGGGCTTTCTTATTTCCAAGGTCAGTCTCCTTGTTGTCCACTTCTACGAAAACTTTCCGAGGACTATTCACTACACCATATATGCTCTTTAGCAACACCTGAAAAAAGTGTAAAAAAGTCTTAAAAGTGTTGCCATAAGCCAAGAATTGGTCTAAGGCTACACTTTTTCCAATTTGAGTGGTGTTGGATTTGCTCGTGTGGCCTTAGGTGGGTAAGCCAACACTTTTGCCACCCTACGGCCACATCGCTATAGATGTTGCATTAGTCATCTATGCCAAAACTTTTGGGTGTATAACAACACTAAAGGGGATGTTGTAATAGACCTATTGCAACATCGATTTTTTCCTATTGCAACATTGGTTCATCTAACACTTTGTTTTTTGGCAACACTTTGTTAAGTATTTAGCAACATCATTATTTCTTTGGCAACTTATATTTATTACAATGCTTTTCATATTATAGCAATACCATTTTTTGTTAGATGAATACAATACAGTAAAATTGACAATGCCAATCCAAATTCTAACAAAAACTAGAAACTAAAATTACTTCGTTAAAATTGAAATAAATTCCAAATATCAACAACTTACAAAAAATATGAAGTAGCAAGATCACTAGCTACTTATAAGTCAAATCTTCCTCGCGCGTTTATTCATACAATACAATATAAATCTAAAGTATACCTAGCAACTAGAACATTAGCAACTGCACAACGGATACAAAGACTATCCCTTTTCCTTTTTCTTGGAAAAGCCTGCTCGAACTCGAGCTCGGATGGCTGTCTGGAACCATCACCTGCAAAAGTTCCAGCTCCATATGGACTTCCACCTTTCACTTTCTCCATTTCAAACATGCCAGCACCAAATGTGTATCCAATAGGTACAAAAATCATTCCATGGTGAACCAGCTGAGTAATGGCAGTTAAGCTGTACAAAAGCAAGCAGAAAAAGCCTTATTTAGGTTCTAAGAAGTTAGGTCCTTGTTAACAGTAAACTAAAATCTTACGCAGTAGTTTCTTGTCCACCGCCTTGGGATCCCGTGCTATAGAAGATCCCAGCAGGCTTTCCAGCAAGCTTCTGAGTTGTGGTACATCACTTTTTGGAGGTGCACTCATTTTTGTAAGCACCTCATCTGGCAATGTCTCCGGGACCTGTCATCACAAACATTATAATGGAATCTGAAGAACAATAGAGTCTTTACTCTTTACTTTATAATCAAGTCTAAACAATAACCTAGGCAAGAAATGCACACCATCAAGAAATGGACGAAATAAAGCATGACGAGAAGGCTTCAGAATATTTCAGGAAACATATAGCTGACAATTCTTTGCTTTAGCACTCCAATTTGGACGTGTACTAGACTTTGTGACGGGTAAAAAGAAAAAGCATATATACCTGCCATAGAGCGGCCTCAACTCCCTCAACAGATGCGGCTCCTTTCCTTATCTCTTCCGCAAGTTTCTCAACATGTCCATACATAGAATAGTATCTGTCATAAGAGAAATCTTATCAGCAATACATGATGAACCATGTGTCCTCAATGAGACTAATACCGTAATACCATGATTTTTTTACCAAAAGTAAATAATGTTGTTCATGTGATAACTGATAAGTGATAATTTACCGAAACACGTGTAGCCAGGTATTTATCAGCTACGATTTAAGGTAAAACAGCTGAAGTATAGCATTGTTATAAAGTATAAAGAACGAATGCATAATTAATCCATCTCATATGAGCTCCAGTTAATGTATCCTTAAGCCAACATCAAAGAAAAAACGATAACGGATATTACAAACACATTTAGTTTCTATTACAAGGCTGTTGGAGGATAGCAACCTTGTAATCACAACCCAACTCATGATCACTAACTGCAAGAAACGTATATAGACAGCATCCTCGGATCATCATGGAATTAAAAAAAAAACTGTCAGTGTACAGGGATTGTTGGAACCAGCCATATGACTGTCATACACTCATTTTTGTAGTACAGTAGGAAACAACACAAGTAATCTTCCCTGCTTTTTTGTAAGTTTAATGACAGTAGTACATTTAGTATCATCATCTTCAAGTAATCAAATTCATAGTATTAGTGACTACAGTGTTTAATCATAAGGACACGGCTTTTTCGCCCAATCCAGGTAGACGTCCATGGAGGATCTCTAGAAACAACGGTATAACCTGCATTCGTGTACAATGTACGAGCACCCAAGTCATCTTCATAATCCCTTAGCACAAGATATGTAGCACCCCATTGAACTGATAGAATGTCACACGCTTTTAACAATGCAGTAGCTACTTTTTGCCTTCTATAGTTAATCAAATATATAGTTTTTTGCTAGTTACTTCAAGTTGCACCTTCCATAGAAGTTGGAATGATACAGAAAATACAAACATCAAACAAGTAATATCTGAAATTTGTCTTCGATCTTTTTTTTCCCAACTAAATATGTAGCCATACATAAAATAAATCAAATGATTTGAATAATCAAGCTAAGTGTAGAGGCGCCAGAGATGACAATATGGCCTGGAAATTAGGAACCAGCCATACAGACTACTTTTCCATCATCTGAACACTACTCGGCTTTGTTTTGATTAACTGCTAAGCTATCTAGTCATGGTCATTAATACACAAGATATTACAACTACTAACTATAATTCTATTTGACACTGTTTAGTTGATAAACCACATCTTGCAGCTATTGTAACCGGAACTTAAAAATAAAAACCTCATTGCTGAACTGCACAAGAACAGCTTAATTGCTTTTGCATCACGACTTTTCGGACACCATAGCATACAGTTCTGGAGGCAAAAACAGTTTTCAACTGGACTCATCATTCTATATATCTTGGTAGCCTCGTTAAAGTATCAGCATCAGTTGTGATGGATACAACAAGATAAACTGGAAACATCTAAACTTCATTCAGATTTGAGCTTGAGTCAAATAGTTCACAACTACAAGAAATAGAAATACCTGAAGTTAGTCGAAACAGCAATGCCAGATACATAAAGATATTCATCAGTCTGTCTAGGGAGGTGCTGAAGAACATCATTGTCTCGCAAGAATGTGACATCAACTACTCCGACAAGATTTTCAGGAGATTCATTAGAAGGCTCTGCAACCAAACATACATACCTGTTCCATTTCATATTAAGAAAATTTTGTTAATCGGTGAGCTTGTAAAGCCTATGAGGCTATGATACATATTAATTGAAAATATATATCTATCAGCTGCTGAACTTCTCAGTCTGTAAATAAGTCCCTGATATACTTCAGCCTGCATAATTGCTACCCAATGGTTGCAAATTTAAATATATTTATGGAAAAAATGAGCAGTATCTAAATTAGTTACTTACTTTAAAGAAATCGAAAAATAAATCAGATAAGAAAAGGACAGGCTCATAAAATGCTTCAGCCTGAACTTGAGCTACTTTCCTCATCTCATCTTCCTTTTCAACCATTCTCCTCACTTGCCATCCATACTCATTCCACAGATAACCAGACTCTCCCTTCCTAATCTCATATTTTTCATTCAAAACCAGTTGATCAACTTCTTCCTCAGCTTCCTCTACTGCTGAAGGAGTTGAGTTAGCTACACAGCAACATGCAAAATATATATCATAACCTCCTTGTATTCTTCTTTCTAAACCAATCTTTGAAACACCATTTCTTGTTCTGCATTTACTTACAACATTAATATAACCAACAATATTAGCTAATGTATGTGACCTGCACACGAACCAGATTTAATATCATCAACAGTAGCTCGCATAGATAGTATGATCATACCATGTGTATTCTAGCCCTTCAGGAGGAGGCTCAACTACACCATGAGCACCAGCAGCCATAGCAGGGGAGACATAAGCACCAATTCCTACTATGCTTGAAGTGGTACCACCAGGTGCACCAACAGTGGTCAATGTTGGTCCATTGTTCCCAGTACTGCTAACAAATATTACACGATACTTATTCACCACCTAAACATAGAAAGATGGATAGTGTCAAAAATAAAAAATAAAAAGATGGTGTCAGGAAGCACTCGTATAAACAGACAAAGATACGGTTGTGAGCTTTGCATTTTACCTCATCAACAAGGTCAACAAAGCGACCATAATCTGGAAGTAATGTACCTTCTCCATAACTCATGTTGATGAGGTCACATTTGTGCTGGAAATATACAACATTATTAGACACATTATGAAAGTTTCTCCAAAAAAACACATTATGAAAGTACAACAAATTGTGGAAAAATAGTTCTTCACCAATTTCTACCAACTATATTTTATGTCATGGTAGAATCAAGTAATTACACTATTACAGAAATGAATCCAATCAACAAACAGAAATAGAAATTAAAGAGAACATGTCAACGGTAGAAACGAATTCCACGAACTTGAATCTTTTTTGTACAACAAATGTCAGCTCCCTAATTCTCCTTCCATTATCAATTACAAAATAAATTTAATGCTCAAATTAAAAATCCCCAAAAATTTTCAAAATTAAAATTAGGGTTTTTCATAATATTGAAAAAATTAATAAATCCCCAAATTTTAGGGTTTATAATCTTAAATTAACAATAACCACACAACTCTAGCTTCTAATTCGAACGAGAACAAGAGAGCACTGAGAAGATTTTAGAAAAATACATCGTTTAAAAATACAGAGCACTGAGAGAACAAGAGAGATACAGAGAGCACTGAGAAACAGGAGATAGAGAATACCTCGTTTAGAGAATCCACAGCAAGAGCGAGAAGATTTTAGAAAAATACTACAAATATCATACACAAATAAAATTTTAGAGAACGAGAGAGAGAGAAGAGAGAACGAGAGAGAGAGAGAAGAGAGAACGAGAGAGATACCTGTTACGGAGTGATAGAGAGTGTGAGAATATATTTTTTCTATTTTGTGTTAGAATTAATTTAGACGTCCCTAAGATTTTAGTTCCCCCCACTAAATTTTTCATTTCCCTCCCATAAGATTTCCATTTCCCCCCATTTTTAACACTTTTTTTTGATAATCTATGGTAACATCCTACAAAGTGTTGGCTTTGTTAATAAAAATTATTTAAGGCAACATACGTTGACATAAATTGCAACATTAAACTATAGTGTTGGCTTATACCAAAAAAAAGTCATCTAAGGCTACATTTTACATGCCAACACTGGTTTTAGGTGTTGCTAAAGACCATATATGGTGTAGTGATTTAATATTCTGAATACATGATTGGCCTAACATACATATAGAACTTTTGGCTGTTCAAGTGAATATACCTAGCACAATGAATTTCCAATCCCGTATCATGTTGGAAAATGTGGGTTTTAGACCCACATTGTCAAGCCATTTTGAGCTCAAATTTGAGTGTGCATTGTGTGTGTGTTTGCAACAAGTTGTGCTTGGAGTGTGTTCTCCTCCGTGAGAGCTTTCCAATGCATGTTCAAACACTCAAAATGACTAAGGGATGGATGAGTTATGATTATCCAAAGTTGCTCCCTTAGAAGTGGAAATTAGCAAGGCTTTGGGCTTTCCGCGTGTGCGACTTGCGGATACGAATGCAACAGAATATTGGGCCGACTGAACCCGAACTAGTTTTGCTAATAATTATTTCCACTGTGCTTGGGCTTAAAAATTAATCAATCACAAATCTGTTTTGATTGATTTGGTTAAATCAAAATTTATTTTGATTGATTCAATTAAATCAAAATCTGCTTGATTGATTTGGTTAAATTAGAGATTTGATTTAAATAAAGATATTGTGTAGTGCACAAGTTTTATCCTTATCTTTTCGTTACAGTCTTATATTAATTAACGTGTTTAATTAAGTTAGGCAGTTGTGTAGCGAACAAGTCTTGTCTATCCTATAAATACCCACTTAGGGTCTAGGATTATTCATTCGAAAACACACCTTCTCTTCTCATACACAGCCTCTTCTCTTCCTTCGGTGATATTCTTGCTCGTTTCAAGCTCGTTGAGAGTGATGCTTTTATAGCTTCACTGCAAATACGGTGAGGGCAAATACGCTTTAAGGAGACAGTCACGCATTGGACTCGGGTTTTTCCTTCTTGTCACCTTTTCTATTTTGTTTTGATTATACATGTTACTGTTACTCATACACGCACAATTATCATATTGTTTGTATTTATCGTAGATTGTCTAACAATCTTAAAGCGTATTTTTTATTATATCTGTGATTTGTACTTACGTATTTGCTTGTTTGTTTGAGTGATAGATTTAATGGAGAATCAAACTATGAACTACACAAACATGGCGGTTGATCCCAACGCACAAATTGTAACATCTGATGGGGATCACCAGACGCCACCAAACCCTAACGCACAAATTATAACATTTGATGTGGGTGCGACGCCGGTTGGACATGTGCCTTTGGGACATATTATCGTTGGACAGATTAATGTTCCGATTGGATCGACTATGACAGGTTTTGTTCCTACGAACGGACATGCGGTGCCTATTGGTGTGCAAACATCGGTAGTACAAACGCCTGTTATGCCTGTGGTGCCTAGTGCACATATTGCACCTGCTATGCCTGCTGCAAATGCTCAGAAACTTGAGAAGTTCAATGGAACGAACTTCAAATGTTGGTAGCAAAAGATGTTGTTCTATCTGACCACGATGCATCTGGATCGCTACCTCAAAAAGGATCCACCATTGCTCACTACTAAGAGTAACACGTAAACAGTTTATGTTGTTGATGCTTAGAAGCATGCCGATTGTATTTGTTGGAATTACGTGCTGAATTGTTTGGCTGACTCGTTGTATAACGTGTACAGTACGAAGCCAACTGCTAAGTTCTTATGGGAGTCACTTGACCATAAGTACAAAATCGAGGACGTTGGGGCTAAGAAGTGGATTGTTGGGTGCTTTCTTGATTATAAGATGGCGGATTCGAAGACTGTGGTCAGTCAGGTGCAAGAGCTGCAAGTGATCATCCATGATATTCATTCTGAAGGGATGATTATAAGTGAGTCTTTCCAGGTTGCTGCTGTGATTAAGAAGCTGCCACCTGGATGGAAAGATTTCAAGAACTACCTTAAGCATAAGTGTAAGGAGATGTATATGGAGGATCTGATCGTTAGACTTCGCATTGAAGAAGACAACAGAGGATCCGAGAAGAAGATGAATGTTCCCACTAAAAAGGCAAACATGATGGAACATAAGCCTAGGAAGAACAATTCTGGTAAAGGGGCTAAGCTGGCACCCATGGGAGGAATTTCGAAGACGAAGTTTCAAGGAAAGTGCTACAACTGCAAAAAAGTGGGTCATAAGTCTTCTAATTGTAGGAAGCCTAAGAAGCCCAACAAGAAGAAGGAAAGCAAACATGGTCATTCATATCTCCAAGGAGATGGGTGACACAGACATCTGTGCTACGGTCTCTGAGGTGAACCTGGTTGGCTCTAATTCGAGGGAATGGTGGATTGATACGGGAGCTACAAGGCATGTTTGCTCGGACAAGGCGATTTTCTCTAGCCTCAAAGCTTCCAATGCTGGTGAGAAGCTCTACATGGGGAATTCAGCAACTTAAAACATTGAAAAGGAAGGCACGGTGAATCTGAAGATGACCTCAGGGAAGAATCTGACTTTGAAGAATGTACTTTATGTGCTTGATATTCGCAAGAACCTTATGTCTAGTTCCTTGTTGAATAAACTTGGCTTTCGTATTGTAATTGAGTCGGATAAAGTTATTTTGTCTAAGAATGGTATGTTTGTAGGCAAGGGATATGTAACCATTGGGCTTTTTAAGCTCAATGTGATGTCCGTTAAGGACGATAATGAAATAAAGAATTCTTCTGCTTACTTGCTTGAGTCTCCTAATTTATGGCATGCTAGATTAGGACATGTTAATTATGACACTTTATGAAGATTAAGTGCATAACATTATATACCAAAATTGAATATCGATTCAAAGCAAAAGTGTGAAACTTGTGTTGAGAAAAAATATTAATGAGATCATCGTTTAAACATGTGCAAAGAAACACCAAGGTGCTAGACCTAATACATAGCGATATATGTGATTTAAAATTCGCTCCAACTAGAGGAGGAAACAAGTATTTTATTACATTCATAGATGATTGTACAAAATACTGCTATGTATATTTGCTTAAAAGTAAAGACGAAGCTATAGATAAATTTAAAATCTATAAGGAAGAAGTTGAGACACAACAAAATGAGAAAATCAAAACGATACGTAGTGATCGTGAAGGTGAATATGTTGAACCTTTTGGGGAATTCTGTTCATGGTATAATCCATGAGGTCATTCCACCATACTCCCCTCAGTCTAATGGAATGGCTGAGAGGAAGAATCGCACTCTCAAGGATGATGAATGCGATTTTGTTAAGTTCTGCACTTCCGCAGTCGATGTGGGGGAAGCCATCTTAAGTGCGACACATATTTTAAATATGATGATAAGCAAGAATAATGATGAAAGTCCTTCTGAATTTTGGAAGAAAAAGAAACCAATTACCAAAATTTGTACCTTGAGAGGGAAATTGGCCGGGTAGCATACAACTTGGAAAAGAAATTGAGAAATTGAAAGAACCGAAATTGAGAAATTGAAAGAACCTTAATGTTATCCGTAAGAGGACTCTGATGTCTTGAAAAACTAGAAAAGTTTAATTCTCTAGGAAGCTCAAATATTAATATAATTCACAGTAGAGTTGTCTTTTGTAGCTAATAAATAAGGCTGTTTGGGTGTGCCGTACTGCGTCAACAAATCAAAAACTGTAATTGTATCTATTTCATATAAAACTTAAATGTTATAGTAAATTAATGAGAACATGACATGTGTTTTTTTAAAAAACTTAATTAAATGTAATAAACTTTTCTATTCCATCTAAAGACCCTAATGTTTGGTTTTCCCAAATTCTTCATTCTCTACATTCAATTTCATGGTGTTTTTTTTGTTTTTTGTGCCTAAATGAGGACTCTGGTGCTAAGTAGGTCCACAAGAGATTTCCATGATGCGTATTATTAAACTACAAATCTACTCGCTTTACCGACATATAGTAATAATATGAAAGAAATATATTTTTCATTTTAATATATAAACTAAAAACTATATTTATATTGAAATAAGAAATAATGTATATAAAAATTCAAAATTCTAACAACTTGGGTTTAAGCAATATGGGTTTCTCTCCAGATCCCATCGGAAAGCTACACAACCTTCACCGTTGACCCCTGTTTTCTCTACCTTACCTCTCCCATCTCTTTTCACGCTCCTTATCTCCTTCTTCTTCTCCCCTTTCTCTGCATCCATTCTTCTTTTTTATTCCAGATCTGCTTAATCTAATAGGCTCAAGGAACTCAGAAAACTCAGGTTCCATGAACTTTGAGGAGTTTCTTGCCTTCTTTGGTCATAACTATGATGGTCCTCCTACTAATTATCAACCACTCTTTGAAGCTGATAATGAATTGCTCAATGCTAATGAAGTCATGGGGGAGCCTCTCTCCCCGGAAGCACAATCTCGTATGAGAGAGCAAATCAACTTGATCTTAAACGATGGTTCTGTGCAGCCTGCAACTGGTCCTACGGTTGAGGTCTCGTCTAGAGGTACGCATGCATCATTGGGAGAGTGGATTCACCGACAGAAATAAACTTTTCACCTCAAAACGTTAACAGTCTTGGTAATGTATCTCAGCCTCTTGTCCCCAATACTTTAGATCAACTTAATGAGCTAAATGTTAATGCTGAAACATCGAACCAAAATCCTCCTAGAAAATCAGTTACATGGAGCTCTATTGTTTCAGAAAATATAATAAAGCAAACACCCTTTGCTAATGACATTGGGGAGGCTACTATCACTTTCAATGATGTTGGGTCTGCCTCAGTTAACTTTTCTGTGTCTTATTTGGTTCGTGCCCAGAAACAGTGGGAAACGAGTATAATTTGTCATTTTATTGGGGCAAACTTTGCTTTCAAGTTTGTTCGTGAACAAGCTTACAAATTGTGGCAAAATAAGGGCTTAACTGGTGTGTACTATAGTTCCAAAGGGTACTACACATTCCATTTTAGCACGCTGGAAGAAAGGAAGGTGGCTTTGAACCTTACCACGGTTCAAATGGGTGGTAAGACTCTATATCTGATGCCATGGATGGAGGGCTCCAATTTCAAATGAAATGTTGTTGACAAAGTTCCATGTTGGATCCGTCTTGTCGATGTTCCATACACAATTTGGTCAAAAGATAGCTTGTCGTCGATTGCTATGGCTGTGGGAAGACCTCTTAAATTTGACGTTACTACGTCAAAGTTTGAGCCTATAAAATATGTTAGTGTCCAAGTAGAATTGGCCTACTCGTCCCCTAAACCAGATTATGTTTGGGTCAATGTCTTGAATGCGGAAGGGGTAGAGGAGAAAGAAAAAATTGAAGTTCAATATCCACAACTTCCTTAATCATGTAGCCTATGCAAATGTTTTGGTCACTCACTTGCTCGTTGTATCAATAATCCAGATAGAGACAGGAAAAGAACTAGAATGAGTCGACCAGGTAGCACTACTACTACCTCTGCCTCTACTTCGAATTCTGCAGCGAATCAGCCCAATGTCTCGAAAGAAGAGTACTTACAAAATATGGAAATGGTGCCATATGTTGTCGGTGAGTTTTGTGGATGCAAGGTTGTTATGGATGAGGACGATATTTTAAAAGAACTTGAAAATGGAAATGATTTAGAAGAATTTGATAGAATCCCAACAGATTTGATGCCTCTACATCAAGATTTTAATTTTGTGGAGAATGATGATATGCCAATTGCCATGGATAATGGGTTTGCAGCCTTGACTGATTTATCGAAGGACCACCATATAGAAGCTGATCACTCTCCAGGAACTAAGAGAAAGAAGGGCAAATCTCCTGTCAAATCGAATTTCTTGGAGGTTGTCCTTAATATACCGAAGCCACCCAAGTTACATGGCAAGCCAATTGTTGATGATGCTGGGTTCACTCAAGTTTCAAATAGGAAAAGCCCCAGGTTGGCAGGATTGTCAACATCCAACAAACGTTTATGATGAATTTTGGAATGTGGAATGTGAGAGGGTTGAATAAAAGTTCTCACCAAAAAGAGGTTACCAATTTCGTTTCTGTAAATAATATCTCTCTTATGGGTTTGGTCGAAACCAAAGTTCGAGTGCAAAACTCCTTAGCAATCTCTAGATGTATTAATAAAAAGTGGAACTGGCTCTTTAACTACCAAGATCATGACTATGGTCGTGTTTGGGTTGGTTGGGATCCTAGAATCTAGTCTATTCATGTTCATGCTAAATCAGCTCAGCAAATTACCTGCTTCGTGACCTTTTTGGAAAAGCAGGTCACCTTCTGTGTCACTTTCATTTATGCTTTCAATAAGCCGCATCAGCATGTTTCACTCATTAGTACAAAACTGGCTTTTTACGTCGGTTAAATAGGTCTTATACGTCGGTTAAATGGCGACGTATAGAAGGGCGACGTATAAAGTCATGAGTCTTTTACGTCGGTTAAAAAGGCGACATATAAAGTTTAATATACGTTGGTTAAAAAGGCGACATATAAAGTTGAAAGAAGGCGACGTATAAT
The DNA here is from genome assembly GCA_037693485.1 of Kitagawia praeruptora. Taxonomy (NCBI): domain Eukaryota; kingdom Viridiplantae; phylum Streptophyta; class Magnoliopsida; order Apiales; family Apiaceae; genus Kitagawia; species Kitagawia praeruptora. Next base: position 132,610,013 of record CM075347.1, read on the forward strand.
GTCAAAGGAAGGCGACGTATAATGTCCAAAAAGGCGACGTATATAGATTATGCTTTATACATCGCCTATGTGAGAACTGACATATATTGTCCACAAAAATTAAAAAAAAATATATTTTTTTTTTGTTTCTCCGTGCCCATATCCAAAAACATGTTAAAATATCAAAATAACCTGCTTTAACAAATTTTGTAAAATGAAAAACCTATAATAATTAAAATTTCCCAATTCAATTTGAACACAAACATAGATTAAAAAACATAATTACTGTTATACACTTGAAAAAATACATCCAAAATTCTCACAAATTCTCAATCTAACTGTACAAAGGATTTGCATGCACCAAATTTAATATTACTACAGTTCTGACAACCACAGTGCCTATCAATAGCAAGGCAATGTAACGAGCAACTATAATGTCAATAACCATGGATTTCTAGACTCCTGATGCTCGTAAACCTGAATGGGTATATATAATCCGAAGCATCAGAGGCCTGGTTTATTCATAGATATTTCTGCCTTATGTAGTTGTAGTAGTTCCAATCCCTTGTTAACTTTTAGGAGGTTTTTTCCTATAATCAGAGTGAGAACAGGAATAGTTGCATCCCTACAGGTCAAGGAGGGAAGATGCGATTTAGCAAAAAAAAAATGGAGGGATAGATGCAGAAAATGATTCAACACATAAAGAACACGATAAATACTGTACATTGACTCAATCTAGTCTACACTTGACCATAAATCGTTTAGTAACTAACTTCACCATAGTATCACCCCGTGAGGCTGTGTTAAAATGCAATTGTTGCTTAGCATACAATAACAGGCAGGGCAGATGGAAATCAGTTCTGAGTTTGTAACTACCTTCTGCAAACGAAAACTTAGTTCATATCTATACATGGTAAATGTGTTTAGAACGTTTACCCAATCATGACGGTCGAGTCTTTCAATTACACGGGGAGGTGTTTCATCACCAATCATAGAATTTCTAAGCAGGGGCACGAGTCCAACTATAAGTCTCACAATCTGCACAAGTAAAACAGTGGTGTAAATGGAAAAAGGTGAAAGCGAAAAACACTGATTACATAACTATTAACAAAGAGAGCTGTCAAGATTCCTCCAAAAGAAACTCCACCACTAAAGAAAAAATAAAGCACAAAAATGCATCACAAACAGAGTTGACTTACGAAACACCAAAGTTAAGAATGTTTTCGACCCAATCTCACCCTTCTCCTCGAATCCGCATCTGTTCTGAGATGTTAACCACAAAGAAATTTTTTAATAATTGAAGTGATACCATACCATACATTTCAGAAAAAAAGGAATCTAGTACTGGCATGCAATTGTCTATGCTCAGAGTCTCAGACACAGTTCACAATTTCTTTTAGTTAGAAAACATAAAGGATCAAATGTTACAGATGTGGCATTTTCAATATATTCCTCTTCAAGAATGCCAACTTCTACAAGTTCCAACATCCTTTTCCTTAATATATACCATTCTTGTTCTCTCTCATCTGACATCGAAATCCAGTTTTTGTTAATTTGACACATATTCTCACTACATTATACCCCTTTTAGAACATTCTTCTCAACTGTAGATAGAGAAATGTATCTGAAACTCTTGGACTTACATATGGCACTTAGGAATCTTCAAATTCAAACTAATGGATCCTAAGTGATTAATTAGGTTTAAGTAACCCAAAAAGAGTAACTTAGACTCTCTGAATATAAACTGGATGTCTTCAACTAAAGATATTTTAAGTCGGAATGCCTTAACTACGCAAACTTATCCAAGCCTGTTACAATGTAAGTTGGACATCATCAATAGACACTATTAAACTTGTCATAGAAAACTAAATTACATTCTCATTTGCTAACAAGTAACAACTCAAACCGGAACTAATAGAAATCCCGAATCCATTACAACTGTGTTTGGTTGGTTCGATTATATTGAATCACTACACTAATTTTTTGACATTATTGCACAATCCTCACTCTAAGTCTCCTCTTTCCTGATTGATTGGATATTCATAGGGGAGATTCAGATGCACAAGTCTTGGAAATCAACTAAGTTATACACTAAATAATTATATTCATTAAAGTTTTTTATCAGATCCAGGAGAGAGCATATATAAGTTCTACCAGCTAATAAAATAGTATATTTTTAAGTATGAAAATCAAAGTATACCAGGTTAAACATATCTTCAGATCCAGGAGAGAGCATATATAAGTTCTACCAGCTAATAATATAGTATATTTTTAAGTATGAAAATCAAAGTATACCAGGTTAAACATATCTATATTTTAAGTATGAAAATCAAAGTATACCAGGTTAAACATATCTTCAGTGCGTCCAGACATCGCTTTGCCACGAACAATGATATGACTACATGGATCCACTTTGACTCTTACTGCTGATGTGAATGGATATACCGATATCCCTCCAGTTTTTCTTCCAATCAACTGATTAAGTTGTACAAAATCCATGTCTTTTGTACCCATCTCCATTAGTGATTGACTGTCAACAATTTGATAAAATGATTTCAGAATTTTAATGCACACAGTGATATATCATATTTTAGATGATCAACTCATGTCTAAAATTTCCAACTTCATACGAACGAAACCAAAAAACAAAACACACACACACACACACACACTTCAGATACAATTTTTTATATTAATGATTACCATGTTTTGAAATACATGCTAATAAAGCTCACACCAACAATTTTACATGTTAGTCCGTTCTCTAGAAAATAATAAACTTTGTAAAAGAGGAAGAACAAGTATAATATGAAATATAATGTTTCACATCCATTTTTTGATCCCCAGAAAATTAAACATTATGCAGAAAGAAACACTCTGAGGAGCTGCTACAACTTTCAAAAAGGTACCAGACACTGGAACTCAATTACATATATCACAAAAGAAATAATGCCATCACAAAAGTCATAAAATTGACACAGAGATGTAGACAAACTAGCAAGAGCAAAAAAAATCCATCTAACCAGAACAGTGGCACCAGAGGAAGAAGCTCTTGCTTCAGTGAACTCATGTCGAACACAACTTCACTGTACAAAATATCATTATTGAAGAGGTCATGCCGCAAATAATACTCAGCTTCATACTTGATTGGATAAATGATACCACGCCTCTTTAAATGAGAAATCACCTTCATGCTATTAAACAATTTGAACTCAGTATATAATTTAATCAAACAATGAACAACAAGAACTTGTTAAGAGTTAAGACTATATATTTCTCAGGAAAAATTCATCAAACACTTGGCAGGAATTAATCAAACACTCAATTTTCAAACTAGACAGCTTCACACTTAAAAATATAAATAAAACGATTCAATGCCTAATTACCCATTGTTGTTGCTAATACATAAACTATCAACAACAATTTCACACATGAATATTTTATTACAGCTAAAAAACTACACAATTTAAAGAAAAAATCAACAATAAAATGACTAACAGTAGAAAATGATGGGAGAGAGAGAGAGATTTAAATTACCAGATTAAGAAACTGGAATCGAGAGATTGAGTAGTATGAGAATGAGTAAACTCACATTTCAGATCGAACTCGTGCGGCGGCGATATGTGATTCGCCGGTGAATTTTACGGCGAGAAGAGTTGTGTTCTTCAGTATCCCACAACAGATAATAGATCGAACTGAACTAAGAATCCGATGAACAAAATTGAGACTCCTAAATCTATATTAGGGCTTGAAAGTCCAACTGATTTGCCGGAGATAAGAGGGAGAGAATTTGTTTTTAGAGGTCAGTGTTAATTTAGGGATAAATTGAAGTCTAAAATTGAGGCCGAGTTTTATAAATTAAATTGTTTTTATACGTCGGTTACAATAAAAGTCGATGTATATATTAGCATTATATACGTCGCCCTTTCCTCAACCAACGTATATAGGCATTATATACATCGCCTTTTCTTAACCGACATATAAAGTAGCGTTATATACGTTGTCTTTTCTCAATCGACGTATAAAATAGCATTATATACGTCGCCATGTACTCGACCGACGTATAAAGTAGCATTATATACGTCGCCTTTTACTCGACCGACGTATAAAGTAGCATTATATACGTCGCATTTTCCTTAACCGACGTATAATATGACCTTATACGTCGGCTTTTTCTTGAACCGACGTATATAACTGCTTTATACATCGCCTTTATGCGGAACCGACATATATAACTGCTTTATACGTCGCCTTTGGCCGAAACCAACGTATAAGAGGCGATGTAAAAGATCAATTTTGTACTAGTGACTGTGGAGGGAGATTGTAAATCTAAGCCACAGTCTTACTATGCCTTAGTGCGTTAATGGAGATTTCAACTGCATTTTATCTTTAACTGAAGTTAGAGGAGGGCGTGAACGCTGGACCACTGACATGCAAGCTTTTTTGGACTGTGTTTCCATTTCGGGTCTTGGAAACATTAGAACTATGGGCTCTCTCTTTACTTGGAATAATAAGAGATCATCTCTAATCCACAAGCGTTTGGACCGTATGTTGGGAAATAAGGACTGGTTCAACCAGCATACAGAAGCTTCTATCATGGTGAAAAACAGGGGCCTCATGGACCATTGTCCCTTAGTCTGTTCCATCCCTTTACAGGTTGAGAAGATTAAAAAGGCTTTTCAATTTGACAATTTTTTAACAGGGGTTGATGGTTTTTCCGATACAGTTCTTAAAGCTTGGTCCAGCCAATGGTATGGATATCCTATGGCAATTCTAAATCGTAAGCTTAAAGATGTTCAGACGGCCCTAATTGCCTTAAACAATTCCCATGGCAACGTGCATAATAACGTCTCCTTGGCGCGTGTTGCCCTTACGGAAGTGCAAGAAAATCTTACCAATGATTGTGATAACCCAGGGTTGCATCACCTGGAAATTCAAGCTTCTCATAAACTCGAAGCTGCTCTGATTGAAGAGGAGATTTTCCTTCATAATAAATCTAGAATCAAATGGCTTACGGTGGGGGATGGAAATAACAGGTTTTTCTATAATCAAACAAAGGCTAACTGGAACACAAATAAAATCATGGCTATTGAAAACAGAGATGGGATTCTTGTCTCAGGCCATAAAAATATTTCTGCGGTGGATATTGATTACTTCTCAAGTACCCTAGGCGTCTCTCGACAGCTTGATACCTGTGACTTTGACGACTTATCTTGTGATTCTTTATCTCCGACTCAAGCCCTTTTACTTGATGCTCCAGTTACAGATGATCTTATCTTCAAAACTTTAAAAGCAATGGGAAAGAATAAGGCTCCGGGGCCTGATGGATTCACAGTAGAGTTTTTTCTAGCTACTTGGGACATTGTAGGGGTGGATTTTTGTAAGGCTATTAAGGATTTCTTTGTTACAGCTTCCATGCGTAAATCGATTAATGCCTCTACCATTGCTCTAATTCCAAAGGTTCCTAACCCAACTTCTTTGAAGGACTTCAGACCAATTTCTCTGTGCACTGTAGCGTACAAATGTATCTCTAAAATCCTTGCTGGTCGTCTCAAGAGGGTCATGCCTAATATCATAAATATTTCACAGTCTGTCTTTGTTCCTGGGAGCAGCATTTCTGACAATATTTTAATGGCTCAAGAGTTTTTTAGAGGTTACCATAGGGATACTGGTGCTCCAAAATGTGCTTTGAAGATGGACCTTCACAAGGCTTTTGATTTGCTAGACTGGGGTTTTGTTATGGGTGCTCTAAAAAGCACAACTTTCCAGATAATTTCATGAACTAGATTTATTCATGCATTTCAACTCCAACCTATTCTATAAAGATTAATGGTTCACTTTGTGGTTGCTTTGATGGCAAGAAAGGTCTTCGTCAAGGGGACCCCATCTCGCCCTACCTGTTCTCGATAGCTATGAATGTTTTGTCCGCTATGCTTGCCAAAGTGTCAAGGGATTTCAACCTCCACTGGAAATGCAAAGATCTAAAACTCACTCATCTCTTTTATGCAGATGATGTATTATTATTCTCGAAAGGTGATCAAGCCTCGGTTTCACATCTTATGCATTGTATCTCCAAATTCTCAACTGTTAGTGGACTATGTCCGAGCATGACTAAGAGTACTGTATACTTTGGAAACTACGATGCTAATCTCATCAACTGGTTTGATTCTGTGTTCGGTATTACGCATGGGGAGCTTCCAGTTCGCTTCTTGGGAGTGCCTTTAATATCATCGAGATTAAGTCACAATCATTGCATTCCTTTAATTGACAGAATTACCGCCAGGGTATCATGTTGGACGTCCTTGCTTCCCTCCTTGGCAGGTCGTGTTCAACTGATTCGTTCAGTTTTGTTTGCTATTCAAGCATTTTGGACGAACCACTTCATCCTTCCGGTCTCAGTTCACAAGCGGATCTAAACGTTATTCACTCGGTTTCTTTGGAAGGGTAACGTAAACTCAAAAGTGGGAGCTAAAGCCAGTTGGAACAATTTGTGTCGCCCTGTGAATGAGGGGGGGGTCTAGGCCTTCAAAACACTGAGGATTGGAACAGGTCTCAAATGTTGTTCCACCTATGTAAGATTATCTCTAAAAGTTCTGCTTTGTGGTCCAAATGGGTTAACTCCACTGCTCTCAAAAGACAACATTTTTGGACCATGAAAATGCCTCAGGACTATTCCTGGATTCTGAGAAACGTGCTGAAGCTTAGACCCTTGGCTCGTCAATTTCTTTCTTTCAAACTAGGGAGTGGACAAGGTACGTCTCTATGGTTTGATCCATGGTGGAACTCTAACTGTTTGGCTATGCTTGTTACAGATACTATCATTGCTCAATCCAGTATTCCTCATGATGCTTTTGTCAGTTGCTTAATCTGAACTGGAGCTTGCTTAGTCCCTGGTTCAGTTTCTTGGCTTCACAACTTCTCTTATCCAAATTTTAACCTTAATACGCATGATGTGGTTTGCTGGGGTTCTCTTCCTCTTTAAAAGGTTAAAATTTGGGACATTTGGAATTCTATTCGAGGAGTTTCTTCAAAGGTTTTTTGGTCTAAACTTGTTTGGCATCATCTTAAGATCCTTGGGTTTGCTCATTTTCAATGGCTCCTTTGTTTGGGAAGGGTCCCTACTGCACAAAGACTTCACTCTTTTGGGTTAGATGTCCAGCCTAACTATATCCTCAGTAAGCTTGCTGGTGTCCTGCGTGTTCCTATTGGAGGGGATAATTGGTTGGAGCTATTAGTTGCTTGGGGCTCTCACACTGATTGCATTCATCGAGACGTTCTCTTGCTAGCGGCGCATATCTTTTCTTATCACTTATGGCGGGAACGAAACGCTCGCTTGCACGATAGGGGCGGCCTTCACCCTAGACAGATCATCGCTAGCATCATGCTGAATTGAAGACTAAGCTCAAACATTCAGAATGGTTCTTAAAAAAGCCGAATTTAGATTTATATAGGTGGATTTTTATTTGATTGTTTTGCCTTTGTTGGTCCTTTCTATGTTCAATCTAGCTGCTAGGGTATCCCTCCCTGTAATCCTTTTTAATATATATTTATTCTTAGAAAAAAAAAAAGAAATAATGTATATGTAAATTCGTAAGAGCTTTTTTCAGAAATAAATAAGAAAAAGTAAAAAATTGCAAATTTACTTTGCTTTTTTAAAATAATTTGCAAAAGTAGTTTTAGAAGTTTTGTTATTGCAAAAATACGTTCCTATATAACTACCTCCATTCAGTTTTCTGTTTCCGTTAATTTCTTCTTTTTCTTAACTGATTTATCTCTGTTTTCTCTGTCTCTCTCCGTCTCTGTGCGTCTCTCTTCGTCATCTCTCCATACTCTCTCCATCGTCTATTCGGCATCTCGTTGTCGTCGAGGTGAATTGAGGCTATTATCTCTCCGTGTTTTTTAGCTGAATCGAGGTGATTTTCATATTATTTGCCTTGAATATATCGATTATGATCTATATATATATACATAGATTTTGTTGTATCAACATATGTAAGCCCTGATTTGTTGATTTTGTTTTGAATTGTCAATTATATATGCTTGTTTATGTAACAAACACCTTAATTCGTGAATTCTATATGTTCTGTGCTCTTTAACTATTTCTGGAATTGTTGCAAATTTATGACTTAGTATTTCTGGATTGTTGTTAAAAACGTAGATCTGAGTTGCAAAAAGTTGTTCTCAGTAGTCTTTGCAAAAGCGTCTAAATTGCATAACTAGTATTGGCTACTTTTGGCAAGTTTTGGTAAAATTTGTGAGCTAGTATTTTTTGGATTGTTGTTAAAAAGGTGGTTCTGAGTTGTAAAAAGTTGTTATCAGTTGTTGAAAGAGTTTTGCAAAGTCGTCTAAATTCCATAACTAGTATCGGCTACTTGTGTCAAGTTTTGGTAATATTTTGAGTTAGTATGTTCGGATTGTTGTTAAAAAGGTTGTTCTGAGTTGCAAACAGTTGTTCTCAGTAGGCAATCGAGTTTGACAGTCATCTAAATTGTATACCTAATCGAGTTTATTGTTGTTGGTAGTTGCTAATGGATGAAAGAACCGGGGAAGAATTGAGTCTCTCTCAGTGCATTAATGGAATATTGATTTGGGAAATATCAAACCCTATATATTTTGAGATAGTAAAGCATCTACAAAGACCATTTAACATGAATGTAGATATTATAGAAATCCAAATTCGTTTTAACAAAAACCTCCGAATTAAAGATCTCTAGGAATCCACAAGTGCTGGATAAACTTCAAATTTTGGACTACTTTGACACCATCGGTTGAGGGTTTTAAAGTAAGATTTACACTATGCCACAAATGGGCTTCAACAACGCTTTTTTCAGTGTTACGAGCAAAAGTGTTGGCATAGATGGCTTAAAATTGGTCTACGCCTACACATATTTTTAATGTTACCATTTCTATAAATAAGTGTTAGCATAGACTTCAGACTGTATCTATCCTAACACGAAAATAAGTGTAAGCGTTGGTCTTAAAAAAAGTGTAGGCGTTGATCTTTAAAAATTAGTAAAAAAATAGGGTTTTTTTCTAATATGTCCCATTTGAATAAGCCGTTTATGAATATGTCCCATTCTTAATTGTAATTATAAATATGTCCCTTTTTATTAATATATCCCATTTTTAATTGTAACCATGATTAACTCACTAACTATATACATTATTAAAAGATAATTTTGTCCTCTACTTATTTATTTTTAATTTTTGTCATTAATTTGTGATTACACAGAGATGGCCAGATTATATAGCCAGTTATTGTACAAGTATAACTACATTTTACAAGGAGGATCAGGGAACAAATGGCACTAGTAAGAAAAACAGATGATCATAACCACAAAAGCATCATAACAAAAAGAAACCAGCACACAACACAAACCAAAGAAAGAACATGCCCTTTTAAATTAAGAAAGCTGAATCAATCGCGACAACCAATGTCCCGTGTAAAGCAGCAACTAGCGAGATGGCCCCTGCGGGGCCAAAGGGGGGAGGGGGGAGGGGGGACATGGGGGCATTATAATCTTAATTAGTATAAATATATATATAATCATATGTATATAACTTATATATGAGTTAAATATTAACTATAGGACATATTAATAATATTGCTTTAAAATAGGACATATTCATAAACATACTACTAATTTGGGACATATTGTATAAATACCCAAAAAAATAAGCGGCTCAATCTTTGTTCGAAATTTCACTAAATTAAATAGGCGGGCTCCAAATATTTCAATTAAGCGGGTCAAATTTCAATCTTTCTCTCCATTATTCACTGTCTCAAATCTCTCTCTCCCTCCCTCTCTCTCTCTCTCTCTCAACTCTCTCCGAACTATCTCTCTCTTAATTCTCTCCCAAATTTCAATTAAACACAAAGTAATTATATGGCTTTCTCTCTACGGGTTCTTTCTCAACGGGTTCTCTAAAATTAGGGCTTGTAGATTAGGTTCTGTTGGGGTTCGATTAAGGTTGGATTAGGTTCTGTTTGGGTTCAATTGGGTTCGATTTGGTTCGATTATCTTCTTCTTTAACTGTCTTCTTCATGTATTCTTACTGCCTTCTTATTGTTTGTTTCCATTAGGGCTTATTTGCTTATTTAGGGCTTCTTCTTCTTGTATATATAACATGGTTCAATTAGGGCTTTTTTTTACTTATTTGGGGCTTCAATTATGAATATTTGTTTTTGTATAACATGTTTTGATTACCTGTTTTTGTTTTTTTATATGTTTCAATTTTCTCAAGCTAGATTTTTAGTTACCGTTTTGAAGATGTTTTGGAACAATATTGGTTGGTTTAACAGCTTGAGCTTGATTTACTTTAGTTTTGATTTTGTTGTGATTTATATGTAATTATAAGTAATGTGTCTTTAGGAACGACAACATTAGATGGTAGTTCAAGGCATGGAGCTCAATTGTATTTGCCAAGTATAATCGAATGTTACTTGAAAGAAAATCGAATAGGGTCAGAAGCGTGATAGTCTCATTATAAGTTCCTTAAAAGTAATTCTACTATGCAAAACAAAGGATACAGCCTGACCTCACACTGATGAGGTACCACCTATCTTTCATTTCTCTAACGCATAATGATATTCTGTGTATAGTTCATGTATCAGTATCATGGTTAGTACCCTTAATTCTTAAGTTTAGTTGTTCATATTTATGGGTTGCACTATAAATCTATGGCGCTGATAATGGTAAAATTGCAGGCTTCTGATGACATTGCAACATCATATTCAGAGCTCGGGAATGGCATTGCAGGTGCTACTCTAGGCAATCGGGAATCCTCATCTCATAGTTTTGCGACCGTTAAGTGAAAACTAAATGTTTGGTCTGGAAAACTTGTATCAGACATACACATATAATGTCATACATCGAGTCTCTGTTGTTACTAAATTTGTGCTGTAAGTGCTGCCCGTTTTTACTAAATTTGTGTTTTTTATCCATTAGTTCAATTACTATATTGTTTTGGTTGTGATCCTAATTTAAAGTTCCAACCAGTGTACATATAAATTCAGTGACTACTAAAACATTTAATAGACCTAAGCTTAAGGTTTTAGTAGTTGATTTTTATCTGTAGGGCTCAAGCACGAGAATGATCTACGGGATAAAATACTTACCACATCACAGGACAACCGTATTCGTGTATGGGATTTTATTTTTGGGAATCTGGATTCTCTAAGTAGAGAAATTATACACAGTAGTGATTTTAATCGACATCTGACCCCCTTCCGAGCTGAATGGGATTCTAAGGTGACTCTTTCCCTCCATTCATAAAATCAATTAATTTGGGCTTCCTCCGTTACACAAGTAAAAGAGTAAGATTACGTTATAAATCAATATTGATAAGGGTTTTTTTGTCATACTTCTATGATTTCTATGTGATATGAACTATTTTCTTGTTTCACATATATAAATATATATCTGATTTGATGGAATTGGCCATAAGAATTAATGCCATAAAAGTGAAATTCTGATTTCAACTCCACGACGCAGTGTTGTATAAATATCCTTTGAGACTGAACTATTTTGTGTTAAACTTAAAGTACTCTCAGGAACTTGTGGGACAGATGGAGTATGATGAAGTCAGTAAATAGTTATAATTTAGATGCTTAAAGATGTAAATTTTGTGCAGGACCCTTCGGAGTCCGTTGCGGTTGTTGGTCGTTATATAAGTGATAATTACAACGGAATTGCACTGCATCCTATTGATTTTATCAACATCAGCACAGGGCAACTGATTGCTGAGTGCCAAAGTAGGATTCAATATAAAGGTAAGTTGCCAGCTTTTTAATCAGTAATTGGACAACTCCTCTGAATATTTAAAAGTTGTGGCACAAATGCTTGCAAGACTTCATTCTGATATGCCATTGTAATCCCAGCTTCTAAAAATAAAAAATTGGGTGTCTAGCTTCTCGAAAGCAAGGTGGTTTGTGTGAGTTATAAATTATTTAAGAAAAACTAATAACTGGATGCATTAGTCTCTAGTGGATTTGCTATTCACTCAAATACTCAACAGTTGATTTTTGTGTGCCTTGACCAGTAAAAGCACACACATTCCCACATTCCCTCACTGTCCCCTGCCTCACCACTTTTCTTGCACTACGTAGTACTAGTAAAACACACACACACTATGTAGATAGTGTTACTCAAAGGGATGTCACTGTTCTTAAATCTTGCCTAAAGAGTTGGTGGGTTTTCTAATGTGAAATGTGAATGATTTTTTTTGCTTACGCAGCTTGGGAACAATTTAGAGATCTTATTCCGGAAAATGAAATGGAGTGTTTTATCACTGCTTGTGATTATCACAAGTGACTAAACTCTGAAAACCTTGAAACACAAGTAAGTGTTATTAAGTTCTTCTATTTATTCAGTTTTTTTTTTAAGTTCTACAATTTGCTTATTGCTAACTTATACAGAGAGGATATTCTTTTAATTCTGCCTCGTTTATGATCCCAGCATAATCAGCTAAAGCTTCCAAGGATAATCAGATTGATACTCTTACAGATAGCATTACACATCTCATCATGTATCTTAATAGAGGTATCCACAATGGCAAAGCCAATCATATGCCAAAACATGGAAAATAATATATATCACACTTATATCTCCGATAAACTTGTATGGGTATATCTCTAAATCGATAGCTGAGTGGAAATTGAATATTAGGTGCTTATAAGAAATTGCTCATTTTTCTCAGAGTTTCGTAGCAAATGGAACTCTTTTGGAACACCATCTGCAGTTCCCCAGATTTCAACTGGAGGGACTAGGACTGCACTACCAGTAAGACAAGTTTTCTTACATATGAACACAAGTGAACAAGTATGTGTTGGTGCATTATGTATCTATATCTTAAATTAATTCCTTCACCACAAGACGTCTAGTATTAAGTAATTTTTTATTGTCGGAAAGCTATCGATTTTTTTTATAACTGCTTATCTCTTTCCTCAGGTTTGCGACAAGCTGCTCCTGCAAGAAGTCCATCCTTGCTGTTGAGGAAAGCTATTTTTTTACATCTGCACTATGTTGACCATGAGATATTTTTTATGACAATGTCCCACGGAGATGACAATGTTAGATCATTTTATGTTATGCTAAGTAACTTTAGAAAATTTTGTTATATGTAATTTTGGATGGGTTTTTATGTATTGAAATGGCTTTTGGATAGCCTTTATGTATTGGAATGTTTGACAATATTTTGAATGGAAATCTTTATTTTTCAATTTCATATGTTGTCTTTCTTTATTTAAAATGTTGGTATAGAGCTTACAAAAATTTTTAATAAAAAAGTGTAGGCATAGTGGTACTAAAGAAAGTGTTGGCATAGGTCTACACCAACATTTTTAATAGTGTTAGTAGAAAGATAATGGTGTAGGCATAGATTTATACCAACAACTTATAAGGTGTAGCCACAGATCAGGAAGGTGTTGGCATAGGGGTCTACGCCTACACTTTTCTCCCATGTTACCAAAAATCGAAAAACTGTTAGCATAGACCCCTACGCTAGCACCCATTTTTGTAACACTCCCAAATTTGGGAAAAGTGTAGCCGTAGGTGGTTTTAGGCTCTTTTACCAACACTTTTTGCCCTATAATCACACTTTTTTGGGCGTAGCCGTAGGCCATATGTGGCGTAGTGTTAGGTTTCATGTAATGAACTATTTAGATCAAATTGGAGTGATTTCAATTAACAATGTAATTAGTGAAGTTCAATATTTTATTTCTAGACATGAACGATATATTGTACAAACTGAGCAAAAAGAATCAATACAGTTTTTACTTTATTGAATTTAAGTTGTATATTTTGTGTTTGCATATCTGGTCTAACCTTGCTATGTTAACATTTTCTTTGTGTAAGTTTAAACTTTTTGCAATATTTTTCTTATTGATAAATGTTGCAACTGATACAGATTCTTATTGATTCTTATTGTTTTTTTGTAGGAATGGACAATACTTTGATTAATATTCCTGTTATAGTACAACACAGTGGGCATTGGGATGAAAGTTTACGTTATGTAAACTTTCAAGTTTTTGGATTTCTCATCGCAAACAACTGCAACTATACCAACTTGGTGTCCATGATATACAATGAATTGAAACTTCAACCAGAATCAACCGATTTGAGAATAGAATATCAAGTCAAGGAAGGGTATCTAGCGTTTAAAATACTTGATGACCAACACGTAAACTTTTATATTGAGCTAAAGAAGAAGGAGGCAGACTTGACGATATATCCTCTATGTCTCACAATATAGGATAGAAGCATGCTACTAGTTTCAAATTCAAATCAGAGTGGATTAACAGGTGATTATGTTGGTTTGCAAGTTGGAAATTCAGAAGGTGTCTCATCTAATACGTATGGCAGCAACGATAATAATGTTGAGGACTATGTTGATTACTGTGAACAAATTTCCCTACAAATGATAGACATGTTACCAGAAGGAAGTGCAGATGATGAAATAGTAGAATTTGAAGAAGATGCTGTAATTAGCAACAAGAAGAATCAAGATTTATCGTTGTATCAAATATACAAGGATAAGGAAACATTGAAGATGGTTCTCAGTTTTTATGCTATCAACAACAACTTTCAGTATAAAGTTCAGAAGTCTTGTCAGAAAGAGTACTTTGTCAAATGTCTTGATGAGAATTGCAAGTGGTTGGTGCGTGCATCCAGGAACGACAACACAAGTCAGTTCATTATTCGTAAGTTCTTCAGCACTCATACTTGTTCTCTTGAGATAAGGTTTAAAGATAAACGGCAAGCAACCACAAGTTTAATAGCAGATGTTATCAAGCACAAATTTACGAATATCAAAACAAAATTTAGTGTTGCGGATATAATCAGAGATATGAAGCACGATCATAATGTGGAAGTCAAGTACAACAAAGCTTGGAGATCTAAATAAAAAGCACTGGAAATAATGAGAGGAAATGCAACTGAATCATTTGGTGAGCTATATACTTATCTATACATGTTGTACAATACAAATGCCGGATCGATAGTAGAATTGCAATTAACTGCCAATAATTGTTTCCTCTACGTCTTTGTTGCGTTGAATTCGTCAATGAAAGGGTGGAAGTTTTGCCTACCTGTTGTAGTTGTTGATGGTACATTTCTGAAATCATCATACGAAGGAACATTGTTGGTTGCAGCCACTCAAGATGCAGGTGGGAAAATATTCCCACTAGCATTTGGTATAGTTGATTCAGAGAATGACCTATCATGGGAGTGGTTTTTTGAAAAGTTTAGAAAAGCTTATGGCGTAAGAGATGACATGGTTATAGTCTCAAATCGACATGAAAGTATTATCAAAGGAGCTAAGAAAGTTTATCCGGAGGTACCGAATGTCTTTTGCATCTTCCATCTACATGGCAACATTAAAAGTATGTTCAAGAAGAATTCGAAACAGATTAAAGATGCATTCTTCTCTGCTGCAAATGCTTACACTTTAAACAAGTTTGAATATCACATGAAAGAGCTAGAAAAAGTTGACAATAGAGTAAAGGTTTTTCTAGAAGATGTTGGGTATGATAAATGGGCCAAGGTTCATTCACCACATAATAGATACTCTAGCATGACATCAAATGTTGCAGAGTCTTTAAATTCTGTAACCAGTTCCATTAGAGAGCTACCCATTTGTACATTGCTGGAAAGTCTGCGATCGTTGATTCAAAATTGGAGTTGGAGAAACAGGAGTGAAGCAAATGCAACCTGCAAAAGATTAACTGGGAAATTTGAAACTATTCTGAAGAAACACTACCTGCTGTCTACGAATTTTACTATAAATGCTTTAAACTTTTATCTGCAAGTTTTTTTTTAATATTTGCTTATATTTATATGCTAAACTGGAAACACATTAATAGGTGCACCCTACAAATCACACTATATTTGAAGTACTTAATGATGGCAGAAAGAGTGTAGTTGATCTTAGTGCGAGAAGTTGCACTTGCAAAAGGTTTGTGCAACTACTTTCTAGTGTGTATCTGCTTATTTTCATATTACTTTGAACTCATTATTTGTTGATTTGCAGATTTCAAATGGATCAAATTCCTTGTGCCCATGCTATTGTTGTGCTTCAAAAAGCTAACCTCGACGCATATGAGTATTGTTCATCTTATTACAAGAAAGAAACAATGGTTGCAACTTATGAAGAAACAGTCTATCCAGTTGGGCACAAAGATACCTGGGAAGTACCTGAATCTGTCAAGTCATTTATAGTATTACCACCAGAAGGAAGAATTCGAATTGGCAGACCGAAAAAAAGAAGACGTAAATCTGCTTGGGAGAGAAATGCAAAAACCGTCAAACCAACAAAATGTAGTAAATGCAAGCAAAATGGACATAATAGGAGAACTTGTAGAAATCCGAGGAAGAATGATTAGTTGTTTTTAAATTGTTTTTTAATTTGCCATACTTTGGATTTTGGTGTGTATGCTATTGACTTTGAATATAATGCAAATAAGTGACTTGGAATATAGTTGCAACTAGTTGCAAATATTTGCAAATAGTTGCAACTAGTTGCAACTATTTGCAACTAGTTGCAACTATCCTCAACTGTTTTCAACTAGTTGCAAGTTGCAACTATTTGCAAATATTTGCAACTATCCTCAACTGTTTTCAACTAGTTGCAACTATTTTCTACTACTTTCAACTAATTACAACTAATTGCAACTACTTATTATTGGTTTGGATATACATCTGCATGTTTCTCTAATTTCATGAAGCACAATATACTTGTAAAGTGCAAGAAAAATAAAGGTAGAAATATACAAGATAAATTATTTTAACTTCCGGAGAAAATTTTAGTACTAAATTAAAACCTCAACATTTTTGTCAACTTGATTGTAAATACCAATTTAATCAAAATGCTATCGACAAATGAAGACCATGCAAATAGAAGTTACAAAAACCGAGACCGATTTTGAAGCCAAACTATACAATAAAATCATTCGAGTGAATGGGCTGCCCCACGGGCATAGCTCCTCGATAACTTTTTTCCATTCCTGATTAAAAATACCATAAGTGCAACTGAAACGGCTATCATTGGCGTTCCAAACCCGATGGCCCACCCGATATGTTATTGGGCATAAATTACATACAATTATTTGCAAATAGTTGCAACTAGTTGCAACTATTTGCAACTAGGTGAAACGTTTTTCAACTAGTTGCAACTATTTGCAACTATATTCAACCACCAGTACTAACAACATAAAACAACTAAATATAATCAGCATTTCATTTAAAAATTTAAATTGTAACTCGAGGAACATTACCAACAAGTCTAAATATCACAATATCATTCAAACTACAACCAACTACGGCATCCAGCCTGATCATCAGAAAACACAAAGTTAAAGTCTATCCAACTAAAGTTTAAACTTCATGACAGAAACGTAAGATTCTGATAAATCTATTCTATTCTTATTGGAGAAGCTTTTGCACCCTTTCTGGTTCTGTTTCTTGTTTGACGCTTTCCGGCCCTTGTTCTTTTTGAGATAGGTTGCTCTTGCTCACTTTCATATGCATATATGTGCTTTGCCATTGCATATGCATAGAATGAAAAAGAAAGCCGAGATCTGTGAGTGGAAACATCAAAAGAATCCTCAGGAAAGTCCTTCGCCAAAACAAAATACTCGGCAATTGACACCATAGTTACTCCACTATCACTGCATAAAATAACATAAAAACAAATCATTCAAAACGGTTAAAAAACCAACAAACTATAAATTACATATTATCGTAATACTCACAGTGATGCTCTACAAGCAGAAGTCTTCTTCATAGGTGATCTGAAACAGAGAGTCCTTGACTTTTGTGCATAACAATTTGCTGAGAAATCAATATCTGTCCTCGAGTAGAAGTCGGTAAGGAGCAAGTAGTGAGGTAGAATCGTAGACAATGGCAACAGTGCCTTCCTCATAATCAGTGCAAGTCCTTTGCCAGATGATGTATTGTGTACAATTATCAACCTATTTTTAAAGTCTATGACAGCAAGAACCCAATGTCGTGTTTCATCCAACCAGATTGGGACAAGTACATAATCAACCAAGTACCACGGAGTACTAAAGGCAATGATACTCCATTTAAAATATCTAAAATTCCTTGATTTTCAGTAATTATGCTTTGAATTTTGTCAGATTCTGAGGCACACGAATATAAAGAAGTTTCCGAATATAAAGAAGCAAGTTCTTTCTGGAACTTGCAGTCAGGTGTAGTAAATTTCATCTGACACTGAGCATTGTGTTTCGGCAAGTTCCTCAGATAATAGAAAAATACATCAACGTGCTACAAAATAAAAATTAAAACAATCAATTACATAATACTATACGGGTGCCCCTGTGGGGCCTATTGCATATAAATAGATAATTCAATGTTATGACAAAATTAAATACTTCAATCAAAAAATAAGTTGACCATAGTAAGACTTACAGAGTTTGATAAATCAGTGCTACCATACTCAATGCTATGAAACCAAGTCTTTTGAGATATTAGCTCGCAACCCAACTTCATGGGAGGACTGATAATGTTTTCTTCTTTGGAATAAAACTTTCTCCTGACAGCAAGCATAATAAAATTAGTAAGGCAATACATATACAAACAAGTTTAAAAAAATATATAAATTTATATTTTGTACTTGTTGTTGTTCATCAGTAGCCCTTTGTCAAGCCAAGTGTAATATTCTGAGCTTATATCCATAGCTGGCAAGTCACCAATATTGCTATCCAATGGAGAAATTCCTTTAAAATGGTCAATGTTGGTAGTTTCAGTTGGTTCTTTTGAACTGGATCCGAATTGTTGCAAGAATGGTGAAAGCAAATAAGAAGGAAGCTTGACTGATCTTTTTGGCAAAGCAGGAGTCACTTTGCCCACGCCACTCGTACGGCTTCCACCAACTTTCATCTCAACATCGGCTGGTTTTTCAAAAGCGGTTTCTAGTTCATCCATTGGCTCATCAAGGATGGTAGACTCGTAAATCTCACGTGCTACCTTCAATACAGGATTTTCTTCAACCTCTTTTGAATTTCCAGCAAATTCTTCACATTCAAAAGACTCCTTAGCAAATTTATCCCCATGTTCGGCAACCTTATCTGTACCTTCTGCAATAGAAACTTCAACCACCGCAACCTGTAATACAAAAGTACATGTGAAAAACTAATTAAAAATAATATACAACTATATGTAACCAAAATCAACTAAATTAAGTGTAAGTAAGAATGCAGGTGTAACAAACTAAATTAAGACATTTAGACTTCTATTTACCTATCTGTTAAACATCATACCGGTCTTATCCGATACTATAATTAATTACTATTTCACTCTAGTTTTAAACTACTGAATTTTTTTACTATTTTGGGCATTTTTATTATTTGTATTGAAAGTGCAACCAGATGCAACCTGCTGCGCAACCAAATACATATAGGTATAGATGGTTGTAGCTGGTTGCATTTGGTTGCAGCTGGTTGCATCTGGTTGCAGACCATTTTTAAAAGATGGTAAAATAACAAAACAACTTAGAAAAGTAGAATTTTTGATAAATAACCAAGAATTTACCATATGTTGTTGTTTTGTATTTGATTGACAGGCATCTATGTTAACTAATATAGTTTCAATTGCAGCCATTGTGTTTGGAGAGTACTCGGAGCCTGCTTGAACACCCACAGCTTCTGGAATTCTTGTAGGAGCCTGTTGTGCATTTGAAAAAATACAAAGTTAATTTTATTTTAATTTCATGCGAATTATTAATAAATTTAAAGTATGGCTGGTTCCACATTAAACATATGAGTGCCCCTGCGGGGCCTATTGTACATAAATAGGTTACAAAAATACAATTAAATTTCATGCGGATTATTCACAAATTTAAAGAACTAAAATATAAATTTACAACCTCATATTGGATAATGTCATCAAACAGAAAGCCATCATGATTTGATTTGGTATTTAAATTTGCATTATCCTCATTCGGCACTCCAGCCTACACATAGCAACAAATGGATGAAAACATCAAAACAACAATAATATTTCATAAATAGAGAAACATCATTACTTGACAAGACTAAATCGGAATTATAACAAAAAAATACCTGATTCAAAAACATGTCACGCAACTTTGACAATTCCAAGTCAAAGTAATCACGTTGTTCACTGATCATAGACTTCAAGTTCTTTACCTCACCAAGTAAACATTTCTGACTTGGAACCATTTTGCGGACTTGAAGTTGTAGCTTTTTGACCGAATTATCATCTTTAGCAGGAATAGATGATGAAGTAGCAGCCATGCCAGATGGCAGAGGAGGAGTAACAAAATCATCATCTGAATTCTCAGTCAACCTTGGATTCTCGTTAGAGATATTAGAAACCAAGTCCTTCAGTTGAAAATTTTCAACTTCGTTGGCACTTGGACAAAATTTCTTAAGTTCTAACTACAAAATAAGATAAGGAAAAAATCAGTAGCATTAAAGTTTAAAAAAGTTAAAAAACAACTGATTAAAAAAATATCAATTCATACATCATTCGCATCCATGGACAGAATTGTATAAATGTCTTCGTATCTCGCATTAAAATCGCACGTCCAATTCAAAAGACGAGGAATGGAGCCACCATTATGATCACAATACTTCCCGTTCATGTAAGGACAGCTCTCATAGAACCACAATTGGAGCGCATAAGGGAATCCAGTGAGGCGGTAATTAATAATTATCCTTTGAATTTGTCTTAACAGTGTTGCTAAACGAATCCATAGTGAACTTAAAAATTTCTTTCTCCCGCGGATATTTATCAAAGGCGTCACTATCTATAAGATCAAGATCCCCCATCAGAATCGGACTATCGTAGCTTGTTGTAAGAAAAAAGTGATGCAAGGAATACAATCTAGCGAATTTGCCAGCATCAGCATCACTCTTCCACTATTTACTTAAAAAACTCTTTTTGACTGAACTTTTTGAGATATATTGTCCTTCATAATAGTTGTTAACAAATGAGTTTCTAGACGTTGAATACTTCATCTTATCGACGTTACCAACACAGAGAAGCCCAGTCACTGTAGCAAACTCTGGTAATCCAAATTTTAATACCATTCCTCCGACACCAATCCAAAGTTCATTGTGGTTTGGCTGCTTCAATTGTCTCAAAAGTAGATTGTGAATCAGTTGGTGCTGGATTTTGAAATTAGGCATGTGCATGTACTTCCCAAAGCAAGAGCGATCAAAATCAGCAAGTTGGGTTGTTGACAACACTGATCTCAAATCAGCGATGGGTTCATACTTGTTAAGTACATTGATTTTAGCAGGCCTATGATGATCACCTGAAATTTTATAACTCAGTCCCTGTATAAGATAAAAAAATAACAATGTTAGCATCACCACGATGTCCACTGTTATACAAATGTGATGGTGTACAAGTGTGTGTTTACAAAACATAAGCTTTGATTGCAAACCCTGAACTACATGTCTACATTAGGCTCTATATGGAACTGAACGTTTATATGCATTATAAGCCTATTTCCAAATGTCGGCTTCTTCGTAGACAACTTTAACCTAACTAGTGCATGCCATATGTTTTACGAGATCTGAGTACGGTGTTTGGTTGGCCGATGTTGCTCAAGATACAATAACTAACTCGAGACTGACTAAAACACTTTCAACTCATGACAAATATGCATGTTGACACAATTTAACCCTGACCCCTCCCTACCAAACAAAATACATTACATCTTGAAAACCACAAACAAAATACTCCACATTATTTAAACGAAATGATTAAAAAATTATCCTAAATGTGTACCTGAGGAGGTGGGAAAAGGTCGGCAGGAAGCTTCAACTGCTTAGATTTCACCGGTAACTTCAATTTTCTTTTCTTCAAACTCTTAGTAGATACTGTTAATTGAAGGCTCGAATGTGAAGCAGAGGCTTCCGAAGGCGAGGAAAATCTTGTATGAACCATAATGTCTGTTACAAACACAAATATCACAATTAGACAAATAAAAAACCATATCATATAACAATCAGATAACCCACTCGTAGACCTATATAAACTATAAACAAACACATGCAATTGATAATTGATATCACATCTAGTTGATGTTAATGTAATGCCAGACCATTAAATTTATAATCAACTTCTGAACCAAGTTCACCAGGGGAAACAAGTACACAACCCACCACATTTATAAGCAACTATACATAAACAACCATATAACACAGTTGTATAACTATATCAACTATAAACAAACACATGCAATTGATAATCGATAATCTAATTCGACAAATTAGGGTTTATACAACAACTACAAACTGTAATCAGCATTTTCCCGCAATTCCTAGTTTGAAAATTACAAAAACACCAAGAACTTAACAGGAAAACAGTTGAACACACACCATAAATGATTGAATCACGAAGTTAAAGGGAAAAAGTGTACAAAAATCAAGAACAAATCACCTGTAACTAGCAAAAATCACGGAGAGACAATGGATACAGAGATGCCAGACTACACGGAGAGAGACGACGGATAGAGACGACAGAAACGCAGTGAAAGAGAGAGATTCAGTAGAGAACAGATGGTAACGGATATTTAGACAGAGGCAGTTAGAGATATAATTGCAAATTAAATGCTTTGTCTAAAAGATAATAGTAAATATGCAATTAAATAAAGAAGGTAGTATTTTTCCAAAAGAAAACTTTAAATAATGTAGTTTAAGTAAATTCTCAATTCGTAATTGTATTTTTCCTTAAAATTTTAATAAATAAACTAAAAAGCATATTTATGTTAGGTTTTCCCTACATTGTAGGATTATTAATTTTAAAATTAATAATTGAATTTTTTCTTAAGATTCCGAGTGTTTTATAGATGAAAATTGTTAAATTATAACTAAATTCAAGATACGCGTGAGCAATAAATTCATAGAAGATAGATTTCAAATAGTAAATATGAACATTTAACTTATATCATATCTGGATTATACTAATAAACAAATAAAATTAAATTCTAATACAACCACTTTTAATTTATATCATATCTAGATTATAATTTTTTTTTATAATACGATATAATCTTGATAGTCTATTTTCAAAAATATTAAAATTATTTTTTAGATACTGTACCAAAATTTTGGATAAAATCCGTAATTTATTATATAAAAAAGAATAATATCCTGGCTTATTATATACAAGTATATAATATCATGTTTTGTTTATATTTAGTATAGCTAGATTTTAAATCTTTTAATTATATTTTATATTTTCCAAAACAAATAAATAAATATGAATCTATAAAATTGTGTCACGTTTTTTTGCATAATAACAAAAAATAGTTGATAAGAATTTTGTTGTTACTACTATAAAATTGAGCTATATTTTAATTTAATTTAATTAATTTTATAGGATCATCCATGTATCTAGTATTTTTACCAAATTAAAATATTTTGGGCCTAGGTTTTCACCATGGGCCCTTGTTTGGTTTTAGACGATTTTATGCAAACTCAAAATTTAGAAGGTTCTAGAAAATAACCTATCAATCATTGTATAAATATTGAGCCTATAGGCAAATAAAGAGTGCTGATGGCAAAGAGTGCTGCTTCATCGAGGTTAGTTTTTTTAAAGTTCTTTTTTGGTGGTAGAAATTGAATGTCAGGTTCTTTATCATTTCTCATAAAGGATGAATTAATTTAGGTTGGAAGAAAAAGGATGTCTGGCCTACTTAAAAGTCAGGTCGCCCAGATCTGGTCATTCTGGATGTTGCCATACAGATCTGGTAAAGAATTTTCATTTCTCGTGTTTTGTTAGTAAATATTCATCGTACCTAACTATATTCCATGTAAATTCAATGTAAATTTAAAGTATTTTTATTTGTTTGTGAGAGTTCATTTAGATGATTTTTAATAATTTGAAATTGGTCTTTTTGTGTAGAAAACAATGAAGATTATGCTCCAAAAAAATTAACCCTATTACTCTCTGGAGGGAGTTCACACCACCATGGAAATCCTGTGTAATTTTCTATTATCTTTAACTTTTGCTTAATTATTTTATGTTGGAATTTTGAAATCTTTAACTAATATGTGTCCTTTGTTTGGCTTAATTTTTTTAATTCTTTTGTATGTATTATACAACATTTGTATATTAATTAATTTTGATATACTTATATGTTTTAATTGATTTGTTTATATGTTGTTATCTACTAATTTTTTAGTCTTCCTCCTTCAATCTATTCAATTTCATGATTTTTTGTGCATGCTTGTACGTACCAGCTTATATATGCTAATTAGAAAAAGTTAAGGTGGTGTTACTGAATCAAAACATATCCACATGAATATTATGAGTAAAAATATAATTTCATGTCTTCCTAATAGCAAAATGATATGTTATCTTCATAGATATATGCTAGAAATATAGTTTCATATCTTTCTAGTAGCAAAATGATATGTTATCTTAGATATATGCTAAGTGTAATTATCATTACAAGAATTCTGGCTATAGACGACACCCCTCAGACAACACCCATGGAAAAAAGTGTTGCCCGAAATGATCAGACAACTAGTATTTTCGTGCTCGAAAAAGTATTGTCTAATCCTACATTCACAGAATGGGCCAAAACCAGGGTGTTGTGTAAATGCATAAGTATTTTTAGATCAGACAAGTGTTTTTAGGTCTGTTGTCTAAGTAGCATTCATACAATATGTTATCCATAGTGTTGTGTGACAGTTAACCCTCAGACAACATTTTTTAGAAATATTATGTGAATGAAGCATAGACAATACTTCGTAAAAAGTATTGTTAGAAGGAGACAAGTGATTTCCAATGTGGTATTGTGTAATGATATTTAACACAAGTGCTTTACATAGTGTTGTATGAACTTAATCCAACACACAACAGGTTCTTTCCTATTGTGTGTTTGAACTCATACAAGTGTCTTCGGTTTAAAACTGTTATTGATGAACTGTACATGAAAAAAAATATATTTAAATGATGACTAACCTACCAAATTGGCATCCAACAAATCAACAAAGGCCAAACACCAAATTGGCATCCAACAAATCAACAAAGGCCAAACAGCTAGAAGAGAACAAACCAACCAACAATCTATCAAGAGTTATAGTTACAAATTAATTTACTACATTACGAAAGTTATATTAGTTCATCAACATCATCTCGAATGTAACTAGTAGGCATGTCTTCCTCATCAACATCCGGAAAATTGGGCATAAAAAAGTCATTCTCAAGCCCTGCTTCTACAGATGCCTCATTTCCATACTCATTGTCTTCATAGTAATTTTTCTCCGGTAACTTCAAGACAACGGACCATGATTTATCAAGAGGATCATCAATGTAACAAACTTATTTAACATGTTTTGCCAATACAAATGGATCATCTAAAAAGCCCAACCTATTCAAATTTACTAATGTATATCCCAAGTCGTCTACCTTTGTGCCTATGTTCATATCTACCCACTTACAATGAAAAATAGGGACCCTAAGGTAATTATAGTCCAACTCCCATATACTTGTTATAACTCCATAATATGTATGTGATGTGTGCTCAATGTTTTTATCCTTACCGTGCACAACCATTGTATCAGCTTCTACACACACACCACTGCACTGAACCTGACGCATGTCATCACGTTCCCTGGTACTAAAGGTAACCCCATCCATTCTGTATCCGCTGAATGTAGCAACATCTTTGTTGGGTTCGTCTGCGATCCATATTATCTCGTTTGATAACTCTTTTTTATCTTCCAAATTTGAAGCAATCTGAAAAAAATAAACAAGTTGTAAAATGATTCATGTGAGCTAGGGAGTTGTAAAAAAAATCAGAAAACTATTATTAAACTCACATAATACCTTTTTTTTTTGCTAAATACACAATACCTTTTCTTTAAACCATTTAGGGATTGTCTCATTTTGCTTGTTCTTTAGCCACATTTCATCATTTTCATGTTCCGGATATTTGGTCATTAAAAATGCCATGTGTTCACTGGAGTCATTAAAAACGACATAAGAAATGCATGCAAATAAAGAAAATAAATAAATTAAATTCATGGCTTACTTGAAAAATGGTCGAACTGCATTAGTATTCTGGAGAACACACAAATGTGCTACGTGCAAATCAGTCCTACTCGGGGTTATTATGGTTGCACCCGATAATGGCGCCTGCAAATGGCATCCTTAGTATGCCTACCAATTTTCGGTACCCCGATAGTTGTTCCTTCGTCATGGTCCACCAAACATTCCACCGCCTCTTCTGCTATATAGGCCTCCGCAATACAACCTTCTGCACGAGCCCGATTCTTTATATATCCCTTGAATGTCTTCATGTATCTCTCAAAAGGATACATTCACCTAAGGAAAATTGGTCCACAGAGCTCAACTTCTCTTACAAGATGCACCGATAAATGAAACATTAGATCAAACAAGGAAGGGGGGAAGTATTTTTCAAGCTGGCATAAAGTAATTACCAATTCCGATTGCATTTTCTCCAACTTATCAGCCTCAATAACTTTACTACAAATTGCCTTAAAGAAGAGGCAGAACCTGATAATTGTGTTCCTGACTCTTTTTTGCAATGACGACCGAATTGCAATTGGGAGCAAATGATGCAATATCATATGGCAGTCATGAGATTTCATTCCAGTAAGTCTAAGACTTTCCATTGAAACTAGACTCCTAACATTAGAACAAAAACCATTAGGCAACTTCATGTTAAGAAAAGAAGAGCAGACAACCTTTTTTTCGGAATGAGTCAAATTCCAAGATGCTAATGGTAACTTCTCCTTTTTCCCTGGAGTTTTTGGCCTCAACTAGGTTTTTATTCCCATTTCAGCAATGTCAATACGGACAGATTCTTTGTCTTTTGTTTTATTTGGTATATTAAGCATGGTGCCAAGTAAAGCTTCGCATATATTTTTCTCAATGTGCATCACATCGAGAACATGTCTAACCGGTAGAAACTTCCAGTACTCAAGCTCAAAGAATATAGATACCTTTTTCCAAATAGGTCGAACATCACCTTTCTGTAATCGAGGTTGGCATTGTGTCTTACCGTAGACATGGCCTTTCAGATGTTGTACTCTTTGAAGCACCTCCTCTCCGGTTAGGGGAATTGGAGCAGTTTCCTTTTCCACGGTGTTATCAAAATCTTGTTTCTGTCGGCGATATGGATGATGACGGGGCAGCCACCTCCGATGCCTCATGACCACACACTTACGACAATTAACTAGCCTTATAGCTTTTGTGTTATCAACGCATACAGGACACCCGTTATAACCCTTGCTAATGTTGCCCGACAAATTGCCATAGGCTGGAAAATCGCTAATTGTCCATAACAAAATGCCTCTAAGCAAAAAATACTCCTTCTTATATGCGTCGTACACTTGTTTCCCATGCAACAACTTTTTTAAATCTTCCATGAGTGGTTGAAGGAACACATCGATATCATTGCCGGGCTGAGTTGGTCCAGATATTAACAAACATAGCATAATATATTTCCTCTTCATAGAAAGCCATGGTGGAAGATTGTAAATTGTCAACAAAACTGGCCAACTTGAGTAATCAACATTTGTGATATAGAACGGATTAAATCCATCGGACGATAAAGCTAACCGGAGGTTTCTAGGATTTGAAGAAAACTCAGGCCACTTAGCGTCAACTTCCTTCCATGTCTGTGCATCTGCAGGATGTCTCATTTTACCATCCTTCAATCTCTCTGTGTCATGCCAAATCAACTCCTTGGCTGTTTGAGTTGAACTGAACAAATTCCTCAAACGTGGTATTAACGGAAAATACCAGAGAACCTTGGCAGGAACCCCTTCCAATTCATCCCCATTTTTATTCAACTTCCATCTAGAGGCCTCACAAATGCGGCACCTGGTCGCATCTTCATCTCTATCTCCACGGTATATTAAACAATCATTTGGGCAAACGTGTATTTTTTCATACTCCATTCCCAAAGCACACAAGCTTTTTTTAGCTTCACTGAAAGAAGAAGGGAAGTTGTTGCCTTTTGGAAGCATAGACCCAACCAAAAGAAGAATTTCTGAGAAGCCAGAATCAGAGATTTGAGATTTGATAATTTCTCTCTCTCTCTCTCTCTCTCTCTCCATCTCTTTCTATTATATGCTTATGGATACTATGATATTGTTATGCATGCTCTTAAATCGAACATGTCGGCTTCTCTCTCCCTCTCTCTCCCTCTCCCTTCCGCTCTCTCTCACTCTGTCCATCTCTCTTTCTGTTATATGCTCATGGATACTATGATATATTATTATGCATGCTCTTAAATCGAACATTTCTGCTACTGTCTCTCTATTGTTATGCATATTCTTAAATCGAACATGTGGTGTACATCTGATTGTATATGCAAATTAAACAAAAAAATTGTGGTGTACATCTGATTGTATTTGTAAATAACCTAAAAAAATTTGTGGTGTACATCTGATTGTATATGTAATTTTCTTTTAGTACATCTGATTGTATATGCAAATTAACCAAAAAAAAATTATCTATCAACTTGAGAGCATTTTGGCTAACCCTGGGATTAGTTTCTGGCTCCATTTATGACTCATAAATAATTCACTTAACATGTGGTGTTGCAGATTGATCATGAAGCCAAAGAGAAATTCTGCTCCCAAAGCAAGTACGACAACCATTTTGAAGGCACTAAAAAAGAACTCACCGATTCAGTCTACCCCTGTAGTGAAGAAGACTATGGTTCAGTCTAGCCCTGCAGTGAAGAAGACTACGGTTCAGTCCAGCCCTGCAGTGAAGAAAATAAAGAAAACCCTTGACCTGAAGAATAAAGTGGTGCAGTTTTCCCCTAATCGACCGGTGACACGGGCTATTTCATCATCCCCTGTATCTAATCGACCGGTGACACGGGCTATTTCATCATCCCCTGTATCTAATCAACCGGTGACACGGGCTATTTCATCATCCCCTGTATCTATGAAGAAGTCTATTTCTGAAAACCTAAAAACCACTTTATCTAAGAAGAGGAAACGAATGGAGCAACCGCTAGCTACGAAAAAGGAAACAACTGGACTGAAGCTTTTAAAGCGCGGACCTGTAACGATGCACAAGCTTATTAGGCGTAAGATGTTGGGACAGAAGTCGTTGGTGAGTTTCAATGAAAAGGGTGAGCCTTACGGTAAAGCAGGCACGGAAATGGAATCTTACATTGGTGTTCTTGCGAGAAGTAAAGTCCCAATCTGCTATGATTCCTGGCTAATTGTTCCGACTGAAAGGAAAGACAAGATTTGGAAATGTATGGAGGTAAAACAAATTACATCTTATGGACTATCTTTTTTTTCATGACCACCTATTTAGTTAATACATGTATGCTAATTAAAAAACTTATCTATGTAGATGGCGTTTGATGTACCACCAACCACCAAGAAGATGGTTTTGATATCTGTGGGAAAAAAATGACGAGAGTTCAAGAGCCGCTTGTCAACCAAATCTGTTCTGCCACACCATGATCAGCCTGATATGCTACAGTTTCCTCCTGCTGACTACACCTTTATTGAGAATGATCATTGGGACATGTTTGTTGTTGACCGTCTGTCAAAAAAATTTGGTGTAAGTTTTCTTACCGTATTTGTTTTTGAATTTCTGAGATTACAAAAATATATAGTTGAACAGCTTTGTTACTAACATT
Source organism: Kitagawia praeruptora (assembly GCA_037693485.1). Classification (NCBI taxonomy): domain Eukaryota; kingdom Viridiplantae; phylum Streptophyta; class Magnoliopsida; order Apiales; family Apiaceae; genus Kitagawia; species Kitagawia praeruptora. Next base: position 132,639,635 of record CM075347.1, read on the forward strand.
TTGATCATTGTTCCTTAAGGCGATCCACGAAGAACTCGCAAAGAGGAGGAAGTTGAGCGAATATCCTCATAACATGTCAAGAAAAGGTTATGCTAACCTAGAACATGAAATGGTTAGTAATCATACATATATCCCTTTCAAACATGCATGATAATTTTGTTTAATTTTACAATGACTTGTATGTTAAACAATACAATAATACTTTGTTTGACAGAAACTCGCTCTTGTTGATCCTGAGGAATTTGACATAGATCGAACGGATACGTGGGTCCGTGCGCGGCAGGATGAAAAGGGGAATTTTAAGTCTGTAAAAGTTGAAAAAATTGCAAAAGAGATTGTAAGTTTTTCATTTATTTTATATTTTGAGTTCTTTCACTGTGATATCTATTTTTTTAGTTAACGTACTTATATTTTTCATGTCACTTTTGTAGGAGATAATGAAGAAGAGGGTTAGGGATGGAAAAGTTTCTGTGGAAGGCACAGACGATGTCTTGACCAAGGTTCTCGGTAACCCTGAGCACCGAGGAAGGGTACGTGGATAAGGTACTTATGTCAAGCAGTCTACATACTTTAATCTTCCACAGAAGAAGAAGACCAGCAAGTCAATGGATGAGAGGATTCATGAGGGCATTAAGAAGTATATGAGAGAGGAATCAGAGAGGATAGTCCGAGAGCGAGATTCCTATTGGACTGGTGAGATTGAAAAGATGAAAAGTGCTTTATGTGAAAAGAAAATTGGTTCTGAAGGTAGTCCAAATATTGGATCTCAGCAAGCAAGTTGTTCCAAGGGTATCAAGGAGTTGGAGTTGGCAGGTGCAAAGAAGAGACTCAATCTCCTCGAAGGTGATTATAATCTTCTTGAAGGGGATGAAGAGAATGGGAAGGTTGATGTGGAAGAAAAGAATGAGAAGGTTGTGGAGGGTGGAGAAAGGACTGAGAAGATTGTTGACGTGGTAGAAAAAATTGAGGAGGCTGTTGAGGGGGTTCATTTGGAGGATGATCAGGAGCTGGTTGTAAATTTGTGTATGAAAGCTGACAATGTTAAAGAGTGGGGACTGGCAATTAACTCCCCAAATAATATTGTTGCACATGTTGCTGTTGATACAAAGAGTCAGATTCTTCATGGGAAACCTTTGACAAAAGAGAATGCCCGAGTCTCTATCACTCATGTAATTCAAGGATCTGAAAAGATTCCTTTTCCAATCCAAGATGAGATCATAACTGTGGAGCAAGCTTTTGGGACTTATATTGCATGGCCAAAAAATCTCATAACGGAATTGAAGACAACCACTGCCAGACAGAATGGAAGTACAAAGGTTAAATTTGTTATAATCTACTATTAAATCATAATTAAAATAAACATATTAGGCCGTTTACTTTAACAAACCTACTATATTTGGCTATTTTCATTCATAATTGTTTTTTAATGTCATATTTCAGGGAAGCAAGAAAAATGGACAAAAGAGGTGGAAGAATGTGAAAGATCTGGAATTAGTCCTAGAGTATGTGTTGGACATTGGTCCTGATATTCCCCCTGCCTTGAACCGTTTGTGGCTTTGGGCAAAGGATGCCTTGGCGGACGGCCGAGCATCTACTTTTCTGATATCCGAAGAAGCCTTCGGATCAACTGCTAAGAAGCCTATTTTTTTGTCGGATATTCATGCTTTGTGCTGTGGGGGTGAGATGTCAAGGGCCATCATTTGCTTATACATTAAGTAAGTATCGACGTTCAAAGATTTATTTGACTTTGTAAATAGTTCTTAAATGAAAATGGACTGCTTATGTCATGACTTTTTTTATATAGTTTTCTACAGGAATAATTGAAAAAACACAAGATGACTTATATGATAGCGTTTGTTGATCCTGATACGATTGGTGCCCTCGGTTGTGGTAATCCAGCAAAGAGGTCGCGATCCCTATCTCTCAGGTTCAAGAATGCTCAGCCTGGCCAGTATTTTCTCTTGCCATTTAACTCTGGGTCAGTTCTTTTATTTTTTAACACTTATATCTATCAAGTCTATTAATTTTATAGGAGTGACCATGTGATCTGATTATTAATATTCTTATATAGTTTAATTTCATGAATTATTAGGAACCATTGGACGCTCACCGCTGTAAATCTAGATGCTCAAATCGTTTACCAGATGGATCCTTTGAAGCGCCGAATTACAAGTGAAGAATGGACGAAAGTGGTCAACAAGTGAGTATTTTATATTAACTTAATTTAATTTGAGACCACTTATTAAGTTAAATGTCAGAAATTTGATTTACATTATATTTCGTAGTGCCATCAATCTCTATAATGATGGTGCGAAGAAGTTTACCAAAAACAAAATTACATGGGATAACTTGGCGGTATTATCCTTTTCTTAAGTAATTTTTTTTGTATCTCTTAATTCCACAAGGACAGTGTAGAAATATAATTAATTCTACATGTTCTTCAGGGAATTCCTCTTCAACCTGGGACTAAGGACTGTGGCGTGTTTGTGATGCGTTATATGAAGGAGATATGTCTTGATAAGGAATTGAAATTTGCTATGAAGGTAACAACACATTTTTTTTTCCTGATATCCTTGTGTTTTGTGGTGAAGATATATGACTTCCAATACATGTTCCATTTTGCAGTGGCAACGCAGAAGCAACTTTTACTATGGCATGGCTGAGCTTAATGATATAAGGACTGACTTGGCGAAGTATATGTTGAAGCACCTGCGTTGAACTCGGTCGTCTTTTATTGAAATTGGTATTTTGAGTCGAACATGTACTTGGTAGTAGCGTAAATTAAACTTTTAGTCCGTCTCTTTTGTGGATGTGTTCACCTAAAACTATGACTTATGTATTAGTTGTTTTGGATGGGGTTCAGACTTTAATTATGTACTGTTGGTTGGTGGTGTTGGCGTTATAAGGTGAAATTTGCTTCTGTAGTTTTGGTTGATGGTATGGTGAATATTGGTCGTAATGGATGGATGGATTGAATTGGTTTCTATTGTTTGCTTCTTGCATTTTCATTTTATAGTGTAGTTTGGTTTTCTTTAAATGTCCAGAACCATTGTTTAAGATACTTTTAGCCAATGTCCAACTGTGAGGAAATGACTCACACAACAGGAAAATAAAAACTACATGACAGTTGTAAAAAATGCAATCAAACAACATGTTATAGTCTGCAAAACCATTGTTTGATATAATTTCAAACAAGAGTTACATACTAAGAAAGTGTTATCCTTCCTACATAACAACAACATGCCATATGAGATAACATGTTGTACATCTAACCATAAAACAAATCGTTTTTGCTAAGAAACCATTGTTTGTAGTGACATACAACAACAATCCTGATTAAGTAAAGGATTGTATCTTTTGCACTTCAACAATAGGCTTTCTTTTAAAAAACCATTGTCTTTACTGCTTAAAACAACAATATATTCGTTAAAACGTGTTTCATTATTGGAGCTTTGACAACAGGTTTCCAAAAAAGTGTTGTTGTTTCTGGGTATCAGACAACACTTTTCAACACTTTTCAGGTGTCTTTTACTTGTCTTTCAACTCTCACACAACAATTTGCTGTGTGTTGTCTGAGGTGTGTATCAGACGACTTCTCGATAGTCAACATCTTATGCATTGTATCTCCAAATTCTGAACTGTTAGTGGACTATGTCCGAGCATGACTAAGAGTACTGTATACTTTGGAAACTACGATGCTAATCTCATCAACTGGTTTGATTCTGTGTTCGGTATTACGCATGGGGAGCTTCCAGTTCGCTTCTTGGGAGTGCCTTCAATATCATCGAGATTAAGTCACAATCATTGCATTCCTTTAATTGACAGAATTACCGCCAGGGTATCATGTTGGACGTCCTTGCTTCTCTCCTTGGCAGGTCGTGTTCAACTGATTCGTTCAGTTTTGTTTGCTATTCAAGCATTTTGGATGAACCACTTCATCCTTCCGGTCTCAGTTCACAAGCGGATCTAAACGTTATTCACTCGGTTTCTTTAGAAGGGTGACGTAAACTCAAAAGTGGGAGCTAAAGTCAGTTGGAACAATTTGTGTCGCCCTGTGAATGAGGGGGGGTCTAGGCCTTCAAAACACTGAGGATTGGAACAGGTCTCAAATGTTGTTCCACCTATGTAAGATTGTCTCTAAAAGTTCTGCTTTGTGGTCCAAATGGGTTAACTCCACTGCTCTCAAAAGACAACATTTTTGGACCATGAAAATGCCTCAGGACTATTCCTGGATTCTGAGAAATGTGCTGAAGCTTAGACCCTTGGCTCGTCAATTTCATTCTTTCAAACTAGGGAGTGGACAAGGTACGTCTCTATGGTTTGATCCATGGTGGAACTCTAACTGTTTGGCTATGCTTGTTACAGATACTATCATTGCTCAATCTAGTATTCCTCATGATGCTTTTGTCAGTTGCTTAATCCGAACTGGAGCTTGCTTAGTCCCTGGTTCAGTTTCTTGGCTTCACAACTTCTCTTATCCAAATTTTAACCTTAATACGCATGATGTGGTTTGCTGGGGTTCTCTTCCTCTTTAAAAGGTTAAAATTTGGGACATTTGGAATTCTATTCGAGGAGTTTCTTCACAGGTTTTTTGGTCTAAACTTGTTTGGCATCATCTTAAGATCCTTGGGTTTGCTCATTTTCAATGGCTCCTTTGTTTGGGAAGGGTCCCTACTGCACAAAGACTTCACTCTTTTGGGTTAGATGTCCAGCCTAACTATATCCTCAGTAAGCTTGCTGGTGTCCTGCGTGTTCCTATTGGAGGGGATAATTGGTTGGAGCTATTAGTTGCTTGGGGCTCTCACACTGATTGCATTCATCGAGACGTTCTCTTGCTAGCGGCGCATATCTTTGCTTATCACTTATGGCGGGAACGAAACGCTCGCTTGCACGATAGGGGCGGCCTTCACCCTAGACAGATCATCGCTAGCATCATGCTGAATTGAAGACTAAGCTCAAACATTCGGAATGGTTCTTAAAAAAGGCAAATTTAGATTTATATAGGTGGATTTTTATTTGATTGTTTTGCCTTTGTTGGTCCTTTCTATGTTCAATCTAGCTGCTAGGGTATCCCTCCCTGTAATCCTTTTTAATATATATATTTATTCTTAGAAAAAAAAAGAAATAATGTATATGTAAATTCGTAAGAGCTTTTTTCAGAAATAAATAAGAAAAAGTAAAAAATTGCAAATTTACTTTGCTTTTTTAAAATAATTTGCAAAAGTAGTTTTAGAAGTTTAGTTATTGCAAAAATACGTTCCTATATAACTACCTCCATTCAGTTTTCTGTTTCCGTTAATTTCTTCTTTTTCTTAACTGATTTATCTCTGTTTTCTCTGTCTCTCTCCGTCTCTGTGCGTCTCTCTTCGTCATCTCTCCATACTCTCTCCATCGTCTATTCGGCATCTCGTTGTCGTAGAGGTGAATTGAGACTATTATCTCTCCGTGTTTTTTAGCTGAATCGAGGTGATTTTCATATTATTTGCCTTGAATATATCGATTATGATCTATATATATATACATAGATTTTGTTGTATCTACATATGTAAGCCCTGATTTGTTGATTTTGTTTTGAATTGTCAATTATATATGCTTGTTTATGTAACAAACACCTTAATTCGTGAATTCTATATGTTCTGTGCTCTTTAACTATTTCTGGAATTGTTGCAAATTTATGACTTAGTATTTCTGGATTGTTGTTAAAAACGTAGATCTGAGTTGCAAAAAGTTGTTCTTAGTAGTCTTTGCAAAAGCGTCTAAATTGCATAACTAGTATTGGCTACTTTTGGCAAGTTTTGGTAAAATTTGTGAGCTAGTATTTTTTGGATTGTTGTTAAAAAGGTGGTTCTGAGTTGCAAAAAGTTGTTATCAGTTGTTGACAGAGTTTTGCAAAGTCGTCTAAATTCCATAACTAGTATCGGCTACTTGTGTCAAGTTTTGGTAATATTTTGAGTTAGTATGTTCGGATTGTTGTTAAAAAGGTTGTTCTGAGTTGCAAACAGTTGTTCTCAGTAGGCAATCGAGTTTGACAGTCATCTAAATTGTATACCTAATCGAGTTTATTGTTGTTGGTAGTTGCTAATGGATGAAAGAACCGGGGAAGAATTGAGTCTCTCTCAGTGCATTAATGGAATATTGATTTGGGAAATATCAAACCCTATATATTTTGAGATAGTAAAGCATCTACAAAGACCATTTAACATGAATGTAGATATTATAGAAATCCAAATTCGTTTTAACAAAAACCTCCGAAGATCTCTAGGAATCCACAAGTGCTGGATAAACTTCAAATATTTTATTTCTAGACATGAACGATATATTGTACAAACTGAGCAAAAAGAATCAATACAGTTTTTACTTTTTTGAATTTAAGTTGTATATTTTGTGTTTGCATATCTGGTCTAACCTTGCTATGTTAACTTTTTCTTTGTGTAAGTTTAAACTTTTTGCAATATTTTTCTTATTGATAAATGTTGCAACTGATACAGATTCTTATTGATTCTTATTGTTTTTTTGTAGGAATGGACAATACTTTGATTAATATTCCTGTTATAGTACAACCCAGTGGGCATTGGGATGAAAGTTTACATTATGTAAACTTTCAAGTTTTTGGATTTCTCATCGCAAACAACTACAACTATACCAACTTGGTGTCCATGATATACAATGAATTGAAACTTCAACCAGAATCAACCGATTTGAGAATAGAATATCAAGTCAAGGAAGGGTATCTAGCGTTTAAAATACTTGATGACCAACACGTAAACTTTTATATTGAGCTAAAGAAGAAGGAGGCTGACTTGACGATATATCCTCTATGTCTCACAATATAGGATAAAAGCATGCTACTAGTTTCAAATTCAAATCAGAGTGGATTAACAGGTGATTATGTTGGTTTGCAAGTTGGAAATTCAGAAGGTGTCTCATCTAATACGTATGGCAGCAACGATAATAATGTTGAGGACTATGTTGATTACTGTGAACAAATTTCCCTACAAATGATAGACATGTTACCAGAAGGAAGTGCAGATGATGAAATAGTAGAATTTGAAGAAGATGCTGTAATTAGCAACAAGAAGAATCAAGATTTATCGTTGTATCAAATATACAAGGATAAGGAAACATTGAAGATGGTTCTCAGTTTTTATGCTATCAACAACAACTTTCAGTATAAAGTTCAGAAGTCTTGTCAGAAAGAGTACTTTGTCAAATGTCTTGATGAGAATTGCAAGTGGTTGGTGCGTGCATCCAGGAATGACAACACAAGTCAGTTCATTATTCGTAAGTTCTTCAGCACTCATACTTGTTCTCTTGAGATAAGGTTTAAAGATAAACGGCAAGCAACCACAAGTTTAATAGCAGATGTTATCAAGCACAAATTTACGAATATCAAAACAAAATTTAGTGTTGCGGATATAATCAGAGATATGAAGCACGATCATAATGTGGAAGTCAAGTACAACAAAGATTGGAGATCTAAAGAAAAAGCACTGGAAATAATGAGAGGAAATGCAACTGAATCATTTGGTGAGCTATATACTTATCTGTACATGTTGTACAATACAAATGCCGGATCGATAGTAGAATTGCAATTAACTGCCAATAATTGTTTCCTCTACGTCTTTGTTGCGTTGAATTCGTCAATGAAAGGGTGGAAGTTTTGCCTACCTGTTGTAGTTGTTGATGGTACATTTCTGAAATCATCATACGAAGGAACATTGTTGGTTGCAGCCACTCAAGATGCAGGTGGGAAAATATTCCCACTAGCATTTGGTATAGTTGATTCAGAGAATGACCTATCATGGGAGTGGTTTTTTGAAAAGTTTAGAAAAGCTTATGGCGTAAGAGATGACATGGTTATAGTCTCAGATCGACATGAAAGTATTATCAAAGGAGCTAAGAAAGTTTATCCGGAGGTACCGAATGTCTTTTGCATCTTCCATCTACATGGCAACATTAAAAGTATGTTCAAGAAGAATTCGAAACAGATTAAAGATGCATTCTTCTCTGCTGCAAATGCTTACACTTTAAACAAGTTTGAATATCACATGAAAGAGCTAGAAAAAGTTGACAATAGAGTAAAGGTTTTTCTAGAAGATGTTGGGTATGATAAATGGGCCAAGGTTCATTCACCACATAATAGATACTCTAGCATGACATCAAATGTTGCAGAGTCTTTAAATTCTGTAACCAGTTCCATTAGAGAGCTACCCATTTGTACATTGCTGGAAAGTCTGCGATCGTTGATTCAAAATTGGAGTTGGAGAAACAGGAGTGAAGCAAATGCAACCTGCACAAGATTAACTGGGAAATATGAAACTATTCTGAAGAAACACTACCTGCTGTCTACGAATTTTACTATAAATGCTTTAAACTTTTATCTGCAAGTTTTTTTTTAATATTTGCTTATATTTATATGCTAAACTGGAAACACATTAATAGGTGCACCCTACAAATCACACTATATTTGAAGTACTTAATGATGGCAGAAAGAGTGTAGTTGATCTTAGTGCGAGAAGTTGCACTTGCAAAAGGTTTGTGCAACTACTTTCTAGTGTGTATCTGCTTATTTTCATATTACTTTGAACTCATTATTTGTTGATTTGCAGATTCCAAATGGATCAAATTCCTTGTGCCCATGCTATTGTTGTGCTTCAAAAAGCTAACCTCGACGCATATGAGTATTGTTCGTCTTATTACAAGAAAGAAACAATGGTTGCAACTTATGAAGAAACAGTCTATCCAGTTGGGCACAAAGATACCTGGGAAGTACCTGAATCTGTCAAGTCATTTATAGTATTACCACCAGAAGGAAGAATTCGAATTGGCAGACCAAAAAAAAGAAGACGTAAATCTGCTTGGGAGAGAAATGCAAAAACCGTCAAACCAATAAAATGTAGTAAATGCAAGCAAAATGGACATAATAGGAGAACTTGTAGAAATCCGAGGAAGAATGATTAGTTGTTTTTAAATTGTTTTTTAATTTGCCATACTTTGGATTTTGGTGTGTATGCTATTGACTTTGAATATAATGCAAATAAGTGACTTGGAATATAGTTGCAACTAGTTGCAAATATTTGCAAATAGTTGCAACTAGTTGCAACTATTTGCAACTAGTTGCAACTATCCTCAACTGTTTTCAACTAGTTGCAAGTTGCAACTATTTGCAAATATTTGCAACTATCCTCAACTGTTTTCAACTAGTTGCAACTATTTTCTACTACTTTCAACTAATTACAACTAATTGCAACTACTTATTATTGGTTTGGATATACATCTGCATGTTTCTCTAATTTCATGAAGCACAATATACTTGTAAAGTGCAAGAAAAATAAAGGTAGAAATATACAAGATAAATTATTTTAACTTCCGGAGAAAATTTTAGTACTAAATTAAAACCTCAACATTTTTGTCAACTTGATTGTAAATACCAATTTAATCAAAATGCTATCGACAAATGAAGACCATGCAAATAGAAGTTACAAAAACTGAGACCGATTTTGAAGCCAAACTATACAATAAAATCATTCGAGTGAATGGGCTGCCCCACGGGCATAGCTCCTCGATAACTTTTTTCCATTCCTGATTAAAAATACCATAAGTGCAACTGAAACGGCTATCATTGGCGTTCCAAACCCGATGGCCCACCCGATATGTTATTGGGCATAAATTACATACAATCATTTGCAAATAGTTGCAACTAGTTGCAACTATTTGCAACTAGGTGAAACTTTTTTCAACTAGTTGCAACTATTTGCAACTATATTCAACCACCAGTACTAACAACATAAAACAACTAAATATAATCAGCATTTCATTTAAAAATTTAAATTGTAACTCGAGGAACATTACCAACAAGTCTAAATATCACAATATCATTCAAACTACAACCAACTACGGCATCCAGCCTGATCATCAGAAAACACAAAGTTAAAGTCTATCCAACTAAAGTTTAAACTTCATGACAGAAACGTAAGATTCTGATAAATCTATTCTATTCTTATTGGAGAAGCTTTTGCACCCTTTCTGGTTCTGTTTCTTGTTCGACGCTTTCCGGCCCTTGTTCTTTTTGAGATAGGTTGCTCTTGCTCACTTTCATATGCATATATGTGCTTTGCCATTGCATATGCATAGAATGAAAAAGAAAGCCGAGATCTGTGAGTGGAAACATCAAAAGAATCCTCAGGAAAGTCCTTCGCCAAAACAAAATACTCGGCAATTGACACCATAGTTACTCCACTATCACTGCATAAAATAACATAAAAACAAATCATTCAAAACGGTTAAAAAACCAACAAACTATAAATTACATATTATCGTAATACTCACAGTGATGCTCTACAAGAAGAAGTCTTCTTCATAAGTGATCTGAAACAGAGAGTCCTTGACTTTTGTGCATAACAATTTGCTGAGAAATCAATATCTGTCCTCGAGTAGAAGTCGGTAAGGAGCAAGTAGTGAGGTAGAATCGTAGACAATGGCAGCAGTGCCTTCCTCATAATCAGTGCAAGTCCTTTGCCAGATGATGTATTATGTACAATTATATATCAACCTATTTTTCAAGTCTATGACAGCAAGAACCCAATGTCGTGTTTCATCCAACCAGATTGGGACAAGTACATAATCAACCAAGTACCACGGAGTACTAAAGGCAATGATACTCCATTTAAAATATCTAAAATTCCTTGATTTTCAGTAATTAGTAAAGAAGTTTCCGAATATAAAGAAGCAAGTTCTTTCTGGAACTTGCAGTCAGGTGTAGTAAATTTCATCTGACACTGAGCATTGTGTTTCGGCAACTTCCTCAGATAATAGAAAAATACATCAACGTGCTACAAAATAAAAATTAAAACAATCAATTACATAATACTATACGGGTGCCCCTGTGGGGCCTATTGCATATAAATAGATAATTCAATGTTATGACAAAATTAAATACTTCAATCAAAAAATAAGTTGACCATAGTAAGACTTACAGAGTTTGATAAATCAGTGCTACCATACTCAATGCTATGAAACCAAGTCTTTTGAGATATTAGCTCGCAACCCAACTTCATGGGAGGACTGATAATGTTTTCTTCTTTGGAATAAAACTTTCTCCTGACAGCAAGCATAATAAAATTAGTAAGGCAATACATATACAAACAAGTTTAAAAAAATATATAAATTTATATTTTGTACTTCTTGTTGTTCATCAGTAGCCCTTTGTCTAGCCAAGTGTAATATTCTGAGCTTATATCCATAGCTGGCAAGTCACCAATATTGCTATCCAATGGAGAGATTCCTTTAAAATGGTCAATGTTGGTAGTTTCAGTTGGTTCTTTTGAACTGGATCCGAATTGTTGCAAGAATGGTGAAAGCAAATAAGAAGGAAGCTTGATTGATCTTTTTGGCAAAGCAGGAGTCACTTTGCCCACGCCACTCGTACGGCTTCCACCAACTTTCATCTCAACATCGACTGGTTTTTCAAAAGCGGTTTCTAGTTCATCCATTGGCTCATCAAGGATGGTAGACTCGTAAATCTCACGTGCTACCTTCAATACATGATTTTCTTCAACCTCTTTTGAATTTCCAGCAAATTCTTCACATTCAAAAGACTCCTTAGCAAATTTATCCCCATGTTCGGCAACCTTATCTGTACCTTCTGCAATAGAAACTTCAACCACCGCAACCTGTAATACAAAAGTACATGTGAAAAACTAATTAAAAATAATATACAACTATATGTAACCAAAATCAACTAAATTAAGTGTAAGTAAGAATGCAGGTGTAACAAACTAAATTAAGACATTTAGACTTCTATTTACCTATCTGTTAAACATCATACCGGTCTTATCCGATACTATAATTACTTACTATTTCACTCTAGTTTTAAACTACTGAATTTTTTTACTATTTTGGGCATTTTTATTATTTATATTGAAAGTGCAACCAGATGCAACCTGCTGCGCAACCAAATACATATAGGTATAGATGGTTGTAGCTGGTTGCATCTGGTTGCAGACCATTTTTAAAAGATGGTAAAATAACAAAACAACTTAGAAAAGTAGAATTTTTGATAAATAACCAAGAATTTACCATATGTTGTTGTTTTGTATTTGATTGACAGGCATCTATGTTAACTAATATAGTTTCAATTGCAGCCATTGTGTTTGGAGAGTACTCGGAGCCTGCTTGAACACCCACAGCTTCTGGAATTCTTGTAGGAGCCTGTTGTGCATTTGAAAAAATACAAAGTTAATTTTATTTTAATTTCATGCGAATTATTCATAAATTTAAAGTATGGCTGGTTCCACATTAAACATATGAGTGCCCCTGCGGGGCCTATTGTACATAAATAGGTTACAAAAATACAATTAAATTTCATGCGGATTATTCACAAATTTAAAGAACTAAAATATAAATTTACAACCTCATATTGGATAATGTCATCAAACAGAAAGCCATCATGATTTGATTTGGTATTTAAATTTGCATTATCCTCATTCGGCACTCCAGCCTACACATAGCAACAAATGGATGAAAACATCAAAACAACAATAATATTTCATAAATAGAGAAACATCATTACTTGACAAGACTAAATCGGAATTATAACAAAAAATACCTGATTCAAAAACATGTCACGCAACTTTGACAATTCCAAGTCAAAGTAATCACGTTGTTCACTGATCATAGACTTCAAGTTCTTTACCTCACCAAGTAAACATTTCTGACTTGCAACCATTTTGCGGACTTCAAGTTGTAGCTTTTTGACCGAATTATCATCTTTAGCAGGAATAGATGATGAAGTAGCAGCCATGCCAGATGGCAGAGGAGGAGTAACAAAATCATCATCTGAATTCTCAGTCAACCTTGGATTCTCGTTAGAGATATTAGAAACCAAGTCCTTCAGTTGAAAATTTTCAACTTCGTTGGCACTTGGACTAAATTTCTTAAGTTCTAACTACAAAATAAGATAAGGAAAAAATCAGTAGCATTAAAGTTTAAAAAAGTTAAAAAACAACTGATTAAAAAATATCAATTCATACATCATTCGCATCCATGGACAGAATTGTATAAACGTCTTCGTATCTCGCATTAAAATCGCACGTCCAATTCAAAAGACGAGGAATGGAGCCACCATTATGATCACAATACTTCCCGTTCATGTAAGGACAGCTCTCATAGAACCACAATTGGAGCGCATAAGGGAATCCAGTGAGGCGGTAATTAATAATTATCCTTTGAATTTATCTTAACAGTGTTGCTAAACGAATCCATAGTGAACTTAAAAATTTCTTTCCCCCACGGATATTTATCAAAGGCGTCACTATCTATAAGATCAAGATCCCCCATCAGAATCGGACTATCGTAGCTTGTTGTAAGAAAAAAGTGATGCAAGAAATACAATCTAGCGAATTTGCCAGCATCAGCATCACTCTTCCACTATTTACTTAAAAAACTCTTTTTGACTGAACTTTTTGAGATATATTGTCCTTCATAATAGTTGTTAACAAATGAGTTTCTAGACGTTGAATACTTCATCTTATCGACGTTACCAACACAGAGAAGCCCAGTCACTGTAGCAAACTCTGGTAATCCAAATTTTAATACCATTCCTCCGACACCAATCCAAAGTTCATTGTGGTTTGGCTGCTTCAATTGTCTCAAAAGTAGATTGTGAATCAGTTGGTGCTGGATTTTGAAATTAGGCATGTGCATGTACTTCCCAAAGCAAGAGCGATCAAAATCAGCAAGTTGGGTTGTTGACAACACTGATCTCAAATCAGCGATGGGTTCATACTTGTTAAGTACATTGATTTTAGCAGGCCTATGATGATCAGCTGAAATTTTATAACTCAGTCCCTGTATAAGATAAAAAAATAACAATGTTAGCATCACCACGATGTCCACTGTTATACAAATGTGATGGTGTACAAGTGTGTGTTTACAAAACATAAGCTTTGATTGCAAACCCTGAACTACATGTCTACATTAGGCTCTATATGGAACTGAACGTTTATATGCATTATAAGCCTATTTCCAAATGTCGGCTTCTTCGTAGACAACTTTAACCTAACTAGTGCATGCCATATGTTTTACGAGATCTGAGTACGGTGTTTGGTTGGCCGATGTTGCTCAAGATACAATAACTAACTCGAGACTGACTAAAACACTTTCAACTCATGACAAATATGCATGTTGACACAATTTAACCCTGACCCCTCCCTACCAAACAAAATACATTACATCTTGAAAACCACAAACAAAATACTCCACATTATTTAAACGAAATGATTAAAAAATTATCCTAAATGTGTACCTGAGGAGGTGGGAAAAGGTCGGCAGGAAGCTTCAACTGCTTAGATTTCACCGGTAACTTCAATTTTCTTTTCTTCAAACTCTTAGTAGATACTGTTAATTGAAGGCTCGAATGTGAAGCAGAGGCTTCCGAAGGCGAGGAAAATCTTGTATGAACCATAATGTATGTTACAAACACAAATATCACAATTAGACAAATAAAAAACCATATCATATAACAATCAGATAACCCACTCGTAGACCTATATAAACTATAAACAAACACATGCAATTGATAATTGATATCACATCTAGTTGATGTTAATGTAATGCCAGACCATTAAATTTATAATCAACTTCTGAACCAAGTTCACCAGGGGAAACAAGTACACAACCCACCACATTTATAAGCAACTATATATAAACAACCATATAACACAGTTGTATAACTATATCAACTATAAACAAACACATGCAATTGATAATTGATAATCTAATTCGACAAATTAGGGTTTATACAACAAATACAAACTGTAATCAGCATTTTCCCGCAATTCCTAGTTTGAAAATTACAAAAACACCACGAACTTAACAGGAAAACAGTTGAACACACACCATAAATGATTGAATCACGAAGTTAAAGGGAAAAAGTGTACAAAAATCAAGAACAAATCACCTGTAACTAGCAAAAATCGTGGAGAGACAATGGATACAGAGATGCCAGACTACACGGAGAGAGACGACGATAGAGACGACAGAGAGATAGAGAAACGCAGTGAAAGAGAGAGATTCAGTAGAGAACAGATGGTAACGGATATTTAGACAGAGGCAGTTAGAGATATAATTGCAAATTAAATGCTTTGTCTAAAAGATAGTAGTAAATATGCAATTAAATAAAGAAGGTAGTATTTTTCCAAAAGAAAACTTTAAATAATGTAGTTTAAGTTAATTCTCAATTCGTAATTGTATTTTTCCTTAAAATTTTAATAAATAAACTAAAAAGCATATTTATGTTAGGTTTTCCCTACATTGTAGGATTATTAATTTTAAAATTAATAATTGAATTTTTTCTTAAGATTCCGAGTGTTTTATAGATGAAAATTGTTAAATTATAACTAAATTCAAGATACGCGTGAGCAATAAATTCATAGAAGATAGATTTCAAATAGTAAATATGAACATTTAACTTATATCATATCTGGATTATACTAATAAACAAATAAAATTAAATTCTAATACAACCACTTTTAATTTATATCATATCTAGATTATAATTTTTTTTTATAATACGATATAATCTTGATAGTCTATTTTCAAAAATATTAAAATTATTTTTTAGATACTGTACCAAAATTTTGGATAAAATCCGTAAATTATTATATAAAAAAGGAATAATATCCTGGCTTATTATATACAAGTATATAATATCATGTTTTGTTTATATTTAGTATAGCTAGATTTTAAATCTTTTAATTATATTTTATATTTTCCAAAACAAATAAATAAATATGAATCTATAAAATTGTGTCACGTTTTTTTGCATAATAACAAAAAATAGTTGATAAGAATTTTGTTGTTACTACTATAAAATTGAGCTATATTTTAATTTAATTTAATTAATTTTATAGGATCATCCATGTATCTAGTATTTTTACCAAATTAAAATATTTTGGGCCTAGGTTTTCACCATGGGCCCTTGTTTGGTTTTAGACGATTTTATGCAAACTCAAAATTTAGAAGGTTCTAGAAAACAACCTATCAATCATTGTATAAATATTGAGCCTATAGGCAAATAAAGAGTGCTGATGGCAAAGAGTGCTGCTTCATCGAGGTTAGTTTTTTTAAAGTTCTTTTTTGGTGGTAGAAATTGAATGTCAGGTTCTTTATCATTTCTCATAAAGGATGAATTAATTTAGGTTGGAAGAAAAAGGATGTCTGGCCTACTTAAAAGTCAGGTCGCCCAGATTTGGTCATTCTGGATGTTGCCATACAGATCTGGTAATGAATTTTCATTTCTCGTGTTTTGTAAGTAAATATTCATCGTACCTAACTATATTCCATGTAAATTCAATGTAAATTTGAAGTATTTTATTTGTTTGTGAGAGTTCATTTAGATGATTTTTAATAATTTGAAATTGGTCTTTTTGTGTAGAAAACAATGAAGATTATGCTCCAAAAAAATTAACCCTATTACTCTGTGGAGGGAGTTCACACCACCATGGAAATCCTGTGTAATTTTCTATTATCTTTAACTTTTGCTTAATTGTTTTATGTTGGAATTTTGAAATCTTTAACTAATATGTGTCCTTTGTTTGGCTTAATTTTTTTTATTCTTTTGTATGTATTATACATCATTTGTATATTAATTAATTTTGATATACTTATATGTTATAATTGATTTGTTTATATGTTGTTATCTACTAATTTTTTAGTCTTTCTCCTTCAATCTATTCAATTTCATGATTTTTTGTGCATGCTTGTACGTACCAACTTATATATGCTAATTAGAAAAAGTTAAGGTGAATCAAAAGATATCCACATGAATATTATGAGTAAAAATATAATTTCATGTCTTCCTAATAGCAAAATGATATGTTATCTTCATAGATATATGCTAGAAATAAAGTTTCATATCTTTCTAGTAGCAAAATGATATGTTATCTTAAATATATGCTAAGTGTAATTATTAAGGTTATAACATCATGAGATTTCCACATGTGAATTAGATAATTACTATTATAGAGTGCTTCAAGGGTATAAATTCAAGTAATAATATATTTGATGTCACATTAATATGTATGGTACGTATTAGAATAATACATTATTTGACGTCGTTGAAGTTATATTTTTTCATATTACTAGTTGTTGCACCCTTTTAAATTTCAACCAAAGTGACCCTTTTTATTACCATTTAACCTGATTTTGTCCTTATATATACTCATTAAAACAAGACTTCTAAAACTATCACTTGCTATACTAGACTATCAACTTTTTTATAATGTGTGTACTACCATCAAATCTAGTTAGCTCCGTTAATTTTTTCAAGGGCATTTCAGTCTTTAATTTTTATCATCTTCTTCCTCAAACCCATTTCCACCATTGTTGAAGCTTTTAATAAATTAAAACTTTAATATCTCATTCATTTCTGAACAAAATCAAGTCATTCAAATTGTAATAAAATCATTTTTTTCTCCTCTACGTACAAATTGATATTGATTTTCACTATGGATAAGAAACATCAGCCAAGTAAGATCTTTATACACACCCAGACCCCATTTTGCCATTAAAAATGATCATAAACAAATTTGGTAGTTACGTATACTAAAAGATTTTGGTAAAGATGAAGCTAATTGATTATAGTCCAAGATGTCTTTAGAAGCTTTGATAATAATTTTTGACTAGTCTGTTTCTACAGTATGTTTCTTCAAACATTGTTGCCGAAGCCGAAGAAATTGAAATTCTGCTGGTGCAACAAAATGATGTTTTGTGCATCCTGGAGGGCCTCGAAACGTTGGCAGAACTGAAAGCAGCGTATGGTGTTACCCAGCATGATATGGTAATTTATGGATGTGACATTGTTCCCCTTTTTCCCAGAATTTTGCATACAAGCTAAAGGAACCAGCTTTGATGAATTCTGTCTGAAGTTGATATATGACGTCCATGAACAGTTATAAAGTTGTTCATCCAAAGAAGGTGAATAGAATATACTCAGACAGAAAAGAGAGTTGTGTATCTTGGTTCTCACAGTTCAATTTAATTTTAAAAGTGTTTTCTGTTTACAAGAGTTTAAAAATGTGTGAACTGTTTGGGGATTTAGTCCAACTGCATTGTATCCTAAAGTTATGGATTTAATGGGCATAATTTTACTTAGACATTTTATGCATTTTGAACTCTTAAATCTCTTTACTTTAGTGAAGCTGAAGCATGGAGAAGCTTGGTTTCGCATATCCAAATTGATTATGGAAGTAATTTGGAGTTGATCATGCTAATTGCACTCTCAGAAAGAGCTGTCGATGTTAGTGTAGCTAAAAATTGGTTTGTGCACATCGACTTCTTGTGGATCTGGATGACTAATGTTGCTCTGCCTGGATGACCTGTCATCGCTTAGTTCTGAATTTAGGTAAAGATCTCCTTGTTTATGTCTGTCCGGGTGTACATGTTCATGTACTTAAGGATCCAACAACTAATTTTCAAGCTGGTAATGAACACTTAATAGATCATTTACCTTGGTACATAATAGTATAAGATACTAGATGGGCTTTCTTATTTCCAAGGTCAGTCACCTTGTTGTCCACTTCTACGAAAACGTTCCCAGGACTATTTGAAATTCTGAATACATGATTGGCCTAACATACATATAGAACTTTTGGTTGTTCAAGTGAATATACCTAGCACAATGAATTTCCAGTCCCGTATCATTCATCACCTATACGTAAAATGGGTGGTTTTTAATCGTGCAAATAGATTCTTGGGATCAATATCAATTTGTAGAAGAGAAAAAAATGATTTTATTACAATTTGAATGACTTGATTTTGTTAAGAAATGAATGAGATATTCAAGTTTTAATTTCTTAAAAACTTCAACAATGGTGGAAATGGGTTTGAGGAAGAAAATGATAATGAAGAGACTGAAATGCCCTTGAAAAAATTAACGGAGCTAATCAAATTTGACGGTAGTACACACATTATAAAAAAGTTGATAGTCCAGTATAGCAAGTGGAAGTTTTAGAAGTCTAGCCAAGCGCTCTGACACCCAAAGTGAGAGTATACAAAATGCACTTTACTCTATAGTTCAACTTCAAATTATTACTTGGTTTATTTATCATATAATACGACAACCATATATGAGTTTATGAGCTAAAACTAGAGTTTTGTTAACTAGAGTGTAAGCTTAGTGCCTAAGATCTTTGTCAATGATAATTGCATTAGTAGTTTTGTGAACTTTCTTTGAGTATGTATTTATTGGTGTTTCGTCAATCGCCAATTGAGGCAGCTCTCAAGTAGGTAGCATATATAATTGAGCAACCCACACTTGTACTTGGCCTTTCCTGCCCTCTTGGCAAAACATCGTTTCACCCTCTAATAAATTTGTTGTACCTCTTATGAGGCTCTTTATCTTTTGTTCACTTTTTCTTTTTATATACATTTAGTTATATGATTTTTTTAATATTTTTCTTCGTAGTCATTTCAATTATAAAATTATTAAAAAATTAATGTAGGCATTTTCAAGAAATGTGCTATTGTCAATCTTTTTGTTGCAGTTGCAAAAACTTTATTTTATGTAGATGATGGATCAACTTTTAAGGTTTTCAATTTGATATTAAGATGGAATCGTCGCTGACCTTTTACCATTTCCGATATGTTAAAACCCTACTCTACAAATGTTCTGAAGCCTGTATTTAATGTATCTCCTCGGGTTTGCACTTGAGAAGATAAGTTAATCATTTAATCTAGTTTTATTCTCTAGATGTGGATCATTCGTTATGATTAACTATAAATTCATGAGTTCAAATCTTCTACACCATTTTAGTTGTGCCACTCCATGTGCCACCTTAGGTGGTTATTTTTTATTGGCTCATCTCTCATTAATATAAATGGGACCCCTCTTGCATTCACACCAACCACCCAATCAAAAACAACCACCTAAGGTGGCACATGAAGTGGCATACCTAAAGTGGTGTAGAAGATTTGGACTCTAAATTCATAAGCTAATTCAATCATTTAACCTATGTTTTGTACTCTAGGTGGGGATCATTGATTAAATGCTTTCTAAAGTTTTTTATATTTGATTTTCTTAAAAAACAAAATTGATATGGGCTAAAAGTAAACCCTAAAGACACATTTAATGTGGCATTAATTAGGCCCAGTATGGTCCAAACAAGGGGCCCATTTACGGGGCCCAAAAGCGCTAATTAAATATTAATTTCATAATTAATATTAAGGGAAATAAACAGCTCAGCAATAAGAGACCGACAAGGAAACAATATCTTTAAGAGTAGCCTCCAAGGCACCCAATTCGATAAGGAAACTGACTCCTACAAGGAAGGAGTCTAGAACCTTCCTCAAGATGGTGGCTTGCCCACCAAGTCTCCAAATCCTACCATAATTCTAAGGCTCCCACAGCCTATATAAAGGGTCAACCCCTCATTCTCAGAACTACGTCTTGGCTTGATTCTCAATAACGAGATACGTAGGCACTCTGTGAGGACTGATTAGTCTCAAAATGCGGAAACAACCATTAAAGCATGAAGCTCACGAACCCTAGCATTAAATACATACTAACCCTCGTTTTTATTCCACAACATTTGGCGCCGTCTGTGGGAAGAAGACATCAACCATGGTTAACACACGAAGAACAGTACCGACCTCTACCGAGCCCATACCTCTTAGCTCTGCTCCCCCGTCGATCACTTCTGATCCACCTATCACTATTAAACATGGGCAAGTACCCCCAACAACAGGGGTGATCACCCAACCTCAAGTTTCTCAATCTCCAGGGATGACTCCCTATGTTGAGAGAACGTTATCGGTGGTCGTTCATGTAACACCCCAGTCCCACATCGAGAAGATATGGGACTTTAGTTCAGTATATAAGCAAAAGTAATACTACTAATTGCACCAACAAATCATGATCTTTTGGAAGCCTGTGGTGGGCTTGTGGATTTCCCAAGTTGGCGGCATTTAGGCCAGTTTACTTTGGCTTATTTCGGATTCGTAATCGGGACTTGACCCGATTTTCGAAAAAAGGCTTAAGATTTGACCCGGATTGTCACATATGGTATCAGAGTGAGGTTCTCGAAAGCTTGATTCGTCAAGTTGCCGGAGGTGGGGACACGAAGGTTGGTGGTATTATCCCACAATGGACAGAGGTCCGGGTCAAATCCAAAGGTTAATGCCTTTTTTCAAAGGTTCCTAACCCAACTTCTTTGAAGGACTTCAGACCAATTTCTCTGTGCACTGTAGCGTACAAATGTATCTCTAAAATCCTTGCTGGTCGTCTCAAGAGGGTCATGCCTAATATCATAAATATTTCACAGTCTGCCTTTGTTCCTGGGCGCAGCATTTATGACAATATTTTAATGGCTCAAGAGTTGTTTAGAGGTTACCATAGGGATACTGATGCTCCAAAATGTTCTTTGAAGATGGACCTTCACAAGGCTTTTGATTCACTAGACTGGGGTTTTGTTATGGGTGCTCTTAAAAAGCACAACTTTCCAGATAATTTCATGAACTAGATTTATTCATGCATTTCAACTCCAACCTATTCTGTAAAGATTAATGGTTCACTTTGTGGTTGCTTTGATGGCAAGAAAGGTCTTCATCAAGGGGACCCCATCTTGCCCTACCTGTTCTCGATAGCTATGAATGTTTTGCCCGCTATGCTTGCCAAAGTGTCAAGGGATTTGAACTTCCACTGGAAATGCAAAGATCTAAAACTCACTCATCTCTTTTATGCTGATGATGTATTATTATTCTCGAAAGGTGATCAAGCCTCGGTTTCACATCTTATGCATTGTATCTCCAAATTCTCAACTGTTAGTGGACTATGTCCGAGCATGACTAAGAGTACTGTATACTTTGGAAACTGCGATGCTAATCTCATCAACTGGTTTGATTCTGTGTTCGGTTTACGCATGGGGAGCTTCCAGTTCGCTTCTTGGGAGTGCCTTTAATATCATCGAGATTAAATCACAATCATTGCATTCCTTTAATCGACAGAATTACTGCCAGGGTATCATGTTGGACATCCTTGCTTCTCTCCTTGGCAGGTCGTGTTCAACTGATTCGTTCAGTTTTGTTTGCTATTCAAGCATTTTGGACGAACCACTTCATCCTTCCGGTCTCAGTTCACAAGCGGATCCAAACGTTATTCACTCAGTTTCTTTGGAAGGGTGACGTAAACTCAAAAGGGGGAGCTAAAGTCAGTTGGAACAATTTGTGTCGCCCTGTGAATGAGGGGGGGTCTAGGCCTTAAAAACACTGAGGATTGGAACATGTCTCAAATGTTGTTCCACCTATGTAAGATTGTCTCTAAAAGTTCTGCTTTGTGGTCCAAATGGGTTAACTCCACTGCTCTCAAAAGACAACATTTTTGGACCATGAAAATGCCTCAGGACTGTTCCTGGATTCTGAGAAACGTGCTGAAGCTTAGACCCTTGGCTCGTCAATTTCTTTCTTTCAAACTGGGGAGTGGACAAGGTACGTCTCTATGGTTTGATCCATGGTGGAACTCTAACTGTTTGGCTATGCTTGTTATAGATACTATTATTGCTCAATCTAGAATTCCTCATGATGCTTTTGTCAGTTGCTTAATCCGAACTGGAGCTTGGGTTTTACCTCGTCCTTCTATTTGAATTCATCATATAGACCCTGGTTCAGTTTCTTGGCTTCACAACTTCTCTTATCCAAATTTTAACCTTAATACGCATGATGTGGTTTGCTGGGGTTCTCTTCCTCTTCAAAAGGTTAAAATCTGGGACATTTGGAATTCTATTCGAGGAGTTTCTTCACAGGTTTTTTGGTCTAAACTTGTTTGGCATCATCTTAAGATCCTTTGGTTTGCTCATTTTCAATGGCTCCTTTGTTTGGGAAGGGTCCCTACTGCACAAAGACTTCACTCTTTTGGGTTAGATGTCCAGCCTCACTGCTTGCTGTGTGTGGGAGGTATAGAAAATGACTCTCATCTATTTGTCTTTTGTCCTTTTGCTAACTATATCCTCAGTAAGCTTGCTGGTGTCCTGCATGTTCCAGGGGATAATTTGTTGGAGCTATTAGTTGCTTGGGGCTCTCACACTGATTGCATTCATCGAGACGTTCTCTTGCTAGCGGCGCATATCTTTGCTTATCACTTATGGCGGGAACGAAACGCTCGCTTGCACGATAGGGCGGCCTTCACCCTAGACAGATCATGTGAATTGAAGACTAAGCTCAAACATTCGGAATGGTTCTTAAAAAAGGCGAATTTAGATTTATATAGATGGATTTTTATTTGATTGTTTTGCCTTTGTTGGTCCTTTCTATGTTCAATCTAGCTGCTAGGGTATCCCTCCCTGTAATCCTTTTTAATATATATATTTATTCTTAGAAAAAAAAAGAAATAATGTATATGTAAATTTGTAATTGTATTTTTTCTTAAAATTTTAATAAATAAACTAAAAAGCATATTTATGTTAGGTTTTCTCTACATTGTAGGATTATTAATTATAAAATTAATAATTGAATTTTTTCTTAAGATTTCGAGTGTTTTAAAGATGAAAATTGTTAAATTATAACTAAATTCAAGATACGCGTGAGCAATAAATTCATAGAAGATAGATTTCAAATAGTAAATATGAACATTTAACTTATATCATATCTGGATTATACTAATAAACAAATAAAATTAAATTCTAATACAACCACTTTTAATTTATATCATATCTAGATTATAATTTTTTTTTATAATACGATATAATCTTGATAGTCTATTTTCAAAAATATTAAAATTATTTTTTGGATACTGTACCAAAATTTTGGATAAAATCCGTAATTTATTATATAAAAAAGGAATAATATCCTGGCTTATTATATACAAGTATATAATATCATGTTTTGTTTATATTTAGTATAGATAGATTTTAAATCTTTTAATTATATTTTATATTTTCCAAAACAAATAAATAAATATGAATCTATAAAATTGTGTCACGTTTTTTTGCATAATAACAAAAAATAGTTGATAAGAATTTTGTTGTTACTACTATAAAATTGAGCTATATTTTAATTTAATTTAATTAATTTTATAGGATCATCCATGTATCTAGTATTTTTACCAAATTAAAATATTTTGGGCCTAGGTTTTCACCATGGGCCCTTGTTTGGTTTTAGATGATTTTATGCAAACTCAAAATTTAGAAGGTTCTAGAAAACAACCTATCAATCATTGTATAAATATTGAGCCTATAGGCAAATAAAGAGTGCTGATGGCAAAGAGTGCTGCTTCATCGAGGTTAGTTTTTTTAAAGTTCTTTTTTGGTGGTAGAAATTGAATGTCAGGTTCTTTATCATTTCTCATACACTACAAGATTTTTGATTCAGACAACGCATTTAAACCGTCGTGTGAAGCCCTGATTTTCCGTGGTCTATTGAGATGCCGTCTGTTATGCGTATCAGACAACACCAGCTTAACCGTTGTCTGTGTTGCAGACAGATAACATACGTGATTTCAAAACTGTGGTCTGAAAGCTGGTATAGACAATGGTTTAACAAGAAACGGTTGTCTCATTTCACGTAGCTCAAGTGTTTCTTTTCTTGAATTCGTTGTTTAATTTCAACTACCTCCACGGTTTATAAAGGTTCCTTCTGTTGTATCTTTATGGATTAGACATTGGTTTTTTGTAACAGAAGTGTTGTGTGAAATGTTTTCAGACAGCGGTTTAGTTTTATTAGAATGTTGTATGTGTTGTAAGTACACCACACTTTCTTCGTTTACTACATGTCGTCTGAATGTTTAAGACACTATGTTTTTAGTTTTGCAAAAGCGTTGTGTAAATGTTTAACGTACAACGTTTTCATTTTGTTATTATGTTGTATGAAGCCCAAGTACACCACACTTTTGTGCTTACTCCATGTTGTCTGAATATGGAAGACACTACATTTTTATTTTGCTAAAACATTGTTATGTTTTCTTATAGACAATGGATGCATTATAGCCAAAATTTTACTAAAATTACAAATACACTTGTCCACAAAACTAAAATAAAAGGACAAAATCAAAGCCCTATCATACTAGAACTTGTCCATTGAACTGTTGGTGCCTCTACTTCTTTCCTTGTAGTTCAATTGAAATGTCTCTGTCTTCGTGTGAATTTCCGACGAAACAAGCCTTTGTTCCATTCAGTTGAAAAATTATCGACTGAAACAATGCATCATATAATCAGAGACAATATTCAATCAACCTTATTAGAAATATGCCAATGAAAAATTAAAAATTTACAGATTCCATATTATCTATCAACTGAGCTTGTCTCATGGTTGTCACAATTACAATCAGCTACTAAAACTAAGTGCATAAACTTAAACAAAACATATGGTGCAAGTTTTCTATAAGTATATTCTTTATTACATGACCACATAAAAGTTTCACAAGTACACAGAATTTGGTGCTAAGAACTGGTTTCAACAAATCAGTTTAAATTTCAACAAATCTTATATTCATTCAATAAAATAGAACTGAACATTTACTGCAAAACAGAGTGACAGACTGCACAGACCTGGGCAAAATAGAATAGATTTGGAGGAGGAAGCTTGGGATTTTCCATTGTGCAAAGCAATGCTTAGTAGACACAACAGAGCTATTCATATATAAACTAAAAGAATGAAATTATGTAATTTTAACAAGGTCTACAGAGTTGAATGATTAAAAGCCACATTAATCAGTGTAATCTTCTCCATTCCAATTTTAGTTTCCTCATCCAGGAAATCCTGTTTCTGAATCTTCTTACTCAGGCAACAACTATAATTCTTCCTACAAAAGTTGGAGCAGGACCGCAGAACTTCCCACATAAAAACTGCACATGATTTTAGATATGTCCATATACACAACCATGTATCCTTCTATCCTAGTTGGATGTTCAGACTAAATTTTTCAATAAAAGCAAATGCCTACTAATGTCCAATTAAATTCATTTCTATTTATATGCAAGAGACTATCAACAAGTATCAACAAACACAAATATAGTAATCACTCCATCTGTCCCTACAGATAATGACTGATCTGATTCTTTCAAAGTCAAATTTAACATTTTCATTATCCTTTCACATTTTGATGACTAATAAATTATAGTATAATTGTTCTAACTGCTATAATTTATGGGTTATGATTTCATCAGAATAACATAAATCATTTTTAGGAATGGTCATTTTGACCCGGAGAAGTCAAATAAGGCATTTTTAGAGGAAACAACATACTTTTGTTGTAATATATGATTTACAAAAATAAAGAAGTAGCATTATAAATACTATAAAATAAAGACTTCTTTATGCAGCGCGACAAAATGCCATATAAACGTACCTGAAGCGGATTGTGGACTTGACCTAGCTTGATTGCCAAATTCAACTCTGTAGACCTTGTCACAGCAATAGATTTCCCATAAGCATATGCCAAAACTGTACATATCGCATTTTCTGTGTAAGGCTTTCCATCCAGGACCTGAAACATATTTGTTGCCTTGAACAGTTAGTTTCTCCGCACTTGAAGTAAATTAAAAGACAGAAACTAAAAACCAATTACCTCAGGGGCCATGTATCCAAGTGTGCCGGTTTCCCCAGTCATGTCTCTAGGATTCTGGGCTTCAACTCGAGGAACACCAAAATCAGAAATTTTTAGGGTTCTACTGATATCTAGCAGCATATTTTCTGTTTTAACATCACAATGTACAATCTTCTTGGAATGAAGATAATTCAAACTGCAAAAAGCCAACAGAGAACATATATAAATACTACTCACATGTCGTCTCAGCTCATATGAAAGAAAAAGTTACCTACATTTTCTTTTAGTTCAGTGAAGGTGTTCGTTCTATTTACCTCAATTCTTGTAAGAAGACCATTGCTATTCCATTCCGTAATTTTAACCTCTATAGGCTCATTGAACTGCTTAATCTGCACACAATTTTTATGTATACATATTAACATGTTAGTAAGCACTATCATTCTTCAACATATCTACTAGTCAAACTGAAAACATGGGAGAAGCCTAAACAGAACATTTGCAATAGGCAGTTATACTTACCATAAACAGCAAATACATGATTTCCAGCTTTTAGATCATTTATCCCACATGGCTGAAAACCATCCAGTCGGGATCTCTAGCAGCTACCATCTGATTTAAATTCAATAATAAACAAAGAGAAGTAATTGGTGAATTGGAACTCTGAGTTAAAGGAATTTAAGAAGGTTATAGTATTTCTCAGAACAAAAGAAAATTCCAGTGAATCCAAAACTCACTGAGTTCACTGCTTGGTCCAAGCGATTACTTGCAAAGAGAGGCTTAATCCAAAATTTCCTTCCTGGTCAGAGTATAAAAGCTGCACTAACACACCATCACTTGTTAAAGACCCCTAATTAAAAACCCATCTAAAAGATATAATTACTCAAGCTACTATGAATACCCATCTAAAAGAACTATCATTATAGAATTAAGAAAGCAATGGCATAGGTATTTACAACACAAACTTGTTAAAGACCAGTAATTAAAAACAAAAAAAAAATCAAATTAGATACACTCATCACTCTCAGAAACACCAACTAAACTTCCCAACGCAAATACCAGATAGAAGAAATACAAAACCATACAAGTACGGAAATGAACAAAACTAATCGAACCATAAGACCCAGTACATTTCAAGATCCAAATCACACTTTGCTTACAAAAAAACCCATAATTAGGAGAATCTTTGTATGCAATCTAATTGCAAAAAGCCACATAATTAAAACTTAATTGATCTGTATAGAGAACATAGATGATTACAAACAAAACCCAGAAGTTGAATTTTACAGAGGAATAGAGAAGACCTGCTACGGTTTTGAGATGTGATGCTGAGGGAAGTGGATAAAGTGAGGCGGAGAGTGTTATACATGTGTGTCTTCGGTGTGAGTTGTTTGTGGGAGAAGAATGAGGGGGAATTAGAAGAGGTTGAAATTTTTGTTAAGGGGGGAAACAAATTACTAGCAAAAGGGGGGGAATATGAGGGGCTCAGAGAGGGGGGAAATGAAATTTGTTAAGCGGGGAAAGGAAGGAAATAGTACGAGGGAAATAAAATATAAGATGAATAATTATATAAGATAATTATTAATTTAAAATATTATATAAGATAAATCTGAATCTTTTTAATTATTTTTGCATGTCAATAAAATGATAATATCTTAACATCTGTAGTCCCGTACGGTTGGATCATCGAAAAAATATTTTAAAAAAATATTATTTGCAATCGGGACTATATTGACCAGTACTCGTAATTAAAGATTTGTCACGATTTATTGTTTATATTTTTATAAAAATATTTCTCGACGATCCAACTGTATTGATGTCAATATATATCTAATATATTGATATTCCCCATTTTCAAAAAATAAAAAACTGATTTGGTTGGAGATCTTAGTAGATCACTAGTATATTGACCAGTACCCGTAACTAGCGCTTTGTCACGGATTGTTGTTTCTATTTTTTTAAAAATATTTCTCGACAATCCAACCTTAAGGATGTCAATATATATCTAATATAATAATATTCACAAATTTTCAAAAAATAAAAAATTAGTTTGTTTTGTAAAATTTAATATTTAATAAACGAAGTGGTCTTGCTAAATGAAGTGATTATTTGTCAAATACCGTTGTCTCGAGTGATACCAGACAACGGTTTTGGACAAATTATCCGTTGTCTGATAACAGACAACGGTATTTTAACAAATACAGTTGTAATATGAAGTTTCAGACAACGATATGTTGTAAACAAACCGTTGTCTGACACTGGTTATGTTTTTTTGAACATAATTAATTTGAAATTTTTTAATGATATATTCAGTCACATTTCTCGACGATCCAAAGGTACGGATGTCAAGATATATCTAATATATTGATATTCCAAAATTTTCAAAAAATAAAAAACTGATTTGGTTGGAGATCTTAGTAGATCACTAGTATATTGACCAGTACCCGTAACTAGCGATTTGTCACGGATTGTTGTTTCTATTTTTTTAAAAATATTTCTCGACAATCCAACCTTAAGGATGTCAATATATATCTAATATAATGATATTCACAAATTTTCAAAAAATAAAAAATTAGTTTGTTTTGTAAAATTTAATATTTAATAAATGAAGTGGTCTTGCTAAACGAAGTGATTATTTGTCGAATACCGTTGTCCTGAGTGATAAAAGACAACGGTTTTGGACAAATTATCCGTTGTATGATAACAGACAACGGTATTTTAACAAATACAGTTGTAATGTGAAGCTTCAGACAACGATATATTGTAAAGATACCGTTGTCTGACAATGAAAATAATTTTTTTTATCAAAAACATACTCGTCAGAGTTCTTGAGGCTACCGGATTTTCTGCAGAATCCGGCGAGATTTTGCAGTTTCCGATGAGCAACAACAGCTCCGATGAGCTTCTTTAGCGCACCAAATCGACACTAACATGTTCCACAGTCACTGGGCATCCTACAAAGTACTACAACCATAACAAACGAATCAAAAACGTTTTGATTCATAAACGATCAAATCCGAGCAAAACCCAACGAGCTAGACATGGATTCCGGCCAACTTCGATTCTAAACCAAACTCAACGTTTAATAACTCAAAACAGAGATGAGAACATCAGCAAACTAACACCCATAACCACGTATACGAAAAATCAATGAACATCATGAACAATCAAATTAAACTTCGAATTAATATCCAAAAATTATGAAATTATGAACCAAGCATATTCGAATACACACACACATAAACATGTAGTACAGATCATGAGATTCAATTTGATTACTCATATGAAGGATTTGAATTTCAAAATCACCTTCAAAAGGCTGTTTGATCTTCAAGAATTTCAAGAACTATTTTCAGAGAATTCAGACAACAGTATTCACAAACCATTGTCTGATTACATTTTATGCAACGTCTTATCAAAACACTTGTCTGATTTTAACAACGTTTTTTGAAAGCATTGTCTGAAGTTTCTTCAGATAATGTTTTTAAAAACCGTTGTTAAAATCAGACAATAGTATTTAGTCACTGTTGTGTGACTGCATTTGAAGCAATATCTGTTAAAAACAGTTGTCTAAGTTTTACAACGGTTTTGAGAACCATTGTAAGACAATCTGTTAGACAACACCACTTTCAAAAACCGTTGTAAAATGTATGTCTATTTTGATCTTCTAGACGACAGTTTCTAAAACTGTTGTTAAGTTCATGATCAGACAATACAACGAAAAGCTTGAAAAAAAACCGTTGTGTGAAATTTTCAGCCAACGCTTTTTCGTTGAAGTGTCGTCTGATGAGTGTCGTCTGATTCAAAAATTCTTGTAGTGATAAAGGATGAATTAATTTAGGTTGGAAGAAAAAGGATGTCTGTCAGGTCGCCCAGATCTGGTCATTCTGGATGTTGCCATACAGATCTGGTAATGAATTTTCATTTCTGGTGTTTTGTTAGTAAATATTCATGGTACCTAACTATATTCCATGTAAATTCAATGTAAATTTAAAGTATTTTTATTTGTTTGTGAGAGTTCATTTAGATGATTTTTAATAAATTGAAATTGGTCTTTTTGTGTAGAAAACAATGAAGATTACGCTCCAAAAAAATTAACCCTATTACTCTCTGGAGGGAGTTCACACCACCATGGAAATCCTGTGTAATTTTCTATTATCTTTAACTTTTGCTTAATTATTTTATGTTGGAATTTTGAAATCTTTAACTAATATGTGTCCTTTGTTTGGCTTAATTTTTTTAATTCTTTTGTATGTATTATACATCATTTGTATATTAATTAATTTTGATATACTTATATGTTTTAATTGATTTGTTTATATGTTGTTATATACTAATTTTTTAGTCTTCCTCCTTCAATCTATTCAATTTCATGATTTTTTGTGCATGCTTGTACGTACCATCTTATATATGCTAATTAGAAAAAGTTAAGGTGGTGTTACTGAATCAAAACATATCCACATGAATATTATGAGTAAAAATATAATTTCATGTCTTCCTAATAGCAAAATGATATGTTATCTTCATAGATATATGCTAGAAATATAGTTTCATATCTTTCTAGTAGCAAAATGATATGTTATCTTAGATATATGCTAAGTGTAATTATCACTACAAGAATTCTGGCTATAGACGACATCCCTCAGACAACACCCATGGAAAAAAGTGTTGCCCGAAATGATCAGACAACTAGTATTTTCGTGCTCGAAAAAGTATTGTCTAATCCTACATTCACACAATGGGCCAAAACCAGGGGTGTTGTGTAATTGCATAAGTATTTTTAGATCAGACAAGTGTTTTTAGGTCTGTTGTCTAAGTAGCATTCATACAATATGTTATCCATAGTGTTGTGTGACAGTTAACCCTCAGACAACATTTTTTAGAAATATTATGTGAATGAAGCATAGACAATACTTCGTAAAAAGTATTGTTAGAAGGAGACAAGTGATTTCCAATGTGGTATTGTGTAATGATATTTAACACAAGTGCTTTACATAGTGTTGTATGAACTTAATCCAACACACAACAGGTTCTTGCCTATTGTGTGTTTGAACTCATACAAGTGTCTTCGGTTTAAAACTGTTATTGATGAACTGTACATGAAAAAAAAATATATTTAAATGATGACTAACCTACCAAATTGGCATCCAACAAATCAACAAAGGCCAAACACCAAATTGGCATCCAACAAATCAACAAAGGCCAAACAGCTAGAAGAGAACAAACCAATCAACAATCTATCAAGAGTTATAGTTACAAATTAATTTACTACATTACGAAAGTTGTATTAGTTCATCAACATCATCTCGAATGTAACTAGTAGGCATGTCTTCCTCATCAACATCCGGAAAATTGGGCATAAAAAAGTCATTCTCAAGCCCTGCTTCTACAGATGCCTCATTTCCATACTCATTGTCTTCATAGTAATTTTTCTCCGGTAACTTCAAGACAACGGACCATGATTTATCAAGAGGATCATCAATGTAACAAACTTGTTTAACATGTTTTGCCAATACAAATGGATCATCTAAAAAGCCCAACCTATTCAAATTTACTAATGTATATCCCAAGTCGTCTACCTTTGTGCCTATGTTCATATCTACCCACTTACAATGAAAAATAGGGACCCTAAGGTAATTATAGTCCAACTCCCATATACTTGTTATAACTCCATAATATGTATGCGATGTGTGCTCAATGTTTTTATCCTTACCGTGCACAACCATTGTATCAGCTTCTACACACACACCACTGCACTTAACCTGACGCATGTCATCACGTTCCCTGGTACTAAAGGTAACCCCATCCATTCTGTATCCGCTGAATGTAGGAACATCTTTGTTGGGTTCGTCTGCGATCCATATTATCTCGTTTGATAACTCTTTTTTATCTTCCAAATTTGAAGCAATCTGAAAAAAATAAACAAGTTGTAAAATGATTCATGTGAGCTAGGGAGTTGTAAAAAAAATCAGAAAACTATTATTAAACACACATAATACCTTTTTTTTTTTGCTAAATACACAATACCTTTTCTTTAAACCATTTAGGGATTATCTCATTTTGCTTGTTCTTTAGCCACATTTCATCATTTTCATGTTCCGGATATTTGGTCATTAAAAATGCCATGTGTTCACTGGAGTCATTAAAAACGACATAGGAAATGCATGTAAATAAAGGAAATAAAGAAATTAAATTCATGGCTTACTTGAAAATTGGTCTAACTGCATGTGTTCACTGGAGTCATTAAAAACGACATAAGAAATGCATGCAAATAAAGAAAATAAATAAATTAAATTCATGGCTTACTTGAAAAATGGTCGAACTGCATTAGTATTCTGGAGAACACACAAATGTGCTACGTGCAAATTAGTCCTACTCGGGGTTATTATGGTTGCACCCGATAATGGCCTGCAAATGGCATCCTTAGTATGCCTACCAATTTTCGGTACCCCGATAGTTGTTCCTTCGTCATGGTCCACCAAACATTCCACCGCCTCTTCTGCTATATAGGCCTCCGCAATACAACCTTCTGCACGAGCCCGATTCTTTATATATCCCTTGAATGTCTTCATGTATCTCTCAAAAGGATACATTCACCTAAGGAAAATTGGTCCACAGAGCTCAACTTCTCTTACAAGATGCACCGATAAATGAAACATTAGATCAAACAAGGAAGGGGGAAGTATTTTTCAAGCTGGCATAAAGTAATTACCAATTCCGATTGCATTTTCTCCAACTTATCAGCCTCAATAACTTTACTACAAATTGCCTTAAAGAAAAGGCAGAACCTAATAATTGTGTTCCTGACTCTTTTTTGCAATGACGACCGAATTGCAATTGGGAGCAAATGATGCAATATCATATGGCAGTCATGAGATTTCATTCCAGTAAGTCTAAGACTTTCCATTGAAACTAGACTCCTAACATTAGAACAAAAACCATCAGGCAACTTCATGTTAAGAAAAGAAGAGCAGACAACCTTTTTTTCGGAATGAGTCAAATTCCAAGATGCTAATGGTAACTTCTCCTTTTTCCCTGGAGTTTTTGGCCTCAACTCGGTTTTTATTCCCATTTCAGCAATGTCAATACGGACAGATTCTTTGTCTTTTGTTTTATTTGGTATATTAAGCATGGTGCCAAGTAAAGCTTCGCATATATTTTTCTCAATGTGCATCACATCGAGAACATGTCTAACCGGTAGAAACTTCCAGTACTCAAGCTCAAAGAATATAGATACCTTTTTCCAAATAGGTCGAACATCACCTTTCTGTAATCGAGGTTGGCATTGTGTCTTACCGTAGACATGGCCTTTCAGATGTTGTACTCTTTGAAGCACCTCCTCTCCGGTTAGGGGAATTGGAGCAGTTTCCTTTTCCACGGTGTTATCAAAATCTTGTTTCTGTCGGCGATATGGATGATGACGGGGCAGCCACCTCCGATGCCTCATGACCACACACTTACGACAATTAACTAGCCTTGTAGCTTTTGTGTTATCAACGCATACAGGACACCCATTATAACCCTTGATAATGTTGCCCGACAAATTGCCATAGGCTGGAAAATCGCTAATTGTCGATAACAAAATGCCTCTAAGCAAAAAATACTCCTTCTTATATGCGTCGTACACTTGTTTCCCATGCCACAACTTTTTTAAATCTTCCATGAGTGGTTGAAGGAACACATCGATATCATTGCCGGGCTGAGTTGGTCCAGATATTAACAAACATAGCATAATATATTTCCTCTTCATAGAAAGCCATGGTGGAAGATTGTAAATTGTCAACAAAACTGGCCAACTTGAGTAATCAACATTTGTGCTATAGAACGGATTAAATCCATCGGACGATAAAGCTAACCGGAGGTTTCTAGGATTCGAAGAAAACTCAGGCCACTTAGCGTCAACTTCCTTCCATGTCTGTGCATCTGCAGGATGTCTCATTTTACCATCCTTCAATCTCTCTGTGTCATGCCAAATCAACTCCTTGGCTGTTTGAGTTGAACTGAACAAATTCCTCAAACGTGGTATTAACAGAAAATACCAGAGAACCTTGGCAGGAACCCCTTCCAATTCATCCCCATTTTTATTCAACTTCCATCTAGAGGCCTCACAAATGCGGCACCTGGTCGCATCTTCATCTCTATCTCCACGGTATATTAAACAATCATTTGGGCAAACGTGTATTTTTTCATACTCCATTCCCAAAGCACACAAGCTTTTTTTAGCTTCACTGAAAGAAGAAGGGAAGTTGTTGCCTTTTGGAAGCATAGACCCAACCAAAAGAAGAATTTCTGAGAAGCCAGAATCAGAGATTTGAGATTTGATAATTTCTCTCTCTCTCTCTCTCTCTCTCCATCTCTTTCTATTATATGCTTATGGATACTATGATATTGTTATGCATGCTCTTAAATCGAACATGTCGGCTTCTCTCTCTCTCTCTCTCCCTCTCCCTTCCGCTCTCTCTCTCTGTCCATCTCTCTTTCTGTTATATGCTCATGGATACTATGATATATTATTATCCATGCTCTTAAATCGAACATTTTTGCTACTGTCTCTCTATTGTTATGCATGTTCTTAAATCGAACATGTGGTGTACATCTGATTGTATATGCAAATTAAACAAAAAAAATTGTGGTGTACATCTGATTGTATTTGTAAATAACCTAAAAAAATTTGTGGTGTACATCTGATTGTATATGTAATTTTCTTTTAGTACATCAGATTGTATATGCAAATTAACCAAAAAAAAATATCTATCAACTTGAGAGCATTTTGGCTAACCCTGGGATTAGTTTCTGGCTCCATTTATGACTCATAAATAATTCACTTAACATGTGGTGTTGCAGATTGATCATGAAGCCAAAGAGAAATTCTGCTCCCAAAGCAAGTACGACAACCATTTTGAAGGCACTAAAAAAGAACTCACCGGTTCAGTCTACCCCTGTAGTGAAGAAGACTATGGTTCAGTCTAGCCCTGCAGTGAAGAAGACTACGGTTCAGTCCAGCCCTGCAGTGAAGAAAATAAAGAAAACCCCTGACCTGAAGAATAAAGTGGTGCAGTTTTCCCCTAATCGACCGGTGACACGGGCTATTTCATCATCCCCTGTATCTAATCGACCGGTGACACGGGCTATTTCATCATCCCCTGTATCTAATCGACCGGTGACACGGGCTATTTCATCATCCCCTGTATCGGTGAAGAAGTCTATTTCTGAAAACCTAAAAACCACTTTATCTAAGAAGAGGAAACGAATGGAGCAACCGCTATCTACGAAAAAGGAAACAACTGGACTGAAGCTTTTAAAGCGCGGACCTGTAACGATGCACAAGCTTATTAGGCGTAAGATGTTGGGACAGAAGTCGTTGGTGAGTTTCAATGAAAAGGGTGAGCCTTACGGTAAAGCAGGCACGGAAATGGAATCTTACATTGGTGTTCTTGCGAGAAGTAAAGTCCCAATCTGCTATGATTCCTGGCTAATTGTTCCGACTGAAAGGAAAGACAAGATTTGGAAATGTGTGGAGGTAAAACAAATTACATCTTATGGACTATCTTTTTTTTCATGACCACCTATTTAGTTAATACATGTATGCTAATTAAAAAACTTATCTATGTAGATGGCGTTTGATGTACCACCAACCACCAAGAAGATGGTTTTGATATCTGTGGGAAAAAAATGGCGAGAGTTCAAGAGCCGCTTGTCAACCAAATACGTTCTGCCACACCATGATCAGCCTGATATGCTACAGTTTCCTCCTACTGACTACACCTTTATTGAGATTGATCATTGGGACATGTTTGTTGTTGACCGTCTGTCAAAAAAATTTGGTGTAAGTTTTCTTACCGTATTTGTTTTTGAATTTCTGAGATTACAAAAATATATAGTTGAACATCTTTGTTACTAACATTTTGATCATTGTTCCTTAAGGCGATCCACGAAGAACTCGCAAAGAGGAGGAAGTTGAGCGAATATCCTCATAACATGTCAAGAAAAGGTTATGCTAACCTAGAACATGAAATGGTTAGTAATCATACATATATCCCTTTCAAACATGCATGATAATTGTGTTTAATTTTACAATGACTTGTATGTTAAACAATACAATAATACTTTGTTTGACAGAAACTCGCTCTTGTTGATCCTGAGGAATTTGACATAGATCGAACGGATACGTGGGTCCGTGCGCGGCAGGATGAAAAGGGGAATTTTAAGTCTGTAAAAGTTGAAAAAATTGCAAAAAGAGATTGTAAGTTTTTCATTTATTTTATATTTTGAGTTCTTTCACTGTGATATCTATTTTTTTAGTTAACGTACTTATATTTTTCATGTCACTTTTGTAGGAGATAATGAAGAAGAGGGTTAGGGATGGAAAAGTTTCTGTGGAAGGCACAGACGATGTCTTGACCAAGGTTCTCGGTAACCCTGAGCACCGAGGAAGGGTATGTCAAGCAGTCTACATACTTTAATCTTCCACAGAAGAAGAAGACCAGCAAGTCAATGGATGAGAGGATTCATGAGGGCATTAAGAAGTATATGAGAGAGGAATCAGAGAGGATAGTCCGAGAGCGAGATTCCTATTGGACTGGTGAGATTGAAAAGATGAAAAGTGCTTTATGTGAAAAGAAAATTGGTTCTGAAGGTAGTCCAAATATTGGATCTCAGCAAGCAAGTTGTTCCAAGGGTATCAAGGAGTTGGAGTTGGCAGGTGCAAAGAAGAGAATCAATCTCCTCGAAGGTGATTATAATCTTCCTGAAGGGGATGAAGAGAATGGGAAGGTTGATGTGGAAGAAAAGAATGAGAAGGTTGTGGAGGGTGGAGAAAGGACTGAGAAGATTGTTGACGTGGTAGAAAAAATTGAGGAGGCTGTTGAGGGGGTTCATTTGGAGGATGATCAGGAGCTGGTTGTAAATTTGTGTATGAAAGCTGACAATGTTAAAGAGTGGGGACTGGCAATTAACTCCCCAATAATATTGTTGCACATGTTGCTGTTGATACAAAGAATCAGATTCTTCATGGGAAACCTTTGACAAAAGAGAATGCCCGAGTCTCTATCACTCATGTAATTCAAGGATCTGAAAAGATTCCTTTTCCAATCCAAGATGAGATCATAACTGTGGAGCAAGCTTTTGGGACTTATATTGCATGGCCAAAAAATCTCATAACGGAATTGAAGACAACCACTGCCAGACAGAATGGAAGTACAAAGGTTAAATTTGTTATAATCTACTATTAAATCATAATTAAAATAAACATATTAGGCCATTTACTTTAACAAACCTACTATATTTGGCTGTTTTCATTCACAATTGTTTTTTAATGTCATATTTCAGGGAAGCAAGAAAAATGGACAAAAGAGGTGGAAGAATGTGAAAGATCTGGAATTAGTCCTAGAGTATGTGTTGGACATTGGTCCTGATTTTCCCCCTGCCTTGAACCGTTTGTGGCTTTGGGCAAAGGATGCCTTGGCGGATGGCCGAGCATCTACTTTTCTGATATCCGAAGAAGCCTTCGGATCAACTGCTAAGAAGCCTATTTTTTTGTCGGATATTCATGCTTTGTGCTGTGGGGGTGAGATGTCAAGGGCCATCATTTGCTTATACATTAAGTAAGTATCGACGTTCAAAGATTTATTTGACTTTGTAAATAGTTCTTAAATGAAAATGGACTGCTTGTGTCATGACTTTTTTTATATAGTTTTCTACAGGAATATTTGAAAAAACACAAGATGACTTATATGATAGCGTTTGTTGATCCTGATACGATTGGTGCCCTCGGTTGTGGTAATCCAGCAAAGAGGTCGCGATCCCTATCTCTCAGGTTCAAGAATGCTCAGCCTGGCCAGTATTTTCTCTTGCCATTTAACTCTGGGTCAGTTCTTTTATTTTTTAACACTTATATCTATCAAGTCTATTAATTTTATAGGAGTGACCATGTGATCTGATTATTAATATTCTTATATAGTTTAATTTCATGAATTATTAGGAACCATTGGACGCTCACCGCTGTAAATCTAGATGCTCAAATCGTTTACCAGATGGATCCTTTGAAGCGCCGAATTACAAGTGAAGAATGGACGGAAGTGGTCAACAAGTGAGTATTTTATATTAACTTAATTTAATTTGAGACCACTTATTAAGTTAAATGTCAGAAATTTGATTTACATTATATTTCGTAGTGCCATCAATCTCTATAATGATGGTGCGAAGAAGTTTACCAAAAACAAAATTACATGGGATAACCTGGCGGTATTATCCTTTTCTTAAGTAATTTTTTTTTGTATCTCTTAATTCCACAAGGACAGTGTAGAAATATAATTAATTCTACATGTTCTTCAGGGAATTCCTCTTCAACCTGGGACTAAGGACTGTGGCATGTTTGTGATGCGTTATATGAAGGAGATATGTCTTGATAAGGAATTGAAATTTGCTATGAAGGTAACAACACATTTTTTTTTCCTGATATCCTTGTGTTTTGTGGTGAAGATATATGACTTCCAATACATGTTCCATTTTGCAGTGGCAACGCAGAAGCAACTTTTACTATGGCATGGATGAGCTTAATGATATAAGGACTGACTTGGCGAAGTATATGTTGAAGCACCTGCATTGAACTCGGTCGTCTTTTATTGAAATTGGTATTTTGAGTCGAACATGTACTTGGTAGTAGCGTAAATTAAACTTTTAGTCCGTCTCTTTTGTGGATGTGTTCACCTAAAACTATGACTTATGTATTAGTTATTTTGGATGGGGTTCAGACTTTAATTATGTACTGTTGGTTGGTGGTGTTGGCGTTATAAGGTGAAATTTGCTTCTGTAGTTTTGGTTGATGGTATGGTGAATATTGGTCGTAATGGATGGATGGATTGAATTGTTTCTATTGTTTGCTTCTTGCATTTTCATTTTATAGTGTAGTTTGGATTTCTTTAAATGTCCAGAACCATTGTTTAAGATACTTTTAGCCAATGTCCAACTGTGAGGAAATGACTCACACAACAGGAAAATAAAAACTACATGACAGTTGTAAAAAATGCAATCAAACAACATGTTATAGTCTGCAAAACCATTGTTTGATATAATTTCAAACAAGAGTTACATACTAAGAAAGTGTTATCCTTCCTACATAACAACAACATGCCATATGAGATAACATGTTGTACATCTAACCATAAAACAAATCGTTTTTGCTAAGAAACCATTGTTTGTAGTGACATACAACAACAGTCCTGATCAAGTAAAGGATTGTATCTTTTGCACTTCAACAATAGGCTTTCTTTTAAAAAAACCATTGTCTTTACTGCTTAAAACAACAATATATTCGTTAAAACGTGTTGCATTATTGGAGCTTTGACAACAGGTTTTCAAAAAAGTGTTGTTGTTTCTGGGTATCAGACAACACTTTTCAGGTGTCTTTTACTTGTCTTTCAACTCTCACACAACAATTTGCTGTGTGTTGTCTGAGGTGTGTATCAGACGACTTCTCGATAGTCAACATCTTATGCATTGTATCTCCAAATTCTCAACTGTTAGTGGTCTATGTCCGAGCATGACTAAGAGTACTGTATACTTTGGAAACTACGATGCTAATCTCATCAACTGGTTTGATTCTGTGTTCGGTATTACGCATGGGGAGCTTCCAGTTCGCTTCTTGGGAGTGCCTTCAATATCATCGAGATTAAGTCACAATCATTGCATTCCTTTAATTGACAGAATTACCGCCAGGGTATCATGTTGGACGTCCTTGCTTCTCTCCTTGGCAGGTCGTGTTCAACTGATTCGTTCAGTTTTGTTTGCTATTCAAGCATTTTGGATGAACCACTTCATCCTTCCGGTCTCAGTTCACAAGCGGATCTAAACGTTATTCACTCGGTTTCTTTGGAAGGGTGACGTAAACTCAAAAGTGGGAGCTAAAGTCAGTTGGAACAATTTGTGTCGCCCTGTGAATGAGGGGGGGTCTAGGCCTTCAAAACACTGAGGATTGGAACAGGTCTCAAATGTTGTTCCACCTATGTAAGATTGTCTCTAAAAGTTCTGCTTTGTGGTCCAAATGGGTTAACTCCACTGCTCTCAAAAGACAACATTTTTGGACCATGAAAATGCCTCAGGACTATTCCTGGATTCTGAGAAACGTGCTGAAGCTTAGACCCTTGGCTCGTCAATTTCTTTCTTTCAAACTAGGGAGTGGACAAGGTACGTCTCTATGGTTTGATCCATGGTGGAACTCTAACTGTTTGGCTATGCTTGTTACAGATACTATCATTGCTCAATCTAGTATTCCTCATGATGCTTTTGTCAGTTGCTTAATCCGAACTGGAGCTTGCTTAGTCCCTGGTTCAGTTTCTTGGCTTCACAACTTCTCTTATCCAAATTGCTTAATACGCATGATGTGGTTTGCTGGGGTTCTCTTCCTCTTTAAAAGGTTAAAATTTGGGACATTTGGAATTCTATTCGAGGAGTTTCTTCACAGGTTTTTTGGTCTAAACTTGTTTGGCATCATCTTAAGATCCTTGGGTTTGCTCATTTTCAATGGCTCCTTTGTTTGGGAAGGGTCCCTACTGCACAAAGACTTCACTCTTTTGGGTTAGATGTCCAGCCTGAAAGTGTTTGTCCTAAATCCAATCATGTATGATGAGTTAGGAAGAACCTTCTTGTATTCTTATTTGATTTCATTAATATTAATAAAAGACTTGTTTTGGTTTTATTACGGGCTTTATCTATTTAAAGTGTTTTAAATAAGATGTTCCATAGTTTAGAGTAAAGCTTCTAGAATTATAATGAGATTGTAATAGTGAGATCTAGAAGATGATAACTCTAGACTTAAACAGTTCCTGATCATAGGATAACTAATCGGAAGTTAGTGAATCCGCAAAGATTGGTACATACTATGCTTGCTCCCTTCAGGAGGATGTCTGTTCTCATAGGCATTTGTGTGGTGACACTATAGCTAGTATGTAGGTGCTTATTAGGGAATAAGTTCACTGAACATGACTCGATAAGTTGGACAACTAATGGAGATTACTCACGTGTCGATAGTTGTTCACTGAGTGATAGTTGTACAAGTGTCCTTAGACTTGAGATCGTTAAAGTTATCTTGTATATAATGAACTGTGCTTTGGTTTAGTCCTTAGTCTCAAGGACATACATTAGGTCTATTCTGGGCATAGGGATTTGTGTATGGAGATAGTTAACGTCAATAGAGGATCTACCCCTTCCAGTATAGGAAGTGAATATCCTATGTTATTCTTACTATGCGAGTTCTGGAATCTCTGGCCAGAGTGAATGAAATTAGAAAGGAGTTTCTAATTTGCATTAATATGAACTTTGCATTATGAATAAGAAGTCATATGATTAAATCTGATAGGCTTGACACGAGTTCCGTGCCTTGTATTTAATCGGGATATTGTAGGGTAGAAGGAATTGATTGTACTGTAACTAGTCACTGACAGGTTCTTCGTATTCTAAGCAGTGAATTCATATTATCCGGATAGTCGCGATATGTTGAGAAGCATCACTCACGATGTAGAATAAATATAATTAATCAGTTAATTATATTTAATGAATTTTAGAATTCATATAAATAATAAATAAAAAGTTTATTATTATTTATTTCTACTACCGGCTTAATATTGAACCTACAGGGTCACACCATAAAAAGATTAATTTATTGATGAAGGTATTTTGAGAGAGCAAGTTGTTTTAATAAATGATTAAAATTGTTTTAATTATTATTTAACATTTTATAAGACAAAGTGTAGGATTTATATATTAATATATAATGATATATTAATTATGAAAAACCCTACTTGAGCCATATAAATAGAATGAGATGAGAAGAGTTTTAGACACACTTTTGGTTTTTGTGAAAAACCTAGTTGCCTCCCTCATCTTCTTCATCTCTCTCTCTCTCTCAAACCTCCATTTTTATAAAAGCTTAGTTTTGTAAAAAGCTTCATCGAAGAAATTAATCTTGGTGGATACCGGTAGAGGGCTTCACACTCTGAGAAGCTACTGCTAACGATCATCTCGATTCGAAGCTTCGATTTTTCAAGGTATGGTTACGATTCCTCCGGTCTTTCATTTATATATGATTTTCTATATGTGCGATACATGGTTTTTACGGA
Source organism: Kitagawia praeruptora (assembly GCA_037693485.1). NCBI lineage: Eukaryota > Viridiplantae > Streptophyta > Magnoliopsida > Apiales > Apiaceae > Kitagawia > Kitagawia praeruptora. The sequence continues at coordinate 132,682,280 of CM075347.1, forward strand.
ATAATTGTTATACCGCGCTTCCGCTCGTCCGTAAATTCCTTCAATGGTATCAGAGCTAGGTTGTTGCATATAGAGAATCATGTAAAAATTTTAGATTTTTTGATGCATGTATGGATTTATTATGATTTATGCAAGATTATTTAGATTTAATTATGAATTAATTCAAAATATTATTTGCATGAGATTTTGACCATTGATCTGGGTTCTACAAGTGTTGTAGATCATCTAGGTATTTTTTTCATATTTTTGTGATGTGTAGATTATTTGTTATGAATTTTTAAAAATTGTTTTGATTAAAATTCATAAAATAATCATACATGTGAATAATATGAAATTAAAATTTGCACAAGGACCCCTGGCTGATTTGATAATTTTACTGCTGTTGATTTTCAGAAATCATATCCTTATGATTTTTTATTAATTTATTAGTTAATTGTTAATTAATTTATTAATATTAAATTATAAAAATGATAATAAAAGTTATTAGAGTAGTTAATTTTATTAAAGGTGGCAACAGTTACAACAAAAGAACAATTTACATGACTGGCGTTTTCTGACATGATGACAACGGTCGCTGACAAACTGGCTGACAAACTGAAAAAAAAAAAAAAAAAATTCTGCTGTAACTGCTGTCGGGCGCGTGGCGCGCAATCGCCAGAAAGGGGGGTCGCGCATTTAGGAAATGCGTGACAGGGTCAGTCGCGCATGAGCGCAATGCGTTACAGTGTTAAATTGTTTTAATTTGTTGTAACGCATTCGTTAAATGCGTTACAGCCCTTCTGTCTCATTAAATTTGATTTTCTGGGAGTTTCGTAACTCCGTTTTGGGCGTGCGATATATCGTTGGATTCGTTTTTCCGAGACGGATCTAATGGAGTGGTCAAATATTTTTTATATAAAATTTTTTGAATTTTTTATATTCCCGGAAGTGTTTTAAAGCTTGTATTAATTGTTTTAATTGCTTTTAAATGCTATAATAAATCCATACATCAATATATCATTGTGTGACATGATATTGCTTGCATGCTTACATGTTTGTTTATGTTTCATATATGAGATATATGCCTATGTTTACCATGCGATGATAGATTTAGGTGAACTTAAATCAATATAAGGCGTGCTCTAGAAAATCTAGAATAGGAATCGTTTCTTGCCTTAATAATATTATGAATACAATCATGAGATTCTTGTGTTTGTGAAACACGTAATTAAATATGAATTTTCAATATTGAGAGAAAGGATGATTCTGTCAAAAGCGGATTTCGATCTGTAAGAAAGGGGTATTAAGTGACGCCTCTTGACAATGCTCCCCCCGATCTGGGAATCATCCAATTATCGATTATTGATTTGAAAGGAAGAATCTCTTTATAATATGATTATGATTGTAACATAATATAATCCCTCTAAAATTAAATAATATCAAGTAGAAATTGGCCAATGACACAACGGGCTTGTGTCGGTCATAGCCTTCCAACATGGTAGAAAGTAGTTCTCATTTTTAAATCATTGTCGTTTCGTGCTACAGCCGAGGGCTTTGATTTCGAAATTAGAAATACTTGTCTATTACATAGAGATGTGTACAATGAATTAGAATCTAATTGTCGTTACGTGCTACAGCCGTGGGCTGTTGGAGACTGATTCAATTGTACGAAATGTTGGGTTAGACTTGACTTAGAATATTGAGTTTGTCGTGCTACAGCCGTGACTCAATTATTCAAGAGGCTAAAGTTTTATTAGGGAATAACATGAGATGTAATTGACAAGAGTTGTCTGCCTATTGAACATCACATGGCGTTTCGTGCTACAGCCGAGGTTGTGTGATGGAATGTAGGATCCCTATTCCCACTAGCAATACGAATGCTTATTTATTCACTTAGGGGGTTGTATAAATTAGATAAACTAGTGGGAGCCACTTATGAATAAAGACCCGATTCATATAGTGTTTTGAAATGAAATTGAATATTTGCTAAGTGTTGTTATGTGTTTATCATTTACAGATTTACTATATACATTATGTCTTCTGCACTATCACTCCGGAGCATATTAGATGCTCACAAATTGACTGGTCCGAATTATGCTGACTGGCTTCGAAACCTGAGAATTGTTCTCAGGGTTGAGAAGCTGGAATATGTGCTTGACTCACCTAAGCCTGCTGAACCTGCTGACGATGCAGAAAATGATGAACATGTTGTGTATCGTAAGTGGATAGATGATGCAAATGTTGCTCAATGTATCATGCTAGCTTCCATGAACGTTGAGCTACAGAAGCAGCATGAGCTTATGGATGCTCACACTATCCTAACGCATCTACAAGAGTTGTATGATGTGGCAGGGAGGACAGCTCGATATGAGATATCGAAGGAGCTGTTCCGCTGTAGGATGTCTGAGGGAACATCTGTGAATGACCATGTTCTTAAGATGATCAATTTGATTGAACGTCTTGGACAACTTGGTTTTGTCATGGATGGTGAGCTAAACCAAGACTTGGTCTTGCAATCGCTCCCAGATTCGTTTTCGCAGTTTGTTGTGAACTTTCACATGAATAAGCTGGACGTCAGCCTGGCTGAACTCCACAACATGTTGAAGACTGCGGAATCGAATTTTCCCTCTAAGAAGAGTTCTGTTCTTCTAATTGGTGAAGGTTCCAATCCTAAGAAAAGGAAGAAGAACCCTCCCAAGAAGAAGAAAGTAGGTGAGAAAAAGCTAGTTCCACCAAAAGCTGAAGACCCCAAGAGCAAAGCTGTTTGCTTCCACTGTAACAAGGTGGGACACTGGAAGAGGAACTGCAAGGTTTACCTTGCAGAATTGAAGAAGAAGAAGGGTAGCGAGACTACCGCTTCTGGTTCAGGTATGTTCATGATTGAAGTGAATATGTCATTAAATCAAATTTCTACTTGGGTATTAGATACCGCCTGTGGTTCTCACATTTGCAATTCGTTGCAGGGACTAAGGAGAAGTAGGACTCTTGAGGAAGAGGAGGTGATTCTACGGATGGGAAATGGAGCAAGAGTTGCTGCTGAAGCTGTAGGATCATTTGATTTACATATGCCTACGGGCAAGACTATCGTTTTAAATAATTGTTATTTTGTTCCCTCGACTGTGAGGAATATTATTTCTATTCCCATGTTAGACTTGGCTGGATTTTCGTTTGTTATTCAGAATAATAAATGTTCAATTCTTAGAGATAACGTTCTTTATGGTAGTGGTATTTTAAATAATGGTCTGTATGTATATGACGTAGAGCATAATTTACTACAAATTGAACACACAAATAAAAGGAAAATGGATGATGAAAATCTTACCTATTTGTGGCACTGCAGACTTGGTCATATAAGTGAAAATAGACTACGGACATTGCATAAGGAAGGGTTACTTGACCCCTTTGATTTTGAATCATATCCTACATGCGAGTCTTGTCTATTGGGTAAAATGAGCAAATCTCCATTTAGTGGACATGGAGAGAGGGCTGCAGATTTGCTAGGATTGGTACACACAGATGTATGTGGACCGATGTCTACGCAAGCCATGGGTGGATTTTCGTACTTCATTACTTTCACAGATGATCGATCTAGATTCGGATATGTGTATTTGATGAAACACAAGTCTGAAGCCTTTGAAAAGTTCAAAGAATATAAGAATGAAGTGGAGAAACAAACCAAACATAGTATTAAAACCCTTCGATCAGATCGAGGAGGTGAATACTTGAGTGGAGAGTTTCTAGATTATCTCAAAGAAAATGGTATAGTCTCTCAGTGGACTCCTCCATATACTCCACAGTTGAATGGGGTATTTGAAAGGAGAAATCGAACTTTGTTAGACATGGTTCGATCCATGATGAGCTATGCAGATCTTCCAGTATTCCTTTGGGGTTATGCATTGGAAACCTCAGCATATTTACTAAATAAGGTACCTTCCAAATCTGTTCCTCAAACTCCATACGAGATATGGAAAGAAAGGAAACCGAGTCTTAAACACGTTAAGATTTGGGGATGTCCAGCTTATGTCAAGAAAGTTGACCCTGATAAGCTGGAATCTCGATCCGTAAAATGTAGGTTTGTGGGATATCCTAAAGAGACTTTAGGGTATTACTTTTACACCGATCATAGGGTGTTTGTCTCCAGACATGCTACCTTCTTGGAAAAACAGTTTATCCTTGAAGGGAACAGTGGGAGCAAAATTGAACTTGATGAAGTTCAAGAAGCACAAACTACTACGGTTCAAGAGGAAGTACCTGTTCAGAAATAACAACCTTCTGTGGAACAGCCCATTCGTAGGTCAGAGAGAGTGTCTCGCCAACCTGAGAGGTATTATGGCTTTGTCATTGAGAATGACAATGAGTTGTCAATCATTGATGATGACGACCCTATGACCTATAATGAGGCTATGAGTAGTGTTGACTCAGAGAAATGGCAGAGTGCCATGAAATCCGAAATGGATTCTATGTATACCAACCAAGTATGGACTTTGGTTGAAGCACCCGAGGATGTGAATCCTATTGGGTGCAAATGGGTATACAAAAGAAAGATTGGAGCAGATGGCCAGGTGGAGACCTATAAGGCCAGGCTCGTGGCAAAAGGATTCAGACAAAGGCAAGGGATTGACTTTGATGAAACTTTTTCGCCTGTAGCCCTGTTAAAATCAATTCGGATTTTGCTTGCGATTGCTGCTTACTACGACTATGAGATCTGGCAAATGGACGTGAAAACGGCCTTCCTCAATGGAAAACTTGAAGAGGAAGTGTATATGACACAGCCAGAGGGTTTTGTTTCCAAAGGGAATGAACACCTAGTGTGTAAGTTGCTACGAACCATATATGGGTTAAGGCAAGCTTCTCGTAGATGGAACATTCGTTTTGATGAGACAATCAAAGAGTTTGGTTTTATCAAAAACATAGATGAACCATGTGTCTACAAGAAGGTTAATGGGAGCGCGGTAACATTTCTTGTGTTGTATGTGGATGACATACTTCTTATAGGAAATGATATACCGATGCTACAATCAGTCAAAGTGTGGCTATCAAAGAACTTCACTATGAAGGACTTGGGAGAAGCATCCTACATTCTCGGTATGAAGATCTATAGAGATAGATCTAGAAGAATGATAGGTCTTACCCAAGGTACATACATCGAGAAAGTGCTTAAAAGGTTTAGCATGGAAAACTCCAAGAGAGGTCTCATACCGATGAGCCATGGAGTATCCCTTTCTGAGAAGATGTCTCCTAAGACACCTGAGGAAAGAGAGCGTATGAGTAAGATTCCTTATGCTTCAGCAATATGATCTATCATGTACGCGATGTTATGTACTAGGCCTGATGTTGCTTATTCAATTAGTGTGACGAGCCGATATCAGTCCAATCCAGGTGAAGACCACTGGAAAGCAGTGAAGAACATCCTTAAGTACTTGCGAAGGACTAAGGATATTTTTCTTGTTTTTGGTGGATCTGAGTTGAAAATAGAGGGTTATACTGACTCTAGTTTTCAATCAGAAAGTGATGATAGCAAATCCATGTCAGGGTACGTGTTTACTCTGAATGGTGGTGCGATTAGTTGGAAGAGTTCCAAACAGTCTACAACGGCTGACTCCACAGCGGAAGCAGAGTATATAGCTGCAAGTGAGGCTGCAAAAGAAGCCGTTTGGATGAGAAAATTTATTTCTGAGTTGGGAGTTGTTCCTAGCATTGAGGAGCCTATTGTGTTGTATTGTGATAACAACGCAGCAATAGCACAAGCCAAGGAACCTAGGTCTCATAAAAATTCCAAACATGTTTTGCGGCGCTTTCATTTGATTAGGGAAATCATTGAAAGAGGAGATGTCAAGATTGAGAGAGTTGACACACATAACAACGTAGCAGACCCATTCACAAAGTCATTGTCTCAGATTCACTTTGATCGTCATAAAGAGAAGATGGGTATTAGATACCAGGGTGATTGGCTTTAGTTCAAGTGGGAGATTGAAAGTGTTTGTCCTAAATCCAATCATGTATGATGAGTTAGGAAGAACCTTCTTGTATTCTTATTTGATTTCATTAATATTAATAAAAGACTTGTTTTGGTTTTATTACGGGCTTTATCTATTTAAAGTGTTTTAAATAAGATGTTCCATAGTTTAGAGTAAAGCTTCTAGAATTATAATGAGATTGTAATAGTGAGATCTAGAAGATGATAACTCTATACTTAAACAGTTCCTGGTCATAGGATAACTAATCGGAAGTTAGTGAATCCGCAAAGATTGGTACATACTATGCTTGCTCCCTTCAGGAGGATGTCTGTTCTCATAGGCATTTGTGTGGTGACACTATAGCTAGTATGTAGGTGCTTATTAGGGAATAAGTTCACTGAACATGACTCGATAAGTTAGACAACTAATGGAGATTACTCACGTGTCGATAGTTGTTCACTGAGTGATAGTTGTACAAGTGTCCTTAGACTTGAGATCGTTAAAGTTATCTTGTATATAATGAACTGTGCTTTGGTTTAGTCCTTAGTCTCAAGGACATACATTAGGTCTATTCTGGGCATAGGGATTTGTGTATGGAGATAGTTAACGTCAATAGAGGATCTACCCCTTCCAGTATAGGAAGTGAATATCCTATGTTATTCTTACTATGCGAGTTCTGGAATCTCTGGCCAGAGTGAATGAAATTAGAAAGGAGTTTCTAATTTGCATTAATATGAACTTTGCATTATGAATAAGAAGTCATATGATTAAATCTGATAGGCTTGACACGAGTTCCGTGCCTTGTATTTAATCGGGATATTGTAGGGTAGAAGGAATTGATTGTACTGTAACTAGTCACTGACAGGTTCTTCGTATTCTAAGCAATGAATTCATATTATCCGGATAGTCGCGATATGTTGAGAAGCATCACTCACGATGTAGAATAAATATAATTAATCAGTTAATTATATTTAATGAATTTTAGAATTCATATAAATAATAAATAAAAAGTTTATTATTATTTATTTCTACTACCGGCTTAATATTGAACCTACAGGGTCACACCATAAAAAGATTAATTTATTGATGAAGGTATTTTGAGAGAGCAAGTTGTTTTAATAAATGATTAAAATTGTTTTAATTATTATTTAACATTTTATAAGACAAAGTGTAGGATTTATATATTAATATATAATGATATATTAATTATGAAAAACCCTACTTGAGCCATATAAATAGAATGAGATGAGAAGAGTTTTAGACACACTTTTGGTTTTTGTGAAAAACCTAGTTGCCTCCCTCATCTTCTTCATCTCTCTCTCTCTCTCAAACCTCCATTTTTATAAAAGCTTAGTTTTGTAAAAAGCTTCATCGAACAAATTAATCTTGGTGGATACCGGTAGAGGGCTTCACACTCTGAGAAGCTACTGCTAACGATCATCTCGATTCGAAGCTTCGATTTTTCAAGGTATGATTTCGATTCCATATCATTTTTACAATTTTCTATATGTGCGATATATGGATTTTATGAAATAAAATGTTATTTCACGCTTCCGCTCATCCGTATTTTCCTTCACAGCCTAACTATATCCTCAGTAAGCTTGCTGGTGTCCTGCATGTTCCTATTGGAGGGGATAATTGGTTGGAGCTATTAGTTGCTTGGGGCTCTCACACTGATTGCATTCATCGAGACGTTCTCTTGCTAGCGGCGCATATCTTTGCTTATCACTTATGGCGGGAACGAAACGCTCGCTTGCACGATAGGGGCGGCCTTCACCCTAGACAGATCATCGCTAGCATCATGCTGAATTGAAGACTAAGCTCAAACATTCGGAATGGTTCTTAAAAAAGGCGAATTTAGATTTATATAGGTGGATTTTTATTTGATTGTTTTGCCTTTGTTGGTCCTTTCTATGTTCAATCTAGCTGCTAGGGTATCCCTCCCTGTAATCATTTTTAATATATATATTTATTCTTAGAAAAAAAAAAGAAATAATGTATATGTAAATTCGTAAGAGCTTTTTTCAGAAATAAATAAGAAAAAGTAAAAAATTGCAAATTTACTTTGCTTTTTTAAAATAATTTGCAAAAGTAGTTTTAGAAGTTTAGTTATTGCAAAAATACGTTCCTATATAACTACCTCCATTCAGTTTTCTGTTTCCGTTAATTTCTTCTTTTTCTTAACTGATTTATCTCTGTTTTCTCTGTCTCTCTCCGTCTCTATGCGTCTCTCTTCGTCTTCTCTCCATACTCTCTCCATCGTCTATTCGGCATCTCGTTGTCGTCGAGGTGAATTGAGGCTATTATCTCTCCGTGTTTTTTAGCTGAATCGAGGTGATTTTCATATTATTTGCCTTGAATATATCGATTATGATCAATATATATATACATAGATTTTGTTGTATCTACATATGTAAGCCGTGATTTGTTGATTTTGTTTTGAATTGTCAATTATATATGCTTGTTTATGTAACAAACACCTTAATTCGTGAATTCTATATGTTCTGTGCTCTTTAACTATTTCTGGAATTGTTGCAAATTTATGACTTAGTATTTCTGGATTGTTGTTAAAAACGTAGATCTGATTTGCAAAAAGTTGTTCTCAGTAGTCTTTGCAAAAGCGTCTAAATTGCATAACTAGTATTGGCTACTTTTGGCAAGTTTTGGTAAAATTTGTGAGCTAGTATTTTTTGGATTGTTGTTAAAAAGGTGGTTCTGAGTTGCAAAAAGTTGTTATCAGTTGTTGACAGAGTTTTGCAAAGTCGTCTAAATTCCATAACTAGTATCGGCTACTTGTGTCAAGTTTTGGTAATATTTTGAGTTAGTATGTTCGGATTGTTGTTAAAAAGGTTGTTCTGAGTTGCAAACAGTTGTTCTCAGTAGGCAATCGAGTTTGACAGTCATCTAAATTGTATACCTAATCGAGTTTATTGTTGTTGGTAGTTGCTAATGGATTAAAGAACCGGGGAAGAATTGAGTCTCTCTCAGTGCATTAATGGAATATTGATTTGGGAAATATCAAACCCTATATATTTTGAGATAGTAAAGCATCTACAAAGACCATTTAACATGAATGTAGATATTATAGAAATCCAAATTCGTTTTAACAAAAACCTCCGAAGATCTCTAGGAATCCACAAGTGCTGGATAAACTTCAAATTTTGGACTACTTTGACACCATCGGTTGAGGGTTTTAAAGCAAGATTTAGGTTTCATGTAATGAACTATTTAGATCAAATTGGAGTGATTTCAATTAACAATGTAATTAGTGCAGTTCAATATTTTATTTCTAGACATGAACGATATATTGTACAAACTGAGCAAAAAGAATTAATACAGTTTTTACTTTATTGAATTTAAGTTGTATATTTTGTGTTTGCATATCTGGTCTAACCTTGCTATGTTAACATTTTCTTTGTGTAAGTTTAAACTTTTTGCAATATTTTTCTTATTGATAAATGTTGCAACTGATACAGATTCTTATTGATTCTTATTGTTTTTTTGTAGGAATGGACAATACTTTGATTAATATTCCTGTTATAGTACAACACAGTGGGCATTGGGATGAAAGTTTACGTTATGTAAACTTTCAAGTTTTTGGATTTCTCATCGCAAACAACTGCAACTATACCAACTTGGTGTCCATGATATACAATGAATTGAAACTTCAACCAGAATCAACCGATTTGAGAATAGAATATCAAGTCAAGGAAGGGTATCTAGCGTTTAAAATACTTGATGACCAACACGTAAACTTTTATATTGAGCTAAAGAAGAAGGAGGCAGACTTGACGATATATCCTCTATGTCTCACAATATAGGATAAAAGCATGCTACTAGTTTCAAATTCAAATCAAAGTGGATTAACAGGTGATTATGTTGGTTTGCAAGTTGGAAATTCAGAAGGTGTCTCATCTAATACGTATGGCAGCAACGATAATAATGTTGAGGACTATGTTGATTACTGTGAACAAATTTCCCTACAAATGATAGACATGTTACCAGAAGGAAGTGCAGATGATGAAATAGTAGAATTTGAAGAAGATGCTGTAATTAGCAACAAGAAGAATCAAGATTTATCGTTGAATCAAATATACAAGGATAAGGAAACATTGAAGATGGTTCTCAGTTTTTATGCTATCAACAACAACTTTCAATATAAAGTTCAGAAGTCTTGTCAGAAAGAGTACTTTGTCAAATGTCTTGATGAGAATTGCAAGTGGTTGGTGCGTGCATCCAGGAACGACAACACAAGTCAGTTCATTATTCGTAAGTTCTTCAGCACTCATACTTGTTCTCTTGAGATAAGGTTTAAAGATAAACGGCAAGCAACCACAAGTTTAATAGCAGATGTTATCAAGCACAAATTTACGAATATCAAAACAAAATTTAGTGTTGCGGATATAATCAGAGATATGAAGCACGATCATAATGTGGAAGTCAAGTACAACAAAGATTGGAGATCTAAAGAAAAAGCACTGGAAATAATGAGAGGAAATGCAACTGAATCATTTGGTGAGCTATATACTTATCTGTACATGTTGTACAATACAAATGCCGGATCGATAGTAGAATTGCAATTAACTGCCAATAATTGTTTCCTCTACGTCTTTGTTGCGTTGAATTCGTCAATGAAAGGGTGGAAGTTTTGCCTACCTGTTGTAGTTGTTGATGGTACATTTCTGAAATCATCATACGAAAGAACATTGTTGGTTGCAGCCACTCAAGATGCAGGTGGGAAAATATTCCCACTAGCATTTGGTATAGTTGATTCAGAGAATGACCTATCATGGGAGTGGTTTTTTGAAAAGTTTAGAAAAGCTTATGGCGTAAGAGATGACATGGTTATAGTCTCAGATCGACATGAAAGTATTATCAAAGGAGCTAAGAAAGTTTATCCGGAGGTACCGAATGTCTTTTGCATCTTCCATCTACATGGCAACATTAAAAGTATGTTCAAGAAGAATTCGAAACAGATTAAAGATGCATTCTTCTCTGCTGCAAATGCTTACACTTTAAACAAGTTTGAATATCACATGAAAGAGCTAGAAAAAGTTGACAATAGAGTAAAGGTTTTTCTAGAAGATGTTGGGTATGATAAATGGGCCAAGGTTCATTCACCACATAATAGATACTCTAGCATGACATCAAATGTTGCAGAGTCTTTAAATTCTGTAACCAGTTCCATTAGAGAGCTACCCATTTGTACATTGCTGGAAAGTCTGCGATCGTTGATTCAAAATTGGAGTTGGAGAAACAGGAGTGAAGCAAATGCAACCTGCACAAGATTAACTGGGAAATATGAAACTATTCTGAAGAAACACTACCTGCTGTCTACGAATTTTACTATAAATGCTTTAAACTTTTATCTGCAAGTTTTTTTTTAATATTTGCTTATATTTATATGCTAAACTGGAAACACATTAATAGGTGCACCCTACAAATCACACTATATTTGAAGTACTTAATGATGGCAGAAAGAGTGTAGTTGATCTTAGTGCGAGAAGTTGCACTTGCAAAAGGTTTGTGCAACTACTTTCTAGTGTGTATCTGCTTATTTTCATATTACTTTGAACTCATTATTTGTTGATTTGCAGATTCCAAATGGATCAAATTCCTTGTGCCCATGCTATTGTTGTGCTTCAAAAAGCTAACCTCGATGCATATGAGTATTGTTCGTCTTATTACAAGAAAGAAACAATGGTTGCAACTTATGAAGAAACAGTCTATCCAGTTGGGCACAAAGATACCTGGGAAGTACCTGAATCTGTCAAGTCATTTATAGTATTACCACCAGAAGGAAGAATTCGAACTGGCAGACCAAAAAAAAAGAAGACGTAAATCTGCTTGGGAGAGAAATGCAAAAACCGTCAAACCAATAAAATGTAGTAAATGCAAGCAAAATGGACATAATAGGAGAACTTGTAGAAATCCGAGGAAGAATGATTAGTTGTTTTTAAATTGTTTTTTAATTTGCCATACTTTGGATTTTGGTGTGTATGCTATTGACTTTGAATATAATGCAAATAAGTGACTTGGAATATAGTTGCAACTAGTTGCAAATATTTGCAAATAGTTGCAACTAGTTGCAACTATTTGCAACTAGTTGCAACTATCCTCAACTGTTTTCAACTAGTTGCAAGTTGCAACTATTTGCAAATATTTGCAACTATCCTCAACTGTTTTCAACTAGTTGCAACTATTTTCTACTAGTTTCAACTAATTACAACTAATTGCAACTACTTATTATTGGTTTGGATATACATCTGCATGTTTCTCTAATTTCATGAAGCACAATATACTTGTAAAGTGCAAGAAAAATAAAGGTAGAAATATACAAGATAAATTATTTTAACTTCCGGAGAAAATTTTAGTACTAAATTAAAACCTCAACATTTTTGTCAACTTGATTGTAAATACCAATTTAATCAAAATGCTATCGACAAATGAAGACCATGCAAATAGAAGTTACAAAAACCGAGACCGATTTTGAAGCCAAACTATACAATAAAATCATTCGAGTGAATGGGCTGCCCCACGGGCATAGCTCCTCGATAACTTTTTTCCATTCCTGATTAAAAATACCATAAGTGCAACTGAAACGGCTATCATTGGCGTTCCAAACCCGATGGCCCACCCGATATGTTATTGGGCATAAATTACATACAATTATTTGCAAATAGTTGCAACTAGTTGCAACTATTTGCAACTAGGTGAAACTTTTTTCAACTAGTTGCAACTATTTGCAACTATATTCAACCACCAGTACTAACAACATAAAACAACTAAATATAATCAGCATTTCATTTAAAAATTTAAATTGTAACTCGAGGAACATTACCAACAAGTCTAAATATCACAATATCATTCAAACTACAACCAACTACGGCATCCAGCCTGATCATCAGAAAACACAAAGTTAAAGTCTATCCAACTAAAGTTTAAACTTCATGACAGAAACGTAAGATTCTGATAAATCTATTCTATTCTTATTGGAGAAGCTTTTGCACCCTTTCTGGTTCTGTTTCTTGTTTGACGCTTTCCGGCCCTTGTTCTTTTTTAGATAGGTTGCTCTTGCTCACTTTCATATGCATATATGTGCTTTGCCATTGCATATGCATAGAATGAAAAAGAAAGCCGAGATCTGTGAGTGGAAACATCAAAAGAATCCTCAGGAAAGTCCTTCGCCAAAACAAAATACTTGGCAATTGACACCATAGTTACTCCACTATCACTGCATAAAATAACATAAAAACAAATCATTCAAAACGGTTAAAAAACCAACAAACTATAAATTACATATTATCGTAATACTCACAGTGATGCTCTACAAGCAGAAGTCTTCTTCATAAGTGATCTGAAACAGAGAGTCCTTGACTTTTGTGCATAACAATTTGCTGAGAAATCAATATCTGTCCTCGAGTAGAAGTCGGTAAGGAGCAAGTAGTGAGGTAGAATCGTAGACAATGGCAGCAGTGCCTTCCTCATAATCAGTGCAAGTCCTTTGCCAGATGATGTATTGTGTACAATTATATATCAACCTATTTTTAAAGTCTATGACAGCAAGAACCCAATGTCTTATTTCATCCAACCAGATTGGGACAAGTACATAATCAACCAAGTACCACGGAGTACTAAAGGCAATGATACTCCATTTAAAATATCTAAAATTCCTTGATTTTCAGTAATTATGCTTTGAATTTTGTCAGATTCTGAGGCACACGAATATAAAGAAGTTTCCGAATATAAAGAAGCAAGTTCTTTCTGGAACTTGCAGTCAGGTGTAGTAAATTTCATCTGACACTGAGCATTGTGTTTCGGCAACTTCCTCAGATAATAGAAAAATACATCAACGTGCTACAAAATAAAAATTAAAACAATCAATTACATAATACTATACGGGTGCCCCTGTGGGGCCTATTGCATATAAATAGATAATTCAATGTTATGACAAAATTAAATACTTCAATCAAAAAATAAGTTGACCATAGTAAGACTTACAGAGTTTGATAAATCAGTGCTACCATACTCAATGCTATGAAACCAAGTCTTTTGAGATATTAGCTCGCAACCCAACTTCATGGGAGGACTGATAATGTTTTCTTCTTTGGAATAAAACTTTCTCCTGACAGCAAGCATAATAAAATTAGTAAGGCAATACATATACAAACAAGTTTAAAAAAATATATAAATTTATATTTTGTACTTGTTGTTGTTCATCAGTAGCCCTTCGTCTAGCCAAGTGTAATATTCTGAGCTTATATCCATAGCTGGCAAGTCACCAATATTGCTATCCAATGGAGAAATTCCTTTAAAATGGTCAATGTTGGTAGTTTCAGTTGGTTCTTTTGAACTGGATCCGAATTGTTGCAAGAATGGTGAAAGCAAATAAGAAGGAAGCTTGACTGATCTTTTTGGCAAAGCAGGAGTCACTTTGCCCACGCCACTCGTACGGCTTCCACCAACTTTCATCTCAACATCGGCTGGTTTTTCAAAAGCGGTTTCTAGTTCATCCATTGGCTCATCAAGGATGGTAGACTCGTAAATCTCACGTGCTACCTTCAATACAGGATTTTCTTCAACCTCTTTTGAATTTCCAGCAAATTCTTCACATTCAAAAGACTCCTTAGCAAATTTATCCCCATGTTCGGCAACCTTATCTGTACCTTCTGCAATAGAAACTTCAACCACCGCAACCTGTAATACAAAAGTACATGTGAAAAACTAATTAAAAATAATATACAACTATATGTAACCAAAATCAACTAAATTAAGTGTAAGTAAGAATGCAGGTGTAACAAACTAAATTAAGACATTTAGACTTCTATTTACCTATCTGTTAAACATCATACCGGTCTTATCCGATACTATAATTACTTACTATTTCACTCTAGTTTTAAACTACTGAATTTTTTTACTATTTTGGGCATTTTTATTATTTGTATTGAAAGTGCAACCAGATGCAACCTGCTGCGCAACCAAATACATATAGGTATAGATGGTTGTAGCTGGTTGCATTTGGTTGCAGCTGGTTGCATCTGGTTGCAGACCATTTTTAAAAGATGGTAAAATAACAAAACAACTTAGAAAAGTAGAATTTTTGATAAATAACCAAGAATTTACCATATGTTGTTGTTTTGTATTTGATTGACAGGCATCTATGTTAACTAATATAGTTTCAATTGCAGCCATTGTGTTTGGAGAGTACTCGGAGCCTGCTTGAACACCCACAGCTTCTGGAATTCTTGTAGGAGCTTGTTGTGCATTTGAAAAAATACAAAGTTAATTTTATTTTAATTTCATGCGAATTATTCATAAATTTAAAGTATGGCTGGTTCCACATTAAACATATGAGTGCCCCTGCGGGGCCTATTGTACATAAATAGGTTACAAAAATACAATTAAATTTCATGCGGATTATTCACAAATTTAAAGAACTAAAATATAAATTTACAACCTCATATTGGATAATGTCATCAAACAGAAAGCCATCATGATTTGATTTGGTATTTAAATTTGCATTATCCTCATTCGGCACTCCAGCCTACACATAGCAACAAATGGATGAAAACATCAAAACAACAATAATATTTCATAAATAGAGAAACATCATTACTTGACAAGACTAAATCGGAATTATAACAAAAAATACCTGATTCAAAAACATGTCACGCAACTTTGACAATTCCAAGTCAAAGTAATCACGTTGTTCACTGATCATAGTCTTCAAGTTCTTTACCTCACCAAGTAAACATTTCTGACTTGCAACCATTTTGCGGACTTCAAGTTGTAGCTTTTTGACCGAATTATCATCTTTAGCAGGAATAGATGATGAAGTAGCAGCCATGCCAGATGGCAGAGGAGGAGTAACAAAATCATCATCTGAATTCTCAGTCAACCTTGGATTCTCGTTAGAGATATTAGAAACCAAGTCCTTCCGTTGAAAATTTTCAACTTCGTTGGCACTTGGACTAAATTTCTTAAGTTCTAACTACAAAATAAGATAAGGAAAAAATCAGTAGCATTAAAGTTTAAAAAAGTTAAAAAACAACTGATTAAAAAAATATCAATTCATACATCATTCGCATCCATGGACAGAATTGTATAAACGTCTTCGTATCTCGCATTAAAATCGCACGTCCAATTCAAAAGACGAGGAATGGAGCCACCATTATGATCACAATACTTCTCGTTCATGTAAGGACAGCTCTCATAGAACCACAATTGGAGCGCATAAGGGAATCTAGTGAGGCGGTAATTAATAATTATCCTTTGAATTTGTCTTAACAGTGTTGCTAAACGAATCCATAGTGAATTTAAAAATTTCTTTCCCCCACGGATATTTATCAAAGGCGTCACTATCTATAAGATCAAGATCCCCCATCAGAATCGGACTATCGTAGCTTGTTGTAAGAAAAAAGTGATGCAAGAAATACAATCTAGCGAATTTGCCAGCATCAGCATCACTCTTCCACTATTTACTTAAAAAACTCTTTTTGACTGAACTTTTTGAGATATATTGTCCTTCATAATAGTTGTTAACAAATGAGTTTCTAGACGTTGAATACTTCATCTTATCGACGTTACCAACACAGAGAAGCCCAGTCACTGTAGCAAACTCTGGTAATCCAAATTTTAATACCATTCCTCCGACACCAATCCAAAGTTCATTGTGGTTTGGCTGCTTCAATTGTCTCAAAAGTAGATTGTGAATCAGTTGGTGCTGGATTTTGAAATTAGGCATGTGCATGTACTTCCCAAAGCAAGAGCGATCAAAATCAGCAAGTTGGGTTGTTGACCACACTGATCTCAAATCAGCGATGGGTTCATACTTGTTAAATACATTGATTTTAGCAGGCCTATGATGATCAGCTGAAATTTTATAACTCAGTCCCTGTATAAGATAAAAAAATAACAATGTTAGCATCACCACGATGTCCACTGTTATACAAATGTGATGGTGTACAAGTGTGTGTTTACAAAACATAAGCTTTGATTGCAAACCCTGAACTACATGTCTACATTAGGCTCTATATGGAACTGAACGTTTATATGCATTATAAGCCTATTTCCAAATGTCGGCTTCTTCGTAGACAACTTTAACCTAACTAGTGCATGCCATATGTTTTACGAGATCTGAGTACGGTGTTTGGTTGGCCGATGTTGCTCAAGATACAATAACTAACTCGAGACTGACTAAAACACTTTCAACTCATGACAAATATGCATGTTGACACAATTTAACCCTGACCCCTCCCTACCAAACAAAATACATTACATCTTGAAAACCACAAACAAAATACTCCACATTATTTAAACAAAATGATTAAAAAATTATCCTAAATGTGTACTTGAGGAGGTGGGAAAAGGTCGGCAGGAAGCTTCAACTGCTTAGATTTCACCGGTAACTTCAATTTTCTTTTCTTCAAACTCTTATTAGATACTATTAATTGAAGGCTCGAATGTGAAGCAGAGGCTTCCGAAGGCGAGAAAAATCTTGTATGAACCATAATGTCTGTTACAAACACAAATATCACAATTAGACAAATAAAAAACCATATCATATAAATAACCCACTCGTAGACCTATATAAACTATAAACAAACACATGCAATTGATAATTGATATCACATCTAGTTGATGTTAATGTAATGCCAGACCATTAAATTTATAATCAACTTCTGAACCAAGTTCACCAGGGGAAACAAGTACACAACCCACCACATTTATAAGCAACTATACATAAACAACCATATAACACAGTTGTATAACTATATCAACTATAAACAAACACATGCAATTGATAATCGATAATCTAATTCGACAAATTAGGGTTTATACAACAAATACAAACTGTAATCAGCATTTTCCCGCAATTCCTAGTTTGAAAATTACAAAAACACCACGAACTTAACAGGAAAACAGTTGAACACACACCATAAATGATTGAATCACGAAGTTAAAGGGAAAAAGTGTACAAAAATCAAGAACAAATCACCTGTAACTAGCAAAAATCGCGGAGAGACAATGGATACAGAGATGCCAGACTACACGGAGAGAGACGACGGATAGAGAGGACAGAGAGATAGAGAAACGCAGTGAAAGAGAGAGATTAGAACAGATGGTAACTGATATTTAGACAGAGGCAGTTAGAGATATAATTGCAAATTAAATGCTTTGTCTAAAAGATAGTAGTAAATATGCAATTAAATAAAGAAGGTAGTATTTTTCCAAAAGAAAACTTTAAATAATGTAGTTTAAGTAAATTCTCAATTCGTAATTGTATTTTTCCTTAAAATTTTAATAAATAAACTAAAAAGCATATTTATGTTAGGTTTTCCCTACATTGTAGGATTATTAATTTTAAAATTAATAATTGAATTTTTTTCTTAAGATTCCGAGTGTTTTATAGATGAAAATTGTTAAATTATAACTAAATTCAAGATACGCGTGAGCAATAAATTCATAGAAGATAGATTTCAAATAGTAAATATGAACATTTAACTTATATCATATCTGGATTATACTAATAAACAAATAAAATTAAATTCTAATACAACCACTTTTAATTTATATCATATCTAGATTATAATTTTTTTTTATAATACGATATAATCTTGATAGTCTATTTTCAAAAATATTAAAATTGTTTTTTAGATACTGTACCAAAATTTTGGATAAAATCCGTAATTTATTATATAAAAAAGGAATAATATCCTGGCTTATTATATACAAGTATATAATATCATGTTTTGTTTATATTTAGTATAGCTAGATTTTAAATCTTTTAATTATATTTTATATTTTCCAAAACAAATAAATAAATATGAATCTATAAAATTGTGTCACGTTTTTTTGCATAATAACAAAAAATAGTTGATAAGAATTTTGTTGTTACTACTATAAAATTGAGCTATATTTTAATTTAATTTAATTAATTTTATAGGATCATCCATGTATCTAGTATTTTTACCAAATTAAAATATTTTGGGCCTAGGTTTTCACCATGGGCCCTTGTTTGGTTTTAGACGATTTTATGCAAACTCAAAATTTAGAAGGTTCTAGAAAACAACCTATCAATCATTATATAAATATTGAGCCTATAGGCAAATAAAGAGTGCTGATGGCAAAGAGTGCTGCTTCATCGAGGTTAGTTTTTTTAAAGTTCTTTTTTGGTGGTAGAAATTGAATGTCAGGTTCTTTATCATTTCTCATAAAGGATGAATTAATTTAGGTTGGAAGAAAAAGGATGTCTGGCCTACTTAAAAGTCAGGTCGCCCAGATTTGGTCATTCTGGATGTTGCCATACAGATCTGGTAATGAATTTTCATTTCTCGTGTTTTGTAAGTAAATATTCATCGTACCTAACTATATTCCATGTAAATTCATTGTAAATTTAAAGTATTTTATTTGTTTGTGAGAGTTCATTTAGATGATTTTTAATAATTTGAAATTGGTCTTTTTGTGTAGAAAACAATGAAGATTATGCTCCAAAAAAATTAACCCTATTACTCTCTGGAGGGAGTTCACACCACCATGGAAATCCTGTGTAATTTTCTATTATCTTTAACTTTTGCTTAATTGTTTTATGTTGGAATTTTGAAATCTTTAACTAATATGTGTCCTTTGTTTGGCTTAATTTTTTTTATTCTTTTGTATGTATTATACATCATTTGTATATTAATTAATTTTGATATACTTATATGTTATAATTGATTTGTTTATATGTTGTTATCTACTAATTTTTTAGTCTTTCTCCTTCAATCTATTCAATTTCATGATTTTTTGTGCATGCTTGTACGTACCAACTTATATATGCTAATTAGAAAAAGTTAAGGTGAATCAAAAGATATCCACATGAATATTATGTGTAAAAATATAATTTCATGTCTTCCTAATAGCAAAATGATATGTTATCTTCATAGATATATGCTAGAAATAAAGTTTCATATCTTTCTAGTAGCAAAATGATATGTTATCTTAGATATATGCTAAGTGTAATTATTAAGGTTATAACATCATGAGATTTCCACATGTGAATTAGATAATTACTATTATAGATTGCTTCAAGGGTATAAATTCAAGTAATAATATATTTGATGTCACATTAATATGTATGGTACGTATTAGAATAATACATTATTTGACGTCATTGAAGTTATATTTTTTCATATTACTAGTTGTTGCACCCTTTTAAATTTCAACCAAAGTGACCCTTTTTATTACCATTTAACCTGATTTTGTCCTTATATATACTCATTAAAACAAGACTTCTAAAACTATCACTTGCTATACTAGACTATCAACTTTTTTATAATGTGTGTACTACCATCAAATCTAGTTAGCTCGGTTAATTTTTTCAAGGGCATTTCAGTCTTTAATTTTTATCATCTTCTTCCTCAAACCCATTTCCACCATTGTTGAAGCTTTTAATAAATTAAAACTTTAATATCTCATTCATTTCTTAACAAAATCAAGTCATTCAAATTGTAATAAAATCATTTTTTTCTCCTCTACGTACAAATTGATATTGATTTTTACTATGGATAAGAAACATCAGCCAAGTAAGATCTTTATACACACCCAGACCCCATTTTGCCATTAAAAATGATCATAAACAAATTTGGTAGTTACGTATACTAAAAGATTTTGGTAAAGATGAAGCTAATTGATTATAGTCCAAGATGTCTTTAGAAGCTTTGATAATAATTTTTGACTAGTCTGTTTCTACAGTATGTTTCTTCAAACATTGTTGCCGAAGCCGAAGAAATTGAAATTCTGCTGGTGCAACAAAATGATGTTTTGTGCATCCTGGAGGGCCTCGAAACGTTGGCAGAACTGAAAGCAGCGTATGGTGTTACCCAGCATGATATGGTAATTTATGGATGTGACATTGTTCCCCTTTTTCCCAGAATTTTGCATACAAGCTAAAGGAACCAGCTTTGATGAATTCTGTCTGAAGTTGATATATGACGTCCAGGAACAGTTATAAAGTTGTTCCCCATCCAAAGAAGGTGAATAGAATATACTCAGACAGAAAAGAGAGTTGTGTATCTTGGTTCTCACAGTTCAATTTAATTTTAAAAGTGTTTTCTGTTTACAAGAGTTTAAAAATGTGTGAACTGTTTGGGGATTTAGTCCAACTGCATTGTATCCTAAAGTTATGGATTTAATGGGCATAATTTTACTTTGACATTTTATGCATTTTGAACTCTTAAATCTCTTTACTTTAGTGAAGCTGAAGCATGGAGAAGCTTGGTTTCGCATATCCAAATTGATTATGGAAGTAATTTGGAGTTGATCATGCTAATTGCACTCTCAGAAAGAGCTGTCGATGTTAGTGTAGCTAAAAATTGGTTTGTGCACATCGACTTCTTGTGGATCTGGATGACTAATGTTGCTCTGCCTGGATGACCTGTCATCGCTTAGTTCTGAATTTAGGTAAAGATCTCCTTGTTTATGTCTGTCCGGGTGTACATGTTCATGTACTTAAGGATCCAACAACTAATTTTCAAGCTGGTAATGAACACTTAATAGATCATTTACCTTGGTACATAATAGTATAAGATACTAGATGGGCTTTCTTATTTCCAAGGTCAGTCACCTTGTTGTCCACTTCTACGAAAACGTTCCCAGGACTATTTGAAATTCTGAATACATGATTGGCCTAACATACATATAGAACTTTTGGTTGTTCAAGTGAATATACCTAGCACAATGAATTTCCAGTCCCGTATCATTCATCACCTATACGTAAAATGGGTGGTTTTTAATCGTGCAAATAGATTCTTGGGATCAATATCAATTTGTAGAAGAGAAAAAAATGATTTTATTACAATTTGAATGACTTGATTTTGTTAAGAAATGAATGAGATATTCAAGTTTTAATTTCTTAAAAACTTCAACAATGGTGGAAATGGGTTTGAGGAAGAAAATGATAATGAAGAGACTGAAATGCCCTTGAAAAAATTAACGGAGCTAATCAAATTTGACGGTAGTACACACATTATAAAAAAGTTGAAAGTCCAGTATAGCAAGTGGAAGTTTTAGAAGTCTAGCCAAGCGCTCTGACACCCAAAGTGAGAGTATACAAAATGCACTTTACTCTATAGTTCAACTTCAAATTATTACTTGGTTTATTTATCATATAATACGACAACCATATATGAGTTTATGAGCTAAAACTAGAGTTTTGTTAACTAGAGTGTAAGCTTAGTGCCTAAGATCTTTGTCAATGATAATTGCATTAGTAGTTTTGTGAACTTTCTTTGAGTATGTATTTATTGGTGTTTCGTCAATCGCCAATTGAGGCAGCTCTCAAGTAGGTAGCATATATAATTGAGCAACCCACACTTGTACTTGGCCTTTCCTCCCCTCTTGGCAAAATATCGTTTCACCCTCTAATAAATTTGTTGTACCTCTTATGAGGCTCTTTATCTTTTGTTCACTTTTTCTTCTATATACATTTAGTTATATGATTTTTTTAATATTTTTCTTCGTAGTCATTTCAATTATAAAATTATTAAAAAATTAATGTAGGCATTTTCAAGAAATGTGCTATTGTCAATCTTTTTGTTGCAGTTGCAAAAACTTTATTTTATGTAGATGATGGATCAACTTTTAGGGTTTTCAATTTGATATTAAGATGGAATCGTCGCTGACCTTTTACCATTTCCGATATGTTAAAACACTACTCTACAAATGTTCTGAAGCCTGTATTTAATGTATCTCCTCGGGTTTGCACTTGAGAAGATAAGTTAATCATTTAATCTAGTTTTATTCTCTAGATGTGGATCATTCGTTATGATTAACTATAAATTCATGAGTTCAAATCTTCTACACCATTTTAGTTGTGCCACTCCATGTGCCACCTTAGGTGGTTATTTTTTATTGGCTCATCTCTCATTAATATAAATGGGACCCCTCTTACATTCACACTAACCACCCAATCAAAAACAACCACCTAAGGTGGCACATGAAGTGGCATACCTAAAGTGGTGTAGAAGATTTGGACTCTAAATTCATAAGCTAATTCAATCATTTAACCTATGTTTTGTACTCTAGGTGGGGATCATTGATTAAATGCTTTCTAAAGTTTTTTATATTTGATTTTCTTAAAAAACAAAATTGATATGGGCTAAAAGTAAACCCTAAAGACACATTTAATGTGGCATTAATTAGGCCCAGTATGGTCCAAACAAGGGGCCCATTTACGGGGCCCAAAAGCCCTAATTAAATATTAATTTCATAATTAATATTAAGGGAAATAAACAGCTCAGCAATAAGAGACCGACAAGGAAACAGTATCTTTAAGAGTAGCCTCCAAGGAACCCAATTCGATAAGAAAACTGACTCCTACAAGGAAGGAGTCTAGAACCTTCGTCAAGATGGTGGCTTGCCCACCAAGTCTCCAAATCCTACCATAATTCTAAGGCTCCCACAGCCTATATAAAGGGTCAACCCCTCATTCTCAGAACTACGTCTTGGCTTGATTCTCAATAACGAGATACGTAGGCACTCTGTGAGGACTGATTAGTCTCAAAATGCGGAAACAACCATTAAAGCATGAAGCTCACGAACCCTAGCATTAAATACATACTAACCCTCGTTTTTATTCCACAACATTTGGCGCCGTCTGTGGGAAGAAGACATCAACCATGGTTAACACACGAAGAACAGTACCGACCTCAACCGAGCCCATACCTCTTAGCTCTGCTCCCCCGTCGATCACTTCTGATCCACCTATCACTATTAAACATGGGCAAGTACCCCCAACAACAGGGGTGATCACCCAACCTCAAGTTTCTCAATCTCCAGGGATGACTCCCTATGTTGAGAGAACGTTATCGGTGGTCGTTCATGTAACACCCCAGTCCCACATCGAGAAGATATGGGACTTTAGTTCAGTATATCAGCAAAAGTAATACTACTAATTGCACCAACAAATCATGATCTTTTGGGAGCCTGTGGTGGGCTTGTGGATTTCCCAAGTTGGCGGCATTTAGGCCAGTTTACTTTGGCTTATTTCGGATTCGTAATCGGGACTTGACCCGATTTTCGAAAAAAGGCTTAAGATTTGACCCGAATTGTCACATATGGTATCAGAGTGAGGTTCTCGAAAGCTTGATTCGTCAAGTTGCCGGAGGTGGGGACACGAAGGTTGGTGGTATTATCCCACAATGGACAGAGGTCCGGGTCAAATCCAAAGGTTAATGCCTTTTTTCAAAGGTTCCTAACCCAACTTCTTTGAAGGACTTCAGACCAATTTCTCTGTGCACTGTAGCGTACAAATGTATCTCTAAAATCCTTGCTGGTCGTCTCAAGAGGGTCATGCCTAATATCATAAATATTTCACAGTCTGCCTTTGTTCCTGGGCGCAGCATTTCTGACAATATTTTAATGGCTCAAGAGTTGTTTAGAGGTTACCATAGGGATAATGATGCTCCAAAATGTGCTTTGAAGATGGACCTTCACAAGGCTTTTGATTCGCTAGACTGGGGTTTTGTTATGGGTGCTCTTAAAAAGCACAACTTTCCAGATAATTTCATGAACTAGATTTATTCATGCATTTCAACTCCAACCTATTCTGTAAAGATTAATGGTTCACTTTGTGGTTGCTTTGATGGCAAGAAAGGTCTTCATCAAGGGGACCCCATCTCGCCCTACCTGTTCTCGATAGCTATGAATGTTTTGTCCGCTATGCTTGCCAAAGTGTCAAGGGATTTCAACTTCCACTGGAAATGCAAAGATCTAAAACTCACTCATCTCTTTTATGCTGATGATGTATTATTATTCTCGAAAGGTGATCAAGCCTCGGTTTCACATCTTATGCATTGTATCTCCAAATTCTCAACTGTTAGTGGACTATGTCCGAGCATGACTAAGAGTACTGTATACTTTGGAAACTGCGATGCTAATCTCATCAACTGGTTTGATTCTGTGTTCGGTTTACGCATGGGGAGCTTCCAGTTCGCTTCTTGGGAGTGCCTTTAATATCATCGAGATTAAATCACAATCATTGCATTCCTTTAATCGACAGAATTACTGCCAGGGTATCATGTTGGACATCCTTGCTTCTCTCCTTGGCAGGTCGTGTTCAACTGATTCGTTCAGTTTTGTTTGCTATTCAAGCATTTTGGACGAACCACTTCATCCTTCCGGTCTCAGTTCACAAGCGGATCCAAACGTTATTCACTCAGTTTCTTTGGAAGGGTGACGTAAACTCAAAAGGGGGAGCTAAAGTCAGTTGGAACAATTTGTGTCGCCCTGTGAATGAGGGGGGGTCTAGGCCTTAAAAACACTGAGGATTGGAACATGTCTCAAATGTTGTTCCACCTATGTAAGATTGTCTCTAAAAGTTCTGCTTTGTGGTCCAAATGGGTTAACTCCGCTGCTCTCAAAAGACAACATTTTTGGACCATGAAAATGCCTCAGGACTGTTCCTGGATTCTGAGAAACGTGCTGAAGCTTAGACCCTTGGCTCGTCAATTTCTTTCTTTCAAACTGGGGAGTGGACAAGGTACGTCTCTATGGTTTAATCCATGGTGGAACTCTAACTGTTTGGCTATGCTTGTTATAGATACTATTATTGCTCAATCTAGAATTCCTCATGATGCTTTTGTCAGTTGCTTAATCCGAACTGGAGCTTGGGTTTTACCTCGTCCTTCTATTTGAATTCATCATATAGACCCTGGTTCAGTTTCTTGGCTTCACAACTTCTCTTATCCAAATTTTAACCTTAATACGCATGATGTGGTTTGCTGGGGTTCTCTTCCTCTTCAAAAGGTTAAAATCTGGGACATTTAGAATTCTATTCGAGGAGTTTCTTCACAGGTTTTTTGGTCTAAACTTGTTTGGCATCATCTTAAGATCCTTTGGTTTGCTCATTTTCAATGGCTCCTTTGTTTGGGAAGGGTCCCTACTGCACAAAGACTTCACTCTTTTGGGTTAGATGTCCAGCCTCACTGCTTGCTGTGTGTGGGAGGTATAGAAAATGACTCTCATCTATTTGTCTTTTGTCCTTTTGCTAACTATATCCTCAGTAAGCTTGCTGGTGTCCTGCGTGTTCCAGGGGATAATTGGTTGGAGCTATTAGTTGCTTGGGGCTCTCACACTGATTGCATTCATCGAGACGTTCTCTTGCTAGCGGCGCATATCTTTGCTTATCACTTATGGCGGGAACGAAACGCTCGCTTGCACGATAGGGGCGGCCTTCACCCTAGACAGATCATGTGAATTGAAGACTAAGCTCAAACATTCGGAATGGTTCTTAAAAAAGGCGAATTTAGATTTATATAGATGGATTTTTATTTGATTGTTTTGCCTTTGTTGGTCCTTTCTATGTTCAATCTAGCTGCTAGGGTATCCCTCCCTGTAATCCTTTTTAATATATATATTTATTCTTAGAAAAAAAAAGAAATAATGTATATGTAAATTTGTAATTGTATTTTTTCTTAAAATTTTAATAAATAAACTAAAAAGCATATTTATGTTAGGTTTTCTCTACATTGTAGGATTATTAATTATAAAATTAATAATTGAATTTTTTCTTAAGATTCCGAGTGTTTTATAGATGAAAATTGTTAAATTATAACTAAATTCAAGATACGCGTGAGCAATAAATTCATAGAAGATAGATTTCAAATAGTAAATATGAACATTTAACTTATATCATATCTGGATTATACTAATAAACAAATAAAATTAAATTCTAATACAACCACTTTTAATTTATATCATATCTAGATTATAATTTTTTTTTATAATACGATATAATCTTGATAGTCTATTTTCAAAAATATTAAAATTATTTTTTAGATACTGTACCAAAATTTTGGATAAAATCCGTAATTTATTATATAAAAAAGGAATAATATCCTGGCTTATTATATACAAGTATATAATATCATGTTTTGTTTATATTTAGTATAGATAGATTTTAAATCTTTTAATTATATTTTATATTTTCCAAAACAAATAAATAAATATGAATCTATAAAATTGTGTCACGTTTTTTTGCATAATAACAAAAAATAGTTGATAAGAATTTTGTTGTTACTACTATAAAATTGAGCTATATTTTAATTTAATTTAATTAATTTTATAGGATCATCCATGTATCTAGTATTTTTACCAAATTAAAATATTTTGGGCCTAGGTTTTCACCATGGGCCCTTGTTTGGTTTTAGACGATTTTATGCAAACTCAAAATTTAGAAGGTTCTAGAAAACAACCTATCAATCATTGTATAAATATTGAGCCTATAGGCAAATAAAGAGTGCTGATGGCAAAGAGTGCTGCTTCATCGAGGTTAGTTTTTTTAAAGTTCTTTTTTGGTGGTAGAAATTGAATGTCAGGTTCTTTATCATTTCTCATAAAGGATGAATTAATTTAGGTTGGAAGAAAAAGGATGTCTGTCAGGTCGCCCAGATCTGGTCATTCTGGATGTTGCCATACAGATCTGGTAATGAATTTTCATTTCTCGTGTTTTGTTAGTAAATATTCATCGTACCTAACTATATTCCATGTAAATTCAATGTAAATTTAAAGTATTTTTATTTGTTTGTGAGAGTTCATTTAGATGATTTTTAATAATTTGGAATTGGTCTTTTTGTGTAGAAAACAATGAAGATTATGCTCCAAAAAAATTAACCCTATTACTCTCTGGAGGGAGTTCAAACCACCATGGAAATCCTGTGTAATTTTCTATTATCTTTAACTTTTGCTTAATTATTTTATGTTGGAATTTTGAAATCTTTAACTAATATGTGTCCTTTGTTTGGCTTAATTTTTTTAATTCTTTTGTATGTATTATACATCATTTGTATATTAATTAATTTTGATATACTTATATGTTTTAATTGATTTGTTTATATGTTGTTATCTACTAATTTTTTAGTCTTCCTCCTTCAATCTATTCAATTTCATGATTTTTTGTGCATGCTTGTACGTACCAGCTTATATATGCTAATTAGAAAAAGTTAAGGTGGTGTTACTGAATCAAAACATATTCACATGAATATTATGAGTAAAAATATAATTTCATGTCTTCCTAATAGCAAAATGATATGTTATCTTCATAGATATATGCTAGAAATATAGTTTCATATCTTTCTAGTAGCAAAATAATATGTTATCTTAGATATATGCTAAGTGTAATTATCACTACAAGAATTCTGGCTATAGACGACATCCCTCAGACAACACCCATGGAAAAAAGTGTTGCCCGAAATGATCAGACAACTAGTATTTTCGTGCTCGAAAAAGTATTGTCTAATCCTACATTCACACAATGGGCCAAAACCAGGGGTGTTGTGTAAATGCATAAGTATTTTTAGATCAGACAAGTGTTTTTAGGTCTGTTGTCTAAGTAGCATTCATACAATATGTTATCCATAGTGTTATGTGACAGTTAACCCTCAGACAACATTTTTTAGAAATATTAGAAATATTATGTGAATGAAGCATAGACAATACTTCGTAAAAAGTATTGTTAGAAGGAGACAAGTGATTTCCAATGTGGTATTGTGTAATGATATTTAACACAAGTGTTTTACATAGTGTTGTATGAACTTAATCCAACACACAACAGGTTCTTGCCTATTGTGTGTTTGAACTCATACAAGTGTCTTCGGTTTAAAACTGTTATTGATGAACTGTACATGAAAAAAAAATATATTTAAATGATGACTAACCTACCAAATTGGCATCCAACAAATCAACAAAGGCCAAACACCAAATTGGCATCCAACAAATCAACAAAGGCCAAACAGCTAGAAGAGAACAAACCAACCAACAATCTATCAAGAGTTATAGTTACAAATTAATTTACTACATTACGAAAGTTGTATTAGTTCATCAACATCATCTCGAATGTAACTAGTAGGCATGTCTTCCTCATCAACATCCGGAAAATTGGGCATAAAAAAGTCATTCTCAAGCCCTGCTTCTACAGATGCCTCATTTCCATACTCATTGTCTTCATAGTAATTTTTCTCCGGTAACTTCAAGACAACGGACCATGATTTATCAAGAGGATCATCAATGTAACAAACTTGTTTAACATGTTTTGCCAATACAAATGGATCATCTAAAAAGCCCAACCTATTCAAATTTACTAATGTATATCCTAAGTCGTCTACCTTTGTGCCTATGTTCATATCTACCCACTTACAATGAAAAATAGGGACCCTAAGGTAATTATAGTCCAACTCCCATATACTTGTTATAACTCCATAATATGTATGTGATGTGTGCTCAATGTTTTTATCCTTACCGTGCACAACCATTGTATCAGCTTCTACACACACACCACTGCACTTAACCTGACGCATGTCATCACGTTCCCTGGTACTAAAGGTAACCCCATCCATTCTGTATCCGCTGAATGTAGGAACATCTTTGTTGGGTTCGTCTGCGATCCATATTATCTCGTTTGATAACTCTTTTTTGTCTTCCAAATTTGAAGCAATCTGAAAAAAATAAACAAGTTGTAAAATGATTCATGTAAGCTAGGGAGTTGTAAAAAAAATCAGAATACTATTATTAAACTCACATAATACCTTTTTTTTTTGCTAAATACACAATACCTTTTCTTTAAACCATTTAGGGAATGTCTCATTTTGCTTGTTCTTTAGTCACATTTCATCATTTTCATGTTCCGGATATTTGGTCATTAAAAATGCCATGTGTTCACTGGAGTCATTAAAAACGACATAAGAAATGCATGTAAATAAAGGAAATAAAGAAATTAAATTCATGGCTTACTTGAAAATTGGTCTAACTGCATGTGTTCACTGGAGTCATTAAAAATGACATAAGAAATGCATGCAAATAAAGAAAATAAATAAATTAAATTCATGGCTTACTTGAAAAATGGTCGAACTGCATTAGTATTCTGGAGAACACACAAATGTGCTACGTGCAAATCAGTCCTACTCGGGGTTATTATGGTTGCACCCGATAATGGCATCCTTAGTATGTCTACCAATTTTCGGTACCCCGATAGTTGTTCCTTCGTCATGGTCCACCAAACATTCCACCGCCTCTTCTGCTATATAGGCCTCCGCAATACAACCTTCTGCACGAGCCCGATTCTTTATATATCCCTTGAATGTCTTCATGTATATCTCAAAAGGATACATCCACCTAAGGAAAATTGGTTCACAGAGCTCAACTTCTCTTACAAGATGCACCGATAAATGAAACATTAGATCAAACAAGGAAGGGGGGAAGTATTTTTCAAGCTGGCATAAAGTAATTACCAATTCCGATTGCATTTTCTCCAACTTATCAGCCTCAATAACTTTACTACAAATTGCCTTAAAGAAGAGGCAGAACCTGATAATTGTGTTCCTGACTCTTTTTTGCAATGACGACCGAATTGCAATTGGAAGCAAATGATGCAATATCATATGGCAGTCATGAGATTTCATTCCAGTAAGTCTAAGACTTTCCATTGAAACTAGACTCCTAACATTAGAACAAAAACCATCAGGCAACTTCATGTTAAGAAAAGAAGAGCAGACAACCTTTTTTTCGGAATGAGTCAAATTCCAAGATGCTAATGGTAACTTCTCCTTTTTCCCTGGAGTTTTTGGCCTCAACTCAGTTTTTATTCCCATTTCAGCCATGTCAATACGGATAGATTCTTTGTCTTTTGTTTTATTTGGTATATTAAGCATGGTGCCAAGTAAAGCTTCGCATATATTTTTCTCAATGTGCATCACATCGAGAACATGTCTAACCGGTAGAAACTTCCAGTACTCAAGCTCAAAGAATATAGATACCTTTTTCCAAATAGGTCGAACATCACCTTTCTGTAATCGAGGTTGGCATTGTGTCTTACCGTAGACATGGCCTTTCAGATGTTGTACTCTTTGAAGCACCTCCTCTCCGGTTAGGGGAATTGGAGCAGTTTCCTTTTGCACGGTGTTATCAAAATCTTGTTTCTGTCGGCGATATGGATGATGACGGGGCAGCCACCTCCGATGCCTCATGACCACACACTTACGACAATTAACTAGCCTTGTAGCTTTTGTGTTATCAACGCATACAGGACACCCATTATAACCCTTGATAATGTTGCCCGACAAATTGCCATAGGCTGGAAAATCGCTAATTGTCCATAACAAAATGCCTCTAAGCAAAAAATACTCCTTCTTATATGCGTCGTACACTTGTTTCCCATGCCACAACTTTTTTAAATCTTCCATGAGTGGTTGAAGGAACACATCGATATCATTGCCGGGCTGAGTTGGTCAAGATATTAACAAACATAGCATAATATATTTCCTCTTCATAGAAAGCCATGGTGGAAGATTGTAAATTGTCAACAAAAATGGCCAACTTGAGTAATCAACATTTGTGCTATAGAACGGATTAAATCCATCGGACGATAAAGCTAACCGGAGGTTTCTAGGATTCGAAGAAAACTCAGGCCACTTAGCGTCAACTTCCTTCCATGTCTGTGCATCTGCAGGATGTCTCATTTTACCATCCTTCAATCTCTTTGTGTCATGCCAAATAAACTCCTTGGCTGTTTGAGTTGAACTGAACAAATTCCTCAAACGTGGTATTAACGGAAAATACCAGAGAACCTTGGCAGGAACCCCTTCCAATTCATCCCCATATTTATTCAACTTCCATCTAGAGGCCTCACAAATGCGGCACCTGGTCGCATCTTCATCTCTATCTCCACGGTATATTAAACAATCATTTGGGCAAACGTGTATTTTTTCATACTCCATTCCCAAAGCACACAAGCTTTTTTTAGCTTCACTGAAAGAAGAAGGGAAGTTGTTGCCTTTTGGAAGCATAGACCCAACCAAAAGAAGAATTTCTGAGAAGCCAGAATCAGAGATTTGAGATTTGATAATTTCTCTCTCTCTCTCTCTCTCCATCTCTTTCTATTATATGCTTATGGATACTATGATATTGTTATGCATGCTCTTAAATCGAACATGTCGGCTTCTCTCTCTCTCTCTCTCTCTCTCTCTCCCTCTCCCTTCCGCTCTCTCTCTCTGTCCATCTCTCTTTCTATTATATGCTCATGGATACTATGATATATTATTATCCATGCTCTTAAATCGAACATTTCTGCTACTGTCTCTCTATTGTTATGCATGTTCTTAAATCGAACATGTGGTGTACATCTGATTGTATATGCAAATTGAACAAAAAAATTGTGTACATCTGATTGTATTTGTAAATAACCTAAAAAAATTTGTGGTGTACATCTGATTGTATATGTAATTTTCTTTTAGTACATCTGATTGTATATGCAAATTAACCAAAAAAAAATTATCTATCAACTTGAGAGCATTTTGGCTAACCCTGGGATTAGTTTCTGGCTCCATTTATGACTCATAAATAATTCACTTAACATGTGGTGTTGCAGATTGATCATGAAGCCAAAGAGAAATTCTGCTCCCAAAGCAAGTACGACAACCATTTTGAAGGCACTAAAAAAGAACTCACCGGTTCAGTCTACCCCTGTAGTGAAGAAGACTATGGTTCAGTCTAGCCCTGCAGTGAAGAAGACTACGGTTCAGTCCAGCCCTGCAGTGAAGAAAATAAAGAAAACCCCTGACCTGAAGAATAAAGTGGTGCAGTTTTCCCCTAATCGACCGGTGACACGGGCTATTTCATCATCCCCTGTATCTAATCGACCGGTGACACGGGCTATTTCATCATCCCCTGTATCTAATCGACCGGTGACACGGGCTATTTCATCATCCCCTGTATCTGTGAAGAAGTCTATTTCTGAAAACCTAAAAACCACTTTATCTAAGAAGAGGAAACGAATGGAGCAACCGCTAGCTACGAAAAAGGAAACAACTGGACTGAAGCTTTTAAAGCGCGGACCTGTAACGATGCACAAGCTTATTAGGCGTAAGATGTTGGGACAGAAGTCGTTGGTGAGTTTCAATGAAAAGGGTGAGCCTTACGGTAAAGCAGGCACGAAAATGGAATCTTTCATTGGTGATCTTGCGAGAAGTAAAGTCCCAATCTGCTATGATTCCTGGCTAATTGTTCCGACTGAAAGGAAAGACAAGATTTGGAAATGTGTGGAGGTAAAACAAATTACATCTTATGGACTATCTTTTTTTTCATGACCACCTATTTAGTTAATACATGTATGCTAATTAAAAAACTTATCTATGTAGATGGCGTTTGATGTACCACCAACCACCAAGAAGATGGTTTTGATATCTGTGGGAAAAAAATGGCGAGAGTTCAAGAGCCGCTTGTCAACCAAATACGTTCTGCCACTCCATGATCAGCCTGATATGCTACAGTTTCCTCCTGCTGACTACACCTTTATTGAGAATGATCATTGGGACATGTTTGTTGCTGACCGTCTGTCAAAAAAATTTGGTGTAAGTTTTCTTACCGTATTTGTTTTTGAATTTCTGAGATTACAAAAATATATAGTTGAACAGCTTTGTTACTAACATTTTGATCATTGTTCCTTAAGGCAATCCACGAAGAACTCGTAAAGAGGAGGAAGTTGAGCGAATATCCTCATAACATGTCAAGAAAAGGTTATGCTAACCTAGAACATGAAATGGTTAGTAATCATACATATATCCCTTTCAAACATGCATGATAATTGTGTTTAATTTTACAATGACTTGTATGTTAAACAATACAATAATACTTTGTTTGACAGAAACTCGCTCTTGTTGATCCTGAGGAATTTGACATAGATCGAACGGATACGTGGGTCCGTTAGCGGCAGGATGAAAAGGGGAATTTTAAGTCTGTAAAAGTTGAAAAAATTGCAAAAGAGATTGACACCAAAGTAGTTTGTAAAATAAATCAAAAAAATAAATAAAAATAGGAAAAATGACAATTTTTGAAAATAAATTCATACACACCAAAGTAGTCATACTGGTGTGATGAATTTTAACATACTTTCACTAATTTTCCATTTTTTTTTATTTTTCCACATTTTTAACTAGTTTGTCAAATAAATCAAAAAATTAAATAAAAATAGAAAAATGACAATTTTTGAAAATAAATTCATACACACCAAAGTAGTCATACTCACTATTTGTGTGATGAATGTTACCTTATTTTCACTAATTTTCCAATTTTTTTTATTTTTTCCCCATTTTAACTAGTTTGTAAAAGAAATCAAAAAATTAAATAAAAATAGGAAAAATGACAATTTTTGAAAATAAATTCATACACACCAAAGTAGTCATACTCACTATTTGTGTGATGAATTTTAACATACTTTCACTAATTTTCCATTTTTTTATTTTTCCACATTTTTAACTAATTTGTCAAATAAATCAAAAAATTAAATAAAAATAGGAAAAATGCTGCTTCATATAACGGGGCACGAGCCAAATTCACATTTAACAAAAACGTAGTAAAAGTACTATTTAAATAATTTAAATAGGAGTGAATGATGATTTTTTTTTAAATAATTTTAAAATGAACAAATTTTATAAAAAAAATGTTTTCAAAAATTAAATAATTATAAAACTTGTGTAAAAAAAAAGAAAAAAAATAGACAACTACACATTTTGATGAAAGCTCGAGCGGCAATTTCTACCGCCTTCCCCTTTACCCAAATTTTAACAAAAATTAAGATCCCTCTCTTTTTCATTCTATCTCTTTTCCTCTCTGCGTCTCAAGTACCATCTCTTTCCTCTCTTTCTCAACTTATTCAATATCTTTCAATATCTCTCCATCTCTTTCAATCAGCCGCTCGCACCAAATCTCTCTTTCTCTCTCTCTCTTCAGGCGACAACGCCGATAAATACCAAAACCTTACAATCCGATCTTTCTTAAATCCCTAATTAAACTAATTGAAGTTGGTTGCTCAACTCTCGAGCTCTTTTTTTCGCTCAATCTCTCGCCTCTCTCCCTATATCCCTCTCGAGGAATCTCCCTTTTCTTCTCTTCTTTACCCAACCGATGTGTGTGTGTGCAAGTACGTGTTTCGCTGTGTCCGAGTGTGTATATCGTGTGTATAAGCCGCTGGTGCGTGTGTGCGCGTAATTGGGTGTGGGTGTGTGCGCAAATCCTTGTTCCTCCTGGTATGAGTCAAAACTCGAGCTTGGTACTGCTGCTGTGCTGTTGTTTGGTCGAATATGTTGTTTGGTAGAATCCGGAATGGGTTCTGAATTTTAATGGGTTTTGTTTGGTAATTTAACTTTTCTCCTCTTCTATCAATAGCATATCTTTAGTTCTAGGATGTTACAAACTTAATAAAGCATTTCTATTTTCAGGAATTTAACATTTTGGTGAACCTAGCTGCTGCATTGGAAATGGAAGGGATTAGTGTCTTTAGCTTTGACTTCGCTGGGAATGGGTAAGATTATGTGTCATGTCTCGAAATCAAGAATGACAGTTTTAATTTGGCTATTATAGAATTCAGGCATGGGTAATTGTAGTAAATTGCTTCTAAAATGTGTTCTGAGCTTATAGTTTCTGTGAGGCAATCTTGGAAGTAAACTATGTCTACAATCATAACATTACCAACTACTGCAAATATATTTGCACAGAGTTATGAATGGCAGTTACAGTTGCATCTTTCTGCACAGAAGATAAAAATTTCCATTGATTTTAATATTTTAGGATAGAGTTTACATCATTTTGATTCATCTAACACGAACTTTATTGGTGGCATTAACTATCACTCTCAAGCTCAGCCTTGAAAGTTGCAGGCTGTAGTTAGTTTATTTCTTATGATGAATTGTTACGCAGGGAAAGTTAAGGGTCATTTGAGTATGGTAATTATTGGAGAGAAGTTGAAGATTTGAAAGTTGTAGTTCATCACTTTAATAGAATGAATTGTCTGGTAACTGCAGTTCTTGGGCATAGTAAAGGTATAGATTTTTAACTTCGGTAGTCGGTTTTCCTTTTGTAAGAAATGAAGCTAAGTTACCGCATAACAAGAGTACATAAATTTTAGATCAGAATATGATTGTTGTACAATCCAGCCACTATAAATATGTAGTTTTCTACATTTACCACGTTTTTTCACAAGAGAATTTGCTACAGATGTACATGCACAAACAAGTTGTTGATCAGGTTTAGAACACCCTTGGGTTTCGATGTTAGCCCTACCGATGACTCGACCTCGTTAATGATAGGCCAAGTCTAAACACGTATTTTTCATTGAACTCTTTTGGTGAATTCTAGATATCTAATAGTCTTACATCACAGATGTCTATTATTACAGGAGGGAATGTGGTGCTTCTTTATGCATATAAATATCATGATGTCCATTCCGTTGTCAATCTTTCTGGCCGCTTTAATCTGCAGCATGGCATGGAAACTCGTCTGGGTAAAAACTTTTTGGAGAAAATAAGAAAAGATGGATTTATAGATGGTAAAACTAATCCAGGTAAGCTTCAGATGAATTATCTCTCTGTTTCTCTATAAATACCAGTCTTCTTTTTCTTGCTTGCTTCAATTTCATGCACACCCTCTCATGTTTATGTTTGTACAATTTATCATGTCATCGTTTACCTGCATTTTAACGGTATATTAACAAACAACAACTCTACAACTTCAGCCTCCACCACAAACAACTCTACAACATAACTCTTGATCTTATACTACTGAATGTTTTTACTTTACAGTTCTGTATGCTGCTGGTATGGTAAATAAATTTGGACCAGAAAGTAGAGGGAGCGCTGCTTGTATATTTGGTCTTTCTGTCAAAAAAGATTCCAAGGGAAAGAGCAAAACACCTTTAATTATAGGACTAGCTGGAGGGTGGGCTGCAGTTTTGATTATAGCATTGCCAGTAGCTAGAATTGTACTTCTGGTTTGAAAGGAAGAAGAAAATAGAGATGGCTTTGAAGGTGTGGAAATGTTTTGGATAAGCTTCTAATGCTTGCTTAATACTGTATTTAGATTTTATTTATAATCGAATTTATATTGGTGGATGCAATTGTGTATTTGTTTTGAATTGTAAGGAAATATTGAAAATTGATTCTTTTGTTTCGTAGGTGGATTTAATTGTGTATTTGTTACATTGGTGGATTATAAATGTGATGTTTGTTGGCATGGGATAATTGTAATATATTATATTGTGGTATTTGTTGGGTTTGAGGTAAATATTATTGAAATTGCAATTTTGGAATTTTTGTTTTTTTTTAAAAAAAATTGACTTTTAGCGTCGGTTGTTTAAATGACCGATGCCTTAAAGCACACTTTTAGCGTCGGTTATTTAAATGACCGACGCCTAAAGCACACTTTTAGCGTCGGTTATTTAAATGACCGACGCCTAAAGTAAACTATTAGCGTCGGTTTTTCAAACAACCGACGCCTAAAGTAAACTTTTAGCGTCGGTTTTTCTAACAACTGACGCCTAAAGCTGACTTTTAGCGTCGGTCATTTAAATAACCGACGCCATAGCAGACATTTAGCGTCGCCATTTTAACCGACGCTATAGGCCTATACCTATAGCGTCCCCTACATATACTACGCCATTTGACCGACGCTATAGGTATATTTGACCGACGCCTAAAGTCCAGTTTGTAGTAGTGATAGTTTTCTACAGGAATATTTGAAAAAACACAAGATGACTTATATGATAGCGTTTGTTGATCCTGATACGATTGGTGCCCTCGGTTATGGTAATCCAGCAAAGAGGTCGCGATCCCTATCTCTCAGGTTCAAGAATGCTCAGCCTGGCCAGTATTTTCTCTTGCCATTTAACTCTGGGTCAGTTCTTTTATTTTTTAACACTTATATCTATCAAGTCTATTAATTTTATAGGAGTGACCATGTGATCTGATTATTAATATTCTTATATAGTTTAATTTCATGAATTATTAGGAACCATTGGACGCTCACCGCTGTAAATCTAGATGCTCAAATCGTTTACCAGATGGATCCATTGAAGCACCGAATTACAAGTGAAGAATGGACGGAAGTGGTCAACAAGTGAGTATTTTATATTAACTTAATTTAATTTGAGACCACTTATTAAGTTAAATGTCAGAAATTTGATTTACATTATATTTCGTAGTGCCATCAATCTCTATAATGATGGTGCGAAGAAGTTTACCAAAAACAAAATTACATGGGATAACCTGGCGGTATTATCCTTTTCTTAAGTAATTTTTTTTGTATCTCTTAATTCCACAAGGACAGTGTAGAAATATAATTAATTCTACATGTTCTTCAGGGAATTCCTCTTCAACCTGGGACTAAGGACTGTGGCGTGTTTGTGATGCGTTATATGAAGGAGATATGTCTTGATAAGGAATTGAAATTTGCTATGAAGGTAACAACACATTTTTTTTCCTGATATCCTTGTGTTTTGTGGTGAAGATATATGACTTCCAATACATGTTCCATTTTGCAGTGGCGACGCAGAAGCAACTTTTACTATGGCATGGCTGAGCTTAATGATATAAGGACTGACTTGGCGAAGTATATGTTGAAGCACCTGCGTTGAACTCGGTCGTCTTTTGTTGAAATTGGTATTTTGAGTCGAACATGTACTTGGTGTAGCATAAATTAAACTTTTAGTCCGTCTCTTTTGTGGATGTGTTCACCGAAAACTATGACTTATGTATTAGTTGTTTTGGATGGGGTTCAGACTTTAATTATGTACTGTTGGTTGGTGTTGTTGGCATTATAAGGTGAAATTTGCTTCTGTAGTTTTGGTTGATGGTATGGTGAATATTGGTCGTAATGGATGGATGGATTGAATTGGTTTCTATTGTTTGCTTCTTGCATTTTCATTTTATAGTGTAGTTTGGTTTTCTTTAAATGTCCAGAACCATTGTTTAAGATACTTTTAGCCAATGTCCAACTGTGAGGAAATGACTCACACAACAGGAAAATAAAAACTACATGACAGTTGTAAAAAATGCAATCAAACAACATGTTATAGTCTGCAAAACCATTGTTTGATATAATTTCAAACAAGAGTTACATACTAAGAAAGTGTTATCCTTCCTACATAACAACAACATGCCATATGAGATAACATGTTGTACATCTAACCATAAAACAAATCGTTTTTGCTAAGAAACCATTGTTTGTAGTGACATACAACAACAGTCCTGATCAAGTAAAGGATTGTATCTTTTGCACTTCAACAATAGGCTTTCTCTTAAAAAACCATTGTCTTTACTGCTTAAAACAACAATATATTCGTTAAAACGTGTTGCATTATTGGAGCTTTGACAACAGGTTTCCAAAAAAGTGTTGTTGTTTCTGGGTATCAGACAACACTTTTCAACACTTTTCAGGTGTCTTTTACTTGTCTTTCAACTCTCACACAACAATTTGCTGTGTGTTGTCTGAGGTGTGTATCAGACGACTTCTCGATAGTCAACAGTTTTCGGGAGGTTCAGACAACACGTTTTGAGTGTCGTCTAAAGCAAAAATCCTTGTAGTGTATTAAGGTTATAACATCATGAGATTTCCACATATATGTGAATTAGATAATTACTATTATAGATTGCTTCAAGGGTATAAATTCAAGTAATAATATATTTGATGTCACATTAATATGTATGGTACATACTAGAATAATACATTATTTGACGTTATTGAAGTTATATTATTTCATATTACTAGTTGTTGCACCCTTTTAAATTTCAACCAAAGTGACCCTTTTTATTACCATTTAACCTGATTTTGTCCTTATATATACTCATTAAAACAAGACTTCTAAAACTATCACTTGCTATACTAGACTATCAACTTTTTTATAATGTGTGTACTACCGTCAAATCTGGTTAGCTCCGTTAATTTTTTCAAAGGCCTTTCCGTCTTTAATTTTTATCATCTTCTTCCTCAAACCCATTTCCACCATTGTTGAAGCTTTTAATAAATTAAAACTTTAATATCTCATTCATTTCTTAACAAAATCAAGTCATTCAAATTGTAATAAAATCATTTTTTTCTCCTCTACGTACAAATTGATATTGATTTTCACTATCGATAAGAAACATCAGCCAAGTAAGATCTTTATACACACCCAGACCCCATTTTGCCATAAAAAATGATCATAAACAAATTTGGTAGTTACGTATACTAAAAGATTTTGGTAAAGATGAAGCTAATTGAT
Organism: Kitagawia praeruptora; assembly: GCA_037693485.1. Taxonomy (NCBI): domain Eukaryota; kingdom Viridiplantae; phylum Streptophyta; class Magnoliopsida; order Apiales; family Apiaceae; genus Kitagawia; species Kitagawia praeruptora. Next base: position 132,722,276 of record CM075347.1, read on the forward strand.
TATAGTCCAAGATGTCTTTAGAAGCTTTGATAATAATTTTTGACTAGTCTGTTTCTACAGTATGTTTCTTCAAACATTGTTGCCGAAGTCGAAGAAATTGAAATTCTGCTGGCGCAACAAAATGATGTTTTGTGCATCCTGGAGGGCCTCGAAACGTTGGCGGAACTGAAAGCAGCGTATGGTGTTACCCAGCATGATATGGTAATTTATTGATGTGACATTTTTCCCCTTTTTCCCAGAATTTTGCATACAAGCTAAAGGAACCAGCTTTGATGAATTCTGTCTGAAGTTGATATATGACGTCCAGGAACAGTTATAAAGTTGTTCATCCAAAGAAGGTGAATAGAATATACTCAGACAGAAAAGAGAGTTGTGTATCTTGGTTCTCACAGTTCAATTTAATTTTAAAAGTGTTTTCTGTTTACAAGAGTTTAAAAATGTGTGAAATGTTTGGGGATTTAGTCCAACTGCATTGTATCCTAAAGTTATGGATTTAATGGGCATAATTTTACTTAGAGATTTTATGCATTTTGAACTCTTAAATCTCTTTACTTTAGTGAAGCTGAAGCATGGAGAGGCTTCGTTTCGCATTTCCAAATTGATTATGGAAGTAATTTGGAGTTGATCATGCTAATTGCACTCTCAGAAAGAGCTGTCGATGTTAGTGTAGCTAAAAATTGGTGGATGACTAATGTTGCTCTGCCTGGATGACCTGTCATCGCTTAGTTCTGAATTTAGGTAAAGATCTCCTTGTTTATGTCTGTCCGGGTGTACATGTTCATGTACTTAAGGATCCAACAACTAATTTTCAAGCTGGTAATGAACACTTAATAGATCATTTACCTTGGTACATAATAGTATAAGATACTAGATGGGCTTTCTGATTTCCAAGGTCAGTCACCTTGTTGTCCACTTCTACGAAAACGTTCCCAGGACTATTTGAAATTCTGAATACATGATTGGCCTAACATACATATAGAACTTTTGGTTGTTCAAGTGAATATACCTAGCACAATGAATTTCCAGTCCTATGTCATTCATCACCTATACGTAAAATGGGTGGTTTTTAATCGTGCAAATAGATTCTTGGGATCAATATCAATTTGTAGAAGAGAAAAAAATGATTTTATTACAATTTGAATGACTTGATTTTGTTAAGAAATGAATGAGATATTCAAGTTTTAATTTCTTAAAAACTTAAACAATGGTGGAAATGGGTTTGAGGAAGAAAATGATAATGAAAAGACTGAAATGCCCTTGAAAAAATTAACGGAGCTAATCAAATTTGACGTAGTACACACATTATAAAAAAGTTGATAGTCCAGTATAGCAAGTGGAAGTTTTAGAAGTCTAGTATCCCAAGCGCTCTGACACCCAAAGTGAGAGTACACAAAATGCACTTTACTCTATAGTTCAACTTCAAATTATTACTTGGTTTATTTATCATATAATACGACAACCATGTATGAGTTTATGAGCTAAAACTAGAGTTTTGTTAACTAGAGTGTAAGCTTAGTGCCTAAGATCTTTGTCAATGATAATTGCATAAGTAGTTTTGTGAACTTTCTTTGAGTATATATTTATTGGTGTTTCGTCAATCGCCAATTGAGGCAGCTCTCAAGTAGGTAGCATATATAATTGAGCAACCCACACTTGTACTTGGCCTTTCCTGCCCTCTTGGCAAAACATCGTTTCAGCCTCTAATAAATTTGTTGTACCTCTTATGAGGCTCTTGATCTTTTGTTCACTTTTTCTTCTATATACATTTAGTTATATGATTTTTTTAATATTTTTCTTCGTAGTCATTTCAATTATAAAATTATTAAAAAATTAATGTAGGCATTTTCAAGAAATGTGCTATTGTCAATCTTTTTGTTGCAGTTGCAAAAACTTTATTTTTATGTAGATGATGGATCAACTTTTAGGGTTTTCAATTTGATATTAAGATGGAATCGTCGGTGACCTTTTACCATTTTCGATATGTTAAAACCCTACTCTTCAAATGTTCTGAAGCCTGTATTTAATGTATCTCCTCGGGTTTGCACTTGAGAAGATAATTTAATCATTTAATCTAGTTTTATTCTCTAGATGTGGATCATTCGTTATGATTAACTATAAATTCATGAGTTCAAATCTTCTACACCATTTTAGGTGTGCCACTCCATGTGCCACCTTAGGTGGTTATTTTTTATTGGCTCATCTCTCATTAATATAAATGGGACCCCCCTTGCATTCACACCAACCACCCAATCAAAAACAACCACCTAAGGTGGCACATGAAGTGGCATACCTAAAGTGGTGTAGAAGATTTGGACTCTAAATTCATAAGCTAATTCAATCATTTAACCTATGTTTTGTACTCTAGGTGGGGATCATTGATTAAATGCTTTCTAAAGTTTTTTATATTTGATTTTCTTAAAAAACAAAATTGATATGGGCTAAAAGTAAGGCCTAAAGACACATTTAATGTGGCATTAATTAGGCCCAGTATGGTCCAAACAAGGAGCCCATTTATGGGGCCCAAAAGCCCTAATTAAATATTAATTTCGTAATAATTAATATTAAGGGAAATAAACAGCTCAGCAATAAGAGACCGACAAGGAAACATTATCTTTAAGAGTAGCCTCCAAGGCACCCAATTCGATATACCAACTTTAGTTAAGTGTTATATAATGGACTTTCAAGTGTATTTTTCTTGTCCCCCAAAGTTCTTTACTGTTGTGTTGCTTCTTTAAAAAAAAAAGTATATCACATATTGAGTTTTTACAGTAGTATTCATACACTTTAAACATAACTGTCAACATAACTGTCAACCGAAATATAAATTTGTGTTTGTCCAGGACTTGTTTATGACTTCTCTGTTGAATAAAATATTGAATTTTATATTTTATTGAGCATTCTGCCATTCATACCATGGTTGGAATTGTGCACGGTTATTACATTGTATTTATTTCCTTTATATTTTATAGGTGAAACTGATTGTTTGTATTTGTTTGTTAATGTTCCATTCTGTATCTAGGAAAAAGAACCAGACCATGCCAATTGACATACTTTATATTTTTCACATTAGCTTTAGTTTCAGATCCAAACTTGAAAAAAATTACAAATTCATCTATAATTAGATAGTAAGTCCCCGTATATTATTCAATAGTAGCTACTAAACATAACTATTTCTTGTGATTATACTTTGTGTTATTTGTGTCATTTGGTGTGTGGAGCTTCATTTGAATGTTAATGACTTAATCAAGCTTATGCTTCAGGTTATTTATATATATATATATTTGGTGTTCTAATGGATCATAATTGGGTAAAAGCACCCCGTATGTCAAAAGAATATGAAAAAGGTGTGGACGAGTTCTGTAAGCTTGCAGGTCAACATGCAAAGGATATTAGATTCATTTTGTGTCCATGTCAAAAGTGTTTGAATATTTTAGAAGTTAATGGCCTGGACAAGTTGAAGGAACATTTGATGTGTGAAGGTATTGATAAAACTTATACATGTTGGACATATCACGGAGAAAAGAAAGGTGAACGTAGCTCAAATAATATGGATTCAAATTATCAGTTCATAGATGGAATGGATACCAATTTTATGGCAGACGTCGAGGGTAGTAATTCTAGTGATGAAAGTGATATCCCCAATATGATCAATGAAGAGTTACGAGATCATCCTGATATGAATGAGAGGTTAAAGGATGATGCTGCTTTACCATTGTGGCCTGGGTGCACCAAGGCTTCTAAATTATCAGCTGTATTGACTTTGTATAACTTAAAAGCAGGACATCAAATTTCTGATATGTTCTTCACGGAGATGCTCACAGCTGTTAGTGATCTCTTGCCAGATGGAAATGTCCTTCCCCGTAAAACCTATAAGGCTAAACAAATGCTCAAATCCATTGGATTAGTACATAAAAGGATTCATGCTTGCCCTAATGATTGTATTCTATATCGAAAGGAGTATGCGGAGTTTAATGATTGTCCGAAGTGTGGTTTACAACGTTATAAGAATAACAATTCTCCCGCCAAGGTCATGTGGTACTTCCCAATAATACCTAGACTTAGGCGATTGTATGCTAGTGTAGAAGATGCTAAAAATTTGACATGGCATCATGATGGGAGAGTCAAAGATGGGATGTTAAGGCACCCCGCTGATTCACCTCAGTGGAAGACATTTGATGATAGATATAAGGATTTTGGGAAGGAGCCAAGGAATCTTCGTCTAGCACTTTCAGCAGATGGAATGAACCCGTACCGTCTTCAAAATTGTTCGCATAGTACATGGCCCGTGATTCTGATGATATATAACTTAGCACCGTGGCTTTGCATGAAGCACAAATATATGATGATGTCTACTTTGACATCAGGTCCTGTACAACCTGGTAATGACATTGATGTATACTTGGCACCTTTAATTGAGGATTTGAAGCTACTGTGGGAAGAGGGCATTGAAGTACAAGATGCATATAGAAAAGATCAATTCAGGTTGAAGGCCATGTTGTTTGGAACAATAAGTGATTTTCCTGCTTACGGCAATCTTTCAGGATACAGTGTGAAAGGCTATTATGCATGTCCTTTGTGTGGTGAGGAGACTGATCATATCCGATTGAAAAATTGTAAGAAGTGTGTTTATATGGGGCATAGGAGGTGGTTGGGACCAAATCATCGATACAGAAATATGACACTGGCATTCAATGGTGAAGTGGAAGAAAGAGGGGCCCCTCCTATACCATCTGGTGATGAAGTGCTTAAAGAGGTTGAAAACATAAACACACAGTTTGGTAAGAACTTTGCAAAAGATGTTCCTACAAGGGGTTGGAAGAAGCGTTCAATATTTTTTGAATTAACTTACTGGAAGGACCACTATGTTAGACATTTTATCGATCTCATGCATGTGGAAAAAAATGTTTTTGATAGCTTAATTGGTACCTTGCTTGGTGTCCAAGGTAAAACTAAAGATGGTCTTAGCGCGAGGCAGGATATGATGGAGATGGGTATTAGACATGCCTGTAGAGAAACCAGGAAAATCAACACCCTATTTACCTCCTGCTGCTCATACTCTATCCAGGGCTCCATTCTATCAAGGTGCCTAAAGGATACTCATCCAACATCAAGAGACTTGTTTCTTTGAGTGATTTAAAACTGAAGGGATTGAAATCACATGATTGTCACGTCATCATGGAGAATTTACTTCCAATTGCTCTGCATTCCATTTTACCAGATAAGGTGCGGGTGACGATCACAAAGTTATGTTGGTTCTTTAAATCAATGAGTAGCAAAGTCATTGATCCAAGAAGGTTGTCATATCTACAACGACAAATTGTTGAGACACTTTGTGAGGTTGAGATATACTTTCCACCATCCTTTTTTGATATCATGGTTCATCTGGTTATACACCTGATTTATGAGACTCGTATGTGTGGTCCTGCTCGTATGAGATGGATGTACCCGGTTGAGCGATATTTGAAAATCTTGAAAGAGTATGTGATGAACATGTCTCGACCGGAGGGTTGCATTGCTGAACGCTATTTAATAGAAGAAGCAATAGCGTTTTGGTCGGAATTTATTCCAAATGTGGAAGCAATTGGTTTGCCAAATTATCGTCATAGTGGTAGGATTGATGGTGAAGGTGTGACCGGAGGTCAACAAGTTGAGATCGATAGTGCTCAATGGCATCAGGTGCATCTTTGCGTTCTACACAACACTGTTGATGTTGTTCCTTTTGTAGAATTGCATAAGGAAACTATTAGTGTAGAACATCCGGACAAAGGTGCTAATTGGATAGAAGTGGAGCACAATCGCACATTTATTGATTGGTTCAAAAATTATGTCACAAATGAGTTACTGCAAATCACTGAATCAGTATCAGATAGAGTTAAATGGTTGGCAAGAGGCCCTGATCCATTTGTGTATTGTTATAAATGTTATTTGATAAATGGATATACTTTTTACACTCTAGAACATGATGCAACGAGCACAATGCAGAATAGTGGAGTTGCAATTACTGCGACGGCATTACACCAATCGTCAAGTAATGAAGAACCAGTTTTATCTGATAAAACATATTTTGGAAGGGTTGCACATATTTGGGAGCTCGACTATGTAGGATTTAGGGTGCCAGTGTTTTATTGCAATTGGGTCAATAATGTCGGTGGTGTACATGTTGAAGAATCAGGGTTTGTACGGGTTGATCTTGCTAAGGTTGGGTACAAAGATGATTCGTTCATAATGGCAACACAAGCCCAATAGGTTTTCTATGTTACTGATCCTATTGATAAGAAGTGGTCCATTGTTGTCTTGTCAAACAAGCTGAACAATAGTTATCAAGTTAACGATGGTGTAGATGAAGAAGTTGATAATATAGATGACCCTTTTGTCGGAGTAAATTTTCCCACAAGTACGAGCGACGTTGATGATTATGAATGTTTTTATTCTAGAACTGATCATGATGAGGGCGAATATGTGAATCCAGAATTTTATAATGTGCATGGACATGAAAGATCCAAACCTACTAAAAAACGCAAAAGGACAATCAAATCCAAGAAATGTACGTATGCTTTCTTATTATAAACTTTTCTCATAAAACTAATCGTCTTAATTATAGTGTAAGAATTTTATGTTTTAATATTTGTCTTAATTTTTTTCATATTAGATTATGCTTGCTATAGTGTATAAGGATTTTCTATTTTAATCTAATAAATGTTTGCATTCTTTTTAATCTTGTATCCACTAGTGTTATGCTTATTTTTGTCTTTAAACTTGTATTTGTCCTGTATTAAATGTTGTTTTTTTGCTTGTTTAGGATCATGACTTCTGGATCCGGCGGCACTAGTGGCACTGATGGCACTAAGGATAGTGGTCTCACCGCGAAAAGTTCGAGGCAGGGCATAGTAAATATGCTTAAGGTTAAGAGAGCTAGGACTAAAGGCATATGCCAAAGGGTAATTGAAAAAAAAATAATGACCAGCTATACTTGTGTATTTGTAAGAAACTGCCAATTTACATACCAATATCCTTTTTGTATCTGTACGTGATTTGGAATGAGAGGGGACAACCGATTGGTAAAGAGTTAGTGACCTTAGTAAATTTCATCGGCTCTTTTGCAAGAAGGAATTTTCCAATCACTTGTGATGATTGGCGTAAAAAGGAATGGGAGATTTTGAAACAAAATTTGTGGGATGAAGTTAAGGTACTTCTGTTTCATGATCACTACCTTGTTAGAGTAGGTGTACATGAAGACAAGAATAATACATTGCCAAGAATGTATTTGATGATAATTGAAGAAAGGGCAATACCTTGCCAAAACCAAGAATGTTTCCATACCTTGCTCACTCCACAATCTATCCTATTTAGATTGCTATATAAACATGTATTGTGCCATTGTAATGAGGATAGAAGATTATCCAACATTAATACAATGTAGACTATTGTGTTATCTCTCTTTAGTCTAGTATAGTTATTATCTGTATTATATACAACTATACAATTGTTATATTCTATTATGGTATCAGAGCTTTTAATTGCAGATTCTCTAAAAGAGGACCTCCTTCCATTTGATGCAAGATTATCTGCATGGAGAACGTCTTCTATACGTGAGATGACTTTATATGCCAAGCTTTCCAGTACTCTTGAATAACTCTCAAGAACAGCACGCCCAACGTCTCCATTGTATTGGATTTTACTTATGTCTAGTTGAGATTGAGGTATTCCAGGGAATCTATGCTTCAGAATCAGTAGGATGGTCTCCAATCTTTCTTTAAACAGCTCTCTCTTTTCCAAACTTACAGTTGAACTCCAAGACGACTTTCCATTTTTATCGTTCACCTTCCTCCTCCAGATCACCTTGGATGCCTCAATCCTATTCTTGAGATCAAGAATTTTATGCTCTGTTGATAAGTCCATCGTTGTAAGGAAAACGTCAGGATCAAAATTATCCAGTGTGATACTTTTATACACCGAGTCCCCAAGGCTTGTTTTCCCTTTCTTAGGGAGAGATTCAATGTAGTTTTCAGGGATCTCCATTTCTGTTATTATCTGTGCATTTATAGCCATGGATGCTTTAAGTACTTGGTTTACAGAGTCCTTCTGGAAATGCAGCCATTTCCTCATTATATCAGATAAACCATTTGGAGGCACCTTGGGGGTAGGTACCCACCATTTATCTTCATTTCTCTTACTTTTCTTGTCTGAGTTCTTTGACACATAAGTAAATTCGTTTTGATCTTTAAAGTTATCTAGACAGTCAATAAGCATCGCATCAAGCTTGCGTAGGGCAGGAATGTTCATGAGAAGATCACTTCGCTGTCTTGTAGTCATGACTTCCATATTAATCCCATTATTGTTCTGTTTGGAAGGTACAAACTCTACAATGTGATCTGTGACCGATAGATACCAGTCTATTTCTTTCCTCCACCTTGCTTTCCTTTCTGGTTGCATTGGCTCTAATCGTGCAATTTCACCAAAGATAGAAGCTGCAAGATTTGTGATGGAATTTAACAATGCCAATGCCGATGAAGATGAAGAGGCGTGGGAGATTTTGCAAAAATCATTCCAAGGAGTCGAGAAAGTAAAAAAGGTGCGGCTCCAACTTCTTCGTGGCGAGTTCGAAAACATAAAAATGAAGGCCTCGGAAAATATCGGTGAATATGTTACGCGTTTGAAAACGGTGACAAATGAAATGAAAAGAAATGGAGAAAGCCTCGATGATGTTCGGGTGATGGAAAAATTGCTCCGTTCGTTGATAAGAAAATTTGATTATGTTGTTACGTCTATCGAGGAGTCAAAAGATCTGTCCACAATTTCAATTGATGAGCTAGTTGGTTCACTTCAAGCACACGAGCAGCGAATGAATCAATATGATGATGAAAGCCATTTGGAGAAGGCGTTGCAAAGTAAAGTATCCATCAATGACAGTTCAGGAAGCAGCAGTAGCAGCAGTTCAAGGAGGGAGCATCAAGGGCCTCACAGCCCTCCCTTCGATCTTGCTCAGTTTTTTATTATTATTTTTTTTTTCGCTTCCGCACAAGGCACTACATGGAGCAAAGGACAAACGCATCATTTCGGAAATCACCGACATCATATTCATCATCTTTTCAACAATAACAGCCCCATACAATAGCCCAACATCAATCAAGTCTCCATTCTTAGAGAGACTAATGAAGCAAAATCTGCATCTTCTACAAATTTCTGAAAATTTCTGCAGTTTTCTACATCTTCTGAAAATTCTGCATTTCTTGAAATGCGCAAGCAATAGATTGTGATTAAGTATTAACGAAGATTAGATATAATAGAAGGGTATAAGGGAAAATTTTATCAATTTTTTTGACAAAATTCTGATTAAGGACCGGATAGATAGATTAATATCCAGATAAGAAGATGCGTTAAAATGTTTATGCCGAGAAATAACTAATAATAAACTATTGTACTTGCACACTAATATCTGTTGAAACATAAGTTCTGCGGATTTTATTACAAGATATAGTACAGAGCAGGGTAGAAATATGGGGCTGTTTTCACAACATGAAGATGAAGCTTGGAATGCAAAGTCGGGTTTGAGGGGGAGTGTTAGAATTCAACCCTCCTAAAAGAGATGAATCTTTGAATTAAAATAAGAAGGTTGCATTACAAAGAAAAGAATACAACAACTATTATTTAGAATAATACAAACCGTGTGGAATAATTGTTACTTGCATGCATTGTCAAAGAAAGCATCCTAAATAAAAGGTAGGCAAGGTAGGTTTGGAATAGCTTGGTTTGAAAGGTTGGTATATAGATAACTTAAGCCATGATGTTAGTATGTTATTTTGAAGGTTATAAATAGGTTCATTGTATTGTCTTTGAGATATACAACCGAGTGAAAATATTGTAGAGAGAAAAGAAACAGAGCCGAAGCTCTTTGTTGTGAGGAAAAAGAAAAGGCTGAAGCCTTGTTGTTGTATAAGAAAGTTGTAGCTTATTATTATTAATATATACAGGTGTGTGTTTGTGTTATACAAAGTTTTTTTTTATATATTTGGTGCAAGGCCCATCTTCGTTTCCAACTTACCTCACTACTGATAGTTGTTAAGTTCTGAATTAAAGTCCGTTACATAGGAAAAATTAATTACTGGGAAAACTATTAGCACATCCACCACGAGATTCACATCCAGTAGGTTGCTGCTAGATTGTGATTAAGTATTAACGAAGATTAGATATAATAGAAGGGTATAAGGGAAAATTTTATCAATTTTTTTGACAAAATTCTGATTAAGGACCGGATAGATAGATTAATATCCAGATAAGAAGATGCGTTAAAATGTTTATGCCGAGAAATAACTAATAATAAACTATTGTACTTGCACACTAATATCTGTTGAAACATAAGTTCTGCGGATTTTATTTCAAGATATAGTACAGAGCAGGGTAGAAATATGGGGCTGTTTTCACAACATGAAGATGAAGCTTGGAATGCAAAGTCGGGTTTGAGGGGGAGTGTTAGAATTCAACCCTCCTAAAAGAGATGAATCTTTGAATTAAAATAAGAAGGTTGCATTACAAAGAAAAGAATACAACAACTATTATTTAGAATAATACAAACCGTGTGGAATAATTGTTACTTGCATGCATTGTCAAAGAAAGCATCCTAAATAAAAGGTAGGCAAGGTAGGTTTGGAATAGCTTGGTTTGAAAGGTTGGTATATAGATAACTTAAGCCATGATGTTAGTATGTTATTTTGAAGGTTATAAATAGGTTCATTGTATTGTCTTTGAGATATACAACCGAGTGAAAATATTGTAGAGAGAAAAGAAACAGAGCCGAAGCTCTTTGTTTTGAGGAAAAAGAAAAGGCTGAAGCCTTGTTGTTGTATAAGAAAGTTGTAGCTTATTATTATTAATATATACAGGTGTGTGTTTGTGTTATACAAAGTTTTTTTTTATATATTTGGTGCAAGGCCCATCTTCGTTTCCAACATACCTCACTACTGATAGTTGTTAAGTTCTGAATTAAAGTCTGTTACATAGGAAAAATTAATTACGGGGAAAACTATTAGCACATCCACCACGAGATTCACATCCAGTAGGTTGCTGCTAGATTGTGATTAAGTATTAACGAAGATTAGATATAATAGAAGGGTATAAGGGAAAATTTTATCAATTTTTTTGACAAAATTCTGATTAAGGACCGGATAGATAGATTAATATCCAGATAAGAAGATGCGTTAAAATGTTTATGCCGAGAAATAACTAATAATAAACTATTGTACTTGCACACTAATATCTGTTGAAACATAAGTTCTGCGGATTTTATTACAAGATATAGTACAGAGCAGGGTAGAAATGATATAGTGAAAATCAGAACATGCATCACTATACATTTTTATTCATCTTCAGAGTTCAGGTTCTTTTGCTACATACTTAAGCAATACATATATTATTACAGAGATGGTAACTAGTAGGCCTAATAATGTCATTGCAACTATATTATTTTTCTCGGCTACAATATAACAAGTCTGAATCTAAATTATAATAGTACTAGGAATATATATAGACCTACAGATTATCTAAAAAAAAATTGGATGAACTTTGAAAAAAATATTAATTTTTTTTTAAAATTTTTAAAAAATTGGACCCCCTCCCATTTTGCTCTAGGTCCGTCACTGCTCAAAGACATTGTTGAACATAAACTTGTGTACTTGAACATTGATCATGGCCTCACATTTGCACAATTAGTCAACTATCTTTAAGTTTGTTTCTTTAAAATTGACAGACGCTGCCGTGTGGTGTTTTCAAAGAGGCAATAATATTGTCTTATGCTGTTTGCATGTTTCATATCCTTTAATTTGGTAGTATTTGTTTAAGTACATAGTGTCAGTTCTTGAGTTGTTTATGTCTTTATATAAGTCTACGTCTTGGCTCTTGCTTTGTACCCGCACACTCGAATAAAACGTACATGGGCTTTATAGAAGTAGGATCTGTTTCAAATGTCTTTGACATAGGAGTATACCAGACCAAACAAAACTGCAATGTCCTGGTCCATATATGGCCTCAACTATCTAGACAAATTCAAAATATCAGGAATTCCACGCCAAAAACTTTGCTTATTAAGTCAAATTCTGAAGGCTGATATGTGTAGCTTGAAAAAACACTTCTATGTGTTTCGAGAATTAAGATAATTTTAGAGGCGTTTTTTGACAACGGAATCTAAATTATTACTTTCGAAAATACAGTAATCAACCTACTCAACAAATAATTATAATTTTCGCCTTAGGCAACAAAATGCCTAGAGCCCGCACTATTGAAACTATAACTTGTTATCTGTTCTACTTTAGATTCAGAAAAATATTGTTTGAATTTCAGGATTAAAAAAATAAAGAACTGTTCTGAAAAGAAGGAAATACATCAGCACAATAAATGTTTATTGCATAGTAAAAAGCTTTTAACAAGACACTACACGCCCTCAAATGAATCCCAGTACAGAAAAAATTATGCTCATGCATGATGGCGCACAAAAAATAATAATTACTCATTGACGTGATTACTCATTGTTTTGCATTTAATTGATTGTGAAACAAATGTGTAGGAAACTTTCAATGGCATTGGAGATGAACATAGAAAAAAAATCATTACTCGTGCCGGTGACCTACATCGGCAGTTTAGAACTAGATTGAGGAATCTTGCGAGAGATGATGATGGTAACTACTCCGCAGAACCACCTACTCTGTATGCGCACTTTTCTAGTGTGGCACCTTACTGGAAGGATTTTGTGGAATATGCAATGCAAGAGGATTTCATGGTATAGTTATGCTTAAGTGATTTTTCATATTTAAAAATTATTTACTCTATTGTATATTTTATTTGGCTAAGAAATTGCAATTGCAGACAAAAAGTAAAAAGAATAAAGAACAAGCATTGGGAATGGAGGCACGGTACAAGAAGTCTCGTGTTGGCTATGCTCGTATCAGAGAGATACTTGTAAGTTCTTTTTAAGCAACTATATCGAACATTGTTTGACCTGCGTTGATTGCAATAGTACATTTAAGAGCTTAGTTATGTTATATATCAATCATTTTTTATGTTCTGATTAATGCGATAACTCCTACGATAAGGCATTGGTGACACTAATTTGCATTAAAATTCTAATCAGCAACTCTTCTGCAATATGTAGAATTTTATGAAGTAATGTTAATTGTTTTAAGAAAGAGTATCATGTATCCTGTTTTGCTTTATAAAATTATTTACGGGCAAAAAAAGAAAAAAAAATCTTTCTACAGAAAGTAGTACTGCAATTCAGGTACTGACAGTTTAGTCCGAGTTTCTAAATACTAAAGTTTCATGTACAATTGGTGAAGACTAGCAAAAGATGGCTAAAATCAAGAACAATACAGTATCAAAGATTATTTTTGTACAGGAAAATTTGAAGTCTGCTTTCAATATGGTCCAAATGACCAGAAGACTATAGATACCACCACAATGAATACTAGTGAACTATAGGAGTATTATATACTAGTATACCATTATTGGTCAGGAAATAAGGTACAGTTATAAGCCATGTGGAACGCCAGAAGCAAACAATATGGATACTTTGGTCTAGTTCAGTCAATTACTGTGAACTTATGTCTCGTAGTTTTTTTTTTTTTGCTAAATCTTATGTCTCGTAGTAGTTGTTTTAAGGTTCTGCAACTTTCTCTATTTATTTAAACAATAACCAGAGTACGAATAAGATAGGTGAATGTTGTAGATTATACATTTTAACTACTACCCCCCACCCCCTGCTTTTTAACTAGTCATGTCTAAAGATTTAAAACATTTTTGTCATTTTACTTGTTTTATTTTTACGGATGTATGCTGAGATATCTGAATATATGTGGTATGGATTAGTTTTATGGCAACATAAATCAGAGACCAGGTGTATGATGTAATTTCACAAATATTTCCTTGTCTTTATTTCCTTCTTTGGACATATATAAATTATAAGATTTTCAGATTCAGAAGAAAATTGATAGAGGTGAAAAAAACCATGTTGTGAGTCGACTAGAGGCTTGGGAATATGGAAGGAGTAATAAAAACGGGGTAGTGAATGATCCTGTTGCATTGGAAGTCCTTGAGAATGTGGTAATAACCATCTTTCGAGTTTACTAGTTCACTGATCAGTGACATTCTACTAGTACAAATTAGCATTGTTTTGAAATTGTGTTTTTTGTTAATAGGCTACCATATCAGAGAAATTGGGAGAACATGAGCTCACGAATATTGGAACTGATGACTTGCTTTCTCGGTTAATACCAAAGGAGTATTCAGGACGAGTAAGAGGTACAGGATGGGGTGTAACTAAGACCTCATTGCAGAATGTATCAACTGTGAGCAAGATATCAAAGTTGGAAAATGATGTTGCTTTTTTGATAAATGAAATCAAGGAGTTAAAAAGCAAAGGCTATAATCCTGGTATGCCATCTGGAGGTTCCAGCCATATGGATAATTTTGACATGGATAATGAAGTTGACGGTGAACGTAACGATAAGCATGGTTCAGTTTTAGGTGAAGACCTTCCAGAGGTATATATTCATCTCTAGAATCTATTTTAGGTGACAATCAAGTCTGACTATTACTTATATATACAGTTATAAAGTGGTACATGGGATAACTATTACTTTAAATTTTCTATTTTTAATGTAGGGGAAAAATATTTGCTATTTGTATGTGGATCCCGATCGTAGATATGTTGGTCAGAGTTAAAAACTCCTTTGCCCAGATGCTGTGACGAGGCCAATCTTGTTGGGGATGCTCCGGGATATTTTCTTGCATGGCCACGCAAATTGGTCTACATGAAACTTGAGGTTGAGTATATAATTTTGTTAATAGATGCAAATGAGTTTAATTTCCGATTTTTTCCCAGAGTAATACTTGGCTTTTCTTACGTATGCTCAGTATTTATTATTTAATTTTGCTTGCTATATCATGTTCCAACACAAGCTACATAAACTCAAGTCCTAGTGGATATCACAACCATGCCAGTTGAGAAAATGAACAGAAGTACAATGCGTTACAACCTGAGAGTAAAGACAGAGCAGAATGACACACCTGATAAAATTCCATTAACTTCAGTTAAATTGTATTTTATTCAGCCATAAATTAATCCAATCTAAAGTTATTGAGAAGTAGTAAATTATTTTATTAATATGACACCTCCTTTGCCAGTTGTTAAGTATTGATATTATTGTTTGATATTTTTATTGTTTTGATATTTTCAAGACAACTCCAAGAACCAAGAACAAGAAAAAAAGTATGCATGCTATGGGCCATAAGAAGATCGAGAATAAAGAGAAGGAGAAAGCAGATCAGTCAATTGCTGCTGTTTCTTCAAGACAACTAGGCTATCATCTCCCACCAGATGTTTGTCACGATGGAGTTATGGATTTTGTTCGTTTTGCTATTGGATTTGATCGTGTCACTGATATAGAGGTTGAAATGGGACCATATTGGAATGCGGACCTGTGGATCGAACATATTAACAAGGAGAATATTTTGGAGGTACTGAATACCCGGTGGTTAAGTGCAACCAGCAACATCTTCTATATTAGGTAATTTGACTTGTCAACAAATTTCAGGATTTTTCACGACATCAACCAAGTTTTAATCATATTCTTTTTCTTAAATATAGGTATTTGTGTGAGGTCTATTTGTCCAAAAGTCCTGACTTGGCACCAAAATTCTCTTTTATATCGCCACATCTTGTGTCTCCCTTGGTCGAAAACTCTGTTAATTTTTTGGCAACTTGTTTACAAGGGTATGTTGACAAAGACCACCTAATGTTTATGCCATATAATGTTGGGTAAGTTACATTTTTAACACACATGTATCATTGAATTTATACTTGGATCTATTTTATGTAATTAGTTCTGACTACAAAAAAATCTATTTTTAAGATGTTACTAATTAATAGTCAGATACAAGATTCAGCTTTGTTATGATTTATAAATGTGCTGCTCTATTAAATTTAAATTATGTCACTAGAAGCATGCATGCAGATAGTTATTATACATGGAGTACAGGAGAATTAATTAACTTAAATATAAGTTGGCATGGTCAGGCCAGAAGCTAGGCCACATACTGATAAGGCCCGGCAGTGACAATAAGAACAACTATTACTAATGTTTTAGATTTTATCCTATGGGTACTGTTCAAGCAGCCACGATTGATGTTTACTTTCAACATCATACATACAACATCAGTCTGCATACAATATTCTGCATACGACTTATGGCCGACAATCTGCAGAATGTCATTACTTAACATCATTATTCAACTGATATATCTGCTTGGATACACAATTAAAAAGACCGGTATTATGTATATAGAGTTGTACTAGCATGAATTATACTCCAAAGGGCAGGTGACTAGGCTGCTGTTTACTTATTCAGCTGAAGGTACCTTTCAAGATGATTTCCATAAAATTCAAATTTATATTTTAAACAGCAGACTTAATATATGATCTTATACAGTTAAAATCTAAAACATTAGTAATAGTTCTTTAACAAACATGATTTATATAAGAATTTAGACTAATACTTGGAATCCATATATGGTGTTTTTATGCTAGTAACAAAGGTGTTTCTGCACAGAGGACCATAGAGGCAAACCAGATTCTGCAGAGGATTGGCAAGCAAAAACATAAATACACTTTGCTTAACCTGAGAATCGTAGAGGTAAAAAATGTTTCCAAACAAATTGAATTATCTATCAATATAGAAAATTTCTACATGTATGTAACTACCAAACAAAATTGTTAAGAGTATATATCTGAATATAATCTACTTGATATTACTGACCTGAGCAAGTTCATGACGGGCAGCTATAAGTTCATGACGGGCAGCTATTAACCACCTTCCTAACCTGTAAAAGACCAGAAAGAAATTAAAAGACAAAGCATAATGGCAATAACAAAGGCAACATCAAATTATTCTGAAATCATTGTCACCACACTACCCAATTCGAAACTCAAGTGTTTTTCAATTCGATCTGTATCTTTTGATTGGTTTCATTAAACGTTTTGGTATAACTGATGCTGGAACGTCCAAATAACCTGTATCTTTGTCTATAATTTCACAAAACTTGAACAAACACATATAGAATATAAGCATACAAGCCACACAACTGTACACATGCTATCGTCTCTGTAAAAGTAAAAAAATTGATGAACGTCAATATGTAAATGTAACATCCGAAAGAACATAACATCAGTTAGTCCTAATTGCCTACAAAGCTTTGGTAAAAGCATGATTCAAACAAAGTTATCCACGAAGACCATGAAATTAATAATACAAATCAAAAAAATAAATAAAAGTAAGCACAATACCTAATTGAATCAAAATCAGCATTCACTTCCTAAAACATCATACAATACAGATATTAAATAAATACAGACATCTTAGTTTAAGACCTAAATTCAGGAGGTATGAGACAAACCAAATTGAATTCTTCTTTCAAAACTTTTAAAATTGAACATGATTGAATCCCCAAATTTAACGCGATTGAAGCCCTAATTTCACAATCAGCCCTAAGATAGAAAAAAGTCCTAAATCAATTGCAAATAGTGAAAAATCCCAAGATTAGAAACCAAATCGAAAGAAGCCGAAGCCCTAAGTATAAATCAAATCAACGGAAAGTGAGTGTGTGTACAGAGTGTTAGTGTTTGTATGGAGTATGTGAGAGATAGAAGAAAGGAGAGTATAGAGTGTGCGTATATAGAGTGTGTGCCGGCCAGTTTAGTAGAGAGAGATGAGAACGAGAGAGATGAAACAATAATATGAGAGATGAGATGTGGAGAGTAATTGAAAGTTAATTTTTAGGCGGACTGAGATTGAGAATTGTTTTGGGCGGTATTTTTGCCGCTCACAAACTTTTCATCTTTTTACGTGCTAAAAAAATAATGTATATTTTTATGAATATAAAAATATATTTTAGAGCAAATATTATTTATTTTAAAATAATTTGATTGTTAATTTTTTATTAGAAAATTTCTTTAATTTAATTAAATTTATAGGAAGATATGTTATTTTTATAAAAATGTTATATTTCAGTTCAATAATGCATACAAATTTTTTAATATCCAATTTAACATTATTTCACAAACTTTATTCATTTTCTGTAAAATTAAATTTAAAAAAATTAATTTGTTATGTTTTTAAATAATTTGGTCTATTTTCAAATTATAAAAAAAAATTAAAATATATATTTTCCAATATTGACTCTAATAACAAATTTTGAAAAATTAAATTATTTGTTTTTTAAATTAATTAATTTTAATTCACAAAAATTATTTATTTCAATTTTTGTTAAAAAGATTGTGTTTAAATCATATTAACGGCAACACTTTACAAGGATTGCAACTTGCTACGTTTCTTATAGCTACGGCAACACCATATTTTGTATACATCAACACAAAAAAAAATGTTGTTGCAGGCCATCAAGTTTAGAGCTGCTGCAACGTTTTTCATTGCAACACCAAAAAAAAGCGTTGCTGCAAGTCATCTACGGCGTAGTGTATTTGAAGTGTTGCATTAGATATATTCATATTTTTTTAAAAAAAATGACGTGGTAGATGTGGGCCCCACAACTGCTGACGTGGCAGTGTGGGACCCACAAGGGTGACGTGGCAAGAGGCCCATCATGCTGACGTGGCAATTGTGGGACCCACGATTGCTGACGTGGCAGAAGTGGGGCCCACCTTTGCTGACGTGACATTTGCTGACGTGGCAGAAAGCGTTGCATCAGATACCTGTAGTGTTGTATTTGATGTTTGAAGTGTTGCATTAGATAAATTTATATTTTTTTAAAAAAATATGACGTGGCAGATGTGGGACCCACCACTGCTGACGTGGCAGTGTGGGACCCACATGGGTGACTTGGGGAATATCATTATATTATATATATATTGACATCCGTACGGTTGGATCGGTCAAAAATATTTTTTAAAAAATAGAAACAATAATCCGTAACAAAGCACTAGTTACGAGTCATATTGAAAATTGTAGTGATCTACTAAAATCTCCAAACAAATTAATTTTTTATTTTCTGAAACTTGGGGAATATCATTATATTAGATATATATTGATATCTGTACGGTTGGATCGTTCAAAACTATTTTTTAAAAAATAGAAACAATAATCCGTAACAAAGCACTAGTTACGAGTCATATTGAAAATAGTAGTGATGTACTAAGATCTCCAATCAAATTAATTTTTTATTTTCTGAAACTTGGGGAATATCATTACATTAGATATATATTGACATCCGTACGGTTGGATCGTTCAAAAATATTTTTTTAAAAAATAGAAACAATAATCCTTGACAAAGCACTAGTTACGAGCCATATTGAAAATAGTAGTGATCTACTAAGATCTCCAATCAAATTAGTTTTTTATTTCCTGAAACTAGTGGAATATCATTATATTAGATATATATTGACATCCGTACGGTTGGATCGTTCAAAAATATTTTTTAAAAAATAGAAACAATAATCCGTAACAAAGCACTAGTTACGAGTCATATTGAAAATAGTAGTGATCTACTAAGATCTCCAATCAAATTAATTTTTTATTTTCTGAAACTTGGGGAATATCATTATATTAGATATATATTAACATCCGTACGGTTGGATCGTTCAAAAATATTTTTTAAAAAATAGAAACAATAATCCGTAACAAAGCACTAGTTACGAGTCATATTGAAAATAGTAGTGATCTAATAAGATCTCCAATCAAATTAATTTTTTATTTTCTGAAACTTGGGGAATATCATTATACTAGATATATATTGACATCCGTACGGTTGGATCGTTCAAAAATATTTTTTAAAAAATAGAAACAATAATCCATAACAAAGCACTAGTTACGAGTCATATTGAAAATAGTAGTGATGTACTAAGATCTCCAATCAAGTTAATTTTTTATTTTCTGAAACTTGGGGAATATCATTATATTAGATATATATTGACATCCGTACGGTTGGATCGTTCAAAAATATTTTTTTAAAAATAGAAACAATAATCCGTAACAAAGCACTAGTTACGAGTCATATTGAAAATAGTAGTGATCTACTAAGATCTCCAATCAAATTAATTTTTTATTTTCTGAAACTTGGGGAATATCATTATATTAGATATATATTGATATCCGTACGGTTGGATCGTTCAAAAATATTTTTAAAAAATAGAAACAATAATCCGTAACAAAGCACTAGTTACGAGTCATATTGAAAATAGTAGTGATCTAATAAGATCTCCAATCAAATTAATTTTTTATTTTCTGAAACTTGGGGAATATCATTATACTAGATATATATTGACATCCGTACGGTTGGATCGTTCAAAAATATTTTTTAAAAAATAGAAACAATAATCCATAACAAAGCACTAGTTACGAGTCATATTGAAAATAGTAGTGATGTACTAAGATCTCCAATCAAATTAATTTTTTATTTTCTGAAACTTGGGGAATATCATTTTATTAGATATATATTGACATCCGTAAGGTTGGATCGTTCAAATATATTTTTTAAAAAATAGAAACAATAATCCGTAACAAAGCACTAGTTACGAGTCATATTGAAAATAGTAGTGATCTACTAAGATCTCCAATCAAATTAATTTTTTATTTTCTGAAACATGGGGAATATCATTATATTAGATATATATTAACATCCGTACGGTTGGATCGTTCAAATATATTTTTTAAAAAATAGAAACAATAATCCGTAACAAAGCACTAGTTACGAGTCATATTGAAAATAGTAGTGATCTAATAAGATCTCCAATCAAATTAATTTTTTATTTTCTGAAACTTGGGGAATATCATTATACTAGATATATATTGACATCCGTACGGTTGGATCGTTCAAAAATATTTTTTAAAAAATAGAAACAATAATCCATAACAAAGCACTAGTTACGAGTCATATTGAAAATAGTAGTGATGTACTAAGATCTCCAATCAAATTAATTTTTTATTTTCTGAAACTTGGGGAATATCATTATATTAGATATATATTGATATCCGTACGGTTGGATCGTTCAAAAATATTTTTTTAAAAATAGAAACAATAATCCGTAACAAAGCACTAGTTACGAGTCATATTGAAAATAGTAGTGATCTACTAAGATCTCCAATCAAATTAATTTTTTATTTTCTGAAACTTGGGGAATATCATTATATTAGATATATATTGATATCCGTACGGTTGGATCGTTCAAAAATATTTTTAAAAAATAGAAACAATAATCCGTAACAAAGCACTAGTTACGAGTCATATTGAAAATAGTAGTGATCTAATAAGATCTCCAATCAAATTAATTTTTTATTTTCTGAAACTTGGGGAATATCATTATACTAGATATATATTGACATCCGTACGGTTGGATCGTTCAAAAATATTTTTTAAAAAATAGAAACAATAATCCATAACAAAGCACTAGTTACGAGTCATTTTGAAAATAGTAGTGATGTACTAAGATCTCCAATCAAATTAATTTTTTATTTTCTGAAACTTGGGGAATATCATTATATTAGATATATATTGACATCCGTAAGGTTGGATCGTTCAAAAATATTTTTAAAAAAATAGAAACAATAATCCGTAACAAAGCACTAGTTACGAGTCATATTGAAAATAGTAGTGATCTACTAAGATCTCCAATCAAATTAATTTTTTATTTTCTGAAACTTGGGGAATATCATTATATTAGATATATATTAACATCCGTACGGTTGGATCGTCCAAAAATATTTTTTAAAAAATAGAAACAATAATCCATAACAAAGCACTAGTTATAATTTTGCTAGATTTTTTATGCTCCTAGCACTGCATGTATCTGAGAATGAGCTATCCATTACTAACTCGGATAGCAAGTTCAATTGTTTTGTTTAGGAGAAGAGAGTCTTAAGTGATTTGATTCGAATGATCCTAAATGCAGAAGTACAATTGGTATATCTACGAATTGTTCAGGTAACTTTTTCCAACCCTGAAACTCCTATCTCCAACCCCCAAATTTCTTTGCCTTCTAGTGTCACAATGGAGTCTGTGGCTGTGACCAAACAGGCTCCTACCAAAGTGACCAAATCCAGAGTTCCAAAACCACAATATAAAAGACAAACCTCAGGTGTCTCTCAAAAGGCACCTGTTGCAAAAACTACCAAAACTCTTGAGGGGAGTGTGAAGGTGGTAGTGAGTGGTGAGGGACAGGGTGAACATCAAAGAAACCCTAAGGATAAGGAAGGTGAGGCAGGTGCAACCAACATTTCAGTCTCTCAAAAGATTGTTAATGAACCTACAAGCCAAATTCTAGTTACATCTCTCAACAGGTGTGACTACTGATTTAAGTTCCATTCCAGGAACACTTTTAATTTATATCATATCTAGATTATAATTTTTTTTTAATAATACGATATAATCTTGATAGTCTATTTTCAAAAATATTAAAATTATTTTTTAGATACTGTACCAAAATTTTGGATAAAATCCGTAATTTATTATATAAAAAAGGAATAATATCCTGGCTTATTGTATACAAGTATATAATATCATGTTTTGTTTATATTTAGTATAGATAGATTTTAAATCTTTTAATTATATTTTATATTTTCCAAAACAAATAAATAAATATGAATCTATAAAATTGTGTCACGTTTTTTTTGCATAATAACAAAAAATAGTTGATAAGAATTTTGTTGTTACTACTATAAAATTGAGCTATATTTTAATTTAATTTAATTAATTTTATAGGATCATCCATGTATCTAGTATTTTTACCAAATTAAAATATTTTGGGCCAAGGTTTTCACCATGGGCCCTTGTTTGGTTTAAGACGATTTTATGCAAACTCAAAATTTAGAAGGTTCTAGAAAACAACCTATCAATCATTGTATAAATATTTAGCCTATAGGCAAATAAAGAGTGCTGATGGCAAAGAGTGCTGCTTCATCGAGGTTAGTTTTTTTAAAGTTCTTTTTTGGTGGTATAAATTGAATGTCAGGTTCTTTATCATTTCTCATAAAGGATGAATTAATTTAGGTTGGAAGAAAAAGGATGTCTGGCCTACTTAAAAGTCAGGTCGCCCAGATTTGGTCATTCTGGATGTTGCCATACAGATCTGGTAATGAATTTGCATTTCTCGTGTTTTGTAAGTAAATATTCATCGTACCTAACTATATTCCATGTAAATTCAATGTAAATTTAAAGTATTTTATTTGTTTGTGAGAGTTCATTTAGATGATTTTTAATAATTTGAAATTGGTCTTTTTGTGTAGAAAACAATGAAGATTATGCTCCAAAAAAATTAACCCTATTACTCTCTGGAGGGAGTTCACACCACCAAGGAAATCCTGTGTAATTTTCTATTATCTTTAACTTTTGCTTAATTGTTTTATGTTGGAATTTTGAAATCTTTAACTAATATGTGTCCTTTGTTTGGCTTAATTTTTTTATTCTTTTGTATGTATTATACATCATTTGTATATTAATTAATTTTGATATACTTATATGTTATAATTGATTTGTTTATATGTTGTTATCTACTAATTTTTTAGTCTTTCTCCTTCAATCTATTCAATTTCATGATTTTTTGTGCATGCTTGTACGTACCAGCTTATATATGCTAATTAGAAAAAGTTAAGGTGAATCAAAAGATATCCACATGAATATTATGAGTAAAAATATAATTTCATGTCTTCCTAATAGCAAAATGATATGTTATCTTCATAGATATATGCTAGAAATATAGTTTCATATCTTTCTAGTAGCAAAATGATATGTTATCTTAGATATATGCTAAGTGTAATTATTAAGGTTATAACATCATGAGATTTCCACATGTGAATTAGATAATTACTATTATAGATTGCTTCAAGGGTATAAATTCAAGTAATAATATATTTGATGTCACATTAATATGTATGGTACGTATTAGAATAATACATTATTTGACGTCATTGAAGTTATATTTTTTCATATTACTAGTTGTTGCACCCTTTTAAATTTCAACCAAAGTGACCCTTTTTATTACCATTTAACCTGATTTTGTCCTTATATATACTCATTAAAACAAGACTTCTAAAACTATCACTTGCTATACTAGACTATCAACTTTTTTATAATGTGTGTACTACCATCAAATCTGGTTAGCTCCGTTAATTTTTTCAAGGGCATTTCAGTCTTTAATTTTTATCATCTTCTTCCTCAAACCGATTTCCACCATTGTTGAAGCTTTTAATAAATTAAAACTTTAATATCTCATTCATTTCTTAACAAAATCAAGTCATTCAAATTGTAATAAAATCATTTTTTTCTCCTCTACGTACAAATTGATATTGATTTTCACTATGGATAAGAAACATCAGCCAAGTAAGATCTTTATACACACCCAGACCCCATTTTGCCATTAAAAATGATCATAAACAAATTTGGTAGTTACGTATACTAAAAGATTTTGGTAAAGATGAAGCTAATTGATTATAGTCCAAGATGTCTTTAGAAGCTTTGATAATAATTTTTGACTAGTCTGTTTCTACAGTATGTTTCTTCAAACATTGTTGCCAAAGCCGAAGAAATTGAAATTCTGCTGGCGCAACAAAATGATGTTTTGTGCATCCTGGAGGGCCTCGAAACGTTGGCAGAACTGAAAGCAGCGTATGGTGTTACCCAGCATGATATGGTAATTTATGGATGTGACATTGTTCCCCTTTTTCCCAGAATTTTGCATACAAGCTAAAGGAACCAGCTTTGATGAATTCTGTCTGAAGTTGATATATGACGTCCAGGAACAGTTATAAAGTTGTTCATCCATAGAAGGTGAATAGAATATACTCAGACAGAAAAGAGAGTTGTGTATCTTGGTTCTCACAGTTCAATTTAATTTTAAAAGTGTTTTATGTTTACAAGAGTTTAAAAATGTGTGAACTGTTTGGGGATTTAGTCCAACTGCATTGTATCCTAAAGTTATGGATTTAATGGGCATAATTTTACTTAGACATTTTATGCATTTTGAACTCTTAAATCTCTTTACTTTAGTGAAGCTGAAGCATGGAGAAGCTTGGTTTCGCATATCCAAATTGATTATGGAAGTAATTTGGAGTTGATCATGCTAATTGTACTCTCAGAAAGAGCTGTCGATGTTAGTGTAGCTAAAAATTGGTTTGTGCACATCGACTTCTTGTGGATCTGGATGACTAATGTTGCTCTGCCTGGATGACCTGTCATCGCTTAGTTCTGAATTTAGGTAAAGATCTCCTTGTTTATGTCTGTCCGGGTGTACATGTTCATGTACTTAAGGATCCAACAACTAATTTTCAAGCTGGTAATGAACACTTATTAGATCATTTACCTTGGTACATAATAGTATAAGATACTAGATGGGCTTTCTTATTTCCAAGGTCAGTCACCTTGTTGTCCACTTCTACGAAAACGTTCCCAGGACTATTTGAAATTCTGAATACATGATTGGCCTAACATACATATAGAACTTTTGGTTGTTCAAGTGAATATACCTAGCACAATGAATTTCCAGTCCCGTATCATTCATCACCTATACGTAAAATGGGTGGTTTTTAATCGTGCAAATAGATTCTTGGGATCAATATCAATTTGTAAAAGAGAAAAAAATGATTTTATTACAATTTGAATGACTTGAGGAAGAAAATGATAATGAAAAGACTGAAATGCCCTTGAAAAAAATAACGGAGCTAATCAAATTTGACGTAGTACACACATTATAAAAAAGTTGATAGTCCAGTATAGCAAGTGGAAGTTTTAGAAGTCTAGTATCCCAAGCGCTCTGACACCCAAAGTGAGAGTACACAAAATGCACTTTACTCTATAGTTCAACTTCAAATTATTACTTGGTTTATTTATCATATAATACGACAACCATATATGAGTTTATGAGCTAAAACTAGAGTTTTGTTAACTAGAGTGTAAGCTTAGTGCCTAAGATCTTTGTCAATGATAATTGCATAAGTAGTTTTGTGAACTTTCTTTGAGTATGTATTTATTGGTGTTTCGTCAATCGCCAATTGAGGCAGCTCTCAAGTAGGTAGCATATATAATTGAGCAACCCACACTTGTACTTGGCCTTTCCTGCCCTCTTGGCAAAACATCGTTTCAGCCTCAAATAAATTTGTTGTACCTCTTATGAGGCTCTTGATCTTTTGTTCACTTTTTCTTCTATATACATTTAGTTATATGATTTTTTTAATATTTTTCTTCGTAGTCATTTCAATTATAAAATTATTAAAAAATTAATGTAGGCATTTTCAAGAAATGTGCTATTGTCAATCTTTTTGTTGCAGTTGCAAAAACTTTATTTTTATGTAGATGATGGATCAACTTTTAGGGTTTTCAATTTGATATTAAGATGGAATCGTCGCTGACCTTTTACCATTTCCGATATGTTAAAACCCTACTCTTCAAATGTTCTGAAGCCTGTATTTAATGTATCTCCCCGGGTTTGCACTTGAGAAGATAAGTTAATCATTTAATCTAGTTTTATTCTCTAGATGTGGATCATTCGTTATGATTAACTATAAATTCATGAGTTCAAATCTTCTACACCATTTTAGTTGTGCCACTCCATGTGCCACCTTAGGTGGTTATTTTTTATTGGCTCATCTCTCATTAATATAAATGGGACCCCCCTTGCATTCACACCAACCACCCAATCAAAAACAACCACCTAAGGTGGCACATGAAGTGGCATACCTAAAGTGGTGTAGAAGATTTGGACTCTAAATTCATAAGCTAATTCAATCATTTAACCTATGTTTTGTACTTTAGGTGGGGATCATTGATTAAATGCTTTCTAAAGTTTTTTATATTTGATTTTCTTAAAAAACAAAATTGATATGGGCTAAAAGTAAACCCTAAAGACACATTTAATGTGGCATTAATTAGGCCCAGTATGGTCCAAACAAGGGGCCCTTTTACGGGGCCCAAAAGCCCTAATTAAATATTAATTTCATAATTAATATTAAGGGAAATAAACAGCTCAGCAATAAGAGACCGACAAGGAAACAGTATCTTTAAGAGTTGCCTCCAAGGCACCCAATTCGATAAGGAAACTGACTCCTACAAGGAAGGAGTCTAGAACCTTCCTCAAGATGGTGGCTTGCCCACCAAGTCTCCAAATCCTACCATAATTCTAAGGCTCCCACAGCCTATATAAAGGGTCAACCCCTCATTCTCAGAACTACATCTTGGCTTGATTCTCAATAACGAGATACGTAGGCACTCTGTGAGGACTGATTAGTCTCAAAATGCGGAAACAACCATTAAAGCACGAAGCTCACGAACCCTAGCATTAAATACATACTAACCCTCATTTTTATTCCACAACATTTGGCGCCGTCTGTGGGAAGAAGACATCAACCATGGTTAACACACGAAGAACAGTACCGACCTCTACCGAGCCCATACCTCTTAGCTCTGCTCCCCCGTCGATCAATTCTGATCCACCCATCACTATTAAACATGGGCAAGTACCCCCAACAACAGGGGTGA
The DNA here is from genome assembly GCA_037693485.1 of Kitagawia praeruptora. NCBI lineage: Eukaryota > Viridiplantae > Streptophyta > Magnoliopsida > Apiales > Apiaceae > Kitagawia > Kitagawia praeruptora. Next base: position 132,749,795 of record CM075347.1, read on the forward strand.
TCACCCAACCTCAAGTTTCTCAATCTCCAGGGATGACTCCCTATGTTGAGAGAACGTTATCGGTGGTCGTTCATGTAACACCCCAGTCCCACATCGAGAAGATATGGGACTTTAGTTCAGTATATAAGCAAAAGTAATACTACTAATTGCACCAACAAATCATTATCTTTTGGGAGCCTGTGGTGGGCTTGTGGATTTCCCAAGTTGGCGGCATTTAGGCCCGTTTACTTTGGCTTATTTCGGATTCGTAATCGGGACTTGACCCGATTTTCGAAAAAAGGCTTAGGATTTGACCCGGATTGTCACATATGGTATCAGAGTGAGGTTCTCGAAAGCTTGATTCGTCAAGTTGCCGGAGGTGGGGACACGAAGGTTGGTGGTATTATCCCACAATGGACAGAGGTCCGGGTCAAATCCAAAGGTTAATGCCTTTTTTCCAAGGTTCCTAACCCAACTTCTTTGAAGGACTTCAGACCAATTTCTCTGTGCACTGTAGCGTACAAATGTATCTCTAAAATCCTTGCTGGTCGTCTCAAGAGGGTCATGCCTAATATCATAAATATTTCACAGTCTGCCTTTGTTCCTGGGCGCAGCATTTCTGACAATATTTTAATGGCTCAAGAGTTGTTTAGAGGTTACCATAGGGATACTGATGCTCCAAAATGTGCTTTGAAGATGGACCTTCACAAGGCTTTTGATTCGCTAGACTGGGGTTTTGTTATGGGTGCTCTTAAAAAGCACAACTTTCCAGATAATTTCATGAACTAGATTTATTCATGCATTTCAACTCCAACCTATTCTGTAAAGATTAATGGTTCACTTTGTGGTTGCTTTGATGGCAAAAAAGGTCTTCGTCAAGGGGACCCCATCTCGCCCTACCTGTTCTCAATAGCTATGAATGTTTTGTCCGCTATGCTTGCCAAAGTGTCAAGGGATTTCAACTTCCACTGGAAATGCAAAGATCTAAAACTCACTCATCTCTTTTATGCTGATGATGTATTATTATTCTCGAAAGGTGATCAAGCCTCGGTTTCACATCTTATGCATTGTATCTCCAAATTCTCAACTGTTAGTGGACTATGTCCGAGCATGACTAAGAGTACTGTATACTTTGGAAACTGCGATGCTAATCTCATCAACTGGTTTGATTCTGTGTTCGGTTTACGCATGGGGAGCTTCCAGTTCGCTTCTTGGGAGTGCCTTTAATATCATCGAGATTAAATCACAATCATTGCATTCCTTTAATCGACCGAATTACCGCCAGGGTATCATGTTGGACATCCTTGCTTCTCTCCCTGGCAGGTCGTGTTCAACTGATTCGTTCAGTTTTGTTTGCTATTCAAGCATTTTGGATGAACCACTTCATCCTTCCGGTCTCAGTTCACAAGCGGATCCAAATGTTATTCACCCAGTTTCTTTGGAAGGGTGACGTAAACTCAAAAGGGGGAGCTAAAGTCAGTTTGAACAATTTGTGTCGCCCTATGAATGAGGGGGGGTCTAGGCCTTAAAAATACTGAGGATTGGAACAGGTCTCAAATGTTGTTCCACCTATGTAAGATTGTCTCTAAAAGTTCTGCTTTGTGGTCCAAATGGGTTAACTCCACTGCTCTCAAAAGACAACATTTTTGGACCATGAAAATGCCTCAGGACTGTTCCTGGATTCTGAGAAACGTGCTGAAGCTTAGACCCTTGGCTCGTCAATTTCTTTCTTTCAAACTTGGGAGTGGACAAGGTACGTCTCTATGGTTTGATCCATGGTGGAACTCTAACTGTTTGGCTATGCTTGTTACATATACTATCATTGCTCAATCTAGAATTCCTCATGATGCTTTTGTCAGTTGCTTAATCCGAACTGGAGCTTGGGTTTTACCTCGTCCTTCTATTTGAATTCATCATATAGACCCTGGTTCAGTTTCTTGGCTTCACAACTTCCCTTGAAAAAATTAACGGAGCTAATCAAATTTGACCGACGCCTAAAGCCTATTTTGACCGACGCCTAAAGCCTATTTTGACCGATGCTAAAAGCCTATTTTGTAGTAGTGATTATAAAAAAGTTGATAGTCCAGTATAGCAAGTGGAAGTTTTAGAAGTCTAGCCAAGCGCTCTGACACCCAAAGTGAGAGTATACAAAATGCACTTTACTCTATAGTTCAACTTCAAATTATTACTTGGTTTATTTATCATATAATACGACAACCATATATGAGTATATGAGCTAAAACTAGAGTTTTGTTAACTAGAGTGTAAGCTTAGTGCCTAAGATCTTTGTCAATGATAATTGCATAAGTAGTTTTGTGAACTTTCTTTGAGTATGTATTTATTGGTGTTTCGGCAATCGCCAATTGAGGCAGCTCTCAAGTAGGTAGCATATATAGTTGAGCAACCCACACTTGTACTTGGCCTTTCCTGCCCTCTTGGCAAAACATCGTTTCAGCCTCCAATAAATTTGGTGTACCTCTTATGAGGCTCTTGATCTTTTGTTCACTTTTTCTTCTATATACATTTAGTTATATGATTTTTTTAATATTTTTCTTTGTAGTCATTTCAATTATAAAATTATTAAAAAATTAATGTAGGCATTTTCAAGAAATGTGCTATTGTCAATCTTTTTGTTGCAGTTGCAAAAACTTTATTTTTATGTAAGTTATGGATCAACTTTTAGGGTTTTCAATTTGATATTAAGATGGAATCGTCGGTGACCTTTTACCATTTCCGATATGTTAAAACCCTACTCTTCAAATGTTCTGAAGCCTGTATTTAATGTATCTCCTCGGGTTTGCACTTGAGAAGATAAGTTAATCATTTAATCTAGTTTTATTCTCTAGATGTGGATCATTCGTTATGATTAACTATAAATTCATGAGTTCAAATATTCTACATCATTTTAGGTGTGCCACTCCATGTGCCACCTTAGGTGGTTATTTTTTATTGGCTCATCTCTCATTAATATAAATGGGACCCCCGTTGCATTCACACCAACCACACAATCAAAAACAACCACCTAAGGTGGCACATGAAGTGGTATACCTAAATACCTAAAGTGGTGTAGAAGATTTGGACTCTAAATTCATAAGCTAATTCAATCATTTAACCTATGTTTTGTACTCTAGGTGGGGATCATTGATTAAATGCTTTCTAAAGTTTTTTATATTTGATTTTCTTAAAAAACAAAATTGATATGGGCTAAAAGTAAGCCCTAAAGACACATTTAATGTGGCATTAATTAGGCCCAGTATGGTCCAAACAAGGAGCCCATTTATGGGGCCCAAAAGCCCTAATTAAATATTAATTTCGTAATTAATATTAAGGGAAATAAACAGCTCAGCAATAAGAGACCGACAAGGAAACAGTATCTTTAAGAGTAGCCTCCAAGGCACCCAATTCGATATACCAACTTTAGTTAAGTGTTATATAATGGACTTTCAAGTGTATTTTTCTTGTCCCCCAAAGTTCTTTTACTGTTGTGTTGCTTCTTTAAAAAAAAGTATATCACATATTGAGTTTTTACAGTAGTATTCATACACTTTAAACATAACTGTCAACATAACTGTCAACCGAAATATAAATTTGTGTTTGTCCAGGACTTGTTTATGACTTCTCTGTTGAATAAAATATTGAATTTTATATTTTATTGAGCATTCTGCCATTCATACCATGGTTGGAATTGTGCACGGTTATTACATTGTATTTATTTCCTTTATATTTTATAGGTGAAACTGATTGTTTGTATTTGTTTGTTAATGTTCCAGTCTGTATCTAGGAAAAAGAACCAGACCATGCCAATTGACATACTTTATATTTTTCACATTAGCTTTAGTTTCAGATCCAAACTTGAAAAAAATTACAAATTCATCTATAATTAGATAGTAAGTCCCCGTATATTATTGAATAGTAGCTACTATACATAACTTTTTCTTGTGATTATACTTTGTGTTATTTGTGTCATTTGGTGTGTGGAGCTTCATTTGAATGTTAATGACTTAATCAAGCTTATGCTTCAGGTTATTTATATATATATATATTTGGTGTTCTAATGGATCATAATTGGGTAAAAGCACCCCGTATGTCAAAAGAATATGAAAAAGGTGTGGACGAGTTCTGTAAGCTTGCAGGTCAACATGCAAAGGATATTAGATTCATTTTGTGTCTATGTCAAAAGTGTTTGAATATTTTAAAAGTTAATGGCCTGGACAAGTTGAAGGAACATTTGATGTGTGAAGTTATTGATAAAACTTATACATGTTGGACATATCACGGAGAAAAGAAAGGTGAACGTAGCTCAAATAATATGGATTCAAATTATCAGTTCGTAGATGGAATGGATACCAATTTTATGGCAGACGTCGAGGGTAGTAATTCTAGTGATGAAAGTGATATCCCCAATATGATCAATGAAGAGTTACGAGATCATCCTGATATGAATGAGAGGTTAAAGGATGATGCTACTTTACCATTGTGGCCTGGGTGCACCAAGGCTTTTAAATTATCAGCTGTATTGACTTTGTATAACTTAAAAGCAGGACATCAAATTTCTGATGTGTTCTTCACGGAGATGCTCACAGCTGTTAGTGATCTCTTGCCAGATGGAAATGTCCTTCCCCGTAAAACCTATAAGGCTAAAAAAATGCTCAAATCCATTGGATTAGTACATAAAAGGATTCATGCTTGCCCTAATGATTGTATTCTATATCGAAAGGAGTATGCGGAGTTTAATGATTGTCCGAAGTGTGGTTTACAACGTTATAAGAATAACAATTCTCCCGCCAAGGTCATGTGGTACTTCCCAATAATACCTAGACTTAGGCGATTGTATGCTAGTGTAGAAGATGCTAAAAATTTGACATGGCATCATGATGGGAGAGTCAAAGATGGGATGTTAAGGAACCCCGCTGATTCACCTCAGTGGAAGACATTTGATGATAGATATAAGGATTTTGGGAAGGAGCCAAGGAATCTTCGTCTAGCACTTTCAGCAGATGGAATGAACCCGTACCGTCTTCAAAATTGTTCGCATAGTACATGGCTCGTGATTCTGATGATATATAACTTAGCACCGTGGCTTTGCATGAAGCACAAATATATGATGATGTCTACTTTGACATCAGGTCCTGTACAACCTGGTAATGACATTGATGTATACTTGGCACCTTTAATTGAGGATTTGAAGCTACTGTGGGAAGAGGGCATTGAAGTACAAGATGCATATAGAAAAGATCAATTCAGGTTGAAGGCCATGTTGTTTGGAACAATAAGTGATTTTCCTGCTTACGGCAATCTTTCAGGATACAGTGTGAAAGGCTATTATGCATGTCCTTTGTGCGGTGAGGAGATTGATCATATCCGATTGAAAAATTGTAAGAAGTGTGTTTATATGGGGCATAGGAGGTGGTTGGGACCAAATCATCGATACAGAAATATGCCACTGGCATTCAATGGTGAAGTGGAAGAAAGAGGGGCCCCTCCTATACCATCTGGTGATGAAGTGCTTAAAGAGGTTGAAAACATAAACACACAGTTTGGTAAGAACTTTGCAAAAGATGTTCCTACAAGGGGTTGGAAGAAGCGTTCAATATTTTTCGAATTAACTTACTGGAAGGACCTCTATGTTAGACATTTTATCGATCTCATGCATGTGGAAAAAAATGTTTTTGATAGCTTAATTGGTACCTTGCTTGGTGTCCAAGGTAAAACTAAAGATGGTCTTAGCGCGAGGCAGGATATGATGGAGATGGGTATTAGACATGCCTGTTCAACACCCTATTTACCTCCTGCTGCTCATACTCTATCTAGGGATGAGAAGAGAGCATTATTACAAACTCTCCATTCTATCAAGGTGCCTAAAGGATACTCATCCAACATCAAGAGACTTGTTTCTTTGAGTGATTTAAAACTGAAGGGATTGAAATCACATGATTGTCACGTCATCATGGAGAATTTACTTCCAATTGCTCTGCATTCCATTTTACCAGATAAGGTGCGGGTGACGATCACAAAGTTATGTTGGTTCTTTAAATCAATGAGTAGCAAAGTCATTGATCCAAGAAGGTTGTCATATCTACAACGACAAATTGTTGAGACACTTTGTGAGGTTGAGATGTACTTTCCACCATCCTTTTTTGATATCATGGTTCATCTGGTTATACACCTGATTTATGAGACTCGTATGTGTGGTCCTGCTCGTATGAGATGGATGTACCCGGTTGAGCGATATTTGAAAATCTTGAAAGAGTATGTGATGAACATGTCTCGATCGGAGGGTTGCATTGCTGAACGCTATTTAATTGAAGATGCAATAGCGTTTTGGTCGGAATTTATTCCAAATGTGGAAGCAATTGGTTTGCCAAATTATCGTCATAGTGGTAGGATTGATGGTGAAGGTGTGACCGGAGGTCAACAAGTTGAGATCGATAGTGCTCAATGGCATCAGGTGCATCTTTGCGTTCTACACAACACTGTTGATGTTGTTCCTTTTGTAGAATTGCATAAGGAAACTATTAGTGTAGAACATCCGGACAAAGGTGCTAATTGGATAGAAGTGGAGCACAATCGTACATTTATTGATTGGTTCAAAAATTATGTCACAAATGAGTTACTGCAAAACACTGAATCAGTATCAGATAGAGTTAAATGGTTGGCAAGAGGCCCTGATCCATTTGTGTATTCTTATAAATGTTATTTGATAAATGGATATACTTTTTACACTCTAGAACATGATGCAACGAGCACAATGCAGAATAGTGGAGTTGCAATTACTGCGACGGCATTACACCAATCGTCAAGTAATGAAGAACCAGTTTTATCTGATACAACATATTTTGGAAGGGTTGCACATATTTGGGTCAACAATGTCGGTGGTGTACATGTTGAAGAATCAGGGTTTGTACGGGTTGATCTTGCTAAGGTTGGGTACAAAGATGATTCGTTCATAATGGCAACACAAGCCCAACAGGTTTTCTATGTTACTGATCCTATTGATAAGAAGTGGTCCATTGTTGTCTTGTCAAACAAGCTGAACAATAGTTATCAAGTTAACGATGGTGTATGCGACCAACAAAGAAAAAAATATGAATGATGGAAGATTTTAGGAGACAAGAAATTCAGAATTTTCTTGTGGAAGAGGGACGCAAGGCATGACAGTAAATGTGAAGAAGCACTACTGGAAAAAGCGGCTAAATTCAATGGGATAAATTTAATGGGCGGTAAAATCAACCGTATCCCATTGATTATATGGTTAATGGTCTATGAGTTTTGACCGGACATCAATTTCAACGGAACAAATTCAACAGATGCTAAATTCAACCGAAATTAAATACAACCGTATCCCGTTGGATCTACTTATGCCTTTATTTCATATGGCGGCAAAATGCCCACCAAAAGTTAAATTTAACGAAATAAAAGCAACCGAAAATAAATGCAACAGGATATCGTTGAATTTACTTTTGCCCTTTTCTTCTTTGGGCGATAAAAATCCCACCAAAAGTTAAATGCAACAGAATAAATTCAACTAAAAACAATTCAACAACACCTTGTTGAATTTAATTTTGACTTTTTTTCATCTAGTGGTAAAATTCCCACAAAAAATTTAACCTTTTTTCATGAGGCGCCAAAATTCCCACCAAGAGTTAAATTCAACAGAATAAAATTAACCGAAATCAAATCAACAGTATCTCGTTGAATTTATTTATGCATTTATGTCGCCTACCGGCAAAGCTCCCAACAACAAACAAATCCAACAGAATAAAAGCAACCGAAATTAAATGCAACCGTAACTCGTTGAACTTACTTATGCATTTAATTCTTCTAACCAAATAGTCAATTCAACAGTAGCTCGTTGAATTTACTTTTTATTTCAACAATATCTGGTTGCTTTTAACCACCACGTCACCTTTTTTTCAACTGTTTCTCGTTGAATTTGGTTTATTCATTTCTCAACCCTACTACCAGTATCCTTTCCTTTGGTCGCCTCCATTCCCCTTTTTCTCTTCCCACCATTTTCTCTCATATCTTTTTCCTTCATTTGATCTTCAATTTTGCAAGGTTTAATGTTCAAGTAAGTATTATTTCATATTCCTTTAGATCTTATTGTTATAATTGTATAATTTATGTTAATTATGTCATTATTGCTTTTTTTTGTATAAAATATGTTCACTACCTAAATTAAAGTGACAAAATTAGTGTCATTACTAGCTACGTGTTCTTAAGTATGTTAAGATAATAGAGAGATAATTACCATAAATTGATATCACCAAGCATACTATGATGAGTTTGTTTAATTTTTTGATATTTTTAGTTTAATTAAAATTTGTTAGATTTGGTTTTTAACAATAATAAGTAATTAAATTTTATGCTATATTTATAGATGGCATCCGATCGTAGTTGGATGCATCATAGATTTGATGCGAGGAATAATATAACGGAGGAATAAAAACTTGGTGTACAAAATTTTATTAATGTTGCTTTGAAAGGGAATGTTGATTCAAAGAGGAGGATACATTATGTAACTTATAATTTGTATCGACACGGCATTATGGAATCGTATACTACATGGATTTTCCATGGTGAGAAGAATAAGTCTCGGGTTGAAGTCGAGACTAGTTCGGGTGATAATGGTCCTAGAGATTTTGAAATGAATGATGCACGTGAAATGCTTAGAGATTTTGCAGATGCTCATGGAAATTTCGAGATTGGTGAGGAGGAACCGACTGCAACACCAAAAAAAATTTATGAGATGTTAGATGGTGCTTCTGAACCTCTTTATCCAAATTGTTCCAGTTCTACCACTTTATCATTCGTCAACAAGTTGTTGAATTTTAAGAATAGACATGGTTGTAGTAACACGGGGTTTGATGAGTTACTTCAACTTAGTGGATCAGTGTTGCCAGAGAAACACAATCTACCTAAGACCTATTATGATGTTAAACAGATGATAAGTGGGTTGAATATGGGATACCAAAAGATTGATGCTTGTGAGAATGATTGCATGCTATTTTACAAACTTCTTGATTTAGAAGTGGTGAGAATGACAGCAAATGTGAAGAAGATATCTTAAACTTCTTGATTTAGAAGTCGTCTAGCAAAAATGGGATGCATTAAGGGAAGTGATCCTTAATATCTATTTGGGGTAGAGCCCAGAAAAACTCACTTTATCTTTATTTTTTTTTATCTAACGGGCCATCAGTTTTTTTTCAAAGAATGAAGTCAATTGTTTGATTTTAAATAATATCCTCTAGTGCTTAAAATTTTTAAATAAAATTTTTAATATAATATATGAATCCTATATAAATTTCTTTGGAATGCAAGTCTCGTATATCAAGATTTTTTAGGATTATTATTCATCTATTGGTATTCAATTATAAAATATTTTAAACTTTCTAGATTTAGAGTACTTTATTATTTTTAAGATGTTTAAAGTCAGGTGGATTAGGAATTCTGGTCAATACCTGCATCAGGCTAAATTCTATTCTAGTAAGAATGACTTCTCTTTAGTCTAACGTATTATTTATGTTTTAATTAAATTCATAAAAAAAAAATATTTAAATATCTCTCTAAACCTAGTTAGCCCATTTTTAAACTAAGATTACTTAGTTTAGCTACTTGGATCCATAATAGAATATTCACATCCTACTCTCCTTTTTTAGAATATACTCCCTCGTCCCGCTAGATTCTTTACATGGAGGCTGGGGACGGAGACCAAGTATAGTGGGTGTAGTATTGTTAAAATAAATGAAGTAGGGGCTGTAATAGTAATTTTATTGTTAAAATAAATGAAGTAGTGGGTGTAATAGTGTAAAGTGTTGAAAAAGTGGAGTGAAGTGGTGGATGTAATAATGTACTCCCTCCGTCCCACGATACAAGTCTCTTTTGAAAAAATTACGCATCTTAAGAAAACATTAATTAGTATTCGCCTAGACGGTACAACCTCATGTTATACTAAAATCGAATATCAATATACATTTGTTGAATAAAAAATGGGTGTGGCTTCCTCTCCGATTTGTGGAACTAGAAGGCATAAACAAATGCTCATATCGGGCTTTGAGTGTCCTCTATGTGGCTATCTGGTCCATCTGTGTACCATCTCTTGCCTCTTGGTCAATTTCTGTACTATCTCTACCTTTATTCAATGGTTTTCATGTCCATTTGAAGACCCTCTTGGCAATACTCTTTCATTAATTGTTAGATTTTCTCAAACTCTCAATTCTCTTCGTTTAATTTTACTAGTCTATTTTTAAATTTTTGCCTAAATATAGGTACGAGGATTCTAGAGATAGTTGATATCTAGTATAATCATTCACATCACCGCAACGGCAACCTCTTGTGGACCAATTTAGCAATATTTCCCTTTTTTTTTAACACAATCTCTAGCTACCGGGATCTTGTTGGTAGTCTAATTATACATGTTAGTTCGTAGTATAAATACTGTTCAACATGATTTTTGGTTTATTTTTCACAAAGTATGACAATCAACATAAGTTTATGTGAGCAAAAGGTAAAGCTTTCTTGATTAAAATGTAAAATTGGTGCAAGTATAGATTAAAGTTTTAACTTAGTGACTGTGACCTTTGTTTAAAAAAGTAGGTTGGATGATATGAAAGTCTTCAAATTAATTATTCATGAAAGTGTTGGTGTGAGCTTACATGCTTGTAGTAACTCTTTTGGACAAGTTAAACTATTAGCGATTATTGATTTCGCATAAACTTCAATGTTGAGAAAGTACAAATTCAAAGACAAACAAATGACTAGGTTTCTACTCCCTCCGTCCCATTGGATTCTTTACCCTTTTTTTACACTTTCTGGCACCACGTATTTAAGGTTTATTTTAAGGATAGTTCTATAACTTATTTTTAAAATTTTCTCTTTTTTTGTATAAAAATATATACATTATATTGTTATACAAAAAAAATTAAAAAAATAAGTTATTGAACTACCCTTAAAATTTACCTTAAAATACGTATTAGAAACCTCATTCTGAAAGGTAAAGTATTCACTGGGACTAATGGAGTATGGCTTTGTCAGTTTGTAGGTGAAATCAAAATGCAATTTTCATCTATTTTTGTCGGGTGTGGGACAATTGCAATTTAATATGATTTAGGTCCAGATAATTTAAGATATTTGGCATTTCTTACATAATCAATTATTTATTTTTTACTCTTACTCACAGACCTATTGTATATCCATGAAATGCGATATATTTTGACATTAAGACCTTCTATTGGCCAAAGTTATTTATCACCGGCTTTATTGGCAATGATAATCATATGGGTATAAATTTTTAGGGTTTCATTAGTCTGTGGTGAATTGGATATAACATCGGTTGGGATGTATAATATTTTTATGGGTGAATGCTCGTAGTGCCAATTGAGCCAACTCATAAGTAGGTAGTGATATGGGTTAAAAATAAACCCTAAAGACATATTTAATGTGGTATTAATTAGACCCAGAATGGTCCAAACGTGGGGCTCGCCAGATGGGCCCAAACCCTATTTATGATATTAATTTCGTAATTAATATTAAGGGTAATAACCAGCTCATGAGCAATAAGAGTCAAACAAGGATATTGCTCTTGCCTGACTTAGCCTCCAAGGAACCTACTCCAACATGGAAACTGATTCTCATAAGGAAGGAATCTAGAACCTTCTTCAAGATGGTGACTTGCCCGCCAAGTCACCTAACCCTACTATGATTCTTGGGCTTCTCAGCCTATATAAAGGGTCTAACCCCTCATTCTCATAACTACGTTTTTGGGTTGATTCTCAATACGAGATACGTAGGCACTCTGTGAGGACCGATCAGTCTCGAACACGAAAACAACCATTAAAGATGGAAGCTCACCACCCCTTGCATTAAATACAATTTCGTAACCTAGTTTTTATTCCACAACATTTGGCGCCGTCTGTAGGAAAACAACATCAACCATGGTGAACACACGAAGAACAACAACAACTTCTACTGAGGCCTTGCCTCTAAACTCTGCTTCGCCTGTCAATGAGCAGGTACCCCCAACAACAGGGGCGATCACTCAAACTCAAGCTTCTCAACCCCCAGGGTCGAATCCCCATGCTGAGTGAACATTACCTATGGTCATCCATCCTAGCCAAGAAACCAGCTCTCTTCAAATGATGGTTTCTCCTATGATTAATCCTAATCACCCGTTACCACCGGGGGTACAGATCCATACTACAGATCTCCCCATGAATACCAACCCGATTTATGGTCTGCCTAACTACCCTCCAATTACTCAAGGTTCTGGACGAAGTGGCCATGCCTTGCAGATCCGAGATCGAGAGTATGTTGATTACTCTGGCCCCTATTGTGACAACCCGGGTCAAATACCGAGCCTTTTTGGAAAATCGGGTCGAGTCCCGATTCCGAATCCGAAATAAGCCAAAGTAAACTGGCCCAAATGCAGTCAACTTGGGTAATCCACAAGTCCACCACAGGCCCCCAAAAGATCATGATTTGTTGGTGCACTTAGTAGTAGTACTTTACCTTAAAAACTGAACTAAAGCCCCAAATCTCCTCGATGTGGGACTGGGGTGTTACAAACTCCCCTACTTAAACTTCTGACGTCCTCGTCAGGCCTGAACGGATATCCCATAGGTTCCAAGATCGTTCCTCCCTAGCCATTGTGGGATAATACCGGCTGGCTTCGTGTCCCCACCTCCGGACCTCTGTCCATTGTGGGATAATACCACCAGCCTTCGTGTCCCCACCTCCGGTAACATGACGAATCAAGCTTTTCGAGAACCTGGCTCTGATACCATATGTGACAACCCGGGTCAAATCCCGAGCCTTTTTCTCTACTAACCTCCTTTGACAGCTGCTGAGAGAATCAAGGCTCATGAGGCCGAGATCTTAAGGTTGAAGGACGATATTGCGAGAAAACAAGCTAGGTTAAATCAAACTCAACCTCCTTCAACATCAGGACCAATTCCCATTATAGACTTAGAGAGGTCTTCAAGAAGGCAGAGATAGGCTGACGCCCCAACAGGAAGAACAACAAGGGTGGAAACCCCTAGGAGCAACCCCAAGGATTTGATGCCACTTGGGGATCCTGATGATCCCAAACCCCCATTTACTAAGGAGGTGATGAATGCCCGCATCTTAAAGAAATTTAAGATGCCAACAATTAAGGCTTATGATGGAACGGGTGATTCCGCAAACCATGTTAGGACGTTCTCAAACGCACTACTACTGCAGCCTGCAAGTGACGCCTTAAAGTGTAGGGCGTTCCCTCAAACCCTGTCGGGCATGGCTTAGAGATGGTATAGTCATTTGCCTGCTAATTCAATTGGCTCCTTTAAGGAGTTGAGTGCTGCTTTCATTAGTCAGTTTATCAGTGGAAGAGTTCATGAGAAAAGCTCCGTATCTCTCATGTACGTGGTGCAAGGGAAGAATGAAAACATGAGAGACTACCTCAATAGGTTCACTAAGGAGACGTTAAACATCACCGATTTTCATTAATTTATTAGAGAGTTTTTATATAATTTTTGGAAATGTGGAATTGTTAAAAAATTTGGAAGCCATTGCTTGGATCCCATCTCCATACAATGGCAGTACTCTTTATTGTGGTCTAAAAATTTGAATAAAATTTTTATAAGTTTCTTTGTAAGATGATATCAAATATTAATATATCTTTTATCTTGAAAAAGTTATATGTTTTATGTTAATTTAATTTAATTTTTTAGGAAATGATGAAGAAAATGCTCCAAAACAAGGACTCTCTCGTGCAACAAATGTCATGTAGTTTCCAATGATTCCAACCAGTGGTTCATCAGCTACAAATGGAAGGAGTATAGTCCTCACCTTTCCTTAAACCCGAGGCCTTTTAGCCCGGCTTCTGGAAGAAGTATAGTCCTCGTCTTCCCTCGACCCCAAGACCTTCCTTTTACCGTGGCTTCTTGAGAGGTATAGTCCTCATCTTCCGTTGAACCAAGGTCTTCCTTTTAGCTCGGTATACTCCCTTGTCTTCCTTTAAACCCGAGGCCTTTCTTTCAGCCCGGCTTCTTGAGGGAGTATAGTCGTCGTCTTCCCTCGGTCCCAGCCCTTCCTTTTAGCCCGGCTTCTTGAGGGAGTATAGTTCTCATCTTCCCTCGACCCCAAGGCCTTCCTTTTACCCTGGCTTCTTGAGGGTGTATAGTCCTCGTCTTCCCTTGACCCCAACACCTTCCTTTTAGCCTCGTACACTCCCTTGTCTTCCTTTAAACCCAAGGCCTTCCTTTTAGCCCGGCTTCTTGAGGGAGTATAGTCATCCCTTGGATCCATAGGTATCTTTGCAGAATGGAAACCATGTCCAACAAACCCCCACACGGAGGCATAGGCACTCTCTCCACCAAATTTAAGGATTGGAAACCGATGAAGATATGAACATGATAGTTGCTGAGTTGCTGAGGCACCAGTTCATTTTTCCAAATCAGCTCAAATGTTCATTATGGAGATGACTTTATGAGGTTGGACTCACACTTAGGAGGATGGGAGAAGAGTACTCCAAACAAAGGACATTGCTGCAACAGTATCCGAAACTGACAAATTTGACTTTCTTGACTGATGTTATCTGAAAACACTTGTAGCAACTTGTATGCCTGTATTTGTATTACTAGCCTATGATCGGTGCTATGCACGGTTATTTTTTATATTTATTGTTTTTTTAATAATAGATTAATTTAATTTATATATTATTAAATTTTACTTTATATTAATTGATCAATTTTATGTTTTTATTTTTAGATTATTCAAATGATTAAACAAATTTTGATTGAACATTTTTGGTTAATTATATTTTTGATTAAAATGCATTTTTGCATCTCTTTAGTTTAACATTATTGCATTTAAGGTTCGTTTGTTTTAGTTTATGCATTTTGTATCCCATTGAGTTCTCTGGCAATTTTCAATCCTTTTTTGATTTTTCATAAATATCCATTGAAATTTGAATTCGATTGTGATTGTAATGGTGGTGCAGTTAACTCTAACTAAGATCAAATTCAAATTTGATAGATTTAACATGAATTTAAGTATAATTAAATGGATGGTTTAATGAATAAAAAATAGATGGTTAAGATTATATCACATGTCTAACTGAGCTAATTAATTAATGCCATATACATATTCAGAATATACTAAATCCCAAATTCATAATAACATAAATATTTATTGAAATAAATATATCAAATAATTTAATTGATGTGGGCCATTTTTTTAAAAAAATAATGACAATATGTATAATTTAGTTTTTTCGGCAGTTTGGTTTAATAAAAATCATACTACAGCTGATAAAAAAAATCATATTTCATTAATGACTTCTTTTCCCTATATATATATATATGGGTTTCCTCTCTTGTATTTGAGAGAACCACTTTAGACACCAATTTAGGCACCTAGAATTTTACAGTTTTTATCTCGTCAAATTTATTCCTGCTACTCTACATTCTTCGATTAAATATTAGTTCTTACTTTTATTATTTTCACCTCGTCTTTCTTGTGTGCATGCGTTAAATAATATAAGTTTTAAGTTATTGTCTTTGTTTTCAATGGATTAATTTGCTGCCAATCTTTCATTCACGCCGTAGACTTACTTTTAAGTTCTAGGTGATTTGATTTTGTTATTCACGTATTCACTTGGCCACCTTTTATTAATTTAATCATATTAAGATCATGTTTAATACGTATTATATATATAATTGTTTAGTTAATTTAATAATTATGTCTAGCTAAATCTTTTGCCCTAGGATGAAGATGAAGTTGATTTAATTGCTCTTGATTTCTTCTCGTTTCTATTAATTGATTCTCATAATTTTTCTTGTTGTTTAATTGATCAATTGACAAAGTGATTTTGATATATTATTGTTACCGGATTTGTTTTTCATAGCCTATGCTTGCTCCTTGAAGTTTTGATAGGTTATTGTTAGATAACAAGTTTCATAGTATATGTTTGTTATATATCTTATTTGTGAAGGAAAGATGATTGATTTTAGGGTGAGTTGATATTAATTGTGATTGATTAATGGATTCGGATTCCTAGGTTTTCCATATTATTTGATAATCTTTGCTAATTAGGTTAATTAAAATTCATCTCAAATCTTATTGTCTAGTTCGCCAGAGTTAATTTTTAGGGTTTTGAAAATTCATAGTCTCTGAGGATCGATCTGTGATTGCTACAACTAAACACTGTGCGCTTGCAGTTATTTTACACATCAAGTTTTTGGCGCCGGGGACTATTGATATTTTTCACTCCTTGATATTTATTCTTCGGATTAGTTTCTTATTTTCTTTTGTTTTTTTTAGGGAATTGTGAAGTGGAGAAAAGCTTGGACAAGAAGATCGTTGGAAGACCTCGCTGTCTCTTTTGAAATTTTTGGAAGCGCTTTTCGGTATTCCGTATCACCTCTCTCTCTATTTTTATTTTCTTCATTGTTATTGAAAAAAAAATTAAATATTAAAAAACACAAAAATATTAGTTAGTTAATTGTTTGTTAAAAACAAATTTTCTGCATCATTCATTCTCTCACATAGGATCACATAATTTAGATTTCACGTAGTGTAGTGCATCCATAAGTGTTTATTTTCTTGTTCTTTGTGTGTTGCATCATTCAATTAATCTTAAGGGTGTCACCCAATTACAAGATAAGGTGAGGGATTTCATCACCCTTTCCTTGGCCCACAAATCACTAATTCGTTCATCTTGCATACCCTTTCCTAATTAAAATTAAGTAGATGTTGGCCCTAGGATCTCGCGCTCAATTAGGAAGAGAATCTAGGAGGAATCACTAAGTATTCTTTCGTTTGGTGTTTCGGCAAGCGTGACGCTTACCTGGCTAATTTGGATTGGTGTCTAGAAAGGTGTTTAGCCTCTTGGCAATGCTTGCACCTACCTGGCCAGTCAGGACGAATGCTTTTTGAGTTGTGACTTTTAGTAGTATCTTATTATTAGGAGAAAGGTCTAGATTTTTCTTAGGATAATATAGATTTTTCTTATTAATTTTCCACTTTTTTTTAGGTGTTTACTTATAGCTCTTGTCTGTTATTGATTGTTTACTTCTCTTGTATGTAAAGTGCTTGGGTTCGAGACACTGCATCTAGATTAGTAAGACAAACCAATCTGTCATCTCCTAAAGTAGTAAGACAACTCGAGTTTTCTTCACCCACTAGAATTGAGCCAAAAGAATTAGAAGTTCAACCCGTAGTCATGGCTGTTTCCACTACAAGGAAAACTGATGTGTACAATGGTTTTTGCCCGTTGTCTGATAGCCTGGAATAGCGTTGTCTATCGAGCAGCTGTCTCTTACCAACCTCAGACAACGGTACACAAATCGTTGTCTGATATACGTAACAACAACACACCAGGCTCAAAAAATGTTGTAGCACACCCAGAAATCACAACGCAATCGTTTAAATCTGTTGTTAGAAAATGAGGAATACAATGGTTCCTAAAAAATAAAACATTGTTCATTCGTTATGTTAACAACGATTTCTTAAAATATAACCATTGTTGGATAGCTGAGCATAAACGTTTTTGTTTCTTTAATGTTTTTTTTGTTATTTTCATACAATAGTTTTACAATTTTGATACAGTGTTCAACTCTTTTTGGTACAATGCTTTATTGAAACTTATCCATTGTCTGATGATATTTTTAACAAGTTTTTATCAAAGATGATTTAACATTGGCTAATGATAAATGAAACAATACTTTTATTTACAACAAAAAACAAAGTTTATACAATACTAGCAATTAACCATTTTAATCGAAACCAATATTCATCTAAACAGAAACTACCATCAATATTAATCACAATAAAGCTACTACCGATACAAAATTCCCAACAAAGTACCACTACAAAGTTCAGGTGTGAACTGATCATTAAAATGGAAGAGAATTGGAGTGCAACCTTTGATTCTCATCTCAACAACCTTCTTGTGAGAATTGGAGTGCAAAGAAGGAACAAATGTTGGAATAAGTGAGCCAGCCCTCCATTTAGGTGTTTTCGTTATCTTGCAATGTAAGCATTTCCTCACTGATGCTTGCTGTTGCTGTGGTAAACTGTTGTCCATCTCTGCAGAACTTACGTGTGACTCGTTCCTAGCAAGGTCCTCCCCAATGCTTAGTTTTATCTTCTGGTTCCTCCTGATTGACATTTGATAAGAAATTCAGAACAAATTTGCACCGTCACTTCTTATATTTAAATTTCAACGAACAAAAAATTCAAGTAAAAGAAGAGAAGAAGAGACAAGTTCAAGTCGACTACCTCATAGCAAAAGAATTTTGTTTAAAAATCAATCAATTTCGGTGGAGGCTGCATATGTTCCCTAAGAATCAGAATACAATTCTGCAATTGTTTCAGAATAAATTAATATAATTTGCCTAGTAAAAATAGTCAATTTGATTAACTAATTTTTTTTTAAAAAAAACTAACTATGCAAATCAAATCCTAATGTGCCAACTGCCAACTACTCCAACCAGGGGCATAGCCTTTGTACGTAGACTAAGTTTATAAGCAAGGTAAGAAGAATTTGTAGACATTCAGCTTCTCTCTATAATAATATTCCTCTCAGACCAATAGCTCATACAGTGAAGATAACATGAAATTGAGAAAAAAACATGAAATTGAGTACAGAAGAAGATATGATAACAAGTGCTCCCCAAGCTGCAACTAGTAACATGCATAGACTAGCTATGGAAGATAAATTTACAGGATTCTCATCCTGTTCATCTAGCAGACTAGCACCATCTCTTTGGGTGGTAGAGCTATAGATCGCTGCAATCCCATAATCCGAGATGCAGTTAGACTCTTCAAAGTAGTGTAGCTGACTACTGATAGTACTACACCACCCACCTCTCCTCAACCAACTACAGCTTCTAAACACCACAGCAAAAATGCAGAAAACATTGATATACATCAGACCACGAAGAAGATTACTACAACTACAATAAAATCTTGTTCAACAAAAGGTAACAAGATTACTAGTAAAGCAAATGATGCTCAGAAAATGGTAAACAAGACTTGTAGTAAGGCTGTTACAGGTAGGGAGGAGATTGGTGTGAATAATACGAGTCCTGGTGATTCGTCAAGGTACTTGTTGACAACCAGTAATACCAACCATATGAGTTCATTCTTATACTCACATCGGTGATCGGTATGAGTTCAGCAACAGTCAAACCATAATAAGACCAACATTTGCTCTCACTCTGATATAGTAGAAGAGTACAATTTACTAATTCTGAAACTAATACGAAACCAAAAGGGAGAAAAGCTGACTACTATAGTCAAAGATAACCTGCTTCTCTCCTAGCTTAATGACACCACTTTCAATTATTTCTCTGTACAAATCATTACCCTCTCTGGTACGTTCTCCAACACAAGCAAAGACAGAGAAACCACCTGCACTTTAAGCAAACACTTTCATTGTATATCTCCATAGCAGAGAACTTTAGAAGAAATTCTCTATCCTTGTGCTAAGAATATCATATCCATAAACAATCAATGTACTAGGAAGAAGCCACTAAATGGTAATACATCATCTACATGATTAAATGGAAATTAGTTACCTTTTCTATGTAGTCATATATGTCTGCTATGGTATACTCACAAATGTCACTCATGGTGTACGTCTTTCCACTGTTCCTTTGTCCATATGCCAAAATACTTGCTGTACATTATTTTACAAGTACAGAATGATTATTAGGCTCCAACTGCAAGTCAAGAGGAAGAGAAGTGGGAAGAAAATGAAAAAAATGGATACTCACAATTGATACCATTGACAGATGAAAGGGCAACTTCCCTTACTCCTTCATTTTATACCAGTCTCATGGAGCAGTCTGGACTAAAAACTCTGTCTAGACACCAAAAAATACCGCTAAGAAATAGCAGATACACAATGAATAATTAAACATAGTAGTACAAATTTATCACGCGCAAGCAGAAATATACTATGTAAAGAAGGCAATAGACTCATTCTGAGTTTTTTCTTCATCTGGTACACTTGAACCACCATTTGCAACACTTAGATCAAGGCCAAAACCGATCAAAGCAACAAGTGTCGGTCTGTTGAAAAAGAACTCCAATTTTGACATACATACTATCATCTGAAAAAAAGAAAAAAAAGAGGGAGAAATCAAAGCGAATGAGGCGAGAGAGACCTTAAATAAAAGCCTTCAAATCGAAAGCCCAACCGAAGAAGGCCTGAAATCAACAATAGAGTTTGATTAGATGAAATTCAAGTGAAGATATGTAAGTAATTGAATTCAAAATGAAGAACCAAAACCCTAATTTGAAGAACCAAAACATCCACCGAAGACCAAAGTCTTCACTAACGAGCTCTAACTGAATCTTGTGAGAGAGTGAAAGTGAAAGTCAGAGCAAAAAGATGAACCCAGTGATCTAGCATTTTAATTTGTAAAGAGAGATGTGAGAGAGAGAGAGAGAGAGAGGGAGAGATATATTTGATTTTAGAGGATCCAATGTGGATCTGTGTTTTATGTAGTACTCATATGTGTTTGGACACTGAGAGGAAATGGGGGAAACGAAAAATTGGGGAAGGAGAAAATGAAAATTTTGGATGAGGGGGAAATGAAATATTGGATAAGCAGGAGAATTGGGGGAAATATATTGTAATATTTGTGTGGTTGAAAATAGGGGGCGCGGGAATGAATTTAATGGAAATTTAACAAATTTTAGAAATATTTTTATTGACTTTTAAAATATACATTATTTTATTATATTTATTATATAATGTTTGTTCAACTTCGAAACCTGATGTAGGAGGATTTTCAGTGTTAATCGAGGTTCATGACTCGCGAGAAGATAATACCAAAATAAAGGCATGAGCACGCTGCTCAGGATATTCTTTGGCATGAGCACGCCGTTGGTTGACATGATCATGCCAAATTGGAAATTATTGGCAGAGACTTCTAGTGAGATATTGGGGAGATTGCGCATGATCATGCTCGGTCCTGCATGATTACGCTTGCTTTTAATAAATATTTTATTTTAATTTGGATTTGTTTTATTTCTTTTTCAATAAGGGTTTTTTATCCCAGCTATATAAACATCATCAATTGTATTGGATTATTATCGATTGAATTATAAAAACCCTAAGAGTTTTTCTCTTATTTTTGTTGTGGATTCAAGAAACTCCTTGTGGATTCAAGGACCACCTTGTGGATTCAAGGTTTATCAAGGATTTCTCGTGTAAGAGTCCTTTAAGGTTTAGCGCTTGCTTCTCCTTGGCTTCCGTGCTGCGTCAATTGACATCAGAGCAGGCTTTTTCCTTTTTTTTTCGCTATTGATTCATTATGGGAGACGAACCAATTACCAAAAAAGATCTTGCAGAGATTACGATGGTTTTTACCGCGACTCTCAAGACTTTGACAGACAGGATGACTACGTTGACGGACAACATGAAGAATAATAGCAACCAACATAGATGTGATAAAGAAGACCTCAAGCGAGCCCCTCGAAGCGAAAAATATCACTTTAAAGTTGCTGAAGGATATTCAATTTCGGGATTGACAATGATTAATCAAGATGTCGTTGGGTTAATTCAAGTGTTGTTATTGAAAAATGTTGTCGAAGTGTTTAGGTACAAAGTTCCAACAATGTGTTTGCCTATGAAGAAACCACCATGGAGAGATAAACATCAATCAGACGTTGTTCCTCTTTTATTTTAGATTAGCAATCGGGGTCGAGTTCTTTTGAAGTGAAGGAGACTGATGTTATGCGCAATCTCCCCAATATCTCACTAGAAGTCTCTGCCAATAATTTCCAATTTGGCATGATCATGTCAACCAACGGCGTGCTCATGCCAAAGAATATCCTGAGCAGCGTGCTCATGCCTTTATTTTGCTTCTATCTTCTCGCGAGTCATGAACCTCGATTAACACTGAAAATCCTCCAACATCAAAACCGTATAGATGTTAATAGATACTCATTTTAGTGTTGGGAAAAAATAATTCAAAAATCAAAAGGCCGGGTTGTACGAGATTTTAACAAAAACGTAGTAAAAGTATTGCTTCATATCGAGGCACGATCCAGATTCACTAAACGAATTTTTTGAATGATTTTTTCAACTATCGAACCGTACATATGTTAATAAATACTCATTTTAGTGTTGGGAAAAAATAATCCAAAAATAAAAAGGCCGGGTTGTACGAGATTTTAACAAAAATGTAGTAAAAGTGTTGCTTCCTATAACGAGGCACGATCCATATACAGTTCCTATTATAAACACATACAAGAATGATTTCTTTTTCTAACTTTTTGATCACATCACTAAAATTAGTATATAACATCATCCATACTGTTGGATCATCCAAAAAAAATTTAAAAAAAATTTATTCGAAAATTATACTAGTTTGACCAAGGAGTACTTTGATAGTTGACCGCTAAAATATCATACAAGAATGATTTGGTTTTTTCTAATTTTTTGTAAACATCACTAAAATCAGTATATAACATCATTCGTACGGTTGGATCATGGGAAAAAATTAAAAAAATAGATCATGTTCAATCGGTACGACACTAGTTAGAGGGAGTAGTACTTTTGGCGGATTTATATTATAAACACATACAAGAATGATTTGTTTTTTACTAATTTGTTGTACACATCATTAAAATCAGTATATAACATCATCCGTGCGATTGGATCGCCTAAAAAAAATTTAAAAAAAATATTATTCAAAAATTATGCTAGTTTGACCAAGGAGTACTTTGATAGTTGACCACTAAAATATCATACAAGAATGATTTGTTTTTTTCTAATTTTTTGTACACATCACTAAAATCTGTATATAACATAATTCGTACGGTTGGATCGTTGGAATTTTTTTATAAAAAAATAGATCATGTTCAATCGGTACGACACTAATTAGAGGGAGTAGTACTTTTGGTGGATTTACATTATAAACACGTACAAGAATGATTCTTTTTTTCTAACTTATTGTACACATTACTAGAATTAGTATATAACATCATCCCTACAGTTGGATCGTCCAAAAAAAAATTTAAAAATTTATTCGAAAATTATACTAGTTTGACCAAGGAGTACTTTAATAGTTGACCATTAAAATATCATACAAGAATGATATGTTTTTTTCTAAATTTGTGTACACATCACTAAAATCAGTATATAACATCATTCCTACGGTTGGATCGTCGAAAAAAAATATAAAAAATAGATCATGTGCAATTGGTACGACATTAATTAGAGGGAGTAGTACTTTTGGCGGATTTACATTAAAAACACGTACAAGAATGATTTTATTTTTTTTCTAACTTTTTGTACACATCACTAGAATTAGTATATAACATCATACGTACGGGTGGATCGTCCAAAAAAAATTTTTAAAAAATTTTATTCAAAAATTATACTAGCTTGACCAAGGAGTACTTTGATAGTTGACCGCTAAAATATCATACAAGAATGATTTGTTTTTTTCTAATTTTTTGTACACATCACTAAAATTTGTATATAACATCATTCGTACGGTTGGATCGTGGGATTTTTTTTAAAAAAAAATAGATCATGTCCAATCGGTACGACACTAATTAGAGGGAGTAGTACTTTTGGCGGATTTACATTATAAACACCAAGAATGATTTTTATTTTCTAAATTTTTGTACACATCACTAGAATTAGTATATAACATCATCTCTGTATGGTTGGATCGTCCAAAAAAAATTTAAAAAAATTATTCGAAAATTATACTAGTTTGACCAAGGAGTACTTTGATAGTTGACCATTAAAATATCATACAAGAACATTAAACAACGGTTTTTTTTATGAAAAACTGTTGTTGTGCTTAGTATGACAAAATATTTTTTTAGAAGAAAACCGTTGTCTGATTATTTTCATTATTTCCCACCAAATTCAATTCAAATTATTTCATTATTCCCACCAAATATTTCATTATTTCCAACCAAATTCTATTCAAAATTTTTGTAGTTCAGGCAACGGTTTCATAAAAACCGTTGTCTCATCAAAATACGATTTAACAACGGTTAATTATTTCATTGTGTGAATTGTAATAACACAATGGTATATGAAAACAGTTGTGTGAATCATACAACCGTTTATAAACGTTGTCTCAAAACAGATTAGACAATGTGCGTAAAAAAAGTTGTGCAAACTTACTCGTCTTTAAAACACCACAGTTTAAAGCCGTTGTTTGAATCAATTTACTAGACAACATTTTATAAACCGTTGTAGGGTACCTGGATTAGACAATACTTTTCTGAAGTTACAAAAAAACCGTTGTCTCATAATTCCAAACAATGCTTTTTTGTCCGAGCGTTGTCTGATAAGTGTTATCTGATTGCGATTTTCTTGTAGTGTTCACTCAAAGACCGTTGTTACCCTCCCCGCAGTAACCGCGAATAACTTTGAAATCAAACATCACAACATTAGCATGTTACCTAGGTTTGCTGGGGTAGAGGGAGAAGATCCATATCTTTTCATTCAAGAGTTTGAGGAAGTGTGTGCTTTACAAAAACTTCAACAACTAAGTGAGGATTCCATTAGGCTCAGACTTATTAACTTTGCTTTTAAAGATGATGCTAAACAGTGGTTGTATAGTCTACCCATTAATTCTATTTCCAGTACTGCAATTCAGGTACTGACAGTTTAGTCCGAGTTTCTAAATACTAAAGTTTCATGTACAATTGGTGAAGACTAGCAAAAGATGGCTAAAATCAAGAACAATACAGTATCAAAGATTATTTTTGTACCGGAAAATTTGAAGTCTGCTTTCAATATGGTCCAAATGACCAGAAGACTATAGATACCACCACAATGAATACTAGTGAACTATAGGAGTATTATATACTAGTATACCATTATTGGTCAGGAAATAAGGTACAGTTATAAGCCATGTGGAACGCCAGAAGCAAACAATATGGATACTTTGGTCTAGTTCAGTCAATTACTGTGAACTTATGTCTCGTAGTTTTTTTTTTTTTGCTAAATCTTATGTCTCGTAGTAGTTGTTTTAAGGTTCTGCAACTTTCTCTATTTATTTAAACAATAACCAGAGTACGAATAAGATAGGTGAATGTTGTAGATTATACATTTTAACTACTACCCCCCACCCCCTGCTTTTTAACTAGTCATGTCTAAAGATTTAAAACACTTTAGTCATTTTACTTGTTTTATTTTTACGGATGTATGCCGAGATATCTGAATATATGTGGTATGGATTAGTTTTATGGCAACATAAATCAGAGACCAGGTGTATGATGTAATTTCACAAATATTTCCTTGTCTTTATTTCCTTCTTTGGACATATATAAATTATAAGATTTTCAGATTCATGAAGAAAATTGATAGAGGTGAAAAAACCCCTGTTGTGAGTCGACTAGAGGCTTGGGAATATGGAAGGAGTAATAAAAACGGGGTAGTGAATGATCCTGTTGCATTGCAAGTCCTTGAGAATGTGGTAATAACCATCTTTCGAGTTTACTAGTTCATTGATCAGTGACATTCTACTAGTACAAATTAGCATTGTTTTGAAATTGTGTTTTTTGTTAATAGGCTACCATATCAGAGAAATTGGGAGAACATGAGCTCACGAATATTGGAACTGATGACTTGCTTTCTCGGTTAATACCAAAGGAGTATTCAGGACGAGTAAGAGGTACAGGATGGGGTGTAACTAAGACCTCATTGCAGAATGTATCAACTGTGAGCAAGATATCAAAGTTGGAAAATGATGTTGCTTTTTTGATAAATGAAATCAAGGAGTTAAAAAGCAAAGGCTATAATCCTGGTATGCCATCTGGAGGTTCCAGCCATATGGATAATTTTGACATGGATAATGAAGTTGACGGTGAACGTAACGATAAGCATGGTTTAATTTTAGGTGAAGACCTTCCAGAGGTATATATTCATCTCTAGAATCTATTTTAGGTGACAATCAAGTCTGACTATTACTTATATATACAGTTATAAAGTGGTACATGGGATAACTATTACTTTAAATTTTCTGTTTTTAATGTAGGGGAAAAATATTTGCTATTTGTATGTGGATCCCGATCGTAGATATGTTGGTCAAGGGTTCTTGCACAACGACCCCAATGATAGAATCCTTCATGGTATCCCACTGGAAGAAGGAGATGTGAGGGTGCAATTTGAGGTTGCGGAAAAGTCAGAGTTAAAAACTCCTTTGCCCAGATGCTGTGACGAGGCCAATCTTGTTGGGGATGCTCCGGGATATTTTCTTGCATGGCCACGCAAATTGGTCTCCATGAAACTTGAGGTTGAGTATATAATTTTGTTAATAGATGCAAATGAGTTTAATTTCCGATTTGTTTCCCAGAGTAATACTTGGCTTTTCTTAAGTATGCTCAGTATTTATTATTTAATTTTGCTTGCTATATCATGTTCCAACACAAGCTACATAAACTCAAGTCCTAGTGGATATCACAACCATGCCAGTTGAGAAAATGAACAGAAGTACAATGCGTTACAACCTGAGAGTAAAGGACAGAGCAGAATGACACACCTGATAAAATTCCATTAACTTCAGTTAAATTGTATTTTATTCAGCCATAAATTAATCCAATCTAAAGTTATTGAAAAGTAGTAAATTATTTTATTAATATGACACCTCCTTTGCCAGTTGTTAAGTATTGATATTATTGTTTGATATTTTTATTGTTTTGATATTTCCAAGACAACTCCAAGAACCAAGAACAAGAAAAAAAGTATGCATGCTATGGGCCATAAGAAGATCGAGAATAAAGAGAAGGAGAAAGCAGATCAGTCAATTGTTGCTGTTTCTTCAAGACAACTAGGCTATCCTCTCCCACCAGATGTTTGTCACGATGGAGTTATGGATTTTGTTCGTTTTGCTATTGGATTTGATCGTGTCACTGATATAGAGGTTGAAATGGGACCATATTGGAATGCGGACCCGTGGATCGAACATATTAACAAGGAGAATATTTTGGAGGTACTGAATACCCAGTGGTTAAGTGCAACCAGCATCATCTTCTATATTAGGTAATTTGACTTGTCAACAAATTTCAGGATTTTTCACGACATCAACCAAGTTTTAATCATATTCTTTTTCTTAAATATAGGTATTTGTGTGAGGTCTATTTGTCCAAAAGTCCTGACTTGGCACCAAAATTCTCTTTTATATCGCCACATCTTGTGTCTCCCTTGGTCGGAAACTCTGTTAATTTTTTGGCAACTTCTTTACAAGGGTATGTTGACAAAGACCACCTAATGTTTATGCCATATAATGTTGGGTAAGTTACATTTCTAACACACATGTATCATTGAATTTATACTTGGATCTATTTTATGTAATTAGTTCTGACTACAAAAAAATTTAGAAAACATTGGATCTTGGTGGCCATAAATACAGCAACGGAGAATATTTACTTCATGGATCCAGCTCATCTGACCAATGCTGTACATTACAAGAATGTCAGAACTCTTGTAGAAACGTTAGTGAATATTTAAAATGTTCTTTTTATACTTAAAAACCGATGATACATGTTCTTTATACGTTGTTTAAATGTTGGAAATGTTTTTGTTTACAGTGCTATGAGGACTTTTCGGCTCCAGTCTGGGAAGAAATACACCAGTACGATGGCGAACAGTTACAGATGGATAAATGTACAGGTGATAAATGTGCTGCTCTATTTTTAAGATGTTACTAATTAATAGTCAGATACAAGATTCAGCTTTGTTATGATTTATAAATGTGCTGCTCTATTAAATTTAAATTATGTCACTAGAAGCATGCATGCAGATAGTTATTATACATGGAGTACAGGAGAATTAATTAACTTAAATATAAGTTGGCATGGTAGGCCAGAAGCTAGGCCACATACTCATAAGGCCCGGCAGTGACAATAAGAACAACTATTACTAATGTTTTAGATTTTATCCTATGGGTACTGTTCAAGCAGCCACGATTGATGTTTACTTTCAACATCATACATACAACATCAGTCTGCATACAATATTCTGCATACGACTTATGGACGACAATCTGCAGAATGTCATTACTTAACATCATTATTCAACTGATATATCTGCTTGGATACACAATTAAAAAGACCGGTATTATGTATATAGAGTTGTACTAGCATGAATTATACTCCAAAGGGCAGGTGACTAGGCTGCTGTTTACTTATTCAGCTGAAGGTACCTTTCAAGATGATTTCCATAAAATTCAAATTTATATTTTAAACAGCAGACTTAATATATGATCTTATACAGTTAAAATCTAAAACATTAGTAATAGTTGTTTAACAAACATGATTTATATAAGAATTTAGACTAATACTTGGAATCCATATATGGTATTTTTATGCCAGTAACAAAGGTGTTTCTGCACAGAGGACCATAGAGGCAAACCAGATTCTGCAGAGGATTGGCAAGCAAAAACATAAATACACTTTGCTTAACCTGAGAACCGTAGAGGTAAAAAATGTTTCCAAACAAATTGAATTATCTATCAATATAGAAAATTTCTACATGTATGTAACTACCAAACAAAATTGTTAAGAGTATATATCTGAATATAATCTACTTGATATTACTGACCTGAGCAAGTTCATGACGGGCAGCTATAAGTTCATGACGGGCAGCTATTAACCACCTTCCTAACCTGTAAAAGACCAGAAAGAAATTAAAAGACAAAGCATAATGGCAATAACAAAGGCAACATCAAATTATTCTGAAATCATTGTCACCACACTACCCAATTCGAAACTCAAGTGTTTTTCAATTCGATCTGTATCTTTTGATTGGTTTCATTAAACGTTTTGGTATAACTGATGCTGGAACGTCCACATAACCTGTATCTTTGTCTATAATTTCACAAAACTTGAACAAACACATATAGAATATAAGCATACAAGTCACACAACTGTACACATGCTATCGTCTCTGTAAAAGTAAAAAAATTGATAAACGACAATATGTAAATGTAACATCCGAAAGAACATAACATCAATTAGTCCTTAATTGCCTACAAAGCTTTGGTAAAAGCATGATTCAAACAAAGTTATCCACGAAGACCATGAAATTAATAATACAAATCAAAAAAATAAATAAAAGTAAGCACAATACCTAATTGAATCAAAATCAGCATTCACTTCCTAAAACATCATACAATACAGATATTAAATAAATATAGACATCTTAGTTTATGACCTAAATTCAGGAGGTATGAGACAAACTAAATTGAATTCTTCTTTCAAAACTTTTAAAATTGAACATGATTGAATCCCCAAATTTAACGCGATTGAAGCCCTAATTTCACAATCAGCTCTAGGATAGAAAAAAGTCCTAAATCAATTGCAAATAGTGAAAAATCCCAAGATTAGAAACCAAATCGAAAGAAGCCGAAGCCCTAAGTATAAATCAAATCAACGGAAAGTGAGTGTGTGTACAGAGTGTTAGTGTTTGTATGGAGTATGTGAGAGATAGAAGAAAGGAGAGTATAGAGTGTGCGTATATAGAGTGTGTGCCGGCGAGTTTAGTAGAGAGAGATGAGAAGAGAGAGATGAAATAATAATATGAGAGATGAGATGCAGAGAGTAATTGAAAGTTAATTTTAGGCGGACTGAGATTGAGAATTGTTTTGGGCGGTATTTTTGCCGCTCACAAACTTTTCATCTTTTTACGTGCTAAAAAAATAATGTATATTTTTATGAATATAAAAATATATTTTAGAGCAAATATTATTTATTTTAAAATAATTTGATTGTTAATTTTTTATTAGAAAATTTCTTTAATTTAATTAAATTTATAGGAAGATATATTATTTTTATAAAAATGTTATATTTCAGTTCAATAATGCATACAAATTTTTTAATATCCAATTTAACATTATTTCACAAACTTTATTCATTTTCTGTAAAATTAAATTTAAAAAAATTAATTTGTTATGTTTTTAAATAATTTGGTCTATTTTCAAATTATAAAAAAAATTTAAAATATATATTTTCCAATATTGACTCTAATAACAAACTTTGAAAATTTAAATTATTTGTTTTTTAAATTAATTAATTTTAATTCACAAAAATTATTTATTTCAATTTTTGTTAAAAAGATTGTGTTTAAATCATATTAACAGCAACACTTTACAAGGGTTACAACTTGCTACGTTTCTTATAGCTACGGCAACACCATATTTTGTATACATCAACACAAAAAAAAATGTTGTTGCAGGCCATCAAGTTTAGAGCAACGTTTTTCATTGCAACACCAAAAAAAAGCGTTGCTGCAAGTCATCTATGGCGTAGTGTCTTTGAAGTGTTGCATTAGATATATTCATATTTTTTATAAAAAAAATGACGTGGTAGATGTGGGCCCCACAACTGCTGACGTGGCAGTGTGGGACCCACAAGGGTGACGTGGCAAGAGGCCCATCATGCTGACGTGGCAATTGTGGGACCCACGATTGCTGACGTGGCAGAAGTGGGGCCCACCTTTGCTGACGTAGCATTTGCTGACGTGATTAGATACCTGTAGTGTTGCATTTGCTGTTTGAAGTGTTGCATTAGATAAATTTATATTTTTTTAAAAAAATATGACGTGGCAGATGTGGGACCCACCACTGTTGACGTGGCAGTGTGGGACCCACAAGGGTGACTTGGGGAATATCATTATATTATATATATATATTGACATCCGTAGGGTTGGATCGGTCAAAAATATTTTTTAAAAAATAGAAACAATAATCCGTAACAAAGCACTAGTTACGAGTCAGATTGAAAATTGTAGTGATCTACTAAGATCTCCAATCAAATTAATTTTTTATTTTCTGACACTTGGGGAATATCATTATATTAGATATATATTGATATCCGTACGGTTGGATCGTTCAAAAATATTTTTTTTAAAATAGAAACAATAATCCGTAACAAAGCACTAGTTACGAGTCATATTGAAAATAGTAGTGATGTACTAAGATCTCCAATCAAATTAATTTTTTATTTTCTGAAACTTGGGGAATATCATTACATTAGATATATATTGACATCCGTACGGTTGGATCGTTCAAAAATATTTTTTAAAAAATAGAAACAATAATCCGTGACAAAACACTAGTTACGAGTCATATTGAAAATAGTAGTGATCTACTAAGATCTCCAATCAAATTAGTTTTTTATTTTCTGAAACTTGTGGAATATCATTATATTAGATATATATTGACATCCGTACGGTTGGATCGTTCAAAAATATTTTTTAAAAAATAGAAACAATAATCCGTAACAAAGCACTAGTTACGAGTCATATTGAAAATAGTAGTGATCTACTAAGATCTTCAATCAAATTAATTTTTTATTTTCTGAAACTTGGGGAATATCATTATATTAGATGTATATTGACATCCGTACGGTTGGATCGTTCAAAAATATTTTTTAAAAAATAGAAACAATAATCCGTAACAAAGCACTAGTTACGAGTCATATTGAAAATAGTAGTGATCTAATAAGATCTCCAATCAAATTAATTTTTTATTTTCTGAAACTTGGGGAATATCATTATACTAGATATATATTGACATCCGTACGGTTGGATCGTTCAAAAATATTTTTTAAAAAATAGAAACAATAATCCGTAACAAAGCACTAGTTACGAGTCATATTGAAAATAGTAGTGATCTACTAAGATCTTCAATCAAATTAATTTTTTATTTTCTGAAACTTGGGGAATATCATTATATTAGATGTATATTGACATCCGTACGGTTGGATCGTTCAAAAATATTTTTTAAAAAATAGAAACAATAATCCGTAACAAAGCACTAGTTACGAGTCATATTGAAAATAGTAGTGATCTAATAAGATCTCCAATCAAATTAATTTTTTATTTTCTGAAACTTGGGGAATATCATTATACTAGATATATATTGACATCCGTACGGTTGGATCGTTCAAAAATATTTTTTAAAAAATAGAAACAATAATCCATAACAAAGCACTAGTTACGAGTCATATTAAAAATAGTAGTGATCTACTAAGATCTCCAATCAAATTAATTTTTTATTTTCTGAAACTTGGGGAATATCATTATATTAGATATATATTGACATCCGTACGGTGGGATCGTTCAAAAATATTTTTTAAAAAATAGAAACAATAATCCGTAACAAAGCACTAGTTACGAGTCATATTGAAAATAGTAGTGATCTACTAAGATCTCCAATCAAATTAATTTTTTATTTTCTGAAACTTGGGGAATATCATTATATTAGATATATATTGATATCCGTACGGTTGGATCGTTCAAAAATATTTTTAAAAAAATAGAAATAATAATCCGTAACAAAGCACTAGTTACGAGTCATATTGAAAATAGTAGTGATCTAATAAGATCTCCAATCAAATTAATTTTTTATTTTCTGAAACTTGGGGAATATCATTATACTAGATATATATTGACATCCGTACGGTTGGATCGTTCAAAAATATTTTTAAAAAAATAGAAACAATAATCCGTAACAAAGCACTAGTTACGAGTCATATTGAAAATAGTAGTGATCTA
This sequence comes from Kitagawia praeruptora, assembly GCA_037693485.1. Classification (NCBI taxonomy): domain Eukaryota; kingdom Viridiplantae; phylum Streptophyta; class Magnoliopsida; order Apiales; family Apiaceae; genus Kitagawia; species Kitagawia praeruptora. The sequence goes on from CM075347.1 coordinate 132,782,295, forward strand.
CTAAGATCTTCAATCAAATTAATTTTTTATTTTCTGAAACTTGGGGAATATCATTATATTAGATGTATATTGACATCCGTACGGTTGGATCGTTCAAAAATATTTTTTAAAAAATAGAAACAATAATCCGTAACAAAGCACTAGTTACGAGTCATATTGAAAATAGTAGTAATCTAATAAGATCTCCAATCAAATTAATTTTTTATTTTCTGAAACTTGGGGAATATCATTATACTAGATATATATTGACATCCGTATGGTTGGATCGTTCAAAAATATTTTTTAAAAAATAGAAACAATAATCCATAACAAAGCACTAGTTACGAGTCATATTGAAAATAGTAGTGATCTACTAAGATCTCCAATCAAATTAATTTTTTATTTTCTGAAACTTGGGGAATATCATTATATTAGATATATATTGACATTCGTACGGTGGGATCGTTCAAAAATATTTTTTAAAAAATAGAAACAATAATCCGTAACAAAGCACTAGTTACGAGTCATATTGAAAATAGTAGTGATCTACTAAGATCTCCAATCAAATTAATTTTTTATTTTCTGAAACTTGGGGAATATCATTATATTAGATATATATTGATATCCGTACGGTTGGATCGTTCAAAAATATTTTTAAAAAAATAGAAACAATAATCCGTAACAAAGCACTAGTTACGAGTCATATTGAAAATAGTAGTGATCTACTAAGATCTCCAATCAAATTAATTTTTTATTTTCTGAAACTTGGGGAATATCATTATATTAGATATATATTTACATCCGTACGGTTGGATCGTCCAAAAATATTTTTTAAAAAATAGAAACAATAATCCGTAAGAAAGCACTAGTTTTAATTTTGCTAGATTTTTGATGCTCCTAGCACTGCATGTATCTGAGAATGAGCTATCCATTACTAACCCGGATAGCAAGTTCAATTGTTTTGTTCAGGAGAAGAGAGTCTTAAGTGATTTGATTCGAATGAACCTAAATGCAGAAGTACAATTGGTATTGTGACAACCCGGGTCAAATCCCGAGTCTTTTTCGAAAATCGGGTCGAGTCCCGATTACGAATCCGAAATAAGCCAAAGTAAACTGGCCCAAATGCAGCCAACTTGGGTAGTCCACAAGCCCACCACAGGCCCCCAAAAGATCATGATTTGTTGGTGCAACTAGTAGTAGTACTTTGCCTTATAAACTGAACAGAAGTCCCAAATTTTCTCGATGTGGGACTGGGGTGTTACAAACTCCCCCACTTAAACTCATGACGTCCTCGTCAGGCCTGAACGGATATCCCATAGGTCCAAGATCGTTCCTCCCTAGCCTTTGTGGGATAATACCGGCTGGCTTCGTGTCCCCACCTCCGGATCTCTGTCCATTGTGGGATAATACCACCAGCCTTCGTGTCCCCACCTCTGGCAACTTGACGAATCAAGCTTTCGAGAGTCGGCTCTGATACCATATGTGACAACCCGGGTCAAATCCCGAGTCTTTTTCGAAAATCGGGTCGAGTCCCGATTACGAATCCGAAATAAGCCAAAGTAAACTGGCCCAAATGCAGCCAACTTGGGTAGTCCACAAGCCCACCACAGGCCCCCAAAAGATCATGATTTGTTGGTGCAACTAGTAGTAGTACTTTGCCTTATAAACTGAACAGAAGTCCCAAATTTTCTCGATGTGGGACTGGGGTGTTACAGGTATATCTACCAATTGTTCATGTAACTGTTTCCTGAAACTCCTATCTCCAACCCCCAAATTTCTTTGCCTTCTAGTGTCACAATGGAGTCTGTGGCTGTGACCAAACAGGCTCCTACCAAAGTGACCAAATCCAGAGTTCCAAAACCACAATATAAAAGACAAACCTCAGGTGTCTCTCAAAAGGCACCTGTTGCAAAAACTACCAAAACTCTTGAGGGGAGTGTGAAGGTGGTAGTGAGTGGTGAGGGACAGGGTGAACATCAAAGAAACCCTAAGGATAAGGAAGGTGAGGCACAACATTTCAGTCTCTCAAAAGACTGTTAATGAACCTACAAGCCAAATTCTAGTTACATCTCTCAACAGGTGTGACTACTGATTTAAGTTCCATTCCAGGAACACTTTTAATTTATATCATATCTAGATTATAATTTTTTTTTATAATACGATATAATCTTGATAGTCTATTTTCAAAAATATTAAAATTATTTTTTAGATACTGTACCAAAATTTTGGATAAAATCCGTAATTTATTATATAAAAAAGGAATAATATCCTGGCTTATTATATACAAGTATATAAAATATCATGTTTTGTTTATATTTAGTATAGATAGATTTTAAATCTTTTAATTATATTTTATATTTTCCAAAACAAATAAATAAATATGAATCTATAAAATTGTGTCACGTTTTTTTGCATAATAACAAAAAATAGTTGATAAGAATTTTGTTGTTACTACTATAAAATTGAACTATATTTTAATTTAATTTAATTAATTTTATAGGATCATCCATGTATCTAGTATTTTTACCAAATTAAAATATTTTGGGCCTAGGTTTTCACCATGGGCCCTTGTTTGGTTTTAGAAGATTTTATGCAAACTCAAAATTTAGAAGGTTCTAGAAAACAACCTATCAATCATTGTATAAATATTGAGCCTATAGGCAAATAAAGAGTGTTGATGGCAAAGAGTGCTGCTTCATCGAGGTTAGTTTTTTTAAAGTTCTTTTTTGGTGGTAGAAATTGAATGTCAGGTTCTTTATCATTTCTCATAAAGGATGAATTAATTTAGGTTGGAAGAAAAAGGATGTCTGGCCTACTTAAAAGTCAGGTCGCCCAGATTTGGTCATTCTGGATGTTGCCATACAGATCTGGTAATGAATTTTCATTTCTCGTGTTTTTTAAGTAAATATTCATCGTACCTAACTATATTCCATGTAAATTCAATGTAAATTTAAAGTATTTTATTTGTTTGTGAGAGTTCATTTAGATGATTTTTAATAATTTGAAATTGGTCTTTTTGTGTAGAAAACAATGAAGATTATGCTCCAAAAAAATTAACCCTATTACTCTCTGGAGGGAGTTCACAATGGAAATCATGTGTAATTTTCTATTATCTTTAACTTTTGCTTAATTGTTTTATGTTGGAATTTTGAAATCTTTAACTAATATGTGTCCTTTGTTTGGCTTAATTTTTTTTATTCTTTTGTATGTATTATACATCATTTGTATATTAATTAATTTTGATATACTTATATGTTATAATTGATTTGTTTATATGTTGTTATCTACTAATTTTTTAGTCTTTCTCCTTCAATCTATTCAATTTCATGATTTTTTGTGCATGCTTGTACGTACCAGCTTATATATGCTAATTAGAAAAAGTTAAGGTGAATCAAAAGATATATATCCACATGAATATTATGAGTAAAAATATAATTTCATGTCTTCCTAATAGCAAAATGATATGTTATCTTCATAGATATATGCTAGAAATATAGTTTCATATCTTTCTAGTAGCAAAATGATATGTTATCTTAGACATATGCTAAGTGTAATTATTAAGGTTATAACATCATGAGATTTCCACATGTGAATTAGATAATTACTATTATAGATTGCTTCAAGGGTATAAATTCAAGTAATAATATATTTGATGTCACATTAATATGTATGTTACGTATTAGAATAATACATTATTTGACGTCATTGAAGTTATATTTTTTCATATTACTAGTTGTTGCACCCTTTTAAATTTCAACCAAAGTGACCCTTTTTATTACCATTTAACCTGATTTTGTCCTTATCACTACAAGAAATCTGGTCTTTACCAACCAATTATAATTGTAGGTAAAAATTTAATAATCGTAGGTAAATAATTTTACCTACCAATATAATATTGGTAGCTATTGGTAGGTAAAGGATGGTGGAGAAAGACTTTTTACCTACATATATTTATATTGGTAGCTAAAAGATTATGTGGACCCTCTTTCTTAATGAATCATCAGATGACGTGTAATTACTTGCATGGCAATTATTGTCCACTTGGCAATTTATTAATCATCAATGTGTCATTTGCTCGATGGTCCACATGGCCACAAGTGATTCGTCCATGTGGCAAACTAATGATCAACGTAGCTTCTTATAGATGTTATTTTGCCCATTATTTCTCAGTAACATCTTAATGTAATTTTAAAATTTCATTCATAACGTAAAACCTAAAAAATGTAATATAAAATTGGATATATTTTTTATAAATATTAATGAACAAACTGCATAAAAAACATACAAAATGTGGTCTCAACGACATAGTTTACAAATTTTATACAGTAAAAATGAAAGAAGATTTACAAGTGATACTAAAAATACATAATCTCATCACCCAAAAAAATAGATAATCTACAAGTATAGCTTTTATATGTCATGCTTCTGGTTTCGTCTCTTAGACTCCTAGCATTTGTCTCCAGGTTCACGATATTGAGTCCATATGCTTTCACAATAATATAACACCATTACGTTGGCCTAAGAAATTTTGTAGCACTTTTTAGCCATCCTTGAAATGGTATATCCTTGTATGTCTTCCTGGTTCTCCTGGTTCTCCACTTATATGATTTGGACATGAACATCTAGCAATAAATGTAATCCAAAAACTAGTTAACTCTATATGTTAGTATGTTATAATAGATATACTGCAAAATGTATTTTTGGGTCATAAAAAATGAAATAATATACTACTTGAAACAATTCATGACTGACCTCATGGCATGAAACTTGTTACTGACATTGGTAGATTCAACAGAAGCGAACTTGATGTGCATGTACATGTACAAGTACCCAATTTATCAGAAATAAGTCGAGTGCCCCTAATCAATTAAAAAAGATACAAGTAAAAAGATTAGCTGTAGGGATAAATCTATACAAGTAATAAACTAGAATATATAAGAATGAGAGAAAAGTACCTAGATCTTGAATAAGTGATAGGTACTCCTATAATGAATTTCAATATGGATATTGTGCATATAACGTGATTTTGGAGTGGAGAGGTCTCCGCAATCGTGAGTTAACAGGAGAGATAATTCCGGAGACAGTTACATATTCAAGTTCCACTATCATCGTTACCACTTAGCTCTATTTTTTTTGGCATTATATAAATTTTTAAAGTTATAATACTTCGTTATAGTTGTATTTATTACTTGTAAGTATAAATAAATATTAATTAATAAAAGGATTGTTATAAATAAATACTTGATAAATTAATAAAAAAATTAAATTGATTTTTTTACCTTAGCACTCGACCCTGGTATTATTAGTTTTTTAAAATGATAAAATTATATTTTTATTAAGTCTCTGCATAAGTATCTGGTCATTTTATAATGTAAAATTAAACTAAGAATTCAATTTTGAAATACATTGGTTAAATAGTAATTTAAAAAAATAAACCTTGGCTAGATAACAAATTTTGGGTAGCTTCGAGAAATTTAGGAAATCCTGGTAACTTTATAGTAATAAATTTGGATCCCAAATTAATGAATGATACGAATAAATATAGAACCTATGAAATCATGAAATTGTGGTGACTAATACCGGCGAGGATTACATAGTCGGTTGCATCATATTTCAACAAATTTTTATTCTATTTTTAATTTTTAAAGAATTTGTTTATTGTTTATCTTAGTATATTTTTGTCAAAAATTGTAATACTTTCTACCTTTCCGTTTATGACATTAAAATTTAATTCAAAGTATCATTTTTATGTTAATTTTAAAATTATTATACATACATCTGTAGTCGCGAAAAGCAGTGCTCAATTTATATTAAAAATTGAATACAAATTAAAGGTAACTAAACATATAGTATTATTTTTATTTAGTAGGTACATTATGTTTAGTTTTCCGAAAATTAATTTTTGAGGCAAATTAATTGGACATGTCAATACATCCAACCACTAAATAGTTGATGTTGATCCCATAATCATAACGTTTCCTAATGTCTATGCGGTCCATGTGGATCCGGAACCTAAAATTTTGGTACTAAGATATTTATCTACCAATAGTTTCTACTCATAAATATTGGTAAGTAAAGACAATTTTTATCTATTAATATATATTGGTAGGTAAATTATTAGTAGGTAAATATAAAATTTCTTGTAGTGTATATATACTCATTAAAACAAGACTTCTAAAACTATCACTTGCTATACTAGACTATCAACTTTTTTATAATGTGTGTACTACCATCAAATCTGGTTAGCTCCGTTAATTTTTTCAAGGGCATTTCAGTCTTTAATTTTTATCATCTTCTTCCTCAAACCCATTTCCACCATTGTTGAAGTTTTTAATAAATTAAAACTTTAATATCTCATTCATTTCTTAACAAAATCAAGTCATTCAAATTGTAATAAAATCATTTTTTTCTCCTCTACGTACAAATTGATATTGATTTTCACTATGGATAAGAAACATCAGCCAAGTAAGATCTTTATACACACCCAGACCCCATTTTGCCATTAAAAATGATCATAAACAAATTTGGTAGTTACGTATACTAAAAGATTTTGGTAAAGATGAAGCTAATTGATTATAGTCCAAGATGTCTTTAGAAGCTTTGATAATAATTTTTGACTAGTCTGTTTCTACAGTATGTTTCTTCAAACCACTACAAGAAAACAAGGGTAAATGTGACCGAACAAATATGACTGCGGCACTGCGGCTAGACCTGGCAAATCGGGTAAACGGATCGGTTTCGGATCGGATCTGCTTCGGATCGGATCCACTTTCGGTTAAGGTATTATTTAGAGCCTGTTCGGTTCGGATCGGATCTGATTCGGTTCGGATCCACTTTCGGTTAAGGTACTATTTAGAGCCTGTTCGGTTCGGATCGGATCTGATTCGGTTCGGGTAAAATTCGGATTAAAATCGGATAAATTTTGGATTAAGATCGGATCAAATTCGGTTCGGTTCTCCTTCGGATTTTTACTGTTTGGATCGGATTTTGTTTGGATGTAGGACCATTCGGTTCGGATCGGATTGTCGAGATATATCTAATTTTTTGATGTACCCAAATTTTCAAAAACCAAAAAATTATTTTGGCTTGAGATCTTAGCAATGAACAACTAAATTGACTAGTAGTACTAGTAACTAGTGCTTTCTTACAGCTTTTTGTTTCGTTTTAAAAAAAATATTTCTCGACGATCCAACTGTCGGATGTCAAAATATATCTAATTTAGTGATATTCGCAAATTTTCAAAAATAAATTAATTAATTTGGTTGGAAATCTTAGTAGTCAACTACCGAATTGACTAGTACTCGTAACTTGTGTTTTGTCACGGATTGTTATTCTATTTTTTTAAAATTATTTCTCTACGATCCAACCATACGGATCTCAAGATATATATAATCTAGTAATATTCCGAAATTTTCATAAAATAAAAAATTAATTTGGTTGGAGATCTTAGTAGTCAACTACCGAATTGACTAGTACTCGTAACTAGAGTTTTGTCACGGATTGTTATTTTATTTTTAAGAATTATTTCTCGACGATTCAACCATACGGATCTCAAGATATATCAAATCTACTGATATTCCCAATTTTCAAAAAATAAAAAATTAATTTGGTTGGAGATCTTAGTAGTCAACTACCGAATTGACTAGTACTCGTAACTAGTGCTTTGTCACGAATTGTTAATTTTATTTTTTAAAAAATATATCTCGACGATCCAACCGTACTGATCTCAAGATATATCTAATTTAGGGATACACCATAATTTTCAAAAAATAAAAAATTAATTTTGTTGGATATCTTAGTAGTCAACTACCGAATTGACTAGTACTCGTAACTAGTACTTTGTCACGGATTGTTGATTCTATTTTTTAAAAATTATTTCTCAACAATCTAACCGTACGGATCTCAAGATATATCAAATACAGTGATATTTCCAAATTTTTAAAAAATAAAAAATTAATTTACTTGGAGATTTTAGTAGTCAACTATTGAATTGACTAGTACTCGTAACTAGTGCTTTGTCACGGATTGTTGTTTCTACTTTTTAAAAACAATTTCTCGACGATCCAACCGTACGGATCTCAAGATATATCTAATTTAGTGATATTACCAAATTTCAAAAAAATAAAAAAATAATTTGGTTGGAAATCTTAGTAGTCAACTACCGAATTGACTAGTACTCGTAACTAGTGCTTTGTCACGAATTGTTGATTCTATTTTTTAAAAATTATTTATCGTAGATCCACTCATACTGATCTCAAGATATATCTAATCTAGTGATATTCCAAAATTTTCAAAAATAAAAATTAATTTGGTTAGAGACCTTAGTAGTCAACTACCGAATTGACTAGTACTCGTAACTAGTTATTTGTCACGGATTGTTGATTCTATTTTTTTAAAAATATATCTCGACGATCCAACCGTACGGATCTCAAGATATATCTAATTTAGTGATATTCCCAAATTTTCAAAAAATAAAAAATTAATTTGTTTGGAGATCTTAATAATCAACTACCGAATTGACTAGTACTCGTAACTAGTGCTTTGTCACGGATTGTTGATTCAATTTTTTAAACATTATTTCTCGACGATCCAACCGTACGGATCTCAAAATATATCTAATCTAGTGACATTCCCAAATTTTCAAAAAATAAAAAATTAAATTGGTTGGAGAACATAGCAGTCAACTACCAAATTTACTAGTACTCGTAACTAGTGCTTTGTCACGGATTGTTGATTCTATTTTTTAAAAATTATTTCTCGACCATCCAACCGTACGGTCTCAAGATATATCTTGTATAGTGATATTTTCAAATTTTCAAAAAATAAAATATTAATTTGGTTAGAGATCTTAGTAGTCAACTACCGAATTGACTAATACTCGTAACTATTGTTTTGTCACGGATTGTTGATTTATTTATTTTTTTAAATTATTTCTCGCCGATTCAACCGTTCGGATGTCAAGATATATCTAATTTAGTGATATTTCCAAATTTTCAAAAAATAAAAAATATTTTTTAAAAAATACATGTGTCAAAATTTATTAAATAAGACCGAATATGTCAAAATTAGATACATCACTTATATAACGCTTCCATAAGCGTTATGGAAGTGAATGCACTCACTTAGACAACGCTTTAATAAGCGTTATATAAGTGAATGCACTTTAATTTCTATCTAGAATATGCATAATTTATTTATTTATTTATTTATTTTCTAATTATGTGCAGAATTTATTAATTTATATTTGCAAATTGAATTAAAATATTATTATATACAAAATATCGTAAGCAATATTCAATGACAATAATAAATATATAGCAAATCAGAAAATATAAAAATTGACAAAACTAAACAAATAAAGGTCAAAGAAATATTAATCTATATAAAATTATTTTATCGGATATTTTTCGATTAAGTTATTTTTAGTTTCGGATTTACATCGGATTCAAGTCATATTCGGTTCGGGTAAATTTTTATTCGGATTTGATCGGTTCTGATTATAATCGGATACATGGTTATCATTGGATACAGTATTTCGGATAATTTTTGGTTAAATTTCCGGTTCGGTTAATTTTCGGATCGGGTCAAATCGGTTTTCGGATCGTTATCGGATTTGATTAAATTGGACCGGTTTCGGTTCGGATTCGGATTATTTTGGTTTCGGATACAATTTCGGATAATCTATTTCGGATCCAATTTCGGATTCGGTTCCACATATTTCGGTTCGGTTTTTCGGATCCAGACCCATTTTGCCAGGTCTAACTGCGGCTAAATATGACCGCCAATCGCCAATTGAGGCAGCTCTCAAGTAGGTAGCATATGTAATTGAGCAACCCACACTTGTACTTGGCCTTTCCTGCCCTCTTGGCAAAACATCGTTTCAGCCTCTAATAAATTTGTTGTACCTCTTATGAGGCTCTTGATCTTTTGTTCACTTTTTCTTCTATATACATTTAGTTATATGATTTTTTTAATATTTTTCTTCGTAGTCATTTCAATTATAAAATTATTAAAAAATTAATGTAGGCATTTTCAAGAAATGTGCTATTGTCAATCTTTTTGTTGCAGTTGCAAAAACTTTATTTTTATGTAGATGATGGATCAACTTTTAGGGTTTTCAATTTGATATTAAGATGGAATCGTCGGTGACCTTTTACCATTTCCGATATGTTAAAACCCTACTCTTCAAATGTTCTGAAGCCTGTATTTAATGTATCTCCTCGGGTTTGCACTTGAGAAGATAATTTAATCATTTAATCTAGTTTTATTCTCTAGATGTGGATCATTCGTTATGATTAACTATAAATTCATGAGTTCAAATCTTCTACACCATTTTAGGTGTGCCACTCCATGTGCCACCTTAGGTGGTTATTTTTTATTGGCTCATCTCTCATTAATATAAATGGGACCCCCCTTGCATTCACACCAACCACCCAATCAAAAACAACCACCTAAGGTGGCACATGAAGTGGCATACCTAAAGTGGTGTAGAAGATTTGGACTCTAAATTCATAAGCTAATTCAATCATTTAACCTATGTTTTGTACTCTAGGTGGGGATCATTGATTAAATGCTTTCTAAAGTTTTTTATATTTGATTTTCTTAAAAAACAAAATTGATATGGGCTAAAAGTAAGGCCTAAAGACACATTTAATGTGGCATTAATTAGGCCCAGTATGGTCCAAACAAGGAGCCCATTTATGGGGCCCAAAAGCCCTAATTAAATATTAATTTCGTAATAATTAATATTAAGGGAAATAAATAGCTCAGCAATAAGAGACCGACAAGGAAACATTATCTTTAAGAGTAGCCTCCAAGGCACCCAATTCGATATACCAACTTTAGTTAAGTGTTATATAATGGACTTTCAAGTGTATTTTTCTTGTCCCCCAAAGTTCTTTACTGTTGTGTTGCTTCTTTAAAAAAAAAGTATATCACATATTGAGTTTTTACAGTAGTATTCATACACTTTAAACATAACTGTCAACATAACTGTCAACCGAAATATAAATTTGTGTTTGTCCAGGACTTGTTTATGACTTCTCTGTTGAATAAAATATTGAATTTTATATTTTATTGAGCATTCTGCCATTCATACCATGGTTGGAATTGTGCACGGTTATTACATTGTATTTATTTCCTTTATATTTTATAGGTGAAACTGATTGTTTGTATTTGTTTGTTAATGTTCCATTCTGTATCTAGGAAAAACAACCAGACCATGCCAATTGACATACTTTATATTTTTCACATTAGCTTTAGTTTCAGATCCAAACTTGAAAAAAATTACAAATTCATCTATAATTAGATAGTAAGTCCCCGTATATTATTCAATAGTAGCTACTAAACATAACTATTTCTTGTGATTATACTTTGTGTTATTTGTGTCATTTGGTGTGTGGAGCTTCATTTGAATGTTAATGACTTAATCAAGCTTATGCTTCAGGTTATTTATATATATATATATATTTGGTGTTCTAATGGATCATAATTGGGTAAAAGCACCCCGTATGTCAAAAGAATATGAAAAAGGTGTGGACGAGTTCTGTAAGCTTGCAGGTCAACATGCAAAGGATATTAGATTCATTTTGTGTCCATGTCAAAAGTGTTTGAATATTTTAGAAGTTAATGGCCTGGACAAGTTGAAGGAACATTTGATGTGTGAAGGTATTGATAAAACTTATACGTGTTGGACATATCACGGAGAAAAGAAAGGTGAACGTAGCTCAAATAATATGGATTCAAATTATCAGTTCATAGATGGAATGGATACCAATTTTATGGCAGACGTCGAGGGTAGTAATTCTAGTGATGAAAGTGATATCCCCAATATGATCAATGAAGAGTTACGAGATCATCCTGATATGAATGAGAGGTTAAAGGATGATGCTGCTTTACCATTGTGGCCTGGGTGCACCAAGGCTTCTAAATTATCAGCTGTATTGACTTTGTATAACTTAAAAGCAGGACATCAAATTTCTGATATGTTCTTCACGGAGATGCTCACAGCTGTTAGTGATCTCTTGCCAGATGGAAATGTCCTTCCCCGTAAAACCTATAAGGCTAAACAAATGCTCAAATCCATTGGATTAGTACATAAAAGGATTCATGCTTGCCCTAATGATTGTATTCTATATCGAAAGGAGTATGCGGAGTTTAATGATTGTCCAAAGTGTGGTTTACAACGTTATAAGAATAACAATTCTCCCGCCAAGGTCATGTGGTACTTCCCAATAATACCTAGACTTAGGCGATTGTATGCTAGTGTAGAAGATGCTAAAAATTTGACATGGCATCATGATGGGAGAGTCAAAGATGGGATGTTAAGGCACCCCGCTGATTCACCTCAGTGGAAGACATTTGATGATAGATATAAGGATTTTGGGAAGGAGCCAAGGAATCTTCGTCTAGCACTTTCAGCAGATGGAATGAACCCGTACCGTCTTCAAAATTGTTCGCATAGTACATGGCCCGTGATTCTGATGATATATAACTTAGCACCGTGGCTTTGCATGAAGCACAAATATATGATGATGTCTACTTTGACATCAGGTCCTGTACAACCTGGTAATGACATTGATGTATACTTGGCACCTTTAATTGAGGATTTGAAGCTACTGTGGGAAGAGGGCATTGAAGTACAAGATGCATATAGAAAAGATCAATTCAGGTTGAAGGCCATGTTGTTTGGAACAATAAGTGATTTTCCTGCTTACGGCAATCTTTCAGGATACAGTGTGAAAGGCTATTATGCATGTCCTTTGTGTGGTGAGGAGACTGATCATATCCGATTGAAAAATTGTAAGAAGTGTGTTTATATGGGGCATAGGAGGTGGTTGGGACCAAATCATCGATACAGAAATATGCCACTGGCATTCAATGGTGAAGTGGAAGAAAGAGGGGCCCCTCCTATACCATCTGGTGATGAAGTGCTTAAAGAGGTTGAAAACATAAACACACAGTTTGGTAAGAACTTTGCAAAAGATGTTCCTACAAGGGGTTGGAAGAAGCGTTCAATATTTTTTGAATTAACTTACTGGAAGGACCTCTATGTTAGACATTTTATCGATCTCATGCATGTGGAAAAAAATGTTTTTGATAGCTTAATTGGTACCTTGCTTGGTGTCCAAGGTAAAACTAAAGATGGTCTTAGCGCGAGGCAGGATATGATGGAGATGGGTATTAGACATGCCTGTAGAGAAACCAGGAAAATCAACACCCTATTTACCTCCTGCTGCTCATACTCTATCCAGGGCTCCATTCTATCAAGGTGCCTAAAGGATACTCATCCAACATCAAGAGACTTGTTTCTTTGAGTGATTTAAAACTGAAGGGATTGAAATCACATGATTGTCACGTCATCATGGAGAATTTACTTCCAATTGCTCTGCATTCCATTTTACCAGATAAGGTGCGGGTGACGATCACAAAGTTATGTTGGTTCTTTAAATCAATGAGTAGCAAAGTCATTGATCCAAGAAGGTTGTCATATCTACAACGACAAATTGTTGAGACACTTTGTGAGGTTGAGATGTACTTTCCACCATCCTTTTTTGATATCATGGTTCATCTGGTTATACACCTGATTTATGAGACTCGTATGTGTGGTCCTGCTCGTATGAGATGGATGTACCCGGTTGAGCGATATTTGAAAATCTTGAAAGAGTATGTGATGAACATGTCTCGACCGGAGGGTTGCATTGCTGAACGCTATTTAATAGAAGAAGCAATAGCGTTTTGGTCGGAATTTATTCCAAATGTGGAAGCAATTGGTTTGCCAAATTATCGTCATAGTGGTAGGATTGATGGTGAAGGTGTGACCGGAGGTCAACAAGTTGAGATCGATAGTGCTCAATGGCATCAGGTGCATCTTTGCGTTCTACACAACACTGTTGATGTTGTTCCTTTTGTAGAATTGCATAAGGAAACTATTAGTGTAGAACATCCGGACAAAGGTGCTAATTGGATAGAAGTGGAGCACAATCGCACATTTATTGATTGGTTCAAAAATTATGTCACAAATGAGTTACTGCAAATCACTGAATCAGTATCAGATAGAGTTAAATGGTTGGCAAGAGGCCCTGATCCATTTGTGTATTGTTATAAATGTTATTTGATAAATGGATATACTTTTTACACTCTAGAACATGATGCAACGAGCACAATGCAGAATAGTGGAGTTGCAATTACTGCGACGGCATTACACCAATCGTCAAATAATGAAGAACCAGTTTTATCTGATAAAACATATTTTGGAAGGGTTGCACATATTTGGGAGCTCGACTATGTAGGATTTAGGGTGCCAGTGTTTTATTGCAATTGGGTCAATAATGTCGGTGGTGTACATGTTGAAGAATCAGGGTTTGTACGGGTTGATCTTGCTAAGGTTGGGTACAAAGATGATTCGTTCATAATGGCAACACAAGCCCAATAGGTTTTCTATGTTACTGATCCTATTGATAAGAAGTGGTCCATTGTTGTCTTGTCAAACAAGCTGAACAATAGTTATCAAGTTAACGATGGTGTAGATGAAGAAGTTGATAATATAGATGACCCTTTTGTCGGAGTAAATTTTCCCACAAGTACGAGCGACGTTGATGATTATGAATGTTTTTATTCTAGAACTGATCATGATGAGGGCGAATATGTGAATCCAGAATTTTATAATGTGCATGGACATGAAAGATCCAAACCTACTAAAAAATGCAAAAGGACAATCAAATCCAAGAAATGTACGTATGCTTTCTTATTATAAACTTTTCTCATAAAACTAATCGTCTTAATTATAGTGTAAGAATTTTATGTTTTAATATTTGTCTTAATTTTTTTCATATTAGATTATGCTTGCTATAGTGTATAAGGATTTTCTATTTTAATCTAATAAATGTTTGCATTCTTTTTAATCTTGTATCCACTAGTGTTATGCTTATTTTTGTCTTTAAACTTGTATTTGTCCTGTATTAAATGTTGTTTTTTTGCTTGTTTAGGATCATGACTTCTGGATCCGGCGGCACTAGTGGCACTGATGGCACTAAGGATAGTGGTGTCACCGCGAAAAGTTCGAGGCAGGGCATAGTAAATATGCTTAAGGTTAAGAGAGCTAGGACTAAAGGCATATGCCAAAGGGTAATTGAAAAAAAAATAATGACCAGCTATACTTGTGTATCTGTAAGAAACTGCCAATTTACATACCAATATCCTTTTTGTATCTGTACGTGATTTGGAATGAGAGGGGACAACCGATTGGTAAAGAGTTAGTGACCTTAGTAAATTTCATCGGCTCTTTTGCAAGAAGGAATTTTCCAATCACTTGTGATGATTGGCGTAAAAAGGAATGGGAGATTTTGAAACAAAATTTGTGGGATGAAGTTAAGGTACTTCTGTTTCATGATCACTACCTTGTTAGAGTAGGTGTACATGAAGACAAGAATAATACATTGCCAAGAATGTATTTGATGATAATTGAAGAAAGGGCAATACCTTGCCAAAACCAAGAATGTTTCCATACCTTGCTCACTCCACAATCTATCCTATTTAGATTGCTATATAAACATGTATTGTGCCATTGTAATGAGGATAGAAGATTATCCAACATTAATACAATGTAGACTATTGTGTTATCTCTCTTTAGTCTAGTATAGTTATTATCTGTATTATATACAACTATACAATTGTTATATTCTATTATGGTATCAGAGCTTTTAATTACAGATTCTCTAAAAGAGGACCTCCTTCCATTTGATGCAAGATTATCTGCATGGAGAACGTCTTCTATACGTGAGATGACTTTATATGCCAAGCTTTCCAGTACTCTTGAATAACTCTCAAGAACAGCACGCCCAACGTCTCCATTGTATTGGATTTTACTTATGTCTAGTTGAGATTGAGGTATTCCAGGGAATCTATGCTTCAGAATCATTAGGATGGTCTCCAATCTTTCTTCAAACAGCTCTCTCTTTTCCAAACTTACAGTTGAACTCCAAGACGACTTTCCATTTTTATCGTTCACCTTCCTCCTCCAGATCACCTTGGATGCCTCAATCCTATTCTTGAGATCAAGAATTTTATGCTCTGTTGATAAGTCCATCGTTGTAAGGAAAACGTCAGGATCAAAATTATCCAGTGTGATACTTTTATACACCGAGTCCCCAAGGCTTGTTTTCCCTTTCTTAGGGAGAGATTCAATGTAGTTTTCAGGGATCTCCATTTCTGTTATTATCTGTGCATTTATAGCCATGGATGCTTTAAGTACTTGGTTTACAGAGTCCTTCTGGAAATGCAGCCATTTCCTCGTTATATCAGATAAACCATTTGGAGGCACCTTGGGGGTAGGTACCCACCATTTATCTTCATTTCTCTTACTTTTCTTGTCTGAGTTCTTTGACACATAAGTAAATTCGTTTTGATCTTTAAAGTTATCTAGACAGTCAATAAGCATCGCATCAAGCTTGCGTAGGGCAGGAATGTTCATGAGAAGATCACTTCGCTGTCTTGTAGTCATGACTTCCATATTAATCCCATTATTGTTCTGTTTGGAAGGTACAAACTCTACAATGTGATCTGTGACCGATAGATACCAGTCTATTTCTTTCCTCCACCTTGCTTTCCTTTCTGGTTGCATTGGTTCTAATCGTGCAATTTCACCAAAGATAGAAGCTGCAAGATTTGTGATGGCATTTAACAATGCCAATGCCGATGAAGATGAAGAGGCGTGGGAGATTTTGCAAAAATCATTCCAAGGAGTCGAGAAAGTAAAAAAGGTGCGGCTCCAACTTCTTCGTGGCGAGTTCGAAAACATAAAAATGAAGGCCTCGGAAAATATCGGTGAATATGTTACGCGTTTGAAAACGGTGACAAATGAAATGAAAAGAAATGGAGAAAGCCTCGATGATGTTCGGGTGATGGAAAAATTGCTCCGTTCGTTGATAAGAAAATTTGATTATGTTGTTACGTCTATCGAGGAGTCAAAAGATCTGTCCACAATTTCAATTGATGAGCTAGTTGGTTCACTTCAAGCACACGAGCAGCGAATGAATCAATATGATGATGAAAGCCATTTGGAGAAGGCGTTGCAAAGTAAAGTATCCATCAATGACAGTTCAGGAAGCAGCAGTAGCAGCAGTTCAAGGAGGGAGCATCAAGGGCCTCACAGCCCTCCCTTCGATCTTGCTCAGTTTTTTATTATTATTTTTTTTTCGCTTCCGCACAAGGCACTACATGGAGCAAAGGACAAACGCATCATTTCGGAAATCACCGACATCATATTCATCATCTTTTCAACAATAACAGCCCCATACAATAGCCCAACATCAATCAAGTCTCCATTCTTAGAGAGACTAATGAAGCAAAATTTGCATCTTCTACAAATTTCTGAAAATTTCTGCAGTTTTCTACATCTTCTGAAAATTCTGCATTTCTTGAAATGCGCAAGCAATAGATTGTGATTAAGTATTAACGAAGATTAGATATAATAGAAGGGTATAAGGGAAAATTTTATCAATTTTTTTGACAAAATTCTGATTAAGGACCGGATAGATAGATTAATATCCAGATAAGAAGATGCGTTAAAATGTTTATGCCGAGAAATAACTAATAATAAACTATTGTACTTGCACACTAATATCTGTTGAAACATAAGTTCTGCAGATTTTATTACAAGATATAGTACAGAGCAGGGTAGAAATATGGGGCTGTTTTCACAACATGAAGATGAAGCTTGGAATGCAAAGTCGGGTTTGAGGGGGAGTGTTAGAATTCAACCCTCCTAAAAGAGATGAATCTTTGAATTAAAATAAGAAGGTTGCATTACAAAGAAAAGAATACAACAACTATTATTTAGAATAATACAAACCGTGTGGAATAATTGTTACTTGCATGCATTGTCAAAGAAAGCATCCTAAATAAAAGGTAGGCAAGGTAGGTTTGGAATAGCTTGGTTTGAAAGGTTGGTATATAGATAACTTAAGCCATGATGTTAGTATGTTATTTTGAAGGTTATAAATAGGTTCATTGTATTGTCTTTGAGATATACAACCGAGTGAAAATATTGTAGAGAGAAAAGAAACAGAGCCGAAGCTCTTTGTTGTGAGGAAAAAGAAAAGGCTGAAGCCTTGTTGTTGTATAAGAAAGTTGTAGCTTATTATTATTAATATATACAGGTGTGTGTTTGTGTTATACAAAGTTTTTTTTTATATATTTGGTGCAAGGCCCATCTTCGTTTCCAACATACCTCACTACTGATAGTTGTTAAGTTCTGAATTAAAGTCTGTTACATAGGAAAAATTAATTACTGGGAAAACTATTAGCACATCCACCACGAGATTCACATCCAGTAGGTTGCTGCTAGATTGTGATTAAGTATTAACGAAGATTAGATATAATAGAAGGGTATAAGGGAAAATTTTATCAATTTTTTTGACAAAATTCTGATTAAGGACCGGATAGATAGATTAATATCCAGATAAGAAGATGCGTTAAAATGTTTATGCCGAGAAATAACTAATAATAAACTATTGTACTTGCACACTAATATCTGTTGAAACATAAGTTCTGCGGATTTTATTACAAGATATAGTACAGAGCAGGGTAGAAATATGGGGCTGTTTTCACAACATGAAGATGAAGGTTGGAATGCAAAGTCGGGTTTGAGGGGGAGTGTTAGAATTCAACCCTCCTAAAAGAGATGAATCTTTGAATTAAAATAAGAAGGTTGCATTACAAAGAAAAGAATACAACAACTATTATTTAGAATAATACAAACCGTGTGGAATAATTGTTACTTGCATGCATTGTCAAAGAAAGCATCCTAAATAAAAGGTAGGCAAGGTAGGTTTGGAATAGCTTGGTTTGAAAGGTTGGTATATAGATAACTTAAGCCATGATGTTAGTATGTTATTTTGAAGGTTATAAATAGGTTCATTGTATTGTCTTTGAGATATACAACCGAGTGAAAATATTGTAGAGAGAAAAGAAACAGAGCCGAAGCTCTTTGTTGTGAGGAAAAAGAAAAGGCTGAAGCCTTGTTGTTGTATAAGAAAGTTGTAGCTTATTATTATTAATATATACAGGTGTGTGTTTGTGTTATACAAAGTTTTTTTATATATATTTGGTGCAAGGCCCATCTTCGTTTCCAACATACCTCACTACTGATAGTTGTTAAGTTCTGAATTAAAGTCTGTTACATAGGAAAAATTAATTACTGGGAAAACTATTAGCACATCCACCACGAGATTCACATCCAGTAGGTTGCTGCTAGATTGTGATTAAGTATTAACGAAGATTAGATATAATAGAAGGGTATAAGGGAAAATTTTATCAATTTTTTTGACAAAATTCTGATTAAGGACCGGATAGATAGATTAATATCCAGATAAGAAGATGCGTTAAAATGTTTATGCCGAGAAATAACTAATAATAAACTATTGAACTTGCACACTAATATCTGTTGAAACATAAGTTCTGCGGATTTTATTACAAGATATAGTACAGAGCAGGGTAGAAATGATATAGTGAAAATCAGAACATGCATCACTATACATTTTTATTCATCTTCAGAGTTCAGGTTCTTTTGCTACATACTTAAGCAATACATATATTATTACAGAGATGGTAACTAGTAGGCCTAATAATGTCATTGCAACTATATTATTTTTCTCGGCTACAATATAACAAGTCTGAATCTAAATTATAATAGTACTAGGAATATATATAGACCTACAGATTATCTAAAAAAAAATTGGATGAACTTTGAAAAAAATATTAATTTTTTTTTAAAATTTTTAAAAAATTGGACCCCCTCCCATTTTGCTCTAGGTCCGTCACTGCTCAAAGACATTGTTGAACATAAACTTGTGTACTTGAACATTGATCATGGCCTCACATTTGCACAATTAGTCAACTATCTTTAAGTTTGTTTCTTTAAAATTGACAGACGCTGCCCTGTGGTGTTTTCAAAGAGGCAATAATATTGTCTTATGCTGTTTGCATGTTTCATATCCTTTAATTTGGTAGTATTTGTTTAAGTACATAGTGTCAGTTCTTGAGTTGTTTATGTCTTTATATAAGTCTACGTCTTGGCTCTTGCTTTGTACCCGCACACTCGAATAAAACGTACATGGGCTTTATAGAAGTAGGATTTGTTTCAAATGTCTTTGACATAGGAGTATACCAGACCAAACAAAACTGCAATGTCCTGGTCCATATATGGCCTCAACTATCTAGACAAATTCAAAATATCAGGAATTCCACGCCAAAAACTTTGCTTATTAAGTCAAATTCTGAAGGCTGATATGTGTAGCTTGAAAAAACACTTCTATGTGTTTCGAGAATTAAGATAATTTTAGAGGCGTTTTTTGACAACGGAATCTAAATTATTACTTTCGAAAATACAGTAATCAACCTACTCAACAAATAATTATAATTTTCGCCTTAGGCAACAAAATGCCTAGAGCCCGCACTATTGAAACTATAACTTGTTATCTGTTCTACTTTAGATTCAGAAAAATATTGTTTGAATTTCAGGATTAAAAAAATAAAGAACTGTTCTGAAAAGAAGGAAATACATCAGCACAATAAATGTTTATTGCATAGTAAAAAGCTTTTAACAAGACACTACACGCCCTCAAATGAATCCCAGTACAGAAAAAATTATGCTCATGCATGATGGCGCACAAAAAATAATAATTACTCATTGACGTGATTACTCATTGTTTTGCATTTAATTGATTGTGAAACAAATGTGTAGGAAACTTTCAATGGCATTGGAGATGAACATAGAAAAAAATCATTACTCGTGCCGGTGACCTACATCGGCAGTTTAGAACTAGATTGAGGAATCTTGCGAGAGATGATGATGGTAACTACTCCGCAGAACCACCTACTCTGTATGCGCACTTTTCTAGTGTGGCACCTTACTGGAAGGATTTTGTGGAATATGCAATGCAAGAGGATTTCATGGTATAGTTATACTTAAGTGATTTTTCATATTTAAAAATTATTTACTCTATTGTATATTTTATTTGGCTAAGAAATTGCAATTGCAGACAAAAAGTAAAAAGAATAAAGAACAAGCATTGGGAATGGAGGCACGGTACAAGAAGTCTCGTGTTGGCTATGCTCGTATCAGAGAGATACTTGTAAGTTCTTTTTAAGCAACTATATCGAACATTGTTTGACCTGCGTTGATTGCAATAGTACATTTAAGAGCTTAGTTATGTTATATATCAATCATTTTTTATGTTCTGATTAATGCGATAACTCCTACGATAAGGCATTGGTGACACTAATTTGCATTAAAATTCTAATCAGCAACTCTTCTGCAATATGTAGAATTTTATGAAGTAATGTTAATTGTTTTAAGAAAGAGTATCATGTATCCTGTTTTGCTTTATAAAATTATTTACGGGCAAAAAAAGAAAAAAAAAATCTTTCTACAGAAAGTAGTACTGCAATTCAGGTACTGACAGTTTAGTCCGAGTTTCTAAATACTAAAGTTTCATGTACAATTGGTGAAGACTAGCAAAAGATGGCTAAAATCAAGAACAATACAGTATCAAAGATTATTTTTGTACAGGAAAATTTGAAGTCTGCTTTCAATATGGTCCAAATGACCAGAAGACTATAGATACCACCACAATGAATACTAGTGAACTATAGGAGTATTATATACTAGTATACCATTATTGGTCAGGAAATAAGGTACAGTTATAAGCCATGTGGAACGCCAGAAGCAAACAATATGGATACTTTGGTCTAGTTCAGTCAATTACTGTGAACTTATGTCTCGTAGTTTTTTTTTTTTTGCTAAATCTTATGTCTCGTAGTAGTTGTTTTAAGGTTCTGCAACTTTCTCTATTTATTTAAACAATAACCAGAGTACGAATAAGATAGGTGAATGTTGTAGATTATACATTTTAACTACTACCCCCCACCCCCTGCTTTTTAACTAGTAATGTCTAAAGATTTAAAACATTTTTGTCATTTTACTTGTTTTATTTTTACGGATGTATGCTGAGATATCTGAATATATGTGGTATGGATTAGTTTTATGGCAACATAAATCAGAGACCAGGTGTATGATGTAATTTCACAAATATTTCCTTGTCTTTATTTCCTTCTTTGGACATATATAAATTATAAGATTTTCAGATTCAGAAGAAAATTGATAGAGGTGAAAAAAACCATGTTGTGAGTCGACTAGAGGCTTGGGAATATGGAAGGAGTAATAAAAACGGGGTAGTGAATGATCCTGTTGCATTGGAAGTCCTTGAGAATGTGGTAATAACCATCTTTCGAGTTTACTAGTTCACTGATCAGTGACATTCTACTAGTACAAATTAGCATTGTTTTGAAATTGTGTTTTTTGTTAATAGGCTACCATATCAGAGAAATTGGGAGAACATGAGCTCACGAATATTGGAACTGATGACTTGCTTTCTCGGTTAATACCAAAGGAGTATTCAGGACGAGTAAGAGGTACAGGATGGGGTGTAACTAAGACCTCATTGCAGAATGTATCAACTGTGAGCAAGATATCAAAGTTGGAAAATGATGTTGCTTTTTTGATAAATGAAATCAAGGAGTTAAAAAGCAAAGGCTATAATCCTGGTATGCCATCTGGAGGTTCCAGCCATATGGATAATTTTGACATGGATAATGAAGTTGACGGTGAACGTAACGATAAGCATGGTTCAGTTTTAGGTGAAGACCTTCCAGAGGTATATATTCATCTCTAGAATCTATTTTAGGTGACAATCAAGTCTGACTATTACTTATATATACAGTTATAAAGTGGTACATGGGATAACTATTACTTTAAATTTTCTATTTTTAATGTAGGGGAAAAATATTTGCTATTTGTATGTGGATCCCGATCGTAGATATGTTGGTCAGAGTTAAAAACTCCTTTGCCCAGATGCTGTGACGAGGCCAATCTTGTTGGGGATGCTCCGGGATATTTTCTTGCATGGCCACGCAAATTGGTCTACATGAAACTTGAGGTTGAGTATATAATTTTGTTAATAGATGCAAATGAGTTTAATTTCCGATTTTTTCCCAGAGTAATACTTGGCTTTTCTTACGTATGCTCAGTATTTATTATTTAATTTTGCTTGCTATATCATGTTCCAACACAAGCTACATAAACTCAAGTCCTAGTGGATATCACAACCATGCCAGTTGAGAAAATGAACAGAAGTACAATGCGTTACAACCTGAGAGTAAAGACAGAGCAGAATGACACACCTGATAAAATTCCATTAACTTCAGTTAAATTGTATTTTATTCAGCCATAAATTAATCCAATCTAAAGTTATTGAGAAGTAGTAAATTATTTTATTAATATGACACCTCCTTTGCCAGTTGTTAAGTATTGATATTATTGTTTGATATTTTTATTGTTTTGATATTTTCAAGACAACTCCAAGAACCAAGAACAAGAAAAAAAGTATGCATGCTATGGGCCATAAGAAGATCGAGAATAAAGAGAAGGAGAAAGCAGATCAGTCAATTGCTGCTGTTTCTTCAAGACAACTAGGCTATCATCTCCCACCAGATGTTTGTCACGATGGAGTTATGGATTTTGTTCGTTTTGCTATTGGATTTGATCGTGTCACTGATATAGAGGTTGAAATGGGACCATATTGGAATGCGGACCTGTGGATCGAACATATTAACAAGGAGAATATTTTGGAGGTACTGAATACCCGGTGGTTAAGTGCAACCAGCAACATCTTCTATATTAGGTAATTTGACTTGTCAACAAATTTCAGGATTTTTCACGACATCAACCAAGTTTTAATCATATTCTTTTTCTTAAATATAGGTATTTGTGTGAGGTCTATTTGTCCAAAAGTCCTGACTTGGCACCAAAATTCTCTTTTATATCGCCACATCTTGTGTCTCCCTTGGTCGAAAACTCTGTTAATTTTTTGGCAACTTGTTTACAAGGGTATGTTGACAAAGACCACCTAATGTTTATGCCATATAATGTTGGGTAAGTTACATTTTTAACACACATGTATCATTGAATTTATACTTGGATCTATTTTATGTAATTAGTTCTGACTACAAAAAAATCTATTTTTAAGATGTTACTAATTAATAGTCAGATACAAGATTCAGCTTTGTTATGATTTATAAATGTGCTGCTCTATTAAATTTAAATTATGTCACTAGAAGCATGCATGCAGATAGTTATTATACATGGAGTACAGGAGAATTAATTAACTTAAATATAAGTTGGCATGGTCAGGCCAGAAGCTAGGCCACATACTGATAAGGCCCGGCAGTGACAATAAGAACAACTATTACTAATGTTTTAGATTTTATCCTATGGGTACTGTTCAAGCAGCCACGATTGATGTTTACTTTCAACATCATACATACAACATCAGTCTGCATACAATATTCTGCATACGACTTATGGCCGACAATCTGCAGAATGTCATTACTTAACATCATTATTCAACTGATATATCTGCTTGGATACACAATTAAAAAGACCGGTATTATGTATATAGAGTTGTACTAGCATGAATTATACTCCAAAGGGCAGGTGACTAGGCTGCTGTTTACTTATTCAGCTGAAGGTACCTTTCAAGATGATTTCCATAAAATTCAAATTTATATTTTAAACAGCAGACTTAATATATGATCTTATACAGTTAAAATCTAAAACATTAGTAATAGTTCTTTAACAAACATGATTTATATAAGAATTTAGACTAATACTTGGAATCCATATATGGTGTTTTTATGCTAGTAACAAAGGTGTTTCTGCACAGAGGACCATAGAGGCAAACCAGATTCTGCAGAGGATTGGCAAGCAAAAACATAAATACACTTTGCTTAACCTGAGAATCGTAGAGGTAAAAAATGTTTCCAAACAAATTGAATTATCTATCAATATAGAAAATTTCTACATGTATGTAACTACCAAACAAAATTGTTAAGAGTATATATCTGAATATAATCTACTTGATATTACTGACCTGAGCAAGTTCATGACCGGCAGCTATAAGTTCATGACGGGCAGCTATTAACCACCTTCCTAACCTGTAAAAGACCAGAAAGAAATTAAAAGACAAAGCATAATGGCAATAACAAAGGCAACATCAAATTATTCTGAAATCATTGTCACCACACTACCCAATTCGAAACTCAAGTGTTTTTCAATTCGATCTGTATCTTTTGATTGGTTTCATTAAACGTTTTGGTATAACTGATGCTGGAACGTCCAAATAACCTGTATCTTTGTCTATAATTTCACAAAACTTGAACAAACACATATAGAATATAAGCATACAAGCCACACAACTGTACACATGCTATCGTCTCTGTAAAAGTAAAAAAATTGATGAACGTCAATATGTAAATGTAACATCCGAAAGAACATAACATCAATTAGTCCTTAATTGCCTACAAAGCTTTGGTAAAAGCATGATTCAAACAAAGTTATCCACGAAGACCATGAAATTAATAATACAAATCAAAAAAATAAATAAAAGTAAGCACAATACCTAATTGAATCAAAATCAGCATTCACTTCCTAAAACATCATACAATACAGATATTAAATAAATACAGACATCTTAGTTTAAGACCTAAATTCAGGAGGTATGAGACAAACCAAATTGAATTCTTCTTTCAAAACTTTTAAAATTGAACATGATTGAATCCCCAAATTTAACGCGATTGAAGCCCTAATTTCACAATCAGCCCTAAGATAGAAAAAAGTCCTAAATCAATTGCAAATAGTGAAAAATCCCAAGATTAGAAACCAAATCGAAAGAAGCCGAAGCCCTAAGTATAAATCAAATCAACGGAAAGTGAGTGTGTGTACAGAGTGTTAGTGTTTGTATGGAGTATGTGAGAGATAGAAGAAAGGAGAGTATAGAGTGTGCGTATATAGAGTGTGTGCCGGCCAGTTTAGTAGAGAGAGATGAGAACGAGAGAGATGAAACAATAATATGAGAGATGAGATGTGGAGAGTAATTGAAAGTTAATTTTTAGGCGGACTGAGATTGAGAATTGTTTTGGGCGGTATTTTTGCCGCTCACAAACTTTTCATCTTTTTACGTGCTAAAAAAATAATGTATATTTTTATGAATATAAAAATATTTTTTAGAGCAAATATTATTTATTTTAAAATAATTTGATTGTTAATTTTTTATTAGAAAATTTCTTTAATTTAATTAAATTTATAGGAAGATATGTTATTTTTATAAAAATGTTATATTTCAGTTCAATAATGCATACAAATTTTTTAATATCCAATTTAACATTATTTCACAAACTTTATTCATTTTCTGTAAAATTAAATTTAAAAAAATTAATTTGTTATGTTTTTAAATAATTTGGTCTATTTTCAAATTATAAAAAAAATTTAAAATATATATTTTCCAATATTGACTCTAATAACAAACTTTGAAAAATTAAATTATTTGTTTTTTAAATTAATTAATTTTAATTCACAAAAATTATTTATTTCAATTTTTGTTAAAAAGATTGTGTTTAAATCATATTAACGGCAACACTTTACAAGGATTGCAACTTGCTACGTTTCTTATAGCTACGGCAACACCATATTTTGTATACATCAACACAAAAAAAAATGTTGTTGCAGGCCATCAAGTTTAGAGCTGCTGCAACGTTTTTCATTGCAACACCAAAAAAAAGCGTTGCTGCAAGTCATCTATGGCGTAGTGTATTTGAAGTGTTGCATTAGATATATTCATATTTTTTTAAAAAAAATGACGTGGTAGATGTGGGCCCCACAACTGCTGACGTGGCAGTGTGGGACCCACAAGGGTGACGTGGCAAGAGGCCCATCATGCTGACGTGGCAATTGTGGGACCCACGATTGCTGACGTGGCAGAAGTGGGGCCCACCTTTGCTGACGTGACATTTGCTGACGTGGCAGAAAGCGTTGCATTAGATACCTGTAGTGTTGTATTTGCTGTTTGAAGTGTTGCATTAGATAAATTTATATTTTTTTAAAAAAATATGACGTGACATATGTGGGACCCACCACTGCTGACGTGGCAGTGTGGGACCCACATGGGTGACTTGGGGAATATCATTATATTATATATATATTGACATCCGTACGGTTGGATCGGTCAAAAATATTTTTTAAAAAATAGAAACAATAATCCGTAACAAAGCACTAGTTACGAGTCATATTGAAAATTGTAGTGATGTACTAAGATCTCCAATCAAATTAATTTTTTATTTTCTGAAACTTGGGGAATATCATTACATTAGATATATATTGACATCCGTACGGTTGGATCGTTCAAAAATATTTTTTAAAAAATAGAAACAATAATCCGTGACAAAGCACTAGTTACGAGCCATATTGAAAATAGTAGTGATCTACTAAGATCTCCAATCAAATTAGTTTTTTATTTCCTGAAACTAGTGGAATATCATTATATTAGATATATATTGACATCCGTACGGTTGGATCGTTCAAAAATATTTTTTTAAAAATAGAAACAATAATCCGTAACAAAGCACTAGTTACGAGTCATATTGAAAATAGTAGTGATCTACTAAGATCTCCAATCAAATTAATTTTTTATTTTCTGAAACTTGGGGAATATCATTATATTAGATATATATTAACATCCGTACGGTTGGATCATTCAAAAATATTTTTTAAAAAATAGAAACAATAATCCGTAACAAAGCACTAGTTACGAGTCATATTGAAAATAGTAGTGATCTAATAAGATCTCCAATCAAATTAATTTTTTATTTTCTGAAACTTGGGGAATATCATTATACTAGATATATATTGACATCCGTACGGTTGGATCGTTCAAAAATATTTTTTAAAAAATAGAAACAATAATCCATAACAAAGCACTAGTTACGAGTCATATTGAAAATAGTAGTGATGTACTAAGATCTCCAATCAAATTAATTTTTTATTTTCTGAAACTTGGGGAATATCATTATATTAGATATATATTGACATCCGTACGGTTGGATCGTTCAAAAATATTTTTTTAAAAATAGAAACAATAATCCGTAACAAAGCACTAGTTACGAGTCATATTGAAAATAGTAGTGATCTACTAAGATCTCCAATCAAATTAATTTTTTATTTTCTGAAACTTGGGGAATATCATTATATTAGATATATATTGATATCCGTACGGTTGGATCGTTCAAAAATATTTTTAAAAAATAGAAACAATAATCCGTAACAAAGCACTAGTTACGAGTCATATTGAAAATAGTAGTGATCTAATAAGATCTCCAATCAAATTAATTTTTTATTTTCTGAAACTTGGGGAATATCATTATACTAGATATATATTGACATCCGTACGGTTGGATCGTTCAAAAATATTTTTTAAAAAATAGAAACAATAATCCATAACAAAGCACTAGTTACGAGTCATATTGAAAATAGTAGTGATGTACTAAGATCTCCAATCAAATTTATTTTTTATTTTCTGAAACTTGGGGAATATCATTATATTAGATATATATTGACATCCGTAAGGTTGGATCGTTCAAAAATATTTTTTAAAAAATAGAAACAATAATCCGTAACAAAGCACTAGTTACGAGTCATATTGAAAATAGTAGTGATCTACTAAGATCTTCAATCAAATTAATTTTTTATTTTCTGAAACTTGGGGAATATCATTATATTAGATATATATTAACATCCGTATGGTTGGATCGTTCAAAAATATTTTTTAAAAAATAGAAACAATAATCCGTAACAAAGCACTAGTTACGAGTCATATTGAAAATAGTAGTGATCTAATAAGATCTCCAATCAAATTAATTTTTTATTTTCTGAAACTTGGGGAATATCATTATACTAGATATATATTGACATCCGTACGGTTGGATCGTTCAAAAATATTTTTTAAAAAATAGAAACAATAATCCATAACAAAGCACTAGTTACGAGTCATATTGAAAATAGTAGTGATGTACTAATATCTCCAATCAAATTAATTTTTTATTTTCTGAAACTTGGGGAATATCATTATATTAGATATATATTGACATCCGTACGGTTGGATCGTTCAAAAATATTTTTTTAAAAATAGAAACAATAATCCGTAACAAAGCACTAGTTACGAGTCATATTGAAAATAGTAGTGATCTACTAAGATCTCCAATCAAATTAATTTTTTATTTTCTGAAACTTGGGGAATATCATTATATTAGATATATATTGATATCCGTACGGTTGGATCGTTCAAAAATATTTTTAAAAAATAGAAACAATAATCCGTAACAAAGCACTAGTTACGAGTCATATTGAAAATAGTAGTGATCTAATAAGATCTCCAATCAAATTAATTTTTTATTTTCTGAAACTTGGGGAATATCATTATACTAGATATATATTGACATCCGTACGGTTGGATCGTTCAAAAATATTTTTTAAAAAATAGAAACAATAATCCATAACAAAGCACTAGTTACGAGTCATATTGAAAATAGTAGTGATGTACTAAGATCTCCAATCAAATTAATTTTTTATTTTCTGAAACTTGGGGAATATCATTATATTAGATATATATTGACATCCGTAAGGTTGGATCGTTCAAAAATATTTTTAAAAAAATAGAAACAATAATCCGTAACAAAGCACTAGTTACGAGTCATATTGAAAATAGTAGTGATCTACTAAGATCTCCAATCAAATTAATTTTTTATTTTCTGAAACTTGGGGAATATCATTATATTAGATATATATTAACATCCGTACGGTTGGATCGTCCAAAAATATTTTTTAAAAAATAGAAACAATAATCCATAACAAAGCACTAGTTATAATTTTGCTAGATTTTTGATGCTCCTAGCACTGCATGTATCTGAGAATGAGCTATCCATTGCTAACCCGGATAGCAAGTTCAATTGTTTTGTTCAGGAGAAGAGAGTCTTAAGTGATTTGATTCGAATGATCCTAAATGCAGAAGTACAATTGGTATATCTACGAATTGTTCAGGTAACTTTTTCCAACCCTGAAACTCCTATCTCCAACCCCCAAATTTCTTTGCCTTTAGTGTCACAATGGAGTTTGATTCGAATGATCCTAAATGCAGAAGTACAATTGGTATATCTACGAATTGTTCAGGTAACTTTTTCCAACCCTGAAACTCCTATCTCCAACCCCCAAATTTCTTTGCCTTTAGTGTCACAATGGAGTCTGTGGCTGTGACCAAACAGGCTCCTACCAAAGTGACCAAATCCAGAGTTCCAAAACCACAATATAAAAGACAAACCTCAGGTGTCTCTCAAAAGGCACCTGTTGCAAAAACTACCAAAACTCTTGAGGGGAGTGTGAAGGTGGTAGTGAGTGGTGAGGGACAGGGTGAACATCAAAAAACCCTAAGGATAAGGAAGGTGAGGCAGGTGCAACCAACATTTCAGTCTCTCAAAAGATTGTTAATGAACCTACAAGCCAAATTCTAGTTACATCTCTCAACAGGTGTGACTACTGATTTAAGTTCCATTCCAGGAACACTTTTAATTTATATCATATCTAGATTATAATTTTTTTTTAATAATACGATATAATCTTGATAGTCTATTTTCAAAAATATTAAAATTATTTTTTAGATACTGTACCAAAATTTTGGATAAAATCCGTAATTTATTATATAAAAAAGGAATAATATCCTGGCTTATTGTATACAAGTATATAATATCATGTTTTGTTTATATTTAGTATAGATAGATTTTAAATCTTTTAATTATATTTTATATTTTCCAAAACAAATAAATAAATATGAATCTATAAAATTGTGTCACGTTTTTTTTGCATAATAACAAAAAATAGTTGATAAGAATTTTGTTGTTACTACTATAAAATTGAGCTATATTTTAATTTAATTTAATTAATTTTATAGGATCATCCATGTATCTAGTATTTTTACCAAATTAAAATATTTTGGGCCAAGGTTTTCACCATGGGCCCTTGTTTGGTTTTAGACGATTTTATGCAAACTCAAAATTTAGAAGGTTCTAGAAAACAACCTATCAATCATTGTATAAATATTTAGCCTATAGGCAAATAAAGAGTGCTGATGGCAAAGAGTGCTGCTTCATCGAGGTTAGTTTTTTTAAAGTTCTTTTTTGGTGGTAGAAATTGAATGTCAGGTTCTTTATCATTTCTCATAAAGGATGAATTAATTTAGGTTGGAAGAAAAAGGATGTCTGGCCTACTTAAAAGTCAGGTCGCCCAGATTTGGTCATTCTGGATGTTGCCATACAGATCTGGTAATGAATTTTCATTTCTCGTGTTTTGTAAGTAAATATTCATCGTACCTAACTATATTCCATGTAAATTCAATGTAAATTTAAAGTATTTTATTTGTTTGTGAGAGTTCATTTAGATGATTTTTAATAATTTGAAATTGGTCTTTTTGTGTAGAAAACAATGAAGATTATGCTCCAAAAAAATTAACCCTATTACTCTCTGGAGGGAGTTCACACCACCAAGGAAATCCTGTGTAATTTTCTATTATCTTTAACTTTTGCTTAATTGTTTTATGTTGGAATTTTGAAATCTTTAACTAATATGTGTCCTTTGTTTGGCTTAATTTTTTTATTCTTTTGTATGTATTATACATCATTTGTATATTAATTAATTTTGATATACTTATATGTTATAATTGATTTGTTTATATGTTGTTATCTACTAATTTTTTAGTCTTTCTCCTTCAATCTATTCAATTTCATGATTTCTTGTGCATGCTTGTACGTACCAGCTTATATATGCTAATTAGAAAAAGTTAAGGTGAATCAAAAGATATCCACATGAATATTATGAGTAAAAATATAATTTCATGTCTTCCTAATAGCAAAATGATATGTTATCTTCATAGATATATGCTAGAAATATAGTTTCATATCTTTCTAGTAGCAAAATGATATGTTATCTTAGATATATGCTAAGTGTAATTATTAAGGTTATAACATCATGAGATTTCCACATGTGAATTAGATAATTACTATTATAGATTGCTTCAAGGGTATAAATTCAAGTAATAATATATTTGATGTCACATTAATATGTATGGTACGTATTAGAATAATACATTATTTGACGTCATTGAAGTTATATTTTTTCATATTACTAGTTGTTGCACCCTTTTAAATTTCAACCAAAGTGACCTTTTTATTACCATTTAACCTGATTTTGTCCTTATATATACTCATTAAAACAAGACTTCTAAAACTATCACTTGCTATACTAGACTATCAACTTTTTTATAATGTGTGTACTACCATCAAATCTGGTTAGCTCCGTTAATTTTTTCAAGGGCATTTCAGTCTTTAATTTTTATCATCTTCTTCCTCAAACCCATTTCCACCATTGTTGAAGCTTTTAATAAATTATAACTTTAATATCTCATTCATTTCTTAACAAAATCAAGTCATTCAAATTGTAATAAAATCATTTTTTTCTCCTCTACGTACAAATTGATATTGATTTTCACTATGGATAAGAAACATCAGCCAAGTAAGATCTTTATACACACCCAGACCCCATTTTGCCATTAAAAATGATCATAAACAAATTTGGTAGTTACGTATACTAAAAGATTTTGGTAAAGATGAAGCTAATTGATTATAGTCCAAGATGTCTTTAGAAGCTTTGATAATAATTTTTGACTAGTCTGTTTCTACAGTATGTTTCTTCAAACATTGTTGCCAAAGCCGAAGAAATTGAAATTCTGCTGGCGCAACAAAATGATGTTTTGTGCATCCTGGAGGGCCTCGAAACGTTGGCAGAACTGAAAGCAGCGTATGGTGTTACCCAGCATGATATGGTAATTTATGGATGTGACATTGTTCCCCTTTTTCCCAGAATTTTGCATACAAGCTAAAGGAACCAGCTTTGATGAATTCTGTCTGAAGTTGATATATGACGTCCAGGAACAGTTATAAAGTTGTTCATCCATAGAAGGTGAATAGAATATACTCAGACAGAAAAGAGAGTTGTGTATCTTGGTTCTCACAGTTCAATTTAATTTTAAAAGTGTTTTCTGTTTACGAGAGTTTAAAAATGTGTGAACTGTTTGGGGATTTAGTCCAACTGCATTGTATCCTAAAGTTATGGATTTAATGGGCATAATTTTACTTAGACATTTTATGCATTTTGAACTCTTAAATCTCTTTACTTTAGTGAAGCTGAAGCATGGAGAAGCTTGGTTTCGCATATCCAAATTGATTATGGAAGTAATTTGGAGTTGATCATGCTAATTGCACTCTCAGAAAGAGCTGTCGATGTTAGTGTAGCTAAAAATTGGTTTGTGCACATCGACTTCTTGTGGATCTGGATGACTAATGTTGCTCTGCCTGGATGACCTGTCATCGCTTAGTTCTGAATTTAGGTAAAGATCTCCTTGTTTATGTCTGTCCGGGTGTACATGTTCATGTACTTAAGGATCCAACAACTAATTTTCAAGCTGGTAATGAACACTTAATAGATCATTTACCTTGGTACATAATAGTATAAGATACTAGATGGGCTTTCTTATTTCCAAGGTCAGTCACCTTGTTGTCCACTTCTACGAAAACGTTCCCAGGACTATTTGAAATTCTGAATACATGATTGGCCTAACATACATATAGAACTTTTGGTTGTTCAAGTGAATATACCTAGCACAATGAATTTCCAGTCCCGTATCATTCATCACCTATACGTAAAATGGGTGGTTTTTAATCGTGCAAATAGATTCTTGGGATCAATATCAATTTGTAAAAGAGAAAAAAATGATTTTATTACAATTTGAATGACTTGATTTTGTTAAGAAATGAATGAGATATTCAAGTTTTAATTTCTTAAAAACTTCAACAATGGTGGAAATGGGTTTGAGGAAGAAAATGATAATGAAAAGACTGAAATGCCCTTGAAAAAATTAACGGAGCTAATCAAATTTGACGTAGTACACACATTATAAAAAAGTTGATAGTCCAGTATAGCAAGTGGAAGTTTTAGAAGTCTAGTATCCCAAGCGCTCTGACACCCAAAGTGAGAGTACACAAAATGCACTTTACTCTATAGTTCAACTTCAAATTATTACTTGGTTTATTTATCATATAATACGACAACCATATATGAGTTTATGAGCTAAAACTAGAGTTTTGTTAACTAGAGTGTAAGCTTAGTGCCTAAGATCTTTGTCAATGATAATTGCATAAGTAGTTTTGTGAACTTTCTTTGAGTATGTATTTATTGGTGTTTCGTCAATCGCCAATTGAGGCAGCTCTCAAGTAGGTAGCATATATAATTGAGCAACCCACACTTGTACTTGGCCTTTCCTGCCCTCTTGGCAAAACATCGTTTCAGCCTCTAATAAATTTGTTGTACCTCTTATGAGGCTCTTGATCTTTTGTTCACTTTTTCTTCTATATACATTTAGTTATATGATTTTTTTTAATATTTTTCTTCGTAGTCATTTCAATTATAAAATTATTAAAAAATTAATGTAGGCATTTTCAAGAAATGTGCTATTGTCAATCTTTTTGTTGCAGTTGCAAAAACTTTATTTTTATGTAGATGATGGATCAACTTTTAGGGTTTTCAATTTGATATTAAGATGGAATCGTCGCTGACCTTTTACCATTTCCGATATGTTAAAACCCTACTCTTCAAATGTTCTGAAGCCTGTATTTAATGTATCTCCCCGGGTTTGCACTTGAGAAGATAAGTTAATCATTTAATCTAGTTTTATTCTCTAGATGTGGATCATTCGTTATGATTAACTATAAATTCATGAGTTCAAATCTTCTACACCATTTTAGTTGTGCCACTCCATGTGCCACCTTAGGTTGTTATTTTTTATTGGCTCATCTCTCATTAATATAAATGGGACCCCCCTTGCATTCACACCAACCACCCAATCAAAAACAACCACCTAAGGTGGCACATGAAGTGGCATACCTAAAGTGGTGTAGAAGATTTGGACTCTAAATTCATAAGCTAATTCAATCATTTAACCTATGTTTTGTACTCTAGGTGGGGATCATTGATTAAATGCTTTCTAAAGTTTTTTATATTTGATTTTCTTAAAAAACAAAATTGATATGGGCTAAAAGTAAACCCTAAAGACACATTTAATGTGGCATTAATTAGGCCCAGTATGGTCCAAACAAGGGGCCCTTTTACGGGGCCCAAAAGCCCTAATTAAATATTAATTTCATAATTAATATTAAGGGAAATAAACAGCTCAGCAATAAGAGACCGACAAGGAAACAGTATCTTTAAGAGTTGCCTCCAAGGCACCCAATTCGATAAGGAAACTGACTCCTACAAGGAAGGAGTCTAGAACCTTCCTCAAGATGGTGGCTTGCCCACCAAGTCTCCAAATCCTACCATAATTCTAAGGCTCCCACAGCCTATATAAAGGGTCAACCCCTCATTCTCAGAACTACATCTTGGCTTGATTCTCAATAACGAGATACGTAGGCACTCTGTGAGGACTGATTAGTCTCAAAATGCGGAAACAACCATTAAAGCACGAAGCTCACGAACCCTAGCATTAAATACATACTAACCCTCATTTTTATTCCACAACATTTGGCGCCGTCTGTGGGAAGAAGACATCAACCATGGTTAACACACGAAGAACAGTACCGACCTCTACCGAGCCCATACCTCTTAGCTCTGCTCCCCCGTCGATCACTTCTGATCCACCCATCACTATTAAACATGGGCAAGTACCCCCAACAACAGGGGTGATCACCCAACCTCAAGTTTCTCAATCTCCAGGGATGACTCCCTATGTTGAGAGAACGTTATCGGTGGTCGTTCATGTAACACCCCAGTCCCACATCGAGAAGATATGGGACTTTAGTTCAGTATATAAGCAAAAGTAATACTACTAATTGCACCAACAAATCATGATCTTTTGGGAGCCTGTGGTGGGCTTGTGGATTTCACAAGTTGGCGGCATTTAGGCCCGTTTACTTTGGCTTATTTCGGATTCGTAATCGGGACTTGACCCGATTTTCGAAAAAAGGCTTAGGATTTGACCCGGATTGTCACATATGGTATCAGAGTGAGGTTCTCGAAAGCTTGATTCGTCAAGTTGCCGGAGGTGGGGACACGAAGGTTGGTGGTATTATCCCACAATGGACAGAGGTCCGGGTCAAATCCAAAGGTTAATGCCTTTTTTCAAAGGTTCCTAACCCAACTTCTTTGAAGGACTTCAGACCAATTTCTCTGTGCACTGTAGCGTACAAATGTATCTCTAAAATCCTTGCTGGTCGTCTCAAGAGGGTCATGCCTAATATCATAAATATTTCACAGTCTGCCTTTGTTCCTGGGCGCAGCATTTCTGACAATATTTTAATGGCTCAAGAGTTGTTTAGAGGTTACCATAGGGATACTGATGCTCCAAAATGTGCTTTGAAGATGGACCTTCACAAGGCTTTTGATTCGCTAGACTGGGGTTTTGTTATGGGTGCTCTTAAAAAGCACAACTTTCCAGATAATTTCATGAACTAGATTTATTCATGCATTTCAACTCCAACCTATTCTGTAAAGATTAATGGTTCACTTTGTGGTTGCTTTGATGGCAAAAAAGGTCTTCGTCAAGGGGACCCCATCTCGCCCTACCTGTTCTCAATAGCTATGAATGTTTTGTCCGCTATGCTTGCCAAAGTGTCAAGGGATTTCAACTTCCACTGGAAATGCAAAGATCTAAAACTCACTCATCTCTTTTATGCTGATGATGTATTATTATTCTCGAAAGGTGATCAAGCCTCGGTTTCACATCTTATGCATTGTATCTCCAAATTCTCAACTGTTAGTGGACTATGTCCGAGCATGACTAAGAGTACTGTATACTTTGGAAACTGCGATGCTAATCTCATCAACTGGTTTGATTCTGTGTTCGGTTTACGCATGGGGAGCTTCCAGTTCGCTTCTTGGGAGTGCCTTTAATATCATCGAGATTAAATCACAATCATTGCATTCCTTTAATCGACCGAATTACCGCCAGGGTATCATGTTGGACATCCTTGCTTCTCTCCCTGGCAGGTCGTGTTCAACTGATTCGTTCAGTTTTGTTTGCTATTCAAGCATTTTGGATGAACC
Source organism: Kitagawia praeruptora (assembly GCA_037693485.1). Classification (NCBI taxonomy): domain Eukaryota; kingdom Viridiplantae; phylum Streptophyta; class Magnoliopsida; order Apiales; family Apiaceae; genus Kitagawia; species Kitagawia praeruptora. Next base: position 132,819,364 of record CM075347.1, read on the forward strand.
ACTTCATCCTTCCGGTCTCAGTTCACAAGCGGATCCAAATGTTATTCACCCAGTTTCTTTGGAAGGGTGACGTAAACTCAAAAGGGGGAGCTAAAGTCAGTTTGAACAATTTGTGTCGCCCTATGAATGAGGGGGGTCTAGGCCTTAAAAATACTGAGGATTGGAACAGGTCTCAAATGTTGTTCCACCTATGTAAGATTGTCTCTAAAAGTTCTGCTTTGTGGTCCAAATGGGTTAACTCCACTGCTCTCAAAAGACAACATTTTTGGACCATGAAAATGCCTCAGGACTGTTCCTGGATTCTGAGAAACGTGCTGAAGCTTAGACCCTTGGCTCGTCAATTTCTTTCTTTCAAACTTGGGAGTGGACAAGGTACGTCTCTATGGTTTGATCCATGGTGGAACTCTAACTGTTTGGCTATGCTTGTTACATATACTATCATTGCTCAATCTAGAATTCCTCATGATGCTTTTGTCAGTTGCTTAATCCGAACTGGAGCTTGGGTTTTACCTCGTCCTTCTATTTGAATTCATCATATAGACCCTGGTTCAGTTTCTTGGCTTCACAACTTCCCTTGAAAAAATTAACGGAGCTAATCAAATTTGACCGACGCCTAAAGCCTATTTTGACCGACGCCTAAAGCCTATTTTGACCGATGCTAAAAGCCTATTTTGTAGTAGTGATTATAAAAAAGTTGATAGTCCAGTATAGCAAGTGGAAGTTTTAGAAGTCTAGCCAAGCGCTCTGACACCCAAAGTGAGAGTATACAAAATGCACTTTACTCTATAGTTCAACTTCAAATTATTACTTGGTTTATTTATCATATAATACGACAACCATATATGAGTATATGAGCTAAAACTAGAGTTTTGTTAACTAGAGTGTAAGCTTAGTGCCTAAGATCTTTGTCAATGATAATTGCATAAGTAGTTTTGTGAACTTTCTTTGAGTATGTATTTATTGGTGTTTCGGCAATCGCCAATTGAGGCAGCTCTCAAGTAGGTAGCATATATAGTTGAGCAACCCACACTTGTACTTGGCCTTTCCTGCCCTCTTGGCAAAACATCGTTTCAGCCTCCAATAAATTTGGTGTACCTCTTATGAGGCTCTTGATCTTTTGTTCACTTTTTCTTCTATATACATTTAGTTATATAATTTTTTTAATATTTTTCTTTGTAGTCATTTCAATTATAAAATTATTAAAAAATTAATGTAGGCATTTTCAAGAAATGTGCTATTGTCAATCTTTTTGTTGCAGTTGCAAAAACTTTATTTTTATGTAAGTTATGGATCAACTTTTAGGGTTTTCAATTTGATATTAAGATGGAATCGTCGGTGACCTTTTACCATTTCCGATATGTTAAAACCCTACTCTTCAAATGTTCTGAAGCCTGTATTTAATGTATCTCCTCGGGTTTGCACTTGAGAAGATAAGTTAATCATTTAATCTAGTTTTATTCTCTAGATGTGGATCATTCGTTATGATTAACTATAAATTCATGAGTTCAAATATTCTACATCATTTTAGGTGTGCCACTCCATGTGCCACCTTAGGTGGTTATTTTTTATTGGCTCATCTCTCATTAATATAAATGGGACCCCCGTTGCATTCACACCAACCACACAATCAAAAACAACCACCTAAGGTGGCACATGAAGTGGCATACCTAAATACCTAAAGTGGTGTAGAAGATTTGGACTCTAAATTCATAAGCTAATTCAATCATTTAACCTATGTTTTGTACTCTAGGTGGGGATCATTGATTAAATGCTTTCTAAAGTTTTTTATATTTGATTTTCTTAAAAAACAAAATTGATATGGGCTAAAAGTAAGCCCTAAAGACACATTTAATGTGGCATTAATTAGGCCCAATATGGTCCAAACAAGGAGCCCATTTATGGGGCCCAAAAGCCCTAATTAAATATTAATTTCGTAATTAATATTAAGGGAAATAAACAGCTCAGCAATAAGAGACCGACAAGGAAACAGTATCTTTAAGAGTAGCCTCCAAGGCACCCAATTCGATATACCAACTTTAGTTAAGTGTTATATAATGGACTTTCAAGTGTATTTTTCTTGTCCCCCAAAGTTCTTTTACTGTTGTGTTGCTTCTTTAAAAAAAAAGTATATCACATATTGAGTTTTTACAGTAGTATTCATACACTTTAAACATAACTGTCAACATAACTGTCAACCGAAATATAAATTTGTGTTTGTCCAGGACTTGTTTATGACTTCTCTGTTGAATAAAATATTGGATTTTATATTTTATTTAGCATTCTGCCATTCATACCATGGTTGGAATTGTGCACGGTTATTACATTGTATTTATTTCCTTTATATTTTATAGGTGAAACTGATTGTTTGTATTTGTTTGTTAATGTTCCAGTCTGTATCTAGGAAAAAGAACCAGACCATGCCAATTGACATACTTTATATTTTTCACATTAGCTTTAGTTTCAGATCCAAACTTGAAAAAAATTACAAATTCATCTATAATTAGATAGTAAGTCCCCGTATATTATTGAATAGTAGCTACTATACATAACTATTTCTTGTGATTATACTTTGTGTTATTTGTGTCATTTGGTGTGTGGAGCTTCATTTGAATGTTAATGACTTAATCAAGCTTATGCTTCAGGTTATTTATATATATATATATATATTTGGTGTTCTAATGGATCATAATTGGGTAAAAGCACCCCGTATGTCAAAAGAATATGAAAAAGGTGTGGACGAGTTCTGTAAGCTTGCAGGTCAACATGCAAAGGATATTAGATTCATTTTTTGTCTATGTCAAAAGTGTTTGAATATTTTAGAAGTTAATGGCCTGGACAAGTTGAAGGAACATTTGATGTGTGAAGTTATTGATAAAACTTATACATGTTGGACATATCACGGAGAAAAGAAAGGTGAACGTAGCTCAAATAATATGGATTCAAATTATCAGTTCGTAGATGGAATGGATACCAATTTTATGGCAGACGTCGAGGGTAGTAATTCTAGTGATGAAAGTGATATCCCCAATATGATCAATGAAGAGTTACGAGATCATCCTGATATGAATGAGAGGTTAAAGGATGATGCTGCTTTACCATTGTGGCCTGGGTGCACCAAGGCTTTTAAATTATCAGCTGTATTGACTTTGTATAACTTAAAAGCAGGACATCAAATTTCTGATGTGTTCTTCACGGAGATGCTCACAGCTGTTAGTGATCTCTTGCCAGATGGAAATGTCCTTCCCCGTAAAACCTATAAGGCTAAACAAATGCTCAAATCCATTGGATTAGTACATAAAAGGATTCATGCTTGCCATAATGATTGTATTCTATATCGAAAGGAGTATGCGGAGTTTAATGATTGTCCGAAGTGTGGTTTACAACGTTATAAGAATAACAATTCTCCCGCCAAGGTCATGTGGTACTTCCCAATAATACCTAGACTTAGGCGATTGTATGCTAGTGTAGAAGATGCTAAAAATTTGACATGGCATCATGATGGGAGAGTCAAAGATGGGATGTTAAGGAACCCCGCTGATTCACCTCAGTGGAAGACATTTGATGATAGATATAAGGATTTTGGGAAGGAGCCAAGGAATCTTCGTCTAGCACTTTCAGCAGATGGAATGAACCCGTACCGTCTTCAAAATTGTTCGCATAGTACATGGCTCGTGATTCTGATGATATATAACTTAGCACCGTGGCTTTGCATGAAGCACAAATATATGATGATGTCTACTTTGACATCAGGTCCTGTACAACCTGGTAATGACATTGATGTATACTTGGCACCTTTAATTGAGGATTTGAAGCTACTGTGGGAAGAGGGCATTGAAGTACAAGATGCATATAGAAAAGATCAATTCAGGTTGAAGGCCATGTTGTTTGGAACAATAAGTGATTTTCCTGCTTACGGCAATCTTTCAGGATACAGTGTGAAAGGCTATTATGCATGTCCTTTGTGCGGTGAGGAGATTGATCATATCCGATTGAAAAATTGTAAGAAGTGTGTTTATATGGGGCATAGGAGGTGGTTGGGACCAAATCATCGATACAGAAATATGCCACTGGCATTCAATGGTGAAGTGGAAGAAAGAGGGGCCCCTCCTATACCATCTGGTGATGAAGTGCTTAAAGAGGTTGAAAACATAAACACACAGTTTGGTAAGAACTTTGCAAAAGATGTTCCTACAAGGGGTTGGAAGAAGCGTTCAATATTTTTCGAATTAACTTACTGGAAGGACCTCTATGTTAGACATTTTATCGATCTCATGCATGTGGAAAAAAATGTTTTTGATAGCTTAATTGGTACCTTGCTTGGTGTCCAAGGTAAAACTAAAGATGGTCTTAGCGCGAGGCAGGATATGATGGAGATGGGTATTAGACATGCCTGTTCAACACCCTGTTTACCTCCTGCTGCTCATACTCTATCTAGGGATGAGAAGAGAGCATTATTACAAACTCTCCATTCTATCAAGGTGCCTAAAGGATACTCATCCAACATCAAGAGACTTGTTTCTTTGAGTGATTTAAAACTGAAGGGATTGAAATCACATGATTGTCACGTCATCATGGAGAATTTACTTCCAATTGCTCTGCATTCCATTTTACCAGATAAGGTGCGGGTGACGATCACAAAGTTATGTTGGTTCTTTAAATCAATGAGTAGCAAAGTCATTGATCCAAGAAGGTTGTCATATCTACAACGACAAATTGTTGAGACACTTTGTGAGGTTGAGATGTACTTTCCACCATCCTTTTTTGATATCATGGTTCATCTGGTTATACACCTGATTTATGAGACTCGTATGTGTGGTCCTGCTCGTATGAGATGGATGTACCCGGTTGAGCGATATTTGAAAATCTTGAAAGAGTATGTGATGAACATGTCTCGATCGGAGGGTTGCATTGCTGAACGCTATTTAATTGAAGATGCAATAGCGTTTTGGTCGGAATTTATTCCAAATGTGGAAGCAATTGGTTTGCCAAATTATCGTCATAGTGGTAGGATTGATGGTGAAGGTGTGACCGGAGGTCAACAAGTTGAGATCGATAGTGCTCAATGGCATCAGGTGCATCTTTGCGTTCTACACAACACTGTTGATGTTGTTCCTTTTGTAGAATTGCATAAGGAAACTATTAGTGTAGAACATCCGGACAAAGGTGCTAATTGGATAGAAGTGGAGCACAATCGTACATTTATTGATTGGTTCAAAAATTATGTCACAAATGAGTTACTGCAAAACACTGAATCAGTATCAGATAGAGTTAAATGGTTGGCAAGAGGCCCTGATCCATTTGTGTATTCTTATAAATGTTATTTGATAAATGGATATACTTTTTACACTCTAGAACATGATGCAACGAGCACAATGCAGAATAGTGGAGTTGCAATTACTGCGACGGCATTACACCAATCGTCAAGTAATGAAGAACCAGTTTTATCTGATACAACATATTTTGGAAGGGTTGCACATATTTGGGTCAACAATGTCGGTGGTGTACATGTTGAAGAATCAGGGTTTGTACGGGTTGATCTTGCTAAGGTTGGGTACAAAGATGATTCGTTCATAATGGCAACACAAGCCCAACAGGTTTTCTATGTTACTGATCATATTGATAAGAAGTGGTCCATTGTTGTCTTGTCAAACAAGCTGAACAATAGTTATCAAGTTAACGATGGTGTATGCGACCAACAAAGAAAAAAATATGAATGATGGAAGATTTTAGGAGACAAGAAATTCAGAATTTTCTTGTGGAAGAGGGACGCAAGGCATGACAGTAAATGTGAAGAAGCACTACTGGAAAAAGCGGCTAAATTCAATGGGATAAATTTAATGGGCGGTAAAATCAACCGTATCCCATTGATTATATGGTTAATGGTCTATGAGTTTTGACCGGACATCAATTTCAACGGAACAAATTCAACAGATGCTAAATTCAACCGAAATTAAATACAACCGTATCCCGTTGGATCTACTTATGCCTTTATTTCATCTGGCGGCAAAATGCCCACCAAAAGTTAAATTTAACAAAATAAAAGCAACCGAAAACAAATGCAACAGGATATCGTTGAATTTACTTTTGCCCTTTTCTTCTTTGGGCGATAAAAATCCCACCAAAAGTTAAATGCAACAGAATAAATTCAACTAAAAACAATTCAACAACACCTTGTTGAATTTAATTTTGACTTTTTTTCATCTAGTGGTAAAATTCCCACAAAAAATTTAACCTTTTTTCATCAGGCGCCAAAATTCCCACCAAGAGTTAAATTCAACAGAATAAAATTAACCGAAATCAAATCAACAGTATCTCGTTGAATTTATTTATGCATTTATGTCGCCTACCGGCAAAGCTCCCAACAACAAACAAATCCAACAGAATAAAAGCAACCGAAATTAAATGCAACCGTAACTCGTTGAACTTACTTATGCATTTAATTCTTCTAACCAAATAGTCAATTCAACAGTAGCTCGTTGAATTTACTTTTTATTTCAACAATATCTGGTTGCTTTTAACCACCACGTCACCTTTTTTTCAACTGTTTCTCGTTGAATTTGGTTTATTCATTTCTCAACCCTACTACCAGTATCCTTTCCTTTGGTCGCCTCCATTCCCCTTTTTCTCTTCCCACCATTTTCTCTCATATCTTTTTCCTTCATTTGATCTTCAATTTTGCAAGGTTTAATGTTCAAGTAAGTATTATTTCATATTCCTTTAGATCTTATTGTTATAATTGTATAATTTATGTTAATTATGTCATTATTTCTTTTTTTTTGTATAAAATATGTTCACTACCTAAATTAAAGTGACAAAATTAGTGTCATTACTAGCTACGTGTTCTTAAGTATGTTAAGATAATAGAGAGATAATTACCATAAATTGATATCACCAAGCATACTATGATGAGTTTGTTTAATTTTTTGATATTTTTAGTTTAATTAAAATTTGTTAGATTTGGTTTTTAACAATAATAAGTAATTAAATTTTATGCTATATTTATAGATGGCATCCGATCGTAGTTGGATGCATCATAGATTTGATGCGAGGAATAATATAACGGAGGAATAAAAACTTGGTGTACAAAATTTTATTAATGTTGCTTTGAAAGGGAATGTTGATTCAAAGGGGAGGATACATTATGTAACTTATAATTTGTATCGACACGGCATTATGGAATCGTATACTACATGGATTTTCCATGGTGAGAAGATTAAGTCTCGGGTTGAAGTCGAGACTAGTTCGGGTGATAATGGTCCTAGAGATTTTGAAATGAATGATGCACGTGAAATGCTTAGAGATTTTGCAGATGCTCATGGAAATTTCGAGATTGGTGAGGAGGAACCGACTGCAACACCAAAAAAAATTTATGAGATGTTAGATGGTGCTTCTGAACCTCTTTATCCAAATTGTTCCAGTTCTACCACTTTATCATTCGTCAACAAGTTGTTGAATTTTAAGAATAGACATGGTTGTAGTAACACGGGGTTTGATGAGTTACTTCAACTTACTGGATCAGTGTTGCCAGAGAAACACAATCTACCTAAGACCTATTATGATGTTAAACAGATGATAAGTGGGTTGAATATGGGATACCAAAAGATTGATGGTTGTGAGAATGATTGCATGCTATTTTACAAACTTCTTGATTTAGAAGTGGTGAGAATGACAGCAAATGTGAAGAAGATATCTTAAACTTCTTGATTTAGAAGTTGTCTAGCAAAAATGGGATGCATTAAGGGAAGTGATCCTTAATATCTATTTGGGGTAGAGCCCAGAAAAACTCACTTTATCTTTATTTTTTTTTATCTAACGGGCCATCAGTTTTTTTTCAAAGAATGAAGTCAATTGTTTGATTTTAAATAATATCCTCTAGTGCTTAAAATTTTTAAATAAAATTTTTAATATAATATATGAATCCTATATAAATTTCTTTGGAATGCAAGTCTCGTATATCAAGATTTTTTAGGATTATTATTCATCTATTGGTATTCAATTATAAAATATTTTAAACTTTCTAGATTTAGAGTACTTTATTATTTTTAAGATGTTTAAAGTCAGGTGGATTAGGAATTCTGGTCAATACCTGCATCAGGCTAAATTCTATTCTAGTAAGAATGACTTCTCTTTAGTCTAACGTATTATTTATGTTTTAATTAAATTCATAAAAAAAAAATATTTAAATATCTCTCTAAACCTAGTTAGCCCATTTTGAAACTAAGATTACTTAGTTTAGCTACTTGGATCCATAATAGAATATTCACATCCTACTCTCCTTTTTTAGAATATACTCCCTCGTCCCGCTAGATTCTTTACATGGAGGCTGGGGACGGAGACCAAGTATAGTGGGTGTAGTATTGTTAAAATAAATGAAGTAGTGGCTGTAATAGTAATTTTATTGTTAAAATAAATGAAGTAGTGGGTGTAATAGTGTAAAGTGTTGAAAAAGTGGAGTGAAGTGGTGGATGTAATAATGTACTCCCTCCGTCCCACAATACAAGTCTCTTTTGAAAAAATTACGCATCTTAAGAAAACATTAATTAGATGATACATTTCCTCTTATGCCCATTATAAATACATTGACTTTTAAGAATATGTGCTATTTTATACTATTGGTCATTCCTCATTAATTGCTATACAATTTTCAAAAAGGATAGTTTAGGAAAATTATCACAAACGTACATTGAAAATTGAAAATGGACATGGGAAAAAAATTTCTCTCAAAAAAGACTTATATTGTGGGACGGAGGGAGTATTTTATTGTTGAAACTTACAGAGTACTATTTTGGGTAATGTAAAGAATCTAGTGGGACGTCCCAAATTAGTAACTGTAAACGTCCAAATTAGTAACTATAAAGAATCTATAAAAAAGCCTTGTACATTGGAAGATATTTCGTGGCTATGGTACCATATGGTTCCACTCTTCAAAAAGTCCAAATCATTCTCTTCATCATGAAAGATCCACTTGCCCATAAATTACCTGACCCATATGAAATCTCAATTGGGCCTTCAATAGAATCAATCAATTAGAACATCCAAGCCTAACTAGTTTACAAACTTATTACATTCAAAAATACATAATATTTTTTTGTTTAAATATATAAAACCTATTTAATATAAAATCTTATTTTTATGAATTTATTCATTTGACAATTTATTATAATAAATTTATGAAAAAATTGTTAAAATAATAAAAATAACCCACTTGATATGAAACTAGTATATATACATGAATATTAATAAACTGTGTAGAAGTTATTTGATTTTCGAGTGTTTAGGTTAGTTCCATAGAATGACATTAGTTTTGGGTATTTATATATATAGAGTCTTGCTCCATAAGAACCATCTTGCTATGAGAATCCATGTGATGATGTCATAAAAATATATATTTTTTAAAAAAATATGGAAAAAAATATTTTAAACAATTTTTTTTTTTTGAAAAACAAATCTGAAAAAAAATTCTGACGTCATGCTGACATCATACTAGTGACTTTTTACTAAATTTGGTGATTTTTTTTGAAATTTTCCAGATTTGTAAAAAATCACGAGATTTTGTAAAAAATCACCCGAATTCAACAAAAAATCACTAGATTTTGTAAAAAAATTACCAGTATGACGTCAGCATGACGTCGTAAAAAAATATTTAAAAAAAAATTATATTTATGACATCATGATTACATCGGGTTAGTGTGTGTGAAGGTGTAGGTTATTAGTGTGGGTGCTCCCAAAATAAGTGGTTCTCATTTGAGCAAAAACATATATATATATATATATATATATATGGGATATTTACATAAATAAATAAGATTTTAATAATTATTTCCAATTTTACTACCACCCAACTATCTTTTCACTTCTATAAAATCATTTTTTCAAAAATACTACCTCATTATACTTTTATGTTTTCAAAATTCCAAAAATACTACCTTCCTCAATTGCAACTTTTGCAACCTCATTTGCAACTTCCAGTTTTCAAATTTCTGATTTAATGTTATGGGGTTCAGATGTCATTTTCGACCTCTTTTTTGGACTCTAATATATATATATATATCAGACTCCAAAAAAGAGGTCGAAAATGACATCTGACAAATGGAACTTGAAATCAGAAATTTGAAAACTGGAAGTTGCAAATGAGGTTGCAAGGCCCCGCCAAGGGCACTCATAATTGGTGAATTTGGGTTGCAAGGCCCCGCCAGGGGCACTCATAATTGGTGAATTTGGGTTGCAAGGCCCCGCCAGGGGCACTCATAATTGGTGGATTTCTGATTTGCAACTTTCAGTTTTCAGTTGCAACTTTTGCAACCTCAGTTGCAACTTTTGCAACCTCAGCTGTAACTTTTGCAACCTCAGTTGCAACTCCTCAGTTGCAACTTTTGCAACCTCAGTTGCAACTCCTCAGTTGCAACTTTTGCAACCTCAGTTGCAACTCCTCAGTTGCAACTTTTGCAACCTCAGTTGCAACTTTTGCAACCTCAGTTTTTAGTTGCAACTTTTGCAATCTCAGTTGCAACTCCTCAGTTGCAACTTTTGCAACCTCAGTTGCAACTTTTGCAACCTCAGTTGCAACTGCGGTTTGCAACATGAATTGCAACTTTTGCAACCTCAGTTGCAACTTTTGCAACCTCAGTTGCAACTTTTGCAACTGAAAACTGAAAGTTACAAATCAGAAATTCACCAATTATGAGTGCCCCTGGCGGAGCCTTGCAACCCAAATTCACCAATTATGGGTGCCCCTGGCGGGGCCTTGCAACCTCATTTGCAACTTCCAGTTTTCAAATTTCTGATTTCAAGTTCCATTTGTCAGATGTCATCTTCGACCTCTTTTTTGGACTCTGATATATATATATCAGAGTCCAAAAAAGAGGTCGAAGATGACATCTGACAAATGGAACTTGAAATCAGAAATTTGAAAACTGGAAGTTGCAAATGAGGTTGCAAAAGTTGCAATTGAGGAAGGTAGTATTTTTGGAATTTTGAAAACAAGGTCGGTATTTTTAGAATTTTAGAAAGATGGGTAGTATATATTTAAAAATCTAATAGTTCACATGGGTAGTTTTGAAACTATCCCTATATATATTACAAACTTTTGCTCAAATTATTTATAAGCATAAATTATGTTTTGAAATTATTATTACAAATGTACAAATTGTATTAATCAAGTATAATGATAAAATTCAATATAATTCCTAAATAGTTTTAAAGTACAAAAAGTAACAATACTTTAAGAATTGTCAGACCAATGCCTATAATGTTGTATGAGGAAAAATTGTCAAATTAATTATATTAATAATAATAATAAATGAGTTAACTAGAACTTTGTTATTAAAATTTTGTCTTCTTAATTGATTTAAAATTTGGTATACATAGGTTTAATATTTTGGACATGTTGGGCCTAATTTTTACGGGACCCTTTAAATTGAACAGTCTATATCACAATAGATGAAGTTTAATATATTAGACATTTTGGGAGGTTTTTTCATGGCTGGGCCTTTTAACATCATTATATCATTGAACATATAATTTAATATATTGGACATATTGGGCCTACTTTTTCACATCTAGACATTTTTAATGGAACATTCTAGAATCATGGCATCATATCATTGAACATATAAATTAATATATTGGACATATTGGGCCTACTTTTTCACGTCTAGACCATTTTAATGGAACATTCTAGAATCATGGCATCATATTATAAATAGATGTTACCCAAGAGGTAATAAGACACACGCCACACACGCCACTCAGCGTAGTCTTTGATGGCAAATATTGTTTGATGGTTGATAGCAAAGACTGAATCACAAATTAGTTCAGACGACTTTCTCAAATTCTTATTCTCCTCACAATCAAAGGGTACTTCGATTTGATTTAGTTAATATATAGTTTTGTCTATATGAATTTATAAAATAATTAATTTTTGTAGATTCAAGATGTACCAACAATTTTTACCAAAGGTGCTTATATATCTGGTATGTTATTTCTCTTTTTTCATTTCTAATGGTCCTTATAAGTCTTAGTTAAATTCCATCTATTCTCTCTCTATATATATATATATATATATATATATATATATATATATATATATATATATATATATATATATATATATATATATAACAGATCAATTAGATAGTTTAATTAAAACAGTAATATTTGCTTAATTTGATCTATATTAGATGTATTTTCATTAATTTATTACAGAGTTTTTACATAATTTTTGAAAATGTGGAATTGTTAAAAAATATAGAAGCCATTGCTTGGATCCCATCTCCATATAATGGCAGTCTTTATTGTGGTATAAAAATTTGAATAATTTTTTTATAAGTTTCTTAATTTGTAAGATGATATCAAATATTAATATATCTTTTATCTTGAAAAATTTATATGTCTATGTTTTATGTTAATTTTATTTTATTTTTTTAGGAAATAATGAAGAAAATGCTCCAAAACAAGATTCTCTCGTGCAACAAATGCCATGGACTTTCCAATGATTCCAACCAGTGGTTCATCAGCTACAAATGGTGTCACTCATCCCTTGGATCCATAGGCATACTTGCAGAATGGGAACCATGTCCAACAAACCCCCACACCGAGGCACAGGCACTCTCCCCACCAAATTCAAGGATAGGAAGCCGATGAAGATGTGAACATGATAGCTGCTGAGGCACCAGGTCATTTTTCCAAAGCAGCTCACATGTTCATTATGGAGATGACTTTACGAGGTTGGGCTCACACTGAGGAGGATGGGAGAAGAGTACTCCAAACAAAGGAAATTTCTGCAACAGTATCCGAAACTGACATATTTGACTTTCTTGACTGATGTTATCTGGAAACACTTGTCGCAACTTGTACGCCTATATTTGTATTGTGTATGCGATAATATTTAACAGGTGTGATGTAAGCATGATATATAGTTGTCTTAGTAAAACAACTATGATGTATATGATGCATAGTAATTCAATAAGGTTGTTTTAATTTGTTGTATGGAAACAGATTCATATTGCACTACAAGAAATCTGGCCATTTACGACGGCAAACTTACGACGGTTTTTTTTTCGCGCCCAACTTACGACGGAAACAACAAAACCGTCGTAAGTTATTACGACGGAACGTAAATTCGTCGTAAGTTGTCTTTTTCGCGCCCAACTTACGACGAAACAATAAAACCGTCGTAAGTTATTACGACGGAACGGAAATTCGTCGTAAGTTCGGTCAATTAAATTTAAAGGCATAATGAATTATTTTTAATGATGACGTAACGATGTCGTTTTCGCATCCAACTTACGACGGAAACAACAAAACCGTCGTAAGTTATTACGACGGAATTCCGTCGTAAGTTAGCATTTAATTTTTTAAAATCTTTTATTAGTCCAATTAAATTAATTTTTTATTTTTTGAAAATTTGGGAATATCTTTAAATTAGATATATATTGACATCCGTGCGATTGGATCGTCGATAAATATATTTAAAAATATAGAAACAATAATATGTGATAGAGCACTAGTTACGAGTTCTAGACAATATAGTAGTGTTCTACTAAGATTTCCAACCAAATTAATTTTTTATTTTTTAAAAATTTGGGAATTTCATTATTTTAGATATATATAGACATCCGTACGGTTGGATCGTCGATAAATGTTTTTTAAAAAATAGAAACAATAATATGTGATAGAGCACTAATTACGAGTTCTAGACAATATAGTAGTGTTCTACTAAGATTTCCAACCAAAATAATTTTTTATTTTTTAAAAATTTGAGAATTTCATTATTTTAGATATATATAGACATCCGTACGGTTGGATCGTCGATAAATGTTTTTTAAAAAATAGAAACAATAATCTGTGACAAAGCACTAGTTACGAGTTCTAGACAATATAGTAGTGTTCTACTAAGATTTCCAACCAAATTAATTTTTTATTTTTTAAAAATTTGGGAATATCATTATTTTAGATATATATTGACATCCGTACGGTTGGATCGTCGATAAATGTTTTTTAAAAAATAGAAACAATAATCTGTGACAAAGCACTAGTTACGAGTTCTAGACAATATAGTAGTGTTCTACTAAGATTTCCAACCAAATTAATTTTTTATTTTTTAAAAATTTGGGAATTTCATTATTTTAGATATATATAGACATCCGTACGGTTGGATCGTCGATAAATGTTTTTTAAAAAATAGAAACAATAATCTGTGACAAAGCACTAGTTACGAGTTCTAGACAATATAGTAGTGTTCTACTAAGATTTCCAACCAAATTAATTTTTTATTTTTTAAAATTTGGGAATATCATTATTTTAGATATATATAGACATCCGTACGGTTGGATCGTCGATAAATGTTTTTTAAAAAATAGAAACAATAATCTGTGACAAAGCACTAGTTACGAGTTCTAGACAATATAGTAGTGTTCTACTAAGATTTCCAACCAAATTAATATTTTATTTTTTGAAAATTTGGGAATATCATTATTTTAGATATATATTGACATCCGTACGGTTGGATCGTCGATAAATGTTTTTTAAAAAATAGAAACAATAATATGCTACATAGCACTAGTTACAAGTACTAGTCGATATAGTAGTGATCTACTAAGATTTCCAACCAAATTAATTTTTTATTTTTTAAAAATTTGGGAATTTCATTATTTTAGATATATATAGACATCCGTACGGTTGGATCGTCGATAAATGTTTTTAAAAAAATAGAAACAATAATCTGTGACAAAGCACTAGTTACGAGTTCTAGACAATATAGTAGTGTTCTACTAAGATTTCCAACCAAATTAATTTTTTATTTTTTAAAAATTTGGGAATTTCATTATTTTAGATATATATAGACATCCGTACGGTTGGATCGTCGATAAATGTTTTTTAAAAAATAGAAACAATAATCTGTGACAAAGCACTAGTTACGAGTTCTAGACAATATAGTAGTGTTCTACTAAGATTTCCAACCAAATTAATTTTTTATTTTTTAAAAATTTGGGAATATCATTATTTTAGATATATATTGACATCCGTACGGTTGGATCGTCGATAAATGTTTTTAAAAAATAGAAACAATAATATGGGACCAAGCACTAGTTACGAGTTCTAGACAATATAGTAGTGTTCTACTAAGATTTCCAACCAAATTAATATTTTATTTTTTGAAAATTTGGGAATATCATTATTTTAGATATATATTGACATCCGTACGGTTGGATCGTCGATAAATGTTTTTTAAAAAATAGAAACAATAATATGCTACATAGCACTAGTTACAAGTACTAGTCGATATAGTAGTGATCTACTACTATCACCAATTAAATTGATTTTTTATTTTTCGAAAATTTGGAATATCATTAAATTAAATATATTTTGACGTTCGTACGGTTCGATCGCCGAAAAATATATTTTAAATATAGTATCATGACTATTATTAAAATATTATTATTCTATAATAATATTATATTTTATTATAATTTTAGATATTATATAATTTTAAAATACAATAAATATCAAACATAAAAGATAATAGTGTATATTGTATTTGATAATTCATGATAAAATTTACGAATTTTTTTGAGAATTTTTTCAGGAGTCGATTTATAGTCGAAAAACTCGTACGTTTAAAAATCAACGGTTGACCAAACTTCTACGAAATTTGACCAGATTTTGATAGAACAATTTTCTTAATATTTTCAAGTTCTAGTAAAAAATTCATAATTTTTAGAGCATTTTTTATTTTTAAATATTTATTTTAATCTATATTAAGAATGGAAAATTAAAATTCTATTGATGACACGTGTCAATGTGATATTGGTTGACAGCATAGCACAAGGATTGTGCTTCTTCAATCAATTTATAGCCCTTGATTAAAACAAAGAAACACACATCCAATGGTCCTTATTAAACCCACATATTCAGCCCCAGTTTTTCTTTAATCTGAACATCCTTTTCTTTTCTACAATCAACACAAAACCCAGTCCCCTTCTTCGACTTCCCCTTCAATTCCATCGGGTTTTATGACAGATTTTATATGAATTCATTCTATATCTGGAGGGTTTGTTTTCGGATTAACTATACCTAAGGGTGAATTCGCGGAGAGATTGATAGAAAGGATTGAAGATTACAAAGATGCTGGTGTTGGGTTCATGTAGCTCTTGATTTCGAAAATTAAATTTATTACTTATAATCGTCTCCATTAATTCATCTATCTATCTATCTATCTGATTGTGTTTGAATGGCAGCAGGAGTGTGGAGGAGATGGAAGTGGTGTAGAAGGAGAGGGAATGGTGACTGCAGTAGATCGGAGGTTATGGGTCGAGGAACGAGAGGAATGGTGTGGTGGCTGTTTGCGTTGTGTTGTGCGAAGTGGGTTGGTTGCCGGAAAGGAAAACGGAGAAGAGGCGGGTGATGGCTGTGTTTTGTTGGTGAAGTTCGAAGAAGAGTGGTGAAATGATGGAGATGGGTGGACGGAGGAGATGGCTGCTATAGAAGGTGCAGCGGTATTGAGAATGTTGGTGGTGGCTGCTATAGAAGGAGGGTTGGTTGGAATGAAGAACAGAGGAGTTGAATGTTGGCGGTAGGGAATGAGGTGAATTGAAGAAGAAGAACGGAGTTGTGAGATAGGGCGGTGGTGTAGATGAGGCGGTGGGACTGGTGGGTGATGTAGTGATTGGAGTTGTGAGATGGGAGTTAGAAATGGTGAAAGGGATAGAAGGGACAGTGATGGAAGCGTAAGACGAATGCGAGGAGAGGCAGTAGTAGAACAGAGGTGGGTGAAAGGTTGTACGGTGGAAGTGAATTGTGCAGGTGGTTCGACAGTGAACGGAGAGGTGAAATGGTGATTACAAGTTTCTGGTGCCGCGGCGATGGTGTGTTCATGTTCTGGTGCCGGTTTCTGGAATTTCCAGATTCCGGTGCTATTTTTTTTTAAATGTGTTGACTTAACTAACGACGGAAATTGAATTTGTGACGAAAATTAAATTTCCGACGAAAATTAAATTTCCGACGAAAATTGTAATTTGTGACGGAAATCTGAACTTCCTACTCGAGCAAAAACGACGAAAATATTCCGTCGTAATTGACCCCATTTACGACGGCAAACTTACGACGAAATTTGAACTTACGACGAAAAACTAAATTTGCGACGAAAATGATAATTTGTGACGGAAATCTGAACTTCCTACTCGATCAAAAACGACGGAAATATTCCGTCGTAATTGACCCCATTTACGACGGTTTCAGTTAAAAAAAACGTCGTAAATGCCCCTTTTTCTTGTAGTGTTGGCTCTTAAAATTTTAAATGTTTTAAAACAACCTTGGATGTTCCTTGAAGTTTCTTTTTGCTTCAAATAAATTCTCATGCAAATTTACATGTACGGGTAGAATTTAAAATGTGATTTTTTACCCGTAAAATGTGCACCCCCTAAAACATAAACTATAGTATTCGCCTAGACGGTACAACCTCATGTTATACTAAAATCGAATATCAATATACATTTGTTGAATAAAAAATGGGTGTGGCTTCCTCTCCGATTTGTGGAACTAGAAGGCATAAACAAATGCTCATATCGGGCTTTGAGTGTCCTCTATGTGGCTATCTGGTCCATCTGTGTACCATCTCTTGCCTCTTGGTCAATTTCTGTACTATCTCTACCTTTATTCAATGGTTTTCATGTCCATTTGAAGACCCTCTTGGCAATACTCTTTCATTAATTGTTAGATTTTCTCAAACTCTCAATTCTCTTCGTTTAATTTTACTAGTCTATTTTTAAATTTTTGCCTAAATATAGGTACGAGGATTCTAGAGATAGTTGATATCTAGTATAATCATTCACATCACCGCAACGGCAACCTCTTGTGGACCAATTTAGCAATATTTCCCTTTTTTTTTAACACAATCTCTAGCTACCGGGATCTTGTTGGTAGTCTAATTATACATGTTAGTTCGTAGTATAAATACTGTTCAACATGATTTTTGGTTTATTTTTCACAAAGTATGACAATCAACATAAGTTTATGTGAGCAAAAGGTAAAGCTTTCTTGATTAAAATGTAAAATTGGTGCAAGTATAGATTAAAGTTTTAACTTAGTGACTGTGACCTTTGTTTAAAAAAGTAGGTTGGATGATATGAAAGTCTTCAAATTAATTATTCATGAAAGTGTTGGTGTGAGCTTACATGCTTGTAGTAACTCTTTTGGACAAGTTAAACTATTAGCGATTATTGATTTCGCATAAACTTCAATGTTGAGAAAGTACAAATTCAAAGACAAACAAATGACTAGGTTTCTACTCCCTCCGTCCCATCGGATTCTTTACCCTTTTTTTACACTTTCTGGCACCACGTATTTAAGGTTTATTTTAAGGATAGTTCCATAACTTATTTTTAAAATTTTCTCTTTTTTTGTATAAAAATATATACATTATATTGTTATACAAAAAAAATTAAAAAAATAAGTTATTGAACTACCCTTAAAATTTACCTTAAAATACGTATTAGAAACCTCATTCTGAAAGGTAAAGTATTCACTGGGACTGATGGAGTATGGCTTTGTCAGTTTGTAGGTGAAATAAAAATGCAATTTTCATCTATTTTTGTCGGGTGTGGGACAATTGCAATTTAATATGATTTAGGTCCAGATAATTTAAGATATTTGGCATTTCTTACATAATCAATTATTTATTTTTTACTCTTACTCACAGACCTATTGTATATCCATGAAATGCGATATATTTTGACATTAAGACCTTCTATTGGCCAAAGTTATTTATCACCGGCTTTATTGGCAATGATAATCATATGGGTATAAATTTTTAGGGTTTCATTAGTCTGTGGTGAATTGGATATAACATCGGTTGGGATGTATAATATTTTTATGGGTGAATGCTCGTAGTGCCAATTGAGCCAACTCATAAGTAGGTAGTGATATGGGTTAAAAATAAACCCTAAAGACATATTTAATGTGGTATTAATTAGACCCAGAATGGTCCAAACGTGGGGCTCGCCAGATGGGCCCAAACCCTATTTATGATATTAATTTCGTAATTAACATTAAGGGTAATAACCAGCTCATGAGCAATAAGAGTCAAACAAGGATATTGCTCTTGCCTGACTTAGCCTCCAAGGAACCTACTCCAACATGGAAACTGATTCTCATAAGGAAGGAATCTAGAACCTTCTTCAAGATGGTGACTTGCCCGCCAAGTCACCTAACCCTACTATGATTCTTGGGCTTCACAACCTATATAAAGGGTCTAACCCCTCATTCTCAGAACTACGTTTTTGGGTTGATTCTCAATACGAGATACGTAGGCACTCTGTGAGGACCGATCAGTCTCGAACACGAAAACAACCATTAAAGATGGAAGCTCACCAACCCTTGCATTAAATACAATTTCGTAACCTAGTTTTTATTCCACAACATTTGGCGCCGTCTGTAGGAAAACAACATCAACCATGGTGAACACACGAAGAACAACAACAACTTCTACTGAGGCCTTGCCTCTAAACTCTGCTTCGCCTGTCAATGAGCAGGTACCCCCAACAACAGGGGCGATCACTCAAACTCAAGCTTCTCAACCCCCAGGGTCGAATCCCCATGCTGAGTGAACATTACCTATGGTCATCCATCCTAGCCAAGAAACCAGCTCTCTTCAAATGATGGTTTCTCCTATGATTAATCCTAATCACCCGTTACCACCGGGGGTACAGATCCATACTACAGATCTCCCCATGAATACCAACCCGATTTATGGTCTGCCTAACTACCCTCCAATTACTCAAGGTTCTGGACGAAGTGGCCATGCCTTGCAGATCCGAGATCGAGAGTATGTTGATTACTCTGGCCCCTATTGTGACAACCCGGGTCAAATACCGAGCCTTTTTGGAAAATCGGGTCGAGTCCCGATTCCGAATCCGAAATAAGCCAAAGTAAACTGGCCCAAATGCAGTCAACTTGGGTAATCCACAAGTCCACCACAGGCCCCCAAAAGATCATGATTTGTTGGTGCACTTAGTAGTAGTACTTTACCTTAAAAACTGAACTAAAGCCCCAAATCTCCTCGATGTGGGACTGGGGTGTTACAAACTCCCCTACTTAAACTTTTGACGTCCTCGTCAGGCCTGAACGGATATCCCATAGGTTCCAAGATCGTTCCTCCCTAGCCATTGTGGGATAATACCGGCTGGCTTCGTGTCCCCACCTCCAGACCTCTGTCCATTGTGGGATAATACCACCAGCCTTCGTGTCCCCACCTCCGGTAACATGACGAATCAAGCTTTTCGAGAACCTGGCTCTGATACCATATGTGACAACCCGGGTCAAATCCCGAGCCTTTTTCTCTACTAACCTCCTTTGACAGCTGCTGAGAGAATCAAGGCTCATGAGGCCGAGATCTTAAGGTTGAAGGACGATATTGCGAGAAAACAAGCTAGGTTAAATCAAACTCAACCTCCTTCAACATCAGGACCAATTCCCATTATAGACTTAGAGAGGTCTTCAAGAAGGCAGAGATAGGCTGACGCCCCAACAGGAAGAACAACAAGGGTGGAAACCCCTAGGAGCAACCCCAAGGATTTGATGCCACTTGGGGATCCTGATGATCCCAAACCCCCATTTACTAAGGAGGTGATGAATGCCCGCATCTTAAAGAAATTTAAGATGCCAACAATTAAGGCTTATGATGGAACGGGTGATTCCGCAAACCATGTTAGGACGTTCTCAAACGCACTACTACTGCAGCCTGCAAGTGACGCCTTAAAGTGTAGGGCGTTCCCTCAAACCCTGTCGGGCATGGCTTAGAGATGGTATAGTCATTTGCCTGCTAATTCAATTGGCTCCTTTAAGGAGTTGAGTGCTGCTTTCATTAGTCAGTTTATCAGTGGAAGAGTTCATGAGAAAAGCTCCGTATCTCTCATGTACGTGGTGCAAGGGAAGAATGAAAACATGAGAGACTACCTCAATAGGTTCACTAAGGAGACGTTAAACATCACCGATTTTCATTAATTTATTAGAGAGTTTTTATATAATTTTTGGAAATGTGGAATTGTTAAAAAATTTGGAAGCCATTGCTTGGATCCCATCTCCATACAATGGCAGTACTCTTTATTGTGGTCTAAAAATTTGAATAAAATTTTTATAAGTTTCTTTGTAAGATGATATCAAATATTAATATATCTTTTATCTTGAAAAAGTTATATGTTTTATGTTAATTTAATTTAATTTTTTAGGAAATGATGAAGAAAATGCTCCAAAACAAGGACTCTCTCGTGCAACAAATGTCATGTAGTTTCCAATGATTCCAACCAGTGGTTCATCAGCTACAAATGGAAGGAGTATAGTCCTCACCTTTCCTTAAACCCGAGGCCTTTTAGCCCGGCTTCTGGAAGAAGTATAGTCCTCGTCTTCCCTCGACCCCAAGACCTTCCTTTTACCGTGGCTTCTTGAGAGGTATAGTCCTCATCTTCCGTTGAACCAAGGTCTTCCTTTTAGCTCGGTATACTCCCTTGTCTTCCTTTAAACCCGAGGCCTTTCTTTCAGCCCGGCTTCTTGAGGGAGTATAGTCGTCGTCTTCCCTCGGTCCCAGCCCTTCCTTTTAGCCCGGCTTCTTGAGGGAGTATAGTTCTCATCTTCCCTCGACCCCAAGGCCTTCCTTTTACCCTGGCTTCTTGAGGGTGTATAGTCCTCGTCTTCCCTTGACCCCAACACCTTCCTTTTAGCCTCGTACACTCCCTTGTCTTCCTTTAAACCCAAGGCCTTCCTTTTAGCCCGGCTTCTTGAGGGAGTATAGTCATCCCTTGGATCCATAGGTATCTTTGCAGAATGGAAACCATGTCCAACAAACCCCCACACGGAGGCATAGGCACTCTCTCCACCAAATTTAAGGATTGGAAACCGATGAAGATATGAACATGATAGTTGCTGAGGCACCAGTTCATTTTTCCAAATCAGCTCAAATGTTCATTATGGAGATGACTTTATGAGGTTGGACTCACACTTAGGAGGATGGGAGAAGAGTACTCCAAACAAAGGACATTGCTGCAACAGTATCCGAAACTGACAAATTTGACTTTCTTGACTGATGTTATCTGAAAACACTTGTAGCAACTTGTATGCCTGTATTTGTATTACTAGCCTATGATCCGTGCTATGCACGGTTATTTTTTATATTTATTGTTTTTTTAATAATAGATTAATTTAATTTATATATTATTAAATTTTAGTTTATATTAATTGATCAATTTTATGTTTTTATTTTTAGATTATTCAAATGATTAAACAAATTTTGATTGAACATTTTTGGTTAATTATATTTTTGATTAAAATGCATTTTTGCATCTCTTTAGTTTAACATTATTGCATTTAAGGTTCGTTTGTTTTAGTTTATGCATTTTGTATCCCATTGAGTTCTCTGGCAATTTTCAATCCTTTTTTGATTTTTCATAAATATCCATTGAAATTTGAATTCGATTGTGATTGTAATGGTGGTGCAGTTAACTCTAACTAGGATCAAATTCAAATTTGATAGATTTAACATGAATTTAAGTATAATTAAATGGATGGTTTAATGAATAAAAAATAGATGGTTAAGATTATATCACATGTCTAACTGAGCTAATTAATTAATGCCATATACATATTCAGAATATACTAAATCCCAAATTCATAATAACATAAATATTTATTGAAATAAATATATCAAATAATTTAATTGATGTGGGCCATTTTTTTAAAAAAATAATGACAATATGTATAATTTAGTTTTTTCGGCAGTTTGGTTTAATAAAAATCATACTACAGCTGATAAAAAAAATCATATTTCATTAATGACTTCTTTTCTTGGAATTTATTATTAATTTAAATTTTTTAGATCAAATTGAAATAACAAAAATATGGGCCTTTTTTACTTCAGCGTTGATACTTAAATTTTGATTTGATATTTCGATACTTATTGAACATAAATGTATCTTTTTTTTTTGTACTCTTGCTTTGTGACATTATTTGAAATTTTTGTATTTCGACCTACTTATTTATACAAATCTATAAAATATAAATATTTTATATCTTTAAAATATAAATATTTTAATAGGTATAACTATTTCACTAATCTATTATATGTTAATAGGAACTCTTCTATTTTGTGACGGTTTTTTTAAAATAACATGTTAAATCGGTTATAGTTCGATTTTTTGACAATCAACTTATATTTCTGAATTATATTTCTCTAACATTTATAAAATTTATTATTTTATATAATATTAATAAAATCAAATTTAGACTTATTTAAGAATCAAGATTTTTGAAAATTATTTTATCTGAATAATATTTCTCTTAAATAAATATCTACATTTTTAAAGATTATTCTATTTAAATTATAACATGATGTTTATAAAATTTGTGAATAATTTTATATTAATTCCAGTATATTAAAATATATAAATTATTTTTCGAAATTAGACTATTTGTATATATGGAATTTTGCTTCACTTATGTTGGTTTGGAATCTTTGGTTAGGACATTCTACACAGTTTCCCATTGGATGTCTTTTTTTTCCTAAAATAAGTCCGATTTGATTATTTATTATTATTTATACATATGTTGAATAAATATAAAATAAGATTTTAATTTTATATTTATGAATGGTTTTTTTTGAAATTATTACATTAAATCGGGTATAGTTCTATTTTTTGTCAACCAAATTTTATTTTTGAGTTATATCCCTCGATTATTTATAAAATTTTGTTTTTTATATAATATTAATAAAATCCAATTTAGATCTATTTCAAAATCAAGATATTTGAAGATTTTTTATTTGAATAATATTCCTTTCATATAAATTTCAAATTTTTTGAAGATTAATTTTTTTAAATAATATTTCTCCAATTTTGTAAATAAATTTATATTATTTTCGATGAATTTAAGTATACAAATTATTTTACAAAAATTAGATATTGGCGCATGATAGGTCCATAATTCATCATATTTTTAATACCTATTTTATGTTCGTTTTCGTAATTTTATTAATTAATAAATTGTTTTATTTTGTTTTGTAGGAAAATAAATAAAAACATAATTCAAGAAGGAAAAGGTGCAAAAAGAGAAGGGAGGTGAAAAATACTTAAGTCAAAGAAATTGGAGGAAAAATCAAATACTTAGGAAGAAAAGGAAATTGAAGAAATTATATTCAAGATCAGATTGTAATTAAAGGACCCAAGCCCAAGTTTTTCCCTATATATATATATATGGGGTTCCTCTCTTGTATTTGAGAGAACCACTTTAGACACCAATTTAGGCACCTAGAATTTTACAGTTTTTATCTCGTCAAATTTATTCGTGCTACTCTACATTCTTCGATTAAATATTAGTTCTTACTTTTATTATTTTCACCTCGTCTTTCTTGTGTGCATGCGTTAAATAATATAAGTTTTAAGTTATTGTCTTTGTTTTCAATGGATTAATTTGCTGCCAATCTTTCATTCACGCCGTAGACTTACTTTTAAGTTCTAGGTGATTTGATTTTGTTATTCACGTATTCACTTGGCCACCTTTTATTAATTTAATCATATTAAGATCATGTTTAATACGTATTATATATATAATTGTTTAGTTAATTTAATAATTATGTCTAGCTAAATCTTTTGCCCTAGGATGAAGATGAAGTTGATTTAATTGCTCTTGATTTCTTCTCGTTTCTATTAATTGATTCTCATAATTTTTCTTGTTGTTTAATTGATCAATTGACAAAGTGATTTTGATATATTATTGTTACCGGATTTGTTTTTCATAGCCTATGCTTGCTCCTTGAAGTTTTGATAGGTTATTGTTAGATAACAAGTTTCATAGTATATGTTTGTTATATATCTTATTTGTGAAGGAAAGATGATTGATTTTAGGGTGAGTTGATATTAATTGTGATTGATTAATGGATTGGGATTCCTAGGTTTTCCATATTATTTGATAATCTTTGCTAATTAGGTTAATCAAAATTCATCTCAAATCTTATTGTCTAGTTCGCCAGAGTTAATTTTTAGGGTTTTGAAAATTCATAGTCTCTGAGGATCGATCTGTGATTGCTACAACTAAACACTGTGCGCTTGCAGTTATTTTACACATCAAGTTTTTGGCGCCGGGGACTATTGATATTTTTCACTCCTTGATATTTATTCTTCGGATTAGTTTCTTATTTTCTTTTGTTTTTTTTAGGGAATTGTGAAGTGGAGAAAAGCTTGGACAAGAAGATCGTTGGAAGACCTCGCTGTCTCTTTTGAAATTTTTGGAAGCGCTTTTCGGTATTCCGTATCACCTCTCTCTCTATTTTTATTTTCTTCATTGTTATTGAAAAAAAATTAAATATTAAAAAACCCAAAAATATTAGTTAGTTAATTGTTTGTTAAAAACCAATTTTCTGCATCATTCATTCTCTCACATAGGATCACATCATTTAGATTTCACGTAGTGTAGTGCATCCATAAGTGTTTATTTTCTTGTTCTTTGTGTGTTGCATCATTCAATTAATCTTAAGGGTGTCACCCAATTACAAGATAAGGTGAGGGATTTCATCACCCTTTCCTTGGCCCACAAATCACTAATTCGTTCATCTTGCATACCCTTTCCTTAATAAAATTAAGTAGATGTTGGCCCTAGGATCTCGCGCTCAATTAGGAAGAGAATCTAGGAGGAATCACTAAGTATTCTTTCGTTTGGTGTTTCGGCAAGCGTGACGCTTACGTGGCTAATTTGGATTGGTGTCTAGAAAGGTGTTTAGCCTCTTGGCAACGCTTGCACCTACCTGGCCAGTCAGGACGAATGTTTTTTGAGTTGTGACTTTTAGTAGTATCTTATTATTAGGAGAAAGGTCTAGATTTTTCTTAGGATAATATAGATTTTTCTTATTAATTTTCCACTTTTTTTTAGGTGTTTACTTATAGCTCTTGTCTGTTATTGATTGTTTACTTCTCTTGTATGTAAAGTGCTTGGGTTC
Source organism: Kitagawia praeruptora (assembly GCA_037693485.1). NCBI lineage: Eukaryota > Viridiplantae > Streptophyta > Magnoliopsida > Apiales > Apiaceae > Kitagawia > Kitagawia praeruptora. The sequence goes on from CM075347.1 coordinate 132,845,339, forward strand.
GAGACACTGCATCTAGATTAGTAAGACAAACCAATCTGTCATCTCCTAAAGTAGTAAGACAACTCGAGTTTTCTTCACCCACTAGAATTGAGCCAAAAGAATTAGAAGTTCAACCCGTAGTCATGGCTGTTTCCACTACAAGGAAAACTGATGTGTACAATGGTTTTTGCCCGTTGTCTGATAGCCTGGAATAGCGTTGTCTATCGAGCAGCTGTCTCTTACCAACCTCAGACAACGGTACACAAATCGTTGTCTGATATACGTAACAACAACACACCAGGCTCAAAAAATGTTGTAGCACACCCAGAAATCACAACGCAATCGTTTAAATCTGTTGTTAGAAAATGAGGAATACAATGGTTCCTAAAAAATAAAACATTGTTCATTCGTTATGTTAACAACGATTTCTTAAAATATAACCATTGTTGGATAGCTGAGCATAAACGTTTTTGTTTCTTTAATGTTTTTTTTGTTATTTTCATACAATAGTTTTACAATTTTGATACAGTGTTCAACTCTTTTTGGTACAATGCTTTATTGAAACTTATCCATTGTCTGATGATATTTTTAACAAGTTTTTATCAAAGATGATTTAACATTGGCTAATGATAAATGAAACAATACTTTTATTTACAACAAAAAACAAAGTTTATACAATACTAGCAATTAACCATTTTAATCGAAACCAATATTCATCTAAACAGAAACTACCATCAATATTAATCACAATAAAGCTACTACCGATACAAAATTCCCAACAAAGTACCACTACAAAGTTCAGGTGTGAACTGATCATCAAAATGGAATAGAATTGGAGTGCAACCTTTGATTCTCATCTCAACAACCTTCTTGTGAGAATTGGAGTGCAAAGAAGGAACAAATGTTGGAATAAGTGAGCCAGCCCTCTATTTAGGTGTTTTCGTTATCTTGCAATGTAAGCATTTCCTCACTGATGCTTGCTGTTGCTGTGGTAAACTGTTGTCCATCTCTGCAGAACTTACGTGTGACTCGTTCCTAGCAAGGTCCTCCCCAATGCTTAGTTTTATCTTCTGGTTCCTCCTGATTGACATTTGATAAGAAATTCAGAACAAATTTGCACCGTCACTTCTTATATTTAAATTTCAACGAACTAAAAATTCAAGTAAAAGAAGAGAAGAAGAGACAAGTTCAAGTCGACTACCTCATAGCAAAAGAATTTTGTTTAAAAATCAATCGATTTCGGTGGAGGCTGCATATGTTCCCTAAGAATCAGAATACAATTCTGCAATTGTTTCAGAATAAATTAATATAATTTGCCTAGTAAAAATAGTCAATTTGATTAACTATTTTTTTTTAAAAAAAAACTAACTATGCAAATCAAATCCTAATGTGCCAACTGCCAACTACTCCAACCAGGGGCATAGCCTTTGTACGTAGACTAAGTTTATAAGCAAGGTAAGAAGAATTTGTAGACATTCAGCTTCTCTCTATAATAATATTCCTCTCAGACCAATAGCTCATACAGTGAAGATAACATGAAATTGAGAAAAAAACATGAAATTGAGTACAGAAGAAGATATGATAACAAGTGCTCCCCAAGCTGCAACTAGTAACATGCATAGACTAGCTATGGAAGATAAATTTACAGGATTCTCATCCTGTTCATCTAGCAGACTAGCACCATCTCTTTGGGTGGTAGAGCTATAGATCGCTGCAATCCCATAATCCGAGATGCAGTTAGACTCTTCAAATTAGTGTAGCTGACTACTGATAGTACTACACCACCCACCTCTCCTCAACCAACTACAGCTTCTAAACACCACAGCAAAAATGCAGAAAACATTGATATACATCAGACCACGAAGAAGATTACTACAACTACAATAAAATCTTGTTCAACAAAAGGTAACAAGATTACTAGTAAAGCAAATGATGCTCAGAAAATGGTAAACAAGACTTGTAGTAAGGCTGTTACAGGTAGGGAGGAGATTGGTGTGAATAATACGAGTCCTGGTGATTCGTCAAGGTACTTGTTGACAACCAGTAATACCAACCATATGAGTTCATTCTTATACTCACATCGGTGATCGGTATGAGTTCAGCAACAGTCAAACCATAATAAGACCAACATTTGCTCTCACTCTGATATAGTAGAAGAGTACAATTTACTAATTCTGAAACTAATACGAAACCAAAAGGGAGAAAAGGTGACTACTATAGTCAAAGATAACCTGCTTCTCTCCTAGCTTAATGACACCACTTTCAATTATTTCTCTGTACAAATCATTACCCTCTCTGGTACGTTCTCCAACACAAGCAAAGACAGAGAAACCACCTGCACTTTAAGCAAACACTTTCATTGTATATCTCCATAGCAGAGAACTTTAGAAGAAATTCTCTATCCTTGTGCTAAGAATATCATATCCATAAACAATCAATGTACTAGGAAGAAGCCACTAAATGGTAATACATCATCTACATGATTAAATGGAAATTAGTTACCTTTTCTATGTAGTCATATATGTCTGCTATGGTATACTCACAAATGTCACTCATGGTGTACGTCTTTCCACTGTTCCTTTGTCCATATGCCAAAATACTTGCTGTACATTATTTTACAAGTACAGAATGATTATTAGGCTCCAACTGCAAGTCAAGAGGAAGAGAAGTGGGAAGAAAATGAAAAAAAATGGATACTCACAATTGATACCATTGACAGATGAAAGGGCAACTTCCCTTACTCCTTCATTTTATACCAGTCTCGTGGAGCAGTCTGGACTAAAAACTCTGTCTAGACACCAAAAAATACCGCTAAGAAATAGCAGATACACAATGAATAATTAAACATAGTAGTACAAATTTATCACGCGCAAGCAGAAATATACTATGTAAAGAAGGCAATAGACTCATTCTGAGTTTTTTCTTCATCTGGTACACTTGAACCACCATTTGCAACACTTAGATCAAGGCCAAAACTGATCAAAGCAACAAGTGTCGGTCTGTTGAAAAAGAACTCCAATTTTGACATACATACTATCATCTGAAAAAAAGAAAAAAAAGAGGGAGAAATCAAAGCGAATGAGGCGAGAGAGACCTTAAATAAAAGCCTTCAAATCGAAAGCCCAACCGAAGAAGGCCTGAAATCAACAATAGAGTTTGATTAGATGAAATTCAAGTGAAGATATGTAAGTAATTGAATTCAAAATGAAGAACCAAAACCCTAATTTGAAGAACCAAAACATCCACCGAAGACCAAAGTCTTCACTAACGAGCTCTAACTGAATCTTGTGAGAGAGTGAAAGTGAAAGTCAGAGCAAAAAGATGAACCCAGTGATCTAGCATTTTAATTTGTAAAGAGAGATGTGAGAGAGAGAGAGAGAGAGGGAGAGATATATTTGATTTTAGAGGATCCAATGTGGATCTGTGTTTTATGTAGTACTCATATGTGTTTGGACACTGAGAGGAAATGGGGGAAACGAAAAATTGGGGAAGGAGAAAATGAAAATTTTGGATGAGGGGGAAATGAAATATTGGATAAGCAGGAGAATTGGGGGAAATATATTGTAATATTTGTGTGGTTGAAAATAGGGGGCGCGGGAATGAATTTAATGGAAATTTAACAAATTTTAGAAATATTTTTATTGACTTTTAAAATATACATTATTTTATTATATTTATTATATAATGTTTGTTCAACTTCGAAACCTGATGTAGGAGGATTTTCAGTGTTAATCGAGGTTCATGACTCGCGAGAAGATAATACCAAAATAAAGGCATGAGCACGCTGCTCAGGATATTCTTTGGCATGAGCACGCCGTTGGTTGACATGATCATGCCAAATTGGAAATTATTGGCAGAGACTTCTAGTGAGATATTGGGGAGATTGCGCATGATCATGCTCAGTCCTGCATGATTACGCTTGCTTTTAATAAATATTTTATTTTAATTTGGATTTGTTTTATTTCTTTTTCAATAAGGGTTTTTTATCCCAGCTATATAAACATCATCAATTGTATTGGATTATTATCGATTGAATTATAAAAACCCTAAGAGTTTTTCTCTTATTTTTGTTGTGGATTCAAGAAACTCCTTGTGGATTCAAGGACCGCCTTGTGGATTCAAGGTTTATCAAGGATTTCTCGTGTAAGAGTCCTTTAAGGTTTAGCGCTTGCTTCTCCTTGGCTTCCGTGCTGCGTCAATTGACATCAGAGCAGGCTTTTTCCTGTTTTTTTCGCTATTGATTCATTATGGGAGACGAACCAATTACCAAAAAAGATCTTGCAGAGATTACGATGGTTTTTACCGCGACTCTCAAGACTTTGACAGACAGGATGACTACGTTGACGGACAACATGAAGAATAATAGCAACCAACATAGATGTGATAAAGAAGACCTCAAGCGAGCCCCTCGAAGCGAAAAATATCACTTTAAAGTTGCTGAAGGATATTCAATTTCGGGATTGACAATGATTAATCAAGATGTCGTTGGGTTAATTCAAGTGTTGTTATTGAAAAATGTTGTCGAAGTCTTTAGGTACAAAGTTCCAACAATGTGTTTGCCTATGAAGAAACCACCATGGAGAGATAAACATCAATCAGACGTTGTTCCTCTTTTATTTTAGATTAGCAATCGGGGTCGAGTTCTTTTGAAGTGAAGGAGACTGATGTTATGCGCAATCTCCCCAATATCTCACTAGAAGTCTCTGCCAATAATTTCCAATTTGGCATGATCATGTCAACCAACGGCGTGCTCATGCCAAAGAATATCCTGAGCAGCGTGCTCATGCCTTTATTTTGCTTCTATCTTCTCGCGAGTCATGAACCTCGATTAACACTGAAAATCCTCCAACATCAAAACCGTATAGATGTTAATAGATACTCATTTTAGTGTTGGGAAAAAATAATTCAAAAATCAAAAGGCCGGGTTGTACGAGATTTTAACAAAAACGTAGTAAAAGTGTTGCTTCCTATAACGAGGCACGATCCAGATTCACTAAATGAATTTTTTGAATGATTTTTTCAACTATCGAACCGTACATATGTTAATAAATACTCATTTTAGTGTTGGGAAAAAATAATCCAAAAATAAAAAGGCCGGGTTGTACGAGATTTTAACAAAAATGTAGTAAAAGTGTTGCTTCCTATAACGAGGCACGATCCATATACAGTTCCTATTATAAACACATACAAGAATGATTTCTTTTTCTAACTTTTTGATCACATCACTAAAATTAGTATATAACATCATCCATACTGTTGGATCATCCAAAAAAAATTTTAAAAAAATTTATTCGAAAATTATACTAGTTTGACCAAGGAGTACTTTGATAGTTGACCGCTAAAATATCATACAAGAATGATTTGGTTTTTTCTAATTTTTTGTAAACATCACTAAAATCAGTATATAACATCATTCGTACGGTTGGATCATGGGAAAAAATTAAAAAAATAGATCATGTTCAATCGGTACGACACTAGTTAGAGGGAGTAGTACTTTTGGCGGATTTATATTATAAACACATACAAGAATGATTTGTTTTTTACTAATTTGTTGTACACATCATTAAAATCAGTATATAACATCATCTGTGCGATTGGATCGCCTAAAAAAAATTTAAAAAAAAATATTATCCGAAAATTATACTAGTTTGACCAAGGAGTACTTTGATAGTTGACCACTAAAATATCATACAAGAATGATTTGTTTTTTTCTAATTTTTTGTACACATCACTAAAATCTGTATATAACATAATTCGTACGGTTGGATCGTTGGAATTTTTTTATAAAAAAATAGATCATGTTCAATCGGTACGACACTAATTAGAGGGAGTAGTACTTTTGGTGGATTTACATTATAAACACGTACAAGAATGATTCTTTTTTTCTAACTTATTGTACACATTACTAGAATTAGTATATAACATCATCCCTACAGTTGGATCGTCCAAAAAAAAAATTTAAAAATTTATTCGAAAATTATACTAGTTTGACCAAGGAGTACTTTAATAGTTGACCATTAAAATATCATACAAGAATGATATGTTTTTTTCTAAATTTGTGTACACATCACTAAAATCAGTATATAACATCATTCCTACGGTTGGATCGTCGAAAAAAAATATAAAAAATAGATCATGTGCAATTGGTACGACATTAATTAGAGGGAGTAGTACTTTTGGCGGATTTACATTAAAAACACGTACAAGAATGATTTTATTTTTTTTCTAACTTTTTGTACACATCACTAGAATTAGTATATAACATCATACGTACGGGTGGATCGTCCAAAAAAAATTTTTAAAAAATTTTATTCAAAAATTATACTAGCTTGACCAAGGAGTACTTTGATAGTTGACCGCTAAAATATCATACAAGAATGATTTGTTTTTTTTCTAATTTTTTGTACACATCACTAAAATTTGTATATAACATCATTCGTACGGTTGGATCGTGGGATTTTTTTTTAAAAAAAATAGATCATGTCCAATCGGTACGACACTAATTAGAGGGAGTAGTACTTTTGGCGGATTTACATTATAAACACCAAGAATGATTTTTATTTTCTAAATTTTTGTACACATCACTAGAATTAGTATATAACATCATCTCTGTATGGTTGGATCGTCCAAAAAAAATTTAAAAAAATTATTCGAAAATTATACTAGTTTGACCAAGGAGTACTTTGATAGTTGACCATTAAAATATCATACAAGAACATTAAACAACGGTTTTTTTTATGAAAAACTGTTGTTGTGCTTAGTATGACAAAATATTTTTTTAGAAGAAAACCGTTGTCTGATTATTTTCATTATTTCCCACCAAATTCAATTCAAATTATTTCATTATTCCCACCAAATATTTCATTATTTCCAACCAAATTCTATTCAAAATTTTTGTAGTTCAGGCAACGGTTTCATAAAAACCATTGTCTCATCAAAATACGATTTAACAACGGTTAATTATTTCATTGTGTGAATTGTAATAACACAATGGTATATGAAAACAGTTGTGTGAATCATACAACCGTTTATAAACGTTGTCTCAAAACAGATTAGACAATGTGCGTAAAAAAAGTTGTGCAAACTTACTCGTCTTTAAAACACCACAGTTCAAAGCCGTTGTTTGAATCAATTTACTAGACAACATTTTATAAACCGTTGTAGGGTACCTGGATTAGACAATACTTTTCTGAAGTTACAAAAAAACCGTTGTCTCCTAATTCCAAACAATGCTTTTTTGTCCGAGCGTTGTCTGATAAGTGTTATCTGATTGCGATTTTCTTGTAGTGTTCACTCAAAGACCGTTGTTACCCTCCCCGCAGTAACCGCGAATAACTTTGAAATCAAACATCACAACATTAGCATGTTACCTAGGTTTGCTGGGGTAGAGGGAGAAGATCCATATCTTTTCATTCAAGAGTTTGAGGAAGTGTGTGCTTTACAAAAACTTCAACAACTAAGTGAGGATTCCATTAGGCTCAGACTTATTAACTTTGCTTTTAAAGATGATGCTAAACAGTGGTTGTATAGTCTACCCATTAATTCTATTTCCAGTACTGCAATTCAGGTACTGACAGTTTAGTCCGAGTTTCTAAATACTAAAGTTTCATGTACAATTGGTGAAGACTAGCAAAAGATGGCTAAAATCAAGAACAATATAGTATCAAAGATTATTTTTGTACCGGAAAATTTGAAGTCTGCTTTCAATATGGTCCAAATGACCAGAAGACTATAGATACCACCACAATGAATACTAGTGAACTATAGGAGTATTATATACTAGTATACCATTATTGGTCAGGAAATAAGGTACAGTTATAAGCCATGTGGAACGCCAGAAGCAAACAATATGGATACTTTGGTCTAGTTCAGTCAATTACTGTGAACTTATGTCTCGTAGTTTTTTTTTTTTTGCTAAATCTTATGTCTCGTAGTAGTTGTTTTAAGGTTCTGCAACTTTCTCTATTTATTTAAACAATAACCAGAGTACGAATAAGATAGGTGAATGTTGTAGATTATACATTTTAACTACTACCCCCCACCCCCTGCTTTTTAACTAGTCATGTCTAAAGATTTAAAACACTTTAGTCATTTTACTTGTTTTATTTTTACGGATGTATGCCGAGATATCTGAATATATGTGGTATGGATTAGTTTTATGGCAACATAAATCAGAGACCAGGTGTATGATGTAATTTCACAAATATTTCCTTGTCTTTATTTCCTTCTTTGGACATATATAAATTATAAGATTTTCAGATTCATGAAGAAAATTGATAGAGGTGAAAAAAACCCTGTTGTGAGTCGACTAGAGGCTTGGGAATATGGAAGGAGTAATAAAAACGGGGTAGTGAATGATCCTGTTGCATTGCAAGTCCTTGAGAATGTGGTAATAACCATCTTTCGAGTTTACTAGTTCATTGATCAGTGACATTCTACTAGTACAAATTAGCATTGTTTTGAAATTGTGTTTTTTGTTAATAGGCTACCATATCAGAGAAATTGGGAGAACATGAGCTCACGAATATTGGAACTGATGACTTGCTTTCTCGGTTAATACCAAAGGAGTATTCAGGACGAGTAAGAGGTACAGGATGGGGTGTAACTAAGACCTCATTGCAGAATGTATCAACTGTGAGCAAGATATCAAAGTTGGAAAATGATGTTGCTTTTTTGATAAATAAAATCAAGGAGTTAAAAAGCAAAGGCTATAATCCTGGTATGCCATCTGGAGGTTCCAGCCATATGGATAATTTTGACATGGATAATGAAGTTGACGGTGAACGTAACGATAAGCATGGTTTAATTTTAGGTGAAGACCTTCCAGAGGTATATATTCATCTCTAGAATCTATTTTAGGTGACAATCAAGTCTGACTATTACTTATATATACAGTTATAAAGTGGTACATGGGATAACTATTACTTTAAATTTTCTGTTTTTAATGTAGGGGAAAAATATTTGCTATTTGTATGTGGATCCCGATCGTAGATATGTTGGTCAAGGGTTCTTGCACAACGACCCCAATGATAGAATCCTTCATGGTATCCCACTGGAAGAAGGAGATGTGAGGGTGCAATTTGAGGTTGCGGAAAAGTCAGAGTTAAAAACTCCTTTGCCCAGATGCTGTGACGAGGCCAATCTTGTTGGGGATGCTCCGGGATATTTTCTTGCATGGCCACGCAAATTGGTCTCCATGAAACTTGAGGTTGAGTATATAATTTTGTTAATAGATGCAAATTAGTTTAATTTCCGATTTGTTTCCCAGAGTAATACTTGGCTTTTCTTAAGTATGCTCAGTATTTATTATTTAATTTTGCTTGCTATATCATGTTCCAACACAAGCTACATAAACTCAAGTCCTAGTGGATATCACAACCATGCCAGTTGAGAAAATGAACAGAAGTACAATGCGTTACAACCTGAGAGTAAAGGACAGAGCAGAATGACACACCTGATAAAATTCCATTAACTTCAGTTAAATTGTATTTTATTCAGCCATAAATTAATCCAATCTAAAGTTATTGAAAAGTAGTAAATTATTTTATTAATATGACACCTCCTTTGCCAGTTGTTAAGTATTGATATTATTGTTTGATATTTTTATTGTTTTGATATTTCCAAGACAACTCCAAGAACCAAGAACAAGAAAAAAAGTATGCATGCTATGGGCCATAAGAAGATCGAGAATAAAGAGAAGGAGAAAGCAGATCAGTCAATTGTTGCTGTTTCTTCAAGACAATTAGGCTATCCTCTCCCACCAGATGTTTGTCACGATGGAGTTATGGATTTTGTTCGTTTTGCTATTGGATTTGATCGTGTCACTGATATAGAGGTTGAAATGGGACCATATTGGAATGCAGACCCGTGGATCGAACATATTAACAAGGAGAATATTTTGGAGGTACTGAATACCCAGTGGTTAAGTGCAACCAGCATCATCTTCTATATTAGGTAATTTGACTTGTCAATAAATTTCAGGATTTTTCACGACATCAACCAAGTTTTAATCATATTCTTTTTCTTAAATATAGGTATTTGTGTGAGGTCTATTTGTCCAAAAGTCCTGACTTGGCACCAAAATTCTCTTTTATATCGCCACATCTTGTGTCTCCCTTGGTCGGAAACTCTGTTAATTTTTTGGCAACTTGTTTACAAGGGTATGTTGACAAAGACCACCTAATGTTTATGCCATATAATGTTGGGTAAGTTACATTTCTAACACACATGTATCATTGAATTTATACTTGGATCTATTTTATGTAATTAGTTCTGACTACAAAAAAATTTAGAAAACATTGGATCTTGGTGGCCATAAATACAGCAACGGAGAATATTTACTTCATGGATCCAGCTCATCTGACCAATGCTGTACATTACAAGAATGTCAGAACTCTTGTAGAAACGTTAGTGAATATTTAAAATGTTCTTTTTATACTTAAAAACCGATGATACATGTTCTTTATACGTTGTTTAAATGTTGGAAATGTTTTTGTTTACAGTGCTATGAGGACTTTTCGGCTCCAGTCTGGGAAGAAATACACCAGTACGATGGCGAACAGTTACAGATGGATAAATGTACAGGTGATAAATGTGCTGCTCTATTTTTAAGATGTTACTAATTAATAGTCAGATACAAGATTCAGCTTTGTTATGATTTATAAATGTGCTGCTCTATTAAATTTAAATTATGTCACTAGAAGCATGCATGCAGATAGTTATTATACATGGAGTACAGGAGAATTAATTAACTTAAATATAAGTTGGCATGGTAGGCCAGAAGCTAGGCCACATACTCATAAGGCCCGGCAGTGACAATAAGAACAACTATTACTAATGTTTTAGATTTTATCCTATGGGTACTGTTCAAGCAGCCACGATTGATGTTTACTTTCAACATCATACATACAACATCAGTCTGCATACAATATTCTGCATACGACTTATGGACGACAATCTGCAGAATGTCATTACTTAACATCATTATTCAACTGATATATCTGCTTGGATACACAATTAAAAAGACCGGTATTATGTATATAGAGTTGTACTAGCATGAATTATACTCCAAAGGGCAGGTGACTAGGCTGCTGTTTACTTATTCAGCTGAAGGTACCTTTCAAGATGATTTCCATAAAATTCAAATTTATATTTTAAACAGCAGACTTAATATATGATCTTATACAGTTAAAATCTAAAACATTAGTAATAGTTGTTTAACAAACATGATTTATATAAGAATTTAGACTAATACTTGGAATCCATATATGGTGTTTTTATGCCAGTAACAAAGGTGTTTCTGCACAGAGGACCATAGAGGCAAACCAGATTCTGCAGAGGATTGGCAAGCAAAAACATAAATACACTTTGCTTAACCTGAGAACCGTAGAGGTAAAAAATGTTTCCAAACAAATTGAATTATCTATCAATATAGAAAATTTCTACATGTATGTAACTACCAAACAAAATTGTTAAGAGTATATATCTGAATATAATCTACTTGATATTACTGACCTGAGCAAGTTCATGACGGGCAGCTATAAGTTCATGACGGGCAGCTATTAACCACCTTCCTAACCTGTAAAAGACCAGAAAGAAATTAAAAGACAAAGCATAATGGCAATAACAAAGGCAACATCAAATTATTCTGAAATCATTGTCACCACACTACCCAATTCGAAACTCAAGTGTTTTTCAATTCGATCTGTATCTTTTGATTGGTTTCATTAAACGTTTTGGTATAACTGATGCTGGAACGTCCACATAACCTGTATCTTTGTCTATAATTTCACAAAACTTGAACAAACACATATAGAATATAAGCATACAAGTCACACAACTGTACACATGCTATCGTCTCTGTAAAAGTAAAAAAATTGATAAACGACAATATGTAAATGTAACATCCGAAAGAACATAACATCAATTAGTCCTTAATTGCCTACAAAGCTTTGGTAAAAGCATGATTCAAACAAAGTTATCCACGAAGACCATGAAATTAATAATACAAATCAAAAAAATAAATAAAAGTAAGCACAATACCTAATTGAATCAAAATCAGCATTCACTTCCTAAAACATCATACAATACAGATATTAAATAAATATAGACATCTTAGTTTATGACCTAAATTCAGGAGGTATGAGACAAACTAAATTGAATTCTTCTTTCAAAACTTTTAAAATTGAACATGATTGAATCCCCAAATTTAACGCGATTGAAGCCCTAATTTCACAATCAGCTCTAGGATAGAAAAAAGTCCTAAATCAATTGCAAATAGTGAAAAATCCCAAGATTAGAAACCAAATCGAAAGAAGCCGAAGCCCTAAGTATAAATCAAATCAACGGAAAGTGAGTGTGTGTACAGAGTGTTAGTGTTTGTATGGAGTATGTGAGAGATAGAAGAAAGGAGAGTATAGAGTGTGCGTATATAGAGTGTGTGCCGGCGAGTTTAGTAGAGAGAGATGAGAAGAGAGAGATGAAACAACAATATGAGAGATGAGATGCAGAGAGTAATTGAAAGTTAATTTTAGGCGGACTGAGATTGAGAATTGTTTTGGGCGGTATTTTTGCCGCTCACAAACTTTTCATCTTTTTACGTGCTAAAAAAATAATGTATATTTTTATGAATATAAAAATATATTTTAGAGCAAATATTATTTATTTTAAAATAATTTGATTGTTAATTTTTTATTAGAAAATTTCTTTAATTTAATTAAATTTATAGGAAGATATATTATTTTTATAAAAATGTTATATTTCAGTTCAATAATGCATACAAATTTTTTAATATCCAATTTAACATTATTTCACAAACTTTATTCATTTTCTGTAAAATTAAATTTAAAAAAATTAATTTGTTATGTTTTTAAATAATTTGGTCTATTTTCAAATTATAAAAAAAATTTAAAATATATATTTTCCAATATTGACTCTAATAACAAACTTTGAAAATTTAAATTATTTGTTTTTTAAATTAATTAATTTTAATTCACAAAAATTATTTATTTCAATTTTTGTTAAAAAGATTGTGTTTAAATCATATTAACGGCAACACTTTACAAGGGTTGCAACTTGCTACGTTTCTTATAGCTACGGCAACACCATATTTTGTATACATCAACACAAAAAAAAATGTTGTTGCAGGCCATCAAGTTTAGAGCAACGTTTTTCATTGCAACACCAAAAAAAAGCGTTGCTGCAAGTCATCTATGGCGTAGTGTCTTTGAAGTGTTGCATTAGATATATTCATATTTTTTATAAAAAAAATGACGTGGTAGATGTGGGCCCCACAACTGCTGACGTGGCAGTGTGGGACCCACAAGGGTGACGTGGCAAGAGGCCCATCATGCTGACGTGGCAATTGTGGGACCCACGATTGCTGACGTGGCAGAAGTGGGGCCCACCTTTGCTGACGTAGCATTTGCTGACGTGATTAGATACCTGTAGTGTTGCATTTGCTGTTTGAAGTGTTGCATTAGATAAATTTATATTTTTTTAAAAAAATATGACGTGGCAGATGTGGGACCCACCACTGCTGACGTGGCAGTGTGGGACCCACAAGGGTGACTTGGGGATTTTTATATATATATATTGACATCCGTAGGGTTGGATCGGTCAAAAATATTTTTTAAAAAATAGAAACAATAATCCGTAACAAAGCACTAGTTACGAGTCAGATTGAAAATTGTAGTGATCTACTAAGATCTCCAATCAAATTAATTTTTTATTTTCTGAAACTTGGGAAATATCATTATATTAGATATATATTGATATCCGTACGGTTGGATCGTTCAAAAATATTTTTTTAAAAATAGAAACAATAATCCGTAACAAAGCACTAGTTACGAGTCATATTGAAAATAGTAGTGATGTACTAAGATCTCCAATCAAATTAATTTTTTATTTTCTGAAACTTGGGGAATATCATTACATTAGATATATATTGACATCCGTACGGTTGGATCGTTCAAAAATATTTTTTAAAAAATAGAAACAATAATCCGTGACAAAACACTAGTTACGAGTCATATTGAAAATAGTAGTGATCTACTAAGATCTCCAATCAAATTAGTTTTTTATTTTCTGAAACTTGTGGTATATCATTATATTAGATATATATTGACATCCGTACGGTTGGATCGTTCAAAAATATTTTTTAAAAAATAGAAACAATAATCCGTAACAAAGCACTAGTTACGAGTCATATTGAAAATAGTAGTGATGTACTAAGATCTCCAATCAAATTAATTTTTTATTTTCTGAAACTTGGGGAATATCATTACATTAGATATATATTGACATCCGTACGGTTGGATCGTTCAAAAATATTTTTTAAAAAATAGAAACAATAATCCGTGACAAAACACTAGTTACGAGTCATATTGAAAATAGTAGTGATCTACTAAGATCTCCAATCAAATTAGTTTTTTATTTTCTGAAACTTGTGGAATATCATTATATTAGATATATATTGACATCCGTACGGTTGGATCGTTCAAAAATATTTTTTTAAAAATAGAAACAATAATCCGTAACAAAGCACTAGTTACGAGTCATATTGAAAATAGTAGTGATGTACTAAGATCTCCAATCAAATTAATTTTTTATTTTCTGAAACTTGGGGAATATCATTACATTAGATATATATTGACATCCGTACGGTTGGATCGTTCAAAAATATTTTTTAAAAAATAGAAACAATAATCCGTGACAAAACACTAGTTACGAGTCATATTGAAAATAGTAGTGATCTACTAAGATCTCCAATCAAATTAATTTTTTATTTTCTGAAACTTGTGGAATATCATTATATTAGATATATATTGACATCCGTACGGTTGGATCGTTCAAAAATATTTTTTTAAAAATAGAAACAATAATCCGTAACAAAGCACTAGTTACGAGTCATATTGAAAATAGTAGTGATCTACTAAGATCTCCAATCAAATTAGTTTTTTATTTTCTGAAACTTGTGGAATATCATTATATTAGATATATATTGACATCCGTACGGTTGGATCGTTCAAAAATATTTTTTAAAAAATAGAAACAATAATCCGTAACAAAGCACTAGTTACGAGTCATATTGAAAATAGTAGTGATGTACTAAGATCTCCAATCAAATTAATTTTTTATTTTCTGAAACTTGGGGAATATCATTACATTAGATATATATTGACATCCGTACGGTTGGATCGTTCAAAAATATTTTTTAAAAAATAGAAACAATAATCCGTGACAAAACACTAGTTACGAGTCATATTGAAAATAGTAGTGATCTACTAAGATCTCCAATCAAATTAGTTTTTTATTTTCTGAAACTTGTGGAATATCATTATATTAGATATATATTGACATCCGTACGGTTGGATCGTTCAAAAATATTTTTTAAAAAATAGAAACAATAATCCGTAACAAAGCACTAGTTACGAGTCATATTGAAAATAGTAGTGATCTACTAAGATCTTCAATCAAATTAATTTTTTATTTTCTGAAACTTGGGGAATATCATTATATTAGATGTATATTGACATCCGTACGGTTGGATCGTTCAAAAATATTTTTTAAAAAATAGAAACAATAATCCGTAACAAAGCACTAGTTACGAGTCATATTGAAAATAGTAGTGATCTAATAAGATCTCCAATCAAATTAATTTTTTATTTTCTGAAACTTGGGGAATATCATTATACTAGATATATATTGACATCCGTACGGTTGGATCGTTCAAAAATATTTTTTAAAAAATAGAAACAATAATCCGTAACAAAGCACTAGTTACGAGTCATATTGAAAATAGTAGTGATCTACTAAGATCTTCAATCAAATTAATTTTTTATTTTCTGAAACTTGGGGAATATCATTATATTAGATGTATATTGACATCCGTACGGTTGGATCGTTCAAAAATATTTTTTAAAAAATAGAAACAATAATCCGTAACAAAGCACTAGTTACGAGTCATATTGAAAATAGTAGTGATCTAATAAGATCTCCAATCAAATTAATTTTTTATTTTCTGAAACTTGGGGAATATCATTATACTAGATATATATTGACATCCGTACGGTTGGATCGTTCAAAAATATTTTTTAAAAAATAGAAACAATAATCCGTAACAAAGCACTAGTTACGAGTCATATTGAAAATAGTAGTGATCTACTAAGATCTTCAATCAAATTAATTTTTTATTTTCTGAAACTTGGGGAATATCATTATATTAGATGTATATTGACATCCGTACGGTTGGATCGTTCAAAAATATTTTTTAAAAAATAGAAACAATAATCCGTAACAAAGCACTAGTTACGAGTCATATTGAAAATAGTAGTGATCTAATAAGATCTCCAATCAAATTAATTTTTTATTTTCTGAAACTTGGGGAATATCATTATACTAGATATATATTGACATCCGTACGGTTGGATCGTTCAAAAATATTTTTTAAAAAATAGAAACAATAATCCATAACAAAGCACTAGTTACGAGTCATATTGAAAATAGTAGTGATCTACTAAGATCTCCAATCAAATTAATTTTTTATTTTCTGAAACTTGGGGAATATCATTATATTAGATATATATTGACATCCGTACGGTGGGATCGTTCAAAAATATTTTTTAAAAAATAGAAACAATAATCCGTAACAAAGCACTAGTTACGAGTCATATTGAAAATAGTAGTGATCTACTAAGATCTCCAATCAAATTAATTTTTTATTTTCTGAAACTTGGGGAATATCATTATATTAGATATATATTGATATCCGTACGGTTGGATCGTTCAAAAATATTTTTAAAAAAATAGAAACAATAATCCGTAACAAAGCACTAGTTACGAGTCATATTGAAAATAGTAGTGATCTACTAAGATCTCCAATCAAATTAATTTTTTATTTTCTGAAACTTGGGGAATATCATTATATTAGATATATATTGACATCCGTACGGTTGGATCGTCCAAAAATATTTTTTAAAAAATAGAAACAATAATCCGTAAGAAAGCACTAGTTTTAATTTTGCTAGATTTTTTATGCTCCTAGCACTGCATGTATCTGAGAATGAGCTATCCATTACTAACCCGGATAGCAAGTTCAATTGTTTTGTTCAGGAGAAGAGAGTCTTAAGTGATTTGATTCGAATGAACCTAAATGCAGAAGTACAATTGGTATTGTGACAACCCGGGTCAAATCCCGAGTCTTTTTCGAAAATCGGGTCGAGTCCCGATTACGAATCCGAAATAAGCCAAAGTAAACTGGCCCAAATGCAGCCAACTTGGGTAGTCCACAAGCCCACCACAGGCCCCCAAAAGATCATGATTTGTTGGTGCAACTAGTAGTAGTACTTTGCCTTATAAACTGAACAGAAGTCCCAAATTTTCTCGATGTGGGACTGGGGTGTTACAGGTATATCTACCAATTGTTCATGTAACTGTTTCCTGAAACTCCTATCTCCAACCCCCAAATTTCTTTGCCTTCTAGTGTCACAATGGAGTCTGTGGCTGTGACCAAACAGGCTCCTACCAAAGTGACCAAATCCAGAGTTCCAAAACCACAATATAAAAGACAAACCTCAGGTGTCTCTCAAAAGGCACCTGTTGCAAAAACTACCAAAACTCTTGAGGGGAGTGTGAAGGTGGTAGTGAGTGGTGAGGGACAGGGTGAACATCAAAGAAACCCTAAGGATAAGGAAGGTGAGGCACAACATTTCAGTCTCTCAAAAGACTGTTAATGAACCTACAAGCCAAATTCTAGTTACATCTCTCAACAGGTGTGACTACTGATTTAAGTTCCATTCCAGGAACACTTTTAATTTATATCATATCTAGATTATAATTTTTTTTTATAATACGATATAATCTTGATAGTCTATTTTCAAAAATATTAAAATTATTTTTTAGATACTGTACCAAAATTTTGGATAAAATCCGTAATTTATTATATAAAAAAGGAATAATATCCTGGCTTATTATATACAAGTACATAAAATATCATGTTTTGTTTATATTTAGTATAGATAGATTTTAAATCTTTTAATTATATTTTATATTTTCCAAAACAAATAAATAAATATGAATCTATAAAATTGTGTCACGTTTTTTTGCATAATAACAAAAAATAGTTGATAAGAATTTTGTTGTTACTACTATAAAATTGAACTATATTTTAATTTAATTTAATTAATTTTATAGGATCATCCATGTATCTAGTATTTTTACCAAATTAAAATATTTTGGGCCTAGGTTTTCACCATGGGCCCTTGTTTGGTTTTAGAAGATTTTATGCAAACTCAAAATTTAGAAGGTTCTAGAAAACAACCTATCAATCATTGTATAAATATTGAGCCTATAGGCAAATAAAGAGTGTTGATGGCAAAGAGTGCTGCTTCATCGAGGTTAGTTTTTTTAAAGTTCTTTTTTGGTGGTAGAAATTGAATGTCAGGTTCTTTATCATTTCTCATAAAGGATGAATTAATTTAGGTTGGAAGAAAAAGGATGTCTGGCCTACTTAAAAGTCAGGTCGCCCAGATTTGGTCATTCTGGATGTTGCCATACAGATCTGGTAATGAATTTTCATTTCTCGTGTTTTTTAAGTAAATATTCATCGTACCTAACTATATTCCATGTAAATTCAATGTAAATTTAAAGTATTTTATTTGTTTGTGAGAGTTCATTTAGATGATTTTTAATAATTTGAAATTGGTCTTTTTGTGTAGAAAACAATGAAGATTATGCTCCAAAAAAATTAACCCTATTACTCTCTGGAGGGAGTTCACAATGGAAATCATGTGTAATTTTCTATTATCTTTAACTTTTGCTTAATTGTTTTATGTTGGAATTTTGAAATCTTTAACTAATATGTGTCCTTTGTTTGGCTTAATTTTTTTTATTCTTTTGTATGTATTATACATCATTTGTATATTAATTAATTTTGATATACTTATATGTTATAATTGATTTGTTTATATGTTGTTATCTACTAATTTTTTAGTCTTTCTCCTTCAATCTATTCAATTTCATGATTTTTTGTGCATGCTTGTACGTACCAGCTTATATATGCTAATTAGAAAAAGTTAAGGTGAATCAAAAGATATATATCCACATGAATATTATGAGTAAAAATATAATTTCATGTCTTCCTAATAGCAAAATGATATGTTATCTTCATAGATATATGCTAGAAATATAGTTTCATATCTTTCTAGTAGCAAAATGATATGTTATCTTAGACATATGCTAAGTGTAATTATTAAGGTTATAACATCATGAGATTTCCACATGTGAATTAGATAATTACTATTATAGATTGCTTCAAGGGTATAAATTCAAGTAATAATATATTTGATGTCACATTAATATGTATGTTACGTATTAGAATAATACATTATTTGACGTCATTGAAGTTATATTTTTTCATATTACTAGTTGTTGCACCCTTTTAAATTTCAACCAAAGTGACCCTTTTTATTACCATTTAACCTGATTTTGTCCTTATATATACTCATTAAAACAAGACTTCTAAAACTATCACTTGCTATACTAGACTATCAACTTTTTTATAATGTGTGTACTACCATCAAATCTGGTTAGCTCCGTTAATTTTTTCAAGGGCATTTCAGTCTTTAATTTTTATCATCTTCTTCCTCAAACCCATTTCCACCATTGTTGAAGTTTTTAATAAATTAAAACTTTAATATCTCATTCATTTCTTAACAAAATCAAGTCATTCAAATTGTAATAAAATCGTTTTTTTCTCCTCTACGTACAAATTGATATTGATTTTCACTATGGATAAGAAACATCAGCCAAGTAAGATCTTTATACACACCCAGACCCCATTTTGCCATTAAAAATGATCATAAACAAATTTGGTAGTTACGTATACTAAAAGATTTTGGTAAAGATGAAGCTAATTGATTATAGTCCAAGATGTCTTTAGAAGCTTTGATAATAATTTTTGACTAGTCTGTTTCTACAGTATGTTTCTTCAAACCACTACAAGAAAACAAGGGTAAATGTGACCGAACAAATATGACTGCGGCTAAATATGACCGCCGGCGGTCATATTTAAGGTCAATCTTGATAAATCACCGGTCAGACTTAAATATGACCAACTACGGTCATATTTAAATGTGGTCATATTTAATCGGTCACAATTAGTATTCTGGGCCCACAAAATAAGGGGGGGAAAAGTCCCGCCCGGTGCACAAAATTTGCTCAGTATAAATTTGACCAACGACAGTCGAATTTATAAATATGACCACGACTGGTCACAAATATAAATATGACCAAAGTTTAAATTTGATCGCCGATGGCCGAATTTATAAATATGACCGTTAGTAGTCAAATTTATAAATTTGACCGAAATAACATTTTCGTCAATTTTATAAATATGACCGCATTCCGTGAAATTTATAAATGTGACCGTTAGCAGTCAATTTTCTTTAAATTTTAAAAATTTCGAAAATTTTAAATAAATACAATTTTTTTTTTAATAAATTCCAAAAAAAAATAGGCCGCTAATATTTAGGATTACTAATTTTATGCAATTCAAATGACAATTTGAACGATCCAACCGTACGAATATAAATCTTATAAGTTTCAAAGAGTTTACACAAAAAATCACTCGATTATACGCAAACCCTACATTTCCATGATACAGCCTATCCACTCAACTCGCTAGATTTTGCCCCTAAACACAAACCTTAAACCCTACATTTCAATGATACATCCTATTCACTCACTTGCCAAGATACAGCGTGATTCTTTCTTTTTCAAGGTCCAAAACCAGCTTACAATGTTTTCTTAAATAATGTCGAATTTTAAAGCTTCCTCAACAATTTATATAGATGATTCCATTGTTTTAGCAATAAATTCATCAACTCTCCTCTTTCTCCCTCAAACAAACATCTCATACAGTGCATTTGGTTTTTGTGTGTTACTCTCAGGCAAGAGTAGTACAACCACTAGCTAATTTCTCCATTGTAAAGTTATAAGAAATCTAAATTACTAACCCTTGATATGAATTCAATACTTCGTCAATTTTATAAATATGACCGCATTCCGTGAAATTTGTAAATGTGACCGTTAACAGTTCTCAAACATACTATCTGTTCTCAAACAAAAAGTGTGTGTTACTTCCTCGGCTAGCACTGCTAGACAATGACACCCATGGCAGCAATTCAGATAAGTTTACAGGTTTCGGAGAGAGTGGACTTATTTCTACGGTTTCTGGAATTAGGATGCAGGGAAGATGAAAATGAAGATGTGGTTGGAAAAGATTATTTTACCCTAGTCCATTTAACTTCGTTAGTGAGAAATAGACGGTAGTACACGAAATGTAAGTAAATAGTTTGTTCAGTATTGCTCGTGGTAGATTTTAACGATTTTAGTGATATGGTAATTTTTTTAAAAATTTCCTAGATGTATTTTGTTTGCTTTTGTAATGGTCAAACCGGTCAAAATAAATCTTCGTTTTAGCTAGTCTTGTCCCGAATGAAGAATCTATTTTTTTAAATTATTTTTTCGACGTTCCAAACATAAGAATGTCAAAATAACGTTTTTAGTGATGTAGTAAGTTTTTTTTAAAAAATTCTTAGATGTATTTGGTTTGCTTTTGTAACGGTCAAATCAGTCAAAGTGGACTTTTTTTTAACTAGTCTTGTCTTAAATGATGATTTTCATTTTTTAAATTTTTTTTTCGACATTCCAATCGTACGGATGTCAAGATATAACGAAAGAATTTAGTGATGTGGTAATTTTTTAAAAAAATTCCAGGATGTATACAACAAACAAGTAGCACACAACGGAAATTTGGGCGCCCTCAATTTTCCCTAAAAAATTCTAACTTCCACCCAAAACACACCCAAAAGCACTGCTCCCATAGAATCCAGTACTACGCTTCATCTCAAATGACCTAATACTCTCTCCCCGCCGCTCACAATTTTATCTCTCCCTCGCCCTCTCAATATCTCTCCCTTACCGTCAGCTATCTCCGTCAAACCATCAATAAAATAAATTGATGTATCAAACCGATCCCCAATTCAAACTATCGGTCCCCAATTCAAACTATCGATCCTCAATCCCTAATTCGGTAATTCCATCTTCCCAAGATCTCATTCATACACCTTTAGTTATATGCTTCGATTCGCGCTTGCACCGCCTCTTCTTGCTCTTTCGAACACATCGTTCCAAAAATGGAAGAGTTTTTGCAGAACATGAAGACTCTCAGCTATCAAATGAATGGTATTCCTCATTTTTTGTTTAATTCTAATTTCTAATTGATTTTCTCGAATTTATTTCGATTAATTCTATAATATTCCATATGCGTGTGTGTGTGTGACTATAGATGTGGTGAAAAGACCTTTAATTAGGTTTTTTATTTATTAAATATACATGATTCAGTGCGATTTAACCAATTTTGTGTTACGTTGATGTTTACGAGCATTATTGATGTATTATGTGCTTTTGTTTATTGAGCTGCAATTTGGGAATTTTGATGCAATTGTTATGTTCTCTTGAATCATGATAAAATCGATTTGGAATTTACTCATTTTATACACACACACTATTTAATAATCTTTAACACTTTTGATTCTTTTGACTATTATGTGTTTGTTCACTACTTTAATTTTGGTTTGAAGGCTGGGGTTCAGGTCAGGGTGGTTATGCAGGTACTGCTAATATAGGTAGAAGTCAATGGTAATCCTTGATCATGAGTTTATTTTTTCACTTTTAAAGACTGTTATAACATGATTATTATGATGTCGAAGTCTGGTACACATTTGCTTAAACTTTGTTATTTGGTTGTGCAGAAAGTTGTAGTGAAGTTGGCTATATATGATGAAGAAGAAATGAAAAAGGCCTACCGAACAGTTTGTAGTCCCTCAGGTACTGATTTATATGATTATATCGCAACTAATGAGTGCATGTTTCTGGTGTGTCATGTGTGCATAGTCTAGTTACTTTATCTTGCACTACACCAAAAAAGACCATTTACGATAATATCTTTGCTACAAATTGTCTACGCTTGGCAACTTGGTCTACTTGTTAACGGTTGAATTTAATTTAGAAGCCTATGTAATTGTGGATAACCATGCTGAATTGCTGTGTGATGTTCACAGTCACTCTCTATAATCTTTGGAGAAATTAAATTTTTCGGGCCATGTCAAACTTTTTTTTTTATATAGGTAACAGAATTTTGGTGCAGGTATGTGTCTTTTTATAGTTCTCCCAAAGGGTTTGCATAGTATGTTAAACCACAACTTAAAACTATATTACATTATTTTCTCAGGTTTGGCTCTTTAAGTTTTGGTATAAACCACAGAAGTGCAGGAAAAATCAGTTGAATATCACATAAAACTATATTCAGAGTCATTTATTTATTTTATTTTTGTAAATTAAGATGTTCTTTAATATGGATGCTATTATAATTATTAAATGTATTGAGAAAGCAGGCATGTCTGTGAAGTCCTCAAGGATTACCTGCTTTGTTTGTATCATTTGTACTGTATTTTGTTCAACTTTTAAGCAGTTAGTGTGAAAATACGAAATATCATCTATACATTGCTGAGCCATTGTTTTCTCAGACTTTAATTCCATACCTGCCTCGACAATGCCACTTATAGTACATACACATCCACACTCACTCTGTGTGTACCTAAAATCTATAAATTGGTCATGTTGGTTATTGTATTGTGTATTAAAGTTACTTAAGACAGCATACAATTTGTAGCAAAGATATTATATCGTAAATGGTCTTTTTTGCTGTTATCGCTTCTTTTGGAGGGGTAGCTTGGACTTTAACCTAATATCTTTGCATGGACATGTGGTTGTTTTTCACAGCACTGGTCACCCTTCTCTTGCTGTAAATATTGGTCATAAGAGTTCCACTGATGATTACGTCCCAAATTCCATTAAGAGTATAACAGAGAGTGCCTGCATCATGTTCTAGCTGAGAACCACACGGTAATATTCATCCTTCTCTTGTCCTACACATTATGTAAGGGTAACTTTGAAATCGTATGTTATTTATATTATAGATTAGGTGAGTCTTTTTTAACCTGTGTAAACATGCTTTGGTGAAGAAAGTAGACCGAAAAGGGGTGGGGGATGCAAATTGTTGTGGAAAAATTTTCTTGTCCTTTTTGATGTCTTATGCTCTATCCTTACTTAGTGTATGTTCATATACTTTATTGTGGACAGTTTAAGGATTTTATAAGAGGTTAGATAAGTTTACTTTACCAATTGAGAAGATCATGAAATAAGTTTACCTAGATTTTGCGTAATATGTATTTATTGTAATTTCTGTTACTATACTATCCTGTCAATCAGTTTTATTTATTTACCAGACAGTTACTTATAAATGACTTCGTGATTTTTTTAAGAGATGAAATTCCCACAGATATTGTGATAGCGCGCTTGATTCCAGAAGCAATATGCAGCCCATGTGCTAATTTCCAGCCGCCCCATGTGTTAATTTTAGAAGTCAAATTCTACCTAATTCTACCTACTCCACCTACTCCACCTACCATCATTTATTTGCATTTAGGGACCTCATTATTTGCATGTAAGGACCTCTAGCATTAGTATAAATAAGCATGCTTAGAACATTGTAAGGGACATTGGAATTTGAATAATAAAAGTGAGTTTTTAGAGAGTTTTTCTCTCTTGTTCCTGAGCCATATTTTGGTATCAGAGCAAGTTTTTAGATCCCGGAGTTGATTGAAAAAAAACAGAAATTCCGGTCACTATTTTTGGTCGGAAGTTACTGTTCACTATTCACTGTTCACTGTTCATCGCCGGAGAAGACGGCACTGTTCAGGCTGAGTTACTGTTTATCACCGGAGAAGACGACACTGTTCATCACCGGAGAAGACGACACTGTTCATACGGTACTATTCATACGACACTGTTCATACGGTACTGTTCATACGGTACTGTTCATACGACACTGTTCATACGGCACTGTTCATACGGTACTGTTCATACGCTACTGTTCACGGGCACTGTTCACTGAAAATTTATTTTTCAACATGCCTCCACGAAGACAACCTCTGCGAGACGTTGAAATGGCGGACATGCGGAGACAAATTCAAGAACTTCAAGATGCTTTGCAAGCCCAACAAGTCTTGTTAAACGAGCGTCAACCAGAAGATGAAGAATCTTCCAGTGATTCTTCAACACCTAGAAATCGTCGACCTCAAAAGCCACAAGTCAGACATGATGACATTAAAGTTGACATTCCTAACTTTGAAGGAAGACTGCAACCGGATGATTTCATCGATTGGCTTCAAACAGTCGAAAGGGTGTTTGAATATAAGGATATTCACGAAGAAAAAAAGGTGAAGATTATTGCTGTGAAATTAAGGAAACATGCTTCCATTTGGTGGGAAAATCTTAAAAAAAGGCGAGCTCGGGAAGGAAAAAGCAAGATCAAAACATGGGAAAAAATGCGAAAGGAATTAACCCGAATGTTTCTTCCTCCTCACTACTACCAAGACAAGTTTATCCAACTGCAAAATCTTCGTCAGAAGAATTTATCAGTCGAAGAATACACAATAGAATTTGAGAAGTTGATGATGCAGTGTGATATACAAGAAAAAGAGGAGCAGACCATTGCCAGATACCTCGGAGGATTAAATACTGATATTTCTGATCGTGTTGAACTTCAACAATATTGGTCGTTAGAAGATGTTATTCGTCTTGCTACGCGAGTAGAGAAGCAGCTACCTAAAAGATCTACCACGAGAAATTTCTCTCCATCAAACCAACCACCTTACAATCAGAAGCCACCTACCAACCAAGCCAGCTCTTCCACCCAACCATCTCCTAAAACCATTTCTACAGAAAACAAAAACAAGGCCATTAAATGCTTTAAATGCCAAGGTTTTGGTCACATTGCTTCAAACTGTCCAAACCGGAGAACCATCACAATTATCAAAGGAGAAGCCTATGAAGTTTATGAGGAAGAAGAGACTCGAGAAGACACTGAAGGAGAATATTACGCAGATCCAATATACGATGAAGAAATTACTGCTGCTGATCAGGGTGAGTCCTTAGTAATCCGACGAAGCCTAAACACAATGGCCAATAAGGAAGAACCTTGGTTGAGACGCAATATTTTCCACACTCATTGCACTTCTGCAGGAAAAGTCTGTGATGTTATCATAGACAATGGGAGTTGTGAAAATGTCGTTTCAAGTTACATGGTAGAAAAATTGGATCTACCAACCCAGATTCATCCACACCCCTACAGTTTGCATTGGCTCAATAAAGGAAGTACAGTCAAAGTTGACAAGCGTTGCCTAGTGACATTCTCTATTGGTCAGAAGTACCAGGATCAAGTATGGTGTGATGTTGTGCCTATGG
Organism: Kitagawia praeruptora; assembly: GCA_037693485.1. Classification (NCBI taxonomy): domain Eukaryota; kingdom Viridiplantae; phylum Streptophyta; class Magnoliopsida; order Apiales; family Apiaceae; genus Kitagawia; species Kitagawia praeruptora. The sequence continues at coordinate 132,871,688 of CM075347.1, forward strand.
ATGCCTGTCATCTTCTTCTAGGTAGGCCATGGCAGTATGATCGTCAAGTACTTTATGACGGTTATGCAAACACCTATTCTTTTGTCAAGGATGGAGTAAAAATCAAGCTAGCTACTCTGCCGCCGAGTGAGCTTGATAAAAACAAGAAGGAAGCCAAACCATTAGTGTCCCTAGTCACGAAGAAACAACTGGAGGAAGATATAGAGGAAGTTCAAACCATGAGCTTATTTCTATTATTCGAATCAAATAAGGAGACTCATGTTCCAGTTGAAATTAAACCATTACTTGAAGAGTTTCCCGATGTGGTTCCAGAAGACATTCCATCTGGACTACCCCCCATGCGAGACATCCAACACGCTATTGATTTCAGTCCGGGAGCAACGATTCCAAACTGACCCGCATACAGAATGAGTCCTCAGGAGCATGCTGAAATTCAAAATCAAGTTGAAGGATTATTAAAAAAAGGATTACTACAGGAAAGTGTTAGTCCTTGTGCGGTTCCTGCCATTCTAGTCCCTAAGAAAGATGGAAGCTGGAGAATGTGTGTTGATAGTCGAGCTGTCAACAAAATTACCATCAAGTATAGATTTCCAATTCCTAGACTTGATGATTTGCTAGATCAGATACATGGTTCCACTATCTTTTCAAAGATTGATCTTCGAAGCGGATACCATCAGATCAGAATTCGACCAGGAGATGAATGGAAGACTGCCTTTAAAACAAGAGATGGTCTTTATGAATGGACAGTTATGCCCTTTGGGTTGTCCAATGCGCCAAGTACATTCATGCGACTTATGAATCAAGTCCTTCGACCCTTTATTGGTAAATTTGTCGTCGTCTATTTTGATGACATTCTGATCTTTAGTAAGGACAAGGAGGAACACTTGGAACATGTCCGACAAGTGTTAAACACTCTTCGTGAACAAAAACTCTATGCCAATTTGAAGAAATGCGCTTTCCTGACAAATGAAGTTACTTTTCTTGGATACATCATCACATCTGAAGGCATACGAGTTGATCCGGAAAAGATAGAAGCAATCAAATCAATCCATGAGGTCAGAAGTTTCCATGGATTAACCTCTTTTTACAGAAGATTCATCAAAAACTTCAGCACAGTTGCCGCTCCCCTCACAGATTGTATCAAAGGAGACAAGTTTCAATGGACCGAGGCTGCACAGAAAAGTTTTGACAAGCTCAAGAAATATTTAACTGAAGCACCAGTATTAGCCCTTCCCAATTTTGATCAAGTATTTGAAGTTAGTTGTGATGCTTCCCACACTGGAATTGGTGCTGTTCTAAGTCAAGAAGGTCATCCTATAGCCTTCTTCAGTGAAAAGCTTAACAATGCTAAACTTCGGTATTCAACATACGACAAGGAGTTTTATGCAATTGTTCGAGCCTTACACCATTGGAGTCATTACCTATTAAATAAAGAATTCATTCTTTATTCTGATCATGAAGCTTTGAAATATTTGAACTCTCAACAGAAGATTAGCCGTCGACATGCCTCTTGGAGTGAGTTTTTACAGTCTTATCCATTTCTAATCAAGCACAAAGCTGGAATTCAAAATGTTGTTGCAGATGCTCTCAGTAGGCGCCATACTCTACTGTCTACACTCCAAACAAAAGTAGTTGGTTTTGAAATGATCAAGGAGTTATACCCAGATGATCCTGACTTCCAGAAAATTTGGAATACTACTGAAGTGCAATCTTCCAAAGATTACTACAAGCATGAAGGATTTTTATTCAAAGAGAAGACTTTGTGTATTCCTCGATGTTCACTACGAGAAGCCATTATCTGGGAAGCCCATGATGGAGGATTAACAGGTCACTTTGGCCGAGATAAAACTATGGCCCTGGTAAAGGAAAATTTTTATTGGCCAAGAATGGAAAGAGATATAAATCGGCATATTCAAAGATGCAGAATCTGTCATTTGGCTAAATCCAAACGCCAAAACACTGGTTTATATATGCCACTTCCCGTACCAGAATCACCATGGGAAGATGTTACAATGGATTTTATTTTGGGACTTCCACGAAGTCAACGTTAGAAGGATTCAATTATGGTCGTGGTGGATAGATTTTCAAAGATGGCCCATTTCATTCCTTGTCAAAAGACGAATGATGCTGTTCAAGTTGCTGATTTGTATTTCAAAGAAATAGTTCGTCTTCATGGAATTCCAAAAACGATCACTTCTGATCGAGATGTGAAGTTTTTAAGCCATTTTTGGAGAACTTTATGGAAGAAGATGGGAATTAAGTTGCAGTTCAGTAGTGCGAGCCATCCTCAGACTGATGGACAAACCGAAGCTGTCAACCGACTATTGGGAAATCTACTTCGAAGTTTTGTTGGTAAAAACTTGAAGCAGTGGGATCTTATTCTGGCTTAAGTTGAGTTTGCTTACAATAATTCAACTAATCAGTCCACGGGAAAGTGCCCTTTTGAAGTTGTATATGGCACCCGTCCACTTAACCCACTTGATTTGACTCCGTCACCCAACAAACAACAATTCAGTTCTGATGCACATAGTCGAGCAAAGGAAATCAAGAAACTGCATGAACAAGTTCGAGAGCAGATACAGAAACAAAATTCCAGATACAAAAATCAGCGAGACAAACATCGGAAGCAACAGATTTTTAAAGTTGGCGATTTGGTCTGGATTCATCTACGAAAAGAGAGATTTCCTAATCAACCAAATGCCAAGTTGTCACCTAGAGCTGATGGACCATTCAAAGTTGTGCAGAAAATCAATGACAATGCTTACAAAGTAGAACTGCCTGGAACATATGGTGTTTCTGCTACTTTTAATGTTGCTGATCTTTCGCCTTATTTGGACAATGAAGAATATTAAAACTCGAGGTCGAGTTCTCTCCAACCCGGGGAGTATGATTCCAGAAGCAATATGCAGCCCATGTGATAATTTCCAGCAGCCCCATGTGTTAATTTTAGAAGTCAAATTCTACCTAATTCTACCTACTCCACCTACTCCACCTACCATCATTTATTTGCATTTAGGGACCTCATTATTTGCATGTAAGGACCTCTAGCATTAGTATAAATAAGCATGCTTAGAACATTGTAAGGGACATTGGAATTTGAATAATAAAAGTGAGTTTTTAGAGAGTTTTTCTCTCTTGTTCCTGAGCCAGCGCTGCTGCTTGTGAAATACAATTCGCTCCTGTCATTATAGAATCAGGCCTTTTCGGATCCTTGTTTGTGCTTCTCCTTGCTGAGTACTGAGTACCTAATCATTCTTATCAGTTTTATATTGAGTAAAAATTTGACTCTTAGAACAATGGTAAATATTTTCCCCAGACTGATAGAAATCATGTTTTCTGTGTTTTTAATTTGCATAGGCACTTATTATAATGTGGCTGATTCTGAACAAGTTGAGGTGCTTTTTTACTGGTGAAATTAATTAGCTTGACTGTGCAGAACAAGTTGGCTGATTCTGATTACGCACTTTGTTGTATTTTCCAACTGCTTAGGAACCTATCTCATTTGTCAGGATATGTGCTAACAAATTGTACTTTAATATGTGCTTAAATATCTTTAGATTTTTGTTCTCGGTCAAGGCCTGCAATCTTTCACCTATGTACTCATCACGGCTGTACATCAATAGGAGAATCTGTTCTCACAAAACTAACATATAGTGTTATTGCATACATATAAATAGTGTGTACATATAAAATAGGGTAATATTTTTTTTTGTTGTAATGGTATTTTAAATTTGACCGAAATCAGTCGGATTTATTAATTTGACCAGAAAACAAAGCGGTCACATTTACAAATTTGACTAAATATAAGGTGGTGAAATTTATAAATTTGACTAAAAAAGGTGGTCATATTTATAAATTTGACCGAAATAAGGTGGTCACATTTGTAAATTTGACTAAAATTTTCGTGGTCATATTTATAAATTTGACCAATTCTATGCCGGTCGGTTTTATAAATTTGACAGGGGGCGGTCGAATTTATAAATTTGACCGAAAAATAGGGTCAAAGGGCAGCACCTAAAATTGACCGCCTTTGGTCAATTTTAGCCGGTCAAATTTAAACGGTTAAATTTAGTCGGTCATATTTAATCGGTCATATTTAGCTAAATTTGACCGATTTTAATAAATTCGACTAGCCTAAAACCGACCGAATTTTTCCGGTCATATTTAGCTAAATATGACCGACGGCTGTCATATTTAGCTAAATATGACCGGAAAAATTCGGTCATTTTTAGCCGATTTTCTAGTAGTGAACATTGTTGCCGAAGCCGAAGAAATTGAAATTCTGCTGGCGCAACAAAATGATGTTTTGTGCATCCTGGAGGGCCTCGAAACGTTGGCAGAACTGAAAGCAGCGTATGGTGTTACCCAGCATGATATGGTAATTTATGGATGTGACATTGTTCCCCTTTTTTCCAGAATTTTGCATACAAGCTAAAGGAACCAGCTTTGATGAATTCTGTCTGAAGTTGATATATGACGTCCAGGAACAGTTATAAAGTTGTTCATCCAAAGAAGGTGAATAGAATATACTCAGACAGAAAAGAGAGTTGTGTATCTTGGTTCTCACAGTTCAATTTAATTTTAAAAGTGTTTTCTGTTTACAAGAGTTTAAAAATGTGTGAACTGTTTGGGGATTTAGTCCAACTGCATTGTATCCTAAAGTTATGGATTTAATGGGCATAATTTTACTTAGACATTTTATGCATTTTGAACTCTTAAATCTCTTTACTTTAGTGAAGCTGAAGCATGGAGAAGCTTGGTTTCGCATATCCAAATTGATTATGGAAGTAATTTGGAGTTGATCATGCTAATTGCACTCTCAGAAAGAGCTGTCGATGTTAGTGTAGCTAAAAATTGGTTTGTGCACATCGACTTCTTGTGGATCTGGATGACTAATGTTGCTCTGCCTGGATGACCTGTCATCGCTTAGTTCTGAATTTAGGTAAAGATCTCCTTGTTTATGTCTGTCCGGGTGTACATGTTCATGTACTTAAGGATCCAACAACTAATTTTCAAGCTGGTAATGAACACTTAATAGATCATTTACCTTGGTACATAATAGTATAAGATACTAGATGGGCTTTATTATTTCCAAGGTCAGTCACCTTGTTGTCCACTTCCACGAAAACGTTCCCAGGACTATTTGAAATTCTGAATACATGATTGGCCTAACATACATATAGAACTTTTGGTTGTTCAAGTGAATATACCTAGCACAATGAATTTCCAGTCCCGTATCATTCATCACCTATACGTAAAATGGGTGGTTTTTAATCGTGCAAATAGATTCTTGGGATCAATATCAATTTGTAGAAGAGAAAAAAATGATTTTATTACAATTTGAATGACTTGATTTTGTTAAGAAATGAATGATATATTCAAGTTTTAATTTCTTAAAAACTTCAACAATGGTGGAAATGGGTTTGAGGAAGAAAATGATAATGAAGAGACTGAAATGCCCTTGAAAAAATTAACGGAGCTAATCAAATTTGACGGTAGTACACACATTATAAAAAAGTTGATAGTCCAGTATAGCAAGTGGAAGTTTTAGAAGTCTAGCCAAGCGCTCTGACACCCAAAGTGAGAGTATACAAAATGCACTTTACTCTATAGTTCAACTTCAAATTATTACTTGGTTTATTTATCATATAATACGACAACCATATATGAGTTTATGAGCTAAAACTAGAGTTTTGTTAACTAGAGTGTAAGCTTAGTGCCTAAGATCTTTGTCAATGATAATTGCATTAGTAGTTTTGTGAACTTTCTTTGAGTATGTATTTATTGGTGTTTCGTCAATCGCCAATTGAGGCAGCTCTCAAGTAGGTAGCATATATAATTGAGCAACCCACACTTGTACTTGGCCTTTCCTGCCCTCTTGGCAAAACATCGTTTCACCCTCTAATAAATTTGTTGTACCTCTTATGAGGCTCTTTATCTTTTGTTCACTTTTTCTTCTATATACATTTAGTTATATGATTTTTTAAATATTTTTCTTCATAGTCATTTCAATTATAAAATTATTAAAAAATTAATGTAGGCATTTTCAAGAAATGTGCTATTGTCAATCTTTTTGTTGCAGTTGCAAAAACTTTATTTTATGTAGATGATGGATCAACTTTTAGGGTTTTCAATTTGATATTAAGATGGAATCGTCGCTGACCTTTTACCATTTCCCATATGTTAAAACCCTACTCTTCAAATGTTCTGAAGCCTATATTTAATGTATCTCCTCGGGTTTGCACTTGAGAAGATAAGTTAATCATTTAATCTAGTTTTATTCTCTAGATGTGGATCATTCGTTATGATTAACTATAAATTCATGAGTTCAAATCTTCTACACCATTTTAGTTGTGCCACTCCATGTGCCACCTTAGGTGGTTATTTTTTATTGGCTCATCTCTCATTAATATAAATGGGACCCCCCTTGCATTCACACCAACCACCCAATCAAAAACAACCACCTAAGGTGGTACATGAAGTGGCATACCTATAGTGGTGTAGAAGATTTGGACTCTAAATTCATAAGCTAATTCAATCATTTAACCTATGTTTTGTACTCTAGGTGGGGATCATTGATTAAATGCTTTCTAAAGTTTTTTATATTTGATTTTCTTAAAAAACAAAATTGATATGGGCTAAAAGTAAACCCTAAAGACACATTTAATGTGGCATTAATTAGGCCCAGTATGGTCCAAACAAAGGGCCCATTTACGGGTCCCAAAAGCCCTAATTAAATATTAATTTCATAATTAATATTAAGGGAAATAAACAGCTCAGCAATAAGAGACCGACAAGGAAACAGTATCTTTAAGAGTAGCCTCCAAGGCACCCAATTCGATAAGGAAACTGACTCCTACAAGGAAGGAGTCTAGAACCTTCCTCAAGATGGTGGCTTGCCCACCAAGTCTCCAAATCCTACCATAATTCTAAGGCTCCCACAGCCTATATAAAGGGTCAACCCCTCATTCTCAGAACTACATCTTGGCTTGATTCTCAATAACGAGATACGTAGGCACTCTGTGAGGACTGATTAGTCTCAAAATGCGGAAACAACCATTAAAGCACGAAGCTCACGAACCCTAGCATTAAATACATACTAACCCTCGTTTTTATTCCACAACATTTGGCGCCGTCTGTGGGAAGAAGACATCAACCATGGTTAACACACGAAGAACAGTACCGACCTCTACTGAGCCCATACCTCTTAGCTCTGCTCCCCCGTCGATCACTTCTGATCCACCCATCACTATTAAACATGGGCAAGTACCCCCAACAACAGGGGTGATCACCCAACCTCAAGTTTCTCAATCTCCAGGATGACTCCCTATGTTGAGAGAACGTTATCGGTGGTCGTTCATGTAACACCCCAGTCCCACATCAAGAAGATATGGGACTTTAGTTCAGTATATAAGTAAAAGTAATACTACTAATTGCACCAACAAATCATGATCTTTTGGGAGACTGTGGTGGGCTTGTGGATTTCCCAAGTTGGCGGCATTTAGGCCAGTTTACTTTGGCTTATTTCGGATTCGTAATCGGGACTTGACCCAATTTTCGAAAAAAGGCTTAGGATTTGACCTGGATTGTCACATATGGTATCAGAGTGAGGTTCTCGAAAGCTTGATTCGTCAAGTTGCCGGAGGTGGGGACACGAAGGTTGGTGGTATTATCCCACAATGGACAGAGGTCCGGGTCAAATCCAAAGGTTAATGCCTTTTTTCAAAGGTTCCTAACCCAACTTCTTTTAAGGACTTCAAACCAATTTCTCTGTGCACTGTAGCGTACAAATGTATCTCTAAAATCCTTGCTGGTCGTCTCAAGAGGGTCATGCCTAATATCATAAATATTTCACAGTCTGCCTTTGTTCCTGGGCGCAGCATTTCTGACAATATTTTAATGGCTCAAGAGTTGTTTAGAGGTTACCATAGGGATACTGATGCTCCAAAATGTGCTTTGAAGATGGACCTTCACAAGGCTTTTGATTCGCTAGACTGGGGTTTTGTTATGGGTGCTCTTAAAAAGCACAACTTTCCAGATAATTTCATGAACTAGATTTATTCATGCATTTCAACTCCAACCTATTCTTTAAAGATCAATGGTTCACTTTGTGGTTGCTTTGATGGCAAGAAAGGTCTTCGTCAAGGGGACCCCATCTCGCCCTACCTGTTCTCAATAGCTATGAATGTTTTGTCCGCTATGCTTGCCAAAGTGTCAAGGGATTTCAACTTCCACTGGAAATGCAAAGATCTAAAACTCACTCATCTCTTTTATGCTGATGATGTATTATTATTCTCGAAAGGTGATCAAGCCTCGGTTTCACATCTTATGCATTGTATCTCCAAATTCTCAACTGTTAGTGGACTATGTCCGAGCATGACTAAGAGTACTGTATACTTTGGAAACTGCGATGCTAATCTTATCAACTGGTTTGATTCTGTGTTCGGTTTATGCATGGGGAGCTTCCAGTTCGCTTCTTGGGAGTGCCTTTAATATCATCGAGATTAAATCACAATCATTGCATTCCTTTAATCGACAGAATTACCGCCAGGGTATCATGTTGGACATCCTTGCTTCTCTCCTTGGCAGGTCGTGTTCAACTGATTCGTTCAGTTTTGTTTGCTATTCAAGCATTTTGGATGAACCACTTCATCCTTTCGGTCTCAGTTCACAAGCGGATCCAAACGTTATTCACTCAGTTTCTTTGGAAGGGTGACGTAAACTCAAAAGGGGGAGCTAAAGTCAGTTGGAACAATTTGTGTCGCCCTGTGAATGAGGGGGGGTCTAGGCCTTAAAAACACTGAGGATTGGAACAGGTCTCAAATGTTGTTCCACCTATGTAAGATTGTCTCTAAAAGTTCTGCTTTGTGGTCCAAATGGGTTAACTCCACTGCTCTCAAAAGACAACATTTTTGGACCATGAAAATGCCTCAGGACTGTTCCTGGATTCTGAGAAACGTGCTGAAGCTTAGACCCTTGGCTCGTCAATTTCTTTCTTTCAAACTAGGGAGTGGACAAGGTACGTCTCTATGGTTTGATCCATGGTGGAACTCTAACTGTTTGGCTATGCTTGTTACAGATACTATCATTGCTCAATCTAGAATTCCTCATGATGCTTTTGTCAGTTGCTTAATCCGAACTGGAGCTTGGGTTTTACCTCGTCCTTCTATTTGAATTCATCATATAGACCCTGGTTCAGTTTCTTGGCTTCACAACTTCTCTTATCCAAATTTTAACCTTAATACGCATGATGTGGTTTGCTGGGGTTCTCTTCCTCTTCAAAAGGTTAAAATCTGGGACATTTGGAATTCTATTCGAGGAGTTTCTTCACAGGTTTTTTGGTCTAAACTTGTTTGGCATCATCTTAAGATCCTTTGGTTTGCTCATTTTCAATGGCTCCTTTGTTTGGGAAGGGTCCCTACTGCACAAAGACTTCACTCTTTTGGGTTAGATGTCCAGCCTCACTGCTTGCTGTGTGTGGGAGGTATAGAAAATGACTCTCATCTATTTGTCTTTTGTCCTTTTGGTAACTATATCCTCAGTAAGCTTGCTGGTGTCCTGCGTGTTCCTATTGGAGGGGATAATTGGTTGGAGCTATTAGTTGCTTGGGGCTCTCACACTGATTGCATTCATCGAGACGTTCTCTTGCTAGCGGCGCATAACTTTGCTTATCACTTATGGCGGGAACGAAACGCTCGCTTGCACGATAGGGGCGGCCTTCACCCTAGACAGATCATGTGAATTGAAGACTAAGCTCAAACATTCGGAATGGTTCTTAAAAAAGGCGAATTTAGATTTATATAGATGGATTTTTATTTGATTGTTTTGCCTTTGTTGGTCCTTTCTATGTTCAATCTAGCTGCTAGGGTATCCCTCCCTGTAATCCTTTTTAATATATATATTTATTCTTAGAAAAAAAAAAAGAAATAATGTATATGTAAATTTGTAATTGTATTTTTTCTTAAAATTTTAATAAATAAACTAAAAAGATTCCGAGTGTAGGATTATGAATTTTTTAATTTTTTCTCTACATTGTAGGATTATTAATTTTAAAATAAATAATTGAATTTTTTCTTAAGATTCCGAGTATTTTATAGATGAAAATTGTTAAATTATAACTAAATTCAAGATACGCGTGAGCAATAAATTCATAGAAGATAGATTTCAAATAGTAAATATGAACATTTAACAAAGAAAAAATATGCTAGAGAGAGAAAATGCTTCGTCATCTCTCTAACCTCTTACCTTACACCGGAAAACACAAAAACGCAGCCGTTGACTCACTACGCCATAAGTGAGCATACGCAACCCTTTTTACAAAGCGTTGCACAGAAAGCGTTTCGTTAGATAGAAGTTTTGGGTCTTTTGCAACTGCGCTGAATTGGTGTTGCGTTAGATATAGATTAGCGTTGCGTATTACCCACAGTGTTTCACATTATGCAACACTAACTGATGGCGTTGCGTTAGATAATTTTTTATTTTTATAAATGGTGACGTGGCAGGAGTGGGACCCACATGTGCTGACGTGGCATTTGCTGACGTGGCACATGTGGGACCCACATTTGCTGACATGGCAGAAGTGGGGCCCACCTTTGCTGACGTGACATTTGCTGACGTGGCAAAAGACGTTGCATTAGATACCAATAGTGTTGCGTTTGCTCTTTGAAGTGTTGCATTAGATATATTCATATTTAAAAAAAAATGATGTGGTAGATGTGGGCCCCACAACTACTGACGTGGCAGTGTGGGACCCACAAGGGTGACGTGGCAGGAGGCCCATCATGCTGACGTGGCAATTGTGGGACCCACAATTGCTGACGTGGCAGAAGTGGGGCCCACCTTTGCTGACGTGGCATTTGCTGACATGGCAGAAAGCGTTGCATTAGATACCTGTAGTGTTGCATTTGCTGTTTGATGTGTTGCATTAGATAAATTTATTTTTTTTAAAAAAAATATGACGGGGCAGATGTGGGACCCACCACTGCTGACGTGGCAGTGTGGGACCCACAAGGGTGACGTGTAATATCATTATATTAGATATATATTGACATCCGTACGGTTGGATCGTTCAAAAATATTTTTTTTAAAATAGAAACAATAATCCGTGACAAAGCACTAGTTACGAGTCATATTGAAAATAGTAGTGATCTACTAAGATCTCCAATCAAATTAATTTTTTATTTTCTGAAACTTGGGGAATATCATTATATTAGATATATATTGACATCCGTACGGTTGGATCGTTCAAATTTTTTTTTAAAAAAAATAGAAACAATAATCCGTAACAAAGCACTAGTTACGAGTCATATTGAAAATAGTAGTGATCTACTAAGATCTCCAATCAAATTAATTTTTTATTTTCTGAAACTTGGGGAATATCATTATATTAGATATATATTGACATCCGTACGGTTGGATCGTTCAAAAATATTTTTTAAAAAATAGAAACAATAATCCGTAACAAAGCACTAGTTAAGAGTCATATTGAAAATAGTAGTGATCTATTATGATCTCCAATCAAATTAATTTTTTATTTTCTGAAACTTGGGGAATATCATTATATTAGATATATATTGACATCCGTACGGTTGGATCGTTCAAAAATATTTCTAAAAATATAGAAACAATAATCCGTGACAAAGCACTAGTTACGAGTCATATTGAAAATAGTAGTGATCTACTAAGATCTCCAATCAAATTAATTTTTTATTTTCTGAAACTTGGGGAATATCATTATATTAGATATATATTGACATCCGTACGGTTGGATCGTTAAAAAATATTTTTAAAAATATAGAAACAATAATCCGTGACAAAGCACTAGTTACGAGTCATATTGAAAATAGTTGTGATCTACTAAGATCTCCAATCAAATTAATTTTTTATTTTCTGAAACTTGGGGAATATCATTATATTAGATATATATTGACATCCGTACGGTTGGATCGTTCAAAAATATTCTTTAAAAAATAGAAACAATAATCCGTAACAAAGCACTAGTTACGAGTCATATTGAAAATAGTAGTGATCTACTAAGATCTCCAATCAAATTAATTTTTTATTTTCTGGGGAATATCATTATATTAGATATATATTGACATCCGTACGGTTGGATCGTTCAAAAATATTTTTTAAAAAATAGAAACAATAATTCGTGACAAAGCACTAGATACGAGTCATATTGAAAATAGTAGTGATCTACTAAGATCTCCAATCAAATTAATTTTTTATTTTCTGAAACTTGGGGAATATCATTATATTAGATATATATTGACATCCGTACGGTTGGATCGTTCAAAAATATTTTTTAAAAAATAGAAACAATAATCCGTGACATAGCACTAGTTACGAGTCATATTGAAAATTGTAGTGATCTACTAAGATCTCCAATCAAATTAATTATTTTAAATAATTTAGAATTATTTCCTTGTATTATAATTATTTTAAATAATTTATTGCTATTTTATCGTTTGATAAAATATGTAAAATAAAATTTGAAAATAAAAATTTACGTAAAAAGTGGGGGAAGTACAATTTACATCAGCTTTGTGAGTTAGTGGACACGTGGTAGGAGCCGATTGGCTCATTTTAAGTCACGAGGATTGAAGAGATATTAAGGATTTAATCTCGACCATTGGCTAGTTATTGGAGTAATCTGAGTCGTTCATGGGAGTAAATATATCTGTTTTTTATCTAACAGATATACAACATATAGACAGCTCTCTCTCTCTCGCCTCTTTCGATGTCGACTAAACCCTAATCGTCATTTCTTCAATTCCGGCCAAATTATGAAGTTGGTATTAATGTTGACCTCATATTCTTGTTCTCCTGCCTCAAATTCATAAAATATCTTTTATTTCCTGTAATCTCTTAAATCCCTAGATCAATAGTATGCTTTCCCCAAAATTTTTCACTGCTCTGTTTTACTCTCTCTCAAATTCTCTGGATTGTCCCAATCTCTCGAGTTTTCCTCTTTATTCTCGCACAAAACTCTCTCTCTAATCCTCAACCTCCCCCACTCAATCTCTCGTTAGTTACCTCCCTCTTTCCTTTGTGCTCCTGCTGGGTGTTGTATAGGCTGGGCGACTATAGGTGGGTGTGTGTGGCTGCGTTATGGTTGCTGTGAGTCAGTGAATGTGTGTGTGAGTGTTAGCAAAGTGGGTGTGTGTATCTGGTACGAATTCTGTGGTTAATGGGGGGTTAAACAAGAGTGTGTGCGTGTGTGCAAGAATTGTGTGCGTGCATAGGGACTGTGTACCGCTGGGTGTGTGGGTTGTCACTGTATGTGCGTAGTTTGGTGCTAGTTTCCTCTGTTTTCTCCTACAGGGAGTGAGTTTGTTACCAATTCTTCCCTCCCCTGCTTTCGCTATCGATTTTTGGTGTGGGTGTGATAGTGCGTGTGTGTTATACATGGGTTGATGGAATTGTGTGATGGTATAAATGGATGAAATAATGATGGTATAAATGGACATGAATCCTCTTTACCTCCTCGTTTTGTTTGTTATTTTTCTACTCTCGTAAGCTATGTGGGTACAAATGGACATCAAAAAGGACTTTCAGAATGGCACTGTGAGTAAAAAAAAATTTACTTTCGCTCTTTGTTCCACTATCGTGTCTACCAATATTTATTTATGCTGCAAAGTAATTTATCTCAAATTAATTGTTGTGTTAAGATAGAATGGTATTTTGCCTACCAATTATACAACCTCAAATTTGATTAAATTGTATTGTAAGTAAATTCTGATAATCTTAAATTTAATCAAAATATAGGTGGTTCATGTAATCAGGTGTATATCTTTTAATGTGTGTATGACTTGTTCATTACGTCTTAGATCTTAATTACCTTCCAATGTGTCTGGTACTTGTGTTTGTTTTACATGTGTTTGTTTTCATTGAATTACTTAAGTTTGTTTGCTCACTTTATGTTTTCTTGTTTGGTGGGAAATTAATATAGTGGATTCATACAATTGAGGATGGTTTCGGAGGATCCTGTCTCGAGGAGCAATCAAATTGATGTTATCACAAAGAAATCAAACAGCAGGTATGTTGTATACCTTTGTAAGCACGATTTCTTTTCTAAAATGGTCATGTATTTAATGGCAGTTTTGTAAGTGTCAATTTAATGTAGCTGTAATGAATGGACAATTTCGCATTTCGTATGAATCATTTAGGCAGCTCAAGCCAATTAAGTCCAATGCATCTAGCGGAAGGTTGAGAGAATCTTAAGCAAAACTAATGTCTCACAGTTTAGCATTCGTTAGAATTTCATTGAATAAATCTAGTAAGTCATTCTCGTAAGCTATCTTGTGTGTGTTTATTTATGCTTCAACCTGGGCTATTTGTTGTTTGTATTTTCATATGCTACGCCTGCTATTCATCTAAATAGTTTTTCACCAAACTGTTCTTGTTTGCTGCAGGTTGTTGGCTCTTACAAGTCGTGAACGAGATGCTTTTGGTATTTTCTGGTTAAAATTTAAACAAATAGCTCCTATTTTGAAGTAGCTGAGCCAAGTTTTCATAAGTTATTTTTTTTTCTGTTGTTTGCACTCAACTCTTGTAACCTGTAGAGATGTTATGGTTTTAACAATATTGTTGCGACTTTGGGCTTCCTCTCCAACTTTAAGTTGGAAAAAGCATCTAAGGTGTCTCTTTTTCTAAAGTTCAAAAAATTGTTACATGGCCTCCAATGTTACTGCCTAACTGTTTTACAAGAGAGCCGACTGTTCTTCATTTTGTGTTAATTAGTAATGCTCGAGTCGATTCAGCAAACATTGTTTAAAAGATTATTCAATTTTAACCACTTCTTATAATATTTCATTTTGTGCATAATTGCAGTCATCTAAATATTCTGAACAATCTAATGTTATGTATATTATTTCTTTATTACCAGGACACGAAGAACTTCAAAAGCAGCACAAGCATGAAAACAAAACCATTGCCTAATGTTGAAGCTCGAAACTCATTAAGGCAAGAGGTACAGAGACAAAAAAATTGTTTGTTTTCTCTTTTCCCTTCAATTCTGAGCAGCCTGCAATATGTTGCAATACAAAAAAATTGTTTGTTTTCTCTACTGAAGCTTTGCATGAGTGATTTTTGTAATGTGTTCCTCCTGTACAGAAGGGCTTCTACTATGAGCTGGTTTAATAATTTGATATATATATCTTGTATGTTAACATTAATTCTTTTGATGGGTTCCAAATGTTCCTGGACAGAAGTTATTCTAGTAACGTTGGTTTTAGATGGCAATTGATAATTTGATGTGTATATCTTGTAGATTAACATTAATTTATTTGATTGGTTCTATAGAATGAATTTGCAGTGCACATGAAATCAATTATAATATTATATTTGGCAGTATGGTTAATTTGTTTTTCATCGGGTTGGATATATTGAAATCAGTTATGTTATACTTTGAGCAGTTTGGCTGGTTTGTTTTTCACAGGATTCCAGGTAATATATAAGAAAATTGTTACAAAAATAGGCAAATAATGGAGTCAATAGTGTTTTTTTGATCTTCTTTTGACATATCTCTGTTTCTTAATCAAGGTTCATATCTCTGTTTCCAGCTTAGGTACCAGCTAATTACCATCTCATCCCAGGTAGTTCTGGTACAGAATATAGTTCTGGTTCAACACTTTCAAGGAGTAACTATAAAGTACAGAATATATGTGTTACGTGTTTAACAGTTGCGTCAAGCATTGGTGTTTATATCTGTAGATTTACTTTTGCATCACCTGTCCAGAACTTAATGCATTCTCCTTTATTTTCTAATTTCTGGTTACAAACTTGTAGAGTGCGCAAGTGTGGGGAAAGTTTAAGGAAATGGAAGGATTGAGAAGGCAGGAACAATATCGTCAAGAAAGAATCATTAAAGCTAAAGAGGATCTTGTTGCAGATTTAGAATTTGCGAACCTGCCCCATTAACCTAAGAATTTGTTGATTTGTATTAGTTGTTGGCTTGATTTGGACAGATGGTTTTATGTATAAACAAAGTAGCTATTTCAAATCGTTGCATTTGATTCTATTTAATGTTGCATTAGCATAGTTATAATGTTGCAATAAAAAAAATGGTGTTGCATTTGAAAAGAATGGGGTTGCTTAAAAAAAAAAATTAGCGTTGCATTAGACACAAAATAGCGTTGCGTTAGATAGTGGAACCCACTGCTGATGTGGCAATGTGGGTCCCACTGCTGACGTTAGCATGTGGGTACCCACTGCTGACATGTCATGTGGGCCCCACTGTTGACGTGGCATATGGACCCTACTGCTGATGTGGCATGTGGGTCCCAATGCTGACGTGGCATGCCCCCCCCATTTGTGACGTGGAACTTGTGGGCCCCACTAATGACATGTCAGCATGCTGACGTGGCACATTGCTTCCATGTCAGCATGCTGACGTGGCACCTTGCTTCCATGTCAGCATGCTGACATGGCTGAATCATCTTATGCAACCCCATGAAGTGTTGCATTTGCATGCTTTTGGTGTTGCATAAGGCCTCTTATGCAATGCTTTTCGAAGTGTTGCAATAGCTTGGAAAAGCGTTGCGTTAGGGGTCTTATGCAACGCCAGTATTGGTAACGCCCCAAAAGCGTTGCGTAAGACCTTACGCAACGCTTTTCAGGCCTTACGCAACTGAAAATGGGGGTTGCGTATGTGCGTTTATGGCGTAGTACTGCTCTTTTCAACATCTTCTTTACCTACACTTGCCTCACGCTCTTCATTTCTCTACTTATCTCACTCTTCTCTGCCTCTTAATTCCAATTACTCTTTCGATCTGTAAGATTTCTGATGGGTTCTAGAAATTCCGAAAATTCGGGTTCCATGGATTCGGAGGAATTTGCGGACTTCATAGGCCATAATTATGCAGGTCATGCTCTCAACCTTCAACCACAGATGCACTTTAACCCAGATGATGGGTCTCACAACACAAATGAAGCCATGGGAGAACCTTTATCTCCGGGAGCTCAAGCTCGAATGAGGGAACAAATTGATTTGATTCTCAATGATGGTACCGTGCAAGCTGCTACTGGTCCAGATATTCAGGGGTCTAGTCATGAATCTCAAACTTCACCACACGAGGTAACTTCACAAATTAAAGCCACTAAACATGTTGCTACTACTACTGAAACTCATCTAGAGAACCTCATTGATAGGACTGCGGTTGGAAAAGGACCTTTTAAGGTTGGTAATGTGGAAGATAACAATTCGCAAAAGCAACCTCTAAAAGCAACTGATAATATTGATAGTCATGTTCACAAGGCAATTCCTAAATCTTGGAGTGATTTGGTATCTCAATCTGTGCCCTGCACTCAAACTAGCGAAGTCCCCGAAGTTGAAATAACTTACAATCCTGATGGATCTGCTAATATCAATCCAACTAGAGATTTCCTTCTTAATGCTAGAAAGCAATGGGAGTCTAGTTTGATAGGGCACTTCATTGGAACTAGATTTGATTTCAATTTTATTAAGGCTCAAGCAATGAAACTGTGGAAAAACAAAGGATTGATGGATGTGTATTTTAGCTCTAAGGGTTACTATACATTACGATTCAAAACTGTTGCAGAAAAAGATGCAATTCTTAGTCTACATTCTGTTCCAATCGGAGGGAAAAATATGTATCTGAGACCTTGGATGGAAGGTAATGCTTTTAAAAGGAATGTTGTAACTAAAGTCCCGTGCTGGATTCATTTGGTCGATGTACCTCTCTCGTACTGGTCCAGGGATGGCTTGAGTAGCTTGGCTAGGGCTGTTGGCAAAACCTTGAAATTTGATGATGCAACAGCACGTTTCAAACCTATGAAGTATGCAGGGGTCCAAGTTGAGCTCGAATACGGAGGCTCTAGACCTCCCCTTGTTTGGGCTCCAGTAATCAACTGTAATGGTGATAATGAGAAAATGAAGGTGGAAATACTTTACCCTCCTATGCCGTATTCCTGCAGTATTTGTAAAGCATTTGGACACTCTCTTTACAGATGTCACGACAATCCTGAGGCTGTCAAACCCCAACCACGGACTAAAAGACAAAATAAAGATGAAGCTGGAACTTCTAAGACTAATGAAGCAAGAGACAAGGCCAAAGAAAATGGGGCTGCTGACCTTCAAACTGAAAAAGAGAATGCCAAAGTCCACATGGAGGATTATGTAGAGAATTTTATAGCAAGAGGAAACGAAATGGTGCCATATGTGGTTGGGAAATTCCTGGGATGTGATGTAGTTATGGATGATGATGAGATTCTAGAACAAACTTTCCAAGCAACAGAGGAAGAAAAAATTCAAAATGTTTTTATTCCAATTGATACTGATGTTAACATGAATGCACAAGATTTACAGGCTGTATCGGTGTCTAATGCTTTTGGTCCTCTGAATGCAATTGAAGAGGGGGAATATCTTCCAGATGTAGCTAAAACTCCTGGGAAGAAAAGAAAGAATAAATCGCAAGCAAATGTGGTTTTAACATTGACTCAGACTGCACACCAACAGATGGACACAAATAGTCTTACCGAGGTAACCACTAAAAGGAATACTAGGTCGGCCAGTAGGTCAGCCAAGCTTAAACTTTAATGAATTTTGCAATCTGGAATGTCAGAGGCCTGAATAAACGGTCTCATCAACGTGAGTTGATCAATTTTATCTCTGTTAATAACCTATCTCTTATGGGATGTGTTGAAACTAAAGTTAAGGTTCACAATTCAATGTCTATCTCTAAACGTATCAATAAAAGGTGGTCTTGGGTTTTCAATTATGATCAGCATTATAATGGTAGAATATGGGTTGGGTGGGATCCTAGCAAGTGGGCAGTGTCTGTTTTGGCTAAATCCTCACAACATATTACTTGCTCTATTACTTTCATTGAAAAGCAAATCCAATTCTTCATTTCTTTTGTGTATGCTCGAAACAAACCTCATCAGCGTATTCCTCTTTGGTCTGATTTGGTTAATCTCAGCTCTACTATTTCAGCTCCTTGGTGTGTTTGTGGTGATTTTAACAGTATGCTCTCTCTGGATGAAGTGGTTGGAGGTAGGGAACATTGGACTCCAGAAATGCAAATGTTTAAAGACTGTGTTATTACTGCAGGTTTGGGTCACATCAAAACAATTGGTCCTCCATTCACTTGGTCTAACAATAGACCTCTATCTCTTATACAAAAGCGTCTGGATCGCATGTTGGGCAACAAAGAATGGTTTTCAACTTTTACGGAGGCATTAGTTACCGTTAAATTGAAGGGGCTTATGGATCACTGTCCTCTCATGCTTTCTGTTCCAATGGAGCTTGAAAAAACAGCAAAGGCGTTTCAATTCTACAATTACATGTCTAGTCTTGAAGGATTTCTCCCAGCAGTCAAGAAAGGTTGGGATGAACAGTGGTTTGGTGACCCGTTGGCTATCCTTGTCAAAAAACTTCAGAATGTTAAAAGAGAGTTGAAGGCTCTTAATAAATTGCATGGAAATGTGCATTCTAATGTGCATATAGCTCGTGCTTCTCTGCAGGAAATTCAAGAAAAACTTATTACTCATGGTCCGAATTTACAAATTCTTGCTGATGAGAAACTAGCTAACACTAATCTGGAAATTGCAATTCAGGAGGAAGAGTCATTACTCATGCAGAAATCTAGGGTTAATTGGCTTTCCATGGGAGATGGTAACACAAACTTCTTCTACAGCCGGGTTCGAGCTAATTGGAATACTAACAAAATTCTTGCCATCGAAAATTCGGAGAACATTATTGTGCATGGTCAGTCAAAGGTGGCTGATGTCGCAGTGGAATTCTTCAAAAATACCCTTGGTACCTCTCAGACTTTGGTAGAACCTAACTTAGAGGGGGTTCAGTGCAACACTATCACTGTGGCGCAAGCAGATAATCTGGAAGCACCTATTACTAGGGATCTCATTATGCAAACTTTGAAGGCAATGAAGAAAAATAAGGCTCTTGGCCCCGATGGGTTTTCTGTCGAATTCTACTTGGCTTCTTGGGAAGTGAAAGGGGACTGCTTTTGTGACGCGATTATACACTTTTTCAATACCTCAATCATGCACAGGGGAATTAATTCAACTGCCATTGCTTTAATCCCCAAGGTAACTACTACATCGAATATGAGGGATTTTAGACCTATATCGCTTTGCTCCATTGCGTATAAATGTATCGCCAAAATCATAGCTGGGAGACTCAAGAGAGTGATGCCTGGTATCATACATACTTCCCGGAAGAAGCATTTCTGACAATGTTTTAATGGCGCAAGAATTATTTCACGGTTACTCTAGATTGTCAGGGTCTTCTAAATGTGCTATAAAGCTGGATTTACACAAGGCATTTGATTCTATATCGTGGGAATTCATTATGGCTGCTCTGAATCACATGAAATTCCCAAGTAAGTTTATGGGATGGATTTGGGCCTATATATCAACTACTTCGTATTCAGTCAAGGTAAATGGATCTCTATGTGGTTTCTTCAAGGGACAGAAAGGAATCAGACAGGGAGATCCTATCTCTCCCTACCTTTTCTCTATTGCCCTTAATATCTTGTCAGGCATGCTATCTAGAGTCCCTTCGAATTTTAAATTTCATTGGCGTTGTAAAGAGCTGAAGTTATCTCATTTGCTATACGCTGATGATGTTTTGGTGTTCTCTCATGGTGATAAGGATTCAATATCTCACATTATGCAGTGCATCTCACGTTTTGCTTCTTGGAGTGGCTTATCTCCGAATGCTAACAAAAGTTCAGTCTTCTTTGGAAATTGTTCGTTAGATTTCCGAGATTGGTTTGATAGAGAATATAATATTCCTCATGGAGATTTACCTGTTAAATTTCTGGGTCTTCCTCTAATTTCTTCGCAGTTGTCTTTTAATGACTGTATTCCCCTCATTGAGAGAATTACTAGTAGAATCACAAGTTGGACTACCCTCTTTCTTTCTTTAGCTGGTCGAGCTCAATTGTTGAAGGCTGTCTCTTTCTCTATTCAATCGTATTGGTCCAAGCATTTTGTATTGCCTGTAGCTGTTCATAAACGTTTGCAACGAATCTTTTCAAGGTTTCTTTGGCGGGGGAATGTAAACATTAAAGGGGGAGCAAAGATTTGTTGGGATAATGTATGTCTTCCTCTTGAGGAGGGGGGGCTTGGTTTCAAAAATACTAAGGAATGGAATCTAGCGCAACATTTACATCTTCTGTGCAGAATAGTTGGTAAGCACTCTTCTCTCTGGGCTTCTTGGGTAAATATGACTGTTCTTAAACGTAATAAGTTCTGGTGTATGGAGATCCCTACTGACTGCTCCTGGATATGGAGGAGTATTCTTAAAATTCGCCCAATAGCACAACAGTTTCTACTCTATAAATTGGGGGATGGTAGAAACACTTCTTTGTGGTTCGACCCATGGTGGCACTCAAAATGTCTCGCAACATCTACATCTGATCACATAATTTCTCAAGCAAGGTCTACTGTGAATTCTACGGTTCATGATCTAATAGAATCTGGTAACTGGGTTTTGCCAATCCCTAACACTCGAATTCATCACATACACCAGGGGCTTCATTCGTGGCTTGTGGCCTTTGATACCCCAGCATTCGACTTGCAGAAATCTGATACTATTTGTTGGGGGGATACTCCACTTTCGAAGGTTAAAGTATGGCACATATGGAATTCTGTTCGAAGGAGATTACCGGAGGTGCATTGGCACTCCTTTGTTTGGCATAAGCTTCGTGTTTTACGATATGCACATCATCAATGGATTTTAAGTCATGGCAGATTGCCTACTTTTGATCGATTAGCTGCATTTGGTCTTATTATACCACAACACTGTCTGCTGTGTGTTGGAAGCTCCGAAACGTTGAACCATTTGTTTGCTAATTGTAACTATAGTCGGTATATTTTACAGCAGTTAGCTAGCCTCTTGCATATTCCTCTTCTGGACGACACCTGGATGGATCTCACTTACTCTTGGGGTGCTATTTCGGACAATGTGGATCGCTCTCTTGCTCTTCTCGCTGGACAGATTTTTTGTTATCATATTTGGAGGGAAAGGAACGCCCGGTGGCATGATAAAGGAAATTTTGGTCCGAAGAAATTATTACAGGGAATTTTGATAGAATTAAAGTCCAAGTTATCTAGTTCTAAGTGGTTTCAAAAATTTGCTTGTAAAGATAGATATAGGTGGACCTTATTATGAGCTTGTTGCCCTCTTTTGTAGCTTTCTATTTACAATCTTCTATGTGGTAGATTGTTAGTAGATAGTCCTCTCTATGGCCTGTCATAGAGCAAGGGTTAACCCCTGTATTTTTTGTTTTATATATAATATCTAATTAGTAAAAAAAAAAACAAAATATGAATATTTAACTTATATCATATCTGGATTATACTAATAAACAAATAAAATTAAATTCTAATACAACCACTTTTAATTTATATCATATCTAGATTATAATTTTTTTTTTTACAATACGATATAATCTTGATAGTCTATTTTCAAAAATATTAAAATTATTTTTTAGATACTGTACCAAAATTTTGGATAAAATCCGTAATTTATTATATAAAAAAGGAATAATATCCTGGCTTATTATATACAAGTATATAATATCATGTTTTGTTTATATTTAGTATAGATAGATTTTAAATCTTTTAATTATATTTTATATTTTCCAAAACAAATAAATAAATATGAATCTATAAAATTGTGTCACGTTTTTTTGCATAATAACAAAAAATAGTTGATAAGAATTTTGTTGTTACTACTATAAAATTGAGCTATATTTTAATTTAATTTAATTAATTTTATAGGATCATCCATGTATCTAGTATTTTTACCAAATTAAAATATTTTGGGCCTAGGTTTTCACCATAGGCCCTTGTTTGGTTTTAGACGATTTTATGCAAACTCAAAATTTAGAAGGTTCTAGAAAACAACCTATCAATCATTGTATAAATATTGAGCCTATAGGCAAATAAAGAGTGCTGATGGCAAAGAGTGTTGCTTCATGGAGGTTAGTTTTTTTAAAGTTCTTTTTTGGTGGTAGAAATTGAATGTCAGGTTCTTTATCATTTCTCATAAAGGATGAATTAATTTAGGTTGGAAGAAAAAGGATGTCTGGCCTACTTAAAAGTCAGGTCGCCCAGATCTGGTCATTCTGGATGTTGCCATACAGATCTGGTAATGAATTTTCATTTCTAGTGTTTTGTTAGTAAATATTCATCGTACCTAACTATATTCCATGTAAATTCAATGTAAATTTAAAGTATTTTTATTTGTTTGTGAGAGTTCATTTAGATGATTTTTAATAATTTGAAATTGGTCTTTTTGTGTAGAAAACAATGAAGATTATGCTCCAAAAAAATTAACCCTATTACTCTCTAGAGGGAGTTCACACCACCATGGAAATCCTGTGTAATTTTCTATTATCTTTAACTTTTGCTTAATTATTTTATGTTGGAATTTTGAAATCTTTAACTAATATGTGTCCTTTGTTTGGCTTAATTTTTTTTATTCTTTTGTATGTATTATACATCATTTGTATATTAATTAATTTTGATATACTTATATGTTTTAATTGATTTGTTTATATGTTGTTATCTACTAATTTTTTAGTCTTTCTCCTTCAATCTATTCAATTTCATGATTTTTTGTGCATGCTTGTACGTACCAGCTTATATATGCTAATTAGAAAAAGTTAAGGTGGTGTTACTGAATCAAAACATATCCACATGAATATTTTGAGTAAAAATATAATTTCATGTCTTCCTAATAGCAAAATGATATGTTATCTTCATAGATATATGCTAGAAATATAGTTTCATATCTTTCTAGTAGCAAAATGATATGTTATCTTAGATATATGCTAAGTGTAATTATCACTACAAGAATTCTGGCTATAGACGACACCCCTCAGACAACACCCATGGAAAAAAGTGTTGCCCGAAATGATCAGACAACTAGTATTTTCGTGCTCGAAAAAGTATTGTCTAATCCTACATTCACACAATGGGCCAAAACCAGGGGTGTTGTGTAAATGCATAAGTATTTTTAGATCAGACAAGTGTTTTTAGGTCTGTTGTCTAAGTAGCATTCATACAATATGTTATCCATAGTTGTTGCCCGAAATGATCAGACAACTAGTATTTTCGTGCTCGAAAAAGTATTGTCTAATCCTACATTCACACAATGGGCCAAAACCAGGGGTGTTGTGTAAATGCATAAGTATTTTTAGATCAGACAAGTGTTTTTAGGTCTGTTGTCTAAGTAGCATTCATACAATATGTTATCCATAGTGTTGTGTGACAGTTAACCCTCAGACAACATTTTTTAGAAATATTATGTGAATGAAGCATAGACAATACTTCGTAAAAAGTATTGTTAGAAGGAGACAAGTGATTTCCAATGTGGTATTGTGTAATTCTATTTAACACAAGTGCTTTACATAGTGTTGTATGAACTTAATCCAACACACAATAGGTTCTTGCCTATTGTGTGTTTCAACTCATACAAGTGTCTTCAGTTTAAAACTGTTATCTGATGAACTGTACATGAAAAAAAAAATATTTAAATGATGACTAACCTACCAAATTGGCATCCAACAAATCAACAAAGGCCAAACACCAAATTGGCATCCAACAAATCAACAAAGGCCAAACAGCTAGAAGAGAACAAACCAACCAACAATCTATCAAGAGTTATAGTTACAAATTAATTTACTACATTACGAAAGTTGTATTAGTTCATCAACATCATCTCGAATGTAACTAGTAGGCATGTCTTCCTCATCAACATCCAGAAAATTGGGCATAAAAAAGCAATTCTCAAGCCCTGCTTCTACAGATGCCTCATTTTCATACTCATTGTCTTCATAGTAATTTTTCTCCGGTAACTTCAAGACAACGGACCATGATTTATCAAGAGGATCATCAATGTAACAAACTTGTTTAACATGTTTTGCCAATACAAATGGATCATCTAAAAAGCCCAACCTATTCAAATTTACTAATATATATCCCAAGTCGTCTACCTTTGTGCCTATATTCATATCTACCCACTTACAATGAAAAATAGGGACCCTAAGGTAATTATAGTCCAACTCCCATATACTTGTTATAACTCCATAATATGTATGTGATGTGTGCTCAATGTTTTTATCCTTACCGTGCACAACCATTGTATCGGCTGCTACACACACACCACTGCACTGAACCTGACGCATGTCATCACGTTCCCTGGTACTAAAGGTAATCCCATCCATTCTGTATCCGCTGAATCTAGGAACATCTTTGTTGGGTTCGTCTGCGATCCATATTATCTCGTTTGATAACTCTTTTTTGTCTTCCAAATTTGAAGCAATCTGAAAAAAATAAACAAGTTGTAAAATGATTCATGTGAGCTAGGGAGTTGTAAAAAAAATCAGAAAACTATTATTAAACTCACATAATACCTTTTTTTTTTGCTAAATACACAATACCTTTTCTTTAAACCATTTAGGGAATGTCTCATTTTGCTTGTTCTTTAGTCACATTTCATCATTTTCATGTTCCGGATATTTGGTCATTAAAAATGCCATGTGTTCACTGGAGTCATTAAAAACGACATAAGAAATGCATGTAAATAAAGGAAATAAAGAAATTAAATTCATGGCTTACTTGAAAATTGGTCTAACTGCATGTGTTCACTGGAGTCATTAAAAACGACATAAGAAATGCATGCAAATAAAGAAAATAAATAAATTAAATTCATGGCTTACTTGAAAAATGGTCGAACTGCATTAGTATTCTGGAGAACACACAAATGTGCTACGTGCAAATCAGTCCTACTCGGGGTTATTATGGCTGCACCCGATAATGGCATCCTCAGTATGTCTACCAATTTTCGGTACCCCGATAGTTGTTCCTTCGTCATGGTCCACCAAACATTCCACCGCCTCTTCTGCTATATAGGCCTCCGCAATACAACCTTCTGCACGAGCCCGATTCTTCATATATCCCTTGAATGTCTTCATGTATCTCTCAAAAGGATACATCCACCTAAGGAAAATTGGTCCACAGAGCTCAACTTCTCTTACAAGATGCACCGATAAATGAAACATTAGATCAAACAAGGAAGGGGGGAAGTATTTTTCAAGCTGGCATAAAGTAATTACCAATTCCGATTGCATTTTCTCCAACTTATCAGCCTCAATAACTTTACTACAAATTGCCTTAAAGAAGAGGCAGAACCTGATAATTGTGTTCCTGACTCTTTTTTGCAATGACGACCGAATTGCAATTGGGAGCAAATGATGCAATATCATATGGCAGTCATGAGATTTCATTCCAGTAAGTCTAAGACTTTCCATTGAAACTAGACTCCTAACATTAGAACAAAAACCATCAGGCAACTTCATGTTAAGAAAAGAAGAGCAGACAACCTTTTTTTCGGAATGAGTCAAATTCCAAGATGCTAATGGTAACTTCTCCTTTTTCCCTGGAGTTTTTGGCCTCAACTCAGTTTTTATTCCCATTTCAGCCATGTCAATACGGACAGATTCTTTGTCTTTTGTTTTATTTGGTATATTAAGCATGGTGCCAAGTAAAGCTTCGCATATATTTTTCTCAATGTGCATCACATCGAGAACATGTCTAACCGGTAGAAACTTCCAGTACTCAAGCTCAAAGAATATAGATACCTTTTTCCAAATAGGTCGAACATCACCTTTCTGTAATCGAGGTTGGCATTGTGTCTTACCGTAGACATGGCCTTTCAGATGTTGTACTATTTGAAGCACCTCCTCTCCGGTTAGGGAGCAGTTTCCTTTTCCACGGTGTTATCAAAATCTTGTTTCTGTCGGCGATATGGATGATGACGGGGCAGCCACCTCCGATGCCTCAGGACCACACACTTACGACAATTAACTAGCCTTGTAGCTTTTGTGTTATCAACGCATACAGGACACCCGTTATAACCCATGATAATGTTGCCCGACAAATTGCCATGGGCTGGAAAATCGCTGATTGTCCATAACAAAATGCCTCTAAGCAAAAAATACTCCTTCTTATATGCGTCGTACACTTGTTTCCCATGCCACAACTTTTTTAAATCTTCCATGAGTGGTTGAAGGAACACATCGATATCATTGTCGGGCTGAGTTGGTCCAGATATTAACAAATATAGCATAATATATTTCCTCTTCATAGAAAGCCATGGTGGAAGATTGTAAATTGTCAACAAAACTGGCCAACTTGAGTAATCAACATTTGTGCTATAGAATGGATTAAATCCATCGGACGATAAAGCTAACTGGAGCTTTCTAGGATTCGAAGAAAACTCAGGCCACTTAGCGTCAACTTCCTTCCATGTCTGTGCATCTGCAGGATGTCTCATTTTACCATCCTTCAATCTCTCCGTGTCATGCCAAATCAACTCCTTGGCTGTTTGAGTTGAACTGAACAAATTCCTCAAACGTGGTATTAACGGAAAATACCAGAGAACCTTGGCAGGAACCCCTTCCAATTCATCCCCATTTTTATTCAACTTCCATCTAGAGGCCTCACAAATGCGGCACCTGGTCGCATCTTCATCTCTATCTCCACGGTATATTAAACAATCATTTGGGCAAACGTGTATTTTTTCATACTCCATTCCCAAAGCACACATGCTTTTTTTAGCTTCACTGAAAGAAGAAGGGAAGTTGTTGCCTTTTTGAAGCATAGACCCAACCAAAAGAAGAATTTCTAAGAAGCCAGAATCAGAGATTTGAGATTTGATAATTTCTCTCTCTCTCTCTCTCTCCATCTCTTTCTGTTATATGCTTATGGATACTATGATATTGTTATGCATGCTCTTAAATCGAACATGTATGCTTCTCTCTCTCTCTCTCTCTCTCTCTCCCTCTCCCTTCCGCTCTCTCTCTCTCTCTGTCCATCTCTCTTTCTGTTATATGCTCATGGATACTATGATATATTATTATGCATGCTCTTAAATCGAACATTTCTGCTACTGTCTCTCTATTGTTATGCATGTTCTTAAATCGAACATGTGGTGTACATCTGATTGTATATGCAAATTAAACAAAAAAAATTGTGGTGTACATCTGATTGTATTTGTAAATAACCTAAAAAAAAATTGTGGTGTACATCTGATTGTATCTGTAATTTTCTTTTAGTACATCTGATTGTATATGCAAATTAACCAAAAAAAAAATTATCTATCAACTTGAGAGCATTTTGGCTAACCCTGGGATTAGTTTCTGGCTCCATTTATGACTCATAAATAATTCACTCAACATGTGGTGTTGTAGATTGATCATGAAGCCAAAGAGAAATTCCGCTCCCAAAGCAAGTACGACAACCATTTTGAAGGCACTAAAAAAGAACTCACCGGTTCAGTCTACCCCTGTAGTGAAGAAGACTATGGTTCAGTCTAGCCCTGCAGTGAAGAAGACTACGGTTCAGTCCAGCCCTGCAGTGAAGAAAATAAAGAAAACCCCTGACCTGAAGAATAAAGTGGTGCAGTTTTCCCCTAATCGACCGGTGACACGGGCTATTTCATCATCCCCTGTATCTAATCGATCGGTGACACGGGCTATTTCATCATCCCCTGTATCTAATCGACCGGTGACATGGGCTATTTCATCATCCCCTGTATCTGTGAAGAAGTCTATTTCTAAAAACCTAAAAACCACTTCATCTAAGAAGAGGAAACGAATGGAGCAACCGCTAGCTACGAAAAAGGAAACAACTGGACTGAAGCTTTTAAAGCATGGACCTATAACGATGCACAAGCTTATTAGGCGTAAGATGTTGGGACAGAAGTCGTTGGTGAGTTTCAATGAAAAGGGTGAGCCTTACGGTAAAGCAGGCACGGAAATGGAATCTTACATTGGTGTTCTTGCGAGAAGTAAAGTCCCAATCTGCTATGATTCTTGGCTAATTGTTCCGACTGAAAGGAAAGACAAGATTTGGAAATGTGTGGAGGTAAAACAAATTACATCTTATGGACTATCTTTTTTTTCATGACCACCTATTTAGTTAATACATGTATGCTAATTAAAAAACTTATCTATGTAGATGGCGTTTGATGTACCACCAACCGCCAAGAAGATGGTTTTGATATCTGCGGGAAAAAAATGGCGAGAGTTCAAGAGCCGCTTGTCAACCAAATACATCCTGCCACACCATGATCAGCCTGATATGCTACAGTTTCCTCCTGCTGACTACACCTTTATTGAGAATGATCATTGGGACATGTTTGTTGTTGACCGTCTGTCAAAAAAATTTGGTGTAAGTTTTCTTACCGTATTTGTTTTTGAATTTCTGAGATTACAAAAATATATAGTTGAACAGCTTTGTTACTAACATTTTGATCATTGTTCCTTAAGGCGATCCACGAAGAACTCGCAAAGAGGAGGAAGTTGAGCGAATATCCTCATAACATGTCAAGAAAAGGTTATGCTAACCTAGAACATGAAATGGTTAGTAATCATACATATATCCCTTTCAAACATGCATGATAATTGTGTTTAATTTTACAATGACTTGTATGTTAAACAATACAATAATACTTTGTTTGACAGAAACTCGCTCTTGTTGATCCTGAGGAATTTGACATAGATCGAACGGATACGTGGGTCCGTGCGCGGCAGGATGAAAAGGGGAATTTTAAGTCTGTAAAAGTTGAAAAAATTGCAAAAGAGATTGTAAGTTTTTCATTTATTTTATATTTTGAGTTCTTTCACTGTGATATCTATTTTTTTAGTTAACGTACTTATATTTTTCATGTCACTTTTGTAGGAGATAATGAAGAAGAGGGTTAGGGATGGAGAAGTTTCTGTGGAAGGCACAGACGATGTCTTGACCAAGGTTCTCGGTAACCCTGAGCACCGAGGAAGGGTACGTGGACAAGGTACTTATGTCAAGCAGTCTACATACTTTAATCTTCCATGGAAGAAGAAGACCAGCAAGTCAATGGATGAGAGGATTCAGGAGGGCATTAAGAAGTATATGAGAGAGGAATCAGAGAGGATAGTCCGAGAGCGAGATTCCTATTGGACTGGTGAGATTGAAAAGATGAAAAGTGCTTTATGTGAAAAGAAAATTGGTTATGAAGGTAGTCCAAATATTGGATCTCAGCAAGCAAGTTGTTCCAAGGGTATCAAGGAGTTGGAGTTGGCAGGTGCAAAGAAGAGACTCAATCTCCTCGAAGGTGATTATAATCTTCCTGAAGGGGATGAAGAGAATGGGAAGGTTGATGTGGAAGAAAAGAATGAGAAGGTTGTGGAGGGTGGAGAAAGGACTGAGAAGATTGTTGACGTGGTAGAAAAAATTGAGGAGGCTGTTGAGGGGGTTCATTTGGAGGATGATCAGGAGCTGGTTATAAATTTGTGTATGGAAGCTGACAATGTTAAAGAGTGGGGACTGGCAATTAACTCCCCAAATAATATTGTTGCACATGCTGCTGTTGATACAAAGAGTCAGATTCTTCATGGGAAACCTTTGACAAAAGAGAATGCCCGACTCTCTATCACTCGTGTAATTCAAGGATCTGAAAAGATTCCTTTTCCAATCCAAGATGAGATCATAAATGTGGAGCAAGCTTTTGGGACTTATATTGCATGGCCAAAAAATCTCATAACGGAATTGAAGACAACCACTGCCAGACAGAATGGAAGTACAAAGGTTAAATTTGTTGTAATCTACTATTAAATCATAATTAAAATAAACATATTAGGCAGTTTACTTTAACAAACCTACTATATTTGGCTGTTTTCATTCACAATTGTTTTTTAATGTCATATTTCAGGGAAGCAAGAAAAATGGACAAAAGAGGTGGAAGAATGTGAAAGATCTGGAATTAGTCCCAGAGTATGTGTTGGACATTGGTCCTGATTTTCCCCCTGCCTTGAACCGTTTGTGGCTTTGGGCAAAGGATGCCTTGGCGGACGGCCGAGTATCTACTTTTCTGATATCCGAAGAAGCCTTCAGATCAACTGCTAAGAAGCCTATTTTTTTGTCGGATATTCATGCTTTGTGCTGTGGGGGTGAGATGTCAGGGGCCATCATTTGCTTATACATTAAGTAAGTATCGACGTTCAAAGATTTATTTGACTTTGTAAATAGTTCTTAAATGAAAATGGACTGCTTGTGTAATGACTTTTTTTATATAGTTTTCTACAGGAATATTTGAAAAAACACAAGATGACTGATATGATAGCGTTTGTTGATCCTGATACGATTGGTGCCCTCGGTTGTGGTAATCCAGCAAAGAGGTCGCGATCCCTATCTCTCAGGTTCAAGAATGCTCAGCCTGGCCAGTATTTTCTCTTGCCATTTAACTCTGGGTTAGTTCTTTTTTTTTTAAACACTTATATCTATCAAGTCTATTAATTTTATAGGAGTGACCATGTGATCTGATTTATTAATATTCTTATATAGTTTAATTTCATGAATTATTAAGAACCATTGGACGCTCACCGTTGTAAATCTAGATGCTCAAATCGTTTACCAGATGGATCCTTTGAAGCGCCGAATTACAAGTGAAGAATGGACGGAAGTGGTCAACAAGTGAGTATTTTATATTAACTTAATTTCATTTGAGACCACTTATTAAGTTAAATGTCAGAAATTTGATTTACATTATATTTCGTAGTGCCATCAATCTCTATAATGACGGTGCGAAGAAGTTTACCAAAAACAAAATTACATGGGATAACCTGGCGGTATTATCCTTTTCTTAAGTAATTTTTTTTGTATCTCTTAATTCCACAAGGACAGTGTAGAAATATAATTAATTCTACATGTTCTTCAGGGAATTCCTCTTCAACCTGGGACTAAGGACTGTGGCGTGTTTGTGATGCGTTATATGAAGGAGATATGTCTTGATAAGGAATTGAAATTTGCTATGAAGGTAACAACACATTTTTTTTCCTGATATCCTTGTGTTTTGTGATGAAGATATATGACTTCCAATACATGTTCCATTTTGCAGTGGCGACGCAGAAGCAACTTTTACTACGGCATGGCTGAGCTTAATGATATAAGGACTGACTTGGCGAAGTATATGTTGAAGTACCTGCGTTGAACTCGGTCGTCTTTTATTGAAATTGGTATTTTGAGTTGAACATGTACTTGGTAGTAGCGTAAATTAAACTTTTAGTCCGTCTCTTTTGTGGATGTGTTCACCTAAAACTATGACTTATGTATTAGTTGTTTTGGATGGGGTTCAGACTTTAATTATGTACTATTGGTTGGTGGTGTTGGCGTTATAAGGTGAAATTTGCTTCTGTAGTTTTGGTTGATGGTATGGTGAATATTGGTCGTAATGGATGGATGGATTGAATTGGTTTCTATTGTTTGCTTCTTGCATTTTCATTTTATAGTGTAGTTTGGTTTTCTTTAAATGTCCAGAAACATTGTTTAAGATACTTTTAGCCAATGTCCAACTGTGAGGAAATGACTCACACAACAGGAAAATAAAAACTACATGACAGTTGTAAAAAATGCAATCAAACAACATGTTATAGTCTGCAAAACCATTGTTTGATATAATTTCAAACAAGAGTTACATACTAAGAAAGTGTTATCCTTCCTACATAACAACAACATGCCATATGAGATAACATGTTGTACATCTAACCATAAAACAAATCGTTTTTGCTAAGAAACCATTGTTTGTAGTGACATACAACAACAGTCCTGATCAAGTAAAGGATTGTATCTTTTGCACTTCAACAATAGGCTTTCTTTTAAAAAACCATTGTCTTTACTGCTTAAAACAACAATATATTCGTTAAAACGTGTTGCATTATTGGAGCTTTGACAACAGGTTTCCAAAAAAGTGTTGTTGTTTCTGGGTATCAGACAACACTTTTCAGGTGTCTTTTACTTGTCTTTCAACTCTCACACAACAGTTTGCTGTGTGTTGTCTGAGGTGTGTATCAGACGACTTCTCGATAGTCAACAGTTTTCGGGAGGTTCAGATAACACGTTTTGAGTGTCGTCTAAAGCAAAAATCCTTGTAGTGTATTAAGGTTATAACATCATGAGATTTCCACATATATGTGAATTAGATAATTACTATTATAGATTGCTTCAAGGGTATAAATTCAAGTAATAATATATTTGATGTCACATTAATATGTATGGTACATACTAGAATAATACATTATTTGACGCCATTGAAGTTATATTTTTTCATATTACTAGTTGTTGCACCCTTTTAAATTTCAACCAAAGTGACCCTTTTTATTACCATTTAACCTGATTTTGTCCTTATATATACTCATTAAAACAAGACTTCTAAAACTATCACTTGCTATACTAGACTATCAACTTTTTTATAATGTGTGTACTACCGTCAAATCTGGTTAGCTCCGTTAATTTTTTCAAAGGCCTTTCAGTCTTTAATTTTTATCATCTTCTTCCTCAAACCCATTTCCACCATTGTTGAAGCTTTTGATAAATTAAAACTTTAATATCTCATTCATTTCTTAACAAAATCAAGTCATTCAAATTGTAATAAAATCATTTTTTTTCTCCTCTACGTACAAATTTTATTACAATTTGAATGACTTGATTTTGGTAAGAAATGAATGAGATATTCAAGTTTTAATTTCTTAAAAACTTCAACAATGGTGGAAATGGGTTTGAGGAAGAAAATGATAATGAAGAGACTGAAATGCCCTTGAAAAAATTAACGGAGCTAATCAAATTTGACGGTAGTACACACATTATAAAAAAGTTGATAGTCCAGTATAGCAAGTGGAAGTTTTAGAAGTCTAGCCAAGCGCTCTGACACCCAAAGTGAGAGTATACAAAATGCACTTTACTCTATAGTTCAACTTCAAATTATTACTTGGTTTATTTATCATATAATACGACAACCATATATGAGTTTATGAGCTAAAACTAGAGTTTTGTTAACTAGAGTGTAAGCTTAGTGCCTAAGATCTTTGTCAATGATAATTGCATAAGTAGTTTTGTGAACTTTCTTTGAGTATGTATTTATTGGTGTTTCGGCAATCGCCAATTGAGGCAGCTCTCAAGTAGGTAGCATATATAATTGAGCAACCCACACTTGTACTTGGCCTTTCCTGCCCTCTTGGCAAAACATCGTTTCAGCCTCTAATAAATTTGTTGTACCTCTTATGAGGCTCTTGATCTTTTGTTCACTTTTTCTTCTATATACATTTAGTTATATGATTTTTTTAATATTTTTCTTTGTAGTCATTTCAATTATAAAATTATTAAAAAATTAATGTAGGCATTTTCAAGAAATGTGCTATTGTCAATCTTTTTGTTGCAGTTACAAAAACTTTATTTTTATGTAAGTTATGGATCAACTTTTAGGGTTTTCAATTTGATATTAAGATGGAATCGTCGGTGACCTTTTACCATTTTCGATATTTTAAAACCCTACTCTTCAAATGTTCTGAAGCCTGTATTTAATGTATCTCCTCGGGTTTGCACTTGAGAAGATAAGTTAATCATTTAATCTAGTTTTATTCTCTAGATGTGGATCATTCGTTATGATTAACTATAAATTCATGAGTTCAAATATTCTACACCATTTTAGGTGTGCCACTCCATGTGCCACCTTAGGTGGTTATTTTTTATTGGTTCATCTCTCATTAATATAAATGGGACCCCCCTTGCATTCACACCAACCACACAATCAAAAACAACCACCTAAGGTGGCACATGAAGTGGCATACCTAAAGTGGTGTAGAAGATTTGGACTCTAAATTCATAAGCTAATTCAATCATTTAACCTATGTTTTGTACTCTAGGTGGGGATCATTGATTAAATGCTTTCTAAAGTTTTTTATATTTGATTTTCTTAAAAAACAAACTTGATATGGGCTAAAAGTAAGCCCTAAAGACACATTTAATGTGACATTAATTAGGTCCAGTATGGTCCAAACAAGGAGCCCATTTATGGGGCCCAAAAGCCCTAATTAAATATTAATTTCGTAATTAATATTAAGGGAAATAAACAGCTCAGCAATAAGAGACCGACAAGGAAACAGTATCTTTAAGAGTAGCCTCCAAGGCACCCAATTCGATATACCAACTTTAGTTAAGTGTTATATAATGGACTTTCAAGTGTATTTTTCTTGTCCCCCAAAGTTCTTTTACTGTTGTGTTGCTTCTTTAAAAAAAAAGTATATCACATATTGAGTTTTTACAGTAGTATTCATACACTTTAAACATAACTGTCAACATAACTGTCAACCGAAATATAAATTTGTGTTTGTCCAGGACTTGTTTATGACTTCTCTGTTGAATAAAATATTGAATTTTATATTTTATTGAGCATTCTGCCATTCATACCATGGTTGGAATTGTGCACGGTTATTACATTGTATTTATTTCCTTTATATTTTATAGGTGAAACTGATTGTTTGTATTTGTTTGTTAATGTTCCAGTCTGTATCTAGGAAAAAGAACCAGACCATGCCAATTGACATACTTTATATTTTTCACATTAGCTTTAGTTTCAGATCCAAACTTGAAAAAAATTACAAATTCATCTATAATTAGATAGTAAGTCCCCGTATATTATTGAATAGTAGCTACTATACATAACTATTTCTTGTGATTATACTTTGTGTTATTTGTGTCATTTGGTGTGTGGAGCTTCATTTGAATGTTAATGACTTAATCAAGCTTATGCTTCAGGTTATTTATATATATATATATTTGGTGTTCTAATGGATCATAATTGGGTAAAAGCACCCCGTATGTCAAAAGAATATGAAAAAGGTGTGGACGAGTTCTGTAAGCTTGCAGGTCAACATGCAAAGGATATTTAGATTCATTTTGTGTCCATGTCAAAAGTGTTTGAATATTTTAGAAGTTAATAGCCTGGACAAGTTGAAGGAACATTTGATGTGTGAAGTTATTGATAAAACTTATACATGTTGGACATATCACGGAGAAAAGAAAGGTGAACGTAGCTCAAATAATATGGATTCAAATTATCAGTTCGTAGATGGAATGGATACCAATTTTATGGCAGACGTCGAGGGTAGTAATTCTAGTGATGAAAGTGATATCCCCAATATGATCAATGAAGAGTTACGAGATCATCCTGATATGAATGAGAGGTTAAAGGATGATGCTGCTTTACCATTGTGGCCTGGGTGCACCAAGGCTTTTAAATTATCAGCTGTATTGACTTTGTATAACTTAAAAGCAGGACATCAAATTTCTGATGTGTTCTTCACGGATATGCTCATAGCTGTTAGTGATCTCTTGCCAGATGGAAATGTCCTTCCCCGTAAAACCTATAAGGCTAAACAAATGCTCAAATCCATTGGATTAGTACATAAAAGGATTCATACTTGCCCTAATGATTGTATTCTATATCGAAAGGAGTATGCGGAGTTTAATGATTGTCCGAAGTGTGGTTTACAACGTTATAAGAATAACAATTCTCCCGCCAAGGTCATGTGGTACTTCCCAATAATACCTAGACTTAGGCGATTGTATGCTAGTGTAGAAGATGCTAAAAATTTGACATGGCATCATGATGGGAGAGTCAAAGATGGGATGTTAAGGCACCCCGCTGATTCACCTTAGTGGAAGACATTTGATGATAGATATAAGGATTTTGGGAAGGAGCCAAGGAATCTTCGTCTAGCACTTTCAGCAGATGGAATGAACCCGTACCGTCTTCAAAATTGTTCGCATAGTACATGGCCCGTGATTCTGATGATATATAACTTAGCACCGTGGCTTTGCATGAAGCACAAATATATGATGATGTCTACTTTGATATCAGGTCCTGTACAACCTGGTAATGACATTGATGTATACTTGGCACCTTTAATTGAGGATTTGAAGCTACTGTGGGAAGAGGGCATTGAAGTACAAGATGCATATAGAAAAGATCAATTCAGGTTGAAGGCCATGTTGTTTGGAACAATAAGTGATTTTCCTGCTTACGGCAATCTTTCAGGATACAGTGTGAAAGGCTATTATGCATGTCCTTTGTGTGGTGAGAAGATTGATCATATCCGATTGAAAAATTGTAAAAAGTGTGTTTATATGGGGCATAGGAGGTGGTTGGGACCAAATCATCGATACAGAAATATGCCACTGGCATTCAATGGTGAAGTGGAAGAAAGAGGGGCCCCTCCTATACCATCTGGTGATGAAGTGCTTAAAGAGGTTGAAAACATAAACACACAGTTTGGTAAGAACTTTGCAAAAGATGTTCCTACAAGGGGTTGGAAGAAGCGTTCAATATTTTTCGAATTAACTTACTGGAAGGACCTCTATGTTAGACATTTTATCGATCTCATGCATGTGGAAAAAAATGTTTTTGATAGCTTAATTGGTACCTTTCTTGGTGTCCAAGGTAAAACTAAAGATGGTCTTAGCGCGAGGCAGGATATGATGGAGATGGGTATTAGACATGCCTGTAGAGAAACCAGGAAAATCAACACCCTATTTACCTCCTGCTGCTCATACTCTATCTAGGGATGAGAAGAGAGCATTATTACAAACTCTCCATTCTATCAAGGTGCCTAAAGGATACTCATCCAACATCAAGAGACTTGTTTCTTTGAGTGATTTAAAACTGAAGGGATTGAAATCACATGATTGTCACGTCATCATGGAGAATTTACTTCCAATTGCTCTGCATTCCATTTTACCAGATAAGGTGCGGGTGACGATCACAAAGTTATGTTGGTTCTTTAAATCAATGACTAGCAAAGTCATTGATCCAAGAAGGTTGTCATATCTACAACGACAAATTGTTGAGACACTTTGTGAGGTGGAGATGTACTTTCCACCATCCTTTTTTGATATCATGGTTCATCTGGTTATACACCTGATTTATGAGACTCGTATGTGTGGTCCTGCTCGTATGAGATGGATGTACCCGGTTGAGCGATATTTGAAAATCTTGAAAGAGTATGTGATGAACATGTCTCGACCGGAGGGTTGCATTGCTGAACGCTATTTAATAGAAGAAGCAATAGCGTTTTGGTCGGAATTTATTCCAAATGTGGAAGCAATTGGTTTGCCAAATTATCGTCATAGTGGTAGGATTGATGGTGAAGGTGTGACCGGAGGTCAACAAGTTGAGATCGATAGTGCTCAATGGCATCAGGTGCATCTTTGCGTTCTACACAACACTGTTGATGTTGTTCCTTTTGTAGAATTGCATAAGGAAACTATTAGTGTAGAACATCCGGACAAAGGTGCTAATTGGATAGAAGTGGAGCACAATCGTACATTTATTGATTGGTTCAAAAATTATGTCACAAATGAGTTACTGCAAAACACTGAATCAATATCAGATAGAGTTAAATGGTTGGCAAGAGGCCCTGATCCATTTGTGTATTCTTATAAATGTTATTTGATAAATGGATATACTTTTTACACTCTAGAACATGATGCAACGAGCACAATGCAGAATAGTGGAGTTGCAATTACTGCGACGGCATTACACCAATCGTCAAGTAATGAAGAACCAGTTTTATCTGATACAACATATTTTGGAAGGGTTGCACATATTTGGGTCAACAATGTCGGTGGTGTACATGTTGAAGAATCAGGGTTTGTACGGGTTGATCTTGCTAAGGTTGGGTACAAAGATGATTCGTTCATAATGGCAACACAAGCCCAACATGTTTTCTATGTTACTGATCCTATTGATAAGAAGTGGTCCATTGTTGTCTTGTCAAACAAGCTGAACAATAGTTATCAAGTTAACGATGGTGTATGCGACCAACAAAGAAAAAAATATGAATGATGGAAGATTTTAGGAGACAAGAAATTCAGAATTTTCTTGTGGAAGAGGGACGCAAGGCATGACAGTAAATGTGAAGAAGCACTACTGGAAAAAGCGGCTAAATTCAATGGGATAAATTTAATGGGCGCTAAAATGTAACATCCCACATCGGTTAGAATAAGAGTGTTTGGGGCCTTTATAGATACAGGTTAATAGCTAATGTATACCAATTTGCTAGCATTTTTGGACTGACCTGTGGTGGGTTGTTGGGTCCGGTATGCATTCGGTTATGGGCTTGGATGTTATAAATGGTATCAGAGCTCTGCCCGGCCGGAAGTGCAGAGGCACTGCCCGGGTTTAGTAAGTTTGTGTGTGGGCTCGACGAGGACGTCGACCCTATAAGAGGGGGGTGTTTGTAACATCCCACATCGGTTAGAATAAGAGTGTTTGGGGCCTTTATAGATACAAGTTAAGAGCTAATGTATACCAATTTGCTAGCATTTTTGGACTGACCTGTGGTGGGTTGTTGGGTCCGGTATGCATTCGGTTATGGGCTTGGATGTTATAAACTGTGACAACCCGGGTCAAATCCCGAGTCTTTTTCGAAAATCGGGTCAAATCCAGATTCCGATCCCGAAATAAGCCAAAGTAAACTAGCCCAAATGCAACCAACTTGGGTAGTCCACAAGCCCACCACAGGCCCCCAAAAGATCATGATTTATTGGTGCAATTAGTAGTAGTACTTTGCCTTATAAACTGAACAGAAGTCCCAAATCTCCTTGATGTGGGACTGGGGTGTTACAAACTCCCCCACTTAAACTCCTGACATCCTCGTCAGGCCTGAACGGATATCCCATAGGTCCAAGATCGTTCCTCCCTAGCCATTGTGGGATAATACCGGCTGGTTTCGTGTCCCCACCTCCGGACCTCTGTCCATTGTAGGATAATACCACCAGCCTTCGTGTCCCCACCTCCGGCAACTTGACGAATCAAGCTTTCGAGAGTCGGCTCTGATAACATATGTGACAACCCGGGTCAAATCCCGAGTCTTTTTCGAAAATCGGGTCAAATCCAGATTCCGATCCCGAAATAAGCCAAAGT
Organism: Kitagawia praeruptora; assembly: GCA_037693485.1. Classification (NCBI taxonomy): domain Eukaryota; kingdom Viridiplantae; phylum Streptophyta; class Magnoliopsida; order Apiales; family Apiaceae; genus Kitagawia; species Kitagawia praeruptora. The sequence goes on from CM075347.1 coordinate 132,911,484, forward strand.
AAACTAGCCCAAATGCAACCAACTTGGGTAGTCCACAAGCCCACCACAGGCCCCCAAAAGATCATGAGGGACCCGATTTTTTGAAAAGCTCGGCCTGACCCGATTCTTAAAAAATCCGGGTTTTCTAAAGCCCGAATAAAACCCAGCCCGAAGGGCTTTTTGTGCATCTCTAATTACCACTGAGCCAAATTGTATGATGCAGTTGACCATATGTTTTTCTCCCAATTAGCTACTATTAGTTTGACCATAATAATATTAATTATCTTATGGTGTAATCACACTTACTGAGAAGGAAGCCCATTTTAAAGCGAAAAAATGACAAAAATAATTGTTTTTTGAAGAAAAATGATGAAAATACTTGTTTTTGGAAAAGTGCGCAAAACTACCCGGTGGGATAAGCATTTGGCAAATACATATCTTATACAATTTTATTTTTTTTAAATTCTGGTTCGGTTACGCATTTACTAAATGCGTATTCATTGAACACGCATTTGGTAAATGTGTATCTTAACCATAATTTAAAAAAAAGCATTTTTGACACATTTGCCAAATACGTATCCCAGATACCCATTTGGCAAATGCGTATTCCACCGAATATTTTTCTCAAAAATTCTGAAAATGAATATTTTTTTTAGAGTTAAATGCACTTTGCATCCCCCAACTTTACTCTAATTTCAATAATGTATATGTAGTTTAATAAATTGCACTTTGCATCCCCAACTTTAAATTATAGGTCAAATCACAATCCCTTATACATTTTCTATCAAAATTAATATTTCTTAATTTTCTATCAAAATTAATATTTCTTGGGTAGTACTTTGCCTTATAAACTGAACAGAAGTTCCAAATCTCCTTGATGTGGGACTGGGGTGTTACATAAAATCAACTGTATCCCATTGATTATATGGTTAATGGTCTATGAGTTTTGACCGGACATCAATTTCAACGGAACAAATTCAACAGATGCTAAATTCAACCGAAATTAAATACAACCGTATCCCGTTGGATCTACTTATGCCTTTATTTCATCTGGCGGCAAAATGCCCGCCAAAAGTTAAATTTAACAAAATAAAAGCAACCGAAAACAAATGCAACAGGATATCGTTGAATTTACTTTTGCCCTTTTTTCTTTGGGCGATAAAAATCCCACCAAAAGTTAAATGCAACAGAATAAATTCAACTAAAAACAATTCAACAACATCTTGTTGAATTTAATTTTGACTTTTTTTCATCTAGTGGTAAAATTCCCACAAAAAATTTAACCTTTTTTCATCAGGCGCCAAAATTCCCACCAAGAGTTAAATTCAACAGAATAAAATTAACCGAAATCAAATCAACAGTATCTCGTTGAATTTATTTATGCATTTATGTCGCCTACCGGCAAAGCTCCCAACAACAAACAAATCCAACAGAATAAAAGCAACCGAAATTAAATGCAACCGTAACTCGTTGAACTTACTTATGCATTTAATTCTTCTAACCAAATAGTCAATTCAACAATAGCTCGTTGAATTTACTTATTATTTCAACAATATCTGGTTGCTTTTAACCACCACGTCACATTTTTTTCAACTGTTTCTCGTTGAATTTGGTTTATTCATTTCTCAACCCTACTACCAGTATCCTTTCCTTTGGTCGCCTCCATTCCCCTTTTACTCTTCCCACCATTTTCTCTCATATCTTTTTTCTTCATTTGATCTTCAATTTTACAAGGTTTAATGTTCAAGTAAGTATTATTTCATATTCCTTTAGATCTTATTGTTATAATTGTATAATTTATGTTAATTATGTCATTATTGCATTTTTTTTTGTATAAAATATGTTCACTACCTAAATTAAAGTGACAAAATTAGTGTCATTACTAGCTACGTGTTCTTAAGTATGTTAAGATAATAGAGAGATAATTACCATAAATTGATATCACCAAGCATACTATGATGAGTTTGTTTATTTTTTTGATATTTTTAGTTTAATTAAAATTTGTTAGATTTGGTTTTTAACAATAATAAGTAATTAAATTTTATGCTATATTTATAGATGGCATCCGATCGTAGTTGGATGCATCATAGATTTGATGCGAGGAATAATATAACGGAGGAATAAAAACTTGGTGGACAAAATTTTATTAATGTTGCTTTGAAAGGGAATGTTGATTCAAAGGGGAGGATACATTATGTAACTTATAATTTGTATCGACACGGCATTATGGAATCGTATACTACATGGATTTTCCATGGTGAGAAGAATAAGTCTCGGGTTGAAGTCGAGACTAGTTCGGGTGATAATGGTCCTAGAGATTTTGAAATGAATGATGCAGGTGAAATGCTTAGAGATTTTGCAGATGCTCATGGAAATTTCAAGATTGGTGAGGAGGAACCGACTGCAACAGCAAAAAAAATTTATGAGATGTTAGATGGTGCTTCTGAACCTCTTTATCCAAATTGTTCCAGTTCTACCACTTTATCATTCGTCAACAAGTTGTTGAATTTTAAGAATAGACATGGTTGTAGTAACACGGGGTTTGATGAGTAACTTCAACTTACTGGATCAGTGTTGCCAGAGAAACACAATCTACCTAAGACCTATTATGATGTTAAACAGATGATAAGTGGGTTGAATATGGGATACCAAAAGATTGATGCTTGTGAGAATGATTGCATGCTATTTTACAAACTTCTTGATTTAGAAGTGGTGAGAATGACAGCAAATGTGAAGAAGATATCTTAAACTTCTTGATTTAGAAGTCGTCTAGCAAAAATGGGATGCATTAAGGGAAGTGATCCTTAATATCTATTTGGGGTAGAGCCCAGAAAAACTCACTTTATCTTTATTTTTTTTTATCTAACGGGCCATCAGTTTTTTTTCAAAGAATGAAGTCAATTGTTTGATTTTAAATAATATCCTCTAGTGCTTAAAATTTTTAAATAAAATTTTTAATATAATATATGAATCCTATATAAATTTCTTTGGAATGCAAGTCTCGTATATCAAGATTTTTTAGGATTATTATTCATCTATTGGTATTCAATTATAAAATATTTTAAACTTTCTAGATTTAGAGTACTTTATTATTTTTAAGATGTTTAAAGTCAGGTGGATTAGGAATCCTGGTCAATACCTGCATCAGGCTAAATTCTATTCTAGTAAGAATGACTTCTCTTTAGTCTAACGTATTATTTATGTTTTAATTAAATTCATAAAAAAAATATATTTAAATATATCTCTAAACCTAGTTAGCCCATTTTGAAACTAAGATTATTTAGTTTAGCTACTTGGATCCATAATAGAATATTCACATCCTACTCTCTTTTTTTAGAATATACTCCCTCGTCCCGCTGGATTCTTTACATGGAGACTGGGCACGGAGACCAAGTATAGTGGGTGTAGTATTGTTAAAATAAATGAAGTAGTGGCTGTAATAGTAATTTTATTGTTAAAATAAATGAAGTAGTGAGTGTAATAGTGTAAAGTGTTGAAAAAGTGGAGTGAAGTGGTGGATGTAATAATGTACTCCCTCCGTCCCACAATACAAGTCTCTTTTGAAAAAATTACGCATCTTAAAAAAACATTAATTAGATGATACATTTCCTCTTATGCCCATTATAAATACATTGACTTTTAAGAATATGTGCTATTTTATACTGTTGGTCATTCCTCATTAATTGCTATACAATTTTCAAAAAGGATAGTTTAGGAAAATTATCACAAACGTACATTGAAAATTGAAAATGGACATGGGAAAAAAATTTCTCTCAAAAAAGACTTATATTGTGGGACGGAGGGAGTATTTTATTGTTGAAACTTACGGAGTACTATTTTGGGTAATGTAAAGAATCTAGTGGAACGTCCCAAATTAGTAACTGTAAACGTCCCAAATTAGTAACTATAAAGAATCTATAAAAAAGCCTTGTACATTGGAAGATATTTCGTGGCTATGGTACCATATGGTTCCACTCTTCAAAAAGTCCAAATCATTCTCTTCAATAGAACATCCAAGCCTAACTAGTTTACAAACTTATTACATTAAAAAATACATAATATTTTTTTGTTTAAATATATAAAACCTATTTAATATAAAATCTTATTTTTATGAATTTATTCATTTGACAATTTATTATAATAAATTTATGAAAAAATTGTTAAAATAATAAAAATAACCCACTTGATATGAAACTAGTATATATACATGAATATTAATAAACTGTGTAGAAGTTATTTGATTTTCGAGTGTTTAGGTTAGTTCCATAGAATGACATTAGTTTTGGATATTTATATATATAGAGTCTTGCTCCATAAGAACCATCTTGCTATGAGAATCCATGTGATGATGTTATAAAAATATATATTTTTTAAAAAAACATTGGAAAAAAATATTTTAAACAATTTTTTTTTTTGAAAAACAAATCTGAAAAAAAATTCTGACGTCATGCTGACATCATACTAGTGACTTTTTACTAAATTTGGTGATTTTTTATGAAATTTTCCAGATTTGTAAAAAATCACCAGATTTTGTAAAAAATCACCCGAATTCAACAAAAAATCACTAGATTTTGTAAAAAAAATTACCAGTATGTCGTCAGCATGACGTCGTAAAAAAATATTTAAAAAACAAATTATATTTATGACATCATGATTACATCGGGTTAGTGTGTGTGAAGGTGTAGGTTATTAGTGTGGGTGCTCCCAAATAAGTGGTTCTCATTTGAGCAAAAACATATATATATATATATTACAAACTTTTGCTCAAATTATTTATAAGCATAAATTATGTTTTGAAATTATTATTACAAATGTACAAATTGTATTAATCAAGTATAATGATAAAATTCAATATAATTCCTAAATAGTTTTAAAGTACAAAAAGTAACAATACTTTAAGAATTGTCAGACCAATGCCTATAATGTTGTATGAGGAAAAATTGTCAAATTAATTATATTAATAATAATAATAAATGAGTTAACTAGAACTTTGTTATTAAAATTATGTCTTCTTAATTGATTTAAAATTTGGTATACATAGGTTTAATATTTTGGACATGTTGGGCCTAATTTTTACGGGGCCCTTTAAATTGAACAGTCTATATCACAATAGATGAAGTTTAATATATTAGACATTTTGGGAGGTTTTTTATGGCTGGGCCTTTTAACATCATTATATCATTGAACATATAATTTAATATATTGGACATATTGGGCCTACTTTTTCACATCTAGACATTTTTAATGGAACATTCTAGAATCATGGCATCATATCATTGAACATATAAATTAATATATTGGACATATTGGGCCTACTTTTTCACGTCTAGACCATTTTAATGGAACATTCTAGAATCATGGCATCATATTATAAATAGATGTTACCCAAGAGGTAATAAGACACACGCCACTCAGCGTAGTCTTTGATGGCAAATATTGTTTGATGGTTGATAGCAAAGACTGAATCACAAAAATTAGTTCAGACGACTTTCTCAAATTCTTATTCTCCTCACAATCAAAGGGTACTTCGATTTGATTTAGTTAATATATAGTTTTGTCTATATGAATTTATAAAATAATTAATTTTTGTAGATTCAAGATGTACCAACAATTTTTACCAATGGTGCTTATATATCTGGTATGTTATTTCTCTTTTTTCATTTCTAATGGTCCTTATAAGTCTTAGTTAAATTCCATCTATTCTATATATATATATATATATATATATATATATATATATATATATATATATATATTTAACAGATCAGTTAGATAGTTTAATTAAAACAGTAATATTTGCTTAATTTGATCTATATTAGATGTATTTTCATTAATTTATTACAGAGTTTTTACATAATTTTTGAAAATGTGGAATTGTTAAAAAATATAGAAGCCATTGCTTGGATCCCATCTCCATATAATGGCAGTCTTTATTGTGGTATAAAAATTTGAATAATTTTTTTATAAGTTTCTTAATTTGTAAGATGATATCAAATATTAATATATCTTTTATCTTGAAAAATTTATATGTCTATGTTTTATGTTAATTTAATTTTATTTTTTTAGGAAATAATGAAGAAAATGCTCCAAAACAAGATTCTCTCGTGCAACAAATGCCATGGACTTTCCAATGATTCCAACCAGTGGTTCATCAGCTACAAATGGTGTCACTCATCCCTTGGATCCATAGGCATACTTGCAGAATGGGAACCATGTCCAACAAACCCCCACACCGAGGCACAGGCACTCTCCCCACCAAATTCAAGGATTGGAAGCCGATGAAGATGTGAACATGATAGCTGCTGAGGCACCAGGTCATTTTTCCAAAGCAGCTCAAATGTTCATTATGGAGATGACTTTACGAGGTTGGGCTCACACTGAGGAGGATGGGAGAAGAGTACTCCAAACAAAGGAAATTGCTGCAACAGTATCCGAAACTGACATATTTGACTTTCTTGACTGATGTTATCTGGAAACACTTGTGGCAACTTGTACGCCTATATTTGTATTGTGTATGCGATAATATTTAACAGGTGTGATGTAAGCATGATATATAGTTGTCTTAGTAAAATAACTATGATGTATATGATGCATAGTAATTCAATAAGGTTGTTTTAATTTGTTGTATGGAAACAGATTCATATTGGCTCTTAAAATTTTAAATGTTTTAAAACAACCTTGGATGTTCCTTGAAGTTTCTTTTTGCTTCAAATAAATTCTCATGCAAATTTACATGTACGGGTAGAATTTAAAATGTGATTTTTTACCCGTAAAATGTGCACCCCCTAAAACATAAACTATAGTATTCGCCTAGACGGTACAACCTCATGTTATACTAAAATCGAATATCAATATACATTTGTTGAATAAAAAATTGGTGTGGCTTCCTCTCCGATTTGTGGAACTAGAAGGCATAAACAAATGCTCATATCGGGCTTTGAGTGTCCTCTATGTGGCTATTTGGTCCATCTGTGTACCATCTCTTGCCTCTTGGTCAATTTCTGTACTATCTCTACCTTGGCTCCAGGACCATCTCAAGAAAACACAAAGAAGACTTTATTCAATGGTTTTCATGTCCATTTGAAGACCCTCTTGGCAATACTCTTTCATTAATTGTTAGATTTTCTCAAACTCTCAATTCTCTTCGTTTAATTTTATTAGTCTATTTTTAAATTTTTGCCTAAATATAGGTAGGAGGATTCTAGAGCTAGTTGATATCTAGTATAATCATTCACATCACCGCAACGGCAACCTCTTGTGGACCAATTTAGCAGTATTTCCCTTTTTTTTTTAACACAATCTCTAGCTACCGGGATCTTGTTGGTAGTCTAATTATACATGTTAGTTCGTAGTATAAATACTGTTCAACATGATTTTTGGTTTATTTTTCACAAAGTATGACAATCAACATAAGTTTATGTGAGCAAAAGGTAAAGCTTTCTTGATTAAAATGTAAAATTGGTGCAAGTATAGATTAAAGTTTTAACTTAGTGACTGTGACCTTTGTTTAAAAAAGTAGGTTGGATGATATGAAAGTCTTCAATTAATTATTCATGAAAGTGTTCGTGTGAGCTTACATGCTTGTAGTAACTCTTTTGGACAAGTTAAACTATTAGCGATTATTGATTTCGCATAAACTTCAATGTTGAGAAAGTACAAATTCAAAGACAAACAAATGACTAGGTTTCTACTCCCTCCGTCTCATTGGATTCTTTACCCTTTTTTTACACTTTCTGGCACCACGTATTTAAGGTTTATTTTAAGGATAGTTCCATAACTTATTTTTAAAATTTTCTCTTTTTTTGTATAAAAATATATACATTATATTGTTATACAAAAAAAATTAAAAAAATAAGTTATGGAACTACCCTTAAAATTTACCTTAAAATACGTGTTAGAAACCTCATTCTGAAAGGTAAAGTATTCACTGGGCTTTGTCAGTTTGTAGGTGAAATCAAAATGCAATTTTCATCTATTTTTGTCGGGTGTGGGACAATTGCAATTTAATATGATTTAGGTCCAGATAATTTAAGATATTTGGCATTTCTTACATAATCAATTATTTATTTTTTACTCTTACTCACAGACCTATTGTATATCCATGAAATGCGATATATTTTGACATTAAGACCTTCTATTGGCCAAAGTTATTTATCACCGGCTTTATTGGCAATGATAATCATATGGGTATAAATTTTTAGGGTTTCATTAGTCTGTGGTGAATTGGATATAACATCGGTTGGGATGTATAATATTTTTATGGGTGAATGCTCGTAGTGCCAATTGAGCCAACTCATAAGTAGGTAGTGATATGGGTTAAAAATAAACCCTAAACACATATTTAATGTGGTATTAATTAGATCCAGAATGGTCCAAACGTGGGGCTCGCCAGATGGGCCCAAACCCTATTTATGATATTAATTTCGTAATTAATATTAAGGGTAATAACCAGCTCATGAGCAATAAGAGTCAAACAAGGATATTGCTCTTGCCTGACTTAGCCTCCAAGGAACCTACTCCAACATGAAAACTGATTCTCATAAGGAAGGAGTCTAGAACCTTCTTCAAGATGGTGACTTGCCCGCCAAGTCACCTAACCCTACTACGATTCTTGGGCTTCTCAGCCTATATAAAGGGTCTAACCCCTCATTCTCAGAACTACGTTTTTGGGTTGATTCTCAATACGAGATACGTAGGCACTCTGTGATGACCGATCAGTCTCGAACACGAAAACAACCATTAAAGATCGAAGCTCACCAACCCTTGCATTAAATACAATTTCGTAACCTAGTTTTTATTCCACAACATTTGGCGCCGTCTGTAGGAAAACAACATCAACCATGGTGAACACACGAAGAACAACAACAACTTCTACTGAGGCCTTGCCTCTAAACTCTGCTTCGCCTGTCAATGAGCAGGTACCCCCAACAACAGGGGCGATCACTCAAACTCAAGCTTCTCAACCCCCAGGGACGAATCCCCATGCTGAGTGAACATTACCTATGGTCATCCATCCAAGCCAAGAAACCAGCTCTCTTCAAATGATGGTTTCTCCTATGATTAATCCTAATCACCCGTTACCACCGGGGGTACAGATCCATACTACAGATCTCCCCATGAATACCAACCCGATTTATGGTCTGCCTAACTACCCTCCAATTACTCAAGGTTCTGGACGAAGTGGCCATGCCTTGCAGATCCGAGATCGAGAGTATGTTGATTACTCTGGCCCCTATTGTGACAACACGGGTCAAATACCGAGCCTTTTTGGAAAATCGGGTCGAGCCCCGATTCCGAATCCGAAATAATCCAAAGTAAACTGGCCCAAATGCAGTCAACTTGGGTAATCCACAAGCCCACCATAGGCCCCCAAAAGATCATGATTTGTTGGTGCACTTAGTAGTAGTACTTTACCTTAAAAACTGAACTAAAGTCCCAAATCTCCTCGATGTGGGACTGGGGTGTTACAAACTCCCCTACTTAAACTTCTGACGTCCTCGTCAGGCCTGAACGGATATCCCATAGGTTCCAAGATCGTTCCTCCCTAGCCATTGTGGGATAATACCGGCTGGCTTCGTGTCCCCACCTCCGGACCTCTGTCCATTTTGGGATAATACCACCAGCCTTCGTGTCCCCACCTCCGGTAACATGACGAATCAAGCTTTTCGAGAACCTGGCTCTGATACCATATGTGACAACCCGGGTCAAATCCCGAGCCTTTTTCTCTACTAACCTCCTTTGACAGCTGCTGAGAGAATCAAGGCTCATGAGGCCGAGATCTTAAGGTTGAAGGACGATATTGCGAGAAAACAAGCTAGGTTAAATCAAACTCAACCTCCTTCAACATCAGGACCAATTCCCATTATAGACTTAGAGAGGTCTTCAAGAAGGCAGAGATAGGCTGACGCTCCAAAAGGAAGAACAACAAGGGTGGAAACCCCTAGGAGCAACCCCAAGGATTTGATGCCACTTGGGGATCCTGATGATCCCAAACCCCCGTTTACTAAGGAGGTGATGACTGCCCGCATCTTAAAGAAATTTAAGATGCCAACAATTAAGGCTTATGATGGAACGGGTGATTCCGCAAACCACGTTAGGACGTTCTCAAACGCACTACTACTGCAGCCTGCAAGTGACGCCTTAAAGTGTAGGGCGTTCCCTCAAACCCTGTCGGGCATGGCTTAGAGATGGTATAGTCATTTGCCTGCTAATTCAATTGGCTCCTTTAAGGAGTTGAGTGCTGCTTTCATTAGTCAGTTTATCAGTGGAAGAGTTCATGAGAAAAGCTCCGTATCTCTCATGTACGTGGTGCAAGGGAAGAATGAAAACATGAGATACTACCTCAATAGGTTCACTAAGGAGACGTTAAACATCACCGATTTTCATTAATTTATTAGAGAGTTTTTATATAATTTTTGGAAATGTGGAATTATTAAAAAATTTGGAAGCCATTGCTTGGATCCCATCTCCATACAATGGCAGTACTCTTTATTGTGGTCTAAAAATTTGAATAAATTTTTTATAAGTTTCTTTGTAAGATGATATCAAATATTAATATATCTTTTATCTTGAAAAAGTTATATGTTTTATGTTAATTTAATTTAATTTTTTAGGAAATGATGAAGAAAATGCTCCAAAACAAGGACTCTCTCGTGCAACAAATGTCATGTAATTTCCAATGATTCCAACCAGTGGTTCATCAGCTACAATTGGAAGGAGTATAGTCCTCACCTTTCCTTAAACCCGAGGCCTTTTAGCCCGGCTTCTGGAAGAAGTATAGTCCTCGTCTTCCCTCGACCCCAAGACCTTCCTTTTACCGTGGCTTCTTGAGAGGTATAGTCCTCATCATCCGTTGAACCAAGGTCTTCCTTTTAGCTCGGTATACTCCCTTGTCTTCCTTTAAACCCGAGGCCTTTCTTTCAGCCCGGCTTCTTGAGGGAGTATAGTCCTCGCCTTCCCTCGGTTCCAGCCCTTCCTTTTAGCCCGGCTTCTTGAGGGAGTATAGTTCTCATCTTCCCTCGACCCCAAGGCCTTCCTTTTACCCTGGCTTCTTGAGGGTGTATAGTCCTCGTCTTCCCTTGACCCCAACACCTTCCTTTTAGCCTCGTACACTCCCTTGTCTTCCTTTAAACCCAAGGCCTTCCTTTTAGCCCGGCTTCTTGAGGGAGTATAGTCATCCCTTGGATCCATAGGTATCTTTGCAGAATGGAAACCATGTCCAACAAACCCCCACACGGAGGCATAGGCACTCTCTCCACCAAATTTAAGGATTGGAAACCGATGAAGATATGAACATGATAGTTGCTGAGGCACCAGTTCATTTTTCCAAATCAGCTCAAATGTTCATTATGGAGATGACTTTATGAGGTTGGACTCACACTTAGGAGGATGGGAGAAGAGTACTCCAAACAAAGGACATTGCTGCAACAGTATCCGAAACTGACAAATTTGACTTTCTTGACTGATGTTATCTGAAAACACTTGTAGCAACTTGTATGCCTGTATTTGTATTACTAGCCTATGATCCGTGCTATGCACGGTTATTTTTTATATTTATTGTTTTTTTAATAATAGATTAATTTAATTTATATATTATTAAATTTTAGTTTATATTAATTGATCAATTTTATGTTTTTATTTTTAAATTATTCAAATGATTAAACAAATTTTGATTGAACATTTTTGGTTAATTATATTTTTGATTAAAATGCATTTTTGCATCTCTTTAGTTTAACGTTATTGCATTTAAGGTTTGTTTGTTTTAGTTTATGCATTTTGTATCCCATAATTTTGAGTTCTCTGGCAATTTTCAATCCTTTTTTGATTTTTCATAAATATCCATTGAAATTTGAATTCGATTGTGATTGTAATGGTGGTGCAGTTAACTCTAACTAAGATCAAATTCAAATTGGATAAATTTAACATGAATTTAAGTATAATTAAATGGATGGTTTAATGAATAAAAAATAGATGGTTAAGATTATATCACATGTCTAACTGAGCTAATTAATTAATGCCATATACATATTCAGAATATACTAAATCCCAAATTCATAATAACATAAATATTTATTGAAATAAATATATCAAATAATTTAATTGATGTGGGCCATTTTTTTAAAAAAATAATGACAATATGTATAATTTAGTTTTTTCGGCAGTTTGGTTTAATAAAAATCATATTAATGACTTCTTTTCTTGGAATTTATTATTAATTTAAATTTTTTAAATCAAATTGAAATAACAAAAATATGGGCCTTTTAAAAAAATAATGACAATATGTATAATTTAGTTTTTTTTTTGTACTCTTGCTTTGTGACATTATTTGAAATTTTTGTATTTCGACCTACTTATTTATACAAATCTATAAAATATAAATATTTTATATCTTTAAAATATAAATATTTTAATAGGTATAATTATTTCACTAATCTATTATATGTTAATAGGAACTCTTCTATTTTGTGACGGTTTTTTTAAAATAATATGTTAAATCGGTTATAGTTCGATTTTTTGACAATCAACTTATATTTCTGAATTATATTTCTCTAACATTTATAAAATTTATTATTTTATATAATATTAATAAAATCAAATTTAGACTTATTTAAGAATCAAGATTTTTGGAAATTATTTTATCTGAATAATATTTCTCTTAAATAAATATCTACATTTTTAAAGATTATTCTATTTAAATTATAACATGATGTTTATAAAATTTGTGAATAATTTTATATTAATTCCAGTATATTAAAATATATAAATTATTTTTCGAAATTAGACTATTTGTATATATGGAATTTTGCTTCACTTATGTTGGTTTGGAATCTTTGGTTAGGACATTCTACACAGTTTCCCATTGGTTGTCTTTTTTTTCCTAAAATAAGTCCGATTTGATTATTTATTATTATTTATACATATGTTGAATAAATATAAAATAAGATTTTAATTTTATATTTATGAATGGGTTTTTTTGAAATTATTACATTAAATCGGGTATAGTTCTATTTTTTGTCAACCAAATTTTATTTTTGAGTTATATCCCTCGATTATTTATAAAATTTTGTTTTTTATATAATATTAATAAAATCCAATTTAGATCTATTTCAAAATCAAGATATTTGAAGATTTTTTATTTGAATAATATTCCTTTCATATAAATTTCAAATTTTTTGAAGATTAATTTTTTTAAATAATATTTCTCCAATTTTGTAAATAAATTTATATTATTTTCGATGAATTTAAGTATACAAATTATTTTACAAAAATTAGATATTGGCGCATGATAGGTCCATAATTCATCATATTTTTAATACCTATTTTATGTTCATTTTCGTAATTTTATTAATTAATAAATTGTTTTATTTTGTTTTGTAGGAAAATAAATAAAAACATAATTCATGAAGGAAAAGGTGCAAAAAGAGAAGGGAGGTGAAAAATACTTAAGTCAAAGAAATTGGAGGAAAAATCAAATACTTAGGAAGAAAAGGAAATTGATGAAATTATATTCAAGATCAGATTGTAATTAAAGGACCCAAGCCCAAATTTTTCCATATATATATATATATATGGGGGCTCCTCTCTTGTATTTGAGAGAACCACTTTAGACACCAATTTAGGCACCTAGAATTTTACAGTTTTTCTCTCGTCAAATTTATTCCTGCTACTCTACATTCTTCGATTAAATATTAGTTCTTACTTTTATTATTTTCACCTCGTCTTTCTTGTGTGCATGCGTTAAATAATATAAGTTTTAAGTTCTTGTCTTTGTTTTCAATGGATTAATTTGCTGCCAATCTTTCATTCACGCCGTAGACTTACTTTTAAGTTCTAGGTGATTTGATTTTGTTATTCACGTATTCACTTGGCCACCTTTTATTAATTTAATCATATTAAGATCATGTTTAATACGTATTATATATATAATTGTTTAGTTAATTTAATAATTATGTCTAGCTAAATCTTTTGCCCTAGGATGAAGATGAAGTTGATTTAATTGCTCTTGATTTCTTCTCGTTTCTATTAATTGATTCTCATAATTTTTCTTGTTGTTTAATTGATCAATTGACAAAGTGATTTTGATATATTATTGTTACCGGATTTGTTTTTCATAGCCTATGCTTGCTCCTTGAAGTTTTGATAGGTTATTGTTAGATAACAAGTTTCATAGTATATGTTTGTTATATATCTTATTTGTGAAGGAAAGATGATTGATTTTAGGGTGAGTTGATATTAATTGTGATTGATTAATGGATTCGGATTCCTAGGTTTTCCATATTATTTGATAATCTTTGCTAATTAGGTTAATTAAAACTCATCTCAAATCTTATTGTCTAGTTCGCCAGAGTTAATTTTTAGGGTTTTGAAAATTCATAGTCTCTGAGGATCGATCTGTGATTGCTACAACTAAACACTGTGCGCTTGCAGTTATTTTACACATCAAGTTTTTGGCGCCGGGGACTATTGATATTTTTCACTCCTTGATATTTATTCTTCGGATTAGTTTCTTATTTTCTTTTGATTTTTTAGGGAATTGTGAAGTGGAGAAAAGCTTGGACAAGAAGATCGTTGGAAGACCTCGCTGTCTCTTTTGAAATTTTTGGAAGCGCTTTTCGGTATTCCGTATCACCTCTCTCTCTATTTTTATTTTCTTCATTGTTATTGAAAAAAAAATTAAATATTAAAAAACCCAAAAATATTAGTTAGTTAATTGTTTGTTAAAAACCAATTTTCTGCATCATTCATTCTCTCACACAGGATCACATCATTTAGATTTCACGTAGTGTAGTGCATCCATAAGTGTTTATTTTCTTGTTCTTTGTGTGTTGCATCATTCAATTAATCTTAAGGGTGTCACACAATTACAAGATAAGGTGAGGGATTTCATCACCCTTTCCTTGGCCCACAAATCACTAATTCGTTCATCTTGCATACCCTTTCCTTAATAAAATTAAGTAGATGTTGGCCCTAGGATCTCGCGCTCAATTAGGAAGAGAATCTAGGAGGAACGAATCACTAAGTATTCTTTCGTTTGGTGTTTAGGCAAGCGTGACGCTTACCTGGCTAATTTGGATTGGTGTGTAGAAAGGTGTTTAGCCTCTTGGCAATGCTTGCACCTGCCTGGCTAGTCAGGACGAATGCTTTTTGAGTTGTGACTTTTAGTAGTATCTTATTGTTAGGAGAAAGGTCTAGATTTTTCTTAGGATAATATAGATTTTTCTTATTAATTTTCCACTTTTTTTTAGGTGTTTACTTATAGCTCTTGTCTGCTATTGATTGTTTACTTCTCTTGTATGTAAAGTGCTTGGGTTCGAGACACTACATCTAGATTAGTAAGACAAACCAATCTGTCATCTCCTAAAGTAGTAAGACAACTCGAGTTTTCTTCACCCACTAGAATTGAGCCAAAAGAATTAGAAGTTCAACCCGTAGTCATGGCTGTTTCCACTACAAGGAAAACTGATGTGTACAATGGTTTTTGCCCGTTGTCTGATAGCCTGGAATAGCGTTGTCTATCGAGCAGCTGTCTCTTACCAACCTCAGACAACGGTACACAAATCGTTGTCTGATATACGTAACAACAACACACCAGGCTCAAAAAATGTTGTAGCACACCCAGAAATCACAACGCAATCGTTTAAATCTGTTGTTAGAAAATGAGGAATACAATGGTTCTTAAAAAATAAAACATTGTTCATTCGTTATGTTAACAACGATTTCTTAAAATATAACCATTGTTGGATAGCTGAGCATAAACATTTTTGTTTCTTTAATGCTTGTTTTTGTTATTTTCATACAATAGTTTTACAATTTTGATACAGTGTTCAACTCTTTTTGGTACAATGCTTTATTGAAACTTATCCATTGTCTGATGATATTTTTAACAAGTTTTTATCAAAGATGATTTAACATTGGCTAATGATAAATGAAACAATACTTTTATTTACAACAAAAAACAAAGTTTATACAATACTAGCAATTAACCATTTTAATCGAAACCAATATTCATCTAAACAGAAACTACCATCAATATTAATCACAATAAAGCTACTACCGATACAAAATTCCCAAAAAAGTACCACTACAAAGTTCAGGTGTGAACTGATCATCAAAATGGAAGAGAATTGGAGTGCAACCTTTGATTCTCATCTCAACAACCTTCTTGTGAGAATTGGAGTGCAAAGAAGGAACAAATGTTGGAATAAGTGAGCCAGCCCTCCATTTAGGTGTTTTCGTTATCTTGCAATGTAAGCATTTCCTCACTGATGCTTGCTGTTGCTGTGGTAAACTGTTGTCCATCTCTGCAGAACTTACGTGTGACTCGTTCCTAGCAAGGTCCTCCCAAATGCTTAGTTTTATCTTCTGGTTCCTCCTGATTGACATTTGATAAGAAATTCAGAACAAATTTGCACCGTCACTTCTTATATTTAAATTTCAACGAACAAAAAATTCAAGTAAAAGAAGAGAAGAAGAGACAAGTTCAAGTCGACTACCTCATAGCAAAAGAATTTTGTTTAAAAATCAATCGATTTCGGTGGAGGCTGCATATGTTCCCTAAGAATCAGAATACAATTCTGCAATTGTTTCAGAATAAATTAATATAATTTGCCTAGTAAAAATAGTCAATTTGATTAACTAATTTTTTTTTATAAAAAAACTAACTATGCAAATCAAATCCTAATGTGCCAACTGCCAACTACTCCAACCAGGGGCATAGCCTTTGTACGTAGACTAAGTTTATAAGCAAGGTAAGAAGAATTTGTAGACATTCAGCTCCTCTCTATAATAATATTCCTCTCAGACCAATAGCTCATATAGTGAAGATAACATGAAATTGAGAAAAAAAACATGAAATTGAGTACAGAAGAAGATATGATAACAAGTGCTCCCCAAGCTGCAACTAGTAACATGCATAGACTAGCTATGGAAGATAAATTTACAGGATTCTCATCCTGTTCATCTAGCAGACTAGCACCATCTCTTTGGGTGGTAGAGCTATAGATCGCTGCAATCCCATAATCCGAGATGCAGTTAGACTCTTCAAAGTAGTGTAGCTGACTACTGATAGTACTACACCACCCACCTCTCCTCAACCAACTACAGCTTCTAAACACCACAGCAAAAATGCAGAAAACATTGATATACATCAGACCACGAAGAAGATTACTACAACTACAATAAAATCTTGTTCAACAAAAGGTAATAAGATTACTAGTGAAGCAAATGATGCTCAGAAAATGGTAAACAAGACTTGTAGTAAGGCTGTTACAGGTAGGGAGGAGATTGGTGTGAATAATACGAGTCCTGGTGATTCGTCAAGGTACTTGTTGACAACCAGTAATACCAACCATATGAGTTCATTCTTATACTCACATCGGTGATCGGTATGAGTTCAGCAACAGTCAAACCACAATAAGACCAACATTTGCTCTCACTTTGATATAGTAGAAGAGTACAATTTACTAATTCTGAAACTAATACGAAACCAAAAGGGAGAAAAGGTGACTACTATAGCCAAAGATAACCTGCTTCTCTCCTAGCTTAATGACACCACTTTCAATTATTTCTCTGTACAAATCATTACCCTCTCTGGTACGTTCTCCAACACAAGCAAAGACAGAGAAACCACCTGCACTTTAAGCAAACACTTTCATTGTATATCTCCATAGCAGAGAACTTTAGAAGAAATTCTCTATCCTTGTGCTAAGAATATCATATCCATAAACAATCAATGTACTCGGAAGAAGCCACTAAATGGTAATACATCATCTACATGATTAAATGGAAATTAGTTACCTTTTCTATGTAGTCATATATGTCTGCTATGGTATACTCACAAATGTCACTCATGGTGTACGTCTTTCCACTGTTCCTTTGTCCATATGCCAAAATACTTGTTGTACATTATTTTACAAGTACAGAATGATTATTAGGCTCCAACTGCAAGTCAAGAGGAAGAGAAGTGGGAAGAAAATGAAAAAAATGGATACTCACAATTGATACCATTGACAGATGAAAGGGCAACTTCCCTTACTCCTTCATTTTATACCAGTCTCGTGGAGCAGTCTGGACTAAAAACTCTGTCTAGACACTAAAAAATACCGCTAAGAAATAGCAGATACACAATGAATAATTAAACATAGTAGTACAAATTTATCACGTGCAAGCAGAAATATACTATGTAAAGAAGGCAATAGACTCATTCTGAGTTTTTTCTTCATCTGGTACACTTGAACCACCATTTGAAACACTTAGATCAAGGCCAAAACCGATCAAAGCAACAAGTGTCGGTCTGTTGAAAAAGAACTCCAATTTTGACATACATACTATAATCTGAAAAAAAGAAAAAAAAGAGGGAGAAATCAAAGCGAATGAGGCGAGAGAGACCTTAAATAAAAGCCTTCAAATGGAAAGCCCAACCGAAGAAGGCCTGAAATCAACAATAGAGTTTGATTAGATGAAATTCAAGTGAAGATATGTAAGTAATTGAATTCAAAATGAAGAACCAAAACCCTAATTTGAAGAACCAAAACATCCACCGAAGACCAAAGTCTTCACTAACGAGCTCTAACTGAATCTTGTGAGAGAGTGAAAGTGAAAGTCAGAGCAAAAAGATGAACCCAGTGATCTAGCATTTTAGCTAGGAGATGTTAATTTGTTCAACTTCGAAACCTGATGTAGGAGGATTTTCAGTGTTAATCGAGGTTCATGACTCGCGAGAAGATAATACCAAAATAAAGGCATGAGCACGCTGCTCAGGATATTCTTTGGCATGAGCACGCCGTTGGTTGACATGATCATGCCAAATTGGAAATTATTGGCAGAGACTTCTAGTGAGATATTGGGGAGATTGCGCATGATCATGCTCAGTCCTGCATGATCACGCTTGTTTTTAATAAATATTTTATTTTAATTTGGATTTGTTTTATTTCTTTTTCAATAAAGGTTTTTTATCCCAGCTATATAAACATCATCAATTGTATTGGATTATTATCGATTGAATTATAAAAACCCTAAGAGTTTTTCTCTTATTTTTCTTGTGGATTCAAGAAACTCCTTGTGGATTCAAGGACCGCCTTGTGGATTCAAGGTTTATCAAGGATTTCTCGTGTAAGAGTACTTTAAGGTTTAGCGCTTGCTTCTCCTTGGCTTCCGTGCTGCGTCAGTTGACATCAGAGCAGGCTTTTTCCTGTTTTTTTCGCTATTGATTCATTATGGGAGACGAACCAATTACCAAAAAAGATCTTGCAGAGATTACGATGGTTTTTACCGCGACTCTCAAGACTTTGACAGACAGGATGACTACGTTGACGGACAACATGAAGAATAATAGCAACCAACATAGATGTGATAAAGAAGACCTCAAGCGAGCCCCTCGAAGCGAAAAATATCACTTTAAAGTTGCTGAAGGATATTCAATTTCGGGATTGACAATGATTAATCAAGATGTCGTCGGGTTAATTCAAGTGTTTTTATTGAAAAATGTTGTCGAAGTCTTTAGGTACAAAGTTCCAACAATGTGTTTGCCTATGAAGAAACCACCATGGAGAGATAAACATCAATCAGACGTTGTTCCTCTTTTATTTTAGATTAGCAATCGGGGTCGAGTTCTTTTGAAGTGAAGGAGACTGATGTTATGCGCAATCTCCCCAATATCTCACTAGAAGTCTCTGCCAATAATTTCCAATTTGGCATGATCATGTCAACCAACGGTGTGCTCATGCCAAAGAATATCCTGAGCAGCGTGCTCATGCCTTTATTTTGCTTCTATCTTCTCGCGAGTCATGAACCTCGATTAACACTGAAAATCCTCCAACATCAAAACCGTATAGATGTTAATAGATACTCATTTTAGTGTTGGGAAAAAATTATCCAAAAATCAAAAGGCCGGGTTGTACGAGATTTTAACAAAAACGTAGTAAAAGTATTGCTTCATATCGAGGCACGATCCAGATTCACTAAACGAATTTTTTGAATGATTTTTTCAACTATCGAACCGTACATATGTTAATAAATACTCATTTTAGTGTTGGGAAAAAATAATCCAAAAATAAAAAGGCCGGGTTGTACGAGATTTTAACAAAAATGTAGTAAAAGTGTTGCTTCCTATAACGAGGCACGATCCATATACAGTTCCTATTATAAACACATACAAGAGTGATTTCTTTTTCTAACTTTTTGAGCACATCACTAAAATTAGTATATAACATCATCCATACTGTTGGATCATCCAAAAAAAAATTTAAAAAAATTTATACGAAAATTATACTAGTTTGACCAAGGAGTACTTCGATAGTTGACCGCTAAAATATCATACAAGAATGATTTGGTTTTTTCTAATATTTTGTAAACATCACTAAAATCAGTATATAACATCATTCGTACGGTTGGATCATGGGAAAAAATTAAAAAAATAGATCATGTTCAATCGGTACGACACTAGTTAGAGGGAGTAGTACTTTTGGCGGATTTATATTATAAACACGTACAAGAATGATTTGTTTTTTACTAATTTGTTGTACACATCATTAAAATCAGTATATAACATCATCCGTGCAATTGGATCGCCTAAAAAAAATTTAAAAAAAATATTATTCAAAAATTATGCTAGTTTGACCAAGGAGTACTTTGATAGTTGACCACTAAAATATCATACAAGAATGATTTGTTTTTTTCTAATTTTTTGTACACATCACTAAAATCTGTATATAACATAATTCGTACGGTTGGATCGTTGGAATTTTTTTATAAAAAAATAGATCATGTTCAATCGGTACGACACTAATTAGAGGGAGTAGTACTTTTGGTGGATTTACATTATAAACACGTACAAGAATGATTCTTTTTTTCTAACTTATTGTACACATTACTAGAATTAGTATATAACATCATCCCTACAGTTGGATCGTCCAAAAAAAAATTTAAAAATTTATTCGAAAATTATACTAGTTTGACCAAGGAGTACTTTAATAGTTGACCATTAAAATATCATACAAGAATGATATGTTTTTTTCTAAATTTGTGTACACATCACTAAAATCAGTATATAACATCATTCCTACGGTTGGATCGTCGAAAAAAAATATAAAAAATAGATCATGTGCAATTGGTACGACATTAATTAGAGGGAGTAGTACTTTTGGCGGATTTACATTAAAAACACGTACAAGAATGATTTTATTTTTTTTCTAACTTTTTGTACACATCACTAGAATTAGTATATAACATCATCCGTACGGGTGGATCGTCCAAAAAAAAATTTTAAAAAATTTTATTCAAAAATTATACTAGCTTGACCAAGGAGTACTTTGATAGTTGACCGCTAAAATATCATACAAGAATGATTTGTTTTTTTCTAATTTTTTGTACACATCACTAAAATTTGTATATAACATCATTCGTACGGTTGGATCGTGGGATTTTTTTTTTAAAAAAATAGATCATGTCCAATCGGTACGACACTAATTAGAGGGAGTAGTACTTTTAGCGGATTTACATTATAAACACCAAGAATGATTTTTATTTTCTAAATTTTTGTACACATCACTAGAATTAATATATAACATCATCTCTGTATGGTTGGATCGTCCAAAAAAAATTTAAAAAAATTATTCGAAAATTATACTAGTTTGACCAAGGAGTACTTTGATAGTTGACCATTAAAATATCATACAAGAACATTAAACAACGGTTTTTTTTTATGAAAAACTGTTGTTGTGCTTAGTATGACAAAATATTTTTTTAGAAGAAAACCGTTGTCTGATTATTTTCATTATTTCCCACCAAATTCAATTCAAATTATTTCATTATTCCCACCAAATATTTCATTATTTCCAACCAAATTCTATTCAAAATTTTTGTAGTTCAGGCAACGGTTTCATAAAAACCGTTGTCTCATCAAAATACGATTTAACAACGGTTAATTATTTCGTTGTGTGAATTGTAATAACACAATGGTATATGAAAACAGTTGTGTGAATCATACAACCGTTTATAAACGTTGTCTCAAAACAGATTAGACAATGTGCGTAAAAAAAGTTGTGCAAACTTACTCGTCTTTAAAACACCACAGTTTAAAGCCGTTGTTTGAATCAATTTACTAGACAACATTTTATAAACCGTTGTAGGGTACCTGGATTAGACAATACTTTTCTGAAGTTACAAAAAAACCGTTGTCTCCTAATTCCAAACAATGATTTTTTGTCCGAGCGTTGTCTGATAAGTGTTATCTGATTGCGATTTTCTTGTAGTGTTCACTCAAAGACCGTTGTTACCCTCCCCGCAGTAACCGCGAATAACTTTGAAATCAAACATCACAACATTAGCATGTTACCTAGGTTTGCTGGGGTAGAGGGAGAAGATCCATATCTTTTCATTCAAGAGTTTGAGGAAGTGTGTGCTTTACAAAAACTTCAACAACTAAGTGAGGATTCCATTAGGCTCAGACTTATTAACTTTGCTTTTAAAGATGATGCTAAACAGTGGTTGTATAGTCTACCCATTAATTCTATTTCCAGTACTGCAATTCAGGTACTGACAGTTTAGTCCGAGTTTCTAAATACTAAAGTTTCATGTACAATTGGTGAAGACTAGCAAAAGATGGCTAAAATCAAGAACAATATAGTATCAAAGATTATTTTTGTACCGGAAAATTTGAAGTCTGCTTTCAATATGGTCCAAATGACCAGAAGACTATAGATACCACCACAATGAATACTAGTGAACTATAGGAGTATTATATACTAGTATACCATTATTGTTCAGGAAATAAGGAAATAAGGTACAGTTATAAGCCATGTGGAACGCCAGAAGCAAACAATATGGATACTTTGGTCTAGTTCAGTCAATTACTGTGAACTTATGTCTCGTAGTTTTTTTTTTTTGCTAAATCTTATGTCTCGTAGTAGTTGTTTTAAGGTTCTGCAACTTTCTCTATTTATTTAAACAATAACCAGAGTACGAATAAGATAGGTGAATGTTGTAGATTATACATTTTAACTACTACCCCCCACCCCCTGCTTTTTAACTAGTCATGTCTAAAGATTTAAAACACTTTAGTCATTTTACTTGTTTTATTTTTACGGATGTATGCTGAGATATGTGAATATATGTGGTATGGATAAGTTTAATGGCAACATAAATCAGAGACCAGGTGTATGATGTAATTTCACAAATATTTCCTTGTCTTTATTTCCTTCTTTGGACATATATAAATTATAAGATTTTCAGATTCATGAAGAAAATTGATAGAGGTGAAAAAAACCCTGTTGTGAGTCGACTAGAGGCTTGGGAATATGGAAGGAGTAATAAAAACGGGGTAGTGAATGATCCTGTTGCATTGCAAGTCCTTGAGAATGTGGTAATAACCATCTTTCGAGTTTACTAGTTCATTGATCAGTGACATTCTACTAGTACAAATTAGCATTGTTTTGAAATTGTGTTTTTTGTTAATAGGCTACCATATCAGAGAAATTGGGAGAACATGAGCTCACGAATATTGGAACTGATGACTTGCTTTCTCGGTTAATACCAAAGGAGTATTCAGGACGAGTAAGAGGTACAAGATGGGGTGTAACTAAGACCTCATTGCAGAATGTATCAACTGTGAGCAAGATATCAAAGTTGGAAAATGATGTTGCTTTTTTGATAAATGAAATCAAGGAGTTAAAAAGCAAAGGCTATAATCCTGGTATGCCATCTGGAGGTTCCAGCCATATGGATAATTTTGACATGGATAATGAAGTTGACGGTGAACGTAACGATAAGCATGGTTCAATTTTAGGTGAAGACCTTCCAGAGGTATATATTCATCTCTAGAATCTATTTTAGGTGACAATCAAGTCTGACTATTACTTATATATACAGTTATAAAGTGGTACATGGGATAACTATTACTTTAAATTTTCTGTTTTTAATGTAGGGGAAAAATATTTGCTATTTGTATGTGGATCCCGATCGTAGATATGTTGGTCAAGGGTTCTTGCACAACGACCCCAATGATAGAATCCTTCATGGTATCCCACTGGAAGAAGGAGATGTGAGGGTGCAATTTGAGGTTGCGGAAAAGTCAGAGTTAAAAACTCCTTTGCCCAGATGTTGTGACGAGGCCAATCTTGTTGGGGATGCTCCGGGATATTTTCTTGCATGGCCACGCAAATTGGTCTCCATGAAACTTGAGGTTGAGTATATAATTTTGTTAATAGATGCAAATGAGTTTAATTTCCGATTTGTTTCCCAGAGTAATACTTGGCTTTTCTTAAGTATGCTCAGTATTTATTATTTAATTTTGCTTGCTATATCATGTTCCAACACAAGCTACATAAACTCAAGTCCTAGTGGATATCACAACCATGCCAGTTGAGAAAATGAATAGAAGTACAATGCGTTACAACCTGAGAGTAAAGGACAGAGCAGAATGACACACCTGATAAAATTCCATTAACTTCAGTTAAATTGTATTTTATTCAGCCATAAATTAATCCAATCTAAAGTTATTGAAAAGTAGTAAATTATTTTATTAATATGACACCTCCTTTGCCAGTTGTTAAGTATTGATATTATTGTTTGATATTTTTATTGTTTTGATATTTCCAAGACAACTCCAAGAACCAAGAACAAGAAAAAAAGTATGCATGCTATGGGCCATAAGAAGATCGAGAATAAAGAGAAAGAGAAAGCAGATCAGTCAATTGTTGCTGTTTCTTCAAGACAACTAGGCTATCCTCTCCCACCAGATGTTTGTCATGATGGAGTTATGGATTTTGTTCGTTTTGCTATTGGATTTGATCGTGTCATTGATATAGAGGTTGAAATGGGACCATATTGGAATGCGGACCCGTGGATCGAAGATATTAACAAGGAGAATATTTTGGAGGTACTGAATACCCAGTGGTTAAGTGCAACCAGCATCATCTTCTATATTAGGTAATTTGACTTGTCAACAAATTTCAGGATTTTTCACGACATCAACCAAGTTTTAATCATATTCTTTTTCTTAAATATAGGTATTTGTGTGAGGTCTATTTGTCCAAAAGTCCTGACTTGGCACCAAAATTCTCTTTTATATCGCCACATCTTGTGTCTCCCTTGGTCGGAAACTCTGTTAATTTTTTGGCAACTTGTTTACAAGGGTATGTTGACAAAGACCACCTAATGTTTATGCCATATAATGTTGGGTAAGTTACATTTCTAACACACATGTATCATTGAATTTATACTTGGATCTATTTTATGTAATTAGTTCTGACTACAAAAAAATTTAGAAAACATTGGATCTTGGTGGCCATAAATACAGCAACGGAGAATATTTACTTCAAGGATCCAGCTCATCTGACCAATGCTGTACATTACAAGAATGTCAGAACTCTTGTAGAAACGTTAGTGAATATATAAAATGTTCTTTTTATACTTAAAAACCGATGATACATGTTCTTTATATGTTGTTTAAATGTTGGAAATGTTTTTGTTTACAGTGCTATGAGGACTTTTCGGCTCCAGTCTGGGAAGAAATACACCAGTACGATGGCGAACAGTTACAGATGGATAAATGTACAGGTGATAAATGTGCTGCTCTATTTTTAAGATGTTACTAATTAATAGTCAGATACAAGATTCAGCTTTGTTATGATTTATAAATGTGCTGCTCTATTAAATTTAAATTATGTCACTAGAAGCATGCATGCAGATAGTTATTATACATGGAGTACAGGAGAATTAATTAACTTAAATATAAGTTGGCATGGTCAGGCCAGAAGCTAGGCCACATACTGATAAGGCCCGGCAGTGACAATAAGAACAACTATTACTAATGTTTTAGATTTTATCCTATGGGTACTGTTCAAGCAGCCACGATTGATGTTTACTTTCAACATCA
Source organism: Kitagawia praeruptora (assembly GCA_037693485.1). Classification (NCBI taxonomy): domain Eukaryota; kingdom Viridiplantae; phylum Streptophyta; class Magnoliopsida; order Apiales; family Apiaceae; genus Kitagawia; species Kitagawia praeruptora. Next base: position 132,937,336 of record CM075347.1, read on the forward strand.
TACATACAACATCAGTCTGCATACAATATTCTGCATACGACTTATGGCCGACAATCTGCAGAATGTCATTACTTAACATCATTATTCAACTGATATATCTGCTTGGATACACAATTAAAAAGACCGGTATTATGTATATAGAGTTGTACTAGGATGAATTATACTCCAAAGGGCAGGTGACTAGGCTGCTGTTTACTTATTCAGCTGAAGGTACCTTTCAAGATGATTTCCATAAAATTCAAATTTATATTTTAAACAGCAGACTTAATATATGATCTTATACAGTTAAAATCTAAAACATTAGTAATAGTTGTTTAACAAACATGATTTATATAAGAATTTAGACTAATACTTGGAATCCATATATGGTGTTTTTATGCCAGTAACAAAGGTGTTTCTGCACAGAGGACCATAGAGGCAAACCAGATTCTGCAGAGGATTGGCAAGCAAAAACATAAATACACTTTGCTTAACCTGAGAACCGTAGAGGTAAAAAATGTTTCCAAACAAATTGAATTATCTATCAATATAGAAAATTTCTACATGTATGTAACTACCAAAAAAAATTGTTAAGAGTATATATCTGAATATAATCTACTTGATATTACTGACCTGAGCAAGTTCATGACGGGCAGCTATAAGTTCATGACGGGCAGCTATTAACCACCTTCCTAACCTGTAAAAGACCAGAAAGAAATTAAAAGACAAAGCATAATGGCAATAACAAAGGCAACATCAAATTATTCTGAAATCATTGTCACCACACTACCCAATTCGAAACTCAAGTGTTTTTCAATTCGATCTGTATCTTTTGATTGGTTTCATTAAACGTTTTGGTATAAGTGATGCTGGAACGTCCACATAACCTGTATCTTTGTCTATAATTTCATAAAACTTGAACAAACACATATAGAATATAAGCATACAAGTCACACAACTGTACACATGCTATCGTCTCTGTAAAAGTAAAAAAATTGATAAACGACAATATGTAAATGTAACATCCGAAAGAACATAACAACAATTAGTCCTTAATTGCCTACAAAGCTTTGGTAAAAGCATGATTCAAACAAAGTTATCCACGAAGACCATGAAATTAATAATACAAATCAAAAAAATAAATAAAAGTAAGCACAATACCTAATTGAATCAAAATCAGCATTCACTTCCTAAAACATCATACAATACAGATATTAAATAAATATAGACATCTTAGTTTAAGACCTAAATTCAGGAGGTATGAGACAAACCAAATTGAATTCTTCTTTCAAAACTTTTAAAATTGAACATGATTGAATCCCCAAATTTAACGCGATTGAAGCCCTAATTTCACAATCAGCCCTAAGATAGAAAAAAGTCCTAAATCAATTGCAAATAGTGAAAAATCCCAAGATTAGAAACCAAATCCAAAGAAGGCGAAGCCCTAAGTATAAATCAAATCAACGGAAAGTGAGTGTGTGTACAGAGTGTTAGTGTTTGTATGGAGTATGTGAGAGATAGAAGAAATGAGAGTATAGAGTGTGCGTATATAGAGTGTGTGCCGGCGAGTTTAGTAGAGAGAGATGAGAAGAGAGAGATGAAACAATAATATGAGAGATGAGATGCAGAGAGTAATTGAAAGTTAATTTTAGGCGGACTGAGATTGAGAATTGTTTTGGGCGGTATTTTTGCCCCTCACAAACTTTTCATCTTTTTACGTGCTAAAAAAATAATGTACATTTTTATGAATATAAAAATAGATTTTAGAGCAAATATTATTTATTTTAAAATAATTTGATTGTTAATTTTTTATTAGAAAATTTCTTTAATTTAATTAAATTTATAGGAAGATATATTATTTTTATAAAAATGTTATATTTCAGTTCAATAATGCATACAAATTTTTTAATATCCAATTTAACATTATTTCACAAACTTTATTCATTTTCTGTAAAATTAAATTTAAAAAAATTAATTTCTTATGTTTTTAAATAATTTGTTCTATTTTCAAATTATAAAAAAAATTTAAAATATATATTTTCCAATATTGACTCTAATAACAAACTTTGAAAATTTAAATTATTTGTTTTTTAAATTAATTAATTTTAATTCACAAAAATTATTTATTTCAATTTTTGTTAAAAAGATTGTGTTTAAATCATATTAACGGCAACACTTTACAAGGGTTGCAACTTGCTACGTTTCTTATAGCTACGGCAACACCATATTTTGTATACATCAACACAAAAAAAATGTTGTTGCAGGCCATCAAGTTTAGAGCTGCTGCAACGTTTTTCATTGCAACACCAAAAAAAAGCGTTGCTGCACATCTATGGCGTAGTGTCTTTGAAGTATTGCATTAGATATATTCATATTTTTTTAAAAAAAAATGACGTGGTAGATGTGGGCCCCACAACTGCTGACGTGGCAGTGTGGGACCCACAAGGGTGACGTGGCAAGAGGCCCATCATGCTGACGTGGCAGAAGTGGGGCCCACCTTTGCTGACGTGGCATTTGCTGACGTGGCAGAAAGCGTTGCATTAGATACCTGTAGTGTTGCATTTGCTGTTTGAAGTGTTGCATTAGATAAATTTATATTTTTTTAAAAAAATATGACGTGGCAGATGTGGGACCCACCACTGCTGAGGTGGCAGTGTGGGACCCACAAAGGTGACTTGGGGAATATCATTATATTATATATATATATTGACATCCGTAGGGTTGGATCGGTCAAAAATATTTTTTAAAAATTAGAAATAATAATCCGTAACAAAGCACTAGTTACGAGTCATATTGAAAATTGTAGTGATCTACTAAGATCTCCAATCAAATTAATTTTTTATTTTCTGAAACTTGGGGAATATCATTATATTAGATATATATTGATATCCGTACGGTTGGATCGTTCAAAAATATTTTTTTAAAAATAGAAACAATAATCCGTAACAAAGCACTAGTTACGAGTCATATTGAAAATAGTAGTGATGTACTAAGATCTCCAATCAAATTAATTTTTTATTTTCTGAAACTTGGGGAATATCATTACATTAGATATATATTGACATCCGTACGGTTGGATCGTTCAAAAATATTTTTTAAAAAATAGAAACAATAATCCGTGACAAAGCACTAGTTACGAGTCATATTGAAAATAGTAGTGATCTACTAAGATCTCCAATCAAATTAGTTTTTTATTTTCTGAAACTTGTGGAATATCATTATATTAGATATATATTGACATCCGTACGGTTGGATCGTTCAAAAATATTTTTTAAAAAATAGAAACAATAATCCGTAACAAAGCACTAGTTACGAGTCATATTGAAAATAGTAGTGATCTACTAAGATCTCCAATCAAATTAATTTTTTATTTTCTGAAACTTGGGGAATATCATTATATTAGATGTATATTGACATCCGTACGGTTGGATCGTTCAAAAATATTTTTTAAAAAATAGAAACAATAATCCGTAACAAAGCACTAGTTACGAGTCATATTGAAAATAGTAGTGATCTAATTAGATCTCCAATCAAATTAATTTTTTATTTTCTGAAACTTGGGGAATATCATTATACTAGATATATATTGACATCCGTACGGTTGGATCGTTCAAAAATATTTTTTAAAAAATAGAAACAATAATCCATAACAAAGCACTAGTTACGAGTAATATTGAAAATAGTAGTGATCTACTAAGATCTCCAATCAAATTAATTTTTTATTTTCTGAAACTTGGGGAATATCATTATATTAGATATATATTGACATCTGTACGGTGGGATCGTTCAAAAATATTTTTTAAAAAATAGAAACAATAATCCGTAACAAAGCACTAGTTACGAGTCATATTGAAAATAGCAGTGATCTACTAAGATCTCCAATCAAATTAATTTTTTATTTTCTGAAACTTGGGGAATATCATTATATTAGATATATATTGATATCCGTACGGTTGGATCGTTCAAAAATATTTTTAAAAAAATAGAAACAATAATCCGTAACAAAGCACTAGTTACGAGTCATATTGAAAATAGTAGTGATCTACTAAGATCTCCAATCAAATTAATTTTTTATTTTCTGAAACTTGGGGAATATCATTATATTAGATATATATTGACATCCGTACGGTTGGATTGTCCAAAAATATTTTTTTTAAAATAGAAACAATAATCCGTAACAAAGCACTAGTTATAATTTTGCTAGATTTTTTATGCTCCTAGCACTGCATGTATCTGAGAATGAGCTATCCATTACTAACCCCGATAGCAAGTTCAATTGTTTTGTTGAGGAGAAGAGAGTCTTAAGTGATTTGATTCGAATGAACCTAAATGCAGAAGTACAATTGGTATATCTACCAATTGTTCATGTAACTGTTTCCTGAAACTCCTATCTCCAACCCCCAAATTTCTTTGCCTTCTAGTGTCACAATGGAGTCTGTAGCTGTGACCAAACAGGCTCCTACCAAAGTGACCAAATCCAGAGTTCCAAAACCACAATATAAAAGACAAACCTCAGGTGTCTCTCAAAAGGCACCTGTTGCAAAAACTACCAAAACTCTTGAGGGGAGTGTGAATGTGGTAGTGAGTGGTGAGGGACAGGGTGAACATCAAAGAAACCCTAAAGATAAGGAAGGTGAGGCAAGTGCAACCAACATTTCAGTCTCTCAAAAGACTGTTAATGAACCTACAAGCCAAATTCTAGTTACATCTCTCAACAGGTGTGACTACTGATTTAAGTTCCATTCCAGGAACACTTTTAATTTATATCATATCTAGATTATAATTTTTTTTTATAATACGATATAATCTTGATAGTCTATTTTCAAAAATATTAAAATTATTTTTTAGATACTGTACCAAAATTTTGGATAAAATCCGTAATTTATTATATAAAAAAGGAATAATATCCTGGCTTATTATATACAAGTATATAATATCATGTTTTGTTTATATTTAGTATACATAGATTTTAAATCTTTTAATAATATTTTATATTTTCCAAAACAAATAAATAAATATGAATCTATAAAATTGTGTCACGTTTTTTTGCATAATAACAAAAAATAGTTGATAAGAATTTTGTTGTTACTACTATAAAATTGAACTATATTTTAATTTAATTTAATTAATTTTATAGGATCATCCATGTATCTAGTATTTTTACCAAATTAAAATATTTTGGGCCTAGGTTTTCACCATGGGCCCTTGTTTGGTTTTAGAAGATTTTATGCAAACTCAAAATTTAGAAGGTTCTAGAAAACAACCTATCAATCATTGTATAAATATTGAGCCTATAGGCAAATAAAGAGTGCTGATGGCAAAGAGTGCTGCTTCATCGAGGTTAGTTTTTTTAAAGTTCTTTTTTGGTGGTAGAAATTGAATGTCAGGTTCTTTATCATTTCTCATAAAGGATGAATTAATTTAGGTTGGAAGAAAAAGGATATCTGGCCTACTTAAAAGTCAGGTCGCCCAGATTTGGTCATTCTGGATGTTGCCATACAGATCTGGTAATGAATTTTCATTTCTCGTGTTTTGTAAGTAAATATTCATCGTACCTAACTATATTCCATGTAAATTCAATGTAAATTTAAAGTATTTTATTTGTTTGTGAGAGTTCATTTAGATGATTTTTAATAATTTGAAATTGGTCTTTTTGTGTAGAAAACAATGAAGATTATGCTCCAAAAAAATTAACCCTATTACTCTCTGGAGGGAGTTCACACCACCATGGAAATCATGTGTAATTTTCTATTATCTTTAACTTTTGCTTAATTGTTTTATGTTGGAATTTTGAAATCTTTAACTAATATGTGTCCTTTGTTTGGCTTAATTTTTTTTATTCTTTTGTATGTATTATACATCATTTGTATATTAATTAATTTTGATATACTTATATGTTATAATTGATTTGTTTATATGTTGTTATCTACTAATTTTTTAGTCTTTCTCCTTCAATCTATTCAATTTCATGATTTTTTGTGCATGCTTGTACGTACCAGCTTATATATGCTAATTAGAAAAAGTTAAGGTGAATCAAAAGATATATATCCACATGAATATTATGAGTAAAAATATAATTTCATGTCTTCCTAATAGAAAAATGATATGTTATCTTCATAGATATATGCTAGAAATATAGTTTCATATCTTTCTAGTAGAAAAATGATATGTTATCTTAGATATATGCTAAGTGTAATTATTAAGGTTATAACATCATGAGATTTCCACATGTGAATTAGATAATTACTATTATAGATTGCTTCAAGGGTATAAATTCAAGTAATAATATATTTGATGTCACATTAATATGTATGGTACGTATTAGAATAATACATTATTTGACGTCATTGAAGTTATATTTTTTCATATTACTAGTTGTTGCACCCTTTTAAATTTCAACCAAAGTGACCCTTTTTATTACCATTTAACCTGATTTTGTCCTTATATATACTCATTAAAACAAGACTTCTAAAACTATCACTTGCTATACTAGACTATCAACTTTTTTATAATGTGTGTACTACCATCAAATCTGGTTAGCTCCGTTAATTTTTTCAAGGGCATTTCAGTCTTTAATTTTACCATTTCCGATATGTTAAAACCCTACTCTTCAAATGTTCTGAAGCCTGTATTTAATGTATCTCCTCGGGTTTGCACTTGAGAAGATAAGTTAATCATTTAATCTAGTTTTATTCTCTAGATGTGGATCATTCGTTATGATTAACTATAAATTCATGAGTTCAAATCTTCTACACCATTTTAGTTGTGCCACTCCATGTGCCACCTTAGGTGGTTATTTTTTATTAGCTCATCTCTCATTAATATAAATGGGACCCCCCTTGCATTCACACCAACCACCCAATCAAAAACAACCACCTAAGGTGGTACATGAAGTGGCATACCTAAAGTGGTGTAGAAGATTTGGACTCTAAATTCATAAGCTAATTCAATCATTTAACCTATGTTTTGTACTCTAGGTGGGGATCATTGATTAAATGCTTTCTAAAGTTTTTTATATTTGATTTTCTTAAAAAACAAAATTGATATGGGCTAAAAGTAAATCCTAAAGACACATTTAATGTGGCATTAATTAGGCCCAGTATGGTCCAAACAAGGGGCCCATTTACGGGGCCCAAAAGCCCTAATTAAATATTAATTTCATAATTAATATTAAGGGAAATAAACAGCTCAGCAATAAGAGACCGACAAGGAAACAGTATCTTTAAGAGTAGCCTCCAAGGCACCCAATTCGATAAGGAAACTGACTCCTACAAGGAAGGAGTCTAGAACCTTCCTCAAGATGGTGGCTTGCCCACCAAGTCTCCAAATCCTACCATAATTCTAAGGCTCCCACAGCCTATATAAAGGGTCAACCCCTCATTCTCAGAACTATATCTTGGCTTGATTCTCAATAACGAGATACGTAGGCACTCTGTGAGGACTGATTAGTCTAAAAATGCGGAAACAACCATTAAAGCACGAAGCTCACGAACCCTAGCATTAAATACATACTAACCCTCGTTTTTATTCCACAACATTTGGCGCCGTCTGTGGGAAGAAGACATCAACCATGGTTAACACACGAAGAACAGTACCGACCTCTACCGAGCCCATACCTCTTAGCTCTGCTCCCCCGTCGATCACTTCTGATCCACCCATCACTATTAAACATGGGCAAGTACCCCCAACAACAGGGGTGATCACCCAACCTCAAGTTTCTCAATCTCCAGGATGACTCCCTATGTTGAGAGAACGTTATCGGTGGTCGTTCATGTAACACCCCAGTCCCACATCGAGAAGATATGGGACTTTAGTTCAGTATATAAGCAAAAGTAATACTACTAATTGCACCAACAAATCATGATCTTTTGGGAGCCTGTGGTGGGCTTGTGGATTTCCCAAGTTGGCGGCATTTAGGCCAGTTTACTTTGGCTTATTTCGGATTCGTAATCGGGACTTGACCCGATTTTCGAAAAAAGGCTTAGGATTTGACCCGGATTGTCACATATGGAATCAGAGTGAGGTTCTCGAAAGCTTGATTCGTCAAGTTGCCGGAGGTGGGGACACGAAGGTTGGTGGTATTATCCCACAATGGACAGAGGTCCGGGTCAAATCCAAAGGTTAATGCCTTTTTTCAAAGGTTCCTAACCCAACTTCTTTTAAGGACTTCAGACCAATTTCTCTGTGCACTGTAGCGTACAAATGTATCTCTAAAATCCTTGCTGGTCGTCTCAAGAGGGTCATGCCTAATATCATAAATATTTCACAGTCTGCCTTTGTTCCTGGGCGCAGCATTTCTGACAATATTTTAATGGCTCAAGAGTTGTTTAGAGGTTACCATAGGGATACTGATGCTCCAAAATGTGCTTTGAAGATGGACCTTCACAAGGCTTTTGATTCGCTAGAATGGGGTTTTGTTATGGGTGCTCTTAAAAAGCACAACTTTCCAGATAATTTCATGAACTAGATTTATTCATGCATTTCAACTCCAACCTATTCTGTAAAGATCAATGGTTCACTTTGTGGTTGCTTTGATGGCAAGAAAGGTCTTCGTCAAGGGGACCCCATCTCGCCCTACCTGTTCTCAATAGCTATGAATGTTTTGTCCGCTATGCTTGCCAAAGTGTCAAGGGATTTCAACTTCCACTGGAAATGTAAAGATCTAAAACTCACTCATCTCTTTTATGCTGATGATGTATTATTATTCTCGAAAGGTGATCAAGCCTCGGTTTCACATCTTATGCATTGTATCTCCAAATTCTCAACTGTTAGTGGACTATGTCCGAGCATGACTAAGAGTACTGTATACTTTGGAAACTGCGATGCTAATCTCATCAACTGGTTTGATTCTGTGTTCGGTTTATGCATGGGGAGCTTCCAGTTCGCTTCTTGGGAGTGCCTTTAATATCATCGAGATTAAATCACAATCATTGCATTCCTTTAATCGACAGAATTACCGCCAGGGTATCATGTTGGACATCCTTGCTTCTCTCCTTGGCAGGTCGTGTTCAACTGATTCGTTCAGTTTTGTTTGCTATTCAAGCATTTTGGACGAACCACTTCATCCTTCCGGTCTCAGTTCACAAGCGGATCCAAACGTTATTCACTCAGTTTCTTTGGAAGGGTGACGTAAACTCAAAAGGGGGAGCTAAAGTCAGTTGGAACAATTTGTGTCGCCCTGTGAATAAGGGGGGGTCTAGGCCTTAAAAACACTGAGGATTGGAACAGGTCTCAAATGTTGTTCCACCTATGTAAGATTGTCTCTAAAAGTTCTGCTTTGTGGTCCAAATGGGTTAACTCCACTGCTCTCAAAAGACAACATTTTTGGACCATGAAAATGCCTCAGGACTGTTCCTGGATTCTGAGAAACGTGCTGAAGCTTAGACCCTTGGCTCGTCAATTTCTTTCTTTCAAACTAGGGAGTGGACAAGGTACGTCTCTATGGTTTGATCCATGGTGGAACTCTAACTGTTTGGCTATGCTTGTTACAGATACTATCATTGCTCAATCTAGAATTCCTCATGATGCTTTTGTCAGTTGCTTAATCCGAACTGGAGCTTGGGTTTTACCTCGTCCTTCTATTTGAATTCATCATATAGACCCTGGTTCAGTTTCTTGGCTTCACAACTTCTCTTATCCAAATTTTAACCTTAATACGCATGATGTGGTTTGCTAGGGTTCTCTTCCTCTTCAAAAGGTTAAAATCTGGGACATTTGGAATTCTATTCGAGGAGTTTCTTCACAGGTTTTTTGGTCTAAACTTGTTTGGCATCATCTTAAGATCCTTTGGTTTGCTCATTTTCAATGGCTCCTTTGTTTGGGAAGGGTCCCTACTGCACAAAGACTTCACTCTTTTGGGTTAGATGTCCAGCCTCACTGCTTGCTGTGTGTGGGAGGTATAGAAAATGACTCTCATCTATTTGTCTTTTGTCCTTTTGCTAACTATATCCTCAGTAAGCTTGCTGGTGTCCTGCGTGTTCCTATTGGAGGGGATAATTGGTTGGAGCTATTAGTTGCTTGGGGCTCTCACACTGATTGCATTCATCGAGACGTTCTCTTGCTAGCGGCGCATATCTTTGCTTATCACTTATGGCGGGAACGAAACGCTGGCTTGCACGATAGGGGCGGCCTTCACCCTAGACAGATCATGTGAATTGAAGACTAAGCTCAAACATTCCGAATGGTTCTTAAAAAGGCGAATTTAGATTTATATAGATCGATTTTTATTTGATTGTTTTGCCTTTGTTGGTCCTTTCTATGTTCAATCTAGCTGCTAGGGTATCCCTCCCTGTAATCCTTTTTAATATATATATTTATTCTTAGAAAAAAAAAAGAAATAATGTATATGTAAATTTGTAATTGTATTTTTTCTTAAAATTTTAATAAATAAACTAAAAAGCATAATTATGTTAAGTTTTCTCTACATTGTAGGATTATTAATTTTAAAATTAATAATTGAATTTTTTCTTAAGATTCCGAGTGTTTTATAGATGAAAATTGTTAAATTATAACTAAATTCAAGATACGCGTGAGCAATAAATTCGTAGAAGATAGATTTCAAATAGTAAATATGAACATTTAACTTATATCATATCTGGATTATACTAATAAACAAATAAAATTAAATTCTAATACAACCACTTTTAATTTATATCATATCTAGATTATAATTTTTTTTATAATACGATATAATCTTGATAGTCTATTTTCAAAAATATTAAAATAATTTTTTAGATACTGTACCAAAATTTTGGATAAAATCCGTAATTTATTATATAAAAAAGGAATAATATCCTGGCTTATTATATACAAGTATATAATATCATGTTTTGTTTATATTTAGTATAGATAGATTTTAAATCTTTTAATTATATTTTATATTTTCCAAAACAAATAAATAAATATGAATCTATAAAATTGTGTCACGTTTTTTTGCATAATAACAAAAAATAGTTGATAAGAATTTTGTTGTTACTACTATAAAATTGAACTATATTTTAATTTAATTTAATTAATTTTATAGGATCATCCATGTATCTAGTATTTTTACCAAATTAAAATATTTTGGGCCTAGATTTTCACCATGGGCCCTTGTTTGGTTTTAGAAGATTTTATGCAAACTCAAAATTTAGAAGGTTCTAGAAAACAACCTATCAATCATTGTATAAATATTGAGCCTATAGGCAAATAAAGAGTGCTGATGGCAAAGAGTGCTGCTTCATCGAGGTTAGTTTTTTTAAAGTTCTTTTTTGGTGGTAGAAATTGAATGTCAGGTTCTTTATCATTTCTCATAAAGGATGAATTAATTTAGGTTGGAAGAAAAAGGATGTCTGGCCTACTTAAAAGTCAGGTTGCCCAGATTTGGTCATTCTGGATGTTGCCATACAGATCTGGTAATGAATTTTCATTTCTCGTGTTTTTTAAGTAAATATTCATCGTACCTAACTATATTCCATGTAAATTCAATGTAAATTTAAAGTATTTTATTTGTTTGTGAGAGTTCATTTAGATGATTTTTAATAATTTGAAATTGGTCTTTTTGTGTAGAAAACAATGAAGATTATGCTCCAAAAAAATTAACCCTATTACTCTCTGGAGGGAGTTCACACCACCATGGAAATCATGTGTAATTTTCTATTATCTTTAACTTTTGCTTAATTGTTTTATGTTGGAATTTTGAAATCTTTAACTAATATGTGTCCTTTGTTTGGCTTAATTTTTTTTATTCTTTTGTATGTATTATACATCATTTGTATATTAATTAATTTTGATATACTTATATGTTATAATTGATTTGTTTATATGTTGTTATCTACTAATTTTTTAGTCTTTCTCCTTCAATCTATTCAATTTCATGATTTTTTGTGCATGCTTGTACGTACCAGCTTATATATGCTAATTAGAAAAAGTTAAGGTGAATCAAAAGATATATATCCACATGAATATTATGAGTAAAAATATAATTTCATGTCTTCCTAGTAGCAAAATGATATGTTATCTTCATAGATATATGCTAGAAATATAGTTTCATATCTTTCTAGTAGCAAAATGATATGTTATCTTAGATATATGCTAAGTGTAATTATTAAGGTTATAACATCATGAGATTTCCACATGTGAATTAGATAATTACTATTATAGATTGCTTCAAGGGTATAAATTCAAGTAATAATATATTTGATGTCACATTAATATGTATGGTACGTATTAGAATAATACATTATTTGACGTCATTGAAGTTATATTTTTTCATATTACTAGTTGTTGCACCCTTTTAAATTTCAACCAAAGTGACCCTTTTTATTACCATTTAACCTGATTTTGTCCTTATATATACTCATTAAAACAAGACTTCTAAAACTATCACTTGCTATACTAGACTATCAACTTTTTTATAATGTGTGTACTACCATCAAATCTGGTTAGCTCCGTTAATTTTTTCAAGGGCATTTCAGTCTTTAATTTTTATCATCTTCTTCCTCAAACCCATTTCCACCATTGTTGAAGTTTTTAATAAATTAAAACTTTAATATCTCATTCATTTCTTAACAAAATCAAGTCATTCAAATTGTAATAAAATCGTTTTTTTCTCCTCTACGTACAAATTGATATTGATTTTCACTATGGATAAGAAACATTAGCCAAGTAAGATCTTTATACACACCCAGACCCCATTTTGCCATTAAAAATGATCATAAACAAATTTGGTAGTTACGTATACTAAAAGATTTTGGTAAAGATGAAGCTAATTGATTATAGTCCAAGATGTCTTTAGAAGCTTTGATAATAATTTTTGACTAGTCTGTTTCTACAGTATGTTTCTTCAAACATTGTTGCCGAAGCCGAAGAAATTGAAATTCTGCTGGCGCAACAAAATGATGTTTTGTGCATCCTGGAGGGCCTCGAAACGTTGGCGGAACTGAAAGCAGCGTATGGTGTTACCCAGCATGATATGGTAATTTATGGATGTGACATTGTTCCCCTTTTTTCCAGAATTTTGCATACAAGCTAAAGGAACCAGCTTTGATGAATTCTGTCTGAAGTTGATATATGACGTCCAGGAACAGTTATAAAGTTGTTCATCCAAAGAAGGTGAATAGAATATACTCAGACAGAAAAGAGAGTTGTGTATCTTGGTTCTCACAGTTCAATTTAATTTTAAAAGTGTTTTCTGTTTACAAGAGTTTAAAAATGTGTGAACTGTTTGGGGATTTAGTCCAACTGCATTGTATCCTAAAGTTATGGATTTAATGGGCATAATTTTACTTAGACATTTTATGCATTTTGAACTCTTAAATCTCTTTACTTTAGTGAAGCTGAAGCATGGAGAAGCTTGGTTTCGCATATCCAAATTGATTATGGAAGTAATTTGGAGTTGATCATGCTAATTGCACTCTCAGAAAGAGCTGTCGATGTTAGTGTAGCTAAAAATTGGTTTGTGCACATCGACTTCTTGTGGATCTGGATGACTAATGTTGCTCTGCCTGGATGACCTGTCATCGCTTAGTTCTGAATTTAGGTAAAGATCTCCTTGTTTATGTCTGTCCGGGTGTACATGTTCATGTACTTAAGGATCCAACAACTAATTTTCATGCTGGTAATGAACACTTAATAGATCATTTACCTTGGTACATAATAGTATAAGATACTAGATGGGCTTTATTATTTCCAAGGTCAGTCACCTTGTTGTCCACTTCCACGAAAACGTTCCCAGGACTATTTGAAATTCTGAATACATGATTGGCCTAACATACATATAGAACTTTTGGTTGTTCAAGTGAATATACCTAGCACAATGAATTTCCAGTCCCGTATCATTCATCACCTATACGTAAAATGGGTGGTTTTTAATCGTGCAAATAGATTCTTGGGATCAATATCAATTTGTAGAAGAGAAAAAAATGATTTTATTACAATTTGAATGACTTGATTTTGTTAAGAAATGAATGAGATATTCAAGTTTTAATTTCTTAAAAACTTCAACAATGGTGGAAATGGGTTTGAGGAAGAAAATGATAATGAAGAGACTGAAATGCCCTTGAAAAAATTAACGGAGCTAATCAAATTTGACGGTAGTACACACATTATAAAAAAGTTGATAGTCCAGTATAGCAAGTGGAAGTTTTAGAAGTCTAGCCAAGCGCTCTGACACCCAAAGTGAGAGTATACAAAATGCACTTTACTCTATAGTTCAACTTCAAATTATTACTTGGTTTATTATGAGTAAAAATATAATTTCATGTCTTCCTAATAGCAAAATGATATGTTATCTTCATAGATATATGCTAGAAATATAGTTTCATATCTTTCTAGTAGCAAAATGATATGTTATCTTAGATATATGCTAAGTGTAATTATCACTACAAGAATTCTGGCTATAGACGACACCCCTCAGACAACACCCATGGAAAAAAGTGTTGCCCGAAATGATCAGACAACTAGTATTTTCGTGCTCGAAAAAGTATTGTCTAATCCTACATTCACACAATGGGCCAAAACCAGGGGTGTTGTGTAAATGCATAAGTATTTTTAGATCAGACAAGTGTTTTTAGGTCTGTTGTCTAAGTAGCATTCATACAATATGTTATCCATAGTGTTGTGTGACAGTTAACCCTCAGACAACATTTTTTAGAAATATTATGTGAATGAAGCATAGACAATACTTCGTAAAAAGTATTGTTAGAAGGAGACAAGTGATTTCCAATGTGGTATTGTGTAATGATATTTAACACAAGTGCTTTACATACTGTTGTATGAACTTAATCCAACACACAACAGGTTCTTGCCTATTGTGTGTTTCAACTCATACAAGTGTCTTCAGTTTAAAACTGTTGTCTGATGAACTGTACATGAAAAAAAAATATATTTAAATGATGACTAACCTACGAAATTGGCATCCAACAAATCAACAAAGGCCAAACACCAAATTGGCATCCAACAAATCAACAAAGGCCAAACAGCTATAAGAGAACAAACCAACCAACAATCTATCAAGAGTTATAGTTACAAATTAATTTACTACATTACGAAAGTTGTATTAGTTCATCAACATCATCTCGAATGTAACTAGTAGGCATGTCTTCCTCATCAACATCCAGAAAATTGGGCATAAAAAAGCCATTCTCAAGCCCTGCTTCTACAGATGCCTCATTTTCATACTCATTGTCTTCATAGTAATTTTTCTCCGGTAACTTCAAGACAACGGACCATGATTTATCAAGAGGATCATCAATGTAACAAACTTGTTTAACATGTTTTGCCAATACAAATGGATCATCTAAAAAGCCCAACCTATTCAAATTTACTAATGTATATCCCAAGTCGTCTACCTTTGTGCCTATATTCATATCTACCCACTTACAATGAAAAATAGGGACCCTAAGGTAATTATAGTCCAACTCCCATATACTTGTTATAACTCCATAATATGTATGTGATGTGTGCTCAATGTTTTTATCCTTACCGTGCACAACCATTGTATCGGCTTCTACACACACACCACTGCACTGAACCTGACGCATGTCATCACGTTCCCTGGTACTAAAGGTAACCCCATCCATTCTGTATCCGCTGAATGTAGGAACATCTTTGTTGGGTTCGTCAGCGATCCATATTATCTCGTTTGATAACTCTTTTTTGTCTTCCAAATTTGAAGCAATCTGAAAAAATAAACAAGTTGTAAAATGATTCATGTGAGCTAGGGAGTTGTAAAAAAAATCAGAATACTATTATTAAACTCACATAATACCTTTTTTTTTTTGCTAAATACACAATACCTTTTCTTTAAACCATTTAGGGAATGTCTCATTTTGCTTGTTCTTTAGTCACATTTCATCATTTTCATGTTCCGGATATTTGGTCATTAAAAATGCCATGTGTTCACTGGAGTCATTAAAAACGACATAAGAAATGCATGCAAATAAAGGAAATAAAGAAATTAAATTCATGGCTTACTTGAAAATTGGTCTAACTGCATGTGTTCACTGGAGTCATTAAAAATGACATAAGAAATGCATGCAAATAAAGAAAATAAATAAATTAAATTCATGGCTTACTTGAAAAATGGTCGAACTGCATTAGTATTCTGGAGAACACACAAATGTGCTACGTGCAAATCAGTCCTACTCGGGGTTATTATGGTTGCACCCGATAATGGCATCCTTAGTATGTCTACCAATTTTCGGTACCCCGATAGTTGTTCCTTCGTCATGGTCCACCAAACATTCCACCGCCTCTTCTACTATATAGGCCTCCGCAATACAACCTTCTGCACGAGCCCGATTCTTTATATATCCCTTGAATGTCTTCATGTATATCTCAAAAGGATACATCCACCTAAGGAAAATTGGTCCACAGAGCTCAACTTCTCTTACAAGATGCACCGATAAATGAAACATTAGATCAAACAAGGAAGGGGGGAAGTATTTTTCAAGCTGGCATAAAGTAATTACCAATTCCGATTGCATTTTCTCCAACTTATCAGCCTCAATAACTTTACTACAAATTGCCTTAAAGAAGAGGCAGAACCTGATAATTGTGTTCCTGACTCTTTTTTGCAATGACGACCGAATTGCAATTGGGAGCAAATGATGCAATATCATATGGCAGTCATGAGATTTCATTCCAGTAAGTCTAAGACTTTCCATTGAAACTAGACTCCTAACATTAGAACAAAAACCATCAGGCAACTTCATGTTAAGAAAAGAAGAGCAGACAACATTTTTTTCGGAATGAGTCAAATTCCAAGATGCTAATGGTAACTTCTCCTTTTTCCCTGGAGTTTTTGGCCTCAACTCAGTTTTTATTCCCATTTCAGCCATGTCAATACGGACAGATTCTTTGTCTTTTGTTTTATTTGGTATATTAAGCATGGTGCCAAGTAAAGCTTCGCATATATTTTTCTCAATGTGCATCACATCGAGAACATGTCTAACCGGTAGAAACTTCCAGTACTCAAGCTCAAAGAATATAGATACCTTTTTCCAAATAGGTCGAATATCACCTTTCTGTAATCGAGGTTGGCATTGTGTCTTACCGTAGACATGGCCTTTCAGACGTTGTACTCTTTGAAGCACCTCCTCTCCGGTTAGGGAGCAGTTTCCTTTTCCACGGTGTTATCAAAATCTTGTTTCTGTCGGCGATATGGATGATGACGGGGCAGCCACCTCCGATGCCTCAGGACCACACACTTACGACAATTAACTAGCCTTGTAGCTTTTGTGTTATCAACGCATACAGGACACCCGTTATAACCCTTGATAATGTTGCCCGACAAATTGCCATGGGCTGGAAAATCGCTGATTGTCCATAACAAAATGCCTCTAAGCAAAAAAATACTCCTTCTTATATGCGTCGTACACTTGTTTCCCATGCCACAACTTTTTTAAATCTTCCATGAGTGGTTGAAGGAACACATCGATATCATTGTCGGGCTGAGTTGGTCCAGATATTAACAAATATAGCATAATATATTTCCTCTTCATAGAAAGCCATGGTGGAAGATTGTAAATTGTCAACAAAACTTGCCAACTTGAGTAATCAACATTTGTGCTATAGAACGGATTAAATCCATCGGACGATAAAGCTAACTAGAGGTTTCTAGGATTCGACGAAAACTCAGGCCACTTAGCGTCAACTTCCTTCCATGTCTGTGCATCTACAGGATGTCTCATTTTACCATCCTTCAATCTCTCCGTGTCATGCCAAATCAACTCCTTGGCTGTTTGAGTTGAACTGAACAAATTCCTCAAACGTGGTATTAACGGAAAATACCAGAGAACCTTGGCAGGAACCCCTTCCAATTCATCCCCATTTTTATTCAACTTCCATCTAGAGGCCTCACAAATGCGGCACCTGGTCGCATCTTCATCTCTATCTCCACGGTATATTAAACAATCATTTGGGCAAACGTGTATTTTTTCATACTCCATTCCCAAAGCACACAAGATTTTTTTAGCTTCACTGAAAGAAGAAGGGAAGTTGTTGCCTTTTTGAAGCATAGACCCAACCAAAAGAAGAATTTCTGAGAAGCCAGAATCAGAGATTTGAGATTTGATAATTTCTCTCTCTCTCTCTCTCCATCTCTTTCTGTTATATGCTTATGGATACTATGATATTGTTATGCATGCTCTTAAATCGAACATGTATGCTTCTCTCTCTCTCTCTCTCTCTCTCTCCCTCTCCCTTCCGCTCTCTCTCTCTGTCCATCTCTCTTTCTGTTATATGCTCATGGATACTATGATATATTATTATGCATGCTCTTAAATCGAACATTTCTGCTACTGTCTCTCTATTGTTATGCATGTTCTTAAATCGAACATGTGGTGTACATCTGATTGTATATGCAAATTAAACAAAAAAAATTGTGGTGTACATCTGATTGTATTTGTAAATAACCTAAAAAAAATTGTGGTGTACATGTGATTGTATATATAATTTTCTTTTAGTACATCTGATTGTATATGCAAATTAACCAAAAAAAAATTATCTATCAACTTGAGAGCATTTTGGCTAATCCTGGGATTAGTTTCTGGCTCCATTTATGACTCATAAATAATTCACTCAACATGTGGTGTTGCAGATTGATCATGAAGCCAAAGAGAAATTCCGCTCCCAAAGCAAGTACGACAACCATTTTGAAGGCACTAAAAAAGAACTCACCGGTTCAGTCTACCCCTGTAGTGAAGAAGACTATGGTTCAGTCTAGCCCTGCAGTGAAGAAGACTACGGTTCAGTCCAGCCCTGCAGTGAAGAAAATAAAGAAAACCCCTGACCTGAAGAATAAAGTGGTGTAGTTTTCCCCTGATCGACCGGTGACACGGGCTATTTCATCATCCCCTGTATCTAATCGACCGGTGACACGGGCTATTTCATCATCCCCTGTATCTAATCGACCGGTGACACGGGCTATTTCATCATCCCCTGTATCTGTGAAGAAGTCTATTTCTAAAAACCTAAAAACCACTTTATCTAAGAAGAGGAAACGAATGGAGCAACCGCTAGCTACGAAAAAGGAAACAACTGGACTGAAGCTTTTAAAGCGCGGACCTGTAACGATGCACAAGCTTATTAGGCGTAAGATGTTGGGACATAATTCGTTGGTGAGTTTCAATGAAAAGGGTGAGCCTTACGGTAAAGCAGGCACGGAAATGGAATCTTACATTGGTGTTCTTGCGAGAAGTAAAGTCGCAATCTGCTATGATTCCTGGCAAATTGTTCCGACTGAAAGGAAAGACAAGATTTGGAAATGTGTGGAGGTAAAACAAATTACATCTTATGCACTATCTTTTTTTTCATGACCACCTATTTAGTTAATACATGTATGCTAATTAAAAAACTTATCTATGTAGATGGCGTTTGATGTACCACCAACCGCCAAGAAGATGATTTTGATATCTGCGGGAAAAAAATGGCGAGAGTTCAAGAGTCGCTTGTCAACCAAATACATCCTGCCACACCATGATCAGCCTAATATGCTACAGTTTCCTCCTGCTGACTACACCTTTATTGAGAATGATCATTGGGACATGTTTGTTGTTGACCGTTTGTCAAAAAAATTTGGTGTAAGTTTTCTTACCGTATTTGTTTTTGAATTTCTGAGATTACAAAAATATATAGTTGAACAACTTTGTTACTAACATTTTGATCATTGTTCCTTAAGGCGATCCACGAAGAACTCGCAAAGAGGAGGAAGTTGAGCGAATATCCTCATAACATGTCAAGAAAAGGTTATGCTAACCTAGAACATGAAATGGTTAGTAATCATACATATATCCCGTTCAAACATGCATGATAATTGTGTTTAATTTTACAATGACTTGTATGTTAAACAATACAATAAAACTTTGTTTGACAGAAACTCGCTCTTGTTGATCCTGAGGAATTTGACATAGATCGAACGGATACGTGGGTCCGTGCGCGGCAGGATGAAAAGGGGAATTTTAAGTCTGTAAAAGTTGAAAAAATTGCAAAAGAGATTGTAAGTTTTTCATTTATTTTATATTTTGAGTTCTTTCACTGTGATATCTATTTTTTTAGTTAACGTACTTATATTTTTCATGTCACTTTTGTAGGAGATAATGAAGAAGAGGGTTAGGGATGGAGAAGTTTCTGTGGAAGGCACAGACGATGTCTTGACCAAGGTTCTCGGTAACCCTGAGCACCGAGGAAGGGTACGTGGACAAGGTACTTATGTCAAGCAGTCTACATACTTTAATCTTCCACGGAAGAAGAAGACCAGCAAGTCAATGGATGAGAGGATTCAGGAGGGCATTAAGAAGTATATGAGAGAGGAATCAGAGAGGATAGTCCGAGAGCGAGATTCCTATTGGACTGGTGAGATTGAAAAGATGAAAAGTGCTTTATGTGAAAAGAAAATTGGTTCTGAAGGTAGTCCAAATATTGGATCTCAGCAAGCAAGTTGTTCCAAGGGTATCAAGGAGTTGGAGTTGGCAGGTGCAAAGAAGAGACTCAATCTCCTCGAAGGTGATTATAATCTTCCTGAAGGGGATGAAGAGAATGGGAAGGTTGATGTGGAAGAAAAGAATGAGAAGGTTGTGGAGGGTGGAGAAAGGACTGAGAAGATTGTTGACGTGGTAGAAAAAATTGAGGAGGCTGTTGAGGGGGTTCATTTGGATGATGATCAGGAGCTGGTTATAAATTTGTGTATGGAAGCTGACAATGTTAAAGAGTGGGGACTGGCAATTAACTCCCCAAATAATATTGTTGCACATGTTGCTGTTGATACAAAGAGTCAGATTCTTCATGGGAAACCTTTGACAAAAGAGAATGCCCGAGTCTCTATCACTCATGTAATTCAAGGATCTGAAAAGATTCCTTTTCCAATCCAAGATGAGATCATAACTGTGGAGCAAGCTTTTGGGACTTATATTGCATGGCCAAAAAATCTCATAACGGAATTGAAGACAACCACTGCCAGACAGAATGGAAGTACAAAGGTTAAATTTGTTGTAATCTACTATTAAATCATAATTAAAATAAACATATTAGGCAGTTTACTTTAACAAACCTACTATATTTGGCTGTTTTCATTCACAATTGTTTTTTAATGTCATATTTCAGGGAAGCAAGAAAAATGGACAAAAGAGGTGGAAGAATGTGAAAGATCTGGAATTAGTCCCAGAGTATGTGTTGGACATTGGTCCTGATTTTCCCCCTGCCTTGAACCGTTTGTGGCTCTGGGCAAAGGATGCCTTGGTGGATGGCCGAGCATCTACTTTTCTGATATCCGAAGAAGCCTTCGGATCAACTGCTAAGAAGCCTATTTTTTTGTCGGATATTCATGCTTTGTGCTGTGGGGGTGAGATGTCAGGGGCCATCATTTGCTTATACATTAAGTAAGTATCGACGTTCAAAGATTTATTTGACTTTGTAAATAGTTCTTAAATGAAAATGGACTGCTTGTGTAATGACTTTTTTTATATAGTTTTCTACAGGAATATTTGAAAAAACACAAGATGACTGATATGATAGCGTTTGTTGATCCTGATACGATTGGTGCCCTCAGTTGTGGTAATCCAGCAAAGAGGTCGCGATCCCTATCTCTCAGGTTCAAGAATGCTCAGCCTGGCCAGTATTTTCTCTTGCCATTTAACTCTGGGTCAGTTCTTTTTTTTTTTAAACACTTATATCTATCAAGTCTATTAATTTTATAGGAGTGACCATGTGATCTGATTTATTAATATTCATATATAGTTTAATTTCATGAATTATTAAGAACCATTGGACGCTCACCGTTGTAAATCTAGATGCTCAAATCGTTTACCAGATGGATCCTTTGAAGCGCCGAATTACAAGTGAAGAATGGACGGAAGTGGTCAACAAGTGAGTATTTTATATTAACTTAATTTCATTTGAGACCACTTATTAAGTTAAATGTCAGAAATTTGATTTACATTATATTTCGTAGTGCCATCAATCTCTATAATGACGGTGCGAAGAAGTTTACCAAAAACAAAATTACATGGGATAACCTGGCGGTATTATCCTTTTCTTAAGTAATTTTTTTTGTATCTCTTAATTCCACAAGGACAGTGTAGA
This sequence comes from Kitagawia praeruptora, assembly GCA_037693485.1. Classification (NCBI taxonomy): domain Eukaryota; kingdom Viridiplantae; phylum Streptophyta; class Magnoliopsida; order Apiales; family Apiaceae; genus Kitagawia; species Kitagawia praeruptora. The sequence continues at coordinate 132,959,374 of CM075347.1, forward strand.
AATATAATTAATTCTACATGTTCTTCAGGGAATTCCTCTTCAACCTGGGACTAAGGACTGTGGCGTGTTTGTGATGCGTTATATGAAGGAGATATGTCTTGATAAGGAATTGAAATTTGCTATGAAGGTAACAACACATTTTTTTTCCTGATATCCTTGTGTTTTGTGATGAAGATATATAACTTCCAATACATGTTCCATTTTGCAGTGGCGACGCAGAAGCAACTTTTACTACGGCATGGCTGAGCTTAATGATATAAAGACTGACTTGGTTGAAGTATATGTTGAAGTATATGTTGAAGTATATGTTGAAGCACCTGCGTTGAACTCGGTCGTCTTTTATTGAAATTGGTATTTTGAGTTGAACATGTACTTGGTAGTAGCGTAAATTAAACTTTTAGTCCGTCTCTTTTTAATGACTTAATCAAGCTTATGCTTCAGGTTATTTATATATATATATATTTTGTGTTCTAATGGATCATAATTGGGTAAAAGCACCCCGTATGTCAAAAGAATATGAAAAAGGTGTGGACGAGTTCTGTAAGCTTGCAGGTCAACATGCAAAGGATATTAGATTCATTTTGTGTCCATGTCAAAAGTGTTTGAATATTTTAGAAGTTAATGGCCTGGACAAGTTGAAGGAACATTTGATGTGTGAAGTTATTGATAAAACTTATACATGTTGGACATATCACGGAGAAAAGAAAGGTGAACGTAGCTCAAATAATATGGATTCAAATTATCAGTTCGTAGATGGAATGGATACCAATTTTATGGCAGACGTCGAGGGTAGTAATTCTAGTGATGAAAGTGATATCCCCAATATGATCAATGAAGAGTTACGAGATCATCCTGATATGAATGAGAGGTTAAAGGATGATGCTGCTTTACCATTGTGGCCTGGGTGCACCAAGGCTTTTAAATTATCAGCTGTATTGACTTTGTATAACTTAAAAGCAGGACATCAAATTTCTGATGTGTTCTTCATGGAGATGCTCACAGCTGTTAGTGATCTCTTGCCAGATGGAAATGTCCTTCCCCGTAAAACCTATAAGGCTAAACAAATGCTCAAATCCATTGGATTAGTACATAAAAGGATTCATGCTTGCCCTAATGATTGTATTCTATATCGAAAGGAGTATGCGGAGTTTAATGATTGTCCGAAGTGTGGTTTACGACGTTATAAGAATAACAATTCTCCCGCCAAGGTCATGTGGTACTTCCCAATAATACCTAGACTTAGGCGATTGTATGCTAGTGTAGAAGATGCTAAAAATTTGACATGGCATCATGATGAGAGAGTCAAAGATGGGATGTTAAGGCACCCCGCTGATTCACCTCAGTGGAAGACATTTGATGATAGATATAAGGATTTTGGGAAGGAGCCAAGGAATCTTCGTCTAGCACTTTCAGCAGATGGAATGAACCCGTACCGTCTTCAAAATTGTTCGCATAGTACATGGCCCGTGATTCTGATGATATATAACTTAGCACCGTGGCTTTGCATGAAGCACAAATATATGATGATGTCTACTTTGATATCAGGTCTTGTACAACCTGGTAATGACATTGATGTATACTTGGCACCTTTAATTGAGGATTTGAAGCTACTGTGGGAATAGGGCATTGAAGTACAAGATGCATATAGAAAAGATCAATTCAGGTTGAAGGCCATGTTGTTTGGAACAATAAGTGATTTTCCTGCTTACGGCAATCTTTCAGGATACAGTGTGAAAGGCTATTATGCATGTCCTTTGTGTGGTGAGGAGATTGATCATATCCGATTGAAAAATTGTAAGAAGTGTGTTTATATGGGGCATAGGAGGTGGTTGGGACCAAATCATCGATACAGAAATATGCCACTGGCATTCAATGGTGAAGTGGAAGAAAGAGGGGCCCCTCCTATACCATCTGGTGATGAAGTGCTTAAAGAGGTTGAAAACATAAACACACAGTTTGGTAAGAACTTTGCAAAAGATGTTCCTACAAGGGGTTGGAAGAAGCGTTCAATATTTTTCGAATTAACTTACTGGAAGGACCTCTATGTTAGACATTTTATCGATCTCATGCATGTGGAAAAAAATGTTTTTGATAGCTTAATTGGTACCTTGCTTGGTGTCCAAGGTAAAACTAAAGATGGTCTTAGCGCGAGGCAGGATATGATGGAGATGGGTATTAGACATGCCTGTTCAACACCCTATTTACCTCCTGCTGCTCATACTCTATCTAGGGATGAGAAGAGAGCATTATTACAAACTCTCCATTATATCAAGGTGCCTAAAGGATACTCATCCAACATCAAGAGACTTGTTTCTTTGAGTGATTTAAAACTGAAGGGATTGAAATCACATGATTGTCACGTCATCATGGAGAATTTACTTCCAATTGCTCTGCATTCCATTTTACCAGATAAGGTGCGGGTGACGATCACAAAGTTATGTTGGTTCTTTAAATCAATGAGTAGAAAAGTCATTGATCCATGAAGGTTGTCATATCTACAACGACAAATTGTTGAGACATTTTGTGAGGTTGAGATGTACTTTCCACCATCCTTTTTTGATATCATGGTTCATCTGGTTATACACCTGATTTATGAGACTCGTATGTGTGGTCCTGCTCGTATGAGATGGATGTACCCGGTTGAGCGATATTTGAAAATCTTGAAAGAGTATGTGATGAACATGTCTCAACCGGAGGGTTGCATTGCTGAACGCTATTTAATAGAAGAAGCAATAGCATTTTGGTCGGAATTTATTCCAAATGTGGAAGCAATTGGTTTGCCAAATTATCGTCATAGTGGAAGGATTGATGGTGAAGGTGTGACCGGAGGTCAACAAGTTGAGATCGATAGTGCTCAATGGCATCAGGTGCATCTTTGCGTTCTACAGAACACTGTTGATGTTGTTCCTTTTGTAGAATTGCATAAGGAAACTATTAGTGTAGAACATCCGGACAAAGGTGCTAATTGGATAGAAGTGGAGCACAATCGTACATTTATTGATTGGTTCAAAAATTATGTCACAAATGAGTTACTGCAAAACACTGAATCAGTATCAGATAGAGTTAAATGGTTGGCAAGAGGCCCTGATCCATTTGTGTATTCTTATAAATGTTATTTGATAAATGGATATACTTTTTACACTCTAGAACATGATGCAACGAGCACAATGCAGAATAGTGGAGTTGCAATTACTGCGACGGCATTACACCAATCGTCAAGTAATGAAGAACCAGTTTTATCTGATACAACATATTTTGGAAGGGTTGCACATATTTGGATCAACAATGTCGGTGGTGTACATGTTGAAGAATCAGGGTTTGTACGGGTTGATCTTGCTAAGGTTGGGTACAAAGATGATTCGTTCATAATGGCAACACAAGCCCAACAGGTTTTCTATGTTACTGATCCTATTGATAAGAAGTGGTCCATTGTTGTCTTGTCAAACAAGCTGAATAATAGTTATCAAGTTAACGATGGTGTATGCGACCAACAAAGAAAAAAATATGAATGATGGAAGATTTTAGGAGACAAGAAATTCAGAATTTTCTTGTGGAAGAGGGACGCAAGGCATGACAGTAAATGTGAAGAAGCACTACTGGAAAAAGCGGCTAAATTCAATGGGATAAATTTAATGGGCGCTAAAATCAACCGTATCCCATTGATTATATGGTTAATGGTCTATGAGTTTTGACCGGACATCAATTTCAACGGAACAAATTCAACAGATGCTAAATTCAACCGAAATTAAATACAACCGTATCCCGTTGGATCTACTTATGCCTTTATTTCATCTGGCGGCAAAATGCCCGCCAAAAGTTAAATTTAACAAAATAAAAGCAACCGAAAACAAATGCAACAGGATATCATTGAATTTACTTTTGCCCTTTTTTCTTTGGGCGATAAAAATCCCACCAAAAGTTAAATGCAACAGAATAAATTCAACTAAAAACAATTCAACAACATCTTGTTGAATTTAATTTTGACTTTTTTTCATCTAGTGGTAAAATTCCCACAAAAAATTTAACCTTTTTTCATCAGGCGCCAAAATTCCCACCAAGAGTTAAATTCAACAGAATAAAATTAACCGAAATCAAATCAACAGTATCTCGTTGAATTTATTTATGCATTTATGTCGCCTACCGGCAAAGCTCCCAACAACAAACAAATCCAACAGAATAAAAGCAACCGAAATTAAATGCAACCGTAACTCGTTGAACTTACTTATGCATTTAATTCTTCTAACCAAATAGTCAATTCAACAGTAGCTCGTTGAATTTACTTTTTATTTCAACAATATCTGGTTGCTTTTAACCACCACGTCACCTTTTTTTCAACTATTTCTCGTTGAATTTGGTTTATTCATTTCTCAACCCTACTACCAGTATCCTTTCCTTTGGTCGCCTCCATTCCCCTTTTACTCTTCCCACCATTTTCTCTCATATCTTTTTCCTTCATTTGATCTTCAATTTTGCAAGGTTTAATGTTCAAGTAAGTATTATTTCATATTCCTTTAGATCTTATTGTTATAATTGTATAATTTATGTTAATTATGTCATTATTGCATTTTTTTTGTATAAAATATGTTCACTACCTAAATTAAAGTGACAAAATTAGTGTCATTACTAGCTACGTGTTCTTAAGTATGTTAAGATAATAGAGAGATAATTACCATAAATTGATATCACCAAGCATACTATGATGAGTTTGTTTAATTTTTTGATATTTTTAGTTTAATTAAAATTTGTTAGATTTGGTTTTTAACAATAATAAGTAATTAAATTTTATGCTATATTTATAGATGGCATCCGATCGTAGTTGGATGCATCATAGATTTGATGCGAGGAATAATATAACGGAGGAATAAAAACTTGGTGTACAAAATTTTATTAATGTTGCTTTGAAAGGGAATGTTGATTCAAAGGGGAGGATACATTATGTAACTTATAATTTGTATCGACACGGCATTATGGAATCGTATACTACATGGATTTTCCATGGTGAGAAGAATAAGTCTCGGGTTGAAGTCGAGACTAGTTCGGGTGATAATGGTCCTAGAGATTTTGAAATGAATGATGCACGTGAAATGCTTAGAGATTTTGCAGATGCTCATGGAAATTTCGAGATTGGTGAGGAGGAACCGACTGCAACAGCAAAAAAAATTTATGAGATGTTAGATGGTGCTTCTGAACCTCTTTATCCAAATTGTTCCAGTTCTACCACTTTATCATTCGTCAACAAGTTGTTGAATTTTAAGAATAGACATGGTTGTAGTAACACGGGGTTTGATGAGTTACTTCAACTTACTGGATCAGTGTTGCCAGAGAAACACAATCTACCTAAGACCTATTATGATGTTAAACAGATGATAAGTGGGTTGAATATGGGATACCAAAAGATTGATGCTTGTGAGAATGATTGCATGCTATTTTACAAACTTCTTGATTTAGAAGTGGTGAGAATGACAGCAAATGTGAAGAAGATATCTTAAACTTCTTGATTTAGAAGTCGTCTAGCAAAAATGGGATGCATTAAGGGAAGTGATCCTTAATATCTATTTGGGGTAGAGCCCAAAAAAACTCACTTTATCTTTATTTTTTTTTATCTAACGGGCCATCAGTTTTTTTTCAAAGAATGAAGTCAATTGTTTGATTTTAAATAATATCCTCTAGTGCTTAAAATTTTTAAATAAAATTTTTAATATAATATATGAATCCTATATAAATTTCTTTGGAATGCAAGTCTGGTATATCAAGATTTTTTAGGATTATTATTCATCTATTGGTATTCAATTATAAAATATTTTAAACTTTCTAGATTTAGAGTACTTTATTATTTTTAAGATGTTTAAAGTCAGGTGGATTAGGAATCCTGGTCAATACCTGCATCAGGCTAAATTCTATTCTAGTAAGAATGACTTCTCTTTAGTCTAACGTATTATTTATGTTTTAATTAAATTCATAAAAAATATATATTTAAATATATCTCTAAACCTAGTTAGCCCATTTTGAAACTAAGATTACTTAGTTTAGCTACTTGGATCCATAATAGAATATTCACATCCTACTCTCTTTTTTTAGAATATACTCCCTCGTCCCGCTGGATTCTTTACATGGAGGCTGGGCACGGAGACCAAGTATAGTGGGTGTAGTATTGTTAAAATAAATGAAGTAATGGCTGTAATAGTAATTTTATTGTTAAAATAAATGAAGTAGTGGGTGTAATAGTGTAAAGTGTTGAAAAAGTGGAGTGAAGTGGTGGATGTAATAATGTACTCCCTCCGTCCCACAATACAAGTCTCTTTTGAAAAAATTACGCATCTTAAGAAAACATTAATTAGATGATACATTTCCTCTTATGCCCATTATAAATACATTGACTTTTAAGAATATGTGCTATTTTATACTATTGGTCATTCCTCATTAATTGCTATACAATTTTCAAAAAGGATAGTTTAGGAAAATTATCACAAACGTACATTGAAAATTGAAAATGGACATGGGAAAAAAATTTCTCTAAAAAAAGACTTATATTGTGGGACGGAGGGAGTATTTTATTGTTGAAACTTACGGAGTACTATTTTGGGTAATGTAAAGAATCTAGTGAGACGTCCCAAATTAGTAACTGTAAACGTCCCAAATTAGTAACTATAAAGAATCTATAAAAAAGCCTTGTACATTGGAAGATCTATTTCGTGGCTATGGTACCATATGGTTCCACTCTTCAAAAAGTCCAAATCATTCTCTTCATCATGAAAGATCCACTTGCCCATAAATTACCTGACCCATATGAAATCTCAATTGGGCCTTCAATAGAATCAATCAATTAGAACATCCAAGCCTAACTAATTTACAAATTTATTACATTCAAAAATACATAATATTTTTTTGTTTAAATATATAAAACCTATTTAATATAAAATCTTATTTTTATGAATTTATTCATTTGACAATTTATTATAATAAATTTATGAAAAAATTGTTAAAATAATAAAAATAACCCACTTGATATGAAACTAGTATATATACATGAATATTAATAAACTGTGTAGAAGTTATTTGATTTTCGAGTGTTTAGGTTAGTTCCATAGAATGACATTAGTTTTGGGTATTTATATATATAGAGTCTTGCTCCATAAGAACCATCTTGCTATGAGAATCCACGTGATGATGTCATAAAAATATATATTTTTTAAAAAAATATTGGAAAAAAATATTTTAAACAAATTTTTTTTTTTTGAAAAACAAATCTGAAAAAAAATTCTGACGTCATGCTGACATCATACTAGTGACTTTTTACTAAATTTGGTGATTTTTTATGAAATTTTCCAGATTTGTAAAAAATCACCAGATTTTGTAAAAAATCACCCGAATTCAACAAAAAATCACTAGATTTTGTAAAAAAATTACCAGTATGACGTCAGCATGACGTCGTAAAAAAATATTTAAAAAACAAATTATATTTATGACATCATGATTACATCGGGTTAGTGTGTGTCAAGGTGTAGGTTATTAGTGTGGGTGCTCCCAAAATAAGTGGTTCTCATTTGAGCAAAAACATATATATATATATATATATATATATATATATTACAAACTTTTGCTCAAATTATTTATAAGCATAAATTATGTTTTGAAATTATTATTACAAATGTACAAATTGTATTAATCAAGTATAATGATAAAATTCAATATAATTCCTAAATAGTTTTAAAGTACAAAAAGTAACAATACTTTAAGAATTGTCGGACCAATGCCTATAATGTTGTATGAGGAAAAATTGTCAAATTAATTATATTAAGAATAATAATAAATGAGTTAACTAGAATTTGTTATTTAAATTATGTCTTCTTAATTGATTTTAAATTTGGTATACATAGGTTTAATATTTTGGACATGTTGGGCCTAATTTTTACGGGGCCCTTTAAATTAAACAGTCTATATCACAATAGATGAAGTTTAATATATTAGACATTTTGGGAGGTTTTTTCATGGCTGGGCCTTTTAACATCATTATATCATTGAACATATAATTTAATATATTGGACATATTGGGCCTACTTTTTCACATCTAGACATTTTTAATGGAACATTCTAGAATCATGGCATCATATCATTGAACATATAAATTAATATATTGGACATATTGGGCCTACTTTTTCACGTCTAGACCATTTTAATGGAACATTCTAGAATCATGGCATCATATTATAAATAGATGTTACCCAAGAGGTAATAAGACACGCCACTCAGCGTAGTCTTTGATGGCAAATATTGTTTGATGGTTGATAGCAAAGACTGAATCACAAATTAGTTCAGACGACTTTCTCAAATTCTTATTCTCCTCACAATCAAAGGGTACTTCGATTTGATTTAGTTAATATATAGTTTTGTCTATATGAATTTATAAAATAATTAATTTTTGTAGATTCAAGATGTACCAACAATTTTTACCAATGGTGCTTATATATCTGGTATGTTATTTCTCTTTTTTCATTTCTAATGGTCCTTATAAGTCTTAGTTAAATTCCATCTATTATATATATATATATATATATATATATATATATATATATATATATATATATATATTTTTAACAGATCAATTAGATAGTTTAATTAAAACAGTAATATTTGCTTAATTTGATCTATATTAGATGTATTTTCATTAATTTATTACAGAGTTTTTACATAATTTTTGAAAATGTGGAATTGTTAAAAAATATAGAAGCCATTGCTTGGATCCCATCTCCATATAATGGCAGTCTTTATTGTGGTATAAAAATTTGAATAATTTTTTTATAAGTTTCTTAATTTGTAAGATGATATCAAATATTAATATATCTTTTATCTTGAAAAATTTATATGTCTATGTTTTATGTTAATTTAATTTTATTTTTTTAGGAAATAATGAAGAAAATGCTCCAAAACAAGATTCTCTCGTGCAACAAATGCCATGGACTTTCCAATGATTCCAACCAGTGGTTCATCAGCTACAAATGGTGTCACTCATCCCTTGGATCCATAGGCATACTTGCAGAATGGGAACCATGTCCAACAAACCCCCACACCGAGGCACAGGCACTCTCCCCACCAAATTCAAGGATTGGAAGCCGATGAAGATGTGAACATGATAGCTGCTGAGGCACCAGGTCATTTTTCCAAAGCAGCTCAAATGTTCATTATGGAGATGACTTTACGAGGTTGGGCTCACACTGAGGAGGATGGGAGAAGAGTACTCCAAACAAAGGAAATTGCTGGAACAGTATCCGAAACTGACATATTTGACTTTCTTGAGTGATGTTATCTGGAAACACTTGTCGCAACTTGTACGCCTATATTTGTATTGTGTATGCGATAATATTTAACAGGTGTGATGTAAGCATGATATATAGTTGTCTTAGTAAAACAACTATGATGTATATGATGCATAGTAATTCAATAAGGTTGTTTTAATTTGTTGTATGGAAACAGATTCATATTGGCTCTTAAAATTTTAAATGTTTTAAAACAACCTTGGATGTTCCTTGAAGTTTCTTTTTGCTTCAAATAAATTCTCATGCAAATTTACATGTACGGGTAGAATTTAAAATGTGATTTTTTACCCGTAAAATGTGCACCCCCTAAAACATAAACTATAGTATTCGCCTAGACGGTACAACCTCATGTTATACTAAAATCGAATATCAATATACATTTGTTGAATAAAAAATGGGTGTGGCTTCCTCTCCAATTTGTGGAACTAGAAGGCATAAACAAATGCTCATATCGGGCTTTGAGTGTCCTCTATGTGGCTATCTGGTCCATCTGTGTACCATCTCTTGCCTCTTGGTCAATTTCTGTACTATCTCTACCTTGGCTCCAGGACCATCTCAACAAAACACAAAGAAGACTTTATTCAATGGTTTTCATGTCCATTTGAAGACCCTCTTGGCAATACTCTTTCATTAATTGTTAGATTTTCTCAAACTCTCAATTCTCTTCGTTTAATTTTATTAGTCTATTTTTAATTTTTTGCCTAAATATAGGTACGAGGATTCTAGAGCTAGTTGATATCTAGTATAATCATTCACATCACCGCAACGGCAACCTCTTGTGGACCAATTTAGCAGTATTTCCCTTTTTTTTTTAACACAATCTCTAGCTACCGGGATCTTGTTGGTAGTCTAATTATACATGTTAGTTCGTAGTATAAATACTGTTCAACATGATTTTTGGTTTATTTTTCACAAAGTATGACAATCAACATAAGTTTATGTGAGCAAAAGGTAAAGCTTTCTTGATTAAAATGTAAAATTGGTGCAAGTATAGATTAAAGTTTTAACTTAGTGACTGTGACCTTTGTTTAAAAAAGTAGGTTGGATGATATGAAAGTCTTCAAATTAATTATTCATGAAAGTGTTCGTGTGAGCTTACATGCTTGTAGTAACTCTTTTGGACAAGTTAAACTATTAGCGATTATTGATTTCGCATAAACTTCAATGTTGAGAAAGTACAAATTCAAAGACAAACAAATGACTAGGTTTCTACTCCCTCCGTCCCATTGGATTCTTTACCCTTTTTTTTACACTTTCTGGCACCACGTATTTAAGGTTTATTTTAAGGATAGTTCCATAACTTATTTTTAAAATTTTCTCTTTTTTTGTATAAAAATATATACATTATATTGTTATACAAAAAAAATTAAAAAAATAAGTTATGGAACTACCCTTAAAATTTACCTTAAAATACGTGTTAGAAACCTCATTCTGAAAGGTAAAGTATTCACTGGGACTGATGCAGTATGGCTTTGTCAGTTTGTAGGTGAAATCAAAATGCAATTTTCATCTATTTTTGTCGGGTGTGGGACAATTGCAATTTAATATGATTTAGGTCCAGATAATTTAAGATATTTGGCATTTCTTACATAATCAATTATTTATTTTTTACTCTTACTCACAGACCTATTGTATATCCATGAAATGCGATATATTTTGACATTAAGACCTTCTATTGGCCAAAGTTATTTATCACCGGCTTTATTGGCAATGATAATCATATGGGTATAAATTTTTAGGGTTTCATTAGTCTGTGGTGAATTGGATATAACATCGGTTGGGATGTATAATATTTTTATGGGTGAATGCTCGTAGTGCCAATTGAGCCAACTCATAAGTAGGTAGTGATATGGGTTAAAAATAAACCCTAAAGACATATTTAATGTGGTATTAATTAGACCCAGAATGGTCCAAACGTGGGGCTCGCCAGATGGGCCCAAACCCTATTTATGATATTAATTTCGTAATTAATATTAAGGGTAATAACCAGCTCATGAGCAATAAGAGTCAAACAAGGATATTGCTCTTGCCTGACTTAGCCTCCAAGGAACCTACTCCAACATGGAAACTGATTCTCATAAGGAAGGAGTCTAGAACCTTCTTCAAGATGGTGACTTGCCCGCCAAGTCACCTAACCCTACTACGATTCTTGGGCTTCTCAGCCTATATAAAGGGTCTAACCCCTCATTCTCAGAACTACGTTTTTGGGTTGATTCTCAATACGAGATACGTAGGCACTCTGTGAGGACCGATCAGTCTCGAACACGAAAACAACCATTAAAGATCGAAGCTCACCAACCCTTGCATTAAATACAATTTCATAACCTAGTTTTTATTCCACAACATTTGGCGCCGTCTGTAGGAAAACAACATCAACCATGGTGAACACACGAAGAACAACAACAACTTCTACTGAGGCCTTGCCTCTAAACTCTGCTTCGCCTGTCAATGAGCAGGTACCCCCAACAACAGGGGCGATCACTCAAACTCAAGCTTCTCAACCCCCAGGGACGAATCCCCATGCTGAGTGAACATTACCTATGGTCATCCATCCAAGCCAAGAAACCAGCTCTCTTCAAATGATGGTTTCTCCTATGATTAATCCTAATCACCCGTTACCACCGGGGGTACAGATCCATACTACAGATCTCCCCATAAATACCAACCCGATTTATGGTCTGCCTAACTACCCTCCAATTACTCAAGGTTCTGGACGAAGTGGCCATGCCTTGCAGATCCGAGATCGAGAGTATGTTGATTACTCTGGCCCCTATTGTGACAACCCGGGTCAAATACCGAGCCTTTTTGGAAAATCGGGTCGAGTCCCGATTCCGAATCCGAAATAAGCCAAAGTAAACTGGCCCAAATGCAGTCAACTTGGGTAATCCACAAGCCCACCACAGGCCCCCAAAAGATCATGATTTGTTGGTGCACTTAGTAGTAGTACTTTACCTTAAAAACTGAACTAAAGCCCCAAATCTCCTCGATGTGGGACTGGGGTGTTACAAACTCCCCTACTTAAACTTCTGACGTCCTCGTCAGGCCTGAACGGATATCCCATAGGTTCCAAGATCGTTCCTCCCTAGCCATTGTGGGATAATACCGGCTGGCTTCGTGTCCCCACCTCCGGACCTCTGTCCATTGTGGGATAATACCACCAGCCTTCGTGTCCCCACCTCCGGTAACATGACGAATCAAGCTTTTCGAGAACCTGGCTCTGATACCATATGTGACAACCCGGGTCAAATCCCGAGCCTTTTTCTCTACTAACCTCCTTTGACAGCTGCTGAGAGAATCAAGGCTCATGAGGCCGAGATCTTAAGGTTGAAGGACGATATTGCGAGAAAACAAGCTAGGTTAAATCAAACTCAACCTCCTTCAACATCAGGACCAATTCCCATTATAGACTTAGAGAGGTCTTCAAGAAGGCAGAGATAGGCTGACGCCCCAACAGGAAGAACAACAAGGGTGGAAACCCCTAGGAGCAACCCCAAGGATTTGATGCCACTTGGGGATCCTGATGATCCCAAACCCCCGTTTACTAAGGAGGTGATGAATGCCCGCATCTTAAAGAAATTTAAGATGCCAACAATTAAGGCTTATGATGGAACGGGTGATTCTGCAAACCACGTTAGGACGTTCTCAAACGCACTACTACTGCAGCCTGCAAGTGACTCCTTAAAGTGTAGGGCGTTCCCTCAAACCCTGTCGGGCATGGCTTAGAGATGGTATAGTCATTTGCCTGCTAATTTAATTGGCTCCTTTAAGGAGTTGAGTGCTACTTTCATTAGTCAGTTTATCAGTGGAAGAGTTCATGAGAAAAGCTCCGTATCTCTCATGTACGTAGTGCAAGGAAAGAATGAAAACATGAGAGACTACCTCAATAGGTTCACTAAGGAGACGTTAAACATCACCGATTTTCATTAATTTATTATAGAGTTTTTATATAATTTTTTGAAATGTGGAATTGTTAAAAAATTTGGAAGCCATTGCTTGGATCCCATCTCCATACAATGGCAGTACTCTTTATTGTGGTCTAAAAATTTAAATAAATTTTTTATAAGTTTCTTTGTAAGATGATATCAAATATTAATATATCTTTTATCTTGAAAAAGTTATATGTTTTATGTTAATTTAATTTAATTTTTTAGGAAATGATGAAGAAAATGCTCCAAAACAAGGACTCTCTCGTGCAACAAATGTCATGTAGTTTCCAATGATTCCAACCAGTGGTTCATCAGCTACAAATGGAAGGAGTATAGTCCTCACCTTTCCTTAAACCCGAGGCCTTTTAGCCCGGCTTCTGGAAGAAGTATATTCCTCGTCTTCCCTCGACCCCAAGACCTTCCTTTTACCGTGGCTTCTTGAGAGGTATAGTCCTCATCTTCCGTTGAACCAAGGTCTTCCTTTTAGCTCGGTATACTCCATTGTCTTCCTTTAAACCCGAGGCCTTTCTTTCAGCCCGGCTTCTTGAGGGAGTATAGTCTTCGTCTTCCCTCGGTCCCAGCCCTTCCTTTTAGCCCGGCTTCTTGAGGGAGTATAGTTCTCATCTTCCCTCGACCCCAAGGCCTTCCTTTTACCCTGGCTTCTTGAGGGTGTATAGTCCTCGTCTTCCCTTGACCCCAACACCTTCCTTTTAGCCTCGTACACTCCCTTGTCTTCCTTTAAACCCAAGGCCTTCCTTTTAGCCCGGCTTCTTGAGGGAGTATAGTCATCCCTTGGATCCATAGGTATCTTTGCAGAATGGAAACCATGTCCAACAAACCCCCACACGGAGGCATAGGCACTCTCTCCACCAAATTTAAGGATTGGAAACCGATGAAGATATGAACATGATAGTTGCTGAGGCACCAGTTCATTTTTCCAAATCAGCTCAAATGTTCATTATGGAGATGACTTTATGAGGTTGGACTCACACTTAGGAGGATGGGAGAAGAGTACTCCAAACAAAGGACATTGCTGCAACAGTATCCGAAACTGACAAATTTGACTTTCTTGACTGATGTTATCTGAAAACACTTGTAGCAACTTGTATGCCTGTATTTGTATTACTAGCCTATGATCCGTGCTATGCACGGTTATTTTTTATATTTTTTGTTTTTTTAATAATAGATTAATTTAATTTATATATTATTAAATTTTAGTTTATATTAATTGATCAATTTTATGTTTTTATTTTTAGATTATTCAAATGATTAAACAAATTTTGATTGAACATTTTTGGTTAATTATATTTTTGATTAAAATGCATTTTTGCATCTCTTTAGTTTAACGTTATTGTATTTAAGGTTCGTTTGTTTTAGTTTATGCATTTTGTATCCCATAATTTTGAGTTTTCTGGCAATTTTCAATCCTTTTTTGATTTTTCATAAATATCCATTGAAATTTGAATTCGATTGTGATTGTAATGGTGGTGCAGTTAACTCTAACTAAGATCAAATTCAAATTGGATAAATTTAACATGAATTTAAGTATAATTAAATGGATGGTTTAATGAATAAAAAATAGATGGTTAAGATTATATCACATGTCTAACTGAGCTAATTAATTAATGCCATATACATATTCAGAATATACTAAATCCCAAATTCATAATAACATAAATATTTATTGAAATAAATATATCAAATAATTTAATTGATGTGGGCCATTTTTTAAAAAAATAATGACAATATGTATAATTTAGTTTTTTCGGCAGTTTGGTTTAATAAAAATCATACTACAGCTGATAAAAAAAATCATATTTCATTAATGACTTCTTTTCTTGGAATTTATTATTAATTTAAATTTTTTAGATCAAATTGAAATAACAAAAATATGGGCCTTTTTTACTTCTGCGTTGATACTTAAATTTTGATTTGATATTTCGGTACTTATTGAACATAAATGTATGTTTTTTTTTTGTACTCTTGCTTTGTGACATTATTTGAAATTTTTGTATTTCGACCTACTTATTTATACAAATCTATGAAATATAAATATTTTATATCTTTAAAATATAAATATTTTAATAGGTATAATTATTTCACTAATCTATTATATGTTAATACGAACTCTTCTATTTTGTGACGGTTTTTTTAAAATAATATGTTAAATCGGTTATAGTTCGATTTTTTGACAATCAACTTATATTTCTGAATTATATTTCTCTAACATTTATAAAATTTATTATTTTACATAATATTAATAAAATCAAATTTAGACTTATTTAAGAATCAAGATTTTTGAAAATTATTTTATCTGAATAATATTTCTCTTAAATAAATATCTACATTTTTAAAGATTATTCTATTTAAATTATAACATGATGTTTATAAAATTTGTGAATAATTTTATATTAATTCCAGTATATTAAAATATATAAATTATTTTTCGAAATTAGACTATTTGTATATATGGAATTTTGCTTCAATTATGTTGGTTTGGAATCTTTGGTTAGGACATTCTACACAGTTTCCCATTGGTTGTCTTTTTTTTCCTAAAATAAGTCCGATTTGATTATTTATTATTATTTATACATATGTTGAATAAATATAAAATAAGATTTTAATTTTATATTTATGAATGGTTTTTTTTGAAATTATTACATTAAATCGGGTATAGTTCTATTTTTTGTCAACCAAATTTTATTTTTGAGTTATATCCCTCGATTATTTATAAAATTTTGTTTTTTATATAATATTAATAAAATCAAATTTAGATCTATTTCAAAATCAAGATATTTGAAGATTTTTTATTTGAATAATATTCCTTTCATATAAATTTCAAATTTTTTGAAGATTAATTTTTTTAAATAATATTTCTCCAATTTTGTAAATAAATTTATATTATTTTCGATGAATTTAAGTACACAAATTATTTTACAAAAATTAGATATTGGCGCATGATAGGTCCATAATTCATCATATTTTTAATACCTATTTTATGTTCGTTTTCGTAATTTTATTAATTAATAAATTGTTTTATTTTGTTTTGTAGGAAAATAAATAAAAACATAAGGGAGGTGAAAAATACTTAAGTCAAAGAAATTGGAGGAAAAATCAAATACTTAGGAAGAAAAGGAAATTGAAGAAATTATATTCAAGATCAGATTGTAATTAAAGGATCCAAGCCCAAGTTTTTCCCTATATATATATATGGGGCTCCTCTCTTGTATTTGAGAGAACCACTTTAGACACCAATTTAGGCACCTAGAATTTTACAGTTTTTCTCTCGTCAAATTTATTCCTGCTACTCTACATTCTTCGATTAAATATTAGTTCTTACTTTTATTATTTTCACCTCGTCTTTCTTGTGTGCATGCGTTAAATAATATAAGTTTTAAGTTCTTGTCTTTGTTTTCAATGGATTAATTTGCTGCCAATCTTTCATTCACGCCGTAGACTTACTTTTAAGTTCTAGGTGATTTGATTTTGTTATTCACGTATTCACTTGGCCACCTTTTATTAATTTAATCATATTAAGATCATGTTTAATACGTATTATATATATAATTGTTTAGTTAATTTAATAATTATGTCTAGCTAAATCTTTTGCCCTAGGATGAAGATGAAGTTGATTTAATTGCTCTTGATTTCTTCTCGTTTCTATTAATTGATTCTCATATTGAAGTTTTGATAGGTTATTGTTAGATAACAAGTTTCATAGTATATGTTTGTTATATATCTTATTTGTGAAGGAAAGATGATTGATTTTAGGGTGAGTTGATATTAATTGTGATTGATTAATGGATTCGGATTCCTAGGTTTTCCATATTATTTGATAATCTTTGCTAATTAGGTTAATTAAAACTCATCTCAAATCTTATTGTCTAGTTCGCCAGAGTTAATTTTTAGGGTTTTGAAAATTCATAGTCTCTGAGGATCGATCTGTGATTGCTACAACTAAACACTGTGCGCTTGCAGTTATTTTACACATCAAGTTTTTGGCGCCGGGGACTATTGATATTTTTCACTCCTTGATATTTATTCTTCGGATTAGTTTCTTATTTTCTTTTGTTTTTTTTAGGGAATTGTGAAGTGGAGAAAAGCTTGGACAAGAAGATCGTTGGAAGACCTCGCTGTCTCTTTTGAAATTTTTGGAAGCGCTTTTCGGTATTCCGTATCACCTTTCTCTCTATTTTTATTTTCTTCATTGTTATTGAAAAAAAAATTAAATATTAAAAAACCCAAAAATATTAGTTAGTTAATTGTTTGTTAAAAACCAATTTTCTGCATCATTCATTCTCTCACATAGGATCACATCATTTAGATTTCACGTAGTGTAGTGCATCCATAAGTGTTTATTTTCTTGTTCTTTGTGTGTTGCATCATTCAATTAATCTTAAGGGTGTCACCCAATTACAAGATAAGGTGAGGGATTTCATCACCCTTTTCCTTGGCCCACAAATCACTAATTCGTTCATCTTGCATACCCTTTCCTTAATAAAATTAAGTAGATGTTGGCCCTAGGATCTCGCGCTCAATTAGGAAGAGAATCTAGGAGGAACGAATCACTAAGTATTCTTTCGTTTGGTGTTTAGGCAAGCGTGACGCTTACCTGGCTAATTTGGATTGGTGTCTAGAAAGGTGTTTAGCCTCTTGGCAATGCTTGTACCTGCCTGGCCAGTCAGGACGAATGCTTTTTGAGTTGTGACTTTTAGTAGTATCTTATTGTTAGGAGAAAGGTCTAGATTTTTCTTAGGATAATATAGATTTTTCTTATTAATTTTCCACTTTTTTTTAGGTGTTTACTTATAGCTCTTGTCTGCTATTGATTGTTTACTTCTCTTGTATGTAAAGTGCTTGGGTTCGAGACACTACATCTAGATTAGTAAGACAAACCAATCTGTCATCTCCTGAAGTAGTAAGACAACTCGAGTTTTCTTCACCCACTAGAATTGAGCCAAAAGAATTAGAAGTTCAACCCGTAGTCATGGCTGTTTCCACTACAAGGAAAACTGATGTGTACAATGGTTTTTGCCCGTTGTCTGATAGCCTGGAATAGCGTTGTCTATCGAGCAGCTGTCTCTTACCAACCTCAGACAACGGTACACAAATCGTTGTCTGATATACGTAACAACAACACACCAGGCTCAAAAAATGTTGTAGCACACCCAGAAATCACAACGCAATCGTTTAAATCTGTTGTTAGAAAATGAGGAATACAATGGTTCCTAAAAAATAAAACATTGTTCATTCGTTATGTTAACAACGATTTCTTAAAATATAACCATTGTTGGATAGCTGAGCATAAACGTTTTTGTTTCTTAAATGCTTGTTTTTGTTATTTTCATACAATAGTTTTACAATTTTGATACAGTGTTCAACTCTTTTTGGTACAATGCTTTATTGAAACTTATCCATTGTCTGATGATATTTTTAACAAGTTTTTATCAAAGATGATTTAACATTGGCTAATGATAAATGAAACAATACTTTTATTTACAATAAAAAACAAAGTTTATACAATACTAGCAATTAACCATTTTAATCGAAACCAATATTCATCTAAACAGAAACTACCATCAATATTAATCACAATAAAGCTACTACCGATACAAAATTCCCAACAAAGTACCACTACAAAGTTCAGGTGTGAACTGATCATCAAAATGGAAGAGAATTGGAGTGCAACCTTTGATTCTCATCTCAACAACCTTCTTGTGAGAATTGGAGTGCAAAGAAGGAACAAATGTTGGAATAAGTGAGCCAGCCCTCCATTTAGGTGTTTTCGTTATCTTGCAATGTAAGCATTTCCTCACTGATGCTTGCTGTTGCTGTGGTAAACTGTTGTCCATCTCTGCAGAACTTACGTGTGACTCGTTCCTAGCAAGGTCCTCCCCAATGCTTAGTTTTATCTTCTGGTTCCTCCTGATTGACATTTGATAAGAAATTCAGAACAAATTTGCACCGTCACTTCTTATATTTAAATTTCAACGAACAAAAAATTCAAGTAAAAGAAGAGAAGAAGAGACAAGTTCAAGTCGACTACCTCATAGAAAAAGAATTTTGTTTAAAAATCAATCGATTTCGGTGGAGGCTGCATATGTTCCCTAAGAATCAGAATACAATTCTGCAATTGTTTCAGAATAAATTAATATAATTTGCCTAGTAAAAATAGTCAATTTGATTAACTAATTTTTTTTTAAAAAAAACTAACTATGCAAATCAAATCCTAATGTGCCAACTGCCAACTACTCCAACCAGGGGCATAGCCTTTGTACGTAGACTAAGTTTATAAGCAAGGTAAGAAGAATTTGTAGACATTCAGCTTCTCTCTATAATAATATTCCTCTCAGACCAATAGCTCATACAGTGAAGATAACATGAAATTGAGAAAAAAACATGAAATTGAGTACAGAAGAAGATATGATAACAAGTGCTCCCCAAGCTGCAACTAGTAACATGCATAGACTAGCTATGGAAGATAAATTTACAGGATTCTCATCCTGTTCATCTAGCAGACTAGCACCATCTCTTTGGGTGGTAGAGCTATAGATCGCTGCAATCCCATAATCCGAGATGCAGTTAGACTCTTCAAAGTAGTGTAGCTGACTACTGATAGTACTACACCACCCACCTCTCCTCAACCAACTACAGCTTCTAAACACCACAGCAAAAATGCAGAAAACATTGATATACATCAGACCACGAAGAAGATTACTACAACTACAATAAAATCTTGTTCAACAAAAGGTAATAAAATTACTAGTGAAGCAAATGATGCTCAGAAAATGGTAAACAAGACTTGTAGTAAGGCTGTTACAGGTATGGAGGAGATTGGTCTGAATAATACGAGTCCTGGTGATTCGTCAAGGTACTTGTTGACAACCAGTAATACCAACCATATGAGTTCATTCTTATACTCACATCGGTGATCGGTATGAGTTCAGCAACAGTCAAACCACAGTAAGACCAACATTTGCTCTCACTCTGATATAGTAGAAGAGTACAATTTACTAATTCTGAAACTAATACGAAACCAAAAGGGAGAAAAGGTGACTACTATAGTCAAAGATAACCTGCTTCTCTCCTAGCTTAATGACACCACTTTCAATTATTTCTCTGTACAAATCATTACCCTCTCTGGTACGTTCTCCAACACAAGCAAAGACAGAGAAACCACCTGCACTTTATGCAAACACTTTCATTGTATATCTCCAAAGCAGAGAACTTTAGAAGAAATTCTCTATCCTTGTGCTAAGAATATCATATCCATAAACAATCAATGTACTAGGAAGAAGCCACTAAATGGTAATACATCATCTACATGATTAAATGGAAATTAGTTACCTTTTCTATGTAGTCATATATGTCTGCTATGGTATACTCACAAATGTCACTCATGGTGTACGTCTTTCCACTGTTCCTTTGTCCATATGCCAAAATACTTGCTGTACATTATTTTACAAGTACAGAATGATTATTAGGCTCCAACTGCAAGTCAAGAGGAAGAGAAGTGGGAAGAAAATGAAAAAAATGGATACTCACAATTGATACCATTGACAGATGAAAGGGCAACTTCCCTTACTCCTTCATTTTATACCAGTCTCGTGGAGCAGTCTGGAATAAAAACTCTGTCTAGACACCAAAAAATACCGCTAAGAAATAGCAGATACACAATGAATAATTAAACATAGTAGTACAAATTTATCACGCGCAAGCAGAAATATACTATGTAAAGAAGGCAATAGACTCATTCTGAGTTTTTTCTTCATCTGGTACACTTGAACCACCATTTGCAACACTTAGATCAAGGCCAAAACCGATCAAAGCAACAAGTGTCGGTCTGTTGAAAAAGAACTCCAATTTTGACATACATACTATCATCTGAAAAAAAGAAAAAAAAGAGGGAGAAATCAAAGCGAATGAGGCGAGAGAGACCTTAAATAAAAGCCTTCAAATGGAAAGCCCAACCGAAGAAGGCCTGAAATCAACAATAGAGTTTGATTAGTTGAAATTCAAGTGAAGATATGTAAGTAATTGAATTCAAAATGAAGAACCAAAACCCTAATTTGAAGAACCAAAACATCCACCGAAGACCAAAGTCTTCACTAACGAGCTCTAACTGAATCTTGTGAGAGAGTGAAAGTGAAAGTTAGAGCAAAAAGATGAACCCAGTGATCTAGCATTTTAATTTGTAAAGAGAGATGTGAGAGAGAGAGAGAGAGAGGGAGAGATATATTTGATTTTAGAGGATCCAATGTGGATCTGTGTTTTATGTAGTACTCCTATGTGTTTGGACACTGAGAGGAAATGGGGGAAACGAAAAATTGGGGAAGGAGAAAATGAAAATTTTGGATGAGGGGGAAATGAAATATTGGATAAGCAGGAGAATTGGGGGAAATATATTGTAATATTTGTGAGGTTGAAAATAGGGGGCGCGGGAATGAATTTAATGGAAATTTAACAAATTTTAGAAATATTTTTATTGACTTTTAAAATATACATTATTTTATTATATTTATTATATAATGTTTGTTCAACTTCGAAACCTGATGTAGGAGGATTTTCAGTGTTAACCGAGGTTCATGACTCGCGAGAAGATAATACCAAAATAAAGGCATGAGCACGCTGCTCAGGATATTCTTTGGCATGAGCACGCCGTTGGTTGACATGATCATGCCAAATTGGAAATTATTGGCAGAGACTTCTAGTGAGATATTGGGGAGATTGCGCATGATCATGCTCAGTCCTGCATGATCACGCTTGCTTTTAATAAATATTTTATTTTAATTTGGATTTGTTTTATTTCTTTTTCAATAAGGGTTTTTTATCCCAGCTATATAAACATCATCAATTGTATTGGATTATTATCGATTGAATTATAAAAACCCTAAGATTTTTTCTCTTATTTTTCTTGTGGATTCAAGAAACTCCTTGTGGATTCAAGGACCGCCTTGTGGATTCAAGGTTTATCAAGGATTTCTCGTGTAAGAGTCCTTTAAGGTTTAGCGCTTGCTTCTCCTTGGCTTCCGTGCTGCGTCAGTTGACATCAGAGCAGGCTTTTTCCTGTTTTTTTCGCTATTGATTCATTATGGGAGACGAACCAATTACCAAAAAAGATCTTGCAGAGATTACGATGGTTTTTACCGCGACTCTCAAGACTTTGACAGACAGGATGACTACGTTGACGGACAACATGAAGAATAATAGCAACCAACATAGATGTGATAAAGAAGACCTCAAGCGAGCCCCTCGAAGCGAAAAATATCACTTTAAAGTTGCTGAAGGATATTCAATTTCGGGATTGACAATGATTAATCAAGATGTCGTTGGGTTAATTCAAGTGTTGTTATTGCAAAATGTTGTCGAAGTCTTTAGGTACAAAGTTCCAACAATGTGTTTGCCTATGAAGAAACCACCATGGAGAGATAAACATCAATCAGACGTTGTTCCTCTTTTATTTTAGATTAGCAATCGGGGTCGAGTTCTTTTGAAGTGAAGGAGACTGATGTTATGCGCAATCTCCCCAATATCTCACTAGAAGTCTCTGCCAATAATTTCCAATTTGGCATGATCATGTCAACCAACGGCGTGCTCATGCCAAAGAATATCCTGAGCAGCGTGCTCATGCCTTTATTTTGCTTCTATCTTCTCGCGAGTCATGAACCTCGATTAACACTGAAAATCCTCCAACATCAAAACCGTATAGATGTTAATAGATACTCATTTTAGTGTTGGGAAAAAATAATTCAAAAATCAAAAGGCCGGGTTGTACGAGATTTTAACAAAAACGTAGTAAAAGTATTGCTTCATATCGAGGCACGATCCAGATTCACTAAACGAATTTTTTGAATGATTTTTTCAACTATCGAACCGTACATATGTTAATAAATACTCATTTTAGTGTTGGGAAAAAATAATCCAAAAATAAAAAGGCCGGGTTGTACGAGATTTTAACAAAAATGTAGTAAAAGTGTTGCTTCCTATAACGAGGCACGATCCATATACAGTTCCTATTATAAACACATACAAGAATGATTTCTTTTTCTAACTTTTTGAGCACATCACTAAAATTAGTATATAACATCATCCATACTGTTGGATCATCCAAAAAAAAATTTAAAAAAATTTATTCGAAAATTATACTAGTTTGACCAAGGAGTACTTTGATAGTTGACCGCTAAAATATCATACAAGAATGATTTGGTTTTTTCTAATTTTTTGTAAACATCACTAAAATCAGTATATAACATCATTCGTACGGTTGGATCATGGGAAAAAATTAAAAAAATAGATCATGTTCAATCGGTACGACACTAGTTAGAGGGAGTAGTACTTTTGGCGGATTTATATTATAAACACGTACAAGAATGATTTGTTTTTTACTAATTTGTTGTACACATCATTAAAATCAGTATATAACATCATCCGTGCGATTGGATCGCCTAAAAAAAATTTAAAAAAAATATTATTCAAAAATTATACTAGTTTGACCAAGGAGTACTTTGATAGTTGACCACTAAAATATCATACAAGAATGATTTGTTTTTTTCTAATTTTTTGTACACATCACTAAAATCTGTATATAACATAATTCGTACGGTTGGATCGTTGGAATTTTTTTATAAAAAAATAGATCATGTTCAATCGGTACGACACTAATTAGAGGGAGTAGTACTTTTGGTGGATTTACATTATAAACACGTACAAGAATGATTCTTTTTTTCTAACTTATTGTACACATTACTAGAATTAGTATATAACATCATCCCTATAGTTGGATCGTCCAAAAAAAAAATTTAAAAATTTATTCGAAAATTATACTAGTTTGACCAAGGAGTACTTTAATAGTTGACCATTAAAATATCATACAAGAATGATATGTTTTTTTCTAAATTTGTGTACACATCACTAAAATCAGTATATAACATCATTCCTACGGTTGGATCGTCGAAAAAAATATAAAAAAATAGATCATGTGCAATTGGTACGACATTAATTAGAGGGAGTAGTACTTTTGGCGGATTTACATTAAAAACACGTACAAAAATGTAAAAAAATTATTCGAAAATTATACTAGTTTGACCAAGGAGTACTTTGATAGTTGACCATTAAAATATCATACAAGAACATTAAACAACGGTTTTTTTTATGAAAAACTGTTGTTGTGCTTAGTATGACAAAATATTTTTTTAGAAGAAAACCGTTGTCTGATTATTTTCATTATTTCCCACCAAATTCAATTCAAATTATTTCATTATTCCCACCAAATATTTCATTATTTCCAACCAAATTCTATTCAAAATTTTTGTAGTTCAGGCAACGGTTTCATAAAAACCGTTGTCTCATCAAAATACGATTTAACAACGGTTAATTATTTCGTTGTGTGAATTGTAATAACACAATGGTATATGAAAACAGTTGTGTGAATCATACAACCGTTTATAAACGTTGTCTCAAAACAGATTAGACAATGTGCGTAAAAAAAGTTGTGCAAACTTACTCGTCTTTAAAACACCACAGTTTAAAGCCGTTGTTTGAATCAATTTACTAGACAACATTTTATAAACCGTTGTAGGGTACCTGGATTAGACAATACTTTTCTGAAGTTACAAAAAAAACCGTTGTCTCCTAATTCCAAACAATGCTTTTTTGTCCGAGCGTTGTCTGATAAGTGTTATCTGATTGCGATTTTCTTGTAGTGTTCACTCAAAGACCGTTGTTACCCTCCCCGCAGTAACCGCGAATAACTTTGAAATCAAACATCACAACATTAGCATGTTACCTAGGTTTGCTGGGGTAGAGGGAGAAGATCCATATCTTTTCATTCAAGAGTTTGAGGAAGTGTGTGCTTTACAAAAACTTCAACAACTAAGTGAGGATTCCATTAGGCTCAGACTTATTAACTTTTCTTTTAAAGATGATGCTAAACAGTGGTTGTATAGTCTACCCATTAATTCTATTTCCACGTGGGAGGGATTTGTTGCTATCTTTCTTTAAAAATATTTTCCAAACCATAAGGCAAACAGGCTTAGGAATGAAATCAACCAATTTCAACAAAATCGGAATGAGTCCTTTTGGAAATATTTTGATAGATTTAAAAAGCTATTGTCTAAATGTCCTCAACATGGTATAGAAAAATGGAGACTTTGCAAAATTCTTTATGAAGCCTTAGATAGCCAAACCACTGCTTTGTTAGAGTCTATGTGTAATGGTAAGTTTATGGATAAAGATGAAGATGAAGCTTGGAAATTTTTTGAGGAGTTAGCTGAAAAAACAATGTTGTGGGAGTCAACTAGGGAACCTAATCAAGAAGTTGAAAATTCTAACTCATCTAAGGGCTTACGCGTAGTTGGTAATTCTATTGGTAATTCGATTGCAACCGAAGCTAAGTTAGCTACAATCACTAGACGTCTAGAAGCCTTAGAAACCAACAATGTGTCATCTCAAATGTCTCTCTGTGCAAACTGTAGTTTTCCTAATCATGTGGTAGAGAATTGCTCTGAAATTGAACAAATCAATGCCATGTTTCAACCTAGAGTTAGGAATGATCCTTATGCACCCACATACAATCCTGGTTGGAAGAATCACCCAAATTTCTCATGGAACCAAGGTCAATACAATCAGTATAATCAAAATCCTCAACCTACTTTTCAAAAGCCCAATCCTGGTCCATACCCACCTCACAATCCTAATTCATATCCTCCTCAAAATCTTGGTCATTATCCAAACTCAGTTCCCTTGAATCCTCCTGGTTTTGCTGAATCTGACAAAAGATTTACTTCTTTATAAAAGAGTATGGAGGCATTACTCAAATCTCAACAATCTTTCATGCAAGTTATGACCCAAGATAGGCAGCTACTAAATTCCAACACTCAAGCCATATCTAAGCTAGGGATCCAAGTCAGTCAATTGGCAAACACAATTAGTGAGAGAGAGAAAAATCGATTTCCTAGTCAACCTGAGACTAATCCTACTACTGCTGTTCTACAAAATACTACTGCTGTTAGGCCATATTTTGAGTAAGTAAAATTACTTTCATTACATTTACCAATTTCTGCACTCTTTTAACTAGAAAAGTCCAGTCCATATTTTATGTCATTATTTCATTATTTATGTAGTCTCTTTTACTTAAATGCAGTGAACACCTGGCATTTTTAATGACCAAATATCCGGAACATGAAAATGATGAAATGTGGCTGAAGAACAAACAAAATGAGAAATTCCCAAAATGGTTTAAATAAAAGGTATTATGTGTCACTAGTACAAAACTGACCTTATACGTCGCCTCTTATACGTCGGTTCTGGCCAAAGGCGACGTATAAAGTAGTTATATACGTCGGTTCCGCATAAAGGCGACGTATAAGGTCAATTTTTAACATTTTTTACGTCGGTTGAAGAAAACGCCGACGTATAAGATCATATTATACGTCGGTTGAGGACAAGGCGACGTATAAAATGCTACTTTATACGTCGGTTGAAAAAAGGCGACGTATAAAATGCTACTTTATACGTCGGTTGAGAAAAAGACGACGTATATAATACTACTTTATACGTCGGTTGAGAAAAGGCGACGTATATAATACAACTTTATACGTCGGTTGAGAAAAGGCGACGTATATAATACAACTTTATACGTCGCTCTTAATATGACCGACGTATATAATGCTACTATATACGTCGGTTGAGGAAAAGGCGACGTATATAACGTCGCTCTTAATATAACCGACGTATAAAACCTTTAAAAGATATAACGTCTAATCGAACACCCGCGTCTATTTCCAATCTACCCTAATCTCTCTCGCCTCTCTCCCTGCGGCGCCTCCTTCTACACGAAGATGTGTGATTTCAGCCTCTCTATCGTCATTCTCAAATCTCTCTCCGTCTCCCTCATCTTTCTCCGCCCTCGACTCTCTCCCACCCCAATCTCTCCGATTAAGCGGGTCAACGCCAATTAAATTTGCAGATAAGTATCTAAAAACTGGGGGTGCTGTAAAGCTGGTTTTGATGATTGATTGTTTGTGTTATGTTTGAGATATTAGGGTTTTGGATGAATTTATATGTGTTTTTGTGTGTGTGTGTATGTTGATTTTTGAATTTATCTGTATTTTTGTGTATCAATGTATGTATTTAGGGTTTTATTTGAATTATTTAGAAATTTTGTGTTTGTGTATTGTGTTTGGATCTGTATTTCTAATTGAATTTTTGCTGCTGATTTTATTGGATTTTTATGTAATTTTAAGTTGAATTGATGTGTAGGATTACATAACTGGATGAATGCTATGAATTTGGTGTGAGACGTAGTTTGTGTTAATTTATATTTCGTATGTGTTAATTTTGAGATTTTAATGTCTGCATTTCATAATGTTCATACTTAATACTTATGTTCATACTTATGTTCATACTTATGTTCATACTTATGTTTGAAGGATAGGGACATCAGAACATTTACTTCTATAGAGGAGGTAATTACTTTACATTGAGAATCATACCTGCAACGTGTTAA
This sequence comes from Kitagawia praeruptora, assembly GCA_037693485.1. Classification (NCBI taxonomy): domain Eukaryota; kingdom Viridiplantae; phylum Streptophyta; class Magnoliopsida; order Apiales; family Apiaceae; genus Kitagawia; species Kitagawia praeruptora. The sequence continues at coordinate 132,987,120 of CM075347.1, forward strand.
TAGTGGCTTTAGTGCTAATTGCTAAATTATATGTTTAATACTATTTATATATTTCCTTTCTTGTATCAGCTTCTTTAAAGGTTTCAGTTCTTAGAATGCAGATATAATTCAAGTACAACTCCTGCTGAGTAGATCGGTTAACAAACAAAAGTCTACTTCACCATCTGCTGAATTTTTTCCAGGTATGAAAAATTTATAGGAAAAGGCGGTTGCATGACTTTTTTGGCCTAAATTTGATTTCCACTCATGAATTGCCATGCTTTGTTTGAGTTCCATGGAGTTACTGTAACCTATTTTCCAGATAAAGTAAAGATCCACAAAGAACATAACTTTGTTTAACGTTATATTACTATCGCCTATCCAACTTACAGCCTTTTCTTTAAGATATTTATATTCTTACATCATCCACCTATTTAAGTCGGCTATCACAATCACCACTAAAATGGAAGATCCCTACTCATTAGAGGTGCGAGATTCATGGTATGTGTTGTATTCTAAAATTGAAACTTATTACATTTTATGGTCACTATTATATTTGCTTCTAATATTTTCCCCAAATGTAATGCTTACAGCTTAGATCCCTGAATGTTCATTAAATATCTTTGTCTTGAACAGTTTTTGAAGAGCTACAGATACAAGTGCTTATAATCTATCAGATTACAGAAGTTAGGATGCTTACTTTGGTAGACATGATATTAGAGATTAATAAATCTTTTTTGTTAGTAACAACAGTATTTTATTCTGTCTATATGTCTTTGTAACATTGTACTGTCAAATTATTGATACCTACTGTATACATGAATTATAAGTATATGCTTCAAGAATTAAATCCCATGTTCTCTTCCATATAACTAGATTTAAAATATTAACAATGGTAATTTATGTTTCTCTTACAGCTCCTGAAGAAACTAAACTTTTGGTTGTGGATTACAAACTAGAAGTGCTTTGTTATGCTGCAAAGGAACTTTCCATTGCTTCTGCAATTTCGAACCTACTCATCCCTGCACTAACTGACCAGTTACATGCAGTTAAAACAACAATTTTTCCTGATCTCTTTACACAAAAATCAAATGTAAGATGCAAATTCATATTCTGTATTCTTTTTTACTAATTAGAAAGAATATGACGCGCCAGTTGTGGGCTGATAGACACCTCAGAGAAATTCTGACCCGAAAAAGCCTTCCACTGAATGAATTTGGATGTTTATTAAGTATCTTTTCCGTTGCAGATATATCCATATCACTTCAGTCCTCCTGGGGTTTCACATCCAATAACTGTTATATATGAATTAACTTATGGGGAAACGGAAATGAAGCAAGGTGCAGCTTTCTCTGACTTTCTCTTTGAAATGTATTGCGTATATTTTGGAAGAAAAATACTACTATCTGTCATGTTTAAAACGTGTTGGCAAGTTGTTGGTTCCTGAAATTTGTGGTGTTGAAGTGTTTGCTTCCCTAAGTATTTTGTTATGGATGGAAGATAAACGGTTGAATTTTATACAGAGTAGTATTTTGTTTATTAACCTTTGTCATGGTGCCATGATGTTTTGAGTATGCTTGCAGTCACGGTACTATGACTCTATGAGCATTCTAACATTTTTTTAAAGCTTGCTCTCTGCAGTGGAAGTTCGAAGGCTTCTTCACATGAGGCTAGGGCTACCTTTCGATCGTCCTCTTCTAAGAATTGCAAATGCCATTAATGTATCTCAACCAAATGGTAAGCTTTCATAATGTCTGCATTTGGTGTCTGTTGAGTATAATCTAATATGTCAGATGTATGTGGTTGCTCAGTTCTTGCATAGAGTTTTAATTTTATTCAAATTCTTGACAATCAGATTAGGAACTTTTAAGTTTTAATTCTGTTTAAATTTTTGATAGTCAAATTACAACAGAATAACTTTTAAGTGACTGTTTTGCCTAGCAAGCTAGCAGTAAGTGGAGGTTGTTCTTTTTTGCTTATCTAGATGTTCTATTAGCCTTTCCTATTACTGTGACTTGACTGTTGATGTTGTGTAACTGTCCTGTGCAGGGTACTGGAAAACTTGCAGCCTTTAAAGGGAATGGATGCTCGGCTGCGAGGGATATGGAGTTATCTTGATCTTGTTATCTTCAACGAACTGAAAATGACGAGCACTACTGGAGATGCTCTAATTTCCTTAAATTTTACATTTTATGCACCATATGCATATGTATTAAAGTTAGAAGAGAGATGGATAAATAAATACGAAATACCTTCTTGTTGAAGTTGATTCTTGAGTATTATTTAGTATTATTTCTTGTAGATATGGTTTTTGGTTGTACAAAACTTTGTTATAATATATAAGTTTATACATTGTTCAATAGGTTCATGGGAATGGGTACAGAGAAATTGAAAAATTATTATTTTTTTAATTTTTTTGACAATATACGTCGGTTCTTATATTTAACCGACGTAAAAGGTCATTTTTGTACTAGTGACATTATACGTCGGTGTTTTTGAACATTTTACGTCGGCTTTTTTTCGGCTTTTTTTCTACATTATACGTCGGCTTTTTCAACATTATACGTCGGCTTTTTCAACATTATACGTCGGCCTTCGTCGACATTATACGTCGGCTTTTTAGCGACGTATATTTAGACTTTATACGTCGCCTTTTTAACCGACGTAAAAGACTCGTGACTTTATACGTCGCCCCTCTATACGTCGCCATTTAACCGACGTATAAGACATATTTAACCGACGTAAAAAGCCAATTTTGTACTAGTGTGTGTTTAGTAATAGCTTTCTGCATGTTTTACAAACTACTGCTCATATTAATCATTTTGTAACTTGTTTTTTTTAAGATTGCTTCAGATTTGGTTGATGAAAAAGAGATATCGTAGGAGATAAGATGGATCGCAGATGAGCCTAACAAGGCTGTGCCTACGTTCAACGACTACAAAATGGACGGAGTTACCTTTGCTACCAAGGATCGTGATGATACGCGTCAAGTTCAATGTAGTGGTGTGTGCGTTGAAGATGATACAATGATAGTGCAGGGTAAGGATCAAAATATTGAGTACACATCACATACATATTATGGAGTTATAACAAGTATATGGGAATTGGACTATAACTACTTTAGGGTCCCTATTTTTCAGTGCAAGTGGGTAGATATAAACAAAGGGGTCAAGGAAGATGACTTGGGTTATATATTGGTTAATTTGAATAGGCTGGGGTTTTCAAACGATCCATTTGTGTTAGCAAAACATGTTAAGCAAGTTTGTTTCATCGACGATCATCTTGATAAATTATGGTCCGTGGTGTTGAAACTACCCGAGAAAAATTACTATGAAGATAGTGATGATGAAAATGAGGGATCCGTGGAAGTAGAACTTGAGAATGACTGTTTTGTGCCCAATTTACCCGATGTTCATTTACTTGAGGAAGAGGAACATATCTACATGCGAGATGACGTAGATGAAACAATTCAACTTTCTTGAAGTAATTTAATTTATGTACTTTTAATTACATCAACTTTGTAATATGATAATTGCGTTTGCTACTTTGAACATAACAGTTCTTGATTGATGTTTTGTTTCCTGATGTTTGTTTGGTATGGCATTGTATTGCCTTTGATGTTTGTTATGTTTTGGCAGGGGTGCCAAATTCCAGTTAATTTTTTTTTCCTATTGTAAAATCAGACAACGGTTTTTAAGTACCAAACGCTTGTGTGACAACTAAAGAACTTAGAGTTCAAAACCATTGTGTGTTGCATGCAATTCAGACAACAGTATTCACAAACCATTATCTGATTAAATTTTATACAACATCTATCAAAACACTTGTCTGATTTTAACAACATTTTTTGAAAGCATTGTTGAAAGCATTGTCTGAAGAAACTTCAGACAATGCTTTCTAAAAGCGTTGTTAAAATCAGACAATAGTATTTAGTCATTGTTGTGTGAATACTTTTGAAGCAACATGTGAAAAAACAGTTGTCTAAGTTTTACAACGCTTTTGAGAACCATTGTAAGACAACAAGTTAAACAACAGCACTTTCAAAAACCGTTGTAAAATGGATGTCTTTTTTTATCTTCTAGACAACACTTTTTCGTCAAAGTGTTGTCTGATGAGTGTCGTCTGATTTAGTTTTTCTTGTAGTGTGTTGTGGATCCCTAAAAAAAAAATTGATCGGGTAGCCGATCACAGTGAAAACATTGCAACGTGGCAACTCAATAGTTAATGTATGCGATAATATTTAATAGGTGTGATGTAAGCATGATATATAGTTGTCTTAGTAAAACAACTATGATGTATATGATGCATAGTAATTTAATAAGGTTGTTTTGTTGTATGGAAACAGATTCATTGGCTCTTAAAATTTTAAATGTTTTCAAAGAACCTCATGTTATGCTAAAATCGAATATCAATACATTTGGGTAATGCTTCCTCTCGAATATATTTGTGGAAGTAGAAGGCATAAACAAATACTCATACGGGCTTTGAGTGTCCTCTATGTGGCTATCTGGTCCATCTGTGTACCATCTCTTGGTCAATCTCTGTACTATCTCTACCTTAACTCTTGGACCATCTCAACAAAACACAAAGAAGACTTTGCAATGGTTTTCTTGTCCATTTGAAGACCCTCTTGGCAATACTCTTTCAATTGTTAGATTTTCTCAAACTCTCAATTCTCTTCGTTTAATTTTATTAGTCTATTTTTAACTTTTTGCCTCTAAATATAGGTACGAGGATTCTAGAGTTAATTGATATCTAGTGTAATCATTCAGGTAATTTAAGACAAAGAAACGACTAGGTTTCTATCTTTGTCAGTTTACAGGTAAAATCAAAATACAATTTTCATCTATTTTTTTGGGTGTGGGACAATTGCAATTTAATATGATTTAGGTCCAGATAATTTAACTATTTGGTTTACTGCATTTCTTACATAATCAATTATTTATTTTGACTCTTACTCACAGACTTATTTTATGTTGAAATAAGAACATAACTGATGTGTAATAGGATTAATAAGAAAGAATAAATATGATGAAACTGATATGTACAAAGAGAAAGATATCTTAAAGACTACATTGTATATTGCTTGTTGTTACAATAATAAAGTACAAGATGTTATTTAAAAGAAAAACTGCCCATAGTGAGTGGCTAGTAAACTAGCTAGGTAAAACAAATCACTCACTTTCCTAAATAAACTCCACTCCAATCTTTATTTTCTAAGACTCCTCAAATCACTCTAACAACTAATCGATCAAATCAAACAATAATTTTCTTGACGTAAATAAAGAAACTAATTACCAAGTTTAAGATTAATCCCAACATTCTCCCCCTTAATCTTAAACTCGTCATCAGTCCATTTGACTTTAAACTTTCTGTACCCCTCTGGCACTTCACACGGGCAATTCACATTTGCTCGTATGGCACATCGATACCTGTACCCGTCTGGTACGTCGACTCCTGCGCGCCCACCGGCACGAAATTCTGTCACTCTTCTCGAGTAGAAAACCTTTGCGCTACTAGTATCCGCGCCATCTGCGCAACTAGTATTCGCGCACCATTTTTTCGAATACACACCCAAGTTATCGAGTGATTAAATCTAATTTAATCACTACCCTGATATACTATCTAAGTTGCAAACATCCCCACGAGTCGATTTAGAGAAGATGATTGAAACCCAACAATCCCTCCCCCAGCATTTACAGATGCTTCCCTTGGGACTAGGTAGGATCATAATCCTCCCCCCAGCATCTGCCACACTCAATCCTGAATAAATGCCTTCTATAGAAACTCGAACTCGTGACTTTGCAAACTTCATCAGCCCGTATGGCTCTCATCCTGCCTGCACTCAGACAAAGTTCAACTCATTAGCCCGTATGGCTCTCTTCCTGCCTGCACTCAGACAAGGATCCAGACGTGTGCACATAACTGTCAACATCAATATTGCTTTCATTTGCACTCAGCAGTCAACATCGATGTTGCTTTCGACGTCTATATATAGTAACCAGCTCACACACTCTTTACTTTCTTGACAACCCCAACGTCATCATATTCACATTACTTTGACCTGCAACTCTCCGATTGTTGCGTCACAGCAGTACTACCGCCCCAGTCTACCACAATTCACTCCATACCCCGACCATAATATCACAAGTCACAGCAGCCCTGCACCAACTAGTTTAACATTTGCCGCAATAACCACTCATTTCTTCTGTTACTGCTGCTGTTGAATACAAAGTAGCTTTGGCTTACTTTGTCGAAGATCTTCACTCATGAGATTACAAGAAACCAAGACTATATTAAAACCAACTGGTGACACCATTAAAAGTGTTCCTCCCCTTTCTTTTCCAATAAACTTCCAAACTTATGGAACAAAGAATTTTTCTTCTTCTGACTTTACTCCTTTTTCTGACAAGAACGATACATTTATCTGGTCAAAGCTCTCATTTTCTGCCTCTTCATCAAATTCTTTCTCTAGCTCCAAAAATCTCTATCTTCAACCTTGTAGCTTTCTCACATCTTAAACTCAGCTTCTACCTTAATAAGAAAGAATAAATATGATGAAACTGATATGTACAAAGAGAAAGATATCTTAAAGACTACATTGTATATTGCTTGTTGTTACAATAATAAAGTACAAGATGTTATTTAAAAGAAAAACTGCCCATAGTGAGTGGCTAGTAAACTAGCTAGGTAAAACAAATCACTCACTTTCCTAAATAAACTCCACTCCAATCTTTATTTTCTAAGACTCCTCAAATCACTCTAACAACTAATCGATCAAATCAAACAATAATTTTCTTGACGTAAATAAAGAAACTAATTACCAAGTTTAAGATTAATCCCAACATTCTCCCCCTTAATCTTAAACTCGTTATCAGTCCATTTGACTTTAAACTTTCTGTACCCCTCTGGCACTTCACACGGGCAATTCACATTTGCTCGTATGGCACATCGATACCTGTACCCGTCTGGTACGTCGACTCCTGCGCGCCCACCGGCACGAAATTCTGTCACTCTTCTCGAGTAGAAAACCTTTGCGCTACTAGTATCCGCGCCATCTGCACAACTAGTATCCGCGCACCATTTTTTCGAATACACACCCAAGTTATCGAGTGATTAAATCTAATTTAATCACTACCCTGATATACTATCTAAGTTGCAAACATCCCCACGAGTCGATTTAGAGAAGATGATTGAAACCCAACAATCCTTCCCCCAGCATTTACAGATGCTTCCCTTGGGACTAGGTAGGATCATAATCCTCCCCCCAGCATCTGCCACACTCAATCCTGAATAAATGCCTTCTATAGAAACTCGAACTCGTGACTTTGCAAACTTCATCAGCCCGTATGGCTCTCATCCTGCCTGCACTCAGACAAAGTTCAACTCATTAGCCCGTATGGCTCTCTTCCTGCCTGCACTCAGACAAGGATCCAGACGTGTGCACATAACTGTCAACATCAATATTCACTACTACAAAATTGAACTTGCATAGCGCTTTTTTCAAGGCTTGCATAGCGCTTTTGAACGCTGTATAGGCCACCGCTATTGAAGTTCAAATCACTTGGATAGCGTTTTTTTTGCCGCTCTCTAAGTATTGCTCTTAGATAGCATTTTCAGAAGCGCTATTGAAGTATATAACGATTTTGATGGCTTCATCTTGTATAGCATCTTCTATAGCGCTTTATAAAATGCTATGCTAGTATATTTTTTTAAAAATTTTAATTTTATATATTCTGTCCTTTTTTTAACCTGATATATCCCTCAAAATCAAATACAAACCAAACAAAAACTTGCCAACTCCAATAACACAAACTAGAAACTCCAATTAAATAGCATCTCTCCGTAAGTAACAGATTTCATAAATTAAAATATATTAACAAAGTCATACATCAGATGATAAAGACTTGGGATAGTACAAAATAAAAAAAATGATAGACAACTATTTATTTAAAAGCTTCCCCTTAAGAAACCGATTGTACAAAAATTCTGCCCAATTATCTCAAAAGCAAACCATCTTCTCGTGATTATAGCAAATCTTCTACCTCGACCTAGCATATGCTCTTCTTTTCTCTAGTAAAACTCCCTCCATCACAGGATCCTTTTCCTCTTTCAGATGCTACATACACCAATAAAACAAAATGATATTAATAGTCTTTAACAAATTTTAAATGCTTAACCAATAATAACATACTAGAATACTATACAGAATCATGCAGAAATAATAACCTGTAGTTGCAGAAATCTGGACAAGTGCATAACAAAATAAATTGCAGAATTGAAACCTACAGAATGCATTTAAAAACACTTATAAACACTTATAAACAGGAATAATATGCAGGAAAGAATTTGCAGAAAAATTAAAATTTGAAAGAACTCCACCAATTCATTTTTAAAGCATCTACTGAATAGCTAATAGCAGCTAAAGTCTACACATAGATACACGTTCAAAAAAAACACAAAGGAAATTTACTACATTTTGAGATCAATGAAAGAAAATCAAGCATTCATTTAAGGTATGGGAGGAAATAGTCCTATAATGATCTGGCAAGAAAAATATGCAGATGACGCTTTGCATAACTTCGTTGGAAGACAAAAGGTGAAGAAAATATCATCCACCAAGAAAAAAGAAAACAAATCATGCTTGCTAAAAACTATGCCACGATAAGGAAACATGATACTGTAATATCAGTTATATAACTCATACCATAGAATCTAAACAGCCAGTCGGACTCCTTCCATAGTTATTGAACTTCAGTTAATGATTCCTGGAGAAAACAGAAGTACATATTTTATTATTTCAGACATTCTACTAAGAAATGGTTAATGAGAATAAGGAGATATAACATAGCATACATCTGTCCTTCTGAAATATATAAATAAATCTAAACCGCAAATAAAGTAAACCCAGTACTTACACTGGATTGGTTTGTTTATTGGTTCTGGAGTTCCAAGATTTGCAAATTCGAGACAATCTAGTTTGTCAACCTGAGGAAAAATAAATAAAATGGGAGGCAAAAACATAATGATATCATGACTCACATCTCGGTGACATGAACTAGTGAAGGATCAACATTTTTTTTTGTTAAAAGAAAAGTACTTACATAAGTTTGACCCTCATTCCAACCAGGATCCTTATCCGAAAGCAGGCTGACATATTGCTCCATAGCTACCTCTGGACTCATGTTCCCCAGCTTTTGCCAAGCATTCCTTGCACAACGTAATCAGTTTGCTCCATCACTCACACATAGCAGCTGTACAACTCTAAATTCTTTCTTTTGTGTTTGAGAAGTACACCTTAATTAATACAACTCTAAATTTTGTCAAAAAAAAAAGATTTAGTAACAACTTCCAACATTTTTTAACGCACTCGGAATATTAATCAATGCATTTCTGGAATGTATAAACTATTTGCTGCTATCAATAAGATCCAACATTCAAGCGTGTCACAGCATAACACACCATTCACTGACACCAAGTTTATATAGAACACAGATGTTAAGAATGGAGTTGTTATGGCTTAATGTGTGATATCATAACACACCTTGATTTTCAGGCATGCTTTCTGTCTTCCAGAACCCAACTTGTCGCTGCCAAGGATAGAAAGAAAAGAGATGAACTACCATGGGAATGAGGACATTACTAAAGGGGGGTGGGGGTGGGGGTGGGGGTGGGGGTGGGGGAGGGGGGAAGGATAAATGAAAACTATCAAAATGTGATGAATATACAGCTAGCCAATACATCATTAGGATGATAGAATACCTCAGGAAAATATGATGATGGAGACAGGGCATGTACCTCAGGAAAATATGATGATGCAATGCTAAAACAGGAAGAGTAACTGATATGTCTCCACAGATGCAATATTTCAGCCCAGTAATGATACAGAGTCTGAAATATGTGGTACGATCAAACATTGTATCACTGCACTGAATGAAGATTGTTCCCTTTGTTGCCTTCATTTGTTCTGCTTTTCCCACTCCATCTCCAACTAGCCATATCTTTATATATAAAAAATAATAACCTCAAATTTAGATCAACTTCACTTTTCTTGAGGTCATAAGAACTATGATTTTCTTAAGTATATCATGTTACCTTTTGGGAATAATCTTTCGAAAGGGTTAAATTTTTCTGAGCTTCAGTACCACATTTTTCTTTAAGCATTATATATTCATCTTCATTAGGAATGGATACCTAGTGCAACCCATTTCCAAATTGTGTTAGAATATTAAAAACCAAAGCAACGCCTCCCAGGGCATAGTTGAAATTCAGATATGTCATGGAATTTATACCTGAGTGCCCTTTTGACACAAGACTATAGCAATAGAACTAGAGACCTTGGATAAATTGCCTCTAACGGAAACTTGAGTTGTTCCCTTGGGAATGCTATTCAGCACAACAGCAACTGCTAGGCTACTCCCATCAACCAACTTCACCTTTAGCTGAGGATTCCTTCTTATGAAAAGCTCGCCATTTCCATTCACCTCTTCTTCCTATACATTTCAAGTACCGAATTAACACAACCATAAATTTTAACATGATATCTTAAATATTAATAACAGAACGTGCCTGATTATGGAGACCTAGAGTTAACATTGTGGTTCCTTTCTCCTCAGCTTCAAGTATAGCATCCTCAATGAGGCTATTGATGTGTTCTCTTTGTCTAAGTATAGAGTACTGCAATAAACATAGCAGAGCATCAAAATGAAATATACTATACATTAAATCAAATTAGTTTAATCAAATTAAATAGATAAGTTTAAGCAGTATAATCTAGACTTACTTGTGAACTGAGAAGCCAAACCCCACACCGAAATTGAAGCCAATACCTTTTAATCTTGAAGCAGCTACAAAATAGAAACATCAAACTAAAAAAAACAGCCATTTGAAATCACAAACTATACATAAACAACCAAATTCGATTTAACTCGGTAGGACTCAGAATAAAACAAGAAAAATATTCTGGGTTTGGGGTTTGAGTGTGTGTCGTGGGATTCGTGGGTATTGAAATCGAGGGAGAAAAATAAACAAACCAATTAAACCCAAAATTGAGAAGAACAGAGTAATAGAATAAATCGATTACAGAACAAATCGAAACCCAGATCAACAAACCCAAATCGAAACCCATTGAATCGCAGTTGAAATCGTAGAGGTGTAAGTACCGATTGAACTGCGAGTTGTAGATGAAGATGATAAGTTGAAGTGGCCGCCAGGGAGTGATGGGATCACTTAGGTTTTTTTACTAATTCATATACGTATATAGTGATACAATTAATAAATATAATTAAAAATATGTTGTTAATTTGAAGAGCCCTTCTCAAAACGCTATAGTAGTGTTTAATAACGAATAAAAAATAAATAAAAAGTACTTGAAAAATGGTAGCTTCAATAGCGCTTGTAGAAATGCTATATAAATTTAAGTTAGCATAGCGTTTTCTGAAAAAACGCTATATAATAATTTTTATTTTTATTCCTATTTATTTTTATTCAGCTGCATAATTCTTTGCATAGCGTTTTTTATGAAAGCGCTATTGAAGAGGTCCACTTACATAGCACTTCTGAAAAAACGCTATGCAAGTGATAACTCCTAAGTTAAAATTTGTAGTAGTGATTGCTTTCATTTGCACTCAGCAGTCAACATCGATGTTGCTTTCGACGTCTATATATAGTAACCAACTCACACACTCTTTACTTTCTTGACAACCCCAACGTCATCATATTCACATTACTTTGACCTGCAACTCTCCGATTGTTGCGTCACAGCAGTACTACCGCCCCAGTCTGCCACAATTCACTCCATACCCCGACCATAATATCACAAGTCACAGCAGCCCTGCACCAACTAGTTTAACATTTGCCGCAATAACCACTCATTTCTTCTGTTACTGCTGCTGTTGAATACAAAGTAGCTTTGGCTTACTTTGTCGAAGATCTTCACTCATGAGATTACAAGAAACCAAGACTATATCAAAACCAACTGGTGACACCATTAAAAGTGTTCCTCCCCTTTCTTTTCCAATAAACTTCCAAACTTATGGAACAAAGAATTTTTCTTCTTCTGACTTTACTCCTTTTTCTGACAAGAACGATACATTTATCTGGTCAAAGCTCTCATTTTCTGCCTCTTCATCAAATTCTTTCTCTAGCTCCAAAAATCTCTATCTTCAACCTTGCAGCTTTCTCACATCTTAAACTCAGCTTCTACCTTAATAAGAAAGAATAAATATGATGAAACTGATATGTACAAAGAGAAAGATATCTTAAAGACTACATTGTATATTGCTTGTTGTTACAATAATAAAGTACAAGATGTTATTTAAAAGAAAAACTGCCCATAGTGAGTGGCTAGTAAACTAGCTAGGTAAAACAAATCACTCACTTTCCTAAATAAACTCCACTCCAATCTTTATTTTCTAAGACTCCTCAAATCACTCTAACAACTAATCGATCAAATCAAACAATAATTTTCTTGACGTAAATAAAGAAACTAATTACCAAGTTTAAGATTAATCCCAACATTCTCCCCCTTAATCTTAAACTCGTCATCAGTCCATTTGACTTTAAACTTTCTGTACCCCTCTGGCACTTCACACGGGCAATTCACATTTGCTCGTATGGCACATCGATACCTGTACCCGTCTGGTACGTCGACTCCTGCGCGCCCACCGGCACGAAATTCTGTCACTCTTCTCGAGTAGAAAACCTTTGCGCTACTAGTATCCGCGCCATCTGCACAACTAGTATCCGCGCACCATTTTTTCGAATACACACCCAAGTTATCGAGTGATTAAATCTAATTTAATCACTACCCTGATATACTATCTAAGTTGCAAACATCCCCACGAGTCGATTTAGAGAAGATGATTGAAACCCAACAATCCCTCCCCCGGCATTCTTGGGACTAGGTAGGATCATAATCCTCCCCCCAGCATCTGCCACACTCAATCCTGAATAAATGCCTTCTATAGAAACTCGAACTCGTGACTTTGCAAACTTCATCAGCCCGTATGGCTCTCATCCTGCCTGCACTCAGACAAAGTTCAACTCATTAGCCCGTATGGCTCTCTTCCTGCCTGCACTCAGACAAGGATCCAGACGTGTGCACATAACTGTCAACATCAATATTGCTTTCATTTGCACTCAGCAGTCAACATCGATGTTGCTTTCGACGTCTATATATAGTAACCAGCTCACACACTCTTTACTTTCTTGACAACCCCAACGTCATCATATTCACATTACTTTGACCTGCAACTCTCCGATTGTTGCGTCACAGCAGTACTACCGCCCCAGTCTGCCACAATTCACTCCATACCCCGACCATAATATCACAAGTCACAGCAGCCCTGCACCAACTAGTTTAACATTTGCCGCAATAACCACTCATTTCTTCTGTTACTGCTGCTGTTGAATACAAAGTAGCTTTGGCTTACTTTGTCGAAGATCTTCACTCATGAGATTACAAGAAACCAAGACTATATCAAAACCAACTGGTGACACCATTAAAAGTGTTCCTCCCCTTTCTTTTCCAATAAACTTCCAAACTTATGGAACAAAGAATTTTTCTTCTTCTGACTTTACTCCTTTTTCTGACAAGAACGATACATTTATCTGGTCAAAGCTCTCATTTTCTGCCTCTTCATCAAATTCTTTCTCTAGCTCCAAAAATCTCTATCTTCAACCTTGCAGCTTTCTCACATCTTAAACTCAGCTTCTACCTTAATAAGAAAGAATAAATATGATGAAACTGATATGTACAAAGAGAAAGATATCTTAAAGACTACATTGTATATTGCTTGTTGTTACAATAATAAAGTACAAGATGTTATTTAAAAGAAAAATTGCCCATAGTGAGTGGCTAGTAAACTAGCTAGGTAAAACAAATCACTCACTTTCCTAAATAAACTCCACTCCAATCTTTATTTTCTAAGACTCCTCAAATCACTCTAACAACTAATCGATCAAATCAAACAATAATTTTCTTGACGTAAATAAAGAAACTAATTACCAAGTTTAAGATTAATCCCAACATTCTCCCCCTTAATCTTAAACTCGTCATCAGTCCATTTGACTTTAAACTTTCTGTACCCCTCTGGCACTTCACACGGGCAATTCACATTTGCTCGTATGGCACATCGATACCTGTACCCGTCTGGTACGTCGACTCCTGCGCGCCCACCGGCACGAAATTCTGTCACTCTTCTCGAGTAGAAAACCTTTGCGCTACTAGTATCCGCGCCATCTGCACAACTAGTATCCGCGTACCATTTTTTCGAATACACACCCAAGTTATCGAGTGATTAAATCTAATTTAATCACTACCCTGATATACTATCTAAGTTGCAAACATCCCCACGAGTCGATTTAGAGAAGATGATTGAAACCCAACAATCCCTCCCCCAGCATTCTTGGGACTAGGTAGGATCATAATCCTCCCCCCAGCATCTGCCACACTCAATCCTGAATAAATGCCTTCTATAGAAACTCGAACTCGTGACTTTGCAAACTTCATCAGCCCGTATGGCTCTCATCCTGCCTGCACTCAGACAAAGTTCAACTCATTAGCCCGTATGGCTCTCTTCCTGCCTGCACTCAGACAAGGATCCAGACGTGTGCACATAACTGTCAACATCAATATTGCTTTCATTTGCACTCAGCAGTCAACATCGATGTTGCTTTCGACGTCTATATATAGTAACCAGCTCACACACTCTTTACTTTCTTGACAACCCCAACGTCATCATATTCACATTACTTTGACCTGCAACTCTCCGATTGTTGCGTCACAGCAGTACTACCGCCCCAGTCTGCCACAATTCACTCCATACCCCGACCATAATATCACAAGTCACAGCAGCCCTGCACCAACTAGTTTAACATTTGCCACAATAACCACTCATTTCTTCTGTTACTGCTGCTGTTGAATACAAAGTAGCTTTGGCTTACTTTGTCGAAGATCTTCACTCATGAGATTAGAAGAAACCAAGACTATATCAAAACCAACTGGTGACACCATTAAAAGTGTTCCTCCCCTTTCTTTTCCAATAAACTTCCAAACTTATGGAACAAAGAATTTTTCTTCTTCTGACTTTACTCCTTTTTCTGACAAGAACGATACATTTATCTGGTCAAAGCTCTCATTTTCTGCCTCTTCATCAAATTCTTTCTCTAGCTCCAAAAATCTCTATCTTCAACCTTGCAGCTTTCTCACATCTTAAACTCAGCTTCTACCTTAATAAGAAAGAATAAATATGATGAAACTGATATGTACAAAGAGAAAGATATCTTAAAGACTACATTGTATATTGCTTGTTGTTACAATAATAAAGTACAAGATGTTATTTAAAAGAAAAACTGCCCATAGTGAGTGGCTAGTAAACTAGCTAGGTAAAACAAATCACTCACTTTCCTAAATAAACTCCACTCCAATCTTTATTTTCTAAGACTCCTCAAATCACTCTAACAACTAATCGATCAAATCAAACAATAATTTTCTTGACGTAAATAAAGAAACTAATTACCAAGTTTAAGATTAATCCAAACATTCTCCCCCTTAATCTTAAACTCGTCATCAGTCCATTTGACTTTAAACTTTCTGCACCCCTCTGGCACTTCACACGGGCAATTCACATTTGCTCGTATGGCACATCGATACCTGTACCCGTCTGGTACGTCGACTCCTGCGCGCCCACCGGCACGAAATTCTGTCACTCTTCTCGAGTAGAAAACCTTTGCGTTACTAGTATCCGCGCCATCTGCGCAACTAGTATCCGCGCACCATTTTTTCGAATACACACCCAAGTTATCGAGTGATTAAATCTAATTTAATCACTACCCTGATATACTATCTAAGTTGCAAACATCCCCACGAGTCGATTTAGAGAAGATGATTGAAACCCAACAATCCCTCCCCCAGCATTTACAGATGCTTCCCTTGGGACTAGGTAGGATCATAATCCTCCCCCCAGCATCTGCCACACTCAATCCTGAATAAATGCCTTCTATAGAAACTCGAACTCGTGACTTTGCAAACTTCATCAGCCCGTATGGCTCTCATCCTGCCTGCACTCAGACAAAGTTCAACTCATTAGCCCGTATGGCTCTCTTCCTGCCTGCACTCAGACAAGGATCCAGACGTGTGCACATAACTGTCAACATCAATATTGCTTTCATTTGCACTCAGCAGTCAACATCGATGTTGCTTTCGACGTCTATATATAGTAACCAGCTCACACACTCTTTACTTTCTTGACAACCCCAACGTCATCATATTCACATTACTTTGACCTGCAACTCTCCGATTGTTGCGTCACAGCAGTACTACCGCCCCAGTCTGCCACAATTCACTCCATACCCCGACCATAATATCACAAGTCACAGCAGCCCTGCACCAACTAGTTTAACATTTGCCGCAATAACCACTCATTTCTTCTGTTACTGCTGCTGTTGAATACAAAGTAGCTTTGGCTTACTTTGTCGAAGATCTTCACTCATGAGATTACAAGAAACCAAGACTATATCAAAACCAACTGGTGACACCATTAAAAGTGTTCCTCCCCTTTCTTTTCCAATAAACTTCCAAACTTATGGAACAAAGAATTTTTCTTCTTCTGACTTTACTCCTTTTTCTGACAAGAACGATACATTTATCTGGTCAAAGCTCTCATTTTCTGCCTCTTCATCAAATTCTTTCTCTAGCTCCAAAAATCTCTATCTTCAACCTTGCAGCTTTCTCACATCTTAAACTCAGCTTCTACCTTAATAAGAAAGAATAAATATGATGAAACTGATATGTACAAAGAGAAAGATATCTTAAAGACTACATTGTATATTGCTTGTTGTTACAATAATAAAGTACAAGATGTTATTTAAAAGAAAAACTGCCCATAGTGAGTGGCTAGTAAACTAGCTAGGTAAAACAAATCACTCACTTTCCTAAATAAACTCCACTCCAATCTTTATTTTCTAAGACTCCTCAAATCACTCTAACAACTAATCGATCAAATCAAACAATAATTTTCTTGACGTAAATAAAGAAACTAATTACCAAGTTTAAGATTAATCCAAACATTCTCCCCCTTAATCTTAAACTCGTCATCAGTCCATTTGACTTTAAACTTTCTGTACCCCTCTGGCACTTCACACGGGCAATTCACATTTGCTCGTATGGCACATCGATACCTGTACCCGTCTGGTACGTCGACTCCTGCGCGCCCACCGGCACGAAATTCTGTCACTCTTCTCGAGTAGAAAACCTTTGCGCTACTAGTATCCGCGCCATCTGCGCAACTAGTATCCGCGCACCATTTTTTCGAATACACACCCAAGTTATCGAGTGATTAAATCTAATTTAATCACTACCCTGATATACTATCTAAGTTGCAAACATCCCCACGAGTCGATTTAGAGAAGATGATTGAAACCCAACAATCCCTCCCCCAGCATTTACAGATGCTTCCCTTGGGACTAGGTAGGATCATAATCCTCCCCCCAGCATCTGCCACACTCAATCCTGAATAAATGCCTTCTATAGAAACTCGAACTCGTGACTTTGCAAACTTCATCAGCCCGTATGGCTCTCATCCTGCCTGCACTCAGACAAAGTTCAACTCATTAGCCCGTATGGCTCTCTTCCTGCCTGCACTCAGACAAGGATCCAGACGTGTGCACATAACTGTCAACATCAATATTGCTTTCATTTGCACTCAGCAGTCAACATCGATGTTGCTTTCGACGTCTATATATAGTAACCAGCTCACACACTCTTTACTTTCTTGACAACCCCAACGTCATCATATTCACATTACTTTGACCTGCAACTCTCCGATTGTTGCGTCACAGCAGTACTACCGCCCCAGTCTGCCACAATTCACTCCATACCCCGACCATAATATCACAAGTC